>OV702290.1:491644722-494144722 GCA_916181665.1 Avena sativa | reverse complement strand
TTTGGGGGTACCCATCGAGCGGTCAATTAATATATCAATTGAGATTGTTCGACTGCTAGCTACTAAGATGTTGGGGGGATACCTCCGGGTAGGGTCACTCCGGGGTATAAGGGCCGAGTTAGCCGAGGTTCGGCAAGGTCAAAGCGGATGCTGGCCGAGTCACCTCAAGGCAGGCCGGATCACGGAGTAACCCGGACCAGGGGGTCGCCTAACATTGTCTTATCCGGCTTAAGGAGTAAGTCGGAAGTACTTGTCTAACTTATATGCAGGAATAGGTGTGGCTGAATCTACTATGATCCGGATCCTCGCTTAGCTTCTGGGAGAAGGAAGGAATCTCTCTGGTCAAAAAAGAAGGTCCGATACGCACTGCATGAGCGAATAAAGCAAGGGCAGGACCACCGGGTCATGGCCGACAAGGGTGACGATGCTCACGTCGGCTGACGCGGGCACCGCAGAGGCTACGTCGCTAAAGCATGTGTGACGCGGGGGAAAAGCAACCCGGTCGGGTTACCACTTTGGGAGGGGGCATATTCTTAGGAATATGCCTCCACGTATGCCCTAGGCCAGGACCGAACCTCCTCTATATAAGGGGGGTTAGGGTTCTGGTAGAGGGGGTTGGTTGAGCACTAGTTGATTTGGTGATTCCTTAGGGCTAGTAGATCTAGGCAAGAGTAAGGGAGCTCCTTCTTCCTCCTCTCGCCAATACAGCTCGAGGAGCACTTGTAATCTTGAAGATATAGCAATACAAACTTTTGTGTGGAGAATCACTCCACTATCACCCCTGGATTCCCCTAGCGCATATTAGTCCCCACCTTTAGCCTATCCATGGCATCTGTCGTGACACCACCACGACATAAGATTTTGCCTCTTGAAAATTTTGAACACCTTTTGAAAACGATCACATGAAATAAGGAGAGAGGGGAAATGATTTTTCTATTCTCTATGGTCAACACACAAGCTTGAGGTGCACCTTAGGCTTAAATATACTTTATAGTTCACACTATATATAAGGTGAACCTTAGCGGATGCCACATACTAGGCCTTATTAAGGTGTGCTTTTTATCTATATATCTACTACTATAATGGAGCAGTTTTGAATTGGACCCATATATAACACCAATCTTGACCGTTCGGCTGTTAGGTCCAATGGTTCAGAGCAGCTGGATTTGTGTTGAATAGTACCTAGAGCAAACTCCACCATGTTCTAGAACCATCATGTCACCAACCCCAAAATTTCAAAGCACGGTAGGTTGTATTCTCAATATGTGTAGATAGTTATTATTAATAGACTTAATTTATGCATTTTGGGGGTGGTGACATGATGGTTCTAGAACATGGTGGAGTTTGCTCTAGGTACGTACTATTCAACACGAATCTAGCTTCTCTGAACCATTGGATCCAACAGCCCAATGGTCAGGATTGGTGATATGGATCCAATTCAAAACTGCTCCAGTATAGTAGTAGAGATAGAGATATCTTATCTTATCTTATTACCTTACGACTATATAGTGTACGGATAACTTTGAATATTGACTGTTGGATCAAGACTCATGAATCCCAACATTTCCAGCCGTTGGATCTTCTTTTCCATTCTAGCATCTAGAAGATTCTATTAATAGTCTTCACAATAATGAATTATATGCACAAACCTCAAAACACACTTCTCCATCATACTAGAATCTTCTCCCTCGTAGATAATAATCATTGACTTCTACATGATCTTATCTTATCTTACCACTATATAGTGTACGAATAACTTTGAATGTTGACCATTGGATCAAGACTCGCGAATCCCAGCATTTCTAGCCGTTGGATCTTCTTTTCCATTCTAGCATCTAGAAGATTCTATTGATAGTCTTGAACACAATGAATTCACTATGCATAAACCTCTCAAAACACACTTCTCCATCATACTAGAATCTTCTCCCTCGTTTCTCTAGACCATGTTACTAAAAAATTCTAGTGTTAGGTAGCTAATAATCTTTGACTTCTGCACATGATGATACAAAGTACAAGGACCAAATATACACCCATACTTTATAGATGTTGATCAAATTTATATTTTTTTGTGCTTTACCAATTCTAATTTTATATAGTGATGATATGTCATACGTTTGCTATCTGAGCCTTATTAGGGTGTGCTTTTTTACACAATGTGGGAGTAGTATATTTATTTGCTTAGACATATGGTCACCTCTGTCCATGCGCTGTACATGCTGAGAGAATAAAACGTTGGCAGGGGAAGAGGGCAGCAGCGAAGAGAAGTTGAAGGTGGTTCCATGTCAGAGCAAAGTTATGATGGGTTTCTGACACGAGGTACTCCTGCGGCCTTACAGTGTACACTCTACTAGTAGTAAATTTCAGGACCTATGCACGCAAAACAAATTGTGTGTTTTCTCTCTCCTTCCCTATGCTCCATCTCTCCTCCCTTTTCCCTCGTGCACCGGTCCGGCTGATCTCTCTCCCCTCGTCCACTGCATGGTGTTGCGCACATGTACCTTGGTACGGTGGCTCTGTGTCTCTGGCGTGTTTGGCAGCCGCGTGTTGGTGTGGAGTAGGGACGAGGAGGAGTACATAGGAAGGAAACCACTTTGGTCCTTGGCGGCACAAAAAATCAAAATTTTCCGGTTTTCGAAATTTTCACTTGCTTCCCAAACATCGGGAGGGAAGGTTATCCAAAAGATCGGACAAACATCACGAGGGAAGGAAATTTTGAACCTGTTTTGAACATTAACTGTTGGATCAAGACTGGCAAATCCAAACTTTGAACATTGACCATTGGATCAAGTATGGCAAATCCAAACTTTGCTAACCGTTGGATCTTCTTTTCCATTATTAGCATCTAGAAAGATTCTACCGATAGTCTTTAGCACAATGGACGCTAGTATGCGCATACCTCAAAACACACACTTCATTGCTCAGTTTCAGGGTCCTTGCGCTGAATGCATGCATGGACTTGGATGCAATTTTCATTTTTTATGAGGTCCTTGATGTAACTTGTACTTCCACTGACCGTCTTAACTCTCAAGGACCTCGCTTCTACGAGACCAACCATTAGATCGGCCATTCATGGTACTTCTTATCTTGTCGTTATCTTGTCTTATCTCTTACAATACCATACCACCATTCTATAGTGTACGAATTAATTTCGAACATTGATCGCTGGATCAACACTTCCAAATCCAAACATTGCTAACCGTTAGATCTTCTATTTTCCCTTAGCATCGAGAAAGATTCTATTGATAGTCTTTAGCACGATGAATGCTAGTATGCGCAAACCATAAAACACACACACTTCATTATTCAGTTTTAGGGTCATTGTGTTAAATGGATGGACTTGGATGCAATTTTCATTTTTTTTGAGGTCCTTGATGTAAGTTGTACTTCCATCGACCGTGTTAACTCTCAAGCACCTCTCTCCTACGAGACCTACCATATTTAAAAGAAAATGCAACCATCCTAATTATCACACAAACTGGACCAACGGTTTCTTATATGTAATGCCCAAGTTTTTAGTACTAGGATTTTTCAAGCTTCATCCTAGCAAACTTTGCACACTTCAGTGACTTCTTTTCGATTTAACGAAATTAGATCAAACTTGAGCTACAAGTAAGCACGATAGAAATCTCTTTAATTAAATGTATTTTCGTAGGTAGACGGGTGAGCTTCTTCTAGTAAACAATGTTGTCGGTGTGACTTTCTAACTATGAGGAAAGAAAATCCTCAGTTTTCTGATTGATGACGAGATGGTTCTTTTATGTAAATAAAGACGGAAGAATATGGATCTCAATGTCATAAGCCAAGCTTTTAGACATATTAAGTGGACCAACGTGTTTTACTTACCATTCCCATGTTTATGAGTTTTCAAACTCCCTATGTAGCTAATTAACTTTGCCCCACTTGAATGACTTCATGCCTATATTTATCAAAATTTGGTCCAACTTGAACTACAACAACTAAATTATTGTAGGTTGCTTCTGAAGAATTACAAAAAACTTTTGGAGGTGTACCCATTGGAGGCTTAGTTAATATATCAGAAAACAACCGAGAGTTTTGACAATAGGTTTTTAACTCCTTTCTAATTAAGATTTTGCATCTTGACAATTTAACAAAAAATTAGCTCAAACTTGAGCTACAAGTAAGCGCGACAGATTTCTTTAATTAAATGTCTCTTTAGAGGTAGATGGATGCATGTTCTTGTAGTAATCAGTACCGCCGGTGTGAGTTACCAACTATCAGGAAAGAACAATCTCAATTTTCTGAGTGATGATGAGATTATTGTTCGTTTTCATAGACAAAGTTTATGGACCTAAACGCCACAAGCCAAACATTCAAACATATATAGTGGACCCTCATGTTGTACTTATGATTCCCATGTTTTATGAGTTTTCAAACTTATTCTATAGCTAACTTTGCCCACTTGAAATTGGTATTATGTCGATTTATTGAAATTAGTTCAATTTTGAACTACAAGTAAATTGTAGGTTGCATTGAAAGTTTTACGTTTTTTGGAGGTAACCATTGGGGGGATGATTTAATATATCACAAACCACCACCGATAGTTTTTACAACAAGTTCACCTTCTTGCTAAGATTTTGCATCTTGACAATTTAACGAAATTATATCAAACTTGAGCTACAAGTAAATGCGATAGATTGCTCTTGAGTTAATTGTCTTTTCGGAGGTAGACGGGTGCATCTTCTTGTAGTAAAAAATGTCATCGATGTGAGTTTCCAAATATCAGGAAATATCATTCTTAAATTTCCGAGTGACAACGAGATTGTTCCTTTCTGTAAAGACATTCTGAAGAGTATGGATCTGAATGCCACAAGCCATGTTTTTAGACATCTTCTTACCACTATATAGTATACGAATAACTTTGAATATTGACCGTTGGATCGAGACTCGCGAATCCGAACATTTCCAGCCATTTGATCTTCTTTTCCATTCTAGCATCTAGAAGATTCTATTGATAGTCTTGAACACAATGAATGCACTATGCATAAACCTCTGCAAACACATGTCTCCATCATACTAGAATCTTCTCCCTCGTTTCTCTAGACCATGTTACCAAAAATTTCAAGTGTTAGGTAGCTAATAATCTTTGACTTCTACACATGATGATACAAAGTACAAGGACCAAATATACACCCATACTTTATAGATGTTGATCAAATTTATAATTTTTTGTGCTTTACCAATTATAATTTTATATAGTGATGATATGTCATACGATTTACAATCTGAGCCTTATTAAGGTGTGCTTTTTTACACAATGCGGGAGTAGTATATTTCTTTGCTTAGACATATGGTCACCTCTGCCCACGCGCCGTACATGTTGAGAGAATAAAACGTTGGCAGGGGAAGAGGGCAGCAGCGAAGAGAAGTTGAAAGCGGTTACATGTCAGAGCAAAGTTATGATGGGTTTCTGACACGAGGTACTCCTACGGCCTTACAGTGTACACTCTACTAGTAGTAAATTTCAGGACCTATGCACGCAAAACAAATCGTGTGTTCTCTCTCTCCTTCCTTATGCTCCATCTCTCCACCCCTATCCCCTCACGCACCGGCCTGGCTGATCTCTCTCCCCTCGTTCACAGCGTGGCGCTGTGCACGTGTGCCTTGGTACGGAGGCTCTGTGTCTCTAGCATGTTCGGCAACCGCGCGTTGGTGTGGAGTAGGGACGAGGAAGAGTACATTGGAAGAAAACCACTTTGGTCCTTGGCGGCACAAAAATTCAAACTTTTCCGGTTTTCAAAATTTTCACTTGCTTCCCAAACATCAGGAGGGAAGGTTATTCAAAAGATCGTCCAAACATCGGGAGGGAAGGCAATTTTGAACCTTTTTTGAACATTGATCACATTGAATAAACGAAAAACAAAAAACAAAAGTTTTACTCATGATGTCTTATCATGTCTTGTGCACCACGTGCCATGAAAACTGTAATCATGGGATTAGATAAGTTTTAGAAAAATAGCTTCACAATATTGTCCTACCATGTGTATGGACACTATCGGGTTTATTTCAACCCGAACGACCAAGGTCATCAAGGCCATATTGACATCATAGTTTACAATTTGATAGAGTTCCCACGATAGTTTGGTAGATGGGTGCATCTTGGCGTAGTAAGCATTGTTGCATGTGGGAGTTTCCAACAATTAGGAAAAAAAGAATTTCAATTTTCCCAGTAAGGACGATGATGTTTTTTGGTGAACAAAGTCCAAATAATATGGTTCAGAATGCCATAAGCCACACATACTGTAGTTGATCATGGTTCCTATCTAACTTTGGCTAAAAGTTTACATATTATGATGGGTCGTGACACGTGGTACTAGTACACATACTATAGTACTACGTAGTAGATTTTCTCTCTCCTTCGCCCCCCTCTCACCATCCATCCACTATCCTCTCCATTTATCCTTCCTTCCCATGTAAGATTTTACGCAATGATTATACTTCTAGTCTGAGATGCAGCGATATAGAAAAAATGAGGCCCACACCATACCACCATCAATCAAGTTCGGTGACGCAACTTTGTGAAGAGTATACGTATACTAGTAGTATTGTAGCTAGATAAGTATGTACTACTATAGACACTTAATTTTTAATGGAGGAAGTAAGAGACACCAAGTAATTCAGCACGATCTGCATGATTCTCTTCATTTTTTGGATAAAGCAGGGCGCCTCCTGAATTCTCTAGGCCGAGAAAAATCAAGAACCGACAAGTCTGGTATAATCTTTTTTTTGTTGACAGGACGAGTCTGGTACAATCTATTTATGATATTTTGGGATAGTTTTCAAGGTATTAACACAAGCATGACTATAAATAGACATTATAAATTGCAACAGTATGCACCCCTACTTTCACCCAAAACACCCAACCCACCATTGCTTAGAACTCGATCTCTCTCTATTTCCTTCCAAAATGTCGTATGACAACTCTCTCCAGAACACGTCGATTGACCTGACAAATGGGAAAGGCCCCGAAACTCCACCTAGAAGCCCAGACTCAGTCGACGGGCCATGGCTGCCACTGCTGTCTGACTCCTCTAATGAAGAAGATAGCCACTGGCAGCGCTTTTTCGAAGGGACACCACCACTAAAACCGAGTGACTCCGATAAGACGAAAGATGAGACTGGGGAAGAGGAGGAGTCTGAGGTCGACCTTGAGGAGGAGGCCAAAGACGACGACAGGGAGGAGGCCAAGGACGATGTGGGGAGGAGGCCGAGGACGACGACAAGGAGGTCTCTTCCCGCCCCCCACCGAAGAAGCGTGATCGAGTGCAAAACTAAATGGCGTCCAGAGAAGAGGCAGGCAGTGTACTATATCTCGTTCTACGAAGCATCTTGGCTTTGGTAAATAATATTGTCAATGAGAGTTCCGAACTTTTAGGAATATGCTTTTCAATTTCCAAGTGATAGGATTTGTTTTTAGTAATTAAGTACGTCCAGATAATTTGGCTTAGAGTGCACTCACTGTATTCTAGCAAAATATAGATAATTTCCACCGCATGTTAGTACTATATGAAAATACTTATTTCAATATGTGTCATGATACATAGTTTTTTTTGCGAGAGGGGGTGGTAATGATACATAGTTGAAACTTAAATGGTGTCCTCTTATATTTTTGCTTGTTTGGACGAAAACTACAAACATGGATTTGGACAACTTTCGAGAAACTTGCTACACAATAGTAGAATAACCATATATGAACATTGTTCACATTTTAAACTAAGTTACCAATGCCAAGGTCATATCTGCATCACTCATACCATTTATTGGGATAAATTAAAGAAAAGTAAAGGAAACAATAAAAAAATGTTAAGCACTTATGTATGGTGTCCTCTTCCGTAAATGATAAACATGAATTTTGACAAGGTTTAAAAACACTTCTTCACAATATGACTAGCGATGTGTTAACATATACTTGGGTTTCAAGTTAAATAATGACAAAGGTCGTGTCCATTTTGGGTAGACGGGGTGCATCTTGGCATCACATACTAATGTTGTTAATTGGACTTTTCAACTTTTATGTACAAAATTTTGTTAAATTATTTTAGAAGTGCCACATATAATTATTTTTTAAATAAAAGGAAAAGAGTATGGCTATGAATGCCACAACACACTAAATTTCACACAAAATAGAGTATGTTTCATGGTTAACAAGTTTCATGAATTTTCAGGCCTTCTAGCTAATTTCGCATAATTAAATGACATTTTGTCAATAAAACCAAAGTAGGTAAATTTTGAACTACAAGTGCATGATAGATTGCTTGTAAATTTGTAAGAAATTGATATAGTACTAATTATTGTACCCACGCAGTCATACTGAAAACCGACTATTGTTTTGAAAGATACAACTTCTTTGTATGAATTTTCATGCTGACACGTCTGACCATGTTTCAAAAAAGTGAAAGAAAATAAGGAAACATGCACATAGCCTTTTAGTAGTACTCCTATTAAAAATTCATACTTGTAAAAGAGTAAAGACGGTGCTGTTAAAGTTTCAATACAAGGGACCTAGGCACCTTCACCGGCCCTCCACAATTAACCTTTCTTCCTCTTAGACTTTGCAGCTATGGCTCCAAAGACCGGAGCTGCCCGTGGGAAGAAGAAGACCCAGGTGGCGGCAACAAAGGCCGTGGAGAAAAAGAAGTCATGTCGCCGGCTTCCGAATCCTGCTCTGGCCACTCCTAGTCGCAGTCTCGCACCAGGCAGCCACAGGAAGAAGCAAGTGTCAAGGTCCATCAAGGCCGGGCTACATTTCCCCATTGGTCGGATCGAGCGCTACCTCAAGGAGGGTCGGTACTCCCAGCGCATAGGCTTCGGGGCTCCCGTCTACCTCGCATCCATTCTCGAGTACCTCACCGCCGAGGTGTTGGATCTCGTCGGGCAAGCCGCGAAGGATAGCATGAAGATCCGCATCATCCCGAGGCACGTGATGCTCGGCGTCATGCGCGACGATGACCTCAGCAAGCTGCTGGCCGGTGTTACCATCGCGCACAGCGGCGTGCTTCCCAGCATCCACGAGTCCCTGCTTGGCAATGGTACCATGGAGGATGTTGCCAAGTCGCCTGAGAAGACCGCGGAGTCCCCCTAGAAGTCGTTAAGTTGTACTACTACTACTCCGTATGTGTTTGGGTTTCCTCTGTTTGCAGTTTGGCTAATCATTAGTGTCAATGTAATATTCAGATCTGTGATGCTAAGAAAAAGCTTGTGAGGGTTCTAAAAAAAATTGTTTTCCTAATCTTATCCTATACTCCATTTATTTAATACTCCCTCTATTTAGAAATATAAGACGTTTTAGCTTTGTGAATCGAATGTATCTAGACGCCCATACACTAAAAGGATTCTAGATACATTCATTTCACAAAGCTAAAACGTCTTATATTTCTAAACGGCGGGAGTATTACTCAGCATATTAGGTTTAGTCAAAGTCAATCGTTACAAAGTTTGACCAAACTATATATAGTATTAAATAGTATACTCATTGAAAAAAAGTCAATATACAGTAAAAAATGTCGTCGGTGTGAGTTTCGAACTATCAGGAAAGAACATTCAATTCTCAATTTTCTGAGAGATGATAAGCGGTGTTGTTATTTTTCATCAAGAAAGTTCGAAGAATATGGATCTGAATGCCACAATCCAGGTTTTCAGACATATATATATAGTGGACCGACATGTTGTACTGACGATACCCATGTTTTATGTGCTTTCAAACTTCCTATCTAACTCTGCCAACTAGAATGACTTTATCCCGATTTATCAAAATTATATTAGGTTGAATTTGAACTACAAGTAAATTGTAGGTTGCTTTGAAAGTTTCATGAAAAAGATTTTGGAGGTACCCTCCGGGGGAGGGGCTGAATTAATATATCAGAAACCACTATGAGCTTTGATGATAGGTTCAACTTCTTTCTAAGATTTTGTATCTTGACAATTTAACAAAATTAAGTCAGAATTGAGCTACATGTAAGCGCGATAGATTGCTCTTGAATTAAATGTCTTTTCGAAGGTAGATGGGTGCATCTTCTTGTAGTAAACAATGTCGTCGGTGTGAGTTTCCAATTATCAGGAAAGACCATTCTCAAGTTTCTGAGTGATTTCAAGATTATTCTCTCTCGTAAATGAAGTTCGAAGAATATCGATCTAAATGCCAGAAGCCAAGTTTTCACACATATATATATATATATAGTAGACCAACATATTGTACTTATGATTTCCTGTGTTTTATGAATTCTCAAACTCGCTACCTAACTTTGCCCACTTGAATGACCTTATGTCGATTCGTCAAAATTAGGTCAAATTTGAACTACTACTAGCAAATTGTAGGTCACTGTGAAAGTTTTACAAAAAATCTTTTGAAGGTACACATCAAGGGGTCACAATTAATATATGAGAAACCATCCAACGAGATTTTTGATGACAAATTGAACTTCTTGCTAAGATTTTGCATCTTGCCAGTTTAACAAAACTAGGCTAAACTTTAGCTACAAGTAAGTGCAATAGATTCCTCTTGATTTAAAAGTCTTTTCAGAGGTAGATATAGGTGCATCTTCTTGTAGTAGATAATGCCGCCAGTGTGAGTTTCCAACTATCTTAGGAAAGAACATTCTTAATTTTTCGAGTGATGACTAGATTGTTCTTTCCCCTAAAGAAAGTCCAAAGACTATGGATCTGAATGCCACAAACCAAGTTTTCACACATATATAGTGGACCAACACGATACACTTACAATTTCCCATGTTTTATCAGTTCTCAAATTTCGTAGCTAACTTCACCCACTTGAATGATTTTCTATCAATTTATCAAAATTAAGTAAAATTTGGACTACTACAGGTAAATTGTAGGTTACTTTGAAAGTTTTACGAAAAAGCTCTTGGAGGTACCCATCTGGGGGAAGGGTCAATTAATATATATCATAAACCACCGAGAGTTTTGACGATAGGTTCATCTTCTTGCTAAGATTTTTTATACTAACTATTTAATGAAATTAGGTCAAAGTTTGCTCATTGTTTCATGAAATTAGGTCAAACTTTGCTAACCGATTAACTTTGAACACTGACCGTTGGATCAAGACTAGAAAATCCAAACATTGCTAACCGATGGATATTCTTTTCCTTTCTTAGCATCTAGAAAGATTCTACTGATAGTCTTTAGCACGATGAACACTAGTATGCGCAAATCTCAAAACACACAGTACTTCATTATTACTCGGTTTCAGGGTCCTTGTGCCAAATGCACGGACTTGGATGGAATTTTCATTTTTTTTATGAGGTCCTTGATGTAACTTGTACTTCCACTGACCACTCGAGCACCTCGCTCTTACGAGACCTACCATTAGATCAGCCATTCGTAGTACTTCTTATCTTTATGATGTCTCTTATCTCTTACAATACCATATATACCACCACTACATAGTGTAGGGGTTAACTTATTTTGAACATTGACCATTGGATCTCAAGACTGGCAAATCCAAACATTGCTAACCGTTGGATCTTCTTTTCCATTCTTAGCATCTATAAAGATTATATTGATAGTCTTCAGCATGATGAACACTAGTATGCGCAAACCTCAAAACACACAGTACTTCGTTACTCGGTTTCAGGGTCCTTGTGATAAATGCATGGACTTGTTGGATGCAATTTTCATTTTTATGAGATCCTTGATGTAAATTGTAATTCTACCCATCGTGTTAACTCTCAAGCACCTCGCTCTTACGAGACCTACCATTAGATCGGCCATTCGCAGTACTTCTTATCTTACCTTTATCTTGTCTCTTATCTCTTACAATACCATACCACTACATATAGTGCAGAGATTAACTTTGAATATTAATAGTTGGATCAAGACTGGCAAATCCAAACAGCATTGCTAACCGTTGGATCTTCTTTTCCATTCTTAGCATCTAGAAAGATTCTACTGATAGTCTTTAGCACGATGAACGGTAGTATGCGCAAACCTCAAAACATAGTACTTCATTGCTCAGTTTCAGGATCCTTTGCTAAATGCATGCATGGACTTGGATGTAATTTTCATTCTTTATGAGGTCCTTGATGTAACTTGTACGTACTTCCACCGACCGTGTTAACTCTCAAGCACCTCGCTCCTACGAGACCTACCAAGGTTAAACGAAAATGCAACCGCCCCAATTATCACACAAACTGGACCACGGTTTCTTATACGTAATACCCAAGTTTTTAGTACTAGTATTCCTAGCTAACTTCGCGCACTTCGGTGACTTCTTGTCAATTTAATGAAATTAAGTCAAACTTTAGCTACAAGTAAGTGTGATAGATTGCTCTTAAATTAATTGTCTTTTCGGAGGTAGATGTGTGCATCTTTTGTAGTAAACAATGTCGTCGGTGTGAGTATCCAACAATCAGGAAAGAAAATTCTCAGTTTTCTAAGTGATGACGAGATGATTCTTTTCCGTAACGAAAGTCCGAAGAATATGGATCTCAATGCCATCAGCCAAGATTCTAGACATATTACTTACGATTCCCATGTTTTATGAGTTTTCAAGGTTCCTAGCTGACCCCGTCCACTTGTTGAATGACTTTATGTCGATGTCGAAATAAAAGGTCAAATTTGAACTACAAGCAATAAATTGTAGCTTAGTTTGAAAGTTTTATGTAAAAAGCTTTTACGGGTACCCATCGAGCGGTCAATTAATATATCAGTTGAGACTGTTTGACTTCTAGCTACTAAGATTTTGCCTCTTGAAAATTTTGAACCCCTTTTGAAAACGATCACATGAAATAAGGAGAGAGGGGAAATGATTTTTCTATTCTCTATGGTCAACACACAAGCTTGAGGTGCACCTTAGGCTTAAAGATACTTTATAGTTTCCACTATGTATAAGGTGAACCTTAGTGGATGCCACATACTAGGCCTTATTAAGGTGTGCTTTTTATCTATATATCTACTACTATAATGGAGCAGTTTTGAATTGGATCCATATATAGCACCAACCTTGACCGTCGGGCTGTTAGGTCCAATGGTTCAGAGCAGCTGGATTTGTGTTGAATAGTACCTTGAGCAAACTCCACCATGTTCTAGAACCATCATGTCACCAACCCCAAAATTTCAAAGCACAGTAGGTTGTATTCTCAATATGTGTAGATAGTTATTATTAATAGACTTAATTTATGCATTTTGGGGATGGTGACATGATGGTTATAGAACATGGTGGAGTTAGCTCTAGGTACGTACTATTCAACACGAATCCAGCTTCTCTGAACCATTGGATCCAACAGCCCAACGGTCAAGATTGGTGCTATAGATCCAATCCAAAACTGCTCCACTATAGTAGTAGAGATAGAGATATCTTATCTTATCTTATCTTATTAGATTACGACTATATAGTGTACGAATAACTTTAAATATTGACCGTTGGATCAAGACTCATGAATCCCAACATTTCCAGCCGTTGGATCTTCTTTTCCATTCTAGCATCTAGAAGATTCTATTAATAGTCTTCACAATAATGAATGATATGCACAAACCTCAAAACAAACTTCTCCATCATACTAGAATCTTCTCCCTCGTAGTTAATAATTGTTGACGTCTACATGATCTTACCTTATCTTACCACTATATAGTGTACGAATAACTTTGAATGTTGACCATTATATCAAGACTTGTGAATCCCAGCATTTCTAGCTGTTGGATCTGCTTTTCCATTCTAGCATCTAGAAGATTCTATTGATAGTCTTGAACACAATGAATTCACTATGCATAAACCTCTCAAAACACACTTCTCCATCATACTAGAATCTTCTCCCTAGTTTCTCTAGACCATGTTACCAAAATTTTCTAGTGTTAGGTAGCTAATAATCTTTGACTTCTACACATGATGATACAAAGTACAAGGACCAAATATACACCCATACTTTATAGATGTTGATAAAATTTATAATTTGTTGTGCTTTACCAATTATAATTTTATATAGTGATGATATGTCATATGTTTACTATTTGAGCCTTATTAAGGTGTGCTTTTTTACACAATGCGGGAGTAGTATATTTCTTTGCGTAGACATATGGTCACCTCTGTCCACGCGTTGTACATGCTGAGAGAATAAAACGTTGGCAGGGGAAGAGGGCAACAGCAAAGAGAAGTTGAAGGCGGTTCCATGTTAGAGCAAAGTTATGCTGGGTTTTTGACACGAGGTACTCCTGCGGCCTTACAGTGTACACTCTACTAGTAGTAAATTTCAGGACCTATGCACGCAAAACAAATCGTGTGTTTTGTCTCTCCTTCCCTATGCTCCATCTCTCCTCCCCTTTCCCCTCATGCACCGGTCCGGCTGATCTCTCTCCCCTCGTCCACAGCGTGGCGCTGCACACGTGTGCCTTGGTACGGCGACTCTGTGTCTCTGGCGTGTTCGGCAGTCGCGCGTTGGTGTGGAGTAGAGACGAGGAGGAGTACATAGGAAGGAAACCACTTTGGTCCTTGGCGGCACAAAAATTCAAACTTTTCTGGTTTTTGAAATTTTCACTTGCTTCCCAAACATCGGGAGGGAAAGTTATCCAAAAGATCGGCCAAACATCACGAGGGAAGGCAATTTTGAACCCGTTTTGAACATTAACTGTTGGATTAGGACTGGCAAATCCAAACTTTGAACATTGACCGTTGGATCAAGACTAGCAAATCCAAACTTTGCTAACCGTTGGATCTTCTTTTCCATTATTAGCATCTAGAAAGATTCTACCGATAGTCTTTAGCACAATGGACGCTAGTATGCGCATACCTCAAAGCACACACTTCATTGCTTAGTTTCAGGGTCCTTGTCCTAAATGCATGCATGGACTTGGATGCAATTTTCATTTTTTATGAGGTCCTTGATGTAACTTGTACTTCCACTGACCGTCTTAACTCTCAAGCACCTCGCTCCTACAAGACCAACCATTAGATCGGCTATTCGCGGTACTTCTTATCTTATCTTTATCTTGTCTTATCTCTTACAATACCATACCATCATTGTATAGTGTACGAGTTAACTTTGAACATTGATTACTGGATCAACACTGCCAAATCCAAACATTGCTAACCGTTAGATCTTCTATTTTCCCTTAGCATTGAGAAAGATTCTATTGATAGTCTTTAGCACGATGAACGCTAGTATGCACAAACCACAAAACATACACACTTCATTATTCAGTTTTAGGGTCATTGTGTTAAATGGATGGACTTGGATGCAATTTTCATTTTTTATGAGGTCCTTGATGTAAGTTGTACTTCCATCGATCGTGTTAACTCTCAAGCACCTCTCTCCTACGAGACCTACCATAGTTAAAATAAAATGCAACCACCCCAATTATCACACAAACTGGACCAACGGTTTCTTATACGTAATGCCCAAGTTTTTAGTACTAGGATTTTTCAAGATTCGTCCTAGCAAACTTTGCACACTTCAGTGACTTCTTTTCGATTTAACGAAATTAGATTAAACTTGAGCTACAAGTAAGCGCAATAGATTGCTCTTGAATTAAATGTATTTTCGTAGGTAGATGGGTGCATCTTCTTCTAGTAAACAATGTCGTCGGTGTGAGTTTCTAACTATGAGGAAAGAAAATCCTCAGCTTTCCGAGTGATGACGAGATGGTTCTTTTATGGAAAGAAAGTCTGAAGAATATGGATCTCAATGCCATAAGCCATGCTTTTAGACAAATTAAGTGGACCAACGTGTTTTACTTACGATTCCCATGTTTTATGAGTTTTCAAACTCCCTATGTAGCTAATTAACTTTGCCCCACTTGAATGACTTCATGCCTATATTTATCGAAATTTGGTCAAACTTGAACTACAACAACTAAATTATTGTAGGTTGCTTCTAAAGAATTACAAAAAACTTTTGGAGGTGTACCCATTGGGGGCTCAGTTAATATATAAAAAAACAACCGAGAGTTTTGACAATAGGTTTTTAACTCCTTTCTAATTAAGATTTTGCATCTTGACAATTTAATGAAAAATTAGCTCAAACTTGAGCTACAAGTAAGCACGATAGATTTTTATTTAATTAAATGTCTCTTTGGAGGTAGATGGATGCATATTCTTGTAGTAATTAGTATCGCCAGTGTGAGTTTCCAACTATCAGGAAAGAACATTCTCGATTTTCCGAGTGATGATGAGATTATTGTTCATTTTCGTAAACAAAGTCCGAAGGATATGGACCTGAACGCCACAAGCCAAGCTTTCAGACATATATAGTGGACCCTCATGTTGTACTTATGATTCCCGTGCTTTATGAGTTTTCAAACTTATTCCTATAGCTATCTTTGCCCACTTGAAATTGATTTTATGTTGATTTATTGAAATTAGTTCAATTTTGAACAAGTAAATTGTAGGTTGCATTGAAAGTTTTACGTTTTTTAGGTAACCATTGGGGGTTGATTTAATATATCACAAACCACCACCGATAGTTTTTACATCAAGTTCAACTTCTTGCTAAGATTTTGCATCTTGACAATTTAACGAAATTATATCAAACTTGAGCTACCACTAAATGCGATAGAAATCTTTTGAGTTAATTGTCTTTTCGGAGATAGACGAGTGCATCTTACTGTAGTAAACAATGTCGTCGATGTGAGTTTCCAAATATCAAGAAATATCATTCTTAATTTTCTGAGTGACGATGAGATTGTTCCTTTCTGTAAAGACAGACTGAAGAGTATGGATCTGAATGCCACAAGCCATGTTTTTAGACATATTATCTTACCACTATATAGTGTACGAATAACTTTGAATATTGACCGTTGGATCGAGACTTGCGAATCCGAATATTTGCAGCCATTAGATCTTCTTTTCCATTCTAGCATCTATAAGATTCTATTGATAGTCTTGAACACAATGAATGCACTATGCATAAACCTCCCAAAACACACGTCTCCATCATACTAGAATCTTCTCCCTCGTTTCTCTAGACCATGTTACCAAAAATTTCAAGTGTTAGGTAGCTAATAATCTTTGACTTCTACACATGATGATACAAAGTAGAAGAACCAAATATACACCCATACTTTATAGATATTGATCAAATTTATATTTTTTCCACTTTATAAGTTTATATAATAATGATATGCCAGACGTCTATTATCTAAGCCTCACGTGCAGGACACGTGTAACCTACTAGTATCTTATCTTATCTTATCTTACCGTTATATAGTGTACGAATAACTTTGAATGTTTACTGTTGGATCTTGTTTTCCATTCTAGCATCTAGAAGACTCATGAATCCTGTATTTATAGCCGTTGGATCTTGTTTTCCATTCTAGCATCTAGAAGATTCTATTGATAGTCTTCAGCATAATGAATACTATGCACAAACCTCAAAACACACTTCTCCGTCATGCTAGAAGCTTCTCCCTTGTTTCTCTAAACCATACATGTGATCAAAAATTTCATGTGTTAGGTAGCTAATAATCTTAGACTTCTACATGATGATACAAAGTACAAGGACCAAATATATACCCATACTTTATAGATGTTGCTCAAATTTATATTTTTTTGTGATTTACCAATTACAATTGTATATAGTGATGATATGGCATACGTCTACTATCTAAGTCTCACGTGCAACTTACTAGTAGCTAATAATCGTTGACTTCTACATGATCTTACCACTACATAGTGTACATACAACTTTGAATATTGACTGTTAGATTAAGACTCGTGAATCCCAACATTTCCAGTCGTTGGATCTTATTTTCCATTCTAGAATCTTGAATATTCTATTGATAGTCTTCTCTAAAAACCACCATATAGTGTACAGATAACTTTGAATTTTGACTGTTGGATCAAGACTCACGAATCCCAGCATTTCTAGCTGTTGGATATTCTTTTCTATTCTAGCATCTAAAAGATTCTATTGATAATCTTCGGCATAATGAATGCTATGCACAAACCTCAA
Organism: Avena sativa; assembly: GCA_916181665.1. Taxonomy (NCBI): domain Eukaryota; kingdom Viridiplantae; phylum Streptophyta; class Magnoliopsida; order Poales; family Poaceae; genus Avena; species Avena sativa. The sequence continues at coordinate 494,126,807 of OV702290.1, read as the reverse complement.
AACATACTTCTCCACCATACTAGAATCTTCTCCTGTGTTTCTCTAGACCATGTTATCAAAAATTTCATGTGTTACGTAGCTAATAATCTTTGACTTCTATATGATGATACAAAGTACAAGGATCAAATATACACCCATATACTTTATAGATGTTGATCGAATTTATAACGTTTTGTGCTTTACCAATTATAATTTTATCTAGTGATGATATGTCACACGTCTACTATCTGAGTCTCCTGTGCAACTTACTAGTAGCTAATAATTGTTAACTTTACCACTATATAGTGTACAAACAACTTACTGAATATTGACCGTTGGATCAAGAGTCGCGAATCCCAACATTTCTAGTTGTTGGATCTTCTTTTTCATTCTAGTATCTTGAAGATTCTATTGATAGTCTTCATTACCAACCATTATATAGTGTACAAATCTTTGAATGTTGACCGTTGGATCAAGACTCGCGAATCCCAGCATTTCTAGCTGTTGGATCTTCTTTTCCATTCTAGCATCTATAAGATTCTATTAATAGTCTTCGGCATAATGAATGCTATGCACAAACCTCAAAACACACTTCTCCATCATACTAGAATCTTATACCTTGTTTCTGTACACCATGTTATCAAAACTTTCATGTGTTAGCAGGTAGATAATAATCTTTGACTTCTACACATGATGATACAAAGTACAAGCACCAAATATACACCCATACTTTATAGATGTTGATCAAATTTATAATTTTGTGTGCTTTACAAATTATAATTTTATATAGTGATGATATGTCATACGTCTACTATCTGGGTCTCATGTGCAACTTACTAGTAGCTAACAATCATTGACTTCTACATGATCTTACCACTATATAGTGTACAAACAACTTTAAATATTGACCGTTGGATCAAGACTCACGAATCCAAACATTTCTAGTCATTGGATCTTCTTTTCCATTCTAGAATCTTGAAAAATTCTATTGATAGTCTTCATTACAAACCACTATATAGTGTACGAATAACTTTGAATATTGACCGTTGGATCAAGACTCGCGAATCCCAGCTTTTCTAGCCGTTGGATCTTATTTTCCATTCTAGCATCTGGAAGATTCTATTGATAGTCTTTGGCATAATGAATGCTATGCAAAAACCTCAAAACACACTTCTCCATCATACTAGAATCTTCTCTCTTGTTTCTCTAGACCATGTTATCAAAAATTTCATGTGTTAGGTAGCTAATAATCTTTGAATTCTACATGATGATACAAAGTACAAAGACTAAATATACACTCATACTTTATAGATGTTGATCCAATTTATATTTTTTGTGCGTTAATAATTATAATTGTATATAATGATGATATTTCATACGTCTACTATCTGAGTCTCATGTGCAAGGCACGTGCAACTTACTAGTATATATAGTGGACCAACATATTGTACTAACGATTCCTGTGTTTTATGAGTTTTTAAACTTCCTATCTAACTCCGCCACTTGAATGACTCTATGTTGATTCATCAAAATTAGGTCAAAGTTGAACTACAAGTAAATTATAGGTTGCTTTGAATGTTTTAAGAAAAAGCTTTTGGAGGCACCCATCGGACAGTCAATTAATATACTCCCTCCGACCCAAATTAATTGACTTGGATTTGTTTAGATTCGGTTGTATCTAGACATGATTTAGTATTAGATACATCTGAATCTTAACAAATTTGAGTCAACTAATTTGGGTTAGAGGGAGTATCAGAAACTATAGAGAGTTTTGACAAGAGGTTCAACTTCTTCCTAAGATTTTGCATCTTGACAAACTTGAACTACAAGTAAGCGTCTATACTTGTCTCGAATTAAATGTATTTTCAGAGTTAATTAATGAAAAAGAAAGTGACATAATAACTTAGCTAGTTACCATAACATCACACGTACCAAGACTAGTAGTATACTACCTCCGTCCTAAGGCTTAAGGCCTATAATTTTTTGAAAAAAGTCAAACTACGTAAAGTTTGACCAAATTTTTAGAAAAAAATATTAATATTTAGAATATGAAATATATGCCCTTGGATACATCATGAAACATATTTTCACGTGGTATCTATATGATATCATAGTTCTTGATAGTTTTTTTAAAAAGTTTGATCAAACTTTCCGTAGCTTGACTTTTTAAAAAATTATAGGCCTTAACCCTTGAGACGGAGGGAGTATGATTCTACAACCTAATTAATTAGGCCTTTGGGTGACACTATACACATGTTATTACCCACTATGAAGGTACATGTGCAAGTTACTAGTCTAAGTTATTTAGCACTATGTGACTATCCTAAATCAGAACGGAGGTGTACATACTGTATGCCTTAAAGGTACATGTTCCACTGCACTTCAAGCTGTTCACCAATCGTGTCGGCTCTCACTGGTCAGACGGATAAAGCCACTGACTTGTTAATTTGGTATTGTATATCGTAGATCTTCTTCTATCACTGACAGAGAATAAATTCTTCTACTGCTTCACGGAGCTACAACCAGCAGCTCAGACGACTACTACTCCCACACGGCACTCGAGCAATTGCGACCATCCGTTCATAATGGACGGGAAGCATTAGACAATGGATTTTCTTTTGGTGGATGGTTGATTTTTTGAGAGATTTTCGACTTTTTTTCTTTATTGAACTGAGAGATGATCGATTTTGGGTCCTGTAACGGGGGCGTAGAGGCCGACATGGGAGAGGAAATTGGCGGTATGGCAGGCAAGCTTATTTGAGGTGGCAGCGTGTGGGTGTACAGATGGTACTGCCGTACTGGTAGCCCATTTTGTGAGTATTTTGTTGTTGTACTACACAAGATTTCGAGAGTAGTGGTATTCTAGTTTTGGTTCCTTAATTATCGGTGGAACCTTTATGTGTTTATTAGTTACAGTAGTAGTACAGTAGTACTTGTTCCAAATGTGACTGCACAAGATGATGAATGTAGAAGATCAAAGGATTATTACGTTCGTCAAGAGGAGCTCTGAGTATACTCCAAACCGTCTCTCTGACATGACTATTTATTTGAGAGGACAGTACAGCTCCATCTCGTGCTAGGCTAGGCCTGACCTATTTACTCGATAGGCACCAGGAAATGCGGAGAAGAGAGAAAAACCACGCTCGGTAGGCGGTACAATTTCAATCGATTTATTCTATTTTCCTTTTCTCTCCGTACTCTTCCTCTCCATCTTCTCACTGATCCCCACTCGCCCACCTTTAGCACACAACAACACCGCCATGCCGCTTTCGGAGCATCTCTGTAGCCCAGTTCGATAGGCACTGTAGATTTGGCAGAGAGAAAGAAGGCACGCTTGGTTTGATTTCATTCCGTATTTCTCTTTGCCTCGATCTCCATCCTCACTTCACCTCCAGCGTCCCGACGATGGCCATTACCACTCGGACACCAATATAGGCATGCGCCAACGCCGCCATGCCACTTTAGGATCAGCTCCGGCGCCCAGTTTGATAGACTGTTTTCCGTGTCGTCCTGCCAGCTATCACTCGCTCTCTCCTCCAAAACCCCCAATCAAAACCAAACGCCATCGCCCCCACCTGCTCGAGCCCTTCCTCAGGATGGCCTAATTAATCGATGACAGTGACACTTCTAGGGTGTTTTCTGATGGCCCCCTTGAAGAAATCTCTGCTAGATGCGACGTCATCACCGCCGCGAGCCTCGCCGCCTGCTGCAAACATTATCTTTACTCATCAACATAAGTGCATCCCTATCGAAATCTCATCCGTTTGGTCTCCCTGTGTTCTTCACTCTCACTCAACTGAGGTACCGCGTGAGTACAATGTCTTCTACAGCGACAATCGCATGAAGCAGTTCTACAGGGGCAGCTACTATTGCGGTAGGGGCAAGCAGAAGCCACAGAAGAAGTTCGGGTGGACCTTGTGCGAGCTGATGCCGCTGGATAGGTCCTCCTCCGATGTTGTGATGCCAGATTGTGAGGGTAAGAAGTGGGCAGGTGCCCATGGAGATTGGATCGCCACTGTTGGCCTCGCCTGGAACTGAGAGCTTGTGAATGTGTTCACTCGTCGCCAGATTCCTCTACCAGCGATCTTCAATTTTGAGGCCACACCCGAGGTACTTAAGTTTATCGCGGCTAGTCAGCCTACTAATCTACTGAAGATAGCCATTTGCCGAGTTCCCACGGCTGCTGGGAACTATAAGGATTTCTCTGTCCTGACCATCTTCGACACGATAATTGCCTTCCTTGATGGTTCTCATGGTATGTGGATGGTTCTTGAGAACCAGTTCAGCATGTACAGTTACCGTGATGCAAATATCCACAATGGAGTTGTCTATGTTGTAACTCAGATTGGCAATGTTTATGCATGGGATCCTCGGGCATGGGGTAAAATTTACATCCTTAAATTTTCAAGCTTCATCATTCAAATTCTGCTCAGCTGACCTCTGAATGTGCTTTCCTTGCAAGGTCATGTGCGTCTTCCGAGGCCACCTGAATTAGACGGTAATCGTGAGTAAAGTCCTGATCTATGGTGGTTAGCAAGATCTACTGATGGTGGTAGCCTTATTCTGATCAATACTGTGGGCGTTAGTGCTAGGCGTTATGACACTAGTTATCCTGTGGCTGAAAATGTTGGTTATCATCACAGCCGTAATATTCACGCCTATTCTACTGTGTTTTGCTGCCATGTGTTCTCGATTGACACTAGTAGGTTACTTCCACCGAGGCAATGGCGGAGGGTTTTAGACCTTGGAGCATTTTCTATCTTCCTTGGATTGAACTATCCAATTACCATTCTAGTTGGCGCAGCAGGACTTGGCCCTGGAGATCTAACGAGGAGCAACTGTGTATACACCTCGCCGCATGCAGTTAGTCTTGGTGGATTTAATATTTGTTCTGAAATATGCCGCATCAGTATGAATGCTTAAGACGCTGATGTTGGTTTCTCAACCAACATTGGCTGGAATTTCCCTAAAAAACATTGGCTAGAATTGGCGGCAGACTCCGTTGTGGTTCATCCCAAGCTTGGCCAACGCAAAGGATTCGAACTGGCATTATTAACGGTTCAAGAGAGATCATATAGAATAGGGATTTGCATATCTTGAATTATTTCCTTCGCCTTATTTGTATCGTATGGCCTCAGCCGTTAACTGTTGTACTCTAACACTCATTTCACCGCAATATAGTGCAAGGCCTGCGATTTGATCAAACTCCTTCTGTATGCAAGCCATAGTTTTAGTCAGTGCGGGTTGAATATTCTACAACTCGTTGCGCCCGCACCCTTTTATTATTTGTTGCACTTTTGAGTTCTCAAAAAATGTGAGATAAATCCGGAACATTGGCTATGTTGTATCTTGTGCATCTACAATATTCGGTCACACGATAATATCTTATGTGACCTGTGTCAATGAAACAGAAAAAACCTAAGCAAACAATATCTTGTGTTCATTTTGTGGTGGCCAGGCCATGTACTAGTAATATTTTTGGGATGAAAATTTATAGATGAACTATATAAATATGATCTATGTTCATGATTTATTTCACATTTTCTGAAAACTTGGAAGTGCCACATGCAACAGCTTGTTGCCAGTGTAGCTAGTTGCAAATTGTAATTTCCATCGTGGACGTACCTAGTTGCTCCAAGCGCATGGTGCATGCAGATTCTCACTGGCGGGTGGATCCGACCTTAACAGGGCCCACATGTTAGTGAATCAGAGCCACACAAAGTCATGCACGTTGCCTGACTTGAGCGAAATCTGGTGTCCTTGCACGTCTCTCATTTTGCTGCGTGGTTGCATGTTGTACACGTGTAATTCCATGTACGTTGTACTAGAACATATATGAACACATGCAACATGCCAAAAATACTACGGACACACCCGTACTGTGCATTATATCTGGTGTATATATTTTTGGTTCTGTGCTACGAGTTCTGCATGTAGGGGAATAAGATGAAAGTACATGTGTCCATGTCACGGCTACTGCTACTAGTAGTAGTTCGTCCTCCTATTTTCCGTTGAAAATACTATAGTATATTATATTGAAATAAAAGTTGTACAAAGAAAACCCTCTGGTCAAACTGATGTGACTAGACAATACTGCACCTCTGATACGTAGTAAGTAGGAGTATTGTCAAATTACTAGCTGGGTGACGTGCTAGTCTAACATACAGTGAAGTCTAGGCGGTGGTGTCCTCGGTGCTACTGTTGACTACACAGAGCAAGCAAGTAAAATCTCCTCCCTCGTTTTTTCTTTCCCACTCCATCTTCTTCCCCAGTCCCCACTCCGCCCACGATCTCCCCCATGCTCTCTCTTCTAACGCTCCCCTCCTCCTGGAGAAAACCCCAGCCGCACTTGACATCCACCTAAATCCATCCGGCTGTGATGGCCGATTTGAAGCTCAGCGGGCGATGCAAGTGGGATCAACTCAGCACGAACGATGGCAACCTCATCGTTCAGCGTCTGGACATTTCCAGCACCATCAGGCTAGCCGCATGCTGCAAGCTATTGTACGATCGTATCGCCAACAACGAAGGTACGAAATGGAATGTTCACCATTGGAGTGAACCCTGCCTACTGATGCCTCAGCCTGCTTATTGGTTCGACGAGCACTATGACGATACGAGGGTATATCGTCTACACGACATGGTGTATGATGTGGTGCCCCTCGACCATCCTCGGTGCACCGCCATCCTACCCTTCATGCACGAAAAATTCTGGGTTGGCATGAACGGCGACTGGCTCGCCGCGGTGGACCAGCGCGGGGCCTGGTGCCTAGCGAACATCTACACCTATCGAGTAATCAACCTTCCATCGACGGATACTTGTGACATTGCAGCCACCTCACATCCACAATATAACCTGCAATGCTACTAGCCAGCCAGGGTTCCCCCATTTACATGTAGTCATATCTGAACTCATTCATATTTCAAAAGTTTTTTTTGGCAAATCCGCAGGTATGGAGAAAAGTTCAATAAGTCGTGGGATGGATCTCTTGAGTTGCTGAAGATCGTAATCTGCAAAGTGCCCACAAAATCTGGGGGTTACACAGACTATAAGCTCCTCGCGTTGTTCGACAGTGAAATCGCCTACCTAGAAGGCGGTAGCCAAGTTTGGAGATGTCTGGAGCATTCAGATCTTGGAAGACGACAGTACTATGATGCCATTGAACACGGTGGCCTCATTTTTGCGGTCACAAGTCAAGGCTGCACCTACTGCTGGGATCCCACATCGGAAGGTAATTCTAGTTCCATGATGATACATTGCGAGTGATTCAGTGAAGTTGTTCTTTAACTACCTTGTTTATGTTTTACCTTTCGTATGACTAAATGAGCACACGCTTTATATCCTAAAAAATGAATGAACCATTGCCAGTAATGAATTAGTACCAGTATATGCCTTCCAAAAATATAGTGTATGACGGTGTCCCTGCATTACTAAGTTCATTCATTGTCAAAATATGAAAGGTATTATTAACCAGCATCTCAATTGTGAGCGCAACATAGTGAAGTCAGGTTTCTTTATCTGTTTGTACTTTTAGGCCCTCCTCGGATTGTAGGAATCACATACGATTTTTGTAGGATACCAATCTATCCTTTTTGGATTTTGCCTTGGGATTCAGAGGAATTGTGTAGGATTTTTGTAGAATTTGAATCCTTAGAAAAAAATCTATAAAATGTTGTTTGATTTGAAAGAGTATAATCTTTAGGAATTCCTTCAAAGGATTCCTTTGCACTCTATTTTGGAGGAAAATTTCCATCCACTCCAACCTCTTTGTACAATTCCTTTGGTCTTCCTGTGCAATCAAACACCACTTGATCCAAAATACTGCAGGCATCTAATCCTATAGGATTCAAGTGGACATGCCTCTATATAAAAAAAAGTGGCGCTTCCTCTTTTGAAACTTACAACAACTAGGAAACTAAGATAAGCAAGAAATCCAAATGTTCGGAATAGCAGAGTAAGAAATGCAATTCCTAATGATGTTAATTTATTGAGTAATATTATTGTCAGGATTTGCCTATTCACACTATTAGCATGAACAATGAAGAATGCTGGTGTTAGAATATGTATGCCAGTAATGCACTTTTTGTCTTGAATTTGGATGTTGCAGGAAACAAGGAGCTTACGTTTGTAATCCTAGCACCTATTCTGAATGATCGGCTAGGCATGTGGTTCCTCGCTCGATCGGCTGATGGTGAACGCTTGATGATCATAATTACAACGTATTGCATGGGGGTTTCCCATGGTGAAGATAGTGAAATCATTCATCATGCTCAAAATGGGACTAACCTATGCCTATATCCTGCCTCTCGTGTCTACATTTTTGAAGAGGATCCTAGCTCTGCTGGACCTCCAGGGGTCATTGTTTGGAGGCAGGTTAACAGCCTGGGGGACAACTCTCTGTTTCTCGGTCTCAATTATCCAATCATTGACAAGATGATGAAGAAATGCGGATGCAAGGCTGCTGATGGCACATTGTTCCCATTCATGAGGAAAAACTGTGTGTACACAACATACAGGAGATTTCGCGGAATACAATTCCCTTAGATTAAACGCTGCAACCTGCAGCCAACTGAAGGTGAGCCTGTTGCACTTATCAGTCTTCCCAAAGATGGTTGGAACTCTGTGCGACAGGCGTCAATTTGGTTTAGGCCTAGTTTAGGTTTGGTATGCTCGTTGTGTCGTCCCTAGACTGAGCTGTGGATATTTCTGGTGTATCGTTGTGTCATCTTTTTTTGCATCGTGGTTCAACAGTTGACTGTTAGTACACTGGTTTTAGTGGCCAGCTTGAATCAGTTTATATGAGCCCTGTCGTGCTTTTGTATTTAGTATTGCCTTCCACGGCATAATCCATGTAGCCGTGCTTATTTCGTAGCGTGATTTCTGTACTATAATTTTCAATATTGTTACTGGCTTGTATATACGCGACTCGTGCATTTTTTTTTGAACCATCGCACCTCGTGCAGCTTTGTGTTTTGAGAGGAATATTCCTTCTTTCCTCGTAGCGAACAGGGAAAAGTAGGTAACTGCTTTTTATAGGGCCACGAAACAGGCCTTAACTTGGCCGTAATTGATCTTGGCTCGGTATGCCAAAGCAGGCCGAGACGCCCTAGGATGATAGCCGCAAATTTTTATGCCGATATTCTAAAAAAAGAGTTAATCCACACCCTTCCAAAAAAGAAAAATTGTTTACGCAAACCCCATATTGTCTCTGATACATGGCATACTTTTGGCGCTACCGTGAAATTACTTGTTTAATACAGTATGTATCCTTGCTCATGCTTCTATATGTGAAATGAACAACTCAAGCTCTGATGTGATATGAACAAGTCAAGCTCTGATGTGCTGACATTGTACTGTCTGTGCTAGTATACAAATTGGTTGTATTATTGTCTTTGAAACTATGAATTAAATGTGCGAATTCTGAGCCTTTTTGCATGAGGACAATGCCACATGTTGGCGCTAATTGCAGCATGTACTAACCTCATCGTACGGAAGCATACAACTTCGAGTGATCAGTTTAAGCTGGTGCCTACCCGAGCTGTCTACGGCTGGGCAAGTCAAGGCCACTGTGTGTCTATCGTCAATAGTTTATATGGCATGATAACAAGGTTTTGAGTACATCAAATCGATTGGGCACTTAGGCCGATTCAAAGCCACCCAAACCATCTCGAAATATATCCTTTGTTGAAAAGATGATTGCGCGCTGTAAGACTTGATATGACACGATTTTATGTCAATCAGTCAAACTCCCTCCAGTACTTTCCATGCACGAATCCTGTGCGGCCCAAGTTCCTCGCTATGTTTGCTATGTATAATAAGGCGCAATATCGGTCACTTTTCTCCATTTCCAACTTTATTCTTTCGGATTCGGCGTAGGTACAACCATGTCAGGTGGACCATCGACCTTCAATACAATATATTTTTACTACTCAGCCTATGAAAACGAATATTTCAACCCCACTTCGGACAAAAAACTTCCCATACTCTTGTTTCAAAAGAAAAACCCTTAATTATCCTTTCGTGGTGAGTAGAGTATATATTTTTTAGGGTACCAACTGCATTTTTTTAGAGGATGGGGTACGAACTACATTGAACTTTCACTAAGGACCTAGCGAAAAGATTGCACATTCGACCTAACACTGGCCCAAAACCTTGCAAATTTAGCCTATCGGGTCAGGTGGACTGCGGACCCACGACATATTGAGTACATTGAATTTTCAGTGAGGAGGTTATTAGAAAATAGTATACATTCTACCCAATTGTGGCCCAAAACCTCGCTAATTTATCCTTCCGGGTTCAGGTTGGCTATGGGCCGCCAACCCTCAACACATTATTACTTGGTTTTTTAAGCTTGAACCACACTGAACAAGTTTCGATAAGGAGCCCACGATAAAAAGCCCATTGGTTCACAAGGTTAGACCCAAGTTATTTTTTTATTGCCCAAAATCGTCTTAATTTAGTATTTCCGTGCCATTCTGATAAAGTATAGGACAAGCTTCTTCTACCCATGTTGTATTTGTATAGAGCATTTAGCATTTTTTATGGCAAGTCGGCAGGGTCGTTGCCTTTTCATTTTAAGTGATTTCAACATTTCTAAATGTAAACTTTTTAAGTAGTGGCATAGATGGTTCTGGCATAGTGGAAGCACACGCGGTTCCCATTTGTTGAAGTCTTGAGTTTGATTCCTAGGTTTTTCAATATAAATATATAATATATAGTATAATATCTATCATTCTTTTACATTTTTTTCAGCATACACACGTTTCTTACACAAAGAAGGCTGACATCTGGGGCCCAGCAACGTTGCCAAGGTGAAAACAGCGGAGTGCATCATACACACTTTGCATTTGCAGAGACGCTGACATGTTGGACCCAGCAGAGACCTTATACAGATGTTTCATCGAGCAATCAATGTTTCATTTACAAAGAGGCTGATATGTGGGACCTAGCAGCGTGACCTTATACATATGCTGCATCGAGCAACGTTGCTAGTTCGAAATAGGGAGGCGCGAGCGAGAAAAAAGTTTAGCATGCACATGTTTCTTGTAATGAGAGGCTGAAATGGGGGACCCAGCAGCATGAGAAAACGGTAGATTCGTCGAGCAACGCTATCTAGTTCGGAACAGGGTAGCACTAGAGAAGAAAAAATTTCCATCATACCGATGATTCTTCTAATGTGAAGCTGACATAAGGGACCCACCAGCCTGAATAAACGGCTGATGCAGCGAGCAACGCTATCAAGTTCGTAACACGAAGGCACGACAAAGGGTAAAAAATCCATCATACACACGAGAGGATGACATGTGGGGCCCAGCCTCATGATTAAACGTAGATGCATTGAACAACGTTATCAAGTTCGGAACAGGCTAGCGCGAGCCAAGGAAAAAATCCATCATACACACGTTTCTTCTAATGAGAGGATGACATGTGGGGCTCAGGAGGTTGGTTAAACGGTAGATGCATCGAGCAGCGCAATCAACTCGGAAGGGGGTAGCACCAGCGAAGGAAAAAATTCCATCATACACACATTTCTTCTAATGAGGGGATGACATGTGGCTCCCAGGAGGTTGATTAGACGGTAGATGCATTGAGCAGCCCTATCAACTTTGGAACAGGGTAGCGCGAATGAAGGAAAAAAATTCCATCATACACACAATCCTTCTAATGAGAGGCTGACATGTGGGACCTAGCAGCCTGACTAAACGGCAGACGCCTCGAGCTACGTTATCGAGTTCAAATCAGGGAGGCGCGACCGAAAATTATGGTCCGCTAGAGACACTGACGTCCGGGACCCACACGCCTCAAAAGACTTCGGCGAGTCAACATCGCGTGAGGAAACAAAAATCTTGCTTCTGCCACACGCTGGCCAAGCTTCCTCCATATTTTTAGCGGATCTGTCATAGTAGAGGGCCACGAAACCAGAAAAAAAAGTTTTCCATCAGCCACGGCCGAGCCGAGAATTTCGTCGCGGAAGACGCGCCTTCTCGACGATCGTCAGGCCAATTCGTTGCGAAAGGAAACTTTTCTTGTAGTGGTGGGTGATCTTACTATTCTATCACAAACAAAGGTAGAACCGACAATACCATAATCTAAAGTAGTTCATCATCACAGAACCCTAACTACTACAAATGGAAGTACGTCAGTTAATCGCCACAACCCTAGCTACTACGAATGGTAGTTCATAAGTACATTCGATCATGAATATTTTATAGGAAAGGCGGGTGCAACCTTATTTCTTCTTCTTCTTCCTCTTATTCTTCTCAGATCATGGAGGGACCTCTACCATTCCACATTGTTGTTTCCCACTCCTGCCTCTTGTTCTTCCAAGCTTCATTATCATATGCCTCGACACCATGGCCTATGTCATTGCCGTTAGGAATTACATTCTCCTCATCTGGCACATACATATCAAGGCCATACCCCAAGATCCAGTTGTGGAGTACGCAACAAGCAAGCACTAGCTTTACCTAGGTAGGGAAAGGGTGAAATGTCTTCTGATCAAGGATCTTAAACCCGTTCTTCAAAGCAGTGAATGCCCTCTCAATGGTGACCCTAAGGCTAGAGTGCATGAGGTTGAACAACTCCTTGGCATTCATTGACATGTTCCTTCTAGTGAACTCATTTAGATGGTACCTGGTTGACCTAAAGGGTGGAAGAATCCTAGGGCGGCAAACATATCCATCATCTCCTAGATAAAACTTGCCATCAGGTATATTGATACCATCAGCTCTAGACATACTATCAGCAAGGATGATTGCATCATGGGCTAATCCTTCCCAACCAACTAGCAAACATGTGAACTTCATGTCAAAATCACAAGCAGCAAGCACATTATGGATGGTGTAGTGCTTCCTTACCCTGTAAGCTACACATTGTGCTCTTGGAACTCTATTAGTGACATGAGTACCATCGATTGCACCAATACAATCCTGTTACATGAAGACAAGGATGCACTGGCAAATCAGAGGAATACAAGGAACACAAGAGCAAAATGGATGCATGAGATGCGATCCAAAGACAATACAAGTGCTCACTTGAAATATGGCATCAACCTGCCGTTGTTGCGTATCTTTATAGGTGTTTGGCCCATAGGTGACTTGATCATATCTTCTCTAAGTTCACCTATTGCATACAACACTCGCCTAAAATAACGTGATATTGTCTCCATGCTTTTTCTGAATGTGTTGTTGATGACCCTAAACCTCTGGTTATGGCCTACCACATGAAGGAACATCACAAGTTTTTCTTTGAATGAGGTGTGAATGTTGCGTTCCAACAATCCACTCCCCCTAAACCATCTTACAAGTGCAAAGAAGGGGCTCTATTCATACGGAGCATCTATAGAGTTTCTACATCGTTGTAGTTGAAGATGTAGTTTAGATTCTCCATCCTCTCTTGATCTCGGGTCAACATAGGAACGTACATCAGGTGAGGAAAGGCAGCGCATCTAACAGCTCTCCTGTGCAGCAGCAAGATCCAGACCTGAATCACAACTATGAGCATAGATGCCTAATGGATAAGGGCCATCATGTCGACCTAATGAGGCGGTGCTACCATGAGTTCTTCCTAGATCCATACTTCAGGCCTAGTCCAAAAAGGGGAAGAGGGATTCACGATGGTTTACCGCAGCCATGGTGATGCACAACCGGGGAGAGTGAGGGAGATGCGCGGCAACTCTCCTGGTTGTGGATCAGCTACCGGAGTAGGAGGAAGCGCCCGGTACGATAGATATGTGTCTTAGCTGCCACCTTGCTGGCGTGTAGTTGACGTGGGAGTTTCTTCTTCTTCGTTCCCCGGCAACGGCGCCAGAAAAATGCTTGTTGGCGGTGTTGATGTAGAGCTCGTTGGGAACCCCAAGAGGAAGGTATGATGAGCACAGCAGCAAGTTTCCCTCAGTTATGAAACCAATGTTTAATCGAACCAGTAGGAGCAAGGAAACACCCCAAAGGTGTTACTAACTGAGCTTTGGCAGGGCGCACTACCGGTGCTAGTAGCAACGTGGAGACCTGCACAACATAACCATAGAACTTTGTCCCCAACTTGCGATGAGGTTGTCAATCTCACCGTGTTTTGCAAAAAACAAAGGATTAAACGTATCGAATGGAAAGAAGTAAAAGTTTGCAGAAAGTAAACACAAAGCAGTAAAAGATTGTAGATTGTATGTAAAAGACAAGGACCGGGATCCATAGTTCACTAGAGGTGGCTCTCCTTCGATAGATAACATGCTAGGTGAACAAATTACAGCGGGCCAATTGACAAACACCGAGAAAGCAATACATGCATATACTAATCATCTTGACTCCTTTGAGACTTGATTGGGCATTACAACATAATACATAGACCGCCATCCAACTGCATCTATGACTAATAATCCACCTTCAGGTTATCATCCGAACCCCCTCCAGTATTAAGTTGCAAGCAATAGATTATTGCTTTACAAACTGCATGTAAAGTAAACAATACGATTGTTCTATGAACAAAGGATTGTTGTTTTCTACCTAGTAGCAACAACATATCTAGTACCTTAGAGATTTCTGTCACTTCCCCAGATTACCAGAGGCATGAACCCACTATCGAGCATAAATACTAACTCTTGGAGTTGCTAGCATCTACTTGGCCAAGATAGATACTAACATTCGAAAGCATGCAAGATCACAAATAACAAAGACATGATAAAATCAATAATCAATCTGAAATAGCATCTCAATATCCATCGGATCCCCGCAAACACAACATGCAGAATTACAAATAGATGATCTTGATCATGAACGGAGCTCACAAGATCTAAACATGAAAGCACAAAGGAGGAGAACCAGCCATCTAGCTACTACATGGATCCGTAGTACAAGGATGAACTACTCACGCATCACACCGGAGGCTTGCATGGTGATGAAGAAGGCCTCCAGGGTGAATTCCCCTCTCCGGCAGGGTGCCGGGAAGAGCTTCAGATCCCTCCCGATCTAGGGATGGAGATGACGACGGCTATAGACTCTTTCGTGGATTTTTGATCGGGTACTTAGGGTTTTCGTCTCGAGGGCAATATATAGGCGAAAGGAGAGGCCGAGGGGGTGCCGGGAGCGTCCACACCACCCCCTGACGCGGGCCAGGCCTGGCCGCACGGCCAGGTGGTGTGGTGGCTCCCTGGCCCTTCTCCGTCTCGTATTCTGGCACTTGATCCCTTCCGGAAAAATAGGCACTTTGGCTTTTGTCCCGTCCAATTTCGAGAATATTCATTTTCTGACTTTCCTGGAACCAAAAACAGCAGAAAACAGGCAGCTGGCACTATGGCTCTTGTTAATAGGTTAGTCCAAGAAATCATATGAAAAGTACTCCAAAGTTGGAACAAAACACAAGAAAGTGGATAAAACCAAGCATGGAACATCAAAAATTATAGATACATTTGCAATGTATCAACATCCCCAAGCTTAACTCCTGCTCGTCCTCGAGTAGGTAAGTGATAAAAAGAAGAAGAATTTTTGAGGTGACCTGCACCATCAAAGACTTGATCAAAGTATTTGCAAAACATTCAAAGCTGGGATCATAGTACTTCAATCATAACATGAAAGACAAAGTTCTAGCAATAAGCAAAGAAACTATGATGCAACATGAAAAGGCACAAACAAAAGAATCATGAATAACATGCTTTGCAAGACGTTTGTTTGTTTCACATAAAGAAAGCATAGCATAATAGTATTCAGCTTGTCCCTCAATAGAGTAGCAAATATAAATGCATTAGACACCTTCAAAGTTCATAAGAGTGACTAGATACAATAGTTTAAAACAAGCAATATCAAGTTATGCATCAATCAACTAGTCTTGGGACAATGCACATAGAACTAAGAATGGCCACTATGCTCTCAAAGTAGGTGCATAAAGATAGAAGGTGGAGACTCAATATAATGGTGGAAGAAAGGCCTTTTGTAAAAGGAAGTAGGGATTCAAGTCTCATAAAGAGCTTCCAAAAATTATGGTACTTATAGCTTTCAGCTCTCATTGCCCCTATCATAAGCATCTTGAAGGTGATTAAGGTTAAAGTGACACAACTAAGAGGATATGCTTGACAAGTTATAAACCGAAATCTCATGCCCCTTACTTCCGAAGACCGATCCTCATGCTACTCAACTCCAGTCACGAGTAAGCTCTTGTAATTGTAAGTATATGTGTATCATTAAGAACCGCCAACGAGATACCCCTTGCACATGATACAGGAGCTTTCCCATAATCAAAATGACAAGGCAAGCAGACAATCAGCATCTCAACGATCTTTTTATTTGCTATTTGCATAGGTTTTTTATTGAGGATGCTTCATAGAGTTCTCATTATGGTGATGCTGCAAGTTTCCACCATGATTAGGCATGGCTTAGGCTAGCGGACCAGGCGTTTCTCTAACACACATACAAACTCCATGATCTTACAAGTTCTACTTTTATTTCACACCGACGAGATCCGTAAGCAAACGAACATGATATCAACGGGGTACAAAGTACAAGTGCAATGTTGAAAGCGTTTCCCATGAAACATGGTTCTGCTAATTTCAACTTATAAAGCGCAAGCATATACGCAACAAAGAAGGACCCAATGGTTCAAGTTTATTAGAGGCAATAAAGTAAAGTGTGCCATCAAGTTCATGAGAGCTTTAATCACTAGTTTTCTCATAACAAGTTTAATTTGGAAGGTAAACAAAAGCATGAATATACTTGGAATAGCATAAGCTAGTAGGTAGGTATGGTGGACTCTTTGGAATAACTTGGTTTAGGGAGTTGGATGCATGAGTGGAACTCATACCTTGTTGTGGAGGCTAGCAAAAGACTGGGAGCGACAAACTAAGAGAGCAATAATGGCCATAATCATGCAGAGCGACAAAACATCATTGATCACAGCATAAAGTGATACTACAAGTTGAAAACTAAAGAATCATAAAGGCTATGGTGACTTTTGACAGTCATAACATGGTGTGAGCATGTGCCAAGTCAACCCAAATAAAGCATCAAAGGAGAATACCACTATACTATGCTTTAATATGCTAAAACAACGCATGATTCATCCAAGGCACATTAAGCAATCTCAATTGTTTATAACAAGTCATGCTACAGCAAAGAATACTAAGCATAAAGCCAAAACAATATCAAGCATGGCATGAAAAAGCATAGCCACAGTCAAGAACGAGCTCTTTTTACCACATAAGCATGAACTTTCCTACTCTTTTCCAAACCAAACCAAACCAAACTATTTGCAAACCAATGTATGAAAGAGGGGGTCCAACCAACTTATTCAGAAAACTAAGCAAACCAAGCAAACTAAAAAACAAAATGAAAACGAAAAAGAAGACGCTCCAAGAAAAATACAACTGTGCATGAAACAATAAAAGTGAAGCGTTTGGAAGAAACCTGAAATTTTTATTGATGAAGAAGGGGATGCCTTGGGCATCCCCAAGATTTGACGCTTGTACTTCTTGGATATTTCTTGGGGTGACACGCGTGGCATCCCCAAGCTTGAGCTTTAGTCCATCGTTCATCTCATTACTCATTCCTTCCATACACCTGAAAATTTTCCTTCATACAAAACTTCACACAATCTTTATTAGCAACATTAGTGTACTCAAGATAAAAGGTATTAAGGTTCAGTTCTAACACCAAATAAACTTCCATTAGAACAATAGCTATTGTAGCACTTCCCTCAAAAAGCTTAATTCCCCAAAATAACTCAAGAAGGAACCAACAAGAAGCAAATGCGGAAAATGGCAGAAATCTGTCAAAATAGACCAGCAGGTAAAGACGAATTTTTTCGAAGACCTTCTGTTGCTCAAATAAAAAAGTGTTGAACTAACGAAAGTTATATAACAACCTGTGGCAGAAGCACAAACAATTACAGCTCAATCCGACATACAGAGCTCTCTCAGGAATTTTTACGGTGAAGCACAAAAATCTGTTTCGGGACAGCAACTTTCCCAATCATTACTTCACTCTGATTAGAGGTTACTCTTGGCACAAAAAGCAAATAAAAAGGATAAGGAGAGGTTATTACTGAAGTAATAACTTCCAAGACTCATCTAAAACTCTTGGTTATCTCCCAACAAGTACTTTTCTTTAACGCCTTTAAGTTAGGCATGAAAATTTGAGAAGATGCTCTCATAGGAAATATGAATTGAAGTAAAAGAGAGCACCAAGAAGCAAATTCAAAACACATTTAAGTCTAACCCACTCCCTATGCATAGGAATATTGTATGCAAATAAATGCACAAAGAACAAAGTGACGGGCATAGGAAGATAAAACAAAAGTAACTTCAAAACTTTCAGCACATAGAGAGGTGTTTCATTACCATAAAAACTTCTACAACCATATTTTCCTCTCTCATAATAATTTTCAGTAGCCTCATGAATAAACTCAACAATATAACTATCACATAAGGCATGCTTTTCATGATCTACAAGCAATAGAGCTTTATTATAAACATTTTCAAAAGAATCCTCGGGAACATAACATTCACCCTCCTTTGATAAGCATGGGGGACAATCAAATAATGTAAGGGATAAAGAGTTACTCTCATTAGAAGGTAGGCATGGGTAGATCCATTCTTCCTCCTTTTTTCCATCACTCTCCTCCTCTTTTTCATCTAATGAGCTTTCAGGTTCAGCAATTTCTTCTTCCATGGAGGTTCTAGCAGATGGTGGTTCATCTATTACCTTAGCAGTCATAATACTGTTCCCAAATAGGAAATTGAGTGAGCTATCCATAATGAAATAGTGATTGGAGCAGAGCTAGTCATAAATGCAACTTAAGAAAAGAACTATTTTTTTGTGTGTTTTTCCAATAAGAAAGCAAACTAGTAAAACTAATTTTTTTTGTGTTTTTGAAAGAACAAAACAAGCAAACAAAGAAAAAAGAAAACTAAGCAAAACAAAAACAACAAAGTAAAGAGATTGGTTATGAGGGACTCCCCTTGTGAAGATGTCCTTGACTCCCCGGCAACGGCGCCAGAAAAATCTTTGTTGGCGTGTAGTTGACGTGGAAGTTTCTTCTTCTTCGTTCCTCGGCAGCGGCGCCAGAAAAATGCTTGATGGCTCAATGCACGGCGCCCAGAAAAATGCTTGTTGGCGGTGTTGATGTAGAGCTCGTTGGGAACCCCAAGAGGAAGGTATGATGAGCACAGCAGCAAGTTTCCCTCAGTTATGAAACCAAGGTTTAATCGAACCAGTAGGAGCAAGGAAACCCCCCCCCAAAGGTGTTACTAACTGAGCTTTGGCAGGGCGCACTACCGGTGCTAGTAGCAACATGGAGACCTGCACAACACAACCACAGAACTATGTCCCCAACTTGCGATGAGGTTGTCAATCTCACCGTGTTTTGCGGAAAACAAAGGATTAAACGTATCGAATGGAAAGAAGTAACAGTTTGCAGAAAGTAAACACAAAGCAGTAAAAGATTGTAGATTGTATGTAAAAGACAAGGACTGGGATCCATAGTTCACTAGAGGTGGCTCTCCTTAGATAGATAACATGTTGGGTGAACAAATTACAGCGGGGCAATTAGCAAACACCGAGAAAGCAATACATGTATATACTAATCATCTTGACTCCTTTGAGACTTAATTGGGCATTACAACATAATACATAGACCGCTATCCAACTGCATCTATAACTAATAATCCACCTTCAGGTTATCATCCGGACCCCCTCCAGTATTAAGTTGCAAGCAACAGATTATTGTTTTACGAACTACGTGTAAAGTAAACAATACGATTGTTCTATGAACAAAGGATTGTTGTTTTCTCCCTAGTAGTAACAGCACATCTAGTACCTTAGAGATTTCTGTCACTTCCCCAGATTACCAGAGGCATGAACCCACTATCGAGCATAAATACTAACTCTTGGAGTTGCTAGCATCTACTTGGCCAAGATAGCTACTAACAACGGAAAGCATGCAAGATCACAAATAACAAAGACAGGATAAAATTAATAATCAATCTGAAATAGCATCTCAATATCCATCGGATCCCCGCAAACACAACATGCAGAATTACAAATAGATGATCTTGATCATGAACGGAGCTCACAAGATCTAGAGATGAAAGCACAAAGGAGAAGAACCAGCCATCTAGCTACTACATGGATCTGTAGTCTAAGGATGAACTACTCACGCATCACACCGGAGGCTTGCATGGTGATGAAGAAGGCCTCCAGGGTGAATTCCCCTCTCCGGCAGGGTGCCGGGAAGAGCTTCAGATCCCTCCCGATCTAGGGATGGAGATGACGGCGGCTACAGACTCTTTCGTGGATTTTTGATCGGGTACTTAGGGTTTTCGTTCCGAGGGCAATATATAGGCGGAAGGAGAGGCCGAGGGGGTGTTGGGAGCGGCCACACCACCCCCTGGCGCGGGCCAGGCCTAGCCACGCGGCCAGGTGGTGTGGTGGCTCCCTGGCCCTTCTCCGTCTCATATTCTGGCACTTGATCCCTTCCAAAAAAAATAGGCACTTTGGCTTTTGTCCCGTCCAATTCCGAGAATATTCATTTTCTGACTTTCTTGGAACCAAAAACAGCAGAAAACAGGCAGCTGTCATTGTGGATCTTGTAATAGGTTAGTCCAAGAAATCATATGAAAAGTACTCCAAAGTTGGAACAAAACACAAGAAAATAGATAAAACCAAGCATGGAACATCAAAAATTATAGATACATTTGCAATGTATCACACCTCAACCTCGCCGCCGCCACCGCTCTTAGTGTCGAACTAGGAGGAAGGGTTGATGCAAAGAGATGAGCGAGCTCGGCCAGGCGGGGCCACTATTAGCATGAAACGGAGTCAGGAATCTTTCGTTTCCCGCATGCACTGCGTGGCAACCGCATGCCCGCCGACACCCCCTTCTACACATGGTGCTGGTCATAATGCAGACGTCGTGTGAGCAACCAAACAACCCATTTTCTCACCGTTTTGGCCTGTTTGAAGGGTATGTAGGCTACCAAACACGCCCTAACATGAGATGGAGCAGCCTAAAAAAATGGAGCAGCACAGCTGACCACAGGCTGCAACACGTATGGTTTTTATCCTATCACTATCACTATATAGTGTACGAATAATTTTGAATATTGACCGTTGGATTAAGACTCGTGAATCCCAACATTTTAAACCGTTGGATCTTCTTTTTCATTCTAACATCTAAAAGATTCTAGTGATAGTCTTTAGGACAATGAATGTTATGCACAAATCTCAAAACACACTTCTCCATCATTATAGAATCTTCTCCATCATTTCTCTAGATCACGTTACCAAAAATTTCAAGTTAGGTAAATTTCAAGTGTTAGGTAGCTAATAAACGTTGACTCCTACATGATACAAAATACAAGAACAAAATATACACCCATACTTTATAGTCGATCAAATTTATAATTTTTGGATCCTTACCTATTATAATTTTATATAGTGTGATATGTCATACGTCTATTATCTGAGTCTCACGTGCACGTGCAACTACTAGTAGAACAAAAAGTAGAACAAGTAGCACAGATGCGAAAATGATCTAACAAGTACAGCAAGTCCCAACTTTCCCAGGATTCATGCTTCAGTTCACCAGGCACAAGCCAGTGTCTCAAAAAAATCCGCAAAAACATATTGTACTACGACTAATTAAGCACCATCTCACAGGACGTTTCCACGTTCAGATCAAAGCCGTACGCCTCCACAACAAATCGGTCATGCTACCTTGATGATGTTTACACATTTCATGCTAAAGCGACAGTTGTAGGCTACTACTACCTCTCTACAGTAAGCACTAACAAAACCTCTGAATATACCACTCCCCAAAATGCTACGATCTACTGTTTTAACACCCCAAAAGCAGGCCAAATACATTGTCAGTCCAGAGCAAGCAGAGTATACAGTGATGGATAAGTTCAGTCATCATCAGAAATGTCTATCACGTCAGGGCTGGTGCTTGGATTCAAAGGAGTTAAACTGGGTGGATCAGCTGGAACCACCAGATCCGTGGCGATGGAGCATGGAGCTGGTGACCGTGACTGATGTACAGGGGGCTGAGTCATCACATGGTCAGTAGGAGGGACAATAGCAGTGCCCGTGCACGTTGATCGAATGGACGGACCTCCGTGGGTTTGAGTCGTCACCAGGTCGGCAGGAGGGATGTCAATGTCCATGCATTGAGCTGGTAACTGGGAGTGACCTCTAGGGGTTTGAGTCTTCGCCTTGTCTGCAGGAGGGACACCAACAATGTCCATGCTTGTAGCTGGTGGCTGGGACTGATCTCTAGGGTCTTGAGTCACCGCAGAATTGATAGGAATGAACTGCAAGCACTGAGATTGAGTTGGTGGCTTGCCTTGTTGAAATGAGGTTTCTTCCTTAGCAGCAGCAGGCTGGGCCTTGATGGGGCTGATTCCACTGGCACTTCGCTTCCTTGACCGCGAATAAGTTATCTGGACTGAGCGTTCCCTCACTCGTTTCCTTCGCTCGGTTCTTTTGTTGACAAGCGGCTCGGCTGATCCACTTGAACATTCCGATTCATAGATGTTTGCCCAAACACTCACGCAAGCATACTCCTTTTTCCTAGCAGGATTACTAGTTTTGCTTCTTGTCTTTGGCCTCTCCAGCACAACATGGTTTGATTGCTTCCGTTTACTTTGAGAAACAGCTGGCTGAACAAATGTTCTCTGAAAGCATTCAGGAATTTGCTGCTTCCCTGCCTTAGTTGAGGAGTTGGTTTTGCTTTGTTGCTTGAGTATACTTGGAGGGGCAGGAGGCCGCGCAATTGGTTTCCGAGTCTCTTCATGCTCACGCTGGCT
Organism: Avena sativa; assembly: GCA_916181665.1. Taxonomy (NCBI): domain Eukaryota; kingdom Viridiplantae; phylum Streptophyta; class Magnoliopsida; order Poales; family Poaceae; genus Avena; species Avena sativa. The sequence goes on along the minus strand of OV702290.1, from coordinate 494,104,041 downwards.
GTGTTCCTTCTTTGAGGAGATGCTGTCCAGTACATTTGCATTCCTCCTCCCCACAAAAGAGGAAAGACCATTCTTCTCTGATGCAACCAAGTCTTGTTTCAGTCTTCTGGGAGGGGCAGCAGGTAAAACACTGGCTTTCTGAATGCCTTCAGGTTTATGAAGTTTGCCTACTTTGTTTCCGGTGCTGCCGCCAAGTGGTTTTGTACCCCCATGTTGGTCAACCAAGTCATGCTCAAGTTTCAGTTTTTCTAGGGGGGTGGCAAGATCACCCTGCTTGTTTGCATTCTTTGAGGAGATGTTGTCCAATACATTTGCATTGCTCCTCCCCGAAAAAGAGGAAATATCATTCTTCTCCGATGCAACCAAGTCTTGTTTCAGTTTTCTGGGAGGGGCAGCAGGTAAAACACTGGCTTTCTGAATGCCTTCAGGTTTATGAAGTTTGCCTAGTTTGTTTCCGGTGCTGCCGCCAAGTGGTTTAGTACCCCCATGTTGGTCAACCAAGTCATGCTCAAGTTTCAGTTTTTCTAGGGGGGTGGCAAGATCACCCTGCTTGTGTGCATTCTTTGAGGAGATGTTGTCCAGTACATTTGCATTGCTCCTCCCCACAGAAGAGGAAATATCATTCTTCTCCGATGCAACCAAGTCTTGTTTCAGTTTTCTGGGAGGGTCAGCAGGTATAACACTGGCTTTCTGAATGCCTTCAGGCTTATGAAGTCTGCCTTCTTTGTTTCCGGTGCTGTTTCCTAGTGGTTTTGTATCCCCATGTTTGTCAACCAAGTCATGCTCAAGTTTCAGTTTTTTTAGGGGGGTGGCAAGCGGGACAGTGGATTTCTCAACACCCTCGCGCTTGATCCGCTTTTCTGTTTTCCTAGACATGCTGCTTCCGGATGGTTTTGCTTTGTTACAACTCCCTAGAGAGAAAACTCCGTATTTCTCCGGTACACCCAAGTCTTGCTCTAGCTTCACCTTTTTCTGGGTTGCAGAAGGCTGCACACTAGATTTCTGAGCGTGCTCTAGCTCTTGCCACTTACCTGCCTTCCTGGAGGTGTCACTTCTCAACGATTTTGCGTTGTTCCAACTCCCTACAGAGATAAGCTCATGCTTCTCTGATGCTTGCTTCCGCTTCAGTTTGCTCAGAGTGGGAGCAGACACAACAACTGCTTTTTTATTAGAGGAGCACGAACCCAGTGATTTTGCATTGTTGCAACTTACCATAGAGAAAAGCTCGTTCTTCTCCGTTGCAACAAACTCCTGCTTCGGCTTCAATTTTCTCCGAGTGGTAGCAGGCAAAACAATCGAGTCTTCAGGCATATTACTCTTGCTTGCCTCCTTCGAGAAGCTACTACCTGGTGATTTTGCGTTCCTGCCGCCCACTTGAGAGAGAAGCTTGCTTTCTGCAATTAGTTCTGCCACAGTAAAATTCTCTTGAACTTCATCTGAATCTGATTCTTCTGCAGCTCCTTGCGACTTCAACATTTTAGACATTTCAGTCAGAAACCCCTGCCTACCTGAAGAAGCAATGTTGTCAGTTGATGTTCTAACATGAAATTACTACAGTAATAAGTTAGCTATTGTCTTTGGCAATCATTCTGAAGCGTTCTAGTTGGAGAATGACATTTCACACTACTATTGGAAGTACCAAAAGTTCACATAATGAGATTATTAAACAAAAATGGACACTACAATTTATATGATGCACTCAGTTACTCATGTGCTAAAAGAGCTACGATACAATGGACTTGATCTTTCATTTGTGAGGGCAACAGATGATGTATTTTCATTGTTACGATATCACGGTTTCACTATCAGTGCTACTCCTGACACAAACATCTTGTTTAGTTTTTTTTCACTTAATTGAATAACATAAACGAAATAATATGTATAACAGATAAACACTTATAAAATCAACCAATATATTTAATAATAAATGGTAACTATGTTGAATGTGCAGCTACAGAATAAAAACAAAATGCAAACACAAAAGGTCGGATGCTGACAATATGAATAACATGTTTTTTAATAAAGATGGAGGGTTTTAACTTCTTACTTGAACTGAGCTTGCACGAATTTGATGCATCAATGGAAGATACAAGAATGTAAAATTGATCATAAACCGAAGAAATATAGGTGGATACATATAGGAAAACTATGAAGTGCAGGAGCTAAGTTTGACCTCTATACTGTTTGTTGGTTAGTTTAGAGCTTACAACCAACAGCATATTAGATACTTGAAGTTAGGCATGTACCGTTTGGAACCATCTGTTGACCTGGTGTCTCTGGTGATCTGGTCAACACATATGTACCATCACAGTCCAGCTTGTGGCTGCAGAAAATAGCATCAGTCAGTACACCTTTGAAGTTCACCACACAAACATTAGTCAAAAGTAACTATTATCTATAACTGCATTAATGGAAGTCAGTAATAAGAACATTAAAATATCAAACAAACAGAATATGCATATAAATGATTCAGAGACAAAATTTTCAATAACAAATGCACCACCCATGGTCCATGGAAATATCTTATCAACTTTCTGAGACAAAAGAACAATTAAGAATGTAATACAATTTACAAGTTTGTCCTATAAACATGGTGAGTCATATGTCAGAGTAAACTTATGCAGTATTACTTGTGCCAGTTGCAAAGCATGTTGCCACATGTTGCATCTTGGCTAACATTCTCAATACAGCAGGAATCAGATGGAGGCCCCAGCTTCTTGGCCCTTAAAAGTGTAACGCCACAAGATTCACACTGAAACGTAGTAAGTTGAACATGCCAGTAAGAGGTACAACTAGAAATAAGTTTAACAAAAAAAGGCGACATAAAAAAAGAACTATGGAAAGTAGTACCTTCCACAAAAAGCCCTGCATGCTGCCACATTTCTCCGGACTGAAATCATGGGTGGTGGTGATACAGTAGCCACAAGTTGGTCTCTGTGTGGCACGAGTAAAAAAAGGAATAATCAACAGAATAGAGCATCATGGTTGATAATTATGTACCAGAAAATACTAACCAGGTGATCCTCAATGCAGCAAGTATTGAGAGCATTCATCCAATCACGGAAAGCAGGACCATGGCCCCTACATGAATTCACAGAATTTAAGAAGTGGGCTGGCTGGAGCTGACTAAAATTGGAACACACAGTCTTAGTTAACAAGATATGAACATTTACCAGATTCCCTTAGCATCATGCTTTACAGATAAGAATGCATGAATCATCAGATGCAGAAGGGCGTTCTTCAGATCAGCATTAGTGCGATATTTCAGAATTGGCTCATAGAGAGTTATTGTATTGCTCTCTCCAAAGGAACATGATCCGAAAGAACTGCTTATAGACAATCAAGACAGTGCTTCCTTAAATTCTTTTTCATATAAACTTTGCAAAAGCAATTAAGGAACTGAGCAAAACACTGAATAAACACACATGTTGTAGCCCAGAATGAACATATACTAAGAAACTTCTCTTGTTAAATATAGCTAATGCGACAATTAACTCCAAAAGGATGTTCTTTTCGAGGCAAGAAACGAAGACGGATGAGATGCATCCAAATGAATGTTATGCTTAACTCAAGAAAGCAATCAACAGGGAAAGTGGAATATTTGAAAGCAATAATTCAAGTACCTGTACTGTACATACATACACTGATGTGTATCAATTTCTGCAGGAACAGTTAATTTGGTCTGTACTTGAATACTCAAAAAATCAGATACAACTAGTCGATCCAAACAAACGTCAGGCTAATCAACGCATTGATTTTTTCCCAGACCTTTTTTTTTGCATTGCAAATACAGACTTACAGAGGTATAGTGGGACAATAACATTAAGCAGAGTTCCTAGTTCACATGTATTTATGTCTTCTAATAGAAACTTGAGATATGATTGCAACATATGTTTCCTCATATAAACCGGAGTTTTTTAATCATGTTATCACATTTTGTTGTGTAGTTCAATTTGTCGGAGTGATCACTCTTTAAGAGAGGCCGGTTTGAAGCCATAAACCTGACGACATTATGCTTTATGTATAATATACACAGCGCTTCAAAACCTTCAATACTCTATAACCTCCTTGTAGCCCTCCGTACCCCTAACATAGATTCAGAAGTGTTTGACATGTTCAGTTCATGGCCTATGATGATAGGAACAGGACAGGTCGTCACCATTGTTATTGATTTTTGTTTTGTTTGCAAGGGTCGCTGTTGCTGGCCAATTTCAGACTTCTCCAGGCTGTGAGCCTTGCCACACGTTTGCATTGCATACAGACACGACAGTAGGTTACTTAACAAGTGGCAGGCACATCATCGATAGATCATTTCTAGCCGCTAGGGAGTACCGAGCGCGGCGCTGCGCCTGCGTAGCACAAGGGGCAACGAGCGGCACGGCACAGCCGGCGACGAACAGAGGAGCGGTGGCAAGCCAGGGCGAAGGGGCTGCGACGTCGCAGCGGCGCGGCACGGCACGGGTGGTGATGCGGATGAGTGCGAGTGCGAAGTACAGAGTGCAGAGACTGCCGATCTATCTTTTATGTACAGTATGTGAAAAAATCAAGAAAAAAAAAGGGGCATCTTTTATGTGAAACGGAGTGCCAAATCCTACAACGATGGAACATCTTTGTGAAGATTACGAAGAATCTGAAGCTCCTTGATCCTAGGTATGATTGCTTATTTAAAGAGATTTTAAAAAGAACTTGCGAACAAGCCATCTCCTGCTGGGGATTCCAATTTCCAACAACACCCGGGCGCCCCCCAATATCGAAGAAACGGCGGGCGAGCGCGAGAACCACCTGGGCAGCAGCAGCAGCAGCAAGAAGCCGTTGAGACCCACGCACCTGATCGTCTTCATGCGCGGCTGGCTCCACTCGACGGAGAAGCCGGCCTCGATGAGCACGCCGCGGAAGTAGAGCCTGTCATAGTGCCGGAAGAGCTGCCACACGTCCGGGTTCTCGTCGTCGTCCGGATCCGCCCCCAACCCCATGGCCTCCAATGTAAGGACGAAGCAGCAGCAAGAACTCTCTCTCTCTCTCTCTCTCTCTCTCTCTCTCTCTCTGGGGGTGGGCAGGAAGAAGAACCGGCGAGGAGAAGGGGAAAAAATTGGGGTTTTAAGTTTTGGTCCTGGAGAAGGCCGCCGGTGGTACATGCAAATTGGCGAGAGAGAGAGAGCAGGATTTTTTTTAAGACAAGAGAGCACGACTGCACGAGAGAGGTGTGTGCTACAGTCTGGGAGTGCGTGTGTCAGTGAGGCTGACTGTAGGCCCGCGTGGAGACTTTTGCGTCCGCGTGTTCTGTGTGTTTGACTGTTTGAGGAAACGACCAATGTTCCACCGTGGACATCTGGTTCAGCTAGCGTGTGTTTGGATGAAAGCATTGATATGGATGGGATGGATGGTACCGATTTTGGGGGATGGGACGGTCCTGATTCCTTTTTGGTGTTTTGTTTGGTTTGCCGGATATAAAGTGGATTATCCATTCAGCTTAGAGCATCTCCCACTCCTTTCATCTGCTAGATTGACCTTGCCAACTAAAAGAGCTTCACGTGGTCCAGAATCCATAAAATTTGCGTTTGGAACATTAAACGTTCTCAGGCCGAAATCCGGCTATAGCGGCAAAATGGATGGAACTTTCAGTTTGAAAATGGCCGAATTTTCACTCGCGTTGTCAGAGACCTTTCACAGAAATTCAAAAATTCGCTCCGAAATTCGACAAAACACGACAAATTTAATATTGGTTCAGGCGATTTTTATTAAATTATAAGGTACATGTTATGTCAAATTCGGATATATACCTGAATTCGACTTACAACAGACCAAAAAACTTGAAAAACATAGAAGAACAGTAAAAGGCGAGTGGATGCCGAGGCTGTGGTCGTTCACATGCCAAAGTTGCGGTAGAACACTGTGTAGTAGTCGCCATCGTCGTCGTCGCTCGACGGCTGCGAGCTGCCTTGGCCGACGTCGCTGCAACGCAACTGCTACGACGGGGCCCCGGCCCGCTCTCGATTTCATCGTCGTCGTTAAGGAAGATGAGCGGCGCGCCCGATAGACACGCTCTCGCGGAACTATACGCGTAGCCTAGCGCTCGGCCTCCTCCTGCAACCGGCGGGCGCGCTCGGCCTCCTCCCGCTCCCAGTCTGTCCTGGACCAGGCGCACACGACGGGGACCGGCATCGGCGGGATGTCGTTCAGCGACGCCTTCATCGCCATTTTGAGGAGGAAGTCCTCCTCGTCCACCAGAATAGCCCACTCCGCTGGCTCCTTCTTCGGCGTTTGGGGCTTCGGTCTCGTCAGGCGAAGGTGGACGCTCGGTGGCGATGGAGCACAACGCTCGCTGATGACGATGCCGTGTGAGTGCGTCCACGGTGGCGAGCGCACTGGAGACTCTGCCTCCCGCTTCACCAGCCTGAGTGGCGTCGTGAAGCACGACGACTGGCTTGGCTCCGAGCTAGACGAGCGCGATACTAACGCTGAAGACGATAACGAGGCACCGATCATCCTCCTCGTCATCCGGGAAGTTAAGCTATGGCATCGAGAAAACGACAGCGGCGAACACGGTGGGTAGCCTAGCCAGGAGGTGTTGTCGTCGGCGATGTAGTTGAGGACGGCAGCGAGAGTGCGGTCGGGCACGCTCCACCAGCAACGACGGCATTTGGCATTGTTTCGCGCCGGTGCCGGACTTCCGCCCTCGTGGTACGCTAGCTGTCGTGCCCGCCGCTCGTGGAAGAACTCGTCCCAGTAGGGTCCATGCCGACAATCACAGCATGGATCTCTTCGATCCGGTCTTGCCCCTCCGGCACCGGCGGCACGGGCACGCCACCTGTGCTCAGCTTCCACATCGGTGCAAACCGGAAATCCGGTGGTGCCGGGTAGCCGACGTCGTGGAGGAGACGAGCCTCCCACGACTGCAGCCAACACCGGCCGAAGACGTATGCCACCGCTCCATCACCGGGGTATCTCTCCACCATGGCTTCCGCCGAGCTCTCTGTTTGCCTGGAACTTGGTGCTTTGGGGAGGAAACGCAGGAGTGTGTGCTCTGAGAGAGGCGAGGCAGGCAAGCATTTATAGCCATTTGGGAAAAGTACGGAGAGGGCGGGGGGTGTAGCGGCGAGGACGGGAAATAGGAAAGTGGCGGGAATGTGGGCGGGCGGTGGAGCGCCATTACGGCGACACGTGGGTGAGTGGACATGCGGTCGTTTGCCCAGCGGTCCGACACGGGAGTCAAGGCAACGAGATGAGGACGAATCGCCTTCCCTGGCTGACAGGGCGGGGCCACCAGCGAAGACTTTTTTCCACCGATTTAGCTTCATCCAGCGTTCATAGGTGACTCCCGGCTCCTCAGGTCCGGTCTGGGAACACCGGATATAATTTGGGTCAAATCTGGTGAAAACTCGGGTCCTAGGAACACGACTAGGTGAAAATTCGCCTTCCGGATAAAAAAATGGCTTGGAGAGGCCCTCCTGGGAATGCGAGTGGAGATGCTCTTAGGCCATCCCAATAGTGAGAGCAAATGTACAAAATGTGTCTGTTTGGCCGTCGGTGGATAAGGGTGCCCAAAATCCAGCCCTCAACGAGTGCGGTGACCCAGCATACCACTGCATGTGTAGTACACTATAGTCGTTGACATGACATCCATAGAACACCGTTCCGTAAATATCACATCCCTCAGAGTGGTACAACAGAAACATTACGGGTCCAAATTACAATCATACACACTTTATTATTATTACAATACCAGAAGTTCGAGACTTTAAGAGATTCAAACTTACAAACCAAATAACTTATTTTAGAAGTTTAGCGCAAGAACGAAAAAACACAACGGTAATAAAGACGTGACCTCAACAGCTTATTCTATAAAGTTCGAGCTGCTCGGCTCAATCTAGGTAACTAAAGTACGACCTAACAACTACTCTGACTCATTGTCTTCAGCTCCATAGTGTACCCCATAGTCCACCCCTTCGATTCCACCGGACAGGTCTGGCTCTTCATAGTAGGCGTCATTCTGGACCTCTGTAGCATACACCTGGTCATCCTTCTGGTCCTCAAAGTCTAGCAAGGGGTTCAAAGAAAAAGGTGAGTAACAGCGTTACTGATACGTCCAAACGTATCTACTTTCCTGAACACTTTTGCTATTGTTTCTTCTCTAAATTTGTGTGAATTGGATGCAACTAACACGGACTGACGCTGTTTTCAGCAGAATTACCTTGGTATCTAGTTTTTGTGCAGAAAATCAACTATTAGGAAAAATTCCGGAAAATATGCCAAAAATCCTATTTCGCCAAAAGACTCACGAAACCAGAATACGAGACGGAGTGGGGCTGGGGCCTGGCCACACCACCTGGCCGCGCGGGCTGGGCCTGGCCACACCAGGGGTGGTCTGGTCGTCCCAGACACCCCCTCGGTCTCCCTCTTCACCTATAAGTTGTCTTCTGACCTAAAAACTTAGGGGGGGTTCGACGTTTTTCCAGAAAGAGTTCCGTTATGCCGCCACCAGCAGATTCCACGATTCGGAACCAGAAAGTCTGTTCTGGCACCCTGCCGAGGAGGGGAATTGGAGGAGATCATCGCAATCATCATCACCATCGCTTCTCCATCGACCATCTATGTTTCCCCCATCTATGAGTGAGTAATCCCCCGCTATAGGCTATGGGGATGGTAGGGATTGGATGAGATCGTTCATGTAATGGCATCAGATTGTTAGGGCATGGTGCCTAGTATCTTCTATTAGTGCTTTTTAACTTTGTTGCGACTTGTTATGCTTAATGCTTGTCACTAGGGCCCGAGTGCCATGATTTTAGATCTGAACATGTTATTGATTCATTATGATGGTATTGTTTATGGTCTTACCTGCAAGTTGTATATACATGTTGTTGTTCGGAACCAAAGGCCCCGAAGTGACAGAAATCAGGATAACCGGAGGGAATGGCTTTGATGTGAGGACCACATGTGTTCACGGAGTGTTAATGCTTTGCTCCGGTGCTCTATTAAAAGGAGCACCTTAATTGCTAGTAGTTCCCTTGAGGCCCCACTACAAACGGGCTGGAAGGTCAAAAGATGTTGTGCAAGTTCTCATTGCGAGCACATATGATTATATATGGAACACATGCCTATGATTATTTAGTATTTGGATGCTTTATCTTATTTATCTGCAAAAGCCCTATGTTCTGATTGCCATGTGAATTGTCTTGTCCATGCAACACCCGTCCATCCATCCCTATGCCTACCGCGCTCTAATCCTACTATTACTGCAATTGTTACTATCGTCTTTACTTTTACTACTGCTATTACTTTACTATTCCTACTACAAAACTGTTGCTACTGATAAACTGCTGTGAGCAAGATTGTTTCCAGGTGCAGCTGAATTGACAACTCAGATGTTAAGGCTTATAAATATTCTTTGGCTCCCCTTGTGTCGAATCAATAAATTGGGTTTCACTTCCCTCGAAAATACTGCGATACACCCCCTATAATTGTGGGTCATCAAGACTATTTTCTAGCGCCGTTGCCGGGGAGCATAGCTTTATTTATCAAGTCCACTTGGAATCATTATTGTTCGCTGCCATCCATCCATCATGGATAAGTCTCGTGATGGCAAGGTCCCTATTTTACCATCCACTACAAGAAGAGGTACGGTTCTGAACACCTCTGTTGCTCTTGATTCACCGTCTGTTATGAGTAAGCTCCTTACACCACCACATACACATGCTACACACACTTCTACTACTACTGAATCTAAAACTTCGGATACTTATGATGCTGCTTCTACTGTGCTTGATAAGAGTGGTTCATTAGGTCCTTTCCTAGATGCTACGATTGCTAGAACTATAGATGGAAATACTGAAACTCCTAATGAAGACACTACTACATCTGTTAATTCACCTGAGTCTAGAGAGAGATATGATATTGAGGATGGTTATATTGAGACGATCGATGAATTTATTAAAGAATGTCAAAACACCCATGATAGGAGTGCTGCTAAGAGTCTCCTTGAGAGGCGTACTATAAGACCCAAATTGTCTCCTAATGATAAGTTTGCTGCATCTCCCATAAACACTAAAGATAAGGATTATGATTTCTCTCTTGATCTTTCTTATATAGCTATTGTTGAGAAAGAACCTTTTTGTGGGACTAAGAATGAAAGTGTGATAGCACATATGATTGAGCTTTCTACCATGAGTGGCTTATTTTCTGATGATATTAAGATGCGCACCTACTTTGTTGCTAAAATTTTCCCTTTTTCACTTAAAGGAGAAGCTAAAATTTGGTTTAATAATTTACCTCCTAGATCTATTGATAGCCATGATTGCTTGATTAGTACCTTCCTGCAGAAATATTTTCCTCCTAGTGCTAGACATGATATTTTGTAGGAACTTTTTGATTTTAAACAGGGAGAAAAAGAGATATTGCCTGAATCATGGGCAAGGTTTTGTGCTTTGATTCATGCACAGGCTGGATGTCCATTACCTAAGAATGAGCTTCTTGATATATTTTATAATGGACTAACTGAAGAATCTAGGACATACCTAGATAGTTGTGCTGATTATGTTTTCAGGAATAGGACTCCCAAGGAAGCTGAGGAATTAATGGCTAAAATAAGCAAGAATTATGAAGACTGGACTCCCCCTGAACCAGCTATACCTGAACAATTATACCTGAACCAGCTATACATGCGCCTATACCAACATCTAAGAAGAGGGGAGTTATTGAACTAAATGATGAAGTGACGAAGGAAGCTAAGAAATGTCTTAAGGAGAAGGGTATTAAAGCTGCAGATGTCAAGAATTTATCTCCTATAGAAGAACTATGTAAGCCAATATCCCACTCATCCACCATTGAGGTACACTCTCTCCAACATTTTGATGAAGGTGATATCCCTTACTCTAAACCTCCTGATCAATGCTTAGAAGAATTTGATGTTTTTATTGTTAAGCAAGATAATTTCAATAAAAGGGTGCAAAATCATTTAATGGAAAACTCTAGAGCTATTGTTGAGTTAAAAGATATTGTAGAAAGAACCTCTAATGATGTTAAAATGCTTGTTAAACATTTTCAAATGGTTCAAATTCAAATTGATCAGCTTATTAAAGTACAAAAAGACTTGCTAGTTAATGCTGCAAAAGAAAAACATGCTTATGAAATTAGAACTAGAAGTGGTGCTGCTACCCAGGATCCTCTATATCTTGAGGGGCATCCCAAAAGAATCGAGCATGATTCTCAACAAGCTGAAAATAGTGGTACTACTCGTAAGAAAAGAAAAAAGAAACATAAAACTATAGTAGAACCCTCTGAACCTGCTAAAGATCCTTATAGTATATCTGTATCTGATGCTGAAACTGAAAGTGGTAATGAAGAAAATGATGTTCCTGATAAAGAAAAAGTTGAAGAAGAACCTGAAAACACACTAAGAATACTAAATTCACTAAAGAAGATTTTGTTGCTAAGAAACATGGTAGTGAAAGAGAGCCTTGGGTCCAAAAACCTATGCCTTTCCCTAATAAGAAACACAAGTCGAAGGAAGATGAACACTATAATAAGTTTTGTGAGTGGATGAAACCTTTATTCTTGCAAATTCCTTTGACTGATGCTATTAAATTGCCTCCTTATTCAAAGTATATGAAGGATATTGTCTCGAATAAAAGGAAGATCCCTAATGAAGAAATTTCTACTTTGGTTGCTAATTATTCCTTTAATGGTAAGGTTTCAAAGAAACTTGGAGACCCATGGATTCCAACTATTCCTTGCTATATTAAGAATAGTTATGTTAGAACTGCTTTGTGTGATTTGGGAGCAGGAGTTAGTGTTATGCCTTTTTCTCTCTACAAGAGACTTCAACCGGAAAAACTAATACCAACTGATATATCTTTGCAAATGGCTGATAAATCTACCACTATTCCTGTTGGTATATGTGAGGATGTACCTATTCAAGTGGCTCATAATTGCTTGATATTAACTGATTTTATTGTGCTTAAAATGCCTGAAGATGATAATATGTCTATTATTCTTGGGAGACCTTTTCTTAATACTGCAGGAGCTGTTATTAATTGTAATCAAGGAAAGGTGACCTTTAATGTTAATGATAAGGAGCATACTGTCTATTTCCCCAAGAAGATTGATAGGACTTATGGTTTAAATTCAATTGAACATGTTGAGGCCATTCAAGTTGGAGAGATATATTGTCCCATACCAAGAGAAAAATATGAAACTATTATGATTGGGACCATTGCTATCAAAGTTGAGGTAACATAATCATTAGTGCAATACAAAGTTTTGTTTCATATAAAATTGTTTTGGTAACAAGACCTGATCAACCTTGTTAACAAAAGGATTTCATTGAGCAAACAATGTTTTCATCACGATTATCTCCGCTTACTTCTATTCTATCAATTTTTAGTTTTTGCTTTCGTTTAGTTTTTTTCTGTATTTAGTTGCTTGCATGTTAGAGTGTCTTAGAACTTCTGAAGTTTTAGCCTTGTTTTGTCTTTGCATCATTCAAAAAAAACCTTTTTCTGTCAGAACATCATTCATCTATACCTGAAAATTGCTCAAAAATAAAGTGTCTCAAAAAATTCTAGAAAATTCATATTAAATTTTTACGTGAAAAAAGGGACAGAGAAGTGCCTGGAAGGTACCAGGGGGGCCACCAGGCAGGCACACCACCTGGTGGCACGGCTAGCCTAGGGGCGCGCCTGGCCATGGTGTGGGCCACCCTTGGCCCTCCACTCACTCTCTCACTTCCCACTTTCTTCTCTCTCCCAAGAAAACACCAGTTCATTGCTCGAAATCGCGTTCTTGCTATTCTTGCCCTTGATTTTCCAATCTCCTTGCTCAGCCCATCTTTGCTGCTGAAATTTGGAGCATTTGTTCTCTGGTATGTGACTCCTCCAGTTTTCCAAGTAGATTTGTGTTTAGTGGTTTATATCTTGAGTATTTTGCTGCTGTAGGTGACAGGTTTTGAGAGCTTGTAAGCTTGTTCATTGCTTATAGATATAGTTTTGATGCATGTTTAGGCCTCTACAAGTCCCTATGAGTAGTGCCCTTCATTATATATTCACTTTGTAATCACTTGTTTAATAGATGTTTAAATTTCAGAATATCAAAGATGAACAACCATACCTTTAGAGAAATATTTGAGAGGGATGCACCTAGGAGGTCAAGGCCCTCAAGATCAGCCTCTCTGTTTAGGCCTTCATACAACAAAGATCTCATTGCACCTCGCATTGGTAATGAAGGAGATGATGGGGATGCTCACCCATATACTTTTCCTTGTTATACCTTCTTACAAGCTGCAGGGATTCTCGATGATTTCTTGCTATTGATTCAGTGGGTTGGTTTAACCTCATACATGCAAGATGAGAGTGAGTAATACACTATGATCACCAAAACTTTTGCTGAGAGTTTTGTTTTCACTAACACCCCCTACCAGTCAACTCTCTCTTTCAGAATCTATAATCTGCCTTTTACCATGCCATTGGAAAGATTTTGCAGCATTATAGGTGTAGGCGTGGCAGGGACCATGAAGAAGATTCAAGGGCGACCCGCTGATTTGCTGGAGCTCTATCGAGGGGTGACCAATGACGATGACCGCGTAGCTCAACGCGGGAAGATAAGAAACATTCAACTCCCTGCTCTTAGATACTTTGCCTATTATCTTGCTACTAGCATTCTTGGTAGGGAGAATACGAGTAATATCTCCAACTATCATTTAGCCTTTCTTGCTGCTGCGCTTAACAATGATACTCGGTACAATCTTGGCTCTCTTATTGCTCGCCGCCTAGCTGCTAGGGGACCTATTTATGGGGGGGGGGGGAAATCGCTTCACGTATGGTCAGTGCATTAGAGATTTTTGTGGATCCAAATGATACTATATTGGCACCACAAAGGCTTGACCTTGCTGCCATGAAAACACATCACTTCGTCACTGCTAACTCTGATATGGACAGTCTAGTATACAGGATGTTGTTTACTGACGGGGATGAAAGGGAGATTCCTTTGTCACAATCTACTTTATTCAGTGTTCACAGGAGGCTGTGGTCGCGCTCCAAGGAGGAGGTGGATGAGCAGCTCCGCTTGCTGGATTTCCACGGGCAGCACCAGGAGGATGTGCCCTCCTACGATTACTCTGTGCACTACAGCGGGACGTCCTCGAGCTCGCACCAGGACGAGGGTACCTCCTCACCGTACTACAGAGGCGCTCCATCTTGGCCAGCTTGGGATTGACACCCACTTAGGCCAAAAGCCTAAGCTTGGGGGGAGGTACACCGGTGTCACACTCATCTCCATATCATTTTGCGTCGGTACTTTGTATATTCATGTTTCGTTCTATTTTTAGTTTTTGTTCTTTCTTTGCTTTTTCTTTCTAAAACACAAAAAGACCAAAAATATTTCTGTTGTTTCTCTTTGTTTGCTTCTTCTTCTTTTTGCCTTGGTTTGCTTTTCCCTTTTGCTTTGTTTGAACTATTCGAAAAAACCCAAAAAGATATTGCTTTGCTTGTTCTTCCTTTTTGGTTCTTGTTTTTAAAAATCGAAAACACCAAAAATATTTGTTGTTGTTCTTTGGTTTTGTGAGTTTGTTGCAGGGTTCAGCAGTCCTCAGTGGAATTTGGTTTCATGTTATTATTCAAGCCATACAAGTGAAGGGCAATAATGAGGATTAATGACAACTTGAGGTGTGGTAAGAGGCTGGTAACGAACTCTATTTGTTTTCATTTTTGTACATATACTCATCATTGTGGGCATGCTTAGCCTGTTCGTGTAGGGTGTATGTTATTTATGGATGCTTAGTAGTTCTTGCTTTCTTATGATTAGCTCCAGCCCGCTAATAATTTGTAGCATGTCATATGAATGTTTGCATGCATTACTCTATTCATAACTTGGTATGACACCATGGTATCCTCCTCTGAATGTTTCACTTGAATTGACTTGGCACATGTCACGCATGCATATGACTGAAATACTCAGTTAAGCCTCGATGAATTATTTTGCCTTGAGGGTCTTGAATCACTTTCATGCCATGATTAGTCCTGTTTTGTTGCAAGCATGATTATGATAGCTATTGCTCTCTCGTTTGTCGCTCCCTTACTATTGCTAGCCTTCACTTACACTGAGTATGTTTTACTCGTGTTTCCAACTCCCTAAAACCAAATATTGCCAAAAGTGTCCACCATACCTACCTATTAGCATTATTTGTTGTTCCGTGCATATTCAATATGCCTTGTTTTCTTCCTAATAAAATGTTTGCTTATTATGAGAAAGTTAGTTAGTAAAGCTCTCACGAACTTGATGGCACACTTTATTTCCTGCACTTAATAAACCTGAACCATTGTGACTGTCCATGAAAGTTATATGCTTGCAAATTATAGGCTGGGGATTAGCAGAACCGTGCTGTCATGGGGAATGCTTTCAACACCTGTAAATATATACCCAGTTGATATCATGCTCTTTTTTTTGCGGATGTCGTCGGTGTGAAATAAAAGGGGAGCTTGTAAGTCCATGGAGTTATGTATGTGTGTTAGGGAAACTCCTGGGCCGCTGGTCTAATCCATGATGTCATGGTGGAAACCTGCAGCATAACCATAATGAGTATCTATGAAGCATTCTTCTTATAAAAAAAGAGAGATAGCTATTGAGAAAAGGAAAAAAAAGATATGAGAAAAGAGGAAAGAGAGAAAAAGGCACCATTTTCCCATGGTAAATAAGGAGATTGCTGAGATACTTGTTGTCTGCTTGCCTTGTCATTTTGATATGGGGATTCTTCCATATCATCGGGCAAGCGGTACCCCGTTGGCGGTTCTCTATGATACGCACGTATTTACTATGACAAGAACTTATCGGTAACTAAAGTTGAGTAGCATGAGGAGCGGCCCTCGTACTCAAGGGACATGAGATTTCCAGTTTATAGTCTGTCAAGCATATAACTAAGATTGGACCTCACTTTCACCTTAACCATATTAAAGATGCTTATGATAGGGGCAATGAGAGCTCAAAACTAATGAGTACCATACTTTCAACATTTGGAAGCCTTTCAAACTATTCAAAACCTTTTCATTTCCTTGTTGAGTCATCACTTATTCTATGAGCACTTTCTTGAGAGCATAGTTGTCATTCTTAGTATAATATGCTTGTCTCATTACTAGATTAATTCTGTTATGACTTTGATGCTTGTATCTTTGATATCTTTACTTCTAGTCTTCACCTGAACTTCAGAGGTGTCTTGGCATTCACAATCAAAGGCAAGCGAGATACCACTCTATCATACCTTGTTATGAGCATTGTAATGTTGTTTATGTTTATGTTTCATGCTACTTATTATTTTTGAGTTAGAATCTCTTCATAGCTTGCAATGCCTATTTAAGTAAACTTAGTTGCATACTCCTTATTATGAATTGTCTAAGTAGTTGATCACATGCTGATATATACATCATATGAAGCAAATGTGTTCGTGAAAGTTTCTTTTATCGCACTCAGTTTTGAACTAAATTGCTTGAGGACAAGCAATAAGCTAAGCTTGGGGGGAGTTGATACGTCCAAAACGTATCTAGTTTCCCGAACACTTTTGATATTGTTTCTCCTCTAAAATTGTGTGAACTGGATGCAACTAACACGTACTGACGCTGTTTTCAGCAGAATTACCTTGGTGTCTAGTTTTTATGCAGAAAATCAACTATCAGGAAAAATCCCAGAAAATATGCCAAAAATCCTATTTCGCCAGAAGACTCATGGAACCAGAATACAAGACGGAGTGGGGCTGGGGCCTGACCACACCACCTGGTCGCGCGGGCTAGGCCTGGCCGCGCCAGGGGGTGGTCTGGCCGCCCCAGACACCCCCTCGGTCTCCCTCTTCGCCTATAAGTTGCCTTCTGACCTAAAAACTCAGGGGAGTTTGATGTTTTTCTAGAAAGAGTTCCGCTGCACCACCACCACCAGATTCCACGATTCGGAACTAGAAACTCCGTTCTGGCACCCTGCCGGGATGGGGAATTGGAGGAGATCATCGCCATCATCATCACCATCGCTTCTCCATCGACCATCCATGTTTCCCCCATCTATGAGTGAGTAATCCCCCACTGTAGGCTATGGGGATGGTAGGGATTGGATGAGATCGTTCATGTAATGGCATCAGATTGTTAGGGCATGGTGCCTAGTATCTTCTGTTAGTGCTTTTTGACTTTATTGCGACTTGTTATGCTTAATGCTTGTCACTAGGGCCCGAGTGCCATGATTTAAGATCTAAACATGTTATTGATTCATTATGATGGTATTGTTTATCGTCTTACCTGCAAGTTGTATACACACGTTGTTGTCCGGAACCAAAGACCCCGAAGTGACAGAAATCAGGATAACCGGAGGAAATGGCTTTGATGTGAGGATCACATGTGTTCATGGAGTGTTAATGCTTTGCTCTGGTGCTCTATTAAAAGGAGCACCTTAATTGCCAGTAGTTCCCTTGAGGACCTGCTGTAAACGGGCTGGCAAGACAAAAGATGTTGTGCAAGTTCTCATTGCGAGCACGTATGACTATATATGGAACACATGCCTATGATTATTTAGTACTTGGATGCTTTATCTTATTTATCTGCAAAAGCCCTATGTTCTGATTGCCATGTGAATTGTCTTGTCCATGCAACGCCCATCCATCCATCCCTATGCCTACCGCGCTCTAATCCTACTATTACTGCAATTGTTACTATCGTCTTTACTTTTACTACTACTATTACTTTACTATTCCTACTACAAAACTGTTGCTACTGATAAACTGCTGTGAGCAAGATTGTTTCCAGGTGCAGCTGAATTGACAACTTAGTTGTTAAGGCTTATAAATATTCTTTGGCTCCTCTTGTGTCGAATCAATAAATTGGGTTTCACTTCCCTCGAAAATACTGCGATACACCCCCTATACTTGTGGGTCATCGGTTACCCAGCAAGTTCACTATATGCAAGGTGGGAAGTTTGATGCTCTAACTACCACCTCGGACAATAAGTCCTCGATACCATGCAGTTTTGGTAAACATTTCTTCAAAGATTGATTTTATTATCAAAAACTATGCCTATTAGCCTTCATAGGTTGACCAGAACTTCATGGAGTTCCTTTCCTGCTGCGCTCGTAGATCCTTGCCGGAACAGGGAGTAACATGTCACAATTCTTACACTCTGAAGAGGTGCATTGCTTTACCCATAAGAGATCAACTCCTTGTTGCACAACCGGGCATACTTTCCCATCCACAATTCCATGATGTGGGGCCCAGTAGATGATCCAAGCCAATCACTTCCCCCTTCGCGATCCCGCATGTCCCCTTGGTGTATGCCATGCCCGCATCTTGAAGTACATCAATGGTTAGTACAAACCGTCAGATGCCAGAACTATCGTGGGACGTTGAGGGTTCCCACCCATATGGTGCATATCCTCTACGAATTACCAATTAATGCATGCTACAAGGATAACAACCACAACCTGGCCATCCAGATGCATGTGAGAGGAAGAAGATACATCTAACTTCTCCATTCCATTCTAAATCTTATGGTTAACACGTAATATACGGCACTAGAATCACTGATGCCATGGGTCATTAAGTCCTAGTTGTTTTGCAATTGGAATCTTAGATTCCCCTGTAATTCTTAGTATTTATCATCACTTAGGATGATAATAGCATTTCATTTTTTTGGGAAAATACTTATTTTCTGTCTTCTTTAGAACATAGGTGATAACACACAATTTTCAAATACTTTCATAAAGACTCTTCGAAGGACATGAGCAAGTGATGAACTTGCCTTGTGACTGCAAGGTAGTGAAGTCAGATACTTCCACCTAACCTTGAGCTCCGGTTTCTATAGAAAACCATTATTGCCCGGTAAGGACAATATTTAAAGAAGCAATATGCAATGCATAGTAATGTCATGCAATGATTTATTTTCTTTCTTCTTTGCGTGTTTTACCCATCTTGTGTAGGTTTTAAGTTTCTTTTAATTAATAAAAGAAAAACATTGTTTAAGAAATCATTAAATTCATATGCTTTTGACATTTAGTATTTTTATAATAACTAGTATTCTTCTAAGAGTTTAAAAATGAATTTATTTAATTTTTAACTCTTTTAAATATTTAATTAAAATTCCTTTTAGGAAATAACATTTTATTTCTATTATACATGATTTACTTTTCAAAAATACAAACTAGTATTTTTCTATAATAGTACTTCCTTTTAGAATCTTAAAAATGAATTTTATTCAATTTTAAGTGTTTTGTATATTTGTATACAATTCTAGAAGGAATATAAACAATTTTAATAATAGACCTATATTTAATTACTGAAATTTACTATCTATTATTTTTATTGGATAAAGGATATTCTTGTGAATTCAGAAATATATAATTTGTATTTTTAGGATTTTTATTTATTTTTCTAGAACTGATTTTGTTTTAGGGGCATATTTGTAAATATTTATTTTTTAGATATGTCTTTTGAGATATGGGCTCGGCCCACTAGGCTGGCCCGGCCCAACCAGACCCGACCCACCTAGCCTGGTCAAAGACCACTTGGGCTGTACTGGGCAGCCCGCCGGCCCAGTACCCCCCACGCGCACTCTCTCTTCCTCAACCCTATCTCTCGCGGCCCTCTCTGGCACTCGATGTAGCCGCCGCTGCTGCGCATGATTCCATCCAAGTTCGGTCGCCATGGTTGCCGTCGCGGTGTAGGACGACCAAGATGACACTGCTACACATCGCTGTCCAAGCCGATTCGTCGTTGGTGCCCTCTTCTCTGGCCGCACTGACCTCTGCCCGAGCTAGGGTTAGGGTTGGTGATACGTCATAATCATATCTATAATTTTTTATGTTCCATGCTTGTTTTAAATCTACTTTATTATGTTTTGTTCACACTTTGAGGTAAGTTTATACATTTTCTGGAACTAACCTATTAACAAGATGCCATAGTGTCAGTTGCCTGTTTTCTGCTGTTTTTGGTTTCAGAAAAGCTAGTAAGGAAATATTCTCGTAATTGGATGGGACAAAAGCCAAAGTCAATATTTTACCGGAAGCAACACGGAGTCCGAAGGAGAGACAAAGTGGCGCACCAGGGCGGCCACACTTGGTGGCGGTGCGGCTTGGGGGGCGCGCCACCGGGGGTGTGGGCCTCCTGGTGCTCCACCGACCTTGCCCCTTCGCCTATAAAAGCCTCCCGAGATGAAAACCCTAAGTACCCGATCAAAAATCTGCGAAAGAGTCTATAGCCACTGCCATCTCCATCCCTAGATCGGGGGGATCCGAAGCTCTTCCAGGCACCCTGCCGGAGGGGAGAGATCACCCTAGAGGCCTTCTTCATCACCATGCAAGCCTCCAGAGTGATGCGTGAGTAGTTCACCCTTGGACTATGGGTCCATGTAGTATATAGATGGTTGGTTCTCCTCCTTTGTGCTATCATGTTTAGATCTTGTGAGCTCCGTTCATGATCAAGATCATCTATTTGTAATCTTGCATGTTGTGTTTGCGGGGATCCGATGGATATTGAGATGCTATTTCAGATTGATTATTGATTCTATCATGTCTATGTTATTTGTGATCTTGCATTCTCTTTGTCGTTAGTAGCTATCTTGGCCAAGTAGATGCTAGCAACTCCAAGAGGGAGTATTTATGCTCGATAGTGGGTTCATGCCTCTAGTAATCTAGGGAAGTGACAGAAATCTCTAAGGTTGTAGATGTGCTATTGCTACTAGGGAGAGAACAACAATCCTTTGTCCATGGGGTGATCGTATTGTTTACTTTACACACTTTGCTTAATGCAATTATCTATTGCTTGCAACTTAATACTAGAAGGGGTTCGGATGATAACCTAAATGTGGATTATTAGTCATAGATGCAGTTGGATTACGGTCTATGTATAATGTTGTAATGCCCAATCAAATCGCATAGGAATCAAGATGTCTAGTATATGCATTGTCATGCTTTATCAAATCTGTCAATTGCCCCACTGTAATTTGTTCACCCGGCATGTCATCTATCTTAAGGAGAAACACTTCTAGTGAACTATGGACCCCAGTCCATTCCTTTACCATTGATATACCATCTACGGTTTACCGTTTATTGTTTACTTTCTTCAAGCAATTACTATCTTCCACACTATATGTTTAATCCTTTGTTTTCAGCAAAACCGGTGAGATTGACAACCTCATTGTAAGTTGGGGCAAAGTTTTGTGGTTGTGTTGTGCAGGATTCCAAGTTGCTAGCAACACCTTAGAGTTGTTTCCTTGCTCCTACTGGTTCGATAACCTTGGTTTCATAACTGAGGGAAAACTTGTTGTTGTGCTCATCATACCTTCCTCTTGGGGTTCCCGACGAGCTCGATATATTTTGAGCCATCAAGCCTTTTTTCTGGCGCCGTTGCCGGGGAGTTAAGGACAGCTTCACAAGGGGAGTCCCTCATAACCAATCTCTTTACTTTGTTTTTTTGTTTTTCTTAGTGATGACCCACAAGTATAGGGGATGTATCGCAGTATTTTCGATAAGTAAGAGTGTCGAACCCAACGAGGAGCAGAAGGTGTTGGCGAGTGGCTTGGATCAGGAATTCTATGTAAATACTTAGCAAACGGATTTTTAGGGATTTTTGATAATGCAGATAAATAAAGTGCGAGTAAATAAAAGATAATGATAATAAATGCAGAAAGTGGCCCAATCCTTTCTTTAGCAAAGGACAAGCCAGTTGTATTATTTAAGATAACCAAATGTTCTCGAGGACATATGGGAATACTGTCAAGTGCTTTCGCTTCATATAGTTGATTAATCTTCTCTGGTTGGATAAGTGTTGTGTGGGTGAACATGTGCTAATGTACTGACCTTCCTAGGACTAATACATACTTGTGAGTATACCCCTTGCAAGCATCCGCAACTACAAGAAAGTAATTAAGATAAAAACCTAACCACAGCCTTAAACTCGGAGATCCTACACTCCCTTGTGCAAAGGTTTACTAACGTGGGTTTAGGTTTCTGTCACTCTGGCAACCCCTATGATTAGTAGCCAAATACACAATACATTCTCTTAGGCCCATAAAGGTGAAGTATCATGTAGTCGACATTCACAATACATTCTCTTAGGCCCATCTCTTAATATGAAATATATCAATGAATAATAGTGAATTATGGTATAGAATAGTGATGCAAAATGGACGTATCAAATCCCCCCAAGCTTATTCGCTTGTCCCCAAGCAAAAACTGAGCTCAATAAACATGTCCACAGGTTTATGGAGTGAAGTGTCAATAAAGAGAATACGAACAAGAAGCATCACATTCATCAATACACAAATCATAATAGAAAACAAATCACTATTATATAACTTAACTTGCAATGAGTAAGGGAAACACAATAAAGATGCATAAAGTAAATTAGAATTGGTAATGGAAAACTTTGTTCATGGTCATAGAACAGTTAACAAATTGCAGGAATCAAACATAATGGGTTTTTCAATGATAGATTTCAAAGTAATATTCACTAACATAAGAGCAGTGTGCAAAACAAGGAACATAAGAAACATGATTGAATAAATCATCATATGGGTGACTGAATCACAACAACTCAAATGCTTGCTTGAGATAGAAAGGAATAGGTTTACCAACTCAACTAAAAAGTAAAAGAAAGGCCCTTCGCAGAGGGAAGCAGGGATTTCAAGTCTCATAAAGAGCTTCCAAAAATTATAGTACTTACTAGCTTTCAGCTCTCATTGCCCCTATCATAAGCATCTTGAGGTGATTAAGGTTAATGTGAATAAGATATGAGTTATATGCTTGACAAATTATAAGTTAGAAGTCTCATGCCCCTTGAGTATGAGTACCAGATCTCATGCTACTCAACTTTGGTCTCCGGTAAGTTCTTGTCATTGTAAGTGTATGTGTATCATAGAGAACCTCCAACGGGGTACCCCTTGCCCCATGACATAGGAGCTATCCCATATCAAAATGACAAGGCAACAAACAGTGAGCATCTCAGCGATCTTTTTATTTGCTATTTGCATAGGTTTTTATTGAAGATGCTTCATAGAATGCCACTATGGTTATGCTACAAGTTTCCACCATGATTAGGCATGGATTAGGCTAGCCGCCCAGGCGTTTCTCTAACACATATACAAACTCCATGAGCTTACAAGCTCCCATTTTATTTCACACGGCCAGCATCCATAAACAAAAGAACATGATATCAACTAAATAATAGGTGCAATGTCGAAAGCGTACCCCATGACAGCATGGTTTTGCTAACTCCCAACTTATAAAATGCAAGCATACAAGCTTCATAAGATAGTCACAATGGTTCAATTTTATTAAGTGCAAGAAAAATAAAATGTGCCATCAAGTTTGTGAGAGCTTTAATCACTAGTTTTCACATAACAAGTTTAATTTGGAAGATAGATAAAACTCGAGAATTTACTTGAAGTACCAACAATGCTAATAGGCAGATATGGTGGACACAAATGGCATAGGTTTCGGTTCAAGGATTGGATGCACGAGAAGCATTCCCTCTCAGTACAGGTTTTTGGCTAGCAAGGTTGGGTAGCAAGCAAAGGGTTGAAGGAAACAAACAAACATACAAGTGATAGAAACAATCATGCAATCTTCCTTGGAAGCACAAAAGATCTTAACTAGAGAATACTAAGCTTATGAGCCAAACAATAAAGAAAGATGATGAAATTATATTTCTAAAAGTACTTTTCTGTTTTCCATCCAATCCTTAAATAATGTTGCTACTGACGAGAGCTAAATTTGCCAAAACCAATTAAATTTACTGAATGATCCCAAAGTGATACCAATACTAATAACAAGATCAATCATATAACAGAAATTGCAAACTAAAATAAGATGTGCAAAAAGTAAATGATAGAGCTTCTCATTAATATTCCATAACGGCAGCTCACACCAAGGGATACATAGATATCTAACTTAGAGGGGAGATACTTCCATAATACAAACCATCCTATATGATAACTTCTCTTATTCATGATATGACTCTACTAAAAAGGTAAAAAGATGAAAGAT
Organism: Avena sativa; assembly: GCA_916181665.1. NCBI lineage: Eukaryota > Viridiplantae > Streptophyta > Magnoliopsida > Poales > Poaceae > Avena > Avena sativa. The sequence continues at coordinate 494,080,046 of OV702290.1, read as the reverse complement.
AATGATATGATACCGCGACAATCCCCCAAGCTTGGAACAAACCAAGGGGATGCCAAAACCTGATGACGAATTACTCCTTCGGTGGTGGTGGTGTCCTCTTGATAAGGTTTTTGATCAACTCCTTCAAATCCACAATCTCGAAGGTGAGAGTACAAATCAACTCCGAATTGTGCTCAATGCGGTTCATGATCTTGTCGGGCTATGAATCCCAGCCTTTGCGATTCTTTCCCCACTCTTCCTCCTTAAAGTATTCTTTTCCTGCATGGTTAGAACGAGGCATGTCCCAATTGGAGGGTAATTTTTCCTTAGGCATATTTTGGAATTGCTTCTCATGAATAAGGGTATGGAAGGGATTCTTGATGCGTGGAGGAGGTGACCGTGAAGCCAAACAAAGGCACGGAACCATCCCTCCAGTGGACATCCGTGCAGTCCTTTTGAACTTGGCATGATTTGCCACCACTCCAATGCTTGCAATGGTGGTGCTGGTGTGCGGATGCTGGTCTTCCTTACCTTCCTCTTCAACTTCACTCTCGATCTCCTCCTCCTAATAAGGGTCTTGGAGATCATCTTCCGCGGGCTCCTTGCCCTTATCATCGGCGGAGACCATCATGCTTTTAAACTTGAGAATAGTTCCTGACAGAAACAGATCGAAACGAAAACACAATGAGAATATGATATACGGACCTCGGGGGATCCGGGGGATTATATATATTACAAAGTTTAACAACAAAAGGAAAGTACTGGGAGAAAATGGGTCGGAGACGGGCTCCGGGGTGGCCACACCCCCTGGTGGCGCGACTAGGTGGGCCCGCGCCACGAGGTGGTGTGAGCCACCCGGGCTCCGTTTCCATCCCTCTTTCGACTCATTAATTTCCATGTTAGATAAAAACTGCAAAAATATAAATTGAAAAGTTTTTAGCGGACCTTTTCTTACCAGAACTGTTAGCTATTCGAGAAAGGACTCTGCAGGTCTCTGAATTTGGCCTTTAATAAATTCTTCCGAAGTCACCGCTTGAATAATATCAATATCTTCATTGTAAGAATCTCCAGAAATATAGTGCTTGAGTCTTTTACCATTCACCACTTGTGTAGTGTTTTCTCTTAAGGAGGAAATTTTTATTGCACCTGAATGATACACCTCTTCAATAACGAAAGGTCCTTCCCATTTTGAAAGTAGTTTCCCTGCAAAAAATCTGAGATGAGACCTATGCAATAGAACCTTCTCACCAACATGAAATTCTCTCTTAAGAATTCTTCTATCATGCCATCTTTTAACTTTTTCTTTAAAGAGTATAGCATTTTCATACGCTTCACTTCTCCACTCATCTGAAGAACTCAAGTCAAACAATCTTTTCCTACCAGCAAGTTTGAAATCTCTATTAAGTTCTTTCACCGCCCAATAAGCTTTGTGTTCTAATTCTAAAGGCAGGTGACAAGCTTTTCCATAAACCATTTTGTAAGGAGACATTCCCATAGGATTTTTATAAGCAGTTCTATAAGCCCATAAAGCATCATTCAACTTTTTAGCCCAATTTTTTCTAGATCTATTAACAGTCTTTTGCAAGATAGATTTAATTTCTCTATTGGATAGTTCTACTTGCCCACTGGTTTGGGGATGATAAGCTAAAGCAATTCTATGATTAATGTCATATTTATCAAGGGTCTTCCTAAAACCACCATGAATAAAATGTGAACCTCCATCAGTCATAAGATACCTAGGCACTCCAAACCTATGAAAGATAACATCCTTAAGTATTTTTAAAGAGGTCTCACCATCAACACTTTTTGTGGGTATGGCTTCTACCCACTTAGTAACATAATCAACGGCAACAAGAATATGAGTATAACCTTTTGAAGGAGGAAAAGGACCCATAAAGTCAAATCCCCAACAGTCAAATGGTTCAATAACAAGAGAGTAATTCATAGGCATTTCATTGCATCTATAAATATTACCAACTCGTTGACATTCATCACATGATAAGATAAACTTTCTTGCATCTTTAAAAAGGGTAGGCCAATAAAAACCTGATTGTAGAACCTTTTGTGCAGTTCTATCTCCAGCTTGATGCCCTCCATAGGCACTACCATGACATTTTCGCAATATCTCTTTTTGTTCATATTCTGGAACGCATCTTCGCATAATACCATCCACTCCCTCTTTATATAAATGTGGGTTGTCCCAAAAATAATGCCTCAAATCATAAAAGAATTTACTTCTTTGCTAGGCTGTAAAAGTTGGAGGCAAATACTTGGAAACAATAAAGTTAGCATAATCAGCATACCAAGGACTCTCTCGCGAGCTTACCTGTATTGTAGACAATTGTTCATTTGGAAAACTATCATTAACATGCATAGGATCAAAAGAAATGTTTTCCAACTGAGATAGGTTATCAGCGACAGAATTTTCAGCACCTTTCCTATCTACAAAATGTAGATCAAACTCTTGTAAAAGTAACACCCATCTAATAAGCCTAGGCTTAGCATCTTTATTTGTCATAAGATACTTAATAGCAACATGATCAGTATGAATGGTAACTTTTGAATCAACAATATAAGGTCTAAACTTATCACAGGCAAAGACAACAGCTAAAAAATATTTTTCATTAGTAGTATAATTTTTTTGAGCAGCATCAAGAGTCTTACTAGCATAATGGATAACATTCAACTTTTTATCTCTTCGTTGTCCAAGAACAGCACCTACAGCAAAATCACTAGCATCTCACATAATTTCAAAGGGTAAATTCCAATCAGGTGGTTGAACAATAGGAGCAGTTATTAAAGCTTTCTTTAGAGTTTCAAACGCTTCCTTACAATCATCATCAAACACAAAAGGTACATCTTTTTGGAGAAGATTAGTAGGAGGTTTTTATATCTTGGAGAAGTCTTTAATAAACCTTCTATAGAAACCAGCATCACCAAGGATACTATGAATACCTTTGACATCCCTAGGACAGGGCGTTTGATCAATTGCTTCAATGTTGGCTCTATCAACTTCAATGCCTCTTTCAGAAATTTTATGCCCAAGGAAAATTCCTTCATTAACCGTGAAGTGGCATTTCTCCCAATTAAGAAGATTAGTTTCTTCACATCTCTGCAAAACTTTATCAAGGTTGTGCAGACAATTATCAAAAGAAGTTCCATAGACAGAAAAATCTTCCATGAATACTTCCACAATTTCCTCACAAAAACCATGAAAGATAGCAGACATGCATCTTTGAAAAGTAGCAGGAGCATTACACAAACCAAAAGGCATACGCCTATAAGCATAAGTTCCATAAGGGCACGTAAAAGTGGTTTTCTATTGATCTTGTTTAATAGCAATTTGAGAGAACCTAGAGTATCCATCAATAAAGCAAAATTGAGTCTTCTTAGACAACCTTTCTAACATTTGATCAATAAAAGATAGCGGGTAATGATCTTTCTTAGTAACTTTGTTAACTTTTTTGAAATCAATGCACATTCTATAACCAACTACTACTCTTTGGGGAATAAGCTCATTATTCTCATTAGGCACAATAGTAATTCCTCCTTTCTTAGGAACACAATGAACAGGACTAACCCATTGACTATCAGCGGTAGGATAAATAATACCAGCATCAAGGAGTTTTAATACCTCATTTCTTACCACTTCCTTCATCTTAGGATTTAAACGATGTTGATGTTCTACCAGTGGTTTTGCATCAGGTTCTATGTTAATAGCATGCTAACATATAGTAGGAGAAATCCCTTTTAAATCATCAAGAGTATATCACATAGCCCTCGGTGTTTCTTCAAAACTTCTAGTAATCTTTCCTCTTCCTTTCCTGAAAGTTTAGAACTAATAATAATAGGATATTTTTTCTTATCATCAATGTAAGCATATTTGAGATCGTCAGGTAAAGGTTTCAGATCGAAAACCGGATCCTTTTTAGGTGGTAGTGTGGTACCCAAATCTTCCACAGGTAAGTTATGCTTAAGTATCTTGGGTTGACGAAGGAGAATCTTGTCAACCTCATTTCTTTCTTCCATGAAGATCTCACTTTCGTGGTCTTCCATATATTGCTGCAAAGTATTGTTAGGAGCAAGAGAAATAGAAGCAAGTTGTTCTACTCTAAAATCCTCACTAGGCAATTCATTTTCATAAGGAACTTTAGCAAATTTTGAAAAATTAAACTCATAAGATTCTCCATCGAATTTAGTTAAAATTTTCTCCGTCTTACAATCTATAATGGCTCCACAAGTGTTAAAGAAAGGTCTACCAAAAATGATAGGATAAGTTTTACTAGTAGCTGAACCAAGTACTAGAAAATCTGCAGGATATTTAATCTTACCACAAAGAACTTCCACATCTCTTACAATACCAATTGGAGAGATGGTCTCTCTATTAGCTAGGTGCATAACCACGTCAATTTCTTCTAGTTCACAGGGACCAATTTCATGCATAATATCTTTGTAAAGCTCATAAGGAATAGCACCTGAACTTGCACCAATATCACATAAACCATAATAGCAATGATCATCGATTCTAACAGAAAGCACAGGGACACTAGCTTTCCTAGTTCTACTAGGATGTGAAACAATATTAGAGGAATCCTCACAGAACATAATGTGTCCATCTTCTACACTTTTAGTGGCAAGGTCTTTCACAATTGCTACTGCAGGTTCAACGTTTATTTGTTCATCGGTCTTTACAGCTCTCTTTGTACTTTTGTTAATAACACTAGTTATCATAGAATGCTCCTTTACCTTATCAGGGAAAGGTATTTTCTCGATATAAGGTTCAGGTAAAATACGATCAATGGTGCAAATTTCAGTACTTCTAGCAGGAACACAATCAACAATATCTTTATATGGTGCATGATACTTGTTCCATTCCTTTTTGGAAATTTCAATATAAGAGGCAAAAGCCTTAAATTTTTTTGCAATAACTTGAGAATCAAGACCATAAGCATTACTAATATTACGAAAGTCATTAGTTCCCATAAAAGATTTAATGCATTCATAATCATAATTTATACCTGACTTTCTTCCTTTATCATTCTCCCATGCTTTAGCATTGTCTTGAATACGGTCTAGAAGATCCCATTTAGCTTCTTCTTCCATACGTGTAAATGATCTAGAGCAAGAAGCATCCAATAGATCCTTATCATGAAGAGAAAGCCTTGCATAAAAGTTATTGATAATAATATTATTAGGAAGCTCATGAAGAGGACATTTGAGCATTAGTGACATCAATATCCCCCAAGCTTGAGCTGTACTCTCTCCATCACGAGGCCAAAAGTTATATATTTGATTCCGATCTTTATGAATCTCACTAGGAGGATAAAATTTAGAATAAAAGAGAGGTACAATTTCCTCCCATTCAAGAGACTAGCCATTCTTTAGCAGCTTATACCATTCCTCCGCTCTTCCTTTCAGTGATACAGAGAATAACTTTTTTTAACTTGATCTGTTGTAATACCTTCACACTTGAACAACCCACATAATTCGTGTATAAAAAGCAAATGTTCACGATCAATGATTTTTGTAGGTATTTTAAAAGGATCAATTTTAGCAGGTGGTGGTTCATCTACTACCTTAGCAGTGGTGGTAGCATTCCGAAATAAGAAACTAAGTGAATTATCCACATTGAAAATAAAGTAACAAGCAGAAATAAACAATACTCACAGTAGAAGTTTCCTTTACCAGTTCCACTCTCCAATAGCGCTTCACTCCCCGGCAACGGCGCCAGAAAATAGTCTTGATGACCCACAAGTATAGGGGGTGTACCGCAGTATTTTCGATAAGTAAGAGTGTCGAACCCAACGAGGAGCAGAAGGTGTTGACGAGTGGCTTGGATCAGGAATTCTATGTAAATACTTAGAAAACGGATTTTTAGGGTTTTTTGATAATGCAGATAAATAAAGTGCGAGTAAATAAAAGATAATGATAATAAATGTAGAAAGTGGCCCAATCCTTTCTTTAGCAAAGGACAAGCCGGTTATATTATTTAAGATAACCAAACGTTCTTGAGGACATATGGGAATACCGTCAAGTGCTTTTGCTTCATATAGTTGATTAATCTTCTCTGGTTGGATAAGTATTGTGTGGGTGAACCTGTGCTAATGTACTGACCTTCCTAGGACTAATACATACTTGTGATTATACCCCTTACAAGCATCCGCAACTACAAGAAAGTAATTAAGATAAAAACCTAACCACAGCCTTAAACTCTGAGATCCTACACTCCCTTGTGCAAAGGTTTACTAACGGGGGTTTAGGTTTCTGTCACTCTGGCAACCCTTATGATTAGTAGCCAAATTCACAATACATTCTCTTAGGCCCATAAAGGTGAAGTATCATGTAGTCGATGTTCACATGACACCACTAGAAGAATAACACCACAACTTAATTATCAAACCATTGAATCTTTCTCAACACAATTCCACTACTAACAGCATGACTTCTCCCATGTCCTCAAGAACTAAACAAACTACTCACAAGACATCATATGGATCAAGATCAGAGATGAAATAATGATGAGTAAAAATCTGAACATAACAATAATTCAATGGTTCCACTCAATAGCATCAATTACAAGTAATCAACACCAGGAAAGTTTCCCCTTAGAACTATGCAAGATTCAACACAATTGTTACAGTGGTATGGAGTGGTGATGATGGTGCTGGTGGAGATGATGGTGAAGATGATGATCCTGATGAAGTCTAGCTTGATGATGGTGTTGATGGCGACGATCTCCCCTCTCCGGGTAGGAATTTCCTCGGCAGATTTCAGCCTGTCGGAGAGCTCTTTCTCTCTCTGCAGTTTTCCGCCATGCAAAGGCAGGAGAATATTTCTGTGGTTGCTCCCCGAGTCTTAGGGTTTCGAGGGGATTATATACACGAAAGGGAGATGTTGGGAGTGGGCCAGGGTGGCCACACCACCTGGTGGCGTGGCTAGGGTGGACTCGTGCCACCGGGGTGTGTGGGCCCCCTGTGGCCCATCTCTGCTCCTCCTTCTGGCTTCCTTCGTCTTCTGGAAAAATATGATTTTCCGTATATTTTTTGGGATTTTCTGATCTTCATGAATTTTGCATCCAAATGATGCTTTTTCCATCAGAATTCTGGCTCCGGTGGTTCATCCTCCAAAAATCATCAATCATGCAAAAATAGATGAAATAACAAAAGTACCATCTCTTAATATGAAATATATCAATGAATAATAGTGAATTATGATATAGAATAGTGATGCAAAATGGACGTATCACTTAGGTTATTTCTACTTTGTTTGCTTGTTTCCTTTTATCAAAAACACAAAAAATTAGTTGTATGGGTTTGCTTCCTTTATCAAAAACAAAAAATGACTACTCTTGAAAACACTAAGTTGTGTGACTTCACTAGCACAAACAACAATGATTTCATGTGTACACCCATTGCTCCAACTGTTCCTGAAGCTACTTTCTTTGAAATTAAACCTGCTTTGCTCAATCTTGTGATGAGAGAACAATTCTCTAGTGCTGGTACTGATGATGGTGTTTCTCACCTTAATAAATTTGTTGAACTATGTGAGATGCAAAAACATAGGGATATAGATGGAGATATTATTAAGCTTAAATTGTTTCCTTTCTCTTTGAGAGGAAAAGCTAAAGAATGGTTGCTATCCCTACCTAGAAATAGTATTGATTCTTGGATTGAATGAAAAGATGCTTTCATTGGAAAATACTATCCTCCTGCTAAGATTATATCTATGAGAAGTGAAATAATGAAATTTAAACAATTTGATAATGAACATGTTTCTCAAGCTTGGGAAAGAATGAAATCTTTGGTAAAGAATTGCCCCACTCATGGACTGACTGCTTGGATGATTATCCAAACCTTTTATGCAGGACTGAATTATTCTTCAAGAAATCTATTGGATTCTACTTCTGGAGGCACCTTTATGACCATTACTTTGGGTGCTGCAACAAAGCTCCTTGATAATATGATGGTTAACTATTCTGAATGGCACACTGAGAGAGCTCCACAAGATAAGAAGGTAAATTTTGTTGAAGAAACCTCCTCCTTGAGTGATAAAATTGATGTTATTATGTCTATGCTTGTTAATGGAAAAGCTCATATTGATCCAAATCATGTTCCCTTAGCCTCTTTGGTTGCTCAAGAAAAACAAGTTGATGTGAACTTTATTAGAAATAATAATTTTGGCAATAATGCTTATGGTAATAACAATTATAGGCCTTACCCTCCTAATAATATTAATGGTAAACCTGGAATGCCTAGTGCAGAAAGAATTTTAGAAGTTGAAAGAGCCACTAAAAACTTCATGCAAATGCAATATGAGCAAAATAAATTATTTACTAAAACCATGGAGGAACAATCTACTATTTTGAAAAAAATTAGTCATCAACTTGAGAATTTAAATAGGGAAATTCCTGGTTTGCAATCCAAAATTTCAAATGCTGAAAAAAATATCATCTTTGTCTGAAGCACAATCCTATTTGATTAATAAAATGGCTGCTAAACCTGAAACTATGGAAATCCCTTTGCTGCTACTAATGCCATACAAGTTAGAATTGATGAAAATGTTAGACTGTTAGCTGAATTGCATGCTAAGTGGGAAAGAGAAGCTAGAAATAGTAGTATTTGTACTATCACCACCACTAATGTTGATGCTAGCAAACCACATGAAGTCCCCATTAATATGGGAGACAATAGCTCTACTACCTTGGATGGTAATGTTGATTTTGATCTTGATGGTTGCAATATTTCTGAAGTAATTATGTTCCTACAAAAGCTTGTCAAAAGTCCTAATGCTAGTGCTATGAATATGGCCTTTACAAAACACATTACAAATGCTCTCATAAAAATTAAAGAAGAAAAATTGAAACATAAAGCTTCTATTCCTAGGAAATTAGAAGATGGTTGGGAACCCATCATTAATATGAAAGTGAATGATTTTGATCTCAAAGCTTTATGTGATCTTGGTACTAGTGTCTCTATTATGCCTAGAAAGATTTATGAAATGCTTGATTTTCCACCATTGGAAGATTGTTATTTAGGTTTCCAACTTGATGTTAATGCTAAAAATAAACTCATGGGGAGTGTTAATGATGTTCTTATTATGGTTAACAATACCTATGTCCCCATTGATTTCTATGTTTTGGATGTTGAATGCAATTCTTCTTGTCCTATTATTTTGGGAAGACCTTTTCTTAGAACTGATGGTGGCATTATTGGTATGAAGGAAGGCACCATTAAATATCAATTCCCATTCAAGAAAGGTATAGAACACTTCCCTAAGAAGAGAGAAAAGATACCTTTTTCCTCTCCTATTAAAACAAAATTTGCTCTTAATGCTTCTTCATCTGAGAATACTTGAATCTTGCTTCCTATGCCTAGCTCAAAGGCGTTAAAGAAAAGCACTATTGGGAGATAACCCAAATTTTTATTCAGTAAGTTTTTCTTTTGTTGAGTCTTGGAAGTTATTACTTCAGTAATAACCTCTCCTTATCCTTTTTGTGTGGTTTTTGTGAAGTAAGACTTGGGAAAGTTGTTGTCCCGAAACAGATTTTTATGGTTCACTATAACAAATCGTGAAAAATCCCTGTATGACGGATTGAGCTGTAATGTTTTGTTCTTATGCCCCAGGTTATTATCTAACTTTCTTTAGTTTATCACTTTTCGATTTGAGCAATAGAAGGTCTTCAAAAAAATCGGTTTTTACCTGCTGGTCTGTTTTGACAGATTTCTGCGAGTATTTGCATTTCCCTCTTAATCTCTTTCTCTTTGAGTTCTCTTTTTCACTTGAGCTTTTAGAAGGAATTGCTATAGTAGCTTGTGTTTTAATGGAAGTTTTTACTTGTGTTGAAACTAAACCTAAAAAGTTATTATCTTGAATACACTAATGTTGCTAGTGAAGTTTTGTATGAAGGAAATTTTGAAGTGTAGGGAAGAACAATGTGATGAGATGAAGTATGTACAAAATCTCAAGCTTGGGGATGCCACCCGTGTCACCCCAAGAAATATTCAAGAAGTACAAGCATCAAAGCTTGGGGATGCCCAAGGCATCCCCTTCTTCATCAATAAAAATCTTAGGTTTTCTTCCAAACACTTCATTTTTATTGTTTCATGCACAATTGTGTTGTTCTTGAAGCGTCTTCGTTTTTGTTTTTAGTTTTATTTTTGGTTTGCTTAAATAAATTGGTTGGACCCCCGCATTCATATGTGGTTTCAAATAAGTTGATTGGCAATTGGAAAAGAGTAGGAAGTTTCATGCTTATAAGTGGTACAAAAGGAGCTTGTTTAGACTGTGGCCTAGACTTTATCATGTCATGTTTGATATTGCTTTGGCTTTATGCTTAGTGATTACTTCTATAGCATGAATTGTTCCAAACAATTGAGATTGCTTAATGTGCCTTGAAAGAATCATGTGTTGTTTTAGCATTCAAAAAGCATAATATTGTGGTATTCTCCTTTGATGCTTTATTTGGGTTGACTTGGCACATGCTTACACCATATTAAGACTATGAACCAGTCACTTTAGCCTCTATGATCATTTAGTTTATGACTTGTAATATCACTTCATGCTTTAATTAATAATGTTTTGTCGCTTTGCATGATTATGGCCATTATTGCTCTCTTAGTTGGTCACTCCTAGTATTTTGCTAGCCTCCACATGTACCAAGTGTGAGTTCCACTCATGCATCCAACTCCCAATAAAACCAAGTTATTCCAAAGAGTCCACTATAAATTCCTATACATGGTGTGTTACACCATTCCAAGTATATTCATGCTTTTATCTACCTTCCAAATTAAACTTGTGATGTGAAAATTAGTGATTAAAGCTCTCACAAACTTGATGGCACACTTTAATTTCTTGCACTTAATAAACTTGAACCATTGTGTCCATCTATGTTTCTTATATGCTTGCGCTTTATAAGTTGTGAATTAGCAGAACCATGCTGTCATGGGGAACGCTTTCAACATTGCACTTATTATTCAGTTGATATCATGATATTTTGCTTATGGATCCCGGCGGTGTGAAATAAAAGTGGAGCTTTTTAGCTCATGGAGTTTGTATGTGTGTTAGAGAAACGCCTGGGCGGCTAGCCTAAGCCATGCGCAATCATGGTGGAAACTTGCAGCATAACCATAGTGAGCATTCTATGAAGCATCCTCAATAAAAACCCATGCAAATAGCAAATAAAAAGATCGCTGAGATGCTCATTGTCTGTTGCCCTGTCATTTTGATATGGAATAGCTCCTGTATCATGGGGCAAGGGGTACCCCGTTGGCGGTTCTCTATGATACACATGTACTTACAATGACAAGAACTTACTCGTGACTAAAGTTGAGTAGCATGAGGTTCGATACTCATAAGCATGGGGCATGAGATTTTCAACTTATAACTTTTCAAGCATATCTTCATATTTGTGTCACTTTAACCTTAATCACCTGAAGATGCTTATGATAGGGGAAATGAGAGATGAAAGCTAATAAGTACCATAATTTTTGGAAGCTCTTTATGAAACTTGAATCTCTGCTTCCCTTTGTGAAGGGCCTTTCTTTTTTACTTTTATGTTGAGTCTCTGATACGTCGTAAACGTATCTATAATTTTTGATGTTCCATGCTTGTTTTATATCTACTTTATTATGTTTTGTTTACACTTTTAGGTATTTTTAAACATTTTCTAGAACTAACCTATTAACAAGATGCCATAGTGCTAGTTGCCTGTTTTCTGATGTTTTTGGTTTCAGAAAAGCTAGTAAAGAAATATTCTCGGAATTGTACGGGACAAAAGCCAAAGTCAATATTTTACCTGAAGCAATACGGAGACCGAAGGGGAGACGAAGTGGCGCACCAGGGCGGCCACACCTGGTGGCGGTGTGGCCTGGGGGGCGCACCACCAGGGGGTGTGGGCCCCCTGGTGCTCCACCGAGCTTGCCCCTTCGCCTATAAAAGCCTCCCGGGACGAAAACCCTAAGTACGAGATCAGAATTCCACGAAAAGTTCCGCAGCGCCGCCGCCACCGAAGAGGAGATTCGGGGGACAAAAGTCTCTATTCCAGCACCCTGCCGGGATGGGGAAGTGCCCCCGAAGCCATCTCCATCGACTCCACCGCCATCTCCATCGTCGTTGCTGACTCTCATGATGGGGAGGGAGTAGTTCTCTCTCGAGGCTAAGGGCTCTACAAGTAGCTATGTGTTCATCTCTCTCTATGCGTGATCTTATTGAGATCATGAGCTTTGTAATCCAGGATCTATTTTGCTAATCAAGTGCTTTAATTAATCTCTTCTTATCCCCACGTGTGTGAACTTGACAGTGTGCACACCACGTGGCACTTTGGCTAAGGTTACATAAATACTTATCATGAGTATAATTTGAGTTGGATGTCTCTATGAGATTGTGGTGTTTGTTGGAACCATCTAGCCCTCAACATGATAGTGAGGGGTTATCTAGATGGGGAATGCGAACTTTAAGGTGTGTTGTTATAGCCCTACATCGTCCAACCGGAGAGTAGTTCAGGGTAGCATCATGAAGAGAAGATATTTATATGAGAGTGTCCACTAGTGAAAATATGATCCCTAGGCCTTGTTTCTAATCATTGAAACACCATTTACAATCAGTCCTGTTACATGTTTGCTTGCTTCCACTCTTATTTCAGATTGCAATTACCACTTATAATCATCCATATTACTTGTATTTCACTATGTCTTCGCCGAACTAGTGCACCTATACACCTAACAAGTGTATTGGGTGTGTTGGGGACACAAGAGACTTCTTGTATCTTGATTGTAGGGTTGCTTGAGAGGGATACCTTTGTCCACTTCCTCCCTGAGTTCGATAAACCTTGGGTGATCCACTTAAGGGAAACTTGCTGCTATTCTACAAACCTCTGCACTTGGAGGCCCAACACTGTCTACAAGAATAGAATCTTGCGTAGACATCAAGCTATTTTCTGGCGCCGTTGCCGGGGAGGTAAGGTAAAAGGTACTCACATCCTCTGGCTACTAAGCTATCTTCTAGTACTGTTGCTAGTGTGTGAGTACTCAAAGTTATTTCCTTTAGATTCTGCAATTATATCTTTTTGTTTCTTTTTTTATTTTCACTAGTTAGGCTTAATGGAAAAAACCCAAAAAATTAGAGAGCTTTTTAGTATTTTTCCTAAGGTAGAAGATAAATGGTTTGAAAAGAAAATTAAAATACCCATGGAACTTTCTTTGCATGCTAATAACAATGTTATTAGTGTGAATTTTTTGAGCACCTTTGTTACTAATGCTATGGAAACGTCTAAGATTGGGGAAGTTAGTTTTTATGAAAATGATCTTTTTAGTTCCCCAGCTTTAAAGGAGAAAATTTGCTCTGATGATACTTTATCTCCCATATGTGGTAATTCTAATGATACTTGTGATATTTTAAATCCACATACTAAAAGCGTCCCTTTTAAAATACCTATGGAAATTGTTGAACGTGTTATGAATAACTATTATTTTGGAGATGGAACTGTCCATCCTGGTGATCATTTACTCTTTATACATGAATTATGCGAGTTGTTCAAGTGTGTAGGTATTTCAATGAACCAAGTTAAGAGGAAGCTATTCTCTTTATCACTTAAGGGCAAAGCAAGGGAGTGGTATGAGCTACTAGACGATCCTCATCATTCGGAGTGGAAGGAACTTGAATCTCTCTTTTACTCTAAATTTTATCCTCCTCGTGAAATTCATAAAGATAGGAACTATATTTATAATTTTCATCCTCATGATGGAGACAGTATTGCCCAAGCATGGGGGAATTTGAAGTCACTAATACTCAAATGTCCCATTCATGAGCTCCCTAGTAATATTGTTATTAATAATTTTTATGCAAGGCTTTCAGGACATTACAAGCACTATCTAGATACCTATTTAGAGGGATCCTTCACAAGTAAGGAGGTCAAAGCTAAGTGGGATCTTCCTGAAACAATTCAAAGCAATACCGAAGATTGGGATAACGACAAAGGTAAAGAACCAGGTATAAACTATGAGTATGATTACATTAAGTCTTCGCTGAAACTGCTAATTTTCAAGAGCTTAGTGCTAAATATGGTCTTGATCCTCAAATTATTGTTGATTGTTGTAGAGCCTTTGCTTCTCATATTAATGCTCCTAAAGGTAAATGGGACATGTATCATGAGCCTTTTAAAGACACTTGCATGAAAAATGAAATTGTTATTAATGATAGTAATAAACATGCTCAAACTTCTAAAAGTACTATTTCTTATAAGCATGTTAATTTTTGTGGAGTACATAGACCTTGTGAAAAGAATCAAATTAAATAAGAATATTGTATCACCCATAGGAATGAAAAAACTGGAACATGGTATAGGGCTCTAAATGATCTTGGTAAAAAAGTTTGTGCCCTTGATACGTCCAAAACGTATCTACTTTCCCGAACACTTTTGCTATTGTTTTTCCTCTAAACTTGTGTGATTTGGATACAACTAACACGGACTGACATTGTTTTCAGCAGAATTACCGTGGTGTCTAGTTTTTGTGCAGAAAATCAACTATTAGGAAAAATCCTGGAAAATATGCCAAAAATCCTATTTCACCAGAAGACTCACGGAGCCAGAAGACGAGACGGAGGAGGGCCACGAGGGGCCCACACCACCTGGCCGCGCGGGCTAGGCCAGGCCGCGCCTGGGGGTGGTGTGGCCGCCTCGGTCACCCCCTTGGCCTCCCTCTTCGCCTATAAGTTGCCTCTTGACCTAAAAACCAAGGGGGGTTCGACGTTTTTCCAGAGATAGTTCCGCTGCGCCGCCACCACCATATTCCGCGATTAACTCTGTTCTGGCACCCTACCGGGACGGGGAATTGGAGGAGATCATCATCATCACCATCGCTTCTCCATCGACCATCCATGTTTCCCCCATCTATGAGTGAGTAATCCCCCGCAGTAGGCTATGGGGATGGTAGGGATTGGATGAGATCGTTCATGTAATGGCATCAGATTGTTAGTGCATGGTGCCTAGTATCTATTATTAGTGCTTTTTGACTTTGTTGCAACTTGTTATGCTTACTGCTTGTCACTAGGGTCCGAGTGCCATGATTTCAGATCTGAACATGTTATTGATTCATTATGATAGTATTGTTTATGGTCTTACCTGCAAGTTGTATACACATATTGTTGTCCGGAACCAAAGGCCCCGAAGTGATAGCAATCGGGATAACTGGAGGGAATGGCTTTGATGTGAGGATCACATGTGTTCACAGAGTGTTAATGCTTTGCTCCGGTGCTCTATTAAAAGGAGCACCTTAATTGCCAGTAGTTCCCTTGAGGCCCCGCTGCAAACAGGCTGGCAGGACAAAAGATGTTGTAAGTTCTCATTGCAAGCACGTATGACTATATGGAACACATGCCTATGATTATTTAGTACTTGGATGCTTTATCTTATTTATCTGCAAATGCCCTATGTCTTGATTGCCATATGAATTGTCTTGTCCATGCAACGCCCGTCCATCCATCCCTATGCCTACCACGCTTTAATGCTACTGTTTCCTACAATTGTTACTACTGTCTTTACTTTTACTACTGCTATTACTTTGCTATTGCTTTTACAAAACTGTTGCTACTGATAAACTGCTGTGAGCAAGATTGTTTCCAGGTGCAGCTAAATTGACAACTCAGTTGTTAAGGCTTATAAATATTCTTTGGCTCCCCTTGTGTCGAATCAATAAATCGGGTTTCACTTCCCTCGAAAATACTGCGATACACCCCCTATACTTGTGGGTCATCAAGACTATTTTCTGGTGCCGTTGCTCGGGAGCATAGCTCTATTTATCAAGTTCAGTTGGAATCACTATTGTTCGCTGCCATCCATCCATCATGGGTAAGTCTCATGATGGCAAGGTCCCTATTTTACCATCCACTACAAGGAGAGGTACGGTTCTAAACACCTCTGTTGCTCTTGATTCGCCATCTGTTATGAGTAAGCTCCTTACACCACCACATTATACACATTCTACACACACTGCTACTACTGCTGAATCTGAAACTTCTAATACTTATGATGCTGCTTCTACTGTGCTTGATAAGAGTGGTTCATTAGGTCCTTTCCTAGATGCTACGATTGCTAGAACTATAGCTTGAAATACTGAAACTCCTAATGAAGACACTACTACACCTGTTATTTCACCTGAGTCTAGAGAGAGCTATGATATTGAAGATGGTTATATAGAGATGACCGATGAATTTTTTAAAGAATGTCAAAACACCCATGATATGTGTGCTATTAAGAGTCTCCTTGAGAGGCGTATTATAAAACCCAAATTGTCTCCTAATGCTAAGTTTGCTGCATCTCCCATAAACATTAAAGATAAGGCTTATGGTTTCTCTCTTGATCTATCTTACATAACTATTGTTGAGAAAGAACCTTTTTGTGGGACTAAGAATGAAAGTGTGGTAGCACATATGACTGAGCTTGCTACCATGAGTGGCCTATTTTCTGATGATATTAAGATGCGCACCTACTTTGTTGCTAAAATTTTCCTTTTCTCGCTGAAAGGAGAAGCTAAAACTTGGTTTAATAATTTACCTCCTGGATCTATTGATAGCCCTGATTGCTTGATTAGTACCTTCCTGCAGAAATATTTTCCTCCTAGTGCTAGACATGCTATTCTGCAGGAACTTTTTGATTTTAAACAGGGAGAAAACGAGATATTGCCTGAATCATGGGCAAGGTTTTGTGCTTTAATTCATGCACAGGCTAGATGTCCATTACCTACGAATGAGCTTCTTGACATATTTTATAATGGACTAACTGAAGAATCTAGGACATACCTGGATAGTTGTGCTGATTGTGTTTTCAGGAATAGGACTCCCAAGGAAGCTGAGGAATTAATGGATAAAATAAGCAAAAATTATGAAGATTGGACTCATCCTGAACCAGCTATACCTAAGACAACTATACCTGAACCAGCTATACCTGTACATATACTAACATCCAAGAAGAGGGGATTTATCGAACTAAATGATGATGTGATGAAGGAAGCTAAGAAATTTCTTAAGGAGAAGGGAATTAAAGCTGCAGATGTCAAGAATTTACCTCCTATAGAAGAATTATGTAAGCCAATACCCCACTCATCCACTATTGAGGTACACTCTCTCCAACATTTTGATGAAGGTGATATCCCTTACTCTAAACCTCCTGATCAATGCTTAGAAGAATTTGATATTTTTATTGTTAAGCAAGATAATTTTAATAAAAGGGTGCAAAAACATCTAATGGGAAACTATAGAGCTACTGTTGAGTTGAAGGATATTGTGGAAAGAACCTCTAATGATGTTAAAATGCTTGTTAAACATTTTCAAATGTATAAAACTCAAATTGACCAGCTTATTAAAGTACAAAAAGACTTGCTAGTTAATGCTGCTAAAGAAAAGCATGCTTATGAAATTAGAACTAGAAGTGGTGTTGGTACCTAGGATCCTCTATATCCTAAGGGGAATCCTAAAAGAATTGAGCAGGATTCTCAACAAGCTGAAAATAGTGGTAATACTCCTAAGAAAAGAAAAAAGAAACATAAAACTATTGTAGAACCTTCTGAACCTGCTAAAGATCCTAATAGTATATCTGTCTCTGATGCTGAAACTGAAAGTGGTAATGAAGAATATGATGCTCCTGATAAAGAAAAAGTTGAAGAAGAACCTAAAAGGCACACTAAGAATACTAAATACACTAAAGAAGATTTTGTTGCTAAGAAACATGGTAGTGAAAGAGATCCTTGGGTCCAAAAACCTATGCCTTTCCCTGATAAGAAACACAAGTCAAAGGAAGATGAACACTATAACAAGTTTTGTGAGTGGATGAAACCTTTATTCTTGCAAATTCCTTTGACTGATGCTATTAAATTGTCTCCTTATTCAAAGTATATGAAGGATATTGTCTCGAATAAAAGGAAGATCCCTAATGAAGAAATTTCTACTTTGCTTGCTAATTATTCCTTTAATGGTAAGGTTCCTAAGAAACTTGGAGACCCGGGGATTCCAACTATTCCTTGCTCTATTAAAAATAGTTACGTTAGAACTGCTTTGTGTGATTTGGGAGCAGGAGTTAGTGTTATGCCTTTTACTCTCTATAAGAGACTTCAACTGGAAAAACTAATACCAACTGATATATCTTTGCAAATGGATGATAAATCTACTACAATTCATGTTGGCATATGTGAGGATGTACTTGTTCAAGTGGCTCATAATTGCTTGATATTAACTGATTTTGTTGTGCTTCAAATGCCTAAAGATTATAATATGTCTATTATTCTTGGGAGACCTTTTCTTAATACTGCAGGAGCTGTTATTAATTGTAATCAAGGAAATGTGACTTTTAATGTTAATGACAAGGAGCATACTGTCTATTTCCACAAGAAGATTGATAGGACATATGGCTTAAATTCAATTGAACATGTTGAGGGCATCCAAGTTGGAGAAATATATTGTCCCATACCACGAGAAAAATATGAAACTATTATGATTGGGACCATTGCTATCAAGGTTGAGGTAACATAATCATTAGTGGAATACAAAGTTTTGTTTCATATAAAATTGTTTTGGTAACAAGACGTGATCAACCTTGTTAACAAAGGGATTTTAATGAACGAAACAATGTTTTCACCATGATAATCCTTGCTTACTTTTAGTGTATCCATTTTAGTTTTTGCTTTCGCTTAGTTTACTTTTCTGTTGTTAGTTGCTTGCATATTAGAGTGTCCTAGAACTTCCGAAGTTTTAGTTTTGTTTTGTCATTGCATCATTCCAAAAACATCTTTCTATAAGAAAATTATTCATCTATACCTAAAAATTTCTCAAAAATAAAGTGTCTCGAAAAATTCTAGAAAATTCATATTAAATTTTTACGTGAAAAAGGGGCAGAGAAGTGCCTGAAGAGTACCATGGGGGCCCACCAGGCAAGCACACCACCTGGTGGCACGGCCAGCCCAGGGGCGCGCCTGGCCATGGTGTGGGCCACCCTTGGCCCTCCACTCACTCTCTCACTTGCCACTTCCTTCTCTCTCTCGAGAAAACACCAGTTCATTGCTCGAAATCGCGTTCTTGCTATTCTTGTCCACGATTTTTCGATCTCCTTGCTCAGCCCATCTTTGCTGCTGAAATTTGGAGCATTTGTTCTCCGGTATGTGACTCCTCCGCTTGTCCAAGTAGATTTGTGTTTAGTGGTTTATATCTTGAGTATTTTGCTGCTGTAGGTGACAGGTTATGAGAGCTTGTAAGCTTGTTCAATGCTTAGAGATATTGTTTTGATGCATGTTTAGGCCTCTTACAAGTCCCTATGAGTAGTTCCCTTCATTATGTATTCACTTTGCAATCACTTGTATAATGGTTGTTTAAATTTCAGAATATCAAAGAGGAACAACCACACATTTGGAGAAATATTTGAGAGGGACACACCTAGGAGGTCAAGGCCTTCAAGATCAGCCTCTCAGTTTAGGCCTTCATACAATGAAGATCTTATTGCACCACGCTTTGGGAATGAAGGAGATGAGGGAGATGCTCACCCATCTACCTTCCCTTGTTTTACCTTTTTGCAAGCTGCAGGGATCCTCAATGATTTCTTACTATTGGTTCAGAGGGTTGGCCTGACCACGTACATGTAAGATGAGAGTGAGCAATATGCCGTGCTCACCAAAACTTTCGTTGAGAGTTTCATTTTCACTAACACCCCTTATCAGTCAACTGTTTCGTTCAAAATTTATAATCAGCCTATTACCATGTCATTGGAAAGATTTTGCAGCATTATAGGTATAGGCATGACGGGGACAGTGAAGAAGATCCAAGGTCGACCCGCTGATTTGCTGGAGCTCTATCGAAGTGTGACAAATGACGATGACCGCGTAGCTCAGCGCGGGAAGATAAGAAACATCCAACTCCTAGCTCTTAGATACTTTGCTTATTATCTTGCCACTAGCATTCTTGGTAGGGAGAACACTAGTAATATCTCTAATTATCATTTAGCCTTCCTCGTTGTTGCACTTAATAATGATACCAGGTACAATCTTGGCTCTCTCATTGCTCGCCGCCTAGCTGCTAGGGGACCTATTTATGGGGGCATTATTGCTTCACGTATGGTTGTTGCATTAGAACTTTCTATGGATCCTAATGACACTGTGTTGGCACCACAAAGGCTTGATCTTGCTGCTATGAAAACACATCACTTCATCACTGCTGACTCTGATGCGGACAGTTTAGTATACATGATGTTGTTTACTGACGGAGACGAGAGGGAAATTCCTTTGCCGCAATCTACTTTTTTCATTATTCACAGGAGGCCATGGTCGCGTTCCAAGGAGGAGGAGGATGAGCAGCTCCGCTTGCTTGGTTTCCACAGGCAGCACCAGGAAGATGTGCCTTCTCATGACTACTCTGCGCACTACGGTGGGGCGTCCTCGAGCTCGTATCAGGACGAGGGTACCTCCTCGCCGTACTACGGAGGCGCTCCATATTGGCCAGCTTGGGATTGATACCCACTTAGGCCAAAAGCCTAAGCTTTAGGGGAGGTACACCGACATCACACTCATCTACATATCATGCTAAGTCGGTACTTTGTATATCCATGCTTCGTTCTCCTTTTAGTTTTCGTTCTTTCTTTACTTTTGCTTTCTAAAACACAAAAATACCAAAAATATTTCCGTTGTTTCTCTTGGTTTGCTTCTTCCTTTTTGCTTTGTTTGAACTATTCGAAAAACCCAAAAAGATTTCGCTTTGCTTGTTCTTATTTTTTGATCTTGCCTTTAAAAATCAAAAACACTAAAAATATTTATTGTTCTTATTTGGTTTTGTGAAGTTTGTTGTAGGGTTCAGTAGTCCTCAGTGGAATTTGGTTTCATGTTATTATTCAAGCTACACAAGTAAAGGGCAATAATGAGGATTAATGACAACTTGAGGTGTGGTAAGAGGCTGGTAACAAACTCTATTTGTTTTCATTTTTGTACATATACTCATCATTGTGGGCATGCTTAGTCTGTTCATATAGGGTGTACGTTATTTATGGATGCTTAGTAGTTCTTGCTTTCTTATGATTAGCTCCAGCTTGCTAATAGTTTGTAGCATGTTATATGAATGTTTGCTTGCATTGCTCTATTCATAACTTGGTATGACACTGTGGTATCCTCCTCTAAATGTTTCACTTGAATTGACTTGGCACATGCTCATGCATGCATATGACTGAAACAATAATCAGTTAAGCCTCGATGAATTATTTTGCCTCGGGGGTCTTGAATCACTTTCATGCCATGATTAGTCATGTTTTGTTGCAAGCATGATTATGACAGTTATTGCTCTCTCGTTTGTCGCTCCCTTACTGTTGCTAGCCTTCACTTGCACTGAGTATGAGCTCTACTCGTGTTTCCAATTCCCTAAAACCAAATACTGCCAAAAGTGTCCACCATACCTACCTATTAGCATCATTTTCTTTTTCGTGCATATTTAGTATGCCTTGTTTTCTTCCGAATAAAATGTTTGCTTGTTATGAGAAAGTTAGTTAGTAAAGCTCTCACGAACTTGATGGCACACTTTATTTCTTGCACTTAATAAACCTGAACCACTGTGACTGTCCATGAAAGTTATATGCTTGCAAATTATAGGCTGGGGATTAGCAGAACCGTGTTGTCACGGGGAATGCTTTCAACACCTATAAATATTACCCAATTGATATCATGCTATTTTGTTTACGGATGTCATCGATGTGAAATAAAAGGGGAGCTTGTAAGTCCATGGAGTTATGTATGTGTGTTAGAGAAACGCCTGGGCGCCGGTCTAATCCATGCCTAATCATGGTGGAAACCTGCAGCGTAACCATAATGATCTCTCTATGAAACATTATTCTTATAAAAAAAGAGTCAGATATTGAGAAAAAGAGAAAAAAAAGAGATATGAGAAAAGAGGAAAGAGAGAAAAAAAGCACCATTTTCCCATGGTAAATAAGAATATTGCTGAGATGCTCGTTGTCTGCTTGCCTTGTCATTTTGATATGGTGATTCTTCCATATCATCGTGCAAGGGGTACCCCGTTGGAGGTTCTCTATGATACGCATGTATTTACTATGACAAGAACTTACCGGTAACTAAAGTTGAGTAGCATGAGGAGTGGCCCTCGTACTCAAGGCACATGAGATTTCCAGTTTATAGTCTGTCAAGCATATAACTCAGATTGGACCTCACTTTCAACTTAACCATTTAAAGATGCTTATGATAGGGGTAATGAGAGCTCAAAGCTAATGAGTACCATACTTTCAGCATTTGGAAGCCTTTCAAACTTTGCAAAACCTTTTCATTTCCTTGTTGAGTCTCCACGCATTCTATGAGCACTTTCTTGAGAGCATAGTTGTCATTCTTAGTGTAATGTGCTTGTCTCAAAACTTGATTAATTGTGTTATGACTTTGATGCTTGTATCTTTGACATCTTTACTTCTAGTCTTCACTTGAACTTTAGAGGTGCCTTAGCATTTATGTTTTCTCTACAATCAAAGGCAAGCGAGATACCACTCTATCATACCTTTTTATGAGCATTACAATGTTACTTATGTTTATGTTTCACGCTACTTACTATTTCTGAGTTGGAATCTCTTCATAGCTTACAATGACTATTAAGTAAACTTAGTTGCATACTCCTTATTATGAATGGCCTGAGTAGTTGATCATATGCTGAGAATATATACATCTTATGAAGAAAATGTGTTCGTGAAAGTTTCTTTTATCGCACTCAGTTTTCAACTGAATTGCTTGAGGACAAGCAATAAGCTAAGCTTGGGGGAGTTGATACGTCCAAAATGTATCTACTTTCCCGAACACTTTTGCTATTGTTTTTCTTATAAACTTGTGTGATTTGGATACAACTAACACGGACTGACGATGTTTTCAGCAGAATTACCTTGATGTCTAGTTTTTGTGCAGAAAATGAACTATCAGGAAAAATCCCGGAAAATATGCCAAAATTCCTATTTCACCAGAAGACTCACATAGCCAGAAGACGAGATGGAGGAGGGCCACGAGGGGCCCACACCACCTGGCCACGCGGGCCAGGCCAGGCTGTGCCTAGGGGTGGTGTGGCCACCTCGGTCACCCCCCTCGGCCTCCCTCTTCGCCTATAAGTTGCCTCTTGACCTAAAAACCAAGGGGGGTTCGATGTTTTTCTAGAGAGAGTTCCACTGCACTGCCACCACCAGATTCCACGATTCGGAACCAGAAACTCCGTTCTGGCACCCTGTCGGGACGGGGAATTGGAGGAGATCATCACCATCGCTTCTCCATCGACCATCCATGTTTCCCCCATCTATGAGTGAGTAATCCCTAGCTATAGGCTATGGGGATGGTAGGAATTGGATGAGATCATTCATGTAATGGCATCAGATTATTAGGGCATGGTGCCTAGTATCTATTATTAGTGCTTTTTGACTTTGTTGCAACTTGTTATGCTTAATGCTTGTCACTAGGGCCCGAGTGCCATGATTTCAGATCTGAACATATTATTTATTCATTATGATAGTATTGTTTATGGTCTTACCTGCAAGTTGTATACACATATTATTGTCCGGAACCAAAGGCCCCAAAGTGACAGCAATCGGGATAATCGG
Source organism: Avena sativa (assembly GCA_916181665.1). NCBI lineage: Eukaryota > Viridiplantae > Streptophyta > Magnoliopsida > Poales > Poaceae > Avena > Avena sativa. The sequence continues at coordinate 494,056,471 of OV702290.1, read as the reverse complement.
AGGGAATGGCTTTGATGTGAGGATCACATGTGTTCACGGAGTGTTAATGCTTTGCTCTGGTGCTCTATTAAAAGGAGCACCTTAATTGCCAGTAGTTCCCTTGAAGCCCCGCTGCAAACGAGCTGGCAGGACAAGAGATGTTGTGCAAGTTCTCATTGCGAGCATGTATGACTATATATGGAACACATGCCTATGATTATTTAGTACTTGGATGCTTTAGCTTATTTATCTGAAAATGCCCTATGTCTTGATTGCCATATGAATTGTCTTGTCCATGCAACGCCCGTCCATCCATCCCTATGCCTACCGCGCTTTAATCCTACTGTTTCCTGCAATTGTTACTACTGTCTTTACTTTTACTACTGCTATTACTTTGCTATTGCTTTTACAAAACTGTTGCTACTGATAAACTGCCGTGAGCAAGATTGTTTCTAGGTGCAGCTGAATTGACAACTCAATTGTTAAGGCTTATAAATATTGTTTGGCTCCCCTTGTGTCGAATCAATAAATTGGGTTTCACTTCCCTCGAAAATACTACAATACACCCCCTATACTTGTGGGTCATCATCCCTCTATCCTTTTATTTGTGAACTTTGCTTTGAAGTGGGTCATTTCAATTTTCAATGCTCATGCCATAATAATAGCCCTTCTAATCCAATGAGTACTGCAAGTTTGTATTGTGATGACATGATCACTCATAACCAGCATGATGAACTTACATTATTTTTGGGGTGTGAAGAGTTATCAAGAAAAACTTCTTTGGTAGATATGATTGCTTTTGATATGAATAGCGTCATGCATGGTTGTCATCTTTATTGTGTTGATAATTTCCACACAAATACTTACATACAAAATATTATAAAAGATGAGATTTTACCAAAATATGACAGGACTAATATGTGTTTTGTTCTTATTAATGAAAGGGAGGAATCCTCCTAAGTTTCTTCTATTGTCTCTAACAATAAACTAGGGTATATGGAGAAGCTTCCTTTCAAGCCTCTCCCACCTAAAGAGAAGAAGAAAAAGAAGAAGAGGAGTAAAAGGAGGGAGGAAACGGTATTTTCCCCTAAGCACGTTGCTCCTATTATAGTTTTTGATGAGTCTGAACTTGATGATGTTCTTATGCATGTTACCTATAGTAGTGATCATGATTGGGAAAAGCACACTACTTTTGATATTGAAAATCTCTTTGGTACCAATTCTAAAAATGATGATATTAATAATTGTTGTATATTAGTGATATCCATGTTCCTTCCAATGATGATATGTTTACAAACAAACACACTTTGGAAGATAGCTATTCTATTGCTTATGATGATTACAATATTCCTCCTATAATTAATGATTACGGTGATGAGAATAATAATGATAGCTATTTTGTTGAATTTGCTCCCACTACAATTAATAATAATAACTATGCTTATGTGGAAAGTAATAATGATTATATGCATGTGGCTCATGATAAGAATGTTTTATGTGATAGTTATATTGTTAATTTTATTTATGATACTACTGAAAGTTATTATGATGGAGGGAAACATGGTTTTATGTGTCTCAACAATATTAAGTTTCCATTCTTTATGTTGAAAATTTTGAAGTTGCACTTGTTTTGCTTTCGTATGCTTGTTGCTTTGTGCTTTCATGACTTATTTGTTTACAAGATTATTTTTCATGGGAAGTGGGTTAGACTTAAATGTGTTTTATATTTCCTTCTTGATGCTCTCTTTTACTTTAAATTCATATTTCTTATGTGAGCATCATTGATATTATCATGCCTATCTTAATGGCTATAAAGAAAGAGCTTTTGGGAGACAACCCATTATATTTTTTCTTTCAGTAAGTTTTTATTTTGTTGAGTCTTGGAATTTATTGCCTCAGTAATAACCTATCCTTATCCTTTTTATGTGGTTTTTGTCCCAAGAATAACCTCTAATGAGAGAGAAGTAAGACTTGGGAAAGTTGTTGTCCCAAAACAAATTTTTGTTCTTCACTGGAAAAAATCGTGAAACATCCCTGTACATCGGATTGAGCTATAATTTTTTGTGCTTATTCCCCAAGTTATTATCTAACTTCCCTAGTTTAGAAATTTTTGATTTGAGCAACATAAGGTCTTCGAAAAAATCGTTTTTTACCTGCTGGTCTGTTTTGACAGATTTCTGCCATTATTTGCATTTCCCTCTTAATCTCTTTGTCTTTGAGTTCTGTTTGATCACTTGAGCTTTTAGAAGGAATTTCTACAGTAGCTTGTGTTTTAATGGAAGTTTTTACTTGTGTTGAAACTAAACCTAAAGACTTATTATCTTGAATACACTAATGTTGCGAATGAAGATTGTGTGAAGTTTTGTATGAAGGAAATTTTCAAGTGTAGGGAAGAATAATGTGATGAGATGAAGTATGGACAAAATCTCAAGCTTGGGGATGCCACCCATGTCACCCCAAGAAATATTCAAGAAGTACAAGCGTCAAATCTTGGGGATGCCCAAGGCATCCCCTTCTTCATCAATAATCTCAGGTCTTCTTTCAAGACACTTTATTTTTATTACCTTATGCACTATGTGTTTTTCTTGGAGCGTCTTTGTTTTTAGTCTTCTTTTGCTTTCTTTGTCACAATAAGTTGGTTGGATCCCAACACACTTCTTTTGGAGAGAGACACACCTCGTTATTCATTGCCTAGAACACTCTAGTTTTCACTCTTATTGTTCTGTGAGTGTTCTCCTTTGCTAGCACTGCATTTAGCTTTAGTTTTCAATTGGTGTTGGAAAAGAGTAGGAGGTTTCATGCTTATAGTGGTACAAAAGGAAGCTTGTTTTGACTGTGATTTAGACTTTATCATGTCATTCTAGATGTTGCTCTGACCATATGGTTAGTGATTATTGTTGTAGCATGACTTGTTTCAAACAATTGACATTGCTTAATGTGCCTTGAAAGAATCATGTGTTGTTTTAGCATACAAAAGCATTATATTGTGGTATTCTCCTTTGATGCTTTATTTGGGTTGACTTGGCACATGCTTACATCATGTTAAGACTATGAACCAGTCACCATAGCCTCTATGCGCATTTAGTTTTTGAACTTGTAATATCACTTTATGCTTTAATTAATAATGTTTTGTCGCTTTGCATGATTATGGCCATTATTGCTCTCTTAGTTGGTCGCTCCTAGTCTTTTGCTAGCATCCACCTGTACCACGTATGAGTTCCACTCATGTATCCAACTCCCAATAAAACCAAGTTATTCCAAAGAGTCCACTATAAATTTCTATGCATGGTGTGTTACACCATTCCAAGTATATTCATGCTTTTATCTACCTTCCAAATTAAACTTGTTATGTGAAAATTAGTGATTAAAGCTCTCACAAACTTGATGCCACACTTTACTTTCTTACACTTAATAAACTTGAACCATTGTGTCCATCTATGTTGCTTATATGCTTGCACTTTATAAGTTGTGAATTAGCAGAACCATGTTGTCATGGGGAACACTTTCAACATTGCACTTATTATTCAGTTGATATCATGTTCTTTTGTTTATGGATCCCGGCGGTGTGAAATAAAAGGGGAGCTTGTAAGCTCATGGAGTTTGTATATGTGTTAGAGAAACGCCTGGGCGGCTAGCCTAAGCCATGCCTAATCATGGTGGAAACTTGCAGCATAACCATAGTGAGCATTCTATGAAGCATCCTTAATAAAAACCTATGCAAATAGCAAATAAAAAGATCACTGAGATGCTCATTGTCTATTGCCTTGTCATTTTGATATGGGATAGCTCATGTATCATGGGGCAAGGGGTACCCCGTTGGCGGTTCTCTATGATACACATGTACTTACAATGACAAGAACTTACTTGTGACTGAAGTTGAGTAGCATGAGGTTCGGTACTCGTAAGCATGGGGCATGAGATTTTCAACTTATAACTTGTCAAGAATATCTTCATATTTGTGTCACTTTAACCTTAATCACCTCAAGATGCTTATGATAGGGGCAATGAGAGATGAAAGCTAATAAGTACCATATTTTTTGGAAGATCTTTATGAAACTTGAATCTCTGCTTCCCTTTGTGAAGGGCCTTTCTTTTTACTTTTATGTTTAGTCTCCATCTTCCATCTTTATGCACCAATTGAGAGAGCATAGTGGTCATTCTGAGTTTAATGTGCATTGTCCCAAAACTTGTTAATTGATTCATCACTTTGATATTGCTTGCTCTTAAATTATTTGTATCTAGTCACCCTTATGAACTTTGAAGGTGTCATATGCATTTATGTTTTACTATACCATGAGGGACAAGCTGAATACCATTCTTATTATGTTTTCTGTATGTGATATAAACAAACGTCTTTCAATGCATTGTTATTCATGATCTTTTGTTTGTACCTTTTCATGTTACAACATAGTTGCTATGTCTTATTGTTAGAACTCTATCTTTCATGCTTATGTTTAGAGTACTTTGATCCCAGCTATCAATGCTTTACAAATATGATGGTGCACGTCACCTAAAAAATTATTCTTTTTATCACTTACCTACTCGAGGACGAGCAGGAGTTAAGCTTGGGGATGTTGATACATCGTAAACATATCTATAATTTTTGATGTTCCATGCTTGTTTTATATCTACTTTCTTGTGTTTTGTTCACACTTTGAGGTATTTTTATACATTTTCTGGAACTAACCTATTAACAAGATGCCATAGTGCGAGTTGCCTATTTTCTGCTGTTTTTGGTTTTAGAAAAGCTAGTAAGGAAATATTCTCGGAATTGGACGGGACAAAAGCAAAAGTCAATATTTTACCCGAAGCAACACAGAGTCCGAAGGAGAGACGAAGTGGCGCACCAGGGTGGCCACACCTGGTGGCGGCGCGGCCTGGGGGGCGCCACTAGGGGGTGTGGGCCCCCTGGTGCTCCACCGACCTTGCCCCTTCGCCTATAAAAGCCTCCCGGGTGTATAATGTTGTAATGCCCAATCAAATATCATTGGAATCAAGATGTCTAGTATATGCATTGTTATGCTTTCTCAAATCTATCAATTGCCCCGCTGTAATTTGTTCACCCAGCATGGCATCTGTCTTAAGGAGAAACACCTCTAGTGAACTATGGACCCCCAGTCCATTCCTTTACAATTGATATACCATCTACTATTTACCGTTTACTATTTACTTTCTGCAAGAAATTACTATCTTCCACACTATACGTTTAATCCTTTGTTTTTAGCAAAACCGGTGAGACTGACAACCTCACTTTAAGTCTAGGCAAAGTTTTGTGGTTGTGTTGTGTAGGATTCCAAGTTGCTAGCAACACCTTGGAGTTGTTTCCTTGCTCCTACTGGTTCGATAACCTTGGTTTCATAACTAAGGGAAAACTTGCAGCTGTGCTCATCCTACCTTCCTCTTGGGGTTCCTAACGAGCTCGATATATTTTGATCCGTCAGTTGGCCGCCTCTATGCCTCTTCATCATCGTGCTAGCTGCTCGTGGTGCTGCTCCTCCCTAGCCACCATTGCTGTGCGCAGGAGCGGGTTGCAGCACCCCCCTTGGGTGCTCCCCGTGCCGCCACTTCTCTGCCGCTGGACACCTCTCTACTTCCTCTTCAAATAAATTTACGAGGACCTCGAGTAAGTTCCTCTACTCCTCTTATCTCTAATCCCTGCCATGTGGTCACTTGCGATGGATTTCTCCATTTAGGGTTCATTCCTAAATTTTAGGGTTCATACCCTCTGTAGTGATGATTAGTTGGTTCCTTGGTTAGTTCTATTTATGCAATTCCTATGATGGTGTCCTACGGTTGATGTATTGCCTACTACTGTCGATTATAGTCTGTTACTCTACTCTCTGTCAGATGACCACTCTGTTGTGTAAGTTTATTACTCTGTTCTCTATCAGATAACATTCTATTGATCATGCTTGTGCTACTCTATTCTAAGCTGCTTTGTAAAATCATGATTATATTACTATGGATGCTCATATTGTTGTGGCTATGGATTACTCTTATGGAGTTCAGTTAACTGCTCTCTATACAGATACTTAATTAACTGTTTCTTGTGAAACACTGGTATGCTTAGTCTTAGGATTCAATCCTGCTACTGTGATTAATAAGAAAATGATTTACAATGATATGATTCCTATATAATTCTAGGAAAATGATTAACTTAGTGATCTCTATAAAGTGTGGTTTAATTATAGACAGTGTTGATCTTTACTGCCTGTGTTAAAAGAAAGTGTTTTACTTTGATTCCTAAGTCATTTAGGAAGATGATTATTTCTGTTGAATAAAATCTACTTGAGCTAGTACTCAAGCAGACTTGATATTGCTAGGTACAGAGGTGCTACCCTCCTGGAAATGTGCCCTGTACCAGCTACTGTGCTAAGTATCTATCTAGATAGAATTGGATTTATAGGTCAATAATGCTGGTTTGAGACCTTACTAGGCAGGTCTCTTGCATAATCTGGTTGTTGATTAATTGCTGCCTAATCTGTCTGTCTATCATGTACTTGCAAGAAAATGAATATGCAAAAGTAGAAAATGACTGATCTTCATGTTGGCACATACTTTGGTTACTCTGCCTGATTGTTGCCTTCTACTTCTGGATTGTGTAGTCCTGGTTTTATATTGGCTTCCTCTTGGCCTTCTCTTGCTCCTGTGACCTTGTTATCCACCCAAAACTTCCCCCTCCTCAAGTCACCATCTTGGCTAGTGATTTCCTGGGCTTTCTATGGTGGATAGTGGTTTGATCTAATGATTTTGTGGTAAGATCTAATGTTGTTCTTGTGCTTTTCTGGGTTGTGCTGGTGAGAAGCTGTGTTGAACTTGCTATGAAGTGAATAGCAGAGCTTGCTTTGCTCTATACGGCTGTAACTTGAGCTAACCATTTTGCTCTCTGTTGTTGACACCTCAATGCATGCATTTAGGTGTGTAAGCTGCTTCTCTACTTGCTTTGGCTGTAGATGAGATCAAGTAATTGGACTTTTACTTTCCCATCCTTTTACTGTTACTTGATCTGGTGAAACTTATCACTTGTCTATTTGTCTTATATTGGAACTATTTACTTAAAAGAACAGATACTACACTTTGGTGAAACTTGCCCCTTCAAATTAGTCTATGATGTACTATGAACAGTGCACTTCACTGTTCACCACTGAGAGTAAAACTAATCACTAATATTTTTATTTCCTTGTTTAGTGGTTTATCTTATTTTGCAGGAACAAAGCATGGATTGTCAAGATGTAGTATAGGGATGGATATATAGATTGTGTTGTAATTTCCTTTATTCTTTTTGTACAGAATCTTGTAATAATCTTTCTATAATTTAATAAAGATTCATTTAATTGGAATTTCTTCCTTGTAACTATCTGCCTTGATGTAATGATCTTTATTTGTAATATTGATTATGGAATAAAGAAAAGAATAAGAGTTCATTTCTTGTTTGAATTTACTTGTCTTAAATTCGTATTGTTGTTTAATATATCTATAATATAATCAAACAATGTTAATACCTATTTTGAAAAACCACTTAATGATTCTAACTTCTAATTTTCAAATATTATTCAAATTGTTTGAATTTCAAATGTGAATTCAAAATGTTCCCCAAAACATAGCAATGCCTAAAGGTCATGTCAAAATTTATAGCAATCACCTCATAGAGCTATTCCTACCTCTAGATAGTGAAAGAAACTCTGATCTCTTTAGGTTTTTGTTTGGCGGAAAATTTACCCCGGTTTTACAAATGAATGCATGCATATGCACAACTTCCTATTTCTACCCTTCGTTGGTTCCTAAATGCTAGGGTGTTACAGACTACCCCCTTAAATTAAACTTCGTCCCGAAGTTTGCTGATGTGTACCTGAATAGCTCTAGATATGCTTCTTTTAAGTCATCCTCTTTCTCCCATATAGCTTCTCTCTCTGGGTGATGTTCCCATTGTACTTTGCAGTATTTGATTGCCCTGTTTCTCAACCTTTTCCAGTTCTCTTCCAGAATTTTACAGGGTTTCTCCACATAAGTCAAATCTGCCTGTAACTCCACTTCTTGATGTGTAATTGCATCATCAGGAACTTTAATACATTTCTGTAATTGTGACACATGGAAAACATTATGAACTTGAGCCAATATTTTTGGTAACTCAAGAGCATAAGCTACCGTTTTGTTCTGACTTAGTATTTTAAATGGTCCAATATATCTTGGACTTAGTTTTCCTTTGACTCCGAATCTTTTAACTCCCTTCATTTGACTTACTTTGAGATATACCATATCCCCCACTTCTAGATGCCATGATTTCCGACTTTGATCAGCATAACTCTTCTGGCGACTTTGAGCTATATTCAATCGATCTCTAATAATATTGATGACATCTTGCTTCTCCTTGATATAGTCTGGTGCAAATTCCTTGCTACTACCAGGTTCATACCAACGTATTGGTGATCTACATCTTCTCCCATAAAGTACTTTATATGGTGCGGCATTCAAACTACTTTGATAGCTATTGTTGTAGGAAAATTCTGCTAATGATAGATGATCTTCCCACGAACCTCCAAAATCTAATGCACAAGCTCTAAGCATGTCTTCTAAGATTTGATTGGTCCTTTCCGTTTGGCCTCTAGTTTCTGGATGATAGGCTGTGCTGAAATCCAACTTTGAGCCAAGTGCTTCATGTAATTGTTTCCAAAATGCTGAAGTAAACACAGATCCTCTATTTGATACAATTTTCTTGGGTACTCCATGCTTGCTTACTATCTCTTTGACATAGATTTCTACTAACTTATCAGCATTATCCTTTCGATTTACTGGGATAAAATGTGCACTTTTCGTAATCACCCATATCATATCCTTCCGCTTCGGTGTCATAGGTAATCCTGTGATAAAATCCATACCAATTTCTTCCCATTTCCATTCCTAAATTTCTAAAGGTTGTAATGGTCCTACTGGACTTTGGTGTTCTGCTTTTACCCTTTGACAAGTATGGCATTCAGATACATACTTTGCAATATCCCTTTTCATGTTATTCCACTAGAATAATTCCTTAAGATCTATGTACATCTTCAGACTTCCAGGATGAATTGAATATGGTGTTTCATGTGCTTCTCGGAGTATCACCTCTCTGATCTCCGGTACATCTGGTACATAAACACGGTTTTGAACCATAAAGATCTATAATCTCCTAGGTGAAAACTAATTTTTGTCCTTCGGAAATTCTTCTGATTTCTTCTGCGATATATGGATCATCAAGTTGATGTCGATAGATATCATGACGAAGATCACTGCTTTCCTCTTCTACAACCCTCATGGTCACTAAGCCTGCATGAACTTCTGTCCTTAAGAACTGTATTTCTAATCTTTCCACCATTTGTAGCTCTTTTGGTAATTCTCTATTGATGGGTTGAATATCCATACTATTTTGACTTAAAGCATCTGCTACTACATTAGCCTTTCATGGAGTATAATTAATTGTAAGATCATAATCCTTGATCAACTCTAGCCATCTTTTCTGCCTCATATTCAGCTCCTTTTGAGTAAAGAAATATTTAAGACTTTTATGATCCGTGTATAGTTCACATCTTGCTCCATAGAGAAAATGTCTCCATCCCTTTAAAGCAAAGAACACTGCTGCTAACTCCAAATCATGAGTAGGGTAGTTGACTTCATGTGGTTTGAGTTGTCTAGACCCATAAGCAATTACCTTGTGATCTTGCATTAGCACACATCCTAATCCTTCCTTGGATGCATCACAATATATTGTCTAATCTTTTCCGGTTTCTGGTATAGCTAAGATTGGTGCGGTTGTTAATCTGATTTTCAATTCCTAAAAACTTGCTTCACGCTTCTCATCCCATATGAATGGTGCATTCTTTCTTAGCAATTTGGTCATTGGTCCAGCTATCTTGGAAAAACCTTCAATGAATCTCCGATAATAGCCTACCATGCCTAGGAAACCTCGAATTTGTTTCACATTGGTTGGTGCATTTAATTCCAGCACAGATTGAACTTTGGACGAATTTACCGCAATTCCATCCTTACTGATTATATGACCAAGAAATTCTACCTTGTCCAACCAAAATTCACATTTGTTGAATTTAGCATATAGCTTATGTTCTCTCAGGATGTGCAATCCTATCCTCAAATGATCAGCATGCTCTTCTCTATCCTTAGAGTATATAAAAATATCATCAATAAACACTATGAAAAACTTATCCAGATACGGCATGAAGATTTTGTTCATCAGGTTCATGAATATTGCTGGTGCATTGGTCAATCCAAAAGCTACGACGAGATACTCATGATGTCCATAACTTGACACAAATGTTGTTTTTGGAACATCTTCAGGTTTAATTTTTATCTGATGGTATCCTGATCTTAGATCAATCTTGGAAAACACTCCAGCTCCTTTGACTTGGTCAAATAGGTCTTGAATTCTTGGCAATGGACATTTGTTTTTGATGGTAACATTGTTGAGATTTCTGTAATCACCACACATTCTTTGTCCTCCATCTCTTTTATCCACAAAAATTACCGGAGTTCCCCATGGGGATACACTTTCCTGAATAAATCCTTTTCTAGCTAACTCATCAATTTGCTCCTTAAGATCCTTTAATTCTTTTGGTCCCATCTTATACAGTGCTTGGGCTATTGGTGTTGTACCATGTATCAGGTCAATAGTGAACTCTATTTCTCGATCTAGTGGCATTCCCTGTAACTCTGCTGGAAAAACATCTTGAAATTCCTTCACTACACGAATATCTTCCAATTTGACCTCTTTCATTGAGTTCAACTGCAGATCCACCATGATATGGCTATGTTTATCCGCCTGATAGACTATCCTTCCTCCACTTGGAGACTTGATTGAAACGGTTTTCTCCTCACAATTGATCTGAGCTCCATAGTCCGTCATCCAATCCATTCCCAACACTACTGCTATTCCCCTTAATAGAATCACATAAAGATCTGAATAATAGGTTTGACCATAGATTGAGATAATTTGGTTTAATTTAATGTTTCTACCTACCACTATCCCTCTAGCGGTAACTACGGTCATAGGTTTTTCTAACGGTGCCCTTCTAATCCCGAACTTATCACAAAAATTTTCAGATATGAATGAAGTAGTTGCAGCAGTATCAAATAGAACTTTTCCAAGATTTGTGAGAATATTGAGCATACCTATCACCACTTGATCTGAGTTATCCACCTCCTCCAAGGTCGTGCAATTCAGCTTTCCAGTAGGTCTGCCTCTCTTGCCATTGTTGTTTTTGCCATAGCTTCCACATCTATTAGGCTGTCCACCTCCGCCTCTTGCTTGACCATCGCCTGTTGTAGGCCAACCTCCTGGTGGTTTGCTTGGGCAATCAGGCTTAATGTGCCCCTTTTGACCACAACCATAACATATGATTACTGGCTTCTTACATTCCCTTTGGAAATGCCTTGGAATACCACAATTGTTGCATATAATATTCCTCCTAGGGTTGGACTGACCTCCACTGCTATTCTTGTTAGTATTGTTGTTGTTATTGAAAGGTCGATTCCTTGGTTTGAACTCCAAATTGGGTTTAGGTTTACTTGCTTGAATCCTCTTAGTTTCCTTCTTTGCTCTCTTTCCTCGGTCCTCTTGGACATTCTTACAATCATCCTCAAATGTGATAGCGGCATCTAGTAACTGTTGAAAAGTTGCTTTATTGGCCAGCCTCAGCTGCATCTTCACAAATGGATTTAAACCACGCAGGAAACGTTTCTTCCTCTTATCCTTAGTGCTCACTTCATCCTCAGCATAACGAGATAGTTGACTAAACTCCCGGATGTACTTCATGACACTGGTATATCCCTGCTGAAGCTCTTCAAACTCCCTACGCTTCAACTCCATCACACTTTCTGGAACATGATACTCACGGAATCTTTGCTTAAACTCCTCCCAGGTATACTCCCTACCTAGAGATTGCATTGCTAGCTGATTCTCCCACCAAGATGTTGCAGGTCCAGTTAAGAGATGTGTTGCATACCTCAACTTTTCCTCATCATTGCATCCTACAGTCTTCAGCTTTCTCTCTGTATCTGCTAGCCAATCCTCTGCATCCATTGGCTCAAGGGTTGATGCAAAAGGTAACGACCTTGCATTTTGAAAGTCAGGAAGACTCACACCACATCCTTTAGGTTCCCTCTGATGTCCCACATGATCTACTAATCCCTCCATGAACTTGTTCTGGGACTCTTGCATCATTTGCATGTACTGCATAAAGTTATGTTCCATCAATGGCCTCATTGGTGGTGGTGGTAAATTTTCCTACATTCTGGCGTCTTCATCCGCCTTTTCCTTAGTTTCGCGCTCCATGTGCTGTTATTAGGTCTCATCCTCCACACCCATTTCCATACCCCCTAGTCCTGTAACATAAAGTGAACACTCATAATTACATCATGCATATGTGTTCTCAGATCAACTTCATGCACAGAACTAGTCACACAATGGAAAACAAAATCCAAATAAGAACCAAATATGCATTTCACATATTATACATTACAAAAAACATAGTTAGTACAACGTCACTACAAGCCCATACCATTTAGGTATTACAACTCATGTGGATACTATCCCACTTATTTATTTACACCCGGTGCTCAGACTCAAACTCATGTATCATCATTTGGATATTCCTTCTCAAGGTCATGCTCCCCAGAAGCTGTGATGTTCATCGCACATTCCTGGAGTACAACCATGCTGACGTGAAGTACGACGCACCGTCTGTGGAATGACTTGCCTCTTTGATGGACGATACTCAGTATCACAAGTATCTAGACTTGACACATCATCCAGCTGAAGTGTGTCCATACCTTCCAACTCATCTGAGGTGTCTTCAGAATCATCCTCATCACTGTCTTCTTCAATCGCCTTCTGTATTCCAATTCCTGAGTTATCAATAGAATATTCCGTTTCCGATGCTCCCCAAGTACTCTGCTGGGTACGGTAGTCCTCAGTTATAATTGGATAGTGCATGTTATCTGGAGTAGGATAATGTTCTGGTAACTCAAACACCCTTTCTTTAGGATCTTCCTCATCGGACTCTACATCCTCCACATGATCATCTCTTCCATCAACGGAATAAGATCTCACTCCCATGCGACTAGTTTGACCGGTATCCCCTGCTGAGTCTTCCACATGAATAGTGTTCCCGGCAGATCCATCCATCGATCCGTACCTCCATCCTTCGGAGTTTCCAATAGGTAGTTCCGAGTCCCCAATTCCCCAAGAACTTTATGGTACTGGATGACTAGTGCCCTCATCAGGATATCTAGTGGGTTCTAGCATAGGTGAATAAGGATATGGTGTAAAAGATGCTGGATCTATAGGTATATCCTTAAAATTTTGGTTAGCCCTATCCACTGCTTCATTCTCCAGTTTAGATGCTAACTTCTCCCTTCGTTCAGCATTAGTTAAACCCTCTAACGTATCAATATGATCTTCTACAATAACCTGATGTGTCTTATACAAAGACCCAACCATTAGTCGATACATATCCATAAACTTAGAAGCTAGTTTTGGATGCTTCTTTACTAAAGTAAGATGATCTGGTACTGGCTCCTCGTCCATAGAGTCATGAGGAATCATAGAGTATGTGCTTCCAGCTAACTCTTCTACTTTGTGTTCCCGAACATTGGCTATCGCCTTCAAAATAGCAACATGGTATGCTGCCAGGTGACTTCTACCTTCACCCATAGGTAAATCGTGATATAGACCAAGCTTCTTTGGTAGTTGGATGCTAACATGATATTTGGCTCACATTCGCCCATCATCATATGTCATGGTATTGATTGGAATATTAGTTGTGCAACCAAAAACCCTCAGAAGTTCTCGAAGCTGTTCAGTCAAAGCCCCCTGATAATCATCGAGAGTCTCTTCTTTCCTTGCCAAAGTCTGTTTTGGAAACTTTGGTGCCATTTCCACTATATAGAAAATATTCATAATTAGTATCCATTAATTATAATGATGCATCATAATAAAGAATTATCGCACTAAAAAATATAACAAAATATTACCAATTGAATATTCATCATATAATCTAGAGAACTCTTTACCATTGCCCTAAGACTCCTACAGGAGTTCCCTTTACTAGGTTTCCAATCTAAGGTCAAAGCAATTGCTCTGATACCAGCTGTGGTGACCCAGCATACCACTGCATGTGTAGTACACTATAGTCATTGACATGACATCCACAGTACACCGTTCCGTAAATATCACATCCCTTAGAGTGGTAACAGAAACATTGTGGGTCCAAATTACAATCATACACACTTCATTATTATTACAATACCAGAAGTTGAAGACTTCAATATATTCAAACTTACAAACCAAACAACTTATTTTATAAGTTCAGCGGAAGAACGAAAAAACACAACGGTAATAAAGACGTGAGCTCAACAGCTTATTCTATAGAGTTCGAGCTGCTCAGCTCAACCTAGGTAACTAAAGTACGGCCTAACAACTACTCTGACTCATTGTCTTCAGCTCCATAGTGTATCCCGTAGTCCACCCCTTTGATTCCACCGGACAGGTCCGGCTCTTCATAGTAGGCGTCGTTCTGGACCTCCGTAGCATACACCTGGTCATCCTTCTGGCCCTCAAAGTCTAGCAAGGGGTTCAAAGGAAAGGGTGAGTAACAGCGTTACCCAACAAGTTCACTATATGCAAGGTGGGAAGTTTGATGCTCTAACTACCACCTCAGACTATAAGTCCTTGGTACCATGCAGTCTTGGTAAACATTTCTTCAAAGATTGATTTTATTATCAAAAACTATGCCTATCAGCCTTCACAGGTTGACCAAAACTTCATGGGGTTCCTTTCCTGCCGTGTTCGTAGCTCCTTCCCGAAATAGGGAGTCACATGTCACAATTCTTACACTCTGCAGATGTGCGTTGCTTTACCCATAAGAGACCAACTCCTTGTTGCACAACCTGGCGTACTTTCCCATCCACAATTCCATGATATGGGGCCCAGTAGATGATCCAAGACAATCACTGCCCCCTTCGCGACCCCGCATGTCCCCTTGGTGTACGCCATGCGCACATCTTGAATTACGGCAATGGTTGGTACAGACCGTCAGATGCTAGAACTATCATGGGACGTTGAGGGTTCCCACCCATATGCTGCATATCCTCTATGAATTACCAATTAATGCACGCTACGAGGATAACAGCCACGATCTGGCCATCCGGATGCATGCGAGAGGAAGAAGATACAGCTGACTTCTCCGTCCCATTCCAAATCTTATGGTCAACGGGTAATATACGACACTAGAATCACTGATGTCATGGGTCATTAAGTCCTAGTTGTTTTGCAATTGGAATCTTAGATTCCCCTGCAATTATTAGTATTTATCATCACTTAAGATGATAATAGCATTTCATTTGTTTGGGAAAATACTTATTTTCTGTCTTCTTTAGAACATAGGTGATAACACACAATTTTCAAATACTTTCATAAAGACTCTTCAAAGGACATGAGCAAGTGATGAACTTGCCTTGTGACTGCAAGGTAGTGAAGTCGGATACTTCCACCTGACCTTGAGCTCCGGGTTCTACAGAAAACCATTATTGCTCGGTAAGGATAATATTTAAAGAAGCAATATGCAATGCATAGTAATATCATGCAACGATTTATCTTCTTTCTTCTTTTGCGTGTTTTACCCATCTTGTATAGGTTTTAAGTTTCTTTTAATTAATAAAAGAAAAACATTGTTTAAAAAATCATTAAATTCATATGATTTTGACATTTAGTAATTTTATAATAACTAGTATTCTTCTAAGAGTTTAAAAATGAATTTATTTAATTTTTAACTCTTTTAAATATTTAATTAAAATTCCTTTAAGGAAATAAAACTTTATTTCTATTATACATGATTTACTTTTCAAAAATACAAACTAGTATTTTTTCTATAATAGTACTTCCTTTTAGAATCTTAAAAATGAATTTTATTCAATTTTAAGTGTTTTGTATATTTGTATACAATTCCAGAAGGAATATATACAATTTTAATAGTAGACATATATTTAATTACTGAAATTTACTATCTATTATTTTTATTAGATAAAGGATATTCTTATGAATTCATAAATATAATTTGTATTTTTAGGATTTTTATTTATTTTTCTAGAGCTGATTTTGTTTCAGGGGCATATTTGTAAATATTTATTTTTTGATATGTCTTTTGAGATATGGGCCCGGCCCACTAGGCTGGCCCGACCCACCTAGCCTGGTCAAAGACCACTTGGGCTATACTGGGCAGCCCACCGGCCCAGTACCCTCCCCCACGCGCACTCTCTCTTCCTTACCCCTATCCCGCGCGACCCTCTCTGGCGCTTGATGCCGCCACCACTGCTGCGCATGATTCCGGCCAAGTCCGGCCACCATGGTTGCCGTCGCGGTGTAGGACGACCAATACGACGCTGTTACACATCGCTATCCAAGCCGATTCGTCGCTGGTGCCCTCTTCTCTGGCCGCGCTGACCTCTGCCCGAGCTAGGGTTAGGGTTGGCCGCCTATGTGCCTGTTCGTTGTCGTGCTGGGTGCTCGTGGTGCTGCTCCTCCCTGGCCACCACTGCTGTGTGCAGGTGCGGTTTGCAGCGTCCACCCTCGGGTGCTCCGCGTGCCACCACTTCTCTGTCGCCGGCCACCTCTCTGCTTCCTCTTCAAATAAATTTACGAGGACCTCGAGTAAGTTCCTCTACTCCACTCTCTTTATGCTCTCTCTTACCTCTAATCCCTGCCATGTGGTCACTTGTGATGGATTTCTCCATTTAGGGTTCATTCCTAAATTTCTAGGGTTCATACCCTCTATAGTGATGATTAGTTGGTTCCTTGGTTAGTTCTGTTTATGCAATTCCTGTGATGGTGTCCTACGATTGATGTATTGCCTACTACTGTCGATTATAGTCTGTTACTCTACTCTCTGTCAGACGACAACTCTGTTGTGTAAGTTTATTACTCTGTTCTCTGTCAAAGAACAATCTGTTGATCATGCTTGTGCTACTCTGTTCTAAGCTGCTTTGTAAAAGCATGATTATATTACTATGGATGCTCATATTTTTGTGGCTATGGATTACTCTTATGGAGTTCAGTTAACTGCTCTCTATACAGATACTTAATTGATTGTTTCTTGTGAAACACTGATATGCTTAGTCTTAGGATTAAATCCTGCTACTGTGATTAATAAGAAAATGATTTACAATGATATGATTCCTATATACTTCTAGTAAAATGATTAACTTAGTGATCTCTATAAAGTGTGGTTTAATTATAGACAGTGTTGATCTTTACTGTCTGTGTTAAAAGAAAGTGTTTTACTTTGATTCCTACGTCATTTAGGAAGATGGTTATTTCTGTTGAATAAAATCTACTTGAGTTAGTACTCAAGCAGACTTGATCTTGCTAGGTACAGAGGTGCTACCCTCCTGGAAATGTGCCATGTACCAGCTACTGTGCTAAGTATCAATCTAGATAGAATTGGATTTATAGGTCAATGATGTTGGTCTGAGACCTTAGCTAGGCATATCTCTTGCATAATCTGGTTGTTGATTAATTGCTGCCTAATCTTTCTGTCTATCATGTACTTGCAAGAAAATGAATATGCAAAAGTAGAAAATAATTGATCTTCATGTTGGCACATACTTTGGTTACTCTGCCTGATTGTTGCCTTCTACTTCTGGATTGTTTAGTCCTGGGTTTATATTAGCTTCCTCTTGGCCTTGTCTTGCTCCTGTGACCTTGTTGTCCACCCAAAACTTCTCCCTCCTCAAGTCACCATCTTGGCTGGTGATTTCCTGGGCTTTCTATGGTGGAAAGTGGTTTGATCTAATGATTTTGTGGTAAGATCTAATGTTGTTCTTGTGCTATTCTGGGTTGTGCTGGTGAGAAGCTATGTTGAACTTGCTGTGAAGTGAATAGCAGAGCTTGCTTTGCTCTATACAGCTGTAACTTGAGCTGTCCCTTTTGCTCTCTATTGTTGACACCTCAATGCATGCATTTAGGTGTGTAAGATGCTTCTCTACTTGCTTTGGTTGTGGATGAGATCAAGTAAGTTCCTCTACTCCTCTTACCTCTAATCCCTGCCATATGGTCACTTGCGATGGATTTCTCCATTTAGGGTTCATTCCTAAATTTCTAGGGTTCATACCCTCTGTAGTGATGATTAGTTCATTCCTTGGTTAGTTCTATTTATGCAATTCCTGTGATGGTGTCCTACGGTTGATGTAGCATACTACTGTCGATTATAGTTTGTTACTCTGCTCTCTGTCAGATGACCACTCTGTTGTGTAAGTTTATTACTCTGTTCTCTATCAGATAACATTCTATTGATCATGCTTGTGCTACTCTATTCTAAGCTGCTTTGTAAAAGCATGATTATATTACTATGGATGCTCATATTTTTGTGGCTATGGATTACTCTTATGGAGTTCAGTTAACTGCTCTCTATACAGATACTTAATTAATTGTTTCTTGTGAAACACTGATATGCTTAGTCTTAGGATTCAATCCTGCTACTGTGATTAATAAGAAAATGATTTACAATGATATGATTCCTATATACTTCTAGGAAAATGATTAACTTAGTGATCTCTATAAAGTGTGGTTTAATTATAGACAGTGTTGATCTTTACTGTCTGTGTTAAAAGAAAGTGTTTTACTTTGATTCCTAAGTCATTTAGGAAGATGATTATTTCTGTTGAATAAAATCTACTTGAGCTAGTACTCAAGCAGACTTGATATTGCTAGGTACAGAGGTGCTACCCTCCTGGAAATGTGCCCTGTACCAGCTACTGTGCTAAGTATCTATCTAGATAGAATTGGATTTATAGGTCAATAATGCTGGTCTGAGACCTTACTAGGCAGGTCTCTTGCATAATCTGGCTGTTGATTAATTGCTGCCTAATCTTTCTGTCTATCATGTACTTGCAAGAAAATGAATATGTAAAAGTAGAAAATGATTGATCTTCATGTTGGCACATACTTTGGTTACTCTGCCTGATTGTTGCCTTCTACTTCTGGATTGTGTAGTCCTGGGTTTATATTGGCTTCCTCTTGGCCTTGTCTTGCTCCTGTGACCTTGTTATCCACCCAAAACTTCCCCGTCCTCAAGTCACCATCTTGGCTGGTGATTTCCTAGGCTTTCTATGGTGGAAAGTGGTTTGATCTAATGATTTTGTGGTAAGATCTAATGTTGTTCTTGTGCTATTCTGGGTTGTGCTGGTGAGAAGCTGTGTTGAACTTGCTGTGAAGTGAATAGCAGAGCTTGCTTTGCTCTATACGGCTGTAACTTGAGCTAACCATTTTGCTCTCTGTTGTTGACACCTCAATGCATGCATTTAGGTGTGTAAGCTGCTTCTCTACTTGCTTTGGCTGTGGATGAGATCAAGTAATTGGACTTTTACTTTCCCATCCTTTTACTGTTACTTGATCTGGTGAAACTTATCACTTGTCTATTTGTCTTATATTGGAACTATTTACTTAAAAGAACAGATACTAGACTTTGGTGAAACTTGCCCCTTCAAATTACTCTATGATGTACTATGAACAGTGCACTTCACTATTCACCACTAAGAGTAAAACTAATCACTAACATTTTTTCTTTGTTTAGTGGTTTATCTTATTTTGCAGGAACAAAGCCTGGATTGTCAAGATGTAGTATAGGGATAGATAGATAGATTGTGTTGTAATTCCTTTTATTCTTTTTGTACAGAATCTTGTAACAATCTTTCTATAATTTAATAAAGATTCATTTAATTGGAATTTCTTCCTTGTAACTATCTGCTTTGATGTAATGATCTTTATTTGTAATATTGATTATGGAATAATGAAAAGAATAAGAGTTCATTTCTTGTTTGAATTTACTTGTCTTAAATACATATTGTTGTTTAATATATCTATAATATAATCAAACAATGTTAATACCTATTTTGAAAAACCACTTAATGATTATAACTTCTAATTTTCAAATATTATTCAAATTGTTTGAATTTCAAATGTGAATTCAAAATGTTCCCCCAAAACTTAGCAATGCCTAAAGGTCATGTCAAAATTTATAGCAAGCATCTCATAGAGCTATTCGTACCTCTAGATAGTGAAAGAAACTCTGATCTCTTTAGGTTTTTGATTGGCAAAAAATTTACCCCGATTTTACAAATGAATGCATGCATATGCATAATTTCCTATTTCTACCCTTCGTTAGTTCCTAAATGCTGGGATTTTACAACGAGGCACCGCAAACTATCCACAGCCCCTGGACTGACCCTAAACCAGGGCCACGAATGCACTCGCTCGCGTCTGCGAGGACAACGTAAGTGTTCTCCACCCATCCACGTGGCTCCACAAGTCAGCGGCCCAAGGGAAAAGATGTCGCCATCCTCCATGTGTCTACATTCATGGTGGCCGCTGAACCGCAGCCGCCCTGTCTCGCTGACACGCTGTGGCATGTGCATGCACACCCGCGTGGATTGTATACGCTTCCTCGCTGACCGTGTCGACGTCATTAAATTGCCGGCCTTCATAAGACCACGCAGGCGATCATGCCATATGCCCACACACCCCCTGTCATGTTATTGTAGACGATTACGCCATGGGGGATCCTCACAACGTGTTTAGAGAGACGTACGGTAAGACGGTAAATTGACGGGTACAAGATAACACATCTTAACCAAGTTCAGATCCCATGAAGATGAGAGGAATCATACTTCTGCTTTTAATCATTATAATTGCAATACGCCAGATTACGAAGGTTGTATCGTTTACTATGAAAGATTGAGTTGTGTTCTAAAAGCTCTCGTAGGTGCGGCTTATAAAGGCTTCATAACCTAGGGTTACAGGGTAAGTCCATACCGGACAGGTGATGTCCATAAGTATAGGGGATCGCTGAAATCTTTTATGGAAAATATTACCCAAATTTATAGTTCGACAGAAGAGGAATGCAAGAATACCAATAAGATTTAGCAATTGAGACGTCACTCTCAACCACACATGTGTATCAATATTCTCAAAAAGCAAGAGGTGATTGCAACACTTGGATCCAAACAGTAAATCAAAACAGTAAATAGTAGTAACAGATTTCCAGTTTTTACCAGAAGTAGTGAACTTGTAACTTTAAGTGGCTAAAAGCGTAGGCATGAGGTGACAGCGGGGTGTTGCATGAATAAGGTTGATCATATAATATAAATACAAAGAACATGGTGCGTATCTCTAACTCTGTTCAGGTAAATCCTCACTAGCCTCGAATACTTTCAGAGCTTGCAGCCACATAGTGGTCTTATACCGCCACCTCTTAAAATAAATACCGGTTAACTTTTCCAGCTTCATTGCATCGACCAAGTGTCCCATGTTTAACTCAGGAAATTTTCTCTAAGGTTTTTGGATTGTTAGATTATTAGGCATAATTCCCATAATTAATTCTAGAATATAAATTATGATAGCAACAACTACGATCACATGAAACTCTAACATACTAGATTTATTAATCGATATGAACTGTAGTAGTGCATACACGATAACAAAACCATAGTATAACAACAGATCGAATCACGGTATACGTACTGATCGGTTGTCGTTGTAGTCGTTATTGTTGCAGAGGTCACCATAGACTATCGAAGAAGTCGACGTTGAAGACGAGTCGCCCGGGGACCAGGAGTCGCCCAGGAATACGTGTTGTGATGACGAACTTGAGCAGTCGCGCGGAGCGCTTCCCAAAACCTTTTTCACCCTCTCCTGTATAGGATCACAAGGATGAGTGGTTCCGGAGACCTGCTCTCCCGTTCGCCGGTGCACGCTAGCGCTCGGGATGGAGTAGACTACGGTGGCGGCGCAAGCAGAGAGGTTGGCAAACCCTAGATTGGTTTCGGTGTACTGTGGCGGTAGCCGCACAGAATTTTATATAGAGCGGCTCAGAAAACCCTAACGGAGGTGAACGAGGGTGGAGTCCACATTGCGCATGCTCTGTTCGGTTACAGTAGCCACGATCCGAAAGCGACCCGAATAGGCTGACTGTTGACAGGCACGTGTGTGTCGTGGCGGGCGGTGCGGGCCTGCATGCGAGCAGCGGCGACGAAGGAGCGCGCGTAGCTCTCCTCTTCTCACTCACTTTAGTAGGTGAAACACTTCACCTTATAAGGTGGTGCTACTCTCCTCCAACTTTTCATGTGGGACTAAACTTTAGCTCCCACGACATAAGCTGCTCCAAACATTGGCCCAAACACATGTGACCTGCCACAAACATGGGCTTTGAGATTTATGAAGAATCTAATATCTACATGAGCCTATTTAGTATTTCTAACAATAGACACATAGGGTAGTTCATAGTCAGCATCTCACACGGCACCACAACAACATGCATTGTACTCATGGTTATAAAAACATCATGGTAAGCAAGGAGTGACATCCACTGAAAAAAAGAACAATCAAGGAGCGCAATAACGCAAATCCAATTCGGTTCATACAGGCTCACATGAGATGGAGCAGCACAGCTGACCAGAAGCTCTACCACAGATGTACAAGAGGTCTAAACTTTTCCAGGATATATCCATCCATCAACATTACAATGCAGCTAACTCCATGCTTCAGTTAACCATGCACAAGCCAGTGTTCCAAAAAACATTGCAGAAAGACATTGTGGACCTGTGGTAGGAATAAGAACCGTCTCACAGGATGTTTCCACGTTCAGACCAAAGCCATGCGCGCAAATCAGTCATGCTACATTGATGATATTTACACATTTCATGATAAAATAAAACTACAGTGGTAAGCTTACTACCTGCATAGCAAGCATCGACCAAACCTCTGAATTAATATACCACTCCCCCAAAATGCCTATGATCTATTCTTTTTTAACAGCCCAAAAGCTGGCTGAATACATTGCTAGCATTAGTCCAGGATAAGCATAGTATTTAGTGATGGAAAAGTTCAGTCATCATCAGGATACATCCATTGTTGAACATGACAGTCCAGCTAACCTCATGCTTTAGTTCACCATGCACAAGCCGGTGTCCAACAAAATCAGTGCCCCAAGCCTCCACAGCAAATCGGCCATGCTGCTTTGATGATGCTAAGATTAAACATCTCATGCTTAAACTGATAAGTACTACTCCCTCCGTTTCAAAATATAAGATGTTTTAGCTTTGTGAATGAAGTGTATCTAGACCCTTTTGGGGGGGGGGGGGGGGGGGGGGGGGGGAGCAGCAGTGTCCATAAATTGAGCTGGTGGCTGGATCTGACTTCTAGGGGTTTGAGTCTTCACCTGGTCCGCCGGAGGGACACCAACAATGTCCATGCGGGGAGCTGGTAGCTGGTGATCTCTAGGGTCTTGAGTCACCGCCTCGACAGCAGCATCGATAAAAATGATCGATGGTGGCTTGGTTCGTTGACACGAGACTTCTTCTCCAGCAGGTTGAGCCTTCATGGAGCTGATTCCATTGGCACTTCGCGTCCTTGACCGCGAATAGGTTATCTGAACTGCACGTTCTCTCGCTCGTTTCCTTCGCTCTGTTCTTTTGTTTACAAGCGGCTCGGCTGATCCACTTGAGCATTCTGATTCATAGATGTTTGCCCACATACTCACGCAAGCATACTCCTTTTTTCTAGCAGGTTTACCAGTTTTGCTTCGTGTCTTTGGCCTCTCCGGCGCAACACGGTTTGATCGCTTCAGTTTACTATGAGAAACAGCAGGCTGAACAAATGTTCTCTGAAAGTATTCAGGAATGTGTTGCTTTTCTGCCTTAGTTGAAGAGTTGGTTTTGCTTTGCTGCTTGAGTATACTTTGAGGGGCAGCAGTCCGCACAATGGGTTTCCGAGTCTCTTCATGCTCACGCTGCTTGTGTGCCTTCTTTGAGGAGATGTTGTCCAGTACATGTGCATTATTGCTCCTCCCCACAAAAGAGGAAAGCTCATTCTTCTGTGATGCAACCAGGTCTTGTTTCAGTTTTCTGGGAGGGCCAGCAGATAGAACACTGGCTTTCTGGATGCCTTCAAGCTTATGAAGTTTGCCTTCTTTGTTTCCGGTGCTGCGTCCTAGTGGTTTTGCATCTCCATGTTTCTCCAATGCAACCAAGTCTGTCTCAAGCTTCAATTTTGTTTTAGAAACAGCAGGCTGAACAAATGTTTTCTGACAATCTTCAGGGTTAAGCTGCTTCGGTGCCTTAATTGAGGAGTTGGATTTGTTTTCTTGCAATGCAACCAAGTCTGGTTCAATCTTCAGTCTTTTCTGTGGGGTAGCAACAGGGGAACTGGATTTCTCAACACCCACAGGCATGTGTCGCTTGTCTGCTTTCCTGGACGTGCTGTTTCCTGGTGGTTTTGTTGTGTTGTAACTCCCTAGAGAGAAAACTCCATATTTCTCTGATACACCCAAGTCTTGCTCTTGCTTTGGTTTTTTCTCCAATGCAGCGGGCCGCAAACTGAATTTCTGAACGTGCTCTGAATCCTGCCACTTGCCTGCCTTCTTGGAGGTGTCACTTCTTGACGATTTTGCATTGTTGCAACTCCCTAGAGAGACAAGCTCATGCTTCTCTGATGACACAGATGGTTGCTTCCGCTTCAGTGTGCTCGGAGGGGAAGTAGAGGAAACAATTGCTTTCTGAAAGTCCTCTGCCTTCTTTGAGGAGCAACTACCCATTGACTTTGCATTGTTGCAACTTACCATTGAGAAAAGCTCTTGCTTCTCTGATGCAATGAACTCCTGCTTCGGCTTCAATTTTCTCCGAAGGCGTGGTGATCTTGCGTTCCTACTGCCCACTTGAGAGAGAAGCTTGCCTTCTGCATTTGGTTTTGCCACAGTAGAATTCTCCTGAACTTCATATGAATTTGATTCTTGTGACTTGGATGTTTCAGTCAGAAGCGCCTGCTTACCTGAAGAAGCCATGTTGTTAGTTGATATGGTAACATGACCTTATACTACAATATTATGTTAACTATAACAAGAATTCTCTTTGGGAACCTTTCTGAAGTATGTGTTCTTGTTGGAGAACGACATTTCACACTAATGTTGGAAGTACCAAAGTTCACATGATGAAATGATTAAAACCATACTA
This sequence comes from Avena sativa, assembly GCA_916181665.1. NCBI lineage: Eukaryota > Viridiplantae > Streptophyta > Magnoliopsida > Poales > Poaceae > Avena > Avena sativa. The sequence continues at coordinate 494,031,448 of OV702290.1, read as the reverse complement.
CATTTTATATTATCCATTCAATCACTCAAAGTGTAGAAAGAGCTACCACACAGTAAACTTGATCGAGTGCAACAGATGTATTTTTTGTTAGAATATCATGGTTTCAGTTTCAGTGCTGCTCCTGACAAAACATCTTGTTTTTCACTTGTTGTATAGCACAAACGAAAAAATATATAATAAATAAACACCTACAACATCAACTACAAAATTGTACAGAGAAAAATACAAATATAGGCACAAACAGTTGCATGTTGACAATAAACAACATGTTCCTTTATAAAGACAAAGAAGCTTGAAGGACGCGGCTATTTTGCTCCCGAGCTCATATGCACCCTTTATTTGAATTTGATTTTTGTCAAAATTTGAAATGCCAAAAAAATTATGTGCATGTAGAACTTCAAGTTTTAGGTGCGGGCAAAGTCGTTTCGCGAAAAATGAACATTTTGGGTGACTTGTGCAAAAAAGACAAAATTTGGTGCTAAAGTAACGTGCTACACAAGACAACTTTTTGTTTTTTTTGCACAGGCCACAAAACATATCGGTTTTTCGTGGAATGACTTCGCGTGAACCTAAAACATAAAGCTACACATGACCATATTTTTTCCGAAAATTTTCAGCATTTTAAAATATGTTATTTTTGTACCGGGTGCAAATGCACCCGGGTTCAAAAATGGATTTCCGAAGCTTGAATCCTTACTTGAACTGTGCTTGCACGATTTTGATGCATCAATGGCAGATACAAGAATGTACTCCCTCCATTCCATATTTCTTGTCGTGGTTGAACTAAAACCACGACAAAACTTATGGAACGGAGGGAGTATAATTGATTGTAAACCGAACTAATTAAGGTGGATTACATAGTAGGAAAACTATGAAGCACAGGAGCCAAGTTAATTCAGAGCTTACAATCAACAGCATAACCTTTCGGAACCATCTTTGACCTTGTCTCCCTGACACCACATATGTACCACCACAATTCAACTTGTGGCTGCATAAATAGCTTCAGTCAATAAACCTTTGAAGCTCACCACGCAACACAACAGTTGAAAGTAAATATTATCAAGAGATACATTAACTGAAGTCAGCGAGAGTATTAAAAAAACAAATGGAATGTGCATCTAGTTATCAGTTGAGAGATCATTATGCATCTGAATAGTTCAGAGACAAATTTGCAAGAACAAATGCACCAGCCACAGTCCAAGGGCATATCTTATCGACTTTGCGCAACAAAACGACAGTTAAGAGTGTAAGGTACAATTTTACAACACTATCCTGTAAACATGATGATTGGTGAGTTATATGTCAGGGCAGACTAATGCAGTCTTACTTGTGCCAGTAGCAAAGCATGTTGCCACAGGTTGCATGTTGGCTAACATTCTCAATACAGCAGGAATCAGACGGAGGGCCCAGCATCGTGGCCCTCACAAGTGTAACGCCACACGATTTACACTTAAATGTAAAAAAGTTGAAAATGCCAGTCATAGGTATTAACAACAAAAAAGGGACATTCAAAAGGAGAGCTGTGCAAAGTAGTACCTTCCACAGATTGCCTTGGATCCTCGGGAGTGTTTCTGTACTGAAATCATGAGTGGTGGTGATACGATAACCACGTTTTGGTCTCTGGCGGCGCAAGCAAAAAACTGAAATCATCAGTGGAATATATAACGGTTTAGAACTTATCTGCCAGAAAAATACTAACCAGGTAATCCTCAATGGTGCAAGCGTTGATAGCATCCATCCAATCACGGAAAACAAGACCATGACTACTGCATGAATTCACAAAAATAATTCCGCATCAGGCAAGCCGGGAGACGACTAAAATTGGAACGTGATGTGAGCATTTACCTGAGGCACGTCAAGCCATGCTTTACAAATATGATTGCATGAATCATCAGATGCAACAGGGCGTTCTTCAGATCAGCGCTCGTGCGATAGAGTGTTTGTTATATGTTGATCCAAATTCTACAAAGTAAAGGCCAACTTCTGACGGAGTGGACCTAGGTTACCACCGCTATATATACTTCTTGTAAGCCGCCGGTTGGGACAAGTTGCATCTGTGAAATCCCCGGCGTTGTGTAAACACTCTCCGATATAGTGAAGTTTCGCTGGCTGGCGCCCGTGGTTTTTCCCCTCTCTTTGTTGGAGAGGGTTTTCCACGTTAAATCTGTGTCCCCCTCGCTCTGCAATTTTATTTTCGTTCTTCGTTATTTACTTGTCGCAAAGCTATCAAGTGGTATCAGAGCCCCAGGTTCTAATCTAGGGTTTGCGACATGTCATCATTGAAGTTCGATCTACCGCAGCTGGACTACTCCACAAGATTCTGCTTGTGGCAGGTGAAGATGCGGGCGATTCTCGCCCAAACTTCAGATCTGGATGATGCGCTGGATGGATTCGGGGAAAAGGATGCTAAGAACTGGTCTGACGAAGAAAAGCGGAAAGACCGTAAGGCTTTGTCTATGATTCAACTTCATCTATCCAATAATATTTTGCAGGAAGTCTTGACAGAGAAATCTGCTGCTGCCCTTTGGGTGAAACTGGAATCGATCTGCATGTCAAAGGATCTAACCAGTAAGATGCATGTGAAGATAAAGTTGTTCTCGCATAGATTGCAGGAAGGTGGATCGGTAATGAATCACTTATCTCTTTTCAGAGAGATTATTTCTGATTTGCAATCTATGGAAGTAAAATATGATGATGAGGATCTAGCTCTATTACTCTTATGCTCGCTGCCTAGTTCTTATACACACTTTCGTGATACAATGTTGTTGAGCCGTGATAACATAACCCTTGATGAAGTGCAAGATGCCCTCAAACAGAGGAAAAAGATGAAATCTATGGTGCAGGCAGATGGGGCGTCTTCCAAGGCTGAAGCTCTGCAGGTTCGTGGCAGGACCGAGCAGAGATTTAACAACCATGGCAACCGAGATAAGAGCAAAGACGGCAGAGGTCGTTCGAAGTCCAAAGGAAAGGACAAGTTCTGCAGGTATTGTAAGAAATCTAATCATGTTATTGATGATTGTTGGAAGCTGCAGAATAAGGAGAAAAGGAACGGTACTTACCAACCGAAAGATAAGGATCAAGGTAATGGTAAGGCTGCTGTTGTTTCTGGTGATAGTTCTGACGGTGAATGTTTAGCCGTTTTTGCTGCTTGTGCTTCTCGTGATGATGAATGGATACTTGATACTGCATGTTCGTTTCATATTTGCTGTAACAAAGATTGGTTCAGTTCATATGAGTCTGTGCAGACTGGAGATTTTGTACGTGTGGTGAATGACAACCCGTGCCATATTGTCGGAGTTGGATCTGTTAAGATCAAGACACATGATGGCGTGACGCGTACGTTGAATGAGGTGAAACACATACCAAGCATGGCCAGAAATCTGATCTCCCTGAGTACCATGGACGTTGATGGATACAAGTACGCCGGTGGGCGTAGGTTGTTAAAGGTATCGAAAGGCTCTCTTATTCACATGATAGGTGATATGAATTCTGCTAAGTTATATGTTCTTAGAGGTAGCACTTTGCCTGGTATTGCTGCTGCTGTTACTGCTAATGATTCTGATGATTGTGGTAAAACAAATCTTTGGCATATGCGCTTAGAGGTAGCACTTTGCCTGGTATTGCTGCTGCTGTTACTGCTAATGATTCTGATGATTGTGGTAAAACAAATCTTTGGCATATGCACCTTGGGCATATGAGCGAACATGGCATGGCAGAATTGGTTAAGAGAGAGCTGATTGATGGTTGCAACTTGGGTAAGTTTGAGTTCTGTGAGCACTGCGTTTTTGGTAAGCACAAAAGAGTTAAATTCAATGCTTCCGTTCATATCACCAAAGGCATTTTAGATTATGTGCATGCTGATGTATGGGGACCTTCCCGTAAGACATCTATTGGTGGTGCTAATTACATGCTTACTATTATTGATGACTACTCAAGAAAAGTGTGGTCATATTTTCTGAAACACAAATCTGATGTTTTTGATGCTTTTAAGAAGTGGAAAATATGGTAGAAAAGCAAACTGAAAAGAAGGTAAAGGTACTACGTACTGACAATGGTATGGAATTCTGTTCTAATGAGTTTGAGGAGTTTTGCAGTAATGATGGTATGATCAGACACCACACCATCCCTTACACTCCTCAGCAGAATGGCGTGGCTGAGCGCATGAACAGAACCATCATCTCGAGGACTCGCTGTATGTTGTCTAATGCAGGTATGCATAGACGTTTCTGGGCTGAAGCAGCCAACACAGCGTGTTACCTCATCAACAGGTCACCTTCTATTCCACTTGAGAAGAAAACTCCTATTGAGGTATGGTCAGGTTCGCCTGCTGATTATTCACAGTTGAGAGTTTTTGGTTGCACTGCTTATGCTCATGTTGATAATGGAAAGTTAAAGTCTAAAGTTGACAAGTGCATATTCCTTGGTTATGGTTCAGGAGTTAAGGCATATAAACTATGGAATCCTGAAACTAAAAAGATTTTGTTGAGTAGGAACGTTGTTTTCAATGAATCCGTTATGTATCATGACAGCTTGCCATCAGATCCCTCTCCTGTTGCTATTAGAGAGGAGGGAGTTCGTGAGGAAAATATTGATGATGATGTTGTTCAGCACTCACCTACTGTTTTGCAGCAGCCACAGGAATCTATTGTTGCTGATAGACCGAGGCGTAACATAGTTCCACCTTATCGTTTGATTGAAGAGTGTAATCTTACTCATTATGCTTTGAGTTGTGCTGAACAGGTGGAGCATGATACTGAACCTGCTACATACAATGAGGCTGTTGCATCCGTTGACCGCGAGAAGTGGGTTTCTGCTATGCAAAAAGAGATGCAATCGCTTAATAAGAATGGCACATGGGAAGTTGTGCGCTTGCCTAAACAGAAGAAGGCCGTCCGCTGTAAGTGGATATATAAGAGAAAAGAAGGTTTCTCTCCTAATGAGCCTCCAAGGTTTAAGGCAAGGTTAGTAGCAAAAGGTTTTAGCCAGATTCCAGGTATTGACTATAATGATGTTTTCTCTCCGGTTGTGAAGCATAGCTCTATTCGTACTTTCTTTGGTATTGTTGCTATGCATGATCTTGAGCTTGAGCAGCTAGATGTAAAGACTGCTTTTCTGCATGGTGAACTGGAGGAGATTTACATGGACCAACCTGAAAGGTTCATAGTTCCTGGAAAAGAGGATTTTGTGTGCAAATTGAAGAGGTCGCTTTATGGTTTGAAGCAATCTCCAAGACAGTGGTACAAAAGGTTTGATTCATTTATGATCTCACAAGGTTTTAAGAGATCTCAGTTTGATAGCTGTGTTTACATAAAGTTTGTTAATATATCACATATTTACTTGCTGTTATATGTTGATGATATGTTAATTGCTGCCAAGAGCATGAAAGAAATCACTACTTTGAAGGCACGCCTAAGTAGTGAATTTGAGATGAAAGATCTTGGTGCTGCTAAGAAAATCCTAGGTATGAAAATTAAACGGGACAGAAAATCTAGGTTGTTGTTTCTTAGTCAGCAAAGTTACGTTGAGAAAGTTCTTCAACGTTTTAATATGCATGATGCAAAGTCAGTTAGTACTCTTGTTGCTCCTCACTTTAAATTGTCAGCATTGCAATGTGATGAAGATATTGAGTACATGTCTCGAGTTCCTTATTCTAGTGTTGTTGGTTCCTTGATATATGCCATGGTTTGCTCTCGCCCTAATTTATCATATGCTATGAGTTTGGTGAGTCGTTACATGGCTAATCCTGGTAAAGAATATTGGAAAGTTGTTCAGTGGATTTTCAGGTACCTCCGTGGCACATCCAACACTTGCTTGAAGTTTGGCAAGACTAATAAGGGACTCGCAGGCTATGTGGATTCAGATTTTGCTGCCGACTTGGATAAGAGGAGGTCCCTCACAGGTTATGTGTTCACGGTAGGTGGATGTGCCGTGAGTTGGAAGGCAACGTTGCAACCAGTTGTTGCTCTATCTACAACCGAAGCAAAATATATGGCTGTTGCTGAAGCTTGCAAAGATTCTGTTTGGTTGAAAGGTTTGTATGCTGAGCTTTGTCAGGATGATTCTTGCATTAACCTATTCTGTGACAGTCAAAGTGCTATTTACCTTACTAAGGATCAGATGTTCCATGAGAGAACAAAGCACATTGATATCAAGTACCATTATATTCATGATGTTGTTGCACAAGGTACACTGAAGGTATGCAAGATAAGCACTCATGATAATCCTGCTGATATGATGATAAAGTCTGTTCCTGTTGCTAAGTTTGAGCTATGCTCAAGCTTAGTTGGTATAACTGCTTAGCCCAAGTGGCTATTGGCGCCGAAAGTGTTTTCTTTGTTTGTTCAGGGAGATGATTACTGTTGATGCTACAAGAAGGAATTTGTTTCAAGGTGGAGTTTGTTATATGTTGATCCAAATTCTACAAAGTAAAGGCCAACTTCTGACGGATCGTTGATGACCTAGGTTACCACCGCTATATATACTTCTTGTAAGCCGCCGGTTGGGACAAGTTGCATCTGTGAAATCCCCGGCGTTGTGTAAACACTCTTCGATATAGTGAAGTTTTGGCGCCCGTGGTTTTTCCCCTCTCTTTGTTGGAAAGGGTTTTCCACGTTAAATCTGTGTCCCCCTCGCTGCAATTTTATTTTCGTTCTTCGTTATTTACTTGTCGCAAAGCTATCAGTGTTATGGTTCTCCTTTTTCTAAACGAACAGGATCCGAAAACACTGCTTATAGACAATGAAATCAGTGCTTTCATTAAGTTTCTTCAGATAAACTTTGCAAACACGGTTTAACAACCGAGCAAAACACTACTATATAACACACATTACATAGCCCAGAATCAGCACCTGGTAAAAAATATTCTTGCTAAAGTCTATCTAGCTAATGTGATAATGAACTAATTACAGATGCCATGCAATACAAAGAACTAATTAGCTCAAGAATTCAATCAATGGGAAAATGATATATTTGAAAGCAAGAAATTCAAGTACATGTACTGTAAATATACATTGATGTACAACAATTTCTGTAGTAAAGTAATAACTGATTTGGCATGTATCCAAACACATAATCAGAATTTTGAATGCATCGAGATGATCTAAATGTCAGATTAACTAATGAATTGTTTCTTTTCCTAACAATTTTTAGACTGTGAATCGGTAGGTAAAGCAAAACCATGACATTAAGCAGAGTCTGTAATGCGGATGCGCTTTGAAGGTAGGTTGGCCTGAAGCCACAAACCTGGCCCTAGCCCCTTTGCCCTTATCCACGCGGGGGGGGGGGGGGGGGGGGGGGCGGGGGGGGGATAAACCTAGGGCAGCATCATTGTAGGACCGAACTCCATGACAAAATTAAAATTAATCCCTCTCATATCTGAACTTTTTCCTCGGAAACACCGAGGTCCTCCATCGAGAAAAGGGAACGAGAGGCGAGATTAAAAGAATCTAATCAAGAAATTTGGTGAGCAAGCCACATCTCGTGCCGGGGATTACAACAACCACCCACCCCAGAAAAACAAAACAAAAACAGAGAATCAGGAGTGCAAGAACCACCTAAGCAGCAGCAGCAACAGCAGCAGGAGTCCGAAATGAGATGCCCGTGTACCTGATCGTCTTCTTGCGCGGGTAGGTCCATTCGAGGGAGAAGGCGGCGTTGACGAGCGCGCCGCGGAAGTAGAGCTCGTCGTAGTGCCGGAACAGGGCCCACACGTCCGGATCCCCCGCCGATTCCATGGCCTCCCCGCACCGCACGCGCAAGCTCGCGCAAATGTAAGGATGGAGCAGCAGCAAGAAGTCTCTCCCTCTCTCTCTCTCCACTTGAGGTGGGCAGGAAGGAGAACCGGAGAGGACAAAATAGAAGGGGAAGAAAATGGAGGTTTTGATCCTCGAGAAGGCCGCCGCTGGTACTTGCGCATTGGCTAGATAGAGAGAGAGCAGTGGAGCAGGCGTGTGCTACAATATGGGTAGTGGGCGTGTCAGTGACGCTGACAGTGGGAGGGGCGAGGCTGGAGCTTCTCCTTGCGTGGGCGGACGGTTGAGATGCTCCGGCGCTTGGTGTGGGCGCGACCTGAGCCGTCGGAGAGGAAGTCACGCGGACTCTTGACTCTTTTCGTCTTCGCGTGTGGGGCTCCGCAGTCCGCATCCTTCATGGCTGCCCCAGCAGGAGCTACGGAAGTAGTAGTACTGGTCTACCGCTAGACAGAGAAAAGTGGTAACAGCATCTCTCGCCGTTTCCCAGCCCGAAATCCGAAACTAAATAGCGCCGGTATGAAGAAAATTTTCGGCTTAAGAATAACCGGATAAAGAAAGTTTTCGGCTTTGAAATGGCCGGATGAAGAAAGTTTTCGGACTGAGAACGGCCGGTTTTCTAGTCGCGTTCTCAGGCCGAGTTCTCAAATTTGGACAAAATTTAACAAAAGTTGGCAAACTTTGAGTGAAAATAGGCGAATTTTATAATAGATAGCTGATTTATACATATTACGTCGAATGCTGATGGACACCCGAATTCTAACTTTATTCAGGCTAAAAAAAAGCTAAAAAAGAAACTAAAAAAGGCCAAGGCGGGGATGTGCTCGAGGACGGCGTTGAGCATCCGGCCAGGCTAAAATCCATTTGTAGCGTCCGTTCTGCGGATACAGCGTGTGGCGCTTGTGGTATATAAACCCGAGACACTATTTTGCACAACGCGCAAGAGAAATACAATGGTGAAACACATATTTTTAAACAGGTTAATTAAACAAAGACCAAACAAATAGAAAACATGGAAAAAGACTAGATATATTTTACATAGGTGCATCAAACAAAGTTCAACATACGGTGCATAACATAAAACATAGTGCAAAATATAAATCCTACATTCTACGCTTCGCCCTCGTTGGAGGTGGTCTCGTCGATGTCTACTAAAAGGATATTATTTTCTCCTTATGTTTTTGGTGATGATGACAACTCCTATTGTGGTTTAACTATCTGTCCAAGTTATAAGGCTTATCTACGGATGTGTTTGTGGGTGGACTTTTCTCGAGAAAGAGCTTGAAGACGGTGGCGCTTATTTTCACTTTCTCTTATTTCATATTTTAGGCTACCGTACTATCAAGAGAAAGTCCATCTAGGAAGGTTGTGAGAAATCAACATTTCTTGCACAGACCGTATATGCATTTCGACAGTCATCCCAGTTTTCTTGTGAGAGAGTGTTCCCCGCAGCTTTGGTGGGTTTTCTGCCCTGACCGGTAGTACCGGCTAGACGGCGGTAGTACCGCCCAAAGGGTTTCCCAGGGTTGTTCGGGCGGAACTTCCGGCTGAAGTTCCGGTCCTAATTCCGACGAGGCATTTTTTGGTTCAGTAAGACTTTTGTCTAACTTTGCATATTTGTCGGAACTAGAGCCGGAATTTGGCTCGGTTGTACCGGCATGACCAGCGCCTGGCTCCCTGAGCGGTAGTACCACCACGCCTGACCGGTAGTACCGGCCACCCTCGGTCACCGGTAGTTCCGGGTCCAGTTCCGGACCCAACTCCGACACTGGGCTGTGCGGGTCAGATAACCTTCTGCCTCGCACTTCTTATTTGTCGGTAATAGGGCTGAAACTGGGACCGGTACTTCCGGCCAGCCCTACGGGCCCGCTGTCTGGTCTTTCTGACCGTTGCGTGGCCTTAGCTGGGTCGTTGGTGGCTCGCCCACCGGTACTACCGGTTCGCCACTGGTAGTAGGGATGGTGTTGGGGCTGGGCAGAATCTGCCCGTTTGAAGGTGGCCTATTTAAGGCCCATTCTTCCTCCTCCCATCTCATCTCTTTGTTTTCTCTCTCCTTCATTTTTACAAGAGCTTGACTTGCCTAGATCTCTCTCCCCACCCACTCAAATCTCTTGATCTTTTGAGGATTGGGAGAGGTGACCTAGATCTACACCTCCACCAAAGGAATCTTGATTTCCCCCACTCATCATTCGTGGATTTTGTTACTCTTGGGTTCTTGGAACCCTAGACGGTGTAGGGCATCCTCGGAGCTGGGGCATTTGTTGTGAAGCTCAGTGGTGTCATTGAGGGCCTTCAATTGAGTTGTGAAGCCTACCCTCAACCTCGTTGTAAAGGTTTCGGTTAGAGCCTTCAAGGTCACCGGTTAGTGGATTGTGGGGCCACCTTTGTGGTGGTACTCACCGGAGAAGAAGGTGAGGCCTTTGTGGCGCTCGGGTGACCTCGTGTGGCTCCGACACCTCTCCAACGTAGACGTAGCTTCTTTGGAAGTGAACTACGGGAATTACATCTCCGTGTCCCCTTGCCGGTGAAGGAAATATGCCCTGAGAGGCAATAATAAAGTTGTTATTATGTATTCCTTATATATGATAGATGTTTATTTTGCATGCTATAATTGTATTGATAGGAAACATCAATACATGTGTGTTTAATAAACAAAAAGGGTTCCTAGTTATGCCTCTCTTATAGACTAGCTTGTTGATTAACAAGATGATCAAGGTTTCCTGATCATGGACATTGGATGTTGTTAATAACAAGGTCACAACATTTGTGAAATGATGTGATGAACATTCATCCGAAGTATAGCATTACGATCAAGTCATTATGTTTATATTGCTATAACATCATACGAAGTAATCTTTATCCTTAGACCATGAGATCATGTTAATTGCTAACACCGGAAGAGTATCTTGATAACATCAAACGTCACACCGTAACAGGGTGACTATAAAGATGGGTTCAGTACTACGAAGGTGTTATGTTGAGGCTCATGGATCAAGAGTGGAATTTGTCAATCCAGATGACGGATAGATATACTCTGGGCCCTCTCGGTGATATCACATTAGGATAGCTTGCAAGCAAGTGATGTGATCACTAGAATGTTATATCACGGGAACGAGAAAAGAGTGCATGTCGATAACAAGATGAAACTAGGTATGGAGATACCGATGATCGAATCTCGTACATGTAATATATCGAGAGACAAAGGGATTTAGTTACAAGCGTTAAAGGTTCTCACGATCACAGGAGTCATCATTGAATGTGTAGGAGTCAGTACAGATCTCCAGGTCCCGCTGCTGATTATTGATCGGAGAAGGGTCTCGATCATGTCTGCATTATTCCCGAACCGTAGGGTGGCACACTTAAGAGTTACCGGACACCATTTTGGAGCACATATGTTTCAGACGAAAGAATTGCAAAGCGCAGGAATTGTTTCAATAGAAACCGGAAATTATTTCGGGTGAAATTGCAGAAGGTGGTTTTGCGTGTGATATTGAAATATTGCAAGGGGCTATATGTGAATGTTTGTTAATTAAAGTAATTAACAAAATTCTGAATAAATTTAATAAAAAGAGTTTTATTAAATGAGAGAGCATTAAATTTGGAGAAATTTAATGCATTTAAAGTGGATACTTTAAAAGGAAATGTGAAGAGGCATTTTAATGTGGAGGGGTTACCACCACACGAATGGGGGAGGTGAGGGGTCACCCCCCATGCGCCGGCCATGGAGAGAGGGGGCACCCCACCTCCTCCTATAAAAGGCCACCCATTCCCTCCTTCATCCTCACACCTCCTTGTGAAGGATCTCTCTCCCCCTCTAGAATTATTTCCCCATGGTCTCGGATTAGTGAGATACATGTTCCCGGTGGCATTTCGTCTGGAAAGAGTTGCTGCTTCCGCTGGATCGCTGGAGCGAGGAGGTGGAGGTTGTCCGGTGGCTTGAACGTGTGTGCGAGTGCGGATGTGCTACTGAGTTGTGGCGCTCGGACTTCCTCACGATCTTGAGATCGGCAAGTGTACGACTACATCAACCACGAGTTCCTACTCGTTAACAAAGCTCGTTGTCTTCGAGGGTAAGTTCTCCGTGGATGTATGTCCACCCGTTGCTCTGTATCTAGTAGATAGATCTTGGCTTATAGTTCTCATCGTAGGAATTTTTTTGTTTTCTATGCTGCGGACCCAACAGTGGTATCAGAGCCTGATCTATGCGTAGGTGCTTTGCATGGGTAGTACACATATGTTTATATGTGGGCGATGATGATCATGTTATTGCATCTTCTATGTACTTTGGATATTGGTGGCATAGTGGGATGAAGCGGCCCGGACCAACCTTACGTGTCATCGTACATGAGACCGGTTCCACGAATGACATGCAACTAGTTTTGCATAAGTGGCTAGCGGGTGTCTGTCTCTCCTACTATAGTCAATATCTGATTTACAACGAGTTGCTAATAACTTGGTTATCCTCGTTGTGGTTCATGTTCGTAGGTAAGACCGGTTCTATCTCTGAAAGCCCTAAGCCACGTAAAACTTGCAATTGATAAATTAGAGGCGTCTAGTTTAGATCGTTGCTGGGCTAGTGTATTGATATGGTATTGTTGTAAGTAGATGTATGATAGATACTTTTACAACTCACTTAACGTGTAAGTTCCATAGACCTTGGCCTTACACACAAAGGAATGATAGAGATCATACCACGATGCAAATGATAGAGATCAAATGCATGGACCATATCAGCTCACTTCACACATTAGCATCTTATATTGCTAGTTTGGCGCTTTTGATAGCATTATAAGATGATCCCTCATTTAGATGTGAAGATAAAATGTGTTCTTCCTTAAGTATGCATCATTTTGTGGATCGTGTTTTGAGGCATCACGTGATGATCGGGTGTTCTCGACTCTACGCTTTCATACAACGGGTGTAAGACAATTTTACACACGCAAATACTAAGGTTCTTACTTGACGAGCCTAGCATGTACAGACATGGCCTCGGAACACGGACCGAAAGGTTAAGCATGAGTCATATAGTTGATATGATGCCCATATAGATGCTCGCCTTTGAAGCTACACCGACTCACATGATGATCAGACTTGGTGTAGTGGATTTGGTTCATGTAATCACCAAAAGGACACGAGGGATGTCGTTTTTGAGTGGGAGTTCATTAGTAATTTGGATTAGTTGAACTCAATCTATCATAAACTTAGTCTAAATATATTTTACAAATTCTGTTGTAGATGGCACCACCTGCTTTTAATTTCAATGTGTTCATGGAGAAAGAGAAGCTTGCTTCGAATGGTAGCAACTTCACCAACTGGGCTATGAATTTGAGGATTCTCCTCACTGCTGCACAAAAGCAATATGTGCTAGAGGCGCCGCTAGGCCCCCCACCAGCTCCTGATGCCCCTGACGAGGAAAAGAACGTCTATATAACTCGTCAGGAGGACCACAACTTAGTTCATTGCGGCATACTGTATGGGCTAGAGCCAGAACTTCGAAAACGTTTTGAAAATGGCAATGCCTTTGATACCATGGGAGAATTGAAAATGATTTTCGATACCCATGCTGCCGTAGAGAGTTATAATGCTTCTGAAAAGTTCTTTAGCTGCATGATGGAAGAGAACAGCTCCGTTAGTGAGCACGTACTCAAAATGTCTGGGTACGCCGATAATCTTGTGTCCTTGGGAATAACGATTCCCATTGACTTAGGCATACATCGTGTTCTCCAATCTCTGTCACCTAGCTACAAGAGCTTCGTGATGAACTATAATATGCAGGGCATGAAGAAGTCTCTTCCCGAGCTTCTGTCAATGCTTAAGACTGTAGAAGTGGAGATTAGGAAAGAACATCAAGTGTTGATGATCAATAAGACCACCGGTTTCAAGAAGGACAAGAAAGGCAAGCAGAAGGGAAAGAAGGGCGGCAAATCTGTTGCCGCGCCTGAAAAGAAACTCCGAGCTGGCCCTAAGTCTGACACCGAGTGGTACTATTGCAAGGGGACTGGCCATTGGAAGCGCAACTGCCCCATGTATTTGGCGGACAAGAAGGCCGGCAAGGCAAACAAAGGTATATGTGATATACATGTTATTGATGTGTACTTGACTAGTACTCGCAGTAGCACCTGGGTATTTGATACGGGATCGGTTGCTAATATATGTAACTTGGTTCTGGGGCTGTGGAACAAGCGGCAACTAGCAAGGGATGAGGTTACGATGAGGGGCGGCAATGGATCAAGAGTTGATGTGATCGCCGTTGGAACGTTGCCTCTCCATATGCCGTCGGGATTAGTTATAAACCTGAATAATTGTTATTTGGTGACTGCACTGAGCATGAACATTGTATCCGGATCGTGTTTGATGCAAAGTGGTTATTCATTTAAGTCTAAAAACAATGGTTGTTCGATTTATATGAATAATATCTTTTATGGTCATGCACCTGTGTCGAATGGTTTATTTCTGTTGGATCTCGATAGTAGTATTACGCATATTCATAATGTTGATGCTAAAAGGATTAAACTTGATAATGATATATCTACATATATGTGGCACTGCCGTCTAGGTCATATTGGCGTTAAACGCATGAAGAAACTCCATTCTGATGGACTTTTGGAATCACTTGATTTTGAATCATTTGATACATGTGAGCCATGCCTTATGGGCAAGATGACTAGAACGCCGTTTTCCGGTTCAATAGAACGGGCGACAGATTTATTGGAAATCATACATACTGATGTGTGTGGACCAATGAGTGTGTCGGCGCGAGGTGGATATCGTTATTTTGTTACTTTCACGGATGATTTGAGTAGATACGGGTATATCTATTTGATGAAACATAAGTCTGAAACCTTTGAAAGGTTCAAAGAATTTCAGAATGAAGTGGAAAATCATCGTAACAAAAAGATCAAATTTCTGCGGTCCGACCGTGGAGGAGAGTATCTTAGTTACGAGTTTAGCACACATATGAAAGACTGTGAAATAGTTTCATAACTCACGCCTGCCGAAACACCACAACGTAATGGTGTGTCAGAACGCCGTAATCGTACTTTATTGGATATGGTTCGATCTATGATGTCTCTGACTGACTTGCCACTGTCATTTTGGGGTTATGCACTGGAAACCGCTGCATTCACTTTAAATAGGGCACCATCTAAATCCGTTGAAAAGACACCGTATGAATTATGGTTTGGAAACAAACCTAAGCTGTCATTTCTTAAAGTTTGGGGATGTGATGTTTATGTGAAGAAACTTCAACCGGGTAAACTCGAACCCAAAGCGGAAAAATGCGTCTTCATAGGATACCCTAAGAAAACGATTGGGTATACCTTCTACCATAGATCCGAGGGCGAGGTCTTTGTTGCCAAGAATGGATCCTTTCTTGAGAAGGAGTTTCTCATGAAAGGTGTGAGTAGTCGGAAGGTAGAACTCGAAGAGGTTATTGAACCTTCTCTTCATGAAATGGCCAGTAGCGCAGCTCCAGAAGTTGTTTTGGAGTTGACTTCACCTAATGAAGAGAGAGCTAATGATATTGATCATGAAACTCCAAAAGAGGACACTACCGAACCTCGCAGGTCAAGCAGGACACCTGCAGCTCCTGAACTGTACGGCAATCCTGTTATGAATTTCATGATTGATGAAATAGATGACCCTGCGACGTATGAAGAAGCAATGATGAGCCCTGATTCCAACAAATGGCTAGAAGCCATGAAATCCGAGATGGAATCCATGTACGAAAACCAGGTTTGGACCTTGGTGGACTTACCTCACGATCGAAAGGCCGTTGAGAATAAATGGATTTTCAAAAGAAAAACTGATGCTGATGGTAATGTAACCATCTATAAGGCTCGACTTGTCACAAAGGGGTTTCGACAAATTCAAGGAGTTGACTACGATGAGACATTCTCTCCCGTAGCGATGCTTAAGTCGGTTAGGATTATGTTAGCAATTGTTGCATATTTCGATTATGAAATATGGCAGATGGATGTCAAAGCTGCGTTCCTCAATGGTAATATTGAAGAAGAGTTGTATATGATACAACCTAAGGGTTTGTCGATCCTAAGGATGCTGATAAGGTGTGCAAACTTCAGCGATCCATCTATGGACTGAAGCAAGCATCCTGGAGTTGGAATCTCCGCTTTGATGAGGTGATCAAAGAGTTTGGATTTGTCCAAACTTATGGATAGGCTTGTATTTACAAGAAAGTGAGTGGGATCAATGTGGCATTTCTGATATTATATGTGGATGGCATATTATTGATTGGAAATGATATAGATCTTTTAAACAGTGTTAAAAGTTATCTAAACAGCAAATTTTTGATGAAGGACCTTGGTGAAGCTTTATATATATTAGGCATTAAAATCTATAGAGATAGATCAAGACGCCTAATTGGGATATCGCAGAGTACATACCTTGATAAGATATTAAGGAAGTTTAATATGGACGGAAGTAAGAAGGGGCACTTACCTATGTTGCAAGGCAAGACATTGAGTAAGACTCAAAGTCTGGCTACGGCGGAAGAAAGAGAGATGATGGATAAGATCCCCTATGCCTCAGCCATAGGCTCTATTATGTATGCCATCCTATGTACAAGACCGGATGTGGCACATGCTATTAGTTTGACTAGTAGGTACCAATCTGATCCAGGTTCGAAACACTGGATAGCGGTAAAGAACATCCTCAAGTACTTGAGAAGAACTAAGGATATGTTTCTCATATACGGAGGTGAAGAAGAGCTAGTCGCTAAGTGTTATGTCGATGCTAGTTTTGACACTGATCCGGATGACTCTAAGTCTCAATCTGGATACGTATTTCTCTTGAACGGAGCAGCAGTTAGTTGGAGGAGCTCCAAACAACCTATGGTGGCTGGATCAACGACGGAGGCGAAATATGTTGCTGCTTCAGAAGCAGCGCAGGAAGCGGTTTGGATGAAGGAGTTCATAACGGAACTAGGTGTGGTTCCTAGTGCGTTGGACCCGATGGTGATCTATTGTGACAACAATGGAGCTATATCCAACTCAAAGGAACCAAGGTCTCACAAGAATTCCAAGCATATTAAGCGCCGGTTTCACTCCATCCGCGAGCATGTCAAGGATGGAGATATAAAGATTTGTAAAGTGCACACGGACCTGAATGTAGCAGATCCGTTGACTAAAGTACTCCCTAGGGCAAAACATGATCAACACCAGAACTCCATGGGTGTTAGATTTATCACTATATAAACTAGATTATTGTCTCTAGTGCAAGTGGGAGACTGAAGGAAATATGCCCTGAGAGGCAATAATAAAGTTGTTATTATGTATTCCTTGTATATGATAGATGTTTATTTTGCATGCTATAATTGTATTGATAGGAAACATCAATACATGTGTGTTTAATAAACAAAAAGGGTTCCTAGTTATGCCTATCTGATAGACTAGCTTGTTGATTAACAAGATGATCAAGGTTTCCTGATCATGGACATTGGATGTTGTTAATAACAAGGTCACAGCATTTGTGAAATGATGTGATGAACATTCATCCGAAGTATAGCATTACGATCAAGTCATTATGTTTATATTGCTATAACATCATACGAAGTAATCTTTATCCTTAGACCATGAGATCATGTTAATTGCTAACACCGGAAGAGTATCTTGATAACATCAAACGTCACACCGTAACAGGGTGACTATAAAGATGGGTTCAGTACTACGAAGGTGTTATGTTGAGGCTCATGGATCAAGAGTGGAATTTGTCAATCCAGATGACGGATAGATATACTCTGGGCCCTCTCGGTGATATCACATTAGGATAGCTTGCAAGCAAGTGATGTGATCACTAGAATGTTATATCACGGGAACGAGAAAAGAGTGCATGTCGATAACGAGATCAAACTAGGTATGGAGATACCGATGATCGAATCTCGGACATATAATATATCGAGAGACAAAGGGATTTAGTTACAAGCTTTAAAGGTTCTCACGATCACAGGAGTCATCGTTGAATGTGTAGGAGTCAGTACGGATCTCCAGGCCCCGCTGCTGATTATTGATCGGAGAAGGGTCTCGATCATGTCTGCGTTATTCGTGAACCGTAGGGTGGCACACTTAAGAGTTACCGGACACCATTTTGGAGCACATATGTTTCAGACGAAAGAATTGCAAAGCGCAGGAATTGTTTCAATAGAAACCGGAAATTGTTTCGGGTGAAATTGCAGAAGGTGGTTTTGCGTGTGATATTGAAATATTGCAAGGGGCTATATGTGAATGTTTGTTAATTAAAGTAATTAACAAAATTCTGAATAAATTTAATAAAAATAGTTTTATTAAATGAGAGAGCATTAAATTTGGAGAAATTTAATGCATTTAAAGTGGAGACTTTAAAAGGGAATGTGAAGAGGCATTTTAATGTGGAGGGGTTACCACCACATGAATGGGGGAGGTGAGGGGTCACCCCCCATGCGCCGGCCATGGAGAGAGGGGGCACCCCCCTCCTCCTATAAAAGGCCACCCATTCCCTCCTTCATCCTCACACCTCCTTGTGAAGGATCTCTCTCCCCCTCTAGAATTATTTCCCCATGGTCTAGGATTAGCGAGATACATGTTCCCGGTGGCATTTCGTCTGGAAGGAGTTGCTGCTTCCGCTGGATCGCTGGAGCAAGGAGGTGGAGGTTGTCCGGTGGCTTGAACGTGTGTGCGAGTGCGGATGCACTGCTGAGTTGCGGCGCTCGAACTTCCTCACGATCTTGAGATCGGCAAGTGTACGACTACATCAACCACGAGTTCCTACTCGTTAACAAAGCTCGTTGTCTTTGAGGGTAAGTTCTCCATGGATGTATGTCCACCCGTTGCTCTGTATCTAGTAGATAGATCTTGGCGTATAGTTCTCATCGTAGGAAAATTTTAGTTTACTATGTTGCGGACCCAACAGCCGGTTCTTTCGCTCTACTCCTTTACTTCTTGCAATTACTCTTTCGTTTACTTGTTGTGTTGCTTGCCAGTTAGGATATTCACGTAGCTGCATTTCTAGTGAATTTTACTTTGTGCTAAGCCTTAAAAGTGCAATAAAAGATTAAAATTGGTAGTCTCCTATTCACCCCCCCTCTAGTCGACCAAAGTTGGGCCTTTCAATTGGTATTAGAGACTCGGCTCTTTCTTCGGGCTTAACCGCCTAAGAGACAATGGCCGACGGAGAGGGAAGTGTGGGTGCAACCACCAAGAACTTGGCCTCCATGGATGACCTCAATCGTTTGGAGACATCCATGATGACCAAGTTTGAGGAAATGATGACCCTTTTGCAATCCCTTAAGCCTACCCCATGCTAGAAACCCCTCATGATGCATCTATTGCCGCCGAAGCCCCTTCCGCTCCCGTGCAAGTGGTCGCCCCCGGGGTGATTCCCGCGGCAGCCCCAAAACACTTGGTCTTAGGCTTTGTGGCTCAAAACACCAAGCCCCCAAGCGAGAGCACCGAGGGGCTAGGTGACTCCTCCTCCAAAGAGTGAGAAGGGTAAAAGGATTACTCGGTGGTACCACCACCGTTCAAGTACACGCCGGACCCTCCCATTCCCATGCCGCACATCATACCTCAAGGAGCACCTCCCATGCTAGATACTTCTAACTTCGCCAATTGGCAATATCTAATGCAATCTCATATCTCCAGCTCTTCTATTGAATTGATGAGGATTGTGGAGGAAGGTTTCACTCCATATGATGCTAAGAAGTTGACTCGGGTCGAGGTCGTGGATAAGCAACTCAATGCCACCGCTTTGGGTATGATTCGAAAGGCGTTGACCCCCAAGGACTTTGCTCACATTCGTCAATTCTCCACCACCAAAGAAGCTTGGGATCATCTCACCGAGTTGTATATTGGGAATGCGAGCATTCAAAGCTCCAAGTTTGATGAAGTCAATAATGAGTCTGATGGCTTTGCAATGCAAGATGATGAGACACCTGAAGACATGTATCGTTGTCTCAAGGTTCTTTGTTGTACCATGAGGGACCTCGGAGCTACCTATGTTGATGAAAAGTTCATGAAGAGGAAGTTTGTTCAAGCTCTTCTTCCCTTTGAGGAGCAAAAACTCAACTTTATCAAGGGGAGAAGTAACTATCGCACCATGTACTCTCAAGATGTGTTGAGTGAAGTCATTGCCATGACCATTGCCAAGAATAATGCAGAGTCAGCTCGTGCTCGTGCTTATGGGTCTCAAAAGTTGAACCTTGCCTTGAAAGCTCAAGTGGTGGAAGTTGATGAAGACGACAACTCAAGTGAGTGGTCTCAAGAGGACATCAAATATGCTTTCAATGAGCACTTGGCTCTAGCATCAAGGGCGTTTTGGAACAAACCGGGCATGAAGTCAAGGTCAAGGGACAACCCAAGATTCAACTCAACCATGAAGGTTCCAAAGGCTAGATCTTGCTACAATTGCAACGACAAGAGTCACTTTGTAGCTCAATGCCCCTTCGAGAATAGAGAGGACAATGGAGGCCACCTCATTCGCAAGAGCAAGCCAAGACCTCCTCACCCCTTGAACAAGAACTTCCACAACAAGAACCTTACTAACAAGGAAAGGTCAATGGTGGTCCATGAAGAGTACTTCTCGGGCGATGATGATGATGTTGAGAGTGAAGGTCAAGGTGGAGAGATCGTGGGGGTTGCCGCTATTGCTACCTCATCTACTCTACGAGTGTCTCTCTTCGACTCTCTAAATGAGAACATCACCAACTGCAACCAAAAGTGTCTCATGGCTAAGGCCACCGAGGACTTTGCTTCTGGAGGTGCAAAATGGGTGCTTGATAGTGGAGCTACAAGCCATATGACCGGAAGCAAGTCTATCATGTCGGAGATTAGGCCAAATTTTGCCAATACTATGGTCTCCTATGGTGATAAAACAAGCTCTCAGGTATTGGGTTTTGGTAAGGTGGTAGTAACCCCGGATGTATCATTGGTGAATATCATGCTTGTCAAAACCCTTGGTTACAATCTCCTTTCCATTCGTGCTCTTGCTTTCATGGGTCTTTCATCTTTCTCTAATGAGCACTCCGTGGTCCTCATGTGGAGAAAATCTCTCATGGTGGCTTTCGTTGGATACGTAGAGCATGACTTATATGTAGTGGATTTCTCCGGAAATCCATCTACACAGGCTATATGTCTCTATGCGAAAGCCGACGTGGGTTGGTTGTGGCATCTCCGCCTAGCCCATGTAAACATGAAGGCTTTGCAAAGTCTCTACACGAGGGGGCCACGTCCTTGGACTAAAAGACATTTCCTTTGCGAAAGATCGTGTGTGCAGAGCTTGTATAGTAGGGAAGATGCATGAGAAGCCTCACAAGATCCTTAATCAAATCACCACCGAACGGTGCTTGGAGCTTCTCCACATGGATCTCTTTGGACCTCCCTCTCATGATAGTCTTGGTGGAAAGAAGTATTGTTTGGTAATTGTTGACGACTTTTTAAGATACACTTGGGTCTACTTCTTCAAGTTCAAGAGTGAGACTCAACAAACCATCATCGACTTTGCCAATCAAGTGCAATGGAAACTCAATACCACCATCCTCACCATTAGAAGCGACAATGGCACCGAGTTCAAGAACTACACTTTGGATGAGTTTCTTAGTGATGAGGGGATCAAACATCAATACTCTACCCCCTATACCCCTCAACAAAATGGTGTTGCCAAAAGGAAGAACCGTACTTTGATGGATGTGGCCCAGACCATGTTGTAGGAATTCAAGTCACCATATAACTTTTGGGCCGAAGCCATCTCAACCGCTTGCCATGTAACCAATCGCCTCTATCTACGCAAGAAGAAGAACAAGACTCCATATGAACTTTTCACCGGTCGCAAGCCAAATGTCAAGTACTTCCGGGTGTTTGGGTGTAGATGCTTCCTTCTCAAGAAAGGTGTTCGCTTGTCAAAGTTTGAGTCTAGGTCTCAAGAAGGGATATTTGTTGGGTACTCAAATCAATCCCATGCCTATAGAGTCTACAACAAAGCAACGAGAAGGGTTGAAGAATCTAGCAATGTCGAGTTTGATGAAGATCATGAGTCTCTTGTGCGGCAAGATGGTGTTCGTGATCCAAGTGATGAAATTCCTCCCCAAGCCATAAGAAGAATGGGTGTGGGTTTCTTACACCCCATTGAGGATCCCCTTATGGCCGAAGGAGAAGGACCAAGCTCCACTCAAGCGGAGCCTTCACTCTCACAAGACCATCTTGCACCTCAATGTCAACTTATTGCTTCTCAAGGTTCTCCAAGATCTTCTCAAGATCTTCATGTTCATGACTCTCCAAGATCAAGTCTACCTCAAGTCGATCAAGCTCCACCCCACCAAGGTAGTGAAGCTCCTCATGTCAATGACACTCAAGGTCAAGTTGAAGAAGGTCAAGTTGACAACGACCAAGGCCAAGCAAATGTCTCTCTACCAAATTATGTTGTCTCTCCCTCGGTTGATGTTAATGAAGATAGTGATCAAGTTCGTGTAGGGGTTCCGCGCATGAAAACAATAAAATTTTACTCTACGCCCCTAGACCCCTGAAGCTGCCAGGACCTATCTATTAGTAATACAGTAACGGGAGGGACTTTTCGCGAACTTACCCTTGAAGATCGAAAAGCGTTATCAACGCTCAGGAGAGCGTGGTTGATGTAGACGAGTCGAAGCCGACCTCAAGGTCGTGATGAAGTCCTTGCGCTCCTTCTGGCTCCAACGACTTGAGTGCCTCAAGTGCGACACCTCGCGGGGAGTTACACATGTCCGGTGCCTGACGATGACTCCCGCTTCCCCGATCCAGCAGCAGTTGCGGAAGTAGAGCTCCCGGATCCGAATCCCGCAATGCGACGATGCTCCGCGGTGAAGATGTCTCTCGCTCATGCAGTCCAGACTTGGGACCACGGTCACGAGAGAGAGAGAGAGGGGGAGAGAGAAAATATCAATTAGAGGTCCTCCCAAAAGTGGGGAGACCTTTATTGATTATTGGTGTATTTTTCTAGGCCAAATACCCCACTATATATAGGGGAGGAGGGGGTACACCCTCCCTCAAAGTCCCGGGGTGGGACTAAAGGAGAGGAGGGGGTGGGGTGGCCGCCGACCAGCCCCTAGTGGGCCCTGCAGGGGGGCTAGGCCCATCCGGCCTCCCACTTGGCCCCTCTCCCTCTCTCCTTTCCCCTAATGGGTCCTCTCCCTCCGGAAATTGGCCCATTAAGCCTTTTGACCTTTAATTGATTTTCTCTTTATTTAAATAATTATGAATAAATGATTAAATCAATATTTAACATTCATTCACATATTATTCAACCTCCATGGTCATGGAACACCTTCCACCTCCACTCCGGACATCCTCCGGACTTACCGAAACCCTTCCGGTTTTCTCCCTTCTTTTCTTCGGTGATTCTGCCGATCCTATAAACACTCTCTAAGCATCATCAAGCCCTTAAGCGTGATACCCCACAGTTCAGGAACACTCCCGCACCAATGATCGACAGAGGGACCTAGATGGCCATGTGACCCCTGTGCGTTCCACGAAGATCTTTCGTCGTTTGAACCGGGACAGTCGTGTCTTATTCCTTTTGTCTCTCGATACTTGCATTGCCCGAGATCTGATCAATGACATTACCATGTCGCGTTCAATCTCGTTACTGAACAATGCTATTTGACTCGTTCCGACAAGTGATATCCCTGTGATCAAATCAGACGCTGCGCAGCTATTGGATATAACTTCTCCAAGTGGGCCCTTGAGTATATTCCTGTCACATGGACGGACAAATCCTGCCCTTGACATATATTGCCTCTACGGTTTCCTCCGAATACCTGAACACACCTTTATAACCATCGTTTTACCAGATGGCGGTTGATGCTATCTAAGAACTCTCGGGAGACAGTGATTGATATAGCCTCACGGTCTAAGGAATGGTCTACGAGGATCCATTTCTAATCATCGTAACTTGAACTTCGTGACATGATCTGGTCACGATGTTTAGCTTGGGTATTGGTTCATCATCTCATTCTTAGAATGAGATGACTCCATTTCCAACTGGCATAAATGCCACATGATTAGGAAACATGATCATTTGTTGACCAATGAACCAGTGACTAGAGTTTCACTGGGAACCCCTGGTTGTTTGTATATCACACGTGTATTAATGTTTCCACTCAATACAGTTATAGCATGATATAAAACTTAATCATAAACTATATGAAATATGATAACAGTCCTTACTACTATTTGACTCTAGGGCATATTTCTAGAAGTCTCCCACTTGCACTAGAGTACAAATACACTAGCTACATTTGTTCTCAATCATTGGCACCATATAACCAGTACTTTGAACATGCTTGCTCATGGAAGAGGTTGAGTCTTGGGTCTGTACTTTACAGTCCCAAATCCTATGCAAGTTACTAATGTCACTTTGACATTAATACTTTATCATCACATGATAGCATCTGTGTGAATGCATCGTTGCTATGGCATCAGAACGTGGCCTGATTCCAGGAGCCTACAGTGACGTTAGATCAACCTCGAGGGCTTTCTCATGGGCACTGTGCCCTAGGACACATCATTCTACGTTAAAAGCGAACTAGCCCCGCCATAACTTTATACAACACTTTAGATGGTACCCTTATATATTATTATAAATGTATTCATCAAAACACTAGTGCACTCTGTGCAACTTTCGATGTTTTTGTTCATCTCGCTTCCTACTTGACTTTAATTGGTATCTACAGGAGTTTCCAACATATTCCCTTATAAAATAACCATTTATGCTTTAAGATATATCATCCTTTATGGATTTGGCAAACATGTCTACAGTTCTCTATTAGACACTATGGACAAACTTAGCTCAACGTTCTGTGATTCTAACTTAATCACTTTCAAATGTTCCTTAATTGGATCACATAATATGCAAGTTATCATCATGGTTTTCTAAGAAAGAACCTATGTCTCAACATAGTGGATGACGATCATCCTTTTCCTTTCTTTCAACCATTGATGTTCAACTTAATACTATTCCTAATTTGAGTTAATAAGGACCAGCTCCTTAATTAACTTCTATTCTGAAAACTCCTTTTCAGAATCCCTTAAGGAATACTACATAATATCATAATACACCTATTATCAACTTCTACATCTTATAAATCATTATTTATAAGTATTTGCGCCTTTCATTCTTAACATACTTAAGAATTACTCATATAATCTCCCACTCAAAATATGTCCCTACATATTTGAATTTGAGTCTTATATTGCTCCCACTTAAAAATATGTCAATCACATATTGTTTCAGGAAGACTTTCATAGCACCCACTCAGTTTTAGGAAAATTGCATATCCTCCCACTATTTTGAACAATTTCAAAATCCTTTGATCAAGTATCAAAGTTGGAGATTTACTATGAGATACTAATACTGTTACTAGTTTTAAATCCTCAAACATTCAGCACACATGAATCAAATTCATTTGAATTTATCAATGCTTGACAAATTGTGCTTTTGTCATTCACCCCTTTTTCCACTATGGCTTTGCAGTCATTTGGGAAAATTCAAGTAACCCCTTTTACTTGTGAGATTTAGCAATGAATTGCTTTCTAATCTCAAGGGAATTTTGCTTCTAGGACTTCTCATAATTCTAGTTTACCATTATTTCCTTAGTAGTTCGTAGGTATGTCATATTCCAAAATCATGAAAAGTGATTCACAAATGTCTCCATACAAGATTACATTTTGAATCCTACTTCATATAGTGAAAACGCTAGTGGGGAAAACACAATGATCAAAATCATTGATTCTTTCCTTCTGTGAAGAGAATCGTTCAGGAACATTGTCCGTTGCACTTCTCAACACTCTGATGCAGGGTTTTGAATCCTCATCGTGTTTTTCACTAATTTCCATTTGCTCCACAATTGAGAAATATCACTAAAAGTGAGATTTCTCAAAAATGCACCAAAATCCAAGCAATACGAATCTTGCTTTCCTTTTGGTTTCAACTATGGATTTTTGTATTCAAAGTTTCCAATGAATACTCTACAAGGACTTATTCGCTATTGTTTTGGTTATATCGAATAACCCCAAAACTTTCACGAATTCTAATGGTTTATCAATTCTAATTGAGTGCTAACTATTTCTAAGCTAATGGTCTCTACATCTACACTACAATGATTTATTTGGTGCCTTCTATTCAACCCCTTTGATATCTAATATCACATTGTGATGCTTTGTATTCTGACGTTCCAGAACACTTTGCATTTCACAATTTCTTTTATGCCACTCTTATAAAGTTGAATTTCATTACTATTGATCAAATCATAGCAATTTGATTCTCCTTTACATTTATACCCATTGTTGATGAAACACTTTGATCAAATCAAATAGTTTCACATTCAGGTTTCTTTTGGTAAACTACTTTACACATTTAAACAATCAATTAATGATAATTACCATTTTCGTAAAAACACAATACATCGAATATATATTAACTTTTAACAATTCTTTAAACACTTTGTATTCAAGTAATACACGGTGTTCAAGTTATTTTTCCAAACTTAGGCATGATTTATATGTGATAAGAAATTGAATGTCTTTCACATATTATCACGTAACTTTGAATTTTAAACAATGATTTTTCATTCATTAATGATCATATCATTAAGTTGAGTATTTTTAAATAAGGAATTTTAATGTTTTACAAATGTTCACGCATTATCAATTAGTTTTAATCAACAAGGATAATTCACAAGTAATCAAACAAGATATGAACACGAATAGAAATCATTCATAAAAGTGGAACAACTGTTTGTTACAAACTCATATGAATAACCGTCTCACGAAGTGTGAGACACAATAAAGAAGTTCACAATCTCTTGATGACAATAATCATCCTAAACACGAACTAAATGATAAATGTCGAGGGAGAGCGTCGTCGGCCGTCATCATCATGCTCGCCATCAACACGCAACGTCACCTCCTCTCCAGTAAGCACCTCTCATGCAGAAGGACCTGTTTTTAGCAAAACAGAACAAGTATCAGATATACTTAACACTGCAATGTGTTTGCAAGATTATAACATTTATAAAATTGTATATCAAATATATAACTTTGTCGTTGACGACTCCAACGACATTGGGTTCATCTACCACATTTCTGAAATGTGATATGAACTCGAGGAAATCCAGTGTTTCCGTGTCGCCTCTCACAATGCAGATCCTGACTTGTGCTTGGAAGCTTGGTGGAAGCGACCACAGCACAACTCCCATCGCAAATGAGCTTGAGAACCAGTTATCCAGGTAGTATGCCAGACTCATGTATGCATCATAGATGCGCAATAAGTGCTCATCCAGTGAGGATCCCTCCTCCATCTTTATGGAGAGGAAGTCTCCCATCAGCTCATACTCCCACATGCGCACTTGTTCCACGAAATGCGATCTCAGATGTGCCATGACCAATCGGGGCTTGAGACTTCCCACCGTTGGCCATAGCCCATCCTCCATTCTGAGGCGCATGATCACTGATATAAATGTGGCCATCACATGACGACGATACCGCAGATCCCGCTGCTCCTGGGTCTCATGAGAATAGGGTGGCTCCAAATACATCTCGCAGGTCATGTAGTCAGCTACATTGTTATCCCCAAGGAGATCAAACAGGCGTACGACCCATGCAGAAAAGTTGGATCCATCTAACTTGAATTTTTCTCCTTTTAACCAATCGTCGATAGGAAATGTAATCTCGGGAAGAACCATTTTCTACATTTATAATTGCAAAAGGAATTTAGAGTAAGTTTATAATTAAATGAGTTAATAATAACTCCACTCAGAAACACCTATCCCCAAAAGGGTTCCTAGTGATAACACGACCCCTATCAGCCACATCTCCCCCGATCGTCACGGCCATCAATGTGGGTTCAAGGGTGGACGCTAAACGTCGGTCACATCATTCATGTGACTCGTGCTTGATCTTTCGACCATCCGTGTTCCGAGGCCACGCTTCTCTAGCGTGCTAGGCTCGCCAACTCAACCTTAGTGTATTCGTTGTGCAACATGGCTTACACCCACTGTATGCGAACATAGATATGTTTGACACCCAGGCCTATAACCCTGGATCGCCTCATACCGAAGAACTTTCTTGGTGGTGCACACTAAGGGGGAGCACAATCGTTGGTAATTTTAACAGGGATCATCTTATTAGGCTACCGTCGAGTATCTGATACTATCACACAATAAGACATACAAACAATAACATTGAATGTAAATGCTATGTGATATGGTCCTTCACGTCGTGATCTCCATCCGCCGTCACCGGGTTCCGGTGCTAGGGTTCCGGCGTCGTAGACACCAGGGTACCGGTGTCATTCCGGCGTGGTAGTGCGTCACCTCCGTGACTATCTACTACTACGTAACAAAAGGTAATCACTTTACCTTTGCCACAACCATATCACAAAGCAACGCCCCCCTGTAAAACAAAGTTAGACGCCTCTACTTTATCTTTGCATGTTTTACATGGCTGAATGGGCTTTCGCACAAGAACCGTTCTTACCTACGAACTTTCAGCACAACGCTGATCAAGTAGTTATCTCTACTACACCCCTTTCGGGGCCCTCCGTTGCAAATGGTATACCAACTAATGCGAGAGAGACAGACACCCCCTAAGCCACTTTATACGGTACAAGCCGTATGTCAAGCGTGGACCAGTCTCGCAAATGAACACATAAAGACAGTTGGGGGCTGCTTCATCAAGCATTACTGCGGTATACACAATTACACGTGGGAGGGTAACAACTAAAAGATCAACTCCCACACGCTACATCTCGTGTGTTCTACCCATACTAGCATTACTACGCATAGATCTAGCTCTGA
Source organism: Avena sativa (assembly GCA_916181665.1). Classification (NCBI taxonomy): domain Eukaryota; kingdom Viridiplantae; phylum Streptophyta; class Magnoliopsida; order Poales; family Poaceae; genus Avena; species Avena sativa. The sequence goes on along the minus strand of OV702290.1, from coordinate 494,002,885 downwards.
TACCACTGTAGGGGTTCCGTGCATGAAAACAATAAAATTTTACCCTATGCCCCTGAACCCCTGAAGCTGCCAGGACCTATCTATTAGTAATACAGTAACGGGAGGGGCTTTTCATGAGCTTACCCTTGAAGACCGAAAAGCGTTGTCAACGCTCAGGAGAGCGTGGTTGATGTAGACGAGCCGAAGCCGACCTCAAGGTCGTGATGAAGTCCTTGCGCTCCTTATGGCTCCAACGACTTGAGTGCCTCAAGTGCGACACCTCGCGGGGAGTTACACACGTCTGGTGCCTGACGATGACTCCCGCTTCCCCGATCGAGCAGCAGTTGCGGAAGTAGAGCTCCCGGATCCGAATCCTACAACGTGACGGTGCTCCGTGGTGAAGATGTCTCTCGCTCGTGTAGTCCATACTTGGGACCACGGTCACCAGAGAGAGAGAGGGGGAGAGAGAAATATCAATTAGAGGTCCTCCCAAAAGTGGGGAGACCTTTATTGATTATTGGTGTATTTTTCTAGGCCAAATACCCCACTATATATAGGGGGAGGAGGGGGTACACCCTCCCTCAAAGTCCTGAGGTGGGACTAAAGGAGAGGAGGGGGTGGGGTGGCCACCGGCCAGCCCCTAGTGGGCCCCGCGGGGGAGCTAGGCCCAACCGGCCTCCCCCTTGGCCCCTCTCCCTCTCTCCTTTCCCCTAATGGGCCCTCTCCCTCCGGAAATTGGCCCATTAAGCCTTTTGACCTTTAATTGATTTTCTCTTTATTTAAATAATTATGAATAAATGATTAAATCAATATTTAATATTCATTCACATATTATTCAACCTCCGTGGTCATGGAACACCTTCCACCTCCACTCCGGACATCCTCCGGACTTACCGAAACCCTTACGGTTTTCTCCCTTCTTTTCTTCGGTGATTCTACCAATCCTATAAACACTCTCTAAGCATCATCAAGCCCTTAAGCGTGATACCCCACGGTTCGGGAACACTCCAGACATGGTCGGGACACTCCTGCACCAATGATCGACAGAGGGACCTGGATGGCCATGTGACCCCTATGCGTTCCACAAAGATCTTTCGTCGTATGAACCGGGACAATCATGTCTTATTCCTTTTGTCTCTCGATACTTGCATCGCCCGAGATCTGATCAATGACATTACCATGTCGTGTTCAATCTCGTTACCGAACAATGCTATTTGACTCGTTCCGACAAGTGATATCCCTGTGATCAAATCACACGCTGCGCAGCTATTGGATATAACTTCTCCGAGTGGGCCCTTGAGTATCTTCCCGTCACATGGACGGACAAATCCCGCTCTTGACATATATTGCCTCTACGGTTTCCTCCGAATACCTGAACACACCTTTATAACCCCTGTTTTACTAGATGGCGTTTGATGCTATCTAAGCACTCTTGGGAGACAGTGATTGATATAGCCTCACGGTCTAAGGAATATTCTACGAGGATCCATTTCTAATCATCATTACTTGAACTTCGTGACATGATCTGGTCACGATGTTTAGCTTGGGTATTGGTTCATCATCTCATTCTCAGAATGAGATGACTCCATTTCCAACTGGCACAAATGCCACATGATCAGGAAATATGATCATTTGTTGACCAATGAACCAGTGACTAGAGTTTCACTGGGAACCCCTGGTTGTTTGTATATCACACGTGTATTGATGTTTCCACTCAATACAGTTATAGCATGATTAAAACTTAATCATAAACTATATGAAATATGATAATAGTCCTTACTACTATTTGACTCTAGGGCATATTTCCAACAGTTCGTTCATATAGTCAAGGCGGGGACTCGAACCGTGGTGATGACTGATACATTGCAAATGTATCTATAATTTTTTATGTTCCATGCTTGGTTTTATCCACTTTCTTGTGTTTTGTCCACACTTTGGAGTACTTTTCATATGATTTCTTGGACTAACCTATTAACAAGAGACACAGTGCCAGCTGCCTGTTTTCTGTTGTTTTTGGTTCCAGGTAAGTCAGAAAATGAATATTCTCGGAATTGGACGGGACAAAAGACAAAGTGCCTATTTTTACAGAAGACTCACGGAGCCAGAATACGAGACGGAGAAGAGCCAGGGGGTGGCCACACCACCTGGTGGCACGGGCCAGGCCAGGCCGCGCCAGGGGGTGGTGTGTGATGGGTTCGTAGCATGGAAAACAAAAAATTTCTACCGCAAGAACGAACAAAACCTAGATCTAATCTAGATAAAAGCCAAGATCTAATCTACTAGACATGAGCAACGAGATAGATCGGTACTAACCCTCGTAGAACCAAAAGCGTTAACGAGATTAGATCTCATGGATGATGTAGTCGATCACTTGCCGATCTCAAGATCGTGTGGACGATCCTTCCGGCGCCGTGTTCCGGCAGCTCTTCTGCAGACGGTCACACGTGCGGAGTCGAAGCAGACCTTCCTCTCCCTGTTCCAGCGAGCAGCGGAGGTAGTAGATCTTCTCCACGGAATCCCAGCAGCACGACGGCGTGGTGGTGGTGGTGGTAGAGATGAGAAATCTGCAGGGCTTCGCCTATGCCTGTGCAGAAGAATCGTGGAGGAGAGAGGCGGCTGAGATTGGGAGTTATGAGACAAGGTGCAAGAGGGGGCGCCCCCTCCCTTCTATTTAAAGGAGGGAGGCGCGCCTGGGGAGGGGGAGTCCTAGTAGGACTCCCTCCTCCTTGGGCCGGCGGGTTGGGGGGAGGAGTCCTCCTCCCCCACGAATCCGTGTCTTACCCCACTTGGTTTCTTTGATCCCTTTCTTGGTTTTCAAGCAAACTCCAAGAAATCCTCTAGAACCTTCCAGAACATTCCGAAACCTTCTAGAATCTCCATACAAACACTCCGAAACATTTCCTAACTAAGAAAATGATTCCCAACCATTCCGGATCTCCTCGTGATGTCCCGGATCCATTCCGAGACTCTGAACAACATTCGGTCTCCAACGCAAATTCCATATCTACTTCAAACAACTTCGAACCTTAAGTGTGTCACCCTACGGTTCGTGAATATGCAGACATGACGAAGACACCTCTCCCATCAATAACCATCAGTGGGATCTGGAGATCCATAACGGCTCCCACATACTCAACGATTACTTCGTGATCGATTGAACCAATTAACATACGAAACCAATTCCCTTTGTCTTGCGACATTCTACTTATCCGAGGTTTAATCGTCGGTATCTTCATACCTAGTTCTTCCTCGTTACTGATAAGTACTCTTTACTCGTTCCATGTTATGTCATCCCTTGTGACCTAGTCACATGCTTGCAAGCTATCTAGATGACATTCCACCGAGAGGGCCCAGAGTATATCTATCCGTCATATGGATGGACAAATCCCAATCTTGGTCTATGTGCTTCAACACATACTTTCAGAATACCTAATGACACCTTTATAACCGCCCAGTTACGAAGCGGCGTTTGATGTCATCAAAGTACCCATCCGGTGATGGTGATTAACATAACCTCATGGTCGAAGGATTAGGTTACTATGTATTTCAAAGCTTACAGCAATACGAACTTAATGACTTGATCTTATGCTATGCTTACTATGGGTGTGTGTCCATCATATCATTCTCCTAATGATATAACCTTGTTATTAATCACATCCAATGTCCATGATCAGGAAACCATGATCATCAATTAATCAACAAGCTAGTTTAACAAGAGGCTTACTAGGGACTCTTTTATGTTTACAAAACACACAAGTATTAGTGTTTCCTAATAATACAATTATAGCATGGGATGTAAACATTCATCATAAACACAAAGATATAATAATAACCACTTTTATTATTGCCTCTTGGGCATATCTCCAACAGTCTCCCACTTGCACTAGAGTCAATAATCTAGATTACATGGTAATATACCGAACACCCATGGCGTTCTGGTGTTGGTCATGCTTTGCTCTAGGGAGAGGTTTAGTCAACGGATCTGCTACATTCAGATCAGTGTGTACTTTGCAAATCTTTATGTCACCATCTTGGACATACTCGCGAATAGCATGAAAACGTAGCTTGATGTGCTTCAGCTTGCTATGTGACCTTGGCTCCTGTGCATTAGCTATGGCACCTGTGTTGTCACAGTAGATGGCCATCGGGTCTAACGCACTGGGAACCACGCCAAGTTCAGTAATGAACTCCTTCATCCATATGCCTTCTTGTGCAGCCTACGAAGCAGCTATGTATTCCGATTTAGTTGAAGATTTCGCCACAACGCTCTGCTTGGCACTCCTCTAGCTTATTGCAGCACCATTCAAAATAAATACGTATCCAGACTGTGACTTCGAGTCATCTGGATCGGTGTTCCAACTAGCATCAGTGTAACCATTTACAACAAGCTGTTCATCACCTCCATAAGAAAGAACCATATCCTTAGTCCTATTCAGGTACTTTAGGATATTCTTGACCGCTGTCCAGTGTTCCATTCCAGGATCACTTTGATATCTGCTAGTCAAACTAACAGCATGTGCTATATCCGGTCTTGTACACAGCATGGCATACATGATAGAACCTATGGCCGAGGCATAGGGAATTTTATTCATCTTTTCTCTATCTTCTGCCGTAGCTGGACTTTGAGTTTTACTCAAGGTCTTACCTGACAACATGGGCACGAACCCTTCTTGCTCTCTTCCATTCTAAACTTCTTTAGAACTTTGTCTAGGTATGTACTTTGTGAAAGCGCTATTAGGCGTCTTGATCTATCTCTATAAATCTTGATGCCTAGAATATATGCCGCTTCGCCAAGATCCTTCATCGAAAAACTATTATTCGAATAGGTTTTGACGCTATTAAGAAGTTCTATATTATTCCCAATCAACAATATGTCATCTACATATAGTACTAGGAATACTACAGAGCTCCCACTCACTTTCTTGTAAATACAAGCTTCTCCATAAGTTTGTATAAATCCAAAGTTTTTAATTACTTTATCAAAACGTTGATTCCAACTCCGGGATGCTTGCTTCAGTCCATAAATGGAGCGCTGAAGTTTGCATACCTTGTCAGCATCTTTAGGATCGACAAAACCCTTGGGTTGTACCATATACAACTCTTCCTCAATGTCACCATTAAGGAACACCGTTTTGACATCCATCTGCCAAATTTCATAATCGAAATATGCAGCGATTGCTAACATAATACTCACAGACTTTAGCTTCGCTACTGGTGAGAAAGTCTCATCGTAGTCAACTCCTTGAATTTGTCAGAACCCTTTCGCGACAAGTCGAGCTTTATAGACGGTAACATTACCATCAGCATCTGCTTTTCTTTTGAAAATCCATTTGTTCTCGACAGCCTTACGGCCATCCGGTAAGTCCACCAAAGTCCATACTTGGTTTTCGTACATGGATCCCATTTCAGATTTCATGGCTTCTAGCCATTTGTCGGAATCTGGGCTCACCATAGCTTCTTCATACGTCGCAGGGTCATCAGTGTTGTCCACCAACATGACGTTCAAGGAAGAGTCATACCACTCAGGAGTGGTATGAACCCTCATTGACCTGCGAGGTTCAGTAGTAACTTCGTTCGAAGTTTCATGATCATCATCATTAGCTTCCTCTCCAGTTGGTGCAGGCGGCACAGAAACATCTTCCGGTGCTGCGCTACTCTCAACTCCGAAAGAAGGTTCAACAACCTCGTTGAGTTCTACTTTCCTTCCAGTCACTTCTTTCGAGAGAAATTCCTTCTCCAGAAAGGATCCATTCTTAGCAACGAAAACTTTGCCTTCGCATCTATGATAGAAGATATACCCAATTGTTTCTTTAGGGTATCCTATGAAGACGCATTTCTCCGCTTTGGGTTCAAGCTTATCAGGCTGTAACTTCTTTACATACGCTTCGCAGCCCCAAACTTTAAGGAACGACAACTTAGGTTTCTTTCCAAACCACAATTCGTACGGTGTCGTTTCAATGGATTTAGATGGTGCCCTATTTAAAGTGAATGCGGCTGTCTCTAATGCATAGCCCCAAAGTGATAACGGTAAATCTGTAAGAGACATCATAGACCGAACCATATCTAAGAGAGTTCGATTACGACGTTCGGACACACCATTACGCTGTGGTGTTCCTGGCGGTGTTAACTGTGAAAGTATTCCACATTTCTTTAAATGCATGCCAAACTCATAACTCAGATATTCACCTCCGCGGTCAGAACGCAGAAACTTAATCTTCTTGTTACGATGATTTTCCACCTCACTTTGAAATTCCTTAAACTTCTCGAAAGTTTCGGATTTATGTTTCATAAAGTAGACATACCCATATCTACTCAAGTCATCCGTGAAAGTGAGAACATAACGATATCCACCACGCGATGCTACACTCATTGGACCACACACATCGGTATGTATTATTTCCAATAAGTCTGTAGCTCACTCCATTATTCCAGAGAATGGAGTCTTAGTCATTTTTCCCATTAGACATGCTTCGCATCTTTCAAGTGATTCAAAATCAAGTGATTCAAGAAGTCCATCAGAATGGAGTTTCTTCATACGCTTCACTCCAATGTGACGAAGACGATAGTGCCACATGTATGTAGAATTATCATTCAATTTTGTTCGTTTAGCATCTATGTTGTGAACATGTGTATCACTACTATCGAGATTCAATAAGAATAAACCATTCATCTCAGGTGCATAACCATAAAAGATATTACTCATATAAATCGAACAACCTTTATTCTCAGACTTAAAAGAGTAACCGTCTCGCAATAAACAAGATCCAGATATAATGTTCATGCTTAACGCAGGCACCAAATAACAATTATTTAAATTTAAAACTAATCCCGATGGTAGATGCAGAGGGAGCGTGCCGACGACGATCACATCAACCTTGGAGCCATTTCCAACACGCATCGTCACCTCGTCTCTTGCCAGTCTTCGTTTATTCTGCAGCTCCTATTTCGAGTTACAAATATGAGCAACCGAACCAGTATCAAATACCCAGGCACTACTATGATTACTAGTAAGATACACATCTATAACATGTATATCGAATATACCTTTCTTCTTGATGTTGCCGTTCTTCAGATCCGCTAGGTATTTGGGGCAGTTACGCTTCCAGTGACCAGCACCCTTGCAGTAGAAGCACTCAGTTTCAGGTTTAGGACCAGACTTGGGCTTCTTAGCAGGTGCGGCAGCTTTCTTGCCGTCCTTCTTGAAGTTGCCCTTGTTCTTAGGCTTGCCCCGTTTCTTGAAATTGGTGGTCTTATTGACCATCAACACTTGGTGTTCTTTCATGATCTCCACTTCAGCAGTTTTTAGCATGGACGATAGTTCAGGCAACATCTTGTTCATGCAGTGCATATTGTAGTTCATCACAAAGTTCTTGTAACTTGGTGGCAGTGATTGGAGGACACGGTGAATGCCCAATTCATTAGGAATCGGTATCCCCAACTCTCGAAGTTTATTTGCGTGCCCAGACATGGTGAGCACGTGCTCGCTAACGGAGCTACCCTCTTCCATCTTGCAGGTAAAGAACTTCTCAGAAGCTTCATAGCTTTCCATGGCCGCGCGAGTCTCAAAGATGAGTTTGAGCTCCTTAATGATTTCAAATGGGTCATGGTGCTCAAAACGCTTTTGAAGCTCCGATTCTAAACCTTACAGGATGGCACACTGAACTGTGGAGTAGTGATGTTTCCGAGTGGCATAAACATTCTTTACGTCATCGGTGGCATCTTCTGCAGGTGGGTCACCTAGCGGTGCTTCAAGCACATAGGTCAACTGACCAGCCCTGAGGACGATCTTCAGTCCACGGAACCAGTCCGTGAAATTGCTTCCATTGTTCTTAAGCTTTTCTTTCTCTAGGAACGCATTGAAATTGATGGAAACGTTCGCCATAATCTACAACATATTTGCAAGTAATTTAGACTAAGTTTATGATAAATAGTGTTCAAATTTAATTCTTAAATCAACTAGGTGAATTCCCACCCAAAACAACATCCCTCGTAGTTGTTTTAGTGATTACACGAACCAAATCCACTACACCAAGTCCGATCATCACGTGAGATGATGTAGCTTCATCGGCGAACAATCTTCATGTTCATCATATCAATCATATGACTCATGCTCTACCTTTCGGTATTCCGTGTTCCGAGACCATGTCTGTACATGCTAGGCTCGTCAAGGTTAACCTTAGTTTCCGCATGTGCAAATTTGGCTTGCACCCGTTGTATGCACACGTAGAGTCTATCACACCCGATCATCACGAGATGCTTCGAAACGACGAGTCTTAGCAACGGTGCCAACTAAGGACGAACACTTTATTACTTGATATTTAGTGAGAGGGATCATCTTATAATGTTACCATCGCGATCTAAGCAATACAAGATGCATAAAGGATTAACATCACAGGCAATTCATAATTAGTGTGATATGATATGGCCCTTTCTTCTTATGCCTTCGATCTCCATCTCCAAAGCACGGACATGATCTCCATCATCACCAACATTGTGTCAAGGTCCGTGGCGCCGCTTCATGGTTGTTCATCTTCACTAGCAAGTATTACAACTACTTGGAACAAAGTTATTACAAGATGAATCGACACGCATGTCTTAACAGAATTAAAGACAACCATTAGGCTCCTGCCGGTTGCCATATTACAACAAGGATCATTGCATACATCAAATACAATCACAATCACATGTAGGCCATATCACATCACAAAACCCCTGCAAAAACAAGTTAGACGCCTCTAATATTCTTTGCAAGTTTTACGTGGCTTGGGCTTTCGACTAAGAACGCATCTTACCTACGAAACTGAACCACAACGTTGATACAAGTGCTATCAAGTGCAAAGTGTAGATTTGATCTATACTATGATGGGAGAGACAGACACCCGCAAAGCCACTTGTGCAATACGAGTTGCACGTCAAGCGTGGAGCAAGTCTCATGTACGATGACATGTAATGTTAGCCCGGGCCGCTTCATCCCACCATACCGCAAGATGCAAAGTACACACATAGCAAAAGACGGTACGAGCACCAACGCCCACAACCTCATTGTGTTCTACTCGTGCAACAGATCTATGCATAGACAAGGCTCTGATACCACTGATGGGTTCGTAACATGGAAAACAAAAAATTTCTACCGCAAGAACGAACAAAACCCAGATCTAATCTAGATAAAAGCCAAGATCTAATCTACTAGACATGAGCAACGAGATAGATCGGTACTAACCCTCGTAGAACCGAAAGCGTTAACGAGATTAGATCTCGTGGATGATGTAGTCGATCACTTGCTGATCTCAAGATCGTGTGGACGATCCTTCCGGCGCCGCGTTCCGGCAGTGCTTCCGCAGACGGTCACACGTGCGGAGTCGAAGCAGACCTTCCTCTCCCCGTTCCAGCGAGCAGCAGAGGTAGTAGATCTTCTCCACGGAATCCCAGCAGCATGACGTCGTGGTGGTGGTGGTAGAGATGAGAAATCTGCAGGGCTTCGCCTATGCCTGTGCAGAAGAATCGTGGAGGAGAGAGGCGGCTGAGATTGGGAGTTATGAGACAAGGTGCAAGAGGGGGCGCCCCCTCCCTTCTATTTAAAGGAGGGAGGCGCGCCTGGGGAGGGGGAGTCCTAGTAGGACTCCCTCCTCCTTGGGCCGGCGGGTTGGGGGGAGGAGTCCTCCTCCCCCACGAATTCGTGTCTTACCCCACTTGGTTTCTTTGATCCCTTTCTTGGTTTTCAAGCAAACTCCAAGAAATCCTATAGAACCTTCCAGAACATTCCGAAACCTTCTAGAATCTCCATACAAACACTCCGGAACATTTCCTAACTAAGAAAATGATTCCCAATATATGAATCTTATTCTCCGGACCATTCCGGATCTCCTCGTGATGTCCCGGATCCATTCCGAGACTCCGAACAACATTCGGTCTCCAACGCAAATTCCATATCTACTTCAAACAACTTCGAACCTTAAGTGTGTCACCCTACGGTTCGTGAATATGCAGACATGATGAAGACACCTCTCCCATCAATGACCATCAGCGGGATCTGGAGATCCATAATAGCTCCCACATACTCAACAATTACTTCGTGATCGATTGAACCAATTAACATACGAAACCAATTCCCTTTGTCTCGCGACATTCTACTTATCCGAGGTTTGATCGTCGGTATCTTCATACCTAGTTCTTCCTCGTTACTGATAAGTACTCTTTAATCGTTCCATGTTATGTCATCCCTTGTGACCTAGTCACATGCTTGCAAGCTATCTAGATGACATTCCACCGAGAGGTCCCAGAGTATATCTATCTGTCATATGGATGGACAAATCCCAATCTTGGTCTATGCGCTTCAACACATACTTTCAGAATACCTAATGACACCTTTATAACCGCCCAGTTACGAAGCGGCGTTTGATGTCATCAAAGTACCCATCCGGTGATGGTGATTAACATAACCTCATGGTCGAAGGATTAGGTTACTATGTATTTCAAAGCTTACAGCAATACGAACTTAATGACTTGATCTTATGCTACGCTTACTATGGGTGTGTGTCCATCATATCATTCTCCTAATGATATAACCTTGTTATTAATCACATCCAATGTCCATGATCAGGAAACCATGATCATCAATTAATCAACAAGCTAGTTTAACAAGAGGCTTACTAGGGACTCTTTTATGTTTACAAAACACACAAGTATTAGTGTTTCCTAATAATACAATTATAGCATGGGATGTAAACATTCATCATAAACACAAAGATATAATAATAACCACTTTTATTATTGCCTCTTGGGCATATCTCCAATAGTGTGGGCCCCCCAGGCACCCCCTCGGTGTCCCTCTTCGCCTATAAGAAGCCTTCTGACCTAAAAACTCCAGGGGGTTCGACGTTTTTCCATAAGGAGTTCCGCTCCGCCGCCACCACCAGATTCCACAAAACAGCACCAGAAACTCTGTTCTGGCACCCTGCCGGGACGGGGAATTGGAGGAGATCATCGCCATCATCATCACCATCGCTTCTCCATCGACCATCCATGTTTCCCCCATCTATGAGTGAGTAATCCCCCGCTATAGGCTATGGGGATGGTAGGGATTGGATGAGATCGTTCATGTAATGGCATCAGATTGTTAGGGCATGGTGCCTAGTATCTTTTATTAGTGCTTTATGACTTTGTTGCGACTTGTTGTGCTTAATGCTTGTCACTAGGGCCCGAGTGCCGTGATTTCAGATCTGAACATGTTATTGATTCATTATGATAGTATTGTTTATGGTCTTATCTGCAAGTTGTATACACACATTGTTGTCCGGAACCAAAGGCCCCGAAGTGACAGAAATCGGGATAACCGGAGGGAATGGCTTTGATGTGAGGATCACATGTGTTCACGGAGTGTTAATGCTTTGCTCCGGTGCTCTATTAAAAGGAGCACCTTAATTGCCAGTAGTTCCCTTGAGGCCCCGCTGCAAACGGGCTGGCAGGACAAAAGGTGTTGTGCAAGTTCTCATTGCGAGCACGTATGACTATATATGGAACACATGCCTAGGATTATCTAGTACTTGGATGCTTTATCTTATTTATCTGTAATTGCCCTATGTTCTGATTGCTATGTGAATTGTCTTGTCCATGCAACGCCCGTCCATCCATCCCTATGCCTACCGCACTCGAATCCCACTGTTTACTGCTATTGTTACTGCTGTCTTTACTTTGCTACTGCTGTTACTTTGCTATTCCTACTACAAAATTGTTGCTACTGATAAACTGCTGTGAGCAAGATTGTTTCCAGGTGCAGCTGAATTGACAACTCAGTTGTTAAGGCTTATAAATATTCTTTGGCTCCCCTTGTGTCGAATCAATAAATTGGGTTTCACTTCCCTCGAAAATACTCTGATACACCCCCTATACTTGTGGGTCATCAAGACTATTTTCTGGCGCCGTTGCCGGGGAGCATAGCTTTATTTATCAAGTCCGCTTGGAATCACTATTGTTCAAGCTAAGTTTATTTTTGCCTTGTTTGCTTGTTTCTTTATCAAAAATACAAAAAAGAGAGTAGTTCCTACTCTAGTTGTTATTTTTGTTGGTCTGTTATTGTCTTGCCTTATCATGCTTGTTGTCAATGGTTGGTTTCTTTGAAACTGAAGCTTATTGGCAAGGTGGGTTCACGGAAGATCAAAAATATTATTATAAGGAGCACCGCTTGTCACAAAAAGGGAAACACTTATGGGAACAAATTGATAGATTATATACCATTGCTAGAAACGTGTGCTCTACTTATAATGTTACTTATTGCTGTGATAAATCTTGTTGCAGAAAGAGGTATAAACACCTCCCTTTTCAATGTGAGTATAATGATAATGATACCATATCTTCTTATGCTAAAGTAATTTATGACTTTTATGATGCGGAACAAATTGAAGAATTTATTGCTTGGAAGGGTGCTTTTGAACTTGCTAGTTTGCTTGAAAATATTGATGATTCACCTTACAAATATGAGGTTTATGGTATACTTAAATTTTGCTTTGATAATTACAAGGATGAAAATGGCTATATTCTTGAATATTTTAATAGATGCTTTCCACAAATGGGAGAGACTAATGCCTTGCAGGATCCTATGGAAGAAGAAATTGATGAACCTGAAATCTCATTAGATGAAAAAGAGGAGGAGAGTGATGAACAAAAGGAGGAAGACTGGATTAGCTACCCATGCCTACCTTCTAATGAGAGTAACTCTTTATACCTTACATTATTTGATTGTCCTCCATGCTTACTAAAGGAGGATGAATGTTATGTTCCTGAAGATTCTTTTGAAAATGTTTATAATAAAGCTCTAGTGCTTGAAGATCATGAAAAGCATGCTTTATGTGATAGTTATATTGTTGAGTTTATTCATGAGGCTACTGAAAATTATTATGAGAGAGGAAAATATGGTTGTAGAAGTTTTCATGGCATTGAAACACCTCTCTATGTGCTAAAAGTTTTGAAGTTACTCTTGTTTTATCTTCCTATGCCTGTCACTTTGTTCTTTGCGAATTTATTTGCATACATGATTCCTATGCATAGGAAGTGGGTTAGACTTAAATGTGTTTTGAGTTTGCTTCTTGATGCTCTCTTTTAGTTCAACTCATATTTTTTATGTGAGCATCCTCTCAAACTATTATGCCTGAAGATGATAATATGTCTATTATTCTTGGGAGACCTTTTCTTAAATACTGCAGGAGCTGTTATTAATTGTAATCAAGGGAAGGTGACCTTCAATGTTAATGACAAGGAACATACTGTCTACTTCCCCAAGAAGATTGATAGGATTTATGGTTTTGAATTCAACTGAACATGATGAGGGCCTTCAAGTTGGAGAAATATATTGTCCCATACCAAGATAAAAATTTGAAACTATTATGATTGGGACCATTGCTATCAAGGTTGAGGTAACATAATCATTAGTGGAATACAAAGTTTTGCCTCATATGGAATTGTTTTGGTAACAAGACCTGATCAACCTTGTTAACAAAAGGATTTCATTGAACAAAACAATGTTTTCACAATGATTATCTCCGCTTACTTCTATTCTATCCATTTTAGTTTTTGCTTTTGCCTAACTTAAAGGCATTAAATAAAAGTACTTATTGGGAGATAACCCAAAAGTTTTAGATGAGTCTTGGAAGTTATTACTTCAGTAATAACCGCTCCTTATCCTTTTTATTTGCTTTTTGAGCCAAGAGTAACCTCTAATGAGAGAGAAGTAATGATTGGGAAAGTTGCTGTCCTGAAACAGATTCCTGTGCTTCACCGTACAAATTCGTGTAAAATATCTGAACGTATTTTTGAGGCGTGAATTTTTGTGCTTCTGCCCCAGGTTGTTATCTAACTTTCGTTAGCTCAACACTTTTTGATTTGAGTAACAAAAGGTCTTCGAAAAAATTCGTCTTTACCTGCTGGTCTGTTTTGACAGATTTCTGCCATTTTCTGTATTTGCTTCTTGTTGGTTCCTTTTTGAGTTCTTTTGGGGAATTGAGCTTTTTGAGGGAAGTGATACAGTATCTAGTGTTCTAATGGAACTTTATTTGGTGTTAGAACTGAACCTTAAGACTTACTTATCTTGAGTGCACTAATGTTGCTAATAAAGATTGTGTGAAGTTTTATATGAAGGAAAAATTTCAGGTGTATGGGAGGAATGAGTAATGAGATGAAGGATGGACTAAAGCTCAAGCTTAGGGATGCCACGCGAGCCACTCCAAGAAATATCCAAGAAGTACAAGCGTCAAAGCTTGGGGATGCCCAAGGCATCCCCTTCTTCATCAATAAAAATCCCAGGTTTCTTCCAAACACTTCATTTTTATTGTTTCATGCACAGTTGTGTTGTTCTTGGAGCGTATTGATTTTCGTTTTTGTTTTGGTTTTTCGTTTGCTTTGTTTTCTTAGTTTGCTGAATAAATTGGTTGGACCTCCTCTTTCATACATCGGTTTTCAAATAATTTGGTTTGGTTTGGAAAAGAGTAGGAAAGTTCATGCTTAAGTGGTAAAGAGAGCTTGTTTTTGATTGTGGACTATGCTTTGTCATGCCATGCTTGATATTGTTTTGGCTTTATGATTAGTATTCTTGGCTATAGCATGACTTGTTATAAACAATTGAGATTGCTTAATGTGCCTTGGATGAATCATGCGTTGTTTTAGCATATTAAAGCATAGTATAGTGGTATTCTCCTTTGATGCTTTATTTGGGTTGACTTGGCACATGCTCACACCATGTTATGACTATTCCAAGTCACCATAGCCTTTATGATCCTTTAGTTTTCAACTTGTAGTATCACTTTATGCTTTGATCAATGATGTTTTGTCGCTCTGAATGATTATGGCCATTATTGCTCTCCTAGTTTGTCGCTCCCAGTCTTTTGCTAGCCTCTACAACCAAGTATGAGTTCCACTCATGCATCCAACTCCCTAAACCAAGTTATTCCAAAGAGTTCACCATACCTACCTATTAGCATATGTTATTCCAAGTATATTCATGCTTTTGTTTACCTTCCAAATTAAACTTGTTATGAGAAAACTAGTGATTAAAGCTCTCACGAACTTGATGGCACACTTTACTTTTCTTGCCCTTAATAAACTTGAACCATTGTGTCGTCTATGTTGTATATGCTTGCACTTATTTATTGGGAATTAGCAGAACCATGCTATCATGGGGAACGCTTTCAACATTGCATGGGTACTTTGTACCTAGTTGATATCATGCTCTTTTGTATATGGATGTCGTCGGTGTGAAATGAAAGGGGAGCTTATAAGTCCATGGAGTTATGTATATGTGTTAGAGGAACGCCTGGGCCGCTGGTCTAATCCATGCTGACATGGTGGAAACCTGCAGCGTAACCATAATGAGCTGTCTATGAAGCATTCTTCTTCTAAAAAAAGAGTCCTATATTGAGAAAAAGAGAAAAAGAAAAAAGAGATATTATGAAAAGAGGAAAGAGAGAAAAAAGCACCATATTCCCATAGTAAATAAGAAGATTGCTGAGATGCTCGTTGTCTGCTTGCCTTGTCATTTTGATATGGGGATTCTTCCGTATCATCGGGCAAGGGGTACCTCTTTGGCGGTTCTCAATGATACACATGTACTTACGATGACAAGAACTTACCGGTGACTAAACTTGAGTAGCATGAGGAGCGGCCCTCGTATACAAGGGACATGAGATTTCTAACTTATACTTCGTCAAGCATGTACACCATAGGTTGTTCACTTTAACCTTAATCACTTCAAGATGCTTATGATAGGGCAATGAGAGCTGAAAGCTATAAGTACCATAATTTTTGGAAGCTCTTTATGAGACTTGAATCCCTACTTCCTTCTATGAAGGCCTTTCTTACACCATTACATTGAGTCTCCACCTTCTACCTTTATGCACCTACTTTGAGAGCATAGTGGCCATTCTTAGTTCTATGTGCATTGTCCCAAGACTAGTTGATTGATGCATAACTTGATATTGCTTGTTTTAAACTATTTGTATCTAGTCACTCTTATGAACTTTGAAGGTGTCCTATGCATTTATATTTGCTACTCTATGAGGGACAAGTTGATAACTATTATGCTATGTTTTCTTTATGTGAAACAAACAAACGTCTTGCAAATCATTGTTATTCATGAATCTTTTGTTTGTGCCTTTTCATGTTGCAACAAAGTTGATATGTCTTATTGCTAGAACTTTGTCTTTCATGTTATGATTGAAGTACTATGATCCCAGCTTTGAATGTTTTACAAATACTTTGATCAAGTTTATGATGGTGCATGTCACCTCAAAAATTATTCTTTCTTTTTATCACTTACCTACTCAAGGACGAGCAGGAGTTAAGCTTGGGGATGTTGATACATTGCAAATGTATCTATAATTTTTGATGTTCCATGCTTGGTTTTATCCACTTTCTTGTGTTTTGTCCACACTTTGGAGTACTTTTCATATGATTTCTTGGACTAACCTATTAACAAGAGCCACAGTGCCAGCTGCCTGTTTTCTGTTGTTTTTGGTTCCAGGAAAGTCAGAAAATGAATATTCTCGAAATTGGACGGGACAAAAGCCAAAGTGCCTATTTTTCCGGAAGACTCACGGAGCCAGAATACGAGACGGAGAAGAGCCAGGGGTGGCCACACCACCTGGTGGCGCGGGCCAGACCAGGCCGCGCCAGGGGGTGGTGTGGGCCCCCAGGCACCCTTCGGTCTCCCTCTTCGCCTATAAGAAGCCTTCTGACCTAAAAACTCCGGGGGGTTCGACGTTTTTCCAGAAGGAGTTCCGCTCCGCCGCCACCACCAGATTCCACGAAACAGCACCAGAAACTCCGTTCTGGCACCCTGCCGGGACGGGGAATTGGAGGAGATCATCGCCATCATTATCACCATCGCTTCTCCATCGACCATCCATGTTTCCCCCATCTATGAGTGAGTAATCCCCCGCTGTAGGCTATGGGGATGGTAGGGATTGGATGAGATCGTTCATGTAATGGCATCAGATTGTTAGGGCATGGTGCCTAGTATCTTTTATTAGTGCTTTATGACTTTGTTGTGACTTGTTGTGCTTAATGCTTGTCACTAGGGCCCGAGTGCCATGATTTCAGATCTGAACATGTTATTGATTCATTATGATAGTATTGTTTATGGTCTTATCTGCAAGTTGTATACACACGTTGTTGTCCGGAACCAAAGGCCCCGAAGTGACAGAAATCGGGATAACCGGAGGGAATGGCTTTGATGTGAGGATCACATGTGTTCATGGAGTGTTAATGCTTTGCTCCGGTGCTCTATTAAAAGGAGCAACTTAATTGCTAGTAATTCCCTTGAGGCCCCGCTGCAAACGGGCTGGCAGGATAAAAGATGTTGTGCAAGTTCTCATTGCGAGCACGTATGACTATATATGGAACACATGCCTAGGATTATCTAGTACTTGGATGCTTTATCTTATTTATCTGCAATTGCCCTATGTTCTGATTGCTATGTGAATTGTCTTGTCCATGCAACGCCCGTGCATCCACCCTTATGCCTACCGCACTCGAATCCCACTGTTTACTGCTATTGTTACTGCTGTCTTTACTTTGCTACTGCTGTTACTTTGTTATTCCTACAACAAAATTGTTGCTACTGATAAAATGCTGTGAGCAAGATTGTTTCCAGGTGCATCTGAATTGACAACTCAGTTGTTAAGGCTTATAAATATTCTTTGGCTCCCCTTGTGTCGAATCAATAAATTGGGTTTCACATCCCTCGAAAATACTGCGATACACCCCCTATACTTGTGGGTCATCAATGACCAAGTGGTTGCTCAAGAATCTCGTCTTGAGACCCAAGATCGCCGTCAAGCATACCGTCTTGCCAAGCTCATCAAAGATGGCCATATCCTTGATAATGTTTATGGAGATTTCAATAGGGGCTCCACTACTAGGAGACAACTAACCTCTTTTAGTTCTCATCATGCGTTTATTTCTCATGTTGAGCCCCAAAAGGTCTTCGAAGCTCTTGAAGATGATGATTGGCTCGATACTATGAATGAAGAACTCCACAACTTCAAGAGAAACAAGGTGTGGACACTTGTGAAGAGACACAAAGATTGTCAAAATGTGATTGGGACCAAGTGGATCTTCAAGAACAAGAGGGATGCAAATGGTATAGTCGTCCGCAACAAAGCAAGGTTAGTTGCCCAAGGATACTCTCAAGTTGAGGCATAGACTATGGTGAAACTTATGCTCCCGTTGCTCGTCTAGAATCCATTCGCATGCTTCTTGCTTATGTTACCCTCATAACTTCAAGTTGCAACAAATGGATGTTAAGAGTGCTTTTCTTAATGGTCCCTTAAAAGAATTGGTGTATGTCAAGCAACCTCCAGGCTTTGAGGACCCCCTCTTCCCGGACCATGTCTACAAACTCGATAAGGCACTATATGGTCTCAAGCAAGCCCCACGTGCATGGTATGAGTGCCTTAGAGAGCTTTTGTTAGGCCGTGGTTTCGAAGTAGGCCTCATTGATCCCACTCTTTTTACTAAGAAAGTTGGAGGAAACTTGTTCATTTGCCAAATCTATGTTGATGACATTATCTTTGGGTCTACTAACAAATCTTTTAATGAGGATTTTTCTAAGCTCATGACCGACCGCTTTGAGATGTCTATGATGGGGGAGTTGGAATTCTTTCTTGGATTTGAAGTCAAGCAATTGAGGAAAGGGACTTTCATCAACCAAGCTAAATATGTCCAAGATATGCTCAAGAAGTTCAACCTTGATCAAGTAAATGGAGTCAAAACTCCCATGCCCACAAAGGTTAATCTTGATCTTGATCCCAAGGGTAAGGATGTGGATCAAAAGCTTTATCGCTCGATGATTGGTTCTTTACTCTATCTTTGTGCATCTCGACCAGATATTATGTTGAGTGTGGGTATGTGTGCAAGATTCCAAGTGCGCCAAAGGAAATCCACATGGTGGCGGTCAAGGGAATCTTTCGATATTTGGTTCATACCCCTAACTTTGGGCTGTGGTACCCAAAGGGGGCCAGCTTTGACCTCATTGGATACATGGATTCGGATTGGGCAGGAGACAAAGTGGAAAGAAAGTCTACCTCCGGTGCTTGTCAATTTCTTGGGAGGTCTTTGGTGTGTTGGTCCTCGAAGAAGCAAAACGGCGTGTCTTTGTCCACCGCCGAAGCTGAGTACATCTCTGCCGCAAGTTGTTGTGCTCAATTGCTATGGATGAAGCAAACTTTGAAGGATCTTGCACTCTCTTTCGTCAAGGTGCCACTTCTTTGTTACAATGAGAGTGCTATTGCTATTGCTCACAACCCGGTTCAACACAACAAGACCAAGCACATTGAGATTCGTCATCATTTCATTCGGGATCATGTTGCTAGAGGAGACATTTCTTTGGAGTATGTTCCTACCAAGGCCAATCTTGCGGATCTTTTCACGAAGCCACTTGATGAAGCAAGGTTCCAAGAGTTGAGGCATGAACTAAATATCATTGATTCTAGCAACATGGCTTGAGTATCTTGCACACCTACCCAGGTCTCAAAGAATATCTTGTTTGTATGTACGCATGGTTTTAGGGGGAGTGTGGTTCCTCATATGAACCAACACTCCTCCTATTATGCACAAATTAATGTACTCATTCTCTATGGTCTCTCAAGGAGACAAAATGAGCTTAAATGATGAGTTTTGGTAATGAACCCAAGATACATCTTCGCAGTTTCAAGCCAAATATACTCATATATGGTGGCCTAGGCCACCGACATTGTTTTGTTTGGCTCGTAGTCTTTTTGCGTGTTGTTTTCTTTGTTGGATCTGTTTTTGTCATTTCTTCACAGTTTGTGCCTCTTATCCCAAGCCTTTTCTCATTCCCTAGACCCTCTTTTCCCTGCACAAGGTTGCTTTCTCTTGCCAATCAAAATCTGGAGCGCGTTTCCTGGGAATCGTTGGTAGTTCCGGCCGGATCCGGTACTACCGGTTAGGGCCAAATCTCTTAGAAATTTCACTCTGATCGGAAGTACCACTCCTTCCTGAAAATCCAACATCGTCGGTAGTTCCGGCCCCTGGCCGGTACTACCGGTCGAGCAAGTCCCCTTTAAGTGACGGGCCAGGGGGCACGTGGTCTTCTTCCCCATTTCCCCCCTGACCCCATCTTAATAACTCTCTTCCCGAAGAAGCGCTCCACGGTGTCGCCGCTGGCCACACCGATTCTGGCCGTCCCTCCTCAGATCGGCTCCGTGGGATTCTTCCCCTCCTCGATCCCCCGCCATGGACCCTGGTATTTGCTCCTCTCATACTCCATTCATGGAGATCTGGACACTTCTTGTGCTTGAGTAGGACATGCCATGTCTAGGGCCCTTCTTTGGCTAGAACTGTTATGGGAGATCTTGGTAGGGCTAGGATTCGACTTTAGACCATATTGCCTCAGTACATTGTCTAGTTCTCAAAAATTGGTGCATCGAGTTTCGTAGATCTGTGATTTCCAGTCGAACTGCCCTGCTCGTGTCCTGACCAGTACTACCGGTGCGGCTCCGTCGGTACTACCGACGGGGTCATCCCACCGGTACTACTGCTGGGGGCATGACCGGTACTTCCGGTGCGCCCTGTGCCATCGGTAGTTCCGGCCGCCAGGCGGAACTTCCGATGCACAAGTTGTTTGATGTCTGCCTGTGTACTGTGTCAATCTAGTCTAGTTGTTTTTCTTTTTTGTTTCGACCTTGTGCACTTATCCTCGATTCCCTCCCTTCTATTTGCTTTCTTCTTAGGGCAAGGTGGTTCCCATGGCAGATCCAAGCGGTCTCGTGCTCCCTCTCGTGGACCGTCAGAGATTGATGAGGATGATCGGGAGGTCATGCGCCCTCCCAGTCAGACTGCTCATCAGAAGACTGCAGCTGAGCGTCGTGCTGCTGCTGCGGAAGGTAAAAGACCTGTTCTGTCCAATCAAAATAAGACCACCTCTGGACCTGATTCGAGCAAGAAGAAGATCTCCTCTTGGCCTCAGCTTGCATATGAGGAGTTTCGCAAGACTGATCCCTACATTGTTCCTCATGACCGCCTGGCTCAAGATCCTTTCTTCCATACCATGCGTCAAGCTGAGATCTATTCAGAGGTTTATGCTACCAAGAAGAAGAATGTTGTTGCTGATGGGTTCGTATCATGGAAAACAAAAAATTTCTACTGCAAGAACAAACAAAACCCAGATCTAATCTAGATAAAAGCCAAGATCTAATCTATTAGACATGTGCAACGAGATAGATCTGTACTAACCCTCGTAGATCCGAAAGCGTTACGAGATTAGATCTCGGGGTTGATGTAGTCGATCACTTGCCGATCTCAAGATCGGGTGGACGATCCTTCCGGCGCCGCGTTCCGGCAGCGCTTCCGCAGTCGGTCACACGTGCGGAGTCAAAGCAGACCTTCCTCTCCCCGTTCCAGCGAGCAGCGGAGGTAGTAGATCTCTCCATAGAATCCCAGCAGCACGACGGCGTGGTGGTGGTGGTGGTGGAGTAGAGAATTCTGCAGGGCTTCGCCTAAGCCAGAGCAGAGGGAAGGAGGAGGAGAGAGGCCGCGGCTAGGGTTTGATGTGTAGGGTGCAAGGGGGTGGCGCACCCTCCCCTCTATTTAAAGGAGGGAGGCGCCATGGGAGGTGGAGTCCTTGTAGGACTCCCCTCCCTCCTTGGCCGGCGGATTGGGAAGGGGGAAGGAGTCCTCCTCCCCCACTACTCCTTGTCTTGCCCTACAAGGATTCCTTGATCCTTTCTTGGTTTTCAAGCAAACTCCAAGAAATCTTCTAGAACCTTCCAGAACATTCCGAAACCTTCTAGAATCCCCATACAAATACTCCGGAACATTTCCTAACTTAGAAAATGATCCCCAATATATGAATCTTATTCTCCGGACAATTCCGGATCTCCTCGTGATGTCCTGGATCCAATCCGAGACTCCGAACAACATTCGGTCTCCAACACATATTCCATATCTACTTAAAACAACTTCGAACCTTAAGTGTGTCACCCTACGGTTCGTGAATATGCAGACATGATGAAGACACCTCTTCGATCAATAACCATCAGCGGGATTTGGAGATCCATAATGGCTCCCACATACTCAACGATGACTTCCTGATCGATAGAACCATTAACATACGAAACCAATTCCCTTTGTCACGCGATACTCTACTTATCCGAGGTTTGATCATCGGTATCTCCATACCTAGTTCTACCTCGTTACTGATAAGTACTCTTTACTCGTTCCGTGATATGTCATCCCTTGTGACCTAGTCACATGCTTGCAAGCTAACTAGATGACATTCCACCGAGAGGGACCAGAGCATATCTATCTGTCATATGGATGGACAAATCCCAATCTTGGTCCATGCGCTTCAACACATACTTTCAGAATACCCAATGTCACCTTTATAACCACCCAGTTACGAAGTGGTGTTTGATGTCATCAAAGTATCCATCCGGTGATGGTGATTAACATAACCTCATGGTCGAAGGATTAGGTTACTATGCATTTGAAAAGCTTGTAGCAAAACGAACTTAATGACTTGATCTTATGATATGCTTACTATGGGTGTGTGTCCATCACATCATTCTCCTAATGATATGATCTTGTTATTAACGACATCCAATGTCCATGATCAGGAAACCATGATCATCCATTAATCAACAAGCTAGCTTAACAAGAGGTTTACTAGGGACTCTTTCATGTTTACAAAACACACAAGTATTAATGTTTCCGGTTAATACAATTATAGCATGGGATGTAAACATTTATCATAAACATAAAGATATAATAATAACCACTTTATTATTGTCTCTTGGGCATATCTCCAATAGTTGCCCCTCAAAAGCACATCAACATTGCAAAGATGGAGAGCAACCCTGAGTACTTTGGTGAAGCACTCGATATGTGCAGGAGGTTTGGACTCATCAAGCTTATGCAACACCGTGAGAACTTTGATGAGAGGGCCATTGCTCAGTTCTACTCCACCCTCTACTTTGATACTGACCCTATTGATCGAACCATGAAGTGGATGACTCACAACAGGTATATGTCTGCTAAATGGTCTGAGTTTGCTACCCTTCCTGGCTACCCTATTTAGGAAGGCCGTCGTGCCAATGGGTGGTGGGTGCATAGGGGGAAGGCCTCCGAGCCAGAAGTTCTTGAGCCACTATACATTGAGGGCTGGGGCGTAAATGGAAATGTTGCCCATCTCCTTCCCACCTATGACATCATGCGCAAGGTCTATCAGAACACTATTGCTCCCAAGGAAGGTAACTTTGATCAGCTTCATGCTTTCCAGATTGATCTCATGTATCAAACTTACCGCCACAGAAACTCTCATGAGCCCCTTGATGTTATGGATTATATGTTTGAAGAAATCTGGTCCGCGATGATTGAGAAGAGGTCTTGTCCATATGCTCCTTACATCCAGACTGTCATCAATGCCAAATGGAGGGAGGCAATTGGCTCTATCTTCCATCAGGATGCTCTCACTATCCATGAGGAAAAGACTCTCCGTGTGATGAAACACAAGATACCTCACTCTTACGCTGAAAAGGAAGCTGCTGCTGCTAGGGCTGCTACGGATGCTAGTGATGGGAACCGTGCTGAGGCTTCTCCTCCACCCCAACTTGTGAGACAACCCTCTTGGGCCAAGAAGCTGCTGAAGAAGGTTAAGAAGACTTTCTGCTTCATTCAGGACCGTGAGTATTAGTCCTATGTTGCTTAGAGGCATAGTGTTCGAAGGGAGAAGGCCATCATGAGGAAGCTTGACATTGTAGTGTCTCCTGAGTCCAGCTCCGTCACCGCGCCCAAGGATGAGTGTGTCAACATGCATTCCAGGTGGACTGATAGTGATGATGAGCCCGAGATCTCCAATTAGTTTCCGCCTGCTTGGAACAATGCCTCTTGGGACCCCGAGCCGCCTCCTCCGTTCGTTGGTGGGTGGGGCGCGTAGATTGTCTAATTTATCCCTTTTTGGCGTCTTGATGCCAAAGGGGGAGAAATTGTTCCGTTAGGACCACGGGATTTGCATGGGTTGTGCCACGAGTGATGTCTACGCACTTCTATTCTTGTAGATAGTTGTTGGGCGTCCAAGTGCAGAGGTTTGTAGAACAGCAGCAAGTTTTCCCTTAAGTGGATCACCCAAGGTTTATCTAACTCAGGGAGGAAGTGGTCAAAGGTATCCCCTCTCAAGCAACCCTGCAATCAAGATACAAGAAGTCTCTTGTGTCCCCAACACACCCAATACACTTGTCAGGTGTATAGGTGCACTAGTTCGGCGAAGAGATAGTGAAATACAGGTGGTATAGATAATTATAAGTGGTAATAGTGATAGAAAATAGCTTGATGGCATGGAAAATACTAAAGTAAAACTGAAATAAAGAAGGAAGCAAGCAAACATGTAATAGATCTAATTGCAAACGGTGTATCAATGCTTAGAAACAAGGCCTAGGAATCATACTTTCGCTAGTGAACACTCTCATATAAATATCTTCTCTTTATGATACTACTCTAAATTACTCTCCGGTTGGACACTCTAATCTATGGTAGGGCTATAAGAGCACACCTCAAAGTTCATCTTTCCCATCTAGAAAACCCCACACTGTCACCTTGAGTACTAGATGAGTCCAACAAACACCACAATTTCATAAAGACATCCAACTCCAAAAATAACTCATAACAAGTATTTGTAATCTCTAGCCTAAGTGCCACCATGGTGTGCACGCTGTCACTTTCACACACATGGGGAGAGCAGAGATCTATTAAAGCACATGAGTAGCAAGGTAGATCTACTTGATTACAAAGCTCATGATCACAATATGATCATGCATAGAGAGAGAGATGAACACATAGCTACCGGTATAACCCTTAGCCTTGAGAGAGAACTACTCCCTCCTCATCATGGGAATCAGCAACGGTGATGGAGATGGCGGTGGAGATCGATGCAGATGGCTCTGAGGGCACTTCCCCATCCCGACAGGGTGCCAGAACAGAGACTTTCTATCCCCTGAATCTCCCATTCGGTGGCGGCAACGCTGCGGAACTTTTTGTGGATTTCTGATTGACCATCTAGGGTTTTTGCCTCGGGAGGAATATATAGGCGAAAGAGGCAAGGTCGATGGCCGGCCAAGGGGCCCACACCATGCCCTGGCGCGGCCTAGGGTTGCCCACGCCTGGGGGTGTGTGGCCAGGACCTGGCCCTCCTCCGTCTCGTATTCTGGCTCCATGAGTCTTCTAGTAAAATAGGAACTTTGGCTTTTGTCCCGTCTAATTCCGAGAATATTCATTTTCTAACTTTCTTGGAACCAAAAACATCAGAAAACAGGCAACTGGCACTGTGGCTCTTGTTAATAGGTTAGTCCAAGAAAGTGTATGAAAAGTACTCCAAAGTTGGAACAAAACATAAGAAAGTAAATAAAACCAAGCATGGAACATCAAAAATTATAGATACATTTGCAATGTATCAACATCCCCAAGCTTAACTCCTGCTCGTCCTCAAGTAGGTAATTGATAAAAAGAAAGAATAATTTTTGAGGTGACATGCACCATCATAAACTTGATCAAAGTATTTGTAAAACATTCAAAGGTAGGATCATAGTACTTCAACCAAAACATGAAATACAAAGTTCTAGAAATAAGACAGAGCAACTATGTTGCAACATGAAAAGGCACAAACAAAAGATTCATAAATAACAATGCTTTGCAAAACGTTTGTTTGTTTCACATAAATAAAACATAGCATAGTAGTATTCAGCTTGTCCCTCATAGAGTAGCAAACATAAATGCATAGGACACCTTCAAAGTTCATAAGAGTGACTAGATACAAATAGTTTAAAACAAGCAATATTAAGGTACAATCAACAAGTCTTGGGACAATGCACATAGAACTAAGAATGGCCACTATGCTCTCAAAGTAGGTGCATAAAGATAGAAGGTGGAGACTCAACATAAAAGTAAAAGAAAGGCCTTCATAGAAGGACGTAGGGATTCAAGTCTCATAAAGAGCTTCCAAAAATTATGGTACTTATTAGCTTTCAGATCTCATTGCCCCTATCATAAGCATCTTGAAGTGATTAAGGTTAAAGTGAACAAACTATGGTGTACATGCTTGACGAAGTATAAGTTAGAAACCTCATGTCCCTTGAATACGAGGGCCGCTCCTCATGCTACTCAAGTTTAGTCACCGGTAAGTTCTTGTCATCCTAAGTACATGTGTATCATAGAGAACCACCAACAGGGTACCCCTTGCCCGATGATATGGAAGAATCCCCATATCAAAATGACAAGGCAAGCAGACAACGAGCATCTTAGCAATCTTCTTATTTACCATGGGAATATGGTGCTTTTTTCTCTATTTCCTCTTTTCATAATCTCATTTTTTTTCCTCTTTTCTCTTTTTTTCTCAATATAGGACTCTTTTTTTTATAAGAAGAATGCTTCATAGACAGCTCATTATGGTTACGCTGCAGGTTTCCACCATGTCAGCATGGATTAGACCAGCGGCCCAGGCGTTTCTCTAACACATATACATAACTCCATGGACTTACAAGCTCCCCTTTCATTTCACACCGACGACATCCATAGACAAAAGAGCATGATATCAACTAGGTACAAAGTACAAGTGCAATGTTGAAAGCATTCCCCATGACAGCATGGTTCTACTAATCCCCAACAAATAAGTGCAAGCATATACAACATAGACGACACAATGGTTCAAGTTTATTAAGGGCGAGAAAAGTAAAGTGTGCTATCAAGTTCGTGAGAGCTTTAATCACTAGTTTTATCATAACAAGTTTAATTCAGAAGGTAAACAAAAGCATGAATATACTTGGAATAGCATATGCTAATAGGTAGGTATGGTGGACTCTTTGGAATAACTTGGTTTAGGGAGTTGGATGCATGAGTGGAACTCATACTTGGTTGTCGAGGCTAGCAAAATACTGGGAGCGACAAACTAAGAGAGCAATAATGGCCATAATCATGCAGAGCGACAAAACATCATTGATCAAAGCATAAAGTGATACTACAAGTTGAAAACTAAAGGATCATAAAGGCTATGGTGACTTGAGATAGTCATAACATGGTGTGAGCATGCGCCAAGTCAACCCAAATAAAACATCAAAGGGGAATACCACAATACTATGCTTTAATATGCTAAAACAACGCATGATTATTCAAAGGCACATTAAGCAATCTCAATTGTTTATAACAAGTCATGCTACATCAAAGAATACTAAGCATAAAGCCAAAACAATATCGAGCATGGCATGACGAAGCATAGGCTACAGTCAAAAACAAGCTCTCTTTACCACTTAAGCATGAACTTTCCTACTCTTTTTCCAATCCAAACCAAAGTATTTGAAAACCAATGTATGAAAGAGGGGGTCCAACCAATTTATTCAGAAAACTAAGAAAACCAAGCAAACGAAAACCAAAACAAAAACGAAAAAGAAGACGCTCCAAGAACAACACAACTGTGCATGAAACAATAAAAATGAAGCGTTTGGAAGAAACCTGGGATTTTTATTGATGAAGAGGGGATGCCTTGGGCATCCCCAAGCTTTGACGCTTGTACTTCTTGGATATTTCTTGGGGTGACACGCGTGGCATCCCCAAGCTTGAGCTTTAGTCCATCTATCATCTCATTACTCATTCCTCCCATACACCTAAATTTTTCCTTCATACAAAACTTCACACAATATTTATTAGCAACATTAGTGCACTCAGGATAATAGGTCTTTAGGTTCAGTTCTAACACCAATAAAACTTCCATTAAAACACTAGCTACTGTAGCACTTCCCTCAAAAATCTCAAATCACAAAATAACCGTACACATACGATTTAGAATTCTCATCATAAAATGGGAAAGAAGATATGATTTTTTTCTAGATTGAAATCATTCACTTTTCCTCACGTTGAAATCATCACAAAGTAATTGGAAGAAAAAGTGCTTGAGAAGCTCATGGATATATTCTATGGTGGCTTCTCCAATAGTTCGAGCCATAGCTTCATTTCATTGTTTCTCTCATTTATTTTCTTCACTTTCTCATTGCCCTCAAGTACAAGTCATTTCTGACAAACTTTCTTTCCGGGTGGGCACGGATATGGATGGCAGGACAGGAGTGAAGATCCCTCAGCGACCAGACGTTTCACTGTCTGATGACGAGTGGTCAACAGCCATTCTAGATGAAAGGACACAAGCCTAAAACTGGAATGCGGATCTATTTATCTGGAATTCCTATCTTCTTAAATAAAGAGTTGCCTATCTTAAGAAATGCTGTCCCCAAAAGAACTCAAAAAGGAACCAACAAGAAGCAAATGCAGAAAATGGCAGAAATCTATCAAAACAGACCAACAGGTAAAGATCATTTTTTTTGAAGACCTTATGTTGCTCAAATCGAAAAGTGTTGAACTAACGAAAGTTAGATAACAACCTGGGGCAGAAGCATAAAAATTCACGCCTCAAAAGTACGTACAGAGATTTTATACGAATTTTTATGTTGAAGCGCATAAATCTGTTTCGGGACAACAACTTTCCCAATCATTACTTCTCCTTCATTAGAGGTTACTCTTGGCACAAAAAGCAAATAAAAAGGATAAGGAGCGGTTATTACTGAAGTAATAACTTCTAAGACTCATCTAAAACTTTTGGGTTATCTCCCAATAAGTACTTTTCTTTAACGCCTTTAAGTTAGGCATGATAGTTTGAGAAGATGCTCACATAGGAAATATGAATTGAAGTAAAAGAGAGCA
The DNA here is from genome assembly GCA_916181665.1 of Avena sativa. Classification (NCBI taxonomy): domain Eukaryota; kingdom Viridiplantae; phylum Streptophyta; class Magnoliopsida; order Poales; family Poaceae; genus Avena; species Avena sativa. The sequence continues at coordinate 493,974,166 of OV702290.1, read as the reverse complement.
TCAAGAAGCAAATTCAAATCACATTTAAGTCTAACCCACTTCCTATGCATAGGAATCTTGTAAATAAACAAGTCATGAAAGCACAAAGCAACAAGCATAGTAAAGCTAAACAAGTGCAACTTCAAAATTTTGAACATAAAGAGGGGAAACTTAATATTGTTGAGACACATAAAACCATGTTTCCCTCTCTCATTATAACTTTAAGTAGCATCATGAATAAAATTAACAATATAACTATCACATAAAACATTCTTATCATGAGCCACATGCATTAAAAAATTAATACTCTCCACATAAACATATTCATTCTTATTAATTGTAGTGGGAGAGAACTCAACAAAATAGCTATCATTATTATTCTCATCACCATAATAATCAAATATAGGAGGCATATTGTAATAATTAATTTTCTCCTCAATAGTAGGTGGACTGAAAATATCATATTCATCATTGTAATCATCATATATTGGAGGTTTGGTATCATCATAAGCAATAGAATAGCTATCTTCCAAAGCTGGGGAACCAAAAAGATCATTTTCATAAAAACTAGCTTCCCCAATCTTAGACTTTTTCATAAAGAATTCATACTAACAACATTGCTATTAGCATGCAAATAAAGTTCCATAGGTTTTTTAATTTTCTCTTCAAACACTTCATGTCCTAACTCAAGATAAATACTATAAAGCTCTCTAATTTTTTTTTGTTTTCCATTAAGCCTAACTAGTGAAAATAAAAACAAGAAACAAAAAAATAAAATTGCAGAATCTAAAGGAAATAACTTCGAGCACTCACACGGGAGGATGTGAGTACCTTTTACCTTACCTCCCCGGCAACGGCGCTAGAAAATAGGCGTTTGCCGTGGGAGGTTCTTCTTCTTTGATCCTCCGGTGTGAATACCTTTTACCTTACCTCCCCGACAACGATGCCAGAAAATAACTTGATGTCTACGCACTTCTATTCTTGTAGACAGTTGTTGGGCCTCCAAATGTAGAGGTTTGTTGAACAGCAGCAAGTTTTCCCTTAAGTGGATCACCCAAGGTTTATCAAACTCAGGGAGGAAGTGGTCAAAGGTATCCCCTCTCAAGAAACCCTGCAATCAAGATACAAGAAGTCTCTTGTGTCCCCAACACACCCAATACACTTGTCAGGTGTATAGGTGCATGATGTGCTCGCCGTTCGATGTAGAGCTCGTTGGGAACCCCAAGAGGAAGGTATGATGAGCACATCAGCAAGTTTTCCCTCAGTTATGAAACCAAGGTTTAATCGAACCAGTAGGAGCAAGGAAACACCCCAAAGGTGTTACTAGCTGAGCTTTAGCAGGGCGCACTACCGGTTCTAGCAGCAACGTGGAGACCTGCACAACACAACCACAGAACTCTGTCCCCAACTTGCGATGAGGTTGTCAATCTCACCAATGTTGCTGAAAAACAAAGGATTAAATGTATCGAATGGAAGGAAGTAATAGTTTGCAGAAAGTAAACACAAAGCAGTAAACAGTTTGTAGATTTATGGTAAAAGAAAGGACCGGGGTCCATAGTTCACTAGAGGTGGCTCTCCTTAAGATAGATGACATGTTGGATGAACAAATTACAGCGGGACAATTGACAAACATCGAGAAAGCATACAAGCATATACTAATCATCTTGACTCCTTTGAGATTCGATTGGGCATTACAACAGTATACATAGACCGCCATCCAACTGCATCTATGACTAATAATCCACCTTCAGGTTATCATCCGAACCCCCTCCAGTATTAAGTTGCATGCAACGGATAATTGCATTACGAATTGCGTGTAAGGTAAAAAATACAATTGTTCTATGAACAAAGGATTGTTGTTTTGTCCCAAGTAGCAACAGCACATCTAGTATCTTAGAGATTTCTGTCACTTCCCCAGATTACCAGAGGCATGAACCCACTATCTAGCATAAATACTAACTCTTGGAGTTGCTAGCATCTACTTGGCCAAGATAGCTACTAACAACGGAAAGCATGCAAGATCACAAATAACAAAGACATGATAGAATCAATAATCAATCTGAAATATCATCTCAATATCCATTGGATCTCCGCAAACACAACATGCAGAATTACAAATAGATGATCTTGATCATGAACGGAGCTCACAAGATCTAAACATGAAAGCACAAAGGAGGAGAACCAGCCATCTAGCTACTACATGGATCCATAGTCCAAGGATGAACTACTCACGCAACACACCGGAGGCTTGAATGGTGATGAAGAAGGCCTCCAGGGTGAATTCCCCTCTCCGGCAGGGTGCCGGGAAGAGCTTCAGATCCCTCCCGGTCTAGGGATGGAGATGACGGTGGCTACAAACTCTTTCGTGGATTTTTGATCGGGTACTTAGGGTTTTCGTCCCGAGGGCAATATATAGGCGAAAGGAGAGGCCAAGGGGGTGCCGGGAGCGGCCACACCACCCCCTGGCGCGGGCCAGGCCTGGTCGCGCGGCCAGGTGGTGTGGTGGCTCCCTGGCCCTTCTCCGTCTCGTATTCTGGCACTTGATACCTACCGGAAAATAGGCACTTTGACTTTTGTCCCGTCCAATTCCGATAATATTCATTTTATGACTTTCCTGGAACCAAAAACAGCAGAAAACAAGCAGCTAGCACTGTGGCTCTTGTTAATAGGCACTGTTTGTTCACATAAAGAAAACATAGCATAATAGTATTCAGCTTGTCCCTCAATAGAGTAGCAAATATAAATGCACAGGACACCTTCAAAGTTCATAAGAGTGACTAGATACAGTAGTTTAAAACAAGCAATATCAAGTTATGCATCAATCAACTAGTCTTGGGACAATGCACATGGAACTAAGAATGGCCACTATGCTCTCAAAGTAAGTGCATAAAGATAGAAGGTGGAGACTCAATATAATGGTGGAAGAAAAGCCTTTGTAAAAAGGAAGTAGGGATTCAAGTCTCATAAAGAGCTTCCAAAAATTATGGTACTTATAGCTTTCAGCTCTCATTGCCCCTATCATAAGCATCTTGAAGGTGATTAAGGTTAAAATGACACAACTAAGAGGATATGCTTGACAAGTTATAAACCAAAATATCATGCCCCTTACTTACGAAGACCGATCCTCATGCTACTCAACTTCAGTCACAAGTAAGCTCTTGTCATTGTAAGTATATGTATATCATTAAGAACCGCCAACGGGGTACCCCTTGCACATGATACGGGAGCTTTCCCATAATCAAAATGACAAGGCAAGCAGACAATGAGCATCTTAGCGATCTTTTTATTTGCTATTTGCATAGGTTTTTATTGAGGATGCTTCATAGAGTGCTCATTATGGTGATGCTGCAAGTTTCCACCATGATTAGGCATGGCTTAGGCTAGCGGTCCAGGCGTTTCTCTAACACACATACAAACTCCATGATCTTACAAGTTCCACTTTTATTTCACACCGTCGGGATCCCTAAGCAAAAGAACATGATATCAACGGGGTACAAAGTACACGTGCAATGTTGAAAGCGTTCCCCATGAAACATGGTTCTACTAATTTCAACTTATAAAGCGCAAGCATATACGCAACAAAGAAGGACCCAATGCTTCAAGTTTATTAGAGGCAATAAAGTAAAGTGTGCCATCAAGTTCGTGAGAGCTTTAATCACTAGTTTTCTCATAACAAGTTTAATTTGGAAGGTAAACAAAAGCATGAATATACTTGGTATAGCATAAGCTAGTAGGTAGGTATGGTGGACTCTTTGGAATAACTTGGTTTAGGGAGTTGGATGCATGAGTGGAAATCATACTTGGTTGTGGAGGCTAGCAAAAGACTGGGAGCGACAAACTAAGAGAGCAATAATGGCCATAATCATGCAGAGCGACAAAACATCATTAATCAAAGCATAAAGTGATACTACAAGTTGAAAACTAAAGGATCATAAAGGATATGGTGACTTGAGATAGTCATAACATGGTGTGAGCATGCGCCAAGTCAACCCAAATAAAGCATCAAAGGAGAATACCACAATACTATGCTTTAATATGCTAAAACAACGCATGATTCATCCAAGGCACATTAAGCAATCTCAATTGTTTATAACAAGTCATGCTACAACAAAGAATACTAAGCTTAAAGCCAAAACAATATCAATCATGGCATCACAAAGCATAGGCCATAGTCAAAAACAAGCTCTTTTTATCACATAAGTATGAACTTTCCTACTCTTTTCCAAACCAAACCAAACCATTTGCAAACCAATGTATGAAAGAGGGGGTCCAACCAATTTATTCAGAAAACTAAGCAAACCAAGCAAACTAAAAACCAAAACGAAAACGAAAAAGAAGACGGTCCAAGAACAACACAACTGTCCATAAAACAATAAAAATGAAGTGTTTGGAAGAAACCTGGGATTTTTATTGATGAAGAAGGGGATGCATTGGGCATCCCCAAGCTTTGACGCTTGTAATTCTTGGATATTTATTGGGGTGACACGTGTGGCATCCCCAAGCTTGAGCTTTAGTCCATCCTTCATCTCATTACTCATTCCTTCCATACACCTGAAAATTTTCCTTCATACAAAACTTCACACAATCTTTATTAGCAACATTAGTGCACTCAAGATAAATAAGTCTTAAGGTTTAGTTCTAACACCAAATAAACTTCCATTAGAACACTAGATACTGTAGCACTTCCCTCAAAAATCTCAATTCCCCAAAATAAATCAAAAAGGAACCCACAAGAAGCAAATGCAGAAAATGGCAGAAATGTGGCAAAACAACCAGCAGGTAAAGACGAATTTTTTAGAAGACCGTCTGTTGATCAAATCAAAAAGTGTTGAACTAACGAAAGTTAGATAACAACCTGGGGCAGAAGCACAAAAAATTACATCTCAATCCGACATAAATAGCTCTCTCACGAATTTTTACGGTGAAGCACAAAAATCTGTTTCGGGACAGCAACTTTCGCAATCATTACTTCACTCTCATTAGAGGTTACTCTTGGCACAAAAAGCAAATAAAAAGGATAAAGAGAGGTTATTAAAGAGGTAATAACTTCCAAGACTCATCTAAAACTTTTGGGTTATCTCCCAATAAGTACTTTTCTTTAACGCCTTTAAGTTAGGCATAAGAAGCAAAGAAAGAATCAAGTGTTCTCAAATGAAGAAGCATTAAAACCAAATTTTGTTTTCATAGGAGAAGCAAAAGAAATATTTTCTCTCTTTTTAGGGAAGTGTTCTATACGTTTCTTGAGTGGGAGTTGATATTTAATGGTGCCTTCTTTCATATCAATGATGGCACCAACAGTTCTAAGAAAAGGTCTTCCCAAAGTAATAGGACAAGAAGCATTGTATTCAACATCCAAAACATAAAAGTCAACGGGGATATAGGAATCGTTAACCATAATAAGAACATCATTAAGACTCCCCATGAGTTTCTTTTTAGCATTATCATCAAGTGGGACATTCAAATAAGAATCTTCAAGAGGAGGCAAATCAAGCATATCATAAATCCTTCTAGGCATAATAGAAACACTACTACCAAGATCATATAAAGCTTTAAAATCAAAGTCATTCACTTTCATATTAATGATGGGTTCCCAACCATCCTCTTGTTTTATAGGAATAGAAGCTTTATGTTTCATCTTTTCTTCCTTAATCTTTATGAGAGCATCGGTAATGTGTTTTGTAAAGGCCATGTTCATAGCACTAGCATTAGGACTTTTAGCAAGCTTTTGTAGGAACTTAATAACTTCAGAGATATTGCAACCATCAAGATCAAAATCAAATTTCTCATCTAAAGTATTAGAACTATTACTAGCCTCAACACTAGTGGTGGTGATAGTAGAAACACTAATGTTTCTAGCAATTTCATCTTCTCTTTCTCACTTAGCATGTAATTCAGCTAATAGTCTAACATTTTCATCAATTCTTACTTGTATAGAATTGGTAGCTGCAAAGGGATTATCATTAGTTTCAGGTTTAGCAGCCATTTTATTCAAATAAGATTGAGCTTCAGCCAAAGATGCTATATTTCTTTCAGCATTAGAGAGTTTTTCCTCAATAGTTTTATTGAAAGCAGTTTGTTTACTAATAAACTCTTTAAGCATAACTTCAAGTTCAGAGGGAGCACTCTTATTATTGTTGTAAGAATTTCCATAAGCATTACCATTGTTGGGAGGATATGGCTTATAATTGTTGTTACCAAAATTGTTCCTGTAAGCATTATTACCATAAGCATTGTTGCCAAAATTATTATTTCTTATGAAGTTGACATCAACTTGCTCTTCTTGAGCAACTAAAGAAGCTAAAGGAACATTATTTGGATCAATATGGGCTTTTCCATTAACAAGCATAGACATAATAATATCAATCTTATCACTCAAGGAGGAGGTTTCCTCAATAGAATTTACCTTCTTACCTTGTGGAGCTCTCTCAGTATGCCATTCAGAATAATTACCCATCATATTGTCCAGAAGTTTTGTTGCAGCACCCAAAGTGATGGTCATAAAGGTACCTTCAGCAGCAGAATCCAATAGGTTCCTTAAAGAATAGTTCAATCCTGCATAAAAAGTTTGGATGATCATCCAAGCAGTCAGTCCATGAGTGGGACAATTCTTTACCAAAGATTTCATTCTTTCCCAAGCTTGAGCAACATGCTCATTATCAAGTTGTTTAAACTTCATTATTTCACTTCTCATGGATATAATCTTAGCAGGAGGATAGTATTTTCCAATAAAAGCATCTTTGCACTTAGTCCAAGAATCAATACTATTCCTAGTTAAGGAATTTAACCACTCTTTAGCTTTTCCTCTCAAAGAGAAAGGAAACAATTTCAGCTTAATAATATCACCATCTATATCCCTATGCTTTTGCATCTCACAAAGTTCAACAAAGTTATTTAGATGGGAAACAACATCTTCATTACCAATACCAGAAAATTGTTCTCTCATAACAAGATTGAGCAAAGCAGGTTCTATTTCAAAGAAAGTAGCTTCAGGAATAGGTGGAGCAATAGGTGTGCTCATAAAATCATTGTTGTTGGTGCTAGTGAAGTCACACAACTTAGTGTTTTCAATAGTAGTCATTTTTTGGATTTTCAAATAAGAAAGCAAACTAGTAAAACTATTTTTTTGTGTTTTTTGAAGAACAAAACAAGCAAACAAAGCAAAAAAAAGAAAACTAAGCAAAACAAAAACAACAAAGTAAAGAGATTGGTTATGAGGGTCTCCCCTTGTGAAGATGTCCTTGAGTCCCCGGCAACGGCGCCAGAAAAGATCTTGATGTGCTCGTCGTTCGTTGTAGAGCTCGTTGGGAACCCCAAGAGGAAGGTATGATGAGCACAACAACAAGTTTTCCCTCAGTTATGAAACCAAGGTTTAATCGAACCAGTAGGAGCAAGGAAACACCCCAAAGGTGTTACTAGCTGAGCTTTGGCAGGGCGCACTACCGGTGCTAGTAGCAACGTGGAGACCTGCACAACACAACCACAGAACTTTGTCCCCAACTTGCGACGAGGTTGTCAATCTCACCGTGTTTTGCGGAAAACAAAGGATTAAACGTATCGAATGGAAAGAAGTAAAAGTTTGCAGAAAGTAAACACAAAGCAGTAAAAGATTGTAGATTGTATGTAAATAAAAAGGACCGGGATCCATAGTTCACTAGAGGTGGCTCTCCTTAGATAGATAACATGCTGGGTGAACAAATTACAGCGAAGCAATTGACAAACATCGAGAAAGCAATACATGCATATACTAATCATCTTGACTCCCTTGAGACTTGATTGGGCATTACAACATAATACATAGACCGCCATCCAACTGCATCTATGACTAATAATCCACCTTCAAGTTATCATCCGAACCCCCTCCAGTATTAAGTTGCAAGCAACAGATTATTGCTTTATGAACTGCGTGTAAAGTAAACAATACGATTGTTCTATGAACAAAGGATTGTTGTTTTCTCCCTAGTATCAATAGCGCATCTAGTACCTTAGAGATTTCTGTCACTTCCCCAGATTACCAGAGGCATGAACCCACTATCGAGCATAAATACTAACTCTTGGAGTTGCTAGCATCTACTTGTCGAAGATAGCTACTAACAACGGAAAGCATGCAAGATCACAAATAACAAAGACATGATAGAATCAATAATCAATATGAAATAGTATCTCAATATCCATCGAATCCCCGCAAACACAACATGTATGAATTACAAATAGATGATCTTGATCATGAACGGAGCTCACAAGATCTAAACATGAAAGCACAAAGGAGGAGAACCAGCCATCTAGCTACTACATGGATCCGTAGTCCAAGGATGAACTACTCACACATCACACCGGAGGCTTGCATGGTGATGAAGAAGGCCTCCAGGGTGAATTCCCCTCTCTGGCAGGGTGCCGGGAAGAGCTTTAGATCCCTCCCGATCTAGGGATGGAGATGACGGCGGCTACAGACTCTTTCATGGATTTTTGATCGGGTACTTAGGGTTTTCGTCCCGAGGGCAATATATAGGCGAAAGGAGAGGCCGAGGGGGTGCCGGGAGCGGCCACACCACCCCCTGGCCGCGCGGCCAGGTGGTGTGGTGGCTCCCTGGCCCTTCTTCGTCTCGTATTCTGGCACTTGATCCCTTCCGGAAAAATAGGCACTTTGGCTTTTGTCCCGTCCAATTCCGAGAATATTCATTTTTTGACTTTCCTGGAACCAAAAACAACAGAAAACAGGCAGCTAACACTGTGGCTCTTATTAATAGGTTAGTCCAAGAAATCATATGAAAAGTACTCCAAAGTTGGAATAAAACACAAGAAAAGTGGATAAAACCAAGCATGGAACATCAAAAATTATAGATACATTTGCAATGTATCAGTGCACTAGTTCAGCGAAGAGATAGTGAAATACAAGTGGTATAGATAATTATAAGTGGTAACAGTGATAGAAAATAGCTTGATGGCGTGGAAAAGACTAAAGTAAAACTGAAATAAAGAAGGAAGCAAGCAAACATGTAACATATCTAATTGCAAACGGTGTATCAATGCTTAGAAACAAGGCCTAGGGATCATACTTTCGCTAGTGAACACTCTCATATAAATATCTTCTCTTTATGATACTACTCTAAACTACTCTCTGATTGGACACTCTAATCTATGGTAGGGCTATAACAGCACACCTCAAAGTAAGCCTTTCCCATCTAGAAAACCCCACACTATCACCTTGAGTACTAGATGAGTCCAACAAACACCACAATTTCATAAAGACATCCAACTCCAAAAATAACTCATAACAAGTATTTGTAATCTCTAGCCTAAATGCCACCATGGTGTGCACGCTGTCACTTTCACACACATGGGGAGAGGAGAGTTCTATTAAAGCACTTGAGTAGCAAGGTAGATCTACTTGATTACAAAACTCATGATCACAATATGATCATGCATAGAGAGAGAGATGAACACATAGCTACCGGTAGAACCCTTAGCCTCGAGAAAGAACTACTCCCTCCTCATCATGGGAATCAACAACGGTGATGGAGATGGCGGTGGAGATCGATGGAGATGGCTCCAGGGGCACTTCCCCGTCCCGGCAGGGTGCCGGAACAGAGACTTTCTGTCCCCTGAATCTCCCCTTCGGTGGCGGCGGTGCTGTGGAACTTTTCGTGGATTTCTGATTGACCATCTAGGGTTTTTGCCTCGGGAGGAATATATAGGCGAAAGAGGCAAGCTCGGTGGCTGGCCAGGGGGCCCACACCATGCCCTAGCGTGTCCTAGGGTTGCCCGCGCCTGGGGGTGTGTGGCCAGGACTTGGCCCTCCTCCGTCTCGTATTCTGGCTCCGTGAGTCTTTCGGTAAAATAGGAACTTTGGCTTTTGTCCCGTCCAATTCCGAGAATATTCATTTTCTGACTTTCCTGGAACCAAAAATAGCAAAAAACAGGCAACTGGCACTATGGCTCTTGTTAATAGGTTAGTCCAAGAAAGTGTATGAAAAGTACTCCAAAGTTGGAACAAAACATAAGAAAGTAAATAAAACCAAGCATGGAACATCAAAAATTATAGATACATTTGCAATGTATCAACGAGCTCGCTCTTTCTTTGATCGTTTTATGCTCGTGCACACTTTATTCAATTATGTATGTTTGTGGACCTCCGTTATTGTCTGTGGACCTCTTGTATGGTTGCTACTATGTTGATGAGACTATGTGTTAAGGTATCTTTGTGGTATTCTTATGAGGAATTGTGGTGGACGATTCTCAGTTATCCAATCTTTGTTTCACCACAATGGTTTTGGTGCAAGGTATGAGTTCCCCTCTTCTCTCATTTACTTCCTTACACCCTTGTTGGTCTATCTCGTTTGGGGGAGCTCCCTCCCATGTCTCCAGGGGGAGCCTCTCTTCTCTCTCTTTCCTTTTTGTTATTACTGCTTGTTATCCTCTGTGCAAATCTTGTGGGGTTGTCATCAAGCACCAAAAAGGGGGAGATTGAAAGGATATTATTTTCTCCTTATGTTTTTGGTGCTGATGACAACTCCTATTATGGTTTAACTATCTGTCCAAGTTACAGGGTTTATCTACGGACATGCTTGTGGGTAGACTTTTCTCGAAGAAGAGCTTGAAGACGGTGGCGCTTATTTTCACTTTCTCTTGTTTTATATTTTAGGCTACCATACTATCAAGAGGGAGTCCATCTAGGAAGGTTGTGGGAAATCAACATTTCATGCACAGACCGTATATCCACTTCCACAGCCATCCTAGTTTTCTTGTGAGAGAGTGTTCCCGCAGCTTTGGTGGGTTTTCTGCCCTGACAGATAGTACCGGCCAGGTGGCGGTAGTACCGCCCAAGGGGTTTCCTAGGGCTGTTCGGGCGGAACTTCCGGCTGAAGTTCTGGTCCTAATTCCGACGAGGCATTTTTTTGGTTCAGTAAGACTTCTGTCTAACTTTGCATATTTGTTGGAACTAGAGCTGGAATTTGGCTCGGTTGTACCGGCCTGACCAGCGCCCTGGCTCCCTGAGCGGTAGTACCGCCACGCCTGACCGGTAGTACCGGCCACCCTCGATCACCGGTAGTTCCGGGTCCAGTTCCGGACCCAATTCGGACGTTGGGCTGTGCGGGTCAGATAACCTTCTGCCTCACACTGCTTATTTGTTGGTAATAGGGCCATAACTGGGACCGGTACTTCCGGCCAGCCTTACGGGGCCACTGTCTGGTCTTTCTGACTGTTGCGTGGCCTTAGCTAGGCCGTTGATGGCTCGCCCACCGGTACTACTGGTCTGCCACCGGTAGTACCGATGGTGTTGGGGCTGGGCAGAATCTGCCCATTTGAAGGTGGCCTATTTAAGGCCCCTTCTTCCTCCTCCCATCTCATCTCTTTGTTTTCTCTCTCCTCCATTTTTACAAGAGCTTGACTTGCCTAGATCTCTCTCCCCACCCACTCAAATCTCTTGATCTTTTGAGCATTAGGAGAGGTGACCTAGATCTACACCTCCACCAAAGGAATCTTGATTTCCCCCACTCATCCTTCGTGGATTTTGTTACTCTTGGATTCTTGGAACCCTAGACGGTGTAGGGCATCCTCGGAACTAGGGCATTTGTTGTGAAGCTCCGTGGTGTCGTTGAGGGCCTTCAATTGAGTTGTGGAGCCTCCCCTCAACCTTATTGTAAAGGTTTCGGTTGGCGCCTTCAAGGTCACCGGTTAGTGGATTGTGAGGCCACCTCTGTGGTGGTACTCAGCGGAGAAGAAGGTGAGGCCTTTGTGGTGCTTGGGTGACCTTGTTTGGCCCCGACACCTCTCCAACATAGACGTAGCTTCCTTGGAAGTGAACTACGGGAATTACATCTCCGTGTCCCCTTGTCGGTTCTTTCGCTCTACTCCTTTACTTCTTGCAATTACTCTCTCGTTTACTTGTTATGTTGCTTGCCATTTAGGATATTCACGTAGCTGCATTTCTAGTGAATTTTACTTTGTGCTAAGCCTTAAAAGTGCAATAAAAGATTAAAATTGATAGTCTCCTATTCACCCCCTCTAGTCGACAAAAGTTGGGCCTTTCATCTACGAATCGAAATCGGAATCGTCCTCCGTCGAGGACTCCACATGTGTTGACGAGAACTGGTCTAGGCAGCGGTCGTCGTCATCGTCGATCGTCTGTGGTCTGGCTAGCTGCGTCTCGATGAACGTCCGGTGGCGTGCCTTCTCGGCCCTCCTCGCCCGGTGGCGTGCCTTGCGCTCCTTCTTCCTCTGCGCGTAGAAGGCGACCTCGGCGTTAACGTCCTCTAGGAAGTGGGCGGCCCATTCCACCCTCAGACGCTCGTCCTTCTCGGCGTGGTAGAGGTGCAAGAGCCACGCGTCGTGGCGCCACTGCTCCTCCTTGGTGATGAGGCACGACGACGGCGTGAGCATCTCTGCCTGCTCGCGCGTCCAAACGTCATGGAAGTTCATCTATGTGCGAGGGCGGCCGAGGCGCCACGCCGCCGTGTTGATCACGCGCGCTGCCTTGTGCGTCATCTCGAACGTGCCGAGGACGATGTGGTCACCAATGCTGCAGATCTCGGCGTAGAACGTGTCATTGGGGGGGCGTACCCCATGGAAGCCAGACGATGAGCGTGGCGATGCCATTCGGAGGTGGCAGAAGCGGGCACTTGACGGGGCAGGAAGGGGCTATGGCGCGGCGGCGAGGCATCTGACGAGCGGTGCGTGGCACAGGTGAGATGTGGAATTTTTTGGAGCGAGTGAAACTTCAGCGGCAGTTGAGCGGTGCGCGGGCACTTGGTTTATAGCGCGCGGGGAAGCCGGCGCCCAACATATCCTGCATGAAATGTAGAAAATTGTCGCGCCCTGCAATTTTTTGGCGTGCGTGCTATTTTACAACTTCTCCTAGAGTAGAGCGCGCACCCTCCCTCGGCTAAATTAGCAGTTTTCATTGCGCGGGCGCGATATACGACGCCTGTTGGAATTTCTCTAAAGACGATTGTAGCTATAGAACTGAAAGTCTATTGGTTGCTTTGAGTACAAAACGACAAAAATGACCCAGGCCTTAATGAATTCCACAAAACAATCCTTGCTCGTAGCGCCATACATGGGGTGTTACCTTTAACATTAGGGCCAGCTGCAATGGGGATATACTTGCTATCGACGTGGCATTGCGGGACCCAAGGGTTGTGATGGTACCATCATCTAGAGTTATGCTACCCCATCAAAGGTAGCATCATGGATCTACGCCCTATCTTAGTTAGGACGTGAGCGGCTGGTCTAGTCCGACCCTAGCCCACCATTTCTTCTCAAATCACCCTTCCTTCTCTCCCTCTCATTCTCTCCCCAACTCACCCCTTCAAATCCTTCCATTTGGGTGAGATTTCTTCATGGATTCGGACCTCCCAAGTGCAATTAGTTACTCTCCCTCATATCTCTTACTTTTGTACAATTGGGATCTTGTATTTTTGTGGTTTTTGTCCAAATTTTGGAATCCCTAGAATTTTCATTTAGATGCAAGCAAAATTTTGTTGTATTTCTCAATGGTGGGTGGTACGATGGCTATGAAGCATACTGCTTAAGTTTGTTGGCTTAGGGTTATGGTTTTTGTGAGAATATTAGGTTAGGGTTGGGCCTAGATCTAGTTAGGTTACGTGGCTAGGATTTTATGTTAACCTTTCCATGAGTAGTTAGAACTTCTTGTTTTGAACATATCTTGGTTCATAGATATGATAGATGCTATAGGGGTAGCTTACAAGAGGTGGGAAGTGGAGGAAGCTTAGGTATTCTAGGATTAAGATTGCGCACGCAATGTTTACTTAGGTTTGGCCCCTCTCAATCGAGGTAAAGACCTACTCCTGCTTGATATTGTATTGCACTATATCAATTACAAGGGTGTCAAAGGCGGTATGTCGACTAGGGCTAGGTGGTTATTCCTCTAAGGCGTGGAAAGTAATGTGTGTAGTTCTTTTCTAGGGGTTCCATGCAGAGGTTTATATGGGACCATCGGCTAGGGTTTACAAGATAGGATCCTGAATCGTCTACTAGGTTGTAGCTTGCCCCTCAAGTCGCCTAACTAGACCTTTGATATGTTGTAAACGTATCTATAATTTTTGATGTTCCATGCTTGTTTTATATCCACTTTCTTATATTTTGTTCACACTTTGAGGTATTTTTTATACATTTTCAGGAACTAGCCTATTAACAAGATGCCATAGTGCCAGTTGTCTGTTTTCTACTGTTTTGGGGTTTCAGAAAAGCGAGTATGGAAATATTCTCGGAATTGGACCGGACAAAAGCCAAAGTCAATATTTTACCCGAAGCAACACGGAGTCCAGAGGGGAGACGAAGTGGCGCACCAGGGCGGCCACACCTAGTGGCGGCGCGGCCAGCCCTAGGGTGTGCCACCGGGGGGTAAGGGCCCCCTGGTACTCCACCGACCTTGTCCCTTCGCCTATAAAATCCTCCCGGGACAAAAACCCTAAGCACCCGATAAAAATTCCACGAGAGAATCTATAGCTGTCGCCATCTCCATCCCTAGATCGGGAGGGATCTGAAGCTCTTCCCGCCACCCCGCCGGAGGGGAGAGATCATCTTGTAGGCCTTCTTCATCACCATGCCTGCCTCTGGTGTGACGCGTGAGTAGTTCATCCTTGGACTAGGGGTCCATGTAGTAGCTAGATGGTTGGTTCTCCTCCTTTGTGCTATCATGTTTAGATCTTGTGAGCTCCGTTCATGATCAAGATCATCTATTTGTAATCTTACATGTTATGTTTGCAGGGATCCGATGGATATTGAGATGCTATTTCAGATTGATTATTGACTCTATCATGTCTATGTTATTTGTGATCTTGCATGCTCTCTGTTGTTTGTAACTATCGTGGCCAAATAGATGCTTGCAACTCTAAGAGGGAGTATTTATGCTCGATAGTGGGTTCATGCCTCTAGTAATCTGGGGAAGTGATAGGAATCTCTAAGGTTGTAGATGTGCTGTTGCTACTAGGGAGAAAACAACAATCCTTTGTCCATGGGACACTCATATTGTTTACTTTACACACTTTGCTTAATGCAATTATCTACTGCTTATAACTTAAGACTAGAAGGGGTTCAGACAATAACCGGAAGGTGGATTATTAGTCATAGATGCAGTTGGATTACGGTATATGTATAATGTTGTAATACCCAATCAAATCTCATAGGAGTCAAGATATCTAGTATATGTATTGTATGCTTTCTCGAATCTGTCAATTGCCACGCAGTAATTTGTTCACCCAACATGCTATTTATCTTAAGGAGAATCACCTCTAGTGAACTATGGACCCCAGTCCATTCTTTTACCATTGATATACCATCTACTATTACTATTTACTATTTACCTTTTGCAAGCAATTACTATCTTCCACAGTATACGTTTAATCCTTTATTTTCAGCAAAACCAGTGAGATTGATAACCTCATTGTAAGTTGGGGCAAAGTTCTGTGGTTGTGTTGTGCAGGATTCCAAGTTGCTGGCAATATCTTGGAGTTGTTTCCTTGCTCCTACTGGTTCGATAACCTTGGTTTTATAACTGAGGGAAAACTTGCTGCTGTGCTCATCACACCTTCCTCTTAGGGTTCCCAACGAGCTCTACATTTTGAGCCATCAACCTTCTAGAATGAGCTTGATTCTAACGGGCATCGCCTAGCACCGCAGTCTCCCGGGCGACATCATGTTGAAAGGATAGAGATGACGTCTAGAGGAGGAGGTGAATAGGCAATTTAAAACTATTGCGATTTTGACGTGAAAGAATACAGAATCAAACTAACATTTGATCATTGTTTTTTCGTGAAAACTCATGATTTTCTCCCATACACCACTATGGAATAGCTTCATTAAGGCACATTTTCATATGTTTGTTATCACAAAATGGACGGCAATACTCAATCATATGATCTTCTCAAGATTCTTATCTTGATCTTTCTCTTCTCAACCTTGATGATGAGCACCACTTGATATCATTCTCTCACGAGCTATATGAAATATTTATTTCTGATGCATGCCCGTTGAAAGATACCTAGACCACATAGATAAAACAAAGGCACATATATAATGGATTAGTTCATGAAACATAATATACAAATCTTACCATACCAGAAGACAAGTGGTACAATCTTTATGCAATATGCTTTATGTTGACCAACTTGAATCCAATCTTCACTCTTTATATTGGTCAAACATGTATCTTCTCATGCTCTATCTAAATATATTTAGGTACATAAAGAACTCCTTGCTTGATTGAATGCTATAACATCAACTTAGAGACATATCTCGAATTCTTCTCTTGGGATCAAAATCTCAATATCTTGATCATCCACTGATTAACACATAAGAAAGAGCATGGCTAAATTGATTTCTACACAAGAACTCCCATCTTCATTTATTCTTCTTGATCATATCATATTCTTATCCTCAAATCGATGATCTTGATGCTAATACTCAAGGTATATCTTTATCTTCATGGAATCCATACTTGAATCTAACACATGGACTACAAGCATGACCCATGAAATATTCCTTCGTATAAAACTTAACAAAAACATTAGTCCAAAGGGATTGCCATTTATTACCAAAACCACACGTAGAGAAAATATACCCTTACACATATGTTGGGCCTACCTTATTGGGCATCCCCCCTTCACTAGTCCTCGGTGCTTCAGAGACTCATCGTGGGCTTTGAGTCGCCGAGTCATTAGATCATTGAATAACCACATGACATCAAATCGTCGAGACTCCGACTAGTCATTGAGAAATTCCTGAAACAATAAATACAAACGAAATGGCATCAACAGGGTTACATTATTCCCTACGTGCTCGGTCTTTTTGGCTTTGCGCGCGTTGGCTCGTGCCCGTTGGGACACATCATAACGCCAACTTTGCATGTCGCATAATAAGACAACTTCGGGAGTTGCCACTTCAGCAATTCACAGGTTTTTCCATTAGGGGTTGTCGCTTCGCCTGCCAAACCGTCCACCAGACTGTCTTGATGGGACAACTCAAGGAGTCGCCTCGAGATGGAGCAGGATCATTGATGGAGATTGATTCCCGTGCGTTAGTTACGGAGCGCATGATCTTCACTATGCTTAGACGTAGCACGATCATGGACACAAACTTCGACACGTTCGCACGACGCCCAACGGGCACCACACATGGCAGAGGGTTGTTCGGTAATTTCAGGCCGGCTACCTTTAAAGCTGAGTGGAGAGAGCGAGTAGGATCATTGTGTTGTAGTTCTTCCTCCTTTCTTTCTCCATGTTCTTCATCTTTCAGCACCCGCAGCATCCACCAAACCGAGCTTGACAACGTTGCAATGGCGGTCAAGGGATCTTGGACCAGATCGAAAGTGAAGTCAAAGGATCTGCTGTCGTACATCATCATTGGAATCATCCCCGAGCGGAGGCACAACATTTGGTGAATCCGAGATGATGAATAAATTCCACTAGCAAGGCCGGGTGAGTTCACCGTGTTCTTAGGGCATCCCCACCGGGTCGACCCAACTAGCCCAGGTGTGTCCGAACTTGTCCGCGCGGACGCGCACGACGTGCGTGGCGTCGCAGCGGCACGACCCATCCGTCCCGACACGCCGGCGCGACCCATCTGTGCACCTAATTTGCGTGACCTCTGGGTCGGCCCGGACAAAGGCTGGCCAAGGGCGTGTCCCCCCCCCCTCTCGCGCGTGCTAGTGGCCCACTCGCCAGCGAGAGACACAACAGTGGCGCCGATTCAGATGCAACCGTGACACCGATTCAGACGCAAAGGCCAACCTGACTGGCAACATCGATTCAGGCGCAACGTAGCAGCCTTCGCCATCAATGTCGACGGGCGCGTCAGTCTGTGACTGACGGGACGTTGCCTGAGTTCCTGTGTCGGCATTGATGGGCGAAGGCGCTAGAACCTCCACGCGTGCTCTACTTAAACAAACCCTAGCCCTCGTCGGTGTCGCACTCCCCTCCCATCATGACCTCCCTCCTCGGCGTAGCCATGGCGAGACCCACTCTGAAGTACTACGAGGCGTCCATGTTCGCCCACCATGGCATCCTCGCTCTACCACGCGTGATGATCCTGGAAGGCTTCGAGCTCAACCACTATGGGGTCCCGATGGCGCCGGTTCCGCGTGGTGCCGAGTTGGGACGCCGAATCAAAGAGCGCTGCCTCGAACTCCCGGAGTGGAAGAGGGCAATGCCCTGGTACGCGGCTTCGAGCTCCTATTGGGCGAGATTATTCAAGCTGGAGCACCGGGCGGCGCTTGCCATCTGCCATGAACACCTCCGCGAGGTCCACTCCGACGACCGCAATCGCGAAGGGAGGGTGCAATTCTAGGCGGTTCCAGGACACACCATCTCCTCCGCCATCAGCGATGCGCTCCGCCCAGACTTCTTGATGGAGGCTAACCGCGCCGGAATCATCGAGATTTCCGACAGCAGCAGCGAGGACGCCGACGACGACGCGACCGAGGAAGACGGGGCGGAGGAGGACGGTGCAGCCGCGGAAGATGGCGACGAAGAGGACATCGGAAGCGAGATCGTCGATTAGGGTTTCATTTAGTGTTCCGCTAGGTTTCATTTCTTCGATTGAAAACCTTGCCGTTGAATACCATCTCAAATTTATGCACCGATGTTGTTCTTGTTCACACACTGAATTGTGTGCCGTCTCAAAATTATCTATCTACAAAGAGGACATCAGACATTTGAGTTGCGTCGCAGGACACGGCTGGCCGGACAGGCCGGACCGCGACCACAAAATGGCCGCGGGCTGACCAAACGGACAATTTTGGTCATGTATTTGGGTCGGCCCGGTGGAGATGGACTTAAGCTTCCTGAGTCGTGGCCTCTTTTTTTTTCCTAATTCCACGTTTTTCCATCACATATTGGCGTTTTATGACATTCAATGTTTTTACCTTTTGAAAGAAAAAATCTAAAAAGAACTACATGAGGAGATGTTACCTGGGACGGCCCTGCAGGAGCCCCTCATGGGCGTCAGGGCGGGAGCGGGCGCCTGGAGCATCATACAGGAGCTTGCTCACGCGAAGGAAAAGGGCCACGAAGGTTCCAGTTGGACTTGGATACAACAATACTTGGTGCACTTTTGTTTGTCGTACCTGGTGGCTGGTGCACGTTGATTCCTATACAACGTCCACAGCGTCAACTATGGGCGTGATCCGCGCCCGCTCCCGTTGCTACCCACTCTACATGGCTCGGCCCGTAAGTATCACTGCATCTGGTCTTTTGCCGGTTTTCAGAAGGTTCTAGAACCTTCTAGTTCAGGTTTCTTTGGTTTTTGTTTTTTTTCTCACTTTTTTTTTGTTTTCCGACTATTCTTTTTGTTTTTTTAATGTTTTTATTTTTTTTAAGTAATTTGAATATTTTTCTTTATCCTCAGCTAGATCTGTCTGATTAAGTATTACGTGAGAATTCCATGGGACTTGGCCGGAAAGTGTTCTTGCCTCTATCATTAGCTCGGGTAGTCCCCGTTTCAGGTGTTTCAGTCACCTTTGACCAATAGAGACTTCATAAGGGACCATTTGAGCTGCAGATCGTAATGCTCATAGAAAGGCATATTTCGAATATAGAGGACGTTCCCAACAATCCACGAGAATATCATACCCAACTATGAACCATGCCGACCACTATTGATTTGGTTTTACGTATAGTATCATAACTATTGAAATGACATATAGGAAGAGTAGCTGAAGATCCACCATCCAATTTAGGCATTGGGCAGAACTCTCTCAATCCAGGAACTAGCTCCTATCTCGATGATTCCATTTCTCTTTTTCAGAGTTAGCTTCTTTCCTATGGTCAAGAGTACTCTTGTTTCCTAGTCGAGCACTGCCTTGGAGAAGGTAGTGTGCCTATCGAGGACTCCTTTCCGTTGTATGGGAAGGATGGTGCGCCCCCCCAGAGAGAACCCGATTCTTTCCAGAAAGTTCGAATTCATTATGTTTAAAAAGAAATAAGGAAAAGAGGAGTAAGCGAGTAGGGTCAACAAGATTCTAAACGAATGACCAAAGCATCGGTTGCTTCCACTTGTTTGTTGCCTTCTTCGACCGACAGACAAGGTACCCCTCCTCTTTTTTCATGTATGTGGGCTGCCTGCCCCGTCCCGAATGGACGAACAGGAAGAAGCAAGCTGAAGAAAGGCGCGCGAGAGAGAGTTGATACTCCCCTCTTCCACAATTAGGTGAAGACCAGGAGGGCCGTCCACCTCACGTCAACCTTCCACTTCCCTCCCCTCGATAGGTCCCAGGTGGGCGGACGAGTGCGACCCGGAACAGTCTCTTGAGCCTTGGCCTCCAAACGCTCTGCTAACAGAGCAGAAAATCCGGAAGATTATTTAAAACGAATGACGCGCGTCACGCGCTTGGTAAAAAAGATAGTCAATCCGTTGTCAAGCAAGACGATAAAGCTTACTTTCACATCATTTGTTCAATTTGGTCGATCTGATACTTAGTTAACTCATTCATCTTGATGTTCCCACTGATACCTAATCGATAACGAAGCTGAATGGAGAGGTTCAC
Source organism: Avena sativa (assembly GCA_916181665.1). Classification (NCBI taxonomy): domain Eukaryota; kingdom Viridiplantae; phylum Streptophyta; class Magnoliopsida; order Poales; family Poaceae; genus Avena; species Avena sativa. The sequence goes on along the minus strand of OV702290.1, from coordinate 493,953,687 downwards.
CATGATGGGGGGTCAGGTACTTTCATTCTTTGCGTTCCGGAAAGAATGAAATGCATAGGGGAGCTTGCCACTCAACTGAATTGAGGCTTCCGTACAGCCAATGTGAGTAATCAGATGTGGGCTGCCCATCAAGGTGTGTCCGCCTTCCGTCTTGCTCTGAAATCGTTCCTATGGGATCGTGCGTGGCAGCTGGTATAGATGATGATGAAAGGCGGGCCGGTGCAGGTGAAAGAGGGGGTTTCGTCATATCCGTATGCGCACTCGTCGGGCCTGATAGGTGGTGGTATCACACCCTTCTCAAAGGAACCGTGCTCTAATCCTCTGAGCTACAGGCCCACCCGTCTCCACTGGATCTCTTTCCGGGGGTACCCCTTCATTTCGGGTTAAGAAGATGGGAAAGCGCCTTTCTCTCCTTCGCCTATGCCCTGGGCTCAATATTCTCAAAAGGATACCCAATTTTTTTTTATTTACTAAGCAGATCTCCACAAAGCTAGGAATGGGTTGCGTGATCCACTCTCTTCGGCTACTCTGAGCTATTTCCCCCTTTCGTAACTACTGTCGATTCAACAGTCACCTACCGGTTACCTTTGTAACTATACCAAACAGGCTGCAGATACATGTCCTCCACCTGTTTATCTACTACCATAAGCGGGAGCAGTTGCAGGTAAAGAGTGTTGTGAGGGCTTTCATTTGCGCGTTAAGGGCAGTTTCCGTTATAGCACTCAAAATCTGTGCCGTTAGTCTCAGCTAGAACAGAGGTTTAGCATCGACTAAATTCCGTATTCCGTACGTTAGGAAGGCGATCTGCACTTTCATCATAGCCTTGAACCGAAGAGAGCAATGCAAACAGTTCAGGAGGTCGCAAATCAAACCCTTAGTTCAGTGCTGGGTTTCATAAGTACTATCGGTCAATCATATCATTTTCTAGACGGAATGGGGTGTAGGCACGTTTATTGGAGCAGTTGGGAAGAACATTTTTTTTTGGAAACCTTCACGAGCAATCGTCGTTTTTTGATGGTTTTTCCGCTTTTCACAGCTGCTCTTTCCACACCCCCGGATATCTGGTGCCAAACCGTCGCCCCTTTCCTTATATATTCGATAATCGATACATAATATCACCCTTTTGAAGTTTTAGATTTTACCTATATTTCTCTTCTCATTAGGAAGAGATGTAGGGGCCCTACTATGATCCCTCAATTGAGTGATCGCTCAAGTCATAGACCTGAGACTGGGCCAACAATCATTCAGAATGATATTCCCTTGTGCGCTAAGTTACATACGATGAGGAACATTCCTCTTATCGGACAAGATCCACTGAAATGTCATAATATTTGACATATCCGAGTTTTCCTCCTTAAAGACTAAGAGAAGGTGAGATGGGCCTTTTCCTCCCGACCTGAGTGAACTGACCGGGGGGCAGCCATGAAAGGCTTACTTTCTTAGGAAAAGTCATCTGGGCAAGAGATCGTCAGATAAACCAAACTGCCGACCTACTGTCTGTACTGCGTCGGATCAGATAATGGTGAGCCATCAGTCGGACGGAGTTTAACGTAAAGCTCCAAGGGAGTGTCAACAGTCTTCTCATCATTGAGTTGAGCTCGAGTGATCAAGTCATGACGTTATTTGATCTGAGATACCAAATATCTCCGAGGAGAATGTGCGACCTCCAAGCCAAGAAAAGGCTTAGGGCGCATCAGCGTGGGATTTCTTATTGGATCAGGAATCCCATTGCATTTTGCATCCTTTTCCCTTCTTCTGGCTTTCTTACTTTTGGCTCGTAATAAAGCTAGGGTCCTGATCGAGCAAGACTACGTCCTATCTATCTACCTCTCCAAACACAATATGTAAAGATTGTGCTCTTCTTGAAATGTTATACAGGTCGAGTATTCTTTTATCTGGTGGGTTCGCTTGAACCGATACAAGAGGAACTCAGGAATTGAAGAAAAACATGATTGCTGGATTTGATCCATTAACACAGGGGCAAGCGTTGGCATACCGAGCTCCCCCAACCATAGATAGGGATTTGATCTTGGACTGAGAACATAGCGGTAACGGCTGTTTTAGAAAGCACCTCTGCCTTTCCTGAAACTCAAACAACCTACTAGGCTGGCTAATCCAAACGAAGAAGATAGCGAGAAAACGACTCCTCAAGCCGAAGTAAGGGCGGGACCATCTTCTTTTCTGCCATATGCACACGCAGAAAGAATACGAGAGAGTTAGAGGCTGACCCACATGAGGTGAAAGCTCCCTTTTTTCTTCCACTCCTTCATCTGATGAAGGAAGAATGCCCCTTTGCTTTCTTAGGGGAATAACCGCTCTTTTATCAGATGCGAGATTACCGGTCCGCTCAAGAACCGAGAGCCGGCCAGGGACTGGACGACCCTTGTTCGGGAAGGTCTTCTTCGCGCGTTGGACTCCAAATCCTTGCTGCGCTTGCTGTGGTTCGAATCCACCTCAGAACGAACAATGAATGAATGTGGGCGGTCAACCAGGTAAGCCTGTGCCCAGGAAAGAAAGGACTAGGGAGGGATTGAGAGAAGCTTTCACAGTGCGGCATGCTGATCCGCGATTACTAGCGATTTCAACTTCATGTTCCCGAGTTGCAGAGAACAATCCGAACTGAGGCATTTCTACAAGAGCCTCAAGCGTTGGTCAGGCGTCCCCAGGAGTGTTTCGATATCAGCAAGCACATTCTAACTATCTATAAATGGCATTTCCAGGTGTCCCGTGCAGCATATTACACAAAAGAGTGGGTTGACACATTAATGAGGCATTCCTACAAGTATAGCCAAAGAAAGATGAGACGAGACGGACTGTCAGAGGACGCAGCGGGACTACCAGGGGAAAGCCTGCCCCATCCATCCTCTTACTGATTCACTGGAAATGAAATCCATCTAAATCCTGAAATGAATGAATGAAAGCCATGACCATGCCTCCAGTAGGAAGATCGAGGAACCGGTGCTTTAGCTCCTGGTTCATGGGATCCTAACCTAGATGGGGTACGAAAGAATAATTTCGTACATAAATTGAGAACACTTTGACCAGAGAGTTTAGATGCCAGAGGAGGAAATGGAAAGAGAGCCCCAATCTTGTTTTAGATGCAACTAACCAAAAAATGTAAAGATTGTGCTCTTCTTAAAATGTTATACAGGTCGAGTATTCTTTTATCTGCTGAATAGGGAAAAAAACATAAAGAACATATTGTGCCAGAGCTCTAAAGTGGCTCGTGCCTATCCATTTCTTTGATTTTCCTTAGTGTTCTATGATTCACCTCCGAATAATGAGTAGGTAGTTCGATCCTTTTGATTCTTATCTTCCTAGTAAACGGGGATCCGGAGCAATAGGTCGAATTACTATATAAAGAAGACTTGTAAACAAAAGGACTTATTGTTCGAGTAGGAAGATTTCGGTTTTTCTCCTTCCCTCTTTGGGGCTCGCGTCTGATTAGCTAGTTGGTGAGGCAATAGCTTACCAAGGCGATGATCAGTAGCTGGTCCGAGAGGATGATCAGCCACACTGGGACTGAGACACGGCCCAGACTCCTACGGGAGGCAGCAGTGGGGAATTTTCCGCAATGGGCGAAAGCCTGACGGAGCAATGCCGCGTGGAGGTGGAAGGCCTACGGGTCGTCAACTTATTTTCTCGGAGAAGAAACAATGATGGTATCTGAGGAATAAGCATCGGCTAACTCCGTGCCAGCAGCCCTTTTCTACTTAGTTGGACAGATCACTTCAGAAAATCGTCTGGAGGAGAGATCGAGGCAACGAGTGAACGACAAGGGAGACGCTATTCGAGAGGAAGATCCCCGTCCCTTGTTATTTTGACCTAACCGTACTACCTTGACCTGCCTGCTACCTTCCCTTCTCGGTCGAAACTGTTAGTTCACGATTCCATCTTTATGCTATCGCCTCTTGCCTTTCATGAGCTTTGAGCTTCAGTTATTGAAAAAGGAAGTAAGAACAAAAGCATTGGCTTGACCCATAGCCCCGTGCAAAGAAGATAAATGTTCTGACTTATCTGTGTTGATTTATGCCCGGCTAGGCCAGCAGCAGGCTCAAAGTTTAGGTATCCAGCGCCGGTTGTTTTCAAATTTGTACATTTTATAGATTTTGAACAATTTTAATAGAATCGATTTTTAATCTGAACATTTAAAAACTGAATTTTTTAATTTAAGCAATTTCAAATTTGAGGATTTTTCCATTTTTAAATTTTTTCAGATTTGAAATACGAACTTTTACCAAAATCTGAATGTTTTTATTAAAAGAGAAAAAAAAGGCGTAACACTACCTAGGCCGCCGCTGCCGTAACCGACGCGTGAAGCTTACTCACTCTGTTTCAAATTACTCCGTCGACACACTTATATAGGTGGGCTACTACTTCTTTATTTTCAATTTAAAAAAATTCTGAAATTTTTGAAATAGATAGTATGAAATGTATAGTACGTATACCAAGAATTCCAAATTTTTTTAGATGTAGACCACTAGATAAGCGTGCGCGCGGAGTAAATTGAAACGGAAGGAGTAGCATAGGAGCCCCCATTTTTGCTAGTGTTTTTGGCACTGTGTTGAGCGATCCATTTTTGCAAAAGACTTACATCTTTTTTCGAGAGCACACGGAAAGCATGTCATATCATCTAGACTAATATTAAAAGACCCAGAGGGTCTAATCTAAGCAATTTAGACCGTATGATCTAACAATCGAACGCATCCAATTAGCCCCGTCTTTATCGGGGCTCATCACGGCCCGAGCGGACACTCCCGCGAGCACCCGCCCCGCGACTCGCTTCTTCTTTCTGTCAAAAAAATGGCAGTTCCACCCCCACGCCATCCACCCGCCGCAGACTCCACTGTCCCCGCCGCGCTCGCCCAGACGCCGCCGCCCCCCTCACCGCGTGCGCCACCGCCAGTTGCAGGACCCCGGCCAGCGTCCCCCGACCCGGCGTGCTTCGCGCCCAGCGTCCTCCGTCGCCGCTGCCGCCGCCACAGCATAAGCCACCAGCCCCCAGCCGTCCCCGACGTGCTCGCCCAGCCACCGCCGCCCCCGTCATCACGTGCGCCACCGCCCCGGCCTGCTTCGCGCCCACCGTCCGCCGCCGCCGCTGCCGCCGCCGCAGCACAAGCCGCCAGCCCCCAGCCGTCCCTGACGCGCTCTCCCAGCCGCCGCCGCCCCCGTCACCGCGTGCGCCACCGCCAGCTGCAGGATCCCGGCCAGCGTCCCCCGCCCCGGCGTGCTTCGCGGCCAGCAGCCTCCGCCGCCGTTGCTAGGCACTGCTACCTGCTAGCTGCAGTTTAGCTTCGTTGTTACAAAAAGTTCAGTATTGTTGAATTTCTGCTGTGCGATATACTGACATCTTCTTCAGTAGCTTTCATTGAGTTTAGTTCAGTAGCTTTCATTAAGTTCAGTAGCTACACGCTCGGGTACCTACACGCAGGTATCCTTAATTCTTCCATACCATGTTTGTATCTTTCACATCAGTTCAGTACCTAATGTCTCCAGAATTCCAACTTGCTTCGTTGTGGGAAAGACATACCAGACAATATACACATCAGTAGCTAATATGGTGTGTGTATGCGTGAAATATTGCAATGTAGATTCTGATTTCCAGTTTGATGTCTACCAAGATTCCACTCTGTAAGCTGATACAATCTAACTCTACTGATAAAATTTAATATCAAAAATATCCTGTTTTTTGAACATAATTTGTCTAATTGCACAATCTTTCTCCAGCGCATAATGTTTGTTCTATTGTAGTACTATATTATACTTTCAGATATTTCTTTGCATGTGCACGTGCTTAATTTTTTCATAAGAGTACAATTCATAAATCTGACAGTTCAGCAGGAGAAATACATCCTCAAGCAGTCAGACAGAGAAGCCTACAGATCCTACTTTTTGGCATACACCTCACTATATTTCATACCTGTGTTTATTTCCCCAGATATATCAACCACAATCCCTATGTCATCTTCCAACCGCGCTCCATTTCAGGATGTAACCAACGGCCAAAACATAGGTACTTGGGACTTGAGAACAACCGCAGATTAGTCTAGATGGTATTCACCTTATATTATACTTAACTGATGTGCAAGCAGATCCTAGAGAATTAAAGAGGCAGAGAGATAGGGAGCGGTATGCAAAAAATAAAGATGAGATTTTGAAGCGCCGACGCCAATTGCGTGAACTCAAAAAACAGTCAACGGCACCTGTGAATGACGAAAACACATCATATCATACACATGATATTGGAGAATTTGTACTCACCCAGCTACATTTCAGAGCTACCGAAGGTCTTGTGTACTATACTTGTAGCTTCTAGGAGATCTGTAATTGCAACTTATAGGTCTTCTCTGCTGAAAATTTCCATGTTTCCTTATTTGGTAATATATATTTATAGATGTGGCTCCGGATGTTCAGCACTATGCATCTCAAGATCCTCATGGCAGTATCTCTTTTGAGGGCAATGACGATGAGTCCGAATGGTTGCACAGATGCGACTACCAAGTGAGTGAAACACGAGGACGAATTATATACCAACCAACTACCCCATCAGAAGTTTCTTTCACCCAATTGAAAGGTAACATAATACATAGTGAATTCATGTTGTTCTACTCCACAAAGAAATATATGCTCAAAATTGTATATTTGCTGAAACATTGAGGTGTTCGGGTCTTGGAGATATTGTGGGCAGCAATAATGTTTCACAACAACCAATGGGTGCATCTTCTTCACGATCTGCTATGGGTGACCCGGTGACAGACCTAAAAAACAATCGTGACTACCACAGTTCTCTAGGTAAAAGACAACACAGTGGTCAAGGGTGGTATGCTAGGTTGTCTGAGGCGAAAAAAGCTGAGTACCTACAAAGGCAACGTATAGCCCGCCAAAAAAACAAAGCCGCAGCAAGTACTGCTATCGACGTGTCTCAGACATCAGCAACGAATTTACCGAGCTCACCATGCACCCCGTTGGGCAACAGGACCAACACCTATACAGAAGGTAAAAGGCCAATTTTGGGCAAAAAATGTAATAATGATCTATGGCTTGATTGTTTTACTTCTGTCTGCAGGGATATGTCCACATGCAAGCCCGGTGAGTACGCGTCACCCAACTCCGGAAATTATTGAAGATGGCAATGGACTAAGTGGCCAAAAATGGTATGCACAACTAACAAAGCAGCAGAAATCAGATCACCTAATGAAGATGCGGGTGTCGTGGCAACAAAAGAAGGCTACGGATCTTGGTGCGTCAACCATGTTTACTCAAACATAAACTTGGTAATAGCCTCAAACATGATACCATTGATTCTCATGAGCTCACAGCAATTCTCCTATAGGTACTTCGGAGATTGGATCTGCACATTCTGGAATGACCAGAGATCTTCAAACACCTGAGAGCAACTCAACTATGAAACAAGTGGCCACATCTGCAATAAATCATGTCCCAGAGAGCTTCGTAACACCAACTGCATATTCTCAGAATAGACGACAGCATGGCAGGGAAAAGTACTTGCTAATGACGGATGAACAAAGGGAAGTATATTTGAGGAAGAACCGTGAGTATAAGAAATGTAGGCGGAAAAACAATTCATCTTTTTGCCACAATGACACTATTGGTGCAACCCGTGGCTCCGCAGGTACCACACAAACCTCATCGATCATGCAAGGACAATCATCATCCACAAATAACCATCTTGGTATTGTTGCCCCCCCATGGTATATAGTATAGTATATTAATGTTCTCGCCATCTAAAATGGTACAAAACCTTCTGGTGTACAACTGTTAATTATGCAATTTTCATTCCCTACTAAATGCATCATCCAGTTGAGACAAACAGTGATGAGGAGTTTGACCCTTCTGGAATTTTTGAGCCATCTAAACAAGGTGTTGTATTGGAAGGTAAGATGGACTATTAGTCTAGATTAAATTTTCATTAAGCCTTCATCTATCTTAATATGACCTGGTCCATTAGTTAAGCCCATTCAACAATGTTTTCCCATAGATAACTTGGACACAATACAAGAGGAACAAACAATGCATGATGATGACGACGAGGAGTGTAGGATTTTTAGTGGTCTAGGTAAATTATACCACTAACAATTTTAATTTGTTCAAATCTGAAGTAATTATGATGCATATGTCTTATTCCTTTTTACTCTTGTATTTATGCAGGCAATATGTTCGATTCTTACAGGGTGACAACTGATGTTCCCCACATCAACCAGAACGATGATCCTTATGACTTTGTGTATCACAAACTACCAACCAAGCATCATGTTTTGAAGCCAGTGAAAGACTGCGACTTTTGTGGAGCAATGAAGCTACAATTTGAGGGCCCGGCATTCTGCTGCAAAAAAGGAATGGTTAAGATAGTTACACCTGGAGTTCCTCAAGAGTTGCGGCGGTTGTATACAAGTCAGGTTGATGATGATGCAAAGTACTTCAGGAAGCACATACGATATTTCAACACGCACTTCTCCTTCACAAGCCTTGGAGTCACCCTTGATCGGAAGGTCAGCAATGCGGCAAGAACAGGTGTATATACATTCCGTGCGCAAGGGGCATTGTACTATAAGATGGACGATCTGGTTCCTGGTGGCCAAGGACCTAGACATCTACAGCTCTACATATATGATACAGATGAAACCTTGGAACATAGAGTGAAGCGGTCTCCTGATTTGGATATAAACATCGTTCGAAAGATTCTGAAGATACTGGAGAACAACCCCTATGTGCAGACTTTTAAGAGCATTGGCTCCGTTCCAAATCTGGAGGAATATCGGATTTCACTTAACACGGATATAAGACTGGACCAACGAAGGTACAATGCCCCCACTGCTTCCCAGGTGGCCGCAATGTGGGTTGAAGGGAGCGATCCACATAATACTTTTGATAGACAGGTTGTTGTGTACGGCAAAGGGGACCGCCCTATATTTATTAGAGCATACTATGGTTGCTATGATCCTTTGGCATATCCATTATTCTTTCCGGGAGGGGAGACGGGATGGAACCGTTGGATGCCATATGCCAAACCAACTTCGTCCATTCAAGAGAACACCGAATGGCATCGACGATGAAGATTCCCAACTTCAAGATCATACTTCAGATGTACATGTGGAAGATAACACAGATGACGAAGCAGGTAATTATCTGAATGCTACCAACGTGATACACATTACTATTCACTTTCGTTATTGGTGGAGATCACTGATTAATCATGTTTAACCATGTTCCAGAGGATGAAGAGAACCAGGAGGGTGGTGAAGTTGGATCTTCTAGAAAATTTGTCAGCGCAAGGGAGTACTACTGTTTCAAGATACAAGTTAGGAGAAAACTTTTTAATATTATATTGTTCGGTGCTTGCGCGTTCCAGCAATGGGCTGTCGACATGTACATCAAGATGGAGACTATGAGACTTGATTTCTACTCCAAGCCCAAGAATCAGAAGCTCATTCGTGCTGATCTATACCAGGTATAATTGTGCTCTTCAGTCATTAACTTTTCATGCTACATTACACATGCATCGCTTAGGCTTACAGTATAAACTATTTTCAATAACCAGAGGAACTCATTTTGATTTGTTTTTTTCATAGGGTGTTGTTGATGTCATTAATGCTGGCGAGGGACGTGGTTCTCAGGCTGGCAAGAGAATCATCCTACCACGGACTTTTCCTGGAGGTGATCGAGACATGCAGCGAAGATTTCTTGACGCGATGGCAATAGTCCAACGCTTTGGGAAGCCTGATTACTTCATCACGATGACTTGCAACCCTCACTGGGAGGAGATTACATCCAGACTTGAACCTGGGCAGACACCACAAGACCGTCCAGACCTTGTAGCCAGAGTATATAGAGCAAAACTGCGAAGTATGAAAGAGCTCTTGATCCAGAAAAAATACTTTGGTGAGGTTGCTGCATATGTACATGTTACTGAGTTCCAGAAGAGAGGGCTGCCACATGAGCACATGCTTCTGATCATGCGTTCGGATAGCAAGCTAACTAACCCAGACGGATACGACAAGGATAGGTACCCTGTATTGCATGCTCTGGTGGTCAAACATATGCTACATGGACCATGTGGTGCTCTCAAGAAAAACTGTCCTTGCATGATAGATGGTGAATGTCGATTTCGCTATCCTCGGCAGTTTTGTGATGCTACACAACAAGGAAAGGACTCATATCCTATTTATAGGAGGAGGCCTGATGGTCGTCAAGTGAAGGTCAGAGGAGCAGAGCTGGATAATACATGGGTTGTCCCATACAACCCTGGTCTTCTTATGCGGTTTAATTGTCACATCAACGTTGAAGCTTGCTCTAGCATAAAGGCAGTTAAGTATTTATTCAAGTATATTTATAAAGGACATGATCGAGCGTCTTTCTCGGTCGATCCAGCATCAGATAATGACGGTGGAGTTATCAATGAGATTAAACAGTACAGAGATGCTAGGTTCGTGGGACCACAAGAGTCTATCTACAGGATTTGCGCTTTTCCAATGTATAGTGTGTCTCCCGCTGTTCTCCAACTTCAGCTTCATTTGGAAAATATGCAACCCCTTGCATTTAGAGAGGGTGATAATCTAGAAGATGTCATCAATCGACCGTCTTCTTCCAGTACTATGCTCACTGAGTATTTCAAGATGAACCGGATAGATCCTTACGCTAGGAACTTCTTATACAAAGAGTTCCCAGAATTCTATCGGTGGATTAAGGGTAAGACCAGCAAGTGGCAGAGAAGAAAACTAAAGGGGCGGGGGCAGGTTGGAAGAATTGTGTATGCACATCCTGCTGAAGGTGAGAGATACTTTCTAAGAGTGCTCTTGAATCATGTCAGAGGTGCCACATCATATGAGGATTTAAGAAATGTGCATGGCAGGCCGTCGTGCTCAAATTTCAGAGAATCATGTGAGCAAAGAGGTCTCATAGAGGCTGACAAGTCCATTGATGACTGCTTAACTGAGGCCGCAACTTTCCAGATGCCATATGCTCTAAGGCGGCTTTTTGCAACAATTCTTGTGTTTTGCGAGGCGACCAACATCCGAAGCTTGTGGGAGAAACACCTCGAGGCGATGTCTGAGGACTACCGTCGTAACCAACCCAACCAGGCCGCACTAGAGCAGATGGTCCTAAAAAACATTAGGGATCTGGTGCATTCCATGGGGAAGGATATCAAAAGTTATGGCCTCCCGGATTTGGATCCTATTGATGATGGGTATACCAGCAGTCATTCGAGAGACGTTGAAGAGGAGTTATCGATCATTCCAGATGACAAAGATGTAAATTTGTTTACATCTCTTAACACCGAGCAGCGTGCTGGTTTTGATGAAATCCTCTCTTACATCATCAACAATAGGAGTCGGGTCTTCTTTGTCGATGGTCCGGGTGGCACGGGGAAGACATATCTATACAAAGCACTCCTTGCTAAGGTTCGTTCCCTAGGAAAGATAGCTATTGCAACAGCCACATCTGGTATAGCAGCATCAATCATGCCTGGCGGACGCACCGCCCACTCTAGGTTCAAAATACCAATCAGGCTCACGAAGAGCAGCATGTGCAATTTCACCAAACAAAGTGGTACCGCAGAGCTGCTTCTTAGGGCATCTTTGATAATCTGGGACGAAGTTGCCATGACAAAGCGTCAAATAGTTGAGACACTTGATAGGTCCCTACAGGACATCATGGGGTGTGACTTGCCTTTTGGTGGGAAGGTCGTCGTATTTGGAGGAGATTTTAGGCAGGTCCTTCCCATGGTGATGCGTGGGACAAGAGCGCAAATCACTGACGCTACTCTTCAAAGATCTTACTTATGGCAGAATATTAGGAAGATACGCCTCAAGCATAACATGAGGGCACAAACCGACCAGTGGTTCTCCAATTACCTCCTGAGAATTGGGGATGGAACAGAGGAGACTATCGGTGGCGATTACGTGCGTCTTCCGGATGACATTGTTATCCCTTACTCTCCCGCCGATGAACCAGTGAATAGGCTTATTGAAGATGTCTTCCCATCGCTTCATCAGAACGCCGCTTCTGGTTCTTACATGAGCGCACGAGCCATTCTTTCAACCAAGAATGAACATGTGGACAATCTAAATACAAAGATGATTGACAGGTTTCCTGGCCAAGAAAAAATGTATTATAGTTTTGACTCAGTCGAGGATGATGCGGTCAATAACTACCCAATTGACTATCTAAACAACACTCCAAATGGCCTGTCCCCGCATGTTTTGAAACTCAAAGTCAATTGTCCCGTCATCCTTCTCCGAAATCTCGACCCTCACAACGGGTTGTGCAATGGAACAAGGTTGATGATTGGAGCATTCCAAGATAATGCAATCAACGCAGAGATTGTTGGTGGACAACATGCTAGAAATAGAGTGTTCATACCGAGGATCCTCTTGTCGCCTTCGGAGGACATTTCACTTCCTTTCAAGTTCAAAAGGAAACAGTTCCCAATTCGGCTGAGTTTTGCAATGACCATCAACAAAGCTCAGGGACAGACCATTCCAACTGTTGGTATTTACCTTCCAGAGCCCGTGTTCTCGCATGGCCAGCTTTATGTTGCACTGTCAAGGGGCGTGTCAAGGCAGACCACTCGGATTTTGGCCAGGCCAAATAAAGACATAGATCCCACGGGGAAAAGCACAAAGAATATTGTGTATAGGGATGTCTTGGAGGGATGAAATAGGTTTGTTCTTCCTTCATATACTTTCCCTTTATGTTTTGCTATTTAGTATCTGTTAGTGTAGATGAGAACATGCAACTCCCTTCAAGTTAAACTTTACAGAAATTGTATTGTTATTGTATATCTCTTGGTGTATTGCAAACATTTTTATATGCTATCGCTACTATAATTTACCCGGAAATGCATTCAGGCTGCTGTCTGCTCCCAAGGATTGTGTCACCATCTGCGATGTAAGCAAGGCAACTGCTGAGGCAGATAAGCTATCGGATTCTCACTTTCTGATGTGCAGGTGCATTTGTTACTTATTATTCTTGTCCTGTCAGTTGCCGGTTATAAATCCATGTCATCATACGTTTTCAAACACACTTATTTAATATTGAAATTTCTGTGAGATCATGCACGATGGTTCATATGACTGCAGTTCTATGAAGCTATGATACTTTCCTATTTGTCCAGCTCCGTGAGCTTTTCTAATTAATGTATAGATATTGTTTTACTGGTTCAGACTTTCCTTCTTGGTGTAGGTTACATGCACGTGCTCTACAATGCCTGCACTGCAGCTTCGGGCGAGGAAGATATGACACACCATTAGGGATTACTGTAACCTTCAGTCTCGCTTGCCGTCAGCCTGTCACCGTAGGGCTGACATCATTTGGATTTGAAGGATTCGTGGAGCACCTCCATGTTACAGGGTCACGAAGGATCAGCCAAGGGATTTGGATGGCATGATGGCTTGCACCTCCTATTTTATTTGGGGCAAGAAAACATCTGCAGTTCTATTGTTTTAACAACTATACAAGAATTTCGGGTCAATGCTGATTAATGAGTCAGTCCAAAGCAAGGAAAAGGGCGTTTAGAATAGTAATCAATGCTGATTATGGTTGATGATTTTTGTTTCTGCAGTTCCATTCTTTTCTTTCCTGTCCTCTCTCCGTGGATCTTCTTGGTCTGTAAATACTCAATTTCTCTCTAGGCTAATATATACGGCAAAGCTCCTGCCTAATTTTCAAATACCTAATTTCTCTCCGTGGATCTTACACCTCCTAGAAGAGTATGATAAAGTTAAAATACATATGCCAGCATGATTTCATTGTTGCGATAGGGATAAAATTAGGTACGCCACCCTGTAGCACATAATCTGTTCAAAACCGTCACTATAAGAAAGGAGTTTTCTTCATGGCCTGCCATTAATTTAAATCTACCATCATATAGGCATAAATATAAAAACAAATAGCAGCTACGTATATATGCATGTGGTCCTCCTGAAAGATCATGGCGTTTTCTATGCTTACAGTCGTATGTCAGCAGTTGATTCAGTTTCGTAGTAGTGAAGTCGAGGACGGCGACATCCGGATTCGGGTAGAGACGGCGAGGTAACTCTACACCTGAACCACAAGGTGATTAAATGAGAATAGTATGACATAATCAGATTATCTGACGGCTCAACCACAAAGTGATTAAATGTGAAAATCAATTACTAAAAAATCAGATTATCTACCAGCTGAACCTCTCAACGTGTGGGCACCTATTCCTTCGCTTGCATGCAAAAAAAGATGGAATCATTCAACTATGCATGCAAGAATAAAGGTATGGTGGAACTCGGCTTCGAACTGAAACCGTAACTGCCACCGGCTATCCCTATCATATATATACCAGACTTATCGTGTGTCTACGACCAAGACTATCGGATTTGCTATCGCCTAATCCCTATTAGATATTTACCATACTTAGAGTGTCTGTAAGCTAGAACTGATAGATCTTTTCTATCCTAAAGGTGAGTTGCCCAGAGAGCAAAGTACTGCGGACACTTCTCTCGGTTAGTGTTGTTTCCACGGTCTGTTTTGTCCAGGTATACCATGCACTGTTTTACATAGATTTTCTCCGTAGATCAAATTGTTCACAGAATCTTTTGATAAGTAACAAGAAAATTTAATGCTAAATATTTTCTCAAACATATCGTTACATTATGTCTGATTTTTCTTATACACTTCTCTATTGACAGGAACAATATGGCTAACATGTTCAATCTCCAAAATGGATCGTACATTGGTATTTTTTAATTAAATAATACATATACATCATTACATGCTTTTGACTAGGAGTCGGTGTTTCCCTCACTAAACCTTGGTGCATAGAAGATATGCTTTGTTTTTTATTTTTGATTTTGAATAGTAACTGCTATGTCACTCGCACTGCATTGGCTCAATTGAAAATGTTTAAAATCTTTTCCTAATCATATACCCTTTTGTGTACAGGTTGAGCCATGGGGTAAACTGAACACGTCACACACATCTGTTGATTGAACACAAAAGGGTATATGATTAGGAAAAGATTTTAAACATTTTCAATTGAGAAGATTTTAAACCTTTCATCAGAGCTTAAGACACAATGACTTGCTTGAAGGTGACTACAGTTTCTATTAGTATTTCAATATTCAAGATTACTATATGTACTAAATCTTCTATATTTTAGATGTGCGGGAACAGATTGAAAATGATTCATCTATTCGTGAGGCGGTAAAAAATGTAGTACTTCTTAGAAGGGATGCTCAGAAGCCGGCGAACGAACAAGACACCGTTGAACAACCTGTCCAAGTGCGATCCGTGAAATATATGTTCAACTATATATTTCAAAGGACACCCTAGACCTCTGCAAAAATATGGCAAATAAATTCATAAAGGTCGACATCAGGATGGATGTCAAGCACACTTTATTAAAATAATATATGATTGAAATGAGCATAACATGTAACTGTACGGAGGTGCAATCAAAGATAAATTATTATATAAATAATTTATTTTAAGTTTGATTTTTCTGTTTCAATTATAGACGTACATGTGCACGTGCACCTTTACTAGTTGTAGAAGGGGAGCAACAAGAACGTCAGATCCAACTGCAAACAATTGGCCTGACCGGAACACAACCGAACACACTCCCTCCCCACTCCCGTTCACCCTAAGCCTACTCTCCTAATGGGTGAAAAGACCAAGATTTTGATCGAGTGGACATGGCTTCTAACTGCCTTTCTGTTGTCCAACAAAGTTTTGAAGTCTGATCTCGAAAAAGAAAGAAAGCATTGAACTCGGTAGCTGACCAATCTTTCCTGGTAACAGGTGATTGACGATATCAAGCTTTTAGCTTCTACTTTTTCTTCCTGCACTTTCCAACATGTTTTCAGAGGTGCCAACCTTGTTGCACACTCTCTAGCTAGGCTTTACGAGAACTCTAGTCCGGTGTTGCATGGTGTTAGGCTAACTCCAATGGCCCCCGCAAACAGACTCCGCGCGTCCGATCCCGTTCTCCCGGACCAAGGCCAAGGCTCAACGCGCACCTGCAAATCAAGATCCAGTCTCGAACTAGTCCGTTTTGGCGCATACCAGGACGGAACCTGGGGATGGTTTGCGGGGGCTCGGACTGCCCGCTCGTCCGGGAGGTTGTCGGGCGATGTCCTGCCCTGCCCCGCTAGCCAGAGACCGTAGCACCAGTCTCCACCACTTGCACCAACAATCCCTAGCACAGCTGCCATGGACGCACAACCGCCACCCTCCCGGCACCTGCCCTCCCTGGCCGTGGCCCGTTCGTGCCTCCAGGAGCTGCTCCGGCCGCCTCTGCTCAGGCCCCTGATCTGCCGCCACCGGCCGCCGCTTGCCCGTCAAAAGCAACTGACAAATCTGCTGCGGCCGTGATCAAGGTGAAGAAGGAATTGACCGAGGACCAGAGGAAGGAGGAGTCGAGGAAGAGGGCTGACCGTAGAGAGAAGGCCCGAGAGCGCCTAGCCGATGCCCAAGCCGCCCGTGATAGGGCCGCCTCCCTTGAGCACGCGGCGGCCGTCCATGCCAAGTTCACCGTCGAGGCCATCGTTGCGCAGGCTGCCACCTTGCTCCTAATAAAGGAGCAACAACTAGCTGCCTTCGCGGGCACAACGACCTCGTCCGTGTCTGCGAACAAACCAGTTGCTGTCGAAGCAACGGCCATCACGGGGGGCCCGGAGATCATCAGCGACTCGTCGCCAGCGCTTGCCCTTGACCTGAACGCGGCACCTGTCGGCGAAGGCTCTTCATGCAGCATCAAGACCAGGAGGAGCATCACGCCGGCAGCATGTCCGCTCCCTGCAGGCTGTTTGATGAAACACCGGCCCCAGCTTCGAAGCAGGTAACTTGTCCCCTGTTCTTGCTCTCCCGGTGTACATGATCCAACCATAGGCCCTTGCAGGATCCGTGCCTTGGTACCCAAGAAGGCGGCCCTGGTACCCAAGAAGATGGTATCTCTATCGACCACGAGCCTCTGTTTGTGGACGAACTAGTCCGGCAAACACATGGCGGTAGCCGAAGGAGCGGATCGTACTCATCCCTTGAGGACGAGATGCTTTGCGAGGCATGGATGGAAATTAGCGAAGATCCAATAACCGATGCAGAACAAAAGGGAGGGACATTTTGGAACCGAGTATGGAGATACTTTCACGAGCAAAAAACATTTCGGTGAGCATCTGTTTCTGAGCTATCGCAACGAGAACTCACTTACGAAGAGGTGGGCATTCATCTTCGAACAATGCACGAAGTTTTGTGCCTCCTATGACTATGTTAAGTCAAGGCCCGTGAGCAGCATTGGAGTTGGAGACATGGTATGTTCCTACACATATCTATATGTTCTCATTCATACGAGCTTTGCATTCAAACAAGAACTTAAACTTGTTGGTTTAGGTGTGGCGAGCATTGGAGCACTTCAAGGCTTGCCGCAAGAAGAAAGCTTTCACGTTTGGCCATTGTTGGACGAAGCTCAAAGATTGCGAGAAGTAGAAAGAGCTCTATGCGGGAAGTGCAAAGGGAGGAGGCATCAAAATCATCATCAAGGAGGAAGGGCCGGCAGCAACCAAAAGGCCGAGAGGGAGGAACAACTCCAAGCTAGAGCTCAAGCGTGAAGCTTCGCTAGTTGCCATCCAGAAGACACTGAAAGAGTTGATCGCCGACAAGGAGGTGTCCATCGACAAGAGGGAAGAGAGGAAACGCAAGGAGAGAGAAGATGCGGCGAAGAGCTACTACGAGATCCAGTCAAAGCGTCTTGAGATAGAAGAGATCAACGCCCATGCAAGAAAGGAGAAGGTAGAGCTCCAGCGACTTGCCAAAGAAAATCGGATCATGACTGCGGATCTCAACGAGATGAACCCAATTCAACGGAGTTGGTTCGAGAAGAAGATGAAGATGATCCTAAAGCGAGATGCATAGATTCCTCCTCTATTTATGTTTACGTGCATGTACGAACAATGTGTCCTGATTTCGTATTTCGATGGTCCTTTAAATTTGTTTCAGTTTGGTACTCCGCATTTGGTTTAGATGGGGACACCGTTAGATGCACCGATAAATCCAGGCCGGCCGCCGCCCCGGGGCCTGTCCATCCCGTCCGCAAACGGACTGAATCAGTCAAAATATCTGTCCAAAATGCGGGGAGTTGGATTTGGCCTTACTCCAGATTGTATCTGGGAGTATATATGATAAATAAAGCCACGCGTTCTCTCTCTCAAAAAAAGCTAACGTTCGGGCACACATCAAGCCTTTCCCATGGAAATATTTTGTTGACATACGCCCCGTTCCTGGAACCGATCCGTGTGCCCCGATGGCAGCAAATCCCGTCCTCCAAGATACTACTACCGATCAGATAATCGGAATCCCATCGATTTCGCACCGTCGCACGCGGCACCATTATTTCGACCTCTTTTCCCCTCATCTCCCACCCCGCTCTCCCCCTTATCTCACCCACCCCGCTGGCCTCCCTTCCAGTGATCCACCCCCAGCGCCCGTATTCACCGCGCTTTTTAGGCCGCCGATCGAAGCGACCGCACGGCACAAAGACCCCAAAGGGTGTAGCGACTAGCGAGAGGAGGCCTAGAGGACTCCATGGGGTACTACTAGGACTTGGTCGCAGATCGTATCAATGGACCCACCACCGCCCTTTCCTCCCGCGGCGTCCCCGATCGCCCAAACCGCGCCGTCGATGGCGACGACCGCGGCACGGAGACCACCGAGGCGTAGATCTGTCCGATCGCGCTTCGGCGGCAAGCGCCGGAGGATCGCCGCCGACGAGACCAGCGTCTGGGCGTCGCTCCCCGACGACATAGTCCGCCTCGTCGCCGACCGCGTGCTGATCGCCGGCGACGTGGTCGACTACATCAACCTCCGCGCCACCTGCTCCGATTGGCGCGCCAGCACGGACTCCCCCCTCCTCGGCGGCCACCAGCACCTCCGCCCGCGCGGCTGGGCCGCGCTCTGCGACGGCGACGCGGCGCGCCCGGACGACGTCCACGAGGTCGCCTTCTTCAAGCCCGCCACCGGCCGCCGCCTCCGCCTCCGCCTCCCTGAGCTCCGCGGCCACAGGATCGTCGCCTTCAGCGCTGGCCTCCTCGTCCTGCTCCACAAGCGCTACACCACCGTCCGCGTCCTCCACCCCTTCACCCGCGCCATCCTCCTCGACCTCCCCAGCCTCGCCCCGGCCTTCCGCCTCGTCGGAGGGACCCGTGACTCCCTCCTCCGCATGAACGCCGCCGTCTTCACGAGTCCCGCTGCCGCCACCGCGACGGCCGCCGCCATCGACGCCGTGGTGGCCTGGTTCCCGGGCACGCCCGCCGTCCTCTTCGCCAAGCCGGGCGACACGGGCTGGGACGCCGTCCTCCTCGACATCGAGCTCCAGAGCGTCCTCGCCTTCCGCGGCCGCCTCTACGCCACCACCAAGGCCTCCACCAACATCCTCCAGGTCTACCCTCCGACCTACAACAACACTTTCCCGGTGGACACCCCTATCCCAGACGCGCTCGGCGACCCGTCGTCCTGCATCTACTTCCTCGTCCAGTCCCACGGCCGCATGCTGCTCGCCGTCCGGCACTATGCCAGCACGCCCACGGTGCACACCGCCTTCAAGGTCTTCGAGGTGGATCTCGAACGCCGGCGGCTGGAACCGGTGCGCGGCATCGGCGGCCGCGCGCTGGTCCTCGGCACGGACAGGTGTCTGTCCGTCTCGGCCAGGGACTTGCCGTCCATCAGCGGGAACTCTGTCTACTGCTCCTCTCAGTACGGCGTCGAGTGCTTCTCTCTCGGCGGTGGCCCTGCCGGCCTCGAGTGGTTCGCGGCCTTGCGCTCCGTGCGGCCCTTCACCATTGTCGATCATCTCATCACATACTGCAATCATCTTCAGTGGTAAGCATACCTTGGACTACCCCTTCCGAGCTGGGATCACCACTTCAAGATCGAGCCCTGTTTTCTGACGCACGCCACGCCTTAATCTAATTTAATTTGTCCACGCCTTAATTTAATCTGTGTACCATTATATGTATATTGCAGGGCGAGAGGGCTCATGTTTCACGAGTATCAGGACATACCTGATTGTCTAGAGGAATTGAAGAGGAAAATCAGGAAGCAAGATTCACAGCTACATATTCCAATTCGTGAGACCAAGAAGAAGACGGGCAAACCATCTGCTGCTCAAACTTAGCAGGCTAGGTACAAAGTACTCCCTCCTATCCAAATTAATTGATTTGGATTTGCCTAGATTCGGACAAATCCAAGTCAATTAATTTGGATTGGAAGGAGTATATGAAAAGTGTGACAGGGTGAACAACCGAAATAAAATAGTAGTAAACGATTCAGCTAATCAATTTATATGCTTGTCCTTAACCATTTGCTTTTCTTGCGTCATCATTTTTCTGTTGACCTTGCGTCAGGATTCCTGCCACCATCCCATTGACCATGAACCGATGCGTAATACCATGCACTGTGTGTGTGGGACCTCACTCGGAGTCGCTGTAGAGCTCGATGACCTCCGGCTCCTTCATGCGGGCAAGCTGATCCCGCTGCGCCGTCACCAATGCCGCGTGCTAGTCGCAAAGATACCACATCTCCAGCCAGACCTTGTGCGCTCCGTCCGCCGGGTCTTCTCCTCTGCACCCTGTACGGCGATCAGCGCCCAGCACAGATCCTCAGCTTCTCGCTTCGCCCTAGCTCGAGCAGCGTGGGCAGAACAACGCTACGCCGTTGTGAGGGCCGCGCGCTTGGCCTCCTTGTCAGCGACGAAATCCCGATTGATGACGTGCTCGTCGTCGGATTCGTCGCTGGAGGGGACGTAGGTCTCCGACGATGAAGGGGACGTGTCGAAGTCAGAGATGATGGCAGACGAGTTGCTCGAGCTGTCGGAAAAGGAGGAAATCGAGCGTGTCGGCGTCGGCAGGTGCGACCCGCGCGAGCTACCTGCCTCGTCGTTGCGGGTGCGACGGAGGAAGCGAGCCGGGACTAGAGGTGAAGGGGCGCTCTTGCGACGGCGGGTCATGCTGCCATGCTCGGCGTCGTCGACCTCACGCACCTACAGTCTCTTTGGGACCGGCGGCCGGTTGCGAATGAAGCGGAGGGAGGCGCGCTTCGAGGCACCGTCTGCGATGATGCGGCACTGGCGCTCCGCCTCGTCGATGACCGGCAGGCTGCGCGAAGCTCCCGCATGGCCCACGTGGCCTCCCTAGCTCCAATTGAGCGGCGGCGGGGTGCCATGTGGTGGATCTGTGGCGGCGGGGGCGGAATCGGCTGGCGAACAGCGGCGGCGAAGTGGTGGAGGAGAGTAAAATGCACTCGAGCTGCGACCCGAGAAGTGGCTCGTGAACCCTACATAAAGGGGTGCGAGGCGCACATTCTTGTGGCCCCAGAAAAGTTTTCGGGCGAGTCGAGTTTTCATTATCTACTCTGGCTATTTTTTACGCCAAAATCCGAATACTCGCTGAACTTTCTCAGATTTGACCCATTTTGCGTATCTGCTAGAGATGCTGCAAGAGTTAGGAACCGATGGTATATTGCTGCTATGTGTGAAGTCGCTTTTTCTTTGTGGTATGATGACTGTGTCACCATGCAATCTTATTCTACATGGCTTCTCTCCTCAGTGCATGCATTTGTCTCTCTATGATGTGGACCCGATGTTTTGCTCCTGACGGATGAATCCCTTTGAAGAACCAACTTTATGGTGCGGTTCTTGTGTTAGACTAGACAGTTCGAGGCCACACTATGTGAGGAACATGTTCAAAGCCATCTATGGTTCGCTTTAGGAGCACATAGTGGATGGCCTAAGAGCACATAGTGGATGGCCTAAGAACATGTTCGAAGAATGGAGTGCAACTAGTGGAGCGATTTAGTGTGGTGCGCAGGCTTCACAGCACAACCGACAGCTCTTATATCCAGCATCCGGGGGATCTCTGTAGGGTTCGTAGCATGGAAAACAAAAAATTCTACCGCTAGAACGAACAAAACCAAGATCCAATCTATGGAAAAGCCAAGATCTAATCTACGAGATAAGTGCAACGGGATAGATGAGAACTAACCCTTGTAGATCCAAAGCCTTTATCGAGATCGGGTCTTGTGGTTGATGTAGTCGATCACTTGCCGATCTCAAGATCGCGTAGATGATCCTTCCGGTGTCGTGTTCCGGCAGCGCTTCCGCACTCAGTCACACATATGGAGTCGATGTAGACCTTCCTCTCCCTGTTCCAGCAGGGAGCGGAGATATTAGATCCCCTCGAAATCCCAGCAGCACAACGGCGTGGTGGTGGTGGAGGAGAAATCCTGCAGGGCTTCGCCTAAGCCGAAACAGGAGGAAGGAGGAGGAGAGTGGCGACTAGGGTTTGGGGTGGAAGCGGCAAGGGGGAGGCGCCACCCCTTCCCCTCTTTATATAGAGGGGGTGTAGCCTAGGGATCCCCCCTTGGCCCACTTCCCCTTAGGACTAGCGCATGGGGAGGGGGAAGTTTTCTCCCCCAAGTCTTATCCCCTATTTTCTTGGGTTTCAAGTTTATCTCCTTTAGAACCTTCTGGAACCTTCTAGAAGCTCTAAACAAAAACTCTGGAACTTTTCCAAACCCTAGAAAATGACTTCCATTATATGAATCTTATTCTCCGGACTATTCCGGATCTCCTCGTGATGCCCTGGATCCAATCCGAGACTCTGAACAACATTCAGTCTCCAACTCATATTCCATATCTACTTAAACAACATTGAACCTTAAGTGTGTCACCCTACGGTTCGCGAACTACGCAGACATGGTCAAGACACCTCTTCGATCAATAACCAATTGCGGAACCTGGATATCCATAATGGCTCCCACATATTCAACGATGCCTTAGTGATCGAAAGAACCATTAACATACAATACCGATTCCCTTTGTCGCGCGATACTCTACTTATCTAAGGTTCGATCATCGGTATCTCCATACCTAGTTCTACCTCGTTACCGATAAGTACTCTTTACTCGTACCAACATCCCTTGTGACCTAGTCACATGCTTGCAAGCCAATTGGATGACATTCCACCGAGAGGGCCCAGAGTATATCTAGCAGTCATTACGATGGACAAATCCCATTCTTTATCCATGTGTTTCAACACATACTTTCAGAATACCTAATGCCACCTTTATAACCACCCAGTTACGAAGTGGCGTTTGATGTCATCAAAGCACTCATCCGGTGATGGTGATTAACATGATCTCATGGTCGAAGGATTAGGTTACTATGTATTTGAAAGCTTGTAGCAAAACGAACTTAATGACTTGATATTATGCTATGCTTACTATGGGTGTGTATCCATCACATCATTCTCCTAATGATATGATCTTGTTATTAATAACATCCAATGTCCATGATCAGGAAACCATGATCATCTATCAATCAATAAGCTAGTCCAACAAGAGGCTTATGATGCACTCGACTTTCAACGTAGAGCTCGTTGGGAACCCCAAGAGGAAGGTATGATGAGCACAACAGTAAGTTTTCCCTCAGTTATGAAACCAAGGTTTAATCGAACCAGTAGGAGCAAGGAAACACCCCAAAGATGTTACTAGCTGAGCTTTGTCAGGGCGCACTACCGATACAAATAGTTTAAAACAAGCAATATCAAGTTATGCATGAATCAACTAGTCTTGGGACAATGCACATAGAACTAAGAATGGCCACTATGCTCTCAAAGTAGGTGCATAAAGTTAGAAGGTGGAGACTGAATATAATGGTGGAAGAAAGGCCTTTTGTAAAAGGAAGTAGGGATTCAAGTCTCATAAAGAGCTTCCAAAAATTATGGTACTTATAGCTTTCATCTCTCAATGCCCCTATCATAAGCATCTTGAAGGTGATTAAGGTTAAAGTGACACAACTAAGAGGATATGCTTGACAAGTTATAAACCGAAATCTCATGCCCCTTACTTACGAAGACCGATCCTCATGCTACTCAACTTCAGTCACGAGTAAGCTCTTGTCATTGCAAGTATATGTGTATCATTAAGAACCGCCAACGGGGTACCCCTTGCACATGATACGGGAGCTTTCCCATAATCAAAATGATAAGGCAAGCAGACAATGAGCATCTCAGCGATCTTTTTATTTGCTATTTGCATAGTTTTTTTATTGAGGATGCTTCATAGAGTGCTCATTATGGTGATGCTGCAAGTTTCCACCATGATTAGGCATGGCTTAGGCTAGCGGTCCAGGCGTTTCTCTAACACACATACAAACTCCTTGATCTTACAAGTTCCACTTTTATTTCAAACCGCCGGGATCCGTAAGCAAAAGAACATGATATCAATGGGGTACAAAGTACAAGTGCAATGTTGAAAGCGTTCCCCATGAAACATGGTTCTGCTAATTTCAACTTATAAAGCGCAAGCATACACGCAACAAAGAAGGACCCAATGGTTCAAGTTTATTAGAGGCAATAAAGTAAAGTGTGCCATCAAGTTCGTGAGAGCTTTAATCACTAGTTTTCTCGTAACAAGTGGAAGGTAAACAAAAGCATGAATGTACTTGGAATAGCATAAGCTAGTAGGTTGGAATGGTGGACTCTTTGTAAAAACTTGGTTTAGGGAGTTGGATGCATGAGTGGAACTCATACTTTGTTGTGGAGGCTAGCAAAAGACTGGGAGCGACAAACTAAGAGAGCAATAATGGCTATAATCATGCAGAGCGACAAAACATCATTGATCAAAGCATAAAGTGATACTACAAGTTGAAAACTAAAGGATCATAAAGGCTATGGTGACTTGTGACAGTCATAACATGGTGTGATCATGTGACAAGTCAACCCAAATAAAGCATCAAAGGAGAATACCACTATACTATGCTTTAATATGCTAAAACAACGCATGATTCATCCAAGGTACATTAAGCAATCTCAATTCTTTATAACAAGTCATGCTACAGCAAAGAATACTAAGCATAAAGCCAAAACAATATCAATCATGGCATGACAAAGCATAGGCCACAGTCAAAAACGAGCTCTTTTTACCACATAAGTATGGACTTTCCTACTCTTTTCCAAACCAAACCAAACTATTTGCAAACCAAAGTATGAAAGAGGGGGTCCAACCAACTTATTGAGAAAACTAAGCAAACCAAGCAAACTAAAAACCAAAACAAAAATGAAAAAGAAGACGCTCCAAGAAAAACACAACTGTGCATGAAACAATAAAAATGAAGCGTTTGGAGGAAACCTGGGATTTTTATTGATGAAGAAGGGGATGCCTTGGGCATCCCCAAGCTTTGACGCTTGCACTTCTTGGATATTTCTTGGGGTGACACGCGTGGCATCCCCAAGCTTGAGCTTTAGTCCATCCTTCATCTCATTACTCATTCCTTCCATACACCTGAAAATTTTCCTTCATACAAAACTTCACACAATCTTTATTAGCAACATTAGTGCACTCAAGATAAATGAGTCTTAAGGTTCAGTTCTAACACCAAATAAAAACTTCCATTAGAACACTAGATACTGTAGCACTTCCCTCAAAAAGCTCAATTCCCCAAAAGAACTCAAGAAGTAACTAACATGAAGCAAATGCAGAAAATGGCAGAAATCTGTCAAAACAGACCAGTAGGTAAAGAAGAATTTTTTCGAAGACCTTCTGTTGCTCAAATCAAAAATTATTGAACCAACTAAAGTTATATAACAACCTGGGGCAGAAGCACAAAAAATTACAGCTCAATCTGACGTACAGAACTCTCTCAACAATTTTTACGGTGAAGCACAGAAATCTGTTTCGGGACAGCAACTTTCCCAATCATTACTTCACTCTCATTAGAGGTTACTCTTGGCACAAAAAGCAAATAAAAAGGATAAGGAGAGGTTATTACAGAGGTAATAACTTCCAAGACTCATTTAAAATTCTTGGGTTATCTCCCAACAAGTACTTATCTTTAACACCTTTAAGTTAGGCATAAAAAGCAAAGAAAGAATCAAGTGTTCTCAAATGAAGAAGCATTAAGACCAAATTTCTTGCCCTTACCTCTCTTATTTTTATTCTTAACCTTTGGGAAAATGTGATTGTTTGGTGGAGAAGAAAGGTGCATGGTCCCCTTTCCCACATCTATTATTGCTCTAAGGAGTTCTAATAGGGACCTTCCAAGTGTAATTTGTCCTTTTCCTGCACATTCAATAACAAGATAATCAGTAGAAATCATTTTCCCAAGGATCTTTGTAAACACTCTTTCAGCTATTCCAATAGGTAATATGGTAGCATTATTAGCAAGAGATATTTCTCTTCCTCCTTCAGTAAGCCCCCAAAGATTCAAAGATTCATAAATATCTTTGGGCATAAGACAAAATTCAGACATGATATCGCAGCGGGCTTGAAAAGTTTCAGTGTTTATCTCAATCTTTACTGTAGGGAGCCACTTTGATGGTTCAGAATTTATTGGAACATAATTGTGATGCTCCCTAAGCATATTATAGCAACTTTCTAAGCTAGTAGTGCTAGCCTCAAGAGTGTTCAACCTAGCAAATATTTTTGCGAAAGAAATATCAGTTTGGCTAGGCATAGTGTAAGTGAGGATCAATTTCTTTATAGCATTAATGGAATCATCCTCATTACATTGGAGGAAATCTCCTCCCACAATAGCATCTAAAGCATATCTATAGCAAAGAGCAATCCCAAGGTAAAAACTGATAAGGAACAAGCCTTGAATCATTTTAGGCTCAGTCTTTTCATATAGATCAGAGATTCTAGACCAAGCTTCCTTAAAACTTTCCTCAATTCCTTGTTTAAAAGTGAGAATCATTTCCTCGGGTGACATAGTGATTGGAGCAAGGCTAGACATAGTGGCAACTCAAGATAGGAACTAATTTTTTTGTGTTTTCATAATAAGAAAGCAAACAAGTAAAACTATTTTTTTTGGATTTTTGAAGAATAAAACAAGCAAACAAAGTAAAAAGAAACTAAGCAAAACAAAAACAACAAAGTAAAGAGATTGGTTATGGGGGACTCCCTTGTGAAGATGTCCTTGACTCCCCGGCAACGGCGCCAGAAAAGATCTTGATGCACTCGACTTTCAACGTAGAGCTCGTTGGGAACCCCAAGAGGAAGGTATGATGAGAACAACAGTAAGTTTTCCCTCAGTTATGAAACCAAGGTTTAATCGAACCAGTAGGAGCAAGGAAACACCCCAAAGGTGTTACTAGCTGAGCTTTGGCAGGGCGCACTACCGGTGTTAGTAGCAACGTGGAGACCTGCACAACACAACCACAGAACTTTGTCCCCAACTTGCGATGAGGTTGTCAATCTCACCGTATTTTGCGGAAAACAAAGTATTAAACGTATCGAATGGAAAGAAGTAATAGTTTGCAGAAAGTAAACACAAAGCAGTAAAAGATTGTAGATTGTATGTAAAAGACAAGGACCGGGATCCATAGTTCACTAGAGGTGGCTCTCCTTAGATAGATAACATGCTAGGTGAACAAATTACAGCGGGGCAATTGACAAACACCAAGAAAGTAATACATGCATATACTAATCATCTTGACTCCTTTGAGACTTGATTGGGAATTACAACATAATACATAGACCGCCATCCAACTGCATCTATGACTAATAATCCACCTTCAGGTTATCATCCGAACCCCCTCCAGTATTAAGTTGCAAGTAACAAATTATTGCTTTACGAACTGCGTGTAAAGTAAATAATACAATTGTTCTATGAACAAAGGATCGTTGTTTTCTTCCTAGTAGCAACAACACATCTAGTACCTTAGAGATTTCTGTCACTTCCCCAGATTACCAGAGGCATGAACCCACTATCGAGCATAAATACTAACTCTTGGAGTTGCTAGCATCTACTTGGCCAAGATAGCTACTAACAACGGAAAGCATGCAATATCTCAAATAACAAAGACATGATAGAATCAATAATCAATCTGAAATAGCATCTCAATATCCATCGGATCCCCGCAAACACAACATGTATGAATTACAAATAGATGATCTTGATCATGAACGGAGCTCACAAGATCTAAACATGAAAACACAAAGGAGGAGAAACCAGCCATCTAGCTACTACATGGATCCATAGTCCAAGGATGAACTACTCACGCATCACACCAGAGGCTTGCATGGTAATGAAGAAGGCCTCCAGGGTGAATTCCCCTCTCCGGCAGGGTGCCGAGAAGAGCTTCAGATCCCTCCCGATCTAGGGATGGAGATGACGGCGGCTACAGACTCTTTCGTGGATTTTTGATCAGGTACCTAGGGTTTTCGTCCCGAGGGCAACTTATAGGCGGAAGGAGAGGCCGAGGGGGTCCTGGGGTCGGCCAGACCACCCCCTGGCGTAGGCCAAGCCTGGCCACGCGGCCAGGTGGTGTGGCCGGCCCCTGGCCCCTCTCCGTCTTGTATTCTGGCACTTGATCCCTTCCGGAAAAATAGGCACTTTGGCTTTTGTCCTGTCCAATTCCGAGAATATTCATTTTTTGACTTTCCTGGAACCAAAAACAGCAGAAAACAGGCAGCTGGCACTGTGGCTCTTGTTAATAGGTTAGTCCAAGAAATCATATGAAAAGTACTCCAAAGTTGTAACAAAACACAAGAAAGTGGATAAAACCAAGCATGGAACATCAAAAATTATAGATACATTTGCAATGTATCAGCTTACTAGGGACTCTTTTATGTTTACAAAACACACAAGTGTTAGTGTTTACTATTAATACAATTATAGCATGGGATGTAAACATTTATCATAAACACAAAGATATAATAATAACCACTTTATTATTGCCTCTTGGGCATATCTCCAACAGTCTCCCACTTGCAGTAGAGTCAATAATCTAGATTACATGGTAATATACCTAACACCCATGGCGTTATGGTGTTGGACATGTTTTGCTCTAGGGAGAGGTTTAGTCAACGGTTCTTCCACATTCAGATCAGTGTGTACTTTGCAAATATTTATGTCACCATCTTGGACATACTCGCGAATAGCATGAAAACGTAGCTTAATGTGCTTTAGCTTCTTGTGTGACCTTGGCTACTGTGCATTAGCTATGGCACCCATGTTGTGACAATAGATGGCCATCGGGTCCAACGCACTAGGAACCACACCAAGCTCAGTAATGAACTCCTTCATACATATCGCTTCTTATGCAGCCTCTAAAGCAGCTATGTATTCTGATTTAGTTGAAGATTTCACCACAACGCTTTGCTTGGCACTCCTCTATCTCACTTCTGCTCCATTCAAAATAAATACATATCCAGACTGTGACTTAGAGTCATCTGGATGGGTGTCCCAACTAGCATCAGTGTAACTGTTTACAATAAGCTCCTCGTCACCTCCATAAGAAAGAACCATATCCTTAGTCCTTTTCAAGTACTTTAGGATATTTTTGACCGCGTCTAGTGTTCCATTCCAGGATCACTTTGATATCTGCTAGTCAAACTAACTGCATGTGCGATATCCAGTCTCGTACACAACATGGCATACATGATAGAGCCTATGGCCGAGGCATAGGGGATTTTGTTCATCTTTTCTCTTTCTTCTGTCGTAGCTAGACTTTGAGTCCTACTCAATGTCTTACTTAGCAACATGGGCAAGAACCCTTTCTTGCTTTCTTCCATTCTAAACCTATTTAGAACCTTATCTAGGTATGTACTTTGTGAAAGCGCTATTAAGTGTCTTGATCTATCTCTATAAATCTTGATGCCTAAAATGTATGCTGCTTCGCCAAGTGATGGCCCAAAATATATCGAGCTCGTTGGGGAACCCCAAGTGGAAGGTATGATGAGCACACCATCAAGTTTTCCCTTAGTTATGAAACCAAGGTTATCGAACTAGTAGGAGCAAGGAAACACCTCCAAGGTGTTGCTAGCTAGACTTTGGCAGGGCGCACTACTGGTGCTAGCAGCAACGTGGAAACCTGCACAACACAACCACAAAACTTTGCCCCTAACTTACAGTGAGGTCGTCAATCTCACTAGTTTTGCTGAAAACAAAGGATTAAACATATTGTGTGGAAGATAGTAATTGCTTGCAGAAAGTAAAAAGAAAGAATTAAATAGTTGTAGATTGACGATAAAAGAAAGGACCGGGGTCCATAGTTCACTAGTGGTGGTTCTCCTTAAGATAGATGACATGTTGGGTGAACAAATTACAGCGGGGCATTGACAAACATCGAGAAAGCATACAAGCATATACTACTCATCTTGACTCCTTTGAGATTTGATTGGGCATTACAACATTATACATAGACCGTAATCCAGCTGCATCAATGACTAATAATCCACCTTCAAGTTATCATCTGAACCCCCTCCAGTATTAAGTTGCAAACAACAGATAATTGCATTACGCATTGCTTGTAAAGTAAACAATATGATTGTTCTATGAACAAAGGATTGCTGTTTTCTCCCTAGTAGCAACAACACATCTAGTACGTTAGAGATTTCTGTCACTTCCACAGATTACTAGAGGCATGAACCCACTATCGAGCATAAATACTAACTCTTGGAGTTGCTAACATCTACTTGGACAAGATAGCTACTAGCAACGGAAAGCATGCAAGATCACAAATAACAAAGACATGATAGAATCAATAATCAATCTGAAATAGCATCTCAATATCCATCAGATCCTCGTGAACACAACATGTAGGATTACAAATAGACGATCTTGATCATGAACGGAGCTCACAAGATCTAGACATGGTAGGACAATGGAGAAGAACCAACCATCTAGCTACTACATGGACCCGTAGTCCAAGGATGAACTACTCACGCATCACATCGGAGGCTTGCATGGTGATGAAGAAGGCCTCCAGGGTGAATTCTCCCCTCCGGCAGGGTGCCGGGAAGAGCTTCAGATCCCTCCCGATCTAGGGATGGAGATGACGGCGGCTACATACTCTTTCATGGAATTTTGATCGGGTACTTAGGGTTTCTGTATCGGAGGCGATATATAGGTGAAAGGGGAGGCCGAGGGGGTGCCCTAGGTGGCCAGACCACCCCCTGGCGCGAGCCAGGCCTGGCCGCGCGACCAGGTGGTGTGGCTGGCCCCTGGCCCCTCTCCGTCTCGTATTCTGGCTCCGTGTCCCCCTCGGTGAAAAACTGACTTTGGCTTTTGTTCGGTCCAATTCCGAGAATATTCATTTTCTGACTTTCCTGGAACAAAAAATAGCAGAAAACAGGCAGCTGGCACTGTGGCATCTTGTTAATAGGTTAGTCTAAGAAAGTGTATAAAAAGTACTCCAAAGTGTGGACAAAACATAAGAAAGTAGATAAAAACCAAGCATGGAACATCAAAAATTATGGATACGTTAGCAACGTATCAACATGCCCAAGCTTAACTCCTGCTCGTCCTCGAGTAGGTAAGTGATAAAAAGAAAGAATAATTTTGAGGTGACATGCACCATCATAAACTTGATCAAAGTATTTGTAAAACATTGATAGCTGGGATCATAGTACTTCAACATAACATAAAAGATAAAGTTCTAACAATAAGACATAGCAACTACGTTGCAACAGGAAAAGGCACAAACAAAAGATTCATGAATAACAATGCTTTGCAAGACATTTGTTTGTTTCACATAAAGACAACATAGCATAGTAGCATTCAGCTTGTCCCTCATAGAGTAGAAAACATAAATGCATAGGACACCTTCAAAGTTCATAAGGGTGACTAGATACAAATAGTTTAAGAACAAGCAATATCAAAGTTATGCATCAATCAACAAGTCTTGGGACAATGCACATAGAACTAAGAATGACAACTATGCTCTCAAAGTAGGTGCAAAAAGATAGAAGGTGGAGACTCAACATAAAAGTAAAAGAAAGGCCTTCATAGAAGGAAGTAGGGATTCAAGTTTCATAAAGAGCTTCCAAAAATTATGGTACTTATTAGCTTTCAGCTCTCATTGTCCCTATCATAAGCATCTTGAAGTGATTAAGGTTAAAGTGAACAAACTATGGAGTATATGCTTGACAAAGTATAAGTTAGAAATCTCATGTCCCTTCAATACGAGGACTGCTCCTCATGCTACTCAAGTTTTGTTACTGGTAAGTTCTTGTCATAGTAAGTACATGTGTATCATAGAGAACCACCAACGAGGTACCCCTTGCCCGATGGAAGAATCCCCATATCAAAATGACAAGGCAAGCAGACAACGAGCATCTCAGCAATCTTCTTATTTACCATGGGAAAATGGTGCTTTTTGCTCTCTTTCCTCTTTTATCATATCTGTTTTTTTCTTTTTCTCTTTTACTCAAAATCTGACTCTTTTTTTATAAGAAGAATGCTTCATAGACAGCTCATTATGGTTACGCTGCGGTTTCCACCATGACGGCATGGATTAGACCGGCGGCCTAGGTGTTTCTCTAACACACATACATAACTCCGTGGACTTACAAGCTCCCCTTTCATTTCACACCGACGACATCCATAGACAAAAGAGCATGATATCAACTAGGTACAAAGTACAAGTGCAATGTTGAAAGTGTTCCCCATGACAACATGGTTCTGCTAATCCCCAACATATAAGTGCAAGCATATACAATATAGACGACACAATGGTTCAAGTTTTATTATGGGCAAGAAAAGTAAAGTGTTCCATCAAGTTCGTGAGAGCTTTAATCACTAGTTTTCTCATAACAAGTTTAATTCAGAAGGTAGATAAAAACATGAATATACTTGGAATAGAAAATGCTAATAGGTAGGTATGGTGGACTCTTTGGAATAACTTGGTTTTAAGAGTTGGATGCATGAGTGGAACTCATACTTGGTTATGGAGGCTAGCAAAATACTGGGAGCGACCAATTAAGAGAGCAATAATGGCCATAATCATGCAAAGCGACAACACATCATTAATTAAAGCATAAAGTGATATTACAAGTCGAAAACTAAAGGATCATAAAGGCTATGGTGACTTGGGATAGTCATAACATGGTGTGAGCATGTGCCAAGTCAACCCAAATAAAGCATCAAAGGAGAATACCACAATACCATGCTTTAATATGCTAAAACAACACATGATTCTTCAAAGGCACATTAAGAAATCTCAATTGTTTATAACAAGTCATGCTACAGCAAAGATCACTAAGCATAAAGCCAAAACAATATCAAGCATGGCATGACAAAGCGTAGGCTACAACCAAAAACAAGCTCCTTTTACCACTGAAGCATGAACTTTCCTACTCTTTCCAATCCAAATCAAACTATTTGAAAACCAATGTATGAAAGAGGGGGTCCAACCAATTTATTCAAGCAAACTAAGAAAACCAAGCAAACAAAAACCAAAAACAAAAATGAAGACGCTCCAAGAACAACACAACTGTGCATGAAACAATAAAAATGAAGTGTTTGGAAGAAACCTGGGATTTTTATTGATGAAGAAGGGGATGCCTTGGGCATCACCAAGCTTTGACGCTTGTACTTCTTGGATATTTCTTGGGGTGACACACGTGGCATCCCCAAGCTTGAGCTTTAGTCCATTCTTCATCTCATTACATCATTCTCTCCATACACCTGAAATTTTTCCTTCATACAAAACTTCACACAATCTTTATTAGCAACATTAGTGCACTCAAGATAGTAAGTCTTTGG
Organism: Avena sativa; assembly: GCA_916181665.1. Classification (NCBI taxonomy): domain Eukaryota; kingdom Viridiplantae; phylum Streptophyta; class Magnoliopsida; order Poales; family Poaceae; genus Avena; species Avena sativa. The sequence continues at coordinate 493,920,158 of OV702290.1, read as the reverse complement.
GTTCAGTTTCAACACCAATAAAACTTCCATTAAAACACAAGATACTGTACCACTTCCCTCAAAAAGATCAATTCCCCAAAGAGAACCCAAAAAAGGAACCAACAAGAAGCAAATGCAAATAATGGCAGAAATCTGTCAAAACAGACCAACAGGTAAAAACCAATTTTTTCGAAGACCTTATGTTGCTCAAATCGAAAAGTGTTGAACTAACGAAAGTTATATAACAAAACCTGGGGCAGAAGCACAAAAATTCACGCCTCAAAAAGATGTACAGATATTTTACACGAATGTTTACGGTGAAGCACAAAAATCTGTTTCGGGATAACAACTTTCCCAAGAATTACTTCTCTCTCATTAGAGGTTACTCTTGGCACAAAACACAAATAAAAATGATAAGGAGAGGTTATTACTGAAGCAATAACTTCCAAGGCTCAACTAAAACTTTTGGGTTATCTCCCAATAAGTACTTTTCATTAACGCCTTTAAGTTAGGCTTGATAGTTTGAGAAGATGCTCACATAAGAAATATGAATTGAAGTAAAAGAGAGCATCAAGAAGAAAATTCAAAACACATTTAAGTCTAACCCACTTCCTATGCATAGGAATCTTGTAAAGAAACAAGTCATGAAAGCACAAAGCAACAAGCATAGGAAAGCAAAACAAGTGCAACTTCAAAAATTTCAACATAAAGAGGGGAAACTTAAAATTGTTGAGATACATAAAACCATGTTTACCTCTCTCGTAATAACTTTTAGTAGCATCATGAATAAAATTAACAATATAACTATCACAAGAAACATTCTTACCATGAGCCACATGCATAAAAGAATTAATACTCACCACATAAACATAGTCATTCTTATTAATTGTAGTGGGAGCAAATTCGATAAAATAGCTATCATTATTATTTTCATCACCATAATCATCAAATATAGGAGGCATATTGTAATCATAATTAATTTCCTACTCAATAGTAGGTGGACTGAAAATATCATATTCATCATTGCAATCATCATATATTGGAGGTATAGTATCATCATAAGCAATAGAATAGTTATCTTCCAAAGTTTGTTAATTTGTAAACGTATCATCATTGGAAGGAACATGGATAACACTAATAGTACAACAATTATTAATATCATCATTTTTAGAATTGGTACCGAAGAGATTTTCAATATCAAAAGTAGTGTGCTTTTCCCAATCATGATCACTACTATAGGTAATAGGCATAGGAACATCATCGAGTTTAGACTCATCAAAAACTATAATAGGAGCAACATGCTTAGGGGGAAATACCCTTTCCTCTATCCTTTTGCTCCTCCTCTTCTTCTTTTTCTTCTTCTCTTTAGGAGGGAGAGGCTTGAAAGGAAGCTTCTCCATATACCCTGGTTTATTGTTAGAGACAATAAAAGAAACTTTGGACGATTCCTTCTTTTCATGAATAAGATCAAACCACATATTAGTCCTGTCATATTTTGGTAAAATCTCATCTTTTATAATATTTTGTATATAAGTATTTGTGGCAATTATAAACACAGTAAAGATTATAACCATGCATGACACTATTCATACCAAAAGCACTCATATCTACCAAAGAAGTTTTTCTTGATAACTCTTCACACCCCAAAAATAATGTAAGTTCATCATGCTGATTAGGAGTGATCATGTCATCACAATACAAACTTGCAGTACTCATTGGATTATAAGGGCTATTATTATGGCCTGAGCATTGAAAATTGAAATGACCCACTTCAAAGCAAAGTTCACAAATAAAAGGATAGAGGGCACAAACTTTTTACCAAGATCATTTAGAGCCCTATACCACGTTCTAGTTTTTTCATTCCCGTGGGTGATACAATATTGTTCTTCAATTTGATTATTCTCACAAGGTCTATGTATTCCACAAAAATTAACATGATTATAAGAAATAGTACTTTCAAAGGTTTAAGCATGTTTATTGCTATCATTAATAACAATTTCATTTTCCATGCAAGTGTCTTTAAAAGGCTCATGATACATGTCCCATTTTTCTTTAGGAGCATTAATATGAGAAGCAAAGGATCTAAAACAATCAATAAGAATTTGAGGATCAAGACCGTATTTAGCACTAAGCTCTTGAAACTCAGCAGTTTCAACGAAATACTTAATGCAATCATACACATAGTTTATACCTGGTTCTTTACCTTTGTTGTTATCCCAATCTTTGGTATTGCTTTGAATTGTTTCAAGAAGATCCCACTTAGCTTTGACATCCTTACTTGTGAAGGATCCCTCTAAACAAGTATCTAGATAGTCCTTGTAATGTCCTGAAAGCCTTGCATAGAAATTATTAATAACAATATTACAGGAGAGGTCATGAATGGGACATTTGAGCATTAGTGACTTCTATCTCCCCCATGCTTGGGCAATACTTTCTCCATCATGTGGATGAAAATTATAAATGTAATTCCTATTTTTATGAATTTCATGAGGAGGATAAAATTTAGAGTAAAAGAGAGATTCAAGTTCCTTTCACTCCAAATGATGAGGATCATCTAGTAGCTCATACCACTCCCTTGCTTTGCCCTTAAGTGAAAAAGGGAATAGCTTCCTCTTAACTTGGTTCATTGAAATACTTGCACACTTGAACAACTCGCATAATTCGTATATAAAGAGTAAGTGATCACAAGATGGACAGTTCCATCTCCAAAATAATAGTTATTCAAAGCACGTTCAACAATTTTTATAGGTATTTTAAAAGGGATGCTTTCAGTATGTGGATTTAAAATATCACAAGTATCATTAGAATTACCACATATGGGAGATAAAGTATCATCAGAGCAAATTTTCTTCTTTAAAGCTAGGGAACTAGAAAGATCATTTTCATAAAAATTAACTTCCCCAAGCTTAGACGTTTCCATAGCATTAGTAACAAAGGTGTTCAAAAGATTCATACTAATAACATTGCTATTAGCATGCAAAGAAAGTTCCATGGGTTTTTTAATTTTCTTTTTAGACCATTCATGTTCTAACTTAGGAAAAATACTAAAAAGCTCTCTATTTTGTTGTTGTTTTCCATTAAGCCTAACTAGTGAAAACAAGAAACAAAAAGACAAAATTGCAGAATCTAAAGGAAATAACTTTGAGCACTCACACCAGAGGATGTGAGTACCTTTTACCTTACCTCCCCGACAACGGCGCTAGAAAATTAGCTTGATGGCCCAAAATATATCGAGCTCGTTGGGGAACCCCAAGAGGAAGGTATGATGAGCACAGCAGCAAGTTTTCCCTCAGTTATGAAACCAAGGTTATCGAACCAGTAGAAGCAAGGAAACACCTCCAAGGTGTTGCTAGATGGACTTTGGCAGGGCGCACTACCGGTGCTAGCAGCAACGTGGAAACCTGCACAACACAACCACATAACTTTGCCCCCAACTTATAGTGAGTTTGTCAATCTCACCCGTTTTGCTGAAAACAAAGGATTACACGTATTGTGTGGAAGATAGTAATTGCTTGTAGAAAGTAAACAGAAAGCAGTAAACAGTTGTAGATTGATGATAAAAGAAAGGACCGGGGTCCATAGTTCACTAGTGGTGGTTCTCCTTAAGATATATGACATGTTGGGTGAACAAATTACAGCGGGGCAGTTGACAAACATCGAGAAAGCATACAAGCATATACTACTCATCTTGACTCCTTTGAGATTTGATTGGGCATTACAACATTATACATAGACCGTAATCCAACTGCATCTATGACTAATAATCCACCTTCAGGTTATCCTCCGAACCCCCTCCAGTATTAAGTTGTAAGCAACAGATAATTGCATTACGCATTGCGTGTAAAGTAAATAAATCGATTGTTCTATGAACAAAGGATTGCTGTTTTCTCCCTAGTAGCAACAACACATCTAGTACCTTAGAGATTTCTGTCACTTCCCCAGATTACTAGAGGCATGAACCCACTATCGAGCATAAATACTAACTCTTGGAGTTGCTAGCATCTACTTGGCCAAGATAGCTACTAACAACAGAAAGTATGCAAGATCACAAATAACAAAGACATGATAGAATCAATAATCAATCTGAAATAGCATCTCAATATCCATCGGATCCCCACGAACACAACATCTAGGATTACAAATAGATGATCTTGATCATGAACGGAGCTCACAAGATCTAGACATGGTAGGACAATGGAGAAGAACCAACTGATGGGTTCGTAGCATGGAAAACAAAAAATTTCTACCGCAAGAACAAACAAAACCCAGATCTAATCTAGATAAAAGCCAAGATCTAATATATTAGACATGTGCAACGAGATAGATCTGTACTAACCCTCGTAGAACCGAAAGCGTTACGAGATTACATCTCGGGGTTGATGTAGTCGATCACTTGCCGATCTCAAGATCATGTGGACGATCGTTTCGGTGCCGCGTTCCGGCAGCGCTTCCGCAGTCGGTCACATGTGCGGAGTCGAAGCAGACCTTCCTCTCCCCGTTCCAGCGAGCAGCAGAGGTAGTAGATCTTCTCCACGGAATCCCAGCAGCATGACGGTGTGGTGGTGGTGGTGGAGTAGAGATTTCTGCAGGGCTTCGCCTAAGCCGGAGCAGAGCGAAGGAGGAGGAGAGAGGCGGCGGCTAGGGTTTGTTATGGGAGAGTGCAAGGGGGTGGCGCCCCCTCCCCTCTATTTAAAGGAGGGAGGCGCCATGGGAGGGGGAGTCCTAGTAGGACTCCCTCCCTCCTTGGCCGGCGGATTGGGAGGGGGGGAGGAGTTCTCCTCCCCCACGAATCCGTGTCTTGCCCCACAAAGACTCCTTGATCCTTTCTTGGTTTTCAAGCAAACTCCAAGAAATCTTCTAGAACCTTCCAGAACATTCCAAAACCTTCTAGAATCTCCATACAAACACTTCGGAACATTTCCTAACTTAGAAAATGATCCCCAATATATGAATCTCATTCTCTGGACAATTCTGGATCTCTTCGTGATGTCCCGGATCCAATCCGAGACTCCGAACAACATTCGGTCTCCAACGCATATTCCATATCTACTTAAAACAACTTCGAACCTTAAGTGTGTCACCCTACGGTTCGTGAATATGCAGACATGATGAAGACACCTCTCCGATCAATAACCATCAGCGGGATCTGGAGATCCATAACGGTCCCACATACTCAACAATGACTTCGTGATCGATAGAACCATTAACATACGAAACCAATTCCCTTTGTCACGCGATATTCTACTTATCCGAGGTTTGATCGTCGGTATCTCCATACCTAGTTCTACCTCGTTACTGATAAGTACTCTTTACTCGTTCCATGTTATGTCATCCCTTGTGACCTAGTCACATGCTTGCAAGCTAACTAGATGACATTCCACCGAGAGGGCCCAGAGCATATCTATCCGTCATATGGATGGACAAATCCCAATCTTGGTCCATGCGCTTCAACACATACTTTTAGAATACCCAATGACACCTTTATAACCACCTAGTTACGAAGCGGTGTTTGATGTCATCAAAGTACCCATCCGGTGATGGTGATTAACACAACCTCATGGTCGAAGGATTAGGTTACTATGCATTTGAAAGCTTACAACAATACGAACTTAATGACTTGATCTTATGCTACGCTTACTATGGGTGTGTGTCCATCACATCATTCTCCTAATGATATAACCTTGTTATTAATGACATCCAATGTCCATGATCAGGAAACCATGATCATCAATTAATCAACAAGCTAGTTCCACAAGAGGCTTACTAGGGACTCTTTTATGTTTACAAAACACACATGTATTAGTGTTTCCTTATAATACAATTATAGCATGGGATGTAAACATTCATCATAAACACAAAGATATAATAATAACCACTTTTATTATTGCCTCTTGGGCATATCTCCAACAGTCTCCCACTTGCACTAGAGTCAATAATCTAGATTACATGGTAATATACCTAACACCCATGGCGTTCTGGTGTTGGTCATGCTTTGCTCTAGGGAGAGGTTTAGTCAACGGATCTGCCACATTCAGATCAGTGTGTACTTTGCAAATCTTTATGTCACCATCTCGGACATACTCGCGAATAGCATGGAAACGTAGCTTGATGTGCTTCAGCTTGCTATGTGACCTTGGCTCCTGTGCATTAGCTATGGCACCTGTGTTGTCACAGTAGATGGCCATCGGGTCCAACGCACTGGGAACCACGCCAAGTTCAGTAATGAACTCCTTCATCCATATGGCTTCTTGTGCAGCCTCCGAAGCAGCTATGTATTCCGATTCAGTTGAAGATTTCGCCACAACGCTTTGCTTGGCACTCCTCCAGCTCACTACAGCACCATTCAAAATAAATACGTATCCAGACTGTGACTTCGAGTCATCCGGATCGGTGTTCCAACTAGCATCAGTGTAACCATTTACAACAAGATGTTCATCACCTCCATAAGAAAGAACCATATCCTTAGTCCTATTTAGGTACTTTAGGATATTCTTGACCGCTGTCTAGTGTTCCATTCTAGGATCACTTTGATATCTGCTAGTCAAACTAACAGCATGTGCTATATCCGGTCTTGTACACAGCATGGCATACATGATAGAAGCTATGGCCGAGGCATAGGGAATTTTATTCATCTTTTCTCTATCTTCTGCCGTAGTCAGACTTTGAGTCTTACTCAAGGTCTTACCTGACAACATGGGCACGAACCCTTTCTTGCTCTCTTCCATTCTAAACTTCTTTAGAACTTTGTCTAAGTATGTACTTTGTGAAAGCGCTATTAGGCGTCTTGATCTATCTCTATAAATCTTGATGCCTAGAATATATGCCGCTTCGCCAAGATCCTTCATTGAAAAACTATTATTCAAATAGGTTTTGACGCTATTAAGAAGTTCTATATCATTCCCAATCAACAATATGTCATCTACATATAGTACTAGGAATGCTACAAAGCTCCCACTCACTTTCTTGTAAATACAAGCTTCTCCATAAGTTTGTATAAATCCAAAGTTTTTGATTACTTTATCAAAACGTTGATTCCAACTTCGGGATGCTTGCTTCAGTCCGTAAATGGAACGCTGAAGTTTGCATACCTTGTTAGCATCTTTAGGATTGACAAAACCCTTGGGTTGTACCATATACAACTCTTCCTCAATGTCACCATTAAGGAACGCCGTTTTGACATCCATCTGCCAAATTTCATAATCGAAATATGCAGCAATTGCTAACAAAATCCTTACAGACTTTAGCTTCGCTACTGGTGAGAAAGTCTCATCGTAGTCAACACCTTGAATTTGTCGGAACCCTTTCACGCCAAGTCGAGCTTCATAGACAGTAATATTACCATCAGCATCTGTTTTTCTTTTGAAAATCCATTTGTTCTCGACAACCTTACGGCCATCCGGTAAGTCCACCAAAGTCCAAACTTGGTTTTCGTACATGGATCCCATTTTGGATTTCATGGCTTCTAGCCATTTGTCGGAATCTGGGCTCACCATAGCTTCTTCATACGTCGCAGGGTTATCAGTGTTGTCCACCAACATGACGTTCAAGGTAGAGTCATACCAATCAGGAGTGGTACGAACCCTCGTTGACCTGCGAGGTTCAGTAGTAACTTCGTTCGAAGTTTCATGATCACCATCATGAGCTTCCTCTCCAATTGGTGCAGGCGGCACAAAAACATCTTCCGGTGCTGCGCTACTCTCAACTCCGAGAGAAGGTTCAATAACCTCGTTGAGTTCTACTTTCCTTCCAGTCACTTCCTTCGAGAGAAACTCCTTCTCAAGAAAGGACCCATTCTTGGCAACGAAAACTTTGCCTTCGGATCTATGATAGAAGGTATTCCCAATTGTTTCTTTAGGGTATACTATGAAGACGCATTTCTCCGCTTTGGGTTCAAGCTTATCAGGCTGCAACTTCTTTACATACGCTTCGCAACCCCAAACTTTAAGGAACGACAACTTAGGTTTCTTACCAAACCACAATTCGTACGGTGTCGTTTCAACGGATTTAGATGGTGCCCTATTTAAAGTGAATGCGGCTGTCTCCAATGCATAGCCCCAAAACAATAGCGGTAAATCTGTAAGAGACATCATAGACCGAACCATATCTAAGAGAGTTCGATTACGACGTTCGGAGACACCATTATGCTGTGGTGTTCCTAGCGGTGTCAACTGCAAAAGTATTCCACATTTCTTTAAATGCATGCCAAACTCATAACTTAGATATTCACCTCCGCGGTCAGAACGCAGAAACTTAATCTTCTTGTTACGATGATTCTCCACTTCACTTTGAAATTCCTTAAACTTCTCGAAAGTTTCGGACTTATGTTTCATAAAGTAGACATACCCATATCTACTTAAGTCATCCGTGAAAGTGAGAACATAACGATATCCACCACGCGATGCTACACTCATTGGACTGCACACATCGGTGTGTATTATTTCCAATAAGTCTGTAGCTCGCTCCATTATCCCAGAGAATGGAGTCTTAGTCATTTTTCCCATTAGACATGCTTCGCATCTTTCAAGTGATTCAAAATCAAGTGATTCAAGAAGTCCATCAGAATGGATTTTCTTCATACGCTTCACTCCAATGTGACCAAGACGACAGTGCCACATGTATGTAGAATTATCATTCAATTTTATTCGTTTAGCATCTATGTTGTGAACATGTGTATCACTACTATCGAGATTCAATAAGAATAAACCATTCATCTCAGGTGCATTACCATAAAAGATATTACTCATATAAATCGAACAACCTTTATTCTCAGACTTAAAAGAGTAACCGTCTCGCAATAAACAAGATCTAGATATAATGTTCATGCTTAACGCAGGCACCAAATAACAATTATTCAAATTTAAATCTAATCCCGAAGGTAGATGTAGAGGGAGCGTGCCGACGGCGATCACATCAACCTTGGAGCCATTTCCAACGCGCATCGTCACCTCGTCTCTTGCCTGTCTTCGTTTATTCTGCAGCTCCTGTTTCGAGTTACAAATATGAGCAACCGAACCAGTATCAAATACCCAAACACTACTACGATTACTAGTAAGATACACATCAATAACATGTATATCGAATATACCTTTCTTCTTGATGTTGTCGTTCTTCAGATCCGCCAGGTACTTGGGGCAGTTACGCTTCCAGTGACCAGCACCCTTGCAGTAGAAGCATTCAGTTTCAGGCTTAGGAGCAGCCTTGGGCTTCTTAGCAGGTGCGGCAGCTTTCTTGCCGTCCTTCTTGAAGTTGCCCTTTTTCTTAGGCTTGCCCTGTTTCTTGAAATTGGTGGTCTTATTGACCATCAACACTTGGTGCTCCTTCTTGATCTCCACTTCAGCAGTTTTCAGCATGGACGATAGTTCAGGCAACGTCTTGTTCATGCAGTGCATATTGTAGTTCATCACAAAGTTCTTATAACTCGGTGGCAGTGATTGGAGGACACGGTGAATCCCTAACTCATTAGGAATCGTTATCCCCAAATCTTGGAGCTTGTTTGCGTGCCCAGACATGGTGAGCACGTGCTCGCTAACGGAGCTTCCCTCTTCCATCTTGCAGGTAAAGAACTTTTCGGAGGCCTCATAGCTCTCCACGGCCGCGTGAGTCTCAAAAATGAGCTTGAGCTCCTTAATGATCTCGAACGGGTCGTGGTGCTCAAAACGCTTCTGGAGCTCCGTTTCTAAACCGTACAGGATGGCACACTGAACTGTGGAGTAATGATTTTTTCGAGTGGCGTAAACATTCTTTACGTCATCGGTGGCATCATCTGCAGGTGGGTCACCTAGCGGTGCTTCGAGCACATAGGTCATCTGACCAGCCCTGAGGACAATCTTTAGACCACGGAGCCAGTCCGTCAAGTTGCTTACATTGTTCTTAAGCTTTTCTTTCTCTAGGAACGCATTGAAATTGATGGAGAGGTTCGCCATAATCTACAACAAATTCGCAAGTAGTTTAGACTAAGTTTAAGATAAATTGAGTTCAATTTTAATTCTTAAATTAACTAGGTGAACTCCCACTCAAAACAACATCCCTCACATTGTCTTAGTGATTACACGAACCAAGTCCACTACACCAAGTCCGATCTTCACGAGAGAGGATGTAGTTTCATCGGCGAACAATCTTCATGTTCATCATATCACTTATATGACTCGTGCTCTACCTTTCGGTATTTCGTGTTCCGAGACCATGTCTGTACATGCTAGGCTCGTCAAGATTAACCTTAGTTTCCGCATGTGCAAATCTGGCTTGCACCCGTTGTATGCACACGTAGAATCTATCACATCCGATCATCACGAGATGCTTCGAGACGACGAGTCTTAGCAACGGTGCCAACTAAGGACGAACACTTTTATTACTTGATATTTAGTGAGAGGGATCATCTTATAATGCTACCATCGCGATCTAAGCAATACAAGATGCATAAAGGATTAACATCACAGGCAATTCATAATTAGTGTGACATGATATGGCCCTTTCTTCTTATGCCTTTGATCTTCATCTCCAAAGCACGAACATGATCTCCATCATCACCAGCATTGCGTCAAGGTCAGTGGCGCCACTTCATGGTTGTCCATCATCACCAGCAACTATTACAACTACTTGGAATAAAGCTATTACAAGATGAATAGACACGCAGGTCTTAACAGAATTAAAGAGAACCATTAGGCTCCTGCCGGTTGCCATATTACAACAAGGATCATTGCATACATCAAATATAATCACAATCACATGATGGCCATATCACATCACAAAACCCCTGCAAAAACAAGTTAGACGCCTCTAATTTTATTTGCATGTTTTACGTGGTTTGGGGCTTTCGAATAAGAACGGATCTTACCTACGAAACTGAACCACAACGTTGATACAAGTGCTATCGAGTGCAAAGTGTAGATTGGATCTATACTATGATGGGAGAGACAGACACCCGCAAAGCCACTTGTGCAAAGCAAGTTACACGTCAAGCGTGGAGCAAGTCTCATGTGCGATGACATGTAAGGTTAGCCCGAGCCGCTTCATCCCACCATACCGCAAGATGCAAAGTACACAAAGCAAAAGACGGCACGAGCACCAACGCCCACAAAACCATTGTGTTCTACTCGTGCAACAGATCTACACATAGACACGGCTCTGATACCACTTATGGGTTCGTAGCATGGAAAACATAAAATTTCTACCGCAAGAACGAACAAAACCCAGATCTAATCTAGATAAAAGCCAAGATCTAATCTATTAGACATGTGCAACGAGATAGATCTGTACTAACCCTCGTAGAGTCGAAAGCGTTACGAGATTAGATCTCGGGGTTGATGTAGTCGATCACTTGCCGATCTCAAGATCGTGTGGATGATCCTTCCGGCGCCGCGTTCCGACAGCGCTTCCGCAGTCGGTCACATGTGCGGAGTCGAAGCAGACCTTCCTCTCCCTGTTCCAGTGAGCAGCGGAGGTAGTAGATCTTCTCCACGGAATCCCAGCAGCACGACGGTGTGGTGGTGGTGGTGGAGTAGAGATTTCTGCAGGGCTTCGCCTAAGTCGAAGCAGAGCGAAGGAGGAGAAGGGAGGCGGCGGCTAGGGTTTGTTATGGGAGAGTGCAAGGGGGTGGTGCCCCCTCCCCTCTATTTAAAGGAGGGAGGCGCCATGGGAGGGGGAGTCCTAGTAGGACTCCCCTCCCTCCTTGGCCGGCGGATTGGGAGGGGGGGGAGGAGTCCTCCTCCCCCACGAATCCGTGTCTTGCCCCATAAAGACTCCTTGATCCTTTCTTGGTTTTCAAGCAAACTCCAAGAAATCTTCTAGAACCTTCCAGAACATTCCGAAACCTTCTAGAATCTCCATACAAACACTCCGGAACATTTCCTAACTTAGAAAATGATCCCCGATATATGAATCTCATTCTCCGGACAATTCCGGATCTCCTCATGATGTCCCGGATCCAATCCGAGACTCCGAACAACATTCGGTCTCCAACGCATATTCCATATCTACTTAAAACAACTTTGAACCTTAAGTGTGTCACCCTACGGTTCGTGAATATGCAGACATGATGAAGACACCTCTCCGATCAACAACCATCAGCGGGATCTGGAGATCCATAACGGCTCCCACATACTCAACGATGACTTCGTGATCGATAGAACCATTAACATACGAAACTAATTCCCTTTGTCACGCGATATTCTACTTATCCAAGGTTTGATCGTCGGTATCTCCATACCTAGTTCTACCTTGTTACTGATAAGTACTCTTTACTCGTTCCATGTTATGTCATCCCTTGTGACCTAGTCACATGCTTGCAAGCTAACTAGATGACATTCCACCGAGAGGGCCCAGAGCATATCTATCCGTCATATGGATGGACAAATCCCAATCTTGGTCCATGCGCTTCAACACATACTTTCAGAATACCCAATGACACCTTTATAACCACCCAGTTATGAAGCGGTGTTTGATGTCATCAAAGTACCCATCCGGTGATGGTGATTAACATAACCTCATGGTTGAAGGATTAGGTTACTATGCATTTGAAAGCTTACAACAATACGAACTTAATGACTTGATCTTATGCTACGCTTACTATGGGTGTGTGTCCATCACATCATTCTCCTAATGATATAACCTTGTTATTAATGACATCCAATGTCCATGATCAGGAAACGATGATCATCAATTAATCAACAAGCTAGTTCCACAAGAGGCTTACTAGGGACTCTTTTATGTTTACAAAACACACATGTATTAGTGTTTCCTTATAGTACAATTATAGCATGGGATGTAAACATTCATCATAAACACAAAGATATAATAATAACCACTTTTATTATTGCCTCTTGGGCATATCTCCAACACCAACCATCTAGCTACTACATGGACCCGTAGTCCAAGGATGAACTACTCACGCATCACACCGGAGGCTTGCATGGTGATGAAGAAGGCCTCCAGGGTTAATTCTCCCCTCCGGCAGGGTGCCAGGAAGAGCTTCAGATCCCTCCCGATCTAGGGATGGAGATGACGGCGGCTACAGACTCTTTCGTGGAATTTTGATCGGGTACTTAGGGTTTCTGTATTGGAGGCGATATATAGGTGAAAGGGGAGGCTGATCGGGTGCCCTAGGTGGCCAGACCACCCCCTGGCGCGGGCCAGGCCTGGCCGCGCGGCTAGGTGGTGTGGCCGGCCCCTGGCCCCTCTCCGTCTCGTATACTGTCTCCGTGTCCCCCTCGGTGAAAAACTGACTTTGGCTTTTGTCCCGTCCAATTCCGAGAATATTCATTTTATGACTTTCCTAGAACCAAAAACAACAGAAAAACAGGCAGCTAGCACTGTGTCATCTTGTTAATAGGTTAGTCCAAGAAAGTGTATAAAAAGTACTCCAAAGTTTGGACAAAACATAAGAAAGTAGATAAAAACCAAGCATGGAACATCAAAATTATGGATACGTTAGCAACATATCACCAAGATCCTTCATTGAAAAACTATTATTCAAATAGGCTTTGACACTTTCAAGAAGTTCTATATCATTCCTAATAACCAATATGTCATCTACATATAGTACTAGGAATGCTACAGAGCTCCCACTCACTTTCTTGTAAATACAAGCTTCTTCAAAAGTTTGTATAAATCCAATTTTTTTGATCACCTTATCAAAACATTGATTCCAGCTCCGGGATGCTTGCTTCAGTCCATAAATGGAGCACTGAAGTTTGCATACCTTGTCAGCATCTTTAGGATCAACAAAACCTTTAGGTTGTACCATATACAACTCTTTCTCAATGTCACCATTAAGGAACGTTGTTTTGACATCCATCTGCCAAATTTCATAATCGAAAATGCAGTGATCGCTAAATAAATCCTCACAGACTTTAGCTTCGCTACCGGTGAGAAAGTCTCATCGTAGTCAACTCCTTGAATTTTTTGAAACCCTTGCACGACAAGTCGAGCTTTATAGACAGTAACATTACCATCAATGCATGTTTTCTTTTTAAAGATCCATTTGTTCTTGACAGCCTTGCGGCCATCTAGTAGGTCCACCAAAGTCCACACTTGGTTTTTGTACATGGATCCAATTTTGGGTTCCATGGCTTCTTGCCATTTGTTGTAATCTGGGCTCATCATTGCTTCCTCATACGTCACAGGGTCATCGGTGTTGTCCACCAACATGACTTTCAAGACAAGGTCATACCAATCAGGAGTGGTATGGACCCTCGTCGACCTGCAAGGTTCAGTAGCAACTTCGTTCGAAGTTTCATGATCATCATAATTAGCTTCCTATCTTATTGGTGCAGACGGCACAAGAACATCTTTTGGTGCTGCCCTACTCTCAGATCCGAGAGAAGGTTCAACAACCTCGTCGAGTTCTACTTTCCTTCTAGTCACTTCTTTCGAGAGAAACTCCTTTTCAAGAAAGGATCCATTCTTGGCAACAAAAACTTTGCCTTCAGATCTATGATAGAAGGTATACCCAATTTTTTCTTTAGGGTATCCTATGAAGTCGCATTTTTCCACTTTGGGTTCAAGCTTGTTAGGTTGTAACTTCTTTACATAAGCTTCACAGCCCCAAACTTTAAGGAACAACAACTTAGGTTTCTTACCAAACCACAATTCGTACGGTGTCGTTTCAACGGATTTAGATGGTGCCTTATTTAAAGTGAATGCAACTGTCTCTAATGCATAACCCCAAAACAATAACGGTAAATCTATAAGAGACATCATAGACCGAACCATATCTAAGAGAGTTTGATTACGATGTTCGGACACAGCATTACACTGTGGTGTTCCCGATCGTGTCAATTGTGAAAGTATTCCGCATTTCTTTAAATGCATGCCAAACTCGTAACTTAGATATTCACCTCCACGGTCAAAATGCCAAAACTTAATCTTCTTGTTACACTGATTTTCTACTTCACTTTGAAATTCCTTAAACTTCTCGAAAGTTTCGGACTTATGTTTCATAAAGTAGATATACTCATATCTACTCAAGTCATCCGTGAAAGTAAGGAAATAACGAAATCCACCGCACGATGCTACACTCATTGGTCCGCACACATCGGTATGTATTATTTCCAATAAGTCCATAGCTCTCTCCATTATCCGAGAGAATGGAGTCTTAGTCATTTTTCCCATTAGACATGCTTCACATCTTTCAAGTGATTCAAAATCAAGTTAGCCAAGAAGTCCATCAAAATGGAGTTTCTTCATGCATTTCACTCCAATGTGACCAAGACGACAGTGCCACATGTATGTGGAATTATCATTCAATTTTATTTGTTAAGCATCTATGTTATGAATATGTGTATCACTACTATCGAGATTCAATAAGAATAAACCATTCATCTCAGGTGCATGACCATAAAGGATATTACTCATATAAATCGAACAACCATTATTCTCAGACTTAAACGAATAACTATCTCGCAATAAACAAGATCCAGATATAATGTTCATGCTTAACACAGGAACCAAATAACAATTATTGAAATTTAAAACTAATCCCGAAGGTAGATGAAGAGGGAGCGTGCCGATGGTGATCACATCAACCTTGGAGGCATTTCGAAAGCGCATCGTCACCTCGTCTCTCGCCAGTCTTCGTTTATTCCGTAGCTCCTATTTCGAGTTACAAATAAGAGCAACTGAATGAGTATCAAATACCCAGGCACTACTATGATTACTAGTAAGATACACATCAATAACATGTATATCAAATATACCTTTCTTCCTGATGTTGCCATTCTTCATATCAGCCAGGTACTTGGGGCAGTTGCGCTCTAGTGACCTTCACCCTTGCAGTAAAAGCACTCAGTATCAGGCTTAGGGCCAGCCTTGGGCTTCTTAGCAGGCGTGGCAGCTTTCTTGCCATCCTTCTTGAAGTTGCCCTTGTTCTTAGGCTTACCCTGCTTCTTGAAATTGGTGGTCTTATTGACCATAAATAGTTGATGCTCTTTCTTTATCTCCATTTTAGCAGTTTTCAACATCGAGAAGAGTTCGGGCAACGTCTTGTTCATCCAGTGCATATTGTAGTTCATCACAAAGTTCTTGTAACTAGGTGGCAGTGATTGGAGGACACGATGAATCCCCAACGCATTAGGAATCGTTATTCCCAAATCTTGGAATGTGTTCGCATGCCCAGACATTTTGAGCACGTGCTTGCTAACGGAGCTGCCCTCTTCCATCTTACAGTTAAAGAACTTCTCGGAGGCTTCATAGCTCTCCATGAGCGCATGAGTTTCAAATATCATTTTGAGCTCATTGATAATATCAAAAGGGTCGCAATGCTCAAAGCACTTCTGAAGCTCTGATTCTAAACCGTACAGGATGGCACACTGAACTATGGAGTAGTGATTCTTCCGTGTGAGGAAAACATTTTTAACATCCTCGGGAGCATCCTCTGCAGGTGGGTCACCTAGCGGTGCATCGAGCACATAGGTCAACTGACCAGCACTGAGGATAATCCTCAAGCCACGAAACCAGTCCGTGAAGTTGCTTCAATTGTTTTTCAGCTTTTCTTTCTCTAGGAACGCATTAAAGTTTATGGAGGGGGTCGCCATGATCTACAACATATTTGCAAAGAGTTTAGACTAAGTTTATGACAAATTAGGTGAACTCCCACTCAAAACAACATCCCTCATGTTGCCTTAGTGATTACATGAACCAAATCCACTACACCAAGTCCGATCTTTACGAGAGAAGATGTAGCTTCAAAGGCGAACATTCAACATGTTCATCATATCATTCATATGACTCATGCTTTACCTTTTGGTATTCCGTTTTCCGAGACCATGTCTATACATGCTAGGCTCGTCAAGGTTAACCTTAGTATCCGCATGTGCAAATCTAGCTTGTACCCGTTGTATGCACGCGTAGAATCTATAACACCCGATCATCACGAGATGCTTAGAAACAACGAGTCTTAGCAATGGTGCCCACTAAGGAAGAACACTTTATTACTTGATATTTAGTGAGAGGGATCATATTATAATGCTACCGTCGCGATCTAAGCTATACAAGATGCATAAAGGATTAACATAACATGAATTCATAATATGGACATGATATGGCCTTTCTTCTTGTGTGTTTGATATCCATCTCCAAAGCACGAACAT
The DNA here is from genome assembly GCA_916181665.1 of Avena sativa. Classification (NCBI taxonomy): domain Eukaryota; kingdom Viridiplantae; phylum Streptophyta; class Magnoliopsida; order Poales; family Poaceae; genus Avena; species Avena sativa. The sequence goes on along the minus strand of OV702290.1, from coordinate 493,903,095 downwards.
GATCTCCATCATCACCAGTGTGGCATCAAGGGCAGTGGCGTCGCTTCATGGTTGTCCATCACTAACATCAACTATTAAAACTACTTGGAATAAAGCTGTTACATGATGAATAGACACGCATGTCTTAACAAATTTAAAGGGAACCATTAGGATCTTGCCAGTTGCCATATTACAATAAAGATGATCTCATACATCAATATATAATCACAACCTCATCATGGCCATATCACATTACATGCCCCTGCAAAAACTAGTTAGACACCTCTAATTTTCTTTGCATGTTTTACGTGGTTTATGGCTTTCGAATAAGAATCGTTCCTTCCTACGAACAAGAACCACAACGCTGATACAAGTGTTGTCAGATGCAAATTGTAAATCAGATCTTAACTATGGTGAGAGAGACAGACACCCGCAAAGCCACTTGTGCAATGCAAGTTGCACGTCGAGCGTGGAGCAAGTCTCATGTGCGATGACATGTAAGGTTAGCCTGGACCGCTTCATCCCACCATCCTGCAAGATACAAAGTACACATGAAGAAAACGACAACAAAATCATCAACACCCACAAAACCATAGTGTTCTACTCGTGCAACAGATCTACACATAGACATGGCTCTGATACCACTATAGGGTTTGTAGCATGGAAAACAAAAATTCTACCGCAAGAACAAACAAAATCAAGATCCAATCTATGGAAAATCCAAGATCTAATCTACGAGATAAGTGCAACGATATAGATGAGAACTAACCCTTGTAGATCCAAAGCCTTTATCAAGATCGGATCTTGTGGTTGATGTAGTCGATCACTTGCTGATCTCAAGATCGTGTAGACGATCCTTCTGGCGCCGCGTTCCGGCAGCGCTTCCGCACTCGGTCACACATACGGAGTCGATGTAGACCTTCCTCTCCCCGTTCCAGCGTGTAGTGGAGATAGTAGATCCCCTTAGAATCCCAGAAGATGGCGGCGTGGTGGTGGTGGTGGAGGAGAAATCTTGTAGGGATTATCCTAAGCTAGAGCAGGTGGAAGGAGGAGGAGAGTGGCAGCTAGGGTTTGGGGTGGAAGGTGCAAGGGGGAGGTGCTACCCCTTTCCCTCTTTATATAGAGGAGGTGCGGCCTAGGGTTCCCCCCTTGGCCCACTTCCCCTTAGGGCCGGCACATGGGGAGGGGGGAAGTTTTCTCCCCCAAGTCTTATCCCCTATTTTCTTGCGTTACAAGTTTATCTCCTTTAGAACCTTCTAGAACCTTCCGAAACTTTCTAGAAGCTCTAAACAAAAACTCCAGAACTTTTCTGAACCCTAGAAAATGAATTCCAGTATATGAATCTTATTCTCCGGACTATTTCGGATCTCCTCGTGATGTGCTAGATCCAATCTGAGACTCCAAATAACATTCAGTTTTCAACTCATATTCCATATCTACTTAAACAACATCGAACCTTAAGTGTGTCACCCTATGTTTCGTGAACTATGTAGACATGATCGAGACACCTCTCCAATCAATAACTGATAGCGGGACCTAGAGATCCATAATGGCTCCCACATATTCAACGATGACATATTCAATGATGGTTCGATCATCGGTATCTCAATACCTAGTTCTACCTCGTTACCGATAAGTACTCTTTACTTGTACCATGATATGACATCCCTTGTGACCTAGTCACATGCTTACAAGCCAATTGGATGACATTCCACTGAGAGGGCCCAGAGTATTGATGACTGCAAGTGCACAGATCGTTTGTAGCTAGTTTCAAAATAAAGATATCGATTCCACGGGGAGCAGGAGTCTGAAGTCTAATAGCTCTTGAAATAAATACTACAATAGAAATGCTAAATAAAGTTCTAAGTGACAAGATAAAATGCGAGTATTGCGTAAAAAGGTGTTTTTGGGTTTTTGGTATAAGAGCAACAATAAGTAAAGTAAAACAACTAAACACGGAAAGTAAGTATCGCGTATGTAAGGGATTGGAACTACAATTGGGAAAAGTGTTCTTAGGGAGTAGCGGATACACCACTAGCATTATAAAGAACTATGGTAAAGATTGTTATCATGAACATTCTCAACTATGTATGTGTGGGAGGAACTTCGTATTTGGAAAAATAGGTAGCAACCACTGCTCACATCATCCTCATAACCACAGCAGTCAGTAATCGACATCAATCGAATTACTGCGCTATTAAGGGACGTAATCCCGTAGGACGTATCCCATGGCATGGATAGTGTTCCGTGAGTTTCCTCGGTTTCCAAGTTGATACGTAAGGGGTGCCAACAGCTTTATGGTCACTATAAGTGCTAACACACCTCCGTCTACCAACAAGTAGTTCCCTCCATCAAGTCCCCATGAGAGGCAAATATTGAGAGGTTGACTTCTCTCAACATCAAGATGAAGACAATCTAACACATGGTCACAACGATGAATATCATAATAAACTTTATCTTATTTCAATCTCGTACTAGGGTTTCTCCATCTTGCCAAGAACTAATGATCTACTCAGACATGGAGGCAATTAACATCGTGGCAATAACAATGGAATCTATCATAGATGAATAGTACTTGTATAAATCCACAACGAGTACGGAAATTACAACAAGATCTAGACAAGATGTAGATGGGATGGATGGATATGGTGGTGATGCAGCGGTTGATGATGAATATCGATGCCTTAGCCTCCAGGATCTACGCAGGGCGAAGATGCATCCCTGGTGGACGAGTTCCCCCTCCAGATGCCTCCCGGAGGTGAGGTTTCGACGATTTCTAGTTGTTCTATTTGTCGTCTCTTCGATGTAGTTGCATGCGGTGAAACTATTTAAGGAGGCGGTGGCGGCGCCAACTATACGGCAGGAACTATACGTCTGGAAATTTTATTCCCACCGTATAGTTGGTCATTAAACCGTCTATGTGCCTTGATCGCTTCGGGCTTTCTTCTGGTATTATTGATATTTTTCCCAAATAAGCGATTTACGTTGGTTTTGAATCCTTTTCTCCTCAGTACAACTGCTCCAAGAATTGTGTCCATTGTATCCATCATCTATCCTGATCCTGGTGAAAACAGACATAAAATGTGCGTGTGAGCACCGTAAAATACCAAGATCCTACATCGACAATGCAAAATGATAATGTAAAACATGATGCAAATATGCACTCATCAACTTCCCCAAGCTTAGACTCTTGCTCGTCCCGAGCAAGTTTTAGCTTAATGGATGTGATCCTCATATTCATGAAGCTGTGTTGATAAAATAAATGAGGCAGTTGCAACATGTGTTTATCATATATGATATATAGGAATAAGTTCATGAATAGTACCTTACTCGAACCATCCGAATAATATTAGCAGGCTTCTACACCTTAGCATTTAACAGTTCACAAAATATCACTCTCAATATGATGTAAAAGTATTTAGTTCAACCGAATGAGTTAGCGAGGTAGTCCCAAGTGTTTTAGGATTAACATATTCACTTTGGATTCAAAATATCAAAGCGTCTCTTTGTCATACTACAATATAGTGATGTATGCCTATTTGCTCTTTGCACATTCGCTCTTTTTCTTCTTTCTTTTCTTCTCTTTTGTGTATATGCTCACACTTTTGTTTTAGTGCTGTGCAAAGGAGCTAGCCATACATTCCACTTCATGTAGGAATTCAAAGTTTAATGATATCAATTACCAAATTCCAATTGTATATGAAGCAATCTTTGTGGCTTGAATATTCTACCTCGTCTTGCTCTCACTCTAATTTGATAGGAATTTTTCCTTTGTTCAAGGTTTGTTTTCAACTTAACTGATTAGATAATTTTTCTTTCTTTCTAAATCAAACCATGTACTTACAACATATTGAGCAAATTATGTTTGTATGTTCCATTAATACCAATGGTGTGGAAGACTCCTATTCCTATCATCAAGGGCAAGTAAAATTATACTCAAGCCATTCATATATCCAATAGAACAAACACAAACTCAATATTGCTCCATATATGATAATAAACTCAGAATTTCATAAAAGGGATCGACTATTCCTGAAGGGAATTCTAATGATGCAAACTTTATTTCTAGTTTGAACTAATGCAAGACTAAAATAGTAATGTAAAACTTATAAGATAGCTAGGTTACAAGGTCTTAAAGATCTCCCCAAGCTTGGAATTAAGCCAGGCGGGATCAAATAATCCCTTGCGATTATTTGATACCGTGATTATTGTAGATCACTGTGGTGCCATGGCATGTAACACTGTGGTGCGTAGCTTCTTGTTGGTATCCTCCAAAGCGGTGATGCGGCTGTAGCACCTGCGCAAATCATATTGCAAAGTGTCCACTTTATCCGCGAGTTTAGTCACCAATGGGAGAAGATCATCCTTCTTCTCTATCTCCTTGAGATGGTGACTTAATTCAACGCGATGGAGTAGCTCCCGCTTCTGAGATATCTCCAGTGCTCGCACGCAATCCTTGGTACTAGGAACAACTTCTTCTTCCTCATCCATAATCGATGGATCGGGGAAGTAGAAACCATTCCTCCACTCTTCTTGAGGCTTCACCCTCATACGAGCACCAATGGTAGGCTTCAAGAGTGGCGCCTTCACTCCCTTGCTAGCACCTGCACCAATATTAGGTAATTCCTTACGCTTGTGCGGCCTGGGATCCGTGGCGACGAACTTGACCGTCCCCACGTGCCCTTTTCCATGCAGCTTATGACCTTCTCTCTCTTCTTGAGCTCTCTTCATTGCTGCCTAGTTGATCTCCGGGGGATCATAGACATCACGACGGATGTAGATGTCAATCATATCTTCATCGGAATCATTGTTGTAGAAGCTTGGCTCGACATACTCCTTGTACCCCGGGCTAAACCTCTCCACCTCCTCGTCGTCGTCCTCCATGGACGGGCTGCTAGAGCAGGACCTGGAAGGAGCAATGAGACCCAGGGGTTTCCCAAGGCCTGGGACGGGATAACGCATGGCTAGATTGTTTCCTGGTTATTATGATTAGAGAGAGACAATGGCAGTATATAAGGGGGTCATAGGTCGGTAAAACTTGTCAGAAACACGGAATTCTCGCCCAAGAAAAGAATCTTAATGAAATAGGGAAAGAAATCGCGGATTTGGAGGAGTCCTACCGCGTAACGACCAACTATACGGGCACGACCCATATATCTCTGGCCGTATAGTTGGTTCCAGGTAGATATTTCTAAATATCTCGATTCTAGGTCAGTTAAGTTACGACTTAGAACCGACAATAATGTTTTTTTGGGGGGAGGGGAATGAAAAAGTAAACGAAATGTCTAAGAGTTTAACGACCAAATATACATCCGGAATATTATCTCCAGTCATATAGTTGCGACCGTATTGATACAAACATAAAAAACCGAAAGTGTCTGAGAGTTCAACGACCAACTATATGGTCGGATTTTTATCTCTGGTCATATAGTTGCGCCCGTATAGGTCCAGACATCGAAAACAATTTCACGAAGAAGATATAGAGGGTTTAACGACCAACTATACGACGGGAGATTTTTCTCCGGCCGTATAGTTGGGCCCGTATAGTTGGCAAAAACCTCCAGAACTTTAGAAAAACATGAGGAATTCAAAGGCAAAAATTTCAGAAGTAAAATCTGTGAAAACAAATCACTTATTTGAGTAAGAACACTTACCTTGAACTTACCATTTATTTATTCGGGGATGATAAGCTCCTTCAACAACAAAGACTTCTTCTCTTTTGGAGGAATTGACCTTAGTTCATTGAATAAGTCTCATAAGCAAAAATCACCAGGACTAAAGTTCCTCTCAATTAGATTGGTGTCTTGCTGGGAAAATATGGACATTGCATCCAACATCATTATTTCTAGCCTCTACATAATCTGCAACTCAAATTCTTGAAGTAAAAGAATCCAATGGATCAGTGTTGGCTTATGGTGTTTCCTCTCAAGGAGTTCTTTTAAACCATCACGATCCTTATGAACTCTTAATTTTGCATCAACTATATAAGAACGAAATTTATCTCAAGAGAAAATACAGCAAAAAGTTCCCTTTCTTCCTTAGGATAATTCTTTTGAGCACTATTAAGAGTTTTACTAGCATGATGTATAATATTAAATGTGCGACCTATGTGTTGTCCTAGAGTCACTCCTACAACATCATCACTAGCTTCACATATTAAGTCAAAAGTCATATCCCAGATAGGTGGTTAATGATAGGAGCACGGGATAAAGCATTTTTAAGTTTATCAAAGGCTATAAGACATTTATCATCAAAATTAAATCTTACTCCCTTTTGCAGGAGGTTAGTCAAAGGTTTAGATATTCTAGAGAAATTTCTAATGAACCTTCTATAAAAACCCACATGACCAAGGAAACTTCTTATACCTTTAATATCCCTAGGTTGTGGCATTCTCTCTATAGCCTAAACCTTAGCTCTATCCACTTCAATTCCGTTACCTGATACCTTATGTCCAAGGACTGTACCTTCTTTGACCATAAAATGGCACTTCTCCCAGTTTTGAACAAGATTGGTTTCTTCACAACACTGCAAAACTCTTTTGAGATTATCCAAGCAACTAGTAAACGAAGTTCCATAGACAGAAAAGTCATCCATAAATACTTCCATTATCAGTTCTATAAAATCTGCAAAAATAGCAATCATGCATCTTTGAAAAGTAGTTGGAGCATTACATAAACCAAAAGGCATACATCGGTAAGCATGTAAACCATAAGGACTAATGGAAGTTGTTTTAAGTTGGTGATCAGGGTGAACAGCTATTTGAGAAAAACCAGAGTATCCGTCCAAGTAGCAAAAATGAGTGTGGTTTGCTAACCTCTCTGAAGTTTGATCTATGAACGGTAAAGGATAGTGATCTTTTCTAGTTTCTTTATTCAATTTCCTGAAGTATATAGACATCCTATGCCCAACAATAGTTCTAGTAGGTATCAATTCATTGTTTTCATTAGGAACAACAATAAAACCGCCCTTCTTAGGGACACAATGAACATGACTTACCCACTCACTTTATTTAACAGGATAGATTATACATGCGTCTAGTAGGCGTACAATTTCTTTTCTTACCACTTCCTTCATTTCGGGTTTCAGTCTTCTATTAAATTCTGCAACTGGTTTAGCACCTTCTTCCATGAATATTCAATGGACGGTTATCATGGGACTAATGCCCTTCAAATCATCCATTGAGTACCCAAAGGCCTTGCGATGCTCCTTAAGTATTTTCATGAGTTCTTCTTCTTCTTCTCTTGAAAGTTTAGCACTAATAATAACAAGAAATTTATTTGTATCATCTAAAAATCTGTATTTAAGATTATCTGGTAGAGTCTTCTATTCTCGGGGTGGTAATTCCTCGTCCCCTCTCTTTTCTAGCTCTTCAAAACCTTCATTAGTTGGAGGCCCTATAATGGGAAGTGAATCGAATTCATCTCCTAGTTCGTCTAGGGACTTGTCCTGCATGACTATTTCTTCATAATTTAAGTCTTCATTTGTTTCTTATTTTTGATCACTAAAGAAGAGAGCTGCCATTTCCTCAATAGTTTTCTCTTTCTCTTCTTCTTGTATTTGTGGAGGTCTGTCTTTAAATTTGGAAAAGTGGAATTATTTTTCCACTTCCCCAAGCTTAAGAGACACAATCTCCTTCTTGAAATCAACTTTGGCACCTACATCACTCAAAAAGTTTATTCCAAATATAATTGGGCAAAGAGTGTCAGCAGGCATATCAACAACTACAAAATTGATAGGAAAGTTTTTGTTGCCAATTGTGACAGTTGCATCTTCAACTACTCCCATTGGAATTCTAAGAGTTTTATTGGCTAACATGATTACCATATCAGTATTTTCAATTGTAGCCGATTCTATTTCTTATTTTATTTCTAAATATAAATCATAGGATATAACATTAACTTCGGTGCCAAGATCGCATAAAGCATAATGCGAGGTTTCCTTAAATATGTAGGGAAGAATAGGCTTACCACATATTTTACCTTTGTTTTACCATCAACCAATATGGAAGTCTCTTTAGCAAGTTCAACTATGTTACAATGTGCATACATATCCATAATTGCTTCCTTGGTTACCTCTTCGTCTTTGGTTTCTTCCAAATGTTCCACGACTTCTCGCATACTCTCCTCTTCCTTCTTCTCCTGTACTGCTTTGACCTGTTCATATTCAAAAATATGCTTCTATGCAGTGTTAGGGAAATGTATCTCATATGTTGGTTCTAGGGAGGCCAGTGTTGCTTTAACTTCTCTTTTCTTCTCAAGTTCAGGTGGCAGATCATACTTGACCAAACCCTCTTTTGGAGCTTTCATGTGTTCTGTAAAATCTTTAACAACTTGCAACACAAGATCTGAATCCAAATAAAGTTCCTTAGATAATTCTTTAACATGGCCCTTTTTATTATAGTCATGAATACAATCATGATCTATTTCTACGCCTCCTTTGCTTCCTAGACCAAAATTCCATGAAACTCTATGATCGTGAATTCTATTAAGTAAAGCCCAAGCTTTAGTTATAGGAAGATTCATAAAGGCTCCTTTCGTCTAGTTCAATTTTATTAGGTTCAATTAAACCACCATAAAAGATATGCAGTAAATACCATTCAGGCAAATCATGATGAGGACATAGATTAAGTAAATCTTTAAATCTGGTATAAGCTCTTACTAGTCCTTCATTAGGACGGTTCCTCCAAGTCATTATAAGACGTCTGATTCCAAAAGATTTTGATAATGGGTAATATTTTGCTAGAAACTCACAGGCTTAATTATCCCAAGTAGTAGTGGCTTTTGGGGGGTAGAGATCTATACCATGTGAGAGATGTACTAGTCAAAGTATGACTAAAAAGTTTAACCCTTACCTCATTAGCAGTATATCCCGTCAATTGAGAAGTGCCACATATATCTTTGAAGCATGCAATGTGCTCATATGGATCAGCATCTTCTTCATCTCTAGTAAATTGCTTCATGTGTAGAATACCAAGTAATAGAGGATTTATTTCAAACCCTCTTGTATTCTCATTGGAGTCGTCTCTTTTATAAATATCATAGGGCTTCCCAAAGTGCTTGAGTGGGTTAGCACTAGTCATATGCTCAAACTCCATCATGTTGGTGGAAACCTGTAACTCAAAACAAAACTTAGCAAGACAAAAATAAATAAGCAAAAACTAAAAGACCTATAGCGCTTATCTCCCGGACAATGGTGCCAGAAAATAGCTTGATGACTGCAAGTGCACAGATTGTTTGTAGCTAGTTTCAAAATAAAGATATCGATCCCACAGGGAGTAGGAGTCTGAAGTCTAATAGCTGTTGAAATAAATACTACAATAGAAATTCTAAATAAAGCTCTAAGTGACAAGATAAAATGTGAGTATTGCGTAAAAAGGTGTTTTTGGGTTTTTGGTATAAGAGCAACAATAAGTAAAGTAAAACAACTGAACACAAAAAGTACGTATCATGTATGTAAGGGATTGGAACTGCAATAGGGAAAAAGCATTCTTAGGGAGTAGCGGATACACCACTAGAATTATAAAGAACTATGGTAAAGATTATTATCATGAACATTCTCAACTATGTATGTGTGGGAGGAACTCCGTATTTGGACAAATAGGCAGCAACCACTACTCACATCATCCTCATAACCACAATAGCAAGCAATAGACATCAATCGAATTACTGCGCTATTAAGGGACATAATCTCGTAGGACGTATCCCATGGCATGGATAGTGTTCCATGAGTTTCCTCGGTTCCCAAGTTGATACGTAAGGGGTGCCAACAACTTTATAGTCACTGTCTACCCCATGAGAGGCAAATATTGAGAGGTCGACTTCTCTCAACATCAAGATAAAGACAATCTAACACATGGTCACAATGATGAATATCATAATAAACTTTATCTTATTTCAATCTCATACTAGGGTTGTCCCAAGAACTAATGATCTACTTAGACATGGAGGCAATCAATATCATGGCAATAACAATAGAATCTATCATAGATGAATAATACTTGTATAAATCCACAACGAGTACAGAAATTACAACAAGATCTAGACAAGATGTATATGGGATGGATGGAGATGGTGGTGATGCAGCGGTTGATGATGAAGATCGATGCCTTAGCCTCCCGGATCTACGTAGGGCGAAGATGGATCCCCGGTGGACGAGTTCCCCCTCTAGATGCCTTCTAGAGGTGAGGTTTCAACGATTTCTAGTTGTTCTGTATGTCGTCTCCTAGATCCAGTTGCACAGGGTGAAACTATTTGAGTAGGCGGTGGTGGCGCCAACTATACAGCGGGAACTATACGGTGAAAATTTTTATTCCTGCCGTATAGTTGGTCGTTAAACCATCTATGTGCCTTGATCGCTTTGGGTCTTCTTCTGGTATTATTGATATTTCCTAAATAAGCGATTTACATTGTTTTTGACTCCTTTTCTCCTTAGTACAAGTGCTCCAAGAATTGTGTCCACTGTATCCATCATCTGTCCTGATCCTGGTGAAAATAGACAAAAATGTGCACATGAGCGCCGTAAAATACCAAGATCCTACATCTACAATGCAAAATAATAATATAAAACATGATACAAATATGCACTCATCAAGTATATCTATCCTTCATTAGGATGGACAAATCCCATTCTTGATCCATGCGCTTCAACACATACTTTTAGAATACCCAACGCGGCCTTTATAACCACCCAGTTACGAAATGGCATTTGATGTGATCAAAGCACTCATTGGTGATGGTGATTAACATGATCTCATGGTCGAAGGATTAGGTTACTATGTATTTGTAAGCTTGTAGCAAAATGAACTTAATGACTTGATCTTATGCTATGCTTACTATGTGTGTGTGTCCATCACACCATTCTCCTAATGATATGATCTTGTTATTAATAACATCCAATGTCAATGATCAGGAAACCATGATCATCTATCAATCAACAAGCTAGTACAACAAGAGGCTTATTAGGGACTCTTTTATGTTTACACAACACACAAGTATTAGTGTTTACTATTAATACAATTATAGCATGGGATGTAAAAATTTATCATAAACACAAAGATATAATAGTAACTACTTTATTATTGCCTCTTGGGCATATATCCAATAATCTCATTAGTGGCTCGGTCAACCGAGGCTTTATCCTAGCTAGGACCAGGCTGTTTGCTCACTCGAACTGCCCATTGGACAGGGGGTGCGCGATAGAGGCGAGGTCTAGGAGGATGCCCTTTTCTCCATAGAAGCGCGCGAAGGCCCCTTTGGCGAAGTTTGTGCCAGTACCGGTGATGATGCTGTTGGGATAGCCAAAGCGTGTGATGATGTCTATGAAGAACTTGATCACTGTTGGTCCGTCCAGCTTCTTGACCGGCTTTGCCTCAATCCACTTGATGAATTTCTCCACTGCCACTAGCAAGTGTGTCATGCTAGATCATGATGTTTTGAAGGGGCCAACCATGTCTAGCCCCAGGCCAAATGGCTAGGTGATGTGGATTGTCTTGAGGGCCACAACCGGAGTGTGCTTTTGCTGGCTGAATCGTTGGCACCCATTGCATGCCTTCACCATTTGCTCGGTATCTTCCAGCGCAGTAGGCTAGTAGAACCCGTGGCGGAATGCCTTTGCCATTATGGCTCGTGATGATCCGTGTTGGCCACACTAGCCTTGGTGAATGTCCACCAGCAGCCGGATTCCTTCATCTTGGCTCACGCAACGCTGATAGATTCCTCCGACGCTGCGCTTGTACATCTCGTTGTTGATGATGGTATACGCACTAGTTCTATGCTTTACTTGCCTTGCCTCGGCCTCTTCGTCGTCCAAATCCCCTTTGGCCAGGAAGTTCATGAATGGCTTGGCCCCATGGAGGGGTTTCCCGCATGGCATACACGGTATCCATGACTAGCTTGATTTCGTCGTGCACGACCGGCTTGAGCTCGTCGAGTGGACTACCGGGTGGAAGAGCAGAGCCAGCAGTCCCCGGGCTACTGGAGACGGCTGGGAGTGCCGTGGTCTTCGACACGGCAGTCCTCGGGATTGGTGCGGCAGTCCCCGGGATTGGTGCGGCAGTCCCCGGGTTTGACGTGCCAGTCCCTAGGAGCTTTGCGGCAGTCTCTGACCGCCTAGAGCCGGCAGTCCCTGGGTCCGCGTCTAGTATGATGGAGTCGGATTTTGGATACGGTCTGATGGATGGCTTGCACATGTGCTCAAGGGAGACTCCAAGTGGAATTGCTTGCCTTGTTAACCCAACAGGGGTGAGTGCGTCCGTGGCCTCATTGTTGGCTCGAGGGACATGGTGAAACTCGCACCCTTCGAAACAGGCGCATAGCTGCTGCATTAAGAAGTGGTACAGGGACATGTTTGTGTCCTTGGAATCCCAATCGCCCGATACTTGCTGTACCACCAGGTCTGAGTCGCCGAAGCAGAGAATGCGCCGGATGCTGATCTCTTTTGCCATTTTGAGGCCATGGACAAGTGTTTCGTACTCGGCGACGTTGTTGGATACGCGGAAGTCAATATGCAACACGTACTCTAGACGATCGCCTTTTGGATAAGTGATGAAGACTCTCGCTCCGAGTCCCACATAGATCTTGGAGCCTTCGAAGTGTAGCTTCTAGTGCGTGGAGTCAGGGCATGGTGGTAGGTACCGTGTTTCTGCCTAGTCGACAAGGAAATCTGCCAGCGCCTAAGACTTGATCGCCGTTCTTGGCTTGTACCGGATGTAGTGAGCGGCAAGCTCTATTGCCCATTTTGCCACCCGACCTGTGGTGTCCCTGTTACTGATGATCTCCAAAAGTGGTGCTAGCGTAGCCACTCGGATGGAGTGCTCTTGGAAGTAGTGCTTCAGTTTCTTGGCGGCCATGTATACGTCGTACACTAGCTTCTGGTAGTGGGGGTAGTTCTGCTTCGAGAGCGAGAGTACCTCACTTAGGTAGTACACCGGGCGCTGGACCAGCTGCGCCTTTCCTTCTTCCGGCCTCTCAACCACGAGCACGACACCGACGACCCGATTAGTAGCTGCAATGTACATCAACATTGGCTCCTTTCCAGCGGGGGCTGCCAGTATTGGTGGGGAGGAGAGCATCGCTTGAGGTCGCGGAAGGACTCATCTTCCTGGGCCGTCTAGACGAACTTGTCCGTTTTATTCTTGAGCTAGTACAACGGGAGTGCTTTCTCACCCAGCCGGCTGACGAACCGGCTGAGGAAGGCCAGGCACCCTGTCAACTTCTGCATGTCGTGCAGATTCTGCGGCAGCTGCATGTGCTCGATTGCACTGAACTTCTCCGGTTTGACCTCGATTCCTCATTCTGAGACGATAAAACCGAGGAGTTGGCCGGCTGGAACACCGAACACGCACTTATCTAGGTTCATCTTCATCTGGAACCGGCGTAGGTTGGTTAATGTTTCCTTCAGGTCTTTGAGGAGTGTTCGTCGCTCTTTTGTCTTGACCACCACATCATCGACATAGGCGTGTGCGTTTTTGCCGATCTACGATTACAGCCATTTCTGCATGCAGCACTAGTACATAGCCCCTGCATTTTTCAGTCCAAATGGCATGGTGGTATAACAGTAAGCCCCAGACGGGGTGAAGAATGCTGTCTTTATTTGATCAGCAGGATTTAGTCAGATCTGGTGGTAGCTAGAATACGCGTGTAGAAACGACAACAGTTCATAGCCGGCTGTGGAGTCGATCACTTTATCTATCCTTGGCAGGGCGAACATATCTTTGGGGCATGCCTTGTTGAGGCTGGTGTAGTCAAAACACATGCTCCAAGTCTTGTTCTTTTTTAGCACCAGCACCGGGTTTGCCAGCCATTCCGGGTGGAAAACCTCCATGATGAATCCGGCTGCAAGTAGCTGGGTGATTTCTTCACCAATAGTTCGTCTCTTCTCCTCAGTGAAGTAGCTTGGAGACTGAAGGGAATATGCCCGAGAGGCAATAATAAAGTTGTTATTATATTTATTCCAAGTATATGATAGATGTTTATTTTGCATGCTATAATTGTATTAATTTGGAAACATTAATACATGTGTGTTTTATAAACAAATATAAAGTTCCTACTTATGCCTCTCTTATAAACTAGCTCGTTGATTAACAAGATGATCAAGGTTTCCTGATCATGGACATTGGATGTTGTTAATAAAGAGGTCACAACATTAGTGGAATGATGTGATGAACATTCATCTGAAGTATAGCATTATGATCAAAGTCATTATGTTTATATTGCTATAACATCATACAAAGTAATCCTAATCCTTAGACCATGAGATCATGTCAATCACTAACACTGGAAGAGTATCTTGATAATATCAAATGTCACACCGTGACAGGGTGGCTATAAAGGTGGGTTCAGTGCTACGTGAAGGGTTCCGTAGCAGAAAACAAAATTTTTCCTACGTTGGAACCTCCTAAACTGCCAAGATCTATCTATGTAGTAATGCGGTAACAGCCGAGCGTATAGAATACATACCCTTGTCGACCGTACGTGGTTAACATTCCGAGGGGAACGTGGTTGAAGTAGTCGAACTCGTAGCCGACCTCAAGGTCGCAATGCTCCTCGCAGGTCACCCCTTGCTCCTTGTTCATCGTGCAACAGCTCCGGCTCACGACATCCAAGGTGCCTCAAGTGAGGACCCTCGTGGTTTCGTACACATACGGTGTACGATGACGACCTCCGGCTCCTTGATCCCTGCCAGGAGTGCGGAAGTAGATCTTCGGCTTAGAATCCCTGCAGCGCAACAGTGTGCTGCAGGTGCGGTGTCTCTTGCATGGACAGTCCTTACTTGGGACCGTGCCAACACATGGAGATGAGAGAGAGAGGGAAGGAGAAAGTCAACCAAAGGACTTCTCCAAATATTGGTGTGTCAAATCCCACCGATGGGCACCCCTTTATATAGGGGGAGGGGGTGTGCCCACCCCTTTGGGTTTCCCATGTGGGACTAAACAAGGGAGAGAGGGGGAGACGCCATGGGCCCTTAGGGCACCATGGGCCGGCCGGCCAGGGGTGGGCCCCAACCCGTGCACAGCCCTAGGCTGGCCGGGTGGGCCCCCTTGAGGCGGCTAGGCCTTGGCCCTTTGGCCCTTGGCCATTCCCTCCTTCGGTTTTCCCTCATGGGCCCTTTTTCCCTAGGAAGTTTGGCCCATTAGTGGAATACCCTTTCAAATTAGATTTTAATATTATATTTAATATTAATTACATTAATTAACATGTAAATACATATTACAAAATCTGACTTGACCCGAAACACCTTTCGGTTCCCTTTCGATTTCCTCTGAATGACTTCGGAACTTTCCCAGAACGATTCCGGTTCTCTCATGGAACTTTTCCGATTTCCTTTTCTCTTTCATATGGTGATTCCAACTTATAGAGGATCTCTAGCTCATCGTACCCTTAAGTGTATTTCCCCATGGCTCGGGAATGGCACAGACATGATCTCCATCAATGATCAATAGCGGGACCGGGATGCCCATAATGACCCCTGTGCATTCCACGATGATAATTTCGTTTGAACCGTAAACAGTCGTTTCCCATTCCCTTTGCCACTTGATACCTAGTTCACCAGATATTTGATCTACGGTATCTCCATACCTTCGTTCGATCTTGTTACCGATGAACTTGTTTTCTCGTTTTCATGTCGTTGCATTCCGTGACCCAGTCATATGCTTGCAAGCTTCATTAATGCAACGTCACCGAGATGGCCACTAATGTATCTGTTCGTTACATGGATGGGAAAATCCTGGTCTTGATATGTACTCCTCTACACGCCCCTTTGGGAAACCTGAGTGGCACCTTTTCGATCACCCGGTTACGATATGATACTTGATAACCATCTAAGCTCCCTCTAGAACAGTGATTTGCATTACCTCACAGTCTAAGGATCAGGTCTCGAGGTTTCCTTAGTTTATCATTAATGGTGAACTTTGTAACTAGATCTCATTAAGATACAACTGGTTGGGTTGTTTGTCTATCACATCATTCAACTAATGATGTGACCTCATTGTCAATTGGCATAAATGCCCATGATCTCGAAACCCTAGATCATCCTCATGACCAATGAACTAGTTCGCTAGAGGTAACTAGATACTTGGTTTGTTTACATACCACACGTGTATTAACGTTTCGTATTAATACAGTATAACACAGTATGAAACTATTACGAACTAATTGAGATATAACAATAAAAACCTATTTATTATTTGCCTCTAGGGCATATCTCCTTCAGTCTCCCACTTGCACTAGAGTACAAATAATCTAACTCACATTTTACTCATCATAAACCATATCACATATGCGTTTGTTGATCATGCATTCTTATGGAAAACGTCCTATCCATGTTCTGTTTTACCAGATCATTATGTGTTTGCAAATCGTTAATGTCTTCCTAACTTTAACATTCATACCATTATCTCATAATGGGTTGAAGTATTCGTTTGGTGACAAAGTGAGACTTTGTTTCTAGTGTTTATAGTGATGGTCATTTTCATTGTTGTCATCTAAACTTTGAAACACATTTTGTAATCCTTTGTGTATATACGGCAGTTATGGCAGCAGAACGAGGCAGGTTTCCAGGAGCCTATAGTGACTTTAGATCAACCTTGAGGGCTTTTTCATGGGCACTATGCCCTGGGACACATCATTCTACGTTAAAGATGAACTAGTCCCGCCATAACAATATACATCACATTAGATGGAGCCTTTAAACTTCTATATCTATGTAGATCCTAGTGCATGAAATGCTGAAAGGGCATGTATGCCCCATGTGTGGTTTTGGTTATTAATGACAATCCCTATGGACTAATGTGCAAATTGAGTTTCACTTGTAGGTTTGTCCATTGGCATCGCTTGGACCATGTGTTGGTTTCAAGGATGAAAAAGAAGAAGCATCATCCAAGGGCTTTGTGCCTATTGGAATCAAGTAGAAGAAGAATAAGATCAAGTATGTCTTAAAGAAGAAGAATAAGAAGATGGAGTTCCTCATGGCTATCTTCAAGACATCGTCAAGATTTGAAGTGCAAGCTCAAGACGCGTCCTCTCTAGAAGATCTCATGCTTGAAGCTTTCCATCCTCGGCAATCATGGAATGACGAAGACAAGTTCGAAGAAGAGGCTTCCCCATGGAGTATGGGGGAGCATGTCTCAAGACTTCATCAAGCAAGTGCAATCAAGAAAGGTGTTCCATCTTGAAGGTGACAAGATCGTCTACATCAAGCTCAAGTGGGATGCTCAAGGCAAAGGTATGATCTTGATAGGGTTTCTACTTTACCGGTCTCTTGTAGTGTTGGGAGACCGGGTTTAGGATAGATAGCCGTACTATCAAGAGGGACTCTCGAGTGGGTGACTCATTCGTATCTTTCGGAGAGAGCTCAAACCTTTGCATACGTAGCATCATCTTTCTTGGTTGTTGTTTGGTTCTTTTCCATGTGAGGATCTAGAGCTTGTGGTTATCTTCATAACAAACTCTAGTTCATCAAAAACGGATTTCCCTTGCATATCTTATTGCGTGTTTGAACTTGCGGGTTTTCTGGCTCCACACCTTGGGAGGTATCTCACATATATATATTCATGGTATTTTCTCCCTTGGTGATATCCAATATTTCGACACATTGTTATCTTTCCAACAAAATTGGTTTCATCTCGTTTGGAGCTCAGATGCAAAAGTTCTTGTAGTTTTGGTGCTGAAGTTTCTCTGACCGGAAGTACCGGCCAGACACCGGAAGTACCGCTCGGGCAGAAATGCCGCTGGTAGTTCCGGTGTAAATTCCGGCCCAACTTCCGGAAACCCCTATTTCCATTCAGTACTCTCTCTGCCTGGTTAGCACTATTTGATGGAACTTGGATCGGATTTTCTGGCGGTAGTGCCGTCCGCGCTGGAAGTTCCGGTGGTTGGCGGTAGTACCGGCCATGATCGAGTTTTGGTTCTTTTTGCATCGTGTTTATGACCGTTGTCTGGGTGCCATCGGTAGTACCGGCCACCCACCGGTACTACCGGCCGCGCACGATTCTGTGGGTGACAGGCAGACCGGGGAGCCCTTTAAAAGGAGCTCCCCTTTCCCCTTCGGCCCTAACTTGCTCTTTCTTGGTTTTTGGCTTTCTCTCTCCTCCATTGTTGACCTTGAAGAACTTGCCCTCTCCCCTTCCCCCTCCTATGATTCTTGCATCTTTTTGAGGGTTTTGAGAGAGGAGATCTAGATCTACAAGCCCCACCAAACCAAATCCCTTCTTTGTGAAGGAATCCTTGGGATCTAGATCTTGGAGAGTTTTGTGTTCTCCTCTTGTGTTCTTCCTCCCTTATTCCCTCAATAGCTTTTGTAGATTTGATGGAATTTGAGAGTGAAGGACTTGCCTCTTGCATTTGGTGCATAGGTTTGAGTTCTCCTCGGAGATTCGGTGAGTTCAAGCCCTTGGTCTTGTTTCTCTTGGGTTCTTGGAACCCTAGACGGTTGTGGTGTTGGATTGTTGACCTCTTGTGGTCTTGTAGCCTTTTGTGGCCTTGTTGCATTTTGTGGCTTTGTAGCCTTTGTGGCATTGTTGTTGGGAGCCTCCAATTGAGTTGTGGAGATTGCCCCAACCTTGTACGGGTTCGGTGACCGCCCTCAAGTGTCCCATAGTGGAACGTGAGTAGGCCTTTGTGGCGAGATCATGGGAGAATAGGGTGAGCCTGTTGTGGCGTCGGTAGGTTGTGTGCCTTCGCATCTTGGGGTGAGGCCTTGTGTGGCGTTGGGTGAGCATCGAGCCACCACACCTCGAGGTGAGCCACTTGTGGCGTTCGATGTACATTGCACCCCCGCACCTCTCCAACAGAGACGTAGCTTCTTTGGAAGTGAACTTCGGGAAACAAATCATCATCTCCACGTCCATCGGTTATCTCTCAACCGAGCCCTTTACTTATGCAATTTACATTGTGATAGCCATCGTGCTTGAAGTACTATATCTTGCTATCACCTTGTTGCTTGTCTTGCTTAGCATAGGTTGTTGGTGCACTTAGTGAAACTAGTGGATATAGGTTTTGGCTTGATAAATTAAACGTTAAGTTTTATTCCACATTTATTAGAGCCTAAACCATAATAATTTTAAAATGCCTATTCACCCCCCCCTCTAGGCGACGTCCATTTCCCTTTCAAATGCAACTATGCCACTTACTTTGCTTCTTGCCATTTAAGTACAAACTTATTTCTGGTTCAGTGATTAACTCAAGAATCACTTCAATACATGTTCTTATAGTTAAGATTTTGTCCTTCCAACCAGAATTTCGGGTCACATTACGTCGAGTATACAATATGGTTGTATGGAAGAACCTATGACTGAGGCATATGAGATGCAACACATCTCTTTCTTCCTTTTTAACCATCGTTCTAATACCAAGACAATGCTTCATATAGTAAGAACTTCTTTCTTACCTTGTTCCATTCTGAACTTCTTCAGAATCATGCTTAGGACATTCTGAACATCTTCAGAATCAAGTCCAAGAAGCATTCCACATTCAGTGTTTATTAAACTCACCAATCTATCTTGATAGATCTCATTGTTTAATAACTTCAACTTCATCCCAATTTATCTACTTAAATGTTATTAACACCAATCACATCATTCACATATGTCGTCCACATATCCTAGAATGATTTCATGCTCCCACTCAAATATGGCATCCATATTTGAGATCCAAGGATTTCACTTAGCTCCCACTCAAAATATGTCTACTACATATTAAGATTTGGCCAAGCTACTTAGATCCCAATCAAAATATGTCTCTTACATATTAATATTTGGGCAAGCTAGTTATCTCCCACTCAAATGCAGGTCCTCTCGATAATCTTGGACATTCCAAAATTCTTTGATCATCATCAAACTGAGAATTCCAAATATCCATATATTGCTAGTGTAAATCCAGTAGATTCAAGCATCGCTACATGATAGTCAACTCCTTGAATTTGTCCATACTTTGTGACAAATCAAGCTTTACGTCTCCATTACGTTTCATTTCCATCTTATGACTTTGAAGTCATTCAGAAATATCAAGTAAACTTCTTTACTTAATAAGATCAAGTAACATATTACTTTGCAATCTTAAATGTAACTTAATATAGGATTTTATGACTCCTAGTCATTTCTCATACTTAGGTCCATCACGCTTCTTTGTAGTTCATAGGTATGCCTTGTTCAAATAACATGACAAGTGAATCAATAATAGAATTCTGCAAACTTGCAGAATATATCATTGAATCCTATTTCCTTAATAAAAGTATTCGCTAAAACTTAATGATCATTATCATTAGTTTCTCCTCTACTTGTGGAGTTCGGTTTCACGAAACAAATTTCGCTGCGCCACTCAACAATCATGAGGTAAGATCAAATACCTTGTTTTGAACTTTTACTTTCTTCCACCTTTATCTTCATGAAGACACATCAACTTTGGACAACAACAGGTTTGCCCTTGTGGAACATGTATTCATAGTTGCCTAAGAATACGCTACAAATACTTGTTCATTCGCCATGATTTCGAATTATCGAAACCTCTAGAAACTCGAACATGCCATAACTGTTATGGTGTTGTTTCCATGAATCTTTAGATGTTCCTTTGTATTTCAACCAAGTGTTTGCTCATTATGATCTCTAACTCTAAACGATAACTATAACCCTGATAAGAGATAATATTATACCATATGTATCCAATACATAATGATCATGATATTTAGACATTTCAATACACTTTGAATTTGCCCTATTATCATAATTTGTGAAACCTCTTTCACATGTCCTTTTATGCCAAAATTAACTTAAATACTTTAGTCATGTCGATCAAATCAAAGAGACTTTTGTATTCTTGTTAATTCAATATCCTCCTTCATTTTGAAATCTTTTGAACAATTCAAAACTATTTCAAACTTATGTTTCATTAAGTAAATATTCATATTCACTTAAATCCATAATGAAGTATGAAATAATGATTTCCACTAGTTGTTGAAAATACAATACATCACTATGTATAAGATTCAACATTAAGTATGAATAATGATTTCCACTATCTTGTCGAAAATATGATACATCGTTATGTATAAAGTACAACATTTCTTCGCATATCACCGTTTTACCGGAATGCGGAATTTCAGTCATTCTGCCCAACAAGGCATGGTTTTGCAAAGTATCTAGATCAAGCATCTAAGACCCCGATCTTCATTTAGAATGAAGAACATGCAATAACTAAAATGACTTAAACTATAGTGCCATATCATAATTAAACTTTGGATATCTTTTAGCATTCTAATCCTTTATAAATGCTTAAACTATTATCATTAACATAGTGATGAGAATAACTCATTTATAATCATAATGTGACCATAAAGGTATTATTCATAAGAACAGTACAACTGGCTTGTAACTTATTCATATGAACAATCGTCTTGCTAAGAGAAAGACACACAAACAAGGATTACAAAATTATATTCAAGTCCACTAATCCAAATGATAATTTTTGAGGAAAGGGGTGATGTTAGCCATAAACTGTTTGCTTGCCATCATCATGCCACATTGCCTCAATTCTAGCAATTCTCAAGCAGACCATCCTATTTTCACAAAACGAGACAAGTATCCAATACTTATATAAACTGCAACGAGTTTTGCAAGAATTACATTTATAACTTTGTATATCTAACATATACCCTTTTTCATTCATGACCTCCATTGCAATCAAGCCCTTATGAGAGTTCATAACTATAATGCAAGATTGCTAAGTGTTTCTCCAAATATTCTCTTTTTCATCCATCATGGAATAAAACTCATCCAACGGCTCATACTTTATGTGCCTGATCTTGCAGAATACAAGATTGTAATCCAACTCTCCATCGAATGGAGAATGGCTTGTTGGATGATTACGGAGAACACACAAACATTGCAGAGTCATCAGATTATCTCCTAATGGTCATTGTATCAAGAAGAGAAGATCACCTTTTACGAGGATATCCCTCAGGCGTGGGTATTAATCTATGAAGTTGGACCCTTTTGCTAAGTTCCATATCAAGCAATAAATTTCCCATGGTCGCAAAGGACCTCAATGGGATAGGCCATGATCTACTAAGATATTTCCAAACAGACATCTAGACTAAGTTCATAATATGAGTTCAATCCTAGTTGAGCTCCCACTAAAATTGTCATCCCCTGGTCGATTTTAGTGATCACATGATCCCAATCCTCTGCACCTCCCCCGATCGTCACAGCCATCAATGCAGCATCAAAGGTAGACATTCCCTAATGTCAATCACATCAACCATGTGACTCATGCTCGACCTTTCGGTCTCTTGTGTTCCGAGGCCATGTGTACACATGCTAGGCTCGCCAAATCTAACTTGTGTATATTCGCTGTGCAACATGGCTTACACCCACTGTATGCGAATGTAGATATGTCTAGCCCTCGATCGTCATGGCCGGCTTCATAACGACAAACTTCCTTGGTGGTGCACACACAAGGGGAACGCTATCACTGGAATTACTTAGGGATTATCTTATTTGCTACCATTGAGTATCTAATACTAGCACATAATAAGATATAAAATAGGTATTAACATCACATGTAAATCTGTGATATGACATGGTCCTTCTCCTTGCGCCTTTATCTCCATCGAGCGCTCCGGCATGATCTCCATCTTGCCCCTGGTTTGACGCCAAGTCCATGATGCCACCACCCAGTCGTCCATCGGAACGATGACTATTACTATACTACTTAGTAACAAAAAAGGTAAACTACTTTACCTTTGTAACGACCAATGCCATATCATAACACATGCCCTCCTGCAAAATAAAGTTAGACGCCTCTACTTTATCTATTGCAAGTTTTACGTGGTTGTTAGGGCTTTCACAATAGAACTGTTTCTAAACTACGAACTTTCCAACCACAACATGGATCCAACAGTTGTCTCTACTATACCCCTTTCGGGGTCCTCCATTGTAAATGCTATATCAACTATTTAAAGAGAGACATACACCCGCTAGCCACTTATACGGAACAAGCCGTATGTCGATCGTGGAACCAGTCTCGCATACGAATACGCATAAGGTCGGTTCGGGCCGCTTCATCAAACAATACCGCGATATAAACAAGTACACGTTAGAGGGTAACAACTAAGGGATCAATGCCCGCACAGTACTTGTGCATACTGGCCGTACAACACTCCTACGCATAGATCGACTCTGATACCACTGAAGGGTTCCACGGTAGAAAACAAAAAAATTCCTATGTTGGAACCTCCCAAACTGCCAAGATCTATCTATGTAGTAATTCGGTAACGACCGAGCGTATAGAATACATACCCTTATAGACCGTACGCGGTTAACGTTTCGAGGGGAACGTGGTTGAAGTAGTTGAACTCGTAGCCGACCTCAAGGTCGCGATGCTCCTCACAGGTCACCCCTTGCTCCTTCTTCATCGTGCAGCAGCTCCGGCTCACGACATCCAAGGTGCCTCAAGTGAGGCCCCTCTTGGTTTCGTACACATACGGTGTATGATGACTACCTCCGGCTCCTTAATCCCTGCCGGGAGTGCGGAAGTAGATCTCTGTCTTGGAATCCCTGTAGCGCAACGGCGTGCTGCAGGTGCGGTGTCTCTTGCATGGACAGTCCTTACTTGGGACCGTGCCAACGCATGGAGACGAGAGAGAGAGAGGGAAGGAGAAAGTCAACCAAAGGATTTCTCCAAATATTGGTGTGTCAAATCCCACCCATGGGCACCCCTTTATATAGGGGGAGGGGGTGTGCCCTCCCCTTTGGGTTTCCCATGTGGGACTAAACAAGGGAGAGAGGGGGGAGGCGCCATGGGCCCTTAGGGCACCATGGGATGGCCGGCTAGGGGTGTGCCCCACCTCGCGCACAACCCTAGGCTGGCCGGGTCGGCCCCCTTGAGGTGGCTAGGCCTTGGCCCTTTGGCCCTTGGCCCTTCCCTCCTTCGGTTTTCCCTCATGGGCCCTTTTTCCCTAGGAAGTTTGGCCCATTAGTGGAATACCCCTTCAAATTATATTTTAATATTATATTTAATATTAATTACATTCATTAACATGTAAATACATATTACAAAATCCGACTTGACTCGAAACACCTTTTGGTTCCCTTTCGATTTCCCCTGAACGACTTCAGAACTTTCCTAGAATGATTCTGGTTCTCTCACGAAACTTTTCCGGTTTCCTTTTCTTTTTCATATGGTGATTCCAACTTATAGAGGATCTCTAGCTCATCGTACCCTTAAGTGTATTTCCCCACGGCTCGGGAATGGCACAGACATGATCACCATCAATGATCAATAGCGGGACCAGGATGCCCATAATGACCCATGTGCATTCCATGATGATAATTTCGTTTGAACCGTAAACAGTCGTTTCCCATTCCCTTTACCACTTGATACCTAGTTTACCCGGGATTTTATCTACGGTATCTCCATACCTTCGTTCAATCTCGTTACCGATGAACTTGTTTTCTCGTTTCCGTGTTGTTGCATTACGTGACCCAGTCACACGCTTGCAAGCTTCGTTAATGCAATGTCACCGAGATGGCCACTAATGTATCTGTCCGTTACATGGATGGGCAAATCCTGGTCTTGATATGTACACCTCTACATGCCCCTTTGGGAAACCTGAGTGGCACCTTTTCGATCACCTAGTCACGGTATGATACTTGATAACCATCTAAGCTCCCTCCAGAATGGTGATTTGCATTACCTCACAGTCTAAGGATCAGGTCGCGAGGTTTCCTTAGTTTATCATTAATGGTGAACTTTGTAACTAGATCTTATTAAGATACAACTGATTGGGTTGTTTGTCTATCACATCATTCAACTAATGACGTGACCTCATTGTCAATTGGCATAAATTCCCATGATCTCGAAACCCTAGATCATCCCCATGAACAATGAACTAGTTCGCTAGAGGTAACTAGAGACTTGGTTTTTTTACATACCACATGTGCATTAACATTTCGTATTAATATAGTTATAGCACAGTATGAAACTATTACAAACTAATTGAGATATGACAATAAAAACCTATTTATTATTTGCCTCTAGGGCATATCTCCTTCACTACGAAGGTGTTATGTAGATGCTCATGTATCAAGAGTGGGATTTGTCCATCCCGATGACAAATAGATATACTCCGGGCCCTCTCGATGATATCACATTAAGATAACTTTCAAGCAAGTGATATGATCACTGGAATGTTATATCACAGGAACGAGAAAAGAGTGCATGTCGGCAACGAGAAAAGAGTGCATGTCGGCAACAAGATCAAACTAGGTATGGAGATACCAATGATCGAATCTCGGACATGTAATATATCGCGAGACAAAGGGATTTAGTTACTAGCGTTAAAGGTTCTCACGATCACTGAAGTCATCGTTGAATGTGTGGGAGTCAGTATGGATCTCTAGGTCCCGCTTCTAATTATTGATCCGAGAATGGTCTCGATCATGTCTGCATTATTCACGAACCGTAGGGTGACACACTTAAGGGATACCAACACCATTTGGAGCAAATATGTTCTAGACGAAAGAATTGCAAAGCACTGGAATTATTTCAATGGACATCGAAATTGTTTCGACTGAAATTGCTGAAATTGGTTCTACATGTGATATTCAAATATTGCAGGGGTTTTTATGTGAATGTTTGTTAACTAAAGTAATTAATAAAATTCTGAATAAAATAAATAAAAGAGTTTTATTAAATGAGAGTTGTATTAAATTTGGTGGAAATTTAATGTATTTTGAGTGGAGAAAATGGAGGGCCATATTTATGTGAGTGGAGCTTCACCACATGAATGAGAGGAGGTGTAGGGGATCCTCCATGGCCGCCGGCCATGGGAGGGGATTCTCCTACCCTATAAAAGGCCCCCTCTCACTCCTTCTCACTCACACCTCCTCGTGAAGGATCTCTCTCCCCATATAGAATTATTTCCCCATGGTCTCGGATTAGCGAGATACATGTTCCTGGTGGCATTTCGTCTGGAAGGAGTTGTTTCTTCCTATGCATCGCTGGATCGAGGAGGTGGAGGTTGTTCGGTGGCCTAAACGTGTGTGTGATCACGGATGCGCTACTGAGTTGCGGCGCTGGACTTCTTCTCAATCCTGAGATCAGCAAGCGTTCTACTACATCATTCACGAGTTCAACCTCGTTACACTTTGTCGGTCTACAAGGGTATGTTCTCTATGGATGTATATCCACCAGTAGCTTGTATCTAGTAGATAGATCTTGGTGCTTAGTAGTTCCCATCGTAGTCAAAATTTTGTTTTCTATGCTGCGAACCCAATAGTGGTATCAGAGCATGATCTATGCGTAGATGCTTTCCACGGGTAGTACACATATGAGTATGTGGGCAATGATGATCATTTTATTGCATCTTATATGTATTTTTTATATTGGTGGCATAGTGGGATGAAACGGCCCGGACTAACTTTACATTTCCTCGCACATGAGACCTGTTCCACGCTTGATATGCAACTAGTTTTGCATAAGTGGCTAGCGGGTGTCTGTCTCTCCTACTATAGTTAACATATGATTTACAATGAGTTTCTAATAATTTGGTTATCATCGTTGTGGTTCCATGTTTGTAGGTAAGACCAGTTCTATCTTGTAAAGCCCTAAGCCACGTAAAACTGGCAATGGATAAATTAGAATTATCTAGTTTAGATTGTTGCTAGGCTGGTGTCATGATATGGTAATGTTGTAAGTTGATGTATAGTTGATACTCTTAAAACACACCTAACGTGTAAGTTGCATAGACCTTGGCCTTACACACAAAGGAATGATAAAGATCATACCACGATGCACATGATAGTGATCAAGTGCAAGAACCATATAATTTCACTTTACACATATGATGTTTGCATCTTATATTGCTTGTTTGGCATTTTAGTAGCATTATAAGATGATCCCTCATTTAAATATCAAGATAATAATGTGTTCTTCCTTATTATGCACCGTTTTATAGATCGTTTTTCGAGACATCATGTGATGATTGGGTGTACTTGACTCTACGCTTTCATACGACGGGTGTAAGACAGTTTTACACACGCGAGTACTAAGGTTCTTACTTGGCGAGCCTAGCATGTACAGACATGGCCTCGGAACACGGACCGAAAGGTTAGTCATGAGTCATATAGTTGATATGATGTCCATATTGATGCTCGCCTTTGAGACTACACCGACTCACGTGATGATTGGACTTGGTGTAGTGGATTTGGTTCATGTAATAACCAAAAAGACACGAGGGATGTTGTTTTTGAGTGAGAGTTCATTTGTAATTTGGATTAGTTGAACTCAATCTACCATAAACTTAGTCTAAGCTTTACAAATTCTGTTGTAGATGGCACCACCTTCTTTTAATTTCACTGTGTCATGGAGAAAGAGAAACTTGTGGCAAATGGTAGCAACTTTACCAACTGGGCCATGAATTTGAAGATTCTCCTCACTGCTACACAAAATAAATATGTGATAGAAGCGCCGCTAGGCCCCCCACCAGCTCCTGATGCCCCTGATAAGGAAAAGAATGTCTATTTGACTCGTCAAGAGGACCACAACTTAGTTCATTGCGGCATACTGTATGGGCTAGAGCAAGAACTTCGAAAGTGTTTCGAAAATGGAAATGCTTTTGATACCATGGGTGAATTGAAAATGATTTTCAATACCCATGATGCCGTAGAGAGTTATAATGCTTCTGAAAAGTTCTTTAGCTGCATGATGGAAGAGAACAACTCCGTTAGTGAGCATGTATTGAAAATGTCTGGGTACGCCGATAAGCTTGTGTCCTTGGGAATAACGATTCCCATTTACTTAGGCATACATCATGTTCTGCAATCTCTGCCACCTAGCTACAAGAGCTTCGTGATGAACTATAACATGCAGGGCATGAAGAAGTCTCTCCCCGAGCTTCTATCAATTCTTAAAACTGCAGAAGTGGAGATCAGGAAAGAGCATCAAGTGTTGATGATCAATAAGACCACCGCTTGTTGGGACTATGCCCTAGAGGCAATCGTATATGATGTTATTCCCAATGTATTCATAAAGTTATTGTCCATGTATGAACTACTGATGTGTATCATTGAATATGTGATTCAATTGTGGAACTACATATTCAAGTTGTTCATACTAATTGTCCTTTGTCATTGAGGTTATGTTGGACACACAACTTAGACTAATGTGAAAGTCGGTAGATGACTCGGTTCCACTTGTCATGGGCATGGAGATGCTACTCCGACTTACACGGATTCAGCTAAAGATTCTAACGAGCTGGACTGACCCATATTGAGATGCAACGAACAAGTCGTCATTTGTATGTCACAATCAATGTAATCCTTAGACCTGAGGTTATTGCACAATCCGAGTTGAGGATCACCGACTTAGGTTCTGTCAAACGTAGTTCCATCACTGGGTAGTTATAAAGGCAGAGTTCAGGTCGACTGAGAATCAAGCTGCGTGATGAGAATAACCAATATGGGATTTTGCCCCTCCGACTGGAGAGATATTCTCTGGGCCCTCTCAGAAGATATGATTCGGAAAGCATGGCCATGCGCGGCTCGGTTAAGTGTTAACCGAGGCGATCGACTAAGAGTTAGTCAGATGGATCACTTATCTCAGATCGAGAAAGAGAGTCGAACTATTTAAGGGATGATGATTATTCGCCTATAGTTCGACAAGGTATATCATGAGGCAAAAGGGACTCAGACGAAAGTCGCATTGGAAAGGTATGTCGTTATGAATCTTTGGTACTTGGGATTTGGCATGTTCTGCGAGCCTCTACCGATTGATCGATCACAAGTGAGACTCGGATCGTGTCCGAGTTAGCATGAGCCTGTCGGGTCATACACTTAAGAACAGGAGCAAGTTTGGGTTAGACCCAAACCGGAAATCTATTTGGGTTGGGCCCAAATAAGATATGGACTAAGTCAATGAGTTGGACTCGCAATGACTAATATAGGCCTTTTAGTGAATGGGCCACAAGTGAGTGGAGCCCACTTTCACTCCCTATATAAGCTGGGGCGCAGGTGCTTAGAGTACAAGGTTAGGTCACTCCATGTGTTGGAAACCCTAGCCCTAGTCCAGTCCTATCACCGCCATACCAGACCTAGCAGTCCAGCACCGGCGCTCCTCCTCGTACGTGTGGATACCGTCGAATGTGCTGTGCGTTCGGCACTTCGAAGATCGTGGATCAGAACGGATCGTGAGGACTGCACTGCATCAAGCGACATGCTTCATCGATTCTGCAACTGCGCGTCTAGTGGTAATTCTCGTGGCCTACTGCCTTAGCTGGATCTTGGGATCACCGTGTAGGGAAAGTTTTGTTTATCTCTGTGTGGCCCAACAGCGGTATCAGAGTGATATCTTATTGTTTTAGGCTCAAGATGATGCATATGTGATATGCGGTTGGTGTTAGGTTGGATCTAATTGTAGTTTTGGTGGTCGATCTATGAGATAGATCAATTTTTGTACAAGGTTGATTAGATCAACTGTACTCGGGGAATTGGATGATCTGGTTTCCATCATCATACTGCAGAGGTCGTGGAACAACATACCCCTACCGGTCAGCTTCCGCCATTAGGGTAGACTATGACACATAAATCCGGATGTGGTGATCGAAGATCAAAGAGTTTTGTCGAATTGGAGTCCGGATCAGATTTGGGTAAAATTGTTTTATCCGATGATGAAATCCATGTTCGGAATACAGATGAGATCTACGTTTTTGGAAAAATCATCGGGTGCTTCCCACACCGGCGAGGGGCGCTGCCGCTTCTATCCCCGCCCACTATCCGGCTAGCGGGACCGCTGGCTTCTCCTTGTCATAGCGCCTTAGATGTCGTTGCGAGTTTCACAACACCGGTAGATATCATATCTATGCATAACTTGTTTTTGCAGGATGATGTTGTGAATGGTATGGCTTATGTGCATGTGATGTGTGTAATCAATACGTGATTTGTGTATCACGGTTTTTGTCAGCTGGCTAGAGCCTAGGTGCTGTCATCTTATTGTATAACAATCTGCGTGTCAGATTCTCTATGTAACTAGCTAGTGTAGCTATTTGGAGAACTCGGATGGCATGCAAGTCGATGTGCAAGTCGGCTACATGGTGTAAGGTGGCACGTGACTGAAGTAAATATTCCCTAAGAGGCAATAATAAAGTTGTTATTATGTATTCCTTGTATGTGATAGATGTTTATTTTGCATGCTATAATTGTATTGATAGGAAACATCAATACATGTGTGTTTAATAAACAAAAGGGTTCCTAGTTATGCCTCTCTTATAGACTAGCCTATTGATTAACAAGATGATCAAGGTTTCCTGATCATGGACATTGGATGTTGTTAATAACAAGGTCACAGCATTTGTGAAATGATGTGATCAACATTCATCCGAAGTATAGCATTACGATCAAGTCATTATATTTATATTGCTATAACATCATACAAAGTAGTCTTAGTCCTTAGACCATGAGATCATGTTAATTGCTAACACCGGAAGAGTATCTTGATAACATCAAATGTCACACCATAACAGGGTGACCATAAAGGTGGGTTCAGTGCTATGAAGGTGTTATGTTGAGGCTCATGGATCAAGAGTGGAATTTGTCAATCCCGATGACGGATAGATATACTCTGGGTCCTCTCGGTGATATCACAATAAGATAGCTTGCAAGCAAGTGATGTGATCACTAGAATGTTATATCACGGGAACGAGAAAAGAGTGCATGTCGGTAACGAGATCAAACTAGGTATTTGGATACCAATGATCGAATCTCGGACATGTATTATATCATGATACAAAGGGATTAAATTGCTGACGTTAAAGGTTCTCACGATCACAGAAGTCATCGTTGAATATGCAGGAGTCAGTATGGATCTCTAGGTCCCGCTTCTAATTATTGATCTGAGAGGAGTCTCAATCATGTCTGCATTATTCGCGAACCATAGGGTGACACACTTAAGGGTTGCCGGACACCATTTAGGAGCACATATGTTCCAGACAAAAGGTTTGCAAAGTGCAGGAAATGTTTCGATAGAAACATGAATTGTTTCGATAGAAACCGGAATTGTTTGGGGTGAAATTGCAGAAAGTGGTTCTACATGTGATATTGAAATGTTGCAAGGAGTTTTATGTGAATGTTTGTTAATTAAAGTAATTAACAAAATTCTGAATAAAATAAATAAAAGAGTTTTATTAATTGAGAGTTGCATTTAATTTGGTGGAAATTAAATACATGTGAGTGGGATTTTGGGTGGAGGCCATGTTTATGTGAGTGGAGGTTCACCACATGAATGAAGGAGGGGAGGAGTCCCCCCCCTCATGCGCCGTCTTTGGGAGGGGAGGGGTCTCCCTCTCTCCTTTATAAAGCCCCCCTCTCCCCTCTCACAAACCACACCTCCTCGTGAAGGATCTCTCTCCCCCTCTAGATATTCCCCATGGTCTCGGATTAGCGAGATACATGTTCCCGGTGGCCTTGCGTCTAGAAGGAGTTGCTGCTTCCGCTGATTCACTGGAGCGAGGAGGTGGAGGTTGTCCGGTGGCTTGAACGTGTGTGCGAGGACGGATGCGCTACTGATTTGCGGCGCTCGGACTTCCACACGATCTTGAGATCGGCAAGCGTACGACTACATCAACCACGAGTTCCTACTCGTTAACAAAACTCGTTGTCTTCGAGGGTAAGTTCTCCATGGATGTATGTCCACCCGTTGCTCTGTATCTAGTAGATAGATCTTGGCGTATAGTTCTCTTCGTAGGATTTTTTTGTTTTCTATGCTGCGGACCCAACAGTGACAAGAGTTGGCATGAGTCAGATTACAGGCTTTGTGGAGATGGAGATCGCCATGAAGAGAGCCATACCATTTCACATTATAATTTCTTTCTTTTGTGTTATTGTTATGTCTCTTTTTTACCTCTATTAGATAGTTGGTAGAAAGTAATCCCTCAAAGAAGGTCTAGTCGGTTTCCCCGCCAGTGCTGCACCATCACAAGTCGGACATTTTTGGTAGTGGGCTCATAAAATTGAGGTGCTATCAATTCTTTCCGACTAGGTGGGTTTGAGTCGAACTCTTACAGCGGAAGCACTCGGTAATCTAGACGGGTCTATCACAACGGTTGTGGGACTCGGGGAAAAGTCGGATGGGAGCTGGGGCATGTGATGCCACCCGTCCAACAGGAGTCGTATGAGATGCGATTTATAAGGAGTTGTCTACCTAGATCACTTGACGACTAGCGGTGATGCTAAAGCTCACTAGTCGGCTTGCTTATTTAGGATACTAAATCACTAAGAAACCATCAAAGGGGTGTTGGTTCTAGTGGGAGCATAAATATTAAAGTGTTTAATATGCTTGCTCTTTTATGGATACACGTCTTAAGTGTTTTTGCATTACTTTTCTATTGTAGATCAATGACACCTAGCAGTCTTCCTCAGTTATCCAGTTTTGCTTTGAGAACCATCTTAGAGAAAGATAAGCTAAATGGAACTAACTTCACCAACTGGTATCGTCATCTGAGGATTGTTCTCAAGCAAGAAAAGAGGGACCATGTCCTAGACAACCCACTTCCAGCTGAGCCGAATGAGAATGCGAGTGTTGCAGCCACCAATGCCTACCGTAGGACTTGTGATGAGTCTACGAAGATTAGCTGTCTTATGCTTGCTCACATGGAACCGAACTTGCAGCAGCAGTTTGAGAATGTTGAGGCCTATGATATGATCGAAAGCCTCAAAAGTATGTTCTAGGCTCAGGCAAAGACTGAGAGGTATCAAGTATCTCAGGCTTTGTTGATTTGCAAGCTTAAGGATGGTGATCCACTGAGTCCGCATGTGATCAAGATGGTTGGTTACGTGTAGTCTCTAGAAAGGTTGGGCTACCACACTAGCGAAGAGTTCGCTACGGACATAATTATGAACTCTCTTCCTAGTGCGCATGGTCAGTTCATATCGAACTACCACATGCATGGTATGGATAAGAAGCTCACTGAATTACATGGGATGCTCAAGCAGGCTGAGGCAGATATCAAGAAAGGCACCAGTCAAGTGTTGATGGTGCAGAATAAGGCTAAGTTCAAGAAGAGTTCTTGGACTAAGAAGAAGAAGGAAAAGTCGGGAGGTAAGGCTGAGGACCCAGTCCAAAGCGCTTCCTCAGGGACTAATCCATCTTCTGCAGCCGAATCCACTTGCTTCTATTGCAAGGTGGATGACCACTGGAAGAGGAATTGCAGCAAGTATCTGGCTGATAAAGCCAAGAGTGGAGGTGTGACTTATGGCTCATGTACGCTTGTTTGCAATGTTATAGACATCTATCTCGTAGATGCACCTGGTAGTTCTTGGGTATATGATATCGGATTAGTCATTCACATCTGTAACTCGTTGCATGGACTGGTAAGAACTAGGAGCGTGGCGAGAGGCGAGGTTGACATTCAAGTCAGCAACAAAGCGAGAGTCGCTATGTTGGAAGTTGGCACAATGCAACATCATTTACCTTCTGGATTCTTAATGGAGATAAATAATTGTTATTATGTTCTAGTGCTTAGTACAAACATCATTTCTGCCTCATGTTTGATGAGACAAGGCTATGAGTCAAATATTAAGAATAATGGTTGTTCTTTATATTTGAATGATATGTTTCACGGCTTTGCACCTGTCCAGGACGGGTTATTTATTTTGAATCTTGATGGTGAATCTGACTATAATATAATTGTGAAAAGGTTAAAACCAAATGACCTGAATATGAATTACTTTTGGCATTGTAGGCTTGGTCATATAAGTTGGAAATGCATGAAGAATCTCCTTGATGATGGACTCCTAACTTCGTTCGACTTGGATTCGTTCGAGACATGTGAATCCTGCCTAGTCAGCAAGATGAGCAAGACACCTTTTGCAAAGAGTTGTGAAAGGGCATCCGACTTATTGGGACTAGTACATAGAGATGTATGTGGCCCGATGAGCACGACAGACAGATGTGGTTATGAGTACTTCATTACCTTCACTAATGATTTGAGTAGGTATGGATATATCTACTTAATGAAACATAAGTCAGAAGCCTTTGAAAAGTTCAAGGAATTCCAGAATGAGGTACATAATCAACTTGGCAAGAAAATAAAGTTTCTTTGGTCGGACCGAGGAGGCGAGTACATGATCCATGAGTTTTATGACCATCTAAAGAGTTGTGGAATAGTTCCCTAGCTCACTCCTCCAAAAACACCGTAGAGAAACAGTGTGTCAGAAAGGAGGAATCTGACCTTGTTGGACATGGTACGATCAATGATGAGTCGGAAAGATCTGCCTTTATCATTTTTGGGTTATTGTCTAGAAACTGTAGCGTTCACACTAAACAGAGTACCATCAAAGTCGGTAGAGAAGACACCGCATGAGATGTGGACTAGCAAGAAGCCGAGTTTTTCTTTTCTTAAGATTTGGGATTGTGAAGCTTTTGTCAAGCGACTTCAGTCGGACAAGCTTACATCCAAGTCGGATAAGTGTATTTTCCTAGGGTATCAGAGGGAAACCTTGGGTTAGTACTTCTACAACCGAGAAGAGGGCAAAGTGTTTGTCGCTCGGAAGGGTGACTTCCTTGAGAAAGAGTTTCTCAGTCGGGGAGTCAGTGGGAGCATGGTGCAGCTCGAAGAAATTCGAGAGGTACCAGCCAGCAGCGAGTTGGCAAAAGCCTTAGAGGTTGAGCCAGTCGTGGTACCTGAGCCGGCAACTTCACCGACACTGCGAAGATCGGCCAGATTGTGAAGTGTTCGTGATGTGTTGCTGTTGAACAGTGATGAGCCGGCAACTTATTCGGAAGCGATGGTGGGATCTGATTCTGAGTCGTAGCTTGGAGCCATGAGATCCGAGTTAAAGTCCATGGATGAAAATCAAGTTTGGAACTTGGTTGATCTGCTAGACGGTGCAAGACCCGTCTAGTGCAAATGGGTCTTTAAGAAGAAAACTGATATGGATGGAAATGTTTCTATCTATAAGGCACGGTTTGTCTCGAAGGGGTTCTGACAGGTTCAAGGAGTTGACTATGATGAGACTTTCTCACCCGTAGCAATGCTTAAGTCAGTTTGGATCATGTTAGCTATAGCAGCCTATTTCGACTATGAGATATGGTAGATGGATGTCAATACGGCTTTCCTCAATGGAAATTTAACCGAGGACGTGTATATGATACAACCTGAGGGTTTTGTCGATCTAGCTAATGCTGACAAGGTATGTAAGCTTCAGAAATCCATTTATGGGTTGAAGCAAGCATCTCGGAGTTGGAATATTCGCTTTGATGAGGTAGTCAAATCATTTGGCTTCATCAAGAGTGATCATGATTCTTGTTTATACAAGAAGTTTAGTGGGAGCAAAGTAAACTTTCTGATCTTATATGTGGATGACATATTACTGATTGGTAATGATGTCCAGATGTTACAAGAAACCAAGGAATCATTGGAAAAGAGTTTTTCAATGAAATACTTGGGTGAGGCGACTTACATACTAGGAATTCGGATCTATAGAGATAGATCAAGGTGGATCATTGGATTGAGTCAGAGTACATATTTGGACAAAGTGTTGAAGAAGTTCAACATGGAATCGTCTAAGAAGGGGTTCTGATCGATGTCCCATGGTGTAAAACTTAGCAAGACTTAGTGTCCTTTGACAAATGATGAGCAAAGTCGGATGAGTGTGATTCTGTATGCTTCTGCAGTCGGATCCATCATGTATGCTATGATCTGTACTAGGTCGGATGTTTCCTATGCTCTACGTGTTGTGAGTAGGTACTAGGCTGACCCTGGAAAATTCCACTAGGCAGCGGCTAAAAGTATCCTTAAGTACTTGAGAAGGACTAAGGATATGTTCCTGGTTTATGGAGGTGAGGATGAACTCATTGTGAAGGGTTACAGGATGCGAGTTATCTCACTAACTCGGAGGATTCTTGTTCGCAATCCGGATATGTGTTTGTGATAAACGGAGGGGCTGTGACCTAGAAGAGTTCCAAGCAATAAACGGTGTCTGTGTCTACAACAGAGGCTGAGTATATTGCTGCCTCGGAGGCGGCAAAGGAAGCCATTTGGATGAGGAATTTCCCATGGATCTTGGTGTGGTTTAGGGCTCGTCCAATCTGTTAGACGTGTATTGTGACAACAATGGTGCTATTGCACAAGCCAAGGAACCTAGACAACACCAGAAGGACAAACATATACTCATGCGGTACCACCTGATTCGCCAGTTCGTGGATCAAGGTGATATCAAGTTATGCAAGGTACACACGGATGCAAATATTACGGATCCGTTGACAAAGCCGCTACCACAACCGAAGCATGAGGCACACCTGAGAGCTATGGGCATTGGATGCCTAGCCATGTGATATCGGATGATTGACTCTAGTGCAAGTGGGAGATTGTTGGGAATATGCCCTAGAGATAATCATGTATGATGTTATTCCCAATGTATTCATAAAGTTATTGTCCATGTATGAACTACTGATATGTATCATTGAATATGTGATTCGATTGTGGAACTACATATTTATGTTCTTCATACTAATTGTCCTTGGTCATTGAGGTTGTGTTGGACGCACAACTTAGACTAATGTGAAAGTCGGGAGATGACTTGGTTCCACTTGTCATGGGCATGGAGATGCTATTCCGACTTACATGGATTCGGCGAAAGAGTTTAGCGAGTCGGACTGACCCATATTGAGATGCAACAGGCAAGTCATTGTATGTCTCAATCAATGTAATCCTTAGACATGAGGTTATTGCATAATCCGAGTTGAGGATCACCGACTTAGGTTCTGTCAAACATTGTTCTGTCACTAGGCAGTTATAAAGGCAGAGTTTGGGTCGACTGAGAATCAAGCTGCATGATGAGAATAACCAAGATGGGATTTTGCCCCTCCTACTGGAGAGATATTCTCTGGGCCCTCTCAGAAGATATGATTCATAAAGCATGGCCATGCACGGCTTGGTTAAGTGTTAACCGAGGCGATCAACTAAGAGTTAGTCAGATGAATCACTTATCTCAGATCGAGAAAGAGAGTCGAACTATTTAAGGGATGACGATTATTCGCCTATAGTTCAACAAGGTATCTCGTGAGGCAAAAGGGACTCAAACGAAAGTTGCATTGGAAAGGTATGTCATCATGAATCTTTGGTACTAGGGAGTCGGCATGTTCTGCTAGGAGCCGCTACCAACTGATCGATCACGAGTGAGACTCGGATCGTGTCTGAGTTACCATGAGCCTGTCGGGTCACACACTTAAGAGCAGGAGCAAGTTTGGGTTAGACCCAAACCGGAAATCTATTTGGGTTGGACCCAAATAAGATATGGGCTAAGTTAGAGAGTTGGACTTGCAGTGACTAATATAGGCCTTTTAGTGAATGGGCCACAAGTGAGTGGAACCCACTTTCACTCCCTATATAAGCCGGGGCGCAGGTTCTTAGAGTACAAGATTAGGTCACTCCATGTGTTGGAAACCCTAGCCCTAGTCTAGTCCTGTCGCCACCGTACCGGACCTAGCTGTCCAGCGTCGGCGCTCCTCCTCGTACGTGTGGATACCGGTGGAGGTGATGTGCATTCAGCACTTCGACGATCGTGGATCGGAACGGATCGTGAGGACTACACTGCATCAAGCGACGTGCTTCATCGATTCTGCAACTGCGCGTCTAGTGGTAATTCTCGTGGCCTACTACCTCAGCTGGATCTTGGGATCACCGTGTAGGGAAAAAGTTTGGTTTATCTCTGCGTGGCCCAACACCGGTTTCAAGAACAACAAGAAGGGTAAACATATGGGAAAGATGGGCGGAAAATCTTTTGTGGCGCCTAAAAAGAAATCCCAAGCTAACCCTAAGTCTGATACTAAGTGTTACTATTGCAAGGGGACTAGCCTTTGGAAGCGCAACTGCCCCAAGTATTTGGCGGACAAGAAGGCCGGCAAGGAAAACAAAGGTATATGTGATATACATGTTATTGATGTGTACTTGAGTAGTAATCGCAGTAGCACCTGGGTATTTGATACTAGATAGGTTGATAATATATGTAACTCGATTCAGGGGATGCAGAACAAGTGACAACTAGCAAGGGATGTGGTGATGTCGTGGTGGTGTCATGGCAGATGCCACGGATAGGCTGAAGGTGGGGACTAATATGCGCTAGGGGAATATGCCTCCTCCCAAATTAGTAACCCGACAGGGGTGCTTTTCCCCCACGTCACTCTTGCTTTAGCGACGTTGCCTCTGTGGCGCCTGCGTCAGTCGACGTGAGCGTCATCACCCTTGTCGGCCACGATCCGGTGGTCCTACCCTTGCTTTATTCGCTCATCCAGTACGCACCGGGCCTTCTTTTTGACCAGAGATATTCCTTCCTTCCCCTAGAAGCCAAACGAGGATCCGGATCACAGTTGATCCGGTCACACCTGTTCCTGCACATAAGCTAGACAAGTGTCTCCGACTTATTCCTTGAGTCGGATGGGATAATGTTAGGCGACTCCCTGGTCCGGGTTACCCCGTGATCCGGCCTGCCTTGAGGTGACTCGGCCAACATCCGCTTTGGCCTTGCCGAACCTCGGCTAACTCGGCCCTTATACCCCGGAGTGACCCTACCCGGGGTTATCCCCCCAACATTAGTCCCCGAAGCTGGTGCGGCATTAGCGGCCTCGGCTGCTAAGGCCACATCAGGTTCATTCGTATCCAAGCTTCGGACGTTTATTTCTGGGTTATATGTATTTACGTTCCCTTCGCACGCTCCAAGTTTTCACTTGCTAGCCGGGTCACCACTTTGGCTCGGATCGTTTGGTTTTACTTTCCCTCCGCACGGTTTCAAGTTTTCACTTGCCGGCCGGGTTACCACTTTGGCTCGGATCCGGGCCTTGCTTCCTTCTCTCGTACGCCAACCCGCATTACGGTTAATCATTACGTTGCCTTATTTTAAGGGCCTGCGCAGTAACCGCCGCAGTAAACATCAGCGATTACTGTGTGGGAGTTACGTCACATCTGTTTCCTCGTTTACCGCAACTGCACGTCGTGTCATTGGATCACATTCACTCTGCGGCCCCCGGTGTGGCTCCTCTATGATTGGTTGATGCTGGTGATACACGACCACATCGTGTGGTTTTCCTGCGCAGCACGATCCCACTCGTTGATGACTGGGGGCGGTTAAATAGGGGAGGGGCGTGCTCCTTAGAACTTTTCCATCTCCACGCCCCTCGCCTGTTCCTCTTCTTCTTCCTCGCAACCGTGCCGCCTCCAGTGCCCGTTGCAGCAGCGCCGCCGCTGCATTTTCTTTGTTTCTCCGCACCGCAATCACCGCTACGCCTCTGTTCAGCCATGGGTCCTCGTTAGTCTAGACCGCAGAGCTCCACCGCCGCCAGCTCCAGCAAAGACACCGGAATTGAGATGACGGAGGAAGAGCTCGCAGTTGTTGAACAGGATATGGAGGAGGACGCCGGCACGGCGGACCGCGGCGCGTGGGCCGGCTCCTGGGTCTACGAGGATGACATCTCTTGGCTCTACCGGACCCGGCGCATCCCCGCCGGCGTCGCTGCTCGTCTCCCCTCCTCGGAGCTGGCCCCCTCACCCAATCCGGGCGAATTTGTTGTTTTCTTATCCCATTTCCAACGAGGATTCGGGCTTCCAGTGAGTGATTTCTTCCGAGACTGGATCCGGACCTATCACTTGCAACCACATCATCTCCCGGCGAACGCCATCACCTCTCTGTCCGCTTTCGTTTCTTCGATTGAGGGCTACACCGGGCTATGGCCTACGAAGGAGCTGTGGATCCAGTTCTTTGGCCTCCGTCGCAACGTGGTCCCCAACATCCACGTCGAGTCGGAGGACAAACAGCTAACTCAGTTCGGAGCTGCCTCGATCTCGCCCCGGAGGTCTTCAATCTTTCCCCGGGTCACCGGGCTTGACTCCTGCAAAGGGTGGGCCCGGACCTTCTTCTATGTCCGGAATGAAGGCACGGAAGATTTGATCCGGTTGTTGCCCTATGCTCCGGGTCCCCCTGACACGGATTTTTGGGAGGAGGTTGCCAGGAAGCCTACAGCCCTGGCCAACCAAGTGAACAAAAGGTTTGCGGAGCTGAAGAAGCTCGGATTGCGCAACGAGGATGCCATGATCACATTCGTGCGCAACCGAATCTCTCCCCTTCAGCGGCGCACTCACAAGTTGTGCCATATGAGCTTTAGTCGTGACCCCAACCGAACCTCCTCATTCGAGTTGAGCAATATGGAGATCTTCCGCCGGGTCAAGGCTCTTTTCACCACCCATAAGGACTTCTCCGCCGAATGGACGTGGGGAATAGAGCATTACTGCCGCGACAGGCTCCCTCCCGCGGTAAGCTTCACGGGGTAAACTTATCTCGGATCAATTTCATGTCGGCTCTTATCACATTCTTGACTTTGCTCCTTGTGCTTTTTTCTCAGCTGTTTCTCCAGCAAACCCTCGAGGATGGCTCGGATCCGACCCTTAAGTGGGCCCCGGACCGAGAAATTTCGGACAAGGAGGAGCCGGACCAGGAGATGTTCCTCCCCACACCCGATGCCACCAAACGACCCAGCGGTAAATTCTCTTCTCTTAGAGATTGGCCCGACGATGAGGATGACTCGGATATCGATGTGATTGATCCCGTTGAGGCTGTCCCTCTTTCTTTTGCTTACCCGGCATCAGCTAACCCCGGTGGGCACATCCACGAGGATCCTCCCCTTGCCATGGGCGAACCTGCTCCGGCGGCGTCAAAGAAGAAACGCGGAACCGCGTCGATTTCTTCTTCTGGACCTTCTCAGCCTTCCAAAAGGCAAAAGAAGGCTGGAGACAAGACTGCCTCCAAACGGGTAGGCAAAGCCCCGGCAAGGAGGGCCCGGAAACCTAAGGAGGCTGAGACCTCGGATGCGTAAGTTCCTTTTTTTTTTACTGCGGAACACACTTCTCCCTGCTTCGGGGTAATTTCACTCCTGACATTATTTTCTCTTGCAGGGCTCCTGTGGAGGTCCCTCAGAGCGGATCGAGCATCTCCTCCCCTCTTCGGTCCAGTCTTTCCCCTCCCCGTGACGATGGGTCACACCCGCTGAGCCCCATTCCGGAAGGCTCCGCGGCCGCTCCGGGTTCCGCAGTACCTCCTTAAGAGGGATGCGACCTCGGATTGGGAGGGGTTGGATCGGCCGAGGCGATGGCGTCTGGCACTTCGGCATTGCCGCAACCAGCAACAATTAAGTCTACCGCAACTCCAGCCCCAGCAGCAGCTCCAGCACCAGCCACCGAACCAGCGCCTGTCCCGGTTCTGAAGAAACCAACAGCAGCTCCAACGCCAGCCACCAAAACTCCTGCGCCAAGCTCATCTGCCTCGTCCGAGTCATCTCAAGCTCGGCGAGGACCCACTCCAGCGGTTTCCGGGGGCAAATCCACTGCGGTCACTTCCTTCCAGCAGGCCAAAGGCAAATTCACCTCCACCGAGGCTGGGCAGCGAACCTTATCGTCGATGCTTCCAAAGAAGAAGTCATCAGGCTCGACGGATCCTCCCGCTGAGCCAGCTGATTCGCAGCAGATGGTTCTTCACACTAGCCCGGCTCTTGCCCTGATTGAAAGGAAGGAAGCTCACGCCAAGGGCTTGGTGGCACCTCACATGCCCACTGGCGAACGGTACCCTCCGAGCCTCATCGAGTTTGTCATGAACTGGAATAAGGCGGAGTTCGTCTACAACGACGATCTCCCGGAAAAGTTCGGCCCAGCTGAATTTTCCGCTCAGATGAACACCGCCGCCAAGGCCATTAACCTCGCTGGGCGTATGATGGAGGTACGTTGTTTCTTCTTTACATGCTGTAGGTAATAACCATTAGTCCCCGAGCCTCCGGCGGAGTAACCTGTTATTCGGCCGGATGCTCCCTAGAAGATCAATGTAGCTGCATGTAAACTTCAAATATGTACACACCTAGAGCCGGGTTAAGTTCCGCTTGGCCCGGATCTTGTATACTTCGAATATGCACACACCTAGAGCCGGGTTAAGTTCCGCTTGGCCCGGATCTTGTACACTTCGAATATGCACATACCTAGAGCCGGGTTAAGTTCTGCTTGGCCCGGATCTTGTACACTTCGAATACGCACATACCTAGAGCCGGGTTAAGTTCCGCTTGGCCCGGATCTTGTACACTTCGAATATGCACATACCTAGAGCCGGGTTAAGTTCCGCTTGGCCCGGATCTTGTACACTTCGAATCTGCACCGAACTAACTTTACACGCCTGTGCCTTTGTCAGGTAACCACCAACCGTCGGAGCGTCGAGTTTCAGCGCCTGCTTGATACCCATAAGATCTTGCGCGCAAAACACGTTGCACTTGGCGCGGAGCATGAAAAGAGAGGTAATTTCCTCCCTTAACACCTCACCATTTCGTTTGCTCCTGCCGGATTACCCTCCTTATTCGGTTTTTTGTAGCTGGGGTGGAGGCTGAAAACAAGATTATGCGAAAAAACTTGGAGGAAATCCGAGGTATGTCCTCTTTCGGCCAACATCACTGTGCTCTCTATTCTTTCTTTTTCTTGGCTCGACAAATATTCACTCCTCGGCTTTGCCGGGTCAACACACCATTTCAGCATCGCTTGAGGATAGTGTGCCCGTGCCTGATATGATGTTGCATTTTCTCGAACAAGCAGGACAGCATCAAGCCGATCTGAAGAAGAAGGACGATGAGCTTGCCCTCCTCCGGACCAAGGACGGCGAGATAGCCAAACTCAAGGCCGAGATGGAGAAGATGAAGGCCCAACACAAAAACGAGCTCCAGAAAGTTGTCCAGAACTTCACCGAAGAGCGTGAGCGCTCTACCCTTCAGATCTCCAAGGACCAGGATCTGCTCAAGGAATCCGAAGTCCGGCTTGGGTCGGCGCTCGCCGAGCTTGAACAACTTCGGCAGAGACGCGATAGTTGTATCCAGGAGTTAACCCGGATCCATCACCAT
The DNA here is from genome assembly GCA_916181665.1 of Avena sativa. NCBI lineage: Eukaryota > Viridiplantae > Streptophyta > Magnoliopsida > Poales > Poaceae > Avena > Avena sativa. Next base: position 493,860,217 of record OV702290.1, on the reverse strand, counting down.
ATCTCACGTAAGTTTCTTTTTCTTGCCCGACGCAGTTTTCCGGGTTTAACTCATATGCCGGTGCTTCAGCATCCTCCCTTTCCCTATTTTCAGATAACTTTCCGAAGGGTACTGCTATCGCCAGCGCTGCCGTTGCCAAATTTCGCCAAGAGAGGTTCCCATTGCTCCTGATGGTGAGAGTATCCCTTTAGACCTGGAGGACCTGTTGGTTAGCGTGTTAGCCCGGGTGGAAACTATCAAGAACTATGGAAAGGATCTCCTCGATGTTGCGGTCCGGATCTTCAACGCATTCTGGCCAAGCGAGGACGCTCCGGAAAGGATCACACTTCTTGCGGAAAAGCTAATGGAGATTGAGACTCAACTCGACCTCTGGAGGGAATCCGCCGGGCGGGCCGCGGCAGATACCCTTCTCCATCATATCCTTTCATGGTACGAGAAAATCAATCTGAGCCTCCTCACCCGTCGGCGCACCGGATCCAAATGGACCGATGATCCGGAGTGGGTAGCTCGGCGCCAGGCTTGCGCCTACAGCCTCATCGAATATTCTCCAGTCCATGACTGGGTTGAGGGGCCGAGCTTTCTGGACTCTGGCGAGGAGGAACAGATGGAGAACGCGGAGGATGGGTCGGGCGATGATGGAGAAGATGCTGCTTCAGATATTGAAGACAGTGATGACGATGCCGAACTTCGTCCTCCTGCCGCTCCCTAGTTGAAAAAACTTGAAAATTTATCAGATCCCCGGTATGCCGGGTGCAATTGTATGCTGAATACCTAATATTTTGCTACTATGCTTGTATGCTGGATGAACTTGGGCGTAGTCCCCGAGTTTCAGTTTCTTGTTCGTCCAATTCTCCGGCTCGATCTGTGTCTACCTTGATTCGGTTTTACGACTTACGAACCCGAGCTTCAAGAATCGTTTTAACAATACTGAGAAACTTTGAGGCTCGGCTCAAAATAATTCAACATAATAGCTTGAAAGTGAATACGGGGTTAGTCGAAACAAACGTTAGCTGGAATAGGATCGTTTCCTTAGTAGTTTTTCATGTGGTACGCAATTTCAAACTTGTTCCCTTGCTCACCATGAAGCCAATTCTTGTTGGACAGCAGCGAGTCGAAGGGTTGGGTTTTTGGTGCTCACACATTACTAAACCAGGTTTAAGCGAAACGAGTCATTCCGGCTAACGCATAAAAAGTAACAGCAATCATTTATTAAGGCAGTCCCCGAGTTACTGCTCGAGGCTCCGCTATTTCATTGACAGGCTCATTGCCGACATACATACCGACATATGAGGATGACTCGGGTACATACACTCTTTAGCTAAGTGTAGAACGGACGAAGTAGTGCTACATTCCACGGTCGCTTGGATTCCTCTCTGGACTTGTCCGCCTTGTTCTTTTCCCGTGGCTTTGCATCTATGAGATAGTAAGAGTCATTGTGCAATGCTTTGCTCACGATAAATGGTCCTTCCCAAGGGGGGATAATTTATGCATGCCAGTGGTACGCTGTACCAACCGGAGCACCAGATCGCCTTCCCGGAAGACTCGGGGGCACACTTTTTGGCTATGATAGCGTCGGAGATTTTGCTGATATATGGCGGATCTGGACAGTGCCAGTTCTCTCGCTTCTTCCAGCAAATCAACATCATTTTTCCGGGCTTCTTGCACTTCGGCTTCTGTGTATTGGGTGACCCTAGGCGAATCATGCTCTATGTCGGCTGGTAATACAGCTTCTGCCCCATATACCAGAAAGAACGACGTGTAGCCTGTTGATCGATTCGGAGTTGTTCTTAAACTCCACAATACCGCTGGTAGTTCTTCTATCCAGCACCCCGCTGATCTTTGCAGCGGCTCAATGAGCCGGGGTTTTATCCCGGATAGCACTAATCCGTTGGATCTTTCCACTTGTCCGTTCGATGCGGGGTGGGCTACCGAGGCTATGTCGAGTCGGATTTTCTTATCTCGGCAGAATCATGCAAATGCTCCTTCAGCAAAATTGGTGCCGTTATCAGTTATGATACTGTGAGGATAACCGTATCTCAAGATGATGTCTTTGAGAAATGTCACAGCTGTAGCTCCATCACACTTTCTTATAGGCTTCACTTCGATCCATTTTGTAAATTTGTCCACCATGACCAGAAGGTGCGTCATGTTCCCTTTGGCTGGTTTGAACGGGCCAACCATATCCAAGCACCACACAGCAAATGGCCATGTAATTGGTATGGTTTTGAGTTCCGACATAGGCATATGTGTCTTGGTGCCATATATTTGGCAACCATTGCATTTTCTCACCAGATCTTCCGCTTGCTCCAAGGCGCTTGGCCAGTAAAATCCATGCCGGAATGCCTTTGCCACTAAGGCCCGGGATGAGGCGTGATGCCCGCATTCTCCTTGGTGTATATCTCGGAGGATGTCAAGTCCTTCTTCCGGATCAACGCACCGCTGGAGGATATTGGTTACACTCCGCTTGTACAGCTCGAAATTGATGATTGTGTAAGCTTTGGCTCTCCGTTGAGTTTGCCTGGCTACCACTTCCTCAGTGGGTAACGTTCTATCCTTCAAGAACTGGTATATAGGCAGCGCCCAAGCTGGTACTGCTCTCGTAGGGAACATCTCCTCATCAATTTCCATCTGATCCACTGGCATAACTTCAGCCGGATCACGTTGAACAGTCCCCGGGTCTGGTGAGGTAGTCCCCGGGTTTGCCGAGATAATCCCCGGGTTTGCCGAGGTAGTCCCCGGGTTCGGCGTATTACTTCCCACGTCAATGTTCATGGGCTCAGCTCCGGATTCCGCGTTTTCCGGGACATAAATTGAATCGGTTCCTGGGGATGGCCTGATAGATGGCTTTCTGAGGTGCTCCAATGCAACACCCGGTGGAATTGCCTGTCGGGTCGAGCCGAGCTTCGACAGCATGTCGGCAGCTTCGTTTTCCATGCGAGGTACATGATGAAACTCGCATCCCTCAAAGTAACCCGAGATTTTCTGCACATGAAATCTGTATAGTGCCATGTTTGGATCCAGGGCGTCCCACACTCCTGACACTTGCTGTATTACTAGATCCGAGTCGCCAAAGCAGATTATTCGACGTATGCCAATTTCCTTTGCCACTTTTAGACCATGCACCAGAGCCTCGTACTCGGCGACATTGTTTGATGCCGCGAAATGGATCTGCAACACGTACTTGAGCTGATCCTTCTTTGGCGAGGTAAGCACAACCCCGGCACCTAATCCGGCTTTGGTCTTTGATCCGTCGAAGTGCATCCTCCAGTAGTTCGGATCCGGTGGCGGTGGTTCGTATTGTACCTCAGCCCAATCCACGAAAAAGACCGCTATAGCCTGGGACTTGATCGCTTCTCTTCTATCGTATTGGGGCGCGTATGGTGCTAGCTCAATTGCCCATTTTGCAATTCTGCCGTTCGCATCTTTGTTACCCATTATCTCGGATATGGGGGCTTCGCATATCACTTTGATGGGATGCTCCTCAAAGTAGTGCTTTAACTTCTTTGCCGCCATATAAACTCCGTATGCCACCTTTTAAAAATGCGGGTAGTTCTGTTTTGAGACAGACAATACCTCGCTCAAGTAATACACTGGCCTCTGCACCGACTTACCCTCTTCATCTCGTTCCACTACAATCACTACACTTACAACTCGGTTGGTTGTGGCTATGTAGAGCAACATTGGCTCCTTCGACAACGGAGAGGCTAACACTGGTGCAGTGGCCAACATCTTTTTTAAGTGGGCAAAAGCTTCATCGGCCTGCGGCGTCCAAATGAATTTATTTGATTTTTTCATGAGTTGGTAGAGAGGCAGTTCCTTTTCCGCTAACCGACATACAAACCGACTCAACGACGCCAGGCATCCGGTGAACTTCTGGACGTCGTTGAGACACTTCGGCAGCTCCATTCGTTCGATGGCTCGGATCTTAGTTGGATTAACCTCGATACCTCGGCTAGAAACGAGAAATCCGAGTAATTTCCCAGCCGGGACACCGAAGGTACATTTCTCCGGGTTAAGCTTCACCCGGAATCTCCTCAAGTTCGCGAATGTTTGCCTTATGCCGTCAAGGAGCGTTGCGCTTTCCTTGGTCTTGATAACCACATCGTCCACGTAAACTTGCACATTTTGACCTATTTGATCGTGCAGAAATTTTTGCATACACCTTTGGTACGTTGCTCCTGCGTTTCGTAAACCAAACGGCATAGTGCGATAGCAATAAGCCCCGTACGGGGTAATAAAGGCAGTTTTTATTTGATCGTCCGGGTTCAGGGTTATCTGGTGGAAACCAGAATAGGCGTCAATAAATGACAACAGTTCACATCCCACGGTAGAGTCGATGACCTGATCTATCCTCGGCAGCGGAAATGGATCTTTCGGACATGCCTTGTTCAGGTTCGTGTAATCGATACACATACGCCAAACCACTGCCACGTTCGGATCATCCTTCTTCTTTTCTACCAGTACCGGATTAGAGAGCCAATCCGGATATAGCACTTCCATGATAAATCCTGCTGCTAGCAACCGAGCTATCTCGTCACCAATGACCTTTCTCCTATCCTCGGCGAAGCATCGGAGAGGCTGCTTCACCGGCCTTGCTCCGGCTCTTACATTCAAAGAGTGCTCGGCCAACTCCCTCGGAACACCTTGCAAGTCCTATGTGGACCAAGCAAAAATATCCCGATTCTCATGGAGGAAGTTGACGAGCTCGCTTTCCTATTTGTCAGTTAATCCGGCCCCAATTGTCACGGTGCACTCCGGAAACACGTTATCCACCGGTATCTTCTTGGTGTCCTTCGCGGCTTGAAATGAAACGCTTCCATGCGGGTTACTTAACGCCGGCATATACTGCTGCGCGGACCAAGCTAATGCCGTCACTTCTTGGATTTTTCTTTTCTCTTGGGCAATTACGAGTGACTCGGCTAGGTTAGATCCGACTGAAGCGCACTCAATAGAACGTCGGAAATCCCCAATGATAGTAATTGCACCATTTGGCCCGGGCAACTTCATCTTCAGATAACTAACGTGGCAACTTGCCATGAATTTGCCCAATGCTGGTCTCCCGAGTAATGCATGATACGTGCTCTCCAGGTTTACCACTTCGAACTCCAGATTTTCGGTTCGACAGTTATCCCTTGTACCGAACAGCACGTCGACCCGGACTTTGCCTATGGGTTCGCAGGATATGCCGGGCACGATACCGTGAAAAGTTGTTCTCGTAGCCTGGAGCATGTTCTCCGAGATGCCCAACTTGCGCATCGTATCCGCATACATGATGTTAATGCTACTGCCATTGTCGATCAGTACCTTGGAGAACCTCACATTAATGTTTGGTCCAATGAACGTCGGATCCAACACTAGTGCATATGAGCCCGGACTTGGCATAAGCTTGGGGTGATCTTTGACGCTCCAGGTAATTTCCTGGTCCGACCAAGACATGTACCTTGTCACCGCAGGCATAACCGCGTTAACCTCCATATGTCGGTGCTGCAAGCTCTTCCTATCTGTTTCTTCTGTTGTGAACACACAATAGCTCTGGTGATGTTCCCTGTACTCATTTCTTCCCTCGTTTCCGGAGTACCTCTGATCCGGTTGTTGTTGGGTTTCTATCTGATGCACTGCATCCCTTCTCTCACTGTTGTCATACCTCGGCGGAGGGGGAGGCAACATCAGTTGCTGCGTGTTTGCTCCGGAGAGCAATTGCTGCCGGGGTAACTCCTGCCGAGGTTGATCATTCCGAGGTGCCTGAGCATTCCCCGAACCACCTTGTTCTATCTTGCGCATCCACTCACATTGTCTCGTCGTGTGACCGGCCGGGCTGCTCGGATTTGGCGTGTGAAACTTGCACGGCTGGTCCAACATTGACTCGTAGGTATACCTCGGACGATCTTTCTTTTCTTGCCATTGCTTCTTCTGCTCCGGCGTCCATGTTTTCTTGCCATCGTTTCGAGGAGTCCATTGCCCTCCTGTTTTCTGGCGTTGGTTGCTCCCTGCCCCGGGCTGATCTTGATTCACGGCCGCAACTTGTTGCGAGACATATCGATGATCCGGTCTATCGTCTCTCCTTTTTCCTCTGTAATCGTTCCTCCGGGATGACCCGGATCCGTCCCTCGGATAGTAATCCTCATTTGACTCGTTCGACGCGATCCTAGGTTGAGTTGGATCACCCAAAGCATAAGAATCCGTGATCCGGATCATCTCAGCCAATGTGACTGGCATTTTCCTTTGCAATTTCATCCACAACTCGCTACCATATCTACATCCTTGTGCGAACCATGCTATAGCCTGTGACTCTATGACTCCCTCACACGAGTTTCTCACGGTACACCACCGGGTCAAGAATTCACGGTCTATTTCGTTAGATCTCTGCTTCCACATTGCCAGGGTCTGCGGTCTGTTCGGTCTCTGATACGTACTTGAGAAGTTGCTGATGAACATCTCTTCAAAATCTATCCATCAGTTGATGCTTCCGGGTGGCAAATTATTCAGCCAAACCCTAGCTGGACCTTCCAACATTTGGGGTACATATCGTACAGCCCACCTCAAGTTGCCAGTTGCAATTTTCACAGCTGTTGCGTAGTTTATTAGCCAATCCTCCGGCTTTGTACTGCCGTCATACATCTTCGTGCCCCTGGGTAATTGGAAATTGGGTACTGGCGGTTCCTTCATGATCCGGGGTCCGAAGCACGCTGGACCCGGAGGACCTTGACATTCGATCTGTTCCGACCTATACAGGCGGTCTAGTTTTAGCCTAGCATCATCCGGCATCAAATCTCTGCTTCCCAATCTCGACCCTATCACATGATAGTCCGGTCTTGCGTATCCCGCATTCATCATCTCCGAGTCTCCATCATTGTATCGGTCTTGCTCCCATTGTGGTCCTCTCTGTTGCATACCATGGCCGGCATTTTGCTCTTGCCTTGGTGCATTCCGCTGCGGCGGTTGACCCGCTCCTGCCGAGTTTCGCTGTCCGGCGTTGCCGTTGGCAGCATTCCCTTGACCGGCATCGCCTTGGTCATGGTTACCTTGGCTCACACTTCGTCGATCGTCGTTTTTCCGTATCTCTTTTTCCTTTCCCGCACGCTTTAGGTCATACGGAACGATCTGCTTGTTCCGTCTGGCCGAGGTTACTACCTCTTCTCTTCTAGGGCGATGATGCGGCTCCAGCGGATTTCTCCGGGTTACCCATCAACGAATGGACAATTTTAGAAGCTCCAACTCTCTCTGGATTACTTCTCAATAGCTCCTCATTCTGCCTGTTCGCGATCCGAACCAGCTCGTTAACCCGGCCTTGCTGTCTTTGGCGAGCTTCAACCGTCAGACCCTCTAGCTCGGACGCCGCGGCATCTGCTGCTCTGAGGTTCTTCGCCGGGTACTATACTTCGGCAACCCCACAGACAGATAGTTTTCCGACCCTTCTGGTCCATCATCACCCTCTCTGTTCATCTCGCTTATGAGGTTTCTCCCTTTTACCCTCAATGCATCAACCTTGTTCGCTTTCGCGTACTCACGCAGCGTCATGTTCAATGACTGCTGAGCCGCCGCTATCTTCTTTGCGCCCTCCAGTATCTTTCGCCGGGTCTCCTCTAGCTCGGCCTGTGCCTGAGCCGGATCTACCACTGCTGCCACCGGGTTAGCCAACCTATCCATAGCTTCCCTCAGCACGTTCTCAGGCCTCTCTAGCGGAGGACCCCTAACTTTCCTTGGTGCCTTGGGTGTTGCCCCCGGGTCTAGCGCTGGATCCCTGCTCACGCCCGCGCTCGGTGCGGCCATTATCACCTCTGCATGGCCCGGGGAACGGGCGATACGCGCCCCACGAGCCACAGTGAGGGGTGGTTCCCCCGCATCGACGACACGACGCGGATGAACGCCAGACACGTCCATGGCAACATAGACCTTGTGCGCGCCGAGCTTGACGAAGACGCCGTTGCACGGAAGGGGGCGCGTGCCGAAGCAGCCAACGTTGTCGCTGACATAGTCCAGCGCACCGAAGCGCTGAACGAGCCCGGAGACGATGCGTTCACCGGTGCCGATGAAATTTCCCGTCCGGATCATCACCCCTGCTAGCGTCGATAGCCCAACGGTGGGCGCCAACTGTCGTGGTGGTGTCACGGCAGATGCCATGGATAGGCTGAAGGTGGGGACTAATATGCGCTAGGGGAATCCAGGGAGGGATAGTAGAGTGATTCTCTACACAGAAGCTTTGTATTGATGTTCAGTCTCCCAGACTACAAGTGCTCCTCGAGCTGTTTTTGACTAGAGGAGGAAGAAGGGGCTCTCTTACTCTTGCCTATTAACCAGTCCCAGAACCCTAGACCCACAAGTATTTTCCTTGCTATGTATCCGAAAGGACCAAACCCCCTTACCAGAACCCCAACCCCCCCTTATATAGGGGTGGTTCGGTCCTGGCCTAGGGCATACGTGGAGGCATATTCCTAAGAATATGCCTCCTCCCAAATTAGTAACTCGACAGGGGTGCTTTTCCCCCACGTCACTCTTGCTTTAGCGACGTTGCCTCTGTGGCGCCTGCGTCAGTCGACGTGAGCGTCGTCACCCTTGTCGGCCACGATCCGGTGGTCCTACCCTTGCTTTATTCGCTCATCCAGTATGCACCGGGCCTTCTTTTTGACCAGAGATATTCCTTCCTTCCCCTAGAAGCCAAACGAGGATCCGGATCACAGTTGATTGGTCACACCTGTTCCTGCACATAAGCTAGACAAGTGTCTCCGACTTATTCCTTGAGTCGGATGGGATAATGTTAGGCGACTCCCTGGTCCGGGTTACCCCGTGATCCGGCCTGCCTTGAGGTGACTCGGCCAGCATCCGCTTTGGCCTTGCCGAACCTCGGCTAACTCGGCCCTTATACCCCGGAGTGACCCTACCCGGGGTTATCCCCCCAACAGGTGACGATGCCTGTCGGCAATCGATCAAGAGTTTATGTGATTGCCGTTGAAATGCTTCCTCTCCATATGCCGGCGGGATTAGTGATAAATCTAAATAATTATTATTTGGTGCCTGCACTAAGCATGAACATTGTATCCGGATCATGTTTGATGCGAAGTGGTTACCCATTTAAATCTGAAAACAATGGTTCGATTTATATGAATAATATCTTTTATGGTCATGCACCTATGATGAATGGTTTATTTCTATTGGATATTGATAATAGTATTACACATATTCAGAATATTGATGCTAAAAGGATTAAACTTGATGATGATATATCTTCATATATGTGGCACTGCCGTCTAGGTCATATTGGCGTTAAACGCATGAAGAAACTCCATTCTGATGGACTTTTGGAATCACTTTATTTCGAATCATTTCATACATTTGAGCCATGCCTTATGGGCAAGATGACTAGAACGTCGTTTTCCGGTTCAATGGAACAGACGACAGATTTATTGGAAATCATACATACTGATATATGTGGTCTAATGACTGTGTCAGTGCATGGTGGATATCGTTATTTTGTTACTTTCACAGATGATTTGAGTAGATACGGGTATATCTATTTGATGAAACACAAGTCTAAAACCTTTGAAAAGTTCAAGGAATTTCAGAATGAAGTGGAAAATCATCGTAATAGAAAGATCAAATTTCTGCAGTCCAACCATGTAGGAGAGTATCTTAGTTATAAATTTAGCTCACATATGAAACATTGTGGAATAGTTTCACAACTCACGTATGCCGGAACACCACAATGTAATGGTGTGTTAGAATGTCGTAGTCGTACTATGATGTCTCTTACTGACTTGCCACTGTCATTTTGGGGTTATGCATTGGTAACCGCTGCATTCACTTTAAATCGGGCACCATCTAAATCCATTGAAACGACACCGTATGAATTGTGGTTTGGAAACAAACCTAAGCTGTCATTTCTTAAAGTTTGGGGATGCGATGTTTATGTGAAGAAACTTCAGCCTGATAAACTCGAACCCAAAGCAGAAAAATGCGTCTTCATAGGATACCCTAAATAAACAATTGGGTATACATTCTATCACAGATCTGAGGGCAAGGTTTTTGTTGCCAAGAATGGATCCTTTCTAGAGAAAGAGTTTCTCGCTAAAGGTGTGAGTAGTCGGAAGGTAGAACGCGAAGAGGTTATTGGACCTTCTCTTCATGAAACGGCGAGTGGCGCAGTGCCGGAAATTGTTCCAGAGTTGACTTCACCGAATGAAGAGGGAACTAATGATAATGATCATAAAACTCCAAAATAGGACACTACCAAACCTCACAGGTCAAGCAGAACACCTGCAACTCCTAAACTATACGGAAACCTTGTTGTGAATTTCGTGGTTGATGAAATAGATGACCATGCGACGTATGAAGAAGCGATGATGAGCCTGGATTCCAACAAATGGCAAGTAGCCATGAAAGCCGAGATGGAATCCATGTACAAAAAACAGGTTTGGACCTTGGTAGACTTACCTCACGACCGAAAGGCCGTTGAGAATCGATGAGTGCATATTTGCATCATGTTTTACATTACTGTTTTGCATTGTAGATGTAGGCTCTTGGTATTTTATGGCGCTCGCACGGACATTTTATGTCTGTTTTCACCAGGATCAGGATAGATGATGGATACAATGGACACAATTCTTGGAGCAGTTGTACTAAGGAGAAAAGGAGTAAAAGCAACGTAAATCGCTTATTTGGGAAATATAAATAATACCAGAAGAAAACCCAAAGCGATCAAGGCACACAGACGGTTTAACGACCAACTATGCGATAAGAATAAATTTTCTGGCCGTATAATTCACGCCATATAGTTGGCGCAGCCACCGCCTCCTCAAATAGTTTCACCCCATGCAACTGCATCGGAGAGATGAAAAACAGAACAACCAGAAATCACCAAAACCTCACCTACGGAAGGCATCTGGAAGGGGAACTAGTCCACCGGGAATGCATCTCCGCCCTGCGCAGATTGAGGAGGCTAAGGCATCGATCTTCATCATCAACCGCTGCATCACCACCATCTCCATCCATCCCATCTACATATTGTTTAGATCTTATTGTAATTACCATACTCGTTGTGGATTTATATAAGTACTATTCATCTATGATAGATTCCATTGTTATTGCCATGATGTTAATTGCCTCCATGTCCGAGTAGATCATTAGTTCTTGGGGAGATGAAGAAAACCTAGTATGAGATTGAAATAAGATAAAGTTTATTATGATATTCATCGTTGTGACCATGTGTTAGATTGTCTTCATCTTGATGTTGAGAGAAGTCGACCTCTCAATATTTGCCTCTCATGGGGACTTGATGAAGGGAACTACTTGTTGGTAGACGAAGGTGTGTTAGCACTTATAGTGACTATAAAGCTGTTGGCACCCCTTACGTATCAACTTGGGAACCGAGGAAACACATGGAACACTATCCATGCCATGGGATACGTCCTACGGGATTACATCCCTTAATAGCCTAGTAATTCGATTGATGTCGATTGCTGACTGTTGTGGTTATGAGAATGATGTGAGAAGTGGTTGCTGCCTATTTGTCCAAATACAGAGTTCCTCCCACACATACATAGTTGAGAATGTTCATGATAATAATCTTTACCATAGTTCATTATAATGCTAGTGGTGTATCCGCTACTCCCTATTGCAGTTCTAATCCCTTACATACGCGGTACTTACTTTTCCCTATTGCAGTTCCAATCCCTTACATACGCGATACTTACTTTTTGTGTTCAGTTGTTTTACTTCACTTATTGTTGCTCTTATACCAAAAACCCCAAAACACCTTTTTACGCAATACTCGCATTTTATCTTGTCACTTAGAACCTTTATTTAGCATTTCTATTGTAGTATTTATTTCAAGAGTTATTAGACTTCAGACTCCTGCTCCCTGTGGGATCGATATATTTATTTCAAAACTAGCTACAAACAATATGTGCACTTGCAGTCATCAAGAATAAATGGATTTTCAAAAGAAAAACTGATGTTAATGGTAATGTGACCATCTATAAATCTCGACTTGTCAGAAAGGGGTTTCGACAAATTCAAGGAGTTGACTACGATGAGACATTGTCTCCCGTAGCGATGCTAAAGTCCGTTATGATTATGTTAGCAATTGCTGCATATTTGATGGCTCGTGATTGATGAGCTCGTTGGGGAACCCCAAGAGGAAGGTATGATGAGCACAGAAGTAAGTTTCCCTTAGTTATGAAACCAAGGTTAGCGAACCAGTAGGAGCAAGGAAACACCCCAAAGGTGTTGCTAACTGAGCCTTGGCAGGGCGCACTACCGGTGCTAGTAGCAACGTGGAGACCTACACAACACAACCACAGAACTCTGTCCCCAACTTGCGATGAGGTTGTCAATCTCACTGGTTTTGCTGAAAACAAAGGATTAAACGTATCGAATGGAAGGAAGAAAGTAAACACAAAGCAGTAAACGGTTTGTAGATTGTATATAAAAGAAAGGACCGGGATCCATAGTTCACTAGAGGTGGCTCTCCTTAAGATAGATAACATGCTGGGTGAACAAATTACAGCGGGGCAATTGACAAACATCGAGAAAGCAATACATGCATATACTAATCATCTTGAGTCCTTTGGAACTTGATTGGGCATTACAACATTATACATAGACCGCCATCCAACTGCATCTATGACTAATAATCCACCTTCAGGTTATCATCCGAACCCCCTCTAGTATTAAGTTGCAAGCAACAGATTATTGCTTTACGAATTGCGTGTAAAGTAAACAATATGATTGTTCTATGAACAAAGGATTGTTGTTTTCTCCCTAGTAGCAACAACACATCTAGTACCTTAGAGATTTCTGTCACTTCCCCAGATTACTAGAGGCATGAACCCACTATTGAGCATAAATACTAACTCTTGGAGTTGCTAGCATCTACTTGGCCAAGATAGCTACTAACAACGGAAAGCATGCAAGATCATAAATAACAAAGACATGATAGAATCTATAATCAATCTGAAATAGCATCTCAATATCCATCGGATCCCCGCAAACACAACATGCAGAATTACAAATAAATGATCTTGATCATGAACGGAGCTCACAAGATCTAGACATGAAAGCACAAAGGAGGAGAACCAGCCATCTAGCTACTACATGGACCCGTAGTCCAGAGATGAACTACTCACGCATCACACTGTAGGCTTGCATGATGATGAAGAAGGCTTCCAGGGTGAATTCCCCTCTCCGGCAGGGTGCCAGGAAGAGCTTCAGATCCCTCCTGATCTAGGGATGGAGATGACGGCGGCTACAGACTTTTTCGTGGATTTTTGATCGGGTACTTAGGGTTTTGGTCCCGAGGGCAATATATAGGCGGAAGGAGAGGCCGAGGGGGTGCTGGGGTCGGCCAGACCACCCCCTAGCGCGGGTCAGGCTTGGCCGCACGGCCAGGTGGTGTGGCCGGACCCCAGCCCTTCTCCGTCTCATATTATGGCTCCAGATGTCTTCCGGAAAAATAGGCACTTTGGCTTTTGTCCCGTCCAATTCCGAGAATATTCATTTTCTGACTTTCCTGGAACCAAAAACAGCAGAAAACAGGCAGCTGGCACTGTGGCTCTTGTTAATAGGTTAGTCCAAGAAATCATATGAAAAGTACTCCAAAGTGTGGACAAAACACAAGAAAGTAGATAAAACCAAGCATGGAACATAAAAAATTATAGATACATTTGCAATGTATCAACATCCCCAAGCTTAACTCCTGCTCGTCCTCGAGTAGGTAAGTGATAAAAAGAAAGAATAATTTTTGAGGTGACATGCACCATCAAAGACTTGATCAAAGTATTTGTAAAACATTCAAAGCTGGGATCATAGTACTTCAATCATAACATGAAAGACAAAGTTTTAGCAATAAGACAAAGAAACTATGATGCAACATGAAAAGGCACAAACAAAAGATTCATAAATAACAATGCTTTGCAAGACGTTTGTTTGTTTCACATAAATAAAACATAGCATAATAGTATTCAGCTTGTCCCTCATAGTGTAGCAAATATAAATGCATAGGACACCTTCAAAGTTCATAAGAGTGACTAGATACAAATAGTTTAAAACAAGCAATATCAAGTTATGCATCAATCAACTAGTCTTGGGACAATGCACATAGAACTAAGAATGGCCACTATGCTCTCAAAATAGGTGCATAAAGGTAGAAGGTGGAAGAAAGGCCTTCCAAGAAGGAAGCAGAGATTCAAGTTTCATAAAGAACTTGCAAAAATTATGGTACTTATAGCTTTTAGCTCTCATTGCCCCTATCATAAGCATCTTGAAGTGATTAAGGTTAAAGTGAACAAACTATGGTGTACATGCTTGACGAAGTATAAGTTAGAAATCTCATGTCCCTTGAATATGAGGGCCGCTCCTCATGCTACTCAAGTTTAGTCACCAATAAGTTCTTATCATTGTAAGTACATGTGTATCATAGAGAACCGCCAACGGGGTACCCCTTTCCCGATGATACGAAAGAATCCCCATATCAAAATGACAAGGCAAGCAGACAACAAGCATCTCAGCAATCTTCTTATTTACCATGGGAATATGGTGCTTTTTTCTCTCTTTCCTCTTTTCATAATCTTTTTTTTTCTTTTCCCTTTTTTTTCTCAATATAGGACTCTTTTTTTAGAAGAAGAATGCTTCATAGACAACTCATTATGGTTACGCTGCAGGTTTCCACCATGTCAGCATGGATTAGACCAGCGGCCCAGGCGTTTCTCTAACACATATACATAACTCCATGGACATATAAGCTCCCCTTTCATTTCACACCGACGGCATCCATAGACAAAAGAGCATGATATCAACTAGGTACAAAGTACCAAGTGCAATGTTGAAAGCGTTCCCCATGACAACATGGTTCTGCTAATACCCAACAAATAAGTGCAAGCATATACAACATAGACGACACAATGGTTCAAGTTTATTAAGGGCAAGAAAAGTAAAGTTTGCCATCAAGTTCGTGAGAGCTTTAATCACTAGTTTTCTCATAACAAGTTTAAGTCGGAAGGTAAACAAAAGCATGAATATACTTGGAATAGCATATGCTAATAGGTAGGTATGGTAGACTCTTCGGAATAACTTGGTTTAAGGAGTTGGATGCATGAGTGGAACTCATACTTGGTTGTGGAGGCTAGCAAAAGACTGGGAGCGACAAACTAAGAGAGCAATAATGGCCATAATCATGCAGAGCGACAAAACATCATTGATCAAAGCATAAAGTGATACTACAAGTTGAAAACTAAAGGATAATCAAGGCTACGGTGACTTTGGATAGTCATAACATGGTGTGAGCATGCGCCAAGTCAACCCAAATAAAGCATCAAAGGAGAATACCACTATACTATGCTTTAATATGCTAAAACAATGCATGATTCATCCAAGGCACATTAAGCAATCTTAATTGTTTATAACAAGTCATGCTACAACAAAGAATACTAAGCATAAAGCCAAAACAATATCAAGCATGGCATGACAAAGCACAGGCCACAGTAAAAAACAAGCTCACTTTACCACATAAGCATGAACTTTCCTACTCTTTTCCAAACCAAACCAAACTATTTGAAAACCAATGTATGAAAGAGGGGGCCCAACCAATTTATTCAGCAAACTAAGCAAATGAAAACCAAAACGAAAACGAAAAATAAGACGCTCCAAGAACAACACAACTGTGCATGAAACAATAAAAATAAAGCGTTTGGAAGAAACCTGTGATTTTTATTGATGAAGAGGGGATGCCTTGGGCATCCCCAAGCTTTGACGCTTGTACTTCTTGGATATTTCTTTGGGTGACACGTGTGGCATCCCCAAGCTTGATCTTTAGTCCATCCTTCATCTCATTACTAATTCCTTCCATACACCTGAAATTTTTCCTTCATACAAAACTTCACACAATCTTTATTAGCAACATTAGTGAACTCAAGATAATAAGTCTTAAGGTCCAGTTATAACACCAAATAAACTTCCATTAGAACACTAGATACTGTAGCACTTCCCTCAAAAAGCTCAATTCCCTAAAAGAACTCAAAAAGGAACCAACAAGAAGCAAATGCAGAAAATGGCAGAAATCTGTCAAAACAGACCAGCAGGTAAAGACGATTTTTTTAGAAGACATTCTGTTGCTCAAATCAAAAAGTGTTGAACTAACGAAAGTTATATAACAACCTGGGTCAGAATTAAAAAAATTCACGCCTCAAAACGATGTACAGAGATTTTACACGAATTTTTACGGTGAAGCACAGAAATCTGTTTCGGGACAGCAACTTTCCCAATCATTACTTCTCTCTCATTAGAGGTTACTCTTGGCACAAAAAGCAAATAAAAAGGATAAGGAGCGGTTATTACTATAGTAATAACTTCCAAGACTCATCTAAAACTTTTGGGTTATCTCCCAATAAGTACTTTTCTTTAACGCCTTTAAGTTAGGCATAAGAAGCAAGAAAGAATCAAGTGTTCTCAAATGAAGAAGCATTAAAACCAAATTTTGTTTTCATAGGAGAAGCAAAAGAAATCATCTCTCTCTTCTTAGGGAAGTGTTATATACCTTTCTTGAGTGGGAGTTGATATTTAATGGTTCCTTCTTTCATATCAATAATGGCACCAACAAATCTAAGAAAAGGTCTTCCCAAAGTAATAGGACAAGAAGCATTACATTAAACATCCAAAACATAGAAATCGACGGGGACATAGGCATTGTTAACTATAATAAGAACATCATTAAGACTCCCCATGAGTTTCCTTTTAGCATTATCATCAAGTGGGACATTCAAATAACAATCTTCAAGTGGAGGCAAATCAAGCATATCATAAATCCTTCTAGGCATAATAGAAACACTACTATCAAGATCACATAAATATTTAAAATCAAAGTCGTTCACTTTCATATTAATAATGGGTTCCCAACCATCTTCTTATTTTATAGGAATAGAAGCTTTATGTTTCATCTTTTCTTCTTTAATCTTTATGAGAGCATCAGTAATGTGTTTTGTAAAGGCCATGTTCATAGCACTAGCATTAGGACTTTTAGCTAGCTTTTGTAGGAACTTAATAACTTCATAGATATTGCAACCATCAATATCAAAATCATAATTATCATCTAGAGTAGTAGAACTATTACTAGCCTTAACACTAGTGGTAGTGATAGTAGAAACACTAATGTTTCTAGCAATTTCATCTTCACTTTCCCACTTAGCATGTAATTCAGCTAATAGTCTAACATTTTCATCAATTCTAACTTGTATAGCATTAGTAGCTGCAAAGGGATTATCATTAGTTTCAGGTTTAGCAGCTATTTTATTCAAAGAAGATTGAGCTTCAGCCAAAGATGCTATATTTCTTTCAGCATTAGAGAGTTTTTCCTCAATAGTTTTATTGAAAGCAGTTTGCTTACTAATAAAGTCTTTAAGCATAACTTCAAGTTCAGAGGGACACTCCTATTATTGTTGTAGGAATTTCCATAAGCATTACCATTGTTGGGAGGACATGGCTTATAATTGTTGTTACCAAAATTATTCCTATAAGCATTATTGCCAAAATTGTTATTTCTTATGAAGTTCACATCAACTTGATCTTCTTGAGCAACCAAAGAGGCTAAAGGAACATTATTTGGATCAATATGGGCTTTCCCATTAACAAGCATAGACATAATAATATCAATCTTATCACTCAAGGAGGAGGTTTCCTCAACAGAATTTACCTTCTTACCTTGTGGAGCTCTCTCAGTATGCCATTCAGAGTAATTAACCATCATATTATCCAGAAGCTTTGTTGCAGCACCCAAAGTGATGGTCATAAAGGTGCCTCTAGCAGCAGATTCCAATAGGTTCCTTGAAGAATAGTTTAATCCTGCATAAAAAGTTTGGATGATCATCCAAGCAGTCAGTCCATGAGTGGGACAATTCTTTACCAAAGATTTCATTCTTTCCCAAGCTTGAGCAACATGTTCATTATCAGATTGTTTAAACTTCATTATTTCACTTCTCATAGATATAATCTTAGCAGGAGGATAGTATTTTCCAATGAAAGTATCTTTGCACTTAGTCCAAGAATCAATACTATTCCTAGTTAAGGAATTCAACCATTATTTAGCTTTTCCTCTCAAAGATAAAGGAAACAATTTCAGCTTAATAATATCACCATCTACATCCCTATGCTTTTGCATCTCACAAAATTCAACAAAGTTATTTAGATGGGCAGCAGCATCTTCATTACCAATACCAGAAAATTGTTCTCTCATAACAAGATTGAGTAAAGTAAGTTTTATCTCAAAGAAAGTAGCTTCAGGCACAGGTGGAGCAATAGGTGTGCTCATAAAATCATTGTTGTTGGTGCTAGTGAAGTCACACAACTTAGTGTTTTCAAGAGTAGTCATTTTTTGTGTTTTTGATAAAGAAAGCAAACTTGTAGAACTAATATTTTTGTGTTTTTGATAAAGAACCAAGCAAACAAAGCAAAAAGAAACTAAGCAAAACAAAAATAACAAAGTAAAGAGATTGGTTATGAGGGACTCCCCTTGTGAAGAAGTCATTGTCTCCCCGGCAACGGCGCCAGAAAAATACTTTGATGGCTCGTGATTGATGAGCTCGTTGGGGAACCCCAAGAGGAAGGTAAGATGAACACAGACGTAAGTTTCCCTTAGTTATGAAACCAAGGTTATCGAACCAGTAGGAGCAAGGAAACACCCCAAAGGTGTTGCTAGCTGAGCCTTGGCAGGGCGCACTACTGGTGCTAGTAGCAACATGGAGACCTGCACAACACAACCACAAAACTCAGTCCCCAACTTGCGATGAGGTTGTCAATCTCACCGGTTTGGCTGAAAACAAAGGATTAAATGTATCGTATGGAAGGAAGTAATAGTTTGCAGAAAGTAAACACAAAGCAGTAAACAGTTTGTAGATTGTATGTAAAAGAAAGGACCGAGATCCATAGTTCACTAGAGGTGGCTCTCCTTAAGATAGATAACATGTTGGGTGAACAAATTACAGTGGGGCAATTGACAAACATCGAGAAAGCAATACATGCATATACTAATAATCTTGACTCCTTTGGAACTTGATTGGGCATTACAACATTATACATAGACCGCCATCCAACTGCATCTATGAATAATAATCCACCTTTAGGTTATCATCCGAACCCCCTCCAGTATTAAGTTGCAAGCAACAGATTATTGCTTTATGAATTGCATGTAAAGTAAACAATACGATTGTTCTATGAACAAAGGACTGTTGTTTTCTCCCTAGTAGCAACAGCACATCTAGTACCTTAGAGATTTCTGTCACTTCCCCAGATTACCAGAGGCATGAACCCACTATCGAGCATAAATACTAACTCTTGGAGTTGCTAGCATCTACTTGGCCAAGATAGCTACTAACAACGGAAAGCATGCAAGATCACAAATAACAAAGACATGATAGAATCAATAATCAATCTGAAATAGCATCTCAATATCCATCGGATCCCCGCAAACACAACATGCAGAATTACAAATAGATGATCTTGATCATGAACGGAGCTCACAAGATCTAGACATGAAAGCACAAAGGAGGAGAACCAGCCATCTAGCTACTACATGGACCCGTAGTCCAGAGATGAACTACTCACGCATCACACCGGAGGCTTGCATGATGATGAAGAAGGCCTCCAGGGTGAATTCCCCTCTCCGGTAGGGTGTCGGGAAGAGCTTCAGATCCCTCCCGATCTAGGGATGGAGATGACGGCGGCTACAGTCTCTTTCGTGGATTTTTGATCGGGTACTTAGGGTTTTGGTCCCAAGGGCAATATATAGGCGGAAGGAGAGGCCGAGGGGGTGCTGGGGTCGCCCATACCGCCCCCTGGCGTGGGTCAGGCCTGGCCGCGCGGCTAGGTGGTGTGGCTGGCCCCCAGCCCTTCTCCTTCTCGTATTCTGGCTCCAGATGTCTTCTAGAAAAATAGGCACTTTGGATTTTGTCCCGTCCAATTCCAAGAATATTCATTTTCTGACTTTCCTGGAACCAAAAATAGCAGAAAACAGGCAGCTGGCACTATGGCTCTTGTTATTAGGTTAGTCCAAGAAATCATATGAAAATTACTCCAAAGTGTGGACAAAACACAAGAAAGTAGATAAAACCAAGCATGGAACATCAAAAATTATAGATACATTTGCAATGTATCAATATTTCAATTATGCAATATGGCAGATGGATGTCAAAACTGCGTTCCTCAATGGTAATATCGAAGAAGAGTTGTACATGATACAACCTAAAGCTTTTGTCGATCCTAAGGATGCTGACAAGGTATGCAAGCTTCAGCGATCCATCTATGGACTGAAGCAAGCATCCCGGAGTTGTAATCTCCGCTTTTATGAGGTGATCAAAGAGTTTGGATTTCTCCAAACTTATGGAGAGGCTTGTATTTACAAGAAAGTTAGTGGAAGCAATGTGGCATTTCTAATATTATATGTGGATGACATATTACTGACTGGAAATGATATAGATCTTTTAAACAGCGTTAAAAGTTATCTAAACAACAAATTTTCGATCAAGGACCTTGGTGAAGCATCATATATATTAGGCATTAAGATCTATAGAGATAGATCAAGTCGCATAATAGCGCTATCACAGAGTACATACCTTGATAAGATTTTAAATAAGTAATGGACGAAAGTAAGAAGGGTTCTTACCTATGTTGCAAGGCAAGACCTTGAGTAAGACTCAAAGTCCAGCTATGGCAGAAGAAAGAGAGATAATGGATAAGATCCCCTATGCTTCAGCCATAGGCTCTATAATGTACACCATGTTATGTACAAGGCCGGATGTGGCACATGCTATTAGTTTGACTAGTAGGTACCAATCTGATCCATGTTCGGAACACTGGATAGCGGCCAAGAATATCCTTAAGTACTTAAGAAGAACTAAGGAAATGTTTCTTGTATACGGAGGTGAAGAAGAGCTGGCCGCTAATTGTTATGACGATGCTAGTTTTGACGCTGATCCGGATAACTCTAAGTCAATCCGGATACATATTTATCATAAACGGAGTAGTAGTTAGTTGGAGGAGCTCCAACCAACCTGTGGTGACAAGATCGACAATAGAGGCTGAATATATTGCTGCTTCAGAAGTATCGCAGGAAGCGGTTTGGATGAAGGAATTCATAACAGAACTAGGTGTGGTTCCTAGTGCGTTGAACCCAATGGTGATATATTGTGACAACAATGGAGCCATACCCAATGCCAAGGAACCAAGGTCTCACAAGAATTCCAAGCATATTAGGCGCTGGTTTCACTCCATCCACGAGCATGTCAAGGATGGAGATATAAAGATTTGTAAAATACACACGAATCTCAATGAAATAGATCCGTTGACTAAAGTTCTCCCTAGCGAAAAACATGATCAACACCAGAACTCCATGGGTGTTAAATTTATCACTATGTAACTAGATTATTGTCTCTAGTGCAAGTAGGAGACTAAAGGGAATATGCCCAAGAGGCAATAATAAAGTTGTTATTATATGTATTCCAAGTATATGATAGATGTTTATTTCGCATGCTATAATTGCATTAATTTGGAAACATTAATACATGTGTGTTCAAAAAACAAATATAAAGTTCCTACGTATGCCTCTCTTATAAACTAGCTTGTTAATTAACAAGATGATCAAGGTTTCCTGATCATGGACATTGGATGTTATTAATAACAAGGTCACAACATTAGTGGAATGATGTGATGAACATTCATCTGAAGTATAGCATTACGATCAAAGTCATTATGTTTATATTGCTATAACATCATACAAAGTAATCCTAATCCTTAGACTATGAGATCATGTCAATCGCTAACACTGGAAGAGTATCTTGCTAACATCAAACGTCACACCGTGACAGGGTGGCTATAAAGGTGGGTTCAGTGCTACGAAGGTGTTATGTAGAGGCTCATGGATCAAGAGTGGGATTTGTCCATCTCCATGACAGATAGATATACTCTGGGCCCTCTCGATGATATCACATTAAGATAGCTTGCAAGCAAGTGATATGATCACTAGAATGTTATATCACGGGAACGATAAAAGAGTGCATGTCGGTAATGAGATCAAACTATTTATGGACTTACCGATGATTGAATCTCGTACATGTAATATATCGCGAGATAAAGGGATTTAGTTACCAGCGTTAAAGGTTCTCACAATCACTGAAGTCATCGTTGAATGTGTGGGAGTCATTATGGATCTCCAGGTCCCGCTTCTAATTATTGATATGAGAATGGTCTCAATCATGTCTGCATTATTCTTGAATCGTAGGGTGACACACTTAAGGGACACGAACACTATTTGGAGCAAATATGTTCTAGACGAAAGAATTGCAAAGCGCTGGAATTATTGCAATGGACACCGAAATTGTGTCGAGTGAAATTGCTGAAATTTGTTCTGCATGTGATATTGAAATATTGCAGGGGGTTTTATGTGAATGTTTGTTAATTAAAGTAATTAAAAAATTCTGAATAAAATAAATAAAAGAGTTTTATTAAATGAGAGTTGTATTAAATTTGGTGGAAATTTAATGCATTTTGAGTGGAGAAAATGGAGGGCCATATTTATGTGAGTGGAGCTTCACCACATGAATGAGAGGAGGTAGAGGGGCTCCTCCATGGCCGCCAGCCATGGGAGGGGATGCCCCTCCCATATAAAAGTCCTCCCTCTGACTCCTTCTCACTCACACCTCCTCGTGAAGGATCTCTCTCCCTCTCTAGAATTATTCCCCCATGATCTCGGATTAGCGAGATACATGTTCCTGGTGGCATTTCGTTTGGAAGGAGTTGATGCTTCCACTACATTGCTGCAACGAGGAGGTGGAGGTTGTTCGGTGTCCTGAACGTGTGTGCAATCACGGATGCGCTTCTGAGTTGCAGCGCTGGACTTCTTCTCGATCCTGAGATTGGCAAGTGTTCGACTACATCATCCATGAGTTCAACCTCGTTACACTTTGTCGGTCTACAAGGGGATGTTCTCTATGGATGTATATCCACCTGTAGCTTGTATCTAGTAGATAGATCTTGGTGCTTAGTGTTCCCATCATAGGAGATTCTTTGTTTTCTATGTTGCAAACTCAACAAGAGATTGCTTGACAGGCTTTGCATCTGGCCTGACATGTAAAGAGTGCTCGGTGAGCTCCCTCGAAACACCAGGCATGTCCTTGGGGGACCATGCAAAGATATCACGTTTCTCATGGAGGAAGTCGACGAGCACACTTTCCTATTTGTTGTCAAGGTCGTATTCGACCAGGACGAACTTTTCCGGCTCGGCCTCGTTGGGGAAAATCTTCTTGGTGCCCTTGGACAGCTTGAACTGTGCCTCTCCGGCTAGCTTTGGCTCGCCAGCCGGCATTTTTTCCTACAGGGCCACCATGGTCTACATGATGATACGCTTCTCCTCCACGATGATCATGGCCTCGGCTAGCTTGGAGCCATCTGTAGCACATTCCACCGACCGCCTTTAGTCACCGGCGATATTGATTACCGCCTGTAGTCACCGGTGATATTGATTACCCCTTGGGCTCGGGGATCTTCATCTTGAGGATGGCATGATATGCGCTGGAGAGGTTGACCACCTCAAACCAGATGGGCTCGTGGTGGAAGTTGCCGTCCATGCTGAAGATGATGTCCAGTCGGATCTTGCCGATGGGCGAATGTGATGGACCCGGAATGGCTCCATGGAAGGAGGTACTGGACCGCTCCAGCTGGGACTCACTGATGACGAGCTGGTCCAGCAAGATGCGGTACAAGAGGTTGATGCTGCTACCCCCATCCACGAGGACGTGGGAGAATCTGCAGGAGTGCTTCTTGGAGAGAATGATGGGATCTAGGACCATCGTGTAGGTGCCCGGGTGCGATAGCACAGCCGGCTGGTCCTTCCTGCTCCATGTGATCTCTTGCTTAGACCAGTTTAGGTACTGAGGAACGGGGAGAACAATTGCGTTCACCTCCACCTCACGACACCTCTTGCTATGCTTGGTCTCCGGCTCGGTGATGAAAATGTGGTAGTTGACCACCCGGCAAGGGTAATCACCCTCGTCCTTGTCCTTGCAGTTCTGGAATTCGCGGTTGTCTTGTTGCCACCGGTTCGGTGGTGAAAATGTGGTAGTTGCCCACCCGGCGAGGGTAATCACCATTGTACTTGTCCTGGTAGTTCTGGCGTTCATGGTTGTCCTGTTGGCCACCGGCTGGCAGAGGTGGTGGTGGCAGTGGTAACCCACAAACCTCGGCCATCCTCTTGGTCCAGGTGCACTAGTGGATTGTGTGCGTAGCCAGCTTGTTGTCGCCACTGTGGAACTTGCACGAGCCATCAAGAATAGATACGATGGTGTACTTGGGCCGCGGCGCCCGGTCATCGGGCTTCTTCCTCCGGCTGCCGTCTACAGCCGGATCTTCTTGGACGGCTGCTACCTGCTTGGACCCGTAATGGTTGTCCAACTGGTCGTCCTTTCTTTTGCCATGGTGGTTGTCGTGGCCGTGTCGCCTGGAGTTGTTATGATGCCCATCCGACTAGCGCCGGTCCGTGGAGTTATCCACGATGACCTGCCCTTGGTCATCCACCATGATGGCCTTCTTCATTGCTACATCGACGGTGGTGTACTTGTCCGTGATGGCCATGGCCTGGGCCATGGTTTCAGGCTCTACCCGGTTGAGCCTATGTTTGAGCACTGTGCCATCTCTGCAACCGTTGATGAAGAAGTCAATCGCTTGGTGCTCGCGCACCCCTCTCACAGGAGTTGTGCATGCTTGTCCATAGGGTGAGGTAGGAGCGGTCAGAATCTTCCTTGCCTTGAACTCACAGGGCGAGCTTGCGAGGCTTCCCAGGCTGCTTGTAGGTGCCGGTGAAGTTGCGAATGAATGCTTCCTCAAAGTCGACCCATGTGTTGATGCTGTTGTCGGGGAGACTGTCCAGCCAGGTTCTGGCCGAGTCGAGGAGCATTAGGGATACGTAGCGCACCGCCACTCGCCGGTTGCTGGTGGCTATGCCTACCACGATGATGTAGTCCACCAGCCAGTCTTCTGGCTTGACCGAGCCGTCGTACTTTGGTGTGTCCCTTGGGAGCGAAAATCTCTTTGAAAACGGTTCATTCTAGATGCGCGGTCCGAAACACCTCGGGCCGGCTAGACTTTCCTCCTCCTGCACGCGCGATTGTATCAGGAGGTCGATGCATGCACACGTGTCACATGTTTCCAGCTCGCGTGGGCCGAGTCGCCCCGTCAGGAGGGACTTGGGAGGCCCGAGGCTTCTTTCGGCTTGGTCAGCCGGTTGATGGTGTTTCCCCTGTCCGGCTTTGTCAGTCGGACCTTGGTTTATGCTGGTGAGCACCACGGCATTGTGTTAATGATCTCCACGGCCAGCAAATACGCCACGTGGACGGCTGTTCTGCCTCTTACCGTTTGGAGAGGAGGCCTTGATACCGGATCCGCCATCTGGCGAGGTGGCTGGCTCTTGCTGTTCCCCCTAGGCTTGCACCTGCCTCGGCCTGCTGCTTGTTGGCCATTGCGACGAGGAGCTGAATGCGCGCCTACTAGCGGCGTAGCTCATCGCCCTCAAGGTGGCTCAGCTCAGCGATGGCTGCTTTTGCAACCCTCATGTTCTTGGCCAGAGTACTGTAAACCGGCTGAACCGAGGGGGTACATGGGTTAGCAACATGGTCCAGTTTCGAGCCAAGGTTACGGCCCTAGGGCGGATTATGTCGGTTCGCACCGGGTAGGCAGGCAGAGCCATGTGTGGTGTTGTACTCATGCATGGTGGCATTTAGGTGGTGCTGTTGGGCGGCAACCTTTGTTGGCTTCCTCCAGAAGGCTTTGGCATGTGGCCTCCAGCACGGCCACAGCTGCTATCGGATCCACCTCGGGGATGATGGGGTTGTGGAGGAGCTGGATGGAGGTGGCCAGTGGATCTTGGTCTTGCTCGTGCAAAGCAGAGCTGTTGCCTCCCACGTTGAGCTCCAGGGGCAGGCGGCGTCCCTCGCCTGAGCCAGCCATCATGACCTTGATGCTAGCACTGGCGACACACGGAGCGGAGAAGCCAGGTGGTGTGCCGGAGACGGTGATGGCCTTTCTAGGGAAGGCCTCGGCGATGGTGGTGACATACACAGTGCTCACCGAAGTGCATGACGGAGCCGTCGCTTGGGAAGGTCTCCCCGGTGAAGCATCGTGCATTGTTGATGACGCAGTCAAAGGAGCCAAGAGTGAGGATGAGGCCGGAGGCGACTCGCTCACCGGCGACGAGTGGAAGTCCCGTGCAAAAGATGACCCCAGCCGAAGCGCTATGCCCCACGGTTGGCTTCGACTGTCGTGGTGTGGAACATAGCAGTGCCATCATGGATGACATGAGAGGGGACAATCAGGATGCTATCGGTGGCTACTCGCAATAGGTTGGGCACAGATACTGCAGACACATGGATGTACCCAGCTTCGAATCCCTCTTGTCGAGGTAACGCTCCTACTCCTGCAAGGATCTACTATATTGAGGGTGAATGCCCAGTACAAGTGCTCCTTGAGTTGTTTCCCTAGCTGCTATCGAGGGCTAGAGGAAGTAGATGAACTATCAGAATGAACTTGAATCTACTTGAGCTTGACCATACCTAGAACCCTAGACCTACCCTCCCTTATATACTGGCTAGGCAAAGTAGGTTACAATGTGGGTTCTAGGGTTTACTGTTTAGGCTTTGGGTTTACAAAGCGG
Source organism: Avena sativa (assembly GCA_916181665.1). NCBI lineage: Eukaryota > Viridiplantae > Streptophyta > Magnoliopsida > Poales > Poaceae > Avena > Avena sativa. Next base: position 493,833,540 of record OV702290.1, on the reverse strand, counting down.
GCCAGCTGGCTGGGCCCAGCCGGTGGTCCAGGACCCGGTCAGACCTCTAGTACAAGGGGGGACAACGATATAGTGTCCTAGTGCTGGTGCTTTAGGCATCACCCGGTGCTTTAACGGTCAGCTAAGGCTTTAGTGGTCAGCCGACAGTGCCCCGCTCAGCTTCCAGCTTTGGCACTTTGGCCTAGTTGTCTCATAGTGCCGGCAGGGGTGGAATGCCAGCCTGTTTGATAATGCAAGGAGTCAGGGTCACGCTCAGCAAGGAGTGTCAACCCCTCCGTAGCCTCGCCACCAAATCCAAGGCGGCCGGGTGGAAGCGGCCACCCAGCCGGTTCTTCTAGCCATCCGGCTAGACGGACTAGCCGAGGAATCTTGAGGGCGGACTGGATGGAGTGGTCCACCCGGTTGTGGTTCCTTGTCTTGCCACCATCCAGCCAGGCACCTCTAGAGACGGCCAGTTGAGCCTGGCTTGGACTACCCAGGGGTCATCCCCTGACACCGCCGACTTCCCTCAAGAAACCTCATAGTAAAAATAATATAAGCCGAATAAGAAGTAAGGTTGTTACCATCAATCTATTCCCGAATCTTGAACCTGTATAATTTTCATGTGCCTAAGGTTGTTAGCCCATTGGATCGTGGTCACAGGCTCCCCACCAACATAAAAAATATGACCAGAATTAGAAACCTCGACCTTGAGCCTTGACCCCATTACGATAGCCCAACAAACTCATGGAAAACATTGCCAGAGGATTAAAGCACAATTTGATGAGCAGAAACTCTTCAACAAGTTTGCAAAAAAGCACACACACACTACAACGAGTCAGCTATGTCGCATAGTGGGGTATTATACAAGTGGTTGCAAAAAATTACATGGATTCTGAACTAAGTTCATGTAGGACCTTTTTTCGCGAAAATGCAAAAAGCATTGTGTTTCAATTAATTGATAGAAAAAGAGAGTTCTGTACAATATATACACCAGCTCCGGAGAGCCGACACCCCATACAATACGACCAACTAGATCTACGGGCCCAATGGGATCAAAGCACTAAGGCCTCATGCTCCTGCCACGGTCCAGGAACAAGCTTCAGATCGAATCGTATCAAGAAGGATACTCATGTTAGGCGACGCATTGTAAAAAATGACTACATTCCTCTACTTCTAGGTCCACCATGCCATCAGCATGACAATCAAGGATGTCCCTTTTCGCAAGGAGCGGGGGTGCTTGACAATGCATGTAGCCACCAGTCCACTAAGTGTGCCTCTCCATCCGGCGGTGTGGTCGTGGATCGAATCCATGAGAGCACCTCATGCCAAATTGCCTTAGAGAAGGGGCAACCGGCCATGAGATGTGCCATGGTCTTAGCCAATTGGTCGCAAAGGGGGCAGCATGGGGGGTGAGCTAAGCCTCTCCTTGCAAGCCGCTCAATAGTCTAGCATCAGTCTTGGTAGGAGAGCCAGACGAAGAACTTCACTCAGGGCGGTGCCCAGGTCTTCCAAATGAGTTGACATGATCTCGATGCTATCAAGCCATGGAACATGAACTCATAGCAAAACTTTCGAGAGTACTAAGCGTCCGAAGTCCACCTCCAGAGTATGTTATCTGGCACGTCCATCAGAACAACCTCATGCACCCGTATCCAAAGTTGCACATATTGCCAAAGGGCAAGCAGACTCAGCGCGCCTGTATGTCAGCAATCCAATGACACTCCAGTAGTGCCTCTCTCACATCATCAGCACGCCCTATCAGTGCCTCGTCATCACATGCAACCAATAAGATCTAGCCACGTGGCCAGCCTTATCCTGTTGCCAATTTTGTTTTCTAATAGTCAGAAATTATGCTTAACTTGTAAAAATTGTAACAAGTTATTTATAAGGGTAAAAATTGCAAATAATATACCATTGGATTCGTAAAGTTTTGTAGATTGCAGATCAGTAATAAAATTGCAAGTTTGCTGAAGTAAATATTTTATGAAATTTAAACTCTATATTGGTGTATTTTAATTCTAGAAAACTATCTACATATCCATTTTAGTTGATTCTTATTGTGTTGGCTTTGTAATTACGATATCTAAAACTTAGAGTTGAAATATTTTAAGTAGGAGGCATAGATCTATCTCGTGGTAGATTTAAAGTTTAGGCCCCTTTATGATCATTTTTGGTATAATAATAATCGAAATAAATTCAAATCTATTGAAAATCGATCCCAATGACACCCTTTACACATTATAGCTCTTGTATAATGTTCCTGGTTGAATTAAAATCGCCCTTGGCATTCTACCATGTTACATGCATGCATAAATATCATTGTGGCATTGTTTTGGTGTAAATTGTGATTAGATTTATCTTTGTGTTTTCCTTAGATTGCTCGAAGTGTGATGAGGAGTATTGTTGCTTAGGGTGCTATTTGGATCAAGACAAGTTACACCTTTGTTCTCCTCAAAACTACTTCAAAATAAAACTAAGTTTTCCTCTGGATGGAGTGGTATGTCAGGAGTGTCAACAAGGGGCAAGTATCTTAGATTGGCTCTACTAGCATCCAAGGACAAGTATCTTGGATTGGCTTTGCTTGTGCCCTTGATGAGTCCAAAATTTATGCATATTTAAGTATACAAATTCTTCATATTGTCACTCATTACATGTTACATCTATCTATAACTATGCTTATTATGTATGATTACTAGTTCTCATTCATTTTTACATAGGCTTGCACAACTAGTAGTTTTATTAGGATTTCATTACCGTTTTCTTGTCTTTGATTTGTGTATAGATGCTATGGAGAATCATGGATAAATGGAGCCAAGAGGATTCAATATGGAGGAGTTGCAAGCACCAGACTTAGCCATTTGAGGGGAGTAAAAATTTGATTTTTACATCAACTCCAAATGATCATCCAAGGCCATAGTGTTGTAACCCTCATCCATACGAATCCAACGAGCGAAAGAACACCCAAATCAGAGTTCGTATGAAGAAATGGCGGTCAAAATATAAAAGCTATCGCACCGTTAACGACCAGTGGTACAGGCGGAGCCCGCCCGTACCGTCCGCCCATACCACGGGCCTGGACGCACAGAAACAACTGTTCTGGACGTGTTTCTTCACAGAATCTGGCCCAATTTGTTCCTATACCTTTCTTAGGTCATAAGGAACGTATTGGGGCTATTGGAGGCACCCCTGGGCCTATATAAAGGGCCAAGGAGCCAAGGGAGAAGGAGACCTCTCCACATACCTCCACGGCGGAGCCCTGCCTCCTTGGAAACTCCATAGCCACCGCCTCCACAAGATCTCCAACATCACCATTGTTCAAGAGGAGAAGGGACTTGGATCTTGAAGGCCTCAACACTGGTCTACATCACCATCATCATCACCAACGTCTCCAACACCGATCCCCTTTGTCTACTTGGTTGTAATCGAAACCCTAGTGTGCATTTTCACTCGTATTCGATTGTACTCTCATATCCCAGCCATATGATTTCCATGATGTTGATTTACTTTATATGTGAGTAGATCCTTTGTTCTTGGGGAGATGGAGAAACCCTAGCACCATTATGAACTTGTAATAAAGATGATCTATTCTTGTGTCCTTATGACTTGCTTGTCTATGATATAATTATGATTTGTGTTTTATCTCTCTCTTTAGATGATATGTGAAGTCGACCACATATCATTTGACTTCAGGACTAAAGTGAGGGAGACATCCTTTGGACGTATCTTTGAAGCCTACCTGGAATGCCCCATGACAGATTGGCGCCGGTGACGGGGATATGCCGAATGGGGTATGCCTAGCAGGACGTTCTGATTGGGCCGAAGGCCTCGCGAGTGGGCCTGCAGGACAACGACAGGAATACGACTAAGATGAAGGCCTGGCGATTGGAGACTGGGGGCCCAGAAGCTTACTTGAATCCCAGTCGGATTAGGTCAAAGCCTCCGAATCCTTATCTTGTTCGGTTGTAAACTGTAAACCCTAATGAGGTTCCCCCTATATAAGCCTCCCTAGGGTAGCTTGAGGACTTACGTTCCATCATACACCCATTCAAGCGACTCGCTGCTTAGACGCTGAGCTCGCCACCCTTATAACTCGCTCTCCATCAATCTAATCTAGCAGGAGTATGTCTTTACCCTTTGGCGGGCCGAACCTGGGTAAATCCATGTGCATCTGCCCCCATCTCGCACCGCAGATGGCCGCCAGCTCTCGCCCCCGATTCTATCAATCACTACCTATGGCCATTTCCACGACATTGGCGCCCACCGTGGGGCCTAGCCGGACTGGCCTGAGTTCTGCGGCGGGACCCTACTCGTTAATCGATCGGCTGATCGCCATTGGCCGCATGATCACCAGCGGCAGGATCCTTCAGATCCTGCCCAGCAGCTACATCCCGGCGTCGTGCCCGATCACCCACAGCGCGATAATGCCGGTCGACACCATCAAACTGTTCGCCGGCTTCACCGACACAGTCGACCCGGCGGCAACGGTGATCGTCAGCGGATCGCCACCACACCGTGATCTTCTCTCGGAGGAGCGGGTCTGCTCAATCGGCCGCCTCGCCACCGAATACGACTTGGCCGCCAGCAACGCGGACAACGTGACCCTCCACGATGACACCGACTCCGTGACCCCTACCTCGGTCGACGGATCCATCACCGCCGCCTCGTGGGAAGACTCCATCACGTGGGTCTCCAACCCTGAGGACTTTGAGGACTCCTCCATCCTCGGGATCTTCGACTCCGACTCCGGCTCGGAGTCCCCTGAGGACTTTCACGCCAGATCCAACCGCTTCAACGCGATCTACATGGAGGGTAGCACGGTTGCCCCGCTAGATCTATTCTCCACGCCGATCCCACAAACCGCCACTGCCATGGAGGTGGAGGAAGCCACGCCTGCGACTAGAGGAGGCGCAATGCAAGGAGCTAGCCGAGTGCGAGAAATTCCGCCTCAAGCGAGCAACGACGCAGGGGCTGTCGCTCTACCACCAGCACCGCATCAGGACCCACCTGCACTCCAACGTCCAGGGCCGCGTCCTGAACTTCAATGACGAAAGCAACCCCGCACGCGCGGCCAAGCGCGAGTACTGCAAGGACGCACCACCGGGTGGCAGCAACCGACTACCACCCGACGCACCGGCGACCGAGGCCCCACTGCCACCCATCGGTCGCGCGCCCCCACCGGACCAACTAATACGTTGCTAACGTATCCATAATTTTTGATGTTCCATGCTTGGTTTTATCTACTTTCTTCTGTTTTGTTCCAACTTTGGAGTACTTTCTATACACTTTCTTGGACTAACCTATTAACAAGTGCCAAAGTGCCAGTTGCCTGTTTTCTGCTATTTTTGGTTCCAGGAAAGTCAGAAAATCAATATTCTCGGAATTGGACCGGACAAAAGCCAAAGTCGATATTTTACCGGAAGACTCACGGAGCCAGAAGACGAGATAGAGAGGGGCCACAGGGTGGCCACACCATATGGTGGCGCGGGCTAGCCCTGGCCGTGCCACCAGGTGGTGTGGACCCCCTGGCCGCCCACTGACCTTGCCTCTTCGCCTATAAGATGCCTCCCGATGCAAAAACCCTAAATCATCTAGCCTCCAGCCACGAAAGGTTCCATAGCACCGCCACCACCGAAGGGGAGATTCGGGGGATAGGAAGCCTCTATTCCGGCACCCTGCTGGGAAGGGGAAGTGCCCCCGGAGCCATCTCCATCGATCTCCACCACCATATCCATCGCCGTTGCTGATTTCCATGATGATGAGGGAGTAGTTCTTCCTCGAGGCTAAGGGTTCTACCAGTAGCTATGTGTTCATCTCTCTCTCTATGCATGATCATATTGTGATCATGAGCTTTGTAATCAACTAGATCTACCTTGCTACTCAAGTGCTTTAATAGATCTCTGCTCTCCCCATGTGTGTGAAGTTGACAGTGTGCACACCATGGTGGCACTTAGGCTAGAGATTACAAATACTTGTCATGAGTTATATTTGGAGTTGGATGTCTTTATGAAATTGTGGTGTTTGTTTGAACCATCTAGTGCTCAAGGTGACAGTGTGGGGTTATCTAGATGCAGAAAGCGAACTTTGAGGAGTGCTGTTATAGCCCTACCATGGATTAGAGTGTCCAACTGGAGAGTAGTTCAGAGTAGTATCATAAAGAAGAATATATTTATATGAGAGTGTTCACTAGTGAAAGTATGATCCCTAGGCCTTGTTTCTAAGCATTGAAACACCATTTGCAATTAGATCTGTTACATGTTTGCTTGCTTCCATATTTATTTCAGTTTGCCTTTAGTCTCTTCCACGCCATCAAGCTATCTTTGGCACCATTGTATTATATCCATACCACTTGTATTTTACTATCTCTTCACCGAACTAGTGCACCTATACACCTGACAAGTGTATTGGGTGTGTTGGGGACACAAGAGAGTTCTTGTATCTTGATTGCAGGGTTGCTTGAGAGGGATACCTTTGACCACTTCCTCCCTGAGTTTGATAAACCTTGGGTGATCCACTTAAGGGAAACTTGCTGCTATTCTACAAACCTCTGCACTTGGAGGCCCAACAACTGTCTACAAGAATAGAAGTGCGTAGACATCAAGCTATTTTCTGGCGCCGTTGCCGAGGAGGTAAGGTAAAAGGTACTCACATCCTCTGGTGTGAGTGCTCGAAGTTATTTCCTTTAGATTATGAAATTTTGTCTTTTTATTTCTTGTTTTCACTAGTTAGGCTTAATGGGAAACAACAACAAAAAATAGAGAGCTTTATAGTATTTATCTTGAGTTAGGACATGAAGTGTTTGATGAGAAAATTAAAAAACCTATGGAACTTTATTTGCATGCTAATAGCAATGTTGTTAGTATGAATTCTTTGGACACCATTATTGCTAATGCTATGGAAAAGTCTAAGCTTGGGGAAGCTAGTTTTTATGAAAATGATCTTTTTAGTTCCCCAGCTTTGGAAGATAGATATTCTATTGCTTATGATGATACGAAACCTCCAATATATGATGATTATAATGATGGATATGATATTTTCAGTCCACCTACTATTGAGGAGAAAATTTATGATTGCAATATGCCTCCTATATTTGATGATTATGGTGATCAGAATAATAATGATATCTGTTTTATTGAATTTGCTCCCACTACAATTAATAAGAATGACTATGCTTATCTGGAGAATAATAATAATTATATGCATGTGGCTCATGATATGAATGTTTTATGTGATAGTTATATTGTTAATTTTATTCATGATGCTAATGAAAGTTACTATGAGAGAGGGAAACATGGTCTTATGTATCTCAACATTATTAAGTTTCCCCTCTTTATGTTGAAAGTTTTGAAGTTGCACTTGTTTTGCTTTCCTATGCTTGTTGCTTTGTGCTTTCATAACTTGTTTCTTTACAAGATTCCTATGCATAGGAAGTGGGTTAGACTTAAATCTGCTTTGAGTTTGTTTCTTGATGCTCTCTTTTGCTTCAATTCATATTTCTTATGTGAGCATCTTCTCAAACTATCATGCCCAACTTAAAGGCGTTAAAGAAAGTACTTATTGGGAGATAACCCAAAAGTTTTAGATGAGTCTTGGAAGTTATTACCTCTGTAATAACCTCTCTTTATCCTTTTTATTTGCTTTTTGTGCCAAGAGTAACCTCTAATGAGAGAGAAGTAATGCTTGGGAAAGTTGCTGTCCTGAAACAGATTTCTGTGCTTCACCGTACAAATTCTTGTAAAATCTCTGTACGTCCTGTTGAGGCGTGAATTTTTGTACTTCTGCCCCAGGTTGTTATCCAACTTTCATTAGTTCAACACTTTTCGATTTGAGCAACAGAAGGTCTTCGAAAAAATTCGTCTTTACCTGATGGTCTGTTTTGATAGATTTCTGCCATTATTTGCATTTGCTTCTTGTTGATTCCTTTTTTAGTTCTTTTTGGGAAATTGAGCTTTTTTAGGGAAGTGCTACAGTAGCTTGTGTTTTAATGTAAGTTTTATTGGTGTTGAAACTGAATCCAAATACTTATTATTTTGAGTGCACTAACGTTGCTAATAAAGATTGTGTGAAGTTTTGTATGAAGGAAAAATTTCAGGTGTATGGAGAGAATGATGTAATGAGATGAAGAATGGGATAAAGCTCAAGCTTGGGGATGCCATGCGTGTCACCCCAAGAAATATCCAAGAAGTACAAGCGTCAAAGCTTGGGGATGCCCAAGGCATCCCCTTCTTCATCAATAAAAATTCCAGGTTTCTTCCAAACACTTCATTTTTATTGTTTCATGCACAGTTGTGTTGTTCTTGGACCGTCTTCATTTTTTGTTTTTGGTTTTCGTTTGCTTGGTTTTCTTAGTTTTCTTGAATAAATTTGTTGGACCCCCTCTTTCATGCATCGGTTTTCAAATAGTTTGGTTTGGATTGGAAAAGAGTAGGAAAGTTCATGCTTAAGTTGTAAAGAGAGCTTGTCTTTGACTGTGGCCCATGCTTTGTCATGCCATGCTTGATATTGTTTTGGCTTTATGCTTAGTGATCTTTGCTGTAGCATGACATGTTATAAACAATTGAGATTGCTTAATGTGCCTAGAAAGAATCATGTGTTGTTTTAGCATATTAAAGCATAGTATTGTGGTATTCTCCTTTGATGCTATATTTGGGTTGACTTGGCGCATGCTCACACCATGTTATGACTATCCCAAGTCACCATAGCCTTTATGATCCTTTAGTTTTCAACTTGTAATATCACTTTCTGCTTTGATTTATGATGTTTTGTCGCTCTGCATGATTATGGCCATTATTGCTCTCTTAGTCAGTCGCTCCTAGTCTTTTGCTAGCCTCCGTAACCAAGTATGAGTTCCACTCATGCATCCATATCCTAAAACCAAGTTATTCCAAAGAGTCCACCATATCTACCTATTAGCATTTGCTATTCCAAGTATATTCATGTTTTTATCTACCTTCCGAATTAAACTTGTTATGAGAAAACTAGTGATTAAAGCTCTCACGAACTTGCTGGCACACTTTACTTTTCTTGCACTTAATAAACTTGAACCACTGTGTCGTCTATGTTGTATATGCTTGCACTTATATGTGGGGGATTAGCAGAACCATGCTGTCATGGGGAACGCTTTCAACATTGCACTTGTACTTTGTACCTAGTTGATATCATGCTCTTTTGTCTATGGATGTCGTCGGTGTGAAATGAAAGGGGAGCTTGTAAGTCCATGGACTTATGTATGTGTGTTAGAGAAACGCCTGGGCCACCGGTCTAATCCATGCTATCATGGTGGAAACCTGCAGCGTAACCATAATGAGCTGTCTATGAAGCATTCTTCTTATAAAAATGAGTTAGATATTGAGAAAAAAGAGAAAAAGAAAAAAACAGATATGAGAAAAGAGGAAAGAGAGAAAAAAGCACCATTTTCCCATGGTAAATAAGAAGATTGCTGAGATGCTCGTTGTCTGCTTGCCTTGTCATTTTGATATGGCGATTCTTCCGTATCATCGGGCAAGGGGTACCCCGTTGGCGGTTCTCTATGATACACATGTACTTACTATGACAAGAACTTACCGGTAACTAAACTTGAGTAGCATGAGGAGCGGCCCTCGTATTCAAGGGACATGAGATTTCCAACTTATACTTCGTCAAACATATACACCATAGTTTGTTCACTTTAACCTTAATCACTTCAAGATGCTTATGATAGGGGCAATGAGAGCTGAAAGCTAAAAAGTACCATAATTTTTGGAAGCTCTTTATGGGTCTTGAATCCCTACTTCCTTCTATGAAGTCCTTTCTTTTACTTTTATGTTGAGTCTCCACCTTCTATCTTTATGCACCTACTTTGAGAGCATAGTGGCCATTCTTAGTTCTATGTGCATTGTCCCAAGACTGTTTGATTGATGCATAATTTTGATATTGCTTATTCTTAAACTATTTGTATCTAGTCACCCTTATAAACTTTGAAGGTGTCCTATGCATTTATGTTTGCTAATCTATGAGGGACAAGGTGAATGCCACTATGCTATGTTTTCTTTATGTGAAACAAACAAACGTCTTGCAAAGCATTGTTATTCATTAATCTTTTGTTTGTGTCTTTTCATGTTGCAACATAGTTGCTTTGCCTTATTATTAGATCTTTGTCTTTCATGTTATGATTGAAGTACTATGATCCCAGCTATCAATGTTTTACAAATACTTTGATCAAGTTTACGATGGTGCATGTCACCTCAAAAATTATTCTTTCTTTTTATCACTTACCTACTCGAGGACGAGCAGGAGTTAAGCTTGGGGATGTTGTTACGTTGCTAACGTATCCATAATTTATGATGTTCCATGCTTTGTTTTATCTACTTTGTTGTGTTTTGTTCCAACTTTGGAGTGTTTCTATACACTTTCTTGACTAACCTATTAACAAGTGCCACAGTGCTAGTTGCCTGTTTTCTGCTGTTTTTGGTTCCAGGAAAGTCAGAAAATCAATATTCTCAGAATTGGACCGGACAAAAGCCAAAATCGATATTTTACCGGAAGACTCACGGAGCCATAAGACGAGACAGAGAGGGGCCACATGGTGGCCACATCATATGGGGGCGTGGGCTAGCCCTGGCCGCGCCACCAGGTGGTGTGGGCCCCCTGGCCGCCCACCGACCTTGCCTCTTCGCCTATAAGATGCCTCCCGATGCAAAAACCCTAAATCATCCAGCCTCTAGCCACGAAAAGTTCTGCAGCGCTGCCACCACCGAAGGGGAGATTCGGGGGACAGAAAGTCTCTGTTTCGGCACCTGGCCGGGACGGGGAAGTGCCCCCGGAGCCATCTCCATCGATCTCCATCGCCGTTGCTGATTTCCATGATGATGAGGGAGTAGTTCTTCCTCGAGGCTAAGGGTTCTACCGGTAGCTATGTGTTCATCTCTCTCTCTATGAATGATCATATTGTGATCATGAGCTTTGTAATCAAGTAGATCTACCTTGCTACTCAAGTGCTTTAATAGATCTCTGCTCTCCCCATGTGTGTGAAGTTGACAGTGTGCACACCATGGTGGCACTTAGGCTAGAGATTACAAATACTTGTTATGAGTTATATTTGGAGTTGGATGTCTTTATGAAATTATGGTGTTTGTTTGAACCATCTAGTGCTCAAGGTGACAGTGTGGGGTTATCTAGATGCGGAAAGCGAACTTTGAGGAGTGTTGTTATAGCCCTACCATGGATTAGAGTGTCCAACCGGAGAGTAGTTCAGAGTAGTATCATAAAGAAGAATATATTTATATGAGAGTGTTCACTAGTGAAAGTATGATCCCTAGGCCTTGTTTCTAAGCATTGAAACACTGTTTGCAATTAGATCTGTTACATGTTTGCTTGCTTCCATCTTTATTTCAGTTTGACTTTAGTCTCTTCCATGCATCAAGCTATTTTTGGGCACCGTTGTCTTATATCCGTACCACTTGTATTTTACTATATCTTCGCTGAACTAGTGCACCTATGCACCTGACAAGTGTATTGGGTGTGTTGGGGACACAAGAGACTTCTTGTATCTTGATTGCAGGGTTGCTTGAGAGGGATACCTTTGACCACTTCCTCCCTGAGTTCGATAAACCTTGGGTGATCCACTTAAGGGAAACTTGCCGCTGTTCTACAAACCTCTGCACTTGGAGGCCCAACAACTGTCTACAAGAATAGAAGTGCGTAGACATCACCAATTGTGGATCATAATCTCACCAAAGGGCTGCGACGCTAATGGGCTCCCACTATACTCCACTCCAATGGACAACGTCATCAGGGTGGACGCCGCAGTCGCCCACCTCGACGTCTTAGGGGAGGGCACGCTACAGATCCAATACGCCAAGGCTCTACTCGCCAGGGCCATCGAACAGCAAGTTGCGGGAGTCGACCCGCGGGGGCGGATGTATTCCCGCTAATCGGCAAGCAGGGCAGCTTCAAGCGGCAACCCAACCGTCACCAACGCCGTGACCTGCCCACCACCCTAGCCCCTGGCACTTCAGCCATGGGCCGCCAACCGTGCGCTCTCCACCAATGAGCCACGGCTGGTGAACAACACGGTCGCCACAAACGGGCAACCCATCAACGCCCGAACACACATCATTAACAACCATGCTTGGCGGGCGCGCCAGCCCAACGACTTGAGGCACGCCCTCACCAACCGCGATGAACCCGAACCCAGGGGCTTGCTCAGCCGAGTCCGCCCCCAGTGCTTCAGACCTATGATCCGAGGCGAAAGTGATGTCTACGCACTTCTATTCTTGTAGACAGTTGTTGGGCCTCCAAGTCCAGAGGTTTGTAGCGCAACAGCAAGTTTTCCCTTAAGTGGATCACCCAAGGTTTATCGAACTCAGGGAGGAAGTGGTCAAATGTATCCCTCTCAAGGAACCCTGCAATCAAGATACAAGAAGTCTCTTGTATCCCTAACACACCCAATACACTTGTCAGGTGTATAGGTGCACTAGTTCAGCGAAGAGATAGTGAAATACAAGTGGTATGGATATAAGAATATGGTGCCAGAAAATAGCTTGATGGCATGGAAGAGACTAAAGGCAAACTGAAATAAAGATGGAAGCAAGCAAACATGTAACAGATCTAGTTGCAAACGGTGTTTCAATGCTTAGAAACAAGGCCTAGGGATCATACTTTCACTAGTGAACACTCTCATATAAATATCTTCTCTTCATGATACTACTCTGAACTACTCTCCGGTTGGACACTCTAATCCATGGTAGGGCTATAACAGCACACCTCAAAGTTCGCCTTTCCCATCTAGATAACCCCACACTGTCACCTCGAGCGCTAGATGGTTCCAACAAACACCACAATTTCATAGAAACATCCAACTCCAAATATAACTCATAACAAGTAGTTGTAATCTCTAGCCTAAGTGCCACCATGGTGTACACGCTGTCACTTTCACACACATGGGGAGAGCAGAGATCTATTAAAGCACTTGAGTAGCAAAGTATATCTACTTGATTACAAAGCTCATGATCACAATATGATCATGCATGGAGAGAGATGAACACATAGCTACTTGTAGAGCCCTTAGCGTCGAGGAAGAACTACTCCCTCCTCATCATGGGAATCAGCAACGGTGATGGAGATGGTGGTAGAGATCGATGGAGATGGCTCCGGGGGCACTTCCCCGTCCTAGCAGGGTGCCGAAACAGAGACTTTCTACCCCCCGAATCTCCCCTTCGGTGGGGGCGGCGCTGCGGAACTTTTCATGGTTGGAGGCTATTCGATTTAGGGTTTTTGCATCGGGGGGCATCTTATAGGCAAAGAGGCAAGGTCAGTGGGCGGCCAGGGGGCCCACACCACCTGGTGGCGCGACCAGGGCTAGCCGGCGCTTCCATATGGTGTGCCCACCCTGGTGCCCTACTCCGTCTCTGCTTCGTGTTTTCGTGTTGCTCCAGGAAAAATAGGCATATTGACTTTTGTCCCGTCCAATTCCGAGAATATTGATTTTCTGCCTTTTCTAGAACCAAAAATAGAAGAAAACAGGCAACTGGCACTGTGGCATATTGTTAATAGGTTAGTCCCAGAAAACATATAAAAATACCTCAAAGTGTTGACAAAGCAAAGCAAAGTAGATACTAAACAAGCATGGAACATCAAAAATTATAGATACGTTTGCAACGTATCAACATCCCCATGCTTAACTCCTGCTTGTCCTCGAGTTGGTAAGTGATAAAAAGAAAGAATAATTTTTGAGGTGACATGCACCATCATAAACTTGATCAAAGTGTTTGTAAAACATGGATAGCTAGGATCATAGTACTTCAACATAGCATGAAGGATAAAGTTCTAGCAATAAGACATAGCAACTATGTTGCAACATGAAAAGGCACAAACAAAAGATTCATGAATAACAATGCTTTGCAAGACATTTGTTTGTTTCACATAAAGAAAACATAGCATAGTGGCATTCATCTTGTCCCTCATAGAGTATCAAACATAGATGCATATGACACCTTCAAAGTTCATAAGGGTGACTAGATACAAATAGTTTAAGAACAAGCAATATCAAAGTTATGAATCAATCAACAAGTCTTGGGACAATGCACATTAAACTAAGAATGGCCACTATGCTCTCTTAAAAGGTGCATAAAGATAGAAGATGGAGACTCAACATAAATGTAAAAGAAAGGTCGTCATAGAAGGAAGCAGGGATTCAAGTCTCATAAAGAGCTTCCAAAAATTATGGTACTTATTAGCTTTCTGCTCTCATTGCCCCTATCACAAGGATCTTGAAGTGATTAAGGTTAAAGTGAACAAACTATGGAGTATTTTCTTGACAAAGTATAAGTTGGAAATCTCATGTCCCTTGAATATGAGGGCCGCTCCTCATGCTACTCAATTTTAGTTACCGGTAAGTTCTTGTCATAGTAAGTACATGCGTATCATAGAGAACCGCCAACAGGGTACCCCTTGCCCGATGATATGGAAGAATCCTCATATCAAAATGACAAGGCAAGCAGACAACGAGCATCTCAGCAATCTTCTTATTTACCATGGGAAAATTGTGCTTTTTTCTCTCTTTCCTCTTTCCTCATATCTCTTTTTTTCTTTCTCTTTTTTCTCAATATCTGACTCTTTTTTATAAGAAGAATGCTTCATAGACAGCTCATTATGGTTACGCTGCAGGTTTCCACCATGACAACATGGATTAGACCGGCGGCCCATGCGTTTATCTAATACATATACATAACTCCATGGACTTACAAGCTCCCATTTCATTTCACACCGATGACATCCATAGACAAAAGAGCATGATATCAACTAGTTACAAAGTACAAGTGCAAAGTTGAAAGCGTTCCCCATGACAGCATGGTTCTGCTAATCCCCAACATATAAGTGTAAGCATATACAACATAGACGACACAATGGTTCAAGTTTATTAAGGGCAAGAAAAGTAAAGTGTGCCATCAAGTTCGTGAGAGCTTTAATCACTAGTTTTCTCATAACAAGTTAATTTTGAAGATAGATAAAAACATGAATATACTTGGAATAGCAAATGCTAATAGGTAGGTATGGTGGAATCTTTGGAATAACTTGGTTTTAGGAGTTGGATGCATGAGTCAAACTCATACTTGGTTATGGAGGCTATCAAAAGAGTGGGAGCGACCAACTAAGAGAGCATTAATGGCCATAATCATGCAAAGCGACAAAACATCATTAATTAAAGCATACAGTGATATTACAAGTCGAAAACTAAAGGATCATAGAGGCTATCGTGACTTGGGATAGTCTTAATATGGTGTGAGCATGCACCAAGTCAACCCAAATAATGCATCAAAAGAGAATACCACAGTGATATTACAATTCGAAAACTAAAGGATCATAGAGGCTATCGTGACTTGGGATAGTCTTAATATGGTGTGAGCATGCGCCAAGTCAACCCAAATAAAGCATCAAAAGAGAATACCACAATACTATGCTTTAATATGCTAAAACAACGCATGATTCTTCAAAGGAACATTAAGCAATCTCAATTGTTTATAACAAGTCATGCTACAACAAAGATTACTAAGCATAAAGCCAAAACAATATCAAGCATGGCATGACAAAGCATAGGCCACAGTCAAAAACAAGCTCTCTTTTACCACTTAAGCATGAACTTTCCTACTCTTTCCAATCCAAACCAAACTGTTTGAAAACTAATGTATGGAAGAGGGGGTACAACAAAGTTATTCAAGAAAACTAAGAAAACCAAGGAAACAAAAACCAAAAAAAAACAAAGACGCTCCAAGAACAATACAACTATACATGAAACAATAAAAATGAAGTGTTTGGAAGAAACCTGGGATTTTTATTGATGAAGAAGGGGATGCCTTGGGCATCCCCAAGCTTTGACGCTTGTACTTCTTGGATATTTCTTGGGGTGACACGCGTGGCATACCCAATGAGCTTTAGTCCATTCTTCATGTCATTACATCATTCTCTCCATACACCGAAATTTTTCCTTCATACAAAACTTCACACAATCTTTATTAGCAACATTAGTGCACTCAAGATAATAAGTATTTGGGTTCAGTTTCAACACCAATTAAACTTTCATTAAAACACAAGATACTGTAGCACTTCCCTCAAAAAGCTCAATTCCCCAAAATGAACTAAAAAAGGAATCAACAGGAAGCAAATGCAAATAATGGCAGAAATCTGTCAAAACAGACCAGCAGGTAAAAACCAATTTTTTCGAAGACCTTACGTTGCTCAAATCGAAAAGTATTGAACTAACAAAAGTTATATAACAACCTGGGGCATAAGCACAAACAATCACGCCTCAAAACGACATACAGAGATTTTACACGAATTTTTGCAGCGAAGCACAAAAATCTGTTTCGGGACAGCAACTTTCCCAAGTCTTACTTCTCTCTCATTAGAGGTTACTCTTGGCACAAAAAACAAATAAAAAGGATAAAGAGAGTTTATTACATAAGTAATAACTTCCAAGACTCAATAAAACTATTGGGTTATCTCCCAAGAAGTACTTTTCTTTAACGCCTGTAAGTTAGGCATGATAGATTGAGAAGATGCTCACATAAGAAATATGAATTGAAGTAAAAGAGAGCATCAAGAAGCAAATTCAAATCACATTTAAGTCTAAACCACGTCCTATGCATAGGAAACTTGTAAATAAACAAGTCATGAAAGCATAAAGCAACAAGCATAGGAAAACAAAACAAGTGCAACTTCAAAACTTTCAACATAAAGAGGGGAAACTTAATATTGTTGAGATACATAAAACCATGTTTCCCTCTCTCATAATAACTTTCAGTAACATCATGAATAAAATTAACAATATAACCATCACATAAAACATTCTTATCATGAGCCACATGCACATAATCATTATTACTCTCCACATAAGCATAGTTATTCTTATTAATTATACTGGGAGCAAATTCAACAAAATAGCTATCATTATTATTCTCATCACCATAATCATCAAATATAGGAGGCATATTGTAGTCATTAATTTTCTCCTCAATAGTAGGTTGACTAAAAATATCATATTCATCATTGTAATCATCATATATTGGAGGTTTGGTATCATCATAAGCAATAGAATAGCTATCTTCCAAAGCTGGGGAACTAAAAAGATCATTTTCATAAAAACTAGCTTCCCCAAGCTTAGTCTTTTCCATAGCATTAGCAATAATGGTGTCCAAAGAATTCATACTAACAACATTGCTATTAGCATGCAAATAAAGTTCCATAGGTTTTTAAATTTTCTCTACAAACACTTCATGTCCTAACTCAAGATAAATACTATAAAGCTCTCTAATTTTGTTGTTGTGTTCCATTAAGCCTATCTAGTGAAAACAAGAAGCAAAAAGACAAAATTGCAGAATCTAAAGGAAATAGCTTCGAGCACTCACACCGAAGGATGTGAGTACCTTTTACCTTACCTCCCCGGCAATAGCGCCAGAAAATAGCTTGATCTCTACGCACTTCAATTCTTGTAGACAGTTGTTGGGCCTCCAAGTGCAGAGGTTTGTAGAACAGCAGCAAGTTTTCCTTAAGTGGATCACCCAAGGTTTATCGAACTCAGGGAGGAAGTGGTCAAAGGTATCCCTCTCAAGCAACCCTGCAATCAAGATACAAGAAGTCTCTTGTGTCCCCAACACACCCAATACACTTGTCAGGTGTATAGGTGCACTAGTTCAGCGAAGAGATAGTGAAATACAAGTGGTATGGATATAAGACAATGGTGCCAGAAAATAGCTTCATGGCATGGAAGAGACTAAAGGCAAACTGAAATAAAGATGGAAGCAAGCAAACATGTAACAGATCTAGTTGCAAACGGTGTTTCAATGCTTAGAAACAAGGCCTAGGGATCATACTTTCACTAGTGAACACTCTCATATAAATATCTTCTCTTCATGATACTACTCTGAACTACTCTCCGGTTGGACACCCTAATCCATGGTAGGGCTATAACAACACACCTCAAAGTTCACCCTTCCCATCTAGATAACCCCACACTGTCACCTCGAGCGCTAGATGGTTCCAACAAACACCACAATTTCATAGAAACATCCAACTCCAAATATAACTCATAACAAATATTTGTAATCTCTAGCCTAAGTTCTACCATGGTGTACACGCTGTCACTTTCACACATGGGGAGAGCAGAGATCTATTAAAGCACTTGAGTAGCAAAGTATATCTACTTGATTACAAAGCTCATGATCACAATATGATCATGCATAGAGAGAGATGAACACATAGCTACTTGTAGAGCCCTTAGCCTCGAGGAAGAACTACTCCCTCCTCATTATGGGAATCAGCAACGGCGATGGAGATGGTGGTGGAGATCGATGGAGATGGCTCCGGGGGCACTTCCCCGTCCCGGCAAGGTGCCGGAACAGAGACTTTCTGTCCCCTGAATCTCCCCTTCGGTGGCGGCAGCGCTGTGGAACTTTTCGTGGCTGGAGGCTATTCGATTTAGGGTTTTTGCATCAGGAGGCATCTTATAGGCGAAGAGGCAAGGTCGGTGGACGGCCAGGGGGCCCACACCACTTGGTGGCGCAGCCAGGGCTAGCCCACGCCACCATAGGGTGTGCCCACCCTGGTGCCCTACTCCGTCTCTGCTTCGTGTTTCCGTGTTGCTCCAGGAAAAATAGGCATATTGACTTTTGTCCCGTCCAATTCCGAGAATATTGATTTTCTGCCTTTTCTGGAACAAAAAACAGAAGAAAATAGGCAACTGGCATTGTGGCATCTTGTTAATAGGTTAGTCCCAGAAAACATATAAAATACCTCAAAGTGTTGACAAAGCAAAGCAAAGTAGATACTAAACAAGCATGGAACATCAAAAATTATAGATACGTTTGCAACGTATCAAGAAGTATCCCACCAACTTCAAGGCACCCAAAGAGATCGAGAAGTACAATCCAACGTACAACCCAGTGGTGTGGCTGGACACATACCTCATGGTGATGGGAATCGCTGGCCACACCGACCTGCTAGCCGCTCGCTACCTCCCCCTAATGATGGAAGGCGTGACCCGGCAATGGATCGACACACTCCCTGCCGACAGCATTAACTCATGGGAAGAGATGCGGGATGCCTTTGTCAGGAACTTCGAGGGCTCCTACACCCGTGCAATCACCATTGAGGACCTGGAGTGATGCATCCAGGACAGCGTGAGTCGACCCGCCACTGGATCCAGAGGTGGCAGGAACTATGGATCAACGCCTCCGGCATTCACCAGGACACGGCAATCCACTACTTAAAGAACGTGTGCCGGTACGAACCCCTGGTCACCAAGATCAAGAGGGTCTAAAGGATGCTCGACAACATCCCTGGCCTCCTCGAGATTGCCAAGCGCTACGAGGAGGAGGACCCCAACCAGGAATGTCACATCCCAAGATTTTCCAAATCTTGTAATGTGAAAAATAAATAAACAAAATAAATCTTTGTTGAAAATCAGGGTGAAAAGAAACTTTTGTTTCTAAAAGGAAACTTAAAATCCCATCTTGAACAAACTTTGGTTAAAGTTTGAATTCAACAAATTCAAATCAAGTAAAATGCATTCCTCAATGAATGTATCTGGAAATTTGAACACTTGGAAAATAAATCCAAAACCCTAAACCCTAATGGAATAAAAACCATTTCCAAGTTATCCCCAAGCCTATGGATTTGAACCATATGAAAAATTGATCAACAAACATTCACAAATGATCAAGAAAGACAAATAGAAATAATATAAGACCATAGAAATTGGTTTCACTTAATTTGGAACCATAAATAAAAATCTTATGGATTTAATAAAGGAATTGAATTTCCAAAGCCATTAAAGCCCTCATCTAAAATCCATACCAAGTGGTGAACAATAGATCCTAAAAGGATTCAAAAGGATAAACAAATAATAAATAAGATTTCACAAATTGGAATCACCCAAGTTTGGATCTATAAATAAAAAGATATGGATTTTATAAGACAAAGATAAAAATATTAAATAAAGAATATTTAAAGACCAATCAAATCTTCGCCTAATCCATTAAGTAAATGGAGTGAATATAATCCCAATCCAAATAAAATAAAAGGATAAAGAATATTCCAAATAAAAATAAAATGGCAATAACCATTCTATCCCTATCTTAATAAGGACAAATCTCTAAATAAGAATACATGAGAAAATGATATTTGGAATTCACCCAAGTGGAGTAAAAGTTGTTTAATCAACTTAAATAAAATAAAACCTCCAAATAAAAATTTGGGAATTAAAACTATATTAATTTCCATTGGAATTAAAACAATTACCCAATCTTAAATGATTATTAAATCATATTAGAATACTTTCCAAATAATTCAAGATGAATTATTTGAACCAACTAAACAAATAAAAACCTACTGAAAGGAATTGGGAAGTTTAAAGAATTTAAATGGAAATTTTATTAATTAATTAAACCCTATTTTATTAAATAACTAGAGATCCATTTTATTTAATTATTAAATGGATCCTAGAATAAAAATAATAAATTATTTTGAGATTTGGTTTATGTTGATAAACAGAACCAAATTCAAATGAAAAGTTGAGTGTTTGTTTGAATTGTTTGATTTGTTTGAATGCTTGAATAATTGATTGAATTTCAAAAGAGAAATAGATTTGGAAAATTGGAAAAAGAAAGCAGACAGAAAAAAATAGAGCAGCCCACCTTTTGGCCCAACTAGCCCAACAGCAGCCCAGTCCAGCCCAGCTTCTTTTCCCCCGAAGGATAACGTTTTGCACCCAGATTCTGACCCGCTAAGTCCCTGACTGGTGGACCCAACCCCATTTCTTTTTCCACTGACGGCTGGACCCTACTCTGCCCTGTTCATCGTCCTCCCTGCGACTCCTTCTCCCCTCACCACGCGGCCGTTTCTGCCGCTGATTTCTCTGGCTTAATTCGCCTTAATGCCTGAGTAACTCCTCGCCTTGACCATGCTCGATAAAACGCCAGCGTTCTCTCCCCCGTTTCCCTCTGTCTCCTCCCCGAAGCTCGCCCCCAGGCCGCTCCAATTTCTCCCCGAACCGCCTCTGTCCGACGACGCTCCGACGCCGATTCCGGCAGCCCCTCGCCGCCCCTCTCCTCCCCGACCAAGCTCACACCTTCCCCACTCCCAGGAGCATCTCCCAGCACTTTCCATTTACCCGCGGGCGCCCCAGAACGCCGTCTCCAGCAAACCACTGAGCGCCGCCGTCTCTGCCATTCTCCGTCGAGTTCCTCCGGTAAGACCAGACCACCCCTTATCCTTCTGATGATACGCCTGTGTTCAGTGCACACGCCCGCATCTAACGCCACCTCTATTTTCCTCTGGCGTGCACCGTAGCCTCGCCACCGTCTTCAACAGAGAGCACCCGACGGCAGCAAGGACTCCGACGAGCAATTATCTGCAACCCTGTGCGCCCCTTCGTCAACCGCGAGCAGGTTGAGCATCCCCACGTCACTGCGATCACTGTGAGCCATCTCATCTTCTTCCTTGCTTCCTCTAGCTCCAGCTCCGCCACTAGCCGAGCGTCACCGCCGCGCGCTGCCGCTGAGCGCCGCCCGAGTTAGGTCAGATCGACGCTAGCCGTTGGATGCATATCGTAGGGTTACAATAGATGACTTAACGAACCGTTTTTGGTAAATCTGCGCCGCACGATCTACCTAGATCCAACGGTCTGCAGCGTGATCCACCCCGAACCGGTACCAGCCAGTCGTTTTACGCCACGTGGCCAGGTCTGTTTTAAAACAGAATATGAAAACAGATTTTGATGCCATTTTCAAACCTTTGTATCTTTTGATCCACACGTCCAAAAATTACAAATTTTATGTCATTAGATTCAGGAGAACAAGCCCTAGCCAACCATACCCTTGGTTTAGAAAATAGTATTTGTTAGATTGTTTGATTATGCAGAAACATTTGATTGCTTGTTTAGGTTAGAAAAATTGTTTAAAAATGATTTTAGGGTTAAAACCTTTGCAAATTGGTTTGTTGTGACCTTACTGACCCTAGAGACCAACCCATGTTTTGGAAAATGAATTTGGAAAAGTTTAGAATGGATTACTTGGTTTAGTCCATTTCTAGCTAATTAAAAACTATTGTTTTGTTTATGAAAATGGTTTTAAATGGAAAACTTTGGAGAAAATGTTTTGGACCAAACCTACTGACCCAAACACCAAGTTTTGCAATAGCAACTCATTTGGTGAAACAAAATAATGATTCTTGATTTAAAACCATTTCTAGTCAAATAGAAATGTGGTTTATTTGTTAAAAATGATTTTGGAAGAAAACCTTTGGAAAATGTTTTGTTTTAAACTCACTAACCCCAAACCCAAGTTTTGTGTTTTGAAAACATATTGGGTGAACCCTAGAGAATAAAGCCTTAGTAAAAATATTTCTACACCTCATAAAATGATACTTTGTTTTGAAAATGGTTTTGAAGTGAAACCTCTTTTGCAAATGATTTTGCCACTTGACAAAATGACCATTAGATGTACCCAAATGTCTATGACCAACTAGGAACCACTTTTTCAAACAAAACAAAGTTTGGCATGCTTGCATGTATTGCTTTGACTTTGCCTTATGTGTGTTGTTTTGCTTGATTGGTAGATTGAGTTTGTGCCTTGTTTGATTGGATTGTAGTGACTTGACGAGTGTGATTGTTGCAAGGACAAGGAGTGAACCTATACCCTCTACCAAAAAGGCAAGTGATGCTTCATACTTTTGTCCCATTATTTTCACTATGCATTAGTAATATTTCTAAGTAGGACTTGCATGGAATTTTATTTTGCTAAGTATAGACCTTGCTATGGGAAAACCTAGTAGATGAAGCCTTAGTAAAAATTTCCTAAGTTAAGATTCCTACTACTATCATGCTTAGCTTAGCTAATAGAAAACAAGGGTGGAATATATATTCATGCTATGGAAAAATTTCTAAGTCTGTGGACTTATGTTTTGTTTAAACAAACAACTAAGTGAATGAATCACCTGGGTGGAATGGAAGGAATGGTTTGTGTTGAGTGGTTCACAAGGCCATAGACCTGGCTTGTGTATCTCACTTGTGGATGGCCACCCAGGAACAAAGAGATTCGAGATGTCAAATGTTGAGAAGCTTCAAGTGCAGCCACTTGGCAATATGGGCTCTGCCTGGATCATATAGGTTGCAATAACTTAGCCAAATGGACAGTTGGTGGTAGGGGATTGATAGGTTGGAACGTGTCCATGTTAGTCTAAGGGAAGGCTTCTGAAAGATCTTGTCTTGGTGAAACCAAGTCTTATGGGGAAAGTGCACCACCTCTGCAGAGTGAAAAATCTAAGTACTTAGCCATGTCCCTGGAAAAGGACAATTTGAGCATCAAGACATGGGAAGCTATCAAGAATCTCCTCATCCCAATTTCTAAGTTAAAATCTTGTGGGTGAACAAGGGTTAAAGGATCTTCAGTCTTTGATTAGTAGATGCCTCGAGAAGGATCTTCAGTCTTTGATTGGTAGATGCCTTGGGAAAGATTTTGTCAAGCAAAAACTTAGTGTTTTCAAATGATAAGGAAAAATCTATTTTGAGCAATGCAAGCCTCAACTCCACATAGCCAAATGCATATAGATGATAGACTCCACTATACAACCATAGTATCACTTGCCAATACAATTCAAATGTATTGACCCTTGTGGCTGTAACTTGTAATGTTGCAGGTTTGATTGTTTTTAGTGAAGATTGATTCATTAGGATTACAAAGTCTACAACCAACATCTGCCTGTGGCACTTTGAAGATGAAGGACCCCATGCTTATAGTTATTCCGCTGCAATGTAATGTAATAGCCAAATGAGCTATGTTTGATGTAATAAAATTAATTTATTCCTGGTTATAAAGTTGTATTATGACCTTTGTTTCTTGATATTACATCTAAACTGTGGATGCTAGCTATTGATCCAGGGACTAGCATTGTAAACACAGGGGGATCAATCTTATTAAAGGTTGGGGACCCTACAAGGAATCTGACGACGAGTCGGGAGGAAGAAGCCGCATCAGCAGCCACGACAACGGGCGACAGCGTGACGTGCGCTACAGCAACACCCGCCTCACCGGCAAGCGCCACAATGGCGGGCGAGTCGACTTCGTCGCTAACACCAGTTACGGCCAACATGACCCGAAGAACTTCCACCGCGACGGAGGAAACAACCGCGACAGCGGAAACTACCACGCCAACAACGCGGCGAGGCCGAAATTCAACCTCACCGCCCTGCTCAACCAGCCCTGCGTCAGGAGGGAGGGAAAACCCGCCACCCACACCACCAAGGACTGCCATTCTCTAAAGGAGATCGAAAAGGCAAGGCGAGCTAGGGAGGACCCCAACAACAACCCACCAAGGGACAACAGTAATACCGGTGGGTCGGAAACGCTGTCGGCTCGCTACACACCTTCACCGGGCTCGGTACTCGCACGCGCGGTCGCTGTCAATGCGGTGACCCAAGTTGACATCCCCCGCTTCCTCAATTGGTCCGAGCAAAGCATCACCTGGATTCGCCAGGATCACGCACCTTGGATCGAATACCCAGGGCGAGTCGCCCTGGTGATCAGGCCCAAAGTGGCCGACTACTAACTGCCCAAGACGCTGATGGACGACGGAAGTTCCATCAACATCATGTACTTGGACACATTCAAGAGGCTGCACCTCCCGGAGTCAGCAATTGAGTCGACACTCACCACCTTCCACGGCATCATCCCCGGTCGGAAGGCATATCCGATCGGCAAGGTGACGCTGCCAGTCACCTTCGGCACACCAGCGAATTTCCGCACCGAGCGGATCGTCTTCGAGATGGTGAACTTCAACAGCCCCTACCACTGTGTCTTAGGGCGCCAGGCATTCGCCAAGTTCATGGTGACCCCGCATTATGCCTACAACATGATGAATCTCCCAGGGCCAAGCGGCATCATCAACATCCATGGCGACCCCGACATGGCCATGGACTACGAAGACAAAGGCGTCGAGATTTCTGACACCGTCATCACCGCGGAAAAAAACCACACAGACGAGCTCGCGAAATATGCGAGCAACATCGACAAGGACAACCCCACCATTCTGAAGAAGCCAACCGCCACGAGCTCCATGTTCGAGGCGACCACGCGCACCCGCACCGTCGAGCTCGTCCCGGGCGACTCCAGCCAGACGGTCACCATCGGGGCGCACATGAGCCCTGCATAGGAAAGCGCGCTCATCGGGTTCCTCCATGAGAATCGCGACATCTTCGCATGGAAACCATCTGACATGCCAGGTGTCTCGAGGGAACTTGCTGAGCACAAACTCAAAACCGACCCCAAAGTGCGACCAGTAAAGCAATCGCTGCGCCCTTCAATGAAGAGCTCCGCCGAGCAATCGTCGAAGAAGTATAGCGCCTGCTAGCCGCAGGCTTCATTCGGCCCATCAAGTACTCCAAGTGGCTGGCAAACCCAGTCCTGGTCCTGAAAAAGAACAACACCTGGAGAATGTGTATCGATTACACCAACCTCAACAGCACCTGCCCAAAGGAGGAGTCCGTCCTACCGTGCATCGACCAAATCAGTGATTCGACCGTGGGATCGGAGTCGCTGTGCTTCCTCGACGCGTATTTTGGCTACAACCAGATCAAAATGGTGGTCGAGGATGAGGAGAAGACGGCATTAATCACGCCATTCGACGCCTTCTGCTACACGGCCATGACGTTCGGCCACATGAACACCGGCGCCACCTACCAAAGGTGCATGCAAGAATGCCTCGCGGACAAAATTGGTCGCAACATCTACGTCTACATCGACAACGTGGTGGTTAAGTCCACTCGCCAGGACGACCTGTTCGTTGATCTGGCCGAGACCTTCACAAATCTACGGAGGTACAACATCAAGCTCAACCCAGGGAAGTGTACCTTCGGCGTTCCCACCGGATAGCTCTTAGGATACATGGTCTCCAAGCGAGGCATTGAGGCAAACCCCA
The DNA here is from genome assembly GCA_916181665.1 of Avena sativa. NCBI lineage: Eukaryota > Viridiplantae > Streptophyta > Magnoliopsida > Poales > Poaceae > Avena > Avena sativa. The sequence continues at coordinate 493,807,614 of OV702290.1, read as the reverse complement.
CCAAGATCGACACCATCACGCGGCTCGGGAAACCCGAGTGCCTACATGACGTCCAGAAGTTGGCCGGGCAAGTCGCGACTCTCAGCCTCTTCATTCCCTGGCTAGGCGAAAAGGCAATGCCCCTCTACCGCTTGATGCGCAAGAACCCAATGTTCCAATGGGATGCAGAAGCAGACAACACGCTCAAAGCACTCAAAGAAGTGCTAATCGTGGCTCCACTACTCACTGCCCCAGTCGACAAAGAGCCAATGCTCATCTACGTCGCGGCTACCACTCGAGTCCTCAGCGCCGTGATGGTCGTAGAACGACCAGAAGAGGCAAGGAGCGCCCAATACAACGCCCTGTCTACTACATCAGCATGGTCTTGACGGATTCAAGGCAGCGCTGCCCGCAGTACCAGAAACTGGTATACGCGGTATTCCGAGCCCAGCGGCGACTCCCGCACTACTTCCAAGAGCACCCAATCACGGTCATATCCTATGCGCCACTACAGGACATCATCCTCAACTGCGAGGCAACCGGGCGAGTGGCCAATTGGGTTGTCGAAATCGGCGTCCACAACATCAAGTACGAGCCACGGAAAGCGATTAAGTCGCAAACCTTGGCTGATTTCCTCACAGACTGGGGAGAAGCACAGCAGCCGGAGAAGCTCACATACCTCCACTACTGGTCGCTCCACTTTGACGGGTCCAAGAACGCCGACGGCGCCGGGGCCGGGGTCATACTGACCTCCCCCAAGAGAGACAAGCTCCGCTACGTGCTCCACCTCTACTTCAAGCCCTGCACCAACAACATGGCAGAGTACGAGGCCCTCCTTCATGGCATGCGGGCTGCCAAGGAGTGAACATCAACTTCCTACAGTGCTACGGCGACTCCGACCTAGTCGCCGGCCAAGTTGTCGGGACCTGCGATGCCGTCTCCTTGACAATGATAGCATACCGCCAAGCGGTGGACCAGCTGGGAGGACACTTTGATGGTTACTCAGTCGAGTGGATCGGTAGGCAAAAGAATGAGGAAGCAGACGCCCTCTCCCGCATCAGCTCTGCCAGGCAAATGCCACCTGCAGTAGTCTTCCTCGACATCATCCACAAGCCGTCAGTCTCCCCGCCAAAGGAGATCGACATCGGGATACCACTGCAGCCCGAGCCTGCCCTCGTTGCCATGGTCACAGAGCCTAGTGACCGGACTGCCCCATATGTCGCCTTCCTCGAGCACAAGATCCTCCCAAGCGACGAGACGGAAGCGCGAATGATTGCACGTCGCTGCAAATCCTTCGTCATCATCAATGGAGAGCTCCACAAGCACATCATGACCGGCGTGTTCTAGCGCTGCGTACAGCCAGAAGAAGGACGCAATATCCTCCAGGACATCCCCACCGGCGACTGCGGCCATCACGCCGGCGCCAAGTCGCTGGTCGCCAAAGCCATGCGGCATGGCTTCTACTGGCTCACCGCGCACGCCGACGCCGCCGACATCGTCCAACAATGCGTCGGGTGCCAGAAGTACGCCAAGCAGACGCATCTCCCTAGTTCGGCACTCAAGACCATCCCCATTACCTGGCCATTCGCCGTATAGGGCATGGACATGGTTGGCCCGTTCAAGAAGGCCCCATCCGGCTTCACCCACCTCCTGGTCACGGTCGACAAGTTCACCAAGTGCGTAGAAGCAAATCCGATCAAAAGGTGTGACGGCAAGACAACCACCAAGTTTCTCCGCGAACTCATCTACCGATATGGCTACCCGCACAACATCATAACGGACAACAGCACCAACTTCGCCAAGGGCACGATGGCAGAATTCTACGAAGAACACAACATACGACTTGACCTTGCCTCAGTCGCCGACCCGGAGTCGAATGGCCAAGCGGAACATGCTAATCAGAACGTCCTCCATGGGCTCAAGCCGCGACTTCAAGTACCCCTCGAGCGAACACCAGGATGCTGGGTCGAAGAGCTCCCTTTCGTAATATGGGGGATCCGCACCACCGTCAACCGCTCCATGGGATTCACGCCCTTCTTCATGGTGTATGGTGCCGAGGCCGTAATGCCAACCGACTTGGAGCACGATTCACCTCAAGTCGCCTACTACGTCGAGGCGACAAACGAGATCGCCCGCCAAGACAGCGTCGACCAACTCGACAAAGCATGCGACCTAGCTCGCTCCCGCACCACCATATACCAGCAGGGACTCCGCCGCTACCACAACCGCCGAGTGCGGACCCGCACCTTCCAAGAAGGCGACTTGGTCCTACGACTGGTCCAGGACAAGAAGGGCATGCACAAGCTTTCCCCCCATGGGAAGGGCCATTTGCCATAGGGCGTGTCCTCAGCAACGACGCCTACTACCTCATCGACATAAGGGGCAATGGCCAGCTCGAAGTCAGGAGGCCATGGAATGTAAACCTCCTCCGAAATTTCTATACATAGAACTCAAACTTGTACTCAGCTGCTATATAATGAAATACATTCGAATCGCACAAATTGTGTCTACTCGCCATCTTCTTGTGCCACTCGCACTCATACATTCAGCAATATGCTACCTACGGAAGTCAACCCTTGGTTGAGCGACCAGCACGGCTAAGTAGTGTGACCCAAGGGCACCAAAGATATTCGGGCTTTGTGTCGTCCACAAAAAACGCCAACCCGGAGCCACCATCGGAGTCGCCCCGCTCGACTGGCCCGCCGGGCCAATACGACCGATTAACACTTCCCATAGTGACATGTCCTCCCCATCCTCGTGCAAAGCGACTCGAACGGTTAAGTACCACGCATGGGGATTTCGCAACAAGAAAACCTCACGCGGCTCGGGAACACACCAAGTAAGAGAGCTGCCTTGGACTCGCCACGCGACTGGCTCTCCGAGCCAAGGGAAGAGACGCGTTATAAACAATGGATTAGGCCTTACAATAGGCACACACCCGAAACGGCTAAGTACCACGCTCGGGGACTCGCCTAAATCGACCCCACTCGCATTTGGGGACTGGCCCAACACACCATGGCAAATCAGTCTCAACCAAAACAAAAATCCAAAGCGAACAGACATACACATAAACGAGTTATACCCCACTAAAGGGCGGACGCACCCAGGGACTCGCTCAAACAAAAAGTCAACATATCACACGACTAACCATGCATTGCGAGTCGATTGGCTCCCCTTTACTTCCATACATAAATATTGTTCACATTACAAAAGTGGCCACTTGGCATATCTTACAAAAAGCCCCCAGGGCCGCTATCTATTTTGCAGGCCCCGATGAAGAAGTGCCGCCACCGCCCTTGACACGGACGTATGGCTCCCATGAATTTGTCGGGTAAGTCGTCAGCGACTTCGACAGCGCCGGCCGGAAGGGTTGCTCCGATTTTAGGTCACAATGCTCCGGCTCGGGGTCGCCAGGCACCACCATAGTCTCCTGGTACGGTAGAAAGCCCCCCATCGCCAGCACACGATCTGCGAAGGGAGCAGCCTTGGCGGTCAGCCTCAACACCTCCGACATCTCCACCGAGCCAGTCGTCGAAGGATAGCCGCTGGTGATGTCGTCGAGGTCGAAGTCATCAGGGACATGCGCGAGCCCCAGGCTCAACGCCGTGGTGGCCCCGCGCCTGAAGGCCAAACATGCCATCCATTCTACAACGGCAGGCGCCTCCTCCAGGTAGTGCCATACTTCAGTCAATCCCCCAGGTATAACCTTGGTGGGGGACATTCCTTGAAGCACCGCCTGGACGCACAACGCTGAGGCGGTGGCCGCGTTCACCACCGTGGTCACGCATTACGAAGCGTCGAAGGTCTACACTACCGGATCGCCTTTCCCTATCACAGCTGCAATGTCAGGCAACAACGTCACTACGGACTCACCCACTCGGGGATTCACCGCATACATCAAAGAGGAAAGAAACCACTCACCAAGGAGCTTCCGACAGTTCTCAGTGACATGCTTCTCAAGGGCAGCAAGGTCGCCCTGTAGCCCAAGGATGATTGAATTGCAGCCTTCTGTTCCTCCTCCGCTGCAGCGACCGTGGCCTTGGCCCTCTCCTCAGAAGAGATCATCGATGACTTTGCCTCCTCCAACTCCTTCACCAACGAGTCGATATGCCCATTCGCCATGTCCAGCTCCGCAGCTGGGACGTACCCTTCTCGGGCCTTGGCAATAGCAGCCAGAAGACCATCTATAAAGGAATAGCAAGAAAAGTTAGTCTCCCGTAACTACCAGCAGCTCATTGTAGTCAAGTAAAACAAACGTTCACCAGCAGTCTCCTGGAGTCACCGGTTAGCTTCCTGCGCCACGTGCAAGTCACGCTCAAGGCGCTCCTTCGCGGCTTGCCGATTAGCCGATTCCCTCTGCAAGCCCTGCAAGTAGCATGAAGAATCAGCAACTGCAAAAAACACAATTCAGTGCCTAGCCGCTGAAATTCAGCGACTAGACACTCGGGGACTGGCGACTAGAAGAAATCCAGTGCCTAGCCGTTGAAATTCAGCGACTAGACACTCATGGACTGGAGACTAGAAGAAACTCAGTGCCTAGCTGCTGAAATTCAGCGAGTAGACACTCGGGGACTGGACATACCTGAATGGCGGCGCCGAGCATGCCATGAAGTACGATGGTGTCCATCAAAGGTACCACGAACGATGTGCGCCCACGCCACGACCCAACATCTTTGTCGAGGATTTCTGGAACTTGCGGAGATTGGCTCTCCGCCACAAGCGGAGACCCCTTCGTCATGAAGCGTGGAAATGATGTTGCCGCCCTTGCCGAAGCACCAATTGGTGGAGCAAGCAGTTCTGCCGCCGACGCCCCCGTGGCTGGCTCCGATTGGGCGGGCATCACTGCTTTAGCACGAGCAGCAAGGGCACCCTCCCCCGTGATGTCCTCTGTCGCGACACCAGCAACATCTCCTCTGCTCTTCTTCTCCTTCGCGCCCTCAGCTGGCTCAGCCTCCTCAATAGGCTTCCTCTTCCTGGAAAGGTCGGCCTCCTCTACGTCAAGGACCAGTGGGATTTGAGCCACCAAGGGGCGACCTATCTTCTTGGCGCCGGACCAGCAAAATCACCAAGTCAGCGAGGCACTCATATTGGGAAAAACCCAAGAAAGGAAAAGAAAATTGCGACTCACTTGGCAACTGGAAGAACGCATAGCCCCATGCTGATGTGGGCGGGCTTGTCTAGCTCCGGGCCCAGCTTACACGTGATACCCTTCTCGAAAACATCTGAGGCCCATGACACCGTGGGCTTCTTCGATGATGAAGCCGCGGTCGCAGGAACCTCCGACCTAGACGACGCGATGGTCCCTGCCGGTTGAGGTGACATTGGCGCCGCGCCCCCTGTGGCCCCCTACTCCACCATAACCGAAGTTGTTGGCGCGATCGCCGCGAGTGGAAGTTCTACCGCCACTGCCGCGCCCGCGACCTCCGGTCCCATTGTCGGAGTCGCGCCCTCCGGGATCTCATGCGAGGTCTTGGTCACGTCATCATCAGAATCATTGTCCGACCCAAACACCACCGCTGATCTGGGTGGCGGCGCCGGCTTCAGAGTCGGCTTCTTCGCGGGTGACTTTGTTTTGCGCACGGGTTTTGCAGGCATAGCTACTCGCCGTGAGCTTTGTTCCTGCAAAATCTTGTCGTCTTCGTCGCGCTCTTCAAGACCGCGACTCGCCTCGATCTCGTGTTGCTTCTGCATGCGAGTCTTGCAAGACACGGGGGCTGGGGGAGGGACATCCCTTTCTGCCTCCTCGCTCTCGGAGGATTTTCCTTCGACCCCCTCCTCGAGTTCCTTGGGGACCTCCTCGTCGAGCAGGGGGATCCACCCCTCGAGGACCTGAAATAACTAAGAACAGCCACATATGAGCATCATAATCAAATAAAATGGCTACGAGTAAATCTAACAAGAGTGGCCTACCGTGGGAGCTTCCTTCTTCCCGGGCACATACGGAGCGAGCCTGGCCGACATGGTTGTAAATTCCGTGTTGGTGATCTTCTTCAAAGCGACCTTATAATCCGCAGCTTCCCATGCCTCCTTGCTGGTCCAGGAGGGATCATTCTTCCTGGTGTACTCATACATCCAATGGGGCCGGGTCGCCAACAGGATCAAGCGCCGCCCGAGCCAACAGTTGTACAAATTGATTGTGGACAATCCCCGGTCCTTTAGCTTCTGGATCTGGTCCATCATCTCTGCGACGGCCATCCTCTGATTGTCGGGAAGCTTGACCGCTATCAGCCGGCGGGGTTCGCTTCTTTCCCTGATGTATTCGGGGAGCGCTACTTCACCGGAGGGAGTGGATTCTTTCACATAGAACCAACTCTTTTTCCACTCGCTCGCGGCCTTTTCGGCAGCAGGAGCTTGAAAAAGCTGGCCTTCGGCTTCAATTGGAACGTGATGCCACCTGCCGCCAAGACCGGACCGCCGGATCCATCGCGTCCGATGCAGTCGTGGAACAGCTCCAGACACATCGGAAAATACGGCCTGCATTTGAGGTAGCATTCAAAGAAGGCGACGAAGATCACCAGCTGCTCGATGCTGTGTGGACCCAAGTCCGATGGCTTGATCGCGTAATATGCGCAGAACTGCCAGAAGAAGACCGAGGTGGCAAATCCCAAGCCCCTCTCCAAGTGGCTTGGGAAGCAGATGAACTCGTCGGTTCGTGGTCTCGGCTTGACCTAGGACGACACGGGAATCCTCAAATTCCCCTTGCAGAGGACCCCCGCATATTTGAATGACTTGAGTTGCACCACAATGCATTTGGACTTTCCCCACAAATCTTTCGGAGGCGCCATCAGAAAAGGAGCAAGATCACACGGTCTAGGGAATCTGGATCAAGGAGAGGCGGAGGGAATGAATGCGCGAAGATGAGGAGTGCGGGAAAAGGTTGCAGGACCATTCCGTCGCTCTCCTTATAAAGAATTATTACCCGCCAATCTCGGTATAGCTGTTACCTACGGTAATCCTGCCGAAGTTACTGTTGGATTACCCAACGGATAGTTTGACCAAGCCGACGGTCCAACTCCTTCCACTCGACTCGCCTGGAGCTATACCCTGTTTGGTCGGTGGGGTAGCGACACGGTAGTGATTGCATTCGCCAAAGCTATGACTAGAAACCCAGTGGAAAATTTCCTCGGTTCTCGACCGAGTCCATCAATGATCCTTGAAGGAAAAAAATGAAAAAATAAATAAATGAAGATCCATATAACAAGTCCTTGGCATGGTCTCATTACTATTTTATGAATTTTCTTGAAATACAATGATTGGATTAGAAGTGTTTTTGATAGTCTTGATTTACTGATGTGGGTGTCAATAAGACACTTCACTGTTATGCTACTTAGGACATGAACTCTCTTACTCAATTTTGCTATTAAAACATCCTTGTGTTCCTTGGCAGGCTAAGAGTTAACTAGAAGAATTGGATTGATTATTACACTTCTAGTTATTTATACTTATATTAAACTCTACTTTGATTGCCTTGATTTACCGAATCTTGTATAGTGTTCTTGTCATCTCTCTAACTTTGATGAGCCTTTCAAATAGATGAAGTTTTGGACGTATATGACTGCCATCCGTAAGTGAATTCATATTCTCATTGACGCCCTTACTTTACAAAAGTAAGGATATACAAAACTTACTAAAAGGCTCAATAAGAGGATCACAAGTTTGCTTTAAAGCTAGATTCACTTTTTGACATGGAGCATTGAAGTTTTAATTAATATTTTATGGATTAACATAACTAAGATTGTGTTGCCTTGTATGAATATGTTATTTCTTACTTTGATCCTGGAGGGAAAATAAAGATACAAGGCATTGATCCTCTACATCCGGTATTATACTTTTTGTTTCAATTTTGCCTCATTTTTGTTATCGAATCGTGTCTCATGAACATGATGACCTTGTCCATAAGCCACTTTATTGCTCGGGACGAGCAAGATTCTAGCTTGGGTAAATTGATGAGTCCAAAATTTATGTATATTTAAGTATACAAATTATTCATACTGTCACTCATTACATGCTAAATCTATCTATAACTATGTCTATTATGTATGATTACTAGTTCTCATTCAATTTCACATGGTCTTTGCACAACTAGTAGTTTTATTAGGATTTTATTACCTTTTTCTTGTTTTTGATTTGTGTGTAGATTCAATGGAGAATCATGGATAGATGGAGCCAAGATGATTCAATATGGAGGAGTTGCAGGCACCACACTTAGCCATTTGAGGGGAGGAAAAGTTGATTATTCTATCAACTCCAAATGATTATCCAAGGTCATGGTGTTGTATCCCTCGTCCATACGAATCCAACGAGCCAAAGAACACCCAAATCGGAGTTCATATGAAGAAATGGCGGTCAAAATATGAAAGCTACCGCACCGTTAACGACCAGTGGTACAGGCGGAGCCCGCCCGTACCGTCCCCCCGTACCACGAGCCTGGACGCACGGAAACAGCTATTCTGGACGCGTTTCTTCACAGAATCCGTCTCTGTTTGTTCCTAGACCTTCCTTAGGTCATAAGAAACATACTGGGAGCTATTGGAGGCACCCCTAGGCCTATATAAAGAGCCAAGGAGCCAAGGGAGAAGGAGACCTCTCCACATACCTCCATGGTGGAGCCCTGCCGCCTTGGAAACTCTATAGCTGCCGCCTCCAGAAGATCTCCACCATCACCATTGTTCAAGAGGATAAGGGACTTGGATCTTGAAGGCCTCAACACCGATCTACATCACCATCATCATCACCAACGTCTCCAACACTGATCCACTTCATCTACTTGGTTGTAATACAAACCCTAGTGTGGATTTTCACTTGTATTCGATTGTACTCTCATATCCCATCCATATGATTTCCATGATGTTGATTTCCTTTATATGTGAGTAGATCCTTTGTTCTTGAGGAGATTGAGAAACCCTAGCACCATTATGAACTTGTAATAAAGATGATCTATTCTTATGTCCGTATAACTTGCTTATCTATGATATAATTATGATTTGTGTTTGATCTCTCTCTTTAGATGATATGTGAAGTCGACCACATATCATTTTCCTTCGGGACTAAAGGGAGGGAGAAATCCTTTGGACGTGTCTTGGAAGCGTACGCGGAATGCCCCGTGATAGATTGGCGCCGACTCGTAACCTACAAGGTCAAAGGGGGATTAAAGAGGGACTCCCTAAGCTAATTACGATATCCATGAGGAAACCCTTAATTATGGTGGTTTGTATGGGTGATTGCTCTCAGACATCGCAGTGGTTATTTAGAGGTGACCTCACACTTGGCTCAACAAAGTGGCTTCCTACGAGCCTTGTCATGAACATCTTATTATGCGGCTCTCTCCACACATATCATGACACAAGAAGTATGTTATCTTGATGACATATAATAATAATACTATGCTAGTGGTGTATCCTACATCCCCTAGAATGTTTTAGCCCTATTGAGTTCAACCATGCTTTCATAAAATCTTGTTACTTGTTTTCTTTTACTTGTTTTAATTACTTTTATGTAAACAATCATAAACCTTTAAAACACCCTTTACTTGAGACCAAAGGTAACTTACAAGTACTCTATAGTGAATAGTAATGAGGGGCATAAAGACCTTTACCAATAGCTCTTTGTGGGTTCCATATCTTTACTTCGAAACTAGCTACAATTGATCTGTGCACTTGCAGTCATCAACCCTCCATCGCCCAGGATCAAAGAAGTCTACCATGTTCCAAAAGTCAGAAGCTTCTAGTGCAACCACAATACATATGAGCTCTGTCTTGGCCTAGTACTTAGTAGGAAACCTCACCTAGGTACCATGGATTTTTGGCACGGGTGGATCCGGAAAAGGTAGAGGGGCTACTAAGGGAAAGCATCACCATTGTCTTGTTTGTAAAAGGACTTGATCGTGGATTGTGGGTAAAGTGTACAAACCCCCGAGAGTAATCAATTTGATCGATCAAGCATGTTCATGGAAAAGAACAATTTTGAACGTCTGGAGGATGGACCCTCTAAAGGATTTACTCTCTCCTTTTCTAAGGAACTGTTTTAAAACTCTATGGTTGTGGACTCGTCCATAGATATGAATTTGGTTTGCATGGTGTACTCCATGTGTTAGGTTGAGGGATGGTAGCATGGTGGATTCTAGTAGGATAAAAAAATTCCTGTCTACTTTTTGACTTATAAAAAATGGCTTTACGCAAATAAACCTTAAGCCTTGTCTTGTCAGCCTTATGCATGTAGAGATAGGCTAATTCTTTTCCTTGGTGTAATTTTCTAATACATTCAAAGTCTTGACCAACTCGTTTGGTTGCACGTTTAATGTGGAGAATCTGAAGATTAGTGAGAGGTGCGTAGAATTCATGGGTCTACACTAAATAAGCCTTAGGTGTTGATGGAATCAAGATTATTTTAAGTTTATGTTGTTTTATTTGAGCTAGCTATAAGCTATGCAAGTATGTAATAAATTAAACTCTGGATTATTCGTGTAATAATAACTTGTGTTTTACATGGCATTTCATCGACTGCGAGTGCTAGCTAATGATCCAGGGACTATCATGCTAATCACAGGGACCTAGGATCTTTGACGATCCTAGGTCATTATAATATGTCTATCGTCGAGGAGTCTCATCTTGTGGAAGGAATAGTGGATGAGGGTGATTAAGGATGACAATGAGCAGAGTAGAGTGTGAGATCCAGGCACATGGCTTAATAGGATTGATAGGATACCCATATCAACAAGTTGCAATTTCTTTTCCGGAAGCTCATTCGAAAAGAACTCTAAGGTTAAGCGTGCTTGTCCTAGAGCAATTCTAGGATGGGTGACCGACCGGGAAGTAGGTAACCGGGTGCGCACGAGTGAGGACAAAGTGTGTAGAAAAGACTAGTGTTGGTCTGTGGGGCCAGTCTAGATATCCTATTAAGCTGCCAGGAGTGACACCCCCCGGGCCCAGGAGTGGACGGGGTGTTACAAGTGGTATCAGAGCCGACCCTTGCGATTACACGGGTGTGTGCGGGTCAGTGGCGGGACATGTGGAGCATGGCGCGTGTGGCCCGGAGTGGACACGGCATGGCACATGTGCCGGCACTAGACGCACAGACGCGTGCCAAGAGGAAACGTTCCTGGGGTGTGCTTGATCGGTGAGGGCATCGATCTTCTAAAGTGTGGGTGTATGTGAGATCCAGACACATGGCTTAATAGGATTGATAGGATACCCATATCAACAAGTTGCAACTTCTTTTCCGGAAGCTCATTCGAAAAGAACTCTAAGGTTAAGCGTGCTTGGCCTAGAGCAATTCTAGGATGGGTGACCGACCGGGAAGTGGCTAACCGGGTGCGCACGAGTGAGGACAAAGTGTGCAGAAAAGACTAGTGTTGGTCTGTGGGGCCAGTCTAGATATCCTATTAAGCTGCCAGGAGTGACACCCTCGGGCCCAGGAGTGGATGGGGTGTTACATAGAGTAATACCATACCCATACCCGTGTAGTGAATGGATACAAAATTTTACCCATATTCGTACCCGTGGGTATAAAACTTTACCCATACCCATACCTGGCGGATACCCTTACCCATTGGATACCCAACGAGTAGATCCAATAGTACACAGGTTATTTCAATTTTACTTTCATCAATAGCACATTTGAAAAAAAGACAATTATCTCTACTTACTAATAGGTAGATGAGTACATGAAAGTATCAAAGATTAGAAGTCGCAATCTTCTCGGTCGCATAGGCTAAATTCTACTCGTAAGTTTGACATGTCAGTTTAAACGGTCAGGGTTTGGGTATACCCATAGGTACAAGTCTATACTCTGCCTGTACATGTGACTTAACTGAGTCTATACTCTGCATGTACATGTGACTTAACTGGTAGGGTATGGATATTACGCGTGGGTATAAAAGTATGCTCATACCCGCCCATGCGGGTAAAGTACTCGCGGGTACCCCTATCCGTGGGTAAAATTGCCATCCTTAAGGATGATTACAATAAAATCGACCAGATTCCCCTTCCACATAGAGGGGATGTTTCTTAATGGTTTAAACGGTTCAGAAATGTTGGCATGGCCATGGTTTTTGTTTCTCCCTTTATCCTTCTGTCATGATGTTGTATGAGATGAATTTAACATGATATTTATTTTATTATCCTTTTAGTGTTTTACTGAAGTGCCAAACATTCTATAAGAACTCTTTTGTGCTACTTTATATTTATTTTCTCTATTGTGTCTTCGTATATTCTCATAATTTTTTGTTAATACTATCTCCGTTTTATAATATAAGTTTTTTTAGCAAGTTAAAATACCTTTCTAAAAAGGCTTGTATTACGGAACGGAGGTAGTAATTAATTTGCATATTATGAACTTTTCAGTTTAGTGGTTTATACCATACGCAGGATACCGTATATCCATCGTACGTTGGTGCTTGGAGATTGTGTCGTCTTTTTTTATTCTATCAAAGCTTCTCATGTTTTAAAATGTGCATAATGTTTTTTCAGTGTTTAGATTCTACTACTAGTAACATCGGGTTTTCTGTTACTATTACAATACCTGTGTCGTTATATTTCCTTGTGTCAGCAAAAATCAACTCTCACGAATCTCTAAATAGACCGGATGAACCGTACGGGCACCCTCCCCTCCTCCTCCTCTCCCCCTTCTTCCCCGGACGGGGCTTGCCTGCTCCCCTTATATGCTCCCATCGGTGCGCCCGTGTACGTGGCAACCATCCATCGATCCCGCAAGCCATCGCTTTCTCTCGTCAAAACAAAATAGAAAAACGATAAGAAATACTAGTACGAGACGCGGTCATCTCCATCGTATTGTACGCGCCTCCACTCCCCAATCCTCCTCTCTCTCCCCCTGTCGGAAGCTTGCAGCTGAGCAGGATGGAGGGCTGAGGGGATGAAATCGTTGTCTTCCGCCGCTGCTGGCCCCGTCCAATCTCGAGCACGGCAGGCCGGACCTGGGAGAGGGCTTTTATGCCGGATCAAGCGCGGCAACCCGCACCTGCACACGGCGGATCCCAGGTGGCGCAGATGCTTCCGCCGGCGGGAGCGCGGTAGCCTGTAGATGGAGGCGGCTGACCTGGAGGAGCTTCTGCGGGCGTCGGGGCGCAGACGCTTCCGCCGGCGCGAGCGCGGCAGCCTGTAGATGGAGACGGCTGACCTGGAGAAGCTTCTGCGGTCGTCGGGGCGCAGATGCTGCCGGAGGACTGGATGCTGCGGCGGCAGAGTTCGCGCAACGCCGGAGACGATTGGACGTGTACTATACATGAGCGTGCTGGCGTTCTAGACCTGGAGGAGCGACTTATTCTTCTTCGTCCAAGGTTAGTCAGTAAACAATCCCCATGGCCATCTTCCGTAGCATATCTGACTAGTGGCATGCTCCAATCCAATCTCTAAAAGAATTGGCTGCATTAGTTTCATCGTGTTCTTCTTTCTCAGCAACTTTTCAATTGAGCCATGAGGATTGAGCTTCTTGCTTATTGCAAAGGAGCACAAAACTTCATATTCCCAATCGTGTGTATTTTTTACTGTAACCAATCATGCGTATCATGTCCTCATAGTAGAGTTAGAAGAACAAAAACTCTATATAACAATCTATTTAGTTGACTTCGGTGGATGGACGAATCCCGTCCTCATAGTAGAGTAAGAAGCTCCACTCGTATGTTGCTGTGAGAAGTTCAATGCTGGGTTGTTTTGTTGTAAGTACATGGGATTAGTCAGATCACCCTGCATAGAGTAGTACAAAATTTCAGTGCCAACAAAGTTTCAAAATGATAAATCTTGACAGTGAAGAATGCTCATACCAATAGTGTATCATATTGTTGGAATCTTGGAAATATTGCTTGATTTTGTGGTGGCATCCAAAACTCTCAGCAGTTTCATCATAAAGAAGTGCAGCACCAAAGACAATTGTTTTCTTGTGATTATTCACCCCAACAATCAAACCAAATGGACGACCATCATCTAGTTTCCTATATGTAGTGTCAAAGCATATAACATCGCCAAACATGGCATAGTCTGAGACCATTTTGGAGTCTGCCCAAAATATATTAGTTATCAAATCATCTGCATCTACTTGAATCGAATAGAAAAACTTGACATCTTCTGCCACTTTCTTCTCCATGTATTCTAATATTCCTCCAGTGTCACCTTGCTTTGCTTGTAGTGTTCTCTTTGTGTACAAACGATTTTTCATATCTTCGCGTGTAAAGCCAAGGTTTCCCGGTCCGCATGCTTCTTTGGCCATAAGATCAATAGTTGCTTTATTTGAAATGCCTACAGACTTTGCGACCTCTGCTGATGCTATTTGTGCTTCGCTTACTTTCCTATGAGATCTCAAGTATTGGGCCATGTCGCCGTTAGCAAGAATGTGGTTATGTGTCTCTTCAAATTCATACACCTGATAAAGTCCATCCCTAAGACTTATCTTCATGTGTGCATTGCAGCCACATCGTGATTCAGGCCTACTATATTTGAATGTATCTTCTCTTTTATCTTCAGCACGCACTCCTAGTCATCGAAGTATTGTCTTAGTGCATATGAAAATTATTATACTTCAAACAATGTACAACTATTACATACCTTGACGAGAACATAAAAATGTCCTTTGTTGTATTGTGTTGGAGTTCTTCAGTTTATGCTTACTGCCTCTTCGGACACTAAAACCCGTATATTCAGCATACTGATTATAAAAGGAGTAAGCTTCCTCTTCGGATAAAAAATTCATTCTAAGCTTTGGCACCCTTTTATTATTACGATCTGTTGTATTGCTAGTTGTAGTTTCCTGCATATCATGTGTCAGTCAATATCCAGCTTTGTTAATACACCGATGTTTATTAGTGTGGCTATCTATATTGTTCAATTTGTGTGTATGTCAAATCTAGATTAAGCACCCATTATGTAGTTGATGTGGGATGTGTGGAAATCCTAATGCCAATTACAATGACTCATACAATCCTGATCGTGTTAAGTATGTTTCAATGCAGGGAAGATTTATCAACATAGTGCCTGAACTTGGAGGGGGGATTGCATCATGTGACAGGTTCGTGCAGGATACTACTGAAATGAAATCGTGATAGATATTACCAAGTATTCTTACTTTTGGTGCTTCTGATCCACCAGCATCCTCATGGTTCCTGACGCCAACTTGCCGAGAAGCCATTGGTGGAGAAAAATCCTCCACTTCACGTGCCAGCTCGTGTTAATTTGGCTCTATTGTCCGTGCCTAGAGAGAGCGGCAAGATGGACTCAAGAAACGCTGGGGATTTCCCAACGATTCCAGTCCAGAGGCTAATTACCCTGGGAGCTAAAATTACAGAGCGTCTATGGAGATGACATCCATTTTCCCCTCCTTTGTTCTTCTTTGCACTAGTTGCGGCTCAATAGATTTGGCGCGTATTGTGTGTTTTCTAGATGTTTTTGCCCGCCAAGGAGATTTTTCCCTCCAATTTTGTCCTCAGTTATAACGATATGCTAATATTACGGGATTAGTGCTTTCCCGGACCCGCGTATGAGAGGACCACGTCTCGTACTAGTATTTCTTATCGTTTTTCTGTTTTGTTTTGGCGAGAGAAAGCGGTGACTTGCGGGATCGATGGATGGTTGCCACGTACACGGGCGCACCGATGGGAGCATATAAGGGGAGCAGGCAAGCCCCGTCCACCGAACAGCAGCACCCCAAACAGAAACGGATCCTTCCCTGGCGTATCCCTACAAGACTCGGGAGGACTTCATTGGGAACTACTCGGGAGTACTAGGGTTTAGTCGTACTCGTAGATCGTATTGATGGGGAACAACACGCCACCGTCCTTTGCTCCCGCGGCGGCTCCGATCGCCCAAGCCGCACCGGCGATGGAATTGACGACGACAACTAGCGCGGCAGGGACAGCAGCAAGGCGTAGATCAGTTCGACCACGCCATGGCCGCAAGCGCAGGAGGATCGCCGACGAGGAGACCGGCGGCTGGGCGTCGCTCCCCGGCGACATAGTCCGCCTCGTCGCCGAGCGGGTGCTGATCGCCGGAGACGTGGTCGACTACATCACCCTCCGTTCCGTCTGCTCCGTCTGGCGCGCCAGCACGGACTCCCCCAACCTCAGCGGCCACCAGTACCTCCGCCCGTGCGGCTGGGCCGCGCTCTGCGACGGGGACGCGGCGCGCCCAGACGACGCCGGCGAGATCGCGTTCTTCAAGCCCGCCACCGGCCGCCGCCTCCGCGTTTGCTTCCCCCGCGATCGCCTCTCCCGCCTCCGCGGCAGCAGGGTCGTCGCCTTCAGCTCGGGACTCCTCGTGCTCCTCCACAAGCGCTTCAACGAAGTCCGCGTCATCCACCCCTTCACGGGCGTCCTCCTCCTCCAGCTCCCCAACGTGGCCCCGACCTTACGCGTCGTCGGCGCCACTCGCTACTCACTCCTCCACATGAACGCCGCCGTTCTCACCACCCACATCTCCGCGACAACCTCTACCATCGACGCCGTCGTGGCCTGGTTCCTGGGCACACGCGCCATCCTCTTCTCCAAGCCGGGCGACGCCGCCTGGGACGCCGTCATCCTCGACGCCGGCCTCGAGCTCCAGAGCGTCCTCGCCTTCGGCGGCCGCCTCTACGCCACCACCAAGACCTCCACCAACATCCTCCAGGTCTACCCTCCGACCAACAACAATACCTTACCGGTCGACACCCCTATTCCAGACGCGCTCGGCAACCCGGCGTTGTGCCGCTACTTCCTCGTGGAGTCCGACGGCCGCATGCTTCTCGTCGTCCGGTACCGTGTCACGACGCCGATGTGGCAGGTCGCCTTCAAGGTCTTCGAGGTGGACCTCGACCGCAGGCAGCTGGAACCGGTGAGCAGCATCGGCGACCTCGCGCTGGTCCTCGGCCCGGACAGGTGCCTGTCCGTCTCATCCAGGGACCTGCCGTCCATCAGCAGGAACTCTGTTTACTACTACTCTCAGTACGGTGATGTCGAGTGCTTCTCTCTCGGCGGCGGCTCCGCGGACCAGGTGGTTTCCGCGGCATTGGGTGTGCGGCCCTTCACCATTGTCGATCATCTCATCACATACTGCAATCATGTTGAATGGTAAGCATGCCACTACCCTGTCGGAGACTCGGAGGTAGACCGTGTAGACCACGGCTTCAAGATCGAGCCCTGTTTTTATGACGCACGCCCTGATCTATTTTGTGTGCTCTTATTTATTGTAGGGCAAGAGGGCTCATGTTTCATGAGCATGATTACATACATGATGGTCTCCACCAAGAACTGAAGCAGAAAATCAAGATGCAAGATAGCCAGCTGCGTTTAACTGGTGTGCCGTGCAAGAAGACGACCAAACCATCTCCTGCAACTTAGCACGCCAGCTAGTCTATTACGAGTGTGGAAACATTAATCCTTCAAGTAACTAGTTCAACAGCTGAGGGCAAATTAAGGGCTCAGAACTCCTATACATCTACTCCTATATACTAGTGTGTGGCTATAATTCACTAAATCAACATATATATGTCATATAGTTGTCCTTAACCATTGCTTCTCTTGTGCTGTCTGCTGTGTCATCATTCTTCAGTTGACCTAATCAGGATTCCGGGCACCAGGACGGCGTACAGGTGCGGTGCCTACCTGGCCATCCATGGAGCAATGCTTAATGCAGTTCGTCGTCTGATTAGCTATACCTTTTTTTATTATTATTACGACTGTGTGGTCTCGGTTTGCTCCTAAACTATGACCGTGTCCCTACGATCCATTAAATTGTAGCAATACCATCATAAATTGCTGACTCGTTACGTCTATGCCTCTGGTTTCGTGTGTTGTCGATGTCATCGTCCGCTGTTATGACTGCATCACCTGCCGTCTAGTTGACTCGTAGCCTGACATGTGGGTCCATCACTTGCCATGCTAGCATCTGAAAAAACTGATATATTTTTCGGTCTTCTGAGGTGAGACCAAGCTAACGTGCGGGACCTCTTCTGACGTAGGGATCCCAGCAATAGACCTTTTTTCATGTGAGCCCCATTCTCACTTACGGGAACTCTTCTGACATGTGTGGGACCCAGCAGTAGCCTTCTGATATGTGGGGCATTTTCTGACGTGTGGGACCTAGTACATTGCCACACCAGCTTCTCGGAAAACTGATATATTTGTTGGGCGTCCGATCTGTGGGACCAAGCTGACGTGCGGGACCTCTTCTGACATGTGCGACCTCTTCTGACGTAGGGGTCCCCAGAAATAGCCCTTTTGACTCGTGGCCCTCTTCTAACTTGTGGAACCTCTTCTGACGTATGGGACCCAACATTAGCCCTCCTAACATGTGGGGCCGTTTCTGACGTGTGGGACCCAGTACGTAGCACCTACTGACCCGTGGGGTCTTTTCTGACGTGACGGACCTAGCACATAACCAGTCATCAGCGACAAAAAAAATCAACGCAGTCTATCCCGACGTGGCCGCTCTTGACATGCCGAGCGGTTACATAGGCATGTCGATCGCGTTCTGCTCATTCCTACCACATTGTACGATTGACCATACGCTCTTGCGACCATACATCTATTTTCATTGAAACATAATCGGAGTGGAAAAAACCCAGTCTAAGTCAAACATTAACCGAATATGAGAGTTGCACATATTATGTTTGTTTAATGAATGGACAAGAACTAATAGAACAAATCTTAAAATATCCTCGATTAATAAACATGTAGAGATAAAGACATGTAGTAGAGCAAGAAATGCATGGTATTCCATCATTTTGTGTATGGTCATCTTCACAAACTACCCACGTTCGCTTACGTCCATATTTTCGTCTACTCATTTTGGTTACGTAGTCACGGCGGTCACGTTCCTCCTATTCCTACCATTCTATACGATTGACCTTTCCTGCTCGTTACCACGTGTTTATTGTCAAGAAAACATAATGCCAGTGCAAAGAAACGAGTTTGAGGAAAATGTTGATTGTTAGTCAGGTGTTTGTTGAATGAACTATATGGAAACTAATCAAGAAAATCGTATATATCTCCTCCTCCTACACGAGTACACATAAAAGATGAGCAGAGCACAAACTGTGTAATTTACAAAGGGTTAGTGTGGCGGAGGAGGCAATCGATGCGCGCAACAATGATGTTGGTATGGTTTAATTTGCTAATGCGAGCAACTTCAAAACTGAGTATGAACGAGACGTAACCATGAACAAACACTTTATTCACGCATTAAGTTAGGGGTTCCTGTAAGATAATAACAACACGAGTTAACACGAGTTAACATATATAGGACTCATCGCTGAACTACTGCAGGTTCGGCGCCTCATCACGACTAGTCGGCACCTCCTAGCACCTACTCTCGCATGCCTGTGGCATCTCATTAGCCACCGGTACCAATGCCGACACCAGCTCCGGCGCCACCACCGTTTGATGGGCCACCGGCACCTCCAGATAATCCGGCGGCACCACCGCAACCATCGGCAGCTCCGGGAGGAGCCCGTGGATGAAGTTTCCATTGTTGGGGAACTGGTCCCAGTAGTTGGTGAACATGTTGGCGTGGGTGAATACCACCATCTCACATCCGCAGTGGTAGACGTGACCGTAGAAGAGATGGCGTCCCTGGCGTTGACAAACCTGACCGTCAGCATCCCGCCGAGTTGTTGGAGAGGTCATACATGCGGTTCCCGTGGTGGCGACCGTAGCCGGTGTCGAGGAAGGCGCACGCTAGTTTCCACTGTGTCCTCTTCGGGGAGAAGGCCCAAATGCACAAGGCATTGTCCTCCTTTGGGTGGAGGTCAGTGTCGATGCGCTCCGGGACGACGGGCGGCATGTTGATGCTGGGTATGGATGCCTCACAGAGTCAAAGGGACCAAGATGTTTGCTGGAAAATGGGGGGATTGGAGATGGTTTGGTGCTCTACGATTGTGGGGAAGAGGAGAGAATAAATAGGAAGGGGGTGATCGAAGATTAAATGTGGCAGATGAGTGGAACCGAGGAGAGAATCAAACGTTGCCGACGAAGACAAGGCGAAGCTGATGGGACGATAAGCTGAATCTGCTCCCAGCACTTGATGGCACAGTCATAATTTTGGAATACGCTAGAGGAGAAGGAGAAGAGCGTGCCGCGTGTTGTTCGAGATGAGATGGGAATCCAAGGCTGGTGAGCCTTACCTACTGAATGGCACAGCCATAATATATCCTCCTCTAATTACTCCTAACCATGCCACTCCTCCCTTTTAATCGCTCTAGCTGGAAACTGATTGGATGTGTATGCGGGTGTAGTTGACCCGTGTTGCATCGAGGTGGGCCTCCTAGGTTGTTGGCATGCCCTAATTTAACGAGGTATTAGAGATATGCTTAGGATCTAGTTTCCAAAGACCCTTGCATGCTTGCGCATGCCGACACCCCTCCATGGATTCATCCCAAAATCGGTACATATCTCCCTCTTGGAATTTCAAACAACTCCAACTAGAGAATTTTGGGTTAAATATCATGATTTTCCTTTTTTTAATCCAAAATTTCAAAGTTTTTCAAGTTTTTTTTCAAAGTAGGTACAAGAATCGAGCACGGACACGACCCCTTTGCAATTTTCACGGATGATACATCACTATGTATGGCCATTCTCGGGATATGGGTATTTTTCTCTTGGTGCAACCATATACTATTTTTAGGTGACCCTCCGTAAACGTGGATTATAAATATAGATACCTTAAGAAATGCACTCAAAATTCGGGCAAAAATAGTTTGGGGTGCACTAGGATACCTAGGCTAGATCAATGCTTAGGATCAAGTTTCCAATGACCCTTGCATGGTTACGCAAGCCGGCAAGTTCGTCATATTTTTTGAAGCCTGGCAAACAAAATTCAATAAAATCAAAAAATTGGAAACTTGCGCATGAAGTCAGTATATGTGACCCACTGCCCATTAAAAATAATAAACAAGACACACCAAGACTCTAGACATCACCTGAATTGCTATCGAGCAGGAGTTAACTTAGCTTTAAACCGTATTGGTCATGCTCAGTGCCAAAAAGGTGGCACCCCTCGATGGATGGAGCCTAAACTTGGTACATATCTCCCTCTTGGCATTTCAAACAACTTCTTCAACTAGAGATTTTTGGTTTATATGAAAAAATCTCGACTTTTCATTTTCTGAACCCAAAATTTCGATTTTTTTCAAGGTTTTTCGAAAGGAGGTGCAACAACTGAGCATCAACACGGGCCAACTAAAATACCATGGTTGAAGATTCCCATAGTGTTTTCCTTTTTTGATTGGTGACCTCATTTGAAGTTTTATCAAACCATAGAAAACACCGTTGACCGTATCAAAACCCCATAGGGTTTCACGTAACCCTAACGCCCAATTATGGACGTTGATCATAACCCTAGTGCCCAACAGTGGCCGGTGGACTGGGTCTTCTGGAAGACCATTCTTGAGCAGGCCATTTCTTGCTACGGGTCGTTGCATCGATGCGCGTGGATGGTTAAGACGGGTTTTCTCAAGGCGGTCTGTGAGCAGGTTGTTTCTGTGATCTGATTGGCTACAGAATTGCAACAGAATTTTAGGCTCATTTTCAACGAAAACATTTTTTAAAATCACAAATGATGTCCACATACATGTTCCGTACACAAGATACAAATATTGTCCATACAAATCACAGACATGTTACATGCACTACATATAAATAAAGTCTACATGATTAGTTCAATTTCAATGAAAATTCAAGTAACGATGTTACTATGCCCGCTTATTTCTGCTCCTCTTATTAGTCTTCAAGCCCGCATGGCATTAAACAACAGTTGATAAGGATTGAAATAAAAATGATCAAAATGACAAATAAAACAAGTTTTAAGCTTACCTTTGATCTGGATAATTGTACAAAGATAAAATTTGAAGAGATTTATTATTTCTCCTGTATTTAGCCAAAAGATCATCAAGAACATTCTCAATCACCCCAGCAACTTCTTCATATTCTAGTTCACCTCTATTATTTTCCTTTTCCTCCCCCTTCCCTTTCCCCTTCTGCTTATCCTTTTGTTTTTTCACCCCTGCCGACATCTCCACTTCTTCATCAACTTGCTGCTTACTAACGTTTTCCTCCACAAGCTCAACGTCATTTTCCTCCACTAGCTCATCACTGTTTTCTTCCACATCATCGTTTTCCTCCACCTACTGTACTTCCTCAATTTATTCGTCACCTTATTGCGCTTCCTCCAGTTCTTCGCTGAATTGTTGCACTTCCTCGGGTTCTTTCTATTTGCCTTATTTATCTGAAGGAAAAGCCCCATATTCTGTTTGAGAAGCCTCATCTTCTGCCTAAGAAGCCTCATGTTCTGCCTCAAAATCATATGGAACTGGGTTTTTACATAATCTCTTGATATGGCCCAATCCTCCACACCATTTGCATTTCCTTTTCTTGCTCCTAGCGTTGAATTTTTTTTAGTGTAGGCTTTAATCCTAAGCTTTCTAGGCCTCCTAGGTGGCCTCCTAAAAATTGGTGGTTCAAGTTTGAACCCTGAATCAACTATCTCCCAATCATTTTCATCAGCCATAGGTGGTATGTTTTCTGCATAAATTGCAGCAAACTTGTCCATGGAGAAATAGCTATGAACATAGTTCTCTATTTCAGCACCACTATCTCTCGGCTTTAAGATGAAGTATAATGCATGGTGACATGGCATACTAGTAATCTGCGACTTTCTGCATGAACAAATATTGTTTGCAATGTCTATAGGATACCTCTGTTCAGTTCCATGCTTGTCTTTTGCATAAACCTCATCCAATGTACTAGAACTTATGACCATCCTCATCTTTATCGTTCTTATTGCCCTGGTTCTTGTATTCAGTAACAAAACCAACTTTGGAACTATTTTATGGCCAAGAAATTTTCTTGTACAAATTATTTGCCTAAAATCTATCTTCACCATTATGCATTGCCTTATTGCATCTAAAAAATAGCAATTGCAAGTGACTTCAAGCTCCTAATCTTAGCATTAAAACTCTGCCAAATTATTACAAACATAATCCACTTTGCTTAGCTCACCAAACTTGCTTCTGACCCATAGCTTGTTGTGATGTTCTTCAAGGAATTCTTTCATCTTTGGCATTGTATACATATTTTGCATGTAAGTAGCATGCTTGATTCAGGTGTATGTGTATGTTGATGTACACAAGTTGTCTTCAAAGATCATTCCTTTGAACTTCTTTGTGAAGTTAGTAGCAAGGTGTCACATGCATTCCCAGTGCTCAACCCTAGGAAACGCAACGTCAACAACATTCTCAAACCCCTTGCATGTAGTCTGTGCATGAACCATGTCCAGCTTTCATTTGATTCATCCTCAAGAACAGTATAAGCAACGAAAAAACCAATTATGCGCGTCCACAACACAAGCAGTAGGAAGCTATCTCCTGAACTTCCATGTTAAAGACGTTGCCTCTATTGCCAGGTATGGCATGCAACCGTCTAGGAACCCCTTCCAACATGCCTTCAGATAGATAAAACATATCCTTAAGCCTTTCTTATCTACCTGATTATACTTGACCCCCTTGAGACCTTTTTTCTTCCTTTCACAACCTCGTAATAAATGTCAACAACATTACCAAGTGATTTCTTCTCTACCTCAGCTTTGAAACTATACAACATGTGAAAAATGTTATTCCACTTGCCTTGAATAAAGTCTAGAGCCATCTCCTTCCCATCAAGGACACTGTGGTAAGGAATCAAAATGTTAAACTTATCTCTAAGCTTAGTTCTAAGTTCATCAGGTCCAATGTTATGATCCTACCTCACCTAATCAAGTATAGTAGTAGCAACCCACTTGGTTGTTGTCGATCTAATTTTATCACTAAAGAAGTATTAGGGAAGCTGTTTTTCTTCGTGTTTATCTTGATCTACATTCGATAAGAATAAAAATAAATCAGAGGACATATCAACAGAATAAATATGAGAAGGATTGAAACTAAATGTAGCTATTGTAATCTGAAATGTGTGTCCACCCCGCATTGGAGATGCATACAATCTTCATTTACACACCTTACTTTCCCTACAATGCACCCAAAATCTCTTTTGGTGGCTCTTTTCAATGATAAATTCGAACCTAGCTCTTGTTGCATAGGTAGCAATGACATATGTACAGTCCTCCACAATCTCAAAGACAATCCCCTCATCAATTGTAAGGTTGTATTTTTCAAAGTGTATCGTTGGCATGTCCTCGTCTTCTTCATCGTATCTGCATCCCATTTTCGCATCTTCACATTCCTCTTCCACATCATTCCCATAGTTAGGCTCAAAGTTCAAATAAACCAAATATTCCCTACTCTCCATCCTATCAGGGTTAGCAACCACATCTAGATATGCTTTCTCATCATCATCAAGAACAAAATCATCCTCATCGCCACCCATTTCAATGTCTTCATGCTCGCTTGGAAAGCATCATGCTCAAGGACAAGCTATGTGGCCGTGCTCGGTATCACGAGCAAAGGCTGCTCTATTATAGTCGGTTCAGCTGGTCCAGGATCATTGATGTCAATCTCTTCCCCAATATATTTGTTAACGATGTGCATAAACATCAACACAGTCCTCGTGGCGAGGTGTTTACCCCACATCATGGCCAGGGCCTCCTCAGTCCTAATGTCGCAGAAAGTCTGCGAATTTGTGTCATAGTACCTGCTTATGAATTCATCATGCTGGCCCATCAGAAAATTACCAAATTCCATGTGAAAGTCACTTAGAGTTAGGTCCTATGCGTCTACTATCAACCGATAATCAAACCATCGGTAACTGCAGTTCTACTGTCGGACAAGGTTTCAGTTCGACACCCATGCCAAATCTTCAATAGAAATCCGGATGCGGTAGACATCCTACGGTTACCAACACATATACTCGTCATCACCATGGGAATGGAAATGCTAATTAGAGAATGCAGAGAAGGAATTACAGTTCTTACCCTTCAAGGAGTATGTACGACACGTTCACCGGGCTCCAGACCTCCAAAGCTTTGCACCCAACATCCTCTTCCCCTGTTTTGTCCTCCTTCATGCTCTCCAGTCTTGAAGGATCCATCTCCGTGCTATCCAGCCACGCAGGACCCATCTCCGTGTTCACCGGCCCTGCAGGATCCATCTGCCAGCAGGATATGGATCACAACCACCGTCGTTGGGCGAGTACTCAATGTCCGCCTCACACTTTTCATTTCTAGAAGCTCCTGGGTAGGGACGACAGCAAGGAGTCAGGGAAAGGATACAAGGCAAGGAGGGGAGGGCGGGAGTACGATGACCCTAAAGGGTTCGCAGCATAGAAAACAAAACATTTCCTACGATGTGAACTATACGGTAAGATCTATCTACTAGATACAAGCAACGGGTGGATATACATCCATGGAGAACTTACCCTTGAAGACAACAAAGTTTTGTTAACGAGTAGGAACTCGTGGATGATGTAGTCGTACGCTTGCCGATTTCAAGATCATGTGGAAGTCCTAGCGCCGCAAACCAGCAGCGCATCCGCACCCGCACACACGTTCATGCCACCGAACAACCTCCGCCTCCTCGCTCCAGCGATGTAGCGGAAGCAGCAACTCCTTCCAGAGGAAATGCCACCGGGAACTTGTATCTCGCTAATCCGAAACCATGGGGGAATAATTCTAGGGGAAAGAGATGTGGACTTTTATAGGAGGAGGGGGTACCCCTCCCCATGGCCAGCGCCCCATGGGGGGTGACCCCTCACCTCCCCCATTCATGTGGTGGTAACCCCCTCCACATAAAAGTGACCCTTAACATTCCTCTTTAAAGTCTTTACTTTAAATGCATTAAATTTCTCCAAATTTAATGCTCTCTCATTTAATAAAACTCTTTTATTAAATTTATTCAGAATTTTTTTAATTACTTTAATTAACAAACATTCACAGAAAACCCCCTGCAACATTTCAATATTACATGCAGAACCAATTTCTGCAATTTTAGCCGAAACAGTTTTGGTGTCTATTGAAATAATTCCAGCGCTTTGCAATTCATTCGTCTGAAACATATTTGCTCCAAATGGTGTTGGTGTCCCTTAAGTGTGTCACCCTACGGTTCGTGAATAATGCAGACATGATCGAGACCCTTCTTAGATCAATAATCAGAAGCGGAACCTGGAGATCCATACTGACTCCTACACATTGTACGATGGCTTCTGTGACCGTGAGAACCTTTAACGCTAGTAACTAAATGTAGGGGTTTCGCGTATGAAAACAATAAATTTTACTCTACGCCCCTGAACCCCTGAAGCTGCCAGGACCTATCTATTAGTAATACAGTAACGGGAGGGGCTTTTCGTGAACTTACCCTTGAAGACCGAAAAGCGTTGTCAACGCTCAGGAGAGCGTGGTTGATGTAGACGAGCCGAAGCCGACCTCAAGGTCGTGATGAAGTCCTTGCGCTCCTTGGCTCCAACGATATGAGTGCCTCAAGTGCGACACCTCGTGGGGAGTTACACACGTCCGGTGCCTGACGATGACTCCCGCTTCCCCGATCCAGCAGCAGTTGCGGAAGTAGAGCTCCCGGATCCGAATCCCGCAGCGCGATGGCGCTCCGCGGTGAAGATTTCTCTCGCTCGCGCAGTCCAGACTTGGGACCACGGTCACAAGAGAGAGAGGGGGAGAGAGAAAATATCAATTGGAGGTCCTCCCAAAAGTGGGGAGACCTTTATTGATTATTGGTGTATTTTTCTAGGCCAAATACCCCACTATATATAGGGGGAGGGGATGTACTACCTCCCTCAAAGTCCCGGGATGGGACTAAAGGAGAGGAGGGGGGAGGAGGTGGCTGTCGGCCACCTAGTGGGCCGCGCGCGGGGGGGCTAGGCCCAGCCGGCCTCCCCCTTTGGCCCCTCTCCCTCTCTCCTTTTCCTAATGGGCCCTCTCCCTCCGGAAATTGGCTCATTAAGCCTTTTTGACCTTTAATTGATTTTCTCTTTATTAAATAATTATGAATAAATGATTAAATCAATATTTAACATTCATTCACATATTATTCAATCTCCGTGGCTATGGAACACCTTCCACCTCCACTTCGGACATCCTCCGGACTTACCGAAACCCTTCCGATTTTCTCCCTTCTTTTCTTCGGTGATTCTACCGATCCTGTAAACGCTCTCTAAGCATAATCAAGCCCTTAAGCGTGATACCCCATGGTTCGGGAACACTCCAGACATGGTCGGGACACTCCCGCACAAATGATCCTATGCGTTCCACGAAGATCTTTCGTCGTTTGAACCGGGACAGTCGTGTCTTATTCCTTTGTCACTCGATACTTGAATTGCCCGAGATCTGATCAATGACATCACCATGTCGTGTTCAATCTCGTTACTGAACAATGCTACTTGACTCGTTCCGCAAGTGATATCCCTGTGATCAAATCACACGTTGTGCAGCTATTGGATATAACTTCTCCGAGTGGGCCCTTGAGTATCTTCCCGTCACACGGACGGACAAATCCCGCTCTTGACATATATTGCCTCTACGGTTTCCTCTGAATACCTGAACACACCTTTATAACCACCGTTTTACTAGATGGTGTTTGATGCTATCTAAGCATTCTCGGGAGACAGTGATTGATATAGTCTCACGGTCTAAGGAATAGTCTAAGAGGATCCATTTCTAATCATCATAACTTGAACTTCGTGACATGATCGGGTCACGATGTTTAGGTTGGGTATTGGTTCATCATCTCATTCTCTGAATGAGATGACCTCATTTCCAACTAGCATAAATGCCAAATGATCAGGAAACATGATCATCTGTTGACCAATGAACCAGTGACTAGAGTTTCACTAGGAACCCCTAGTTTGTTTGTATATCACATGTGTATTGATGTTTCCACTCAATATAGTTATAGCATGATATAAAACTTGATCATAAACTATATGAAATATGATAATAGTCCTTACTACTATTTGTCTCTAGGGCATATTTCCAACAGTCTCCCACTTGCACTAGAGTACAAATACACTAGCTGCATTTGTTCTCAATCATTGGCACCATATATCCGATACCCTGAACATGCTTGCTCATGGAAGAGGTTGAGTCATGGGTCTGTACTTTACAGTCCCAAATCCTTTGCAACTTACTAATGACATTAATACTCTATCATCACATGATAGCATCTGTGTGTATGCATCGTCGCTATGGCAGCAAAACGAGGCCTGATTCCAGGAGCCTATAGTGACGTTAGATCAACCTCGAGGGCTTTCTCATCGGCACTATGCCCTGGGACACATCATTCTACCTTAAAAGCGAACTAGCCCCGCCATAACTTTATACAACACTTTAGATGGTACCCTTATCTATTATTATAAATGTATTCATCGAAACTCCCGTGCACTCTGTGCAACTTTCGATGTTTTGTTCACCTCGCTTCCTACTTGACTTTAATTGGTATCTACAGGAGCTTCCAACATATTCCCTTATAACATAACCCTTTATGTTTTAAGATATATCATCCTTTATGGATTTGAAAAACATGTCTACAGTTCTCTATTAGACACTGTGGACAAAACTCAGCTCAACGTTCTGTGATTCGAACTTAACCACTTTCAAATGTTCCTTATTTGGATCACATATTATGCTAAGTTATCATCATGGTTTTCTAAGAAAGAACCTATGTCTCAACATACTGGATGACGATCATCCTTTTCCTTTCTTTTAACCATTGATGTTAAACTTACTACTATTCCTAATTTGAGTTATTAAGGATCAGTTCCTTAATTAACTTCTATTCTGAAACCTTTTCCAAAATCCTTTAAGGAATACTACATAATATCATAATACACCTATGATCAACTTCTACATCTTATAAATCATTATTTATAAGTGTTCGCGCTTTCATTCTTAACATACTTAAGAATTACTCCTATAAGCTCCTACTCAAAATATGTTCCTACGTATTTGAATTTGAGACTTACATTGCTCCCATTCAAAAATATGGCAATCACATATTGTTTCAAGAAGACTTTCATAGCTCCCACTCAATTTTATGCAAATTGCATATCCACTCACT
Source organism: Avena sativa (assembly GCA_916181665.1). Taxonomy (NCBI): domain Eukaryota; kingdom Viridiplantae; phylum Streptophyta; class Magnoliopsida; order Poales; family Poaceae; genus Avena; species Avena sativa. Next base: position 493,778,670 of record OV702290.1, on the reverse strand, counting down.
ATTTTGAATAACTTCAAAAACTTTGATTAAATATCAAACTTGGAGATTTACTATGAGATACTAGTATTGTTACTAGTTTTAAATCCACCAGACATTTAGCACACATGAATCAAATTCATTTGAATTCATCCAATACTTGACAAATTGTGCTTTTGTCATTTACCCCTTTTTTCTAGTATGGCTTTGCAGTCATTTGGGAAAATTCAAGTAACTCCTTTTACTTGGGAGATTCAGCAACGAATTGCTTTCTAATCTCAAGGGAATTTTACTTCTAGGATTTCTCATAATTTAGTTTACCATTATTTCCTTAGTAGTTCGTAGACATGTCATATTCCAAGAATTATGACAAATGATCCACAAATGTCTCCATACAAGATATGGATTTACATTTTGAATCCTACTTCATGTAGTGAAAAACAATAGTGGAGGAAAAACACAATGATCAATATCATTGATTCTTTCCTTCTGTGCAGAGAATCGTTCAGGAATGTTGTCCGTTGCGCTTCTCAACACTCTGATGCAGGGTTTTGAATCCTCATCGTGTTCTACACTAATTTCCATTTGCTTCATAATTGAGAAACATCACTAGAAGTGAGATTTCTCAAGAATGCACCAAAATCCAAGCAATACAAGTTTTGCTTTCCTTTTGGTTTCAGCTATGGGTTTCGTATTCAAAGTTTCCAATGAATACACTACAAGGACTCATTCGCTATTGTTTTGGTTATATCGAATAGCCCCAAAACTTTCACGAATTCAAATGGTTCACTATAAATTCTAATTGAGTGCTAACTATTTCTAACTAATGGTCTCTACATCTACACTACAACGATTTATTTGGTGCCTTCTATTCAACCCCTTTGATATCTAATATCACATTGTGATGCTTTGTATTCTGACGTTTCAGAACGCTTTGCATTCCACAATTTCTTTTATGCCACTCTTATAAAGTTGAATTTCATTACTATTGATCAAATCATAGTAATTGGATTCTCTTTTTATATTTATACCCTTTGTTAATGAAACATTTTGATCAAATCAAATAGTTTCATATTCATGTTTCCTTTGGTAAACTTCTTTACACATTTAAACAATTAATTAATGATAATTACCATTTTCGTCAAAACACAATACATCGAATATGTATTCACTTTTAACAATTCATTAAACACTTTGTATTCAAGTAATACACGGTGTTCAAGTTATTTTGCCGAACTTAGGCATGATTTATATGTGATGAGAAATCGAATGACTTTCACATATTATCACATAACTTTGAATTTAAACAATGGTTTTTCATTCACTAATGAACACATCATTAAGTTGGGTATTTTAAACAAGGCATTTTAATATTTTACAAATGTTCATGTATTATCAATTAGTTTCAAACAACAAGGATAATTCACAAGTAATCAAACAAGATATAAACACGAATAGAAATCATTCATAAAAGTAGAACAACTGTTTGTTACAAACTCATATGAATAACCGTCTCACGAAGTGTGAGACACACTAAAGAACTTCACAATCTCTTGATTACAATAATCATCCTAAAATATAAACTAAGTGATAAATGTCGAGGGAGAGTGTCGTCGGCCATCATCATCATGCTCGCCATCAACACGCAACGTCACCTCCTCTCTAGCAAGCACCTCTCATGCAGAAGGACCTATTTTCAGCAAAACAGAACAAGTATCAGATATACTTAACACTGCAATGTGTTTGCAAGATTATAACATTTATAAAACTGTATATCAAATATATACCTTTGTCATCGATGACCTCTCCGGTGATTGGTTCAACTTTTATGTTCCGGAAATGTAATATGAACTCATGGAAATCCAATGCTTCCGTATCACCACTCATGATGCTACTCCGGACATGTCCTTCGTAGCTGGGAGGCAACGATCGAAGCAGTACGTCTATCGCAAATGGATCAGCCATCCAGTAATCCACGAAGTGAACCAGTCTCGTGTGTGCATCAAGCATGCGCTCCAAGTGACTCTTCAGACATGTATGCTCCTCCATCTGTATGGAAAGGAACTCTCCAAGCAACTCGTGCTTCCACATGCGCACATGGCCTATGAACTCTGCTCTCAGCTGATCTACCATCGAATATGGATCAAGATCACCCATGAGCGGATGTAGTTCATCCACCATCTAGTAACGCATTATTATCTAAATGTAGGTGGACATCTCTTGGCGATAGTATCGGTCTGCCAGCTCTTGTGGGGTCTCATAGTAGTCTGGCTCAGTCAAATCCATCGTGTGGCGTATGTAGTCTACCACATGATTCCTAGTAAGGAGATCATTCAGGCGCACTAGCCAACTAGGGAAGTTGGATCCATCAAGTCTAAGTTTCTCACCCTTTACCCAATCCTCAATGACAAAGTAAGCTTCACAGTGAGCCATCTACATTTATAATTGCAAAAGGAATTTAGACTAAGTTTATAATTAAATGAGTTAATAATAACTCCACTCAGAAACACCTATCCCCAAAAGGGTTCCTAGTATAACACGACCTCTATCAGCCACATCTCCCCCGATCATCACGGCCACCAATGTGGGTTCAAGGGTGGACGCTAAACGTCGGTCACATCATTCATGCGACTCGTGCTCGATCTTTCAACCATCCGCGTTCCGCGGCCATGTCTGTACATGCTAGGCTCGCCAACTCAACCTTAGTGTTTTCGCTGTGCAACATGGCTTACACCCACTGTATGTGAACGTAGATATGTCTGACACCCGATCATCACGGCCTGCCTCATACCAAAGAACTTTCTTGGTGTTGCAAACTAAGGGGGAACACAATCGTTGGTAATTTTAACAGGGATCATCTTATTAGGCTACCGTCGAGTATCTAATACTAGCATACAATAAGATATACAAACAATAACATTGAATGTAAATGCTATGTGATATGGTCCTTCACGTCGTGATCTCCATCCGTCGTCACCGGGTTCCGGCGCCAGGGTACCGGCGCCGTGGACACCAGGGTACCGGTGTCATTCCGGCGTGGTAGTTCGTCATCTCCATGACTATCTACTACTATGCAACAAAAGGTAATCACTTTACCTTTGCCACAACCATATCACAAAGCAACACCCCCCTACAAAACAAAGTTAGACGCCTCTACTTTATCTTTGCATGTTTTACGTGGCTGAATGGGCTTTCGCACAAGAACCATTCTTACCTATGTACTTTCAGCACAACGCTGATCAAGTAGTTGTCTCTACTACACCCCTTTCGGGGCCCTCCGTTGCAAATGGTATAACAGCTAATGCGAGAGAGACAGACACCCCCCTAAGCCACTTTATACGGTACAAGCCGTATGTCAAGCGTGGACCAGTCTCGCGAATGAACGCGTAAAGTCGGTTGGGGGCCGCTTCATCAAGCATTACTGCGGTATACTCAAGTACACGTGGGAGGGTAACAACTAAAAGATCAACGCCCACACGCTACATCTCGTGTGTTCTACCCGTACTAGCATTACTATGCATAGATCTAGCTCTGATACCACTTTAGGGGTTCTGCGTATGAAAGCAATAAATTTTACTCTACGCCCCTGAACCCCTGAAGCTGCCAGGACCTATCTATTAGTAATACAGTAACGGGAGGGGATTTTCACGAACTTACCCTTGAAGACCAAAAAGCGTTGTCAACGCTCAAGAGAGCGTGGTTGATGTCGACGAGCCGAAGCCGACCTCAAGGTCGTGATGAAGTCCTTGCGCTCCTTGGCTCCAACGACTTGAGTGCCTCAAGTGTGACACCTCGCGGGGAGTTACACACGTCTGGTGCCTGATGATGAATCCCGCTTCCCCGATCCAACAGCAGTTGTGGATGTAGAGCTCCCGGATCCGAATCCCGCAGCGCGACGGCGCTCCGCGGTGAAGATGTCTCTCGCTCGCGCGGTCCAGACTTGGGACCACGGTCACGAGAGAGAGGGGGAGAGAGAAAATATCAATTGGAGGTCCTCCCAAAAGTGGGGAGACCTTTATTGATTATTGGTGTATTTTTCTAGGCCAAATACCCCACTATATATAGGGGGAGGGGATGTACTACCTCCCTCAAAGTCCCGGGATGGGACTAAAGGAGAGGAGGGGGAGGAGGTGGCTGTCGGCCACCTAGTGGGCTGCGCGCGGGGGGGCTAGGCCCAGCCGGCCTCCCCCTTTGGCCCCTCTCCCTCTCTCCTTTTCCTAATGGGCCCTCTCCCTCCGGAAATTGGCTCATTAAGCCTTTTTGACCTTTAATTGATTTTCTCTTTATTAAATAATTATGAATAAATGATTAAATCAATATTTAACATTCATTCACATAGTATTCAATCTCCGTGGCTATGGAACACCTTCCACCTCCACTCCGGACATCCTCCGGACTTACCGAAACCCTTTCGGTTTTCTCCCTTCTTTTCTTCGGTGATTCTACCGATCCTATAAACGCTCTCTAAGCATCATCAAGCCCTTAAGTGTGATACCCCATGGTTCGGGAACACTCTAGACATGTTTGGGACACTCCCGCACCAATGATCGACAGAGGGACTTAGATGGCCATGTGACCCCGGTGCGTTCCACGAAGATCTTTCGTCGTTTGAACCGGGACAGTCGTGTCTTATTCCCTTTGTCACTCGATACTTGCATTGCCCGAGATCTGATCAATGACATCACCATGTCGTGTTCAATCTCGTTACTGAACAATACTACTTGACTCGTTCCGACAAGTGATATCCATCACACGCTACGCAGCTATTGGATATAACTTCTCCGAGTAGGCCCTTGAGTATCTTCCCGTCACATGGACGGACAAATCCCGCTCTTGACATATATTGCCTCTACGGTTTCCTCCGAATACCTAAACACACCTTTATAACCACCATTTTACCAGATGGTGTTTGATGTTATCTAAGCACTCTCGGGATACAGTGATTGATATAGTCTCACGGTCTAAGGAATAGTCTACGAGGATCCATTTCGAATCGTCGTAACTTGAACTTCGTGACATGATCGGATCATGATGTTTAGGTTGGGTATTGGTTCATCATCTCATTCTCTGAATGAGATGACCTCATTTCCAACTGGCATAAATGCCACATGATCAGGAAACATGATCATCTGTTGACGAATGAACCAGCGACTAGAGTTTCACTGAGAACCCTTGGTTTGTTTGTATATCACATGTGTATTGATGTTTCCACTCAATATAGTTATAGCATGATATAAAACTTAATCATAAACTATATGAAATATGATAATAGTCCTTACTACTATTTGTCTCTAGGGCATATTTCCAACACTAAATCCCTCTGTCTCGCGATATATTACATGTCCGAGATTGGATCATAGGTATCTCCATACCTAGTTTGATCTCGTTACTGACATATACCCTTTTCTTGTTCCTGTGATATAACATTATAGTGATCTTATCACTTGCTTGCAAGCTAACCAATGTGATATCACCGAGAGGGCCTAGAGAATATCTATCCATCATCGGGATGGACAAATCGCACTCTTGATCCATGAGCTTCTACATAACACTTTCGTAGCACTGAACCCACCTTTATAATCACCTTTTCACGGTGTGACGTTTGATGTTATCAAGATACTCTTCCAGTGTTAGTGATTAACATGATCTCATGGTCTAAGGACTAAGATTACTTTGTTAGATGTTATAGCAATATAAACACAATGACTTTGATCGTAATGCTATACTTCGGATAAATGCTCATCACATCATTCCACTAATGTTGTGACCTTGTTATTAACAACATCCAATGTCCATGATCAGCAAACCTTGATCATCTTGTTAATCAACGAGCTAGTTTATAAGAGAGGCATAACTAGGAACTTTCATTTTGTTTATTAAACATATGTGTATTAACATATCCAAATTAATACAATTATAGCATGCAAAATAAATATCTAACATATACTTAGAATATGTATAATAACAACTTTATTATTGCCTCTCTGGACATATTCCCTTCAGACCCGAAGGGAGGATGAGAGTGGTGCACGACGAAACGAAGTGGCAGTGGGAGGGCCGGAGAAGTGGAGTGGAGAAGATCTAGGAGCGATAAAATATGAATAATCGTACAATAATGGGGGCACTAATCCTCGTACCTAGGATGTGCGCCGTCGATGGTGAAGGTGGCGGGGCCCACCAATTAGAAAACATGCCACGTAAACGAGTGAACCAGACTTTATCCACATGGCAGTAAACGCAGCAATCAGATGACAACTAAGATAAAAAATGGACCCACATGTTAGAAAACGAGTGAACCCACATGTTAGTAAACAAGACAAGTAGGCAGCAACTAAGCCAGACTAGACCCACATGTCAGGAAACAAGTCAACTAAACGGCAACTAAGACAGTCGTAGTGGCGCATGACGGCTGGCGGCAACATATGGAACAAGGAGCATAGTCGTAATGAGTCCGCGATTTCTAATGATGTTGCTACAATTCGACAGATCATAGTGGCGCAGTCATAATATCGGATCGAACTAAGGCCACAGTTGTAAATATCTTTTTTTTTACGGGTATACTGGCTATATATCCATTGTTTTGCTTCCATCCCATAAGAATATGAGATCGCATGTTTGCGGCGGCTACTAATTGTAAGTTTTTCTACGGGTGATTAATTTTAAGTTCTTAATTGTTAGTACTCGCCCTCCCTTCCGATTTATAAGTCGTGCACGTGTATCGATCCAGTTAGTGAATTTGACCAATTTATTACAAGGTATATTTTAAAAGAACTTTAGATATTATATTTTTAATCGTATAACCTTCTGTCAGAAAGTGTCTTTGGCACATGAGCATCAGTGATCCCTGTCATTTAAAAAAATCAAAAAACAAGTTTATAAGTTTCAAAAAAATCTGAAAATAAATTATGGGCATAGTTAGTGGTAGATTCTTGAAGCATGCAAAATCTCAATCGATATTCTTTAAATTGTGGACTACACAAAAATAAAATAAAAAAAGGATAAAATTTGGATATTTGAAACTATACATACTTAGATCTATATTTTTGTCGTTTTGGGTAGCTCATTATACAAAGTATTTAAAATTAATATTTTACACGTCCGTGGGATGAATCATTGGCTACATCCTGATTTTTTCTGATTATTTTTTATGCTCAAAAATATGATTTTTGATTTATTCTAAAAACGAGATCACTGGTGTCCACGTGCACTGAATCTCCACTCAACCTTTATGTTATATAATCTGTTTTATATAGGTCAAATTGATGACCTAGATACATGTGCAAAACTTACAAAATGGGATGGAGAGAGTATCTCGCATTGGGCTATAAACCAATTTCATGATTTTTCCTTATCGTGACCTCTAGCCATTGATGAACATAGAGGTGGAGATGGTAGATAGAGGTTATGTTTGGATGTTAGGGTTGGGTAGGCCCACGGAGAGGGGGGACAACCCATCATACGAAGAGAATGGATCAAGGAAGAAGAAAGAATCATGTTACATACACCACGATTTATGTACAACTTTGGCACTATTCGGTGTGGCACGTGAATATCTGCCTCTCAAGGCGATGCACGTTTGAGCTCCAGCCCACACATTAAGTCCAGTTGAAATCAAAGCCCAAAATGCAAGTTCAAACCTTGCATAAAACTAACTTGTGCATTGGAAATTCCAATTTCCACGGTAGCCATGTGAAAGAACATTTCATGATTTCCCATGTTTTGTGTGTTAGATAAAAATACCATGGATTATCTTAATGTGTACTAAGTGCTGCAGGAAAGTTTTGAGTGGGGGCCGGATTATCCGCCCCCATCATGGGCCGGATAATCTGGCCAGACCACCTTGGTCAGGGCTGGCTCTGTGTGAGTCTCTGTCTGGGGGCGTTTTTTTCCCCGGAAAGTCCGGTTGTGGGGCGGTTTTTCTCTCTGGACCGGATAATCCGGCCCCCGGGTTGGGGCGGATAATCCGGCCCCAGGGGAATCGCCCAAGTGAGCTCCTGCGCAAGCTTCTGTCTAGGGGTGGAATTTCCCCCGGATATTCCGTGGCTGGGGCGGATTTTTCCCCCAGCCGGATAATCCGGCCCTTCCCTAGGGCCGGATAATCTGGTCCCCAGGAGAAGGTGTGAAGGGTAAGTCTGCATGAGCGTCTGTCCGTAGCCGGTTTTTCTGCCAGAGAATCCTAGTCTGGGGCGGAGTTTTCCCCAGGCCGGATAATCCGGCCCTCACTTGGGCCGGATAATCCGCCCCCCTGATGGCTCAATGCACGGTGCCCAGAAAATGTGTTGATGGCTCGTGGTTGATATAGAGCTCGTTGGGAACCCCAAGAGAAAGGTATGATGAGCACAGCAGCAAGTTTCCCTCAGTTATGAAACCAAGGTTTAATCGAACCAGTAGGAGCAAGGAAACACCCCAAAGGTGTTACTAGCTGAGCTTTGGCAGGGCGCACTATCGGTGCTAGTAGCAACGTGGAGACCTGCACAACACAACCACAGAACTTTGTCTCCAACTTGCGATGAGGTTGTCAATCTCACCGTGTTTTGTGGAAAACAAAGGATTAAACGTATCGAATAGAAAGAAGTAATAGTTTGCAAAAAGTAAACACAAAGAAGAAACAGTTTATAGATTGTATGTAAAGAAAAAGGACCGGGATCCATAGTTCACTAGAGGTGCCTCTCCTTAGATAGATAACATACTGGGTGAACAAATTACAGTGGGCAATTGACAAACACCGAGAAAGCAATACATGCATATACTAATCATCTTGACTCCTTTGAGAATTGATTGGGCATTACAACATAATACATAGACCGCCATCCAACTGCATCTATGACTAATAATCCACCTTCAGGTGATCATCCGAACCCCCCTCCAGTATTAAGTTGCAAGCAACAGATTATTGCTTTACGAACTGCGTGTAAAGTAAACAATACGATTGTTCTATGAACAAAGGATTGTTGTTTTCTCCCTAGTAGAAACATCACATCTAGTACCTTAGAGATTTCTGTCACTTCCCCAGATTACCAGAGGCATGAACCCACTATCAAGCATAAATACTAACTCTTGGAGTTGCTAGCATCTACTTGGCCAAGATAGCTACTAACAACGGAAAGCATGCAAGATCTCAAATAACAAAGACATGATAGAATCAATAATCAATCTGAAATAGCATCTCAATATCCATCGGATCCCCGCAAACACAACATGTATGAATTACAAATAGATGATCTTGATCATGAACGGAGCTCACAAGATCTAAACATGAAAGCACAAAGGAGGAGAAACCAGCCATCTAGCTACTACATGGATCCGTAGTCCAAGGATGAACTACTCACGCATCACACTGGAGGCTTGCATGGTGATGAAGGAGGCCTCCAGGGTGAATTCCCCTCTCCGGCAGGGTGCCAAGAAGAGCTTCAGATCCCTCCCGATCTAGGGATGGAGATGACGGCAGCTACAAACTCTTTCGCGGATTTTTGATCGGGTACTTAGGGTTTTCGTCCCGAGGGAAATATATATGAGGAAGGAGAGGCCGAGGGGGTGCCTGGGCTGGCCACACCACCCCCTAGCACGGTCCAGGTCTGGCCGCGTGTCCAGGTGGTGTGGCCGCCCTCTGGCCCTTCTCCGTCTCGTATTCTGGCACTTGATCCCTACCGGAAAAATAGGCACTTCGGCTTTTGTCCCGTCCAATTCCGAGAATATTCATTTTCTGACTTTCCTGGAACCAAAAACAGCAGAAAACAGGCAGCTGGCAATGTGGCTCTTGTTAATAGGTTAGTCCAAGAAATCATATGAAAAGTACTCCAAAGTTGGAACAAAACACAAGAAAGTGGATAAAACCAAGCATGGAACATCAAAAATTATAGATACATTTGCAATGTATCACCCCCAAAGGCTCCATCGGCTTGGATTTGGAAGGAGGTATAAATATCCCTTCTTCCCCAATGAGCAGAATTGTTGATTCATTCAAAAACATCAGACCCTTTGCAAGATCTCCCTCTCTAGATCTCTCACTTCAACCACCTGAAGGCTTTGATCTTTGGGGGAATTGAAGGAGGAGAAAATCGTCATCGTCATCATGAATCAAGCGCATCAACTTCTCTCCATTCATTTGGAGAAATCCCTGATCTAGTATTCTTATCAATATCTAGATCTTGTTCTTTGTTATTGATAACTTATTCTTGTGGCATCTTGTTGTCATTACGGGAGCCTCCAAGTTGATTGTGCAGTTGTGCCTCGCTAGTTGTGTAAAGGCACTGGTACCCGCCTCGAAGGGTTCCTATAGTTGAAAGGTGGATCGGGCCTTTGGTGGCGGGATCCATCGGAGAACAGGGTGAGGCCTATTGTAGCGTGGTGGTCTTAGTACCGCCCACCCCTCCAACGCAGACGTACTTCCCTTAACAAGGAAGGAACTGTGGTAAAACAAATCCTATGTCTCCGCGTGCTTCACTATGGTTCACTCGTTCCTCTTCCACTCGCTCTTTACTCGCTAGTAGATAGGTTTGCATATAGGGAAATTCCTCCTAATAGTTTATCTAGAGAATTTACCCTTTGTGTTAAGCCTAAAATTGAAAAGGCATTAAAATTTGAAGTAGCACCTATTCACCCCCCGTCTAGGTGCCCATATGATCCATTTCAATTGGTATCTAAGCCCCGGCTCTTTATTCGGGCTTCACCGCCTAAGAGAAGTATGGGTACCAAGGAGAATGGGAATGCGGCTGTGGATAAGGTCACAATGGATAACCTCAAGACGTTGGAAACAACATCGTTGAAATCCTTGAGGCCAAGATGGAGGAGATGAATCAAATGATTGCTCGTCTCACATCATCCATAGCCCCATCTCCATCCTCCTCTGAGGCCGCCACTCCATCGTCCAAGGATAAGGCTAACACCGAATCCAAGGAAGATGAAGTGGTAGGTGAAAAACATAATGGTTCCACCTCCAAGAAGGGAAGTGGTAAGGAGGAATATAGTGAGGTTCGTCATGTATATTCCCCAGACCCACCTATCCCTCATCCTCATATAAACAATAGGGGTGATCCACCCAAGCTTACTGCATCCTCTTTTAATCAATGGCAATTCTTAATGAAGTCTCATGTTTGCAGCTCTTCTATTGAACTTTGGAGGATTATTGAAGAGGGTCTTCATATTGGAGATCATACCAACCTGACAAGAAGAGAAGTTGTGGACAACCAATTGAATGCTACGGCTCTTCATATGATACAGCTCGGTGTGGGTCCCAAGGACATGCCCCACATTGAACATCTCAACACAGCTAAAGAAGCTTGGGATGCCCTCACCGATCTCTTTATTGGGAATGAAAGCATGATAAGGAATAGGTATGATGCCCTTAGTAATGAAGCCGAAGGATTCTACATGTTGGATGGTGAAAACCATGAAGACATGTATAGAAGACTCAAGGGCATCGCAACAACATTTATAAAGCATGGAGCCACTCACATTGATGATGCTTGGATAAAGAGGAAATATGTGAGTGCTCTAATGCCTTTTGAGCCAACGGACTTGAAGAGCTTGCAAGGTAGAAACAACTACCATCAAATGACATCCAATGAATTCATGCAAGAAATGGCATCATTCAAAGTTGCTACAAAGAATGCGGAAGATGCCCGTGCCCGTGCTATCGGAATGCAAAAAGGGGGTTAATGTCGCTCTAAAGGCTAATGTTGTTGACTAAGATGAGGACGAAAGAGCTTTCGAGAGTGCCTCCATGGACTACCCCGATGAAGTCAAACATGCTCATGGTGAGTACATGGCGTTTTACGCAAGGAACTTTTGGAAGGATCCTGCCAAGGCCAAGTCGGAACTCGAGCGCAAGAATGGGTCAAGTGGAAGAAGAGGAAGTGACCCAAAACTGAGAACATGCTACAATTGTGGAGATAGGCTGCACTATGTAGCCGAGTGTCCATATCAAAATAGAGAAGACAATGGTGGCAGGCTCATTCTTAAAGAAAAATCGAAGGCGCCTAAGAATAAGCCGTTTATCAAAAAGAATGGCCCTTACAAGAAGCAACCCAATATCATCTTGGTGGCACAAGAAGAATACTCCTCTACAAGTGAAGATGAAGAGGATGAAGATAGTTCTCGCGAGGTGGCTACTATAGCCACCACATCGACTTCATCATCTCTCTTCGACTCGCCAAACGAGAACGTCATGAACAACACCGTCACTTGCCTTATGGCAAGAGGGTCCGAGGTATCAACGTCTAGATCTTCATTTCCTAAGACTAACATAAATATGGATATGGATGATCATACTAGTCTTAAAATGAAAGAAGAGGTTATTGCTTTCGACAACTTTTTCACTAACTTGCAAGGTGAGCACAAACTTCATTTTGATGCTCTTATGAGTCAACTTGCCCAAGCCGAAGATCTTCTTGAAGAAAAGGGCAGGATTGAAAGAGAAGATACCTTGGAGATATCTTCTTTGAAGAATGCCTCGGAAGAAGAAGAGGAAGCCCGAGTATCTTTGGAAGAGAGACTCGAATCCATTGAGGAGTCACATGAAGAAGTTGTGGCTCGGCTCATCAAAGAACGTGACAATGCTCTTGCCAAGGTAAAGAAACTAAATAAAGAAAAGATTAAATTTGGGGCTGCTCATGCCAGACTCTCGGAGAAGTTTGATAAACTTGACATTGCTCACAAGGCATTGGAGAGTGAACACTCTACTCTAAATGAGTCTCATGACCAGCTCCAAACTCAATTGAGGATGTATGATGTGCCAAGCACCTCCACATCATCTTATGGAAAAGAAGAACTTGCAAGAGGTTCTCAACACAAAGGTAAAGAAGTTTTAGATGAGATACTGAGCAAGCAAAGGACAAACAATGGAAAAGAAGGTCTTGGTTATATTCCCAAGAACAAGAACAACAAGAAGAGCAAGACTACTCAACCAAAGACTAGCACCACCACCAATGCCAAGTCTAATTATGATGGTTTTGCAGGGGCTAACAATCCTAACTTTGAGTTATATTGTGATCATTATGGTGATGTTATGCTAGTTATATAGGTCCTTATGATTGTTACATTCCTTGGTCTATTTGGGTCCCCAAGACCCTTGTCACTAACATGAGAGGACCCATTGAAAAATGGGTACCTAAAACCAAGAAGTAACTTTCTTGCAGGACTATGCTTCCGGTGGGTCTAAATGGGTACTCGATAGCGGTTGCACGAGTCACATGACCGGAAGCAAGGAGATAATCACGGAGATGCGGCCAAATCATGATCATATAACCGTCTCCTATGGTGACAAGTCAAAATCTGAGGTATTGGGTCTCGGCAAAGTCGTGGTGGCTCACGACATCTCTCTCGTGGACATCATGCTTGTTGTGACCCTCGGGTACAATTTACTTTTATTTCGCGCCCTTGGTAAGGTGGGCTTTGCAGTTTTTATTGATGCTGATTTGGTGGTACTCTTGTGGAGCAAGTCTCTAAAAGTCGCTTTCGTGGGATATGTCGAAAATGACCTGTACGTGGTGGACTTTTCTGGGAAAACCACTACAGGCCCGATGTGTCTTTTCGGAAAGGCTGACGCGGGTTGGTTATGGCATCGCCGACTATCTCACGTCAATATGAGAACTTTGCAAAGTCTCCACAAGGGTGGCCACATCCTTGGACTAAAAGACAATGTCTCCTTTGCCAAAGATCGTGTTTGCAGGGCTTGTGTTGAAGGGAAAATGCATGACTCTCCTCATCAAAGGAAGAATATTATTTCGTCAAAAAGGATCTTGGAGCTCCTTCATGTGGACCTCTTTGGAGCTCAATCTCATGCAAGCCTCGGTGGGAAGAAGTACTGCCTTGTGATCGTTGATGACTACTCAAGATACACTTGGGTCTATTTCTTCAAGTTGAAGAGCAAGACTCAACAAACGGTCATCGACTTTGCCAACGAGGTTCAACGTCAACACAACGTCCCTATTATGGCAATAAGAAGTGATAACGGCTCCAAGTTCAAGAACTACACCTTAAATGAGCTCCTAAGTGAAGAGTGGATAAGACATGAATATTCCGCTGCGTACACCCCTCAACAAAATGGTGTTGCCAAGAGTAAGAAACGGACTCTTATGGATATGGCAAGGTCAATGCTAGCCGAATTCAAGTCTCCATATAACTTCTGGGCTGAAGCTATCTCTGCCGCTTGTCATTCATCCAACTGGTTATACCTCCGTAAAATCTTGAACAAGACTCCATATGAAATACTTACCGGTAACAAGCCAAACATCTCATACTTTTGGGTATTCGGGTGTAAGTGTTTCTTTCTCATCAAAGGAGTTCATTTATCTAAATTTGAGTCTAAGGCTTTAGAAGGTATTTTTGTTGGTTATGGTGCCGAATCCCACACTTATAGAGTCTACAATAAGCTCTCCAGAACTGTTGTAGAATCTTGTAGTGTGGTGTTCGAAGAAAATGACGGCTCCCGTGCAGGGCAAGTTGATGTTTGTGATGCAGATGTTGAAATACCCTAAGATGCCATAAGAAGAATGGGCGTGGGATTTTTTCGCCCATTGAGGAACCCCTTGTGGCGGATCAGGAAGGACAATGCTCTACTTATGAAGAGCCCTCATCTACACATTCTCAACATGCTACAACCACGGGAGTAACTTCTACACCAACTCCACCAATTGCTGAAGATCAACATGCTCCTGGATGCTCCAGGCCGGATTATCCGATCGACACCGGATTATCCGGCCACCTTTCCCTTGACGACTAGCCTTCTCATCGCATTGAAGAAAACGCTACAAGCTCCAGGCCGGATTTTCCGGCTGACCCCGGATTATCCGGCCCCGAGCCAATTCAAGCAAGTTCCAGGCAGCCTGATGAAACTGCTTCAAGTTCTCCCAGGCCGGATTATCCGGCCTCACCACCGGCCGGATTATCTGGCCCTGAATCACCTGTTGTTCAGCAGCCTCCTGTTACGGCTGCTGACCCACCTCAAGGGCATGCTTCATCACCTCCTACTACTGATAATCCGAATTCTAATCAAGATCAAGCAAATGATTCCAATGAAGATTCAAGTGATGAAACTATTCCACCAAGAGACAACAAGCTTATTGAACTTCGTCGCAAGGCTCGTGCTGATCGGAATCTTGAGTTAAGGGGTCACAGTCTCGACAAAGTTGTAGGTGATCTTCGACAAAGGGTTTCCACAAGAAAGGAATTGGCAAGTTTTGGTGAGCATCAAGCTCACATCTCAATGGTGGAACCCAAGAAAGTATTTGAAGCTCTTGAAGATCCGGACTGGGTTGTTGTTATGCATGAAGAATTGAGTAATTTCGAGTGCAACAAGGTCTAGAAACTCGTGGAGAAGCCCAAGGATTGCCGCAATGTTATCGGAACTAAATGGATATTTAAAAACAAGCAAGATGAGAATGGCATTGTTGTGAGGAACAAGGCGAGACTTGTGGAACAAGGCTATTCCCAAGTTGAGGGCATTGACTTCGGCGAGACCTATGCTCCTGTGGCTCGGCTTGAGTCCATCCATATCCTTCTTGCTTATGCTGCCCATAACAATTTTAAATTGCAGCAAATGGATGTCAAGAGTGCTTTTCTTAATGGTCCTCTACATGAGTTGGTATATGTAAATCAACCCCCGGGATTTGAGGATCCTAACTTCCCGAACCATGTCTACAAACTCGATAAGGCACTCTATGGCCTTAAACAAGCCCCACGTGTGTGGTATAAGCACCTTAAAGAGCTTTTGCTAGACCATGGCTTCGAAGTTGGGCAAATCAATCCCACTCTTTTTACTAAGAAGGTTAAGGGGGGCTCTTCGTATGCCAACTATATGTAGACAACATCATCTTTGGTTGTACTAATAAAGCTTTTAATGATGAATTTTCAAAGCTTATGACTGACAGGTTTGAGATGTCTATGATGGGGGAATTATGGTTCTTTCTTGGATTCGAGATCAAGCAACTTAGAGAAGGAACCTTCATGAATCAATCTAAGTACATCCAAGACATGCTCAAGAGATTCAAGATGACGGATCTTAAAGGTGTCGCCACTCCGATGCAAACAAAATGTCACCTTGAACTTAATCCCCACGGTAAATATGTGGACCAAAAGGTATACCGGTCCATGATCGGCTCTCTTCTTTACCTCTGCGCATCTAGACCCGATATTGTGTTGAGTGTGGGGTGTGTGCAAGGTATCAAGCAGCTCCTAAAGAAAGCCACTTAGTGGCGGTCAAGAGGATCTTTCTATATTTGGTTCATTCCCCTAACTTTGGTCTATGGTATCCCAAGGGCTCCAATTTCTCTCTATGTGGTTATACTGATTCAGATTGGGCTGGTGATAAGGATGATCGGAAATCCACTTCTGGAGCTTGTCAATTGTTGGGAAGATCTCTAGTGTGTTGGTCATCTAAAAAGCAGAATTGTATCTCTCTCTCCACCGCCGAAGCTAAATATGTTGCTGCTGCTAGTGCCTGGACTCAGTTATTATGGATGAGGCAAACTTTAAAGGAATACAGTGTCAATTGTGACAAAGTGCCTCTTTTATGCGATAATGAAAGTGTAATAAAAATTGCGTATAATCCGGTACAGCACACAAGGACAAAGCATATTGAGATTCAGAATCATTTTATTCGATACCATGTTGCTCGAGGCAATATTGATCTATCTTTTGTGAGCATGAAGAACCAACTTGCTGATATTTTCATGAAGCCACTTGATGAAGCAAGGTTCTGCTACTTGAGGAATGAGCTAAATATCATTGATTCAAGGAGCTTGTCTTGGTTACCCATGCACTCACTCATACATCTCAGTCTTATTTGGTCTAGGTGTGGGCATGGAAATAGGGGGAGTGTGGTCCTAATTAATTGGGCTAACCCTCTCCCCATAATGCCGAAAGCAAGATAAATCATTTCTCTTAATATCATCTTGTGATATGTGAGCTTATTGATGAGTATTGGTCATGAACCCAAGATATATCTTCGCGGTGTCATACCATACACTCCAACAAGGTGGCTTCAGCCACCGCCCTCTTCCATGAGAAGAGTTGGATTTATTTGGATCTTCTTGATCGTTTTTCGCTCCTCTCATGTTTTTATGGGAAGCACACTCACTTTTGGATTTTTGCTGCTTTGATTCTTGCAAATTTGAGTGTGTAGTACCATCTCAGTTTGGCTCTCTTAATCCTAAGCCTTTCCCTACCCCAAGCGATCTATTCTTGCACACAAGTCCCTTGTACACCTTGTGGGGGTGTTGTTTGGGGATGCGCGGGCCTGACTCTGTGTGTAACAGAAGCTCAGATTCATGGCCGGATAATCCGGCCCAAGTATAGGCCGGATAATACGGCCCTGGCGGATTTCATCCTTAAGGGCAGGGATCGGGGGGAAGGTCTCATAACGAGCAGCACTTCTCCCCAACCCTCTCCCTCTCCTCAGCCGCCGCCTACCGTCCCCCACCCTCCCTAGAGCCTCTCCGGCCACTGGATTTTCCGGGCCTCCCCGGATCTTCTTCTCCATGCCTCCGGGTACCTTCTCCTCTGTGTTCTTCCTCCAATGAGTGAGGGTAACTCCCTCTCTCCCCATCTTTGGCTAGATGTGTTATTTGTTGGGTGGAACGTTGTCTAGAAGGATGTTGTTTCGCATAGAAATCGTAGTCTTGCAGTTTCTAGGCCCGATCTACTTCTTTGCGTTCAATCTAGGCAAAGTTGAAAAATTTCTGCCAGGGCCGGATTATCCGCCCCTGGCTAGGCCAGATAATCCGGCCTGATAGAATCAAATATGGTTCAGTTTCGCCATGTTGTGTGCATTGAGTAGAATTGGACTATTGACTTTTTGCCTACCTTTTCCATGCTCTCTCTTGCACTTGTGTGTATGCTTATCCCCATGCTATCGACCTTGTTCTCTTCACAGGTGGTTCCAGTGCTCCCAAGACTTACTAGCGTCGTTCTCGTACTCTCTATTTCAGGGTAGACAGTGAGGGTAATACTGTGCACAAAGTTGAGCTGAGGAGAAGAAAGAAAGAGGCTGACCGCATGGCTGAGCAAGAGAAGCGGGAGAGATCCAGGAGGGGTGTGTCCAAAAGGAAGGGCAAAGAGCCCAAGATCAACTACAAGGCTTTGGATCCAGTCATGTATTCCTCTATCCGTCACCGTGATCTATTTGCTGAGTTGCCACGTGATTCCGAGCTGGGGGATTCTCGCTTTTGGTGTGCTGAACAGAAAGGAATTTATGAAGATGTGTATGACAGGCTGAACATTAGGCCTATGCACCCGCTGATTCTTGCTGAGGCTTTGGAGAAGCCCCACCTTGTTGATGCTATGTATGTGGCTGAGCGGATGGGGCTACATCATCTCATGGCTCTCTAGTGCTCATATGATTCTGAGGTGGTGAAACAGTTCTTTTCCACTTTGGTTATTTGTGGAGATGAGTATCGCACTATGAAGTGGATGACTTGTGATAGGCCTATGACTACTGATTTCCGTGTGTTTGCTGAGGTGCTTGGATACTCTTTCCGCAGCAGGGATAGGGCCAGTGGCCACCGCATCATCACCCAACTGAAGCCCCATAAAGATGCATCTCTCTCTCCTTGCACGATGGACAATGGCATTGTGGGCACTTTTGTTGGTCTTGCTCCAATCGATGATGCCTTGGTGGGCCTCTTCCGTGATTCCATCACTCCGAGTGGAGGCAACAATGACAGCATCTGTGGTCACCTTGTCCAGCTCCTAGCCTTCTCTCATGAGGTTGCCTCGTGCAAGGATGAGTCCGTGCAGTACAAGCTGGATGTGATGGACTTCATCTACCATGAACTGACCGATGCTATGTTCAACCGGCTGTCCATTCCTTATGCTCCGTACATTATGATGCTCATCAAGCACATGCTTCCCTCTGAGGATTTCAACATTGATGTTGTGCACAAGGCAAAGAAGATCTACACCAAGGTTCGGAAGACCTCTCACCCCTCTTCTGCTCCTGAGGGTCTCATGAGGGATGCTCGCAGGCCTCCAGTGCCTCCTTTTGCTCGTGAGATCAAGTAGTTGAACTGGTTCTAGTGGAACATCCTTTGCATGGGCGTGGACACACGCAAGGGCCAGTACGAGGCGTACAAGCAGCGCCATGAGTTGGCTCACTCTCAGCAGCTCATCCTTCACCATGTGTCCGGTGCTTCTGGTGATCCCCCGGCTCCTACTCCTCCCACACCATATGCCCGGTGGAACTCTTCTTCTGGGCTTAACTATGGAGAGCTGGAGCGTCACATGTTCCCCTATGCGGCCACTGCTGATGATGAGGACGATGACACCGAGGAGCTTGAGGATGAGGATGAGGACGAGGACGAGGATGATGACTATGAGTGATACCTTGGGGCATTAGCATCGCTCTTCTTCCTTTTTGGTGTCTCGATGCCAAAGGGGGAGAAGTAGTCTATTAGGTCTCCGAGGATTTACATGGGTCGGGCACAAGCATTTGCACTTTTTCGTTCGTCTTTTTTTCTTGCTTATGCCCATTTAGCGTTGAACTTTAATTTGTGGTTTGTGGTTTGTATGAGACTCTGTGTCGGTGGACGTCTGGATTTATCTCATGGATTATGCCTATGGATTCATTTATTCATATCCTATTATGCTGGGAATCTATCTCGAGGAAGGCACTTATATTGGTTATCACGTTGATAATTGTGGCTATTTCAAGGACGCCTCTCTCCCTATCTCGGTGGTATGATTATTATGTTTATATTTCAATGGAATAGACTCACACCTATTTGTGTGCATTTGTATTCAAATGCAAATTTCTAATATGCACACATTGAGGGGGAGTCTCTTCCATGTTTTTGTTGGTGGTCTTCTGATCCTTTCTTTAAAATCCTAGTATTGTCATCTAACACCAAAAACGGGGAGATTGAAAGAACATTTCATGATTTCCCATGTTTTGTGTGTTAGATAACAATACCATGGATTATCCTAATGTGTACTAAGTGTTGCAGGAAAGTTTTGAGAGTTTGGGGGACGGATTATTCGCCCCCATCATGGGCCGGATAATCCGGCCAGACCACCTTGGCCAGGGCTGGCTCTGCGCGAGTCTATGTCTGGGGGCATTTTTTCCCCCGGAAAGTCCATAGTGGGGCGGTTTTTCTCTCTGGACCAGATAATCCGGCCCCCAGGTTGGGGCGGATAATCCGGCCCTAGGGGAATCTCCCAAGTGAGCTCCTGCGCAAGCTTCTGTCTGGGGGCAGAATTTCCCCCGGATATTCCGTGGTTGGGGTGGATTTTTCCCCCAGCCGGATAATCCGGCCCTTCCCTAGGGCCGGATAATCCGATCCCCTGGAGAAGGTGTGAAGGGCAAGTCTGCGTGAGCGTCTGTCCATAGCCAGTTTTTCTACCAGAGAATCCGAGTCTGGGGCGGAGTTTTCCCCAGGCCAGATAATCCGGCCCTCACTTGGGCCGGATAATCCGGCCCCCAAAGGCTCCATCTGCTTGGATTTCGAAGGGGGTATAAATATCCCTTCTTCCCCAACAAGTAGAACTGTTGATTCATTCGAAAAACATCAGACCCTTTGCAAGAGCTCCCTCTCTAGATCTCCCACTTCAACCACCCGAAGGCTTCGATCTTTGGGGGAATTGAAGGAGGATAAAATTGTCATCGTCATCACGAATCAAGCGCATCAACTTCTCTCCATTCATTTGGAGAAATCCCTGATCTAGTATTCTTGTCAATATCTAGATCTTGCTCTTTGTTATTGATAACTTGTTCTTGTGGCAGCTTGTTGTCATTACGGGAGCCTCCAAGTTGATTGTGGAGTTATGCCCCGCTAGTTGTGTAAAGGCACCGGTACCCGCCTCGAAGGGTTCCTATAGTGGAAAGGTGGATCAGGCCTTTGGTGGCGGGATCCATCGGAGAACAGGGTGAGGCCTATTGTGGCGTGGTGGTCTTAGTACCGCCCACCCCTCCAACACAGACATACTCCCCTTAACAAGGAAGGAACTGCGGTAAAACAAATCATGTGTCTCCGCGTGCTTCACTACGGTTCACTCGTTCCTCTTCCACTCGCTCTTTACTCGCTAGTAGATAGGTTTGCATATAGGGAAATTCCTCCTAATAGTTTATCTAGAGAATTTACCCTTTGTGTTAAGCCTAAAATTGAAAAAGCATTAAAATTTGAAGTAGCACCTATTCACCCCCCTCTAGGTGCCCATACGATCCATTTTACCATGCTAACTCAGCCACATTTCAAGAGTTGTTCTTTATGTTACCATTGGTGCCATGGAGGTAAGCCAACAACTAAATTTTGGGAATCTATTCATGTTCAGTGAGATTGAGATGATTGGCTTCCCAATTGTTTTCTTTACGGAAAGATTGAGCCACTGTGCCAAGATCATTGCCTCTGCTTTGTTAAGAAAAAAAGACCTTAGATTTATTGATCAAACCAGCAGACCTTTGATCCCATCTTCCAAAGAACTTATGGGATTCACATCGGAAATGAGACCGAAGGACCAAACTGTGAAGGGAAGCAGTCACCGCCACCGCGCTGACAAACCCTACCGACCCTAAGCTCACCTACTAGAGATAGGCCCGCAAAAATCTAAGGCCCAGATCCAGTGATGTTGACGTAGTCAGCAACATCGAGATGGAGAGGATCGAGGAGAGTTTATTCTCTTACTTGGCGCCATCACCACACCCAACAAATTGTTATCGTGTTGGGTGTAAATATCACATGGTTCCAAGCCATCACCTTTTCCATGTTTATGCATTTTGTTGTCACGGTGCATCATATTGCCATGTTCATGCATCATATAGAAGTTGTTCACTCATGTTCATCACCTTGTCATGCTATATTTTATTTCTTGTCACCCTTTCAATCTTGCAAGATTGCATACATGCTTGTGTTCATCTTATGATATTGCATTCTATTTATGAATCTATTCTTCTTATTTCATTTCGATCTTGCTATACCAATTATATCCTTTCTTTTGGTTGATACCTTGCATATCATGTATAATTCTACTCTTGCATATTCTCCCAATATTTGCCTTGTTATTCTAGGAACATGTTATGTATGTGTATTTGTGCGTATTTGTCAAAACCCCAATAATCTTACCTATTTTATTCCCTTAACTCTCATATATGTTATTTCCTCTCATACCCCTTTTTATTTTCCCTCTCTCCCCATATTTTTAAATCCAAGGTATTATTTTATTACACTAATATATCAAGTGAATGTTTTGGTTAAAAGCTAGGAGTATCTTTGTTTTCCCTCTATCCCTTCTAAGCATTCAAATGGAACACTTAAACTCAACGTCAAATGCTGTTCGAATTAACTAGAAAAGGATAAATTCAAAACCTAGGAAAACCCTCCTCTTACCTATTGGGGACGCAACCTACCAGCAGCCAGCCCACTCACCTAGGCCCTCCTTCCTTCCCAGTGCCACTTTCGGCCCACTAATGGCTCAATGCACGGCGCCCAGAAAAATCTTGATGGCTCGTGGTTGATGTAGATCTCCTTGGGAACCCCAAGAGGAAGGTATGATGAGCACAGCAACAAGTTTCCCTCAGTTATGAAACCAAGGTTTAATCGAACCAGTAGGAGCAAGGAAACACCCCAAAGGTGTTACTAACTGAGCTTTGGCAGGGCGCACTATCGGTGCTAGTAGCAACGTGGAGACCTGCACAACACAACCACAGAACTTTGTCCCCAACTTGTGATGAGGTTGTCAATCTCACTGTGTTTTGCGGAAAACAAAGGATTAAACGTATCGAATGGAAAGAAGTAAAAGTTTGCAGAAAGTAAACACAAAGCAGTAAAAGATTGTATATTGTATGTAAAAGACAAGGACCGGGATCCATAGTTCACTAGAGGTGGCTCTCCTTAGATAGATAACATGCTGGGTGAACAAATTACAGTGAGGCAATTGACAAAAACCGAGAAAGCAATACATGCATATACAAATCATATTAACTCCTCTAAGACTTGATTGGGCAATACAACATAATACATAGACCGCCATCCAACTGCATCTATGACTAATAATCCACCTTCAGGTTATCATCTGAACCCCCTCCAGTATTAAGTTGCAAGCAACAGATTATTACTTTAAGAACTGCGTGTAAAGTAAACAATGCGATTGTTCTATGAACAAAGGATTGTTGTTTTCTCCCTAGTAGCAACAACACATCTAGTACCTTAGAGATTTCTGTCACTTCCCCAGATTACCAGAGGCATGAACCCACTATCGAGCATAAATACTAAATCTTGGAGTTGCTAGCATCTACTTGGCCAAGATAGCTACTAACAACGGAAAGCATGCAAGATTTCAAATAACAAAGACATGATAGAATCAATAATCAATCTAAAATAGCATCTCAATATCCATCGGATCCCCGCAAACATAACATGTATGAATTACAAATAGATGATCTTGATCATGAACAGAGCTCACAAGATCTAAACATGAAAGCACAAAGGAGGAGAAACCAGCCATCTAGCTACTACATGGATCCGTAGTCCAAGGATGAACTACTCACGCATCACACCGGAGGCTTGCATTGTGATGAAGAAGGCCTCCAGGGTGAATTCCCC
Source organism: Avena sativa (assembly GCA_916181665.1). Lineage (NCBI taxonomy): Eukaryota > Viridiplantae > Streptophyta > Magnoliopsida > Poales > Poaceae > Avena > Avena sativa. The sequence continues at coordinate 493,755,163 of OV702290.1, read as the reverse complement.
TCTCTGGCAGGGTGCCGAGAAGAGCTTCAGATCCCTCCCGATCTAGGGATGGAGATGACAGCGGCTACATACTCTTTCGTGGATTTTTGATCGGGTACTTAGGGTTTTCGTCCTGAGGGCAACTTATAGGCGGAAGGAGAGGCCGAGGGGGTGCCAGGGCAGGCCTCACCACCCCCTGGCACAGGCCAGGCTGGGCCGCGCGGCCAGGTGGTGTGGTGGCCCCCTGGTACCTCTCCGTCTCGTATTTTGGCACTTGATCCCTTCCGGAAAAATAGGCACTATGGATTTTGTCCTGTCCAATTCCGAGAATATTCATTTTCTGACTTTCATAGAACCAAAAACAACAGAAAACAGGTAGCTGGCACTATGGCTCTTGTTAATAGGTTAGTCCAAGAAATCAGATGAAAAGTACTCCAAAGTTGGAAAAAACACAAGAAAGTGGATAAAACCAAGCATGGAACATCAAAAATTATAGATACATTTGCAATGTATCAACATTCGCAAGATTAACTCCTGCTCGTCCTCGAGTAGGTAAGTGATAAAAAGAAATAATTTTTGACGTGACATGCACCATCAAAGACTTGATCAAAGTATTTGCAAAACATTCAAGGCTGGGATCATAGTACTTCAATCATAACATGAAAGACAAAGTTCTAGCAATAGGCAAAGAAACTATGATGCAACATGAAAAGTCACAAACAAAAGATTCATGAATAACAATGCTTTGCAAGACGTTTGTTTGTTTCACATAAAGAAAACATAGCATAAAAGTATTCAGCTTGTCCCTCAATAGAGTAGCAAATATAAATGCATAGGACACCTTCAAAGTTCATAAGAGTGACTAGATACAATAGTTTCAAACAAGCAATAACAAGTTATGCATCAATCAACTAGTCTTGGGACAATGCACATAGAACTAAGAATGGCCACTATGCTCTCAAAGTAGGTGCATAAAGATAGAAGGTGGAGACTCAATATAATGGTGGAAGAAAGGCCTTTTGTAAAAGGAAGTAGGGATTCAAGTCACATAAAGAGCTTCCAAAAATTATGGTACTTAATAGCTTTCAGCTCTCATTGCCCCTATCATAAGCATCTTGAAGTGATTAAGGTTAAAGTGAACAAACTATGGTGTACATGCTTGACGAAGTATAAGTCAGAAATTTCATGTCCCTTGTATACGAGGGCCGCTCCTCATGCTACTCAAGTTTAGTCACCGGTAAGTTCTTGTCATTGTAAGTACATGTGTATCATTGAGAACCGCCAACGGGGTACCCCTTGCCCGATGATACGGAAGAATCCCCATATCAAAATGACAAGGCAAGCAGACAACGAGCATCTCAGCATTCTTCTTATTTACCATGGGAATATGGTGCTTTTTTTCTCTCGTTCCTCTTTTCATAGTATCTTTTTTTTTCTCTTTTTTCTCAATATAGGACTCTTTTTTTATAAGAAGAAAGCTTCATAGACAGCTCATTATGGTTACGCTGCAGGTTTCCACCATGTCAGCATGGATTAGACCAGCGGCCCAAGCGTTTCTCTAACACATATACATAACTCCATGGACTTACAAGCTCCCCTTTCATTTCACACCGACGACATCCATATGCAAAAGAGCATGATATCAACTAGGTACAAGTACCAAGTGCAATGTTTAAAGCGTTCCCCATGAAAGCATGGCTCTGCTAATTCCCAACAAATAAGTGCAAGCATATACAACATAGACGACACAATGGTTCAAGTTTATTAAGGGCAAGTAAAGTAAAGTGTGCCTTCAAGTTCGTGAGAGCTTTAATCACTAGTTTTCTCATAACAAGAGGAAGGTAAACAAAAGCATGAATATACTTGGAATAGCATAAGCTAGTAAGTAGGTATGGTGGACTCTTTGGAATAACTTGGTTTAGGGAGTTGGATGCATGAGTGGAACTCATACTTGGTTGTGGAGGCTAGCAAAAGACTGGGAGCGACAAACTAAGAGAGCAATAATGGCCATAATCATGCAGAGCGACAAAACATCATTGATCAAAGCATAAAGTGATACTACAAGTTGAAAACTAAAGGATCATAAAGGCTTATGGTGACTTGTGATAGTCATAACATGGTGTGAGCATGTGCCAAGTCAACCCAAATAAAGCATCAAAGGAGAATACCACTATACTATGCTTTAATATGCTAAAACAATGCATGATTCATCCAAGGCACATTAAGCAATCTAAATTGTTCATAACAAGTCATACTACAGCAAATAATACTAAGCATAAAGCCAAAACAATATCAAGCATGGCATGACAAAGCACATGCCACAGTCAAAAACAAGCCCTTTTTACCATATAAGTATGAACTTTCCTACTCTTTTCCAAACCAAACCAAACCATTTGCAAACCAATGTGTGAAAGAAGGGGTATAACCAACTTGTTCAGAAAACTAAGTAAACCAAGCAAACTAAAAACCAAAACAAAAACGAAAAAGAAGACGCTCCAAGAAAAACACAAGTGTGCATGAAACAATAAAAAAGAAGTGTTTGGAAGAAACCTGGAATTTTTATTGATAAAGAAGGGGAATGCCTTGGGCATCCCCAAGATTTGACGCTTGTACCTCTTGGATATTTCTTGGGGTGACACGCGTGGCATCCCCAAGCTTGAGCTTTAGTCCATCCTTCATCTCATTACTCATTCCTTCCATACACCTGAAATTTTTCCTTCATACAAAACTTCACACAATCTCATTAGCAACATTAGTGCACTTAAGATAAATAAGTCTCAAGGTTCAGTTCTAACACCAAATAAACTTCCATTAGAACACTAGATACTGTAGCACTTCCCCCCAAAAGCTCAATTCCCCAAAGGAACTCAAGAAGGAACTAACAAGAAGCAAATGCAGAAAATGCCAGAAATCTGTCAAAACAGACCACAGGTAAAGACGAATTTTTTCGAAGACCTTGTGTTGCTCAAATCAACAAGTGTTGAACTAACTAAAGTTATATAACAACCTGGTGCAGAAGCACAAAAAATTACAGCTTAATCCTACATACAGATCTCTCTCAGGAATTTTTACGGTGAAGCACAAAAAACTGTTTCGGGACAGCAACTTTCCCAATCATTACTTCTCTCTCATTAGAGGTTACTCTTGGCACAAAAAGCAAATAAAAAGGATAAGAGGAGGTTATTACAGAGGTAATAACTTCCAAGACTCATCTAAAACTCTTGGGTTATCTCCCAACAAGTACTTTTCTTTAACGCCTTTAAGTTAGGCATAAGAAGCAAAGAAAGAATCAAGTGTTCTCAAATGAAGAAGCATTAAGACCAACTTTCTTGCCCTTACCTCTCTTATTTTTATTCTTAACCTTTGGGAAAATGTGATTGTTTGGTGGAGAAGAAAGGTGCATGGTCCCCTTTCCCACATCTATTATTGCTCCAAGGAGTTCTAATAGGGATCTTCCAAGTGTAATTTGTCCTTTTCCTGCATATTCAATAACAAGATAATCAGTAGAAATCATTTTCCCAAGGATCTTTGTAAACACTCCTTCAGCTATTCCAATAGGAAATAAGGTAGCATTATTAGAAAGAGATATTTCTTTTCCTCCTTCAGTAAGCCCCCAAAGATTCAAAGATTCATAAATATCTTTGGGCATAAGACAAAATTCAGACATGATATCGCAGCGGGCTTGAAAAGTTTCAGTGTGTATCTCAATCTTTACTGTAGGGAGCCACTTTGATGGTTCAGAATTTATTGGAACATAATTGTGATGCTTCCTAAGCATATTATAGCAACTTTCTAAGCTAGTAGTGCTAGCCTCAAGAGTGTTCAACCTAGCAAATATTTTTGCGAAAGAAATATCAGTTTGGCTAGGCATAGTGTAAGTGAGGATCAATTTCTTTATAGCATTAATGGCATCATCCTCATTACATTGGAGGAAATCTCCTCCCACAATAGAATCTAAAGCATATATATAGCAAAGAGCAATCCCAAGGTAAAAACTGCTAAGGAACAAGCTTTGAGTCATTTTAGGTTCAGTCTTTTCATGTAGATCAGAGATTCTAGACCAAGCTTCCTTAAAACTTTCCTCAATTCCTTGTTTAAAAGTGAAAATCATTTCCTTGGGTGACATACTGATTGGAGCAAGGCTAGACATAGTGGCAACTCAAGATAGGAACTAATTTTTTTGTGTTTTTGAAATAAGAAAACAAACTAGTAAAACTAATTTTTTTGTGTGTTTTTGAAGAACAAAACAAGCAAACAAAGCAAAAAGAAAACCAAGCAAAACAAAAACAACAAAGTAAAGAGATTGGTTAAGAGGGACTCCCCTTGTGAAGATGTCCTTGACTCCCCGACAACGGCTCCAGAAAAATGCTTGATGGCTCAATGCACGGCGCCCAGAAAAATATTGATGTCTCATGGTTGATGTAGAGCTCGTTGGGAACCCCAAGAGGAAGGTATGATGAGCACAGCAGCAAGTTTCCCTCAGTTATGAAACCAAGGTTTAATCGAACCAGTAGCAGCAAGGAAATACCCCAAAGGTGTTACTAGCTGAGCTTTGGCAGGGCGCACTACCGGTGCTATTAGCAACGTGGAGACCTACACAACACAACCACAGAACTTTGTCCCCAACTTGCGATGAGGTTGTCAATCTCACCGTGTTTTGCGGAAAACAAAGGAGTAAACGTATCGAATGGAAAGAAGTAATAGTTTGCAGAAAGTAAACACAAAGCAGAAACAGTTTATAAATTGTATGTGAAGAAAAAGGACCGAAATCCATAGTTCACTAGAGGTGGCTCTCCTTAGATAGATAACATGCTGGGTGAACAAATTACAGTGGGGCAATTGATAAACACTGATAAAGCAATACATGCATATACTAATCATCTTGACTCCTTTGAGACTTGATTAGGCATTACAACATAATACATAGACCGCCATCCAACTGCATCTATGACTAATAATCCACCTTCAGGTTATCATCCGAACCCCCTCCCGTATTAAGTTACAAGCAATAGATTATTGCTTTACGAACTGCGTGTAAAGTAAACAATACGATTGTTCTATGAACAAAGGATTGTTGTTTTCTCCCTAGTAGCAACATCACATCTAGTACCTTAGAGATTTCTGTCACTTCCCCAGATTACCAGAGGCATGAACCCACTATCGAGCATAAATACTAACTCTTGGAGTTGCTAGCATCTACTTGGCCAAGATAGCTACTAACAACGGAAAGCATGCAAGATCTCAAATAACAAAGACATGATAGAATCAATAATCAATCTGAAATAGCATCTCAATATCCATCGGATCCCGGCAAACACAACATGTATGAATTACAAATATATGATCTTGATCATGAACGGAGCTCACAAGATCTAATAATGAAAGCACAAAGGAGGAGAAACCAGCCATCTAGCTACTACATGGATCCGTAGTCCAAGGATGAACTACTCACACATCACACTGGAGGCTTGCATGGTGATGAAGAAGGCCTCCAGGGTGAATTCCCCTCTCCGGCACGGTGCCGGGAATAGCTTCAGATCCCTCCCGATCTAGGGATGGAGATGACGGTGGCTACAGACTCTTTCATGGATTTTTGATCAGGTACTTAGGGTTTTCGTCCCGAGGGCAACTTATAGGCGGAAGGAGAGGCCGAGGGGGTGCCAGGGCTGGCCTCACCACCCCCTGGCGCGGGCCAGACTGGGCCGCATGGCCAGGTGGTGTGGTGGCCCCATGGTCCCTCTCCGTCTCGTATTCTGGCACTTGATCCCTTCCAAAAAATAGGCACTTTGGCTTTTGTCCCGTCCAATTCCGAGAATATTCATTTTTTGACTTTCCTGGAACCAAAAACAGCAGAAAACAGGCAGCTGGCACTGTGGCTCTTGTTAATAGGTTAGTCCAAGAAATTATATGAAAAGTACTCCAAAGTTGGAACAAAACACAAGAAAGTGGATAAAACCAAGCATGGAACATCAAAAATTATAGATACATTTGCAATGTATCGCCCACTCCCAATCGCCAAAGCGGTGCGGTGGAGATAGAGGCTCCCTCATTGTCGTCTTCCCCCCTCCCGTGTGCAGCATGCGCAGCTGACGTCACTACCCCCGCCCACCACCACATATGCAAGTTGTCTAGCAGCCCGCTCCTTTAATCTGATCTAGATCGAGTGGAGATCGATTCAACCACCCCCACGCCTCACTTTTTTCCTTTCCCCTCTCCCACAAAAAGCTCCACCTCACCTCCCGAGATCTGCCTCAGTGACCTAGATCGCCACCGTTCACATCGCCCAAGCCGCGAAGACTTGTGTTGATCTACCTCACGGGGCAAGGAGAAGCATCACAAAAGCCAAATTCGTCCGAGACAACCCACTGGACACCATTGGATTTTCTTCCTCCACCACTGCTACAACCTTCCTTTACCAATTTACTCGTCGTTTGGGGCACGCTGAGCATGCGCATCGTCCCAAACTTTCTGTCCTGCAAATCCGTCGCCGATCTGACCTAATCATGCTAAGCCGAGAACATCCACCATGGCACCATGCGCTCGCTGCCTCTCGCCGTCGTTCCACCGGCTGTCGAGAACGCGCGTGTCGCTAGGCTTGTTCTCTGCATCACGTAGATACAGTAGGTGTAGTCAACTATCCCGCACACTACCATTCTCTGGTCGTTGTTGTCGGACTGAGCTGATGTGGCCGCCATGCTGGTTATCCTCCACATGGGAGATTCTAGCCAACCACACCGTGCCATCTTGGATGACCCCACCAGGTCTGGCCTACTGGTTAGCCATAGTGGCTAGGTTTAAACCGATACAGAAACGCCTAGATCCAGATCTAGGAATTTTTGCAAAAACATCCTCGGGTTTATATGCTTAATTGCAAACAAGGTCCCTATGTGGGAAATCTTTAGCTAGGTCCCTTGGGTTGTCCGTTTACCTGGCAGAAGCCCCTAGAAGTTTTAAACCCATCATCGCCAATTCCTTTTCTATTATTTAGCCCCTAGTTTTGAAAATTCAAATAACTTTTGAATACAATTGAATTTGGAAACACTTTGAATTACAAACTTGATTAAACTTGCTTAAAGATTTCGAATATGAACTTTATCTTGTAATTTAACTAATTTAACTATATAAACAATTAACAATGTGCCTATTTATATATTACACTTCAATAAATGATATCTTCTAACCATTGATCCAAATAAAATAATAAGATATCTAAAATGATCAGGAAAATGTGAGGATTTCAAATGTGCAATCATCAATGCCATTTACATTGGGTATCATTGATGTATTAAATTGTTATGCAAGGAAACATTAAAAAAATGTATCCATTTAGTTTTATTATTGCCTTATTTTGTTTGTTGGCCACTTAAACATGATCCACTAGTGCCATAGAGTATGTTGCATCATATTATATTGTCATGCATCATTCTTGATTGCATTTCACTTTATATGTGTTGATTGTGTTATTTCCTACTCCGTATGTCTGTTTGCTTTTTCCCAATAGAGGACGAGTCTGGAGATTATCAGCAGGATTACGGTCACCTTCATGAGTACCCTCACGACTTTGTACCGCCTTCCTTTGATTCTACAGGTGAGCACCCCTTCTACTTATTTTGCTTTACTGGTTTTCTTATATCTGTTGTTATCTTTATATCGATGCTTTACTTTTCCGTACCATTATTTATTCCTTGTAGATTATATTTCCTTGGGTCTCCTATTATCTTGTTTGACTAGCTAAGTTGGACTTGCGAGTCATAGTCCTTGCTTAGTACTGTTGCACACTCTCAAACATGTGAACCTATTTGTAGTTGTTTTCCATTTACTACTAGGTTAATTAAATTGGTGTTCCTATATGGTTAGTTGATAGGGCACTTGTGGGACGACTTTGCTTATGCATCAATATTGTTTTTCTTCCCACTCATGTTGCCTAGGTGTAACACCCTCGGAATCGACCCTATGCAAGTTTTTAGCGCTTCCCGCCAAACCCGCATAGAAACGATTCAAGGACGCCCACCAGGCACTTTCGTGCGGGTGGAAAACGAAGTAATAACATTACACAACAGTCCTCGACGGGACCCACAGAACAGATATACATACAACAGCGACTCAATGAGTCAAGAATACAGATATAATATACAAAGATCCAAACCACCTTGAAAAGGATAGAGCGTCCGACTACGGACAAGATGCAAATGGGGCTAAGAGCCCTAAAGAATAACCAATGGCGTCCATAACCCTGCCCAGGCCAAGCCGGAAGGGTAACCCTGCTAACGACGTCGAAACCTGCTAAAACAAAAGGGGTGCCGACAAAGGGCAAAGGAAAAAGAGGAGCGTCAGTACTGAGGCCAGTACACGGCGAGGCTAGAATTCGGCGGTCCTCGCCTACATAGGTATGGTGGACTGAGCGGCAGCGCAGCATGCACTAGACAAACTATAGAGACTCGATACAACTGTCGGCTATCAGAGAGAGAGATAAGAAAGACCTATTCGAAACCATCCTGATTCTACCACCAAACATACCCATCCTGGTGTTTCCCCCTCGAGACCAAACGAGGAAGTCAACCGAGAAACTCACACCGTGGCAGTTTTATACATTCCGTTATAGTTGCGGCAATTACTAGTCAAATATAGGTAGCATGAGTCATTCTGATAAAATAAGCAGTGGGCAGTTTTAGTTAACCATTCCATTGTAGTTGCAACACTTACTAGTCAGATACAATTAGCATGAGATATCCCAAACCAGCAGTTGTTGGTACTTTTATTTAGCCATTCCGTTGTAGTGGAGCTGATTACTAGTCATATCGGATACAAGTCAATTTATAACAGTAAACTTTAGTTATAGTTGTCTATGATCGAGAACTGTGCTCCAAGTCGTCCATAACCGCGGACACGGCTTTTCGAAAAGATTTAACCCTGCAGGGGTGCACCAAAGTATCCACACGCACTTCGACCCTTTTTGCCAGATCAGTTAATACACCCATCGGTATGTCGGCGGGGCCTAAGTCATGACGTTTCCCAGACCCAAAGCAAGTACATGGGGGCCACCCCACTAAGCTACCCGCAACGAAGTCGGCCGGTCTCCGAGACGGACTCAGGGTTTGTGGAGCCGGCTGTAAACGACTGGGAACCCGAAAGTGTGACTGGGCTTGTCGATACAGCGAAAATGGGTCACGGTCCTAAACAGTACAGTGTGCAGTACCTCGCACAATTTAAATTAAGCAGTAAAGCATGGCATAAGTACAGGATAATAAATAAAACCTCAAACTAGTTTGTGGCCCCCAGTACAATACTTGGAATCAGGTACTAATCGATGGGGGTGCCCATACACCCCACCTGTGGTTAGCGCGCTCGATCTCGGAACAGGTGTCAAGAACTCGGGGTCCTACGGGACACCAGTGAGCGGTCGGAAATCAAATATTGTCTATCACCCACCGGTGCCTCTGCATTTACCTACTTCAATTTTAGTTATTATACAATAATTAAAGCCATGATCATCTCCAACATTAAACATGCGGCAATACTCCAACAACTGTGGTACTTGACGACACGCAACAGCACTTGAGCAAGCGACTACGACGCGCAAGTCCAACTATCTACCAATCAACAGGTAATAGGATGTGTCCAAGGCAATATAAGGCTGCAAGGAATATCACGGGTACGAAAACTAGAGCATCGCAACACAGATAGCAATAGATAAACAGGAGGGAATAAATACCATAAAAGTAAGATAGGTAGAAAGGGGAAGATTGCTCGCCTGAAAACATTGCCGAAGGTTCATCCGAAGATCGGGTCGACACTCGCATCAACTCATCGTCCTAATCCGTGAAGAAGCAAAGCACTAGAAGAAACACCGGATGCACTATTTAATACTACGGCAAAAGATCGGCATGATGCATGTATGATGTATGACATGGCAAAGGTGCGATGCATTTAGGCCATATTAAGCGGAACCGGGGTCCCGACATTTAATTATGTGGTTCATGTTATTTAGATGCCCCCAATTTAAATGTTGTCTTAACATGGCAAAATATATCCCCGGTTCGCTACACAAATTTAAATGGGACCAATATGAGACTAGAAATGTCCGCATATGGATCCCGTATTTAATTATATGGTTAATCGGCATAAGGCCCCCAAACCACACAAATATGCATGCATGGCGATTTAATTATGCAACAAGATAGATGTCATATTACAAAATAGGGGCGGATAAGATAGGGGTCACACATTAGAGGGGCTCGACGATCTTGGGGTTCGAAGGGGTTCGGGACTTCAGACTCCCGGTTCGAGGCCTTCGAAGGATCTTGGCATCGGCCCGGTTCCCGGAATACGGGATGGAGGTCTTGGCGTCCAAGAGGGAGAGCTTGGCGTTAGGCGGTAGATCTTGGCGACGGCTCCGATGAGCTTGGTCAACTCCTTGTTCTTGTTCGCTCCGAGGAGGTAGCCGAGATTGTCCCATCTTATTCGTCGGCGACAAACATGGACGACGTCGGTCCCGCGAGTTCCATGTAGGAGACCTTGAATTGGCAAGGGTTACTTCGAGTGGCATCTCGGTGGTTCCTGTAACTTGCCGTCAGAGTTAAGCCGACAACGAAACACATTGACGGACTACTAGCTTTACTGAACTCTAGAGAGGTGTCAACTCTTCCAAACCAAAACACAAACACCTGCGAGGCACCGCGTGACCGAAGAAAGGCGATGCGTGCGTGAGGCGGGTGCTGGCGGTCAGAGCCACGAGGCAACAGAGGCGACGCTGCACGCGGGGCAGGGACGGGCCGGCGGTGGTCTCGCAGGGCGCGGCCTCGGGCGGCTAGAGATGGGCGCGGCCTCGGGCGGCTAGAGATGGGCTCGCGATGGGGGCACGGGGCGGCGGCACTGGCCGGGCCGGAGGCGGCGGGTCGGCGCCGGAGGAGCGGAGGGATCCGAGGCGGCGGGGTCGACGAGGACGAGCTGCTGGCGGCGGCTCGGGGAGGCGGGGCGGAGCACGGTGGCGGAGCCGAGGAGGGAGAGGCGCTCTAGAGGGCGACGCGGGACTGCAGGGCGGCTCGACGGAGACGGACGAGGCCGGCGGTGGGGCGGCGAGGTCGGTGACGGAGAGGGCCGGCTCGGCCGGAGCGGAACGGGCCCGAGGCGGTCGAACGGCAGAGAGCAGGCGGCGAGGAGAGCGCGACGCGGTGGGGGATCGAGATGGAGGACGGCGAGGGCGAGGTCGGCGAGGATGCGCGGCCGGCGGCGCAGATCGCAGCAGGCGCGGCGGCGGGGAGAGAGCGACGGCCAGAGGCGGTTGGTGGAGGAGGGAGAGAAACGGGAGGGAGAAGATAGGGAGAGACGGCGCGGGGCCAGGGAGCGGGCGACCCGAGGTGGGGCAGGTGGGGCGCAGGGCGGTGGTGGTGAGCGGTTGGTGAGCGTGGGGCCGGGGCAGGGGAGTGGGTCGGGAAGGCGGGGGGTGGAGCACGAGGCGTTGGGGGCCCCGCTCAGGTGGCCTGGGGGTTGGTGGAGGCAGGGATTTGGGCGGGAGATGGCGGGGTGGGGCCAGGCTGAGGTGGCAGGCAGGGATTGGAGGGGGGAAAAGGGGAGGTGAGGTGGAGGGCTGGGAGTGGCTGGGGTGATGTGGCTGGGACTGGGTAGGTTAGGGTTAGGTAGAAAAAGATTTTGGTCAGGCTGGTTTTGCACTGGGGGTGACCGACTGGGTCGAATCGGCCCGGTACGGCTGCCCCCTAAAAATAATTAAACATTTTATTTATTTCAAACGGGGCTTTTGCAAACCGTGGTTAGACAAAACGAAATAATCCGGAGACCCGGGTTTTGGATTTGAAATAAAGGCGAGGTATTTAGAAAACAAAAATATGTTTTTCGAAATAGATTCAGACAAACAAATGCATGATGATGACGATGCTCAAATGCAATGTGGCATGATGACATGAGCATGCGGTCATGATGATGCAATGCACAAAAACAACGTGATTTTCTAGTAGTTATTTTAGCGGGATGCCACACTAGGGCCCGTGGTTCTAGTCATTTGTTCAGATACTGAGCGCACAAACCATGTGCGGGGGTTGTGAGATCCTCCTTGATTAAGACCGGAGCTATTCCTATATCCACAAAACGTAGTCATTTTTCAATGAGCATAATATATAATTGTGATATGTGATGTGATATGATATTTTGGTGGATAGCCTGGACATGCACACATATATGTGGGATATGTGTTGAGTGCCATCCAAGGAGCTCTAAGTCTGATAGGCACTCATAGTGGTTTTGTCTTTGAAATAGTATCTTTGAAGATATCGCTTGCTCGTAGGATGAAACGCTATGCCACCTTGCGGATTACCTGTTCTTATTGGATTGGATAAAATTCAGTAGATGACTACCTTAACATTTGTGTAGCAATAGGACAGTTTTCTTATTGGGATATGTGCATGGCACACAATACTCTTTTCTTTTAAAGTGTTTCTCCAAGGGTTGAACAAACGTGTATGGCTATAGTAGTTTAGCTTGTAGGATAAATCTTTTTGAAAAGCCATGTCCATGGTATGGACCACTCAACAACACTATGACTTGATCCTAAATAACTTACACTACATAATTGTTACTTGTAACCTAACTAGTAGTTAGCCCTACAAACTAAATAATGAATAATAAAATCGTCAACGTGTGTGTTCCCTTGGATGACTTCCTTGTATGTGGAATTCGAGGGGAAATCTCGGGAAGGGTTATGTTTGGTGTTAATTATACTTGTTATCCGATATTTCTCTCTTATCCCTTTCTAACAGACGCCAGTTATAGTGTGTCTCTATAAATTAGTTAGTGCAAACTTTGCAGTCGGTTAACCCCACCATACATTTGTAGAGCGCATGCGAATTCTAATCTCCCTTGTATTCGTCCTGGTATTGATGCTCCTTCTTTTACTTTTTATTGGGTCCTTTACCCATTGAGCAGGTAAGTTTGATCACGCATATGACTTTGGTTCTTACTACGTGAACCATGCTGATGAGGACTACCATGAGATGTAGTACACGGATCCTTTCAGAATCTTGAGCCATGTGGATTTGGAGTTCCACTTGATTATGTTTATGCATCTTATGCCTATTTGCACTCTTAATACGTATTTGGATTCTATATTTTGCTTCCGCTAGATGGATGGTGTAATATTGGGACATGTGTCCTCTGCGTGTTATATCTATCTATTTTGGATTTTTTTCATGTGATGTTGCCTATGTATTTATATTTATTTTACATGAACGTGCTCTGTCATATTTTCTATGGACGCCACCTATACACACGTGTACGGTTGAATGCTATCTTAGACATGATTCTCACGGGAGAAAAAATAACTTTTATTTTCGATACAGAGGTGTGTTGTACTATGCATGCCATTTATGAGGGGCCTACTGTGAGAGTACCTTATGGTCCCTAGTAGTTACTTCTTGTACACAATAAAATTATAACATCTCATGATTTAGAACATGCTAGTAGGGGCTTACATTGTGCTACTAAAAGCCCTGAAACAGGGAAACTAGAACTCCATCATCAGTAGGTCATATGTCAGCCTACACTCCCACACTGGGAGATCCGATGGAGGAGGAGGATGGCAGCCAGTGGTGGATACAGACCTAGGTAACACGGGCCATGACCTAGGACGTGGAAAAAATTGTAGTGTATATCTCATTAATTTTAAATGTCACAATGCTATTAATCCTCCTCTTCCCTTCAGTATTAGAGGAAATGGCCCGCAATGTAACACATTCTTGGCTCCTCTCCTAGTGGCAATGATCTACTAGCGGTGGAGCGATTGTGATGCGGTGCACCTAGAAATTCGCTACTCTAGGTTTTGGAGAGGAGAGAGATATGTTATTTCTCAAATCATTCATTCACCTACCATAGTTTCGATCTGCTTACCACAAAAAAATCATAATTTCAGCTAGGAGGGCCTAGGAAGCATCAATAGAGGAAGGGTAAGAACGGCAAGAGACCACGGTCTGTTTGTCGTACCAAAATCATACATTCCTTCATAGAGGGCGTCGTGGCTACCCTATGCCCACTCCCTTCTATGTGCCAGGGGAAACCCTATGATCAGTTCATCCGGGCAGCAGCGTCTCACTTCCCTTCTTGAAGATGTTGGTTGGTACTTGACTCTTCGATGCTGGGAGCATGGTGGAACATCATCGAAGGGCGCTGGGGTTGCGAGTCACCGTGCTTAGTTGATCTGTCTTAGTCTCTGTTTTGTTTCTTCTTATTTTGGGCATGTTGTTGCCCCAAAATTTTCTTTGTTTCGAAACTCTTGTTGGTTGTATGGTGCGGTTGCTATGTTAATATAGGGGGGCTAAAGCTTGTTTCGAGGAGGTATGGCTTTGGAGGACAATGCTGCAGAAACCTCATTCGTATTGTCTTTGCCTTGAAGTTGTTGTGTGCCCTCAAGGCGCCCTTGGGCATCCATTCTCCACGTTTGTGACCCCTTTCTAGCTCATTTACATACCTACAATCTATTTTTTTCGCAATATTATGTTTGCAGAATTGCATGTTCTTGACATTGTTGTGTGCCCTCAAGCCTCAAGGAGCCCTTGGGCATCCATTCTTTATGTTTCTGACCCCTTGCTAGCTCCATTACCTACCTACAATCTATTTTTTCGCAATATTATGTCTATAGAATTGCATGTGTAAGGTGTTCTAGGCTGTCATAGAAAATAACTTGCTAAAATTGTCACCTTTCACTAAAGTGTTCCATCGTCGCCTCACCCCTCCCATCTAATAGATGTATACGCCTTTCAACTTAAGCTACAAGACATGCTTAGGGAAGCCTATGATCGATCCAGAAAGTCTTGCGCAGCTCAACGATATTTTTTGCGAGAAATATTTGGATCTATTCCATGAGTTCACCAGAAGTACAAGGAACACCAAATATAATAAAAATTACATCGAGGTCCTTGGACCATCTAATGACCACTACTGCTGCCAGAGCGAGCCACCGACGCGCCACTCCATTGCCAGAGCCGGTGTGACGTTATTGATAACAGTCGAGAAGTCTTCGTGCACCAGAGCCGAAGTCATCATCATTGAACCCTTAAATTGATCCTAAACTTCAAACACAAAATGTATAACACACGTAGACTGAACGAGATCGACCACTCCATGGAAGTAATGACGAGACAAATCGACGCCGATGAGGTGGACGAGGAGGCGGGTATAACTTATTCTTGTCCAACACAATGTCGCCATAGCCAGCATAGCGTCGATGCTGGTTGATCAACTCTAACTTTAGGGACCCTTCTATAGCACCGAGCGCATGTCCGAGGTCAGCACCCCCTCCTGCCGCCAAAGCGACAAGCAAAGGTGGCGGGGCCCATCGATTTTCGTTCTTAGACAGCGAAGACGAGACACAGATGGCGGCGGCAAGCTAGGGTTCCACCCTAGCGCTGCCTCTATCTTCTTGAGGAGACGGAACTAGACCGCCTTCGCAGCTCAACGACATTTAGAAAGAGTGTTTTGTGGTCTACCTCGAGTTGTATTGAGCGGTTTGAGCCTTCTACCAAGCTTCCTTGGCATCTTCTTCACATAGAACTAAGTTGCGCGAAGCGACTAAACCGATTTATCGTTTTGTCAATACTCCCTCCATTCCAAAATATATGGTGTTTTAGCTTTGTGAAACAAATGTATCTATATATTTTAGTGTATAATTTAGAGTGAACCTAGACAGTAAAAAGATCTAGATACATTCACTTTATAAAGCTAAAATATCTTATATTTTTGGAATGGATGGAATACTTGTTAGTGTATGATGCTCTTCGCTATAAGACCGTGGTATGTGCCCTCTATTCATATTTTGTCATGACTACGAGCGAAGAGATACTCCAACTGAACACCAACTAGTTTTGCAGATTATATCTTTACGGAAGATGTGTTCCTGCTATTTGGATCGTGCATTAGAAGGCTGATTCGCTATGCAAATGTATTAATAGTCGGAGTGCATTAAGACTTGAAAGTGCTTGGGACCATTGTACTACTCCCTCCGATCTAAATTAGTTGTCAGATTTGTCTAGATTCAAATATATCTAGACTTGTTTTAGTACTAGATATATCCGAATTTAGACAAAATCAAGTAAACTAATTTGCATCGGAGAGAGTATTAATTTTCAATGTACTCCCAGATACATGTATCTATATCCGTCCTATCCGCAACCAGGGGCGGAGCCAATACTCTAGCACGAGTCTAGCGGCTGCGCTACAAGGAAAGTGCCTTAATTTCAAGCCTATAAACATGAAAAATACACGTAGCTACTTCCACCGTTTTAAAATATAAGATGTTTTAGGTCTGTAAAAAAATGTATCTACGAGTATTTAGTGTGTAGATTCACCAAAATCTCAATAAATCTACATACTAAATTTTTTTTAGATATATTTACTTCATAAAACTAAAACATCTTATATTTTGAAACGGAGCTAGCAGACTTGGGCTGCGTATGACTCCCTCTGTGTCCGCGACATCTTTTTCCGCACGAAGGAAGTACGGGTTTTTTTTTGGTCGGGTCCTAAAGTCAGGATCATATGCCCAGAACTACTGTACCAGTACTTTGATGTGTCAAAAATTAGATGGAACTTTGATTTGTTTGGTATAGCCGAGTACTGTATAATGTACATGCATGGATAATACACGACATAACACCGATATCCAATTACAAAAAGTCCATTACCGCGACCAATGTTGCCAAGGAGATCTCTAACGAGGACTTTTTTCTTCAGCATGTAGTCGGCTCCGTTTCTTTTTTCCTTTTTCTGAGAGCAGCTACTTTTCGCGTTCCGCAAGGCTCGACCTGGGCTTGTCCTATATTTATCCAACGCCTCTCGAATTTGTAGATTGGAAAATCAAATTTCTCCGGTTGTACAGTCCGAGATGGGGTCGATGGCGGAACGGGCGCTGCCTATATAGTTCGGGACGGGCGAGAGCAGCGCATCCGAACAACCCAAGGTGCGGTGCCCCTGCCCTTGTGATAGATCGCTGCTGGACTGGGAGAGATGCACCTCCTTTTCCGATTCTCTGGCGATGATGTCTCCGGCCACCTCGGCTGCGACGGCGGGGCGGAAGCGCAAAGGTGCACTCGTTCGACCACGCACCGGCTGCAAGCACCGACGGACCCCCGCGCCGGAGCAGGAGGAAGCGAGCGGCTGGGCATCGCTCCCTACCGACATCGCCCACCTCGTCGGCTGTCGGCTGCTGGCAGAGGACGTGGTGGACTACCTCACCTTCCGCGCCGTCTGCTCCGACTGGCGCGCCAGCACGTCCAGCCTGGACCGTGACTCCGCCCTAAGCAAGCCGCACCTCCGCCCGCGCTACTGGGTCGCGCTCTGCGACGGTGACGCGGCGCCCCTGGACAATGCCTGCCGCGAGATCACCTTCTTCCAGACGCGCACGGCGCGCCGCCTGCGTGTCCGCCTCCCCGAGCTCCGCGCCCACAGGGTCGTCGGCTTCACCGACGGGCTCGTCATCCTTCTACACAAGCGCAAATCGAGCGTCCGCGTGGTCCACCCCTTCACGCGCGCCATGGTCGACCTCCCGCCCCTCGGCCCCGCCTTCCATAAGATGGGCGGGGACCGAGGATCTCTGCTCCGCATGAGCGCTTTCGTCTGCTCTTCACTCTCGGCCCCTTTGTCGGTGGTTGCCCATTTCCCTGGGAAACCCGAGGCGCTGTGGACACAGCCAGGCCGCGTGTCGTGGAAGGTCATCCGCCATGGCCTGGAGATTCGGAACATCTTGCCCTTCCAAGGCATGCTCTTCGCCACCTTGAGGTCCACAAAGGAGATTGTCATGGTTTACCCTCCACTCAAATTCGCCCTCGCTTACGCTGCAGACTCACTGGCCAACCACAAGATATGGGGTGAGTACCTTGTGGAGTCCGATGGGCTTATGCTGCTTGTGGTGCAACATGGAACCACGGAGGCATGGCCGAATTGTGCCTTCAAGATCTTCGAGGTGGACATCCACGGCCAGAAACTGCCATCAATCTGCAATCTCGGTGACCAGGCTCTGTTCCTCCACACCGACCGATGCCTGTGTGTCCCGACCATGAACCTGCCATCGATCTGCAGTAACTCCGTTTATTTCACAATGCCACGCAGCCCCGTCGTGATGCAGTCTCTCTCCACCGGTTTGTCCGAGGACCTATCTGCGACGTGCCTCATACACGACATGAAGGAGAAGATACGCCCGTCCGTGCGGCCCTTCACCATCGCTGATCATCTTCTCACGTATTGCCATCATTTAGAGTGGGCGAGGGGACTCATGTTTCACGAGTACCACCATATGCCCCAAACTTTCAAGGAGCTGCACAAGAAAATACAGGCATAGTATTCTCAAATGCGGATTCCAATAGCGGTAGCAGGAGGTGCAAAGTCCAAACAGATGGAAACCGCAAGTGGAGCTCTAGTTCCATTGAGCCCCTTTTTCTTAAAAAATTGAAAATAACACTATTTGAAAGTCTCAAAATAAACAGAGAGAGACTTTTTTTTGGGGTTGTTTTCTTTATGATGAGAACTTATTATGTTATGTGACTGAATTCTTCCCCACCTGTTTATCTCAGTGAAGGGGACTAGGGGAGTCATCTGGGAGACATTCATCAGGGTTATTTTGTTTAAACTGCAACTGGTCTGTATCATTGAGCTCTCTTGTTATGAGAAATCTATGACAAAGGTCCATTTTTTTTCATCCTCAAATCACCACTCTGACTGCACCAAGTGCCCGTAGAATTTGATATATATACTACAATTGATTTTTTGTGAGTTGCATGAAAACATTTGGTGTGCGGGAATCTGAATACTTGGAATCAAATAAATCTCCACTTTACCAATGTTCCTAATCTAAATGGTTATAGGAGTAAAAAAATGTCGGAACAACCAGATAACCTTTCTTTTGTTAAACCTAGTCAAAGATTTTCTTTAACAACGAAATCTCAACTAGTGAAATCAACTTCTGGAGCCATCACCAGTTCTTTGAGTGAAATACAATGAAGTAACAGGAAATGAACTGCTGTGGTAATGCACCTCAAAGGGTTCACAAGTTAGTGACTGTATGATGACATATTTTTTTGCAGGGCGTATGATGGCAGTTATATTGTGATATGTTATGAAAGTACAAATTTGGTATTTTGCACACATTAAATGTCCTCGTCTTAATGTTTGCAAATTTTACTTTGTACTAGCATAAATGCCCGTGCGTTGCTGAGGGTTGACTTTTGTCTAATATAGCTATGTGAAGGCCTAACAATCCTAGTGCAAACGGAAGAGCTAATGGTTTGGGTGTCCAACCCCGAAACCCAACGATTCTAACACCCAACCAAACAATTTCTCTGTTGTTTTAAGTTACTTTTATTGATTATATTTTAATCTTTTTAGCATCTGATTTTTCATTATGGGATAGTGATATCATTAAGAATTAAGTTGACTTTCTTGTTAGGTCATACTACTGTAAAAAAGGCATGTCTTAGTGGTTTTTGTCCCACCATCGAGAGCATGTTATCTTCTTTCCTTTCACCATGTACCCGGCCTCCTCGCAAAGGTAGGACGATATACATGTGGTCTTGATAGATAGCGTCTCTCTAACTATGATCAACACTTGGCAATCCTTGCCTTCAAAAAAGGAAACACTCGGTACATCAATGGTCTTGAGCAGATTATCCTTGATCTTGTACACAAGCATATTTTCCTATTGTCTTGGAATTCTGTCTGCACCTTCACGCTGCTAGTTTGTCTATCTCTGCCACATAGTCGTCTGATTGGGCCGTCAACTTGATAGAGTCAACCGTTTTATCCAAGATGAGCTTGTAGCTTTGGCCGGCCTGACCACCATCATTTGATTTGAATCCTAATTTATATTTCCTTATCGTGCTGCTCTTTACATGCCTTGTGCTCTCTGAAATTCACATGTTGTCGCCATC
The DNA here is from genome assembly GCA_916181665.1 of Avena sativa. Classification (NCBI taxonomy): domain Eukaryota; kingdom Viridiplantae; phylum Streptophyta; class Magnoliopsida; order Poales; family Poaceae; genus Avena; species Avena sativa. The sequence goes on along the minus strand of OV702290.1, from coordinate 493,735,262 downwards.
TCTACTCAATAAACAACTAAAGAAGCAAATGCTGCTTGGCGGCAGTTTGTTTCAGCTAAGACCAGAAATCGGACAATGTGTAAAAGCGCAGGTTCATATAGGGAATAGTGAGTATTAAGAAATTTTGGCAAGCAGTAAGTATATCCAAGACCATATTGTCTATTCTTGATGCTAGGAAGAGAAGTTTGGATCACACATACCTGACTGCCTATGTGGACTGAAACTTCCGAGGTGCTAGCTGGTTTATTGTGTTACTGTGGACACTGTCATCATCCTTTGTCTCGTTGGGTGAAGATATGTACGCCAAATTGAAGATATGTATGCCGAAAGGGGGTGCTCGAGGCGTGTGGAGAAAGGGGGTGTGAGGCGACGGTATTCCGGGACGGTGAGCACACAAGCTTTACCCAGGTTCGAATTCGCCGGATTTGGACGGATCCTACTCCTGTTAGCAATCCAGTAATATGGCAGAGCCGGAAGTACAGATTACAAGATAGGTTCGCCTGTGCGAGTTGAGGTTGTAGATTGCGGGTGCCCTAAAGGCTGGTCCCTAGGACGGCTTATATTGATATCCGGTCTAGGGTTACAGGAGAGACCTATACGGATACGACTAAGAGTCGGTTACTGAATACATCTTGGACTACAAGTAACTAAGCAGGCCTAAGTCGGTAAGTCTTCTAGGCCTTCCATAGCCGGATGGAGCTCCCTCCCTGACTAGGACGCCCGTGGAGCAAAGCTCTAACCTGAAGTGGGCCACCCTGGTCAGCGAGTCATAGTGGGTATACCCGGAAAGTATATCCCCAACAGTAGTCCCCGGAAGCCTCCATGATCTAGAGTCGGATCTCATCGTCCAGCTTGATCTATCTTCGGCTTGCAGAATCTTGAAGGGTTCCTAAAACTCAAAAGAAAGGTAGGATCCGAGTCTCAAATCGAGTCGGACCTGCGAGTACATTATTCAGTTTTCTAGCTTGAAATTCAAACTGAATCGGAACTTGGTCTCTGACGTAACCTGACATCAGTCAAGGTCAAGTCACATCACTGACATGCATTCCTAGCAGCGTGACCATTGGTGGGTCCGCTTATCGCGAAACCGAGGCACCATTTTAATGCACGCATGGAGATCGAGGAGTCGTAATCTTCGCGAGGAGGTTACCCAGCTCCTTCCACGACGAGTGGCACGTTCACTGTTTGTTTCACATGAATCTTGGCACAGACGAGGCATACAAGGGGTTCAGATCTCCTTATTCTTCCTTACCAGCACCCCTGCTTTCTTCTTCCTCCCAACACCACCACGCACCAGCTCCTCCTTTCCTTCCCCCAAATCACATAGCGCCGCCCACCCACGATCCCCATTGTCCTCAAAATGGCTGATACTTCCTCTTCTGGTACGGTGGCGACCATGGCGGCGACCTCTGCAGTGGCAGAGAAGGAGAACTTTCGCTGAGTGTGCATCTCGTGCGTCCTCGACGACGAGAAACTACGCGTCATTGAGAAGGAAGGTCTTCTCTGCGCTGGCTACTGGCGGAGCGGCTATGATCAGATCATCTCCACCCCTCACGGCGACGAGAGGACTCACTTCGGCACTCACCTCGACAGAGGTTTGAGCTTTCCCCCTCAGAGTTCTTCTCTGAGGTTATAGATTACTATGGAGTTCAACTCCACAACTTTCCCCCAAACATGATTCTAGAACTTAGCGCTTATGCTTCCTTGTGTGAGGGTTATCACGGAATAAAACTGAGTCTTATCTTGTTCCGGTACTACTTTGGTACCCAGAGTTCCATCACTTCCGGTAATCCTTGCATTGTCGGAACTCTTAGCCTGACTCTTAGTAGAGACTGAGTCTACCCCAAGATTAAGGCTAGTGAGTCCGTGAATAAATGGTCGTCCATGTTGTTTTATCATAAGGACAGACCATCTCCCGACAAACAAACTGCTCTGCCGGCTTTTGTTGACGGTGCCACCACGCCCCAAGAGTCCTGGGATGCGGAAGCTCCAGATCTTCCTAACGATCCGATTCTTGCCAAGAGACGAATCGAGTATCTAATGAAGCACAAGGGTCTAAAAGGATCCGGCTTGATTCACTGCTACTGGCATGCCGGATTCAGTCCCTTCAGCACCATGGTGACCGGCTTATGCATACGGTCACCAAGAGAGTAAAAAGGATAGCCTCAGGATCATCTCGCTCTCCATCCCGGACAAAGAATATGAGTCTCGGATCAAATGGTTGATCAAGGAGCGAGTTGAGAGGAAGATTCCAGATCTCTCTCTGGATATGTACACTGTTGATGAACCTATGACACATGTAAGTTTTCCGGCTATTTCCGTCATACTTAATAACATGCTCATCTTATACTTTGCCATAGTTTTGCAATACTGAGATAATGTATCTTTCAGCTTGCTGACCTCCCCGAGTCGGAGCTTGCTCCTCTTGAGGAATATCCACCTGAGGATCCGGTTCCTCAGGAGGATGAAGAACTCGAAATTTTACTAGAGGCACTTACCCGAAAGCGCAAAGCTCCGGTTGTTTCTATGGGCACTCAGAAAATGCCTGTTGTGACGAGGTAAACTTCTTCACAAGGTATCAATTTGTACTTTTCATGTATTGCAATGATCTTTACTCTGTTACCATCTAGGGCTAAAATGATTACCAAGAGTAAGGCAAAAGGAAAGTCGGGGAAGCCTCTGCACCAGCAAAAGTTAGTTCTAGGCTCACCTGCTGCCCCGCCTCTGACTCCTACCGCAAGACCATCATCAGCGCCGAAGGGTACTTCTTGTCCATGCGTTGAAGATGTTTCGGCTCACACATCAAAGCCAACGAACCTTTCGCAAACCGACGTCACCGTAGGTGACTCGGAACTTGGTAAGGGTGAACCCACAAAGGGTAATGATCCCTCAGCTGAGACCTTCACGGACAACCTTCTGCAGAATCCGAGTTTCACCAGACTTGGCCTTACTCGGAAGAGCGCAGAAGATATCCAGAAGCTGGCTCTCCATTGCCTGGAGACTCGGAATATCTCAGCAGAGGAGGAGGCACAAGAAGCTGAAGATGATAAACTTGCCGACCTTCTTGACCAAGTTCGTCTCCGCGACGAGAAGTTGAAGGCTGGTGTGGTTCCGCTACAACCAGTAGTTCCTATGACTCTCGCCGAGAAGGTTTCCACTGAGGTGCACATGAGCCTCAATAAATTAACTCATGAACATTTTGTAAGTCATAATCCGACTCTTCACTTTAATGTATTTTATATCATATCATCTAGACCCCAAGCATGAAGTTGGATAGGAAATCCGGATTTATGATTTTATAGGATGCCAAAGAATGAACTAGTATAGCCCCCCAAGGCTCGTGCTGATATTTAACTTAGTTAAAATATTATCCCGAGTCTTAGTAGACTTCTGACTCTGGTTACTATTCTGACTTACAGAAAGTTAATCCTTATAACCAGGAATTATTAAAGAATATTTGCAACAAGCGAAGAGAGATCAGAGCTCTTCGGCTTGAAAATTCGCAACTGAAATTTTTCAAAGATGAGGCTGAAGGTAAACATTGCAGGCCTCCTTTGTATGGTTTATTGTTGATCTGTAGCCGAATACTTATCCGGCTTTTATATATTGCTTTTCCAGAACTTGTTAATCAATCCTGCAAGTTGATTGAGCAACACCGACTTGCGAGCTAAGCTGGAGAAACTCAAAATAGATCACGAGACCAGCATCGCAAAGTGTTCTTGAGTCCAGCAATCACGCAACTAAAGCGTGTGATCGCACCGTCGCCAAATAGGAAAAAACTATCTCGGACTTGCAAGATGCTTTGGACAGGGAGAAGGATACCACCGAAGCTCTCCGGAATGAACTCTGGAGCCTTCGAGAGGAGAAGGCCAAAGTAGATGACACTATCTTTGGTAAGTTTGTTCTATCCCTGAATTATTGTTTTTCCGAATTGCAAGACTCAGATATATTTTGTTGACCTTGCTTTTCTTACTTATAGATCCTCTCAACATGCTAGATGCCTCTTCATGTGAGCCTCGTACCAGCCGGCTTATCGCCATTGGGGACCTGATCCACAATTTCCGCCAGTCACTGGAAGAAATCGATGAATCTGTCCGACTCTCTGGCCTAGACTCAATGTAGGCATTTGATCTATGAGACAAGGGGAAGGATATGCCTCAGCTCGTCAAGGATTGGAATATGTCCTATGCACATACAGCAGCACAGAATGCCCTGACAATGGTAATGGGCCACTATGGAAGCATGGAAATATGGCAAGTTACCAGGAGTTATTCGAGTGTTGATGAAGATGGAAACAAGCAGAACATCAAGGAAATCTGGGATTCTTGCGTCGGATACGCCTCTCGGGTGGCCGAGTTGACCAGTTATGATGAGACATTCCTTATGCCCGTTGAAGTGCCACCACCCCCAAAGGAAGCAGCTGCTGAAGTTTCCAAAGACGATGAGCAAACCGAGTCTGACTTACTTGTCTCGGACAGATATCGGGGTGAAATGGGTGATGTGTCCAGCGAGTCGGCAAATCCTGCCTCTCCACCTGCATCATAGAGTGTGCGAGAAAACAATATGTTATTCTAAAAACAGTCTAATTGTAATAAGTAGGATATTATTTTGCTAGTGCTAAGCTTGTAAGAAGTTATGCTTTACTCTTTTTAGCACTTTTGGCTTTTATTTGATGTGCTTGAAAAATACATAAGCACATTATTGTTTTGTCTATACTTATCGTTTATCTGGCTTTCTGCCTCGTCCCTTTTATGAGCCAGCAAATGTTAAGCACGGAAACTTTGCCGAGCAATGGATCTCAATTGTTAAACTAGTTTAAACCCGGAATCAAACCGGCTTCCAGTACCAACAATTAACTACTCAGAAGATACCCGGATCCAACAATCAGACAAAGACCCAAGTATAAACTAGAAAATTTAGACTTATACCCAAAGGTAGAAGTTTTAGAATCGGAAATCTAACCAGAACAAGCATGAGTATAAAGTACTTTCAAGTATTCTGGGATTTTTGACTGTGACATGATCATTCGGAAATAAGATGGTGCATAAAAACATCTCAGAAAAAACATTGAGGAGACCAATACTTTATTTCACTTTGAACATGTACATATATATGATTGCAAAGAAAGAAATTTTAAGAATAAAAGGGACGTAGCCGAGCAATATTCCAAGGACGGTCTATCTCATCCGGGTTTGTACTGTTAGGTAGTAAGGTAGTAAGAACCATTGAGCAATACTCATATCAGTTAGGTAGTAAGAACCATTGAGCAATACTCAACTAACTATGAACCATTGAGCAAGAACCATTGAGCAGGTCTCTCGTTTTCTTTTTAGTAGCAGGTCTCTCTCTTTTTGGCCTCATATCAGTTAGGTAGTAAGAACCATTGAGCAATACTCGACTAACTATGAAGGGCCCTTCCCATATAGGGGCAAGTTTGTGCTCTCTTTTTTGAACTAGCCGAAGAACTAGATCGCCCTTCCTGAAAGACCGATTCCTGACTCTCTGACTATGATATATGTGTACCTTTTTAATAGGCCGTAGATCTCTGTTTAGCAACTATGCAAACTTCCTCAAGCATATCGAGGTCGTCTTGTCGAGCAATTTTGGCATCCTCTTCGACATACACAGCGACTTGGGGAGAGGTGTGAATAAGATCACTCAGAAGAACAACTTCTACACCGTGGACCAAGAAAAAAGGTGTATATCTGGTTGACCTATTAGGAGTTGTTCGTAAACTCCATATTACGGACGGCAAGTCGTCTTCCCAAGCCCCGCAGCATGATGTAGTGATGCTTCGAGTCTTGGTCGTAGGCCCTAAAGAATTAAACCATAGGCCCTTTCAACTTGTCCATTGGCTTGTGGATGTGCGACTGATGCAATATTGAGCCGGATCCCCTGTTTATTACAGAATTCAACTAGTTCTCCCATAGAAAGGTTACTCCAATTTTCAGTAATAATACTGTGTGGATACCCGAATCGGATGATCACGTCCTTGATGAACTTTTTGGCTGTTGCTCCATCACAACTTGTGACGGCTTTTGCCTCAATCCATTTTGTGAATTTAGATACCATCACAAGAAGGTGAGTGTATCCACTTTGAACCCGTCGAAACAGTCCTACAAGTCAAGCCCCCAGACCGCAAAAGGCCATGTAATCGGAATTGTTCACAGCTGATCAGCCAGAACGTGGGCTTGCTTGTTTCCCATATTTTTGCCAACCTTTGCATGTCTTGACCAACTGTTCAACATCTGCCTTAGCTGTAAGCTAGAAAAATCCGTGTCTGAAGGCCTTTGCCACTAAACATTTGGATGTAGCATGATGTTCGCATTCAACTTCGTGAATTTCCCTTAGGATTTCGACGCCTTCTTCCAGAGAAACGCATCGCTGAAAGACCCTAGATGCACTCTGCTTATAAAGCTCACCTCCCACTACTATGTAGGCTTTTGCTCATCGAACAATCTGCCGGCTCATAACTTCGTCTTCGAGTAATTTTCTCTCTACCAAGAAATCAAGGTAGGATTTGGTCCAGCTGGGAATTACAGCAGAACTGCTATGAGTGGTGAGTTGTATTTGGTCGGATACTCCTCATCAACTCATATGATAGAGGGAACTCTCAAGTGCTCCAAGAAAGCACCATCCGGGACCTGTTTCCGTGCAGAGCCTATTTTTGATAGAGCATCTGCTTCCTCGTTTTCTGTCTGGGGAATGTGTTGGACTTCAAACCATTCGAACAATTTAGATAGTTCATCCACGACGGCTCTATAATATGCCATGTGTTTGTTGGCGTTGCAGATATCGGATACTTGCTGAGCAACTAAATCCGAGTCTCCGTAACACATTAGGTGGTGAATGCCGATGTATTTTGCGATTCGGATTCCATGTAGCAGTACTTCATATTCGGCAATGTTATTTGTTGCCGTGAAGTGAATCTGCAACACATAGAACAATTTATCACCTTGGGGTGACTTGATTACCACGCCAGCCCCCGAGCCCCTAAGCGCTTTAGACCTGTCAAAGTGTAGGGTCCAAACTTCCGTCTCTAGGATGCCTGTGTTTTCGAATGTCTTTGTCCAATCAGCGACAAAGTCAGTAAGAATATAGGATTTGATTGTTGTACGTGGTTTGTACTCAATATCGAAAGCTGCTAGCTCTATGCCCCACTTAGCGACGCGTCCTGTGGCACGCTGTTGTTGATTATGTCTGTCATGGATGCTATGCTCACCATGGTAATCTTGTGCTCTTGAAAATAATGTCGTAGCTTTCTGGAGGCGAAGAACACACCATAGGCTAACTTTTGATAATGAGGATACCTTTGATTTGATTCAGTTAAGACCTCGCTGAGATAATAAGTCGTACGCTGCATCAGGTGTTCCTGTTTTTCTTCCGACCGTTCCACCACCATGACGACACTGACGACTCTGTTTGTCGCAACTAAATATAGCAACTTCGGCTCATGTGGCTCTGGTGCTGCAAGAATAGGAGCGGACGAGAGTACGGCTTTCAGATCCTGTAGTGCAGCTTCAGCTTCATTAGTCCAGAAGAACTTCTTGGTCTTTTTCAAGAGCTTGTATAGTGGTGTGGCTCTTTCTTCGAGCCGACTTACGAACGGACTGACTGTAGCAATGCAACCAGTTAGTCATTGTACGTCCTTCAGGTGAGTTAGCCTGAAAATGTTGAGTATAGCCTTTATTTTTCACGATTCACCTCTATGCCTCTTTGAGACACAATGAAACCTAACGATTTTCCGGTTTGGATTCCAAAGAAAAACTTCTTCATATTAAGCATTATGTTGTATTTTCGTAGATTGTTGAATGTTTCCTCCAAGTTGGAAATTAATGTTTCCTTCTTTTTAGACATCACAACTATATGTCGTCTACATATGCATGTCAATTGCGTCCAATTTGATCATGGAGGCAATGTTGCATAGTGTGCTGGTACGTAGCTCCTACGTTTTTGAGCCCAAGAGGCATCGTAACGTAGCTAAAGGTTCCAAAAGGTGTGATGAATAAAGTCTTTATTTTGTCTGACTCCTTCATGCGAATTTTGTGATATCCGGAATATGTATCGAGAAAACATAGGAGTTCTGAGCCTACTATCGAATCAATCACTTGATCAATTCTAGGTAAAGTGAACGGATCTTTGGGACAAGCCTTGTTCAAGGCAGTATAATCAACACACATCCTTAAATCAGTGGTGTCCTTTTTAGGGACCATTATAGGGTTGGCCGACCAATTAGTATGGATGACCTCTTCTATGAATCCGGCCTACTCGAGCCGAGCTAGTTCCTTAGCTATTGCTTTTCACTTTTTATCGTCAAAATGTCGTAAGGACTGTTTGACGAGTTTAGTGTTTGGGTATACATTTAGACTATGCTCGGCAAGTTCCCTAGGTACTCCGGTCATGTCAGATGGCTACCATCCGAAGATATCTTTATTAGCTCTAAGGAACTCGATGAGCGCGCTTTCCTTTGCGTGGCCAAAGACAACGCCTATCTGGGTCACCTTGGAGGGGTCATCATCCTTCAACGGTGTCGTCTTCGTCTCTTCTGATGCCTTGCTCTGTAGTTGTCTTTGTCACCTCCTTCTTAGTCGCGGGCGTCTCGGACGGGTCGATGTTCTTCTTAATCTCCTGGTACTCCTGAGCGTGCAGTACGGCTTCAACAAAGGCGGCATTTCCGTCCATGCAATCTCGTGCCTTCTTCGGGTCTCCCCGGATTGTAATGACGCCATTGGGACCTGGAATTTTCATCATATTATAAATGTAGCAAGGGCGAGCCATTAAAGCCTAGTAAGCCAGACACCCAAAGAAAGTGTGGTATGCGCTCTTGAACGGGACCACTTCGAAGGAAAGTGATTACGTCCGGTAGTTCTTTGGAGTTCCAAAGGTAACATCCAATGTGATCTCTCTCGGAGAATTTGCTTGTCTCCCGAGGACAACTCCATGAAAAGTCATAGAGCTGTGGTTCAGCTATGTTTTCGAGATCCGCATTCGGCGCAGCGTTTAGATGTAGATGATGTTGATGTTGCTGCCACTGTCCATGAGGGTCTTGGAGAACCCATAGCCGTTAATAAGTGGATTGACGACCAGATGTACTTTCCTCGCCTATGTAGCTTAGGCGGATGATCGCTTCGGTCAAAACTGATTGTAACTTCCGACCAATCCAAAAATTGGGGGATAGGCGGAACAATTGCATTGAGCTCATGAATCACTGCCTTTTTGACCTTGGCTGGTTGAGATCTGAGAAAGTAGACATAAGTGTCTTTCTAGGAAGGTCTTCTTTCCATCCGACTTGGGATTTGAAGCTTCTGCCTCCTCCATGTCGGAATCTTCCTTGGTCTCCTTATCTTTGTCGGAGTTTTTCTTTCCTTTTTGTTGCTTGGCCCTATAGCCAACGGTTTCGTATTTCTTGATATCACTGTTAAAATGACACTTAGCATTAGTGTGGGACGAGCCCCCGTTGCCATCCGGGTGATGCACGCACGGATTATTGGCAATGTCGGCCCAAGAGTAGGTTTTGCTAGTTTGTTGGTCTCCTCTACCTTGGACTCTAGAAGTTCCACGACCTTGTCCCCGACCACCTTCGTGGCCTCCTCGTCCTCTAGACCCAAAAGTTGCATTGAACGCTGCAGTTTCTGGATTGGGTTTCTCTTCCGAGGTGTTTTTGTGTTTAGTGGCATGTATTTTGTCTGTTTTGCCGACTATGGCACAACAAACACATTCAGCCGTCCCTCTGCATCATCTTCGATGTCATCATATTTGCTTGCCGTCTCTATCATCTCTCCCAACTCAATCACTTTGTCACATTTTAAACGATGGCGCAGTAAATTGGGAGTCCCGTGATGAATGCTTCAATCGCGGTTTGGTCATTTACTCCCTCGCAGGAGTTCTTTGTGTCAATCCATCGTCTGAGGTAATCCCAACAAGTTACTCCGGGTTTCTAAGTGCACTGTTGTAGATCTCCGACCGTGCAGGGCCTCCTGTATGTTCCCTAGAAATTCCAAAAGAAAGCACTTTGCATATCATAGAAGTTGTGGATGGTGTTCTCCGATAATTCATTGAGCCATGATCGGGTTGTCTTCCTTAGCATGAGCAGCATATACCGGATCATGACCAAGGTGTTTCCTCCTTTGGCGATGCAGCAGGTTTAGAAAAAGTCATGGAGCCAGGTGTCTAGCTGAGCCACGCCGTCGTAGGGTTGGATGTGCCTTGAAATGGCAAACCCTTCCGGAAAGTTTGTTTGTCATGCACGTGGTCTGAAGCATTTTGGACCCACGTAGATGTTTTCCGACTCGTAGCGCCGTGCCTCAATGTTTGAATTGATAATGTGCCTGGCGTAACTTGGTGATAGGGCACGTTGTATTGGTTGCTCACTATGGCTATGATGCCCATGAGCCGGACTCCTGCTTCTTCTGCCACCACCTCCACCATGCCGTCCCCTCTGGCTCTTTCCATGAGAGCCGCTATGGTGATTGCTAGCGAAGAAGGTGGTGGTGGATTGTTACCCCCATCTAGGGTTTCATGATGATGACCACCATGACGGCTTGTTCTAGCACGGTGTTTGTCGTTCCTTCATCCATCATTGTCGTCATTGTGGCGCGGCTCAGCTAGATGGCTAGTGTGCCTAGGAGGGGGCATCCTTTGTCGGTCCTGCTCCCGACGTTGGGATTCTTCGTCTTCCCTGTGATTATTCGACTATCGTTAGGGAGGTTGGACCATTGCTACAACATCGTCTTGCTCTGCTGTTGGGGCAACGTTACTCCAGCTTTGTGCGGGTCTATGTCGTTGTCCTGAAGATCCGGTTCTTGAGTAATTGTCTTCCCGAGGATCAGAACGGTAGCGATGTTTCGGCTCGCGTCGGGGTCTTATATCTTCGTGTCGACCCGTATCCGTGCGACATTGATCTGACTCAGAGACCAGTTTTCCACTGCCGGATGTGGCGACCTTTTGTTGCTATAGGACCTTGGTGAGTAGTTTCACACTTAGTCGGACATGGTCCGGTCTTGGATTAGTTGCCAAGATAGCTTGAGCCGCCGCAGCATTTTCCACCAGCATGTTATACACCCGGTTACCCTTGTTGTCGATCCAAGACTTCCCTACGGCTGTATCTCCTCCGAAAAGGGTTTTGTGGACATCCGGATTTCTACTGGCCAATTCAGGGACGTTCCGGGTCTTCTGATGTTGCCGGGTGCTAGGCTGTCCTACAGCTTCAATGCGCTTCTTCTCCTCAAGGATATTTATGGTTTCCTCAAGGAGTACTTGACGGTGCGCTTCTAGGTCTTGGGCCGTGTCTTCCAACTCCGTAGGTGTAAGTACCGTAGCTGTCGGGATGGGTGTGGTAATTTCTTCTCCAAGGAGTTTACGAGCACCAGGGGTAACCACGTGTCCGTCCAATGGAGTATCCTTAGGCTCATCTGGGATCAAGGCTCCATCTGAGTCTGCTTTGTAATATTTGGCTACCACCTCGTCAGTTGGGAGGTCTTTAACCGGAGTCTTCTTATTCTTCTTCTTTGCCCTCTTGGCTGCGCCGGTAGCAAAGACGGATTTGGGTTCGAGTCCTGGAGTTAGGCTTCTATCAGTACTTTCGGACATCTAGACGTCGGGATTATCTCCGAGATCCATGTCATCCTTTGGTTCGGGAGAGTTTTCTCTGGATCCATCCTCCATGCTGTTGTGCGGGCTTTGATCCATAGCTTCTCCTTCTTCCACAGCCTTGGAGTTGAATTCCTTGTCATATTCCTCGGAGAACTTTCGGAAGTCTGCCGACGTTACGGAGTCATCCGAGGATGCCGGTAAGTCGACATTTGTTCCGATTGCCTCCAACATCGAGTTGTGGTTGTCTCCGGCATCGGTAGAGCCGGATCCAGATCCCACATAGCCGACGAAGTGCGATGCATGTGTCCTGAGGTAGTTGTAGCTCTCTTCGTTAGCTTCCTCGAAACATTTGATGGTTTCAAGGATCTCTTCCATGCTGGTGTTTCCGTGCAGCATCATACGCCTTAATGTGTGCCTCAAGAACGATTGTCCCTCTCCGGCATCGGTAGAAACGGATCCAGAGCTATAGCTTTTTGATCTTCCTGAGATTCAGTCTCTTTAGGGAGAGCCTCCTGAGATTCGACCTCTTTAGGGAGATCTACTTCAGGTTTAGCCTCCTTGGGGAGATCTTCTTCAGATCCAATCTTCTCCACTATCTCCGCTTCAAGTGCGGGCTGGGTGGGATTAGAGTTTTCCCAGACCCGGAACTCTATCGCTTCTGCAGATAAAGTGGATACAGAAAGTTCTTCCGCCTCTATCATCACCGCTAGGGTAGGTTGGGCGGTTTCAGCGAAACCGAGATAAACGTCAATCTCATCGAAAGACATGATGGTGTAGGTGGTCACAGGCTCCCTAGACGGAATCTAAGTCTCGTCGAGTAGGATGAGAGGGACGTCGCTGGCGTAGAGAACCCGACCAACGGCGATTGTCTTGCCGATTCTGATTCATGCAGATTTTGCCCGGAACGAAGATCCGAAACTCACCTGCCCCACGGTGGGCACCAACTATCGTCGGATTAAAGACATGTACGTCGAGAGGGGGTGCTCGAGGCATGTGGAGAAAGGGGGTGTGAGACGACGGTGTTTCGGTACGGTAAGCACACAAGCTTTACCCAGGTTCGAATCCGCCGGCTTTGGACGAATCCTACTCCTGCTAGCAATCCAGTAATACGGCAGAGCCGAAAGTACAGATTACAAGAGAGGTTCGCCTATGCGAGTTGAGGTTGTAGATTGTGGGTGCCCTAAAGTTTGGTCCCTAGGACGACTTATATATATATCCGACATAGGGTTACAGGAGAGACCTATTGGCTATGACTAAGAATCGGTTATAGCTTGGACTACAAGTAACTAAGCAGGCCGAAGTTGGTAAGTCTTCTGTGACTTTCCATAGCTAGATGGACCTCCGTCTTCTCTCCCTGACTGGGCCACCCGTGGAGAAAAGCTCTAACCCGAAGTGGGCTACCCTGATCAGCGAGTCACAGTGGGTATACCCGAAAAGTATATTCTCAACACTTTGCCCAATCTTTTGTTCCTAAAAATAATGCAGTACATATATTCATGTTGAATGACGGTATCTGAAGTCTCAACTATATGATCCTAAAATAGGTTGATTAAGAAACATAAATTATCTTCAAAACGTAACTTTTCACTTCAGAAACCAATAATAAAATGGGTTAATTGGATAGATATCACTAGAATTACTAGCTATTTGATAAACGCCGCTACAACTTTCATCTTTTAAAAAACGCCACTGCAATTCGATATATTCCATAAACACCCTTGTGCTCACTTAAACACATATACCAGCCAATATACACCTGCATTTCTGGCGTACATACATATACATGACGAGGCCCTCCCTAATAAGCTAAGGAAGGAACCGGGACATAATAAAATTGTAGAAAATAATAAGGGTCGTGTAAATTGTATCACATCTTTTTAATATATGTTTTCAATATCGTACGATGAATTTTTTTCATATCATAATCAAATCTGAATATAAAAAACTTTCCAGTTTTCATTAACAATTTTCCAGTACTTGATGTCCGCTGGTGTTGCATTGTACTCCCTCTGTTTCAAAATATAAGATGTTTTAGCTTTGTGAATTGAGTGTATCTAGACCCTTTTTAGTATGTAGGTTCACTCTAAATCTAGATGAACCTACACACTAAAAAGGGACTAGATACACTCTATTCACAAAGCTAAAACATCTTATATTTTGAAACGGAGGGAGTAGTACAACGAATTTTGAGTTTGTTTTTTATGTAATTCCTCATATGATGGTGGTGAATCGATATTATTTTTGGAGATTTGAACTGCAGTTCCTTGTTATTTAATGCTAAATTAATTATAAATATTAAGGAATCGGTGTTAATTCGTATGCCAGCTGTTTCACTGCTAATTACACTACTACTGCAATGGACTTTTTTCCTAACGTACTACATTTGTCTGCATGTTAAATTGTTAATGAAAACTGGAAAGTTTCAAACATCTGGCCCATGAGTTGTTTTATATTCGAGCTTGATTATGATATTAAAAAAATTTATTGTACGATATTGCAAAAAAATATTAAAAGAATGTGATACAATTTACACCTCTCTTATTATTTTCTCCAATTTTATTCTGTCACGGTTAACTTCCTTAGCTTATTAGGGTGAGGCCCACCATGTATACGTATGTACGTACAACAGAAATACGAGTGTATATTGGCCAGATATATGTTTAAGTAGACACAATGGTGTTTATGGAATGTATCAAAAATTATAGTGGTGCTTTTTAAAAGATGAAAGTTGTATTATCGTTTCTCAAATAGGTAGAAATTATAGTGACATGTATCCAATTAATCCTAATAAAATATGTAATCCTTCTGCATCGTTTGAACAATACATCATCAGCAATCAATTTCACGTATCATTCATTTCTAGCTTTATAGATTTTTATTAAAATCATTCACCGATCAACAGTACTTCTCTAACAATCCCACAAAACTGGAGAGAAATTATATTTACCTAGACTCGATGATACATAAGAAACACATAAGATAAAATTCAGGATCTTCGATACTACTTCCTTGTAAGTGGTCAAACTTTGCAAGCTACGTCAATATATTTACGTCTTTTCTATAAGCTTACATGTTCCATACAAATTTGAAAACTACTTGTAGATGGAATTATATATATGGCCTGGCCAGTGCTGGAGTCAAACATAACGAGCATCCACACAGCCTATTCTGTTCACAAGACGGATATATGATAAGATGATCCAATACATCATACATAGTCGTCTGACTTGGCCGTCAACTTGATAGAGTCAACCGTTTTATCCAAGATGAGCTTGCAGCTATGGCCGGCCCGACCACCATCATTTGATTTGAAGCCTAATTTATATTTCCTTATCGTGTTGTTCTGTTCTTTACATGCCTCGTGTTCTCTGAAATTGCACATGTTGTCGCTATCTCTAGTTAATAAACAACTAAAGAAGCAAATGTTGCTTGGCGGCAGTTCGTTTCAGCTGAGACCAGGACAATGTGTAAAAGGGCAGGTTCTCATAGGGAATATTGAGTATTAAGAAAGTTTGG
This sequence comes from Avena sativa, assembly GCA_916181665.1. Taxonomy (NCBI): domain Eukaryota; kingdom Viridiplantae; phylum Streptophyta; class Magnoliopsida; order Poales; family Poaceae; genus Avena; species Avena sativa. Next base: position 493,720,154 of record OV702290.1, on the reverse strand, counting down.
CAAGCAGTAATTATATTCAAGACCATATTGTTTATTCTTATGCTAAGAAGAGAAGTTTGGATCACACATACCTGACTGCCCGTGTGAACTGAAGCTTCCGAGGTGCTAGCTTGTTTATTGTGTTACCGTGGAGATTGTTATCATCCTTTGTCTAATCTTTTGTTCCTGAAAACAATGCAGTACATATACTAATGTTGAATGACGGTATCTGAAGTCTTAACAGTATGATCCTGAAATAGGTTAATTAAAAAACATAAATTATCTTCAAAACCTAATTCTTCACTTCAGAAACCAATAATAAAATACGTGATCCTTCCGTATCCTTTGAACAATGCATCGTCAACAATCACATTCACGTATCATTCACTCCCAGTTTTACATATTTTCATTAAAGTCATTCACCGACCAACATTACTTCTCTAGCAATCCCACACAACTGGAAAGAAACTGTATTTACCTGTACTCGTTGATACATCAGAAGCACATAAGATAAAATTCAGGTTCTTCGATCCTACTCCCTTGTAAGCGGTCAAACTTTGCAAGCTACATCAATATATTTCCATATTTTCTATAAGTTCACATGTTCCATACAAATTTAAAAACTACATGTAGATGGAATTATATATGTGGCATGATGATAACTTCAGGAGAGTTAAACGGCAGGGCTACAGTCAAACATAACGAGCATCCACACGGCTTATTATGTCCACAAGACAGATATATGGTAAGATGATCCAATGCACCACACTGACAAAGATTAAGAATATGTGTTATACACTATATGAAACCTGCGGTGTGCCGAGGGCGAGCTGCCCTCGACACAGTCCTAAAATGTTGTCGGCATAGGTCGTGCCGAGGGCAGCCCACAGCGCAGCTCACTCGCACTAGTAGAAAAAGGGCCTTTGGCTCGGGCCAATAGTCCAGGCCCTGGCTGGGGCCGGGACTAATGGGCCGAACCGGACGGCCAGAATCCCCCGAAATCACTTGTCCCGTCCCGTAAGAGACCTTTAGTCCCAGTTTGAGATACAAACCGGGACTAAAGGGTCTGGTGCCTGCTGTGTGGCTCTGGCACACCCATTAGTCTTGGTTTGTATCTCAAACCGGGACCAATGGGCTGGCCCTATATATATGGCACAACTCTCCTCTATTTTTTCATGGGGGAAGGTGTGACAAAGTTTGTGCTAGGTTTTTTTCTCTTATGCACTAGAGGTGCTCAATCAAATGCATGTGTGAGAGTGATGCCACTTGAGTTCGCACAAGACAAACATGATATGAGGTGCCCGACCCACACTTAAGGTTTATCCTCTTTGTTTCGAAGCGTTCTAAAAGGTTAGCAACTATTTTCTCGTTTAGAACGCGCGATACTAATTTGAGCACCGTTTGATATATATGGTTGTATGATGCAGATGGGCCATCCATGGATGTACGGTGACCGATGCTTTGACACTTACAGAGAAGGCGTGCGTTCTTTTCGCCTTGTGGCCGAGGCGAACAAGCGGCGAGATAGTTTTATGTGTTGTCCATGTGTTGAATGTCGGAATGAGCAGGCTCACACTTCCTCAAGAGTCATTCAGAGCCACCTGCTTCGGTCCGGTTTCATGTCCGGCTATAATGTTTGGACCAAGCATGGAGAAAGAGGGGTTACGATGGAAGATGGCGATGAAGAAGAGAACGATGATGACAACTACCGATCTATGTTCCCTGAATACGATGATACCGCAATGAAAGACAATGAAGAAGAAGAGGGTGAAGAACGGGAACCAGATGAGCCTGCTGATGATCTTGGTCGGGTCATTTCTGATGCAAAGCAAGACTGTGACACAGAAAGAAGAGGTTGCAGTTTGAGCAAATGTTACATGACCATAACAAATTGTTGTACCCAACTTGTGAAGATGGCTAGAAGAAGCTGGGTAGCACACTAAAATTGCTGAAGTGGAAGCCAGAGACCGGTGTGACTGACTCGGGATTTGAAAATTTGCTAGTAATAATGAAGAAGTTGCTTCCAAGAAATAACGAATTTCCCTCCAGTACGTACGAAGCAAAGAGGCTTGTCTGCCCTCTAGGATTAGACGTGCAGAAGATACATGCATGCCCTAATGACTGCATCCTCTACCATGGTGAGAAGTACGAGAATATGGATAAATGCCCGGTATGCACTGCATTGCGGTATAAGATCAGAAAAGATGACCCTAATGATGTTGAGGGCGAGCCACTCAGGAAGATGGTTCCTGCCAAGGTGATGTGGTATGCTCCTATAATACCACGATTGAATCGTGTGTTCATAAACAAAGAGCATGCCAAGTTGTTGCGATGGCACATGGAAGACCGTAAGAAAGACAGGAAGTTGAGGCACCCTGCTGATGGTTGGCAGTGGAGAAAAATCGAGAGAGACTTACCGTACTTTGCTAGTGACGCAAGGAACTTATGGGTTGGTCTAAGTACCGATGGCATGAATCCTTTTGGGGAGCAGAACTGCAATCACAGCACCTGGCCCGTGACACTCTATGTATCTACAACCTTCCTCCTTGGTTGTGCACGAATCGGAAGTTCATTATGATGCCAGTGCTCATCCAAGGCCCGAAGCAACCCGGCAACGACATTGATGTGTACATAAGGCCATTAGTTGATGAACTTTTACAGTTGTGGGCCAAACCAGGTGTACGTGTGTGGGATGAGCACAAACAGCAGGATTTTTGACCTACAAGCGTTGCTGTTCGTAACCATCAATGATTGGCCTGCTCTTAGTAACATTTCAGGACAGAGGAACAAAGGATACAATGCATGCACGCACTGTTTAGATGAGACTAAAAGTATATATCTGGATAAATGTAGGAAGAATGTGTACCCATACAATCATCATTTTCTTTCGCCCAGTCATCCCTTAAGGAAGAAAGCCAAGCATTTCAATGGCAAGGCAGAAACCGGGACGAAGCCTATCCCCCGTACTGGTGCTAATGTATTTGGTATGGTCAAGGACTTAGATGTAATCTTTGGAAAGGGTCCTGGAGGACAATCTGTTCCGAAAGACGCCGACGGCATGTGGAAGAAGAAATCTATATTTTGGGAGCTACCCTATTGGAAAGTGCATGAGGTCCGCTCTGCAATCGACGTGATACACCCGACGAAGAATCTTTGCGTGAATATTCTAGGCTTCCTGGGCATGTATGGGAAGTCAAAAAATACCCAGGCAGCACGGGAGGACCAGCAACATCATAAAGGACGATATGGCAAGCATCCAGGGCAGTTTCAAGAGCTTGCCATCTACGCTCTTACCAAAGAAGAGAAGGAAATCTTTTTTGAATTCCTTTTTAGTATCAAGGTCCCGTCTGGCTTCTCGTCGAATATAAAGGGAATAGTAAATATAAAAGAGAAAAAATTCAAAACCTAAAGTCTCATGACTACCACGTGCTTATGACACAATTGCTTCCGGTTCCATTGAGGGGAATTCTACCAGAAAATGTTCGACTAGCCATTGTGAAGGTATGTGCATTCCTCAATGCAATTTCTCAGAAGGTAATCGATCAAGAAAGTCCGTCAGGGTTACAAATTTATGTGGTCCAATGTCTGGTCAGCTTCAAGTTGTTGTTCCCGCCATGCTTCTTCAATATTATGACGCACCTCCTAGTTCACCTAGTCGAAGAGATTAGAATTCTTGGTCCTGTGTTTCTACACAATATGTTCCCCTTCGATAGGTTCATGGGAGTCTTAAATAAATATGTTTATAACCGTGCTAGGCCACAAGGAAGCATCTCCAAGGGCTATGGAACATAGGAGGTCATTGAGTTTTGTGTTGACTTTCTTCCTGACCTTAAGCCGATTGGTGTTCCTGAATCTCAGTATGAGGGGAGGCTGACTGGAAAATGCACACTAGGAATGAAATCAATGGTATGTAGGGACGGGCATTCTTTCACTCAAGAACACTACACAGTTCTACACAATTCCACTATGGTGGCTCCATATATCGAGAAACACAAGAATATTCTACGCTCCGAAAACCCGGGGAAGCCTGACTCCTTGATTAAAGGGGAACATGAGAAGAATTTCGGTAGTTGGTTGCAGACACATCTCATGAATAACACCACTATTGGATATCAGTTGTACTCGTTGGCCAGGTTACCATCTTCGACTATATGTACTTTTCAAGGGTACGAGATAAATGGGAATACATTTTAGACGATCGCCAAAGATAAAAAGAGCACCAACCAAAACAGTGGTGTCCGCTTTGATGCAACAGATGACAATGGGAAGACGGACACATATTATGGGTACATAGAGGAGATATGGGAACTTGACTATGGACCTACTTTTAGGTCCCTTTGTTTCGGTGCAAATGGGTCAAGCTAACAGGAGGCAGGGTACATGTAGACCAAAAGTACGACATAACAACAGTGGATGAACTATTCGTCCATGGATGAACTATTCGTCCTAGCCAACGATGTGGCTTAGGTTTTCTATTTGAAGGACATGTCTACCAAACCGAGGAAAAGGAAAGATAAGAAAAAGAATACAGAATACGATGATCCAAAGCACCACACAGTTCTTTTAGGGAAAATAAACATCGTGGGAGTGGATGACAAGACAGACATGTCAGAAGTTTCAATAAGTTTCATGAAATTCTGCCCTTCAAAGTGAAAACTGACCCCAAGTATCCTGTTAAATAATGAATATTCTCCATGGCTACGGTGCAGAAGAAAACCACAACACTAGATGTTGGTGATGTGTAATAATATATTAAACCTTTTATTTGAGACATAAATCTATGTAATGTATTAAACCTTTTATTTGAGACATAAAGGCCCCCCTTTCATGTAATACATCTTGCTCAATCAAACCGGACATCGACGACCGGGTTCTGAGCCGCGGGAGGTGGTCACCCAAAGAGAAGGAACCATCACAGGAGCATAGCTCGGGTGAGGTCCCCGAAGAAGATGCCGGGTATTGGAAAACCTGACCTCCAACGCATACATATAGCGGCGGACATGCTCTTCCTCCTCCCTGACACGCCTCCGTACCACCTCCTCGGGTGTCGGCTCACTCTGCACCGCTCCTGGACCATGCGACTGCCACCAAAGAAGCTCTGGGTGAACGAAAGAAGCCGGATTCCTCACCAAGCTACACATCCCGGAAGGTAGCACCTCCCAGTGCCAGCCCGGCGGAGCCCAGTCTTGGACATGCCCGACGGAGCCTAGTACTCCGTCGTTGCCACCGAGTCGTGGACGAACATGCGGGGGCATCCTAAAGTAGGCGGTGGGGAATGTGTGGATGTGTGGCGGAGAATGTGTGGATGTGTGGTGGTGATGACGGTCGCCGACCTATATATAGAGGGAAAGGGCGGGAAAAAATGGTGGGAAAACATGACGGGAAAACGTGGCAGTAAAACATGGCGAGAAAACATGGCGGGAAATATGTTTAGCCCCGGATGGTGTCTCCATCTTTAGTCCAGGTTGGAGACACCAACCGGGACTAAACATGGGTGGTGGGAAAATATGGCGGAAAACGGAGGGAAAGGGTGGGAAAACATGGTGGGAAATTAGGTAGCCTGGCGGGCATGGGTAGCTAGAGGCCCACAATGCCTCGGTGTTCTCGAGGGTCAGAATGGCCAAGTATACGGTGTCCATTGTTGTGAGAGGGGAATATGTGGATGTGTGGATGCCCATGGCGGACGGCCTAGATATAGAGGGAAAAGGTGGGAAAATATTGCGGGAAGCGGAGGGAAAGGGCGGGAAAACATGGCGGGAAGCGGTGGGAAGTTTAGTGAGATAAAAATATATGCAAAATATAATAGCGCATTTTTAAATTGAAAATGGCAAAATGGTTAATAGTTTGACTAGTTAGAATAATTATTTTATAAAACAAAAAATGGATTTGGATTACTTATTCAAATTCAAGCATTTTTTATGTTGAAAGTTTAGTGAGATTCAAAAATATGCAAAATATATTGGTTAATGCATTTTTAAATTGAAAATGGCAAAATGGTTAATAGTTTGACTAGTTAGAATAATTATTTTATAAAACAGAAAATAGATTTGGATTACTTATTTAAATTCAAGAACTTTTTATGTTGAAATTTTTCTCAAATTCATAAGTATACAAAAACTGTATAATTTAAATGTTAAAAAATATAATAGTATATAAATTGTAATTTTTGAATAAATAGGCGCTAACTTTGGCCCAGCGCGCGCAAATTTGGGCCTTTAGACCCAGGCCAAAACACCAGCCGGGACTAAAAGCTCTACAGCCGAAAAGGCAGCCCAACCCCTTTAGTCCCGGTATGTTGCTCCAACCGGGACTAAAGACCCCCCCTTTAGTTCTGGTTGGTGCCACGCACCGGGACTAAATGGGGGTATTTATAACGCCTCTTCATCCCCCGGTTGAATCCATCGACCAGGACTTGGAGCTAATCGCGAAGAGAGAATGCACACGCCGCCAGGCTGCCAAAATCCACCGCGCGCGCACCTCGCCGGACACCACCGCGCCCCTCCTCCGTCGAGCGCCTCCGCCACCTCCCCGACCACGCCTCCCTGTGCCCCTCCCCCTCGCCGGCCGCCACGAGCTCCGTCATCGTGGCCGCCTCCGCCACGAGCTCTGCCATCACCTCGGCCGCGCCAACGCCATCGCCCCAGCCCGCCACCGCCGGTAATATATTTTATATAGGAAATATTTGTATTAATTATATAGGAAATATTCGTATATATAGGAAATATATTTTTGTGTATATATAGGAAATATTTGTATTATATAGGAAATATATTTTTGTGTATATATAGGAAATATTTGTATTATATAGGAAATATTTCTATATATAGGAAATATATTTTTGTTTATATATAGAAAATATTTGTATTATAGGAAATATTTGTATATAGGAAATATATTTTTGCGTATATATAGGAAAATATTTGTATTATATAGGAAATATTTGTATTATATAGGAAATATTTGTATATATAGGAAATATATTTTTGTGTATATATAGGAAACATTTGTATTATGGGAAATATTTGTATATAGGAATTTTTTGTATATAGGAAATATATTTTTGTATATAGGAAATCTTTGTAATGGACTTAGGGTTAGGGTGGTGGTGCTCGCGGGCCCTCCGGAGATAGGGTTAGGGTGGTGGTGCTAGCGGGCGACCGGACTTAGGGTTAGGGTGGTGGTGCTAGCGGGCGACCGGACTTAGGGTTAGGGTGGTGGTGCTAGCGGGCGACCGGACTTAGGGTTAGGGTGGTGGTGCTCGCGAGCCCCCCACAGATAGGGTTAGGGTGGTGGGCTCGCGGGCGACCGGACTTAGGGTTAGGGTGGTGGTGCTCACGAGCAACCTAACTTAGGGTTAGGGTGCAATTTCAAATAATATTGTGTGCATCTCTCATTTTGCTATGTTCAAATATTGTGTGCATATCGCATTTTGCAGAAACTATGGATCCACATAGTCCAATCCGCGGAGACCTAGAATAAGAAGAAATTCTTGAGAATATGATCAACGGCGCTCCCCATGTTCATCCACCCGAATCTCCATCGATGTATCTGAACCCCTCTAGTGAGGGTGTGGAGGTCGACCAAAATGATCAGGGAGAAGCCAACGGCTCCGATGATGGAGAAGCCGATGGCTCCGGTGGACCCTTAACAAAGTCTAGCAAGGTATATATATGAAGTCCGGTGATCAGTAGATGCATTAATTGAGTTGTATATATATAAATTGACGAATGTTTCTTCTTTTAGGTCTCCACATCGAGCAAAAAATATTCCGAACGAGGCTTGGCCAAAAAGTTGGAGGCATCTATGCATTATACAATTACGATGGTATCACCACGGGGTGAACCGTTGGAACCTGAAAAGGCTAAAAGTGTATTTGTACAATAATGCAGAGTTATGGTTAGGGATCACATCCCGATCACCATTCGAGAGTGGAATAAGACCAAAGGGGCGGAAGAGGGTGAGTATGTCGCTGATAGGTACAAAGAAGGTCTTTGGTATGACCTCATGTCACATTTCACCCTCCATAATTTGAGGATGATGCCGACACAGCTGCATTGAGGAAGAAAGTGAAGCAGTGGACTCTTACGAAGATGGCCGAACTATTCAAGAACTGGAAGAAATCATTATAGCAAAAGTATCAGAAGAAAAAACTCCTCCTAAATTCGAAGCCTATCTAACGAAGCAGCAAGCTAACTGGGATGCATTTGTGAAGTACAAGGAGTTAGAAGCTGCTAAGGAAAAGTCGGAAAAAACAAGTTAAATGCCACGAAGAAGAAATATCATCATCACCTGGGGCTAGGGGCAACGCGACTGCCATGCCAAAGTGGGATGCTAAAGAGAATGAGCTCCTTGCTAAAGGTATCACTCCAGAACCAATACGCGAAGAATGGGATTTGAGGGCAATAAATTGGTTCCTTGGGCATGGGAGTGAGTATGACGATAATACAAGGGACCTTATTTGCAGTGACGGGATTAGGATACCCCGGAGACATGGCAGAGAGTGGTGAAGGAAATTAAAGAGGGGACAACAAAGTTCTGTCCTGATAGAGAGAAAGACTTGCTGACAAAGGTCCTCAGGAATGACGAATGCGGAGGACGAGTACGAGGCCTTGGCCCTAGTTATACATGGGAGATGGGGTTTCCCAAAGACAGAGATACTTATAGGAGCCGAGAGAGAGCAAAGAGGCGATAGCAGGAGGAGGAGGGAGACAGGTTCAACGAGTTGCTAGGAAGACTTGAAAAACATCAGCAACAGATTGACGAACTTCGAGGAGTAGTGCGCCTCCAAGATCTTGCACTCGATATTACCGCCATCCCATCTCAGCAGAGAAGCAGCATGGATGAATCGGAGGCCCCGTCTGATGATGCACGGATGGTAGATGGTGGTCTCGGCTACCCCATGGATGGAATCAAGGAGTAGACATCTTGCGAGCTCCATCAGAAGGTGAAGAACCTATCCATGAAGGTGGCGGTCGGATGTGCTTTACCTTGTCCACCTGACACATGCTAGCATGGCCATGAGATTCCAGTTGGCTATGCTAAAGTCGAGGTGGATGAAATCGCAACAGGGTGGGACTCAATGGAGCTTGACATCCCTAGACTTGAAGGTGAGAGGACACTCGGAGAAGTATTGGGTGGTATCATTCTATGGGACAAGAACAACATCAAGCTTCCAGGCTCAGGGCCAAGGCCAACACCGCCTCCGAGTTGTCGCATGTCACCTTCACCTCTAAGAAGCCCACCCCATGACTACGACCACCACAGCGCGAGTCCATCTCAATCTCCGTTGCAGGGTCAGCCGTCTTTCCTGCCCGCTAAGGACAATAAGCGGAAGCGTGCTCCGTAGATGAGTACCAAACGACGCAGCAGCCCAAAACGACAAATGTCGCCCCTCCCAAGAGTGCCTCATAAGAATCTTCCTATCAGACCTTACGATCATACTGAAGAGAAAAACGCAGCGATCGCCAAAGGCTGAATGTGTTGCGCAACTTCAAAAAAAGAAACCCGAGCCCGCCCCGGTATACACCGAGAAGCAAAAAGCGTATGCACTTTGTTTTCTGAACACAAAATCACAATATGACTTGCACCATAAGCCAGATGACTATCTACGCACACTTCAAAAGGAAGTGAAGAAAAGAAAATCAAGTAGAAGTGCAAGCGGGAGCAAATCATCAAGTCAAAGTGCAACCGGGAAAAGAATGGATGTCCCCTAGCTCGGGAAACAGGCCAAAAAATCGATACCACCCCTCAGGGTGGCATCCTATGACATTCCCAGTAGGATATGGAAGAAGCTGCGAAGCTTGCGGCTGCTAGGAATGTGACTGTTGAGAAATTGCTAGGTTCCCAAGACGACAAGTTACCCAAGGCTGATGTAGTCCCTCAATATGTCCCAGGGATGCGATTGGTCAGCATAGAGAGGTTGCAACAACTGCCAACACAAATGTGGAGTTCACATAAATGGTACTTGAGTGCCGCAAAGGAGGAGAGAATAATGATCATGGCAAAAGTCCCACATGACTACTACTTCCGAGCCGACGAGGTCCATGTTGAGTTTCCAGAACTCTTCCAGTTATACAATTTTGACACCCTCGACAAATCTATCATGAGTTGCTATTGTCTGTAAGTTGTTGAATTCATTGTCTACATATAAGTTGTTCAGTTTTTCAGTTGTTCAGTTCATTGCATGTAATTATCCTCATTGTATCCTTTTGTACTCTATTATTATGCAGAATGAAGATCCAGGAATGTAAAAGAAGGTCACTCTTTAGTGTTGGGTTTATTGACCTAGATAAAATACATGTAAAGATGCTAAAGGATAACCCTGAGGAGACGGAGGAAAACCTTCTAAGGTTTCTAACGGAGCAAAATTTCTGTGACCACATACTGTTTCCTTACAATTTCAAGTGAGGGTCTAACTCTGTTGTACAAATCCACATTTTCTTACTCGATGTTAAGTGTAATTGATGAGTTACTGATGTATATATAAACGTGTGCAGTTTCACTGGATCCTGCTAAACATTCAACTTGATAAGAGAAGGGTTGAAGTCATGGACCCATTAAAGAGATCCCTGGAACAGTTTAGGGACATGCAGGACATGCTCCAGAGGTAATTTTCGTGCTACATCGGTCTCTTTTGTTGATTTCCTGAGATATCATGTAATAAATAACGCATTCATTTTCTTTACCGGGCAGGGTTTGGAACCGGTTTAAGAGTACGGTTACGGGTGAATTTAGTAACAAGCTGACGTTTAAGCCGGTCTCGATAAGTAGTCTGCGCATCTCTTTACTTCTAATTTCAATATAATTGTGATGCTAGATTATTATTCTAATTAAATTCTATTCTCGTAAAGTGCGCGAGGCAGCCACCTAGGACGCATATATGTAGATTCTACGTTTCCGAGTTCCTTTGCACGTTTACCACTGAGCACAAAGATTATAGAGTCGATGTAAGCAATACATTCACAACATTATTTCATTACCATTACTTTTTGTTATCATGATTGATATTCATATTGATCTCATTTTCTTATATAGTTCGAGAGAATGCGGGATCAGCTCCTACCAGAGCAACGTGTACTAGGAATTGTTGAAGAACTGGTAGGATTCTAGATGAACGAGATGACAGATGACGCCGGAGAATTTAGTGTGAATAGGATACTGATGATTCCCAACCATGTAATAGAATAGACGGGCTCTAGTCCTGGTAATTGTGATCACCATGTAACTATCATGTATATATTTGTATGCTCGATCTTAAGACAAAGTTATCTTATATATATGCACGAATGCGTACAGTATGTGGTAGCGTAGAAAACTATTTTGAAATAAAAAAAGAAATAAATAAAATGATACAAAATGAATTCTCTATCGCAGTAGAGAAAGTGCCTAAAATGCTGCCGCGGCAGAGAACCATTTGTCCCGGTTTGTAATAGGAACGGGGACTAATGGGGGGCACCCCGCATGCGTAGAGGAGGTCACGTGGACGCCCATTGGTCCTGGCTGGTAATCGGGCTGGGACTAGTGGGTGGGCCTTTAGTCCCGCCTCTCTAGTCCCGTTTCCGGAACCGGGACTAAAGCCCCTTACGGGCCGGGACTAAAGGCCCGTTCTTCACTAGTGTCGGCATAATGTCCTGTCGGCACATGCACTTTTGGCCATCGGCATAGCCTAACGGCTGGTTGTAAAAAAATAAAAATAAAATCATTTTTTTAATCTTTGATTTGTTTCACTCATTAATCTCTCACTTGGAATATTTTTAACACTAATTACACTTAATCTTTGATCAAATTGCATTCTTTGTCAAACTTCTTGGTCGGTCATCCATGTAACACCCCCGGGATCAGGGTTAAATAATTCTCAGACCTTAGCCTGACATAAGCTTAACCTAGAGCTCGAGGATATCCAGTGAGAAATTGGTAACACAATAGTAACCTACGACACAAGAATTATTACAGCAAGCTCATAACTGAGCGAAGAACCAAAATATTATAAGCAGAGGTCACTGACCACAAACATCAAACAATGGAAGGCAAATTATGCTATTAAGTATAGCAAACTTAACAAATGGCCTAAGAGGCTTGAAGCATAACGACGACGTCCCAGCCCATTGATTCCAGGCTGCCGGCCAGGAACTCCAAGCTACTCGTCGGTGTCGATGTCGTACAGAACTCGTCTTCAGGGGAACACTTACTCCGCTACAAAAAGTATCAACAAAACAAGGGTGAGTACAGGGTGTACTCCGCAAGACTTATGGCTGGTGGGGTTATTTTGCATAAAGTCATCTTTGTTTATAAAACAAGAGGGAGAAGAAGCTCGTCTAATCAGAATATTTTAAAAGGGGATAAGAGAGCGACATCTCCAAAGAATTGATCATCATCTTGATATCCACCAAAGTAATCCTCATCTCACAACTAGGATCACCCCCTCGTACCCATGAGGAAGCATCCTTAAGCACACGTTGAACTGCCAAGTTTTATGATTAGGTTAAAGTTCTCTATGATCTTAGAATTCGGTCACCAATCGTTCATAATGGTGAACACGGCTTTTCGAAAAGATTTAACCCTGCAGGGGTGCACAACTTTACCCACACGTACCAATCGACTCTTAATGCCACTTGACACACTTCCTTGGTGTGCTGGCAGAGGGTGATTGGACACGACCATTTTACCTTGCTTTGCTAAGACCATGAGTCACACCCTAAGGATGGTTCCGCCATAACGGTTCAAATGCCGAAGCCGGTCCCTAGTGATGTGGGCGAGGTTGGTTTATCAGGGGCGCCATCTACCCCAAGTAACCCCGACCACGCTTACCTACCTGTTATGATGCACCTCCTACACCTCTTTCAAAAATATTTTCAATGCGTATGCCAAATGGAAATCTCGAACTAGGTGACTCATGGAATCTACTAGGCAAGTTAGTTAATCGTGAGGTCCCCATAAACCCCGTGTGGATGTACGCTCGTCTTGGTCCAAAGGCAAGAACTCAGTTCCTAGTGGTGGCGAGCATGGGACTAAAAAAACCACATCCCATCGTGGCCTCCCATACAAGCCTTAGCATGTTTAACCTTTACCACTGATCTTACCTCATCAGTATACCTTGTTCTCCTGTCATACTAGATTCTCTGCATCTAAAACATCATCTTGAGGAACTAGAACTGACAGCTAAGCATGGCTAAGCAAGACACAGATATAAGCTCTAGCAGTGCATACAAGCCAAACCTAGGTATGCTAGGAGCAGTGGATCAGGTAATATAAACTCAAAGGGAGTAATACAACAGATAGGATACTCTATTTATTGATAAAGACCACAGTAGAGTCGTATGCAACATGGCAAGAATGAAATGCTTTAGAAACCATAGGATTGCATAATGGTGGGGCTATGCTTGCCTTTGCTTGTTGATAACCAATAAGCAGAGCTTTGAACATCTGGTACTTGACTTGATTGCAATTGGTCAAGTATTGTTCGTCGATCTTCGATGGTGTTAACCTCGGTCTTCGATATCGATATCGTATTCTACCGGGAAGAAGCAAACACCGGAAAGAAAGGAAAACAACAATCAACACATGGCATCGATGCAATGCTCAAGCAAGGATGATGGTATGACAAGTTAAATTGTATTGTAAAGGAACCCTAAGGCATGCTTGGCAATTTAAGCAGCGTCCGAGGGGTCCAAACCCTAAATTAGGAGAGACCCTGGAATCACCTGCGGGGGTTCATTTGATTCTTCTAATTAAAGTTGTTGAACAATGCATGATTTTGATGCTATTAGGTAGATCTCTTTTTTCTGAATATTTTGATATATTATACACATTTTCTGACTTATATATAATTACTTATGGAATTAACCATATATAAAAATTTCTGGAATTATTAAACCAGTTCTGAAATATAACAAAATTGGGAATTACATATTACACCGGGCTAAACCTAGCCACACAGGCTGACAGATGGGGCCCGTGGCCACCTCAGTGTCCATGTGGGCAGGAGAGGGCCCAGCCCGGGTTTGACCAGAGCTGACCCACGCGCCTGGCGTCACGATGACGTCGGCATGACGTCTTGATGGCGGCCACCTCCCAGTCGACAGCGGGGATGGCGGAGGACGGCGAGCGGGGATACGGGAGCATGCGGGTTAGATGCTAGTGCGCACGAGGGACCAAACTAGGGCGGCGCCGCTCAGTTTCGGTTGCCGGAGCGACGAGCACGGCGGTGACTGGCGGCATTATGCGGCGGCGCGTGACACGGGAAGAATTCCGGAAGCGAGGGAAGAAAAGTAGGGCACCAGGCTACTCAGGGGCTTACCACGGGGCGTAGGGGTTGGTCGGCAAGGCCGGAGGAAGTCGGAAGAGGTGGCTACGACGACGAACAGCGTCGGAGAAGATGAAGACCGTGGCTTCGATTCATGGTGCGCGGGATCGATTCCTTCGGGGAAGATGGACGGCGTGTCGAGGCGGAGCTCCTGGGTTGTCAGATGGATGAGGGGCGACCAGAGATGGCAGCGCGACACGGTGGCCGTGAAGCTAGGGTTCGGGCAAAAGGGGAAAACCGCGAGAGGAAGCGAGACTAAGAGATATGGGTATGGGGGGAGAGAGGGGAGAGCCTTGGCGTTCTTATCCTTGACTTAGCGGGCAGCGGCGAGAATCACAACGCGCAGATGATCGACGGCCGGTGACGGGACACGCAGCAGCTTTGCTGCGTCTTTCTGGCGGAGGAAGAAGAAAGAAGAAAGAAACGAAGAGGTATTGGGTCGGGTGGGCTGCTCATGGGCCAGACTGGGCCGAGGAGAAGCTTGCGGGAGCGACTTCTTCTGGGCTGCTGCGGCGGCAGATAGAGGGAAGAGGGAGGTGGGCCGGCTGGGCTGCGGCTGCTGGTTGGGTTTTTATTTGCAAAACATTTTTCCAATTTGTTTTCTGTTTTTATCTCCTTTCGTATTTTCAAATACTTTTTGTTTTGAATCATTTCAAAAATACTAGAGGTTTACAAATATTTTGGTAAACATTCAGGGGCCCTTATATCCATTTGGGCTCCAACATTTTGTACTTTTGAAATTCAAAACCTTTTGAATTAATTTGAGAGGGAGAGGAACAACTAGGTTTAGGGTTTTACTTTATTTTCTTTGCATGCATTTTAGGGAATGATGATCATGAATGCACAAACAAATACCTAATTAAGATTAGCTAAAACTGGGGTGTTACAATCCATCCTCACACTACTCCACTTTCAGCACGCTTAACTTCTTTGTTTCTTTCGAACGAGTTTCCACGAAGCAATGTTGTCAATACTGTCATATCAATCCTATTAACTCTATATCATTATGTGACTTATGTCACACGTTTTTATTTTTTAAAATTACAAACAATTATTTAAGTAAACAACATTGAATAAGTAATTATATTATTAAACTCAAATAAAATATAATAATTTTACTTTTTTGTATTTTTCCATTTAATATGGAATAATTAATATATTTAAATTTGTAAATCGGAATTCGACAAATAATATGTCTAAATCGATTAGAAAAATTAGGAGAATCCAAATATGATATACATACCATCTTATCACAAAGATCTTTCCTTGCGAGAGAGCATGTTGACCGATCTTTCCTTGCAAGGACTCTATCAGACCGGTCGCCACCGGCGGGAGCATTCGGCCTTGTATCGTGTGAATTTTGCGTGTGTTCATCGTGTTCTTCGCGAGATGTGCGTCCGCTTCCGCTACCTTCCCCTTTCCCCTCGCTTCCCATCGATTTGACCACGAGATCCGTAAAGATCGGGCCACCCACGGGGTTACCCCATAACATCTGATATCAGTAGCTTTTGGTTGCCACGGATTCCTCATTGATTTGGTCTTTTCCCCTTAAATTCGAAAAACTCCACCAAAAATAGCCTCAATTCGTGTTTTGGATCGATTTGTGATTTGAGTGCGTTTTTTTAGGT
Source organism: Avena sativa (assembly GCA_916181665.1). Classification (NCBI taxonomy): domain Eukaryota; kingdom Viridiplantae; phylum Streptophyta; class Magnoliopsida; order Poales; family Poaceae; genus Avena; species Avena sativa. Next base: position 493,704,245 of record OV702290.1, on the reverse strand, counting down.
TTTAATCCGTCGATTATTTTCTAAACTTGTTGATCTACCTTCCCCTGCGTTTCCATGGCCTAATTCCTTAATTTCCCCCCACCAATTTGAGGTTTTGGTTTGAGTTTTCCGCCCAAAATCGCGCCACGGACGAGTTTTGGATGTTCTGGAAGTCCCAGACCGAAGTCTCCGGCCCAGGACCGGAGTCTCCGGGGTTAGTGAGCTCAGACCGGAATCTCCGTCCCCCGTGACCGGAGTCTCCGCCCCCTGCAGACAGAAAAACTGTTTCACCGTTTTGGGCATAACTTTTGCATTCGAACTCGGATTTTGGTGTTCTTTAGCTCGTTTTGAAGAGGAGATGGAGTTCTATATCATCATATCCGTGGTTCATGCTATATACTCCATCCAAATTCCGTGAGCAAGACAGAGTCCACCAATAAAGGGTAAAGATCGGCAAAGAAAGGTATATACATTCTGCATCTTCTCGCCACTTGCTTTCCTTTCAAGGTGCTTTCATCCAGCGTTTTTAGGCTGAACCTAGCGCCTTGGTTTCGGCCTGGGAACGCCGGATATAACTTGGGCTAAATCCACCGAAAAGGGGCTGCTGGGAATACGAGTGGGTTAACTTTCGTCGCCCGATTAAAAATGGCCTAGGGAGTCCCTCCTGAGAATGTGACCGGAGCTGCTCTAAAGTCAAACCAGTACTTTGATGTGTCAAAAATTAGATGGAATTGTGATTTGTTGGATATAGCCGAGTACTATATAATGTACATGCATGGATAATATACGACATAACACCGATATCCATTTGAAAAAAGACTATTAGACAAGTACAAGATTATGTCAGTGAAGAAGAAGAGTTTGAAGATCTTAAAAATTTACTCGTTTTCTTTTAGACTATATTTTGTAATCGTTCGATACAGCTTATTTATGTCTACCATGTACTATTCACTACTCCCTCCGACCCATATTAGTTGACGTGGATTTATTTAGATTCGGATATATCTAGTACTAAAATATGTCTAGATACATCCGAATCTAGACAAATTCGAGTCAAGTAATATGGGTCGGAGGGAGTATTATAATGTATCATGGTATTATTGTCAAAAAAAAATCCATTACTGTGACCAATGTTTTTTTCTTTTTGAACTCTTACTGCGACCAATGTTGCCAAGGAGATCTGTAACGAGGATTTTTATTCTTCAGCATGTGGTCGGGTGTGTTTGTTTTTTCCTTTTCCGAGAGCAGAAGCACATACTTTTCGGGTTCCGCAAGGTTTGACCTGGGCCTGTCCTATATTTATCCAGCGCCTCTCGAATTTGTAGATTGAAAAATCCAATTTTCTCGGGTTGTACAGTCCGAGATGGGGTCGATGACGGAGGGCGCTGCCTATATAGTTCGGGACGGGGAGAGCAGCGCATCCGAGCAACCCAAGGTGCGGTGCCCCTGCCCTTCTGATAGATCGCTGCTGGACTGGGAGAGAGGCACCTCCTTTTCCATCGATTCTCTGGCGATGATGTCTCCGGTCACATCGGCGGCGACGGCGGGGCGGAAGCGCAAAGGTGCACTCGTTCGCCCTCGCACCGGCTGCAAGCGCCGGCGGATCCCCGCATCGGCGCAGGAGGAAGGGAGCGGCTGGGCATCGCTCCCTGCCGACATGGTCCTCCTCGTCGGCTGGCGGCTGCTGGCCGAGGACGTGGTGGACTACCTCACCTTCCGCGCTGTCTGCTCCCACTGGCGTGCCAGCACGTCCATCCCGGACCGTGACTCCGCCCTGAGCAAGCCGCACCTCCGCCCGCGCTACTGGGTCGCGCTCTGCGACGGTGACGCGGCGCCCCTGGACAATGCCTGCCGCGAGATCACCTTCTTCCAGACGCGCACGGCGCGCCGGCTGCGTGTCCGCCTCCCCGAGATCCGGGCCCACAGGGTCGTCGGCTTCACCGACGGCCTCGTCATCCTTCTACACAAGCGCAAGTCGACCGTCCGCGTGGTGCACCCCTTCATGCGCGCCATGCTCGACATCCCGCCGCTCGGCCCCGCCTTCCATAAGGCGGTCAAGGACCGAGGATCTCTGCTCGACATGAGCGCCTTTGTCTGTTCTTCACCCTCTGCCCCCTTCTCCGTGGTTGCCCATTTCCCCTGCCATCCTGTGTTGCTGTGGACACAGCCAGGCCGCGTGTCGTGGAATGTCATCCGCCATGGCCTGCAGATTCGGAACATCTTGCCCTTCCAAGGCATGCTCTTCGCCACCGTGGAGTCGACAAAGCGGATAGCGATGGTTTTCCCTCTACTCAAATTCTCCCCAGCTTACGCTCCAGACTCATTGGCCAACCAGAATATATGGTGCGAGTACCTTGTGGAGCTTGATGGGCGTATGCTGCTCGTGGTGCAACATGGAACCACGGGGGTTGATTATTGTGCCTTCAAGATCTTCGAGGTGGACATCCGTGGTCAGAAGCTTCTGTCAACCTGCAGCCTCGGTGACCAGGCTCTGTTCCTCCACACTGACCGATGCCTGTGTGTCTCCACCATGAACCTGCCATCAATCTGCCGCAACTCCGTTTATTTCACAATGCCAGACAGCCCCGTCGTGATGCACTCTCTCTCCACTGGTTTGTCCGAGGACCTATCTGCCATGTGCCAGATACACGACATGAAGGAGAAGATACGCCCGTCAGTGCGACCCTTCACCATCGTTGATCATCTGCTCACGTATTGCCATCATCTAGAGTGGGCGAGGGGACTCATGTTTCACGAGTACCACCATATGCCCCAATCTTTCAAGGAATTGCACAACAAAGTACAGGCACAGTATTCTCAAATGCGGATTCCAAAAGCTGTGGCAGGAGGTGCAAAGTCCAAACTTGTGTGTAGACAGACGGAAACCCCAAATGGAGCTCCAGTTCCACTCAGCCCCTTTTTCTTAAAACCTGTGTGTAGAGAGACGAAAGCCCCAAGTAGAGCTCCAGCTCCTTTGAGCCCCTTTTTCTTAAGAAACTGAAACACTATTTTAAAGTTTTTCAAAATAAGGAGAAAGAGACTTCTTTTGGGTTGTTTTCTTTATGATGAGGACTTATTATGTTATATGTTATTGAATTCTTTCCGGCCTGTTTAAATGGGAGTCATCTAGCAGACTTCAGGGTTATTTTGCTTAAACTGCATCTCATATGTATCTTTGCGCTCTCTTGTTGTAAGAAATCTATGACCAAGGTCCAGTTTTTCACCGCCCTAATTGCAGAAAACTGTTTTTATAAAATTTTACACATGACAGTTATTTTTTTTTGTGTTGCACGAGAACATTTCGTGCGCAGGAATCTGAATCCTTGGGGTCGAATTGTTCCTTATCATGACTTCAGAAAGTAAAGGCTTATCAAATAAATCTGCACTTTACCAATGTGCTGATCAAAATGGTTAAGTTAGGAAAAAAATGTCGGAACAATCAGATAACCCTTCGTTAAACCTAGTCAAAGCTTTTCTTTAGCAACGAAATCTCAACTAGGAAATCAACTTCTGGAGTCATCGCCAGTTCTTTGAGTGAAATACAATGAAGTAACTAGAACAGGAAATGAAACGTGGTGGTAATGCACCTCAAAGGATTCACAAGTTAGTGATTGCATGATGGAATTTTTTGCAGGGCGTATGATGACAATTATATTGTGATATGTTATGAAAGTACAAATTTGGTATTTTGCACACATAAAATGTCTTCGCCTTAATGTTTGCAAATCTTACGTTGTATTGAGGGAGCCACGGGTATAGACATTCTTTTTATCAATGTTGAACAGGCAAGTACGGCGAATGTTTGCATGTGCTCTTCCCCAATCCCCACAGAGAGCGCATGTAGAAATATGTATCTTAGGAATCAACACCAGAATGGTGTTTTGTTAATAATCTCCGCACTTTCCTCCCCTCTAACTATTTGTATCACTGCTGCAACAATATCTTCACCACATATATCCCAGTTTCGCTGAAAAAAATGCGTCAGAAAACCGTAAGACCCTGGAGCCTTTGTGGAAAACATTTGGAACAAAGCTTTTTAAATTTCATCGGCTGAGTATGGTGCCATTAGCATGCTATTCATCTCAGAAAGTAAAGGCTTACAAAATAAATCTGCACTTTACCAATGTCCTAATCTAAATGGCTAAGTGAAGAAAAACATGTGCAAACACTCAGATAACCCTTCTTTCGTTAAACTTAGTAAAAGTTGTGATAGCATTGTCCTAATCCGGCTAACCTAGGTGGACTACAAATGGAGGAAAGTCCTATGGCTTGCCGAGCGGTCAAGTTAGAGGATTCTGGAAGGGACGCCCAACCGAATATAGGAAAGCTATGGATGCCGACATATGTGAAGTCAGAGCTTTGGAGAATAAGACATGACGACTAGTTTTATTAGTGTAGAGCTCTGTAGCCCGTCCGGTTAGAACTCTCCCTGGAACCATAGGTCCTGGCATCTTTATAAGGTGGCCCACGGTAGCCTTTAAGGAAACAATGTGAACAACACAATCCGCATATAGCAAACCTTGTAATCTTTGTAATCCGGCATATTATCGATATAGTGATTTAAAGTAGAAGTAGGATCTCGCCACTGTCGTGAGATCTGAACCTGGCTAAGATAATGCATCCTGATCCTATTAGCTCGCCACCTTACATCCCAGTACTTTAAACCCTTCATGAGGACCCCTCATGGCATACTCGTCGACGGGTGATTCACTTTAAGATTCGAGAGTTCACGAGTCTGCGCTCTGAGGGGCTGGAGTTGCGTGTAATCAAACATAACAGATCAATGCGTTGTGAAAACTATCCAGAGGGGATAAAATGGGATAAACATAAATGCGATTGGTTGGACTCGAATAAAAATGTTTGAACTCAAATACGCCCGTGAGAAGTCCCCCGTTATCTCTTCTTTGGCCCACCCTATCGGTGTTTCCATTTAGTTTTTGTCGGCGTGGACTAGTTGAACCCCGTCTGGACCATGTATTCTTCTCTCCTCTTCCATTTTCCCCAAATCCCTAGCTCACTTCCGGCTCTCCTCTCTAGATCGGAGCTTGACGTGGCTCTCCTTGCCTCTTTGCCATGGCCAGTCAGACTCACACGCCCCTAATGGGCCTGGCTGTCGCCTCCGCCATCCCAATCACCTAATCAAAACTCAACGTCTCTTCCCTAGCATCTCCCCCTAGTTGGTTCCTCTCTAACACAGGAGTGGGGTCTGCCGGTAGATCCATAGTGGCGACTGAGCTCGTGCGGCTGCGTTCTGTCTTGCACCCTAGACATGGTAGCCCTAGCAGCGGACTTCGATGACCGCGCTCTCATATCCACCATGTCGTGGATACATCCCACCAGGGTCGTACCCAAGAATTCGGAGGCCCTGTTAGAAACCATAAACTAGGTCCTTGACGTAACCATTGGCAATTAGGAAAACACTCTGTAATATATAAACCTTTTCCAAAATGAAATGTATCAAAAACTTAACATGGAAACGAAATGGGGTGAATCGACATTCGTTTGATTTTAGAACACACCATCAGCCGGTGCCGGCGCGTGGCTCTCATAGTTTTGTTCCTCCTCCTCTCTTGATGAATCGGTGTTTAGCGACCAAGCACTCGCGGTCTGGCCTCCAACTCCAATCCATGCCCCCATATTGCAAGGGCGGTAGTAGATAGCATGGGATCTGATGAAGCATGTCAAAGAAACGAGATATTTAAACAAAAACACCAAATAGATACTAGGGAAATCACGACAGCATTATTTCCGCACATAGGAGCCGTGCTTGGAAGACAAACAAAACTGTGCTCTAAGAGAAAGAAAGGGCTTGTTAGCTAAACACCGATTCTTCAAGAGGAGGAGAAAGGCCCCCGACCACAGACGCCCACCCTCCCACCGCTCTCTCCCTCCCCTTCCTCCTTGAGAGTCTGCCGTCCAAGGCCGGGCTTCCTCGGCGTCCCCTCCACCAGAATAGCCGGCCGGAGATGGACAAAGGGGGCACCAGATCTAGGGTTAGTAGTAGGTTTTGTAGTTGTAGTTGGTTTCGGCGGTCATGGTCTATCGTAGGTTTGTGTTATGCCAGGAGTTGGCGTCGAGGTCTCTGGGCTGAGAGCTCGCACTGGCCGGAGGTGGTGCTTCTCGATGCGGAGCTCTGGTGGTCGGAGGCGACAGGCGGCACGGCTACTGGTGACTCCACTAATAAAGGTCTTGTTAGGAACCTTCTTCTGATGTAGGGATGTGTTACCACGGATCCTCTCCTGGCCGGCCATGGTGGCGAGGGAGAGAGAAGAAGCGGTGATGTATGTGGCGCTGTTCTACTACCTCTGGTTGACCGTGGAGGCGAGGGGAAGGCGTGGAGCATGGTGTCACCCTTCTCCTCTGTTTTCATAAATGGGTGTTGTCCATGGCGTTTGGCGGTTCGGGTGCCCGCTCATTGTGGCCATCATGGAGGTGAAAGAAGATGCGGGCCCTGGTTTGTTGCTCGGTGCTCTGTTCATGAAGCTGCGAATCGACGATTCCCTCAGCGACGGTGAGTTGGCGTCTCCATTATCTCTGGCTAGAGAGGCCATTTTTTGCTCTTGCATCCCGAGCTCCTCTCCCGCGAGGCCAAAACGACGCATCTTTGCGCGCAATTGCCTGTGTGGAACTCTTCCGATGATCTCACCATGGGATCCAAAGACAGCGATGCCCCAAGTGGCATGTTCCCCGGCGGTGGCGCTGTCTCTCATGCGGCGAGGTCTCCCAGGTGCGGTGGTGAAGACTGGGGTCTTGATTTCGTTTTTCATCTTCTGCCCAGGGACTTTGATGTAAAAGTGGTGGCCTTATCTGTCCATCCCATACTAGCTAGGGGCCTTGTTGTAAAGTGTACCCACCGCTTGACTAATATTGCAGCTTGGGCCTTCGATCCTTCCTTTTTTAAAAAAATCAAGAGGAGGAGAAACAGGATTAGGAGAGCCACGCTCAGGAAGAGACATGCGTGAGTTGGGGCCTATTATGGAGTTAATTCACGGTTGCATTTTGTATTTTGAGAGTAGTCGATAATTTGGTTTCTCCACGCAGCAGGCGGAAATACTCCATGGAATATTTTTAAGTAAGATTACATATATTAAGCAGCAGACCTCCTTATTAAAAATCTTCTAGTCCCCTTCGGTATCCTGGTAAGGAAAAGAGTGCGTAAGAAACCTGCTACTACAAGAATTATAGTGTTCTTACAATCAATTGCAATCAACTCCCTAATACAATCCGGTGTTGAGTTGCAAGTAGAGCCACTAAACCCTGACTTGGCTAGCTGGACTAAAACATGCGCAGGGCTATTACAGACGCGTTCAACTAATTTTGTTACAGAGATATCCCTATAAATTTTCAGCAGTTCTCTCCCTTCTAAGATGAGGGACCAACTCGATAGATCAATGTCTACCGAGGACAGAGTTTTGACAACTCTAAGACATTCTGATTCTAGAATTGTTGGCTCCTCAAAGCTATTACACCATGGTACTACTAAGTATAAATTGTGATGGCTCCTACTTGTCCTCTAGTATTATAGGTTGGTGATTAACAACATACCCCTTTGGAGACCCCTTTTTGCCAAAGCATACACTATAGGTTGGGATACCCTCGAAAAGTTTACAAAAAGATTTTATGGTAAAACCTTGGTAAAGATTGCCTTATCAAGAGGAGCTTTGAGGAAGGAAAATGTTTTGCTTTACAAGTGGTACTGAAGTAGAGAAGGAGGAAAAAAATTATGCAAACACACACGTTTGTATGTAGTTTTCTAGAACAACTAAATCGTGCAACCACATTATCCTAGAATGGGATATGGCTTAGCTAGAGGTTAGTTTTTCCTAGCATGTAATACCTCACAACTACTTATACGGGATCATATCCCCTGAATGTCGGGTATCCCTTACAGATAGGATCATATGTCAAAAACAGTGATCTAGGGGAGGCATGAACCATCTTTGTAGGCGACCAGATGATACTATGAGCCTCTTATTGAAAGTGCCCACTCAAGAGGAGTGTAAAATGCGCTATGGTTGTTCCTTGGTACCCGACGTCCTGGTGTTAAGAGGAACACCTCATAGGGTAGGGTCCATGTTGGGTAGGCTTTTCCAAGAGTTATGGTCCGTTACTCGACCCACGATCCATACGGGATCAGGGTAAGGTACCTGAATGGTGTGGGTAAAGTGGAGGTTCATAGTGTAAATCTATTCGAATATCCGTATCCACTGTCATAGATGGTTGGAAAGGCTACTTCTTAGCGTGTTGGTTTTGTTTTCAAAAAGGTTTTGAGAAAGAAAGATTTTTCTGAACAAGGTGGTCTGGGACGACCATAGAGAAGGTGTTGTGATCTCGGGATGGTCACATAGAAATGAGAGTTCGGTTAGTGGATGACCGGGAGATGAAATTGGGTGACCCTTGATACCTTCAATCCGGATTCACGGATGTAGTATAATAGATTTTTCCCTAGAATACCTAGGTTTAATCGAACCTTGGAAAACACTGTAAAGGTAATAAGAAAGGACATGTCTACAACACTTTGTTTGTTTGTTGTACCTTAGATGACCGGACCAATCTAGTTTACTTTATAATGGGTTTGAATCAATGTATGAAGATAGGCCAGGGTTGAAGATCCACCTGCAGCTGCACATCAAATGGGATGAAAGATACTAATAAGCATAGTCATGTATCATGTTTGTATTGAGATAATCTTTTGTGGGTAACACATCCTAATATTCTAGAGCCCCCATGATGCAGTGGGCATATCAATAGACTTTTAGTCCAACCGAGAACACACCAAAGCCATGGGTTGCAAACGATTATTAAGTGTAAACACAGATCAAAGCTTTAAGTGGTGATGTTGTTGTTGATCCCGAATGGGGCGCTAAGCGAAGACCATACTTCCCTTTCTGTCACTGAGTTTCCTATGAGATCGCCGCTAGCCAAGTATCTCACCTCAAGCCTTTATCAATCTATGGGATCTTGGGTACCTACAAGTCCACAGATCGAGGCGAAGACGAAGAAACAAAAGATACAAATCACGAATCCAAACAAAACACAATTCTCCCATGATCTAGATGCACATAATTGCTACAAGGTTTCTCTCCAACTCGCAGCCCGTGAGGACTACTCAATCATAACAAATAGATCGGAGATAGAAAACATCATGCAAATACTTAGATTGAAATCAAATATACTTACAATGGTCACCAAATCACAAGGAGATCTAAAAATACAAAGCAATGGCTATGGATAGTGGAGGGATGGATGGTGGAAGTGATGAACAATGGATGAACAATGGTGTGGATCTCCTTTGGTGGTGTTGTGATGCAATCTGAGAATGGCGGCTCTCTGGTAGGCGGCTTGAGCCTCAAAATATATAGGCGTCTTCACGAAATTTATAGGGTTTAACGAGACGGAGCCATCGCCACCGGGTACGGGCGAGCGGTATGGGCGGACCGCGCCCATACCAGTGGTCGTTAAGCGCACCGACGCCTTGGTAGGCTTCTCCAATTACTTGGTTGTGTGTACTTCCTCAAAATCCTTCATTATGACTCCTTATTTCTCCTTAAAAGCAGTGGTTTCCTGCACAACATAAATCAAAGAAGGGATTTGCACATCTTTGCAATTTGTTGGGGGGATACCCCCGGGTAGGGTCACTCCAGGGTATAAAGGCCGAGTTAGCCGAGGTTCGGCAGGGTCAAAGCGGATGCTGGCCGGGTCACCTCAAGGCAGGCCGGATCACGGAGTAACCCGGACCAGGGGGGTCGCCTAACATTATCTCAGCCGGCTTAAGGAGTAAGTCGGAAGTGCTTGTCTAACTTGTATGCAGGAACAGGTATAGCCGGATCTACCATGATCCGGGTCCCGTTTGGCTTCTGGGAGAAGGAAGGAATCTCGCTGGTCAAAAAGAAAGCCCGGTACGCACTGCATGAGCGAAGCAGGCAAGGGCAGGACCACCGGGTCATGGTCGACAAGGGTGACGACGACCGTGTCGGCTGACGCGGGCGCCGCAGAGGCTCACGTAGCTAAAGCATGTGTGACGCGGTGGAAAAGCACCCCGGTCGGGTTACCACTTTGAGAGGAGGCGTATTCTTAGGAATATGCCTCCACGTATGCCCTGGGCAGAGACCAAACCACCTCTATATAAGGGGGGCTAGGGTTTCAGTAGAGGGGGTTGGGTTTTCTTCTATACTGATTTGGCTAAGGTTTTAGGTGTGAACTGTGGGTGAGAGTAAGAGAGCTCCTTCTTCCTCCTCTCGCCAATACAGCTCTAGGAGCACTTGTAATCTTGAAAGGAAAGCAATACAAACTTCTGTGTAGAGAATCACTTCACTATCCCTCCCTGGATTCCCCTAGCGTGTATTAGTCCCCACCTTTAGCCTATCCATGGCATCTGTCGTGACACCACCACGACAGTTGGCGCCCACCGTGGGGCTAGCGGCGCTAGCAGGGGTCAAGATCCGGATGGGAAACTTCATCGCCACCGGCGAACGCATCGTCTCCGGGCTCGTTCAGCGCTTTGGAGCGCTGGACTTCGTCAGCGACAACGCAGGCTGCTTTGGCACGCGCCCACTTCCGTGCAACGGCCTCTTCGTCAAGCTCGGCGCGCACAAGGTCTACGTTGTTGTGGACGTAACGTGCGCTCATCCGCGCCGCGTCGTCGAAGCAGGGGAACCACCCCTCACTGTGGCTCGCGGGGCGCGTATCGTTCGCTCCTCGGACCATGCAGAGGTGATGATGACCGCGCCTGGTGCGGGCGCAAACAAGGATCCGGCGCCAGATCTGGAGGTAACGCCTAAGGCACCAAGGAAAGCTAGAGGTCCTCCACTAGAGAGGCCAGAAAATGTGCTGAGAGAGGTGATGGATAGCTTGGCAAACCCTGTAGTAGCAGCAGTAGATCCGACTCAGGCATAGGCTGAGCTGGAGGAAACTAGGCAAAAGATACTAGAAGGCGCAAAGAAAATAGTCGCGGCTCAGCAGTCATTGAACATGACGCTGCGTGAATATTCAAAAGCAAACAAAGTTGACACGATAAAAGTAAAAGGGAGAGATCTCATGAGTGAGATGAATAGAGAAGGTGATACTAGGATTGAGGAGTCAGAAAACTGTTTGTCCGTGGGGCTGCCGAAGTATAGTACCCCGGCGAAGAACCTCAGAGCAGCGGATGCGGCTGCATCCGAGTTAGAGGGTCTGACGGGTGAGGCCCGTCAAAGACAACAAGATAGGGTTAACGAGCTAGTTCGGATCGCGAACAGGCAGAACGAAGAGCTACTCAGAGCTAACCCGGAGAGAGCTGGAGCTTCCAAAATCATCCATTCAGCGATGAGTAACCCGGAGAAATCCGTTGGAGCCGCATCATCTCCTCATGGTGGTCCAAGGAGAGAAGAGGTAGTAACCTCGGCCAGACGGAACAAACAGATCGTCCCGTACGACCCGACGCGGGCAGGAAAAGGAAAAGAAGCATAGAAAAATGATGATCGACGAAGTGTGAGCCGAGGTGAAGCTGGCCGAGGTAACCATGACCAAGGCAATGCCGGTCAAGGGAACGCTGCCAACGGCAATGCCGGACAGCGAAACTCGGCAGGAGCAGGACAACCGCAGCAGCGGAATATACCAAGGTAAGAGCAAAGTGCCGGCTGAGGTATGCAACAGAGAGGTGCGCCACAAGAGCAAAACCGGTACAACGACGGTGATTCGGAGATGGTGAACGCGGGGTACCCAAGACCGGACTATCATGTGATAGGGTCAAGATTGGGAAGCAGGGATTTGATGCCGAATGATGCCAGGTTGAAACTGGATCGCCTGTATACGTCGGAACAGATCGAATGTCAAGGTCCACCGGATCCAGCGTGCTTTGGACCCCGGATCATGAAGGAGCCACCGGTACCCAACTTCCAGCTGCCTAGGGGCACGAAGACGTATGACGGCAGTACCAAGCCAGAGGATTGGCTGATAAACTATCCTACAGCTGTGAAAATTGCCACTGGCAACTTGAGATGGGCTGCATGATACGTACCCTAGATGTTGGAAGGTCCGGCCAGAGTATGGTTGAACAATTTACCACCCGGAAGCATCAACTGCTGGATAGATTTTGAGGAAATGTTTATCAACAATTTCTCAAGTACATATCAGAGGCCAAATAGGCCGCAAACCCTAGCAATGTGCAAGCAAAGGCCTAATGAGATAGACCATGAATTCTTGACCCGGTGGTGTACCGTGAGAAACTCGTGTGAGGGTTTCATAGAGTCACAGGCCATAACGTGGTTTGCGCAAGGGAGCAGATATGGCAGCGAGCTGTGGATGAAGTTGCAAAGGAAAATGCCAATTACATTGGCAGAGATGATCTGGATTGCCGATTCGTATGCTTTGGGTGATCCGACTCAACCTAGGCTCGCATCGAACGAGTCAAACGAGGAATACTATCAGAGGGATGGAGCCGGGTCATCTCGGAGGAATGACTACAGAGGAAAAAGAAGAGATGATAGACCGGATCATCGCTACGGTTCGCAACAAGTTGCGGCTGTGAATCAAGATCAACCCTGAGCAGGGAGCAACCAGCGCCAGAAAACTGGAGGGCAATGGACTCCAAGAAACGATGGCAAGAAAACGTGGACGCTGGAGCAAAAAAGACAGTGGCAAGAAAAGAAAGACCGTCCGAGGTGTACCTATGAGTCGATGTTGGACCAGCCGTGTAAGTTTCACACGCCAAACCCGAGTAATCCAGCGGATCATACGACGAGGCAATGTGAGTGGATGCGCAAGATTGAACAAGGTGGTTCGGGGAATGCTCAGGCACCCCGGAATGATCAGCCTCGGCAGGAGTTACCCCGGCAGCAACTGCTCTCTGGAGCGAACACGCAACAACTAATGTTGCCTCCCCTCCGCCGAGGTATGATAACGTGGAGCGAAGGGATGCGGTGCATCAAGTGGAAAACCAACATCAGCCGGATCAGAGGAACCCCGGAAATGAGGGGAGAAATGAGTACAAGGAGCATCATCAGAGCTATTGTGTGTTCACCACTGAGGAAACTGACAGAAAAAGCCTGCAGCCTAGGCATATGGAGGTAAATGCAGTGATGCCGGCAGTGACGAGGTACATGCCTTGGTCGGACCAGGATATCACCTGGAGCATAAAGGATCATCCCAAGCTTATGCCAAGCCCTGGCTCGTATGCGTTAGTGCTGGACCCGACATTCATTGGGCCTAACATTAATGTGAGGTTCTCCAAGGTACTGATTGACAATGGTAGTAGCATCAACATTATGTATGCGGATACAATGCGCAAGTTGGGTATCTCGAAGAACATGCTCAGGCTACAAGGACAACTTTCCATGGTATTGTACCAGGCATTTCTTGTGAGCCCATAGGCAAAGTCCGGGTCGACGTATTGTTCGGCACGAGAGATAATTGCCGAACTGAGAATCTGGAGTTCGAGGTGGTGAACTTGGAAAGTGCGTATCACGCATTACTCGGAAGGCCAGCATTGAACAAGTTCATGGCCAGATGTCACATCAGTTATCTGAAGATGAAGTTGCCTGGGCCAAATGGAGTGATTTCCATTGCAGGAGATTTCCGACATTCCATTGAGTGTGCCTCAGCCGGGTCTAACTTAGCCGAATCGCTTGTGATCGCGCAGGAGAAAAGGAAAATTCAAGAGGTGGCAGCTTTGGCTCAGTCCGCGCAGCAGTATATGCCAGCGCTGAGTAACCCGCATGGATCTGTCTCCTTCCAAGCCACGAAAGATACCAAGAAGGTTCCAGTTGATGACATGTTCCCGGAGTGCGTCGTAACAATTGGTGTCGGGTTAACTGATAAATAGGAAAGCGAGCTCGTCAGCTTCCTCCGTGAGAATCGAGACATTTTTGCTTGGTCCACACAGGATTTGCAAGGTGTTCCGAGGGAGTTGGCCAAGCACTCTTTGAACGTAAGACCCGGAGCAAGGCTGGTGAAGCAACCTCTCCGCCGCTTCACCGAGGATAGGAGAAAAGTCATTGGAGACGAGATAGCTCGGTTGCTAGCAGCAGGATTTATCATGGAAGTACTGTATCCGGATTGGCTCTCTAATCCGGTGCTGGTATAAAAGAAGAAGGATGATCCGAACGTGGCAGTAGTTTGGCGTATGTGTATCGATTACACGAACCTGAACAAGGCCTATCCAAAAGATCCATTTCCACTGCCGAGGATAGATCAGGTCATAGACTCAACCGCGGGATGTGAACTGTTGTCATTCATTGATGCATATTTTGGTTTCCACCAGATATCTCTGAATCCGGATGCTCAAATAAAAACCGCATTTATCACCCCATACGGGGCTTATTGCTATCGCACTATGCCGTTTGGTTTACGTAATGCAGGTGCAACATACCAAAGATGTATGCAAAAATGTTTGCACGACCAAATAGGTCAAAATGTACAGGTATATGTGGATGATGTGGTTATCAAGACCAAGAAAAGCAAAACGCTCCTTGACGACATCATGCAGACATTCGCGAACTTGAGAAGGTTCCGAATGAAGCTTAACCTGGAAAAATGTACCTTCGGTGTCCCGGCCGAAAAATTACTCGGATTTCTCGTCTCCAGCCGAGGTATCGAGGTTAATCCAACTAAGATCCGGGCCATTGAACGAATGGAGCTGCCGAAGTGTCTTAACGATGTCCAGAAGTTCACTGGGTGCCTAGCATCGTTGAGTCAGTTTGTATGTCGGTTGGGAGAAAAGGCATTGCCTCTCTACCAACTCATGAAAAGTCAGATAAGTTCGTTTGGATGCCACAGGCCGATGAAGCCTTTGCCCACCTAAAAAAGATGTTAGCCACTGCACCAGTGTTAGCCTCACCACTATCAAAGGAGCCAATGTTGCTCTACATAGCCGCAACCGCCCGAGTTGTAAGTGCAGTGATTGTAGTAGAGCGCAATGAAGAGGGTAAGTCGGTGCAGAGGCCAGTGTATTACTTGAGTGAGGTATTATCTGCCTCAAAACAGAACTACCCGCACTTTCAAAAGGTGGCATATGGTGTCTATATGGCGGCAAAGAAGTTAAAGCATTACTTTGAGGAGCACCCCATCAAAGTAATATGTGAGGCTCCCATATCCGAGATAACGGGTAACAAGGATGCGAGTGGTCGAATCGCAAAATGGGCAATTGAACTAGCTCCTTATGCGCCACGATATGACAGAAGAGAAGCAATCAAGTCTCAGGCTATGGCGGACTTTTTTGTAGATTGGGCCGAGGTACAATATGAACCACCGCCACCAGATCCGAACTACTGGAGGATGCACTTTGACGTGTCAAAAACAAAAACCGGACTAGGCGCCGGAGTTGTGTTACCTCGCCAAAGAAGGACCAGCTAAAATACGTGTTGCATATCCATTTCGCAGCATCAAACAATGTCGCAGAGTATGAAGCACTTGTGCATGGGCTCAAAGTGGCAAAAGAGATTGGGATACGTCGGATCATATGCTTTGGCGACTCGGATTTGGTGGTGCAGCAAGTGTCTGGAGTGTGGGACACCCTGGATCCAAACATGGCACTGTACAGATTTCATGTGCAGAAGATATCTGGTTACTTTGAGGGATGCGAATTTCACCATGTACCCCGGGTGGAAAACGAGGCTGCCGACATGCTATCGAAGCTCGGATCAACCCGACAGGCAATTCCACCGGGTGTAGCATTGGAACACCTCAGAAAACCATCTATCAGGCCGTCACCAGGAACCGACTCGATCTATGTCCCGGAAGACACAGAATCCGGAGCTGAGCCCATGGACATTGACATGGGAGGTAGTGCGCGAAACCCGGAGACTGCATCAGCAAACCCGAGGACTACCTCGCTGGACCCGGGGACTGCTCAGCGTGATCCTGCTAAAGTTATGCCGGTGGATCAGATGGAAATTGATGAGGACGTGTTCCCTACACGAGCAATACCAGCTTGGGAACGGCCTATATTCCAATTCCTGAAAGATGGAACGTTACCCAATGAGGAGGTGTTAGCCAGGCAAACTCAGAGGAGAGCGAAAGCATACACGATTATCAATTCCGAGCTGTACAAACAGAGTGTAACAAATGTCCTCCAGCGATGCGTTGACCCGAAAGAAGGGCTCAACATCCTCCGAGATATACACCAAGGAGAGTGCGGGCATCATGCCTCATCCCGAGCCTTGGTGGCAAAAGCGTTCCAGCATGGATTCTACTGGCCAAGTGCCTTAGAACAAGAAGAAGATCTGGTGAGAAAATGAAATGGTTGTCAGAGGTACGCTACCAAGACACATATGCCGATGTCAGAACTCAAGACCATACCAATTACGTGGCCATTTGCCGTATGGTGCTTGGATATGGTTGGCCCGTTCAAACCAGCAAGGGGAAACATGACTCACATTTTGGTCATGGTGGATAAGTTTACAAAATGGATTGAAGTGAAGCCTATAAGAAAATGTGATGGAGCTACGGCCGTAACATTTCTCAAAGACATTATCTTGAGATACGGTTATCCTCACAGTATCATAACTGATAATGGCACAAATTTTGCGGAAGGAGCATTTGCGCGCTTTTGCCGGGACAAGAAGATCTGACTCGACGTAGCCTCGGTAGCTCACCCCGCATTGAACGGACAAGTGGAAAGATCCAACGGATTAGTATTATCCGGGATAAAACCTCGGCTCATTGAGCCGCTGCAAAGATCAGCGGGGTGCTGGATAGAAGAACTACCAGCGGTACTGTGGAGTTTAAGAACAACTCCGAATCGATCAACAGGTTATACGCCGTTTTTTCTGGTATATAGGGCGGAAGCTGTATTACCAGCCGACATAGAGCATGATTCGCCTAGGGTCACCCAATACACAGAAGCCGAAGTGCAAGAAGCCCGGCAAAATGATGTTGATCTGCTGGAAGAAGCGAGAGAACTGGCACTGTCCAGATCCGCCATATATCAGCAAAATCTCCGATGCTACCATAGCCGGAAAGTGTGCCCCCAAGTCTTTCGGGAAGGCGATCTGGTGCTCCGGTTGGTACAACATACTACCGGCATGCATAAATTATCCCCCATGGGAAGGGCCATTCATCGTGAGCAAAGCAGTGCACAATGATTCTTATTATCTTATAGATGCAAAGCCACAGGAAAAGAACAAGGCGGACAAGTCCGGAGAAGAATCTAAGCGACCATGGAATGTAGCACTACTTCGTCCTTTCTACACTTAGCTAAGAAGGGTATGTATCCGAGTTGTCTCATATGTTGGTATGTATGTCGGCAATGAGCTTATCAATGAAATATTAGCACCTCGAGTAGTAACTCGGGGACTGCCTTAATAATTTTTATTGTTGTCTCTTATGCGTTAGCTGGAATAAGTTGTTCTACTTAACTCAGATTAGTAATGTGTGAGCACCAAAAACCCAACTCTTCGACTTGCTGCTGTCCAACAAGAATTGGCTTCATGGCAAGCAAGAGAACAAGTTTGGAATTGCGTAGCACATGAAAAGCGACTAAGGAAACGAATTTATTCGAGCTAACGTTTGTTTTTTGGACTAACCCTGTACTTATTTTCAAGTTATTATGCAGCTTTATTTTTGAGCTAAGTCTGAAAGTTTCTTAGTATTGTTAAGACAATTTTTGAATCTTGGATTCGTAAGTCATAAAACCGAATCAAGGTAGACACGATCCGAGCCAAAAGATTGGACGAACAAGAAAAAGAAACTCGGGGACTACGCCCAAGTTAACCCGGCATAAGAACTTAGTAGCAAAATATCACATATACACGGGATACAGTTCCGCCTGGCATACCGGGGATCTGATAAATTTTCAAGTTTTTTAACCTAAGGAGCAGCAGGAGGAGGAAGTTCGGCGTCGTCTTCGCTGTCTTCAATATCTGAGGCATCGCCTTCTTCGTCCTCATCCGACCCGTCTTCAGCGTTCTCAGCGTTCTCGTCCCCAGCGGATTCCAGGAAGCTCGGTCCTTCAACCCATTCATGGATAGGAGAATATTCGATGAGGCTGTAGGCACAAGCCTGGCACCGAGCTACCCACTCCGGGTCATTAGTCCATCTGGATCCGGTGCGCCGGCGTGTAAGGAGGCTGAGGTCGATCTTCTCATACCATGTGAGTATGTGGTGAAGGATAGTATCAGCTGCGGCACGCCCAGCGGACTCTCTCTAGAGGTCGAGCTGGGTCTCAGTCTCCATTAGCTTCTCGACGAGAATCGCGGTGGTCTCCAGGCTATCTTCTCCGGGCCAGAACGTGTTGAAGATGTGAATTGCAGCGTCGAGGATATCCTTGCCATAATTTTTGATGAGTTCCACACGAGATGACAAGCTGACCAACAGGTCCTCCATGTTGTAAGGAACCTCCTCACCAGTAGGAGCGGCAGGAGTACCCCTCGCTCGGCGAAAATCTGTAACTGCTGTGCTTGCAATAGTGATGCTCTCAGGAAATTTGCCTGGAAGCAAGACAAGGGAAGAAGGTAAAGAAAAGACATATGAAGCAACCCGGAAAAGTATGTCGGAAGGAACTTACATGATATATGGCTGAGGATCCGGGTTAACTCCTTGATGCAGTCATCGCGTCTCTTGCGAAGTTGCTCAAGCTCAGCGTTTGCTGATCCAAGCTAGATGTCGGATTCTTTTAGTAGGTCCTGGTCCTTGGAGATCTGGAGAGTAAGGCGTTCGCGCTCTTCTGTGAAGTTCTGGCCAACCTTTTGGAGCTCGGTTTGGTGCTGGGCCTTCATCTTCTCCACCTCATCCTTGAGCCTGGCAATCTCATTATCCTTGGTCCAAAGGAGAGCGAGTTCATCATCTTTTTTCTTCAGCTCGGCTTGATGCTGCCCTGCTTGTTCGAGAAAATGTAGCATCATATCAGGCACGGGCACACTATCCTCAAGCGATGCTGAAATAGTATGTTGACCCGGCAGAGCCGAGGAATGAATGTTTGCCGAGCCAAGGAGAAAAGGAAATGGAAAACACTACAAGGTGGGATAAAAAGGACATACCTTTGATTTGCTCCAAGTTCTTCCGCATGATCTTGTTCTCGGCCTCCACCCCAGCTGCAGAAACCGAATGATGAGATTAGTTCGGCAGAAGAAGATGAAGAAAAACAGAAAAGCCCTAAGGGAGAAACTTACCCCTTTTTTCATGTTCCGCGATGAGTGCAACGTGCTTTGCGCGTAGCATCTTGTGGGTATCCAGTAGGCGTTGGAATTCAGCACTCCGGCGATTGGTGGTTACCTGAAAAAAGTACAGAAGCATAAATTAGCTTGGTGCATATTCGAAGTGTACAAGATCCGGGCCAAGTGGAACTTAACCCGGCTCTAGGTGTGTGCATATTCGAAGTGTACAAGATCCGGGCCAAGTGGAACTTAACCCGGCTCTAGGTGTGTGCATATTTGAAGTTCTCATAGAGCTACGTTAGTTTTCTAATGAGCATCCGGCCGAGTAACAAGTTACTCCACCGGAGGCTCGGGGACTAATGGTTATTATCTACAGCATGTAAAGGAGAAGCGACATACCTCCATCATCCGCCCCGCGAGGTTAATTGCCTTAGCGGCTGTGTTCATTTGGGCGGAAAATTCTGTGGGGCCAAACTTTTCCAGGAGATCGTCGTTGTGGACGAACTCCGCCTTGTTCCAGTTCATGACGAACTCAATCAGGCTCGGAGAGTACCGCTCACCGGTGTGCATATGGGGTGCCACCAAGCCCTTCGCATGCGCTTCTTTCCTCTCAACCAAGGCAAGGGCTAGGCTAGTATGCAGAACCATTTGCTGCGCATCAGTTGACTCGGCAGGGGCATCCTTCGCTGCTGGAGCTTTCTTGGGAAGCATTGACGCTAGGGTTCGCTGCCCAGCCTCGACGAATGGTGACTTGGTAGCATCCGGAGCCTTCTTGCCCTTGGCTTGCTGAGAAGAAGTAACTGCAGCGGATTTCCCCTTAGGAGCTGCTAGGATAGTTCCTCGCCGAGGTTGAGATGACTCGGACGAGTCGAAAGAACTTGGCGCTGGAGCTCTTATAGCTGGACTTGGAGCGGTTGTTGATTTTCTTGGTGCCGGAACGGGTGCTGGTGCTGGTTCGGTCACTGGTACTGGAACTGCTGCTGGTGCTGGGGCCGGTGCTAGTGTCGAGGTAGTCTCGGTGGCTGCTGGTTGCGGCAATGCCGAAGTTGTGGACGTCGTCGCCTCGGCTGGGCCGGTTTCTCCCGCTCCGAGGTTGCACTCCTCTCGACAAGGTAGTGTGGAACCCGGAGCAGCCGCAGAACCCTCTGGAATAGGGCTCAGCGGACGTGACTCGTCGTCACGACGGGGAGAAGGGCTAGATCGGAGCGGTGAAGAGATGCTAGATCCGCTCTGAGGGACCTCCACCGGAGCCCTGCAGAAGAGAATAATGTCAGAAGAGAAATTACAACAATGCAAGGAAAAGGGGGTTGCGGAAAGAAAAATGACTTACGCATCTGAGGTTTGGGCCTCCTTGGGTTTCCGAGCCCTTCGTGTTGGGGCTTTGCCTGCCGGCTTGGAGGCAGTTTTGTCTCCGGCCTTATTTCGCCTTTTTGCAGGCTGAGAAGGTCCGGAGGAGGAACTTGGTGGGGCTCCGCGCCTCTTCTTCGGCGCCACCGGAACTGGTTCGTCCGTAGCAAGCGGAGGATCCTCGTGGATATGCCCACCAGGGTTAGCTGATGCCAGAAAGGCAAAAGAAAGAGGGACAGGTTCAATCACGTCGACATCTGAGTCATCCTCATCATCGGGCCAGTCTCTAAGAGAAGAGAATTTACCGCGGGGTCGTTTTGTAGCGTCGATCATAGGAAGAAACATCTCCTGGTCTGGCTCCTCCTTATCTGGGGTTTCTCGATCCGGTGCCCACTTAAGGGTCAGATCCGTGCCGTCCTCAAGGGTTTGCTGAAGGAATAGCTAAGAAAATGAATAAAGAACAAAGTCAAAAATACAACAAAAACCGACATATATTTAATCTGAAGTAAGTTTGCCCCGCGAAGCTTACTGCGGGAGGGAGCCTGTCACGACAAAAGTGCTCAATTCCCCACGTCCATTCAGCGGAGAAATCTTTGTGGGTGGTGAAGAGAGCCTTAACCCGGCGAAAAATCTCCGTGTTGCTCAGCTCAAAGGAGGAGGTCCGGTTGGGGTCGCGGCCGAAACTCATGTGGCACACCTTGTGGGTGCGCTTCTGGAGGGGAGAGATTTGGTTGCGCATGAACGTGATCATAGCATCCTCGTTGTGCAATCCGAGTTTCTTCAGTTCCGCGAACCTCTTGTTAACCTGGTTGGCCAAGGCCGTGGGCTTCTTGGAGATCTCCTCCCAAAATTCTGGGTTAGGTGGACCCGGAGTATAGGGGAGCAACCGAATCAAGTCTTCAGTGCTCGTATTCCGGACATAGAAGAAGGTCCGGGCCCATCCTTTGCAGGAGTCAAGCCCGATGACCCGGGGGAAATGGAAGTCCTCCGGGGAGAGATGGACGCAGCTCCGAATTGGGTGAACAGCTTGTCCTCTGACTCAACTTGGATGTTGGGGATGACATTACGACGGAGGCCAAAAAACCGGATCCACAGCTCCTTCATGGGCCACAGTCCGGTGTAGCCTTCGATCGTAGAAGCAAAAGCAGAGAGAGAAGTGATAGCGTTGGCTGGAAGGTGGTGCGGCTGCAGTCGGTAGGTGCTAAGCCAATCCCGGAAGAAGTCGCTCACTGGCAAGCCGAACCCCCGTTGGAAGTGGGACAAGAACACGACGAACTCACCCGGATTGGGTGAGGGGGCCAGTTCAGCGGAGGCGAGACGAGCGGCGACGCCGGCAGGGATGCGTCTGGTCCGGTAAAGCTAGTCAAGGTCATCTTGACAGACCCAAGACCCGGCCCACGCGTCGCGGTCCGCCGTAGCGGCGTCCTCCTCCATTTCTTGCTCGGCGATGACGAGCTCCTCCTCCGTCATCTCGTACTCGCTACCCTCGCTGGCGCTAGCGGCGGCGGGGGTCAGAAGCCTGGATTGACGAGGACCCGTGGCGAGGGAGCTGCGTAGCGGTGGCCGCGACGTAGTGGCACGGGGAAAAGTGCGGCGGCGGCGCTGCTGCTAGGAGCACTGGCGGCAGCGTGGTCACGAGGAAGACGAACAAGAATAGCAATGGGCAGAGGGGCACGAAAGAGGAAGAAATCCTAAGGGGTGCGCCCCTCCGCTATTTAACCACTCCCTAAAGGGGTGAGTGGGATCGCACCCTGCAAATGAGCCACATGGTGTGGCCGTGTATCACCTTCCTCAGCCAATCAGTGAGGAGCCACACGGAGGGCCACAGGGCAGAGGCGATCCCGTGACGTGACGCACTGATGCGGTAAACGGGGAGGCAGGCGTGACGTGACCCTCGCACAGTGATAACTGACAATTACTGCGGCGGCTACTGTGCAGGCCCTTAAAATAAGACAACGTAATGATTGGCCTCCACGTGGGTTGGCGTATGAAGGAAGGAAACAAGGCCCGGATCGAACCATGGAAACCCGGACAGCCAGTAAAAACTTAGAATGTGTAGAGGGAAAGTAAAGCCATGAGATCCGAGTCAAAGTGGTAACCCGGCCGGCAAGTGAATACTTGGAACGTGCGAAGGGAACGTAAATCCATATAATCCGAGATAAAGAGCTAACCCGGAAATAACGTCCAAGGCTCGAACATAAATGAACCTGATGTGGCCTTAGCGGCCAAGGCAGCTAAGACCGCACCAGCTTCGGGGACTAATGTTGGGGGGATACCCCCGGGTAGGGTCACTCCGGGGTATAAAGGCCGAGTTAGCCGAGGTTCGGCAGGGTCAAAGCGGATGCTGGCCGGGTCACCTCAAGGCAGGCCGGATCACGGAGTAACCCGGACCAGGGGGGTCGCCTAACATTATCTCAGCCGGCTTAAGGAGTAAGTCGGAAGTGCTTGTCTAACTTGTATGCAGGAACAGGTATAGCCGGATCTACCATGATCCGGGTCCCGTTTGGCTTCTAGGAGAAGGAAGGAATCTCGCTGGTCAAAAAGAAAGCCCGGTACGCACTGCATGAGCGAAGCAGGCAAGGGCAGGACCACCGGCTCATGGTCGACAAGGGTGACGACGACCGTGTCGGCTGACGCGGGCGCCGCAGAGGCTCATGTAGCTAAAGCATGTGTGACGCGGGGGAAAAGCACCCCGGTTGGGTTACCACTTTGAGAGGAGGCATATTCTTAAAAATATGCCTCCACGTATGCCCTAGGCAGAGACCAAACCACCTCTATATAAGGGGGCTAGGGTTTCAGTAGAGGGGGTTGGGTTTTCTTCTATACTGATTTGGCTAAGGTTTTAGGTGTGAACTGTGGCTGAGAGTAAGAGAGCTCCTTCTTCCTCCTCTCGCCAATACAGCTCTAGGAGCACTTGTAATCTTGAAAGGAAAGCAATACAAACTTCTGTGTGGAGAATCACTTCACTATCCCTCCATGGATTCCCCTAGCGTGTATTAGTCCCCACCTTTAGCCTATCCATGGCATCTGCCGTGACACCACCACGACACAATTATTAGTCATTAGTGGCAAGGTTGAGAGTTTATTTGGCAATTGCTTGACCAAAACAACGTTTAAACACGGTGGAAGATGGCAAAAATCAGAGCCATCAACTTCCCCAAAGCTCAAACCTTAATCGTCCTCGAGCAAGAAGAACCAAAAGAACTATAAGGAATTCAACGTTTAAACTTGAAACAACGAGAATAGGAGTTCACTTACAGTAGTAGTCGTATGTGCTCAACACTTCATTCATTTGCAAAGCTTATCAAAGTTAGAGAGATGACAAGAATACTATACAAGCTTCAGTAAGTCAAGATAATCAAAGTAAAGTTTAATATAAGTATAAATAACTAGAAGTGTAGCAATCAATCTAATTCCTCTAATTAACTCTCAACTTGCCAAGGAACACTTAAGATGTTTAAATAGCATAATTGAGTAAGAGAGTTTCATGTCCCAAGTAGTATAACAATGAAGTGTCTTATTTACACCCACATCAATAGATCAAGTCAATCTAAAACACTTCTAATCCAATTATTGTCTTTCAAGAAAAATCCGTAAAGTAGTAATGAGACCATGCCAAGGACTTGTTATGTGGATCCTCATAGATATCTTTTTCTTTCTTTCTTTCTCATCTAATTTTTCAAGGATCGTTGTTTGTTTCTTTTTGCTAGTATTTGCACAACCTTTGAGAGTACCAATACTTTTGCCCATACATTTACACGGATGCCAATCATGTCATCAACTCATAGCCGAAATCCGGGGTTATACCATAAATTGTTCAAAAGCTAGCGGAGTTGTTGGCATCCCAAAGGTGTGCATCAGAGACATGGAACATAGTTGTCTCGTGGCTTTTTCTTTTTTTTTGAGCTAGAACCACAGTTTGATCCACAAGGTTAGCTTTGGCATGCATCACAATTTCCACTAGACTTTATTTCAATCAAACAATTCCTTTCATGAGTGTTGTCGAGACTGTCAAAATATCTATGGGGTTAAGTATAATCAAGAGTATACTCTCAAGACAATCATTCATCAAACAAGCTGTAAGTTTCAGACTTTTTCTTATTGTACTTGTTTGTCATTATTATTTCCAAGGCAAGACTCAGTTAACTAAAAGAACTAGAGCAAGAGCTTCAACAACTAATCATCATACTAATAAAAAGCCTTACTCTAACCATATTAAATTACTTCCCACTAGCATGCATCTTAGCAAAACAACCAACTAAGATAAACAATTCAAACTTCATAAGTGGGAGACATAGGACATACCTCTCATAAGTAACTTCTTGATCCTCTTCCTTATAGGGATGTGTTCCTTCAAAACTCAAACACGATTACTCTCGAAAATGATATCGAAGCAAAGAGTCAAAGTATGAATCCACGTTTACAAAAAAAAGATAAACAGAAAAATATTTTTGTATTTTTGAGGATAGGGATTGAAGAATAGAAAAGAACTTGCGACCAAGCAAGGACTAAAGAAAAACAAAAGAAAACTAAAATGAAAGCAAATTTAAAAAGCAAAGGAAAAAAGCAAAGTGTTGGAACAGGCCAACACGAGTGTTTCAAAGCTCACAAGGAGCTGGAGTACAACCTCGTTATTACACAAATAAATTTGCTAGGGGAACACATCCCTAAGCTCAGGCTTTGGCAAGCCCCTTCGTTGTTCATTGTGGTGGTGGTGGATAGTCTCCCACGTTCCATTAGCTGCTCCAATCATGGAACTGGGTGGCGAGGCTTGCAGTGGCATCTCGAAGGTTGATGGAGAGGTTGTTCATGGTGTGAATGTTTCCTTCGAGTGCATAGATATCTTCATATGTGGTATAGTAGTTTGGTAGCTGCACATCATGTGCGGGTCCTTCTTGTTCTACTTCTTCATCTTCTCTTCCTCCCACGGGTATTTCTTGTTGGGGGTACGTTAGCTTCGACCTGCGCATCAAAACACAAATGCCCATCCTCGATAGAGAATAGACCGTTAGGCAAAGGATCAGGGATCAAGTGATCTGCTCTAGGTATATCGAAGAAATATCTACCATGATTTTTAGAAATCATACCACATGCTCTTAGAGTAGATGGACCGAGACAGTTACCTCCAGTCAACGGTTGGATGTTACCTAGGTTGATGTGAAGTGCGCGTGCAAGAACGGTCACAACTCCTCCTCCGCATATGGGACCTTGAGATTGCAGAGCTTGATGCTTAAGATAAAACAGAAGTAAAGCGCCCAAATTTGGTGTTAAATTACAATTGACAAGTGAAGCTTTTGCGAGGATCAACACATCCTCCACTCTAGTAAATTCACCATGTGCCTGCAATGTGTTAGCAATAACATAGAACAAATATCGAATGGCAGGATGATCAATTTGGTTCTCCTTAGGTGTGTGTCCATGAATTCTCATCAAGTTAAAGTATTGTGAAGGGGAATAATCTAAAATAAAGGTAGTTGTGCGTACATCGGTGATGTTGTTGGTAAACCCAAAGCATTGAGCCTATTGGCTGAATGTCAAAATATACTCATAGTTCATAAGGCAGAATTTGATTCGATCCACTCTAGGCCTTTGTTCCTTGGAACAATCATAAGGATCCACCGTGTGTGTGTCAAGGTGCTGAAGAACTCAAGTGTCAAGCGGCGGTATGTCGCAACATCCTGAAAGAAAAAATTGTACAAACCAACATTGTTGCAAACTAAATTGAAATCAGCACGAATGCAAAGTTGGTTCAAGATATAAGGACACGCCCACTTGGTGGACTTGATCTCTCGAATCTTGAGACGATCGAAACGGGTAAGAACTCCTCGGTGAACTCGATGCCAAGTGACTCGGGGGGGTTAAAGTATCAACGGGTGGCGCGGAAGACTCCGCAGCCATCTCACGTGTACAACTCCTCGTGTTCATCTAATAAATAAAAACAAGACAAAGTAAATAAAATTGCTAATATTTTTGTGGTCTAATAGAAACATAGAATAAGTGATTCTCTACACTAACTATAAAAGAAACTCCTCTAAAAACAATGCTAAGCATACTTAGTACCAATATTGAATCTAGAACAAGACCTATGTCTAGATTGACAATGATGAATGACTAATCCAAGCTTTTGCACAAATAAGTTGGAGATCGGAGGAGAATCATACCTTAGATCGAGTGAGTGCGAAGAATCAAAGAGATATTGAGTAAATTTGAAGATCCAATGGAGGTGGTTTGAAGTTTGGAGTAAGAAGCGAAAATAAATGAATTGGGATTTTTAGGTTACCTCCTCGGGCAGATTATGGCGTCCGCGTAATCGGTACGGGCGGGCGGTACGGCCGGAGCCCGCCCGTACCGAGTGGCTTACCTTGGGGGCGACGGCTGGTCCCAGGCGGTGCACTCAGTACGGGTGCACGATACTGTCGCGCGCACCCGTACTGCTGGTCGTTATCTATTCAGAGACTTTGCTTAAACTCTGATGTTTGCTCGGGGGTACGGTACAAGCGCGCGGTACGGGCGCGTCTGGCCATATTAGTGGTCGTTATCTCCCTGACTCATTTGGCAATCATCAAAATTTCTATCCCCCTTTGCCTTGAGGTGGTACGGGCACACGGTACGGCCCACTCTGGCCGTACCAGTGGTCGTTAGCGACTCTATGAACTACAATAAACTCAAAATTTGATTAGTAGCTTCGTGCGCCCTTGCACATCTTATCAAAGGGTGATACATTGCAAATGTATCTATAATTTTTGATGTTCCATGCTTGGTTTTATCTACTTTCTTGTGTTTTGTCCACACTTTGGAGTACTTTTCATATGATTTCTTGGACTACCTATTAACAAGACCCACAGTACCAGCTGCCTGTTTTCTGCTATTTTTGGTTCCATGAAAGTCAGAAAATGAATATTCTCGGAATTGGACGGGACAAAAGCCAAAGTCATTATTTTACCGGGGGACACTTGGAGCCAGAGTACGAGACGGAGAGGGGCTAGGCCCTAGCAACACCACCTGGCCGTGCGGCCAGGCCTGGCCCAAGCCAGGGGGTGGTCTGGCCGTCCCAGGCACCCCCTCGGTCTCTCCTTCCGCCTATATATTGCCACTGATACGGAAACCCTAAGGACCCGATCAAAATTCCACAAAAGAGTCTGTAGCCGCCATCATCTCCATCCCTAGACCGGGAGGGATCTGAAGCTCTTCCCGGCACCCTGCCGGAGAGGGGAATTCACCCTGGAGGCCTTCTTCATCATCATGCAAGCCTCCGGTGTGATGCGTGAGTAGTTCATCTCTGGACTACGGGTCCATGTAGTAGCTAGATGGTTGGTTCTCCTCCTTTGTGATATCATGTCTAGATCTTGTGCGCTCCGTTCATGATCAAGATCATCTATTTGTAATTCTGCATGTTGTGTTTGCGGGGATCCGATGGATATTGAGATGCTATTTCAGATTGATTATTGATTCTATCATGTGTTTGTTATTTGTGATCTTGCATGCTTTCTGTTCTTAGTAGCTATCTTGGCCAAGTAGATGCTAGCAACTCCAAGAGTTAGTATTTATGCTCGATAGTGGGTTCATGCCTCTGGTAATCTAGGGAAGTGACAGAAATCTCTAAGGTACTAGATGTGTGATGGCTTAATGCACGGCGCCTAGAAAAGTGATGGTGCGTGGTTGATGTAGAGCTCGTTGGGAACCCCAAGAGGAAGGTATGATGAGCACGGCAGCAAGTTTCCCTCAGTATGAAACCAAGGTTTAATCGAACCAGTAGGAGCAAGGAAACACCCCAAAGGTGTTACTAGCTGAGCTTTGGCAGGGCGCACTACCGGTGCTAGTAGCAACGTGGAGACCTGCACAACACAACCACTGAACTTTGTCCCCAACTTGCGATGAGGTTGTCAATCTCACCGTGTTTTGCGGAAAACAAAGGATTAAATTTATCGAATGGAAAGAAGTGAAAGTTTCCAGAAAGTAAACACAAAACAGTAAAAGATTGTATATTGAATGTTAAAGACAAGGACCGGGATCCATAGTTCACTAGAGGTGGCTCTCCTTAGATAGATAACATGCTGGGTGAACAAATTACAGCGGGGCAATTGACAAACATCGAGAAAGCAATACATGCATATACTAATCATCTTGACTCCTTTGAGACTTGATTGGGCATTACAACATTATACATAGACCGCCATCCAACTGCATCTATGACTAATAATCCACCTTCAGGTTATCATCCTAACCCCCTCCAGTATTAAGTTGCAAGCAACAGATTATTGCTTTACGAACTGCGTGTAAAGTAAACAATACGATTGTTCTATGAATAAAGGATTGTTGTTTTCTCCCTAGTAGCAACATCACATCTAGTACCTTAGAGATTTATGTCACTTCCCCAGATTACCAGAGGCAGGAACCCACTATCGAGCATAAATACTAACTCTTGGAGTTGCTAGCATCTACTTGGCCAAGATAGCTACTAACAACAGAAAGCATGCAAGATCACAAATAACAAAGACATGATAGAATCAATAATCAATCTGAAATAGCATCTCAATATCCATCAAATCCCCACAAACACAACATGCAGAATTACAAATAGATGATCCTGATCATGAACGGAGCTCACAAGATCTAGACATGAAAGCACAAAGGAGGAGAATCAGCCATCTAGCTACTACATGGATCCGTAGTCCAAGGATGAACTACTCACGCATCATACCGGAGGCTTGCATGGTGATGAAGAAGGCCTCCAGGGTGAATTCCCCTCTCCGGCAGGGTGCCGAGAAGAGCTTTAGATCCCTCCCGATCTAGGGATGGAGATGACGGCGGCTACAGACTCTTTCGTGGATTTTTGATCGGGCCCTTAGGGTTTTCGTCCCGAGGGCATCTTATAGGCGGAAGGGGAGGACGAGGGTGTGCCAGGGCTGGCCTCACCACCCCCTGGCATGGGCCAGGCTGGGCCACATGGCCAGGTGGTGTGGTGCCCCCTGGCCCCTCTCCGTCTCGTATTCTGGTACTTGACGACTTCTGGAAAAAAAAGGCACTTTGGCTTTTGTCCCGTCCAATTCCAAGAATATTCATTTTCTGACTTTCTTGGAACCAAAAACAGCAGAAAACAGGCAGCTGGCACTATGGATCTTGTTAATAGGTTAGTCCAAGAAATCATATGAAAAGTACTCCAAAGTGTGGACAAAACACAAGAAAGTGGATAAAACCAAGCATGGAACATCAAAAATTATAGATACATTTGCAATGTATCAACTGTTGGAGATATGCCCAAGAGGCAATAATAAAGTGGTTATTATTATATCTTTATGTTTATGATAAATGTTTACATCCCATGCTATAATTGTATTAACTGGAAACATTAATACTTGTGTGTTTTGTAAACATAAAAGAGTCCCTAGTGAGCCTCTTGTTAAACTAGCTTGTTGATTAATGGATGATCATGGTTTCCTGATCATGGACATTGGATGCCGTTAATAACAAGATCATATCATTAGGAGAATGATGTGATGGACACACACCCATAGTAAGCGTAGCATAAGATCAAGTCATTAAGTTCGTATTGCTATAAGCTTTCAAATGCATAGTAACCCAATCCTTCGACCATGAGGTTATGTTAATCACCATCACCGGATGGGTACTTTGATGACATCGAACACCGCTTCGTAACTGGGTGGTTATATAAAGGTGTCATTGGGTATTCTGAAAGTATGTGTTGAAGCGCATGGACCAAGATTGGGATTTGTCCATCCATGTGACGGATAGATATGCTCTGGGCCCTCTCGGTGGAATGTCATCTAGTTAGCTTGCAAGCATGTGACTGGGTCACAAGGGATGACATATCACGGAACGAGTAAAGAGTACTTATCAGTAACGAGGTAGAACTAGGTATGGAGATACCGACGATCAAACCTCGGATAAGTAGAGTATCGCGTGACAAAGGGAATTGGTTTCGTATGTTAAATGGTTCTATCGATCACAAAGTCATCGTTGAGTATGTGGGAGCTGTTATGGATCTCCAGATCCCGCTAATGGTTATTGATCGGAGATGTGTCTCCATCATGTCTACATGTTCACGAACCGTAGGGTGACACACTTAAGGTTCGAAGTTGTTTTAAGTAGATATGGAATGTGCGTTGGAGACCGAATGTTGTTCGGAGTCTCGGATTGGATCCGGGACATCACGAGGAGATCCGGAATTGTCCGGAGAATAAGATTCATATATTGGGGATCATTTTCTAAGTTTGGAAATGTTCCGGAGTATTTGTATGGGGATTCTAGAAGGTTTCAGAATGTTCCGGAAGGTTCTAGAAGATTTCTTGGAGTTTACTTGAAAACCAAGAAAGGATCAAGGAGTCTTTGTGGGGCAAGACACGGATTCATGGGGGGAGGAGGATTCCTCCCCCCTCCCAATCCGCCGGCCAAGGAGGGAGGGGAGTCCTACTAGGACTCCCCCTACCATGGCGCCTCCCTCCTTTAAATAGAGGGGAGGGGGCGCCACCCCCTAGACCTCTCCCATAACAAACCCTGGCCGCCGCCTCTCTCCTCCTCCTTCCCTCTGCTCAGGCTTAGACGAAGCCCTGCAGAATTCTCTACTCCACCACCACCACCACACCGTCGTGCTGCTGGGATTCCGTGGAGAAGATCTACTACCTCCGCTGCTTGCTGGAACAGAGATAGGAAGGTCTGTTTCGACTCCGCACGTGTGACCGACTGCGGAAGCGCTGCCAGAACACGGCGCCGGAAGGGTCGTCCACACGATATTGAGAATGGCAAGTGATCGACTACATCAACCCCGAGATTTAATCTCGTAACGCTTTCGGTTCTACGAGGGTTAGTACAGATCTATCTCGTTGCACATGTCTAATAGATTAGATCTTGGCTTTTATCTAGATTAGATCTAGGTTTTGTTTGTTCTTGTGGTAGAAAATTTTTGTTTTCCATGCTACGAACCCATTAGTGGTATCAGAGCCTTGTCTATACGTAGATCTGTTGCACGAGTAGAACACAATGGTTTTGTGGGCGTTGGTGCTCGTGCCGTCTTTTGTTTTGTGTACTTTGCATCTTGCGGTATGGTGGGATGAAGCGGACCGGGCTAATCTTACATGTCATCGCACATGAGACTTTCTCCACAGTTGACGTGCAACTCGTATTACACAAGTGGCTTTGCGGGTGTCTGTCTCTCCCATCATAGTATAGATCCAATCTACACTTTACACTTGATAGCACTTGTATCAACATTGTGGTTCAGTTTCGTAGGTAAGATCCGTTCTTATTCGAAAGCCCCAAACCACGTAAAACATGCAAAGAAAATTAGAGGCGTCTAACTTGTTTTTGCAGGGGTTTTGTGATGTGATATGGTCATCATGTGATTGTGATTATATTTATTGTATGCAATGATCCTTGTTGTAATATGGCAACCGGCAGGAGCCTAATGGTTGTCTTTAATTCTGTTAAGACCTGCGTGTCTATTCATCTTGTAATAGCTTTATTCCAAGTAGTTGTAATAGTTGCTAGTGATGATGGACAACCATGAAGCGGCGCCACTGACCTTGACGCAATGCTGGTGATGATGGAGATCATGTCCGTGCTTTGGAGATGGAGATCAAAGGCATAATAAGAAAGGGCCATATCATATCACACTAATTATGAATTTCCTGTGATGTTAATCCTTTATGCATCTTGTATTGCTTAGATTGCGACTGTAGCATTATAAGATGATCCCTCTCACTAAATATCAAGTAATAAAGTGTTCGTCCTTAGTAGGCACCGTTGCTAAGACTCGTCGTTTCGAAGAATCTCGTGATGATCGGGTGTGATAGATTCTACGTGTGCATACGACGGGTGCAAGCCATATTTGCACATGTGGATACTAAGGTTAATCTTGACGAGCCTAGCATGTACAAACATGGTCTCGGAACACGGAATGCCGAAAGGTAAAGCATGAGTCATATGGATGATATGATGAACATGTTGATTGTTCGCCTTTAAAGCTACATCATCTCACGTGATGATCGGACTTGGTGTAGTGGATTTGGTTCGTGTAATCACTAAAACAACTCGAGGGATGTTGTTTTGAGTGGGAGTTCTTTTGTAATTTGGATTAGTCAAACTCAATTTATCATAAACACAATCAAAGTGAATTTGCATAGTTTGTTGTAGTCATTGGCATCCGTTCACCACCTTACGCTTAGTTATAGTTGAGATAGTAGAACTATAGAAATTCTGGATATTTGCTTTACGAACTGGTATCGTATTGTTTTGAGTGTCAATCTAAAGTTTAAAAGTCATATTGCAAACTTTCAGCAAACTCCGTTTACTCTGTGAAGTTTAATAAACAGTATTAAATCAAGAGTAACAATTCCAGTGTTAGTATCTAATGTATCATGTTTGCCTCCATGATTCTTGATACTCAAAAGATTGGTTTTAATATCAAGTTTATCTGAGAGCTGAAAACAATGTTTCAGAAACCATCATATGTGAAAGGTATTGCGATATCTAAAACAATGTGTTGGTTACAACATGACAGAGTATACGTCCTCATATTTGATGAGAATTTGTGAAGATTGGAGACGCCAGTCGTCCTAATCCTCCAAAAGGTTTTGGAAAAGAAACATTATACTCGCAATTCACCTTTATAAGCTATAGCAGCTTGATCATGAAAGTTGTCATGATAAGGATGAATAGAAGATGTAAGTAAAATGTTTACTACACTAAAAGATTACTAAAGAATGGAATTTTGAAAGAATGCCAAACATTTGATGAAGGTGATCCACTTCGAAGTGCAAGTCCAAAGGTATTAGTATTTGACTATACACACTTTGTACTATGTGTCATGTGAATGACACCACTATTGATGTTGATAGATTCTTTTAAAAGAAAAGGAATTGTTGAAAGAGAATCTATAAAATATTTGGCAGAAAATAAAAGATTGGAGATATCCAACTTAGGTATATAGAAGATACATGTTATGGCTATATTCCTTGCTTGTTAAACAATGTGGTTCTGCGGTATTGGATACCGAATTGGTTGGTATGAAGTGTCATACAGGACAACACAATTCATGAACTGCAATGGCCTAAGTAACTAGCAAGAGAATATGTGATGATGTTCATTGAAAACAAACAAAGGGTTGTTGTGTTGCTCGTTAACATCAAAGCTTACCTTCAAGATTTGTTTCAGTAATTGTTATTTTGATCAGGTATTATGACGACAAAAGGTTGTTCAAATAATTACCGTATTCCATAATAGATGGATGATATACAAGTCTGGTTGGAGAAATAATGACCATAAAACTAATGCTAAAATGTCGCAAGACAAATAATTGAAAGATCACTTGCAAAGTGACATCGCCGTTTAAATTATATTAGGGATACATGAAGAAACTCCATGTTGATGGATTTTTCGAGTCTTTGATTTTGATCAAATGACGCTTGTGATACTTTCCTGGAGATAATTAAAACTCCGTTTGTAGGCCAAAAGAGGAACGGACGACTAACTGATTGGAATTTGTACATATTGATGTATATAGTCCATTATGTGTAGTCGTGGGCGATGGATTTCAACTTCGTATGCTTTCTCCGAAGATTTGAGTGAGTATATGTATATACTTAATCAACAAGGAAGAATTATGAAACATTCGAAAATGTTCAAAGACTTTCAAGATGAAGTGGAAAATTATTGTAACAAAAAATAAAAAAAATAAAAGTTTATGATTGGATCATAAAGATGTTTGAGTTACAAGTTTAGCAAAACACCTAAGATTTGAGGAATCGTTCCATGGATTTGCATTTCCTAAAACACCATAGGAGTATGGAGTGTTCGAGATATGTAATGAAACCTTGTTTGACATGGTAAGATCAAAGGTGTCATTTATAAAACTGCCATTATATTTTAAAGATTAAAGCTTTAGTGACTATCGCTTTTACACTGAAAAGAGCTCCATCGTGATCCGTTGAAATGACACCATATAAGTCATGGTTTGGGATAAAAACCAGGTTGTCCTTTCTTAAATTTTTGGTATGCTAGGCATAAGTAAAGTGTTTACAACCAAAGTCGGATGAGCATGTCTTTGTAGGTTATTTCGAATAACTATTGGGTATTCCTCCATAACACCGAAGACAAAAGTGTTTGTCGCTTAGAGTGTCGAGTTTCTTGAGAAGGAATTTTTGGTGAAAAGTCAAGTGGGAGGAGAATAGAACTTTGACAAGGTTGTTGAACCTTGGCTAATATGTGCTGAGTTGCGCAGCATCGGTAAGTGTCCCGGAGGCAGCAACAATGCTCATGGCTCACGTGCCTCAAAGGTTGTGGTCACGGAGATCTAAGTTACTATTGAACCAAGTAGGTCGGGTAAGTAATCAAATGCCAAGATTTGAGAGTTAAATCATTGTTGTTTGACAATGATGAACCGACTACATGCAAAGAAGCAATGATGGGCCCTGACTTCGTTAAGTGGCTTGAAGCCATAAAATCCGTGATAGTTCCATACACGAGAAATCAAGCTTTGAATTTGAAAGACCCTCTGGAAAGGTGCAAGACCTTACAGTCGTATATGGATCTATAAAGAAATAGACATGGATGTTTCACATCTATGAAATAGTCGACATGTCGGAAAGAGTTTACGACAATGTTCAAGGAATTGACTATGATAAGATTTGATCTTTCATAGCGATATTTAGTCTGGACGGATTAATGTAGCAACCACTACATATATTTTGGTATATGGTAGTTGAACAAACAAAACAAGTTCTTCTAATGGAATGGTTACCTAGGACGTGTACATGACACGATCCAAAGGGTTTTGTTAATTCAAAGGATGCTAAGAGAGTATGCAAAACTTCAATGGTTGAAGTGAGCATCGCGGAGTTGGAATCTTCACCGTGATGAAACCGTTAAAAGGTTTAATTTCATCAGAGACGATGAAGATGTTTGCATTTTGCAAGAAATTAAGTGGGAGCGCTAAGACATATTTCTAATACATTATGTGAAAGACATATTGTTGATTAGAAATGATGTATTTTTATTGACAGAGGTTAAGAATTTCATTTCGATGAAAGACTTAGGCATAACCCAAGAATTAGGCATCAATGTCTATATGGATAGATTGAGGTGCTAATATGGTTTTGCCAAATGTACATAGATAAGATGTTGAATGAGTTCAATATGGAAACAACAAGAAAGGTTCTTGACGCACGGAAAGGACTGAATCAAGATTCAAGTGTGTTGACACGAGATTCAAGTGTTTTGACACTTGGTGAAATCACAAGAATATTTTGATCAATCATTCTTTGAGATGTACACATCCAGATATGTCCTGTGCTCTAAATGTTATGAGCATATACCAGAATGACTCATAAGATGATCATTGGACAATAGTATGGATATTCCTATGATCTTTGGAAGAACTAAGAATATATTATTTATATAGTGGTGACAAATAGTTCATTGTAAATTGTTGCATTGATACTAGTTTTGTCACAAATTAAGTTTATCTCAATTTAAACTATGGGTGGCACAATGTAATGGAAAGGAAGTTCCATAATGGATTTGGTTGAGTACCAAAGTTAAAACATTGTGACAGATACTACAACAAAAGGCTAAGTATATGACTGCTATTGTAGCAGCAAATGAGGGCATTTGCGTCAAGTAGTTTGTTATCAAACTAGGTGTGGTTCATAGCGGGATAATACTATGAAGATACATTGTACGACAATTGTATCAACATGATTTAATCCCAAGGAACTAAAGGTCTCACCAAAGGACCAAATTTATACAATGCCATCTCATTGGAGAATGAGTAATGCGTAAAGACGCAAGGACATGCAAATACACACGGACCTGGAAGTGTCAGATCCGAAGATTATGTTTACCACTAGAAATAGTGTCTATACAACACCAGAAAGCCATAGGTGTTGAATGCACAAGTTATTAACTAGATTATTGACTCTAGTGCAAGTGGGAGACTGTTGGAGATATGCCCAAGAGGCAATAATAAAGTGGTTATTATTATATCTTTATGTTTATGATAAATGTTTACATCCCATGCTATAATTGTATTAACCGGAAACATTAATACTTGTGTGTTTTGTAAACATAAAAGAGTCCCTAGTAAGCCTCTTGTTAAACTAGCTTGTTGATTAATGGATGATCATGGTTTCCTGATCATGGACATTGGATGCCGTTAATAACAAGATCATATCATTAGGAGAATGATGTGATGGACACACACCCATAGTAAGCGTAGCATAAGATCAAGTCATTAAGTTCGTATTGCTATAAGCTTTCAAATGCATAGTAACCCAATCCTTCGACCATGAGGTTATGTTAATCACCATCATCAGATGGGTACTTTGATGACATCAAACACCGCTTCGTAACTGGGTGGTTATAAAGGTGTCATTGGTATTCTGAAAGTATGTGTTGAAGCGCATGGACCAAGATTGGGATTTGTCCATCCATGTGACGGATAAATATGCTCTGGGCCCTCTCGGTGGAATGTCATCTAGTTAGCTTGCAAGCATGTGACTGGGTCACAAGGGATGACATATCACGGAACGAGTAAAGAGTACTTATCAGTAACGAGGTAGAACTAGGTATGGAGATACCGACGATCAAACCTCGGATAAGTAGAGTATCGCGTGACAAAGGGAATTGGTTTCGTATGTTAAATGGTTCTATCGATCACAAAGTCATCGTTGAGTATGTGGGAGCTGTTATGGATCTCCAGATCCCGCTAATGGTTATTGATCGGAGATGTGTCTCCATCATGTCTACATGTTCACGAACCGTAGGGTGACACACTTAAGGTTCGAAGTTGTTTTAAGTAGATATGGAATGTGCGTTGGAGACCGAATGTTGTTCGGAGTCTCGGATTGGATCCGGGACATCACGAGGAGATCCGAAATTGTCCGGAGAATAAGATTCATATATTGGGGATCATTTTCTAAGTTAGGAAATGTTTCGGAGTATTTGTATGGGGATTCTAGAAGGTTTCAGAATGTTCCGGAAGGTTCTAGAAGATTTCTTGGAGTTTACTTGAAAACCAAGAAAGGATCAAGGAGTCTTTGTGGGGCAAGACACGGATTCGTGGGGGAGGAGGATTCCTCTCCCTCCCAATCCGCCGGCCAAGGAGGGAGGGGAGTCCTACTAGGACTCCCCCTCCCATGGCGCCTCCCTCCTTTAAATAGAGGGGAGGGGGCGCCACCCCCTAGACCTCTCCCATAACAAACCCTGGCCGCCACCTCTCTCCTCCTCCTTCCCTCTGCTCAGGCTTAGGCAAAGCCCTGCAGAATTCTCTACTCCACCACCACCACCACACCGTCGTGCTGCTGGGATTCCGTGGAGAAGATCTACTACCTCCGATGCTCGCTGGAACAGGGAGAGGAAGGTCTGC
Organism: Avena sativa; assembly: GCA_916181665.1. NCBI lineage: Eukaryota > Viridiplantae > Streptophyta > Magnoliopsida > Poales > Poaceae > Avena > Avena sativa. The sequence goes on along the minus strand of OV702290.1, from coordinate 493,666,469 downwards.
TTCGACTCCGCACGTGTGACCGACTGCGGAAGTGCTGCCAGAACGCGGCGCCGGAAGGATCGTCCACACGATCTTGAGATCGGCAAGTGATCGACTACATCAACCCCGAGATCTGATCTCGTAACGCTTTCGGTTCTACGAGGGTTAGTACAGATCTATCTCGTTGCACATGTCTAATAGATTAGATCTTGGCTTTTATCTAGATTAGATCTGGGTTTTGTTCGTTCTTGCGGTAGAAATTTTTTGTTTTCCATGCTATGAACCCATCATCCACATCCCCAAGCTTAACTCCTGCTCGTCCTCGAGTAGGTAAGTGATAAAAAGAAAGAATAATTTTTGAGGTGACATGCACCATCAAAGACTTGATCAAAGTATTTTTAAAACATCCAAAGCTGGGATCATAGTACTTCAATCATAACATGAAAGACAAAGTTCTAGCAATAAGCAAAGAAACTAAGATGCAACATGAAAAGGCACAAACAAAAGATTCATGAATAACAATGCTTTGCAAGACGTTTGTTTGTTTCACATAAAGAAAAATAGCATAATAGTATTTAGCTTGTCCCTCATAGAGTAGCAAATATAAATGCATAGGACACCTTCAAAGTTCATAAGAGTAACTAGATACAAATAGTTTAAAACAAGCAATATCAAGTTATGCATCAATCAACTAGTCTTGGGACAATGCACATAGAACTAAGAATGGCCACTATGCTCTCAAAGTAGGTGCATAAAGGTAGAAGGTGGAGACTCAATATAATGGTGGAAGAAAGGCCTTTGTAAAAAGGAAGTAGGGATTCAAGTCTCATAAAGAGCTTCCAAAAATTATGGTACTTATAGCTTTCAGATCTCATTGCCCCTATCATAAGCATCTTAAAGGTGATTAAGGTTAAAGTGACACAACAAAGAGGATATGCTTGACATGTTATAAACCGAAATCTCATGCCCCTTACTTACGAAGACCGATCCTCATGCTACTCAACTTCAGTCACGAGTAAGCTCTTGTCATTGTAAGTACATGTGGATCATTAAGAACCGCCAATGGGGTACCCCTTGCACATGATACGGGAGCTTTCCCACAATCAAAATGACAAGGCAAGCAGACAACGTGCATCTCAGCAATCTTTTTATTTGCTATTTGCATAGGTTTTTATTGAGGATGCTTCATAGAGTGCTCATTATGGTGATGCTGCAAGTTTCCACCATGATTAGGCATGGCTTAGGCTAGCGGCCCAGGCATTTCTCTAACACACATACAAACTCCATGATCTTACAAGTTCCACTTTTATTTCACACCGTCGGGATCCGTAAGCAAAAGAACATGATATCAATGGGGTACAGAGTACAAGTGCAATGTTGAAAGCGTTCCCCATGAAACATGGTTCTGCTAATTTCAACTTATAAAGCGCAAGCATATACGCAACAAAGAAGGACCCAATGGTTCAAGTTTATTAGATGCAAAAAAGTAAAGTGTGCCATCAAGTTCGTGAGAGCTTTAATCACTAGTTTTCTCATAACAAGTTTAATTTGGAAGGTAAACAAAAGCATGAATATGCTTGGAGTAGCATAAGCTAGTAGGTAGGTATGGTGGACTCTTTGGAATAACTTGGTTTAGGGAGTTGGATGCATGAGTGGAACTCATACTTGGTTGTGGAGGCTAGCAAAAGACTGGGAGCGACAACTAAGAGAGCAATAATGGCCATAATCATGCAGAGCGACAAAACATCATTGATCAAAGCATAAAGTGATACTACAAGTTGAAAACTAAAGGATCATAAAGGCTATGGTGACTTGAGATAGTCATAACATGGTGTGAGCATGCGCCAAGTCAACCCAAATAAAGCATCAAAGGAGAATACCACTATACTATGCTTTAATATGCTAAAACAACGCATGATTCATCCAAGGCACATTAAGCAATCTCAATTGTTTATAACAAGTCATGCTACAACAAAGAATACTAAGCATAAAGCCAAAACAATATCAAGCATGGCATGACAAAGCATAGGCCACAGTCAAAAACAAGCTCTCTTTACCACATAAGTACGAACTTTCCTACTCTTTTCCAAACCAAACCAAAATATTTGCAAACCAATGCATGAAAGAGGGGGTCCAACCAATTTATTCAGAAAACTAAGCAAACCAAAGCAAACAAAAAACCAAAACAAAAATGAAAAATAAGACACTCCAAGAACAACACAACTGTGCATGAAATAATAAAAATGAAGCGTTTGGAAGGAACCTGGAATTTTTATTGATGAAGAAGGGGATGCCTTGAGCATCCCCAAGATTTGACGCTTGTACTTCTTGGATATTTCTTGGGGTGACACGCGTGGCATCCCCAAGATTGAGCTTTAGTCCATCCTTCATCTCATTACTCATTCCTTCCATACACCTGAAATTTTTCCTTCATACAAAACTTCACACAATCTTTATTAGCAACATTAGTGCACTCAAGATAAATAAGTCTTAAGGTTCAGTTCTAACACCAAATAAACTTCCACTAGAACACTATATACTGTAGCACTTCCCTCAACAAGCTCAATTCCCCAAAATAACTCAAAAAGGAACCAACAAGAAGCAAATGCAGAAAATGGCAGAAATCTATCAAAACAGACCAGCAGGTAAAGAAGAATTTTTTCGAAGACCTTATGTTGCTCAAATTAAAAAGTGTTGAACTAACGAAAGTTAGATAACAACCTGGGTCAGAAGCACAAAACTTCACGCCTCAAAAGGACGTTCAGAGATTTTACACGAATCTTTATGGTGAAGCACAGAAATCTGTTTCGGGACAACAACTTTCCCAATCATTACTTCTCTCTCATTAGAGGTTACTCTTGGCACAAAAAGCAAATAAAAATGATAAGGAGATGTTATTACAGAGGTAATAACTTCCAAGACTCGTCTAAAACTTTTGGGTTATCTCCCAATAAGTACTTTTCTTTAACGCCTTTAAGTTAGGCAAAGAAGCAAAGAAAGAATCAAGTGTTCTCAAATGAAGAAGCATTAAAACCAAATTTTGTTTTCATAGGAGAAGCAAAAGAAATATTTTCTCTCTTTTTAGGGAAGTGTTCTATACCTTTCTTGAGTGGGAGTTGATATTTAATGGTGCCTTCTTTCATATCAATGATGGCACCAACAGTTCTAAGAAAAGGTCTTCCCAAAGTAATAGGACAAGAAGCATTGTATTCAACATCCAAAACATAGAAATCAACGGGAACATAAGCATTGTTAACCATAATAAGAACATCATTAAGACTCCCCCATGAGTTTCTTTTTAGCATTATCATCAAGTGGGACATTCAAATAACAATCTTCAAGTGGAGGCAAATCAAGCATATCATAAATCCTTCTAGGCATAATAGAAACACTACTATCAAGATCACATAAAGCTTTGAAATCAAAGTCATTCACTTTCATATTAATGATGGGTTCCCAACCATCTTCTTGTTTTATAGGAATAGAAGCTTTATGTTTCATCTTTTCTTCTTTAATCTTTATGAGAGCATCAGTAATGTGTTTTCTAAAAGCCATGTTCATAGCACTAGCATTAGGACTTTTAGCAAGCTTTTGTAGGAACTTAATAACTTCAGAGATATTGCAACCATCAAGATCAAAACCATACTTATCATCTAAAGTAGTAGAACTATTACTAGCCTCAACACTAGTGGTGGCAATAGTAGAAACACTAATGTTTCTAGCAATTTCATCTTCTCTTTCCCACTTAGCATGTAATTCAGCTAATAGTCTAACATTTTCATCAATTCTTACTTGTATAGCATTAGTAGGTGCAAAGGGATTATCATTAGTTTCAGGTTTAGCAGCCATTTTATTCAAAGTAAATTGAGCTTCAGCTAAAGATGTTATATTTCTTTCAGCATTAGAGAGTTTTTCCTCAATAGTTTTATTGAAAGTAGTTTGCTTACTAATAAACTCTTTAAGCATAACTTCAAGTTCAGAGGGAGCACTCCTATTATTGTTGTAAGAATTTCCATAAGCATTACCATTGTTGGGAGGATATGGCTTATAATTGTTGTTACCAAAATTGTTCCTATAAGCATTATTACCATAAGCATTGTTGCCAAAATTGTTATTTCTTATGAAGTTCACATCAACTTGCTCTACTTGAGCAACCAAAGAAGCTAAAGGAACATTATTTGGATCAATATGGGCTTTCCCATTAACAAGCATAGACATAATAATATCAATCTTATCACTCAAGGAGGAGGTTTCCTCAACAGAATTTACCTTCCTACCTTATGGAGCTCTCTCAGTATGCCATTCAGAATAATTAACCATCATATTGTCCAGAAGTTTTGTTGTAGCACCCGAAGTGATGGTCATAAATGTACCTCTAGCAGCAGAGTCCAATAGGTTCCTTGAAGAATAGTTCAATCCTGCATAAAAGGTTTGGATTATCATCCAAGCAGTCAGTCCATGAGTGGGCCAATTCTTAACCAAAGATTTCATTCTTTCCCAAGCTTGAGCAACATGCTCATTATCGAGTTGTTTAAACTTCATTATTTCACTTCTCATGGATATAATCTTAGCAGGAGGATAGTATTTTCCAATAAAAGCATCTTTGCATTTAGTCCAAGAATCAATACTATTCCTAGTTAAGGAATTCAACCACTCTTTAGCTTTTCCTCTCAAAGAGAAAGGAAACAATTTCAGCTTAATAATATCAGCATCTATATCCCTATGCTTTTGCATCTCACAAAGTTCAACAAAGTTATTTAGATGGGAAGCGGCATCTTCATTACCAATAGCAGAAAATTGCTCTCTCATAACAAGATTGAGCAAAGCAGGTTTTATCTCAAAGAAAGTATCTTCAGGCACAGGTGGAGCAATAGGTGTGCTCATAAAATCCTTGTTGTTGGTGCTAGTGAAGTCACACAACTTAGTGTTTTCAACAGTAGTCATTTTTTTGGGTTTTCAAATAAGAAAGCAAACTAGTAAAACTAATTTTTTTGTGTTTTTGATAAAGAAACAAGCAAACAAAGCAAAAAGAAACTAAGCAAAACAAAAATAACAAAGTAAAGAGATTGGTTATGAGGGACTCCCCTTGTGAAGATGTCCTTGACTCCCTGGCAACGGTGCCAGAAAAATGCTTGACGGCTCAATGCACGATGCCCAGAAAAGTGCTGGTGCGTGGTTGATGTAGAGCTCGTTGGGAACCCCAAGAGGAAGGTATGATGAGCACAGCAGCAAGTTTCCCTCAGTATGAAACCAAGGTTTAATCAAACCAATGGGAGCAAGAAAACACCCCAAAGGTGTTACTAGCTGAGCTTTGGCAGGGCGCACTACCGGTGCTAGTAGCAACATGGAGACCTGCAGAACATAACCATAGAACTTTGTACCCAACTTGCGATGAGATTGTTAATCTCACCGTGTTTTGCGGAAAACAAAGGATTAAACGTATCAAATGGAAATAAGTGAAAGTTTGTAGAAAGTAAACACAAAACAGTAAAAGATTTTAGATTGAATGTAAAAGACAAGGACCGGGATCCATAGTTCACTAGAGGTGGCTCTCCTTAGATAGATAACATGATGGGTGAACAAATTACAGCGGGGCAATTGACAAACATCGAGAAAGCAATACATGCATATACTAATCATCTTGACTCCTTTGAGACTTGATTGGGCATTACAACATTATACATAGACCGCCATCCAACTGCATCTATGACTAATAATCCACCTTCAGGTTATCATCCGAACCCCCTCCAGTATTAAGTTGCAAGCAACAGATTAATGCTTTACGAAATGCGTGTAAAGTAAACAATACGACTGTTCTATGAACAAAGGATTGTTGTTTTCTCCCTAGTAGCAACATCACATCTAGTACCTTAGAGATTTATGTCACTTCCCTAGATTACCAGAGGCATGAACCCACTATCGAGCATAAATACTAACTCTTGGAGTTGCTAGCATCTACTTGGCCAAGATAGCTACTAACAACGGAAAGCATGCAAGATCACAAATACAAAGACATGATAGAATCAATAATCAATCTGAAATAGCATCTCAATATCCATCGGATCCCCGCAAACACAACATGCATAATTACAAATAGATGACCTTGATTATGAACGGAGCTCACAAGATCTAGACATGAAAGCACAAAGGAGGAGAATCAGCCATCTAGCTACTACATGGATCCGTAGTCCAAGGATGAACTACTCACGCATCACACCGGAGGCTTGCATGGTGATGAAGAAGGCCTCCAGGGTGAATTCCCCTCTCCGGCAGGGTGCCGGGAAGAGCTTCAGATCCCTCCCGATCTAGGGATGGAGATGACGGCGGCTACAGACTCTTTCGTGGATTTTTGATCGGGCCCTTAGGGTTTTCGTCCCGAGGGAATCTTATAGGCGGAAGGGGAGGCCGAGGGGGTGCCAGGGCTAGCCTCACCACCCCCTGGCGTGGGACAGGCTAGGCCACGCGACCAGGTGGTGTGGTGGCCCCCTAGCCCCTCTCCGTCTCATATTCTGGCACTTGATGACTTCCGGAAAAATAGGCACTTTGGCTTTTGTCCCGTCCAATTCCGAGAATATTCATTTTCTGACTTTCCTGGAACCAAAAATAGCAGAAAACAGGCAGTTGGCACTGTGGCTCTTGTTAATAGGTTAGTCCAAGAAATCATATGAAAAGTACTCCAAAGTGTGGACAAAACACAAGAAAGTGGATAAAACCAAGCATGGAACATCAAAAATTATAGATACATTTGCAATGTATCAATGTGTTGTTGCTACTAGGGAGAAAACAACAATCCTTTGTTCATAGAACAATCGTATTGTTTACTTTACACGCAATTCGTAATGCAATAATCTGTTTCTTGCAACTTAATACTGGCGGGGGTTCGGATGATAACCTGTAGGTGGATTATTAGTCATAGATGCAGTTGGATGACGGTCTATGTCTAATGTTGTAATACCCAATCTAATCTCAAAGGAGTCAAGATGATTAGTATATGCTTGTATGCTTTCTCGATGTTTGTCAATTGCCCCGCTGTAATTTGTTCACCCAGCATGTTATCTATCTTAAGGAGATCCACCCCTAGTGAACTATGGACCCCGGTCTTTTCTTTTACATTCAATCTACAAACTGTTTACTGCTTTGTGTTTACTTTCTACAAACTATTACTTCCTTCTATTCGATACGTTTAATCCTTTGTTTTCAACGAAACCGGTGAGATTGACAACCTCATCGCAAGTTGGGGACAGAGTTCTGTGGTTGTGTTGTGCAGGTCTCCACGTTGCTGCTGGCACCGGTAGTGCACCCTACCAAAGTTCAGGTAGCAACACCTTTGGGGTGTTTCCTTGCTCCTACATGATTGATAACCTTGGTTTCGTACTAAGGGAAAACTTACTGTTGTGCTCATCATACCTTCCTCTTGGGGTTCCCAACGAGCTCGATATATTTTGGGCCAGCAAAGGGTTAGATAGCAGCAAAAAAATACAAAGTAATAATCCAACAATACTTCTTAGGCCATGTGTTAGTAAAATAGAGGATTGCCTTATTTCTTCTCCTCTTTCTATAGGTCTTCTTGAACACTCTTTATTAAAAACAAAACAAAAACTAACACGAAAATAAAACATAATAAAAACTTAGAGAAAATTTATTTCACATGGGTTGCCTCCCATGAAGCGCTTCTAGTTAAGGTCAATTAGCTTGACCTTGATGGCGATCACTTAGGTTTGGGGAGTGGAATGCCCACTGCAAAATATTTTGCTTTTAAAGTAATCATACCATCATCATCATTAGGCTTGGCCTTATTTTTCCTAGGGAAGTGGACTACAAACGTATCTCTAGACGGTAGCCCTATCCTTACATTCTCTTCATGTAAATTAATCAAAACTTTAATAGTTCTTATAAATGGCCTACCTAGAATTATAGGTGCTATGGGATCTTCAGCCATGTCAACAATAACTAGATCAATAAGAGTGGGACTTCCTTTAATTTCAACAACTATATTTTCTTTGATCCCAACAACTTGTTTATAAGTTGAATCGGCTAGATGGAGTCTTAGTTCAGTTGTAACAAATGGTCCCAAGTTTAATTTATCGAATAGGCTTTTGGAAATTATTGAGACACTTGCACCAAGATCAAAAAGTGCGGATATTTCATTAACTCCCAACTTAATTTTAATAGTGGGTTCAAATATATCATCTAACTTAGCTGGAAGCTTATCAGCTAGTCTTTTATACTCCATCTCTAAATCACGAACCTTAGATGCTACTTGATGTATAAATTATTGGTACATAGCATCGTTACCTTGTTCTATACCTTGATTCTTAACGGTGATCATCTTCAATAAATGTTCGACGGTATATTCCAGTGTTGGCGTGTTGCTATAATCCAGCTCTTCAGGCTTTTCATTGTTTGTTACCACCCTCACCATTTTGAGGTTTCTCGACGAACTTTGCTAGTATGAGATCTTGGCTCTTGCCACTTTACCCAGCTGAGCCTCCATGGTCTTTGTTCTTTCCTGTAGAGCCTGCACATCATTTCTAATTGCAACGGCCTTATTAGATAATCTTCCTAAACTACTTTCATGGTTATCCATAATCTTAATAAGCATATTGTTTTGTTCGGTTTGAGCTTGCATAAATGTTCTAACAGTTTGCTCAAACGGGATATTGCAATGATTTGCTCCATTAGTATTATCATAATTATTATAAGGAGCTCCTGTAGGATTAGCATGATATTTTTGAACATTAGAAGCATAATTATTTTTTCCATGCAGGATTAAAGGGAGTGCGAGCTATAAATTGACATCATTAACATCGATAGTGATAGCATTAACTTAGGTATCTCCCTTATCCTTTACTAAGCTAAGCAAATCATCTACCTTAGATGTAAGCTCCTCATTGTTTACCTCGGTAATTGAACTTACTCTCTTCGAGTTCTTTCCACATGCCATTGGGCATGGTTATTTTGCATATCATCAAGTAAGTTCTTTGCAACACTTACATTTTTTCCCATGATTGTTCCTCCTGCTGCAGTATCTAGCATAGACTTAGACATTAGGTTAAGACCATTATAAAATAAATGTAGTATAAGCCATTCTTCCATCCCATGATTAGGACAGTTCATTACAGCTTCTTTCATCCTCTCCCACGCAAGCGCTAGTGGCTCACGATCTTCTTGTCTAAAGCTTGTGATGTTGGATCTTAGCTGCATAGTCTTAGCTGGGGGGAAATTTAGTTATAAACAAATTAGTGTATTCCTCCCAAGATTTAATAGTGCCCTTTGGTAGAGCTAGCAACCAATCCTTAGCCTTTTATCTAAGAGAGAAAGGGAATAATCTTAGCTTAACACCATTTGGATCTACATCTTTAATACGCATCATGTCACAAATTTCAGTAGAAGTATTTAAGTGCAGTCTCGAATCCTCAGAAGATGAACCCCCAAATTGGTTTTGTTGAACAAAACTTAGAAGGTTAGGTTTTATCTCATAAGTTTCCGCATCAACTGCGGGTTGAGTCATGGGTGCACGAATAAAATCATCGGTGGGAGCAGCATACTCCTCAAGTCTCTTTTGAGCCATAACTCTTATCTTTTTGGTAATTTTTTAAGTAATGAAAACAAATAACAAGTAACTATTTTTTGGGGTTTTTTAAATAGATAACAAGAAAGTAAACTAATAACAAGAATGAAACTACAACTAATAATAAAACTAAAAACAAGGTCTCTAATAACCTCACCAGGATAGCGAAATTGCTTCCCCGACAACAGCGTTAGAAAAAGGGTTGATATCTTCGATCCAGATTCACAGATGTAGTATAATAGCTTTTTCCCTAGAAGATCTAGGTTTAATCGAACCTTGGAAAGCACTGCTAAAAGGTAATAAGAAAGGACACGTCTACAAGACTTTATTTGTTTATTTTACCTTAGTTGACTAGACCAATCTAGTTTACTTTATAATGGGTTTGAATCAATGGATGGAGATAGGCCAGGGTTGAAAATCCACCGACAGCTGCACATCAAATGGGATGAAAGATACTAATAAGCAAAGTCATGTATCATGTTTGTATTGAGATAATCTTTTGTGGGCAACACATCCTAATATTCTAGATCCCTCGTGATGCAACGGGCATAGTAATAGAATTTTAATCCAACCAAGAACACACTGAAGCCACGGGTTGCAAACGATTATTAAGTGTAAACACAGATCAAAGCTTGAAGTGGTGATGTTGTTGTTGATCCCGAATGGGGCGCTAAAAGAAGACCGTACTTCCCTTTCTGTCACTGAGTTTCCTATGAGATCGCCACTAGCCAAGTATCTCACCTCAAGCCTTTATCAATCTATGGGATCTTGGGTACCTACAAGTCCACAGATCGAGGCGAGAGATGAAGAAACAAAAGATAAAAATCACGAATCCAAACAAAACACAATTCTCCCATGATCTAGATGCACATAATTGGTGGGAGGTTTCTCTCCAACCCGCAACCCATGAGGACTACCAACTCATAACAAATAGATCGGAGATAGAAAACATCATGCAAATACTTAGATTGAAAACAAATATTCTTACAATGGTCGCCAAATCACAAGGAGATCTAAAAGTATAAAGCAATGGCTATGGCTAGTGGAGGGGTGGATGGTGGAAGTGATGAACAATGGATGAACAATGGTGTGGATCTACTTTGGTGGTGTTGTGATGCAATCTGAGAATGGCGGCTCTCTGGCCGGCGGCTGGAGCCTCAAAATATATAGGCGTCTTCACGAAAGTTGTAGGGTTTAACGAAACAGAGCCATCGCCACCTGGTACGGGCGAACCACGCCCGTACCAGTGGTCGTTAAGCACATTGACGTCTTGGTAGGGTTCTCCAATTACTTGGTCGTGTGTACTTCCTCAAAATCCTTCATTATGACTCCTTATTTCGCCTTAAAAGTAGTGATTTCCTGCACAACATAAATCAAAGAAGGGATTTGCACATCTTTGCAATTATTAGTCATTAGTGGCAAGGTTGATAGTTTATTTGGAAATTGCTTGACCAAAAACAATGTTTAAACGCGGTGAAAGATGGCAAAAATTGGAGCCATCAACCCTAACTTAGAGGTTTTGAACTTCAAATGTTTTAAAAAGGTTTTTCAACAAAGATATGGAGGTGCTATATCTACAAGAGAAACTAGATTTAGAAAAGAATGTCATATGGAGCCCTCCTATTATCACAGCCATACTACATATCCTCTCATTGTTATCCTCTTAAGGTGGTTTGGAAGTACATTCAAATGTACTCACTGCATTATCTCTGGCTAATTATTTGGTCAGATTTCGATAAGGCTAAAGGAGAAGATGGATGAGTTGACGACTATGCGAGCTAGGACGTTCTCCTAGTTAGTTGCTTGTAGGATTAAGGCATGACTTGGGCTCGATGCTTCGATGAAGTTCCGCTGTTGATGATCGATGTTAGTCTATCAAGGCTTATGTAAGAGATAGCCATAATGGCTTTGAGGTATGAATTTTATCCGATTATGTAATGGATGTTTATTTTGATATTTGTTGATTATGCTCCATGACACAATGATCATGAGATCGTGGTTGAATGCATAAGCGATTCTTAGATGGATAATCCGGAGGCCCCGCATTTTGTGTCTCAGATATGCAGAGTGGTGTTTAATTCAGTTTTTTCTTGATGATAAAAGAGAGCGCAGCTCCCCGTCCCGGTGAACCTTGACACTACTCTTCCTCTCCGCGCAGCCAAGGCCCCCGCCCGCCTCCCTGCCATCCTGCTCGGCCATAAGATCCTTCTGGCCGCCAACCACCAGCAGTAGCCAGGCTCGCCGCCCGCTGCATCATGTCGTCGTCCCCATTTGTGTCACTCCAGCCGGCAAGCTCGTCGCTCTGTATCACTCTATAGCGTCCAACAAGCGTTTCATGGCTGCTGCCGTGATGTGGATCAGGATGACGTACTCGTCAAGCTGAGAGGTAGGTTTGGAGGGGATAGGTGAGATCAGTGCTATGTAAAGGCTTGGGTTTCAGTTCGATTCAGTCACCGTGAGATATGAGGAGATATCCTTCCAGGATAACGTACGGATGGATTTGATGAAAACATACTTAGGCGGATCAAAATGTATTAACCAAAGACTGACTTGCAACAAAAGAGGGCAACGGGAGTATTCAAGTAGGTCACGGTCTAATAAATCAAATACTAGCTATAGCTCGCAGGGATAAGAGGGGTCAATAGCTCCTGTGCGACATGTTTCCTTGGAATTGGACAGAACAGGACATAGTTGAAGGAAATGGCTAGCATGCGACGTTTCTTTGGTAGAAAATAGTTGTCGTGCGACACTACTGCTTAATCCAAAGACACATGTTGACAACTCGAATCAGGTGAGCCGAGCGGGACCCACTATGTAAGGATCTGAGCGCTGGACCCACAGAGTGTCTCCCGATGGTGGGACCCACAACATGGGACCCATTAACTTATCCAGCTCAGCATTGGTACAAGAGAGCACCCCGAGCCGTGCAGCACTCGAGCCCTACCGCGACCTTTCCATCCTCCCTCCCCGACCGTTGTTGTTCTTCTTCTCTAGCGACGACGCACAAGAACGGCTGGCAAACAAGCCACGACCTTTCCATGTCGAGCTCCACTTCAGCCTCCCGTTGCACATGGTCGCGCTATGGCGTAGTGCCAATGACAAGTTGCCCTGTATCCCCACGTACTGCGCCCCAGAAGCGGCTGGTCACATTGACCAACAAGAATGGCAACCTTGGGCGGGAATTCGTGAAATGCAAGAGTAAACCAGAGCAGGGGAAGGTCAGATTTTACTTCTCAATCTGCCAATTTTGGTTTTTGTGTCCTAATTTCATATTTTTCATCCGATTTGGGATTTAGGGTTCATCTTTCTGATTTCAGAAATTGAATCAATGTGCCCATTTTGAGTGGCTAGATGAGTACATAGAGCGGATTCAACTGGCGGGCGCATCAGGGGAGATCGATTTACCATTGGAGGCAGAGAAGTTTGGATCGGGCCTGTCTAGATCTGGCAATTCCATTGGTGCTACCGTGGGGGATGCAGGAGTGACGGCAGAGCTGAACAACCTGAACAAGAAGATAAAGAAAATCATCGAATTGAAGAAGCAGGACAATTTGGTGGCCGGTCTTTTTTATGTTTGTGTAATTGCTCTCGCATTTGTTTATGTGATGATAATTAGTCGTTAGTGAAGGCAATCACTGTTGCAGTTAGCTTGTGCATCACTTGATATCGTAAAAGATGTTTGAATAAAAGTGTTGCGCTGCACGAATTCGGCATGTCTTCTTCACTCTGTTTTGTTTCTGCACTTCTTCAGTCCATCGTCAGTGCGGGCAGAGTGTAGAGTTCAGTGGTAGAGGAAGAAAAGGTAAAAAAAGGTTGGTTGACAGTTGCCAGAAAAGGTCAGGCCCAATTATAACGTACGTAGGGACGAATGGAACATAGCCAGGCCCATTGATAAAAGAAGTGTAGCTAGTGCAAAAAAAGTGCACACGGTCATTCACATAGATATAACTTTTCGTCTTACGTTATTTCACAAATTTGAAGCTTCCTGTAGTCATATTTTTTGAGATAACTCATATGAAAATTATTTGAGCTGTCCCGCATTGTTTTGGCTCTTTTATCGTGTCTTGCTGCTAGGGTGCACCCGCGTGTTGTTTTGGCCAAAATAAAAGGTTGGTTCTAGTTAGTAGTCTTTGTGAACCAAAACCCGACTAGCACTTTTTTTTACCAAAAGGTGCACTCAAAGTAACAATTTAAATTTCTTTTGGTTTGTGCATGCTATGGTGTTTTTAAAGTTTTTACACGTGTGTTTCTATCCAAAATGGTTGTGCCCTCTCAAAAGAAAGAAGACATAGTGTGCCAATGTATGCACAAAGTTTATGATTGGATCATGTTTGAGTGCATTTTTTACTACACACGGCCACATAGTTTAACAATGTAAATAGAATGTAATGAAGAAACTTTAGGCACGAATTAATATTAATATATTAGTACGTCCAACATAGATAACATGATAGAGGGGCATCGGGTACCCTAGTAGCATCCCCTTACAACATATAGAGGGACATCCTCTTACAAGATATAGTGCATAAAACATGAAACAAAAATATTTAAAACTAGACACAGGCACACACGCCCCAACCAACACAACACAAGCTAGATAGAAAGACTCGGCCAGCGCTCCTTGGCCCCTCCTTAGCCAGCGCCTCTCACTCGTCCTCCTCCAGCATCTGGTACGGGAGGGTGTGCATGCCGTTGGGCTCAGGGAAGATGTGGTGGAAACTTGTGAAGATATTGTAGGTGGTGAATGCTATGAACTCGCATCCACACCAGAACACCTGGCCGAGTGTTGGGTCCGCAGCATAGAAAACAAAAAAATTCCTACGATGAGAACTACACGCCAAGATCTATCTACTAGATACAGAGCAACGGGTGGACATACATCCATGGAGAACTTACCCTTGAAGACAACGAGCTTTGTTAACGAGTAGGAACTCGTGTGTAAAGACCCAAACCTGGCTTGGTTTGAATCCCTGTGATTACAGTGCTAGTCCCTGGATCGAATAGCTAGCACCCACAGCTTAAGATGTAATATCAAGTTACAAAGGTCATATTACATCGCATGATCCAGAATATAAATACTTTATTACAAACTTATAGCCATAGGCTATCTTATTACAAAGCAGCATAATACAAGTAAAACATGGAGTCCTTCATCTTCATGTGCCACAGGCAAACATGTTGGGTGTAGACTCATAACCTCTATCATCAATCCATACTCATCAATAGAATAACCTGCAACATGATAGGTTGCAGCCACAGAGGGTCAATACTTTGAATGTATTGGCAAGTGTCACAAGTTGGTGAATATAAGTTGGACTATCACTATATGCATATTTGACTAAGTAGATCTTAGGCTCATTTGCAGAAAGCAATATGGTTTTATCCTATGTTTGCAAAAATAGTTTTGATCTTTCAATAACTTTCTGAACTCCTTGGCAAACTCCAAGTGCTTCTACTCTCTTGTTGTCACCATCAAGTTTTACTTTGAGAAATTAGAATGTCGAGATCTTCCATAGCTTCAGGCCTTAGTTGCTCAGAGTTGTCCGTAACGCCGGGACACGGCTAAGTACTTAGAATTTAATCTTCTGCAGAAGTTGTACACTTTACCCACAAGACACAATCTCGTCTTGACGCCACCAGTGGCTGCTGGATTAGTACTCACCAAGATGGAGTACCGGCAGATCGAGAATGTGACAAAGTCTTTCCATAGAAGTCCCCCCAATACATAATGCCAGCACATCTACCAGGCACCAATGCAAGGATAAACCTCCAATTCATAATTCTAGTTAACCTGAAGAGGTACCAATGCATGGCTCTTCCACTATGTAATTGACTAGGCCAGAGCCCATTTGGCATGTGGCTGTACACGAAAGCCACTGTACGAGAAACATGTTCAATCTCTAAGTTCCTGGGTGGTATTCTTCTAGTGCACACACGAAAGAGATAGCCATAGACATGGTTCCCTTCGTTTCCACCTTATTCTCAACTGAGTATCCACACTCCACCCATGCGATTCATTGAGTACTTGTTTTATTATACAAAACATATATTTTTCCAACACTTCATATAATCACAATATGGTATATTCCACCCTGAATCTATAGCAGGGCTAAGCATACTACCACTACAGTATTTCCACTAAGGGATATATAAAGGATATCCTAATATGATATAGCATAGCATAGTATCATAGTAGTCCTATCATGCATACTACAAAAATTCACTAAGTGTAATGAAAAATAGTAGGACATGGATGATAGTGCCACTTGCCTTAGTAGTTGGTGGTGTTGGTGCACTCTTTGCAGTAACACACTTGGCAATCCACACAATCTATCAAACAAGACAAAACATGCACAAAGTCAACACTAATGGCAATACAAAAATCATGCAAAATATGCAAGCATGCAAGAAGGCAATTTTTATTGCACAAATTGCTACAACAAAGGTTTTGAACACTACTAAGTGCTTTCTGAACATTTTATAATTGCAAGGTTACAAATGCAACCATTTGTGCAATTGTAATAATTAGTAATAATTTCTAGTATTTGGAAAGGCCAAACTCACTAAATAATTCCCATGCTATTAGGCATAGCCAACCAAATCTATACTTTGGTCTTACTGGACAGAGGGTTCAATTTGCAATCCATAGCAAAAAGATTCACCCAAAAATAATTTACAAAACAATTTTTATGGGTAAAATACTCCTAAAAAGGTTCTGCCTAAAATTCAAATTTTCCAGAAGCAAAAGTGTGAAACAAGGCCTCTATAATAAAGACTTATTTTTCTGAATCCATAGACACCAAATTTGCATTTTTCTGATTTGTGGATCAAAAGTTATTGAATTTCTAAGTTTAACAATTATTTTGTCTATTTTCTAATTTAAACAGACGCTCAGGCCTACGTGGCGTGCTCTGATTGGCTCGTACCGGTTCGGGCAGATCGGCTGCTGCGGGTCGTTGGATTTTAAGTGGCAAGGGGCGATCCAGATTAATCGGTACCCGTTCGATTAGTGATCTAATCTCAGCCCTAGAATCTAGATCCAACGGATCTCAGTGCTTGGCCACGGACTGGCGGCGCTGGTCCTCTGCGCGCGGCGGCGACGCGTCGAACGGGTGGTGCTCCGGTGATTCTAGAGGGGTAGGGGAAGCGGCGATCTTAATGAGGGCTCACAGTGGTCTCGGTGGTCTGGTTGGTGGCCGCGATGGAGAGAGGGGAGTTCTGCTGCGCTCGGTATTCCTCGCCGGAGTGGCGTCGACAGCGGAGGTCACGGCCACAAGACGGTGGCGTCGATCTGGTACTCGAGCAGACAAGTAAAGGGTTAGGGGAATGCGCCTGGTTCAGCACTGTCTAGCAGTGGCCAAAAGGAAGCGGCGGGAACTATGCCCTTACCGGAAAAACCGTCGGACGGTGGCGGCAGAGGGAGCTCGCCGGACTTGGTCCGTGTCGTCGACCTGGAGCACGAGAAGGTACATGGCTCGGTTAGTAAGTGCGTTAGGACATGGCGAAGATGATAGGGCAGAGGGGAGGGCGCCTAACGGCCGGGGTTCACCGGAATTGTCGCCAGGATACCGTCGGTGAGCGGCGGTCCGAGCTCGTAATTGGAGAGCCTGGGGGCTCTCTGGGGGTGGCGTCTGAGGGGAAATGATGAGGAGGGGTGGCGGTTTAAGAGGGCATCGTCGGAGTGGAGTTTAATTCGCAGAAACGCTCGAATTCGAGCCGATTTGGAAACGGCTGAGGAGGGGAGAGGTCTATCATCACCGAGGAAGACGATGAGGTGGAGGGGTGACATGGCGTGGGGTCGGTCTGTAAGTGAGAGGGGGTGGGCAGTGGCGCGGTAAGGAAAGCAGGAGGAGAGGAGAGAGCCGGGTGGGCTGGTTTTGGGCCGAAAGGCCGAAGGGTTGGGGTTGCTGTTTTTTTTCTCCATTGTTTTTCTTTTTCTCTTTTCTTAAATAACTTTTGATTAAATGATCCAATTTGAATCAAACAAATTTCTAAAATTTTGTAAAACTCAATTTAGGTTTTTAGGGCATTATAGAACTCATTTACTTTCCAACTCAAAATTTTCTAAACAAATTTATTCACTTTGGTTTTAATAGCTAATATTGCCTTTATTAAATATATTCTCAAAATAATTCATATCTTTTTATCCATGGCTCCAAATTGGATGGAACCAATTTCTATTGTTTTACTATTTTGTCCTTTAACTTTTTAGCCCTCATAGGAGTTCTTTTGTGTAATATAAATATGGAGTATACCCATAGTATTGTGTTGTTCTTAGGGTTAACCAATAATTAGAGTTTTAGGGTTTGAGATAATTTTCACTTCTCTTAGTGTTATTAAAATGCAACCAAGGCAAGATGCTCATGCATGCTTCATGATTTGGGATTTTTAAACATGCACACCACTTCACAAACAAAAATCATTTTATTTGGCTTGGGTTTTGGAGGCATTATATTTAAATGTTCCAAAAGTTTTTGTTCCTTCTGAATTTCAAAGAACTTGGTTCTACATTTTGTTTAAAATTTTCACATTTCAAAATTTGGAAAATTTTGGGATGTGACATCGTGGTTGATGTAGTCGTACACTTGCCGATCTCAAGATCGTGAGGAAGTCCGAGCGCCGCAACTCAGCAGCGCATCTGCACTCGCACACACGTTCAAGCCACTGGACAACCTCCACCTCCTCGCTCCAGCGATCTAGCGGAAGCAGCAACTCCTTCCAGACGAAATGCCACCGGGAACATGTATCTCGCTAATCTGAGACCATGGGGAATAATTCTAGAGGGGGAGAGAGATCCTTCACAAGGAGGTGTAAGGATGAAGGAGGGAATGGGTGGCCTTTTTATAGGAGGAGGGGTGCCCCCTCTCTCCATGGCCGGCGCATGGGGGGTGACCCCTCACCTCCCCCATTCATGTGGTGGTGACTCCTCCATATTAAAATGCCTCTTCACATTCCCTTTTAAAGTCTCCACTTTAAATGCATTAAATTTCTCCAAATTTAATGCTCTCTCATTTAATAAAACTCTTTTTATTAAATTTATTCAGAATTTTGTTAATTAATTTAATTAACAAACATTCACATATAGCCTCTTGCAATATTTCAATATCACATGCAGAACCACTTTCTGCAATTTCACCCGAAACAATTTCCGGTTTCTATTGAAACAATTCCTGCGCTTTGCAATTCTTTCGTCTGAAACATATGTGCTCCAAAATGGTGCCCGGTAACTCTTAAGTGTGCCACCCTATGGTTCGCGAATAATGCAGACATGATCAAGACCATTCTCTGATCAATAATCAGCAGCGGAACCTAGAGATCCGTACTGACTCCTACACATTCAACGATGACTCCTATGATCGTGAGAACCTTTAATGCTTGTAACTAAATCCCTTTGTCTCTCGATATATTACATGTACGAGATTCGATCATCGGTATCTCCATACCTAGTTTGATCTCGTTACCGACATGCACTCTTTTCTCGTTCCCATGATATAACATTCTAGTGATCACATCACTTGCTTGCAAGCTATCCTAATGTGATATCACTGAGAGGGCCCAGAGTATATCTATCCGTCATTTGGATTTACAAATTCCACTCTTGATCCATGAGCCTCAACATAACACCTTCGTAGCACTGGACCCATCTTTATAGTCACCCTGTTACGGTGTGACGTTTGATGTTATCAAAATACTCTTCCGGTGTTAGCAATTACCATGATCTCATGGTCTAAGGATAAAGATTACTTCGTATGATGTTATAGCAATATAAACATAATGACTTGATCGTAATGCTATACTTCGGATGAATGTTCATCACATCATTTCACAAATGTTGTGACCTTGTTATTAACAACATCCAATGTCCATGATCAGGAAACCTTGATCATCTTGTTAGGCATGACTAGGAACCCTTTTTGTTTATTAAACACACATGTATTTATGTTTCCTATCAATACAATTATAGCATGCAAAATAAACATCTATCATATACAAGGAATACATAATAACAACTTTATTATTGCCTCTCAGGGCATATTTCCTTCAGTCTCCCACTTGCACTAGAGACAATAATCTAGTTTATATAGTGATAAATCTAACACCCATGGAGTTCTGGTGTTGATCATGTTTTGCCCTAGAGAGTACTTTAGTCAAAGGATCTGCTACATTCAGGTCCATGTGCACTTTACAAATCTTTATATCTCCATCCTTGACATGCTCGCGGATGGAGTGAAACCGGCGCTTAATATGCTTGGAATTCTTGTGAGACCTTGGTTCCTTTGCGTTGGCTATGGCTCCATTGTTGTCACAATAGATCACCATTGGGTCCAACGCACTAGGAACCACACCTAGTTCCGTTATGAACTCCTTCATCCAAACCGCTTCCTGTGCTGCTTCTGAAGCAGCAACATATTCTGCCTCCGTTGTTGATCTAGCCACCACAGGTTGTTTGGAGCTCCTCCAACTAACTGCTGCTCCGTTCAAGAGAAATACGTATCCGGATTGAGACTTAGAGTCATCCGGAACAGTGTCAAAGCTAGCATCGACATAACACTTAGCGACTAGCTCTTCTTCACCTCTGTATATAAGAAACATATCCTTAGTTCTTCTCAAGTACTTAAGGATATTCTTGACCGCTATCCAGTGTTCTGAACCTGGATCAGATTGGTACCTACTAGTCAAACTAATATCATGTGCCACATCCGGTCTTGTACATAGCATGGCATACATAATAGAGCCTATGGTCGAGGCATAGGGGATCTTATCCATCATCTCTCTTTCTTCCTCCGTAGCCTGAGTTTGAGTCTTACTCAATGTCTTGCCTTGCAACATAGGTAAGAACCCCTTCTTACTTTCGTCCATATTAAACTTCTTTAATATCTTATCAAGGTATGTACTCTGCGATGGCCCAATTAGGCGTCTTGATCTATCTCTATAGATTTTAATGCCTAATATATATGAAGCTTCACCAAGGTCCTTCATCGAAAATTTGCTATGTAGATAACTTTTAACACTGTTTAAAAGATCTAAATCATTTCCAATCAATAATATGTCATCCACATATAATATCAGAAATGCCACATTGCTCCCACTCACTTTCTTGTAAATACAAGCCTCTCCATAAGTTTGGACAAATCCAAACTCTTTGATCACCTCATCAAAGTGGAGATTCCAACTCCGGGATGCTTGCTTCAGTCCATAGATGGATCGCTGAAGTTTGCACACCTTATCAGCATCCTTAGGATCGACAAAACCCTTAGGTTGTATCATATACAACTCTTCTTCAATATTACCATTAAGGAACGCAGTTTTAACATCCATCTGCCATATTTCATATTCGAAATATGCAGCAATTGCTAACATAGTCCTAACCGACTTAAGCATCGCTACGGGAGAGAATGTCTCATCGTAGTCAACTCCTTGAATTTGTCGAAACCCCTTTGCGACAAGTCGAGCCTTATAGATGGTCACATTACCATCAGCATCAGTTTTTCTTTTGAAAATCCATTTATTCTCAACAGCCTTTCGATCGTGAGGTAAGTCCACCAAGGTCCAAACCTGGTTTTCGTACATGGATTCCATCTCGGATTTCATGGCTTCTAGCCATTTGTTGGAATCAGGGCTCATCATCGCTTCTTCATACGTCACAGGGTCATCTATTTCATCAATCATGAAATTCATAACAGGATTGCGTACAGTTCAGGAGCTGCACGTGTCCTGCTTGACCTGCGAGGTTCGGCAGTGTCCTTTTTCGGAGTTTCATGATCAATATCATTAGCTCTCTCTTCATTAGGTGAAGTCAACTCCGAAACAACTTCTGGAGCTGCGCTACTCGCCATTTCATGAAGAGAAGGTTCAATAACCTCTTTGAGTTCTACCTTCCGACTACTCACATCTTTCGCGAGAAACTCCTTCTCAAGAAAGGACCCATTCTTGGCAACAAAGACCTTGCCCTCGGATCTGTGATAGAAGGTATACCCAATCGTTTCCTTAGGGTATCCTATGAAGACACATTTTTCCTCTTTGGGTTCGAGTTTATCCGGTTGAAGTTTCTTCACATAAACATCGCATCCCCAAACTTTAAGAAATGACAGCTTAGGTTTGTTTCCAAACCATAATTCATACGGTGTCTTTTCAATGGATTTAGATGGTGTCCTATTTAAATGAATGCAGCGGTTTCCAGTGCATAACCCAAAAATGACAGTGGCAAGTCAGTCAGAGACATCATAGATCGAACCATATCCAATAAAGTACGAATACGACGTTCTGACACACCATTACGTTGTGGTGTTCCGGCAGGTGTGAGTTGTGAAACTATTCCACAGTCTTTCATATGTGTGCTAAACTCGTAACTAAGATACTCTCCTCCATGGCCGGACCGCAGAAATTTGATCTTTCTGTTACGATGATTTTCCACTTCATTCTGAAATTCTTTGAACTTTTCAAAAGTTTCAGACTTGTGTTTCATCAAATAGATATACCCATATCTACTCAAATCATCTGTGAAAGTAACAAAATAACGATATCCACCTCGCGCTGACACACTCATTGGTCCACACACATCAGTATGTATGATTTCCAATAGATCTGTCGCCCGTTCCATTGAACCAGAAAACGGTGTTCTAGTCATCTTGCCCATAAGGCATGGCTCACATGTATCAAATGATTCAAAATCAAGTGATTCCAAAAGTCCATCAGAATGGAGTTTCTTCATGCGTTTAACGCCAATACGACCTAGACGACAGTGCCACATATATGTAGATATATCATTATGAAGATTAATCCTTTTAGCATCAACATTATGAATATGCGTAATACTACTATCGAGATCCAACAGAAATAAACCATTCAACACAGGTGCATGACCATAAAAGATATTACTCATATAAATCGAACAACCATTGTTTTCAGACTTAAATGAATAACCACTTTGCATCAAACACGATCCGGATACAATGTTCATGCTCAGTGCAGGCACCAAATAACAATTATTTAGGTTTATAACTAATCCCGATGGCATATGGAGAGGCAGCGTTCCGACGGCGATCACATCAACTCTTGATCCATTGCCGACCCGCATCGTGACCTCATCCCTTGCTAGTTGTCGCTTGTTCCGCAGCCCCTGAACCGAGTTACATATATTAGCAACCGATCCCGTATCAAATACCTAGGTGATACTGCGAGTACTAGTAAAGTACACATCAATAACATGTATATCACATATACCTTTGTTTGCCTTGCCGGACTTCTTGTCCGCCAAATACATGGGGCAGTTGCGCTTCCAATGGCCAGTCCCCTTGCAATAGTAGCACTCGGTGTCAGACTTAGGGCCAGCTCGGGGTTTCTTTTCAGGCGTGGCAACAGACTTGCCACCCTTCTTTCCCTTGTGCTTTCCTTTCTTGTCCTTCTTGAAACCGGTGGTCCTATTGATCATCAACACTTGATGTTCTTTCCTAATCTCCACTTCTGCAGTCTTAAGCATTGACAGAAGCTCGGGAAGAGACTTCATCATGCCCTGCATATTATAGTTCATCACGAAGCTCTTGTAGCTAGGTGGCAGAGATTGGAGAACACGATGTATGCCTAAGTCAATGGGAATCGTTATTCCCAAGGACACAAGCTTATCGGCGTACCCAGACATTTTGAGTACGTGCTCACTAACGGAGTTGTTTTCCTCCATCATGCAGCTAAAGAACTTTTATGTAGCATTATAACTCTCTACGGTAGCATGGGTATCGAAAATCATTTTCAATTCTCCCATGGTATCAAAGGCATTGCCATTTTCGAAACGCTTTCGAAGTTCTGGCTCTAGCCCATACAGTATGCCGCAATGAACTAAGTTGTGGTCCTCCTGACGAGTCACATAGACATTCTTTTCCTTGTCAGGGGCATCAAGAGCTGGTGGGGGGCCTAGCGGCGCATCTAGCACATATTGCTTTTGTGCAGCAGTGAGGAGAATCCTCAAATTCATAGCCTAGTTGGTGAAGTTGCTACCATTCGCAGCAAGTTTCTCTTTCTCCGTGAACACATTGAAATTAAAAGCAGGTGGTGCCATCTACAACAGAATTTATAAAGTTTATTTAGACTAAGTTTATGATAGATTGAGTTCAACTAATCCAAATTACTAATGAACTCCCACTCAAAAACGACATCCCTCGTGTCCTTTTGGTGATTACATGAACCAAATCCACTACACCAAGTATGATCATCACGTGAGTTGATATAGCTTCAAAGGCGAGCATCTATATGGGCATCATATCAACCATATGACTCATGCTTAACCTTTCGGTCCGTGTTCCGAGGCCATGTTTGTACATGCTAGGCTCGCCAAGTAAGAACCTTAGTATTCGCGTGTGTAAAACTGTCTTACACCCGTTCCTATGAAAGCGTAGATTCGAGTACACCCGATCATCACGTGATGTCTCGAAACACGATCCATAGAATGGTGCATACTCAAGGAAGAACACATTTTTATCTTGATATCTAAATGAGGGATCATCTTATAATGCTACCAAACACGCCAAACTAGCAGTATAAGATGCTAACATCTAATGTGTAAAGTGAGATGATATGGTCCATGCATTTGATCTCTATCACTTGCATCGTGGTATGATCTCTATCATTCCTTTGTGTGTAAGGCCAAGGTCTATGGAACTTACACATTGACTGTGTTGTAAGAGTATCTACCATACATCTACTTACAACAATATCATATCAATACACTATCCCAGCAACGATCTAAACTAGACGCCTCTAATTTATCAATTGCAAGTTTTACGTGGCTTAGGGCTTTCGGAGATAGAACCGTTCTCACCTACGGACATGAACCACAATGAGGATAACTAAGTTATTAGCAACTCGTTGTAAATCAGATATTGACTATAGTAGGAGAGACAGACACCCGCCAGCCACTTATGCAAAACAAGTTGCATGTCAGTCGTGGAACCGGTCTCATGTACGATGATATGTAAGGTTGGTCCGGGCCGCTTCATCCCACTGTGCCACCAATATCAAAAATACATAGAAGATGCAATAACATGATCATCATCGCCCACATATCAACATATGTGTACTACCTGTGCTAAGCACCTACGCATAGATCAGGCTCTGATACCACTGTTGGGTCCGCACCATAGAAAACAAAAAATTTCCTACGGTGTGAACTACACGCCAAGATCTATCTACTAGGTACAAAGAAACGGGTGGACATACATCCAATGAGAACTTACCCTCGTAGACAACGAGCTTTGTTAACGAGTAGGAACTCGTGGTTGATGTAGTCGTACACTTGCCGATCTCAAGACCGTGAGGAAGTCCGAGCGCCGCAACTCAGCAGCCCATCCACACTCGCACACACGTTCAAGCCACCGGACAACCTCCACCTCCTCGCTCCAGCGATCCAGCGGAAGCAGCAACTCCTTCCAGACGAAATGCCACCGGGAACATGTATCTCGCTAATCCGAGACCATGGGGGAATAATTCTAGAGGGGGAGAGAGATCCTTCACAAGGAGGTGTAAGGATGAAGGAGGGAATGGGTGGCCTTTTATAGGAGGAGGGGGTGCCCCCTATCTCCATGGCCGGCGCATGGGGGTGACCCCTCACCTCCCCCATTCATGTGGTGGTAACTCCTCCACATTAAAATGCCTCTTCACATTCCCTTTTAAAGTCTCCACTTTAAATGCATTAAATTTCTCCAAATTTAATGCTCTCTCATTTAATAAAACTCTTTTTATTAAATTTATTCAGAATTTTGTTAATTAATTTAATTAACAAACATTCACATATAGCCCCTTGCAATATTTCAATATCACATGCAGAACCACCTTCTACAATTTCACCCGAAACAATTTCCGGTTTCTATTGAAACAATTCCTGCGCTTTGCAATTCTTTCGTCTGAAACATATGTGATCCAAAATGGTGTCCGGTAACTCTTAAGTGTGCCACCCTACGGTTCGCGAATAATGCAGACATGATCGAGACCCTTCTCCGATCAATAATCAGAAGCGGGACCTGGAGATCCGTACTGACTCCTACACATTCAACGATGACTTCTGTGATCGTGAGAACCTTTAACGCTTGTAACTAAATCCCTTTGTCTCTCGATATATTACATGTCCGAGATTCGATCATCGGTATCTCCATACCTAGTTTGATCTCGTTACCGACATGCACTCTTTTCTTGTTCCCGTGATATAACATTCTAGTGATCATATCACTTGCTTGCAAGCTATCCTAATGTGATATCACCGAGAGGGCCCAGAGTATATCTATCCGTCATTTGGATTGACAAATTCCACTCTTGATCCATGAGCCTCAACATAACACCTTCGTAGCACTGAACCCATCTTTATAGTCACCCTGTTACGGTGTGACGTTTGATGTTATCAAGATACTCTTCCGGTGTTAGCAATTAACATGATCTCATGGTCTAAGGATAAAGATTACTTCGTATGATGTTATAGCAATATAAGCATAATGACTTGATCGTAATGCTATACTTCGGATGAATGTTCATCACATCATTTCACAAATGTTGTGACCTTGTTATTAACAACATCCAATGTCCATGATTAGGAAACCTTGATCATCTTGTTAATCAACAAGCTAGTCTATAAGAGAGGCATGACTAGGAACCCTTTTTGTTTATTAAACACACATGTATTGATGTTTCCTATCAATACAATTATAGCATGCAAAATAAACATCTATCATATACAAGGAATACATAATAACAACTTTATTATTGCCTCTCAGGGCATATTTCCTTCACCGAGTAGGTGTAGGCATCGTAGGGGTTGGTGAAAGTCACGTATAGGCCGATGGCGAAGTTGTCATGGCCGCCGTCATAGTGCTCGTGGAGCTGGAACATGGGCGGAGTGCCCGCAGGGAGGTGGCGGTAGCCAGAACGGAGGAAGACGCGAGCCAACTCGAAAGGGCCCCTCCACCTCGATATGACCCACACCCTAAGGCTACTCTCGACGATTCTGCCTGTCGGGTACTACATCTCCGGCACGGTGCGAGGGCGGCGGTAGGTAGGGCCGGTGAACTGCATGGTGGCTTGGAAAGTGGAGTGGTTGCTCGAGTGGTGGACTTGGCTCGAAAGGAAGAAGCGGGGGTGACTTGAGAGATGAGTGTGAGAGAGATGAGGAAATGGTGCCCCTTAAATAGCCGCGTTGCAGCCGTGGTCAATGTACACGATGCTTCATTTTCTCTCCTCCGTTCGTGGTGCCATAAGTGCATTAAATCGGCGGGCAGAGAATCCAAAGCGGCATGGGCGCATAAGCTAGATGCTTCGTTTTGGCGCGTGACGGTAAGGATGTCGCGTGATAAACCGTTCCACCGTGCGTGACACTGCAAAAGGCAGCTGCACTGCACCAACGCATCCGTCTCGTGTCTACGTACATGCAATTGTGAAAATGGTTTAAATAGCTTAGATACGACGTACCTATACGCTGCGCCCCTGCTGGTGCTTTATTGCGTCACTGCATGCATGCAAATCAGCCCCCGTCGTTCACGAGCAGAATAGCTAGGCTGCAACGCTATTGCATGCATGCCAACATGACAGCCCGCCCTCTCGCATGCATGCCAACACAACACGTCGTGGCAGCCCGGACCGGTCCGATTGACCCAACGGTCACTCAGATGCTCCCCCGCTCAACGTTATCTGTTCATCGGAGAAAAAAACAGCGGCCAATCAGATTGGAGAATCAGGGCTCCCACGGATCGCCCACAGCTACACCCACGAAATCCATCTAGAAGGCTTATCCGACGGCTACAGTTAGGCATTAGGGTTAGATCGACGCTCCATGTTTGGAGTTAGGGTTAGATCGACGGCTGGCGTTTGGCCTTAGGGTTAGATCGACGGTCGATGTTTGGCGTTAGAGTTAGATGGGGTTTGGAGGCACTCAACGGGGTTTTGAAAGGTTTGACGGAACTCCAAATGTCCATAACTAATTCAAAAAAAATCGAAGAAATGTAAAACTTGCGCACATAGTCTTGTTATGTTACATACTTATGATATAAAATGATAGACTTGATCTAATAATCTTTGCACGAAAAAACCTTCACAAATTGGACTATCTCGACTGAGGTTGCATAGAGTTCAAAGGAGTGAGAAGAGGGTTTGAGGTTTTGAAAATGCAAAAAATCAAAAAACCTCACCTTAGCTTCATTTTGGAGTGACTAAGGAGGATCTAAAGTTATTTTTGCATTTTCAATTTTTAAACTTGTTTTATTACTAACTTTGTATTAAAGGGTGTTTTTTCAAAAATAAATTAATAATATGAATACCTATTCAAAAAAATGTGAGACTTCGTATTGATGCTATATAGGTAGAATATAAGCTAAGAAAATCTTTTTGGGTGATTTTGAGAAGGTCGAAAAAAACTTGCTTAGAAATGGGGTCGTTTTCCCTAGCTTTGGAGCCTGTTTGGACAACATTTTCAGTGACTATGAGTTGGACTTCGCAAAAAGGCTTGGATTTATTAACTAAAGTGCATAGTAGTACATACAACAGTGCAACATCACATAACAAACAAATGAACTCCAAAAATATTGGAGATAGGCTCAAATTTGAATTTGAATTTCAAGTCAAATCAACATCATAGCACATAACTTTTCACATGAAATGACATAACCCATTACATCAATCAAGTTTTATATCAAAGAACATAAGTTTTCACATCAAATGACAACAAACTTAAGTTTTCACATCAAATCACATCATAGTTGAATGATTTTGACTCTATTTCCTTTGCTTCTTTCTACCACTCGATTTTTCACCTTTTTTCCACTACTTGGTTCCACATCCAACAATTTGTCGATGCTCTTGGTTTTCCTGCCAACTCAACTAGGCCCCCTCAACTTATGCACCTGGCCATGTCCAACTTCTTCAGTTTGCACTTCTGCAGATTGAGTAGATGACAGCAAAAGCTGCAGACATTGTTCAGTTTGCAACTCAACACTTGGCAGCACAACCTCCAAAGATGGCAACACAGCTGCCAAAGCAGATTCGCATGGCAGGATAACAGCCAAATCATCTACAACAGTTTCAGATTGCACTTCATCCTCAACAGCATTAACAGGTTCAGATTGCACCTCAACAATTTGCATTTCATCCTCAACAGCATTAACAGGTCCAGATTGCACCTCAACAACATTAACAGATTCAATTTGCACCTCAGCAGCACCAAACATGATCTGGTTAGTTCTCTTCTTTCTTGAGCCATTGATTCTTTCCTTTTTCACTGGCCAGCATTCTTCAACAACAAGAGGTGGGGCTTTTTCTCCACGCTTCCTCCTGAAAACAAGCAAGTCAGTTGGGGGAGAAAAATCATCAACAAGAAATACAGAGATTTTTGATGAACATACTTTAGCTTTTCTGCAGTGTATCTGCACTTGGTAGAGCCTGCTCGGTGTCCAAGTTCTTCACAGAGTTTACATCTATTCTTGTTACCTTTTTGGGCCCTTTTTGGCTTGCCATCTTTCTTTTCATCTTTCTTCCCCTTCTTGCTGCTCCCACCTTTCTCAAACCAAGCCTTGAATCTACTATGCTTAGGCCTGCCAGCCTTTCTTTTCATCAATGGAGGACACAAGGAGAACCGAATGTCCACTTCAGGCCACTGAGACTGGTCTGTAAGTGTTAGAATTGGTGTTGCATATGCAGCCTTGAATTTTGCTACAGAATAATACTCATGCAAATATGGGTGCATATTTAGCTTATGTTTGGAGGCCAAGAAAAGTATGGCATGCTCACAAGGCTTCCCAGTGTGTTGCCACTCAAGGAATGTGCATTCATGCAATTGAGTGTCAACAACATGCCTCCTGCCAGTCTTTGTATCTCTGACTTCAGCACCCCACAATGAGGATTTCTCAACACACAAATGTGCAAGATCTCTGCTCTTATTGATCACCTGCTGCACTACATCAGGAAGCTTATCTCCTTGAAGAACATCACCAAGCCTTCTTCTCAATTCCCACAACCTCATGATCATAATCCTGATCTGGTCAACCATGTCATGGACAGGCAAGTCTTTTAACTCCTTCACTTTGTTGTTGAAACTTTCTGCCAAATTATTGTTGATATGATCACATTTGATGGCAGTGTTAAAACCTGACCTGTACCATAAAAGAGAATGGTAGGTGTCCAACCATGTACAAAACTTGACCCTATCCTCCTCAGAGCATGCGGCCTTAATCTTCTCAAGGTGATATGAATGTGGCTGTCTGTTGTAAGATCTTGCTGCTGGCCACATGCGCCCAAAATCATCTCCTCTGGATTTTTTGATCAAATTCATCCACATATGGCCGAAGCACTCCCTCTGCTCAGCATGAGGGAAAACAATCTTCACTTCATTTTCTAAACCTTTACATGCATATGTGTGCACTGCCAAAGGAGAGACTGCCCTATGCATCTTTTCAACTGCATCATGAACCATGTCCATGATGCCTCTAACCCAGACTGAAACATGGCAATAGCTACAGGGAACATCCAATTGTGTCCATCTAAAGCATTGCATGTTGCTAGTTAACTATTCCACTTGTCAGTCAAGAATGATGAGTCTATACTCAAATATGGACGGTACCCTGCTTTGAAGCCATCGATGCAAGGCTTTAAAGCCATGAAGAATTTAGAGAAGAAGACTTTCCCATTAGATGTTACCTCGGTATCTATCTCCACAACACTGCCAGGTGACCTCTTCTCTACTTCTGCTTTCAAGTTATAAAGCATTCGAAAGGCATTTTCCCAATCACCATATAGCTCCTTCATTGCCCTTTGCTTTGCCTTCCACACTGTAGTATAATTCAGCTTAATGGGGTACTGCTTTTCCAAGTCTGTTTTTAGTCTCTTTGCAGTGCTGTTTGGTGTTGTGGCTAAAATAGGCTTGATTTTTTCTGCAACCCATAATTGTGATGTCATCTTTGTAACTTTTTGAGAAGTTGTAATACAAGTATGAGCTTTTGGAATTTGATTCACTCTTATTGTCCTTCCATCAGGTTAGCGTCTAGCAGATATATACCACTTGCAAGGCTTCGCACCACCATCATAACCTATGCATTTTGCATAGAACTTCTTTTTATCAGTCCACAAAGTCTTCGTAGCAAACTCACGTTTGACTGCATATGTCCTGAAACACATCCTGAATTCATCCATGCTTGGAAATAATCTCCCAACTTCAATAACTGGGTTCGCTTTGTCATAAACTGTTACTAGCTCATCATCATGTGCATCATCTACATGAACTGCAGCATTTTGCAACAACTCTGGATCTATATCTGCCTCTTCATCTCTTGAATGTGAAGGAAATATGCCCTGAGAGGCAATAATAAAGTTGTTATTATATATTCCTTATACATGATAGATGTTTATTTTACATGCTAGAATTGTATTGATTCGGAAACATCAATACATGTGTGTTTAATAAACAAAAAGGGTTCCTAGTCATGCCTCTCTTATAGACTAGCTTGTTGATTAACAAGATGATCAAGGTTTCCTGATCATGGACATTGGATGTTGTTAATAACAAGGTCACACCATTGGTGGAATGATGTGATGAACATTCATCCGAAGTATAGCATTACGATCAAGTCATTATGTTTATATTGCTATAACATCATACGAAGTAATCTTTATTCTTAGACCATGAGATCATGTTAATTGCTAACACCGGAAGAGTATCTTGATAACATCAAACATCACACCGTAACAGGGTGACTATAAATATGGGTTCAGTACTACGAAGGTGTTATGTTGAGGCTCATGGATCAAGAGTGGAATTTGTCAATCCAGATGACGGATAGATATACTCTGGTCCCTCTCGGTGATATCACATTAGGATAGCTTACAAGCAAGTGATGTGATCACTAGAATGTTATATCACGCGAACGAGAAAAGAGTGCATGTCGGTAACGAGATCAAACTAGGTATGGAGATACCGATGATCGAATCTCGGACATGTAATATATCGAGAGACAAAGGGATTTAGTTACAAGCGTTAAAGGTTCTCACGATCACAGAAGTCATCGTCGAATGTGTAGGAGTCAGTACGGATCTCCAGGTCCCGCTGCTGATTATTGATCAGAGAAGGGTCTCGATCATGTCTGCATTATTCGCGAACCGTAGGGTGGCACACTTAAAAGTTACCGGACACCATTTTGTAGCACATATGTTTCAGATTAAAGAATTGCAAAGCACAGGAATTGTTTCAATAGAAACCGAAAATTGTTTCGGGTGAAATTGCAGAAGGTGGTTCTGCATGTGATATTGAAATATTGCAAGGGGCTATATGTGAATGTTTGTTAATTAAAGTAATTAACAAAATTCTGAATAAACTTAATAAAAATAGTTTTATTAAATGAGAGAGCATTAAATTTGGAGAAATTTAATGCATTTAAAGTGGAGACTTTAAAAGGGAATGTGAAGAGGCATTTTAATGTGGAGGGGTTACCACCACATGAATGGGGGAGGTGAGGGGTCACCCCCCCATGCGCCGGCCATGGAGAGAGGGGGCACCCCCCCCTCTCCTCCTATAAAAGGCCACCCATTCCCTCCTTCATCCACACACCTCCTTGTGAAGGATCTCTCTCCCCCTCTAGAATTATTCCCCCATGGTCTCGGATTAGCGAGATACATGTTCCCGGTGGCATTTCGTCTGGAAGGAGTTGCTGCTTCCGCTGGATCGCTGGAGCGAGGAGGTGGAGGTTGTCCGGTGGCTTGAACGTGTGTGCGAGTGCGGATGCGCTGCTGAGTTGCGGCGCTCGGACTTCCTCACGATCTTGAGATCGGCAAGTGTACGACTACATCAACCACGAGTTCCTACTCGTTAACAAAGCTCGTTGTCTACGAGGGTAAGTTCTCGTTGGATGTATGTCCACCCGTTGCTTTGTACCTAGTAGATAGATCTTGGCGTGTAGTTCACACCGTAGGAAATTTTTTGTTTTCTATGGTGCGGACCCAACAGTGGTATCAGAGCCTGATCTATGCGTAGGTGCTTAGCACGGGTAGTACACATATGTTGATATGTGGGCGATGATGATCATGTTATTGCATCTTCTATGTATTTTGGATATTGGTGGCATAGTGGGATGAAGCGACCCAGACCAACCTTACATGTCATCGTACATGAGACCGGTTCCACGACTGACATGCAACTTGTTTTGCATAAGTGGCTGGCGGGTGTCTGTCTCTCCTACTATAGTCAATATCTGATTTACAACGAGTTGCTAATAACTTAGTTATCCTCATTGTGGTTCATGTCTGTAGGTGAGAACGGTTCTATCTCCGAAAGCCCTAAGCCACATAAAACTTGCAATTGATAAATTAGAGGCGTCTAGTTTAGATCGTTGCTGGGCTAGTGTATTAATATGATATTGTTGTAAATAGATGTATGGTAGATACTCTTACAACACAGTCAACGTGTAAGTTCCATAGACCTTGGCCTTACACACAAAGGAATGATAGAGATCATACCACAATGCAAGTGATAGAGATCAAATGCATGGACCATATCATCTCACTTTACACATTAGATGTTAGCATCTTATACTGCTCGTTTGGCGCGTTTGGTAGCATTATAAGATGATCCCTCATTTAGATATCAAGATAAAAATGTGTTCTTCCTTGAGTATGCACCGTTCTATGGATCGTGTTTCGAGACATCACGTGATGATCGGGTGTACTCGACTCTGCGCTTTTATGTAAACGGGTGTAAGACAGTTTTACACACGCGAATACTAAGGTTCTTACTTGGCGAGCCTAGCATGTACAGACATGGCCTCGGAACACGGACCGAAAGGTTAAGCATGAGTCATATGGTTGATATGATGCCCATATAGATGCTCGCCTTTGAAGCTATATCAACTCACATGATGATCGTACTTGGTGTAGTGGATTTGGTTCATGTAATCACCAAAAGGACACGAGGGATGTCGTTTTTGAGTGGGAGTTCATTAGTAATTTGGATTAGTTGAACTCAATCTATCATAAACTTAGTCTAAATAAACTTTACAAATTCTGTTGTAGATGGCACCACCTGCTTTTAATTTCAATGTGTTCATGGAGAAAGAGAAACTTGCTGCGAATGGTAGCAACTTCACCAACTGGGCTATGAATTTGAGGATTCTCCTCACTGCTGCACAAAAGCAATATGTGCTAGATGCGCCGCTAGGCCCCCCACCAGCTCCTGATGCCCCTGACGAGGAAAAGAATGTCTATGTGACTCGTCAGGAGGACCACAACTTAGTTCATTGCGGCATACTGTATGGGCTAGAGCCAGAACTTTGAAAGCGTTTCGAAAATGGCAATGCCTTTGATACCATGGGAGAATTGAAAATGATTTTCGATACCCATGCTGCCGTAGAGAGTTATAATGCTACAGAAAAGTTCTTTAGCTGCATGATGGAGGAAAACAGCTCCGTTAGTGAGCACGTACTCAAAATGTCTGGGTACGCCGATAAGCTTGTGTCCTTGGGAATAACGATTCCCATTGACTTAGGCATACATCGTGTTCTCCAATCTCTGTCACCTAGCTACAAGAGCTTCGTGATGAACTATAATATGCAGGGCATGAAGAAGTCTCTTCCCGAGCTTCTGTCCATGCTTAAGACTGCAGAAGTGGAGATTAGGAAAGAACATCAAGTGTTGATGATCAATAGGACCACCAGTTTCAAGAAGGACAATAAAGGCAAGCACAAGGGAAAGAAGGGTGGCAAGTCTATTGCCACGCCTGAAAAGAAACCCCGGGCTGGCCCTAAGTCTGACACCGAGTGCTA
This sequence comes from Avena sativa, assembly GCA_916181665.1. Taxonomy (NCBI): domain Eukaryota; kingdom Viridiplantae; phylum Streptophyta; class Magnoliopsida; order Poales; family Poaceae; genus Avena; species Avena sativa. Next base: position 493,632,149 of record OV702290.1, on the reverse strand, counting down.
CTATTGCAAGGGGAATGGCCATTAGAAGCGCAACTGCCCCAAGTATTTGGCGAACAAGAAGTCCAGCAAGGCAAACAAAGGTATATGTGATATACATGTTATTGATGTGTACTTGACTAGTACTCGCAGTAGCACCTGGGTATTTGATATCGGATCGATTGCTAATATATGTAACTCGGTTCAGGGGCTACGGAACAAGCGACAACTCGCAAGGGATGAGGTCAGGATGCGGGTCGGCAATGGATCAAGAGTTGATGTGATTGCCGTCGGGACGCTACCTCTCCATTTACCATCGGGATTAGTTATAAACCTAAATAATTGTTATTTGGTGCCTACACTGAGCATGAACATTGTATCTGGATCGTGTTTGATGCAAAGTGGTCATTCCTTTGAATCTGAAAACAATGGTTGTTCGATTTATAAGAATGATATCTTTTATGGTCATGCACCTATGTTGAATGGTTTATTTCTGTTGGATCTCGATAGTAATATTACGCACATTCATAATGTTAATGCTAAAAAGATTAAACTTGATGATGATATGTCTACATATATGTGGCATTGCCGTCTAGGTCATATTGGCGTTAAACGCATGAAGAAACTCCATTCTGATGGACTTTTGGAATCACTTGATTTTGAATCATTTGATACATGTGAGCCATGCCTTATGAGCAAGATGACTAGAACGCCGTTTTCTGGTTCAATGGAACGGGCGACAGATCTATTGGAAATCATACATACTGATGTGTGTGGACCAATGAGTGTGTCGGCGCGAGGTGGATATCGTTATTTTGTTACTTTCACGGATGATTTGAGTAGATACGGGTATATCTATTTGATGAAACACAAGTTTGAAACTTTTGAAAAGTTCAAGGAATTTCAGAATGAAGTGGAAAATCATCCTAATAGAAAGATCAAATTTCTACGGTCTGACCGTGGAGGAGAGTATCTAAGTTACGAGTTTAGCACACACATGAAAGAGTGTGGAATAGTTTCACAACTCACGCCTGCCAAAACACCACAACGTAATGGTGTGTCGGAACGTCGTAATCGTACCTTATTGGATATGGTTCGATCTATGATGTCTCTGACTGACTTACCTCTGTCATTTTGGGGTTATGCACTGGAAACAACTGCATTCACTTTAAATCGGGCACCATCTAAATCCATTGAAACAACACCGTATGAATTATGGTTTGGAAACAAACCTAAGCTGTCATTTCTTAAGGTTTGGGGATGCGATGTTTATGTGAAGAAACTTCAACCGGATAAACTCGAACCCAAAGCGGAAAAATGCGTCTTCATAGGATACCCTAAGGAAACAATTGGGTATACCTTCTATCACAGATCCGAGGGCAAGGTTTTTGTTGCCAAGAATGGATCCTTTCTTGAGAAGGAGTTTCTCGCGAAAGGTGTGAGTAGTTGGAAGGTAGAACTCGAAGAGGTTATTGAACCTTCTCTTCATGGAATGGCGAGTGGCGTAGCACCGGAAGTTGTTTCGGAGTTGACTTCACCTGATGAAGAGAGAGCTAATGATAATGATCATGAAACTCCGAAAGAGGACACTACCAAACCTCGCAGGTCAAGCAGGACACGCGCAGCTCCTGAATTGTACGGCAATCCTGTTGTGAATTTCATGGTTGATGAAATGGATGACCCTGTGACGTATGAAGAAGCGATGATGAGCCCAGATTCCAACAAATGGCTAGAAGCCATGAAATCCGAGATGGAATCCATGTACGAGAACCAAGTTTGGAACTTGGTGGACTTACCTCACGACCGAAAGGCCGTTGAAAATAAATGGATTTTCAAAAGAAAAACTGATGTTGATGGTAATGTGACCATCTATAAGGCTCGACTTGTCGCAAAGGGGTTTCGACAAATTCAAGGAGTTGACGACGATGAGACATTCTCTCCCGTAGCGATGCTTAAGTCGGTTAGGATTATGTTAGCAATTGTTGCATATTTCAATGAAATATGGCAGATGGATTTCAAAACTGCGTTCCTCAATGGTAAGATTTAAGAAGAGTTGTATATGATACAACCTAAGGGTTTTGTTAATCCTAAGGATGCTAATAAGGTGTGCAAACTTCAGCGATCCATCTATGGACTGAAGCAAGCATCACGGAGTTAGAATCTCTGCTTTGATGAGGTGATCAAAGAGTTTGGATTTGTCCAAACTTATGGAGAGGCTTGTATTTACAAGAAAGTGAGTGGGAGCAATGTGGCATTTCTGATATTATATGTGGATGACATATTATTGATTGTAAATGATATAGATCTTTTAAACAGTGTTAAAAGTTATCTAAACAGCAAATTTTCAATGAAAGACCTTGGTGAAGCGTCATATATATTAGGCATTAAAATATATAGAGATAGATCAAGGCGCCTAATTGGGCTATCGCAGAGTACATACCTTGATAAGATATTAAAGAAGTTTAATATGGACGAAAGTAAGAAGGGGTTCTTACCTATGTTGCAAGGCAAGACATTGAGTAAGACTCAAACTCCGGCTACGGAGGAAGAAAGAGAGATGATGGATAAGATCCCCTATGCCTCGACCATAGGCTCTATTATGTATGCCATGCTATGTACAAGACCGGATGTGGCACATGATATTAGTTTGACTAGTAGGTACCAATCTGATCCAGGTTCGGAACATTGTATAGCGGTAAAGAACATCCTCAAGTACTTGAGAAGAACTAAGGATATGTTTCATATATACGAAAGTGAAGAAGAGCTAGTCGGTAAGTGTTATGTCGATGCTAGCTTTGACACCAATTCGGATGACTCTAAGTCTCAATCCAGATACGTATTTCTCTTGAACGGAGCAGCAGTTAGTTGGAGGAGTTCCAAACAACCTGTGGTGGCTGGATCAACGACGGAGGCAGAATATGTTGCTGCTTCAGAAGCAGCGCAGGAAGCAGTTTGGATGAAAGAGTTCATTACGGAACTGGGTGTGGTTACCGGTGCGTTGGACCCGATGGTGATCTATTGTGACAGCAATGGAGCCATAGCCAACGCAAAGGAACCAATGTCTCACAAGAATTCCAAACATATTAAGCGCCGGTTTCACTCCATCCGGGAGCATGTCAAGGATGGAGATATAAAGATTTGTAAAGTACACACAGACCTAAATGTAGCAGATCCGTTGACTAAAGTTCTCCCTAGGGCAAAACATGATCAACACCAGAACTCCATGGGTGTTAGATTTATCACTATGTGAACTATATTATTGTCTCTAGTGCAAGTGGGATACTGAAGGAAATATGCCCTGAGAGGCAATAATAAAGTTGTTATTATATATTCCTTATACATGATAGATGTTTATTTTACATGCTATAATTGTATTGATTCGGAAACATCAATACATGTGTGTTTAATAAACAAAAAAGGTTCCTAGTCATGCCTCTCTTATAGACTAGCTCGTTGATTAACAAGATGATCAAGGTTTCCTGATCATGGACATCGGATGTTGTTAATAACAAGGTCACACCATTGGTGGAATGATGTGATGAACATTCATCCGAAGTATAGCATTACGATCAAGTCATTATGTTTATATTGCTATAACATCATACGAAGTAATCTTTATCCTTAGACCATGAGATCATGTTAATTGCTGACACCGGAAGAGTATCTTGATAACATCAAACGTCACACCGTAACAGGGTGACTATAAAGATGGGTTCAGTACTACGAAGGTGTTATGTTGAGGCTCATGGATCAAGAGTGGAATTTGTCAATCCAGATGACGGATAGATATACTCTAGGCCCTCTCGGTGATATCACATTAGGATAGCTTGCAAGCAAGTGATGTGATCACTAGAATGTTATATCACGGGAACGAGAAAAGAGTGTATGTCGGTAACGAGATCAAACTAGGTATGGAGATACCGATGATCGAATCTCGGACATGTAATATATCGAGAGACAAAGGGATTTAGTTACAAGCGTTAAAGGTTCTCACGATCACAGAAGTCATCGTTGAATGTGTAGGAGTCAGTACGGATCTCCAGGTCCCGCTTCTGATTATTGATCGGAGAAGGGTCTCGATCATGTCTACATTATTCGCGAACCATAGGGTGGCACACTTAAGAGTTACCGGACACCATTTTGGATCACATATGTTTCAGACGAAAGAATTGCAAAGCGCAGGAATTGTTTCAATAGAAACCGGAAATTGTTTCGGGTGAAATTGTAGAAGGTGGTTCTGCATGTGATATTGAAATATTGCAAGGGGATATATGTGAATGTTTGTTAATTAAATTAATTAACAAAATTCTGAATAAATTTAATAAAAAGAGTTTTATTAAATGAGAGAGCATTAAATTTGGAGAAATTTAATGCATTTAAAGTGGAGACTTTAAATGGGAATGTGAAGAGGCATTTTAATGTGGAGGGGTTACCACCACATGAATGGGGGAGGTGAGGGGTCACCCCCCCATGCGCCGGCCATGGAGAGAGGGGGCACCCCCTCCTCCTATAAAAGGCCACCCATTCCCTCCTTGATCGTCACACCTCCTTGTGAAGGATCTCTCTCCCCCTCTAGAATTATTCCCCCATGGTCTCGGATTAGCGAGATACATGTTCCCGGTGGCATTTCGTCTGGAAGGAGTTGCTGCTTCCATTGGATCGCTGGAGCGAGGAGGTGGAGGTTGTCTGGTGGCTTGAACGTGTGTGCGAGTGCGGATGCGCTGTTGAGTTGCGGCGCTCGGACTTCCTCATGATCTTGAGATCAGCAAGTGTACGACTACATCAACCACGAGTTCCTACTCATTAACAAAGCTCGTTGTCTACGAGGGTAAGTTCTCGTTGGATGTATGTCCACCCGTTGCTTTGTACCTAGTAGATAGATCTTGGCGTGTAGGTCACACCGTAGGAAATTTTTTGTTTTCTATGCTGCGGACCCAACAGAATGGTTGTCACCATCATTTGCAGCTTCATCCCTCTCCTTCTCCTTGCCTCTGTCATCTATAGTAATGCCAAAAAGCTTTGCCATTTCAATGTCAAACATTGGTACAATGACCAAATCAGTCCGGGCAGTTATCTGAACTGAATTCCAATCAACAGTTACAATCATTTCAGCCTCCCCTTGTGCATTAGCATCTGCAGCCTCCACTGTTAACACTGCCAACTTAGTAACTATAGGCATTATTTGCCTTTGTGCGGCCCAATCATCCTCAACCATCTGAGAAGCCAACTTCGAGGGACATATCTAACCATTGAATCAGATTTCAGATCAATGAGCTCTGCTAAAAACATAGCACTTTTGCTTCTCCAACCGTCTCGCTCATCGATTTCATCAACCATATGTTCCCCTATCTCAATCCTAACATCCTCACCTTTCCAATCATCAAATCGTAACAAAGAAACTTCTTGCTCTGGCCCCCAAACCACACTCTCCCCAATTTTGTCCACCATATTCCTCACCGCCTCCTCTCCCATGCTTTGTAGCTCTTGGGGATCAACATCTTCCAATTCCACCTCCCATTTAACAACCGTGTCTCTCTCAATTATATGTGTGCTGCCATCAACTAACACAACCCTAGAGGGAAAGAATTTGATGCAAAATTCGAAGGTGTGCCGTGCAACATCACCTCCCCTGTTTTTGGCGGCCACTGTGAGCGAACAAGGAGCCAAAACAAACAGAAATCAAGTGTTAGAGATGCGGGATATACCGATTAGAAGTCCCCTCTCGCGGCTCCATCTCGTTCCCCTCGTTCAGCACACCCGGCCTCCACAATCTGGCATCAATGGGCACGCTCAGATCTCGATTTGAGAAGAATGAGAGAGGAATTAGGTTGCAAATGGCACTCACCACCTTCGTCGTCGAACTAAATCGCTTCCGCCTCAAAGAATGTTGCGTTGTCGCCGCCGTCGAAGACGAGAACGATGGGTGAGGTCCGCCGCCGCCGTCGAGGAAGCTACAATACGTGTGATGCGCGCGCTCGGTCGGAAGCGGTTTGTTTGACTGGCTGTACCAACCAACCGGTCTTTCTTAACCTAATCTTGGAACTAAGTTAAATGTGTCCTTAACGACCGTTTTAATGCCCATGTGGCCCTGGGCTATTTTCTACCAAAGAAACGTCGCATGCTACATTTCCTTCAACTATGTCCTGTTCTGTCCAATTTCAAGAAAACATGTCGCACAGGAGCTATTGACCCGGGATAAGAGCCATGCATGCATGCACACGGCCGCAGACGGACGAACAACCGTACCATGGTCGCCTAGACCACTAATACTCCCTCCGTCGTAAAATAACTGACATGCATTTACTAGGTTTGTATGTATTTATATATTAAAATGCGTATGGTGCATGCGAATCAAGTTTTAGTAGCTCTATTTATTCGATAACTTTGCTTTAGAATACGCGTGCGCCTTATTCCTTGAAACAGAGGAAGTAACTCTCTTTTCTCTTTTTTTTTGCAGGAAAACTCTTTTGTTTCAATCCCCTAATGCATGTTGTTTCATCACTTATCATCTTCTATTTTTCTCTAGCATCTCATGCATGTGAAAACTATTGGTTCATGCATAAATTAATTAGAGTGAGTAATTATTGATCTTCTTGATATTAGCGAATTGGTCCATCCGGCTTTATAATCTCAAACGGAGGGAGTAACCTTCGTTAGCAAGATGGTGACGAAAACTGTGGCCTCGCGCATCACCGGCGTGGACGTAAGTATCACAGCAGTGTACGTACCTACTACTGCGGCTGTGTGTACGGAGTATATGTGATCTTCCTTGACGAAAGGAACAACTTATGTAAGCTGTTCCAGAAAGCTAGCATGCATACATAATGAAGCACAAGGTACGTACGTAGAGGCAAATATCCTCCCGTGGGGGTTAACCATCCAGATCCACTCCATCCGTCACGCTCGCGCCCATGCACTTTACAAATCTGTACGCGGCGGCGCTGTTGAATGCCCCGCGAGTACTACGTAGCACGCACGCAAACCCTCTCATCTTATCCGCAATCAATCCATCATCATCAGCTAGCTAGCTAGCAGTAATCAATCTCCTCTAACCGACGGCCAGGACTTTCCTTCAAATTATTGGGGTGGCACCAAACGGGAGCCAATCGCCCCGGCCCAGCGCGCGCTACAAATACCCGTGCCCTCGGTGCTCGTCTGGACTCACCGATCCATCCACTAAGCTTCCTAGTCCTAGCTAGCTACTACCTTGTCCTCCACCATGCACCTTGAGCGTTGCAACTCGGGCGCCATGGCGTCGGTTGCGCTCCTCGTTAGCGCGCTGCTGCTGCTGCTGTCGTTGGCGGCGGCCGAGCTGCAGCGGGTGCAGCACGAGCCCAAGGACGACGGGTCGCTCACCGTGCTCGCCGTCGGTGACTGGGGGAGGGTGGACAGTATAACCAGACTCTAGTGGCCAACCAGGTACTATACGTTAAACCTTCGTTGTGCATTGCTAGCTACTCACAAGAAGACATTATTATACTCCACCCAAGAATTAATGAACAACGAAGCACTTCTATCTATTATTGATCTGATCCTGGCATGTTAACTAAGGGGTACGTAACATCACGGCCCGCTTCAACTTTGTGCTTTATTTTGTACATCGAATAGGTGAGCTAGGTCTAGTGGAAAAGCCTCAAGTTCATGGTCTGTTCGTTTTGCAAAGTGCAAAGGATGTGCTTAAGAAACCAAATAGCCGTGGACGACCACTAGGATTATCCCTTGGCACCAACAAGTCGTTTAGGGTTGCTGGCAGTGATAACTGATAGATGATCCCAACGACAAGTTTGCATGCGCGTCTTCCGGTGTTGCCTCAAAGCTTGGATTCGGGGATGAAAAGCCCAAACTCGACATTATATTTGCTTCCACCAGACGCATGGCCGGCGACCCTTCTTGAAAGATTTGTTTGGGAGTAGTGTACTTTTTTTTCGAAATGGGGAGCGAAACTCCGGCCTCTGCATCAAGCGAAGTCTGCCTTTATTATTAGAATCACAATGACTGACAAAAGTCATTATAAAGATAATATAAACCGAAATCATCAAAATAAAACACTGAGCAAAAACGATAATTGTGTCGCTAGCCCCGATAAAATCTAGCAAGCACCTAGCTGCCTCTTTCGACCCCGTTCCATGGTCGCTCGTAGCTAATCAGGGGTCCTTGACGAGAGGATACAAAATACTAGTATAGTAGTACTAGTACTATTTGAAAGAGGAAGGGTGACATTAATGGTAAGTTTTTCTCATTAATGCACACGCTTGGTGCTCAACATCAAAGTAGCCCAAAGCCCGAAAGTAGATTGGGGCAGGCGGGCGTCATTTATTATCTCTAGTGTTAGTGTTTGCACTATACTCTTCCTTGTGAAGCGGGAGTTCAGTATTGGAGACTGTTGATGATGTCTAAAACATGGTCCTCCATCATTTTATGAACAGATGGAGTACAGGCCAAAGTGTTTTTGCTTTATTACTATACTACTCCCTCCGTCAAATTAAGTTGATCAAGTAAAAAGGGTCTTTTCACCCTAAGAATTCGATTAATATAATTAGCCGAGATTGTTCACTCCGTATGTACAGATGGGAGTAATCGGGGAGAAGCTGAACGCTGATTTCGTCATCTCCACCGGCGACAACTTCTACAACGACGGCCTCTCCGGTGACAACGACACGGCCTTCTTCAAGGCGTCCTTCACGGAGATCTACACCGCCGACAGCCTCCAGAAGCCATGGTACATCGGTAATGCTGCCACCACAAACCAATTAATTGACTGCTAGCTCTGTGTATTGAAAAGATCTAGTGCGTACATACCGTAGTAGTATGTCTGAAGATGTATGGTGTGACATGCAGTGCTTGGCAACCATGACTACACGGGCGACGCGCTGGCACAGCAAAGCGCCGCCATTCGCGACGTCGACAGCCGGTGGACCTCCGTTAACAAGTCTTTCATCGTCGAAGCATCAGGTATATATAGTGTGCTATGCGTCTTAATTGAACCCTGCCGCTCGATCTAGCTAGTAGGTAATCTTGGTATGTTTGTATTTTGCTGAACCAAAAAAAAAAGACATGGTGGAGTTCTTCCTGGTGGACACGTCCCCTTTCGTGCTCAAGTACTGGAACGAGAGCAAGTTCGACTGGAGGAACGTGGCTCCTCGGGACACCTACATCGGCAATCTCCTCAAGGACCTGGAGGACGCCCTGGCGGAGTCCAAGGCGACGTGGAAGATCGTCGTCGGCCACCACCCCATCAGCAGCGGCTGCGAGCACGGCAACACCACCGAGCTCCGTGAAAACCTCCTCCCACTCATCAAGGTAAACCAAACTAATTAGCTCTTTTGCTTGTGCATTAGCAACATCAATCTAATGACTAATGCTTAATCTAGCTAGGTCCTGATGATAATCCAACATTTTATCTCTCATCTCTTTCCGCATGCAGGCCCATGGGGTCGACATGTACCTAAACGGTCACGACCACTGTCTGCAGCGTATCAGCAGCATAGACAGGTGATCAGATCATGTCCACCAATCAAATCATTAATTCCCTCTCAAAAAATCTGTATCTTCTCTGCTTCATGAAACAAACAATAGAAACAATATTTTCTTTGTTTCTTGTATATGCATGGGTGCAGCCCCGTTGAGTTCGTGACGAGCGGCGGCGGTTCCAAGGCGTGGGCGGGCAAGTTCAAGGCGACCACCGACAAGATGGAGTTCCTCTACGACGGCCAGGGGTTCCTGTCCATGCACCTCACCGCGGCGGAGGCCAACCTCGTCTTCTACGACGTCGACGGGGCGGTCCTGCACAGTTGGGGCCTCACCAAGTCGGCGGCCGCCGCCAGGATCGTCAGCTGATCCATTTCACCCATCATCGGAACGACACGCCATAGTATTACTATTACTGTTAACCTGTCAGGAACCATGGGATGCAAATGCTTCCGCTAGTGTCTTCTTTGTGTCGCACAGCCGTACCCCTCTCTAGCAAAATCTTCGATTCTGTTAATTGATTAATTAATTTAATCGTACCGACTGCGGAATAAATTAAGAGACGATGCATTGTGTTTGTTTGCCTCTCCTTTGTAAGGTGTCAAGTGGGATCCTGCCAAAATCCTACTTCTAGTTCATTTGTCAAAATCTAGTTCAAATTTAGAGAAAATTTTTACAATAGATTTTTGACAAATGAACTAGAGGTGACACCCTACTCATTTGCTGTATTTTCCTGCAAGATTTATGGGCATGGTTGGTTCGCAATTCGAAAACACGGAAATAGGAAAAACACAAAAATATGATAAAAATGCATATGCAGAATATAGAATTTAAAAACGCAAGACTTTTATAAACTTGGGTGTTTGGTTTACATACATGGATAAAAAGCATAACAATCCTAATAAACATGAACAAATCAAAGTCAAACCACATGAAATTAGTATGTTATCATGTCACTAAAGACATCGGTCTTATTCTTCGTGCATAGGAATATGAAAAATGATCCAGCGCGTCCTACAAACAAATTTACATCTACACCACCAAGTCCCCCAAGAGGATCGATGACTCGCGTCCGAGTCAAACTCCTTCATGATAAGGTGAACTCGCTTCTATCTATGTGTGACTTTGATTCTCCTTTTGGATAGATTGCTACTTCATACCAATACCATTTGCATACTCAGGTTTAAACCCCAAGAACAACGCCAAGCTACCACGGAAGACAAGAAGGCCTTGGACAAGAGGGCGAGAAGAAGAAGCTGGCACAGGCCGGCCGGTTCAAGCGCCGGTTACAACCGAAAGACCTGGTCCCAGCATAGGTCCGAACCGGGGTCCAACCAAGCAGTCCGGTCCTAGAGCCGGTTATAATCGGAGGCCAATCGGACAACTTCCAGGACCAACCAGGTTCCATCTTGGTCTCCAACCTGGTTCCAACCGAGATGTTTGGTTCTAGCTCTAGTCCAATTGAGCCCTCAACCAGACGACGCGTTTCTAGTGCTATTTAATACTATCTTTGTAACCTTATCCTTCCACACCTACCCTTTGGCTTTGTATTATAAATAACCCCTAAGGCTCACCCATTGTTCCTTAGACATAGATAATATATTAGAAAACCCTAAGATTGGATATGTTTCTAGTTGTGTTTCGGCTCCCTTCAAGGGAGCCCATATTATTAAACACCTCTTTGGATTTTACCTACTATGTCCAAGTTGTACACGGCCTTCAACTTGTGTTTCATGAGTTAAAGTGGTCAAGGTTCTTACTGAATCGTTCTAACTCTCTGTTTGGGATTGAGGGAACCATTCGTCTGATACCGATCCTCCTTGTGGATTGTATTGGGCCGGTAGCCACCGAAGTGAGCAATAGCCTCGTGAGGACGTAAAGGCCCTACTCCTGCTTGGTTTTATGGCTTGCGCTGCTTCGCGAATTGCGAGGGTATGATGACAAGTGAATGTCTAGGGTTTATGATTATAATGAAACCCCCAAGGTTGGGGGTAGAACCCCTTTTATAGTGGCACTGGGCCACTTCCCCCAATCCTTTGGGCAGGAAGGGCTACCACATTGTCGCCCAAAGGGAACTTGCCTATAAGACTACTTTACATGGACTATGTCTACGATCTTCGGAGTCGCCGGTCCATCATAAAGTCATGATCATTGTTGATGTCCTCCCTATGGCATGGTGCCGACCACTGCTTACTTGCACCAAAGTGGCAAAAGGGGAGAGGGGATGACACCGGTGTAGTCAACCCTTCTTTAATACCGACGCGGCCAGGCAACATCTCCTCCTTCCCAAGGCGGTCGGCATAGTCTACGCGGCATGGGGAATGCCTGTTGGGCTTGTCATCTTCTCCCAGGGTAAACAAGTTATTGTAATGACCCTAGTTTCGTCAGGAGGATACACGAGTTCCCCCAAAGGGAGGAGGCTCCAGGTGAGGGGATCACCCTCAGGAGGCCCTTTTAGCGGTGGTTCCCTCGCGGAGCACTGCCGAGGCTCGGTCTTCCCCTCGCAAAGTGATTACTGGTCAGGGTGGCAGCCCAGCCACAAGTGGGCCAGGGTAGACCCTAAAGCCTTGGACTGACAGTAGACCTAGGGTGCTTGGCCTGCACACATCGATTGGCGGAGGCAAAAGAGCAAGGGCCAAAACAGTGGCTGAGCCGCCGAGGAAGGACGATGGGGCTTGCCCATTAGGATATTCATCCTCGCCACCTGCACAGAATGCTCAGTTGTCGAGACTCGTCGAATATTGGAACCGTCGCTGTGATGGCTATGCCTAGAGGGTTGTGACAGCCTTTGCCTTTATGAGTAGATTCTTCCTGATGTAGTCTTATCGTGCTCTCTGGGACGTCCTTCCAAATCTCGCCTCCTTCCTCCTCTAGCCACCGGCTCTTGACATTTGAAATGCCTCCCCGGAGAGACTCTGCCGCACCAAAGAGGAAGCAGGCGGTGGCTGCATCAACCCAAGTGGCGGAGACAAAGGCGGAGGACGAGGAGGTGTTGCTTCCTTCCACCATCTGGCTCGAATCTGGCATCGATAAGTTCCTCTCTCAACTGGTGTCGGGCTGGAACGAATGGGGGTGACTAGAGCGTGGCCCAGCACGGTGAACCTGGAGGGCCTTGGTGGCTCTGTGTATCCCTTCTTCTATCATGCTATCCTTGCATGACTGGTTCCTCCCTTCTCCCCCTTTTCCCTTGCCATCCTAGAGCACTATCGAATCTCGGCCCTGCACCTCCAAAGAGCACAAAGTCGGCCGCGTCTCTTTCAAAGTCAGGTACGAAGTGTCATGGGTTTCCATGGGTTGGACAAAGAGGATGGAGGATTTCCGCAAGAGATGGATCTTTATGGATGCCCTAGAGGAGAGTCATTTACTCTGGCCTCCCACGACACTGGTCATGAAGCCCCGAGGGATGTGGTCCAGCAAGGTTTAGCGGGGGAGAAGGTCAACGCCCTCCGGATGTGCATTGCATCGCTGGATGCGGCCGGCCTGACCGGCCCGCTGGTGGCTATGGAATTTCTACAGTGCCCCATAGCTCCGTTGTAGAAGCATAGCAAGGATCTAAGGGATCTGAACAAGACAGACTGCTTACCTCTAGGAGCGGGTGTCACTTACGATGTGGTCATGGAGGAGTTCCTCCATGAGATACTTCACACAACTATTGTGCTTGAGCTCTCTGTTAGGGCCCAGCTTCTCTACCATGACAGGCGAAAAGGGAAGATCCACACGGCGCTCCTGCACTTTGAAGAATAGGGGATTTTTCTGCCTGATCACACGGGGAAATGAGAGAACCCTCTAGGGACCGGTTCGCCATCCGTGCCCTGCGCCTAGGGTGGGGGTGAGGGACAGTTCCTTCTGAGGGGGTTGAGTCCATGAGGAGAGACGTGGGGGAGAGAGATCCTCCGGTGGCGCTCGGCAAGGAGTGCGCTAGTGCATCGGTGCTTGAAGAGTCCGCTACGAGGGGGACGCTCTTGCGAATGTCGCTTCTGGAGGGGAGAATCCCCAAGATCTGATGGGGATTTCATCACTTTGGGAGTGAAAGTAGGGATCTGGGGCCATCAGGCCTCACGTGCTGTAAGGTAAGCTCTTGCTCTCTCTCCTTCCCTGGTCCACCGCTATCACCTCCGCTTAGTTGTTTTGCTTCTTGGCAACGAGGGTCCCCTCCAGAAGAAAAGGAAGCTAAAGCGGAGCTCCGTGAAGGATATATGCACGATGGTGCACCCCATTCTTCCCTCTTCACTGTTGGAGGCACAACCTACCACATTCGCTGCTCTTGAGATGAGGCATGACTCTACAGTGATGGATTTGTCACCTCCATCGGCTACACCAACTCCTCCCACTATGGAGCAGGTTGGTCAGACTGAGCACCCTATCGAGATGGGCTAGGCTGTGGTCGTGCCACCCGAAGTGGGGAGCACCCAGGGTGTCTCCCTTGTGGAGGATGGGAACGCTCTACAGGCACCCTGCGAGGAGGGCGCGCCTTCCAGTGCAAAGCAGGCCCCAGAGCTGGCGCGCGAAGGAACTAAAGCTCCGAGGGGTTCAACCGTTGGGAAGAAGTCTGCCCAGGGGAAGCCTCTCCTTGCTTTCGGTCCTCTGGCCGAGGACATGCTGGACGGTGCTTCGACGGTGGTCGTTACTCTCGCGAGCAGCGGGGCAGGATTTCATGTTAGCTCTCGGTGTCCCTCCACCGCGGAGATTCTCGTGAGGTCCATCAATCGTGGTGTTGCCCTAGGGTTGGACTCTATCTTAGAGATGGATCTTGCTAGGGTGCAGGTGACGACTGGTGCTATGGGATTCTCCTGTCCTTGGTCAGACTGGGTGCATGGGTGTGCTTGTTGTGGGTGCACGCGAGGGGCTCGACCAACTTGTGGTGGAGGTCGCAGTGGAAGAGCATCAGTTGGCCACTTATTGGAGCCAGGTCCGTGAGGCTGAGAGGTTATTGAAGGCGGAGTGGGAGGGTGCACGTCTCAAGGCTAAAGAGGCGCTCTAGTGCGCTTCTGTTGAAGCAGAAAAGATCATCTCTAACGCAGAAGCTTTGGCCGCCTCATGAGAGGAAGCTCTGTCTGCTCATGAGGGAGAGATCATTACTCATGAGTCAGACATTAACCAACGCCAAAAAGAGTTGGACTCCAAATCCCTTGAGCTGGCGGACGTGCGTCAGTGCGTCAAAACACTGACCAATGATACCAACTCGAAGCTTGAGAGGATCCATCTCTCCCTTGCTGAGCAGGAGAGGGAGACCTCTCGCCTTCGTGAGGCTCTTAGGGACGTCGAGCAATCCTGCGATGCCTCTGCCTGGGAAGCCGAGCGGCTCGGGAGCGAGATCACCATGCTAAAGGACCATGCCGCGTTTGCGGCGGAGGCCTGTGAGCTAGACGTGCAACGTGCGCGGGAGGTGCTGGAGCAACAGGAGAAGGTGTTCCACGTTCTTGTAGATCATGGGGCTATTCTTCTGCTAGCTTTCTAGGCTAGGCATTTTTGTGCCCCGGAACTCCTTGCTGGCTATGAGACCAAGCCTTCCTCAAGATTTCCGATAGGATCATCACTCCCTTGGAGAAGATGGCGTGGGGCCTGAACCACTTCGTCGAGGGTGAGTGCCAGAATATGCTAAGCACTATCGGGGCGACTCTCTTCTCTGACCTTACTTGGCAGGCCCCTGGGCTTAACCACGCCCAGATTCTGGGAATTGCGGAGCCTCTACAAGGTGTCACCCTAGAGGTTACTGCTAAGCTTGAGGCGAAAGTTGCGGGGCTCGTGGAAGCACTCACCTTGGCGTTTCCTCACCAAGTGAACGACGACCCCCAGCCTTCAGGCACTGCTTCCGCTGCGAGGGAGGATTACAATGAAGATAATGGAGGGGGTATCTCGGGGAGCTCTGATGCCGATGGTGAAGATGCGAACGTTTCTACTGATGAGGCTTGACTTTTGTTGTGCGGCGCCCATGTGGGCCTTTAAACTTGCTGCCTCTAGAGAAACTGTAAGGACAAGAGTCTTGGCCTAGAGCCTGTTTATCTATGTCGTTAACTTGCTACCTCTAGAGAGAAACTGTAAGGACTCCAAGTCATAACATGGAGGTGAAGGGTTCCGTAGCAGAAAAAAATTCTATCTACACGAACACTAATACCAGGATCTATACTATGTAGACATAAGTAACGGAAGAGGAAGACGGTATTCATACCTTTGAAGACCGAGGTACGCCTTACGCAGGAAGGCGTATATTGATGAAGCCGAGCAGCTCCAAGCACCCCAAGTGTGGTGTCTCCGAAGTACTACACAGGACCGGTGTAGGCGATGTCTCCCGAGCTCCAATCCAGCCGAGCAGTGGAAGAATAAGATGCCGGACCAAAGAACACACAACGGTAGTGTGAAGGTGGAGAACTCAAATCCCTCGAAGTCCTCCCCAATATTACGAAGAAGTCCTCAAAGTAAAATGAGAGAGAGAATGAGAGAATTGGACGCCTCCAAAGGGGTGGGGGGAGACCCCTATATATAGTAGGAGGGGGCGCACCACCCAGGGGCCAGGCGGTGTGGGACTAATGCCCACACCCGCTGGCCACCTAGGGGCAGCCGCCGACCCTAGGTGGTCCTCACTTGGGCGACCCACTAAGCCTAGGCCGGTTGGCCCCCTCTCCCTAGGCGCCTTGCCTCTTGGGCCTCGCCTCCGGGTGAGTCCCATTACCATTGGGTATCCTTTAATAATAAAATAAAATCTATATTTAATATTAATTCTCCAATTAACATTCAAATACACATATTATTATATTACTTTACTCCGGAACTCCTTCCGGACCCCTTCCGATCACCATCGGATGTTACCTGGAACTATTCCGGTTTCTCTCTCTATTTCTCCTACGGTACCTCATCTATACCTAAGCACCCCCACCCTTAAGCGTGACATCCTTCGGTTCAGGAACACTCCAGACGTGATTGAGAATCATCTCATATCAATGATCATTAGCAGGACCTGGATGCCCATGATGACCCCCGTGTATTCCACGAATCTTATCGCTCGAACCGTGAATAGTCGTTTCCCGTTCCCTTTGCCACTTGATACCTAGTTCATCCGAGACTTGATCTTCAGTATCTCCATACCTTAGTTCGATCTTGTTACCGATGAACTTGTTTACTTGTTCCCATGTCGTTGCATTCCGTGACCCAGTCACACGCTTGCAAGCTTCGTTAATGCAACGTCACCGAGATGGCCACATATGTATCTATCCGTTACATGGACTGGCAAATCCTGGTCTTGATATGTACTCCTCTACGCGCCCCTTTGGGAAACCTGAGTGGCACCGTTTCGATCACCCAGTCACAGTATGACACTTGATAACCATCTAAGCTCCCTCCAGAATGATGATTTGCATTATCTCATAGTCTAAGGATCAGGTTGCAACGTTTCATGTGTTTATCATCAATGGTGAACATTGTGACTAGATCTCATTGAGATACAACTATTGGATGTTTATCTATCACGTCATTCAACCAATGATGTGACTTCATTGTCAATTGGCATAAATGCCCATGATCTTGAAACCCAGATCATCCTCATGACCAATGAACTAGTTCGCTAGAGGTAACTAGAGACACGGTTTGTTCACATACCACATGTGTATTAACGTTTCGTATTAATATAGTTATAGCACAGTATGAAACATATTATGAACATATAGGGGATATATCTGTTGGAAATATGCCCTAGAGACAAATAGTAATAAGGACTATTATCATATTTCATAAAGTTTATGATTAAGTTTTATATCAAGCTATAACTGTATTGAGTGGAAACATCAATACATGTGTGATATATAAACAACGAGGGGTTCCCAGTGAAACTCTAGTCACTGGTTCATTGGTCAACAGATGATCAAGTTTCCTGATCATGTGGCATTTATGCCAGTTGGAAATGGAGTCAACTCATTCTGAATGGGATGATGAACCAATACCCAACCTAAACATCGTGACCCGATCATGTCATGAAGTTCAAGTTACGATGATTAGAAATGGATCCTCGTAGACTATTCCGTAGACCGTGAGGCTATATCACCCGAGAGTGCTTAGATAGCATCAAGCGCCACTTGGTAATATAATACGTTGCTAACGTATCTATAATTTTTGATGTTCCATGCTTGTTTTATATCTACTTTCTTATGTTTTATCCACACTTTGGAGTATTTTTATACACTTTCTTGGACTAACCTATTAACAAGATGCCATAGTGCCAGCTGCCTGTTTTTTGTTGTTTTTGGTTCCAGGAAAGTCAGAAATGAATATTCTCATAATTGGACGGGACAAAAGCAAAAGTCAATAGTTCACCGAGGGGGACACGGAGCCAGAAGACGAGACAGAGAGGGGCTAGAGGGCGGCCACACCACCTGGCCGCGCGGCCAGGCCTGGCCCATGCCAGGGGGTAGTGTGGCTACCTAGGGCACCCCCTCGGCCTCCCCTTTCGCCTATATATCGCCTCTTATATAGAAACCCTAAGGACCCAATCAAAAATTCCACGAAAGAGTCTGTAGCCACCGTCATCTCCATCCCTAGATCGGGAGGGATCTGAAGCTCTTCCCGGCACCCTGCCAGAGGGGAGAATTCACCCTGGAGGCCTTCTTCATCACCATGCATTCCTCCGGTATCATGCGTGAGTAGTTCATCCCTGGACTACGGGTCCATGTAGTAGCTAGATGGTTGGTTCTTCTCCTTTGTGCTACCGTGTTTAGATCTTGTGAGCTCAGTTCCTGATCAAGATCATCTATTTGTAATCATACATGTTGTGTTTGCAGGGATTCGATGGATATTGAGATGCTATTTCAGATTGATTATTGATTCTATCATGTCTTTGTTATTTGTGATCTTGCATGCTCTCCGTTGTTAGTAGCTATCTTGGTCGAGTAGATGCTAGCAACTCCAAGAGGGAGTATTTATGCTCGATAGTGGGTTCATGCCTCTAGTAATCTGGGGAAGTGATAGAAATCTCTAAGGTACTAGATGTGTTGTTGCTACTAGGGAGAAAACAGCAATCCTTTGTTCATAGAACAATCGTATTGTTTACTTTACATGCAATGCTTAATGCAATTATCTGTTGCTTGCAACTTAATACTGGAGGGGGTTCGGATGATAACCTGAAGGTGGATTATTAGTCATAGATGCAGTTGGATTACGGTCTATGTATAATGTTGTAATGCCCAATCAAATCTCATAGGAGTCAAGATGATTAGTATATGTATGTATACTTTCTCGATGATTGTCAATTGCCTCGCTGTAATTTGTTCACCCAACATGTCATCTATCTTAAGGAGAATCACCACTAGTGAACTATGGACCACGGTCCTTTCTTTTACCATCAATCTACAATCTACTATTTACTGTTTTCTGTTTACTTTCTGCAAGCTATCTTCCACACAATACGTCTAATCCTTTGTTTTCAGCAAAACCGGTGAGATTGACAACCTCACTGTAAGTTGGGGGCAAAGTTCTGTGGTTGTGTTGTGCAGGATTCCAAGTTGGAAACAACACCTTGGAGGTGTTTCCTTGCTCCTACTGGTTCGATAACCTTGGTTTCATAACTGAGGGAAACTTGTTGTTGTGCTCATCATACCTTCCTCTTGGGGTTCCCCAACGAGCTCGATATATTTTGGGCCATCATAATACAGTGGTTACAAGGTTGTGTTCAGGTACTCGAAGGAAACCGTAGAGGCAATATATGTCAAGAGCGGGATTTTTCCGTCCATGTGACGGAATCGAGGGCCCACTCGGAGAAGTTATATCCAATAGCTGCGCAGCGTGTGATTTGATCACAGGGATATCACTTGTCAGAACGAGTCAAGTAGCATTATCCGGTAACGAGATTGAACACGACATGGTGATGGCATTGATAAGATCTCGGGCAATGTAAGTATCGAGAGACAAAAGGGAATAAGACATGACTGTCCCGGTTCAAACGACGAAAGATCTTCTTGGAACGCACAGGGGTCACATGGCCATCTAGGTCCCTCTGTCGATCATTGGTCTAGGAGTGTCCCGACCATGTCTGGAGTGTTCCCGAACCATAGGGTATCACGCTTAAGGGTGTGATGATGCTTAGAGAATGTTTATAGGATCGGAAGAATCACCGAAGAATAGTAGAGAGAAAACCGGAAGGGTTTCGGTAAGTTCGGAGGATGTCCGGAGTGGACGTGGAAGGTGTTCCATAGCCATGGTGATTGAATAATATATGATGGTTGAACCTGTTGTCGTTGAGGTCATCAGTGACAAAGATATATATTTGATATACAATTTTATAAATGTTATAATCTTGTAAACACATTTTTAGTGTTAAGTATATTTGATACTTGTTCTGTTTTACTGAAACGGGTCCTTCTGCATGAGAGGTGCTTGCTGGAGAGGAGGTGACATTGCGTGTTAATGGCAAGCATGATGATGATGGCCAACGACACTCTCCCTCAACATTTATCACTTAGTTTATGTTTTAGGATGATTATTGGAATCAAAAGATTGTGAACTTCTTTAGTGTGTCTCACACTTTGTGAGACGGTTATTCATATGAGCTTGTAACAAACAGTTGTTCCACTTTTATGAATGATCTCTATTCGTGTTCATAACTTGTTTGATTATATGTGAATTATCCTTGTTATTCGAAACTAATTGATAACATATGAACATTTGTAAAATATTGAAATGCTTTAAAATACCCAACTTAATGATATATTCATTAATGAATGAAACCATTGTTTAAATTCAAAGTTATGTGATAATATGTGAAAGACATTCGATTTCTTGTCACATATAAATCATGCCTAAGTTCGGCAAAATAACTTGAACATCGTGTATTACTTGAATACAAAGTGTTTTAATGAATTGTTGAAAGTAAATACATATTCGATGTATTGTGTTTCAACAAAATGGTAAGTATCATTATATGATTGTTTAAATGTGTAAAAAAGTTTACCAAAGGAAACATAAGTATGAAACTATTTGATATGATCAAATTATTTCATCAATAAAGGGTATGAATATAAAAGAGAATCTAATTACTACGATTTGATCAATAGTAATGAAATTCACCTTTATAAGAATGGCATGAAGAAAATTGTGGAATGCAAAGCGTTTTGAAACGTCAAAATGCAAAGCATCACAATGTGATATTAGATATCAAAATGGGTGAATAGATGGTGCCAAATAAATCGTTGTAGTATAGATGTAGAGACCATTAGTTAGAAATAGTTAGCACTTAATTAGAATATATAGTGAACCATTTGAATTCGTGAAAGCGGATCCATATCTAGTATGGATCATCGTACAAGTTTTGGGGTTATTCGATATAACCAAAACAATAGATAATAAGTCCTTGTAGAGTATTCATTGGAAACTTTGAATACGAAATCCATAGCTGAAACCAAAAGGAGAGCAAAACTTGTATTGCTTGGATTTTGGTACATTTTCGAGAAAGTTCGCATTTAGTGATATTTCTCGATTATGGAGCAAATGGAAGATAGTGAAAAACACGATGAGGATTCAAATCCCTGCATCAGAGTGTTGAGAAGCACAATGGACAACGTTCCTAAACGATTCTCTTCATTAGAGTGTTTTCACTACATGAAGTAGGATTCAAAATGTATCCCATATCTTGTATGGAGACATTTGTGAATCATTTGTCATGGTTCTTGGAATATGACATACCTACGAACTACTAAGGAAATAATGGTAAGCTAATGTTATGAGAAATCCCATAGCAAAATTCCCTTGAGATTAGAGAGCAATTAGTTGCTGAATCTCACAAGTAAAAGGAGTTACTTGAATTTTCCCAAATGACTACAAAGCCATAGTGGAAAAGGGGTGAATGACAAAAGCACAATTTGTCAAGTATTGGACGAATTCAAATGAATTTGATTCAAATGTGCTGAATGTCTAGTGGATTTAAAACTAGTAGAAGTACTAGTACCTCATAGTAAATCTCCAAGTTTGATATTTGATCAAAGGATTTTGAATTTGTTAAAAATAGTGAGTGGGTATGCAATTTGCATGAAATTGAGTGGGAGCTATAAAAGTCTTCCTAAAACAATAGGTGATTGACATATTTTTGAGTGGGAGCAATATAAGTCTCAAATTCAAATATGTAGGAACATAGTTTGAGTAAGAGTAGTGACTGATACCCAAATATGTTAGGAACATATTTTGAGTGGGAGCTTATAGGAGTGATTCTTGAGTGTGTTAAGAATAAAAGTGCAAGTACCGATAAATAATGAATTATAAGGTGTAGAAGTTGATAATAAGTGTATTATTATATTATATAATATTCCTTAAGGGATTCTGAAAAGGGTTTCAGAATAGAAGTTAATTAAGGAACTGGTCCTTAATAACACAAGTTAGGAATAGTATTAAGTTTAACATCAATGGTCGAAAGAAAGAAAAGGATGATCATCATCCACTATGTTAAGACATAGGTTCTATCTTAGAAAACCATGATGATAACTTAACATAATATATGATGCAATAAGGAACGTTTAAAAGTGATTAAGTTTGAATCACGGAACGTTGAGCTAGGTTTGTCCGTGGTGTCTAATAGAGAACTGCAGACATATTTTCTAAATCCATAAAGGATGACATATCTTAAAGCATAAAGAGTTATGTTATAAGGGAATATGTTGGAAACTCCCATAATACCGATTAGAGTCAAGTAGGAAGCAAGGTGAACAAAAAGATCGAAAGTTGCACAGAGTGCACTAGTGTTTCGATGAATACATTTATAATAATAGATAAGGGTACCATCTAAAGTTTTGTATAATGTTATGGCAGAGCTAGTTCGCTTTTAACGTAGAATGATGTGTCCCAGGGCACAGTGCCCATGAGAAAGCCCTCGAGGTTGATCTAAAGTCATTGTAGGCTCCTGGAATCAGGCCTCATTCTGTTGTCGTAGCAACGATGCATACACACAGATGTTATCATGTGATGATAAAGTATTAATGTCAATCAAGGTGACATTAGTAAGTTGCAAAGGATTTGGGACTGTAATGTAACACCCCAAAAATACTAATCAAGATTATCAAGTTCTAATCATCCAAGTTTAGGGTTAACAAAAACTTTTATTATTAAATCCAAGATGAATGCATGTGTGTTTTGCATTAGTGTATGAATGAGTGCATTTGCCATGTTTGATTGCTACAAATGATAAGAAATGGTTTAAAGATGAATACTACATCATCTAGGCCAATTACAAACAAAATCCAAAGAAAAAGAGATCTCTCAGCAAATAGATAGTCTCCTTTCTTTGTTACCGGTCTTCTTAGAATGCCGGGCCATGCCCAGAAGTTTCCCTAAGTGACATGGCTAATAGGAATATTACAGATTGCCTCAATGTCCATTTTAGATTCCCGAAATGATCAAATGGTCATTTTGACCAAAGTTAACAACTAGGCCACTTTGTGAGTTCCTAGCAAAGAATTCCTAACAGAAACAATTCCACTTCTTTTCACCCCTTGCTATACCAAGTAAAAGTGAACCTAAGCCTACTTTACAAACTCACAAAAACTACTTTCAAATATATTTAAAGGATAGTTCAAATTTGAATCAAGTTCATATGGTAAGATCACCATTTTGCAAAAACCATCCAAATCAATTCACCTTGACTTTTCCAAGCAACCATAGACACTCAAGCATAAGATCAAAATACTCACCAAATTTCATTCAAAAGTTTCAAACTTAATTTCTTTCGGCCGTTTAATCAAACACCTTGTAGACACAATTCAAACTATGCCTAACTACACTATTTTGAGCAGTGATCATTCAACCAAATGCCCCCATTGCACTCCTCCTATCTCCCCCAGTCTCTAGCAGCACCAGACACACATGCCCCCTTTGCCGTTGCGCTAGTGCAGCGCCGCCCGAAGCCACCCTCGCCGACCGACCATAGACAGAGCACCACGGACCACGCCGCCCTCTCCCACGATGACCAGAAGACAGGCGACCGTCCACCGCCACCCCCTGTCTAGCCCTTGCCCACAGCCAGGCCCTGGACCACCCTGGCATCGCCGTGCCTTGCCCTCTCCGCACGTGCACCCACTCGCCTTAACCCCATCTAGCTCCCAGACATCCCCATTCGCCGCCGCGCGACCCGTAGCCCCCGTGCGTCGTCTCGAACACCGCCGATTCCGCGCAGAGCGTCGCACGCGCCCAACCATCCTCGACCGCCCCGTGCCGCCCCATGCAGCGTCATTATGCAAGTGATGACCTCCAGGGAGCACTACGTCGCCCCTACCCTCAGCCATGCCGCTAGCACGTTGTACCGCCGTCGTCGGAGAAGCCGTCCCATCCCGCTTGGTCCCCTCGTCGGTGTATAAATAAAGGCCCTCTCTGCCTCAATTCTCCACACTCCCCACTCCTCACATACCCTCCCACACTTCTCCCCGGAGCAAGACGAGCATCAGCTCGCTGGAATTTAGCTGGAGACCACCGCTGCAGTGAAGGAAGGGCGCCGTCAATTGGAGCCGCCCCAGGAGCTGCCCTGACCACCATTCGGACCATTGTCATCGACAACGTTGTTCACCCCCATCGCCGACCCTAGATGGAGGCCAGGTGAGCCTCACACGACCCCCACCGCCGTGTTAGGGTTCAGACCTCGTCAGAGCTATTCGTCATCGATGATGAACCTCAGTTGTTGGATCGCTTTCTAATCGTAGGGCCTAGATTGAAAGATATCGTTTCGGTTAGATTGAGTCACTGACTAGTGGGACCCCCTGTCAGCAGCTTGCTGTGCCAGGCTGTGCAGATTGGGTCGGCCCAGTTAGTTTCCCGCGCAGGCCTGTGAATTCAAATAGTTATTTTCCAATTTAGTTAAAACCAGATTATGTTAGTAGATTCAAAAATCATTTCAAAGAGATTTACTGAACCAAATTGCATGATTCCAATTTTGTTAGAAGGTTATTCAAATTATCTATCCAAGCCCGTTGGATTCAAACCATTTTAAATTATAGATCACCTATAGTAAAAATAACAAGACAGAGACTTTTCCATATTCAAACATTTTTCAAAAATCAACCATAAATGCTTTTGAGTTGATTCTAACTTGACAAGATCTATCTGAATATGTAAAAATATTTAGGTTTCCATGTAGTGACCTTGGACTAGTACCAAAAGAATGCTATATGGGCATTTCTAGTCACTTTAATTCTATTAAATGATAATCTTAAACTTTATAAAATGTGACCACCACTTTAAGTCACATTCCCATATATTAGAATATGTGGTGATGACATGTGTCAACATGATCCCATATTTTAATTGGAGAATATTAAATCTTAAGTATTTTCAATGAGTAGAAATTACTTTTATAAAATAAGATAAATAAGACTAAGTCTTTATTTCATGTGATGATTGTGATGATGCTAGATCATCTAGTGTGAACCTTAGTTTGCTAAATAGAAGTAGTTAAGTATTGTTTGGTGATTGTGTACCTCGTATTCAATTATAGACGATAGTACCGACCCGGGATACGAGGAGGAGGAGTACTACCAAGAAGAAGAAGAAGAGAACTTCAACCACTACACTACTCAAGGCAAGCCATCACTAATTGCAAGCTAGAACTATGCAAGCTAACACTTGCAAACTTTATAACTTAATCAAGATGCATTAGGCATGCTTTGGTTATGCAACTTTGATTATACCAATCCCAAGTTTTACTTGCAAGATTTATTCTTTTACTTTACCAAAGTTCTTTACTTTTAGTTAGTGCTTTGTGAGTATTAGAAAAATAGGATAGATACCATAAAGAGTATAAAACTAGGCCTAACTAGTTATACTTAGATGTCATTCCAAGGCATGAGATTAGAGTTGGATAATTACACTTGATTAGCACCCCTCCTTAGTAAATACCCTCAACTTTAGTGGCTAGTGCTAAGCATAAAATTTGATCACTTTAGATGGGAATACTTCGTGAAAATGATTATGAAAACCTTAGAATGAGGATTCATTCTATTGAAATGTTTTGACATGTGTTGAGAAACACAAAAGGATTTGATGATGAAAATGTTGAGGCATGATCCTTAGCCCTTTATAAAAACTGATGGTTGGGTTCGGATGCGATACCATTCCAATTTTACCGTACAACCACAATACCCGAATTGGGTAGGGCTTAGCTAGAAGTTTATATGCCTTAGTATGGGTTCCCTCACGGAAAGAGGTTGAGATGAGGCTACCTCGTGAGTGTGAATGTCCACCTATGCAGTGCCCAGGATGGCAGATGGCCATGGCTGGGAGGCCAAGCTCATCGGGGAGGTGCCTATACTAGAGTGTGTAATTGAAAGGTTATGATTGATTATCCGCATACTAAGTATGATGATTCAGGGTTATCCCTGATGGATGTATCGAATTTTGTGGTGAAAGTGTACCACCTCTACAGAGTGTCAAACTATTTGAATAGCCGCGTCCACGGTCATGGACAGTTGGAGTGGCCATACTGTTCCGTCATCAGATGTTTTCAAAATGACTTGTGAATTGAACTATGACTTTGACTTGACCACAACATGGTTGTGAATATGAAAACTAGGTTCCCACTTAAGTGTTTTAGAACATTAACTTAGTTTTCTTTACTTCTAAACTCAGTTTTAGATAAACCTGCCTTTTGCAAATAAACCTAGAGCTTAAGGTTCCTACTAGAACTACCTTACTTGTTAGTGATAGTTTGTGAGTACTTAAAGAGTACTCATGGCTTTGTCCCTGGCTATTCCCGTGGCCAGACTATGAGGAGGACTACCAAGATGCTAGATAGCAAGAAGTCTTCGACAACTAGGATCATCTCCCATCGTCAGCATTGCCTGTGACCCTGAAGATGGAGCCCCTACTACGTTTAAATTCCGCTGCTTGATTTGTATTAAGACTGGATCATGAGATCCTTTATTTGTAAGACCTTTATTATGGTTTGTAATGGATGATGTACTATGATATCAATCTGTTATGTCTCGCAAAAATGATAATCCTGGGATTGCGAGGTATGGCATAACAGGCATCTAGGATTAAAAATTCGGGTGTTGACAAGTTGGTATTAGAGCCATCCTGACCATAGGAGACCCTAGTTATAATGGACGCCCGAACAAAAAACTTAGTTTCAAAACAAAAGAAGTGAGTATTTATAAAAACTTATTCCCACTCTTACCCTTGATTCTTTCAAAAAAATCATGTTCCTCAAAAATTCTTGCATTCCTACATAAAATTTGACACACTTGATCACCTCACTAACTTACTCACCCTAAGTGCTTATCGATGGAAGTCCAGTATTGCAAGTTCTACCAGCTGGGTAACAGAGGCCAGCTGATCTTTGAGAGGGATCTAGATGCACTGTTAGAGTATCTTGAGCGGCTGCATCCGGAATTCTTCGGGGCCCAACTCAATGATCACATAGGAGGAGATCTACAATGGCTGATAGTTGCAGATCTCAGAGGCAAGATGGAAGCACCCACTTCGGACAAGATCCAATTCACCTTGTGTGAGAACAACTGGCTAGATGGATTAGCCAGGGCTATGCATGAAGCTCTTGCCCGTCTGTGTGGGCAAAACATCAACCTGATCCAGGGAACTCGTTTTTCTCACTTCGCAAGGCTTGATTCTATGGGAATTCCCTTGGAGATGCCAGGACACCCGGAGCTGAAGCACCAAGTGGACAATCTTGACTTCATGTTGTATGATATGCAGAAGGAGTTGGACAACGCCCGTGCCTACACCAACCACAACCATGCCATTGTCGTCAAGAAGGACCAGGCCCTCGCCATTCTCGCCAAGGAGCGACAATCACTTCGTCGTCAGCGCGACAAGAAGGATCGCACCATCGATCGTCTTCGCAAGAAGGTGGCCGCTCTCGAGAAGACCATCCATGAACAGGAAGTCTAGCTAGAAGCGAAGGAGGAGGAAGGTGAATATATCCAGGGAGATCTTTACGCTTACCTCAGTGATGACAATAACTACCTAGAGGATGATGCCATGGAGTTCCACACTGATGATGATGATTCCTACTTCACTGATGATGATTATATGCACTTGAGCACTACCGTAGGAATGAGTTGTACCGGCCCCACTGTATCATAGTTTCACAGAATGGTTCTTAAAACCATCTGTTTTGTATTTGTGTTGTGGTGTGTGTTTGTATGGTGTGCTTTGAATGAATGAATGAGAGGAAGTTTTTAGTTTGCAAAACCTGAGTCAAACTCAAAGCTTTTAAAACAAAACCATGAACCTTAGAAATTTCCCTCTTATCTCATTATCTATCTCAATCTTTAGATGACTCGTGGAAATCCCGGAGGAAGCAGTTCATCTCAGGACCCGATGCTGCAGATTCTGCAAATGCTAGTTTCTAACCGTGAAGCTAGTAGAGCTGAACAGCAAGCCAACCTAGCCACTCTTTAACAGATAGCTCAGATGGCCCACAATAATCAATGTCACGGAAACCAGGATCACCATGGATCCAAGCTCAAGAACTTTCAAAATACCAACCCACCTATCTTTAATAAGTCTGAGGATCCCTTAGATGCTGATGACTGGCTGCAAACCATGGAGAACAATCTGGAGGTCGCAGGAGTTGAAGCCAATGAGAAAGTACTGTTTTCCACCCATTATCTGGCAGGAGATGCAAGAGCCTGGTGGAATAGCACCCATACCATGAACGAAGGTCAGATGATGACTTGGGAAGAATTCAAGATCAAGTTCAGCCGGACCCATGTGCCCCAAGGTTTGGTCACTAGGATGAGGGATGAGTTCAGGGAACTGAAGCAAGGAAGGATGACGGTAGTTGAGTACCGTGACAAATTTCTGTCGCTAGCTGGATATGCCCCTGATGAGATCAACACCGAAGCAAAGAAGAAGGAAAGGTTCCTAAATGGATTGCATGATGAGATGCAGACTGTGTTAGTTAACATCCGTCTTGGAGATCTAGAAGAGCTAGTAGACTCTACCATTCATATGGAAGGGAAGATCAACTAGGCCAATGACAATCGCAAGCGCAGGATGATGCACCAGCCTGGATCCCACCATACTCAGAAGTATCGCCCCAACCTGTCTACAGGATATGCCCCAAGAAACAACAGACCCCCTATGTCCCATCCAAACTATCCCAATCATAACGGAGGAAACCTGAAGTCTGGAGGAAACCACAACAACAACAACAACAACCCCGGCAACTCCAATAACTTCAACCGTGCACCGCCCAAGTCCCACAACAACAACAACAACAACAACAATACTGCCCCAAGGACTGGAAGCAATGTTGTGCCTGTTGCAGGAAAAGACAAGTCCCAGATTACTTGCTTTGAATGTGGAGTCAAGGGTCACTACTCTAATGAGTAAGAAGCTTGCAGCAGCCACAAATGTGAATACACCTGCTCAGCAGCAACGCCATGTTCAGCTTGGAAGGAGATTTGCCCCAGGAAATTCTCTCAACCGCAATGGCCATCTGTTCCACATGAATGCTGAAGAAGCTCAGGAAGCGCTAGATGTCATGCTGGGTATGTTTTTTGTTAACTCGGTACTTGCAAGAGTGTTGTTTGATTCTAGAGCATCACACTCGTTTGTTACAGAAGAATTTGCATGCACTAGTAAGATTCAACCAACAAAATTGAAGCGTGTTATGATAGTTCAAATACCTGGTTCAACCACCAAAGCTAGAAAAATTTGCAAGGCTGTGCCTATCAGAATCCATGGAATAGATTTTTATGCCAATCTAATAGTACTTGGAACCAAAGGTTTGGAAGTAGTACTAGGAATGGACTGGATGTCGAAACATAAAGGATTGATCGACTGTGCCAAGAAAGCCATAACCATGACCAGTAGCTCTGGAGTATCAGTAGAGCATGTATTTGAGACCTTGCCCCGTCAATTCAAATGCAACAAGAGTCTAGCCCAACCAACCATAGACCAAGTCAGAGTAGTCTATGAATACCCCGATGTATTCTCAGATGAATTGCCTGGTATGCCCCTAGATCGGGATATCGAGTTCATCATTGAACTAGTTCCTGGAACTGGACCCATAGCTTAGAGACCTTATAGTATGAACCCATCGGAATTAGTGGAGCTAAAGACGCAACTGGATGCTATGTTGGAGAAAGGTCTGATTCAATCAAGCGCATCGCCATGGAGATCACATGTATTGTTTGTGGATAAGAAAGATGGAGGTAACCATTTGTGCACAGATTACCATAAGCTGAATGATGTCACCATCAAGAACAAGTACCCACTGCCGAAGATAGAGGATTTGTTTGACTAGTTGACTGGTGGCAGAGTGTTTTCTAAGGTTGATCTTAGAACTGGTTATCATCAACTCAAGATTCGTGCAATGGATATTCCAAAGACTGCCTTTACCACCAGATATGGATTGTATGAGTATACTGCCATGTCTTTTGGATTAACCAATGCCCCCGCTTATTTCATGAATCTCATGAATAATATTTTTATGAACT
Source organism: Avena sativa (assembly GCA_916181665.1). Classification (NCBI taxonomy): domain Eukaryota; kingdom Viridiplantae; phylum Streptophyta; class Magnoliopsida; order Poales; family Poaceae; genus Avena; species Avena sativa. The sequence continues at coordinate 493,602,285 of OV702290.1, read as the reverse complement.
TACTGGATAAGTTTGTCATTGTTTTTATCGACGATATTCTAATCTATTCCAAGTCATAAGAAGACCATGAGCTACACCTGAGAACCATCCTTGAAACCCTTAGAGAACATCAGTTGTATGCCAAGTTTAGCAAGTGTGAGTTCTGGTTAAAGGAAGTAGGATTCCTAGGACATATTGTGTCGGCAGGAGGAGTCGTTGTTGATCCCGCCAAGATCAAAGATGTTGAAGAATGGAAAGCCCCAACCACTCAAACCCAAGTCCGTGCATTTCTCGGATTAGCGGGATACTACCACAAGTTCGTTGAAGGATTTTCGAGCATCGCAAGACCGATGACCCAATTGTTGAAGAAAGATAAGAAGTTTGAATGGACTGACAAATGTGAAGCAAGTCTTCAAGAGCTCAAGAAGAGATTGATTTCAGCCCCAATTCTGATTATGCCAGATATCAAGAAGCCTTTTGATGTGTATTGTGATGCATCCAAGATTGGTCTCGGATGTGTGTTGATGGAGGAAGGCAAAGTCATAGCATATATGTCCCGACAACTAAAGCAGCATGGGCAAAACTACCCTACCCATGACCTTGAACTAGCAGCCATAGTTTTAGCCTTAAAGACATGGCGTCATTACCTTATGGGTAACCGCTATGAGATTTATTCGGATCATCAGAGTCTGAAGTATATTTTCACCCAGAAGGAGCTGAATATGAGGCAAAGGAGATGGATAGAGTTAATCAAGGATTATGACCTTGACATTCACTATCACCTCGACAAAGCCAATGTGGTAGCGGATGCTCTTAGCAGATTGCCGTATAGATTAAACACCATGATAAAAGAAGCCCAGCCAAGTTTGCATGAAGAGTTGGAGCAGTTTAGAACAGAGCTAGTTAGCAAAGGATTTTTAGCTAGCATTGAACTTTAACCCACTTTGATCAGTCAGATCAAGGAGGCACGGAAAGGAAATGCAAGTATCGATAGAATCAAGTGTCGTATTGGTACAAGGAAGGTATCCGGATTCACCGAAGATGAAGAAGGAGTTTTGTGGTACAAAGGACGTATCTGTGTGCTAGCAGATTTCGAGCTGAAGCAAGTTATCATGCAGGAATATCATGATACTCTTTATTCTATCCACCCCGGAGGAACGAAGATGTATCAGGATTTGAAGGAGCAATTTTGGTGGCACAAGATGAAGAGAGAAATCGGAAGCTACATAGTCAAGTGTGATATATGTCAAAGAGTCAAAGCGGAACATCAGAGACCCACAGGACTTTTGCAACCATTGCAGATTCCAGAATGGAAATGGGATTCTGTCGGAATGGATTTCATCACCGGTTTGCGTACTTCTAGTAGGGGAAGTGACTCTATTTGGGTCATAGTTGATAGACTGTCCAAGGTAGCCCATTTCATACCTATCAAGACCACCTACCAGAGTTCGAAGCTAGCAGAGTTATACATTGCTAGAATCGTTAGTTTGCATGGGACCCCTAAGACCATAGTATCGGATCGAGGAACCCCTAGAATCGTTAGTTTGCATGGGACCCCTAAGACCATAGTATCGGATCGAGGAACCCAGTTTACCTCAAGATTTTGGCAGAAAGTCCAAGAAGGATTAGGAACCAAGCTGAACTTCAGCACATCTTATCACCCGCAGACCGATGGACAAACTGAAAGAGTCAACCAAATCTTAGAAGATATGTTGAGAGCTTGTGTGCTAGAATATGGATCAAATGGGAAGATTGCCTGCCTTTCACAGAATTCTCATACAACAACAGTTATCAAGCTAGTTTGAAAATGGCCCCATTTGAATTTCTGTATGGAAGGAAGTGTCGTACCCCCTTGAATTGGTCGCAAGTAGGAGAGAGTCAGATTTTCAGACCTAACATCCTACGAGAAGCTGAATAGAAGGTTCACAAAGTCCGTGAACACCTCAAGACCGCCCAATCCCGACAGAAGAGTTATGCTGACAAGAGACATCGAGACCTGACCTTCAATGTCGGAGATTTTGTGTATCTCAAAGTATCGCCCTTAAAGGGAATGCAACGTTTTCAACTAAAAGGAAAGTTAGCTACCAGATATATTGGACCCTTCAAGGTTTTGAATCACCGAGGAGAAGTATCTTATCAACTAGAACTGCCAGAGGAGATGTCAGCCATCCATAATGTGTTCAATATCTCGTTACTTTGCAAATGCCTAGTAGTTCCGGAGAAGACCGAAGTGTTCAAGAACGTCGATCACCGAGCCATAGATATCAACAAGGATCTAACCTATCGTGAAGTACCCATTCGTATTTTGTAAGAAGCCTTTAGAACCACCAGGACCCGGAGTATCAAGTTTCTCAAGATCCAGTGGAGCAACCATACTGAAGAAGAAGCTACCTGGGAGCGAGAAGATTACATTAGGACAGAGTTTCCAAATCTCTTTAGTTCCTAGTTTTTCCTAAATCTCGGGACGAGATTTTGTTTAAGGAGGGAAGGTTTGTAACACCCCAAAAATACTAATCAAGATTATCATGTTCTAATCACCCAAGTTTAGGGTTAACAAAAACCTTTATTATTAAATCCAATATGAATGCATGTGTGTTTTCCATTAGTGTATGAATGGGTGCATTTGCCATGTTTGATTGCTACAAATGATAAGAATTGGTTTAAAGATGAATAATACATCATCTAGGCCAATTACAAACAAAATCCAAAGAAAAAGAAATCAAATATGAACAAAATGATCAAATGGTCATTTTGACCAAAGTTAACCACTAGGCCACTTTGTGAGTTCCTAGCAAAGAATTCCTAACAGAAACAATTCCACTTATTTTCACCCCTTGCTAAACCAAGTAAAAGTGAACCCAAGCCTACTTTACAAACTCAGAAAAACTACTTTCAAATATATTTAATGGACAGTTCAAATTTGAATCAAGTTCATATGGTAAGATCACCATTTTGCAAAAACCATCCAAATCAATTCAACTTGACTTTTCCAAGCAACCATAGACACTCAAGCATAAGATCAAAACACTCACCAAATTTTATTCAAAAATTTCAAACTTAATTTCTTTTGGCCATTTAATCAAACACCTTGCAGACACAATTCAAACTCTGCCTAACTACACTATTTTGAGCAGTGATCATTCAACCAAATGCCCCCATTGCACTCCCCTTGTCTCCACCAGTCTCTAGCAGCACCAGACACACATCCCCCCCTTTGCCGTTGCGCCAGTGCAGCGTCGCCTGAAGCCACCCTCGCCGACCGACCATGGACAGAGCGCCATGGACCACGCCGCCCTCTCCCACAACGACCAGAAGACAGGCGACCGTCCACCGCCACCCCCTGTCCAGCCCTTTCTTGCAACCAGGCCCTGGACCTGAAGGAAATATGCCATGAGAGGCAATAATAAAATTGTTATTATATATTCCTTATACATGATAGATGTTTATTTTACATGCTAGAATTGTATTGATTCAGAAACATCAATACATGTGTGTTTAATAAACAAAAAGGGTTCCTAGTCATGCCTCTCTTATAGACTAGCTTGTTGATTAACAAGATGATCAAGGTTTCCTGATCATGGACATCGGATGTTGTTAATAACTAGGTCACACCATTGGTGGAATGATGTGATGAACATTCATCCGAAGTATAGCATTACGATCAAGTCATTATGTTTATATTGCTATAACATCATACGAAGTAATCTTTATCCTTAGACCATGAGATCATGTTAATTACTGACACCAAAAGAGTATCTTGATAACATCAAACGTCACACCGTAACAGGGTGACTATAAAGATGGGTTCAGTACTACGAAGGTGTTATGTTGAGGCTCATGGATCAAGAGTGGAATTTTTCAATCCAGATGACGGATAGATATACTCTGGGCCCTCTCGGTGATATCACATTAGGATAGCTTGCAAGCAAGTGATGTGATCACTAGAATGTTATATCACGGGAACAAGAAAAGAGTGCATGTCGGTAACAAGATGAAACTAGGTATGGAGATACCGATGATCGAATCTCGGACATGTAATAGATCGAGAGACAAAGGGATTTAGTTACAAGTGTTAAAGGTTCTCACGATCACAGAAGTCATCGTTGAATGTGTAGGAGTCAGTACGGATCTCCAGGTCCCGCTGCTGATTATTGATCGGAGAAGGGTCTCGATCATGTCTGCATTATTCGCAAACCGTAGGGTGGCACACTTAAGAGTTACCGGACACCATTTTGGAGCACATATGTTTCAGACAAAATAATTGCAAAGCACAGGAATTGTTTCAATAGAAACCAGAAATTGTTTCAGGTGAAATTGCAGAAGGTGGTTCTGCATGTGATATTGAAATATTGCAAGGGGCTATATGTGAATGTTTGTTAATTAAAGTAATTAACAAAATTCTGAATAAATTTAATAAAAAGAGTTTTATTAAATGAGAGAGCATTAAATTTGGAGAAATTTAATGCATTTAAAGTGGAGACTTTAAAAGGGAATGTGAAGAGGCATTTTAATGTGGAGGGGTTACCACCACATGAATGGGGGAGGTGAGGGGTCACCCCCCATGCGCCGGCCATGGAGAGAGGGGGCACCCCCCCTCCTCCTATAAAAGGCCACCCATTCCCTCCTTCATCCTCACACCTCCTTGTGAAGGATCTCTCTCCCCCTCTAGAATTATTCCCCCATGGTCTCGGATTAGCGAGATACATGTTCCCGGTGGCATTTCGTCTGGAAGGAGTTGCTGCTTCCGCTGGATCGCTGGAGCAAGGAGGTGGAGGTTGTCCGGTGGCTTGAACGTGTGTGCGAGTGTGGATGTGCTGCTGAATTGCGGCGCTCAGACTTCCTCACGATCTTGATATCGGCAAGTGTACGACTACATCAACCACGAGTTCCTACTCATTAACAAAGCTCGTTGTCTACGAGGGTAAGTTCTCGTTGGATGTATGTCCACCCATTTCTTTGTACCTAGTAGATAGATCTTGGCATGTAGTTCACACCGTAGGAAAATTTTTGTTTTCTATGTTGCGGACCCAACAGTGGTATCAGAGCTAGGTCTATGCGTAGGTGCTTAGCACGGGTAGTACACATATGTTGATATGTGGGCGATGATGATCATGTTATTGCATCTTCTATGTATTTCGGATATTGGTGGCATAGTGGGATGAAGCGGCCCGAACCAACCTTACATGTCATCGTACATGAGACCGGTTCCACGACTGACATGCAACTTGTTTTGCATAAGTGGCTGGCGGGTGTCTGTCTCTCCTACTATAGTCAATATCTGATTTACAACGAGTTGCTAATAACTTAGTTATCCTCGTTGTGGTTCATGTCCATAGGTGAGAACGGTTCTATCTCCGAAATCCCTAAGCCACGTAAAACTTGCAATTGATAAATTAGATGCGTCTAGTTTAGATCGTTGATGGGCTAGTTTATTGATATGGTATTGTTGTAAGTAGATGTATGATAGATACTCTTACAACACAGTCAACGTGTAAGTTCCATAGACCTTGGCCTTACACACAAAGGAATGATAGAGATCATACCACGATGCAAGTGATAGAGATCAAATGCATGGACCATATCATCTCACTTTACACATTAGATGTTAGCATCTTATACTGCTAGTTTGGCACGTTTGGTAGCATTATAAGATGATCCCTCATTTAGATATCAAGATAAAAATGTGTTCTTCCTTGAGTATGCACCGTTCTATGGATCGTGTTTCGAGACATCACGTGATGATCGGGTGTACTCGAATCTACGCTTTCATAGGAACGGGTGTAAGACAGTTTTACACACGCGAATACTAAGGTTCTTACTTGGCGAGCCTAGCATGTACAGACATGGCCTCGGAACACGGACCGAAAGGTTAAGCATGAGTCATATAGTTGGTATGATGCCCATATAGATGCTCGCCTTTGAAGCTACATCAACTCATGTGATGATCGGACTTGATGTAGTGGATTTGGTTCATGTAATCACCAAAAGGACACGAGGGATGTCGTTTTTGAGTGGGAGTTCATTAGTAATTTGGATTAGTTGAACTCAATCTATCATAAACTTAGTCTAAATAAACTTTACAAATTCTGTCGTAGATGGCACCACCTGCTTTTAATTTCAATGTGTTCATGGAGAAAGAGAAACTTGCTGCGAATGGTAGCAACTTCACCAACTGGGCTATGAATTTGAGGATTCTCCACACTGCTGCACAAAAGCAATATGTGCTAGATGCGCCGCTAGGCTCCCCACCAGCTCCTGATGCCCCTGACGAGGAAAAGAACGTCTATATAACTCGTCAGGAGGACCACAACTTAGTTCGTTGCGGCATACTGTATGGGCTAGAGCCAGAACTTCGAAAACGTTTCGAAAATGGCAATGCCTTTGATACCATGGGAGAATTGAAAATGATTTTCAATACCCATGCTGCCGTAGAGAGTTATAATGCTACAGAAAAGTTCTTTAGCTGCATGATGGAGGAAAACAGCTCCGTTAATGAGCATGTACTCAAAATGTCTGGGTACGCCGATAAGCTTGTGTCCTTGGGAATAACGATTCCCATTGACTTAGGCATACATCGTGTTCTCCAATCTCTGCCACCTAGCTACAAGAGCTTCTTGATGAACTATAATATGCAGGGCATGAAGAAGTCTCTTCCCGAGCTTCTGTCAATGCTTAAGACTACAGAGGTGGAGATTAGGAAAGAACATCAAGTGTTGATGATCAATAGGACCACCGGTTTCAAGAAGGACAAGAAAGGCAAGCACAAGGGAAAGAAGGGTGGCAAGTCTGTTGCCATGCCTGAAAAGAAACCTCGGGCTGGCCCTAAGTCTGACACTGAGTGCTACTATTGCAAGGGGAATGGCCATTGGAAGCGCAACTGCCCCAAGTATTTGGCGGACAAGAAGTCCAGCAAGACAAACAAAGGTATATGAGATATACATGTTATTGATGTGTACTTGACTAGTACTCGCAGTAGCACCTGGGTATTTGATACTGGATCGGTTGCTAATATATGTAACTCGGTTCAGGGGCTACGGAACAAGCGACAGCTAGCAAGGGATGAGGTCACGATGCGGGTCGGCAATGGATCAAGAGTTGATATGATCGCCGTCGGGACGCTACCTCTCCATTTGCCATCGGGATTAGTTATAAACCTAAATAATTGTTATTTGGTGCCTACACTGAGCATGAACATTGTATCTAGATCGTGTTTGATGCAAAGTGGTCATTCCTTTAAATCTGAAAACAATGGTTATTCGATTTATAAGAATGATATCTTTTATGGTCATGCACCTATGTTGAATGGTTTATTTCTGTTGGATCTCGGTAGTAATATTACGCACATTCATAATGTTAATGCTAAAAAGATTAAACTTGATGATGATATGTCTACATATATGTGGCACTGCCGTCTAGGTCATATTGGCGTTAAACGCATGAAGAAACTCCATTCTGATGGACTTTTGGAATCACTTGATTTTGAATCATTTGATACATGTGAGCCATGCCTTATGAGCAAGATGACTAGAACGCCGTTTTCTGGTTCAATGGAACGGGCGACAGATCTATTGGAAATCATACATACTAATGTGTGTGGACCAATGAGTGTGTCGGCGCGAGGTGGATATCGTTATTTTGTTACTTTCACGGATGATTTGAGTAGATACGGGTATATCTATTTGATGAAACACAAGTTTGAAACTTTTGAAAAGTTCAACGAATTTCAGAATGAAGTGGAAAATCATCCTAATAGAAAGATCAAATTTCTACGGTCTGACCGTGGAGGAGAGTATCTAAGTTACGAGTTTAGCACACACATGAAAGAGTGTGGAATAGTTTCACAACTCACGCCTGCCAAAACACCACAACGTAATGGTGTGTCGGAACATCGTAATCGTACCTTATTGGATATGGTTCGATCTATGATGTCTCTGACTGACTTACCTCTGTCATTTTGGGGTTATGCACTGGAAACAATTGCATTCACTTTAAATCAGGCACCATCTAAATCCGTTGAAACGACACCGTATGAATTATGGTTTGGAAACAAACCTAAGTTGTCATTTCTTAAGGTTTGGGGATGCGATGTTTATGTGAAGAAACTTCAACCGGATAAACTCGAACCCAAAGCGGAAAAATGCGTCTTCATAGGATACCCTAAGAAAACAATTGGGTATACCTTCTATCACAGATCCGAGGGCAAGGTTTTTGTTGCCAAGAATGGATCCTTTCTTGAGAAGAAGTTTCTCACGAAAGGTGTGAGTAGTCAGAAGGTAGAACTCGAAGAGGTTATTGAACCTTCTCTTCATGGAATGGCGAGTGGCGTAGCACCGGAAGTTTGGAACTTGGTGACCCTGCGACGTATGAAGAAGCGATGATGAGCCCGGATTCCAACAAATGGCTAGAAGCCATGAAATCCGAGATGGAATCCATGTACGAGAACCAAGTTTGGAACTTGGTGGACTTACCTCACGATCGAAAGGCTGTTGAAAATAAATGGATTTTCAAAAGAAAAACTGATGCTGATGGTAATGTGACCATCTATAAGGCTCGACTTGTCACAAAGGGGTTTCGACAAATTCAAGGAGTTGACTACGATGAGACATTCTCTCTCGTAGCGATGCTTAAGTCGGTTAGGACTATGTTAGCAATTGCTGCATATTTCAATTATGAAATATGGCAGATGGATGTTAAAACTGCGTTCCTTAATGGTAATATTGAAGAAGAGTTGTATATGATACAACCTAAGGGTTTGTCGATCCTAAGAATGCTAATAAGGTATGCAAACTTCAGCGATCCATCTATGGACTGAAGCAAGCATCATGGAGTTGGAATCTCCGCTTTGATGAGGTGATCAAAGAGTTTGGATTTGTCCAAACTTATGGAGAGGCTTGTATTTACAAGAAAGTGAGTGGGAGCAATGTGGAATTTCTGATATTATATGTGGATGACATATTATTGATTGTAAATGATATAGATCTTTTAAACAGTGTTAAAAGTTATCTAAATAGCAAATTTTCGATGAAGGACCTTGGTGAAGCGTCATATATATTAGGCATTAAAATCTATAGAGATAGATCAAGGCGCCTAATTGGGATATTGCAGGGTACATACCTTGATAAGATATTAAAGAAGTTTAATATGGACGAAAGTAAGAAGGGGTTCTTACCTATGTTGCAAGGCAAGACATTGAGTAAGACTCAAACTCCGGCTATGGCGGAAGAAAGAGAGATGATGGATAAGATCCCCTATGCCTCGGCCATAGGCTCTATTATGCATGCCATGCTATGTACAAGACCGGATGTGGCACATGCTATTAGTTTGACTAGTAGGTACCAATCTGATCTAGGTTCGGAACACTGGATAGCGGTAAAGAACATCCTCAAGTACTTGAGAATAACTAAGGATATGTTTCTTATATACGGAGGTGAAGAAGAGCTAGTCGCTAAGTGTTATGTCGATGCTAGCTTTGACACTGTTCCGGATGACTCTAAGTCTCAATCCGGATACGTATTTCTCTTGAACGGAGCAGCAGTTAGTTGGAGGAGTTCCAAACAACCTGTGGTGGCTGGATCAACGACGGAGGCGGAATATGTTGCTGCTTCAGAAGCGATGCAGGAAGCAACTTGGATGAAAGAGTTCATTACGGAACTGGGTGTGGTTACCAGTGTGTTGGACCCGATGGTGATCTATTGTGGCAACAATGGAGCCATAGCCAACGCAAAGGAACCGAGGTCTCACAAGAATTCCAAACATATTAAGCGCCGGTTTCACTCCATCCGCAAGCATGTCAAGGATGGAGATATAAAGATTTGTAAAGTACACACGGACCTAAATGTAGCAGATCTGTTGACTAAAGTTCTCCCTAGGGAAAAACATGATCAACACCAGAACTCCATGGGTGTTAGATTTATCACTATGTGAACTAGATTATTGTCTCTAGTGCAAGTGGGAGACTGAAGGAAATATGCCCTGAGAGGCAATAATAAAGTTGTTATTATATATTCCTTATACATGATAGATGTTTATTTTACATGCTAGAATTGTATTGATTCGGAAACATCAATACATGTGTGTTTAATAAACAAAAAGGGTTCCTAGTCATGCCTCTCTTATAGACTAGCTTGTTGATTAACAAGATGATCAAGGTTTCCTGATCATGGACATATTGCAAGGGGCTATATGTGAATGTTTGTTAATTAAAGTAATTAACAAAATTCTGAATAAATTTAATAAAAAGAGTTTTATTAAATGAGAGAGCATTAAATTTGGAGAAATTTAATGCATTTAAAGTGGAGACTTTAAAAGGGAATGTGAAGAGGCATTTTAATGTGGAGGGGTTACCACCACATGAATGGGGGAGGTGAGGGGTCACCCCCCATGCGCCGGCCATGGAGAGAGGGGGCACCCCCCTCCTCCTATAAAAGGCCACCTATTCCCTCCTTCATCCTCACACCTCCTTATGAAGGATCTCTCTCCCCCTCTAGAATTATTCCCCCATGGTCTCGGATTAGCGAGATACATGTTCCCGGTGGCATTTCATCTGGAAGGGGTTGCTGCTTCCGCTGGATCGCTGGAGCGAGGAGGTGGAGGTTGTCCGGTGGCTTGAACGTGTGTGAGAGTGCGGATGCGCTGCTGAGTTGCGGCGCTCGGACTTCCTCACGATCTTGAGATCAGAAAGTGTATGACTACATCAACCACGAGTTCCTACTTGTTAACAAAGCTCGTTGTCTACGAGGGTAAGTTCTCGTTGGATGTATGTCCACCCGTTGCTTTGTACCTAGTAGATAGATCTTGGCGTGTAGTTCACACCGTAGAAATTTTTTTGTTTTCTATGTTGCGGACCCAACAGGACCACCTGGCATCGCCGCGCCCAGTGTCTCTGCGCCGTGCCGAGAGCACGCCAGAGCGCCGTAGCCGACCAGCTCGCATGCGCCGCGCCTCGCCCTCTCCGCACGTGCACCCACTCGTCTTAGCCCCAGCTAGCTCCCAGACATCCCTGTTTCCCGCCGCACGACCCGTAGCCCCCGTGCGCCGTCTCGAACACCGCTGATTCCACCCAGAGTGTCGCACGCGCCAGACCATCTTAGACCGTCCTGTGCCACGCCATTACGCCCGTGATGGCCTCCTGAGAGCACAGTGTCGCCCCCTACCCTCAGCCATGCCGCTAGCACGATGTACTGCCGTCACCGGAGAAGCCAGCCCATCCTGCTTGGTCCCCTCATCGGTGTATAAATAGAGGCCCTCTCCGCCTCAATTCTCCACACCATCTCACTCCCCACTCCTCATAGACCCTCCCACACTTCTCCCTGGAGCAAGGCGAGCACCATCTCGCTGGAATTTAGCTGGAGCCCGCCGCTGCAGTGAAGGAAGGGCGTCGTCGATTGGAGCCGCCCTAGGAGCTGCCGTGACCACCGTTTGAACCACCGTCATTGACAACGTCGTTCGCCCCCATCGCTGACCCTAGATCGAGCCCAGGTGAGCCTCACACGACCCCCACCGCCGCGTTAGGGTTCAGACCTCGCTGGAGCTATTCGTCGTTGACGATGAACCTCAGTCATTGGATCGCTTTCTAATCGTAGGGCCTAGATTGAAAGATACCATTTCGGTTAGATTGAGTCGCTGACTAGTGGGACCCCCCTCCCCTGTCAGGAGCCCGCTACGCCATGCTGTGTAGATTGGGTCGGCCCAGTTAGTTTCCCGCGCAGGCCTGTGAATTCAAATAGTTATTTTCCAATTTAGTTAAAACCAGATTCTGTCAGTAGATTCAAAAATCATTTCAAAGAGATTTACTGAACCAAATTGCATGATTCCAATTTTGTTAGAAGTTTATTCAAATTATCTATCCAATCCCATTGGATTCAAACCATTTGAAATTATAGATCACCTATAGTAAAAATAACAAGACAGAGACTTTTCCATATTCAAACATTTTTCAAAAATCAACCATAAATGCTTTTGAGTTGATTCCGACTCTCAAAAAATCACATTTGACAAGATCTATCTGAATATGTAAAAATATTTAGGTTTACATGCATTGACCTTGGACTAGTACCAAAAGAATGCTATATGGGCATTTCTAGTCACTTTAATTCTATTAAATGATAATCTTAAACTTTATAAAATGTGACCACCACTTTAAGTCACATTCCCATCTATTAGAATATGTGGTGATGACATGTGTCAACATGATCCCATATTTTAATTGGAGAATATTAAATCTTAAGTATTTTCAATGAGTAGAAATTACTTTTCTAAAATAAGATAAATAAGACTAAGTCTTTATTTCATGTGATGATTGTGATGATGCTAGATCATCTAGTGTGAACCTTAGTTTGCTAAATAGAAGTAGTTAAGTATTGTTTGGTGATTGTGTACCTCGTATTCAATTATAGACGATAGTACCGACCCAGGATACGAGGAGGAGGAGTACTACCAATAAGAAGAAGAAGAAAACTTCAACCACTACACTACTCAAGGCAAGCCATCACTAATTGCAAGCTAGAAATATGCAAGCTAACACTTGCAAACTTGATAACTTAATCAAGATGCATTAGGCATGCTTTGGTTATGCAACTTTGATTATACCAATCCCAAGTTTTACTTGCAAGATTTATTCTTTTACTTTACCTTAAGTTCTTTACTTTTAGTTAGTGCTTTATGAGTATTGGAAAAATAGGATAGATACCATAAAGAGTATAAAACTAGGCCTAACTAGTTATACTTAGATGTCATTCCAAGGCATGAGATTAGAGTTGGATAGTTACACTTGATTAGCACCCTCCTTAGTAAATACCCTCAACTTTAGTGGCTAGTGCTAAGCATAAAATTTGATCACTTTAGATGGGAATACTTAGTGAAAATGATTATGAAAACCTTAGAATGAGGATTCATTCTATTGAAATGTTTTGACATGTGTTGAGAAACACAAAAGGATTTGATGATGAAAATGCTGAGGCATGAGCCTTAGCCCTTTATAAAAACTGATGGTTAGGGTCGGATGCAATACCATTCTAATTTTACCGTAAAACCACAATACCCGAATTGGGTAGGGCTTAGCTGGAAGTTTATATGCCTTAGTATGGGTTCCCTCGTGGAAAGAGGTTGAGCTGAGGCTACCTCGTGAGTGTGAATGTCCACCTATGCAGTGCCCAGGATGGCAGATGGCCATGGCTGGGAGGCCAAGCTCATAGGGAAGGTGCCTATACTAGAGTGTGTAATTGAAAGGTTATGATTGATTATCTGCATGCTAAGTATGATGATACAGGGTTATCCCTGACGGATGTATCGAATTTTGTGGTGAAAGTGTACCACCTCTGCAGAGTGTCAAACTATTCGAATAGCCGCGTCCGTGGTCATGGATAGTTGGAGTGGCCATACTGTTCCGTCGTCAGATGTTTTCAAAATGACTTGTGAATTGAACTATGACTTTGACTTGACCACAACATGGTTGTGAATATGAAAACTAGGTTCCCACTTAAGTGATTTAGAACATTAACTTAGTTTTCTTTACTTCTAAACTCAATTTTAGATAAACCTGTCCTTTTGCAAATAAACCTAGAGCTTAAGGTTCCTACTAGAACTACCTTACTTGTTAGTGATAGTTTGTGAGTACTTAAAGAGTACTCATGGCTTTGTCCCTAGCTATTCCTGTGGCCAGACTATGAGGAGGACTACCAGGATGCTGGACAGCAGGAAGTCTACGACAACTAGGATCATCTCCCATCGTCAGCATTGCCTGTGACTCTGAAGATGGAGCCCCTACTACGTTTAATTTCTGCTGCTTGATTTGTATTAAGACTGGATCATGAGATTCTTTATTTGTAAGACCTTTATTATGGTTTGTAATGGATGATGTACTGTGATATCAATCTGTTATGTCTCGCAAAAATGATAATCCTAGGATTGCGAGGTATGGCATAACAGGCATCTGGGATTAAAAATCTAGGTGTTGACATGTAATATATAGACCCCAAGACTCAACCTCTTCCTTGAGCAAGCATGTTCAGGGTACCGGATATATGGTGCCAACAATTAAGAACAAATGCAGCTAGTTTATTTGTACTCTAGTGCAAGTGGGAGACTGTTGGAAATATGCCCTAGAGACAAATAGTAATAAGGACTATTATCATATTTCATAAAGTTTATGATTAAGTTTTATATCATGCTATAATTGTATTTGGTGGAAACATCAATACACGTGTGATATATAAACAACTAGGGGTTCCCAGTAAAACTCTAGTCACTGGTTCATTGGTCAACAGATGATCAAGTTTCCTGATCATGTTGCATTTATGCTAGTTGGAAATGGAGTCAACTCATTCTAAGAATGAGATGATGAACCAATACTCAACCTAAACATCATGACCCGATAATGTCACGAAGTTCAAGTTATGATGATTAGAAATGGATCCTCTTTGACTATTCCTTAGACCGTGAGGCTATATCAATCACTGTCTCCCGAGAGTGCTTAGATAGCATCAAGCGCCACTTGGTAATACAGTGGTTATAAAGGTGTGTTCAGGTACTCGGAGGAAACCATAGAGGCAATATATGTCAAGAGCGGGATTTGTCTCTCCATGTGACGGAAAGATACTCAAGGGCCTACTCGAAGAAGTTATATCCAATAGTTGCACAACGTGTGATTTACTCACAGGGATATCACTTGTCGAAACGAGTCAAGTAGCATTGTTCGGTAACGAGATTGAACACGACATGGTGATGTCATTGATTAGATCTCGGGCAATGCAAGTATCTAGAGACAAAGGGAATAAGACACGATTGTCCCGGTTTAAACGGCGAAAGATCTTCGTGGAACACACAGGGGTCACATGGCCATCTAGGTCCCTTTGTTGATCATTGGTCCGGGAGTGTCTCGACCATGTCTGGAGTGTTCCCAAACCATAGGGTATCACGCTTAACGGTTTGATGATGCTTAGAGAGTGTTTATAGGATCGGAAGAATCACCGAAGAATAGTAGAGAGAAAACCGGAAGGGTTTCGGTAAGTCCGGAGGATGTCCGGTGTGGAGGTGGAAGGTGTTCCGTAGCCTCGGAGATTGAATAATATATGAATTAATGTTAAATATTGATTTATTCATTTATTCATAATTATTTAATAAAAGAGAAAATCAATTAAATGGTCAAAAGGCTTAATGGACCAATTCCGGAGGGAAGAGGGCCCATTAGGGAAAGGTGAGAAGGAGAAGGGCCAGAGGGGGTGGTCGGCGCCCTAGTGGGCCAGCCCCCCGTGCGGGGCCCATGGGGGTGGCCGGCGGCTCCACCCCTCCCCCAATCCTCTCCTTTAGTCCCACCCCGGGACTTTGAGGGAGGTAGTACCTCCCCTCCCCCTATATATAGTGGGGGTATTTGGCTAGATAAATACACACAATATTCAATAAAGGTTTCCTCACTTTGGGGGAGACCTCCAATTGATATTCTCTCTCTCGTGACCATGGTCCCAAGTTCGGACTGCGAACGAGAGACATCTTCACCGCGGAGTGTCGTCGTGCTGTGGAATTCGGATCCAGGAGCTCTACTTCCGCAACTGCTGCTGGATCGGGGAAGCGGGAGTCATCATCAGGCACCGGACGTGTGTAACTCCCCACGAGGTGTCACACTTGAGGCACTCAAGTCATTGGAGCCACAGGAGCACAAGGACTTCATCACGACCTTGAGGTCGGCTTCGGCTCGTCTACATCAACCACGCTCTCCTCAATGTTGACAATGCTTTTCGGTCTTCAAGGGTAGGTTCACGAAAAGCCCCTCCCGTTACTACATTACTAAGAGATAGGTCTTGACAACATTAGGGGTTCAGGGGCGTAGGGTAAAAAATTATTGTTTTCATGCGCGGAACCCCTACAATATCAAACAATACACTTTATTATTTGCCTCTAGGGCATAACTCCTGAGTCTCCCACTTGCACTAGAGTACAAATTAATCTAGTTTACAATAGGCAGGAACCTAACACCAATGGCATCCCGGTGTTGTTCGTGCTTGACTTGTATGAGAGCTTTAGTCAACGGATCTGCC
The DNA here is from genome assembly GCA_916181665.1 of Avena sativa. NCBI lineage: Eukaryota > Viridiplantae > Streptophyta > Magnoliopsida > Poales > Poaceae > Avena > Avena sativa. Next base: position 493,586,275 of record OV702290.1, on the reverse strand, counting down.
ACATCTAGATCCGTGTGCACTTTGCAAATCTTGATTTCACCTTCGTCAACGTTCTGCCGGATGACGTGAAATCATAGCTTGATGTGTTTGGCCGTGGAATGAGTTCTTGGTTCCTTTGTGTTTGCAATAGCACCCGTGTTGTCACAATAGATCGTCACAGGGTCTTGCGCACTTGTAACAACTCCCAGTTCAATGATGAAATTCCTTAGCCAAACAGCCTCATTCGCCACATCAGCAGCAACGATGTATTCCGACTCCATTGTAGATTGTGCAACTACCGGTTGCTTCCTGCTCTTCCAGCTTACCGCCCCACCATTCACCAAAAACACAAATCCCGTCTGAGACTTCGAGTCATCAGGATCTAAGTGCCAGCTCGCATCCACGTAACCAGTTACGTTTAGAGCTTCATCATTACCTCCATAGACTAGGACCATATCATTTGTTCTCCTGAGATACCTTAGGATATTTTTCATAGTTGTCTAGTGATCCATTCCTGGATTACTTTGGTATCGGCTCGCCAAATTGGGAACCAATGCCACATCAGGTCGAGTATTTAGCATTGCATACATGATAGATCCTATGGCTGAGGCATAGGGGATGTAAGACATCCTTTCTCTATCAGCATCCATTACCGGACATTGAGATAAACTCAGTATGCTACCTTTTGTTATAGGTGCCAAACCTCTTTTGGCATCCTCCATTTTGAACCTCTTCAAAATCTTCTCAAGGTAAGTACTTTGACTTAATGCAATCAGGCGTCTTGATCTATCTCTATAGATTTTGATGCCTAATATCCATGCAGCTTCACCTAAGTCCTTCATGGAAAATTGACTACTCAAATATGCTTTCACGCTTTTCATAAGTTCCACATCGTTTCTTGATACCTTCGATCCAGATTACGGATGTAGTATAGCTTCTTTTTCCCTAGTAGACCTAGGTTATCAAATCCTCGGGAAGCGAATGCGTAGTGAAGTTACTTTAACGGGCCTTCAGGAGTTTTAGAATTCCTTTTGTGTTTTTATCGGACAAATAGCTTGCATCTTTTCATTGTTGTTGATGATGGAGAGAGAGGCCTAGGGTGTTCGGTTTCACCTGTAGCTGTGCAAAACATCTGCTGGAAACAAAAGATAGAAATAAAGTATGCGTTTACTTGTTAGAGCAAGATAAATTATATGTGGGCAGTGCATCCATAATTGTTATTGCCTCCGCAACCACTTATAGCAATAACCTACTAGTCTCATCCATGGAAGAAAGAGAACTAATGATATGCATAGTGATGTCACCGTTAATCCCAAGCAAACCCCTCACATACAGCCGTACTACCCCTTTTGTCACTGGGGTTCCCAACCTGCAGATCAGTCATCATTCATATTCCCTATACCTGGCTCAACCCTCAGGGTCTTGGGTACCTGACAAGTCCTTGGATTGAGGCAAGAGAGGATACAATAATCATCATGTCATACAAACTAATACACGATCCCATCTATGATAAATAACACGCACAATTGCTACATGGCTAGGCCGAAGCCCTTAGCCCAAGGAGAATTACTCACACATAGAGATGAGATCAACAATCACAAACATTGTAATGAAAATCATAAGATTGATAGCAATAGTCTTACAATGTTGCCAATCGGAGATTGCCTCCGTTTTATGGCTCCTGGTTCCTTATGGTTGTTGGAAATCTCGTATCTTTGACTTTAATGTAGTGATTCCCTCCTTTAAATGACATTATCTGCGTAGGAAAATATAAAAGAAAGGATTGCATACCCCTCTGAATATTAGCATTAGTGGCAGGGTTTAGAGAGATATTTCATCAAGAATATGAGTAATGTTGAGTTTAAATGTGGACGTAGATGGCTATATTTCAGAGCCATCATTTCCCATAAGTAATATGTCATACACATATACTACTAGGAAAACCACTGAGCTCCCACTCACTTTCTTGTAAACACAGAACTCTTGTTGATTTTGGACAAATCCAAAACTCTTGATCACTTGATCAAAACGTTGGTTCCAGCTCCGAGATACTTCCTTCAGTCCATAAATGGATCACTGAAGTTTGCATACCTTCCTAGCATCCTTAGGATCAACAAAACCTTTCGGTTGCATCATATACAACTCTTCATCAATGTGACCATTGAGGAATGCGGTCTTAACATCCATCTGCCAAATTTCATAGTCGAAATGAGAAACAATTGCTAGTAAAATATGGACAACCTTAAGCATCACTACGAGAGAGTAAGTCTCATCATAGTCGACTGCTTGAATTTGTCGAAACCCCTTTGCGACAAGTCGAGCTTTGTGAATGGTCACATTACCATCCGCATCTGTCTTTTTCTTAAAGATCCATTTATTTTCCACGGCCTTGCGACCTTCCGGAAGATCTACCAAGGTCCAAACTTGGTTTTCATACATGGGTCCTATTTCGGATTTCATGGCTTCTAGCCATTTTTCAGAGTTAGCACTATCCATAGCTTCTTTGTAGTTGGCAAGTTCTTCATGTTCATCTAGGATATCAAACATCACAGGGCTATTGTACCAATCAGGAGTGGCATGAACTCTTGTAGACTTGCAAACCGCAGGAGTTTCGATGTTGTTGTTTTGATCATCATTATGGCACTCTTCTTCCATGTTGTAGAGCGATTTCGGAACAGCTTCCGTTGTGCTACTCGGAATTTGGAGAGAAGGGTCAACAATTTCATCTAACTCAATTTTCCTTCCACTAACTCCTTTAGCGAGAAACTCTTTCTCGAGAAAGGTGTCGGCTTTTGCGACAAACGTTTTGCCTTCGGCCTAGTTGTAGAAAGTATACCCAATAGTTTCCCTTGGGTATCCCACAAAGATACATTTTTTTGATTTGGGTTCGAGTTTGTCAGGCTGTAGTTTCTTGACGTAAGCCTCACATCCCCAAACTTTCAGAAATGACAACATTGGCTTCTTGCCATACCATATATCATATGGGGTTGTCTCCACGGATTTGGACGGTGCTCGGTTTAAAATAAAAGCGGCGGTTTCTAACGCATATCCCCAAAATGATACAGACAAATCAGTCAAAGACATCATGGACCGCACACTATCTAACAGAGTACGGTTACGTTGTTCCGACACACCATTATGTTGTGGTGTTCCGGTTGGCATAAGTTGTGGGATAATCCCACAGTCCTTTAAGTGCATGTTAAACTCATAACTCAAATACTCACCTCCCCGATCAGATCGAAGATGCTTGATTCTCTTGTTAAGTTGATTCTCTACTTCCTTCTGAAATTCTTTGAACTTTTCAAAGGTTTCAGACTTGTGTTTCATTAAGTAGATATATCCATATCTACTCAAATCGTTAGTAAAGGTAACAAAATAACGATAACCATTGCACGTTGAGACACTCATTGGTCCACATACATCTGTATGTATGATTTCCAGTAGGTCCGCAACTCTCTCCATTGTGCCAGAGAAGGGTGTCCTAGCCATCTTGCCCATAAGGCATGGCTCACATGTATCAAGATATTCGAATTCTAATGATCCAAGAAGTCCTTATGAATGAAGCTTCTTCATGCGCTTCATGCCAATGTGACCAAGACGGCAATGCCACATAAACATGGAATTATCATCATTATGCTTACAACATTTAGCATCAATATTATGGATGTGAGTATTGCAATCAAGATCTAGTAAGAATAAACCATTACTCATAGGCGCATGAACATAGAAAACGTCATCCATATAAATAGAACAACCATTTGTTCCAGATTTTAATGAATAACGATCTTGCAACAAGCAAGATCCACTTACAATATTCATACTCAATGCGGGTACATAGTAGCATTTATTCAAAACTAGAATTAGTCCTGACGGCAGATGTATAGATAATGTGTCGATGGCCACCACATCGACTTTCATGCCATTGCCGACGCGCATCATCACCTCATCCTTCCCCAGCCGCCTCTTTCTCCGCAGCTCCTGCTGAGAGTTACATATGTGAGCAACAGAACCAATATCAAATACCCAGGTGTTGCTCCTGGCGTTGGTAAGGAACACATATATAACATGTATATCACATAAACCTTTGTCTTTGGCAGCTATCTTGCTGGCTTTCTTGTCCTTAATGTACTTGGGGCAATAGCGTTTCTAGTGCCCGTCCCCTTTGCAGTAATAGCACGTCGTTCCGGACCTAGGGCCGGGCCTATTAGCCTTAGAGGTATTGGCAGCTGGTTTACCATCCTTCTTTGGCTTATTGCCCTTGCCCTTTTGCTCCGACCTTTTAAAGTTAGTGGTCTTATTGACCATCAACACCGTGTGCTCTTTCTTGATTTCTACCTCAGCAGTTTTGATCATGGGCAACACTTCAGCAAGGGTCTTAGTCATCCCTTGCATGTTGTAGTTCATCACAAAGCTCTTGTAGCTAGGGGCAGCGAGTGCAACACCCTATCAATCGCAAGCTCTTCCGGGATTTTGCAATCCAGAGCATTCAAGCGCTTAACGTAGCCAGACATTTTGACTACGTGCTCACTAATACTGCTGTGCTCTTCCATCTTGGCAGAGAAGAAGAGCTCGGAAGCATCATACCTCTCTACACGAGCCTGTGGAGCAAAGACAGCCTTGAGATCTTCAATGATCTCAAAATCATTCATCTTCTCAAAACGCTTTTGAAGCTCTGGCTCCATGGCATAGAGCATTCCACTTTGGATGAGGGAGAAATCATCCGCCTTGGACTGCCAGACATTCTTTTCGCCCTAAGAGGCGAAATCTGCAGGCTTAGCTGGAAGCTCAGCCTCGACATAAGTCAACTTGTAGGGGACTAAGAGGATCCTAAGATTGCGGAACCATGCGGTGAAGTTGGTTCCATCAGTTTTCAGCTTGTCCTTCTCGAGGAAAGTGCTAAGTTTGAAGGTGGGTGGGCGAGACATCTACAAAGGATTTGCAAAGTGTTTAGACCATGTTCATAATAACGAGTTCAAGTTTTAATTCATGTGCCTAAACTAAAACAAAATAACTCCCACTCAAACGAACACCCCTCTATTCATTTCAGTGATCACATGATCCCAATCCGTTGCACCTCCCCCGATCGTGACGGCCATCAGTGCAGTTTCAAAGGTGGACATTCCCCAATGTCGATCACATCAACCATGTGATTCATGCTCGACCTTTCGATCTCTTGTATTCCGAGGCCATGTCTACACATGCTAGGCTTGCTAGTTCTAACTTGTGTGTAATTGCAGTGCAACATGGCTTACACCCATGATACGTCCATTTTGCATCACTATTCTATATCATAATTCACTGTTATTCATTGATATATTTCATATTAAGAGAGGATACTTATGTTATTTCATCTATTTATGCATGGTTGATGACGTTTGGAGCATGGACCGCTGCAGTCGGGATTCTGATGGAAAAGGTGTTGTTTGGAGGCAAAATTCGCGAAGATCAGAAAATCCAAGAAAATACATGGAAAATCCTATTTTTCCCAGAAGACGAAGAAAGCCAGAAGGGGAGTGGAGATGGGCCACGGGGGGCGCACACCACCCCTGGCGTGGGCCACCCCAGGCCGCGCCACCAGGTGGTGTGGCCGCCCTGGTCCACTCCAGCCTCTCCCCTCTGGCGTATATTATCCTCCCGAAACCCTAAGACTAAGGGAGCAACCACAAAAAGATTCCCCCGCTTTTGTGGGGCGGAAAACACCGAGAGAGAAAGATCTCTCCGGCAGACAGAATTCTGCCGAGGGAATTCCTTCCCGGAGAGGGGAGATCGTCGCCATCAACACCACCATTAAGCTGGACTTCATCAGGATCATCATCATCATCACCACCATCATCTCCACCAACACCATCATCACCACCTCATACCATTGTAAATTGGGTTGAATCTTGCATAGTTCTTAGGGAAACTTTCCCGGTGTTGATTACTCCTTATAGTTGATGCTATTGGGTGAACCATTGAATTATTTTTTATGTTCACATTGTTACATATCATTATATCATATCTGATCATGATCCATATGATGTCTTGTGAGTAGTTCGTTTTGTTCTTGAGGACATGGGAGAAGTCATGTTGTTAGTAGTGGAATTGTGTTGAGAAAGATTCAATAGTTTGATATTTAAGTTGTGGTGTACTTCTTCTAGTGGTGTCATGTGAACGTCGACCACATGACACTTCACCTATATGGGCCTAGGGGAATGCATTGTGTATTTGGCTACTAATTGCAGGGGTTGCCGGAGTGACAGAAACCTGAACCCCCGTTAGAAAACCATTACACAAGGGATGTCAGGGTCTTAGAGTTTAAAGTTGTGGTTAGGTTTCCACCTTAATTACTTTCTTGTACTTGCAGATGCTTGCAAGGGGTATAATCACAAGTATGTATTAGTCCTAGGAAGGTCGGTACATTAGCACTGGTTCACCCACACAACACTTAGCAAACTAAAGAAGATTAATCAACTACATGAAGCGAAAGCACTTGACGATATTCCCATGTGTCCTCGAGAACGTTTGGTCATCTTAAGTAATACAACCGGCTTGTCCTTTGCTAAAGAAAGGATTGGGCCACTTGATGCATTTATTCTTATTGTCTTTTATTTACTCGTACTTTATTTACCTGCATTATCAAAAACCCCTAAAAATCAGTTTGCTAAGTATTTATAGAGAATTCTTGCTCCTAGCCATTCGCCAGCACCTTCTACTCCTTGTTGGGTTCGACACTCTTACTTATCGAAATACTGCGATACACCCCCTATACTTGTGGGTCATCAAGACTATTTTCTGGTGCCGTTGTCGGGGAGTGAAGCGCAATTGGAGAGTGCAACTGGTAAAGGAAACTTCTACTGTGAGTATTGTTTATTTATGTTAGTTGCTTTATTTTCAATATGGATAATTTGCTGAGTTTCTTATTTCGTAATGCTACTACCACTGCTAGGGTAGTAGATGAACCACCACCTGCTGAGAATGATACTTTTAAAATACCTACAAGAATTATTGATCATGTTATGGATAACTAGTATGTTGGAGATGGAATTGTCCATCCCGGTGATCATTTGCTCTTTATACACGAATTATGCGGGTTGTTTAAGTGTGCAGGTATTACCATAGATCAAGTCAATAAGAAGTTATTCTCCTTATCGCTGAAAGAAAGAGCTGAGGAATGGTATAAGCTGTTGAAGAATGGCCAATCTCTTGAATGGGAGGAAATAGTACCTATCTTTTATTCAAAGTTTTATCCTCCTAGTGAGATTCATAAAGATCGGAATCAAATATACAACTTTTGGCCTCTTGATGGAGAGAGTACAGCTCAAGCTTGGGGGAGATTGAAGTTACTAATGCTCAAATGTCCCATTCATGAGCTCCCCAAAAATATTATTATCAATAACTTTTATGCAAGGCTTTCTCTTCATGATAAGGATTTATTGGATGCCTCTTGTGCTGGATCATTTACACGCATGGAAGAAGAAGCTAAATGGGATCTTCTAGGCCGTATTCAAGACAATGCTGAAGCATGGGAGAATGACAAAGGAAGAAAGTCAGGTATAAATTATGATTATGAATGCATTGAATCTTTTATGGGAACTGATGACTTTCAAAATATTAAAAATGCTTATGGTCTAGACTCTCAAGCTATTGCAACTTATTTTAAGGCTTTTGCTTCCTATATTGAAGTTCCTAAAAAGAACTGGAATAAGTATCATGAACCATATAAAGATGTTGCTAAGTGTGTTCCTGCAAGAAATACTGAAGTTTATACTGCTAATCATGTTTTACCTGAACCTTACATTGAGAAACTGCCTTTCCTAGTTAAGATAGAGGAACATTCTATGATAGCTAGTATGGTTAATGAAAGTAGAAATAAAGTTGTTGAACTTGATGAACAAAATGATGAACCTATAATAGCAAATGTGAAAGACTTTGTCACTAAATATGTACAAGAGGGACACACTATCCTTTGTAAGGATACCTCTAATATTGTTTCACAAAGTAGTGTTATGAGAGCTAGTGTCCCTATGTTTTCTGTTAGGATAAGTGATCATTGCTACAATGGTTCTTGTGATAGCTATATCATTAAATTTATGCATGATACTGAAAGTTATTATGAGAGAGGGAAGACTGTTCTTATGCGTCTCAATAATATCAAGTTTCCTCGTTTTATGCTTAAAGTCTTTATGTTGCACTTGTTTTGCCTTCCTATGCTTGTAGCCTCTGGTTTCAACAACTTGTTTGTTTAGTAAATTACCTTGCATAGGAAGTGGGTTAGACTTAAACATGTATATTTTTGCTTCTTGATGCTCTCTTTTACTTCAATTCGTATCTTATGTGAGCTTCATTGAAATTGTCATGCCCATCTTAATGGCTATAAAGAAAGAGCTTTTTGGGAGACAACCCTATTTATTTTTCTTTCAGTTTGTTTTTGTTTCTTTGAGTCTTGGAAGTTATTACTCTGGTAATAACCTCTCCCTATCCTTTTTTGTTTGGTTTTTGTGTCAATATCAACCTCTAATGAGAGAGAAGTAAGATTTGGGGAAGTTGCTGTCCTGAAATAGATTTTTGTGCTTCACCGTAAAAATCCGTGAGAGATCTATGTATGTCGGATTGATATGTAATTTTTTGTGATTATGAACCAGGTTGTTGTTCAACTTTACTTAGTTTTGCACTTTTTTATTTGAGAAACAGAAAATTTTCGAAAAAATTGATCTTTACCTTTTGGTCTGCTTTGACAGATTTTGCCACTCTTGCATTTGCTTCTTTAAATCGATTTCCTTTTTGAATTCTTTTTGGGTTTTCGGAAGGAGTTGCTACAGTAGCTTATGGTTTGATGGATTTCAGTTGAAATTGGACTTAAAAGGTCTATTACCTCGCTTACACTAATGTTGCTAATGAGAATTGTGTGAAAGAAATTTCCAGGTTATTGTAGAGAATGGTGTAATAAGAAAGTGAAAGGTTTCATGACTCGAGAAGTATGAGTGTGAAGATGAAGATATTGATGTTATTCAAGTGGTAACTCCGGAAAAAATTGTCAAAGACCAAATTCAGAGACCTGCAATGTCTGTTTTTGAATAGGTAACAGTTCTGGTAAGAAAAGTTCCGTGAAAATTCTGTCTAGGTATATTTTTGGAGTTTTTATCCAACAAGGAAAGCTACAAAACGAAAGAGGGACGGAAACGGAGCCAGGGTGGCTCACACCAACCCCTGGCACGGGCCCCCCTAGCCGTGCCAGCAGGTGGTGTGGCCACCTCGGACTCCGTCTCTGACCCGTTTTCTTCGAGTACCTTCCTTTTGTTGTAAAACTTCGTAATATATAATCCCCCGGATCCCCCGAGGTTCATATATCATGTTCTTGTTGTGTTTTCGTTTTGATCTGTTTCTGCCAGGAACTATTCTTGAAAGTTAGAAGCACAATGGTGTCTGCCAAGGATAAGGGAAAGGAGCCTATGGAGGTAGATCACCAAGACCCCAGGCAGGAGAAGGAGATCAAGACTGAAGATGAAGAGGAGGCAAAGCAAAGACAACATCCGCACACCGGCACTACCATTGCAAGCATTGGAGTGTTGGCAAAACCTGCCAGGATCAGAAGGACTGCACGGATGTCAACTGGAGGGAAACCTCCGCGTCACTATTTGGCTCCACAGTCACTTCCTCCACGCACCAAGAATCCTTTCCATACCCTTATCCATGAGCATCAATACCAGAATATGCCCAAGGCGAAACTACCCTCCAATTGGGATTTGCCTCGTTCTAGCTATGTAGGAAAAGAAGACTTCAAGGAGGAAGAGTGGGGAAAGAATCACAAGATCTGGAATTCGCAACCCGACATGATCATGAGCCGCATTGAGCAAAACTCACAGTTGATTCGTAATCTCACCTTCGAGATTGAGGACTTGGGGAAACTAATCAAAGAGCTCATCGAGAGAACACCACCACCACCAAAGGAGTAATTCGTCATCAGGTTTTGGCATCCCCTTGGTTTGTTCCAAGCTTGGGGGAGTGACGCGGTATCACATCACTATCTTCTATCTTTTTACCTTTTTAGTAGAGTCATATCATGAATAGAGAAGTTATTATGTAGGATGGTTTGCATTATGGAAGTGTCCCCCCTCTTGTTAGATATCTATGTGTCCCTTGGTGTGAGTTGCCGTTATGGATTATTAATGCGAAGTTCTATCATTCACTCTCTTGCATATCTTATTTTAGTTTTCAATTCATGGTTATATGATTGATCTTGTCATTAGTATTGGTATCACTTTGGGATCATTGAGTTAATTTAGTTGGTTTTGGCAAACCTGGCTCGGTCAATAGCAATTTTGACAATTGAATGAAAAAGATAAAAGTACTCTAAAGAAATATAATTTCATCATCTTTCTTTCTTGATTTGCTCATAAGTTTAGTATTCTCTAGTTAAGATTCTTTTGTGCTTCCAAGGAAGATTGCATGTTTATTTTTATCACTTATATGTTTGTTTGTTTCCTTCAACTCTTATGCTTGCTACCCAGCCTTGCTAGCCAAAAACCTGTACTGAGAGGGAATGCTTCTCGTGCATCCAATCCTTAAACCAAAACCTATGACATTTGTGTCCACCATACCTACCCACTAGCACTATTGCTATTCCAAGTAAATTCATGTTTTTATCTACCTTCCAAATTAAACTTGTTATGAGAAAATTAGTGATTAAAGCTCTCATGAACTTGATGGCACACTTTACTTTCTTGCACTTAATAAACTTGAACCATTGTGTCCATATTTGTTGTGTATATGCTTGCGCTTTATAAGTTGAAGTTAGCAGAACCATGTATCATGGGGAACGCTTTCAACATTGCACTTCTTATTCCGTTGATATCATGATTCTTTTGCTTATGGATCCCGGCGGTGTGAAATAAAAGGGGAACTTGTAAGATCATGGAACTTGTAAGATCTTACACATACAAACTCCATGATCTTACAAGTTCCCCTTTTATTTCACACCGTCGGGATCCATAAGCAAAAGAATCATGATATCAACGGAATATAGGTGCAATGTTGAAAGCGTTCCCCATGATACATGGTTCTGCTAACTTCAACTTATAAAGCGCAAGAATATACGCAACAAAGATGGACACAATGGTTCAAGTTTATTAAGTGCAAGAAAAGTAAAGTGTGCCATCAAGTTCGTGAGAGCTTTAATCACTAGTTTTCACATAACAAGTTTAATTCAGAAGGTAGATAAAAACATGAATATACTTGGAATAGAAAATGCTAATAGGTAGGTATGGTGGGCTCTTTGGAATAACTTGGTTTTATTTGGAGTTGGATGCATGAGTGGAACTCATACTTCATATGGAGGCTAGCAAAAGACTGGGAGCGACCAACTAAGAGAGCAATAATGGCCATAATCATGCAAAGCGACAAAACATTATTAATTAAAGCATAAAGTGATATTACAAGTCGAAAACTAAATGATCATAGAGGCTATGGTGACTTGGTATAGTCTTCACATGGTGTGAGCATGCGCCAAGTCAACCCAAATAAAGCATCAAAGGAGAATACCACAATATTATGCTTTTATATGCTAAAACAACACATGATTCTTTCAAGGCACATTAAGAAATCTCAATTGTTTGTAACAAGTCATGCTACAGCAATATTCACTAAGCATAAAGCCAAAAAAATATCAAGCATGACATGATAAAGTCTAAGTCATAGTCAAAACAAGCTCCTTTTATACCACTTAAGCATGAACTTTCCTACTCTTTTCCAATCCAAATCAACCTATTTGAAACTATGTATGAATGCGGGGGTCTAACCAATTTATTTAAGTAAACCAAGCAAACAAAAACTAAGAACGAAAACGAAGACGCTCCAAGAACAACACAATTGTGCATGAAATAATAAAAATAAAGTGTTTGGAAGAAACCTGAGATTTTTATTGATGAAGAAGGGGATGCCTTGGGCATCCCCAAGCTTTGACACTTGTACTTATTGTATATTTCTTGGGGTGACACGGGGTGGCATCCCCAAGATTGATCTTTAGTCCATTCTTTATCTCATTACATCATTCTTTCCCTACATCTGAAATTTTTCCTTCATACAAAACTTCACACAATCATTATTAGCAACATTAGTGTACTCAAGATAATAAGTCTTTGGGTTCAGTTTCAACACAAATAAAACTTCCATTAAAACAAAAGCTACTGTAGTACTTCCCCCAAAAGCTCAATTCCCCAAAAAGAACCCAAAATGGAATCAACAGGAAGCAAATGCAAATAATGGCAGAAATCTGTCAAAACAGACCAGTAGGTAAAAACCAATTTTTTCGAAGACCTTTTGTTGCTCAAATCGAAAAGTGTTGAACTAACGAAAGTTGGATAACAACCTGGGTCAGAAGAACAAAAAATCACAGCTCAAACCTACATACAGAAATTTTACACGAATTTTTACAGCGAAGCACAAAAATCTGTTTCGGGACAGCAACTTTTCCAAGTCTTACTTCTCTCTCATTAGAGGTTACTCTTGGCACAAAAGGCAAATAAAAAGGATAAGGAGAGTTTATTACTGAATCAATAACTTCCAAGACTCATCTAAAACTTTTGGGTTATCTCCCAATTCGTACTTTTCTTTAACGCCTTTAAGTTAGGCATAAGAAGCAAAAAAAGAATCAAGTATTCTCAAATGAAGAAGCATTAAGAGAAAATTTTGTTTTAATAGGAGAGGCAAAAGGAATTTTCTCTCTCTTCTTAGGGAAGTGTTCTATACCTTTCTTGAGTGGGAGTTGATATTTAATGGTGCCTTCTTTCATATCAATAATGGCACCAACAGTTCTAAGAAAAGGTCTTCCCAAAGTAATAGGACAAGAAGCATTGCATTCAACATCCAAAACATAGAAATCAACGGGGAAATAAGCATTGTTAACCATAATAATAACATCATTAATACTCCCCATGAGTTTCTTTTTAGCATTATCATCAAGTGGGACATTTAAATAGCAATCTTCCAATGGTGGTAAATCAAGCATTTCATAAATCTTTCTAGGCATAATAGAAACACTACTATCAAGATCACATAAAGCTTTGAGATCAAAATCATTCACTTTCATATTAATGATGGGTTCCCAACCATCCTCTACTTTCATAGGAATAGAAGCTTTATGTTTCATCTTTTCTTCTTTAATTTTTATGAGAGCATTAGCAATGTGTTTTGTAAAGGTCATATTCATAGCACTAGCATTAGGACTTTTAGCAAGCTTTTGTAGGAACATAATAACTTCAGAGATGTTGCAACCATCAAGATCAAAATCATAATTATCATCTAAAGTAGTAGAGCTATTGTTTCCCATATTTCGAAGAATTTCAGCATTTTTATTAGAAAAGGTTCCATTGGGTTTACTAGCTTCAACATTAGTGGTAGTGATAGTAGAAATACTAATTTTTCTAGCAATTTCATCTTCTCTTTCCCACTTAGCATTCAATTCAGCTAATAGTCTAACATTTTCATCAATTCTAACTTGTATGGCATTAGTAGTAGCAAAGGGATTCTCAATAGTTTTAGGTTTAGCAGCCATTTTATTAAAAGAAGATTGTGCTTCAGCCAATGATGCTATATTTCTTTCAACATTAGAGAGTTTTTCCTCAATAGTTTTATTGAAAGCAGTTTGTTTACTAATAAAATCTTTAAGCATAACTTCAAGCTCAGAGGGTGCACTCCTATTATTTTTGTAGGAATTTCCATAAGCATTACCGTTATTGGGAGGATATGGCCTATAGTTATTATTACCAAAATTATTCTTGTAGGCATTGTTGCTAAAATTATTATTTCTTATAAAGTTCACATCAACTTGCTCTTCTCGAGCAACCAAAGAGGCTAAGGGAACATGGTTTGGATCAACATGAGCTTTCCCATTAACAAGCATAGACATAATAACATCAATTTTATCACTCAAGGAGGAGGTTTCTTCAACAAAATTTACCTTCTTACCTTATGGAGCTCTCTCGGTATGCCATTCAGGATAGTTAACCATCATATTATCCAAAAGCTTTGTTGCAGCACCCAAAGTAATGGTCATAAAGGTACCTCCAGCAGCAGAATCTAGTAGATTTATTGAAGAATAATTCAGTCCTGCAAAAAAGGTTTGGATAATCATCCAAGCAGTTAGTCCATGAGTGGAACAATTCTTTACCAAAGATTTCATTCTTTCCCAAGCTTGAGCAACATATTCATTATCAGATTGTTTAAATTTCATTATTTCACTTCTCGTAGATATAATCTTAGCAGGAGGATAGTATTTTCCAATGAAAGCATCTTTGCATTTAGTCCAAGAATCAATACTATTTCTGGTTAGGGATTGCAACCATTCTTTAGCTTTTCCTCTCAAAGAGAAAGGAAACAATTTAAGCTTAATAATATCTCCATCTATATCCCTATGCTTTTGCATCTCACAAAGTTCAACAAAGTTATTTAGATGAGCAGCAGCATCTTCAGTACCAATACTAGAAAATTGTTCTCTCATAACAAGATTGAGTAAAGCAGGTTTAATTTCAAAGAAACTAGCTTTGGGAACAGGTGGAGCAATAGGCGTGCACATGAAATCATTGTTGTTGGTGCTAGTGAAGTCACACAACTTAGTGTTTTCAAGATTAGTCATTTTTTGTGTTTTTAATAAAGAAAGTAAACTAGTACAACTTTTTTGTGTTTTTGATAAAGAAACAAGCAAACAAAGCAGAAATAAACTAAGCAAAACAAAAATAACAAAGTAGAGAGATTGGTTATGAGGGACTCCCCTTGTGAAGATGTCCTTGACTCCCCGGCAACGGCGCCATAAAAATAGCTTGATGGCCCAAAATATATCGAGCTCGTTGGGGAACCCCAAGAGTAAGGTATGATGAGCACAACAACAAGTTTTCCCTCAGTTATGAAACCAAGGTTATCGAACCAGTAGGAGCAAGGAAACACCTCCAAGGTGTTGTTTCCAACTTGGAATCCTACAGAACACAACCACATAAATTTGCCCCCAACTTACAGTGAGGTTGTCAATCTCACCGGTTTTGCTGAAAACAAAAGATTAAACGTATTGTGTGGAAGATAGTAATAGCTTGCAGAAAGTAAATAGAAAATAGTAAATAGCTTGTAGATTGATGGTAAAAGAAAGGACCGGGATCCATAGTGAAAAAAACACTAGTGGTGATTCTCCTTAAGATAGATGACATGTTGGGTGAACAAATTATAGCGAGGCAATTGACAAACAACGAGAAAGCATACATGCATATACTAATCATCTTGACTCCTATGAGATTTGATTGGGCATTACAACATTATACATAGACCATAATCCAACTGCATCTATGACTAATAATCCACCTTCAGGTTATCATCCGAACCCCCTCCAGTATTAAGTTGCAAGCAACAGATAATTGCATTAAGCATTGCGTGTAAAGTAAACAATACGATTGTTCGATGAACAAATGATTGTTGTTTTCTCCCTAGTAGCAACAGCACATCTAGTACCTTAGAGATTTCTGTCACTTCCCTAGATTACTAGAGGCATGAACCCACTATCGAGCATAAATACTCCCTCTTGGAGTTGCTAGCATCTACTCCGCCAAGATAGCTATTAACAACGGAGAGCATGGAAGATCACAAATAAAAAGACATGATAGAATCAATAATCAATCTGAAATAGCATCTCAATATCCATCGGATCCCCGCAAACACAACATGTATGATTACAAATAGATGATCTTGATCATGAATGGAGCTCACAAGATTTAAACATGATAGCACAAAGGATAAGAACCAACCATTTAGCTACTACATGGACCTGTAGTCTAGGGATGAACTACTCACGCATCACACCGGAGGCAGGCATGGTGATGAAGAAGGCCTCCAGGGTGAATTCTCCCCTCCGGCAGGGTGCCAGGAAGAGCTTCAGATCCCTCCCGGTCTAGGGATGGAAATGGTGGTGGCTACAGACTCTTTTGTGGAATTTTCATCGGGTACTTAGGGTTTCTGTATCGGAGGCAATATATAGGCAAAAGGGGAGGCCGAGGGGTTCCCTAGGCGGCCACACCACCCCCTAGCGCGGGCCAGGTGGTGTGGCCGGCCTCTGGCCCCTCTCCGTCTCGTCTTCTGGCTCCATGTCCCCCTCGGTGAAATATTGAATTTGGCTTTCATCTCGTCCAATTACGAGAATATTCATTTTCTGACTTTCCTGGAACCAAAAATAGCAGAAAACAGGCAGCTGGCACTGTGGCATCTTGTTAATAGGTTAGTCCAAGAAAGTGTATAAAAATACTCCAAAGTGTGGACAAAACATAAGAAAGTAGATATAAAACAAGCATGGAACATCAAAAATTATAGATATGTTAGCAACGTATCACCGAGCAGCTCCAAGCACCCCAAGTGTGGTGCCTCCGAAGTACTACACACATCCGGTGTAGGCGGTATCTCCCGGGCTCTGATCCAGCTGAGCAGCGGAAGAAGAAGATGTTGGACCAAAGAACACACGACGGTAGTGTGAAGGTGGAGAACTCAAATCCCTCGAAGTCCTCCCCAGTATTACGGAGAAGTCCTCAAAGGAAAATGAGAGAGAGAATGAGAGAATTGGATGCCTCTAGAGGGGTTGGGGAGACCCTTATATATAGTAGGAGGGGGCGCACCACCCAGGGGCCAGGCGGTGTGGGACTAATGCCCACACCCGTCGGCCACCTAGGGGCAGCCGTCGGCCCTAGGTGGGCCCAACTTGGGCAGCCCACTAGGCCTAGGTCGGCTGGCCCCCTCTCCCTAGGCGCCTTGCCCCTTGGGCCTCCCCTCCGGGTGAGGTCCATTAGCATTGGCTGCCTTTATAATAAAATAAAATATATATTTAATATTAATTCTCCAATTAACATTCAAATACACATATTATTATATTCCTTTACACTAGAACTCCTTCCGGACCCCTTCCGATCACCATTGGATATTACCCGGAACTATTCCGGTTTCTCTCTCTCTCTATTTCTCCTATGGTACCTCATA
Source organism: Avena sativa (assembly GCA_916181665.1). NCBI lineage: Eukaryota > Viridiplantae > Streptophyta > Magnoliopsida > Poales > Poaceae > Avena > Avena sativa. Next base: position 493,569,316 of record OV702290.1, on the reverse strand, counting down.
TATCCCTAAGCACCCCCACCCTTAAGAATGACATCCTTCGGTTCGGGAACACTCCGGACATGATTGAGAATCCTCTCATATCAGTGATCATTAGTGGGACCTGGATGCCCATCATGACCCCCATGCATTCCACGAATCTTATTGCTTGAACCATGAATAGTTGTTTCCCATTCCCTTTGCCACTTGATACCTAGTTCATCTGAGACTTGATCTTTGGTATCTCCATACCTTAGTTCGATCTCTTTACCGATGAACTTGTTTACTCGTTCACATGTCGTTGCATTCCGTGACCCGGTCACATGCTTGCAAGATTCGTTAATGCAACGTCACCGAGATGGCCACATATGTATCTATCTGTTACATGGACTAGCAAATCCTGGTCTTAATATGTACTCCTCTACACGCCCCTTTGGGAAACTTGAGTGGCACCTTTTCAATCACCCAGTCACGGTATGATACTTGATAACCATCTAAGCTCCCTCCAAAAAGGTGATTTGCATTATCTCATAGTCTAAGGATCAGGTTGCGAGGTTTCATGTGTTTATCATCAATGGTGAACTTTGTAACTAGATCTCATTGAGATACAACTATCGGATGTTTGTCTATCACATCATTCAACCCATGACGTGACTTCATTGTTAATTGGCATAAATGCCCATGATCTTGAAACCCAGATCATCCTCATGACCAATGAACTAGTTCGCTAGAGGTAACTAGAGACACGGTTTGTTCACATACCACACGTGTATTAATGTTTCGTATTAATACAGTTATAGCACAATATGAAATGTATTATGAACATACAGGAGATATATCAAACAATACACTTTATTATTTATCTCTAGGGCATAACTCCTTCAGGAGGAGCCAACTTACTAGCGCAGTAGTAAAACAAAACATGTAGGTAATAATGCAATTTATAAGGAGATACAAAACAGGTATATATCAAGGATTAGGACAAGTATCGAAATTCAGGAAGGGTGGCTTGCCTGTGGTCAGCAATAATATGTCCCTGAACTTCTTAGAATACCAATAATCATAATAAGATGATCCCTTCTTCTCGACGTTAACACAATCGCAACTATCATCATCACGAGGCATACATGCAAACAAGCAAGATACCACAATCAACACAAGACAAACAATCACAAGTACAATACAACAAGCAAGTAGACAAAGCATAGATATTCTTTACTAGGTTGGGAAGATTGGAGTTTAGGGCAATTGGAAATAGCTTATTTGGATTTCTATAATTTATTTTATGCTTTAATTGCCCAAAAACTACTACTTAACTAAAGGTTTTGTACCAAGGCCAGGTTCTTTATGATATCAGTGTACAAAATTGGTATCAAAAGATAGGTATTGACATAAAAAAGGCACGAGAAGTGGTTTCACTATTTTATCACTTTTCTTTATTTAATTATGGATTTTCTAGTGAAATAAACCTTTGTTTTGGTGAATAAATCACCAAAAAAGATCTTTAACTCCAAAAATTATTCCTATTAGTGTTAGGAGGGCATTGGAGTACTGGTTCACTAGGAGTTGGATTCACTTCAAAATAATTACTAGAATGCCCTTGGGAAAATCCCAAAGTCAATTCTGCAAGCATTTTGTCATTTTACCAGATTAAATCTAGTGGCTCTTTCCGTATTAAACCAAGGAAAAGAGATAGGAATTACAAATACATTTATGTAGAAATTGGATTCATAATATTTTAAGGTTGTAGAACTCCTGGAGTGATTTTCTTAGGTAGATACCCACATGCAGATGGGTTTAATTCACCAAAAATCATCAGATGTTCAAAAATTTATGAACTCCTAGGATTGGGTAGATATGATGATTGATAGCTGTGAGATTCGACATATTTTTGATGGTTTTTATTGATAGTTTTCTTCTGGATTTGATCGTTTTCTAGCTTTACCTAATGCTACTACTTTGGTAGCAGAGAGAACTTGGTTCTTAATGTGTGTTTCAGGTTCTGAACATCAACAGAAGGTTTTAACAAGGGACACACAATATTCAGGCGAAAACAAGCAAGTCTCTCTTTGGAAGAAATCAAGGGAGGCAAACAGACGCTTTAACGAGCAACTATACGGCGAGAACATTTTTCCGGCCGTATAGTTCCCGCCGTATAGCTGCCGCCACCTCCATCTTGTTAAAAGGGACAACTTCCGTGAAGAGGCTAGATGCGAAATCTTAACACAGCAGTCGCCATCCCATCCACAAAGGAGAAAGAAGAGATCTGGAGAAGAAGTGGAAGACGTTCTTCATCTCGCTCCATGATCTTCGGCCTCCTAGCCATCACACCCTCATAGCTATTACTTGTACTTGAGAGAGAGAGAGATCTTCACATTGCAAGATTAGGGTTTGAGATTGTTTTTTCCTATCTTGAATTGTATTGGATTACTTTTCTATTTCTTATTGTGGATCTCCACGGTAATATTGAGAAGAACTCCCTTTATTTAACTATATCGATGATGCTTTCTTCTCTCATGTGTGAGTAGGTTCCTTGGGCGTGGGAGATGTAAGGGATTGGTGAGATGTGATGTGCCTCCATATATGTTCCATTAGTTTGTGATTGATTTTAATTACTATATTATGCGTGCTTGAATATCTGTGGGATGCCTAATGCTTTTTGTACAATTAAGGGCCCAGACAACATGATGCTTTGTTCTACATAGATAGGATCTTGCTCGCTAGTAGACTGGCGACCCCCGAGTGACACGGGGATATCAATGGAAAACTAGTAGACTCGAGGATAACGAGGAACCAATGTGCGTATTGCATTACTCCGATCCAAGGATCTTAATTGCTAAGCAACCTGAAGGGTATTAATCGTCTAGTGTCTCACCATGGTTTTGGTAACAGACTAGTAGGATTATTGAAGTTGGGATGAAATTTGCCAAGAGGAGTTCCGGCTAATTATGGATTGCTCGCCTACACATATACTTATAAGATTACAATTGTTACACTTACCACTCGTCCACCTGGCACAGTCACTATCACCATGAATTGTATCTCCCCGCGCCTTCTTTGTCATCTGCAGAAAACAACAACCAATCAAATTGTTCTTTACTTTTATGCTTTTTATTTCTCAAGTTTACATTTTAGTTTTATTTAAATACATCCAGTTTAATCCAAATTCCATACTCATTTCCACACTTGTAGTCAATTCACTCGAAGACCTGTGACAACTTTGGGTGTGACCGAGACTTCATTCATAAACACTTACCTTTGGGCTCCCTATCGGATCGATATATATAATTCGAAACTAGCTATAAACGATTTGTGTACTTGCAGACATCAAGCTTATTTCTAGCGTCGTTGTCGGGGAGCTAAGCGCTAAATGTTTGTCTCTTGACATTTCAGGTGTTACTACTACAAAATGGTCTTCCTAGGAGACAAAGGGTCTACAGGCTCTGGTAGGACCTATTTACCAGATTATTTTGAGCACGTGCCTATTCAAAGGCGTGAAGAAATTATTGAAAAACTTTTAAGATCAGACAAAGTTGAAGTTGAAAACCTAAGTGATTTTATGGAAATCATGTCCATTTGTAGGACAACTCCCAAGAAACCTGAGAAAACTCTCAGGGAATACAGTGCTCCAAACACAGCTTTCCTTAAACAACCAATAGAATTTCCTAACCCTGGAGTTAGAGAATATCGATTTGATGGTGGAATTATTAAAATTTTGCAGGAAAAAGCTTTCAGTGGAAGGGAAGATGAAGACCCAGGATGGCATATTAGAGAGTTTGACGATTTGATGACAACACCTGGACCAAAAGGTTTGCCAAGAGATTTCTCTCGCCTAATTTTTTTTTGTTGGTCTCTTAAAGGTAAAGCTCTATACTGGTTATATTCTCTCCCTCGTCATTACATTAAATGTTGGGAAAACTGTATTGTCAAATTCATAAACAGGTTTAATCCTTTTAAAAAGGTAACTGAAACTACAAAGAATGTAAGCAACTTTAGTCAGAACGTGGGAGAAAACTACCCACAAGCTTGGGATAGATTCTTTGGAATGATCAATAGAATTCCTAATCATGGCTATTCTGAATCAACTATTTGCCATTTATTTTACCATGGTCTTCATACTCAAAGCAGAGAGTTGCTCGACTTATCAGCAGGAGGATCGATTAATACTTTAACTGTTAAAGCATGTTTGGAATTAATGTTTGCTAGGGCTAAGAATGATTCTATATACAATCCTGATTTCGACACTAAGCTGGAAAAAGGGATGCTTCGTTTAAATCCTGATCTTATACCTGAAGTATGCAAAGCAATGAAAGAAAAAGTTATACCTTCTGAACTTGTTAAGGAAAACAAAGTAGACTTGTTACAAGTTTTTACTGAAGAAGATGAAACTATAAAAGTTTTTCAAGAATTAAAACATCGACAAGCAAAATCTCATAATAACCTGCATAAGCATTTTAAAAAACATAAAATGATTTTGGTGGAACTCATGGAAAATTATGATGAGATTGGCCAAGAAATAAAATTATTTCACAAGTATCTTAGTATGATTGAAACCCAATGTGAACATATAGCATCTAGTTATCAATTTTTTCTTCGAGATGATATAGATATTCCTGTTTCTACTAATGTTGTTATAAGAAGAGGTGCAGTTGTCCATTAGGACCACCAGAATATGAAGCTGAAAAAGAGCGAAAAGAGAAAGCCTTGCTCAAAGCAATCCAAGAATATGATACACTGGTGGATCCTCAAGATGAAATTGTTCAAGAAACACAAGATCAAACCAAGGAGGACCAAAATGATGCACATGATGACCGTTATGACTCTGATGCAGAGACGGTTGATCCAAGAGAAGAAAAAGAGACAAGACATGAAGATGAAGTTGTTGTAGTAGAAAAGAAGAAAAGCGATAAGCAACAACAAAAGAAAGCAACAAAAGAGCCTGACCTATCACAAAAGGTAAAAGACAAGAATAAGAAAGGTGAGAAAAAGCTTCCTTATCCAGATCGAAAAAAGAAAGCATCGGATTAGGTAATCTATGATTCTTTCAAAAAGGCACTTGGTGATCTTCGTCTAGAAATTCCATTTGCGGATGCAATAAAGTTCCCACCTATTCTAAATTCCTCCATGATATTCTTAGTAGAAAGAAATAACTAAAACCGTTGCCATGGTGACTAGTTATCCTGCTAATGGGAAGCTATTATCTAAATTGGGAGATCTCGGAATACCAACTATTTCATGCTCAATTGGCAAAACTGATATTCACAATGCCTTGTGTGATTTAGGTGCAGGAGTTAGTGTAATGCCATATTCCCTCTATAAAAAGTTAGGATTAGGGGAGTATTCCCCTACTATTATCACTTTACAGATGGCTAACAAGTCCACTAAACAACCCATTGGTATGATTAAGGATGTTCTACTTAGAATAGATGAGCATGTTATTCCCACTAATTTTATTATTCTTGAGATTGCCAGAGGATGAAAAATTATCCATAATACTTGGAAGACCTTTCCTTAGTACTGCAGGAGCATCGGTTGATTGTGCTGAGGGAAAAATAATCTTCAATGTCTATGATGCTGAAATCATCCGGTATTTTACAAAGAAGCTAGAAGCAGGAGAAAGATATATTCCACTGGCAAAACGAGTCCATGTGGTAAGTGCCTTTGATAAGGGGCAACCCAAGGTAAGAATTCGAGAACAGAGAAGGGGCTGAGTTATTCAATCATTCTTAATAAAATATTTAATGGGAGTTAACCCATCACATCAATAAAATAAAGTAAAGAATAAAATGGTCATCGCATTCCTATAACTTTTTCACAGACATTCTTGATTTAGGTGCAGGAGTTAACCCGTGAAGATGCAGCTGTCAAAAAGTAGTAGAAACATTGATTGAACAAGTGTAGAATAAATATAAAAATAAAAGTTTGCGTTTTATCTACAAAAACTAGCTTAATCATTTAGTTCGGATTAAAAAGTAAATCTCTAGTTAAGGAGAAGAAGTTAGGTAGTACTAGAAATCCTGCTCTATACATGTTGTTATTGGTCGACAATTTTTACTGTCATTTTTCTATCAAAAATAAGGTGTTTCGCTAAGTTTCAGGATAAGAAGGTATTCTCGAAGAAATAGAATTTTTTGATGGATACTGAAGGTTAAACGACCAACTATACGGCAGGAATAAAAAATCCAACCGTATAGTTTGGCCGTATAGATATCTTTGCCATTAACAAATTTTCTTTGGAAGGTATAGAGGATTTAACGATCAACTATATGGCGGGAATAAAAATTCCGGCCGTATAGTTCTGGTCGTATAGATATTGATGCCTTCATCGAATTTTTTCTCAAAGGTACTGATAGTTTAACGACCAACTATACGGCAGGAATAAAAATTATGGCCGTATAGTTCCGGTCATATAGATATCGATGACTGTTTTAGAAAACTTATCTTGAGGATATAGAAGGTTTGACGACTAACTATACGGCGGGATCATTATGATCCGGTCGTATAGTTGCATTTGTATAGCTGTGTTCTGGCGTAAAGAAACCCTAGTTGGCGGTGCCGACGCAACTATACAACGGGAATTACATATCCGACCTGTATAGTTGCGGACGTATAGTTTGGTGCGACCTCATAATCACGCCGGGGCGGCTAGGTTTCTTCTCCCTCCTCACTTTTTCTCTAATACTCTCTCTCCAAACCTCTCAAAACCCACCTAGAACTCTTGATTCTTCGTGGATTTCGTTCATTTGAGTGGGGGAATCAACAAATCGTTATGTTTCTCTCCCTATCCATGCTTTATTTTCATAATTCCATGGTTGAAACTCTCACATTGATCTAGTGGATGAACTCAAGCTTATTTTGTTTTTCCTATTGATTTCTCACATTAGGATTAAAAATTTCTACATAGAATCATTCATATATCATGTAGAAACTATATGCCTACGGTTTCATGGTGAATTTTTTTAGTGCATTAAGATGAACAAAATTGGTAGCATTTTTTGCAAGAGCAAGCACCAACGTGGCGAGAGTTCGGGGCACCGGGCCGAGCTCAACCCCAAGCTAGCCATAGTTTCATCAAGGAGGATGTTGCCCACACGTTGGGTCGATGATAGCTTTCTCACCGCGGTAGGGTTGAGGGCGGACTTCGACCTCATGTGTGCAAATTCAAGGATAGCACTACTCGCCTATGCAAGCCAAGATACCTACGTCGAGCTCACCTATGAGTTCCTTGCCTCCTTCTACGATGACCATAGGGAGAAAGGTAATGCGTGCACGGTAAGCTTCACCATGAACCAGCAGCATTATGAAATAACTTTCCAACAATTTTGTGATGCTTTTGGTTTCCCTCGCGATGGGGAGCCAACTATTACAAACTTGTATAGCATCTCAAGTGGAGAAACTTGGGAGGTTATTTCTATTAACGGTGGCAGGGAATTCTACCAGAAGAAGATGTCCACCATTCAGAACCCAACAATTTGCTACTACGCCTTGCTCCTTGCCAATACACTGTTGGGAAGAGGAGATACCAGCTCCATGGCCAATGCGGACATGGCCATGATCACCAAGGCACTCTTCCCCAAGGCACCGCAAAGCCCTAATCCTGTAGCTCTACTCATCCAGCACTTTCGTCACCAGAGCAACAAGACGAAAGGTGACATTCGCATTGGTGGATTGGTAACCCAACTTGCCCATGCATTAAATATTACATTACCTGTTATGCAACCTATTGACGGCTCCAAACTTATGGATGTCAAGTATTTAACTGCTTGTGGCTTCCTTGGTGTTTACCAAGATAACAAGAGGCTCCGAGCATATCAATTTAGTTATCTTGGTGATGCACAGGGTGAGCAGGTTCCGTTGCCCTGTCCACAAGCCTTCTCGATTATAGAGGACACTTGGATCCTCACCAAGGATCAAGTGATGGAGATCATGGCTGAACTCTAGCCTGATCAAGAGGAAGATGAAGAAGGAGAGCAACATGATGAGGATGAGCAGGAGCAGGAGCAGGAAGACAACCCTTCTTGGGAGGGACATCAACAGTAGGGGGATCTTGGGACCCATGGCCCAATCAGCCGCAACAGGGGTTCAACTACGTCCCCTATCAAGAATTTCAGCAGCTCAACCAGCGTGTTGGGGAGATCGACCACACTCTACAAGGAGTGAATGAATATGTGAGTGCCTTAACTCAAAACTTCAGTCACTTCATGACCAACTTCCCCAACTACTACCAGCAGTATCCGCACCAACCGTCGAATGACGGCAACAACTGAGCCTGGCAATAGCCTAAGCTTGGGGGAGGTTTGAAAGCCTCCAAACCTTGCATTCATATTTTTATTTCTTCTTTTGATTTATTTTACTTCTTCAAAATTTCATGTTTACTTTCAGTTTGCATTCCTAAACGAAAAATACAAAAAAAAATAGTTGTCATTTTTTTGCAAATTCGTTTCTTTGTTTCTCTCGAAGATTGCTCAATTTCAGGTGACTTGGCAATAGGGAAATATAGAGGGGGTTCGACTCAAGTACGAGAACGAAGAAAGCAAGAGGAGGTATCACATTCCTTTCATCACCTTTTCTGCAACTTTAAATTGATCCTACAATTATTTACTCGCTTGCACTGGAGTCACTCCCCACTTAGCTTGCTATCCTATAAATTCTATTCCTTTGCTAGTGTCTCCTTTTTAGCTTTGAAACAATGAACAATTGATGGCTGTGAAATCCACCTCTTTTATCCATATAAAATGTGTCATTTATTTCTCATATCATGTTTCTTCCAGTTATAACTATGCCTTATATTCATGACTTATAGTTCTCATATACTTTCATATGAGCTTTGCACATTAAGTAGTTTAGGTATAATTTTATCATTTTCCTTGTATGTGACATGTGTGTAGGTGTTGATGATGATTATGGATAAAACAAAGGCAAAAAGAACAAAGAGAGCATAGTATGGAGGAGCTGCAGGGACCCGACTTAGCCATTTGAGAGGTTGGAAAAGTGAATTTTTCCAACTTCTCAAAATAAATATCCAAGACCATGGGATTGTAGCCCTCGACGATACGAACTCAACAAGCCCAAGAACACCCAAAATGGAGTTCATATGAAGAAATGGCGACCAAAATACTAAAAGGATATGAATGTTTAACGAGCAACTATACGACCGGAGCAATAATTTTGGCAGTATAGTTGCGCCCGTATAGTTGTAAAAAAGGTCGGAAACGACGGGATTTCGCCCTAGAGAAGCTCCAGAACCTTCCCAAAGTCATATGATGGTATTGGGGGAACCCTAGGGCACCCCAAGGCCTATATAAAGGAGGGAGGACCCAAGAAAGAGACATAACACCATAGCCCTTCAGGGGCGGAGCCCTGTCGCCGCTGCCACAGCGGCGGAGCTCTTCCTCAACCACACCTCCGAGATCTAGATCTCCCTCAACACCATCACCATCAAGGCATCCAAGCAACAAGAAGGGGAGGAGAAGGAAGACATCACCACCACCACGCATCGATCTCCATCTCCATCGTCATCTCCATCTCCCTCTCTCTCTCTTGTGTTTAGTAATTCTAAGATTGAACACGGTTGTGATATCATTATATATTTATATATGTTTTGCCGTTCATCCATGTGTGAGTAATTGATTCAACTAGGTTGAGGTATGATCTAGTGCGCTAAGTTAGAATTTATTGTGATCTAAGATGAGTTTATGTGATCCTTTGGCCTAGAAGTGTCTTTTGCCTCGCGATGACGCGTGAGAATCATGCATAGTGCATACAGTGTGACAACCCGGTAATCAAATGGGGAACATTTATTTGTCTGAGGAATCTCTTATAAATCACACATATATTTGCCCATCTAGTACTAGTGAGATCGAAGCCTAGAAGCCCTCTCTCATTTCATTCAATCCTACAACTACAATCTCTTTAATTTAGTTCATATTCTTGTTTACTTTCCATCTTAGTTTATTTTGATCTTGTTAAAAGTTCTTTGTTATTAGATATTTTAAACCTCTCTCAATTATCGTTGTTCTAGTAACTTATAGAATAGGCTATTTATAAACCATGGTTTGGGTGCGAAACGTGGCCGCATTGACAACGTGGCTACGGGGTCGTGTTGTTTCCGTTCGTCGATCTCTCATCGGGACAAACTCTTAAATATTTGTTGCTACAAGTACTGCAATAACCCTGTTGTTGGTGCAGGAATCTAGTCATCAAATTGGCGCCATTGCCGAGGAGCTAAGCGTCTGGTTATTACCTTCCTACTCGCACATAGTTTATTTCCATTTGTTGCTATTTATCTTAATGCTTTTGATTATTTGAAAATAAAAAAAATAGTTTACCTTTTGTTAGTAGTCTTGTTAATTATTTTAGTTATAGGAAATTTAAAAAACATAGGAACTATGGAAAGTAAAAGTCTTGCGGAGTATGGTGCTCCGAGTGTTGATCATTTACGTGCTCCTATTATTCAGCCCGCTATTGGATGTATATGAGATTAATCCTATGTGGATAAATATGATCATGGAAATAGCTTTTGCAGGAGATCCAGACAATGATCCATATGAGCATATTGACAAATTTATTTCATTGTGTTCTACGCTGAAGGCAAATGGATGGACAAATGATAAGCTGAAGTTATATCTGTTTCGGTTCTTGCTGAAAGGAAAAGCTAAAGATTGGCTAAAATCGCATTCCACGGGACACTTCAATTCATGGAAAGGTATCTCCGGAGCTTTTCTCGGTAAGTATTTCTCACAAAAGCAAACTTATGAGCGTAGTTCATATCCTGAATTTCAAGCAGAGCAACAATGATGATTTAATGCAAGCTTATAGTAGGTTCTCAAAATTGATGCATGATTATCCACATCATAATTTGCCTGATTCGTTATTGTTGAATCACTTTTATGGAGGCTTAAATCACTCTTCTTAGTATAAGCTAGATATGATGTGTGGTGGTGCATTTCTTGGAAAACCTTTGAAAGAAGCTTGGCAACTCTTAAGAGATATACATAATAATTTTCATCAATGGCAATGTGAAATTGTGCATGAAGAAAAACCTCTCCCTACTGATCTAGAGAACTTGGTCAATGAGTTTCTTAAAGATGAAAATGGAAGAGGAAAAATTCCTTATGATGATACCTTAGTTAGAGATGTTCTTTCTAAAGCAATGCCTTTCATAGCTGGTTATTTTAATCATATTAGAATTGCTGCCACTAACGATGGAGAACAACCCTCTACTATTACTCCCATATCTTCCACTTGTTGCATCATTGAAGCAGGAAACAAGGATAAATCCATGAAGCCTAAAACTAGGAAAAATAAAATAAGAAGCCTCATGTTGAATATCCCACACATCTGACATCTGCAGATGAAGTAAAACGGCTTCATGAAGAGTATTGGGGACGCATCAAGAAGAAAGAAGAAAAAGAAATCAAGGAATGGAATAAATTGAAAGTCGCTCTCAAACCTGATCCCCCACATATTCCTGATCTTTATTATTCTTCTGAATTTAGTGATGATGAGGACTTAAATTATTCTAGAATCCCTGATAATTGCCCTGAAGAAGTTTTTGATGATTCTAGTAGTATTTGTTTAATACTCTTTTCAGGGAAATCAATTATGATGAGCCAAATACGAAACCCTGTGTACCTCCCATATCTGTTTATTATGACTTTTGTTTTACTAATGAGGTACAGGAAAGTCCGGTGGCAAAGACCAAGCTACTAGATCCAAAAGGACATTATGAGCTGCACCCTCAAAATAGTAATCAAGGTAAAGATTCAAAGGTTGATAATAAATCTTTAACACCCTCTATGCAGGAAGGAAAGAATACATATTTACCTCGCTTGGTGCATCCATCCTCACGTGGCAACGAGAACACTTACAAGATACCGATGCACCACAAGCGGGTACGTCTTAGAGCAAACGATGATATAAATCCTACAGACACTCGTTGGAGGTAAGAAAAACTACTCCTATAGCTGCCTCCGTTGCTAAATAAATGTGGAGTATAAAAAGCCTGGCTACTTGGTTATAAGAAAGCGCTTCCCGGGAGGCAACCCGGAAGTCACTAGGCATATTTCTTAGTTTTGTGTCTTGAATCTAGTTGAATTCATGTTGCATTGCATTTTTATTCTTTGCATGATTTGCTATTAGAATTATCTTGTTGTAGTTTTCAAAAGGTAGAATTCATTGTTACTATGTGTTGCATAACTCGGTTGTACTTAAATCCCATTTTATACATGCTATTGTTGTTCGAAAATTAAAGTTGTTATTTTACTGTCAAAACAAGGTGTTTCGCTAAGTTTCAGGATAAGAAAGAATTCTTGAGGAAATAGAAATTTTTTGATGACTACTGAAGGTTTAACGACCAACTATACGACGGGAATAAAAAATTCCGGCCATATAGTTTGGTCGTATAGATATCTTTGCCATTAACAAATTCTCTTTCGTGGGCACAAAAGATTTAACGACTAACTATACGGCAGGAATAAAAATTCTGGCCGTATAGTTCCGGCCGTATAGATATAGATGCCTTCGTCAAATTTATTTCTAGTGTACTAATGGTTTGATGACCAACTATACGGCGGGAATAAAAATTCCGACCATATAGTTTGGCCGTATAGTTATCAATGCCTATCTAAAAAAAATATCTCGAGGACATAGAAGATTCGACGACCAACTATACGACGAGACATTTTTAGTCCGGCTGTATAGTTGCGCCTGTATAGATGGGAAAACCCCTCAAACACCAACTGGAAGGTAACCATTGCTCAAAATTTTATTCTTTCTTCTTCTAAAAACCTCGAAACATGACCTGGGAGCTTCTCCCATGATCTAGAGAAGCCGAGCATATGTAAGCAATAAAATTCTACCTCAGAAACCTCCTAGACTAAAATTCTCTATAGAAGTTCATGTTTTCTTTTTTACTTTCCTTTTATTGGTGGGGGTAAACAAACTATGTTCGTATACCAAACCGATGCATTTTATTTTGTGTGTTATTTTCACAGGGACTTGAACCTTATGTGACGACATGTGCGGTAGTACCAACCGTGCAAACACTCGCATGAGCCACTTGGTTGCTTCAATTCAACGCTTCAACAATTAGTGTCTGTTTCCAAGCAGGTTCACAAGGAAGGCAACCACAAGGCTATATCAAGAAGTATACGTTAAAGCAAAGGTTCTTTGTCCATCAAAATAGAGATTACTCGTACCTCAACGGTAAAGTGTGTCACTCTTGTTTTCAACTAAGCTTGGGGAGGTAACCACTTATCACACTCTCTTTTGGAAATTGTATTTTCTCTTTTCTTTTGGTGATATACTCAAGTTTGGTTCTTGAAAAGTTCTAAGCTTGGGGAGGTTACTTCTACATGTGTAGAGTCTTGTGCAATGTTTGTATTCGATGAAGGTTTAATGCAATCATGTATCCCGCTGTTTTTGAATGCTTGTTTAAGTGAGTCTAGTTTTGTATTCATATGGGGATACACTTGCTCGTGATAGGCACCATAGGAGTTGACTTAGAGCTTGTATGCATCTTGCCAAATTGTTTATCAAGCTTGTGACACTATTTGTGATCCTCTAGAAAACATTACCACAATCTCTACACTTGGAAAGAATGAATACTTTATCAAGATCTTTTGAAATTTGTTGGTTGTCACTAAATAGCTTTGTCTTAAATAAATAGGTTATGCTCAACCCCATAATGTCAAAACAATAGACTTGATAGTTTGCTTACAGAAGGAGTTGTCAATTGGAAATGATATTTCAAAGTTTTGAGTTCTATGCTAAATAAGGTGTTGTTTAATTGTCTTAAGAGTTTAGCCTTAAAGATACTCAACACCATAGATGTGATGATCGACTTGATAGTACTCTTTGAAAGATTTGTTTGAAGAAACTAATATTTAGCGGTAATTGAGATGCATGCCAAATCTTGACCTATTGATTAAAGTATGATATTGCTTTATGCGTGTCTGCACCACTATCGCACAACATGGGATGCTAACAACTCCGCTGGCCTTTGAACAGTCCAAAAAGAGGAAACTCTTGGAGTTTGGCTATGAGTTGCCCAACATATGTAGCACAAATGCTATATTTGGGTATGCATTGGTATTCTCATGGGCCTACATTCAAAGCAAAAGAGGGAATACTCCTCTGTCTGTTATGAGAAATGTTTATACTAAAAAGGGAAACCTTGGTAATGGTCATGAGTATCCATTCTTAGCCTGCACAGTCTGATTAGACACACTAAGTTTTGGCATGATCTCGTTACTGATGAACTAAAGTTTTAGAAAGACAAAGAATAAAAAATGAGCGTTTGATAGCCATGATTCATTGATGTGGATGACCAAAAGAGACACTCTAATGCTATGCTTCTTTTGACATGTTCTCGCATTTCCTTTTGGCATAAATATCGTTACTAAGAGATAAACTTTTTGAAACTCAATAACTGATGTTTGCACTTGAGAGACTTAACTAGATGACATGATTGGGTAGAATCGATAAACATTATTCCCATTTATGCTTGACATCTATTTGTGACTAGGTTTTGCCTCATAAAAATAATAATGATATGAAAAGTTATACAAAAGGTGCAATAAGAGGATCACAAGTTTGTCTGTAGGTTAGATTCACTGTTGACATGGAGCATATAAGTTTTGACGAATCTTTAGTGTTGCCTTGTATGAATACATGTTTTCTCTCTTCATGCTTGTAGAAGAAATAAGGATGCAAGGCATTGATTTCCAATGATAAGCTATTTCACAACCATTAATTTATTATCAACCCTTCCCGCTCGAGGACGAGCCAGGTCTAGCTTGGGGAAGTTGATGGATGTGAAATACCACCTCTTTTAGCCACATAAAATGTGTCATTTATCTCTCATATAATGTTTCTTCCAGTTATAACTATGCCTTATATGCATGACTTATAGTTCTCATATACTTTCATACGAGCTTTGCACATTTAGTAGTTTAGGTAGAATTTTATCATTTTCCTTGTCTATGACATATGTGTAGGTGTTGATGATGATTATGGATAAAACAAAGGCAAAAGGAATAAAGAGAGCATAGTATGGAGGAGCTGTAGGGACCAGACTTAGCCATTTGAGAGGTTGGAAAAGTTAAATTTTCCAACTTCTCAAAATAAATATCCAAGACCATGGGGTTGTATCCCTCGATGATACGAACTCCAACGAGCCCAAGAACACCCAAAACAGAGCTCGTATGAAGAAATGGCGACCAAAATACTAAAAGGATCTGAAAGTTTAACGAGCAACTATACGACTAGAGCAATAATTCCAGCTGTATAGTTGTAAAAAGGGTCGGAAACGACGGGATTTCGCCCTAGAGAAGCTCCAGAACCTTCCATAAGTCATATAACGGTATTGGGGGAACCCTAGGGTACCCCCAAGGCCTGTATAAAGGAGGGAGGACCCAAGAAAGAGACACAACACCATAGCCCTTTAGGGGCGGAGCCCTGCCACCGCCGCCACCCATCCGATCTCCACAGCGGCAGAGCTCTGCCTCAACCACACCTCCGATATCTAGATCTCCCTCAACACCATCACCATCAAGGCATCCGAGCAAGAAGAAGGGGAGGAGAAGGAAGACATCACCACCACCATGCATCGATCTCCATCATCATCTCCATCACCCTCTCTCTTGTGTTTAGTAATTGTAAGATTGAACACGGTTGTGACATCATTATATATTTATATATGTTTTGTTGTTTAGCCATGTGTGAGTAATTGATTCAATTCTAGGTTGAGGTATGATCTAGTATGCTAAGTTAGAATTTTTTGTGATCTAAGGTGAGTTTATGTGATCCTTTGGTTTGGAAGTGCCTTTTGCCTTGCGGTGACGCATGAGAATCATGCATAGTGCATACAGTGTGACAACCCGGTAACCAAATGGGGAACGTTTATTTGTCTGAGGAATCTCTTATAGATCACACATATATTTGCCCATCTAGTACTAGTGAGACCGAAGCCTAGAAGCCCTCTCTCATTCCATTCAATCCTACAACTACAATCTCTTTAATTCAGTTCATATTCCTATTTACTTTTCGTCTTAGTTTATTTTGTTCTTGTTAAAAGTTCTTTGTTATTAGATATTTTAAACCTCTCTCAATTATCGCAGTTCTAGTAACTTATAGAATAGGCTATTTCCAAATCACGGTTTGGGTGCGAAACGTGGCCGTATTGACAACGTGGCTGCGGGGTCATGTTGTTTTTGTTCGTCGATCTCCCATCGGGACAAACTCTGAAATATTTGCTGCTACAAGTACTGCAATAACCTTGTTGGTGGTGCAGGAATCCAGTCATCAGCAATGAACTTGGTTACAAATATTTCCTACACTTTTACAACAATAAAAAGCATCCAAAAGATGACTTGAGTTCATGTTTAACCCAAAAGATTTGATTTTAGAACTACTCCATCCCATTTGAGCTTAATATAAATAGACTCGATAGCACCCTTGAATGAAATTGTTTGATAAAATGGATGCTTCGAAGTAGTAGAGATTATGCCACTGCTTTTTCTAATAATTACCATAAGATATTGCTTTACAACACTGTCTTGCTTCATGGGGAACTATTAACTCCACTGGCCAACGAACGATCTAAATGTGGGAAACCACTTGATTTCAGCTATTGAGTTATGTAAACGTCTGTAGCAGTAGTGTTATGACGGGTAAAATTTTAGTCTCCGCGTGGTTTCACATTCCAAGTGAAGTTGTAGTACTCCTCTGACCCACTATTTCTCAACAATTATTTATTGGCATGGTCACGAGTGCACAAAACGGTCCCAATTAACATGTTAAAAACAATGACATGATTTCTCTATGAAAGAGCTGAAGTTTTTGAAAGGCAAGGAAAGGAAAAAAGGTGCTTTGAGAGTCTTGAAATTTTAAAGTAGGAATATATGAGTTGTTCTTAAATTGAATGTTCTTGGTGCCAACTTGAGTACTCTTAATTGATTAAAAAACAAGAGCAAAAAGTTTTCATCTCTCAACAAAGAGAGACACCAAAAGAATTTGTCTCACTTTCCTAGCTAAACTTTTGACACTTGCTCAGGCATATGATTTATTTTCTAGCAAGATATACGTGGTTAGGAAGTGGAGTTAGTGCAATCTTGTGAATACTTGTATGATCATGTTTAAGATTGCAGGAATTGTGAAGAAAAGAATCTGACACCAATTCGAGTTTGTAAGTTCTTTTATTTCAGTCTCAAATCTCCGCTATTCTTCCTTATTTTCTTGTCACTCGAGGGCGAGCAACATCTAATCTTGGGGGAGTTGATAGATGTGAGATTCGACATATTTTTGATGGTTTTTATTGATAGTTTTCTTCTGGATTTGATCATTTTCTAGCTTTACCTAACGCTAATACTTCGGTAACGAAGAAAACTTGGTTATTAATGTGTGTTTCAGGTTCTAAACATCAAGAGAAGGTTTTAACAAGGGAAACACAATATTCAGGCGAAAACAAGTAAGTCTCTCTTTGGAAGCAATCAAGGGAGGCAAACAGACGCTTTAACGAGCAACTATATGGCGGGACATTCTTTCGGCCGTATAGTTCCCGCCGTATAGTTGTCGCCGCCTCCGTCTTGTCAAAAGGGACAACTTCCATGAAGTGGCCAGACGTGAAATCATAACACAACAACCACCATCCCATCCAGAAAGGAGAAAGAAGAGATCCGGAGAAGAAGGGGAAGATGTTCTTCATCTTGCTCCACGATCTCCGACCTCCTAGCCATCACACCCTCATAGCCATTACTTGTACTTGAGAGAGAGAGGGAGAGAGAGATCTTCACCTTGCAATATTAGGGTTTGAGATTGTTTTTTCCTATCTTGAATTGTGTTGGATTACTTTTCTATTTCTTATTGTGGATCTCCATGGTAATATCGAGAAGAACTCCCTTTATTTAACTATATCGATGATGCTTTCTTCTCTCATGTGTGAGTAAGTTCCTTGGGCGTGGGAGATGTAAGGGATTGGTGAGATGTGATGTGCCTCCATATATTTTCCATTAGTTTGTGATTGATTTTAATTACTATATTATGCGTGCTTGAATATCTGTGGGATGCCTAATGTTTTTTGTACAATTAAGGGCCCAGACAACATGATGCTTTGTTCTACATAGATACGATCTTGCTCGCTAGTAGACTGGCGACCCCCGAGTGACACGGGGATATCAATGGAAAACTAGTAGACTCGAGGATAACGAGGAACCAATGTGCGTATTGCATTAGTCCGATCCAAAGATCTTAATTGCTAAGCAACCTGAAGGATATTAATCGTCTAGTGTCTCACCATGGTTTTGGTAACAGACTAGTAGGATTATTGAAGTTGGGATGAAATCTGCCAAGAGAAGTTCCGGCTAATTATGGATTGCTCGCCTACACATATACTTATAAGATTACAATTGTTACGCTTACCACTCGTCCACCTGGCACAGTCACTATCACCATGAATTGTATCTCCCCGCGCCTTCTTTGTCATCTGCAGAAAACAACAAACAATCAAATTGTTCTTTACTTTTATGCTTTTTATTTTTGAAGTTTATATTTTAGTTTTATTTAAATACATCCAGTTTAATCCAAATTCCATACTTATTTCCACACTTGCAGTCAATTCACTCGAAGACCTGTGACAACTTTGGGTGTGACCGAGACTTCATCCATGAACACTTACCTTTGGGCTCCCTGTGGGATCGATATCTATACTTCGAAACTAGCTACAAACGATTTGTGCACTTGACATCAATGATGCATGTGTACTAGGAGTTGGAATTAGGTTAAAACAAATTATATTTTGACCTATGGAATTCTTTAAAGTAAGATTTGATGTGTTTTTGTTATTTTTGCCAAGGTAGAACCACAGGGCCTTTTGGCATGGGACAGGGTGACATGCAAGGCATCACAATTACGTCACAGTACCAAGTGGTTTCATCCCATTTGAAAGTACCAAACTCCCTGAAATAAATCTTTAGTGCATAGGACCTATTGTACCATTTTAATTTACTAGAATGTTCCAAAAATAATTGGGGTAGAAATCTTGCTCTACAGGTTGAGGAAAACATCTAGGAACATGGCAAGATTTATAGCTGCCCAATTTGGTGCATTTTCCATTTTGTTTGCAAATTATTTCTGCAAGGCAAATTACAAATCTAAAAATAGAGAGAAAATGGAAAAAGGAAATAGGGGCACTAGGCCGGATCGGATACCAAGCTAGGCCGGAGGAGCAAACCTGACCCACCCGGGCGACGCAGCGCGTGCGACAGGAAGTGTTCAAACTCCTGGCACCAGGCCCCGCTGGTCAGCAGCCGAAGGGGTACGAGGCAATCCCAGCCGCATGATCAAGTCAAATCGAATGGCGGGTGGTCGTGGCCAACCTCCGAAAGAGGAGCGGGGGGGGGAGGGGACCCTAGGCGGGGCAGGAGGGATACAAGGAGACTCACTGAGAGCTCATCAGCGAAGAGAGGGAGGCAGAGGAGATGTGGTTCTTGATGGAGAGCAGAACGAGGGGCGACACGACCAGATTCTTCTTCGGGGAGGTGCTCACGCGATGGTGTTCGAGGCCGCCTCGTCAGAGTTTGCTGGAGAGGGACTCTTCGATGTTCCTGGGAGACAGGGGAGCACCAGAGGGTAGATTAGATCGAGGAGGGGACATGCAAATGAAAACATGGAACGGAGGGTGAACCTCACTTCTTTCCTTGCGGATATAAGGAGGGTTTCTCCTTCTTCTAGGCTGTAGAGGGGAGGAGAGATCCTAGTTGTCAGGAGGGGAGAGTGGGAAGGTGAGGGGTGAATGAGGCAGGGGTGGTCTAAGGGGGGTTTAATAACCGAGGGTCTCGGTCCATGGTGCAATGGACTCATGGAGAAGCTAGGAAGGAGCTGAGGCTTGGGATTGGGTATTGGGGATGGTGGGGTGGTCATGTCGGGCTGCAAGAGTGCAGAGTGGAGGCAAGGAAGCAGTGTGCTGCAAGCTTGGCTTCTCTTTTCTTTATTTGGTCAAAAGAACAAATGGTGGAGGTAGGGAGCCAGGGCAAGCCCATTGGAGGGGAAGGGTGGTGGAGAGGGTAGCGTGGGACCTAGAGCTCGACTAGAGTGAGGGGTGAGGCGAGTTGCAGCTGCTATGGCATTAAGTTGAGATGATATTGAAAGATTTTTCCATGTGAGCCCTTCCTTCTTCCCTCAGCACTAGGTGACAAGGTGGTACCGTACTACAGTACCATCTATAGTGGGAGTCGACCAGAAAAAGGGTTAGGGTGATGTGGTGGTTAGGCAAAGAGGTTTAGGGAAGGTTTCAGGATTTTATTAATGTGATATTTGAATAGATGCTTTTGTTTTAGTTCTAAACTATCTCAAATTCTCACATGATTAAGTGGTGGAGGTTGGGCATGATCTAGTGTGAGTGAGAGATTAGTGAGGATCACTAATTGGATTTGAAAAGAATTCAATTTAGGAAAAGTTGGAGTTTTGGGGGTAGGGGTGATCTAGAGTTTTAATATCTTGATACCCACTTTGTCAAACCATAGGAAGGGGCTCAAGGCTTTAAATGGAGCAAGGGGAACATGGGTGGATAGACAAAGTGATGTAGATCACCATGGTACAGAAGGTTGGTGTTGATCATGATCGAGGTTTCCTAGGATTGATGCCAAACTTGGTTGAAAATAAGGGTGGTAGAAAAGATTATTATTTAGCCTCCAAAACTATGTGGGTTTAAGAAGCACAAGGCTACAATTGAAACAAGGGAAGTGGGGGTTGATAGAAAAAGATGAGTAGAGAACAACCATGCTAAGAGTTGGTCAAAATAAGATGGCATGAAGATGGGAGCTTCTGCCAAAGTGGGCATGTTGATAAGATTGGCAAAAATAGATTATTTTCTTGCCTGGAAAACCATCAAGAACAAGTGGTTCCAAGAATGATTTAGTCAAGTCAAGAATGTGATTTGTAAGTACTCATGATGGTTTACAAGATGGTTCAAGTGCATTTCCAATAATGCACAAGGGTTGGTATAGGCAGAGGCTCAAATATGTGATGTTGATAACAGTCTCAGACTTAGTCAAAATTTGCCTATTTTAGGGTTTGAGACTAGGGTACAAGGTGTAGGGGTTTTGGTGGGATGCAAGGTTACAAACTCATCATTAAGTGGATGATGTTGAAAAGTAGGTTAAGTAGAAGAGATTCATGGCTTGACTTGGTCTTTTCTACCTTGGAAGCTACAAAAGAGAAGAGACTCAAAATTGAGTCTGATAAGGAAAAATAGATGATCACTTGAGTGACTAGAGGTCATTACAAGCTTGGGAAAAATGGTGAATGGGTTTATTGATGAAACGATAGTATGGGGGATGGTAAGGCATATCCCAAGGATGAGTGTAGAGGAGGCATAGGGCCTTGGAACAAGAGTTGTTTTTTTAGTGGTTTATCAAGAGGTGATCCTGGTAATAGGGAGATAGGTGATCTTCCTACTAAGGGTTGGTGACTTTTCTCAAGGGATTAGAGGTTGCAAAGTTAGGGGTTATTTGTTACTAAATGATGGGCTCCTAGGGTAGCTCACACTAACTCCTAAGCAAGCAGGTCAAATAGCAGATCAAGACAATTCATCTTAACAAGCAGATCTAAACTACTGCTAAGGATACCATCAAGCCTGGCTTGAGATGTAGAGAGGTATTTTGAAGGATTGGGATTTTGTAGAAGGTAAGAGTTCCTTGGCACTTCTACATAATTTGGCTCCTGTTTTGAAAACATAAGAAGATGATATCATATAGACCTCCATAATTTTTTGAAAATAAGTTACTAAAATATTTGAGTTTACCAAAGTATTTTGGCTCCTGTTTTGAAATGTCAGAACATTTGAGAATATGTGGAATAAGCCAAGACATAATATTTTGTTAAGTAGCCTTTTTAAAATGAGGAGAAGGTGAGGAATTAATCTCAACTACTACATAAGTAGTGACACATGTACAGGCAACCAAACAACTATCATACCAACTGCAAGAAAAAGTTTCCCCGATTTTTGCATTCTAGACAACTAAATCATGTGGGTGAAAATGAAGTGTCAGTGTGCATGCATGAATATCTTTTCTTAAATAGCATATTTGGACAAAATGTTATCAAAATTAGAAAATGCCGGTCTAAAATTGTTGTGGTCGACCGCTAGGTAGTACTACTTCCGTCCCAAAAAATAAGATGTCCTTGTTTTATGTGTTTTTCTTTGACCAAGATTTACTTTAAATATATATAAAATATTAGTACACAATTAACATCATTAGAAAGTGTGTTTCAATACGAATTCAACAATACTAATTTTACAATATAATCAAATTTTAGTTACTCTATTTAGTCCATCAAACTTTACTTTAAAATGCGTGTGCGACTTATTTCTTAAAATGGAGGTCCATCTCGAGGTCCATCTCCCCAAGAGACAGAGTCTACTAAAAAAGGTTTACTTTTTAAAGTTCAGATTCCGGTGGTAAGAATCCGTCCCGTATCTCTCAGCCGCTGCCTCCTCCTCTCCCGACCTAGTCACAACATCTTCGTCTCCTTCATAAATCGATTCCCTCTCCTCCGACCGGTCTCGCCGCTATCGGGAGGGGTGGAGAACCCGATCTATGGGTGTAGTTTTCAATAAAAGTAGTGTTTTCAAAGATTAGATTATTATTTTGGTTGTCATCTTGTTGACCTCTATGTTAATAGAGATGTCATTGTCTATAATAAATGATCTTTCGTTCGACGACGAGGTCTCTTTCCCGGCGTCAATGGTGGTGTTGAAAGATTAAGATTCTATAGGTATAGTCTTTCAGATTTTCTTTCATCGGATCGATTTTGAACTATTTCTCATGGTTGTCGTGAGGAGGACTATCCTCGCAATATTTGTCCCGGCTGATACGTCCTCGACAATGATGATTCGTACTTGGTTCGGCAGCAACGTCGATCATGCTGTTTGGTTAATTTTTCCTGAAATACTTGTTTTGATCTCTTGCCAATATTGATTGATTACCTTAATGGTTGCACGCGTGCACGTAGCCTTGACACTGCGGCTTAAAAAATTATGGAAAAACCTTTGTTGATATTTACAAGTTATGGTTTGATATCTGTCAGCGTTGGACTACCTTCATAAAAATGCAAGATTATATCTTAGAAGAAAAAAGAGATTGAAAATCTCAAAGATTTGCTAGTCCCTCCGTTTCATATTAATGTTCTCAACTTTGTCTAGATACGAATACATCTAGTCTAAATCGTTAACTAGGTACGTATAAATCTAGATAAAGTTGAGAACAATAATATAGACCGAAGGGAATAGTTTATTTTACGCTTTATTTTGTAATCGATGGAGTTATTTTATGTACAATTTGCTACTATGAATATAAAATTTGCTACTATGAATATAACATGGTATTGATTGTAATAAAAATCTAGATTTATTTTCTAAATTTGTGTCAGCCAGAGATCCCGATCATTACCGGCCTGGCCCATAAGCCCGCTCACAGGTCCTGCTCCTCCCCTAGCTCGGCCGCAGCGCCGCCTCGACGCATCCGGCGGTCGCTGATGTGCCGCCCACCCTCCTCTCTTCCCTCCCTCTATCTGTTTCCCGCCACTACACCGCGCCATTTCCCTCCACCCACCTCTCCCCTATTTGACCCCTCCACGAAAATCCCCCACCAAAGCCCTAAACCCCGCGGGGAAAAAAAAGCAGCCATTCCTTCCGCGGGCACTCTTCAATGGCGTCGCGCCGCCTCAGCAACGGTCGCTCCCCGCTCGTGCGGAAGCAGAGCCAGATCACCGCCTTCTTCTCCTCCCCATCGCCTTCACCCGCCTCCGCCGCCACCCCGAAGCCCACTGCAGAGCCCTCCCCGTCGCCGCTGAACCCTAAGTTGAGTAAGCCCCGTCTCGTGGTGCCCTCCCCTCCCCCTCCAAAGCCGACTCCGCCGCCCCAGGAGCAGGAGAAGAAGAAATCGGATGCTGCGGCGGCGCCCGCGGAAGAGGCGGTGGGGCGGCGGCTACGGGTCTACTGGCCGCTGGACAAAGCGTGGTACGAGGGTAGAGTGGATGCCTACGATGGGGGCTCCGGGCGGCACCGCGTGATGTACGACGACGGGGAGGAGGAGGAGGTCGACCTCGCGAAGGAGAAATTCGAGTGGGCCGCCGAGGAGGCGCCGCCGCCGCCGCCACCGGCGAGGAAGCTGCGGCGTCTCCGGCGGATGTCCGATACCGCGGAGGCGAAGTCGCCGGCTGTGCCGGAGGATGAGGAGACCGGGGATTCCACCGAGGACGAGGACTGGAAGAAGGATGCTGCCCAGGAGGAGGACTCCGAGGTGGAATTGGATGATGATGACGACGATGAAGAGGTTGTCGCGGTCAGTTCGCGAAAGGGGAAAAGAAGGAACTCCCTGCCCATTTCAGGTTCAGGGTCAACACTACCGTCAACATCTAGCCTCGCTTCCGCTTCCGCATCATATGGGTTGACGCTGTCAACGAAGAGGAAAAAAGTGGATGTCGGTACATTGGGTTGTGCTAAAAAGTTCAGCTTTCAACTAGCGGACACACCTGAAAAAGCTGAACTAAAAGTGCCAACGAGCTGTGATAGAAGTGAGTAATGGAATCTGAATTGTCTGATGAGTATTGGTGTGATTATTCCATCTGTAAATTTTGCTGCTGTTGTTACAGGGGAGAAAAATCTAGAGAATGCTCACCTTGCTCTTACCGGAGACCTGGCCGAGCGCTTTGGGCAGCGGCAGGTGGAGAAGTTCACCTTTCTTGGGGAGTGAGTACTTTCGGAGCACTATCTTCATTACTTCCTTTTGCAGTTTGAATTAAATCATATCAGTTAGACAGCTAGGTGGAGACATTTTATAGCATTGTTCAAACTAGTAAGTTGTATATTTGGCAAAACATTCAGAATGAATGGAATTTATTTATTGTACTAGGCATGCACTTTGTTTTATCAAATTTCTTTTCTTAACGGGCTTTATAATTAACTTACTAGTTATGATGGGTTTTCAACTGTAGAGGGCGCAAAGATGCAAAAGGGAGACGACCTGGACACCCAGCCTATGATCCGCGAACTCTCTCCTTACCTCCGCAATTCCTCAAGAACTTGACAGGAGGACAGGTAATTTGTCCATGTTTACAATACGTTGCCCCTTTTCTAACGTGTAACTTGTCTTTAATGCTAAACTGTTAATCTTGGTTAATAGAGGCAATGGTGGGAATTTAAATCACAGCACATGGATAAGGTTTTGTTCTTCAAGGTACTTTTATATTTTTCCAGTGCTCATCGGGTACCTAAAATTAAGGCCGTCTAGTTTAGTGAATAATCATAATCCTGTGAATTTTAAACAGATGGGAAAGTTTTATGAATTGTATGAGATGGATGCTCATGTTGGGGCAAAGGAGCTCGATCTTCAATACATGAAGGTATGAATATTTCCTTCCGAGTTTTTATCTTTCCTTGTGATCCACAACTCTTGTGCTTATTTGTTTTGCATCCTATTATCTTAGGGTGACCAACCTCACTGTGGCTTCCCAGAGAAGAATTTAGCAGTGAATTTGGAGAAACTAGCTCAGAAGGTCAGGACATATTTGATGTAACTTTATTCATCAAGAGCAGATATTTTCCATCTTGATAATAACATCCATTGCATCACAGGGTTACCGTGTTCTGGTTGTAGAACAGACTGAAACACCGGACCAGCTTGACCTTCGCCGTAAAGAGACGGGTACAAAAGACAAGGTTTGTTTACATTCCATGGTCAACATTACCACTTTTGTTATACTAATATGCGCATACCATGACCTAAGAATTGTATGCCAAATATGACTATTTTTTTTCTGTTTGAGAACATATATGACAGTGATTGATGGGAACCTTTTGACCAAAGTCTGTGGTTGGAAATTTTTTCTGTTAATTCATACTATATTGTTATTTGCATGTTGGGAACATGACCATATTATTCTTGTGATTGTCCTGCTTTACTCTCTCAAGGTTGTGAGGCGTGAAATATGTGCAATGGTCACAAAAGGAACACTGACAGAAGGAGAGTCCCTTCTGGCAAATCCAAATCCGTCATACATATTGTCTGTGGCTGAAGATTCCCAATATAGCTCAAGGAATAGTGAAGATGGTCGCACAATCGGTGTTTGCATAATTGATGTTTCTACAAGCAAATTCATTGTTGGACAGGTTGGTGGTTACGTTTATTTTCAAGTGTACTCGCGCAGAAAACAACAATCAAACTACATAGATTTCTCGAATGTCGCATTGTTTATTGTGTAGCCTCTTATCTTTATGCAATTGTTGTTTTTCAGTTCCAAGATGACGCTGAACGTCATGTGTTATGTTCAGTTTTATCTGAAATGAGGCCTGTGGAAATCATAAAGCCAGCTAAGATGTTGAGTCCAGAAACTGAGAGGGCACTGAAAAGCAATACCAGAAACCCTTTGATAAATGATTTGCTTCCATCTACAGAATTTTGGGATGCAGACAAAACTATTCATGAGATAGAGCAGTACTACAGCTCATCGGATAATCTTGCTGTATCGCAAAACACTGATGGTGCACAAAACAATGTGGGCTGTCTGCCTGACCTATTAAGCGAGCTAATTGGAGCTGGTGATCAAGCATATGCGCTTTCTGCTCTGGGAGGTTCTTTGTTTTATTTGAAGCAAGTCTTTCTGGATACCAAAGTGCTTCCATGTGCTGAGTTTGAGCCCCTTACCTGTTCTCGGCTCATCAACAACACCCAGAAGCATATGATACTCGATGCAGCAGCACTGGAAAATTTGGAAATATTAGAGAATGCAACTGGTGGTCTCTCAGGGTACTGCCTTCTTCAATCTGTTTAGTTTTGTCTAGAAATTGAACTCTGTGTCAACATACTTTTGTGTATACTTTCAGGACCTTGTATGAACAATTGAATCATTGTGTTACTGGATTTGGAAAAAGGTTGCTCAAACGGTGGATTGTAAGGCCTTTGTACAATCGCAAAGCAATACTACAGCGTCAAGGTGCTGTCGCTATTTTCAAGGTTTGTCTTTGATGTAAACAATCTTCCTAACAGCATAAGCTTGTTTTTGCTATTTGAATAGGATCCCGTGGAAATGAATTTTTGCATAGTTGTAGCAAAAACTTAGCGATAGACTTATTGAAGTAATGAAAAGCTATTGTTTGTGTGGGATCTACATGCATGAGTTATGCTTCAGATACTTTTAAACTACATCTTGATGATGGAATTTTGTCCTCTACTTGAGAAGAGAATAGGTAATGCAGCATTAGTTTGTGTACCAGGAGAGAAAAATGAGCGTGGAAACACGAGATGGCAAACTGTGCATGCCACCTGGTTTCACAAACCCTTAAGCATAGGGTGGAGTCACTAATACCATATTAATACGGATTTCACCTATACCGATACCAAACCTAGCTTGAGAGAGATCGATCACAGGCATGTGGTGTACCGAGAGAGAGAGAGAGAGCACTGAAATGAACCATATAGATTATATCATCACAAACTCATCTTTTGTTTCTTCCTTTTAAAACGTATACAGTGAATGAAGCTGGCATGTGTATACAAAGTGTTTACATCTACTACTTTTTTAGCGACATCTATCTCATTTCACTATAGAAGAAAATAATTGGCCAATGAATTAAGGGGAAAGCTGGAGAGAAACATACAACAGGCTCAAACGCCTAGCTAAAGTTGTGCCTGGAGCCCTCAAGCGGACAAACTAGATATACACTGCAGACATACGCACCACCACGCCACCCTCAACAGGCCACAATAAATATGCACCAAAGTCTGTGAGCCACAAACTCTACTAAGATGAAACCTCGTGCGTCATAACTCAGGCAGCAATGTGCACCATCTTTCCTGCTGAGAGAGCTAGATCCGACACTGGCTCCATTGTGGAAAAAGGTGAAGATGACCAGGCACCGCCAGTAATACCTGACATGGTGCTGGCCAACGCACCCAGGGAAAACTGCAAGCAGACTGCAGTGCTGCACTGGCCGGCCACTCTGCAGCCCTAACTGCACTGAATCATCGCCTGCATACTACGGGACTGCTACTCTGGCATCCACCCCAAGCTGAAGGAAAGGGGGCATGCCAACACGATTGCACGGGGCCTTGCGATATCGCTGGGATGCCTGGAAGCACCTATTGTCAGCCTAACGCCACATTCCTGCCTAAAGAAGGAAGTCACATCGATCGGGTTGAGAGTTCAGGCCACCCTGGTGCCGCCCCAGGGAGCAGTGTGAGGGCATGAGCAAAAAATGATACTCTCCCATCCATTATATCGTTCAATATATACATGCGTGGTTGCGTGGAAACTCACAAATATCTCCATATGTTTACTAGTTTCCTCATAAATGATTATACTGTAGATCAATGGACAGTTGAACACAATTATTTTGATGGAAGTAATTAAAAGCATTCTATTTTGCTGATGTCCCTTTATTATGTGTCAGTACAGTATGTTTGTTTGAACTTTGAAGGCTGTTGGCATCTAATTTACGATCAAGGTGTTAAATACTTGTGTACTTATAAGTTATAACTGCCTTATATGCTTGCTGGTGTCACATTGTTCCTTTGTTTTGTCTTGTGTGGCTTAAAGAACATGTGGTGATGTTTGCTCATCTCAGTAGCAAAGGAAACCTTTCCATATGGATCTTATCTTAGCCTTGAGGCAATTACTGTTGTGAGCTTTGCGAAGTATGATGGTTATTTATGCATAGTAGGAACCTGGTAGTCCTCAGATTGGAATTAAAGTGCAACATAACTATAAATGTTGAGCAAAATTATGACATTTTAAGTGATGATTACCATATAATAATATATTCTGACTGTGCATCTGTTTTCACTGTATATGCTAAGGATTGCAGCCATTTCTTTCATCTTTCGCATGATTATGCCTTGTCATTTTACTCTGTTGCTATTTTTAATCCTTAATTCATCTTTCCAGGGAGTTGGGCATGAATGTGCTATGCAGTTGCGTAAGGATTTATCTAGGCTCCCAGACATGGAGCGTCTGCTTGCACGCCTTTTCTCTAGCTGGTAATTCAATATCACACCTTATTAGTAGCGATATCATACAAAAAGCATTTTGTCATTTTTGCTCTAGGTTTAGCTATAGAAGTTTGCATTGCTTTTTCTACTTTTGGACCTTTGAAATCTACTCTTATTCTGACTGACTCATCTACACATTCTTTGCAGTGGTGAAAATGGGAGAAGTTCTAAGTCAGTTGTTCAGTATGAAGACACATCAAAGAGACTGCTCCAGCAGTTCACTGCTGCTCTTCGTGGTTGCCAGCAGATGTTCCAAGCATGTTCTTCTCTTAGGGTGTTGAAAGGCACAGAGGGGTCTTGTCTGCTAAATGATTTGCTTTCACCAGGTAGTAATAACAACTTTCCTTATTAGTTAAGCTACATGATGTCCCTTTTGATCTTCATTTCTTGCTTTCTTTGGACTGGTTTCTTATCAGATTGTTTAACTGCCTCTAATGTGAAAGGTAACTTTGCAAGCGCTAACTGTTTACAGGCAAAGGGTTACCAGATGTATCGTCAATTTTAGATCACTTCAAGGCTGCATTTGATTGGTCAGAAGCTGATCATAATGGCCGAATCATACCTCTTGAAGGTTGTGATCCTGAATATGATGCCACTTGCTCTGCCATAGAGGAGATTGAAGCCAGTCTACAGGAGTACCTGAAGGAGCAAAGGAAGCTGCTGAGAGACTCATCGGTAGTGCCATGTCGCACTTCTGTTTCAAGCTGCTGATCATTTCTTAGTTTCTTTAGCAACTGCTTATGATTGGTCGACTGTGGTGCAGGTTGATTATGTAAATGTTGGAAAAGATACTTACCTTATTGAAGTGTCTGAGAGCCTGAAAGGTTCTGTTCCTAGTAACTATGAGATGCAGTCTACAAAAAAGGTAACTGGACATGATTTTTCTTGTATCTCAATACATCAAAGTATGGAACTGTACTGATACTGTTGCATGTTATTTGGCATGTTGATGCATCTAGTTTGCAGTTGCAAAACAAAGAATTAACACTTTTAGCATTCTTCTAATTGATTAGTTACACATTAGTGTGCATATACCATACCCACCCCGCCAACAAATAGGGGGGGGGGGGACTATCACGCCTCGGCCTCAATGTTAGTTCCTATGCTGTCTGTTCAGAACCTTTCAGTCTATCCATCCTTGGTGTTAGTTGGACATCACTTGGATTCACTTTGATACTGTCTTTTCTAGTATAGTGATCTGAAAACCCCTTTTAGACCTTGTATTCCTAGGATACGTGTTGCATGTCCGATGGATGGATGCGTCTTTAAAAGACAAACACGTCTAAGACCTGGGCCTTGCAGCATGAGCAATGTGTTCAGGAAATCTTGTCTTGTATTTCTTGCATCAAAGTGCATGACTGTTTAGGAAATCTTATCTTGCATTACTCGCCTTTGATTACTGCACTAGGGCAGTCGTGCACTTTGCCTGAACACATATTCAAAATGTATTCTAAAGTCTTGTAGATGTTTTACTCAAACTAAGATATATGTTAAGAATTGAAGTTTAAACTCAATTTCAACTTTTGGCCAGGGTTTCTACCGGTACTGGACACCAGAGGTAAAGCTACTGATATCAGAACTTTCCAAGGCTGTGGCAGACAAAGAAGCAATATTGAAAGGCATTCTTCAGAAGCTAATTCATCTCTTCATTGAGCATCACAGCAAGTGGAGGCAGTTGGTTTCTGTAGTTGCTGGTAAGTGGTCTGCATCTGATATTTTTCTTTTCATCCTGTACACCATTTTTGGTAACTTGGTTAGGTCGAACTCCTTATTGCTCTTTGCTCTTTGCTCTTTTCACTATACTCCTGATCTACCATAGTTTTTGGATTT
This sequence comes from Avena sativa, assembly GCA_916181665.1. Taxonomy (NCBI): domain Eukaryota; kingdom Viridiplantae; phylum Streptophyta; class Magnoliopsida; order Poales; family Poaceae; genus Avena; species Avena sativa. The sequence goes on along the minus strand of OV702290.1, from coordinate 493,538,462 downwards.
TCTTACTGAATTGATTGTAGTTGTATGCTTTTGGTATCATATTGCTAGCTGCTAGGAAGCATCAAGGGTATTATCACATTTAAGGGGATGGATGGATTTATTGAGAGAATGTTACTAGTCATTTTTTTTGGGAAAATGCAAAGGACCTTTGCGTTTCATTTCATTGGAAAGATGAGTTGTTGTTTACACACCTCCTAAGAGGCCAAGCAAGCTAGAAAGTGAAAATTACAATCAGTGAACATCCCATGTGGTAGGCAAGACGACATGGAGGCCTCTGGCGCCGGCTCTGGCCCAAAGTGTGGCTTTGCCTTTGATCGCGTTCAGTACGGTGAGTGAGGAAGGCCTGGTGTTGTCGAAGACGCAGGCGTTACGATGTTTCCAAGTCATCCATGGCACGAGCAGGGTGATGGAAGCAATGCCCTTGTGCATGGGTTTTGGGGTTGCTTGTCGTGCCACACGGCACCAGTCATCTAGGGTGTCGTTGGCGTCGGGTGGGCTGCAGGGGATCTGTAGCCATGCCAGGACATCCTGCCATACTTGCTGGACAAAGGGGCATGCCGCTATCAGGTGGTGTATTGTCTCTGGCAGCTGATCACAGAGTAAGCAGCGCGGGTGGTGTTGGAGCCCGTGGCGTGCGCGGCACTTGGCAGTCCAGCGGCGGTCCTGGTCCGCGAGCCAATGGAAGAATTTGACCTGCGGCAGTGCCCACATATTCCAGATAAGCTTCCAAGCCCTGGCGGTGTTGGAGCTGTGGAACATGGCTTGGTAGCAAGATTGCGTGGTGGTGCCGTTGGCTGTCCACTTCCAGACAAGGCAATCATTGTCAGTTGAAAGCTGTGTGTTGGCCACTCGCTACCAGATCTGCAGGTATTTCCCGATTTCCTGCAGTCCGATCGTGCCTTGGATGTCTCTGGCCCAGCTGTTATTGGCAAGGCCCTTGCGCAACCGTGCGTTGCTTGCGTCGCCGTGTCGGGATGCACTCGTAGAGGAGAGGCGCGATCTCGCGGACAGCGTGTCCCTCGATCCAGCGGTCTTCCCAAAACAGGGCCTTTTGACATTGCCGATCGTCATAGTCATGGACGCGAAGAAAATCGCCTGCTCCTCCGCTGAGAATTGGAGGTCCAGGCCATGCCAGGCGCGCGTGTAGTCTGTCCAAGATAGCCATAGCCACCGGACACGTAGAGCGATGCCGGCGTGCTCGAGATCGAGAACCCTGAGGCCACTATGCGACTGTGGGCGGGAGACCTTGTCCCAGTTGACATGGCAGTGGCTGCTCTTGGCCTCCTTTCTTCCTTCCCGAAGGAATGTCCTCTCAATCCTGCGCAGCTGCTTCAGTACCTTTTTTGGGGGGCCAAGTACCATAAGCTGGTGCAGGGGGATGGTGTTGAGTACCGCTTTGACGAGGGCGAGTTGCCCAGATTTGTTCATCAGTTGGGCCTTCCATGTGGGTAGGCATGCTGCTGCTTTCTCGACCAAGGGTTGCAGCTGGGACGCTGATGGTTTATGGATGGTGAGGGGGATCCCCAGGTATGTGATCGGAAGGTCCACGAAGGGACAGCCGAGCTGGCTTGTGACCAGCGTGGTGAGTTGCTGGTCGCAGTTCAGGAGGGAAGCAGTGCTCTTGTTGTAGTTGACCCGCAAGCCTGAAGCGTGGCCAAAGAGCTGTAAGATCTCTTTGATGGCGGTCATGACTCCGGTTGTGGGGTGGCAGAATAGGATGACGTCATCCACGTATAGGGAGAACGTGGGGACGTGTCGCCACGGGTGTAGCTCCTGGAGGATGCCGGCCTGAATTGAATGTTACTAGTTTTGTATACTCTGAATCAACTGATCACTTTTTTTTATATATAGTACTATTTATCATGCCTTCCTCATCTTATGAAAGATGTATACTTCTGTAAATTATGTTGCTAAATCTTTATGGGAGTGAGGATGTACAACTAAACATAATGTTTTGTCACGAAAGACCACTAAATATTTTGTTTGTTTTATCATGCAGATATAGATGTTCTAATTAGTCTTGCTATTGCGGGTGATTATTTTGAGGGGCCAACCTGCTGTCCAATCATCAGGGAATCATATGGTCCAGACGATACTCCTACTTTCCATGCAAGAATCTTGGGCATCCTATTATTCGAAGTGATTCGTTAAGCAAGGGTTCTTTTGTACCAAATGATATTAAGATGGGTGGGCCAGGGAATGCTAGCTTTATTGTTCTTACTGGTCCAAATATGGGTGGTAAATCAACTCTCCTACGTCAAGTTTGTTTTACCATAATATTGGCACAGGTAATCCATCACCTTCACAGGCAATCCACCATATTATCTGTCAACATTGCTTTGTTAACGGCACAATTTCTATTACAGATTGGAGCAAATGTTCCAGCAGAAAACTTGGAGCTTTCTCTTATTGACCGCATCTTTGTTCGCATGGGAGCAAGGGATCATATTATGGCTGGACAAAGTACATTCTTGCTGGAGCTCACGGAGACTGCTTCTGTGCTTGTAAGATTTCCAAGATATGAAAGTCTGTCGGCAGTTTTCATGCTTTGCTTATCGATTACTTTTGTTCACTTTTTGATTCAGTCGTCAGCTACCAAGAATTCTCTCGTGGCTTTAGATGAGCTTGGGCGGGGCACATCAACTTCTGATGGACAAGCTATTGCGTAAGTTTAATTAAGGATCGTAGCATTGAGTTGTTATGTACTCCTGATACTCTTTGTTATTTTGTTGTCTCATTTTCTATTACTGTGAGATTACTGATTTACTGCATTTTGGGCTATAACAGGGCATCTGTTCTAGATTATCTAGTTCATCATGTGCAGTGTCTAGGCTTGTTTTCCACTCACTACCATAGGCTAGCAGTGGAACATGAGGATAGTAAGGTAAAGTGTTCATATCATGCTTTGTGTTCAGTCGTATACGATCTAAAAAAGAGAGTTCAGTCATATACAGGTTTTAATCTGTGTATTTGAACACCTCACAATAGGTATCACTTTGCCATATGGCATGCGAAGTGGGCATGGGAGAAGGAGGTTTGGAAGAAGTGACTTTCCTTTATAGATTAACAGCTGGGTTGTGTCCCAAAAGCTATGGTGTAAATGTTGCTCGACTAGCAGGTTATTTCCAATCCAATATTTTTTGTTTTTCTCAGTTACTCAAATTTTAACGAAACAGTAAGTGATGCCTACTCAAATTGTTGTCCTAATCCAGGAATACCTGCATCAGTGCTTCAAAGAGCGAATGAGAAATCACTTGATTTTGAGGCCAATTATGGGAAGCGACACTGTGTGACTAAAGATAAGATGGTCTGTGCACAGAAGGAGGATAACTTTGCTACCATCAAGGATTTGTTCAGATCTGTGAAGGCAGGGAATCATCAAAAAGACCAGGCAGCAAGCTTAAGCATGATTCGTCAAGTACAGATGTGTGCCAGGGCGCAAGCTACCAAAGGATAAACAATTACATGACCCATTTAATCAGTAGAGATTGCCAACTTTTTTCTAACTTGGCGGCCTTTTTTTTGGATTGGCATCATTTTGAGAATGCTGCGTTGGCATGGGCTCATGGAAGTTCTTGAATCCGCTGTTGATTTTGCAAGTTCATATGAAGAACTTAGGTAGGACATGGTTCTACCATGGCTGAGATATGCTAATATGTGCGTGGAGCTTACTATTGTTCGCAATGGTTTTCTCTGCTCTATGATTTAGCTACTGTAAGGTCAAGGATGGCCTCCTGTCCTGCATAATTTCAAGCTCAGGAGGTTGCTTGGTCTAGTAATGACCAATGGAACGATTATAGAGGGAAGAAAATGTTGCTCGAATTGTAACTTTGAGCTGTGCGGATTCTTCCCCAGTTTGTAGTTATGGGGTTGATGGTCAGAGTGGTGTATATGGTTACTCTGAAATGTAAATCATTAACTACTTTTGTCAGCTAATCTAAGTTTTTGCTATTTACTCCATTGTTTCCCAAATTGCATAAGCTGCCAGTACTTGTCTTTTAGCACACATGCACATATCCTGGTAAAGAAGTTGTCAGTCCATGATACATGAGCAGGACTCTGCAAAGTATTGTTAAGATTCTTTCGTGTTTTAGTTGTGGTATATAATGGGTGGAAGTTCATTTTCTATTGACGTGATTGCTACTCCGGTCGGCTAGCTAACCTAAAGATTTGCAAGTGACTATCATACTTCCTCTGTTTCAAAATATAAGATGTTTTAGCTTTGTGAAATGAGGTTCCTTTTAGTGTATAGGTTCATGTAAGTTTGGAGTGAATCTACAAACGAAAAGAGGTCTAGATACACTTTTTTTATAAAGCTAAAACATCTTATATTTTAAACCGGAGGAAGTAGGTTACAGGTCTGCGTCCCAAAAGGAATGGAATATGCTGCTCGATTAATAAGGTTATTTTCAAGCCAACATTTTACTTAACATCTAAAATTTATTTTCCAATACATCCCGAATTAAATTCTATACTTCATGGCATTTATTTTTCAGTACACTCTGAATTAAATTCAATTGGCCAGACCAACATTCCATTGATATAGCAGAAGTGAATTGGTTAGTTTATAAGAAACACACTGGCCCGGAGGCTAGGTACCACAAGAGTCAGACGGCCAAACCGCCCAAGTGGCCAAGGCCTACACCTCAACACGACAACGTGACATAGCGCCCGCTCCGACATCCACGGCAGCTCGCTTGGCTGAAGATGAGAAAACAAGGCAACAACCGATATGTGGTGAAGCGGCTCCACATCGATGCCTCCATGGAGGGGAACGGCAACCGAGAGTGCCTCCATCGCCGCATCAACCGAGGTCGGTGCAGGGTTCTCATTTGGAGCTCACCAAGCCTAAAATCGTGTTTGCCTGTCAGACGTAGCCAGGTTACCATGTAACTTGTCCCCACCGACCACCAACTCCCTACCTCCGGCCGATAGAAGATCCAAGACGAGCACCCCAAGAGGAAAGTAACTTAGAAGTGTCACCCTCGCTCGATCCCACGAAGGATTTGGGTTTTCCCACATAAGTTCTCGGGAGTAGGAGTGAGATCACCACCTCAATGACACCTTGAAGAAGGATGCGACACCCAAGGACGTCGCTGCTTCCTTTCCTAGTCGACGACCAGGGCAAGGCTTTCACCTGATGGAGTCTCAAACAACACGACCTCCCACCGGTTACTGGCGAGGCCACCGTTGCGGTCCCCCATGTTGAAACTGTTAGCCCCATGCGTCGGATAGTCTACAACCACCAACGGAGCTAGGAGTTGGGGTCCATGTTCCCCTTTTGCTAAGCCACCTCCTAGCTCACCGCGACACCAGAAACCGGCACTCGGGGCCACCACCCCAACATCTAGGTGCCACGTCAAGTGAAGCCACAACATGTCAAGAACCCACCATGGCTCTAACGATGGGCCACGAAGAAGCCGTCACACCTGGCGCCGAAACCACAAGAATTGGGCATTCGTGCCCAGCACCTCACATGTCGCTAAGCCTAGGCTCCCCGACACGCCGACGAAGATCACCACTGACCGCGAGAATGTCGCGAAGCGAGTGATTCGAACCCGGGAAGCCACCACCACAGACAAGAGAAAGGACCACCACTGCCACCATCCGCCACCACACGCTCTAGACGATCTGTAAGCGTCATGGATCGGTGTGCGATCCCGAGATACACCACACCCAACCGAAGCCGCCAATCGACCGACTGCTACCAAGTCCAGGGCCGTCGTCTCGGTGTCCTAGTACCGCAATCATTCACACACTGATACACACAAGTGCGTTGCCCTCATGGTTGACGCGACGTGCCAACAAAGAGAAGTCGAATAGGGTTCCTCCACCCTCACATGGGCTTGTTACTCTGCGGCCCCAAAGTTGGTGTGCGAGTGCATCACGGGGTCCGAGTTGCTTGTAATTGCCGGGTTTCACAAAGTCGGTCCACGAAATACCGAGAGGGCCCATTTCGAGACAAACTCATCCCACCCCTAGCAAATTCAAACATTCCATCAACTGTCTTGTGAAGTAGACAGTCAGGACCCTCATGTCAGTACTCTGTCCGTGACACGAGCTCTAATGCGGAAACCACATAGGAAAAATGAGGAACTAAACGCCTTAGTGTTTTGACCAAATTCACAAATTCACCCTCTCCTTCGAATGAACCCTAGCACTAGCGGCAGTGAAATCCACCCTCCACCTAGAACAATCGCTTGGGACATTTGTCTTTTGGCGCCAAGTTGCTACGCCCACTCGCTGATCCTGATCCCCAATGCTGCATGTCATGTTCGCCATTGTGAGGTGCTAGCCCGCCTCTGCCACCGGACGAGCTGAGCAGCACGGAGGATGGCATATCCTAGTACCCAGGAAGAAGACGTTCTGGCTATATGCAGGTGAGCTACTCTTCTCTTTGCTATTCACAATAACTATACTGCTAGCTGTTTATCGACATTAAAGAGATAGATCGAACCTAGAATTGTTTGCTAGCCCAACACTACAAATAATTCTTATTTTTTGTCCCCAAAGTTCTGCCAAGTAGGATCTCCCCGGACACCCCTTACTTGGTTACGGTAAGCCTCGGCAGCTACCTCTCTAAATTAGCAAATGGGTTGGGAAAGTGGAATCCTGGTCATTGTATCACGATGGAAGAAGCACCGACACAGGTGTGCACTATCCCTGGTATGGTTGCTACTCTGCGTAAACATACTGAAATGGGGTCGAAGCAGACTGCACAGTTCAGCTTCAAGGATGAACGAGGCATCATGGTTCCTGTGACATGTGACATTCAGCTATGCGAGATGATAAAAAAGTTTTTGATAGCTTGCATGTTTTTCCTGGATTGTAAAATACTGGATGTCAAAGCTACTGCTACTAGTAGTTGCCCTGTTATTCTTGGTCAGGGTGGTCTAACTCAAAGCCCTGCTGCTATTAAGCAAAATGTGGTTTGTCGTCTACCATGCTTCTATTATGAAACCTCCTCGTAGGAGTCCTCGTATTGCTGTTGTGCAAACCCCTGTTGTGGAATCTGCTGGTACTGGTCATCGCCATGGTATTGTTTCTCTAGCTGCGGCTGACCCAATCCCTGCCGCTATTGAGCAAACTAAGGCTTCTGGTGGCTGCCCTGATGTTGTTGCCAAAACTGTTGTCTTGGGTGCTGGTCCTCCTCGAACTCGTGGTGAAGTTTAGCGGGCTTCTGTTGCGGCTACTCGAAGCCCTGTTGTTGTGGAGCAAGCTCATGGTCTGGACTCTACTAGCACTCGAAGCACTACTATTGTGGAAACTGCTACTGGTCGTCGATGTGGCATGGCATCAACTGCTTCTATTGTAGCTGTCGTTAGTTGTGGCCCTGCCTGTCCACCAGGTATTGTAGCTCCTGCTGCTAAGGGCTTTCGCCTTGCTCCTCCTGCTGATACTTTCACCGAGGTTGCTCCAGCAACCTCGGTGTAATTCAGTTAAATTCTAGAGCTGTGCGCATTGAACTTGCCCGGGCAAAACAATTTGCCCCTGTTCTCGTAGTAAAATGTATCACAGCTTGAGGTTTGGACACGTTCGAGTCACTAGTTAAAGCCAAAATTGTGACTGTGCCATTACTACCTGAAAAATTGCACAGCACTAGGACCGTGATTGTTGGGGGGGGGGGGTCTCCCAATTCAATGAATGTTTTTTGAAAGGAATGCGGTAGGGGAAGCCCCTACAGCGAGTTTGTTTTTGAAATAATAAGAACCCAAATTCAATGGATGTTAGTGGCACAAACATAAATTATTTAAGCGCTTACTGGGTCGATAGTCAGAATAAATCCCTGCTTTTGGCATTACACTTATTATAAGGTTCTGAGCTTAAAAACAAGTTTTAAGCTGCTACACTCCAAAAAGCAGCAACTTATTTCAGCTGTTGGACAACGCCATGGCAGCATAAAAAGCAAAGGCAACAGATAATGCCCAGAGAATGAGGAATTTATTTCCACTTTCTAGCCTAATCTTGAGCTCGTCTATCTCATCACATCTTGCTTCCACAACTGAACCTTCACACCATCACCCTGCTCCTACCTCCCCTGCATCTGGCGAAGCTCTTGGATCTCTCGCTCCAACACGCGAATCTCCTCTTTAATGTCCCACACAACATCACAAAGATCCTGAACAAGCTCTTTGTGAAAACGTGTCAGGGGATTTTTGTAACATCCCAAAACTCTAATCCAAGGTTATTAAGATCCAAATCATCAAATTTAGGGTTAATAAAAACTTTTCCATTTAAAATGATTAAGCAATCATATGTGTGTGCATATAATTTAGGAGTTGATTTGAATTGCCATGTTTGAGTGATCCATTGGTTGTAAAATGATTCTAAGGTGAATTAAATATCATCTAGATCATTCCCAAAGAAATCCCAAAGAAAAACAAATCAAAAAGAATGAAATAAGCAAATGGTCATTTGTGCCATTTTAATCACCTAGCCTACTTTGGCTATTCCTAGAACTCAAATCTTAACAGAAACAATTGTGGTTCTTTACACCCCTTGCTAGTACAAGTAGTGATGTACCAAGGCCCACTTTGTTTCACCCCAAAAACTTTCAAACACTAAATTTAAATGACATTTGAAAATTGAATGTAGTTCATATGTATAGATCACACTTATTCAAAAACCACTCAAATGAACTCCACTTTTAAAACCCAAGCACACCTAGAAGCTCAAGCATAAGATACATCACTCCACCAAAAATCAGCCCAAAATTCAAACCTTTTTCTCTTGCGGCCATTGTGTCGAGCATGTGGGAGACAGAAATTAAACTGCCTAACTATTACTGTTTCTAATTAAGCCATTGTCCCCCATTGCCCCTCTCTACTCTCCTCTGTCCCCCCTGAGTCCAACCAAGTCCCCACCGGCCTATCCCTTAGCCGCAGCAGTAGTGGAGTGCCGCCACTTTGTGGTCACCGCCGACCAGAAGAGGACAACACGCCAGGGGCCGCGCCGCGCCAAACCAGCAAGTCCCCTAGCTCCGCCCAACCCTACTGCACCTCCCTGTCCACCCCTCGATCAACCCCAGGCCCTGGACCACTCTCCAGCATCGCCGCCCTTTCTCTCTGCAAGCTCGCCAGAGCGTGATAGCCGCCAGCACGCAGCAGACCGCCCCTCGGCCCCATACCGCGCACGCTGCTCCGCCTCGACCCTAGCACCCCGCCAGACACGGCCGTGCACCGCCGTGCGACCCACAGTCGCCGAGCGCCGCGTCGAGCATCGCCTCTGTCTCCCAGAGCGCGCAACGCTCCCGACCATATGCCACCGCCCCTAGCCGCGCCATTAAGCCGTAGAGCACCGCCAGGAGGCAAGCCACCGTCCGCCTACGCCGCCCATGCCGATAGCGCCCTGTATCGTCGTCACCGACGAGCTCGCTGTCGCCCTCTCGGTCCCCTCCTCGAGCCTATATAAGGAGCCCTCCCCAGCACCATTTCTTCACACCACTCAACTCCCCTCTCACCACTGATCCTTCCCCACCTCTCGCCGGAGCCGCTCAAGCCATAGTTCACCGGAATTGCACCGGAGGAGCCCGCTGCAGAGGAGGAGACGCTGCTGTCAATTCCGTCCACCGCAGCCCCTGCCGCGACCTCGCCTGAGTCCGCCGTTGTCGTCCAGTTCGATCGTCCGCCTTGCCGCACTAGCTGGAGCCCTGGTACGTCCCCAGTAGACCCCCACTGGCCGTTTAGGGTTCGGTCTCGCCGGCGACGAGTCCGTCGTCGACGACGACTGTGGACCGTTGATCTAGGTTCTAATCGTATGGTCCAGATCGCTTGATACCGTTTCGGGTTTTAAGTCTCGCTGACAAGCGGGACCAACCTGTCAGTCGCCCTCTGCACCGCTGAGCGTCACTGGGCTGGCCCATTTCCTTTCCCGCGCGACCCAGTTAATTCAAATATAAATTTTTCTATTTAGGTTTAAACTCAATTCTGTCTCTTAGTTTAAAAATCAATTCAGGAACAATTACTGAACCAAATTGAGTGATTCCAATTTTTTTTGGAAAGCTTCTGAAAAGATCTACCCAGGCCCGTTGGAATTAATTCATTTAGAGTTAGAGATCTCTCCTAGTAAAAATAACAAGACAGAAGCATTTGCACATTCAAATATTTTTATAAAATCAACCATAATAGCTTTTGAGTTGATTCCAACTCTCAAAAATCACATTTAACCATACGTATCTGAATATGTACTATTATTAAGGTTTACATGCAGTGACTTTGGACTAGTACCAAAATAATGCTATATAGGCATTTCTAGTCACTTTAAATCATTAAATATTAAACTTAAACTTATTAAAATGTGATCCCACCTTTAAATCACATTCCCATATGTCAGAATATGTGGTGATGACATGTGTCCACATGATCCCATATTTTAATTGGAGAATATTAAATCTTAGTTAATTTCAATGAGTAGAAATTACCTTTCTCAAATAAAAAGATTGAAGCTAGTTCAATTAAACCTTGTGATGCTTGTGATGATAATAGATCATCAAATGTGTGCCTTAGTGTGCTAAGTAGACTAGTTAAGCTTTGTTTGGTGATTATGTATCCCGTATGTATTTATAGACGATAGTACCGACCAAGCTTACGAGAGGAGGAGTTCTACCAATAGGAGGAGGAAGAAAACTTCAACCACTGCACTACCCAAGGCAAGCTAACACTTGCAAGTATTATACTAGCAAGCCGTCATTAACAATGTAAGCTAACCCTTGCAAGCTAGATAACCTAAGCCAAGGCATTAGGCATGCTTTGGTGATACCATTTTGGATTTATACCTATTCCAAGATTTAATTCCAAGCTTTACTTTTCTTTACTTTACCAAAGTCCTTTACTTGTTTTGAGGGTAGCATAAAGAGTATAAAACTTGACCTATCTAGTTAGACTTAGATGTCATTCTATGGCATGAGATTGAATTAGCATCCCACCTTAGTGAACACTCTTAACTTAGTGGCTTGGAACAAAAACCAAAACTTGATTCACTTTAGATGAGAATAGTTGGTGAAAATGACTTGTGAAAACCTTGGAATGACGAGTCATTCTATTGAGATGTTTTGACATGTGTTGAGAAACACAAATGGTTTATGATGATGAAAATGTTGAGGCATGAGCCTTATCCCTTTTACAAAAACGAATGGTTGGATTCGGATGCGATACCATTCCAATTTTACCGTACAACCACAATACCTAAATTGGGTAAGGCTTAGCCGAAAGTTTATATGCATTAGTATTAGTTCCCTCGCGGGAGAGGTTTGAGCTGAGGCTACCTCCCAATGTTGTCCACCTATGCAGTGCCCAAGATGATAGATGGCCATGGTTGGGAGGCCATGCTCATAGGAGAGGTGCTTATACTAGGGTGTGTAAAGGAAAGGTTATGTTTGATTATCTGCATACTAAGTATGATGATTCAGGGTTATCCCTGATAGATGTATCGAATCTTGTGGTGAAAGTGTACCACCTCTGTAGAGTGTCAAACTATTCGAATAGCCGCGTCCGTGGTTATGGACAGTTGGAGTGGCCATACTGTTTCGTTGTTAGATGTTTTCAAAACAACTTATGAAATGAATTGTGACATGACTTGACCACAACAGAGTTGTGACTATGATAACTAAGTTCCCACTTAAGTGTTTTCAAACTTCTTTTATCTTTCTTTGTTTCTATCTTTCTTTGTTTCTGAGCTCAGCTTAGGTTTCAAACTGAACTTTACAAATAAACTTAGAGTTAGCACTCCTACTAGAACTATCTTACTTGTTAGTGATAGTTTGCGAGTACTTAAAGAGTACTCATGGCTTTTGTCCCTGGCTATTCCCGTGGACAGACTATGAAGGAGACTACCAAGATGAAGGACAGCAGGACGGCTATGATAACTAGGACTATCTTCCATCGTCAGCATTTCCTATGACTCTGAAGATGGACCCCACCGCTACGCTATTTATTCTGCTACTTGATTGTACTAAGACTGGATCATGAGATCCTTATTTGTGTAATACCTTATTTATGGTTTATAATGGATGATGTACTGTGATATCCAATCTGTTATGTCTCGCAAAAATGGTAATCCTGGGATTGCGAGGTATGGCATAACAGGCATCTGGGATTAAAAATCCGGGTGTTGACACTTTTCGATCCACACAAACTTGTCATAGCCGGGTCCCCTCCCTTCCTGCGAACAATTGAAGGAAACAAAAAAAATTACGTTACGCTTCCTGGATTGGGGTTACCATTGTACCTAGCATAAGAAGTTACCGCTCTGATGCTGCAGTTGTTGAATTTTCCTGCGGTATTTTCGTCGGTCCATGAAATCCATCTACGCATCTTCTCACCGCACAAACATAGCATCTCGGGGTAATAATCGTAGGGCTTCTTTCGGTACCTGACGGGGGCACCCGCCTGATGACATTGAGCGACCCTGATTCTGCTCAAGACGAACTGCATGAGCTGCAATCCATGATCGGGGGGAGCGAGGGCAGAGGAGAGATGGGAGGATAGGGGAGCCTTGGATGTCAGAGAAGGGGTACGGTGAAGCGTGATTTATCTATCTAAATCAAGGAGAATACTACCGTCCACATTGGGCTGACATGTGGGGGACCTAACGCGTGGACTTGTCAACCAAAGCTCGCGCCTTCGTTGTTCAAAGCCCCTCTGGCACGCATTGATCATTTTTTTGGCATCATACCCGCGTATATCGCTAGGAGGCCTTGCCGAGGAGCTAGTGTAGCATCCCAATTGTCTAACAATGGTAATGCTACATGGTTTAATAATATAATGGCTACTTCCTACATATAATTGTTGCATCATAATTATATCATGCTCATGTCATCATGCCACCTTGCATTTGAGCATCATATAAAACCTTTCCATTTGGTTCTTCTCTCATATGCATTATTAATTGTATTTGCCTCTTGATATTGTATTTGGTTATTGATATATTGTTAAATGCCCAAGTTGAGTTGGGGGCATATCTTTTATTCAACTCCATCACCTTTCCTTGTCACCACCTTATACTTCCACCATTCCAATAACCCATGAGCTTGTAATTATTTTCCTTTTGATATTTATTCTAGCTCATGTGGGATGGGTGGATCTAATTCTATAAATCCTTAGCTTGGCCCTTACTCCATCTTTTGAGGATGCACATAAATAAATGCCATGAGATTTTATTTTGTTTTCACAAGAGTAACACATGGCATTTAATGTCTTGCATTGGCCATGTAACCATCTTCAACACCTTTTCTTTTCTTTGTTTTTCTTTGTTTTGAGTGGAACCTTCCTCTTGGGAGATCTTCTCTTTTTCTCTCTTCACCTCTACCTCAACAACCTCACTTGAGTAGTGCCATGCATGAGCTTGTAAGATCATCACCTTGTCCATCCTTTTCTCTCACTTGATCATGCATACCAACACCCCTCACCACCTTTTATCTCTTCTAGTCCTTTTGCTTGATCTTGTTTGATCTTTGCTTGATCTTGCTTGATCTTGTCAAAAACACTCCACCACACCCCTCTCTATCTCTCTCCCTACCTTGTTGACCACCTGGCCACCCTCTCCCTGGCCCACACCCCAGCCACCCCTCTCTCTAACCCTAAACAAAAACCCTAACCGAGGCTACCCTACCCTAGCCCGAGCTACCCCTCCCCTTTCTCTTCTTCTACCGCCATGCTGGCCCCAGCTGCTGCTCCCCACCGTCCCCACCTGGGCCACCTGCAGCCCCTCTCCACGCCCTAGCTACCCCAGTCCGAGCCAGCACGTGAGGAGGATGAAAAGAAGGTGGCACCCGAGCCACCTTTATCTACCCCCTGCCACGGCTGCTCCTCCTCCCTCTCCCTCCTTTTTCCTTCTTCCCCACGGCTCTCCTGCGTCGCCAGATCTGCCCCGAGCCAGCCCTCCTCTCCTCCTTCTTCCTCTGTGTCGCCAAGACCTGCCGCCGTTCGCCGCCAGCACCGCGTCGTCCCCGTTGTTCCAGCCGGCGAGCACGTCGTGGAGGTGGCCGGGGTGACCGAGGCGACCTCACTGCTTCACCCTGGACACGCCGACGCGAAGGAGGAGCCCCAGAACCGCCGGTACCGCCGCCACCGACGCCAAACCCTAGAACGCCGGTCGTGAGCCTCATTGATGATCCTCTGCGCTCCGGCCCGATCCAAATCCACCGTTACCCCCGCGGTGAGCCTCTCTTCCCCCCTGACAGTTTCCGCCTCGCCGTACCGCCCTAGCCCCGCCGATCGTTTCGTCGAACGCCCACCATGCGCGTCGTTCGCCGTTGTCTGCAAGCTTTCCGCCCCGCGCCACACCCTATCTAGCCCGCGCTTACCTCCCTGTCAACTCCCCTTGATCCGCCGCGCTGGTCAGCCCCCTCAGCGCGCATGCCCGCGACCTGGGTTCGATCCCCCGCCCCGCGCCGCGCGCCGTTTTCTCGTCAGACCGCGGAGACGAAGAACAGTACAGGGCTCTGTGGAAGTTTACAAATAGCCCCTGTTTTTATTCTCGCGCTCAACCCACGGTCCCGCCGACCCCACCTGCCAGCCGCTGTGTGTTTTTTGCAAAAAAGCACTCCGGTTTTCGCAACTCTCAACCCGCACTCCATCGCGTCCCCGCTTGTCAGTCACTGCGGGTTTAGTCGCTGTCACGTGGGCCCGTAGCCACCGGGCCCATCTGTCACCCTATGTGGCTAGGAAGCGCCGCGGTGAGAAAAACAATTCCCGGACGTGTGTGTCCCAGTCAGCCGCTGGCCCACCCGTCAGTGACTAGGGCTGGGACGGGCTGAGTAAGAAAAGTTTTTCTGCTGTCTGTTTTTAATTAAACCTTTTCAAAATTGTTTAAAATTCAAATTCAAAACTGTTTTAAATAACTTTTAATTTTCAAATCCAAATAATACAAATAATATATGTTTTGAAATCAGAAAAATGTGAGGAATTCAAATCTGCCATTCAAAATATTATTTGAGCACTTTAAATTTTCGAGATGATTTAAAATTACAAATAAATATCCTTTTCCTTAATTAATTAATAACTTTTGTTTTATAACTCCAAATTTGACAAATAATATGTCTAAATCGTTCAGCTCGACGAGACCTTTCTGTTTATGCTATCCATGACTTAAATTGCAGCATGCATCATATAAATATTAAGTGTACAGCAAGTGTTATGAGAGCAAACCGGGCTTAAAATCTAATTAAATGCTTTAATCTTGTATCCCACATCTCACCCATGCCATGCTACCTTAATGCCATGCAGTTTGCGCATCATTCATCATGGCATACTTGTTTGTTTGTCGCATTTTAATTCATATGCTTGTGCACTTTATTTATGTTAGCCCTTGTTTGTTTGGTTCTTCTTCGAATAGACGCCCAACAAGAGAATTATCAGGGATCACAGGAGTTCTACCCAGATCCACCTCTCGCTTCAACTGAGCTGCCAGGCAAGCACTACCACATGCTTGCATACATATAGTACCTATTGCCTCTCTCTTATTCTTGCATCATTGAGTCGCGATTGCATTAAATTGAATCCCAAGTACTGCATAGCCTTTACTTTTAAACCCCACCGAAGCTTGTTCCTCCATCCCATGAGCCATTACTACAGGAGTTGTTTGAGCCATGCGGGTCATAGAATAGCATGTGTAGGGTATGTGAGAGTCTGATGGATAACGAGGTACCTAAACAACTTAACCTGAGTAGTAATGGGTTAACTAATGAAAGTGGCACCGGTGAGCAATATCTGCTATTTGGTTCTTCATGCTCACTTGTGTCCCGTAGGACCCCGAGTACTTGATTCCTGTTCCTTGACTATTCGCACTATCCACATCCGGGAGGCCTTATGGACCCCCTGAGCTAGAGCTTGATTCATTCTTATTTCTTGGGGCCACAAAGTAGTTTGGGGCTTTATTACTATCCTGTACTTATGCCATGCTTTACTGCTTTATTTAAGATTATGCGTGGAGCACCTGTACTGTTTTGGATCGCGCCACGTTTTCACGGTATCAACAAGCCCAGTCACATTTTCGGGTTCCCAGTCGTTTACAGCCGTTGTTGCAAACCCTGGGTCCGTTCCGGAGCCGGCCAACTTCGTTGCGGGTAGCTTAGTGGGGTGGACCCCTGAAACATTTTTGAATCCTGTGATCGCTTTGTCGTGAATGCCTCGTTGGGTTTTGATTTGGTTTTTCCGAGGTTGATCGAGTGTGTGTTGCTATTTGTGCACCCCTGCAGGGTAAATCTTTCTGAAAGCCGTGTCCGCGGTTATGGACGACTTGGAGCACATTTTCTCGATCATAGACAAGCATAACTAAAGTGCCGCTTTTAATTTGACTAAGTACCTGACTAGTAAATAGTGCAACACTCATGGAATGGTTAATAAAACTGCCAACGGATGGGGGGGGGGGTTGTTCGTCCGCTTCTTCATTGGTACGCGAGGAGGAGGATGGATCTGTTAATATTACTGTTACAACTGTTGTTCTTAATTGACGGACATCCGTCTATCTTTGGTTAGGCGGATGGTTAGCGAGTATCTATAGAATTGTTAGGGATTATCTTTTGCTGCAATTGCGTCACCCCAGGTTGTGTCCCCTTTAGAGGCATAAAGACTTGCTGAGTACCCCTAGGGTCTCACACGATAAATTGTTTGATTCAGATGAACATGTATACTCGCAAGATGGATACTGGGTGGAGGAGACGGACGATGTTGGCAACGATCACTCGGTGTAGAGATTCCGGGAACGGGGATCCATGAGATCTGTGGGCGGGATGTGTTTATTTATGGGGCATCTTATGCCGATTTGCTTCTTATCCATACTCGGATCTTGTCTTCCGCTTCTGCTTGATACTCTGATGTTTGATGTATGAGGAGATATCCTAAACTATTATATTTATCTAGGATATTTGGATATTGCCATATGGCGTTGCAATATTTTTATTTATTTTAGATGGAATGACTCTGAGGACTGTTGTATGTGGCTTGCATACATACTCATTTGTGTATGTAGTTGATCCCTTCGCCTGCCGATTACGCCGCTCGTTCTTGTCCTGATGTTTGGAAATGGTTAGGACGGCCAAAAGGTCTACCTGTGAGTGGCATTTGGCCCCACCGTACTATTTTAACCATTTCCGCTCATCCAGGCTTATAACTAAGAGCGTAATTCACCAAGGTGGTTACAGCTAGACACGCCTAGCCCACACTCTCCACCCCGTACACACTCGGAACTTGCCATGGCTCGCGGCGGCATATCCATCCACTCCAACACTCAAGGTCACGCTCGCCGCGATAGATCCACCCCTAGATCCTACCGTTGCAGTATCAAATGGCCATGGTTTCTTGAGCCGAACGGCTGCGCTGCGTCTCCGAGCTCGGCCCTCCTATCTGTAGAAGGATTGTTGTGGAAAGACAAGATGCCTGTATCCACAAACGGGCACAAACTAAGGACACAATCATAAAATATGATGCTAGCCAACTCAGCATCTCGTGCTTGGCTATATTGGCACATACATAATTTCTGCTATAACTAAGGACATAGTCATAAACCCCCTAGATTATAGTTCGAAAAGGTAATACACAAAAATTCAGAAGTGCTCCCTAATACCTTCGATCTGGATTACAGATGTAGTATAGCTCTTTTTCCCTAGTAGACCTAGGTTATCAAATCCTCGGGAAGAAGATGCATAGTGAAGTTACTTTAATGGACCTTCGTGAGTTTTAGAATTCCTTTTGTGTTTTTACCAGACCAAGAGTTTGCGTCTTTTTGTTGTTGTCGATGATGGAGAGAGAGGGCCTAGGGCATTCGGTTTCACCTGTAGCTGTGCAAAACATCTGATGGGAATAAAAGATAGAGATAAAGTGTGCATGTAATTGTTAGAGCAAGATAAATTATATGTGGGAAGTGCATCCATAATTGCTATTACCTCCACAACCGCTTATAGCAATAACCTACTAGTCTCATCCATAGAAGAAAGAGAACTAATGATATGCATAGTCACGTCACCGTTAATCCCAAGTAAATCCCTCACATACAGCCGTACTACCCCTTCTATCACTGGGTTCCCAACCTGCAGATTAGTCATTACTCATACTCGCTATACCTGGCTCAATCCTCGGGGTCTTGGGTACCTGACAAGTTCTTAGATTGAGGCAATATAGGATACAATAATCATCATGTCATACAAACTAATACATGATCCCATCTATGATAAATAACATGCACAAATGCTACATGGCTAGGCCGAAGACCTTAGCCCAAGGAGAATTACTCACACATAGAGATGAGATCAACAATCACAAACATTGTAATGGAAATCATGAGATTGATAGCAAATAGTCTTACAATGTCACCAATCGAAGATGAGATCTACTATTACAAGTGGTGGAATATGGCTATGGTGGTGGAGAAGGGCTTTGGAGATTAGATCTAAGTCTATTCTTCCGTTGGCTCTTTGGTGTAGTGGATGGAGATCTGGAGATGGCTGATGATCTAGGGCAGGGACACTCGAGGCTCTTTTCTCGTCGCCCGAGGCTTCTTTATATAGGGGTCCCTTCACGAAAGTTGTTCTGTTTGACCTAGTGGTGTCATTGGCAACTACACGGCTGGAATTTTATTTCGGTAGTATAGTTGGTCATTAAAGCGTCTGCCTCCGACTCACGACTCCTAGTTTCTTCTGGTTGTTGGAAATCTCGTATCTTTGACTTTAATGTAGTGATTCCCATCATCAAACATCATTATCTGCGCAGAAAAAATGGAAAAGAAAGGATTGCATACCCCTTTGATTATTAGGCATTAGTGGTAGGGTTTAGAGAGATATTTCATCATAAATATGAATAATATCCAGTTTAAATGTGGACGTATATGGCTATATTTCAGAGCCATCAACCTCCCCAAGCTTAAACTTGATCATCCTCGAGCAAGAAAACCAAAATCAAAAAGGAACTCAGCATTTAAACTGAAATAACGAGATGATGATCTTACTCATGATTGGTAGTCTCATGTTTCCTCCACTTCATAAATTTGAAAAACTTCAGCATAGATAGAGTAATGGCAAGCATATCATACAGGTTTTCATGCATCCTTGTAGCACAGAAAAATTATTGTTAACATGGATGATTCAAATGGGTAAACTTTATTCCATGTCATGTAATCAACTCATAGGCTTGCCTTCGAATAATAAAGTAAAATCATGTAAATTGAGAGTGTGCGAGTTGTCATGAAAAGCATATACACTAGAGTATCTCAATTCTCCCACATCAATAAATCAAGACTTTTCAAGCACTACTTTTCTATTCATTGTCCTTCAAGAATTTTAGTTCTTGAGTAATTGAGAGCATGCCAAATTTTTTTAGTTTATTGGGCTGTGATGGACACTCATGGCATCACTAATGTTTTTGTTCCTTTTGCATAATGATTACTCATAATAGCCAGAGGAGTGATTCCATCATGAACACAGCTACCCAGAAGTGCCAAGAATCTTACTCACTATAGCATTGCTGCTACATGTGTTTAATCAACTAATAGCCAAAATCTTGGAGTTTCCTCCATGAAGATCGTTTGTAGGCCAGCAGAGTTGTTAGCATCCCATGAAGTTTGACACGCATAAAGCTATATCATTCTTATGATTAACAAGTCAAACTTTGGCATACCCACAAAAACCGCTAAACATTAATTCAATCGAACAAATGATTTTAAAGAGAGATATCAAGTCAATCAATATTTTAGTGGTGTTGAGTGTCTCTAGAAATAAGCCATCAAGACTAAACACTACAACACCCAAGCCTTCAATTGTGAGACTTTCTCTTATTACAATTGTTTAGCACATTTTTAGGCAAGACTTGGTTAACTACAAGAGCTGGAACAAAACGTACCCAACTAAATACCCATGCAAACAAAATCTTACTACAATACAAAGACTCAGTCCACCAATATAACATCTCAACATTTACTACTAACTAGCATGGTTTTCTCAAACTTCAAAAGTGGGGAGTCATAAGGCATACCTCTCATGTTTGGTTCCACTTCTCTCTTCCTTTTTTATTTGTTTCTTGGAAACTTGAAGTTGATAACTCTCCTGCAAATACATAAGAACCTCGAGGAGGAAAGAAAATAAAGAGAGAAAATAAGTAAAAATGGAGAAATCTTTTTGTTGTTTTTAAGAGAGGGAATTTAAAGAATAGAAAATTGGAGGCAAAGCTCGGCTTAGAAAATTTTGAAAGAAAATAGAAAGAACTAAAAATAAAGTATTGGGGAAACTAACACGAGTGCTTATAAACTCGAATTAAAAACACAACCTCGAAATAAATCAAAGCAAATGAACGCCAAATAAAGACACACAAGGAAACTTCCCCAAGCCTAGGCTTTTGCAAGCCCTTCAAATCATTGCGGTGGCGGGAAAAAGTCGTTACTCCAGTTCGCAAATTGAGTTGATAAATTACTAGTTATTCCTCGGAGGTTCAAAGAGAGGCTATGCATCCTCTCCATAGTCCCTCCAAGTTCTTGGAAGTCTTGGTATGTGGCAAACCGGGTTTGTGGCTGCTCCTCTTGATAAGGAACTTCTTGATCCTCTTCTTGGTCCTCATCCTCTTCCGGATTCTCCTCCTCGGGTTGGTGTTGCTCAACCTGCAATTCATATATTAGACGTCTTTTCTCGATAGAGAAAATACCATTAGGCAAAGGAGTGGGGTAGAGACGCCCAGCTCCAGCATTATGCAGGTAATAAACACCACCTCTCCTAGTGAGCATTCCATAAGCCTTTAAAGTAGAGAAACCAACACATCGCTCACCTAGCACAAGTTGCAACTCACGTAGGTCGATGCCTAGGGCAATGGCAAGAAAGGTGATGACGCCTCCACCTGTGATTGGTCCCTGACTCTGGGAGGATTGGTGCTCCAGCTAGCACACAAGGATTGCGCCCAAGTTGAGTGACAAGTCGCAGTTGGTGTAAGCAGCTTTTGTGAGGACTAAGATGTCCTCCTCATTGATTCTTGTGAACTCATTTCTTGCCTGCAAGGTGTTAGCAATAACATAGAACAAATAGCGAATTGCAGGATGTTGAATATTCTTCCCCTTGCTTACTCTAGTAGTGAAACTCATTCCATTATAATATTGTGCAGGGGAAGGGTCTAAGCCAGTAAAGGATGCGCATAAGGCATTAACATCATTGTTTGGGAAATTAAAACATGTGCACCATGCATCTAGTGTTAAAGTGTAGCTGTTGTTCATAAGTCGGAAAGAAATTGTGTCCTCTCCTTGCCATAGTTTAACGGTGCTTTGCAAAGAACTTAGAAATTCAATAGTTATCTGGCGATAAGTAGGCACGTCATTGTACACAAAGTTTTGCAGACCAGCTCTATTGCAAAGTAAATTGAAGTCATTAGAAATACCGAGTTGGTTCAATATAATGGGGCAAGCCCACTTGGTGGCCTTCACTTCTCGGTTCTTGATCTTGTTGAAGCGATCATGTTGGAGGTCATTTCTGAATCGTATCCCCAAGCGTTCTTGAGTGACAGCCCGAGAACCACTAGCGGTGGCACGAGCACGAGTTTGGCTCCTTATGTTAATCATCTAAAACAATAAAGAAAGACAAAAATAAAACCTTTTGATCCAACAACAATAAGTATAACATATTCCTCATCATAGCACACTAAAGAATCTCCTCAAAATAATAATCTAGGCAAGGGAATCATGGCAATTAGTTCATAGTAGGTCTCAACCTAGATTGATAATGACAATAGATCGAAGATAAATTTACAAAAAGTAATTGGAGGATTGGAGGAGAAACATACCATAGATCACTTGTGTGCAAGGAAATCGAACGAAATTGAGTAGAGATGAAGATCTCTTGAGGTTTTGAGAAGGTTTGGAGGTAGAAGAGAGAAAAAGATTGAAGTTTTTGGGGTTGGAGGTACCTCCCGTGGCATTTTTGTGGTCAGACGCAACTATACGGGTGGAACTATACGGCCGGAACATTGTGTTCCCGCCGTATAGTTGGCCTGCTGTCAAAATTTTAGGGTTTCCACCTAGCGGCGCGGCTATACGGCCGGAACTATACGGCCGGAACAATATGTTCTCCGCCGTATAGTAGGTCGTCAAACTGTCTGTACTTGGAAAAATAAATTGTACAAAAGCATCTATATCTATACGAACGGAACTATACAGTCGGAATTTTTATTCCCGCTGTATAGTTGGTCGTTAAACCGTCAGTACATAGAAAAAGAATTTGTATGAAAGCACCGATATCTATACGACTTGAGCTATACGGCCGGAATTTTTATTCCCGCTGTATAGTTGGTCGTTAAACTGTCAGTACATGTGGAAGAAAAATTGTCGATGGCAAAAATATCTATACCATCGAAACTATACGGCCAGAATTTTTATTCCTGCCATATAGTTTGTCGTTAAACCTTCTGTATGTATAAAAAAATTCTGTTTCTTAAAAAATTATTTCTTATCCTATAGCTTAGTGAAATACCTTGTTTTTAATAGAAAAATGACAGTAAATATTGTCGACCAACAACAGCATGAATAAAGCGGGATTTTTAGTACTACCAAACTTCTTCTCCTCAACTGGAGCTTTCTAGCACTCTTTATTAAACATAAACTTAAACTAAAACTGGAAAACTTTACTCAAACCTTTATTTCACATGGGTTGCCTCCCATTAAGCTTTCTTTTATGGTCAATAGCTTGACCTCAATGTTTCTTACTTAGGCCAGATGAGTGGAACACCCACTCCAAAATAGTTGGCCACCTTTTCATCATGCTTGGCTTTCTTCTTCCTGGGGAAATGAATAACAAAAGGATCCCATGAAGGCAATTGAAGCTTCACATTCCCTTCATGTAGATTAATCAAAGCCTTAATAGTTCTTAAGAAAGGACGGCCTAATATAATAGGAGCAGTAACATCTTCAGGCATGTCAACAATAACAAAATCAATAAGAGCAGGACAATCTTTAATGTATACTAAAGTATTCTCCTTAATTCCTACAGCTTGTTTGTAGGTAGAATCTGCTAGATGCAATTTTAACTCGGTAATCTCAAAAGAGCCAAGATTTAACTTATTAAAAAGACTTTTTTGGAATTATTGAGACGCTTGCACCTAGATCACAAAGTGCAGCTATCTCATTGGTCCCAATCTTAATCTTAATAGGGGCTCAAATATATCATCAAGCTTCACAGGTAATTTTTCAGAAATTTGCTTATATTCTTCCTCAAGCTCACGTACCTTTATTGCTACCTGATTAATGAAGTGTTGGTACATAGCTTCCTCATTTCCTTCACTTACTGGAATCTTAACGTTGATCCTTTTTACGAGATCTTCAATGGTGTAATTTGGTGAAGGAGCATTACTATAATCAAGTTCTTCAGGTTCCTCCCTTTGGATTCTCATCATCTTGAGGTCCTCAACAAGATTGGGCTTAGCTTTTCCTGCAAATTTAGCTAGAATGAGAGTTTGACTCTCGATTATCTTACCTAGCTGTGCCTCAACGATCCTCGTTCTTTCTTGGAGGGCCTGCAAATCATTTCTCAAACTTACAACTTGGTTAGATAATTTACCAAGCATAGCATCATGGTTCTCCGTTATTTTAACAAGAATATTGTTTTGTTCATTTTGTGAGTCTATAAAAGACTTAAGTGTTTCTTGGGGACTACCATTACTAGTTCCCATATTATTATTAGTTACCTGCACGATTAGAATATTGTTTCTGAAAATTGGGATTATAATTCTTCTTCCAAGCAGGGTTATAATCACTATGAGCTATGAATTCTATTTCTTCAATATTTGTTTATGGGATAACTCTTACCTGGGTTTCCTTACCTTTTACGGCTAGTATGAGCTCATCCAACTTAGCATTGAGTTCTTCATTTTCTTGTGGTGAGACGGAGTTCACCTTCTTCGTGTTTGATCTATCCACATGCCATTGGGCATGGTTGTCTTGCATATTGTCTAGCAGCTGCTTTGCTTCGGTAATATGTTTACCCATAAATGTTCCTCCAACTACAGTATCAAGCATAGACTTAGACACAGGGTTAAGAGCATTATAAAATAGATGGAGAATTAACCAGTCTTCCATCCCATGACTAGGACAGTTTTTCATCCTCTCCCATGCAAGTGCTAGTGGCTCACACTCTTCCTGTCTAAAACCAGTAATATTAGATCTTAGTTGCATAGTATTTGCAGGTGGGGAAATTTTAATCATAAATAAAGAAGTGCATTCCACTCATGATGTAATAGTATTTCTAGGCAAAGATAGCAACCATTCTTTTGTTCTTCCTCTAAGAGAGAAAGGAAATAAATGCAATTTGACCGCATCGGGGTCAACGTCGTTTACATGCATCATATCACATATTTCAGTGAAAGTATTCAAGTGCATACATGCGTCCTGAATAGCAGAGCCCCAAATTGATTCTGTTGAACCAAACTTAAATAATGGGGCTTAATTTCATAGTCATCAGCAGCAATTGCTGGCTGAGTAATAGGAGTACGCAAATAATCATTGTTGGGAGTAGCAAACTCCCCAAGCTTCTTTTCAGCCATATTTCCTATGTTTTTAGGTTTTCTTAAATAGAGACTTATAATAGTAAAAGCAAGAATTTAAAGACTAACTATTTTTTTTGGTTTTTCAAATAAAGACTGAAAGCAAACTAAAATTAAAAACAAGAATTAAAACTAGCAAGGTTTCTACTAACCTCACCAGGGTAGCTATTGCTTCCCCGGCAATGGCGCCAGAAAAAGGGTTGATACCTTCGATTCGGATTATGGATGTACTATAGCTCTTTTTCCCTAGTAGACCTAGGTTATCGAATCCTCGGGAAGCAGATGCGTAGTGAAGTTACTTTAACGGACCTTCGGGAGTTTTATAATTCCTTTTGTGTTTTTACCGGACCAAGAGTTTGTGTCTTTTTGTTATTGTCGATGATGGAGAGGGAGGGCCTAGGGCGTTTGATTTCACCTGTAGCTGTGCAAAACATCTGATAGGAATAAAAGATAGAGATAAAGTGGGCATGTAATTGTTAGAGCAAGATAAATTATATGTGGGCAGTGCATCCATAATTGCTATTGCCTCCACAACCGCTTATAGCAATAACCTACTAGTCTCATCCATAGAAGAAATAGAACTAATGATATGCATAGTGACGTCACCGTTAATCCCAAGTAAATCCCTCACATACATCCATACTACCCCTTCTGTCACTGGGGTTCCCAACCTGCAGATTAGTCATTACTCATACTCCCTATAAATCCTCGGGGTCTTGGGTACCTGACAAGTTCTTAGATTGAGGCAAGAGAGGATACAATAATCATCATGTCATACAAACTAGTACATGATCCCATCTATGATAAATAACATGCACAAATGCTACATGGCTAGGCCGAAGACCTTAGCCCAAGGAGAATTACTCACACATAGAGATGATATCAACAATCACAAACATTGTAATGGAAATTATGAAATTGATAGCAAATAGTCTTACAATGTTGCCAATCAAAGATGAGATCTACTATTACAAGTGTTGGAATATGCTTATGGTGGTGGAAAAGGGCTTTGAAGATTAGATCTAAGTATATTCTTCCGGCGGCTCTTCGGTGTGGTGGATGGAGATATGGAGGTGGCTGATGATCTGGGACAAGGACTCTTGAGGCTCTTTTCTCGTTGCCCGAGGCTTCTTTATATAAGCCCCCCTTCATGAAAGTTGTTCTGTTTGACCTAGCGGTGTCGTTGGCAACTATACGGCCAGAATTTTATTCTAGTCGTATAGTTGGTCGTTAAAGCGTCTGCCTCCGACTCACGACTCCTGGTTTCTTCTGGTTGATGGAAATCTCGCATCTTTGACTTTAATGTAGTGATTCCCATCATCAAATGTCATTATCTGCGCAGGAAAAAATGGAAAAGAAAGGATTGCATACCCCTTTGATTATTAGGCATTAGTGGCAGGGTTTAGAGACACATTTCATCATAAATATGAATAATATCCAATTTAAATGTGGACGTAGATGGCTATATTTCAGATCCATCACTCCTAGATAGCTATAACATATACTTGTAAAAGAACATGTTTTCATAAACAGAACAATCATAAACATAAATATGTTCAGTACACATAGTGGCAGGGGTGGGATGCGTTTTCCTCAAAATGTGCATATCTCGGTATTTGGCAGCCCAACTTTGCAAAAACCTGACAATTACAAGCAACCCGGACCCTGCAATGCACTCACACACCAACTTTGGAGCCACGGAGTGACAAGCCCCAGACAAACACAACAATCAGAAACCTACGACCATACTGCTATAACCTAATTATCCTACACTAACATACTATGGCCAATAGTCCCAGCCTGTTGGATTGACTGGCGGAGAAGACGACCAATCCCTGGTTGACTTCGGGTGCTTGTACCAGCTTGTAGATTCCTCTACATTCTCGCACCTCGGGTAGACCACTTGCCTTGGTGGTGGTGGTTCGAGGTGGCTTTGCCTGGAACCAAACAATTCGATCTGGCGGTATAGCTCGTGGCTGACATACCCGTCAAATGTAGCGTACTTCAGGTTAAGATCAGAAAGCGGCTTATCCACCCAGAGATCGTGCCCTACACGCCTCCACCCGGATCCCCTGAATTTTGCCTTCATGTCAGTGTACCACGGGTCGATGATTTCGGCTGCAAGATCGGCCATCCTAGCCCTGCCGCCCTTCCTTGGGATCATGTAAATATCCTAGATGTCCACTCTGTAGGCGTTTGGGACATCAATACTAACGGTCAAGGTCTTAAGCAAGAGATTGTCACCCCTGGTGTCAACACTAGTAAATGTTCTTTGCTTGTTGACGAGAAAGTCATGAAAGAGCAACTTAATCATTTCACCCCACCTACAGGAAAATATATTCAAACAAATAATGTAGCAAGAATTTTTGCAAACAAACAGTTTAGGTACAAAATAACAACGACATGTGAAATGGATCGTATGGGAACCTACAGGGGGGGTGAATAGGTGCTAATTCAAATTTTAATACTTATTCAATTTTAGGATTGACACAAAAGGTAAATTTTCTAGATATACTATTATATAGAATTTCCCTATATGCAAACCTAGCTACTAGCGAGTAAAGGCGAGTAAAGTGAGGAACGAGGAAACTGCGATGAAGCACGCGGAGACACAAGATTTGTTTTACCGTAGTTCCTTCCTTGTTAAGGGAAGTACATCTGCGTTGGAGGGGTGGGCGATACTAAGACCACTACGCCACAATAGGCCTCACCCTGTTCTCTGATGGATCCTGCCACCAAAGGCATGATCCACCTTTACACTATAGGAACCCTTCGAGATGGGAACTGGTGCCTTTACACAACTAGCGGGGCACAACTCCACAACCAAATTGGAGGCTCCCGTAATGACAACAAGCTGCCACAAGAAAAATTGTTATCAATAATAAAGAACAAGATCTAGATATCAACAAGAATACTAGATTGGGGATTCTCCAAGTGAATGGAGAGGAGTTGAAGCGCTTGATTCGTGATGACGATGAGTGATGTCTCTGTTGGGTCCGCAACATAGAAAGCAAAAAATTTCCTACGATGGGAACTATACGCCAAGATCTATCTACTAGATACAAGCAACGGGTGGATATACATCCATGGAGAACTTACCCTCGAAGACAACAAAGCTTTGTTAACGAGTTGGAACTTGTGGATGATGTAGTCGTACACTTGCCGATCTCAAGATCGTGATGAAGTCCAGCAGGTCCGGCTCCAGCACGTCCTTCAGATCCAGCTCCAGCAAGTCCAGCACCACCAAGTCTAGCACCGCAAAGCAGCGGTGCATCCGTGATCGCACACACGTCCGGTACCCCCACAACCTCCGTCCCTTGCTCCAGCAAAGCAGCGGAAGTAGCAACTCCTTTCCAGATAAAGCCACCAGGAACATGTATCTCGCTAATCCGAGACCATGGGGGAATAATACTAGAGGGGGAGAGAGATCCTTCACGAGGAGGTGTGAGGAAGAAGGAGTGTGAGGGGGGCCTTTTATAGGAGGAGGGGAGGGTACCCCTCCCCATGGCCGGCGCCTCAAGGGGTGACCCTTCACCTCCTCATTCATGTGGTGGTAACTCCCTCCACATAAATTTGCCCCTTCACATTCTCTTTTAAAGTCTCCACTTTAAATGCATTAAAATTCTCCAACTTTAATGCTCTCTCATTTAATAAAACTCTTTTATTAAATTTATTCAGAATTTTGTTAATTACTTTAATTAACAAACATTCACATATAACCCCTTGCAATATTTCAATATCACATGTAGAACCACTTTCTACAATTTCACCCGAAACAATTTCTGGTTTCTATCAAAACAATTCCCGCGCTTTGCAATTCTTTCATCTGAAACATATGAGCTCCAAAATGGTGTCCGGTAACTCTTAAGTGTGTCACGCTATGGTTCACGAATAATGCAGACATGATTGAGACCCCTCTCAGATCAATAATCAGAAGCGGGACCTGGAGATCCATACTGACTCCTACACATTCAACGATGACTTCTGTGATCGTGAGAACCTTTAACGCTAGTAACTAAATCCCTTTGGCTCGCGATATATTACATGTCCGAGATTCGATCATCGGTATCTCCATACCTAGTTTGATCTCGTTACCGACATGCACTCTTTTCTCGTTCCTGTGATATAACATTCTAGTGATCACATCACTTGCTTGCAAGCTATCTTAATGTGATATCACCGAGAGGGCCCAGAGTATATCTATCCGTCATCGGGATGGACAAATCCCACTCTTGATCCATGAGCCTCAATATAACACCTTTGTAGCACTGAACCCACCTTTATAGTCACCCTGTTACAGTGTGACGTTTGATGTTATCAAGATACTCTTCAGGTGTTAGAAATTAACATGATCTCATGGTCTAAGGATAAAGATTACTTCGTATGATTTTATAGCAATATAAACATAATGACTTGATCGTAATGCTATACTTCGGATGAATTTTCATCACATCATTCAACTAATGTTGTGACCTTGTTATTAACAACATCCAATGTCCATGATCAGGAAACCTTGATCATCTTGTTAATCAACAAGCTAGTCTATAAGAGAGGCATAACTAGGAACCCTTTTTGTTTATTAAACACACATGTATTGATGTTTCCAATCAATACAATTATAGCATGCAAAATAAATATTTATCATAAACATGGAATAAGATAATAACCACTTTATTATTGCCTCTCGGGCATATTCCCTTCAGTCTCCCACTTGCACTAGAGTCAATAATCTAGTTTGAAAAACTTTGCGTATTGAACACCTATGGCTTTCTGGTGTTGCATATATGCTATTTCTAGTGGTTAACATAATCTCCGGATCTGACAGTTTCAGGTCCGTGTGTATTTGCATGTCTTTGCGTCTCTACGCATCACTCATTCTCAAATGAGATGGCATTGTATAAATTTGGTCCTTTGGTGAGACCTTTAGTTTGTTCCGGTTAAAA
The DNA here is from genome assembly GCA_916181665.1 of Avena sativa. Lineage (NCBI taxonomy): Eukaryota > Viridiplantae > Streptophyta > Magnoliopsida > Poales > Poaceae > Avena > Avena sativa. The sequence goes on along the minus strand of OV702290.1, from coordinate 493,509,022 downwards.
TATGTTGATATTATTGTCACACAATATATCTTCATAGTATTAGCCCTCTTTGAACTACACCTAGTTTGATATCAAACTACTTAACACAAATGCCCTCCTTTGCTGCTACTATAGCAGTCATACACTTAGCCTTTTTTTGTTGTAGTATCCGTCATAATGTCTCAACTTTGGAACTCATCCAAATCCATCATGGAACATACTTTCCATTATATTGTGCCACCCATAGTCTAAATTGAGATAAATTTTAATTTGTATCTTATGACAAAACTAGTATCAATGTAACACTTTACAATGAACTACCTTTAACTATTTGGCACTTGTACATGATATATTCTTAGTTCTTCCAAAGCTCATAAGAATATATTTACTATTGTCCAATGATCATCTTATGGATCATTCTGGTATGTGCTCATAACATTTAGAACATAAGACATTCTGGATATATACATATCACGGTATAATCAATCAAAATCTTCATGTGATTTTACTCACCAAGTGTTGGAACACTTGAATCTTGATACAATCCTTTCCATGCAGCAAGAACCTTTCTTGTTGTTTCCATATTGAACCCTTTCAATATCTCATATATGTATGTCTGGCACAACCATATTAGTGCCTCAATCTATCCATATAGATATTGATGCCTAATATTCTGGTTTTGCCCAAGTCTTTCATCGAAATCTTATTTTAATGAAATTCTTAACTTGTGTCAATACAAGATACATCCTTTCCAATCAACAATATGTCCTCTACATAATGTTTTAGAAATATGTCTTGGTGCTCCCACTTAATTTCTTGCAAATGCAAGCATCTTCATCATCTCCGATTGATTTAAACTCTTTTAACAATTTCATCATGGTGAAGATTCCAACTCCGCTATGCTTACTTCAACTATTGAAGTTTGCATGCCCTTTTAGCACCCTTTGAATTAACAAAACCCTTCGGACCATGTCATGTACACGTCCTAGGTAACCGTTCTATTAGAAGAACCTTGTTTTTTTTATTCAACTACCATATACCAAATTATATGTAGTGGTTGCTACATTAATCCGTCAAGACTAAATATCGCTATGAAAGATCAAATCTTGCCATAGTCAACTCCTTGAACATTGTCGTAAACTTCTTTCTGACATGTTGACTATTTAATAGATGTTAAACATCCATGTCTATTTCTTTATAGATCCAAACACGACCGATAGGATTCACGCCTTTCCGGAGGGTCTTCCAAGTTCAAAAACTTGATTTCTCGTGTATGGATACTATCACGGATTCTATGACTTCTAGTCATTTTATGGAGTCAGGGCCCATCATCGCTTCTTTGCATGTAGTCGGTTCATCATTGTCAAAACAATAATGACTTGCTTATCAAATCACACCATTTGATTATTATCGACCCACACGGTTCAATAGGAACTCTAATATCCGAGATCACAACCTTTGTAATCACGAGAGCCATGAGCATTGTGGCCGCCACCGGGACACTTTCCGGCGCTGCGCTACTTAGCACATATAGCTAAGGTTCAACAACCTTATCCAAGTTCTATTGTCCTCCCACTTAACTTTTCACGAAAAATTCCTTCTCAAGAAACTTGACGTTCCAAGTAACAAACTCTTTTGTCCTCGGTGTTATGGAGAAATTCCCAACAAATTCTTTCGGATAACCTACAAAGACGTGCTTATCCGACTTTGGTTGTAAAACATTTTACTTATGCATAGCATACCAAAATTTAAGAAAAGACAATTCGGGTTTTATCCCAAACCATAACTTATATGGTGTCATTTCAACGGATCACGATGGTCATCTTTTCAGTGTAAAAGCGGTAGTCTCTAAAGCTTTAATCCTTAAAACATAATGGCAGTTTTATAAATGACACCTTTGATCTTACCATGTCAAACATGGTTTGATTTCATCTCTCGAATATGCCATACTCCTATGGTTTATCGGGAAACACAAATCATGGAACAATTCCTCAAATCTTAGGTGTTTTGCTAAACATGTAACTCAAATATCTTCCTTTATGATCGAATCATAAACTCTTTATTTTCTTGTTACAATGATTTTTCACTTCATCTTGAAAGTCTTTGAACAATTTTCAAATGTTTCATACTTCTTCCTTATTAAGTAAATATACAGATATATTCACTCAAATTTCTGGAGAAAGCATATGAAGCAAAAAGGATCCATCGCATATGGCTACACATAATGGACTACGCACATCAGCATGCACAATTTCCAATAAGCTAGTCATCCGTTCCTCTCTGGCCTATGGACGGAGTTTCAATTATCTCGAGTAAAGTCTCACATGTGTCAATTGATCAAAATCAAAGACTCCAAAAATCCATAAACATGGAGTTTCTTCATGTTTTCTTTCCAATATAATTTAAAACAGCGATGTCACTTCATAAGTGATATTTTAATCATTTGTCTTGCGACATTTTAGCAATAGTGTTTATGGATGTGATTTCTCCCACTAGACTTGTAAAAAGTTCATCCATCCTTTATGGAATATGGTAATTTATTTGAACAACTATTGTTCTCGTAATACCGGAACAAAATAACAATTATTAAAACAAATCTTGAAGGCTAGGTTTGACGTCAACGAAAAACACAATAACACTTTATTTGTTTTCGATGAACATCATCACTTATTCTCTTGCTAGTTACTTAGGCCATTGTAGTTCATGAATTGCATTGTCCTATATGACACTTCATACCAACCAATTCGGTATCTAATACCGGTATCCAATACCTTAGAACCACATTGTTTAACAAGCAAGGAATACAGCCATAACATGTATATCTTCTATATACCTAAGTTGGACATCTCCAACCTTTTCTTTTCTGCCAAATATTTTATAGATTCTCTTTCAACAATTCCTTTTCTTTTAAAAGAATCTATCAACATCAATAGTGGTGTCATTCACATGACACATAGTACAAAGCTTGTATATAGTCAAATACTAATACCTTTGGACTTGCACTTTGAAGTGGATCACCATCATCAAATGTTTGGCATTCTTTCAAAAATCCATTCTTTAGTAATCTCTTAGTGTAGTAAACATTTTACTTACATCTTCTATTCATCCTTATCATGACAACTTTCATGATCAAGGTACTATAGCTTATAAGGAAGAGTGATGAGTATAATTTTAGTTCCCAAAACCTTTTGGGAGATCCGGATTCTTAGCATCTCCATCCTTCACAAATTCTCATACAATATGAGAACATGTATTTTGCTAAATTATACTCTATCATAATTTAGCCAAAAACATTGTTTCAGATATTAGAATATCTTTCACACATGATGGTTTCTGAAACAATTTTCAGCTCCTATATAATCTTGATATTAAAACAACTTTTGAATATCAAGAATCATGGAGGCAAACATGATACTTTAGATACTAACATTGGAATTCTTACTCTTGATTTAATACTACTTATTAAACTTCACGGAGTAAATAGAGTTTGCTGAAAGTTTGCAATAGGACTTTTAAACTTTAAATTGACATTCAAAACAATAGGATACCAGTTCATAAAGTAAATATCCAGAATTATATAGTTCTATTATCTCAATTAAAACTAAGCATAAGGTAGTGAACAGACGCCAATGACTACAACAAATTATGCAAATTCACTTCGGTTTAGTTTATGCCAAATTGAGTTTGACTAATCCAAATTAGAAATGAACTCCCACTCAAAAACGACATCCCTCGTGCCTTTTTGGTGATTACATGAACAAAATACACTACACCAAGTCCGATCATCACGTGAGTCGGTGTAGCTTCAAAGGCGAGCATCAATATGGGCATCATATCAACTATATGACTCATGCTTAACCTTTAGGTCCGTGTTCTGAGGCCATGTCTGTACATGCTAGGCTCACCAAGTAAGAACCTTAGTACTCGCGTGTGTAAAACTGTCTTACACCCGTTGTATGAAAGCGTAGAGTCGAGTACACCCGATCATCACGTGGTGTCTCGAAACACGATCCATAGAACGGTGCATACTCAAGGAAGAACACATTTTATCTTGATATATAAATGAGGGATCATCTTACAATGCTACCAAAAGCGCCAAACTAGCAGTATAAGATGCTAACATCTAATGTGTAAAGTGAGATGATATGGTCCATGCATTTGATCTCTATCATTTGCATTGTGGTATGATCTCTATCATTCCTTTGTGTGTAAGGCCAAGGTCTATGGAACTTACATATTGAATGTGTTGTAAGAGTATCTATCATACATCTACTTACAACAATACCATATCAATACACTAGCCCAGCAACGATCTAAACTAGACGCCTCTAATTTATCAATTGCAAGTTTTACGTGGCTTAGGGCTTTCGAAGATAGAACCGTTCTCACCTACGAACATGAACCACAACGAGGATAACCAAGTTATTAGCAACTCGTTGTAAATCAGATATTGACTATAGTAGGAGAGACAGACACCCGCCAACCACTTATGCAAAACAAGTTGCATGTCAGTCGTGGAACTGGTCTCATGTACGATGACATGTAAGGTTGGTCCGAGCCGCTTCATCCCACTATGCCACCAATATCCAAAATACATAGAAGATGCAATAACATGATCATCATCGCCCATATATAAACATATGTGTACTACCCGTGCAAAGCACCTACGCATAGATCAGGCTCTGATACCACTGTTGGGTCCACAACATAGAAATCAAAAAATTTCCTACGATGGGAACTATACGCCAAGATCTATCTACTAGATACAAGCAACGGGTGGATATACATCCATGGAGAACTTACCCTCGAAGACAACAAAGCTTTGTTAACGAGTTGGAACTCGTGGATGATATAGTCGTACACTTGCCGATCTCAAGATCGTGATGAAGTCCAGCAGGTCCGGCTCCAGCACGTCCTTCAGATCCAGCTCCAGCAAGTCCAGCACCACCAAGTCCAGAACGACAAAGCAGCGGTGCATCCGTGATTGCACACACGTCTGGTACCCCGACAACCTCCGTCCCTTGCTCCAGCAAAGCATCAGAAGCAGCAACTCCTTTCCAGATAAAGCCACCGGGAACATGTATCTCGCTAATCCGAGACCATGGGGGAATAATACTAGAGGGGGAGAGAGATCCTTCACGAGGAGGTGTGAGGAAGAAGGGGTGTGAGGGGGGCCTTTTATAGGAGGAGGGGAGGGTACCCCTCCCTGCGCCTCAAGGGGTGACCCTTCACCTCCTCATTCATGTGGTGGTAACTCCCTCCACATAAATTTGCCCCTTCACATTCTCTTTTAAAGTCTCCACTTTAAATGCATTAAAATTCTCCAAGTTTAATGCTCTCTCATTTAATAAAACTCTTTTATTAAATTTATTCAGAATTTTGTTAATTACTTTAATTAACAAACGTTCACATATAACCCCTTGCAATATTTCAATATCACATGCAGAACCACTTTCTACAATTTCACCTGAAACAATTTCTGGTTTCTATCGAAACAATTCCCGCGCTTTGCAATTCTTTCGTCTAAAACATATGTGCTCCAAAATGGTGTCCGGTAATTCTTAAGTGTGTCACCCTATGGTTCACGAATAATGCAGACATGATTGAGACCCCTCTCAGATCAATAATCAGAAGCAGGACCTGGAGATCCATACTGACTCCTACACATTCAACAATGACTTCTGTGATCGTGAGAACCTTTAACGCTAGTAACTAAATCCCTTTGTATTGCGACATATTACATGTCCGAGATTCGATCATCGGTATCTCCATACCTAGTTTGATCTCGTTACCGACATGCACTCTTTTCTCGTTCCCGTGATATAACATTCTAGTGATCACATCACTTGCTTGCAAGCTATCTTAATGTGATATCACCAAGAGGGCCCAGAGTATATCTATCCGTCATCGGGATGGACAAATCCCACTCTTGATCCATGAGCCTCAACATAACACCTTTGTAGCACTGAACCCACCTTTATAGTCACCCTGTTACGGTGTGACGTTTGATGTTATCAAGATACTCTTCAGGTGTTAGCAATTAACATGATCTCATGGTCTAAGGATAAAGATTACTTCGTATGATTTTATAGCAATATAAACATAATGACTTGATCGTAATGCTATACTTCCGATGAATGTTCATCACATCATTCAACTAATGTTGTGACCTTGTTATTAACAACATCCAATGTCCATGATCAGGAAACCTTGATCATCTTGTTAATCAACAAGCTAGTCTATAAGAGAGGCATAACTAGGAACCCTTTTTGTTTATTAAACACACATGTATTGACGTTTCGAATCAATACAATTATAGCATGCAAAATAAACATTTATCATAAACATGGAATAAGATAATAACCACTTTATTATTGCCTCTTAGGCATATTCCCTTCAGTCTCCTTCTTTAATCCCCCAAAGATCGAAGCCTTCAGGTGGTTGAAGTGGGAGATCTAGGGAGAGAGCTTCTGCACCAGGTCTGATATTTTTCGTATGAACCAAGAGATCTGACCGGAGGGGATGAAGGGGATTTTATACCCCCTGTCCAAATGGAGCCGTTGGGGACTTTTGGGGCCGGATTATCCGGACCAAGTGAGGGACGAATTATCCGGCCTGGGGAATAATCCGCTCTTGAACAGAAGCTCACGCAGGGTGGGCCTTGGCATCTTCTCCTAGGGGCCGGATTATCCGGCCCTAGAGGAGGGCCGGACTAGGGACGGATTATCCGGCTGGGGGAAAATGTTGGACATATGCCCTAGAGACAAATAGTAATAAGGACTATTATCATATTTCATATAGTTTATGATTAAGTTTTATATCATGCTATAACTGTATTGAGTGGAAACATCAATACACGTGTGATATATAAACAACCAGGGGTTCCAAGTGAAACTCTAGTCACTGGTTCATTGGTCAACAGATGATCAAGTTTCATGATCATGTGGCATTTATGCCAGTTGGAAATGGAGTCAACTCATTCTAAGAATGAGATGATGAACCAATACCCAACCTAAACATCATGACCCGATCATGTCACAAAGTTCAAGTTACGATGATTAGAAATGGATCCTCGTAGACTATTCCTTAGACCGTGAGGCTATATTTATCACTTTCTCCCAAGAGTGCTTTGATAGCATCAAGCGCCACTTGGTAATACAGTGGTTATAAAGGTGTGTTCAGGTACTCCGAGGAAACCGTAGAGGCAATATATGTCAAGAGTGGGATTTGTCCATCCATGTGACGGAAAGATACTCAAGGGCCCACTCGAAGAGGTTATATCCAATAGTTGCGCAACGTGTGATTTGATCAGAGGGATATCACTTGTCAGAACGATTCAAGTAGCATTGTTCGGTAACGAGATTGAACATGACATGGTGATGTCATTGATCAGATTTCAGGCAATGCAAGTATCGAGAGACAAAGGGAATAAGACACGACTGTCCCGGTTCAAACGACGAAAGATCTTCGTGGAATGCACAGGGGTCACATGGCCATCTAGGTCCCTCTGTTGATCATTGGTCCGGGAGTGTCCCGACCATGTCTAGAGTGTTCCCAAACCGTAGGGTATCACGCTTAAAGGTTTGATGATGCTTAGAGAGTGTTTATAGGATTGGAAGAATCACCGAAGAATAGTAGAGAGAAAACCGAAAGGGTTTCGGTAAGTCCGGAGGATGTCCGGAGTGGAGGTAGAAGGTGTTCCATAGCCATAGAGATTGAATAATATGTGAATGAATGTTAAATATTGATTTAATCATTTATTCATAGTTATTTAATAAAAGAGAAAATCAATTAAAAGGTCAAAGGGCTTAATGGGCCAATTCCCGGAGGGGAGAGGGCCCATTAGGGAAAGGAGAGAGAGAGAAGGGGCAAGGGGGTGGCCGGTTGGGCCAAGCCCCCCCGCGCGGGGCCCACTAGAGCCGGCCGGCGGCTGCCCCTCCCCCTCCTCTCCTTTAGTCCCACCCCGGGACTTTGAGGAAGGTAGTACCTCCCCTCCCCCTATATATAGTGGGGGTATTTGGCCAGATAAAGACACGCAATATTCAATAAAGGTCTTCTCACTTTTGGGGAGACCTCCAATTGATATTCTCTCTGTCTCTGTCTTTGTCTCTCTCTCTCTCTCTCTCTCTCTCTCTCTCTCTCTCTCTCTCTCTCTCGTGACCATGGTACCAAGTTCGGACTGTGTGAACGAGAGACATCTTCACCGTGGAGCGCCGTCGCGCTGCGGAATTCGGATCCATGAGCTCTACTTCCTCAACTACTGCTAGATCGGGGAAGCAGGAGTCATCGTCAGGCACCGGACGTGTGTAACTCCCCGCGAGGTGTCGCACTTGAGGCACTCAAGTCGTTGGAGCCAAAGGAGCGCAAGGACTTCATCACGACCTTAATATCAGCTTCGGAGGGTGTATGTATCTCTCAAATTAGTTGGTATGCCATTCACGTTCATTCGCGAGACTGGTCCACGCTTGACATACGGCTTGTACCGTATAAAGTGTCTTAGGAGGGTGTATGTATCTCTCGCATTAGTTGGTATGCCATTTACAATGGAGGGCCCCGAAAGGGATGTAGTAGAGACAACTACTTGATCAACGTTGTGCTAAAAGTTCGTAGGTGAGAACGGTTCTTGTGCGAAAGCCCATTCAGCCACGTAAAACATGCAAAGATAAAGTAGAGGCGTCTAACTTTGTTTTGTAGGGGGCGTTGCTTTGTGATATGGTTGTGGCAAAGGTAAAGTGATTACCTTATGTTACGTAGTAGTAGATAGTCACGGAGGTGACAGACTACCACGCCGGAAAGACACCTGTACCCTGGTGTCTACGGCGCCGAAACCCTGGCGCCGGAATCTGGTGACGACGGATGGAGATCACAACGTGAAGGACCATATCACATCGCATTTACATTCAATGTTATTGTTTGTATATCTTATTGTGTGCTAGTATTAGATACTCGACGCTAGCCTAATAAGATCATCCCTGTTAAAAATTACCAACGATTGTGTTCCCCCTTAGTGTGCACCACCAAGAAAGTTCTTCGGTATGAGGCGGTCCATGGTACAGGCGTGGGTGTCAGACATATCTACGTTCGCATACAGTGGGTGCAAGCCATGTTGCACAACAAATACACTAAGGTTGAGTTGGCGAGCCTAGCATGTGCAGACATGGCCTCGGAACACGGATGGTCGAAAGATCGAGCACGAGTCACATGAATGATGTGACCAACGTTTAGTGTCCACCCTTGAACCCACATTGATGGCCGTGACGATCAGGGGATATGTGGCTGATAGGGGCCGTGTTATCACTAGGAACCCTTATGGGGATAGGTGTTTCTGAGTGGAGTTATTATTAACTCATTTAATTATAAACTTAGTCTAAATTCCTTTTGCAATTATAAATGTAGAGATGGCTCACTGTGAAGCTTACTTTGTCATTGAGGAATGGGTAATGGGTGAGAAACTTAGACTTGATGGATCCAACTTCCCTAGTTGGCTTGTGAGCCTGAATGATCTCCTTACTAGGAATCATGTGGTAGACTACATATGCCGCACGATGGATTTGACTGAGCTAGACCACTATGAGACCCCGCAAGAGCTGACAGACTGCTACTATCGTCAAGAGATGTCCACCTAGATTCAGATAATAATGCGTTACGGGATGGTGGATGAACTCCACCCACTCATGGGTGATCTTGATCCATATTCGATGGTGGATCAGCTGAGAGCAGAGTTCATAATCCATGTGCGCATGTGGAAGCATGAGCTGCTTGGAGAGTTCCTTTTCATACATATGGAGGAGCACACATGTCTGAAGGCTTACTTGGAGTGCATGCTTGATGCACACATGAGACTGGTTCACTTCGTGGATTACTGGATGGATGATCCGTTTGCAATATGCGTGCTGCTTCAATCGTTACCTCCCAGCTACGAAGGACATGTCCAGAGTAGCATCATGAGTGGTGATACAGAAACATTGGATTTCCAAGAGTTCATATTACGTTTCAGGAACGTAAAGGTTGAACCAATCACCGAAGAGGTCATCAATGACAAAGGTATAGATTTGATATACAATTTTATAAATGTTATAATCTTGCAAACACATTTGCAGTGTTAAGTATATTTGATACTTGTTCTGTTTTGCTGAAAACAGGTCCTTCTGCATGAAAGGTGCTTGCCAGAGAGGAGGTGACATTGCGTGTTGATGGCGAGCATGATGATTGGCCAACGACACTCTCCCTCAACGTTTATCACTTAGTTTATGTTTTGGATAGTAATTGTAATCAAAAGATTATGAACTTCTTTAGTCTGTCTCACACTTTGTGAGACGGTTATTCATATGAGTTTGTAACAAACAGTTGTTCCACTTTTATGAATGATTTCTATTTGTGTTCTTATCTTTTTTGATTATATGTGAATTATCCTTGTTGTTTGAAACTAATTGATAATGCATGAACATTTGTAAAATATTGAAACGCCTTTAAAATACCCAACTTAATGATATGTTCATTAATGAATGAAACCATTGTATAAATTCAAAGTTATGAGATAATATGTAAAAGTCATTCGATCTCTTATCACATATAAATCATGCCTAAGTTCGGCAAAATAACTTGAACACCGTGTATTACTTGAATACAAAGTGTTTAATGAATTGTTAAAAGTAAATACATATTCGATGTATTGTGTTTTAACGAAAATGGTAATTATCATTATATGATTGCTTAAAAGTGTAAAAGTAGTTTACCAAAGGAAACCTGAGTATGAAACTGTTTGATTTGATCAAAGTGTTTCATCAACAAAGGGTATAAATATAAAAGAGAATCTAATTACTATGATTTGATCAATAGTAATGGCATTCAACTTTATAAGATTGGCATAAAAGAAATTGTGGAATGCAAAGCATTTTGAAATGTCAAAATGCAAAGCATCACAATGTGATATTAGATATTGATGACCCACAAGTATAGGGGGTGTATCGCAGTATTTTCGAGGGAAGTGAAACCCAATTTATTGATTCGACACAAGGGGAGCCAAAGAATACTTATCAGCCTTAACAACTGAGTTGTCAATTCAGCTGCACCTGGAAACAATCTTGCTCACAGCAGTTTATCAGTAGCAACAGTTTTGTAGTAGGAATAGTAAAGTAACAACAGTAGCAAAGCAAAGACAGTAGTAACAAAAGCAGTAAGTAGTGGGATTCGAGTGCGGTAGGCATAGGGATGGATGGACGGGCGTTGCATGGATAATACAATTCACATAGCAATCAGAACATAGGGCAATTGCAGATAAATAAGATAAAGCATCCAAGTACTAGACAATCCTAGGCATGTGTTCCATATGTAGTCATATGTGCTCGCAATGAGAACTTGCACAACATCTTTTGTCCTACCAGCCCGTTTGCAGCGAGGCCTCTAGGGAACTACTGCAATTAAGGTGCTCCTTTTAATAGAGCACCGGAGCAAAGCATTAACACTCCGTGAACACATGTGATCCTCACATCAAAGCCTTTCCCTTCCGGCTACCCTGATTTCTGTCACTTCGGGACCATAGGTTCCGGAAAACGACGTGTGTATACAACTTGTAGATAATACCAAGAACAATACTATCATAATGAATCAATAACATGTTCAGATCTGAAATCATGGCACTCGGGCCCTAGTGACAAGCATTAAGCACAACAAGTCGCAACAAAGCCATAAAGCACTAATAAAATATACTAGGCACCATGCCCTAACAATCTGATGCCATTACATGAACGATCTCATCCAATCCATACCATCCCCATAGCCTACAGCGGGGGATTACTCACTCATAGATGGAGGAAACATGGATGGTCAATGAAGATGATGGTGGAGATCGATGGTGATGGCTCCGGGGGCACTTCCCCATCCCGGCAGGGTGCCGGAATAGAGACTTTCTGTCCCCCGAATCTCCCCTTCGGTGGCGGCAGCGCAGCGGAACTTTTCGTGGAAAAACATCGACCCCCCGGATTTTTTTAGGTCAGAAGGCTTCTTATAGGAGAAGAGGGAGACCGAGGGGGTGCCTAGGGCCACCACACCATGCCCTGGCGCAGCCAGGCCCAGTCCGCGCCTGGGGGTGGTGTGGCCAGCCCCTCGCCCTCTTCCGTCTCGTATTCTAGCTCCGTGAGTCTTCTGGAAAAATAGGCACTTTGGCTTTTGTCCCATCCAATTCCGAGAATATTCATTTTCTGACTTTCCTGGAACCAAAAACAGCAGAAAACAGGTAGCTGGCACTATGGCTCTTGTTAATAGGTTAGTCCAAGAAATCATATGAAAAGTACTCCAAAGTTGGAACAAAACACAAGAAAGTGGATAAAACCAAGCATGGAACATCAAAAATTATAGATACATTTGCAATGTATCAACATCCCCAAGCTTAACTCCTACTCGTCCTCGATTAGGTAAGTGATAAAAAGAAAGAATAATTTTTGAGGTGACATGCACCATCAAATACTTGATCAAAGTATTTGTAAAACATTCAAAGCTGGGATCATAGTACTTCAATCATAACATGAAAGACAAAGTTCTAGCAATAAGCAAAGAAACTATGATGCAACATGAAAAGGCACATACAAAAGATTCATGAATAACAATGCTTTGCAAGACGTTTGTTTGTTTCACATAAAGAAAACATAGCATAAAAGTATTCAGCTTGTCCCTCATAGAGTAGCAAATATAAATGCATAGGACACCTTCAAAGTTCATAAGAGTGACTAGATACAATAGTTTAAAACAAGCAATATCAAAGTATGCATCAATCAACTAGTCTTGGGACAATGCACATAGAACTAAGAATGGCCACTATGCTCTCAAAGTAGGTGCATAAAGATAGAAGATGGAGACTCAATATAATGGTGGAAGAAAGGCCTTTTGTAAAAGGAAGTAGGGATTCAAGTCTCATAAAGAGCTTCCAAAAATTATGGTACTTATAGCTTTCAACTCTCATTGCCCCTATCATAAGCATCTTGAAGTGATTAAGGTTAAAGTGAACAAACTATGGTGTACATGCTTGACGAAGTATAAGTCAGAAATCTCATGTCCCTTGTATACGAGGGCTGCTCCTCATGCTACTCAAGTTTAGTCACCGGTAAGTTCTTGTCATTGTAAGTATAAGTGTATCATAGAGAACCGCCAATGGGGTACCCCTTGCCCGATGATACGGAAGAATCCCCATATCAAAATGACAAGGCAAGCAGACAACAAGCATCTCAGCATTCTTCTTATTTACCATGGGAATATGGTGCTTTTTTCTCTCTTTCCTCTTTTCATAGTATCTTTTTTTTTCTCTTTTCTCTTTTTTTCTCAATATAGGACTCTTTTTTTATAAGAAGAATGCTTCATAGACAGCTCATTATGGTTACACTGCAGGTTTCCATTATGTCAGCATGGATTAGACCAGCGGCCCAGGCGTTTCTCTAACACATATACATAACTCCATGGACTTACAAGCTCCCCTTTCATTTCACACCGACGACATCCATATACAAAAGAGAATGATATCAACTAGGTACAAGTACCAAGTGCAATGTTGAAAGCGTTCCCCATGAAAGCATGGTTCTGCTAATTCCCAAAAAATAAGTGCAAACATATACAACATAGAAGACACAATGGTTCAAGTTTATTAAGGGCAAGAAAATTAAAGTGTGCCATCAAGTTCGTGAGAGCTTTAATCACTAGTTTTCTCATAACAAGTTTAATTTGGAAGGTAAACAAAAGCATGAATATACTTGGAATAGCATAAGCTAATAGGTAGGTATGGTGGACTCTTTGGAATAACTTGGTTTAGGGAGTTGGATGCATGAGTGGAACTCATACTTTGTTGTGGAGGCTAGCAAAAGACTGGGAGCGACAAACTAAGAGAGCAATAATGGCCATAATCATGCAGAGCGACAAAACATCATTGATCAAAGCATAAAGTGATACTACAAGTCGAAAACTAAAGGATCATAAAGGCTATGGTGACTTTGGATAGTCATAACATGGTGTGAGCATGCGCCAAGTCAACCCAAATAAAGCATCAAAGGAGAATACCACTATACTATGCTTTAATATGCTAAAACAACGCATGATTCATCCAAGGCACATTAAGCAATCTCAATTTAATTATAACAAGTCATGCTACAGCAAAGAATACTAAGAATAAAGCCAAAACAATATCAAGCATGGCATTACAAAGCATAGCCACAGTAAAAAACAAGCTCTTTTTACCACATAGGCATGAACTTTCCTACTCTTTTCCAAACCAAACCAAACTATTTGCAAACCAAATGTAAGAAAGAGGGGGTCCAACCAATTTATTCAGAAAACTAAGCAAACCAAGCAAACTAAAACCAAAACAAAAACGAAAAAGAAGAAGCTCCAGGAAAAACACAACTGTGCATGAAACAATAAAAATGAAGCGTTTGGAAGAAACCTGAGATTTTTATTGATGAAGAAGGGGATGCCTTGGGCATCCCCAAGCTTTGACTCTTGTACTTCTTGGATATTTCTTGGGGTGACACGCTTGGCATCCCCAAGCTTGAGCTTTAGTCCATCCTTCATCTTATTACTCGTTCCTTCCATACACCTGAAAATTTTCCTTCATACAAAACTTCACACAATCTCATTAGCAACATTAGTGCACTTAAGATAAATAAGTCTCAAGGTTCAGTTATAACACCAAATAAACTTCCATTAGAACACTAGCTACTGTAGCACTTCCCTCAAAAAGCTCAATTCCCCAAAAGAACTCAAGAAGGAACCAACAAGAAGCAAATGCAGAAAATGGCAGAAATCTGTCAAAGCAGACCAGCAGGTAAAGACGAATTTTTTCGAAGACCCTCTGTTGCTCAAATAAAAAAGTGTTGAACTAACTAAAGTTATATAACAACCTGGGTCAGAAGCACAAAAAATTACAGCTCAATCCGACATACAAAGATCTCTCAGGAATTTTTACGGTAAAGCACAAAAATCTGTTTCGGGACAGCAACTTTCCCAATCATTACTTCACTCTCATTAGAGGTTACTCTTGGCACAAAAAGCAAATAAAAAGGATAAGGAGCGGTTATTACTGAAGTAATAACTTCCAAGACTCAACTAAAACTCTTGGGTTATCTCCCAACAAGTACTTTTCTTTAACGCCTTTAAGTTAGGCAAAAGCAAAAACTGAAAATGGATAAAATGTAAGTAAGCGGAGATAATCATGGTGGAAACATTGTTTTGTTCAATGAAATCCTTTTGTTAACAAGGTTGATCAGGTCTTGTTACCAAAACAATTTCATATGATACAAAACTTTGCATTCCACTAATGATTATGTTACCTCAACCTTGATACCAATGGTCCCAATCATAATAGTTTCAAATTTTTCTCTTGGTATGGGACAATATATTTCTCCAACTTGAATGCCCTCAACATATTCAATTGTATTCAAACCATAGGTCCTTTAAATCTTCTTGGGGAAATAGACAGTGTGTTCCTTGTCATTAACATTGAAGGTCACCTTCCCTTGATTACAATTGATAACAGCTCCTGCAGTATTTAAGAAAAGGTCTCCCAAGAATAATAGACATATTATCATCTTCAGGCATAATAGTTTGAGAGGATGCTCTCATAAGAAATATGAGTTGAAGTAAAAGAGAGCATCAAGAAGCAAATTCAAAACACATTTAAGTCTAACCCACTTCCTATGCATAGGAATCGTGTATGCAAATAAATGCACAAGGAACAAAGTTGCAGGCATAGGAAGATAAAACAAGAGTAACTTCAAAACTTTCAGCACATAGAGAGGTGTTTCAATACCATGAAAACTTCTACAACCATATTTTCCTCTCTCATAATAATTTTCAGTAGCCTCATGAATAAACTCAACAATATAACTATCACCTAAAGCATGCTCTTCATGATCTACAAGCACTAGAGCTTTATCATAAACATCTTCAAAAGAAACCTTGGGAACATAACATTCATCCTCCTTTAGTAAGCATGGAGGACAATCAAATAATGTAAGGGATAAAGAGTTACTATCATTAGAAGGTAAGCATGGGTAGCTAATCCATTCTTCCTCCTTTTGTTCATCACTCTCATTCTCTTTTTCATCTAATGAGATTTCAGGTTCATCAATTTCTTCTTCCATAGGATCCTGCAAGGCATTAGTCTCTTCCATTTGTGGAAAGCATCTATTGGTATATTCAAGAATATAGCCATTTTCTTCCTTGTAATTCTCAAAGCAAAATTTAAGTATACCATAAACCTCATACTTATAAGGTGAATCATCAATATTTTCAAGCAAACTAGCAAGTTCAAATGCACCCTTCCAAGCAATAAATTCCTCAATTTGTTCCACATCATAAAGATCATAATTTCCCTTAACATAGGAAGATATGGTAACATTATCATTATACTCACATTGAAAAGAGAGGTGTTTGTACCTCCTACAGCAAAAAGATTTATCAAAGCAATAAGTAACATTATAAGTAGAGCACATGTTTCTAGCAATGTTATACAATCTATCAATTTGTCCCCATAAGTGTTTCCCTTTTTGTGACAAGCGGTGTTCCTTATAATAATATTTTTCATCTTCCGTGAACCCACCTTGCCAATAAGCTTCAGTTTCAAAGAAACCAACCATTGACAACAAGCATGATAAGGCAAGACAATAACAGTCCAACGAAAATAACAACTAGAGAAGGAACTACTTTTTTTTTGTATTTTTGATAAAGAAACAAGCAAACAAGGATAAAATAAACTAAGCTTGAACAATAGTGATTCCAAGTGGACTTGATAAATAAAGCTATGCTCCCCGGCAACGGCGCCAGAAAATAGTCTTGATGACCCACAAGTATAGGGGGTGTATCGCAGTATTTTCGAGGGAAGTGAAACCCAATTTATTGATTCGACACAAGGGGAGCCAAAGAATACTTATCAGCCTTAACAACTGAGTTGTCAATTCAGCTGCACCTAGAAACAATCTTGCTCACAGCAGTTTATCAGTAGCAACAATTTTGTAGTAGGAATAGTAAAGTAACAACAGTAGCAAAGCAAAGACAGTAGTAACAAAAGCAGTAAACAGTGGGATTCGAGTGCGGTAGGCATAGGGATGGATGGACGGGCGTTGCATGGATAAGACAATTCACATAGCAATCAGAACATAGGGCAATTGCAGATAAATAAGATAAAGCATCCAAGTACTAGACAATCCTAGGCATGTGTTCCATATATAGTCATACGTGCTCGCAATGAGAACTTGCATAACATCTTTTGTCCTGCCAGCCCGTTTGCAGCGGGGCCTCTAGGGAACTACTGGCAATTAAGGTGCTCCTTTAAATAGAGCACCGGAGCAAAGCATTAACACTCCGTGAACACATGTGATCCTCACATCAAAGCCTTTCCCTTCCGGCTACCCTGATTTCTGTCACTTCGGGACCATAGGTTCCGGACAACGACGTGTGTATACAACTTGTAGATAAGACCAAGAACAATACTATCATAATGAATCAATAACATGTTCAGATCTGAAATCATGGCACTCGGGCCCTAGTGACAAGCATTAAGCACAACAAGTCGCAACAGTCATAAAGCACTAATAAAAGATACTAGGCACCATGCCCTAACAATCTGATGCCATTACATGAACGATCTCATCCAATCCCTACCATCCCCATAGCCTACAGCGGGGGATTACTCACTCATAGATGGAGGAAACATGGATGGTCGATGAAGATGATGGTGGAGATCGATGGAGATGGCTCCGGGGGCACTTCCCGTCCCGGAAGGGTGCCGGAACAGAGACTTTCTGTCCCCCGAATCTCCCCTTCGGTGGCGGCGGCGCAGCGGAACTTTTCGTGGAAAAACGTCAACCCGCCGGAGTTTTTAGGTCAGAAGGCTTCTTATAGGCGAAGAGGGAGACCGAGGGGGTGCCTGGGGCCACCACACCATGCCCTGGTGCGGCTAGGCCCAGCCCGCGCCTAGGGGTGGTGTGGCCAGCCACTGGCCCTCCTTCATCTCGTATTCTAGCTCCGTGAGTCTTCTGGAAAAATAGGCACTTTGGCTTTTGTCCCGTCCAATTCCGAGAATATTCATTTTCTGACTTTCTTGGAACCAAAAACAGCAGAAAATAGGCAGCTGGCACTGTGGCTCTTGTTAATAGGTTAGTCCAAGAAATCATATGAAAAGTACTCCAAAGTTGGAACAAAACACAAGAAAGTGGATAAAACCAAGCATGGAACATCAAAAATTATAGATACATTTGCAATGTATCAGATATCAAAATGGGTAAATAGATGGTGCCAAATTAATCGTTGGAGTATAGATGTAGAGACCATTAGTTAGAAATAGTTAGCACTCAATTAGAATATATAGTGAACCATTTGAATTCGTGAAAGCGGCTCCATATGTAAAAGTTTTGGGGTTATTTGATATAACCAAAACAATAGAGAATAAGTCCTTGTAGAGTATTCATCGGAAACTTTGAATATGAAATCCATAGCTGAAACCAAAAGGGAAGCAAAACTTGTATTGCTTGGATTTTGGTGCATTCTTGAGAAAACTCACTTTTAGTGATATTTCTCGATTATGAAGCAAATGAAAGATAGTGAAAAACACGATGAGGATTCAAATCCCAACATCAGAGTGTTGAGAAGCACAATGGACAATGTTCCTGAACGATTCTCTTCACAAAAGGAAAGAATCAATGATATTGATCATTGTGTTTTCCCCATTGGTATTTTCACTACATGAAGTAGGATTCAAAATGTAACCCATATCTTGTATGGATACATTTGTGAATCACTTGTCATGATTCTTGGAATATGACATACCTACGAACTACTAAGGAAATAATGGTAAGCTAAAGTTATGAGAAATCCCATAGCAAAATTCCCTTGAGATTAGAAAGCAATTCATTGGTGAATCTCACAAGTAAGAGGGGTTACTTAGACTTTCCTAAATGACTGCAAATCCATAGTGGAAAAGGGGGTAAATGAAAAAAGCACAATTTGTCAAGTATTGGACGAATTCAATGAATTTGATTCATGTGTGCTTAATGTCTAGTGGATTTAAAACTAGTAAAAGTACTAGTGTCTCATAGTAAATCTCACACTTTGATATTTGATCAAAGGATTTGAAGTTGTTCAAAATAGCGAGTAGATATACAATTTGCATGAAATTGAGTGGGAGCTATAAAAGTCTTCCTAAAAAAATGTGAATGACATATTTTTGAGTGGGAGCAATATAAGTCTCAAATTCAAATATGTAGGAACATAGTTTGAGTAAGAGTAGTGACTCATACCCAAATATGTTGGGAACATATTTTGAGTGGGAGCTTATAGGAGTGATTCTTAAGTGTGTATTCGACACATTAAGAATAAAAGCAAAAGTACCAATAAATAATGAGTTATGAGGTGTAGAAGTTAATAATAAGTTTATTATGATATTATGTAGTATTCCTTAAGGGATTCTGAAAAAGGTTTCAGAATAGAAATTAATTAAGGAACTAGTCCTTAATAACTCAAGTTAGGAATAGTATTAAGTTTAACATCAATGGTTGAAAGAAAGAAAAGGATGATCATCATCCACTATGTTGAGACATAGGTTCTATCTTAGAAAACCATGATAATAACTTAACATAATATATGATCCAATAAGGAACGTTTAAAAGTGATTAAGTTTGAATCATGGAACGTTGATGTAAGTTTGTCCATAGTGTCTGTTAGAGAACTGTAGACATATTTTCCAAATCCATAAAGGATGACATATCTTAAAACATAAAGGGTTATATTATAAGGGAATATATTGGAAACTCCCGTAATACCGATTAAAGTCAAGTAGGAAGCGAGGTGAACAAAACATCGAAAGTTGCACAGAGTGCACTAGGGTTTCAATGAGTAAATTTATAATAATAGATAAGGGTACCATCTAAAGTGTTGTATAATGTTATGGCGGGGCTAGTTCGCTTTTAACGTACAATGATGTGTCCCAGGGCACAGTGCCCATGAGAAAGCCCTTGAGGTTGATCCAAAGTCACTGTAGGCTCCTGGAATCAGGCCTCGTTCTGCTGCCATAACGGCAATGCATACACAGATGTTATCATATGATGACAAAGTATTAATGTCAATCAATGTGACATTAGTAAGTAGCAAAGGATTTGGGACTGTAAAGTATGGACCCAAGACTCAACCTCTTCCATAAGCAAGCATGTTCAAGGTACCGGATATGGTGCCAATGATTAAGAACAAATGCAGCTAGTGTATTTGTACTCTAGTGCAAGTGGGAGACTGTTGGAAATATGCCCTAGAGACAAATAGTAATAAGGACTATTATCATATTTCATATAGTTTATGATTAAGTTTTATATCATGCTATAACTGTATTGAGTGATATATATAACCAGGGGTTCCCAGTGAAACTCTAGTCACTGGTTCATTGGTCAACAGATGATCAAGTTTCCTGATCATGTGGCATTTATGCCAGTTGGAAATGGAGTCAACTCATTCTGAGAATGAGATGATGAACCAATACCCAACCTAAACATCGTGACCCGATCATGTCACAAAGTTCAAGTTACGATGATTAGAAATGGATCCTCGTAGACTATTCCTTAGACCGTGAGGCTATATTTATCACTTTCTCCCAAGAGTGCTTTGATAGCATCAAGCGCCACTTGGTAATACAATGGTTATAAAGGTGTGTTCAGGTACTCGGAGGAAACCATAGAGGAAATATATGTCAAGAGCGGGATTAGTCTGTTGGGTCCGCAACATAGAAAACAAAAAATTTCCTACGATGAGAACTATACGCCAAGATCTATCTACTAGATACAGAGCAACGGGTAGACATACATCCATGGAGAACTTACCCTCGAAGACAACGAGTTTTGTTAACGAGTAGGAACTCGTGGTTGATGTAGTCGTACGCTTGCCGATCTCAAGATTGTGTGGAAGTCCGAGCGCTGCAAATCAGCAGCGCATCTGTCCTCGCACACACGTTCAAGCCACCGGACAACCTCCACCTCCTCGCTCTAGCGATCCAGTAGAAGCAGCAACTCCTTCCAGACGAAATGCCACCGGGAACATGTATCTCGCTAATCAGAGACCATGGGGGAATAATTCTAGAGGGGGAGAGAGATCCTTCACAAGGAGGTGTGAGGATGAAGGAGGGAACGGGTGGCCTTTTATAGGAGGAGGGGGGTGCCCCCTCTCTCCATGGCCGATGCATGGGGGGTGACCCCTCACCTCCCCCATTCATAGGGTGCTAACCCCTCCACATTAAAATGCCTCTTCACATTCCCTTTTAAAGTCTCCACTTTAAATGCATTAAATTTCTCCAAATTTAATGCTCTCTCATTTAATAAAACTCTTTTATTAAATTTATTCAGATTTTTGTTAATTACTTTAATTAACAAACATTCACATATAGCCCCTTGCAATATTTCAATATCACATGCAGAACCACCTTCTGCAATTTCACCCAAAACAATTTCCGGTTTCTATTGAAACAATTCCTGCGCTTTGCAATTCTTTCGTCTGAAACATATGTGCTCCAAAATGGTGTCCGGTAACTCTTAAGTGTGCCACCCTACGGTTCGCGAATAATGCAGACATGATCGAGACCCTTCTCCGATCAATAATCAACAGCGGGAACTGGAGATCCGTACTGACTCCTACACATTCAACGATGACTCCTGTGATCGTGAGAACCTTTTAACGCTTGTAACTAAATCCCTTTGTCTCTTGATATATTACATGTCCGAGATTCGATCATCGGTATCTCCATACCTAGTTTGATCTCGTTACCGACATGCACTCTTTTCTCGTTCCCGTGATATAACATTCTAGTGATCACATCACTTGCTTGCAAGCTATCCTAATGTGATATCACCGAGAGGGCCCAGAGTATATCTATCCGTCATCTGGATTGACAAATTCCACTCTTGATCCATGAGCCTCAACATAACACCTTCGTAGTACTGAACCCATCTTTATAGTCACCCTATTAAGGTGTGACGTTTGATGTTATCAAGATACTCTTCCGGTGTTAGCAATTAACATGATCTCATGGTCTAAGGATAAAGATTACTTCGTATGATGTTATAGCAATATAAACATAATGACTTGATCGTAATGCTATACTTCGGATGAATGTTCATCACATCATTTCACAAATGCTGTGACCTTGTTATTAACAACATCCAATGTCCATGATCAGGAAACCTTGATCATCTTGTTAATCAACAAGCTAGTCTATAAGAGAGGCATAACTAGGAACCCTTTTTGTTTATTAAACACACATGTATTGATGTTTCCTATCAATACAATTATAGCATGCAAAATAAACATCTATCATATACAAGGAATACATAATAACAACTTTATTATTGCCTCTCAGGGCATATTTCCTTCAGTCTCCCACTTGCACTAGAGACAATAATCTAGTTTATATAGTGATAAATCTAACACCCATGGAGTTCTGGTGTTGATCATGTTTTGCCCTAGGGAGTACTTTAGTCAATGGATCTGCTACATTCAGGTCCGTGTGCACTTTACAAATCTTTATATCTCCATCCTTAACATGCTCGCGGATGGAGTGAAACCGGCGCTTAATATGCTTGGAATTCTTGTGAGACCTTGGTTCCTTAGCATTGGCTATGGCTCCATTATTGTCACAATAGATCACCATTGGGTCCAACGCACTAGGAACCACACCTAGGTCCGTTATGAACTCCTTCATCCAAACCTCTTCCCGCGCTGCTTCTGAAGCAGCAACATATTCCGCCTCCGTCGTTGATCCAGCCACCACAGGTTGTTTGGAGCTCCTCCAACTAACTGCTGCTCCGTTCAAGAGAAATACGTATCCGGATTGAGAATTAGAGTCATCCGGATCAGTGTCAAAGCTAGCATCAACATAACACTTAGCGACTAGCTCTTCTTCACCTCCGTATACAAGAAACATATCCTTAGTTCTTCTCAAGTACTTAAGGATATCCTTGACCGCTATCCAGTGTCCCGAACCTAGATCAGATTGGTACCTACTAGTCAAACTAATAGCATGTGCCACATCCGGTCTTGTACATAGCATGGCATACATTATAGAGCCTATGGCTGAGGCATAGGGGATCTTATCCATTATCTCTCTTTCTTCCGCCGTAGCCGGACTTTGAGCCTTACTCAATGTCTTTCCTTGCAACATAGGTAAGTACCCCTTCTTACTTCCTTCCATATTAAACTTCTTTAATATCTTATCAAGGTATGTACTTTGCGATAGCCCAATTAGGCGTCTTGATCTATCTCTACAGATTTTAATGCCTAATATATATGACGCTTCACCAAGGTCTTTCATCGAAAATTTGCTGTTTAGATAACATTTAACACTGTTTAAAAGATCTATATCATTTCCAATCAATAATATGTCATCCACATATAATATCAGAAATGCCACATTGCTCCCACTCACTTTCTTGTAAATACAAGCCTCTCCATAAGTTTGGACAAATCCAAACTCTTTGATCACCTCATCAAAGCGGAGATTCCAACTCCGGGATGCTTGCTTCAGTCCATAGATGGATCGCTGAAGTTTGCACACCTTATCAGCATCCTTAGGATCGACAAAACCCTTAGGTTGTATCATATACAACTCTTCTTCAATCTTACCATTGAGGAACGCAGTTTTGACATCCATCTGTCATATTTCATAATCGAAATATGCAACAATTGCTAACATAATCCTAACCGATTTAAGCATCGCTACGGGAGAGAATGTCTCATCGTAGTCAACTCCTTGAATTTGTCGAAACCCCTTTGCGACAAGTCGAGCCTTATAGATGGTCACATTACCATCAACATCAGTTTTCCTTTTGAAAATCCATTTATTCTCAACGGCCTTTCGGTCGTGAGGTAAGTCCACCAAGTTCCAAACTTGGTTCTCGTACATGGATTCCATCTCGGATTTCATGGATTCTAGCCATTTGTTGGAATCAGGGCTCATCATCGCTTCTTCATACGTCGCAGGGTCATCTATTTCATCAATCATGAAATTCATAACAGGATTGCCGTACAGTTCAGGAGCTGCACGTGTCATGCTTGACCTGCGAGGTTCGGTAGTGTCCTCTTTCGGAGTTTCATGATCAATATCATTAGCTCTCTCTTCATTAGGTGAAGTCAACTCCGAAACAACTTCTGGAGCTGCGCTACTCGCCATTTCATGAAGAGAAGGTTCAATAACCTCTTCGAGTTCTACCTTCCGACTACTCACACCTTTTGCGAGAAAATCCTTCTCAAGAAAGGATCCATTCTTGGCAACAAAGACCTTGCCCTCGAATCTGTGATAGAAGGTATACCCAATCGTTTCCTTAGGGTATCCTATGAAGACGCATTTTTCCGCTTTGGGTTCGAGTTTATCCGGTTGAAGTTTCTTCACAGAAACATCGCATCCCCAAACTTTAAGAAATGAGAGCTTAGGTTTGTTTCCAAACCATAATTCATACGGTGTCTTTTCAACGGATTTAGATGGTGCCCTATTTAAAGTGAATGCAGCTATTTCCAGTGCATAACCCCAAAATGACAGAGGTAAGTTAGTCAGAGATATCATAGATCGAACCATATCCAATAAGGTACGATTACGATGTTCCGACACACCATTACGTTGTGGTGTTCCGGCAGGCGTGAGTTGTGAAACTGTTCCACAGTCTTTCATATGTGTGCTAAACTCGTAACTAAGATATTCTCCTCCACGGTCGGACCGCAGAAATTTGATCTTTCTGTTATGATGATTTTCCACTTCATTCTGAAATTCTTTGAACCTTTCAAAGGTTTCAGACTTATGTTTCATCAAATAGATATACCCGTATCTACTCAAATCATCCGTGAAAGTAACAAAATAACGATATCCACCTCGCGCCGACACACTCATTGGTCCACACACATCAGTATGTATGATTTCCAATAAATCTGTCGCCCGTTCTATTGAACCAGAAAACGGCGTTCTAGTCATCTTGCCCATAAGGCATGGCTCACATGTATCAAATGATTCAAAATCAAGTGATTCCAAAAGTCCATCAGAATGGAGTTTCTTCATGCGTTTAACGCCAATATGACCTAGACGACAGTGCCACATATATGTAGATATATCATTATCAAGTTTAATCCTTTTAGCATCAACATTATGAATATGCGTAATACTACTATCGAGATCCAACAGAAATAAACCATTCGACACAGGTGCATGACCATAAAAGATATTATTCATATAAATCGAACAACCATTGTTTTCAGACTTAAATGAATAACCACTTTGCATCAAACACGATCCGGATACAATGTTCATGCTCAGTGCAGTCACCAAATAACAATTATTCAGGTTTATAACTAATCCCGACGGCATATGGAGAGGCAGCGTTCCAACGGCGATCACATCAACTCTTGATCCATTGCCGCCCCGCATCGTAACCTCATCCCTTGCTAGTTGCCGCTTGTTCCACAGCCCCTGAACCAAGTTACATATATTAGCAACCGATCCCGTATCAAATACCCAGGTGCTACTGCGAGTACTAGTCAAGTACACATCAATAACATGTATATCACATATACCTTTGTTTGCCTTGCCGGCCTTCTTGTCCGCCAAATACTTGGGGCAGTTGCGCTTCCAATGGCCAGTCCCCTTGCAATAGTAGCACTCGGTGTCAGACTTAGGGCCAGCTTGGGGTTTCTTTTCAGGCGCGGCAACAGATTTGCCGCCCTTCTTTCCCTTATGCTTGCCTTTCTTGTCCTTCTTGAAACCGATGGTCTTATTGATCATCAACACTTGATGTTCTTTCCTAATCTCCACTTCTGCAGGCTTAAGCATTGATAGAAGCTTGGGAAGAGACTTCTTCATGCCCTGCATATTATAGTTCATCACGAAGCTCTTGTAGCTAGGTGGCAGAGATTGGAGAACATGATGTATGCCTAAGTCAATGGGAATCGTTATTCCCAAGGACACAAGCTTATCGGCGTACCCAGACATTTTGAGTACATGCTCACTAATGGAGCTATTCTCTTCCATCATGCAACTAAAGAACTTTTCAGAAGCATTATAACTCTCTACGGCAGCATGGGTATCGAAAATCATTTTCAATTCTCCCATGGTATCAAAGGCATTGCCATTTTCAAAACATTTTCGAAGTTCTGGCTCTAGCCCATACAGTATGCCGCAATGAACTAAGTTGTGGTCCTCCTGACGAGTTATATAGACGTTCTTTTCCTCGTCAGGGGCATCAGGAGCTGGTGGGGGGCCTAGCGGCGCCTCTAGCACATATTGCTTTTGTGCAGCAGTGAGGAGAATCCTCAAATTCATAGCCCAGTTGGTGAAGTTGCTACCATTCACAGCAAGCTTCTCTTTCTCCATGAACACATTGAAATTAAAAGCAGGTGGTGCCATCTACAACATAATTTGTAAAATATATTTAGACTAAGTTTATGATAGATTGAGTTCAAATAATCCAAATTACTAATGAACTCCCACTCAAAAACGACATCCCTCGTGTCCTTTTGGTGATTACATGAACCAAATCCACTACACCAAGTCCGATCATCACTTGAGTCGGTGTAGCTTCAAAGGCTAGCATCTATATGGGCATCATATCAACTATATGACTCATGCTTAACCTTTCGGTCCGTGTTCCGAGGCCATGTCTGTACATGCTAGGCTCGTCAAGTAAGAACCTTAGTATTTGCGTGTGTAAAACTGTCTTACACCCGTTGTATGAAAGCGTAGAGTCGAGAACACCCGATCATCACGTGATGCCTCAAAACACGATCCACAAAACGGTGCATACTTAAGGAAGAACACATTTTATCTTGATATCTAAATGAGGGATCATCTTATAATGCTACCAAAAGCGCCAAACTAGCAATATAAGATGCTAATGTGTGAAGTGAGGTGATATGGTCCATGCATTTGATCTCTATCATTTGCATCGTGGTATGATCTCTATCATTCCTTTGTGTGTAAGGCCAAGGTCTATGGAACTTACACGTTAAGTGAGTTGTAAGAGTATCTATCATACATCTACTTACAACAATGCCATATCAAGACACTAGCCTAGCAACGATCTAAACTAGACGCCTCTAATTTATCAATTGCAAGTTTTACGTGGCTTAGGGCTTTCGGAGATAGAACCGGTCTTACCTATGAACATGAACCACAACAAGGATAACCAAGTTATTAGAAACTCATTGTAAATCAGATATTGACTATAGTAGGAGAGACAGACACCCGCTAGCCACTTATGCAAAACTAGTTGCATGTCAGTCGTGGAACCGGTCTCATGTACGATGACATGTAATGTTGGTCCGGGCCGCTTCATCCCACTATGCCACCAATATCCAAAGTACATAGAAGATGCAATAACATGATCATCATCGCCCACATATAAACATATGTGTACTACCCGTGCAAAGCACCTACGCATAGATCAGGCTCTGATACCACTGTTGGGTCCGCAGCATAGAAAACAAAAATTTTCCTACGATGAGAACTATACTCCAAGATCTATCTACTAGATACAGAGCAACATGTGGACATACATCCATGGAGAACTTACCCTCGAAGACAATGAGTTTTGTTAACGAGTAGGAACTCGTGGTTGATGTAGTCGTACGCTTGCCGATCTCAAGATTGTGTGGAAGTCCGAGCGCTGCAAATCAGCAGCGCATCTGTCCTCGCACACACGTTCAAGCCACCGGACAACCTCCACCTCCTCGCTCCAGCGATCCAGTAGAAGCAGCAACTCCTTCCAGACGAAATGCCACCGGGAACATGTATCTCGCTAATCAGAGACCATGGGGGAATAATTCTAGAGGGGGAGAGAGATCCTTCACAAGGAGGTGTGAGGATGAAGGAGGGAATGGGTGGCCTTTTATAGGAGGAGGGGGGTGCCCCCTCTCTCCATGGCCGATGCATGGGGGGTGACCCCTCACCTCCCCCATTCATGTGGTGCTAACCCCTCCACATTAAAATGCCTCTTCACATTCCCTTTTAAAGTCTCCACTTTAAATGCATTAAATTTCTCCAAATTTAATGCTCTCTCGTTTAATATAACTCTTTTATTAAATTTATTCAGAATTTTGTTAATTACTTTAATTAACAAACATTCACATATAGCCCCTTGCAATATTTCAATATCACATGCAGAACCACCTTCTGCAATTTCACCCGAAACAATTTCTGGTTTCTATTGAAACAATTCTTGTGCTTTGCAATTCTTTCGTCTGAAACATATGTGCTCCAAAATGGTGTCCGGTAACTCTTAAGTGTGCCACCCTACGGTTTGCGAATAATGCAGACATGATCGAGACCCTTCTCCGATCAATAATCAGTAGCGGGACCTGGAGATCCGTACTGACTCCTACACATTCAACGATGACTCCTGTGATCGTGAGAACCTTTTAACGCTTGTAACTAAATCCCTTTGTCTCTTGATATATTACATGTCCGATATTCGATCATCAGTATCTCCATACCTAGTTTGATCTCGTTACCGACATGCACTCTTTTCTCGTTCCCGTGATATAACATTCTAGTGATCACATCACTTGCTTGCAAGCTATCCTAATGTGATATCACCAAGAGGGTCCAGAGTATATCTATCCGTCATCTGGATTGACAAATTCCACTCTTGATCCATGAGCCTCAACATAACACCTTCGTAGTACTGAACCCATCTTTATAGTCACCCTGTTACGGTGTGACGTTTGATGTTATCAAGATACTCTTCTGGTGTTAGCAATTAACATGATCTCATGGTCTAAGGATAAAGATTACTTCCTATGATGTTATAGCAATATAAACATAATGACTTGATCGTAATGCTATACTTCGGATGAATGTTCATCACATCATTTCACAAATGTTGTGACCTTGTTATTAACAACATCCAATGTCCATGATCAGGAAACCTTGATCATCTTGTTAATCAACAAGCTAGTCTATAAGAGAGGCATAACTAGGAACCCTTTTTGTTTATTAAACACACATGTATTGATGTTTCCTATCAATACAATTATAGCATGCAAAATAAACATCTATCATATACAAGGAATACATAATAACAACTTTATTATTGCCTCTCATGGCATATTTCCTTCATAGTCCGTCCACGTGACCGAAAGATACTCAAGGGCCCACTCGGAGAGGTTATATCCAATAGCTACGCAACGTGTGATTTGATCATAGGGATATCACTTGTCGGAACGAGTCAAGTAGCATTGTTCGGTAACGAGATTGAACATGACATGGTGATGTCATTGATCAGATCTCAGGCAATGCAAGTATCAAGAGACAAAGGGAATAAGACATGACTATCCCGGTTCAAACGACAAAAGATCTTCGTGGAATGCGCAGGGGTCACATGGCCATCCATGTCCCTCTGTTAATCATTGGTCCGGGAGTATGCCGACCATGTCTAGAGTGTTCCCGAACCATAGGGTATCACGCTTAAGGGTTTGATGATGCTTAGAGAGTGTTTATAGGATCGGAAGAATCACCAAAGAATAGTAGAGAGAAAATCAGAAGGGTTTCGGTAAGTCCGGAGGATGTCCGGAGTGGAGGTGGAAGGTGTTCCATAGCCACGGAGATTGAATAATATGTGAATGAATGTTAAATATTGATTTAATCATTTATTCATAATTATTTAATAAAAGAGAAAATCAATTAAAAGGTCAAAGGGCTTAATAGGCCAATTCCCGGAGGGGAGAGGGCCCATTAGGGAAAGGAGAGAGAGAAGGGGCAAGGGGGTGGCCGTCTGGGCCAAGCCCCCCCGTGCGGGTCCCACTAGGGCCGGCCGGCGGCTGCCCCTCCCCCTCCTCTCCTTTAGTCCCACCCCGGGACTTTGAGGGAGGTAGTACCTCCCCCCCCTATATATAGTGGGGGTATTTGGCCAGATAAAGACACACAATATCTAATAAAGGTCTTCTCACTTTTGGGGAGACCTCCAATTGATTTTCTCTCTCTCTCTCTCTCATGACCATGGTCCCAAGTTCGGACTGCACGAACGAGAGAGATCTTCACCACGGAGCGCTATCGTGCTGCGGGATTTGGATCCAGGAGCTCTACTTCTGCAACTACTACTGGATCAGGGAAGCGGGAGTCATCGTCAGGCACCAGACGTGTGTAACTCCCCGCGAGGTGTCGCACTTGAGGCACTCAAGTCGTTGGAGCCAAAGGAGCACAAGGACTTCATCATGACCTTGAGGTCGGCTTCGGCTTGTCTACATCAACCACGCTCTCCTGAGCATTGACAACGCTTTTCGGTCTTCAAGGGTAAGTTCACGAAAAGCCCCTCCCGTTACTGTATTACTAATAGATAGGTCCTGGCAGCATCAGGGGTTCAGGGGCGTAGGGTAAAAATTTATTGTTTTCATGCGCGGAACCCCTACAGAAAAATCTGCCCCAGCCACGGATTGTCCGGGGGGAAATCTGCCCCCAGACAGAAGCTCACGCCGACGCTCCCTTGGGAAATTTCCCTGGGGCTAGATTATCCGGCCCTAGAGGAAGGCCGGATTATCCGGTCCTAGGGAAATCCGCCCCAGCGCCGGACTGTCCGGGGGATAATCCGCCCCCAGCAAAAAGCTCACACACGACCATCCTTTGCCAACATGGACATGCCGGATTATCCGGCCCTTTATAGGGGCGGATAATCTGGCCCCCAAAGACCAAAACACTTCCCTGCACACTTAACACACATGAGAAAACTTCGCGGTACTGTTATCTAACACACAAAACACAAGGAACCATGAAATGTTCTTTCAATCTCCCCCTTTTTGGTGTTAGATGACAATACCAGGATTTGCAAGATAGCATCTCATAACAACAATATTTAACCAATGAAAAGGACTCCCCCTCAATGTGTGCCTAATAAAATTTGCATTTGATTACAAATACACACAAGAAGGTACAAGTCTATTTCATTGGAACATAGGCAAGAATATCATACCACCGTGAGAGAGATAACGGTGTCCTCAATATATTTAAGAATATCCAATGATAACCATAATGAGCGCCTTACTCGACATAGATGATAACCATAATGAGCGCCTTCCTCGACATAGATATCCAATATGGCCAATTATGATAGAATATGATAGATGAATCCATAGGATAATCCACAAGATAAATCCAGAGCCACACAAACACATAGTCTTATACAAAGTAAAACACAAATAGAAGTTCAACGCTAAATGGGCACAAGCGAGAGAAAGACCGAAAAGATAAAATGCAAATGCTTGTGCCGGACCCATGCAAATCCACGAAGACCTAATAGAACTACTTCTCTCCCTTTGGCATCGAGACACCAAAAAGGAAGAAGAGCGATGCTAGCGCCCCAAGGATCACTTGTAGGTACTACACACTCAAGTTTGCAAGAATCAAATCAATGAAAAGCCAAAATTGAGTGTGATTTCCATAAGAACATGAGATGAGCAAAAAACAACCAAAAAGATCCACATAAATCCAACTCTTCTCATGGAAGAGGGTGGTGGCTGAGGCCACCTTGTTGGAGTGCATGGTATGACACCGTGAAGATATATCTTGGGTTCATGACCAATACTCATCAATAAGCTCACATATCACACAATGATATTAAGTGAAATGATTTGACTTGCTTTCGGCATTATGGGGGAGGGTTAGCCCAATGAATTAGGACCACACTCCCCCTATATCCATTCCCACACCTAGACCAAATAAATATGAGATATAAGAATGAGTGCATGGGTAATCAAGACAAGCTCCTTGAATCAACGATATTTATCTCATTCCTCAAATAACAAAACCTTGCTTCATCAAGTGGCTTTGTGAAAATATCAGCAAGTTGGTTCTTCGTGCTCACAAAAGATAGATCAATATCGCCTCGAGAAACATGGTCCCGAATGAAATGATTTCGAATCTCAATATGCTTCGTCCTTGTGTGTTGCACCGAATTGTACGCAATTTTGATTGCACTTTCATTATCGCATAAAAGAGGCACTTTGTCACAACTGACACCATATTCCTTTAAAGTTTACCTCATCCATAATAATTGAGTACATGCACTAGCAGCAGCCACATATTCAGCTTCGGCGATGGAGAGAGATATACAATTCTGCTTTTTAGAAGACCAACATACTAAAGACCTTCCCAAGAATTGACAAGCTCCATAAGTTGATTTCCGATCATCCTTATCACTAGCCCAATCTGAATCAGTATAGCCACAAAGAGAGAAATTGGAGCCCTTGGGATACCATAGACCAAAGTTAGGGGAATGAACCAAATATCGGAAGATCCTCTTGACCACCACTAAGTGGCTTTCTTTAGGAGCTGCTTGATACCTTGCACACACACCTACACTCAACACGATATCGGGTCTAGATGTGCAGAGGTAAAGAAGAGAGCTAATCATGGACCGGTATACCTTTTGGTCCACATATTTACCATGGGGATTAAGTTCAAGGTGAAATTTTGTTTGCATCGGAGTGGCGACGCCATTAAGATCCGTCATCTTGAATCTCTTGAGCATGTCTTGG
The DNA here is from genome assembly GCA_916181665.1 of Avena sativa. Taxonomy (NCBI): domain Eukaryota; kingdom Viridiplantae; phylum Streptophyta; class Magnoliopsida; order Poales; family Poaceae; genus Avena; species Avena sativa. Next base: position 493,476,526 of record OV702290.1, on the reverse strand, counting down.
ATGTATTTTTCTTGATTTATGAAGGTTCCTTCTCTAAGTTGTTTGATCTCAAATCCAAGAAAGAACCGTAACACCCGCATCATAGACATCTCAAACCTGACAGTCATAAGAACAATGCCATTTTCATCTTGCTTATTCTTAAAGATCCACTTTGTGCCGATAACATTAAAGCAATCCTTGGGCTTCTCTACTAATTTCTAGACCTTGTTGCGCTCAAAGTTATTCAACTCTTCATGCATAGCAACAACCCAGTCTGGATCTTCAAGAGGTTCAAAAACCTTCTTGGGTTCCACCATTGAGATGTGAGCTTGATGCTCACCGAAACTTGCCAACTCCCTTCTTGTGGACACCCTTCGACGAAGATCACCTACAACTTTGTCAAGGGTGTGACCCCTTAATTCAAGGTTCCTATCTACACAAGCTTTGCGACGAAGCTCAATTAGCTTGTTGTCTCTTGGGGGAATAACTTCATCATTTGAGTCTTCGTTGGAATCATTGGCTTGGCCTTGATCTTTAGCTTGATTAGCAAGAGTAGGTGATGATGAATCTTTCCCTTGATGTTGATCAACAACTGTAACAGGAGGTTGCTGCCCTTCAGGAATTTCAGGGCCAGATAATCTGGCCTGGGAGAACTTGATGCGCCTTCATAGTTTTGAGAGGTCCTGGCACGAACTGGAGAGGGGTCGGATAATCCGGGGTCAGCCAGAAAATCCGGCCTAGAACTTGCAGCAGTTTCTTCATCCATGATCTCAGTTCTGCCAGATGAAGAGGGTTGGCCGGATAATCCGGTGTCCACCAGATAATCCGGCCTGGAGCAGTCTGGAACATTTGCTTGATGATCCTCAACAGCTTGTGGGATTGGTGTAGAGGTTTCTCCAATGGTTGGAGCATGTTGTGCTTGTGTCGATGAGGGCTCTACTTGAGTAGAGCATTGTCCTTCCCGATCCTCTACGAGGGGTTCCTCAATGGGGCGGAAAAATCCCATGCCCATTCTTCTTATGTCATCTTGGGGGTATTTCAACATCTGCATCACAAACATCAACTTGCCCTGCACGGGAGCCATCATTTTCTTCGAACACCACACTACAAGATTCTACAATAGTTCCGGAGAGCTTATTGTAGACTCTATAAGTGTGGGATTTGGCACCATAACCAACAAAAATGCCTTCTAAAGCCTTAGACTCAAATTTAGATAATCGAATTCCTTTAATGAGAAAGAAACACTTACAACCAAATACCCGGAAGTAGGAGATGTTTGGATTGTTACCAGTAAGTATTTCATACGGAATCTTGTCCAAGATTTTGCGGAGGTAGAGCCGGTTGGATGAATGGCAAGCGGTAGAGATTGCTTCAGCCCAGAAGTTATAAGGAGACTTAAATTCAGCTAGCATAGATCTGGCCATATCCATTAAGGTCCAGTTCTTCCTCTCGGCAACACCATTTTGTTGAGGGTTGTACGCAGCGGAATATTGATGTCTTAGCCCCTCTTCACTTAGAAATTCATTTAAGGTGTAGTTCTTGAACTCGGAGCCGTTATCACTTCTAATTTCCAATATAGGGACATTGTGTTGACGTTGAACCTCATTGGCAAAGTCGATGACCGTTTGTTGAGTCTCGCTCTTCAACTTGAAGAAATAGACCCAAGTGTATCTTGAGTAATCATCAACAATCACGAGGCAATATTTCTTCCCACTAAGGCTTGCATGAGATGGAGGACCAAAGAGATCCACATGAAGGAGATCCAAAATCTTCTTTGATGAAATAATGATCTTCCTTCGATGGGGAGAGTCATGCATTTTTGCTTCAACACAAGCCCTACAAACACGATCTTTGGCAAAGGCAACATTTTCTTTTAGTCCGAGGATGTGGCCACCCTTGTGGAGACTTTGCAAAGTTCTCATATTGACGTGGGCTAGTTGGCGATGCCATAGCCAACCCATGTCGGCCTTTCCGAAAAGACACATCGGGCCTGTAGTGGTTTTCCCTAAAAATTCCACCACGTACATCTCATTTTCGACATATCCCATGAAAGCGACCTTTAGAGACTTGCTCCACAAGAGTACCACCAAATCAGCATCAATAAAAACAGCAAAGCCCATCTTACCAAGGGCACGAACTGATAGTAAATTGTAACTGAGGGTCTCAACAAGCATGACGTCCACGAGAGAGATATCGTGAGCAACCACAACTTTGCCGAGACCCAATACCTCAAATTTTGACTTGTCACCATAGGAGACGGTTATGTGATCAGGATTTGTCCGCATCTCCGTGATGATCTCCTTGCTTCCGGTCATATGACTAGTGCACCCGCTATCGAGCACCCATTTAGACCCACCGGAAGCATAGCCCTGCAAGAAAGTTACTTCTTGGTTTTAGGTACCCATTTTCCAATGGGTCCTCTCATGTTAGTGATAAGAGTCTTGGGAACCCAAATAGACCAAGAAATGTAACTATCATAAGGACCTACATAGCTAGCATATACATCACCATAATAATCACAAAATAACTCATAATTAGGATTATTAGCCCCTGCAAAACCATCATAGTTAGTCTTGTCATTAGAGATGGTGCTTGTCTTTGGTTGAGCAGTTTTGCTCTTCTTCTTCTTCTTCTTATTTATCTTGGGGACATAACCAAGGCCTTCTTTCCCATTGTTTGTCCTTTGCTTGCTAAGCACCTCATCTAGGACTTCTTTACCTTTATGTTGAGATCCCTTTATAAGTTCTTCTTTTAGCCTTGCATTTTCCTCAATAATGTCTTCATCTACACAAGATAGAGTGGAGGTGCTGGGCATATCATACTTGTCTAATTGAGTTTGGAGCTGATCATGAGACTCATTTAGAGTAGAATGTTTACTCTCCAATGCTTTGTGAGCAATGTTAGGTTTACCAAAATTCTCTGAGAGTCTAGCATGAGCAGCCCCAAATTCAACCTTTTCTTTCTTTAGTTTCTTTACCTTAGCAAGAGCATTGTCACGTTCTTTCATGAGCTGGACAACAACCTCTTCATGGGATTCCTCAATTGACTCGAGTTTCTCCTCCAAGGATACTCGAGCTTCCTCTTCTTCTTTTAAGGCATTCTTCAAGGAGGCTATCTCTAATGCGTCTTCTCTTTCAATTCTACCTTTTTCTTCGAGAAGAGCTTCGGAATGAGCAAGTTGACTCATAAGAGCATCAAAGTGTAGTTTGTGCTCACCTTGCAGGTTAGTGAAAAAATTGTCCAAAGCAATAACTTCTTCTTTTATCTTAAGACTAGTATGATCATCCATATCCATATTTATATTAGTCTTAGGAAATGAAGAAATAGAAGATGATACCTCGGACCCTCTTGTCATAAGGCAAGTGACGTTGTTGTTGATGACATTTTCGTTTGGAGTGTCGAAGAGAGATTACAGGGTAGATGTGGTGGCTATAGCAGCCACCATCACGAGAACTATCTTCATCCTCTTCGTCTTCACTTGCAGAGGAATATTCTTCTTGTGCCACCAAGACAATCTTGGGTTGCTTCTTGTAAGGACCATTCTTTTTGATAAATGGCTTCTTTTGAGGTGCCTTGGACTTTTCTTTAAGGATGAGCCTGCCACCATTTTCTTCTCTACTTTGATATGGACATTCAGCCACAAAGTGTAACCTATCTCCACAATTGTAGCATGTTGTCAGTTTTGGGCCATTATCTCTTCTTCCACTTGACCCATTCTTGCGCTCGAGTTCCGACTTGGCCTTGGCTGGATCCTTCTAAAAATTCCTTGCATAGATAGCCATGTACTCACCATGAGCACGCTTGACTTCCTCGGGACAGCCCATGGAGACACCCTCATATCCTTTTTCATCCTCATCTTGTTCAACAACATTTGCCTTTAGAGCAACATTGACCCCCTTTTGCTTTCCAATAGCCCGGGCACGGGCATCTTCAACATTCTTAGCTGCAACCTTGAATGATGCAGTTTCTTGCATGACTTCATTGGAAGTCATTTGATGGTAGTTGTGTCTACCTTGCAAACTCTTCAAGTCCGTCGGCTCAAATGGCATTAGAGCACTCACATATTTTCTTTTTATCCAAGCATCATCAATGTGAGTGGCTCCATGCTTTCTAAATGTTGTTGCAATGCCCTTGAGTCTTCTATACATATCTTCATGGTCTTCACCATCCAACATGTAAAATCCTTCAGCTTCATTACTAAGGGCATCATACCTATTTCTTCTCATGCTTTCATTTCCAATAAATAGGTCGGTGAGTGCATCCCAAGCTTCTTTGGCGGTGCTGAAGTGCTCAATGTGGGGCATGTCCTTGGGACCCACTCCAAGCTGAATCATGTGGAGAGCCGTTGCGTTCAGTTGACTATCCACAACTTCTCTCCTAGTCAAGTTGGTGGGGTCTCCAATATGAAGACCATCTTCGATAATCCTCCAAAGCTCAATAGACAAACTGCATACATGAGATTTCATTAAGAATTGCCATTGATTAAATGAAGATGCAGTAAGCTTGGGTGGATCACCCCTATTGTTTATATGAGGATGAGGGATAGGTGGGTCGGGAGAATATAGATGAGGAACCTCACTATAGTCCTCCTTACCACTTCCCTTCTTGGAGGCGGAACCATTATGTTTTTCACCTACCACTTCATCTTCCTTAGATCCGGTGTGAGCCTTATCCTTAGATAGAGGAGTGGTGGCGTCAGAGGATGATGGGGATGGGGCTGTAGATGATGTGAGACGAGCAATCATTTGCTGCATCTCTTCCATCTTGTCTCAAAGGATTTCAACAAGGTTGTTTCCAACGCCTTGAGGTCATCCATTGTGACCTTGTCTACAACCTCATTCCCATTTTCCTTAGTACCCATACTTCTCTTAGGCGGTTAAGCCCGAATTAAGAGCCGGGGCTCTGATACCAATTGAAATGGATCGCATGGGCACCTAGAGGGGGGGTGAATAGGTGCTACTTCAAATTTTAATACTTATTCAATTTTAGGCTTGACACAAAAGGTAAATTCTCTAGATATACTATTATATAGAATTTCCCTATATGCAAACCTAGCTACTAGCGAGTAAAGGCGAGTAAAGTGAGGAACGAGGAAATCATGGTGAAGCACGCGGAGACACATGATTTGTTTTACCGCAGTTCCTTCCTTGTTAAGGGAAGTACATCTGCGTTGGAGGGGTGGGCAGTACTAAGACCACCACGCCACAATAGGCCTCACCCTGTTCTCTGATGGATCCCGCCACCAAAGACCTGATCCACCTTTCCACTATAGGAACCCTTTGAGTTGGGAACCGACGCCTTTACACAACTAGCGGGGCACAACTCCACAATCGAATTGGAGGCTCCCGTAATGACAACAAGCTGCCACAAGAACAATTGTTATCAATAATAAATAAAAAGATCTAGATATCAATATGAATACTAGATCGGGGATTCTCCAAGTGAATGGAGAGGAGTTGAAGCACTTGATTCATGGTGACGATGAGTGATGTCTCCTCCTTCAATCCCCCAAAGATCGAAGCCTTCGGGTGGTTGAAGTGGGAGATCTAGGGAGAGAGCTTCTGCACTAGGTCTGATATTTTTCATATGAACCATGAGATCTGACCAGAGGGCATGAAGGGGATTTTATACCCCCTGTCCAACCGGAGCCGTTGGAGCCTTTTGGGGCCGGATTATCCGGCCTGGGGAATACTCCGCCCTAGACTCGGATTATCCGGGGAATAATCTGCCCTCGAATAGAAGCTCATGCAGGGTGGGCCTTGGCATCTTCTCCTGGGAGCCGGATTATCCGGCCCTAGAGGAGGGCCAAATTATCCGGCTGGGGGGAAATCCGCCCCAGCGACGGACTGTCCGGGAGGAAATACGCCCCCAGACAGAAGCTCACGCCGACGCTCCCTTGGGAAATTTCCCTGGGGGCGGATTATCCGACCCTAGAGGAAGGCCGGATTATCCGGTCCTGGGGAAAATCCGCCCCAGTGCCGGACTATCCAGGGGATAATCTGCCGCCAGACAGAAGATCACGCGCGGCCATCCTTTGCCAAGATGGACAGGCCAGATTATCCGACCCTTGATGGGGGCGGATAATCCGACCCCCAAAGACCAAAACACTTCCCTGCATACTTATCACACATGAGAAAACTTTGCGGTATTGTTATCTAACACGCAAAACACAGGGAACCATGAAATGTTCTTTCAACATGTACCTGCACCCCTCCTGCCCCTCCTCACAATAAGGCTGGTATACCAGGACGTGCCCCCCATGGAGAATTGCACCACAACAATCCTACGAAGATCCTGGATGTACTCGAGGTCGAGACTGATAAACCTACGGGTTTCAAACTGCAGCCAATCCTCATACATGGCTAGAGTGCGCTTCACTGTCATGGGGTCGATGGTGTAGACAAAATTGATCTTCTTCCCACCATGGACTTCTATATGGAATTTCACAGTCGCTAACATGCCATCATTTCAAACACCGGGTAGACGTCGCCGCCAGTCCATGACTTCAGGCAAGATGGAAAGGAGATGGAGGAAGAGGGTGAGGCTGTGGCGGAGGAAGAGGATGAGGCCATGGCAGAGGAAAGGAGACGGAGAACTAGAACTACTTATGCAATATTGCAACCGCCCTTCCTAAAATATGGAATGGTGCACGACCGTTCATAGTGGGGTGGAGGAAAACGACGGTTTTACATGGCGAACAATTTTACGACCGCGCCACTAGCTCTGCCTAAAATTGGGTCTGCGCCACTGGCATGCAATGGAATCAAGGTCTGCCATGCATGATCTAAATCAATCATAGTCACTGTTGTGCATGTCGACCTTCACGCGCTGACATGTGGGGCCATACCTTTTTTCTATTTCGATTAACTTTTTCATTGCCTCTAGATGGCTCCCTTACCCACCTTCAGTAACTACAGCACCCCTTCCTTGTCTTCCACGGGGACACGGTCGGCGGCGGTGGTTCCTCGCCCCCATCATGAACAACTGATCCCCTCCTGGATCCATCCTCTCCGGATCCCATTGCCTCCATTAATATGTCGGATTCCAAACTCCATTTGCCACTATGTAGTGGGATAAGTATTGGGGTAGCAGCAAGCTGAAGCGCAAGGTGGATGACATTGACGCGGATGACCATGGTCGCCACTACCAGGAATGGGTATGGGCGAACCTCTCCATTGCGAATGTGGAGAAGATCGCCGCAGAGCTCGACATCATCTCTGCTGGTCGTGTCGCTCGCAGTGTCCCTGGCTACCGCGTCCTGATGCGGGACGATCCCAACCTCCCGTCCAGCACGTCAGGTCTTCTTTACCCTGATAACAGCTCATGGCCAGACGACCATGACGGCTATGTAAGTTCCAATATCTTTCTTATTGCTTCAGTCATATCGTTGATTCATATATTTTGAACTTTCATCGAAATCCTATGTTCCTTCCGTCGAACGTGTTGTGTGCATGCGCATTTTGAAAAAAATGAACTATTTAAGACTATTCTGTACAGTGGAAGCTCTGCTCGTACTTGATGTTCTGGTATTTTCATAGTGACACAGTCATAATTTAGGCGAGAGTTTAGGAGATAGTCGTAATAAATACTATAATCTAAGTGTCTAGGTGTTAATTTGCATTTGCAATGGAATGCCTGGTAGGTGATTCTGTTTTCTAAAAAAATTAAACAAATTAGACGATTTAAGACTATTATGTCCCTAGTTGTTTATGCTCACCGTCAGGAGTTTGTTCAGGGGAAGCTCTACTCCTACTTGATATTTTGGTATTTTCATAGTGACACAGTCATAATTTAGGAGAGATATGAGGAGACAGTCGTAAAAATACTTTAATCTAAGGGTCTTGTCAATTTGTATTTACAATGGAATCCATGATAGGTGATTCTACCAACTAGCAACAAACTTTGCCGAATATTAAGGCAAAACTGATGCTATTGGTTAAGTGGTCGGGATCAATAGTGGTGAATATCAAGGAGGAAGACGAGACGGAAATGGGAGATGACCAGAACTGGGTGGGTCACAACGGCGAGTGGCTGGCCCTTGTATGCAGGGACCGTAGAACTTGGACTCTCAAAAATGTCTATAGATCGATGATATTTACACTGCCATCTTTGGAGTGTGTCATCATTACTGTACTCGTGTCCTAGTGGCTGCCTAGCTCTGAATTTGCTTACATGTTCAACATGGGAGAACTTGAGCTCCTAAAGGTACAACTCACATAGATGCCTCGCCTGGTGAACGGTAAATGGCATTACAACGTCATAGCGGTGTTGAACAAGGTAATCACATTCATTACATGCCTTGATGACAAGGAATGGATAATCTTGCGTGACGACTACCTGTGGCCAGAGGAGTCTCTTCTTGATGTCGTTGCAGACGAGGTCGTTGGCCTTTTCAACTTAACTGTTGGTCTGAGGGTGCACCATAGAGGCGTAGCTGATGTTGATGCCCATCTTGTCGCAGAAGCCACGAAACCCCTTTGAGGCGAAGTTTGTTCCGTTGTTGATGATGATTCTATGTGGCACCCCAAACTGGTATACGATGGACTCAAAGAATTTGACAGTAGTGGTGCTGGTTTGGTTGGTGACGGGCGTGGCCCCGGTCCATTTGGTGAACTTGTCGACAATGACGAGGAGGAAGACGTATCCTCCGGGCGAAGATTTCTGTAGCTTACTAACCATGTCGAGTCCCCACTGCTCCATACGTTATGCCTTGCGGCCTCTCCGTACCCTTGACTTGTCGCCTCGCGCCGAAGGTGCGCGTGAGCTTCTTGAAGCTTCTAGTACTCGTAGCAATATTTGAGGAGGTGACTCGACTTCCTCTTGTCATCCTGCTTATCTATGTAGTAATGGACGTTGCAGGGGCCCGACAATTGGGCCATCGCGGTTGAGGCACCGTCGTTGGTGCGGTGTTGCCACACATGGGTCGTCTTTCCGATGTCGCGGTAGTTTCCACCGTAATATCCGCTGTTGTGGTTGTCATCGTCACATTTGTCGGCATAGCCAACTATGACCATGTCGACTTCATCGCGGTCCTCATACCGCGGTGCCTGCGCTTTCCTCGGCGGTCACGCCTGTGGCCTAGATCGTCCTTGTCATTCGAGTGTGCTCGACTGTTGTGGACAGCATCCTCATCATCTGCCCAGCGATTCACTATATCCATCAGGTGGTTGATGTTATCGGTCTTGGTGCGAGTGAGCTCCTCCTTGAGCTCTCGATGTCGTATGCCAGCCTTGAATGCATCGATCGCTCGCTCCTCGGAAATGTCCTCCGCAAAGTTCTTGATGATGGACAATATCTAGATGTATGAGAGGAGGGATTCGCCAGACCTTTGGGAGCATGCTCGAAGTTCTTCTATTGAGGACAGCCGCTTGTAGGTGCCCTTGAAGTTTTAGACAAAACTGTACACTAGTTCTTCCCAGCTGCAGATCGACCCAGAGGGGAGGCTGTTGAGCCAGGCCCGCGCGGCGCCCTGCAGTTGCGACTGCGGGCATTGCATGGCTGTTTCCTTGGATCTGGCGTGGCACTTTACAGACTTCTTGTGGTCGTTTAGCCAGATCTTCGGTTCCTAGAAGCCGTCAAACTTCGGGTTGTCCGAGGGAAGCTTGAAGCCCTTGGGCATCGGTGTTTGTCGTATGGCGCGACTTAAGCATCTGGCGCCACAGAGATCCAAGTCCTCATCTTTGGACTCAGAGGAGTAGGCGCGCTTGGCACGTAGCTTGTCAACTTTGTGTTGCGTGATCTCATCGCGGGCATCATAGCCGCGGTCCCTCCGCAACGGGCTAGATCGCTGTTGTGGCTGGTAATCCTCGTCGTATGACGGGGATCGTATTCTCGCGAGTTTCACGGGTGTCTTCTTCGGCTCCGAGGCTGGTTGTCCCGCGAGTGCAGCTTCAACCGTTCCCATTCCGACAAGGGTGGACCTATGGATGGCAGTACGTGGATCCCCCACCTGTGGGGGTTGGATAGCAAGTAGGTGGTGGCCTCCAAGACAGCGGCTTGGGGGGTCTTGGGCGTCATGTTGCCATGCAGATCTACGGACATGAATGAGAAGTCCGACTGCTTGGTGGCTTCGCATCTGGCTGCCTTGTCCATCTGGTCCGTTCGAGGGTGTCTTTTGGATGCCCCGATGTTGTGATTCCCTTTCAAGGAGGACCCACTGATGGAAGAGAGCATCACCCATCGGGCACTCGATTCATCGGCGAGCCATCTCCATTCTTCGAGCTGGGTCATGACCATCCGCTGGCAGCGGAACTCCTTATACAAGTACCAATGTTAGGCCATTAGCATATCTTGTGATGTACTGGGTGGCAGAGGTGTGCCAGCCTTTGTCAATACCCGGATTTTTAATCCCAGATGCCTGTTATGCCATACATCGCAATCCCAAGATTACCATTTTTGCGAGACATAACAGATTGGATATCACAGTACATCATCCATTACAAACCATAATAAGGTCTTACACAAATAAGGATCTCATGATCCAGTATTAGTACAATCAAGTAGCGGAATAAATAGCGTAGCGGTGGGGTCCATCTTCAGAGTCACAGGCGTTGCTGACGATGGGAGATAGTCCTAGTTATCATAGCCGTCATGCTGTCCTTCATCTTGGTAATCTCCTTCATAGTCTGGCCATAGGAATAGCCAGGGACAAAAGCCATGAGTACTTTTTAAGTACTCGCAAACTGTCACTAACAAGTAAGATAGTTCTAGTAGGAGTGCTAACTCTAAGTTTATTTGTAAAGTTCAATTTGAAACCTCAGCTGAGTTCAGAAACAAAGAAAGATAAAAGAAGTTTGAAAACACTTAAGTGGGAACTTAGTTATCATAGTCACAACTCTGTTGTGGTCAAGTCATGTCACAATTCATTTCATAAGTTGTTTTGAAAACATCTGACAACAGAACAGTATGGCCACTCCAACTGTCCATAACCGCGAACGCGACTATTTGAATAGTTTGACACTCTACAGAGGTGGTACACTTTCACCACAAGATTCAATACATCTGTCAGGGATAACCCTGAATCATCATACTTAGTATGCAGATAATCAAACATAACCTTTCCTTTACACACCCTAGTATAAGCACCTCTCCTATGAGCATGGCCTCCCAACCATGACCATCTGTCATCTTGGGCACTGCATAGGTGGACAACATTGAGAGGTAGCCTCAGCTCAAACCTCTCCCACGAGGGAACTAATACTAATGCATATAAACTTCCGGCTAAGCCTTACCCAATTCAGGTATTGTGGTTATACGGTAAAATTGGAATGGTATCACATCCGAACCCAACCATCAGTTTCATAAAAGGGCTAAGGCTCATGCCTCAACATTTTCATCATCATAAACCATCTGTGTTTCTCAACACATGTCAAAACATCTCAATAGAATGACTCATCATTCCAAGGTTTTCACAAGTCATTTTCACCAACTATTCCCATCTAAAGTGAATCAAGTTTTGGGTTTTGTTCCAACTACTAAGTTAAGAGTGTTCACTAAGGTGGGATGCTAATCTCAATCTCATGCCATAGAATGACATCTAAGTCTAACTAGATAGGTCAAGTTTTATACTCTTTATGCTACCTTTAAACAAGTAAAGGACTTTGGTAAAGTAAAGAAGGTAAAGCTTGTAAATAAAACTTGGAGTAGGTATAAGTCAAAATGGTATAACCAAAGCATGCCTAATGCCTTTGCTTAGGTTATATAGCTTAATTCTAGCTTGCTAATAATAGCTTGCTCAGTTTACTTGAAGTACTAGGCTTGCCTTGGGTAGTGCAGTGGTTGAGGTTTTCTTCCTCCTCCTCTTGGTAAAACTCCTCCTCCTCGTAGACTTGGTCGGTACTATCGTCTATAAATACATACGGAATACACAATCACCAAACAATACTTAATTAGTCTACTTAGTACACTAAGGCACGCATTTGATGGTCTATTATCATCACAAGCATCACAAGGTTTAATGAACTAGCTTCATTTATTTTATTTGAGAAAAGTAATTTCTACTCATTGAAATTAACTAAGATTTAATATTCTCCAATTAAAATATGGGATCATGTGGACACATGTCATCACCACATATTCTAACACATGGGAATGTGATTTAAGGGTTGGATCATATTTTAATAAGTTTAAGTTTAATAATTAATGATTTAAAGTGACTAGAAATGCCTATATAGCATTATTTTGGTACTAGTCCAATGTCACTACATGCAAACCTTAATATCATTACATATTCAGATAGGTATGGTTAAATGTGATTTTTGAGAGTTGGAATCAACTCAAAAGGTATTATGGTTGATCTTATAAAAATGTTTGAATGTGCAAAAGCTTTTGTTTTGTTATTTTAACTAGGAGAGATCTCTAACTCTAAAAGATTTAAATCCAACGGGCTTGGATAGAGATTTTTAGTAGCTTTCCAACAAAATTGGAATTACTCAATTTGGTTTAGTAAATCTTCCTGAAATGATTTTTGAACTAAGGGACAAAATTGATTTAAGTCTAAAATAGAAAATCCTAATTTGAATTAATGGGTCAGCGCGGGAAACTAATTGGGCCGGCCCAGTGGTGCTCCGTGGCACAGAGGGCGACTGACAGGCTGGTCCCACATGTCAGCGGCACTTAAAACCCGAAGCGGTACGGGGCAATCTGGGCTCTACGATTAGAACAAGGATCAACGGTCCACGGTCGTCGTCGACGATAGACTCGTCGCTGGCGAGACTGAACCCTAGCACGGTCAGTGGGGGTCTACTAGGGACGTACCAGGGCTCCAGCTAGTGCAGCGAGGCGGGCAAACAAACTGGACGGTGACGGCGGACTCAGGCGAGGTCGCGGCAGGGGCTGAGGTGGACGAAATCGACGACCATGTCTCCTCCTCTGCAGCGGCTACCTCCGGCGGAATTCCGGCAATTAGCTGCTCGAGCGGCTCCGGCGAGAGAGGGGAAATGGTCAGTGGAGAGAGGGGAGTGAGATGGTGTGCAGAATGAGGCTGGGGGTGGCCTCCTTATATAGGCTCAACGAGTGGACCGACGGGTGTGGGCTGGCGTCTCTAGCGAGGGCGGTACAGAGGGCTACCAGCGTGGGCGAGGTAGGCGGATAGTGGGCGGTCTGCTGGCGGTCCTCTACGGCGTAATGGCGTGGCAAGGGGCGGTGGCAAACGGTCAGGAGCTTCCCACGCTCTGGGAGATAGAGGTGGTGCTCGACGGTGATCATGGCGACTGTGGGTCGCGCGGCGGTGCACGACCGTGTCTGGCGGGGTGTGGGTGTCGAGGCAGAGCGGCGTGCGTGATTTGGAGTCGAGGCGTGGTCTATGGAGTGCTAGCGGCGATCGCGCTCTGGCGCGCTCTGGCTGCTCGCAGAGAGAAAGGGCGGCGCGGCTCTGAGGTGGTCCAGTGCCTAGCAAGGGCTGTGGGGTGGACCATGGGCGGCCGTGAGGTCATGCCTAACTCCCTAGAGCGGCGGAGAGGGGCTGGTGGTCGCCTATGGCTGGTGCACGTTTGGCCGGCGAGCATGGCCTCAGGGTGGCAGTGCACTAGCGCCAGGGGCTAGGGCATGGGGTGGTTTTTGTCTGGTTGGGCCCGGGGGAGACCAAGGTGATCGATGTACATCAAATGGCTCGACAAGATTTGCTCCAAAACAGTATTATTTAGGCCATAATGATTCTGCTAACAAGGTGTTCGATCAAATGGCCGCATGAGAGAAACTTTTGAATTTTTGAAAGATTTTTGGTGGAGTGATTCATCTTATGCTTAAGCATCTAGGTTTGCTTGGGATTTTGAAATGGAGCTCAGTTGAGTGGTTTTTGAGAAAGTGGTATCTAGACATATGAACTAGATTCAATTTTCAATTGTCAATTAAATTTAGAGTTTGAATGTTTTTGGGTTGACACAAAGTGGGCCTTGGCACATCACTACTAGTACTAGCAAGAGGTGCAAAGATCCACAATTGTCTCTGTTTGATATTGAGTGCTAGGAACAGCTAAAGTGGGCTATGTGATTAAAATGGCACAAGTGACCATTTGCTTATTTAATTTTTTTTGATTTATTTTTTCTTTGGGATTTGCTTGGGGATGATCTAGATGATGTGTAATTCACCTTAGAGTCATTTTACAATCAATAGATCACTCAATCATGGAAATTGAAAACAACTCCTATTTAAATGCACACACATATGAATGCTTAAAGATTTTTAAATGGAAAAGTTTTTGTTAACCCTAAATTGGGTAGATTTGATCTTGATCACTTGGATTAAAGTTGTGGGATGTTACAAACCTTCCCCACTTAAACAAAATCTCGTCCCAAGATTTAAGAAAGAAAACTAGGAACTAAAGAGATCCGGGAACTCAGTCCTAATGTAATCTTCTCGCTCCCAAGTGGCTTCCTCTTCGGTATGATTGCTCCATTGGATCTTGAGAAACTTGATACTCCTGGTCCTGGTGGTTCTGCAGGATTCCTCCAAGATACGGATGAGCACTTCAGGTCCTTGGTGATATCAACAGCTCGGTGATCGATGTTCTTGAAAACTTCGGTCTTCTCCGGCACTTTTAAGCATTTGCGAAGTAACGAGATATGGAACACATTGTGGATGGATGACATCTCCTCTGGTAGTTCCAGTTGATACGATACTTCTCCGCGATGTTCAAAATCTTGAAGGGTCCGATATATCTAGGGGCTAACTTTTCTTTCAGACTAAAACGCTGGGTCCCCTTCAATGGTGAAACTTTGAGATATACAAAATCTCTGACATTGAAAGTCAGGTCTCTCCTTCTCTTGTCAGCACACAACTCTTTTGTCTGGACTGGGCGGTCTTGAGGTGCTCACGGACTTTGTGAACCTTCTCTTCGGCTTCTCGGAGAATGTCGGGTCCAAAAATCTGACTCTCTCCTACTTGCGACCAATTCAAAGGGGTACGACACTTTCTTCCGTATAGGAACTCAAATGGTGCCATTTGCAAACTGGCTTGATAACTATTGTTGTATGAGAATTCTGCGAAAGGCAGGCAGTCTTCCCATTTTGATCCATACTCTAACACACAAGCTCTCAACATATCCTCTAGGATTTGGTTGACTCTTTCAGTCTGTCCATCGGTCTGCGGGTGATAAGCGGTGCTGAAATTTAACTTGGTTCCTAACCCTTCTTCAACTTTCTGCCAAAATCTCGAGGTAAATTGGGTTCCTCGATCTGATACGATGGTCTTGGGGGTTCCATGCAAACTGATGATTCTAGCAATGTACAACTCTGCTAGCTTCGAATTCTGGTAGGTTGTCTTGACAGGTATAAAGTGAGCTACTTTGGACAGTCTATCCACAATGACCCAAATTGAGTCAGTTCCCCTACTAGAAGTAGGCAAACCGGTGATAAAGTCCATTCCGACAGAATCCCATTTCCATTCTGGAATCTGCAATGGTTGCAATAGTCATGCGGGTCTCTGATGTTCCGCTTTGACTCTTTGACAGATATCACACTTGGCGATGTAGCTTCCGATTTCTCTCTTCATCTTGTGCCACCAAAATTGCTCTTTCAAATCCTGATACATCTTTGTTCCTCCGGGGTGGATAGAATAAAGAGTATCATGAGCTTCTTGCATGATAACTTGCTTTAGCTCTGAATCTGCTGGCACACAGATACATCCTTTGTACCACAGAACTCCTTCTTCATCTTCGGTGAATCCAGGTACCTTTCCTGTACCAATACGATGTTTGATTCCGTCGATACTTTCATTTCCCTTCTGGGCTTCCTTGATTTGGCTAATCAAAGTGGGTTGAAGTTCAATCCTAGCTAAAAATCCTTTGCTAACTAGCTCAGTCCTGAACTGCTCCAACTCCTCATACAAACTTGGCTGCTTCTCCTTGATCATGGTGTTTAGCCTACACGGCAATATGCTAAGAGCATCCGCTACCACATTGGCTTTCCCGGGGTGATAGTGAATGTCAAGGTCATAATCCTTGATTAACTCTATCCATCTCCTTTGCCTCATATTCAGCTCCTTCTGAGTGAAAATATACTTCAAGATTTTGTGATCCGAGTAAATCTCACAGCGATTACCCATCAAATAATGATGCCATGTCTTCAATGCCAAAACTACGGTGCTAACTCAAGATCATGGGTAGGATAGTTCTGCTCATGCTGCTTCAGTTGTCGAGACAGATACGCGATGACTTTGCCTTCTTGCATTAACACACATCCGAGACCAATCTTGGATGCATCACAATACACATCAAACGACTTCTTGATATCTGGCATGATCAATATTGGGGCTGAAATCAATCTCTTCTTCAGCTCCTGGAAACTTGCTTCACATTTGTCGGTCCATTCAAACTTCTTGTCCTTCTTCAACAATTGGGTCATGGGTTTGGCTATGCTAGAAAATCCTTCGACGAACTTGCGGTAATATCCCGCTAATCCGAGAAATGCACGGACTTGGGTTTGAGTGATTGGGGCTTCCCATTCTTCGACATCTTTGATCTTGGCGGGATCAACAGCGACTCCTTCGGCAGACACAATATGTCCTCGGAATCCTACTTCTTTCAGCCAAAACTCACATTTGCTGAACTTGGCATACAACCGATGCTCTCTAAGGGTTTCAAGGATGATTCTCAGATGTTGCTCATGCCCTTCTTTTGACTTGGAGTAGATAAGGATATCATCGACAAACGCAACGACAAACTTGTCTAGAAAATTCATAAAGATCTTATTCATGAGATTCATGAAATAAGCAGGGGCATTGGTTAATCCAAAAGACATAACTGTATACTTGTATAAACCATAACGAGTAGTAAAGGCGGTCTTCGGAATATCCGTTGCACGAATCTTAAGTTGGTGATAACCAGTCCTAAGATCGATCTTAGAGAACACATTTGCTCCAGTCAACTGATCAAATAGATCCTCTATTTTTGGAAAAGGGTACTTGTTTTTGATGGTGACGTCATTCAGCTTCCTGTAATCTGTGCACAAATGGTCGCCTCCATCTTTCTTGTCGACGAATAACACTGGCGATCTCCATGGCGATGCGCTTGGTTGAATCAAGCATGTTGCCAACATAGCATCTAGCTGCTTCTTCAATTCCACTAACTCTGAGGGGTTCATGCTATAGGGTCTCTGGGCTATGGGTCCGGTTCCGGGGATTAGTTCAATAATGAACTCAATATCCCTATCCAGGGGCATACCGGGCAATTCATCTGGGAATACGTCGGGGTATTCACAGACTACTCTGACTTGGTCAATGGTAGGCAGGGTTAGACTCTTATTACACTTGAATTGACGGGGCAAGGTTTCAGATATATGCTCTACTGAGAATCCAGAGCTACTGGTCATGGTGATGGCTTTCTTGGCACAGTCAATCAATCCCTTATGCTTTGACATCCAATCCATTCCTAATACTACTTCCAAACCTTTGGTTCCAAGTACTATTAGATTGGCATAAAAATCTATTCCATGTATTCTGATAGGCACAGCTTTGCAAATTTTTCTAGCTTTTGTAGTTGAACCAGGGATTTGAACTATCATGACATGCTTCAAGTTGGTTGGGTGAATCTTACTAGTGCAGCAAATTCTTCGGTGACAAATGAGTGCGATGCTCCAGAATCAAATAACACTCTTGCTAAAACTAAGTTGACAGAAAACATATCCAGCACTACATCTGGCGCTTCTTGGGCTTCTTCGGCGTTCATGTGGAAGAGACAACCGTTGCGGTTGTGAGGGTTCCCTGGGGCGAATCTTCTTCCTGGTTGAACACGACGTTGTTGTTGAGCTGGGGCATTCACATTGGCAGTGGCGGCAATCTTCTTGGGACACTCATTTGAGTAGTGACCCTTAACTCCACACTCGAAACAAGTGATCTGAGACTTGTCTTTCGCTGCCACGGGCACAACATTGCTTCCAGTTCTGGGTGCAGTATTGTTGTTGTTGCTCTTGGGAGGTGCACGGTTGAAATTGCTGGTGTTGCCGGGGTGATTGTTGTTTCCTCCGGACTTCACATTTCCTCCGCTACGGTTGGGGTAGCTTGGGCGAGACATTGGGGGTCGGTTGTTCCTCGGTGCATATCCCGCTGAAGGGTTGGGACGGTACTTCTGGTGACTGTTGGATCCAGCTTGGTGCATCATACGACATTTGCGGTTGTCGTTTGCCTGATTAATCTTCCTTTCCATCTGAATGGCAGAGTCGACTAGCTCTTCGAGA
The DNA here is from genome assembly GCA_916181665.1 of Avena sativa. NCBI lineage: Eukaryota > Viridiplantae > Streptophyta > Magnoliopsida > Poales > Poaceae > Avena > Avena sativa. The sequence goes on along the minus strand of OV702290.1, from coordinate 493,458,377 downwards.
TCCTGGAAACGGATGTTGACGAGAACAGTCTGCATCTCATCATGCAGTCCGTTCAGGAATCTCTCCTTCTTCTTGGCCTCTGTGTTGATCTCATCAGGTGCATACCTTGCAAGGGACAAGAATCTGTCACGGTAGTCCACTACAGTCATTCTGCCTTGCTTCAACTCTCTGAATTCATCCCTCATTCGGGTGACTAGACCCTACGGCACGTGGGTGCGGCTGAACTTGATTTTGAAGGCTTCCCATGTCATCATTTGACCATGGTTCATTGTGCGGGTGCTGTTCCACCATGCTCTTGCATCTCCTGCCAAATAGTGGGTGGCAAAAAGAACCTTCTCGTTCGCATCCACTCCTGCTACTTCTAAGTTGTTCTCCATTGTCTGCAACCAGTCATCAGCATCCAGTGGGTTCTCTGAAGTACTAAAGATTGGGGGATTTGTATTCTAGAAGTTTTTGAATTTGGATCCATGATGATCCTGATTTCCATGGTTCTTGTTGTTGTGAGCCATCTGGGCAATCTGCTGCAGTGTTGCTAGATTAGCTTGGTGCTCTGCCCTGCTTGCTTCCCGGTCTGCAATGAGAGTCTGCAGAATCTGTAGCATTGGGTCTTGCGATGAGCTGCTCCCTCCTTGGTTTCCACGAGTCATTTGAAGATTGAGATAGAGAAAGGGGTAAGAGGGAAAGTTCTAAGGTTTATGGTTTTGATTTCAAAGCTAAAACTTTGAGTTTGACTCAGGTTTTTGCAACTAACTTCTTTTCATTCATTCAAGCAAAGCACACGATACAAACACACACACACCACAACATCACAAGAAAACAGATGGTCTTAAGAACCATTCTGTAAGCTACGATACAATGGGACCGATACTCCTCATTCTACGACAGTGCTCTGGTGCATCTACTCATCATCAATGAAGTCGGAGTCGTCATCGTCGGTGTAGAAGTCCACGTCATCTTCCTCCAGAAAGTCATCATCATTGCTAAGGTAGGAGACAATATCCCCTTGGATATCTCCACCTTCCTCTTCTTCTTCCTTTATGGCAAGCTGAGCTTCTTGCTCCTTGATGGTCTTCTCGAGGTCAGCCACCTTCTTGCGAAGACGGTCGATGGTGCGATCCTTCTTTGGGCGTTGACAGCAAAGAGACTGACGATCCTAGACGAGCAGTGAGAAAGTCTGGGCCTTCTGGGCTGCAATGGCGAGGTTGTTGTTGGCGAGCTCTCTAGTATTGTCCAACTCCTTCTGTCTGTCGTACAGTAGAAAGTCGAGGTTCTCCACTTGACGCTTCAATATTGGGTGACTTGGCATCTCTAGCGACATTCCCATGGAATCATGCCTTGCATAGTGAACAAAGCGGGTTCCTTGGATTAGGTTGACACTCAGGGCACACAGACGTGCGAGAGCTTCATGCATTGCTCTGGCTAATCCATCTAGCCAGTTGTTCTCTCTCACCGAGAACTGAATCCTCCCAGATACTAGGGCTTCTATCTTGCCTCGAAGATCATCAGTCACTAGCCATTGTAAATCTCCTCTTGGTGGACCCGGGAGTTGAGCTCCAAGGAATTCCGGATGAGGATGCTCCAAGAACTCAGACAGTGAATCAAGATCCCTCTCGAAGATCAGTTGGCCTCCGTTTCCCAACTGGTAGAACTTGTTGTATTGAGCTTCCATCTATAAGAATTTAGGGTGAGAAAGTTAGTGAAGTGATCAAGTGTGTCAAAGTTTTATGTAGTAATGTAAGAATTTGGAGGAACTGGATTTTTTGAGAGAAAGAATCCCAAGGAGAAGAGAGGAAATAGTTTTCATAAATACTCACTTTGGTTTTTGAAACTAAGTTTTTGTTCGGACGTCCATTCTAACTAGGGTCTCCTATGGTCAGGATGGCTCTGATACCAACTTGTCAACACCCGGATTTTTAATCCCAGATGCCTGTTATGCCATACATCGCAATCCCAAGATTACCATTTTTGCGAGACATAACAGATTGGATATCACAGTACATCATCCATTACAAACCATAATAAGGTCTTACACAAATAAGGATCTCATGATCCAGTATTAGTATAATCAAGTAGCGGAATAAATAGCGTAGTGGTGGGGTCCATCTTCAGAGTCACAGGCAATGCTGACGGTGGGAGATAGTCCTAGTTATCATAGCCGTCCTGCTGTCCTTCATCTTGGTAATCTCCTTCATAGTCTGGCCATAGGAATAGCCAGGGACAAAAGCCATGAGTACTCTTTAAGTACTCGCAAACTATCACTAACAAGTAAGATAGTTCTAGTAGGAGTGCTAACTCTAAGTTTATTTGTAAAGTTCAATTTGAAACCTAAGCTGAGTTCAGAAACAAAGAAAGATAAAAGAAGTTTGAAAATACTTAAGTGGGAACTTAGTTATCATAGTCACAACTCTGTTGTGGTCAAGTCATGTTACAATTCATTTCATAAGTTGTTTTGAAAACATCTGACAACGGAACAGTATGGCCACACCAACTGTCCATAACCGCGGACGCGACTATTTGAATAGTTTGACACTCTACAGAGGTGGTACACTTTCACCACAAGATTCAATACATCTGTCAGGGATAACCCTGAATCATCATACTTAGTATGCAGATAATCAAACATAACCTTTCCTTTACACACCCTAGTATAAGCACCTCTCCTATGAGCATGGCCTCCCAACCATGACCATCTGTCATCTTGGGCACTGCATAGGTGGATAACATTGAGAGGTAGCCTCAGCTCAAACCTCTCCCACGAGGGAACTAATACTAATGCATATAAACTTCCGGCTAAGCCTTACCCAATTCAGGTATTGTGGTTATACGGTAAAATTGGAATGGTATCGCATCCGAACCCAACCATCAGTTTCATAAAAGGGCTAAGGCTCATGCCTCAACATTTTCATCATCATAAACCATCTGTGTTTCTCAACACATGTCAAAACATCTCAATAGAATGACTCATCATTCCAAGGTTTTCACAAGTCATTTTCACCAAGTATTCCCATCTGAAGTGAATAAAGTTTTGGGTTTTGTTCCAACTACTAAGTTAAGAGTGTTCACTAAGGTGGGTGCTAATCTCAATCTCATGCCATAGAATGACATCTAAGTCTAACTAGATAGGTCAAGTTTTATACTCTTTATGCTACCTTTAAACAAGTAAAGGACTTTGGTAAAGTAAATAAGGTAAAGCTTGTAAATAAAACTTGGAGTAGGTATAAGTCAAAATGGTATAACCAAAGCATGCCTAATGCCTTTGCTTAGGTTATCTAGCTTAATTCTAGCTTGCTAATAATAGTATGCTCAGTTTACTTGAAGTGCTAGGCTTGCCTTGGGTAGTGCAGTGGTTGAAGTTTTCTTCCTCCTCCTCTTGGTAGAACTCCTCCTCCTCGTAGACTTGGTCGGTACTATCGTCTATAAATACATACGGAATACACAATCATCAAACAATACTTAAATAGTCTACTTAGCATACTATGGCACACATTTGATGGTCAATTATCATCACAAGCATCACAAGGTTTAATGAACTAGCTTCATTTATTTTATTTGAGAAAAGTAATTTCTACTCATTGAAATTAACTAAGATTTAATATTCTCCAATTAAAATATGGGATCATGTGGACACATGTCATCCCCACATATTCTAACACATGGGAATGTGATTTAAGGGTTGTATCACATTTTAATAAGTTTAAGTTTAATAATTAATGATTTAAAGTGACTAGAAATGCCTATATAGCATTATTTTGGTACTAGTCCAAAGTCACTGCATGCAAACCTTAATATCATTGCATATTCAGATAGGTATGGTTAAATGTGATTTTTGAGAGTTGGAATCAACTCAAAAGCTATTACGGTTGATTTTATAAAAATGTTTGAATGTACAAAAGCTTCTGTTTTGTTATTTTAACTAGGAGAGTTCTCTAACTCTAAAATATTTAAATCCAACGGTCTTGGATAGATATTTTCAGTAGCTTTCCAACAAAATTGGAATTACTCAATTTGGTTCAGTAAATCTTCCTGAAATGAGTTTTGAACTAAGGGACAGAATTGATTTAAGTCTAAAATAGAAAAATCCTAATTTGAATTACTGGGTCACCGCGGGAAACTAATTGGGCCAGCCCAGTGGCGCTCCGCGTCGCAGACGGCGACTGACAGGCTGGTCCCGCATGTCAGCGGCACTTAAAACCCAAAGCGGTACGGGGCAATCTAGGCGCTACGATTAGAACAAGGATCAACGGTCCACGGTCGTCGTCGACGACAGACTCGTCGCCGGCGAGACTGAACCCTAGCACGGTCAGTGGGGGTCTACTAGGGACGTACCAGGGCTCCAGCTAGTGCGACGAGGCGGGCAAATAAACTAGACAGCGACGACAGACTCAGGCGAGGTCGCGGCAAGGGCCGAGGTGGACGAAATCGACGACCATGTCTCCTCCTCTGCAGCGGCTACCTCCGGCGGAATTCCGGCAATGCGTTACTCGAGCGGCTCCGGTGAGAGAGGGGAAATGGTCAATGGAGAGAGGGGAGTGAGATGGTGTGTAGAATGAGGCTGGGGGTGGCCTCCTTATATAGGCTCGACGAGTGGACTGACGGGTGTGGGCTGGCGTCTCCGGGTAGGGCGGTACAGAGGGCTACCGGCATGGGCGAGGTAGGCGGACGGTGGGCGGTCTACTAACGGTCCTCTACGGCGTAATGGCATGGCTAGGGGCGGTGGCAAACGGTCGGGAGCTTCCCACGCTCTGGGAGACAGAGGCGGTGCTCGACGGTGATCATGGCGACTGTGGGTCACGCGGCGGTGCATGGCCGTGTCTAGCAAGGTGTGGGTGTCGAGGCGGAGCGGCGCGCATGATTTGGTGTCGAGGCGTGGTCTATGGAGTGCTGGCGGCGATCGCGCTCTGGCTGCACATAGAGAGAAAGGGCGGCGCGGCTCTGAGGTGGTCCAGTGGCTAGCAGGGGCCATGGGGTGGACCGTGGGCAGCCGTGAGGTCACGCCTCACTCCCTGGAGCGGCGGAGAGGGGCTGGTGGTCGCCTGTGGCTGGTGCACATTTGGCCGGCGAGCATGGCCTCGGGGTGGCGGTGCACTGGCACCAGGGGCTAGGGCATGGGGTGGTTTTGGTCTGGTTGGGCCTGGGGGAGACCAAGGTGATCAATGTGCATCAAATGGCTCGACAAGATTTGCTCCAAAACAATATTAGTTAGGGCATAATGATTCTGCTAACAAGATGTTCGATCAAATGGCCGCATGAGAGAAACTTTTGAATTTTTGAAAGATTTTTGGTGGAGTGATTCATCTTATGCTTAAGCATCTAGGTTTGCTTGGGATTTTGAAATGGATCTCAGTTGAGTGGTTTTTGAGAAAGTGGTATCTAGACATATGAACTAGATTCAATTTTCAATTGTCAATTAAATTTAGAGTTTGAATGTTTTTGGGGTGACACAAAGTGGGCCTGGGCACATCACTACTTGTACTAGCAAGGGGTGCAAAGATCCACAATTGTCTCTGTTTGATATTGAGTGCTAGGAACAGCCAAAGTAGGCTATGTGATTAAAATGGCACAAGTGACCATTTGCTTATTTAATTCTTTTTGATTTATTTTTCTTTGGGATTTGCTTGGGGATGATCTAGATGATGTGTAATTCACCTTAGAGTCATTTTACAATCAATAGATCACTCAATCATGGCAATTCAAAACAACTCCTATTTAAATGCACACACATATGAATGCTTAAAGATTTTTAAATGGAAAAGTTTTTGTTAACCCTAAATTGGGTAGATTTGATCTTGATCACGTGGATTAAAGTTTTGGGATGTTACAGCCTTCAGGGCCAGGTGGACCCTTTCCCACTCCGTGTCGGTGAGGCGGATCTGTGGCATGTCGCCACCGTTGTTGTTGTCTTTGCCGTGGGAAGCTCTTACCTGCTTCAGGGTCGGCGCCAGTGTTGGCACCATTGCCGGTGGTGCCGTCAGTGTTGGCATTGACGATGGTGCAGTAGTAGCGATTGATGCAGGCGTTGCTTCTGGAGCTTTTCGGATCAGATCCGACATCTTGGTCCTTTCCGAGCAGATCGCTCAGATCGGAATCACAGTTGTTGCTGTTGTTCGGGCCATAGACCGAGGAGCTAGCGTTTAGCTCACTAAGGGTCCTGATTGACGGTAGGATCCATGAAGCCGGTGCAATCGACGATATGGTCGACTGCTCAGAGACGCGCATGGTGTAGGTTTGGTCAACATGGAAGCTGAAGCCGCCGATCGTCATGTCAACCTCAGTGCTGAGGGAGTCGAAGGTCGGGCGCATGGCCGACAAGTGGATGGTGAAGTCGAACGAGCCAATGCTGAGGCGTACCTCCAGCATGGAGTCGAAGATGGCAGATGATGGGGTCGTCGAGGTCGTAACATCAGCATGCATAGTTTCCACAGGCGGTGCCAATTGACGTGGGGTCACCACGTCAATCCCCATAGTTTATGGACATGGGTTTGAGGAAGTGGGGTGCACTGGAGATCTCGTTCGGCTAACAGACAAGCAATGTGGGGACACAGTGTTTACCCAAGTTCAGGCCCCCAGAGGGAAAATTCTACTCATGCTTTTCTGCTCTGGATTAAAGATGAACTAAAGGTTTACAAGGGTTCCTTGTTGGATCCGTAGCATAGAAAACAAAAAAAATCCTATGATGTGAACAACTAAGCACCAAGATCTGTCTACATAGATACAATCAACAGGTGGATATACATCCATAGAGAACATACCCTTGAAGAGCGACAAAGCGTTACGAGGTTGTACTCATGGATGATGTAGTCGTACCTTTGCCGATCTCAAGATCGTGATGAAGTCTAGCAGGTCCAACACCAGCAAGTCCAGTAGGTCCAGCACCAACAAGTCCAGCACCACAAAGCAGCGGTGCATCCGCGATCGCACACACGTCTGGTACCCCGACAACCTCCATGTCCTCGCTCTAGCGATGCAGCGGAAGCAGCAACTCCTTTTAGACAAAGCCACCGGGGACATGTATCTCGCTAATCTGAGACCATGGGGAATAATTTCTAGAGGGGGAGAGAGATCCTTCACAAGGAGGTGTGTGAGTGGATGAGGAGGGGAGCTCCTTTTATAGGAGGAGGGGGCAACCCCCATGGCTCCATGCACATAGGCATGGTGTGCCCCCACCTCTCCCTCCATAATGGTGAGTGGAGCTTCCACTTAGCCCGTTACCATTAATTCCATCTCCACTCAAAGTTGCATTAATTTTCCACCAAAATTAATGCATCTCTCATTTAATAAAACAATTTTATTTATTTTATTTATTTTATTAAGAATTTTGTTAATTACTTTAATTAATAAACATTCACATAAAAACTCTAAAAACATTTCAATATCACATGCAGAACTAGTTTCTCAATTTCACCCGAAATAATTCCGGTTTCCATAGAAACGATTCCAGCGCTCTTAATCTTTATGTGAAACACATTTGCTCCTAAATGGTGTTGGTATCACTTAAGTGTGTCACCGTAGGGTTCGCGAATAATGCAAACATGATCGAGACCTCTCTCTGATCAATAATCCACAGCGGGACCTGGAGATTCGTACTGACTCCCACACATTCAATGATGACTCTAGTGATCGTGTGAACCTTTTAACGTTGTAACTAAATCCCTTTGTCTCGCGATATATTACATTTCCGAGATTCGATCATTGGTATCTCCATGCCTAGTTTGATCTCGTTACCGACATGCACTCTTTTCTTGTTCCCGTGATATAACATTCTAGTGATCACATCACTTGCTTGCAAGCTATCTCAATGTGATATCATCAAGAGGGCCTAGAGTATATCTATCTGTCATCGGGATGGACAAATCCCACCCTTGATCCATGAGCCTCTACATAACACCTTTGAAGTATCTGAACCCACCTTTATTGTCACCCTATTACGGTGTGACGTTTGATGTTATCAAGTTACTCTTCTAGTGTTAGTGATTGACATGATCTCATGGTATAAGGACTAGAATTACTTTCTATGATGTTATAGCAATTTAAACACAATGACTTTGATAATATTGCTATACTTTAGATGGATGTTCATCACATCATTCCACCAATGTTGTGACCTTGTTATTAACAACATCCAATGTCCATGATCAAGAAACCTTGATCATCTTGTTAATCAACGAGCTAGTTTATATGAGAGGCATAACTAAGAACCCTTTATTTGTTTATTAAACGCACATGTATTAACGTTTTCAATTAATACAATTATAGCATGCAAAATAAACATTTATCATAAACAAGGAATAAGATAATAACCACTTTATTATTGCCTCTCAGGCATATTCCCTTCAGTCTCCCGCTTGCACTAGAGTCAATAATATAGTCTGTAAACTTGCGCATTCAACACCTATGGCTTTCTGCTTTTGTATATACGCGTTTGCTAGTGGTTAACTTAATCTACGGACCTGACATTTTCTGGTCCTCGTGTATTTGCATGTCTTTGCGTCAGTACGCATCACTCATTCTCTAATGAGATGACATTGTATAAATTTAGTCCTTTGGTGAGACCTTTAGTTACTTTGGGTTAAAACATGTTGATATAATGGTCGCACAATATATCTTCATAGTACTATCCCACTCTGAACCACACCTAGTTTGATAACAAACTACTTAACCAAATTCCCTCCTTTGCTGCTACTATAGCAGTCATATACTTAGCCTTTTGTTGTAGTATTTGTCACAATGTATCAACTTTGGAACTCATCCAAATCCATCATGGAACCTCCTTTCCATTACATTGTGCCACGCATAGTTTAAATTGAGATAAATTTAATTTGTATCTTGTGACAAACTAGTATCAATGTAACACTTTACAATGAACTATTTGTAACTATTTGTCACCTCTACATAAATATGCTCTTAGTTCTTCCAATGATCATAAGAATATCCTTTCTATTGTACAATGATCATCTTATGAATCATTCTGGTATATGCACATAACATTTAGAGCATATGACATATCTGGATATGTACATATCATTGTATACATTATTGATAAAAATATTCATGTGATTTCACTCACTAAGTGTCAAAACACTTGAATATCGTTTCACTTACCAAGTGTTAATACACTTGAATCTTGATTCAACCCTTTCCATGTGGCAAGAACCTTTCTTGTCATTTCCATATTGAACTCATTCAATACCTCATATATGTACGTCTGGCACAACCATATTAGCGCCTCAATCTATCCATATAAACATTGATGCCAAATATTCCGGTTTTGCCCAATTCTTTCATCGAAATCCAATTTTAATGAAATTATTAACCAGTGTCAATAAAAGATACATTATTTCCAGTTAACAATATGTCATCTACATAATGTACTAGAAATATGTCTCATCGCTCCCACTTAATTTCTTGCAAATGCAAGCATCTTCATCATCTCTGATGAATTTAAACATTTTAATAGTTTCATCACGGTGAAGATTCCAACTCCCCTATGCTTACTTCAACCATTGAAGTTTGCATGACCTTTTAGCATTCTTTGATAACAAAACCCTTCGGATCGTGTCATGTACACGTCCTAGGTAACCATTCTATTAGAAGAACTTTGTTTTGTTTGTTCAACTACCATATACCAAATTATATGTAGTGGTTGCTACATTAATCCGTCAAGACTAAATATCGCCATGAAAGATCAAATCTTGTCATAGTCAACTCTTTGAATATTGTCGTAAACTCTTTTTCATATGTCGACCATTTCATAAATGTTAAACATCCATGTTAATTTATTTATAGATCCAAATACGACCGACAGGCTTCATGCCTTTCCGGAGGGTCTTCTAAGTTTAAAAACTTGATTTCTCATGTATGGGAAACTATCATGGATTTTATGACTTATAGTCACTTGATGGAGTCAGCGCCCATCATCGCTTCTTTGCATGCATTTGGTTCATCATTGTCAAAACAATAATGACTTGTTTATAAAATCTCACTATTTGATTGTTATCCGACGGATACGGTTCAAATAGGAACTCTAATCTCCGAGATCGCAACCTTTATAATCACGGGAGCCATGAGCATTGTGGCCGCCACCGGGACACTTTCTGGCGTTGTGCTACTTATCACATATAGCTAAGGTTCAATAACCTTATCAAAGTTCTATTGTCCTCCCATTTAACTTTTCGCGAAAAATTCCTTCTCAAGAAACTTCACGTTCCAAGCGACAAACTCTTTTATCGTCGGTGTTATGGAGGAATACCCAACTATTTCTTTGGTATAACCTACAAAGATGTGCTTATCCGACTTTGGTTGTAAACATTTTACTTATGCCTAGCATACCAAAATTTAAGAAAAAACAACTCGGGTTTTATCCCGACCCATAACCCATATGGTGTCATTTCAACGGATCACGACGGTGCTCTTTTTAGTGTAAAACCGGTAGTATCTAAAGTTTTAATCCTTAAACTATAATGATAGTTTTATAAATGACACCTTTGATCATACCATGTCAAACAAGGTTCAATTTGATCTCTCGAACATACCATACTCCTATGGTTTACCGGGAAACACAAATCCATGGAACGATTCCTCAAATCTTAGGTGTGCTGCTAAACTTGTAACTAAAAAATCTTCCTTTATGATCGAATCATAAACTCTTTATTTTCTTGTTACAATGATTTTCCACTTCATCTTGAAAGTCTTTGAACCATTTTAAAATGTTTCATACTTCTTCCTTATTAAGTAAATATATAGACATATTCATTCAAATTTTCGGAGAAAGCATATGAAGTCGAAAGATCCACCACACATGGCTACATATAATGGATTATATACATCAACATGCACAATGTCCCAATAAGTTAGTCATTTGTTCCTCTTTGGCTTATGAACGGAGTTCCAATTATCTTGAGGAAAGTCTCACAAGCATCATTTGATCAAAATCAAAGACTCCAAAAATCCATCAACATGGAGTTTCTTCATGTTTTATTTCCAATATAATTTAAATGGTGATGTCACTTTGTAAGTGATCTTTCAATCATTTGTCTTGCGACATTTTAGCATTAGTTTTATGGACGTGATTTCTCCAACTAGACTTGTAAAAGTTCATCCATCTTCTATGGAATACGGTAATTGTTTGAACAACCATTGTTCTTATAATACCAGAACAAAATAACAATTATTAAAAACAAATCTTGAAGGCAAGCTTTGATGTCAACGAGAAACACAATAACACTTTATTTGTTTTCGATGAACATCATCACATATTCTCTTGCTAGTTACTTAGGCCATTGTAATTCATGAATTGCCTCGTTCTGTATGACATTTCATACCAACCAATTCGGTATCCAATACCCAAGAACCACATTGTTTAACAAGCAAAGAATACAACCATAACATGTATATCATCTATATACATAAGCTGGACATTTCTAGTTTTTTCTCTTTTCTGCCAAATATTTTATATATTCTTTTCAGCATTTCCTTTGTCTTTAAAAGAATCTATCAACATCAATAGTGACACCATACACATGACACATAGTCCATAGCATGTATAGTCAAATACTAATACCTTTTGACTTGCACTTTGAAGTTGATCACCATCATCAAATGTTTGGTGTTCTTTCAAAAATCCATTCTTTAGTGATCTTTTAGTGTAGTAAACATTTTACCTACATCTTCTATTCATCCTTATCATGACAACTTTCATGATCAAGCTACTATATCCTATAAGGACGAATTGCGAGTATAATGTCAAATCCCAAAACTTTTTTAGGAGATTAGGACGTCTAGCATCTCCAACCTTCGCAAATTCTCATACAATATGAGAACATGTATTTTTCCAAATTACACTCTATCGTATTGCAACGATAAACATTGTTTCAGATATCACAATATCTTCCACACATGATAGTTTCTGAAACAATTCTCTCAATTCCTAGATAACCTCGATATTAAAAAAACTTTTGAATATCAAGAATCATGGAGGCAAACATGATACTTTAGATACTAACACTAGAATTGTTACTCTTGATTTAATACTACATATTAAACTTCATTGAGTAAATGGAGTTTGCTGAAAGTTTGCAATAGGACTTCTAAACTTTAAATTGACACTTAAAACAATATGATACCAGTTCGTAAAGCAAATATCCAGAATTCTATAGTTCTATTATCTTAATTAAAACTAAGCGCAAGGTAGTAAACGAATGCCAATGACTACAAAAAATTATACAAATTCACTTTGATTTAATTTATGATAAATTTAGTTCAATTCTAATCCAAATTACAAATGAACTCCCACTCAAAACCAACATCCCTCGAGGTTTTTTGGTGATTACATGAACCAAATCCACCACACCAAGTCCGATCATCATGTGAGTCGGTGTAGCTTCAAAGGCGAGCATCATATATCAACCATATGACTCATGCTTAACCTTTTAGTCTGTGTTCTGAGGCCATGTATGTACATGCTAGGCTCGCCAAGTAAGAACCTTAGTACTCGCGTGTGTAAAATTGTCTTACACCCGTTGTATGAAAGCGTAGAGTCAAAAACACCCGATCATCAAGTGGTGTCTTGAAATGACAAACTTTCTTAATGGTGCATACTCAAGGAAGAACACATTTTATCTTGATATCCAAATGAGGGATCATCTTATAATGCTATTAAAGCGCCATACAAGCAATATAAGATGCAAACAAATATCATATGCATAAAGTGAAATGATATGGTTCTTGCACTTGATCACTATCATGTGCATCGTGGTATGATCTTTCTCATTCCTTTATTTGTAAGGCCAAAGTCTATGGAACTTACACGTTAGGTATGCTATAATTTCCAATAGTATCAACCATACTTCAAATTATAACATTATCATATCATGACACTTGCCCAGCAACAACTAAACTAGACGTCTGTAATTTATCAATTACAAGTTTTACGTGGCTTAAGACTTTCGAAGATAGAACCGTTCATACCTACGAACATGGAACCACAACGATGATAATCAAATTATTAGCAACTCGTTGTAAATCAGATATTGACTATAGTAGGAGAGACAGACACCCGCTAGCCACTTATGCAAAACTAGTTGCATGTCAAGCATGGAACAGGTCTCATGTGCGAGGACATGTAAAGTTAGTTCGGGCCGCTTCATCCCACTATGCCACCAATATCCAAAATACATAGAAGATGATATAACATGATCATCAACACCCACATACTCATATGTGTTCTACCCGTGCAAAGCATCTACGCATAGATCAGGCTCTGATACCACTGTTGGGTTCGCATCATAGAAAACAAAAATTTCCTATGATGTGAACAACTAAGCAGCAAGATCTATCTACCTATATACAATCAACGGGTAGATATACATCCATAGAGAACATACCCTTGAATAGTGACAAAGCGTTACGAGGTTGTACTCGTGGATGATGTAGTCGTACACTTGTTGATCTCAAGATTGTGATGAAGTCTAGCAGGTCCAACATTAGCAAGTCCAGCAGGTCTAGCACTAGCAAGTCCAGCACCGCAAAGCAGTGGTGCATCCGTGATCGCACACACGTCCGGTACCCCGACAACCTCCATGTCCTCGCTCCAGCGATGTAGTGGAAGCAGCAACTCATTTCAAACAAAGCCACCGGGAACGTGTATCTCGCTAATCCGAGACCATGGGGAATAATTTCTAGAGGAGGAGAGAGATCCTTCACGAGGAGGTGTGTGAGTGGAGGAGAAGGGGAGCTAATTTTATAGGAGGAGGGGGCAGCCCCCATGGCTCCATGCGCATCGGCATGGTGTGTGCCACCTCTCCCTCCATAATGGTGAGTGGAGCTTCCACTTAGCCCATTACAATTAATTCCATCTCCACTCAAAGTTGCATTAATTTTCCACCAAAATTAATGCATCTCTCATTTAATAAAACAATTTTATTTATTTTATTCAGAACTTTGTTAATTACTTTAATTAACAAACATTCACATAAAACCCCCTGCAACATTTCAATATCACATCCAGAACCAGTTTCTTCAATTTCACCCGAAACAATTCCGGTTTCCATCAAAATGATTCCAGCGCTTTCTTAATCTTTATCTGAAACACATTTGCCCTTAAATGGTGTCGGCATCCCTTAAGTGTGTCACCCTACGGTTCGCGAATAATGCAGACATGATCGAGACCCCTCTCCGATCAATAATCAGCAGTGGGACCTGGAGATCCATAGTGACTCCCACACATTCAACGATGACTCTAGTGATCGTGTGAACCTTTTAATGTTGTAACTAAATTCCTTTGTATCCCGATATATTACATGTCCGAGATTCGATCATTGGTATCTCCATACCTAATTTTATCTCGTTAATGACATGCACTCTTTTCTCGTTCCCGTGATATAATGTTCTAGTGATCACATCACTTCCTTGCAAGCTATATCAATGTGATATCACCGAGAGGGCCCAGAGTATATCTATCCGTCATCGGGATGGAAAAATCCCACTCTTGATCCATGAGCCTCTACATAACACCTTCGGAGTATCTGAACCCACCTTTATTGTCACAATGTTATGTTGTGACGTTTGATGTTATCAAGTTACTCTTCTAGTATTAGTGATTGACATGATCTCATGGTCTAAGGACTAGAATTACTTTGTATGATGTTATAGCAATTTGAACACAATGACTTTGATAATATTGCTATACTTTGGATGGATGTTCATCACATCATTCCACCAATGTTGTGACCTCGTTATTAACAACATCCAATGTCCATGATCAGGAAACCTTGATCATCTTGTTAATCAACGAGCTAGTTTTTATGAGAGGCATAACTAGGACCCTTTATTTGTTTATTAAACACACATGTATTAACGTTTCCAATTAATACAATTATAGCATGCAAAATAAACATTTATCATAAACAAGGAATAAGATAATAACCACTTTATTATTGCCTCTCGGGCATATTCCCTTCATTCCTTGATGGCGATGGTGCACAAATGTAATCTGGTGGGTGTTTGTGTTAGGGTTTCGATAGTCCCCCTCACGGTTCCCTCCCAGCCTTTATATGAGGAGGTTGGGTCTCAGGATACCATCGATTCGATTACATATTATGGTTTCTTTTAAACTTTCTATCTATTCTTTGCCGTGTCCTCCAAGGAGTCGCATCCCTTATGGGCCTGGGCCACCCGAGCCTTCATGGGCTTCAATACCGGACACGACCTATCTTGTTGGGCCTTTGTTGGTCTGAACCGGGTAGACCAATCTTAGGCACCCGTAGGGCATTCACATGTCAGTGTGTTTGCTGCACACTCACACGCCTATCATGTTGACCCTCTAGATCCGACATGGAGCTGAATGCACGTCAAGGGGGGCTGCCATTGGCTGATAAATGGGGCTGTATGACTTGATAGAGCATGATTCATGGCCAAACACAATGTTCTGGTTTCTTCCAATGATGCCACCATCCCCAGAGACCTAGTGCTCAACTAGAAGATCCGATGAACCATTTATCTTTATCTTTAGTTTCCCCCTAGTTCTACGAAGTATTGCTTCTTTGGTCAAGACTCAGTTATGCTTATTTGTGTAAGACTAACCTTTGCTTATTTGTGTAAGAACAAGTTAAGACAATGCGTGTAAGACTAAGTTAGGCCTATCTGTGTAATATTTAGTGAATCCTATATTTGTGTGCGACTCTAGCTTCGTCACTAATGTGCCCAGCATTTATTTCCTTGTCCATAACAACATAATTACAGCATAGAATAGACAAAAGTAATGCGCTTAGAAAATATTTTGCTCAAAATAGGATAACAACCACTTCAAGTTAATTGCGGTTTCAAGATTACTATCTAGGAAAAGTAAGGTGTCATCAACATATAAAATGAGTAGCTCATACAAACAGCTAGCAACATTGCCGATAGTGTTATTTTTATGAATGATATATGGTATATGCATTTGAACGCATCACTAGAATGTGCCACCTATTCATGATTGGTGACATGGATCTAGCTTCTCTTCACGTATTTGCATTGAATCGCTCATGGATTTGTTCCCATATTTTTGACAATGGCTGATGAACTCCACTCTCTTGGTAACATGCTTCATCAAAGAGCCCTTGGTGATGCAACACAAAGTACATAGCATGGTCTTCATCATCATTCCATTTAGGTTCTCTCTGTTTCTTCATCACGGAGCTACTAATTTCAAAGGAAAATCTAGTAAACAACATATTTGTACATGTTCTTCTACCACAATTATAAGAAGTAAACTGGATGGAATTTCACCTTGTTGGCATTATGCCGAACACAATAGATGTGGCCTTGGGGTTCAGAGAGAAAGGAGCGATGGCTAGTGTGGGTGCAACCACGGTGACGACGAGCTCCGATTTAGGAGGAGGATAGCAGGACCGAGCAGGTTAGGCATGGTGACAGATCTCCCCGAAAATGAATTCTCGTCCCCACGCCGTGCCATGGGTGCGGCCATGGTGAGGGCGAGCTCCGATTTAGGAGGAGTAGGACAGCAGGTCCGAGAAGGTTCGGCTAGGTTCTAGATCTCACCCCTGAAGGAATTGGCATTCCAGCTCCGCGCCATGGCCATGACCACCGTCCGCTGCTCTAGGGAAGAAGAAGACGACGTAATGGGGAATGGATGCAAGCGCCAACGCTGCAAGTCTACATGGCATCCACGATGACGACATAATAGTTAAAACTGATAGGAAGACCCAACTTGATAGGCATTGGCGTGATATTTTGTGTTCAACGTTATGTTGAATTCGTGTCAAAAAAGACACTCTAAGCATTTGACACGCCAACTACAGATAACGTGATCCGATTACAAGCAACTCGAAACCCGCTATGCCTTGGCATCTCAAGTTTTGGGCCACAAATTAAAAACCTCCGCACGCGCTTCAAACCAAGCTCGACCATTGCGCACATCCGCGGCCAAACCTGGCCAGGCCCTGGCCAGCAGGAGTGTGCAAAGTGTGCATCAACATAGGGTCCATATTTTTTATGTAAGCCTATATACCTCTGCAGCAAAAAAACTTTTGTTTGCCAGATTTTGGTCCATTCTGCGTGGCCATGTGGTAATTAAAAGGCATGCCATTACCTGGGCCTTAGCGATACCTGGCAGCCATCAATCTCGATCGATCACGTGGTTTCTCTAAAGAAAAGCGATCGATCGTGTTCAGGCGAGCCTAGAAGCGTTAGTTCTGCCTTTTCATTGGTCGATGGGCATTGGCTGTTTCCATTCTCATGTGTGGTGTTTTGCCCTTTGATGACCCACAAGTATAGGGGGTGTATCGCATTATTTTCGATAAGTAAGAGTGTCGAACCCAACGAGGAGCAAAAGGTGTTTACAGTGGCTTGGAGCAGGAATCCTCTGTAAATACTTAGCAAACGGATTTTTAGGGGTTTTTGATAATGCAGATAAATAAAGTGCGAGTAAATAGAAGACAATAAAAATAAATGAAGCAAGTGGCCCAATCCTTTCTTTAGCAAAGGACAAGCCGGTTGTATTACTTAAGATGACCAAACGTTCTCGAGGACACACGGGAATATCGTCAAGTGCTTTCGCTTCATATAGTTGATTAATCTTCTTTAGTTTTCTAAGTGTTGTGTGGGTGAACCTGTGCTAATGTACCGACATTCCTAGGACTAATACATACTTGTGATTATACCCCTTGCAAGAATCTGTAGGGGTTCGTAGCATGGAAAACAAAATTTTTCTATCGCATACAAACAAACAAGCCAAGATCTATCTACTAGATTGTAGCAACGAGTCGATAGAGGAACTCACCCTCGAAGATTCCAAAGCGGTTAACGAGAGCAGATTCTCGTGGATGATGTAGTCGTACTCTTTCCGATCTCAAGATCGTGTAGACGATCCTTCCAGCGCCACGTTCCAGCAGCGCTCCCGCAGTCGGTCACACGTTCGGTACTCGACGAAGACCTTCCTCTCCCTTGTTCCAGCAGGCAGCGGAGGTTGTAGCACTCTCCTCGCGATTCCGGCAGCACAACGGCGTGGTACCGGAAGTAGAGGGGAGATCCCGCAGGGCTTCGCCTTAAGTCGGTGCGAGTATGGTGGAGCTTATGAGAGAGGCTATTAGTGGTCTAGTAATTAGACACACCAATTAGAAGGCTCTAAACCAATTAGAAGGCTCTAAACCGAATAGCTCTAAACCGGGGTCTAGATCTAGGGTTTAGTTTAGAGGATAGGAAACTTGTGTGTGTCTAGGAGGAGCCCTGCCCCTCCTTTTATGGGAGGGGAGTCTTGGCGCGCCAGGAGAGGGAGGGAGTCCCTCCCCAACTCGGCCTAGGGCTGGCCGCCGGCCTGGAGGAGTCCAACTCCTCCTCCAAGTTGATTCCAACTCCTCTTGCTTGTTTCCCACAGTTTCTTGTTTTAGCCGTTTGACTTTCAAACTGGACATTTGACTTTTCTGTTTTAGGATTCAATTTAATCCTATATTTGGGACAGCAAGAACACTTAGTACATGATGCAATCATTCCAATATGTAATGACACATTCATGTACCCCTTCCCCCCCGGAGTGCCGGACAATCCGGAACCTTCTAGAACATTCCCGATGAAAACACCAGAATCATTCCCGAACTCCGAAACGGGACTTTCCTTATATGAATCTTATTCTCCGGACCATTCCGGATCACCTCGTGATATCCCGGATCCCATCCGAGACTCCGAACAACATTCGGTCTCTTTCTCATAATACCATAACTACTCAAACAACGTCGAATCCTTAAGTGTGTCTCCCTACGGTTCGTGAATTATGCGGACATGATCGAGACACTTCTCCGAACAATAACCAATAGAGGAATCTGGAAATTCATATGGCTCCCACATATTTCTACGATTACTTTGCGATCGAATGAACCACTTACATACGATACCAATTTCCCTTTGTCTCACGATATGTTACTTATCCGAGGTTATGATCGTCGGTATCTCTGCATACCTAGTTCAACCTCGATACTGATAAGTACTCTTTTCTCGTTCCCGTGATATGTGATCCCTTGTGACCAAGTCACATGCTTGCAAGCTAATTGGATGACATTTCACCGAGAGGGCCCAGAGTATATCTATCCGTCATGCGGATGGACAAATCCCACTCTTGATCCATGTGTTTCAACCAATACTTTCCGAACACTCAATGCCACCTTTATAGCCACCCTGTTACGGTGTGGTGTTTGATGACATCAAAGCATCCATCCAGAAAAGGTGATATGCATGATCTCATGGTCGAAGGAATTAGGTTACTATGTATCAGAAAGCATATAGCAATTGAACTATTGAAATGACTTGATCTTTATGCTACGCTTATCTATAGGAGTATGTCCATCACATCATTCTCCTAATGATATGATCCTGTTGTTAATAACATCTCTATGTTCATGATCAGGAAACCATGACCATATATTAACCAACAAGCTAGTTTAACAAGAGGCTTTACTAGGGACTCTTATTTTAGTTTACAAATCACACAAGTATTAATGTTTCCGGTTAATACAATTATAGCATGGTATGTAAACATTTATCATAAGTGTGAAGACATGATAATAACCACTTTATTATTGCCTCTTGGGCATATCTCCAACAGTCTCCCACTTGCACTAGAGTCAATAATCTAGTTTCGAACCTTTGTGTATTCAACACCTATGGCTTTACGGTGTTGTATGTACACGATTGCTAGTGGTCAACTGATCTCCGGATCTGACACTTCCAGGTCCGTGTGTAATTGCATGTCTTTGCGTCTCTACGCATCACTCATTCTCTAATGAGATGGCTTTGCATAAATTTGGTCTTTCGGTGTGACCTTTAGCTCTTTGGGGTTAAAACATGTTGATAATATTGTCGTACAATATATCTTCATAGTATTATCCCACTGTGAACTACACCTAGTTTGATAACAAACTACTTGACACAAATGCCCTCTTTTGCTGCTATAATAGCAGTCATATACTTAGCCTTTTGTTGTAGTATCTGTCACAATGTCTTAACTTTGGAACTCATCCAAATCCATTATGGAACTCACTTTCCATTATATTGTGCCACCCTTAGTTTAGTTTGAGATAAACTTAATTTGTACTTTGTGACAAAGCTAGTATCAATGTAGTACTTTTACAATGAACTAACCATCTATTTGTCACTTCTACAAATAATATACTCTTAGTTCTTCCAAAAGATCATAAGAATATCCTTACTATTGTCCAATGATCATCTTACAAATCATTCTGGTATATGCTCACAACATTTAGAGCATAGGACATATCTGGATTTGTACATATCACAGTATGATTGATATAAATACTCTTTGTGATTTCATACATCAAGTATCAATCTATACTTGAATCTTTGTTTCACTTACCAAGTGCTAATACACTTGAATATATCATCAACATTGAACTCTTTCAATCCTTTCTGTGCAACAAGAACCTCTCTTGTAGTTTCTATATTGAACTCATTCAATATCTTGTCTATGTACTTCTGGCACAACCATATTAGCGTCTATTGATGCCAAATATTTGGGTTTTGCCTAAGTCTTTCATCAGGATGAAATTCTTAATATGTGTTAATAAAAGATACATCTTTTCTAATCAACAATATGTCCTCCACATAATGTATTAGAAATATGTCTTAGCGCTCCCACTTAATTTCTTGCAAATGCAAGCATCTTCATTGTCTCCGATGAAATTAAACTCTTTTAACAGTTTCATCATAGTGAAGATTCCAACTCCGCTATGCTTACTTCAACCATTGAAGTTTGCATATGTTTTTAGCATCCTTTGAATTAACAAAACCCTTTGGACCGTGTCATGCACACGTCCTAGGTAACCATTCTATTAGAAGAACTTGTTTTGTTTATTCTACTACCACATAACAAATTATATGTATTGGTTGCTACATTAATCCGTCTAGACTAAAAATCGCTATGAAAGATCAAATCTTGTCATATACAACTTGTTGTGAACTCTTTCCCAACATGTCGACTATTTCATAGATGTAAAACATCCATGTCTATTTCTTTATAGATCCAGACACAACTGTAAGGTCTTACACCTTTCTCGAGGGTCCTTCAAGTTCAAAACTTGATTTCTCGTGTATGGAACTATCACGGATTTTATGGCTTCAAGCCATTTTACGGAGTCAGGGCCCATCATCGCTTCTCTGCATGTAGTCGGTTCATTATTCTCAAATAATGTTTCAACCCTCAAATCTTGGTATTTGATTGTTCATCCGACCTACTTGTTTCAATAGGAACTTAGATCTCTGTGACCACAACATTTGAGGTACGTGAGCCATGAGCATTGTTGCTGTCTCCGGAACACTTTTCGGCGCTGCGCAACTCTGCACATATAGCTAAGGTTCTTTTAACCTTATCAAAGTTTCTATTGTCCTCCCACTTAACTTTTCACGAAAAATTTCTTCTCAAAGAAACTTGACGTTCTAAGCAACAAACACTTTTGTCTCCGGTGTTTTATGGAGGAACAGTTTATACAAAGACAGGTTCATCCGACTTTGGTTGCACACATCTTTCTTATGCATAGCATACCAATGTTTAAGAAAGGACAACTTGGGTTTTATCCCAAACCATAACCTTATATGGTGTCATTTCAGCGGTTTATGATGGAGCTCTTTTCAGTGGAAAAACGGTAATCTCTAAAGCTTTTAATCTTTAAAATACAATGGCAGTTTTATGAATTATACCTTTGATCTTACCATGTCAAACAAGGTTTAATTACATATCTCGAACGCTCCATACTCTTATGGTGTTTCGGGAAATGCAAATCTACAGAACGATTCCTTAAATCTTAGGTATTATGCTAAACTTGTAACTCAAATATCTTCCTTTATGATCTTTATCATAAACTGTTTATATTCTTGTTACAATGATTTTGCACTTCATCTTGAAAGTCTTTGAACTTTTCAAGTGTTTCATACTTTATCCTTATTAAGTAAATATTCATATATTCACTCAAATTTTTGGAGAAAGCATATGAAGTTGAAATCCATCGCTCTTGACTACACATAATGGATTTCGTACAACAATATGTACAAGTTCCAATAAGCTAGTCATTCATTCCCTTTTGGCCTATGAACGAAGTTTTAATTATCTCTAGGAAAGTTTCACAAGCGTCATTTGATCAAAAATCAGAAGACTCCAAAATTCCATCCACATGGAGTTTCTTCATGTTATCTTTCCAATATAATTCAAACAGCGATGTCACTTCCTAAGTGATCTTTCAATCAATTTGTCTTTCGACATTTTAGCACTAGTTTTATGGATGTGATTTCTCCAACGAGATTTGTGAATCATCCATCTTTTATGGATTACGGCAATTATTTGAACAACCCTTTTGTTCTCATAATACCTGATAAAACAAATCTTGAAGGCAAGCTTTGATGTTTTAACGAGCAACATAATAACCCTTTATTTGTTCTCGATGAACATCATCACATATTCTTTTGCTAGTTACTTAGGCCATTGTAGTTCATGAATTCTGTTGTTTCGTATGACGATTCATACCAACAAATTCAGTATCAAATACTTAAGAACCACATTGTTTAATAAGCAAAGAATATAGCCACAACATGTATATCATCTATATACTTAAACTGAACAATTCTAGTCTTTTCTTTTCTGCCATATATTTATGAGATTCTCTTTCAATATTTCCTTTTCTATTTGAAAGAATCTATCAATATCAATAGTGAAGTCATACATATGACATATAGTCCAAAGCGTGTATAATTAAATACCAATGTCTTTAGACTTGCACTTTGAAGTAGATCACCATCATCAAATATTTGGTGTTCTTTCAAATTCCTTTCTTTAGTAATCTCTTGGTGTAGTAAACATTTTACCTACATCAAATATTCACCCTTATCATGGAATTGTCCATGATCAAGCTACTTTTAGCTTATAACAATGAATTATGAGTATAATGTTGCTATCCAAAACCTTTTGGAGGATTAAGACAACAAGTGTCTCCAACCTTTTTGCAAATTTTCATCAAATATGAGAACATGACTTTTGCCATATTATACTTTATCATGTTGCAACCAAAACTTCGTTTCAGATATCACAATATCTTCCACACATCATGGTTTCTGAAACAACTCTTTCAGATCCTAGATAACCTTGATATTAAGGGAATCCTTTGAATATCAAGAATCATGGATACAAACATGATACTTATATACTAACACTTGGAATTGTTACTCTTGATTTAATACTAATTATTAAACTTCATGGAGTAACCGGAACTTACTGAAAGTTTGCAATAGGACTTTTAAACTTTAGATTAACACTTCAAAACAATACGATACCAGTTCGTAAAGTAACTAACCAGAATTCTATAGTTCTATCATCTCAATTATAACTAAGCGCAAGGTGGTAAACGGATGCCAATGACTACAACAACTATGCAATTTCACTTTGATTTAGTTTATGATAAATTGAGTTCTAATTAATAATTAAATTAATCTAGGTGAACTCCCACTCAAAACAATATCCCTCACATTGTTTTAGTGATCACACGAACCAAATTCACCACATCAAAACCGATCATCACGAGAATTGATATAGCTTCAATGGCGAACAATCAACATGTTCATCATATCTACTATATGACTCATGCTCTACCTTTCGGTAATCCGTGTTCCTGAGGCCATGTCTGTACATGCTAGGCTCGTCAAGATCAAACCTTAGCTACCGCATAAGCAAATCTGGCTTGCTTACGTTGTATTCACCCGCGGAATCAAAGACACCCGATCATCACGTGGTGCTTCGAAGCAGCAAGCTTTGGCAACGGTGCATACTAAGGGTGAACACTTTAGAACTTGAAATTTATGTGCATGAGGGATCATCTTATAATGCTACCGTCGTCTACTAAGCAATACAAGATGCATAAAGGATTAACATCACAGGCAATTCATAATATGTGATATGATATGGCCTTTCTTCTTTGTGCTTTCGATCTCCATCTTCAAGCACGAACATGATCTCCATCATCACCGGCATAGCATCAAGGTCAATGATGCTTCTTCATGGTTGTCGTCCACCAGCATCAACTATTACAACTATTTTGAATAGACACGCAGGTCTTAACAGAAATTAAAGACAACCATATGGCTCCTGCCGGTTGCCAACTTACAATAAGGAACATTGCATACATCAAATATAATCACAATCATGGCCATATCACATCACTGCACACCCCTGCAAAACAAAGTTAGACGCTTCTACTTTCTTTGCATATTTTACGTGGTTTGGGGCTTTCCATAAGTGTCGTTCTAACTTACGAACAAGAACCACAACATTGATACTAGCATTGTTGATTACCCGTTGTAAATTGGATCTTAACTATGCTAGGAGAAACAGGCACCCGCAAAGCCACTTATGCAATACAAGTTGCATGTCAAACGTGGAGCAAGTCTCATGAACGATGTCATGTAAGGTTAGCCCGGGCCGCTTCATCCCAACATACCGCAAGATGCAAAGTACACAAAAAGCAATCTACAATAAAAGCATCAACGCCCACAATGACCATTGTGTTCTACTCGTGCAACAGATCTACATATAGACACGGCTCTGATACCACTGTAGGGGTTCGTAGCATGGAAAACAAAAATTTTCTATCGCATACAAACAAACAAGCCAAGATCTATCTACTAGATTGTAGCAACGAGTCGATAGAGGAACTCACCCTCGAAGATTCCAAAGCGGTTAACGAGAGCAGATTCTCGTGGATGATGTAGTCGTACTCTTTCCGATCTCAAGATCGTGTAGACGATCCTTCCAGCGCCACGTTCCAGCAGCGCTCCCGCAGTCGGTCACACGTTCGGTACTCGACGAAGACCTTCCTCTCCCTTGTTCCAGCAGGCAGCGGAGGTTGTAGCACTCTCCTCGCGATTCCGGCAGCACAACGGCGTGGTACCGGAAGTAGAGGGGAGATCCCGCAGGGCTTCGCCTTAAGCCGGTGCGAGTATGGTGGAGCTTATGAGAGAGGCTATTAGTGGTCTAGTAATTAGACACACCAATTAGAAGGCTCTAAACCAATTAGAAGGCTCTAAACCGAATAGCTCTAAACCGGGGTCTAGATCTAGGGTTTAGTTTAGAGGATAGGAAACTTGTGTGTGTCTAGGAGGAGCCCTGCCCCTCCTTTTATGGGAGGGGAGTCTTGGCGCGCCAGGGGAGGGAGGGAGTCCCTCCCCAACTCGGCCTAGGGCTGGCCGCCGGCCTGGAGGAGTCCAACTCCTCCTCCAAGTTGATTCCAACTCCTCTTGCTTGTTTCCCACAGTTTCTTGTTTTAGCCGTTTGACTTTCAAACTGGACATTTGACTTTTCTGTTTTAGGATTCAATTTAATCCTATATTTGGGACAGCAAGAACACTTAGTACATGATGCAATCATTCCAATATGTAATGACACATTCATGTACCCCTTCCCCCCCGGAGTGCCGGACAATCCGGAACCTTCTAGAACATTCCCGATGAAAACACCAGAATCATTCCCGAACTCCGAAACGGGACTTTCCTTATATGAATCTTATTCTCCGGACCATTCCGGATCACCTCGTGATATCCCGGATCCCATCCGAGACTCTGAACAACATTCGGTCTCTTTCTCATAATACCATAACTACTCAAACAACGTCGAATCCTTAAGTGTGTCTCCCTACGGTTCGTGAATTATGCGGACATGATCGAGACACTTCTCCGAACAATAACCAATAGAGGAATCTGGAAATTCATATGGCTCCCACATATTTCTACGATTACTTTGCGATCGAATGAACCACTTACATACGATACCAATTTCCCTTTGTCTCACGATATGTTACTTATCCGAGGTTATGATCGTCGGTATCTCTGCATACCTAGTTCAACCTCGATACTGATAAGTACTCTTTTCTCGTTCCCGTGATATGTGATCCCTTGTGACCAAGTCACATGCTTGCAAGCTAATTGGATGACATTTCACCGAGAGGGCCCAGAGTATATCTATCCGTCATGCGGATGGACAAATCCCACTCTTGATCCATGTGTTTCAACCAATACTTTCCGAACACTCAATGCCACCTTTATAGCCACCCTGTTACGGTGTGGTGTTTGATGACATCAAAGCATCCATCCAGAAAAGGTGATATGCATGATCTCATGGTCGAAGGAATTAGGTTACTATGTATCAGAAAGCATATAGCAATTGAACTATTGAAATGACTTGATCTTTATGCTACGCTTATCTATAGGAGTATGTCCATCACATCATTCTCCTAATGATATGATCCTGTTGTTAATAACATCTCTATGTTCATGATCAGGAAACCATGACCATATATTAACCAACAAGCTAGTTTAACAAGAGGCTTTACTAGGGACTCTTATTTTAGTTTACAAATCACACAAGTATTAATGTTTCCGGTTAATACAATTATAGCATGGTATGTAAACATTTATCATAAGTGTGAAGACATGATAATAACCACTTTATTATTGCCTCTTGGGCATATCTCCAACAGAATCCACAAGTACAAGAAAGTAATTAAGGTAGAAACCTAACCACAGCTTTAAACTCAAAGACCTTGACATCCCTTGTGCAAAGGTTTCCTAATGGGGGTTCAGGTTTCTGTTACTCCGGCAACCCCTACGATTAGTAGCCAAATACACAATGCATTCCCCTAGGCCCATATAGGTCAAGTGCCATGTAGTTGATGTTCACATGACACCACTAGAAGAAATACACCGCAACTTAAATATCAAACTATTGAATCTTTCTCAACACAATTCCACTACTAACAACATGACTTCTCCCATGTCCTCAAGAACTAAATGAACTAATCACAAGACATCATATGGATCAAGATCAGAAATGATATAATGATAAGTAACAATCTGAACATAACAATAATTCAATAGTTCCACTCAATAGCATCAACTACGACAAGTAATTAACATCGGGAAAGTTTCTCCTAAGAACTATGCAAGATTCAACCCAATTGTTACAGCGGTATGAAGTGGTGATGATGGTGCTGGTGGAGATGATGATGATGATCCCGATGAAGTCCAGCTTGATGGTGGTGTTGATGGCGACAATCTCCCCTCTCTGGGAAGGAATTTCCCCGGCAGAATTCTGTCTGCCGAAGAGATCTTTCTCTCTCTGTAGTTTTCCACCCCGTAGCGGTGGCGGAATCTTTCTGTGGTCGCTCCCTAGGTATTAGGGTTCCGTGGGGATAATATACGCCAGAGGGGAGAGCCTGGAGTGGGCCAGGGTGGCCACACTACCTGTTGGTGCGGCCTAGGGCTGCCCGCGACAGGGGGTGGTGTGGGCCCCCTGTGGCCCATCTCCACTCCCCCTTCTAGCAATCTTCGTCTTCTGGAAAAATAGAATTTTCCATGTATTTTCCCGGATTTTTTGATCTTCGTGAATTTCGCCTCCAAACAACCCCTTTTCCATCAGAATCCTGACTGCAGCGGTCCATGCTCCAAAAGTCATCAACCATGCAAAAACAGATGAAATAACATAAGTATCATCTCTTAATATGAAATATATCAATGAATAACAGTAAATTATGATATAGAATAGTGATGCAAAATGGACGTATCAACTCCCCCCAAGCTTAGACTTCGCTTGTCCCCAAACGAAAACTGAGCTCAATAAACATGACCTCAGGTTTATGGAGTGAAGATTCAATAAAATAATACGGACAAGAAGCATCACATTCATCAATACATAAATCATAATAGAAGACAACTCACTATTATATAACTTATCTTGCAATAAGTAAAGGAAACACCATAAAGATACATAAAGTAAATAACAATTGGTAATGGCAAACTTAGCTCTTGGTCGAAGAATAGTTGACAATTTGCAGGAGTTCACAGATAAAGGGTTTTTAATGATAGCTTTCAAAGTAATAAACACTAAGATAAGAGCAATGTGCAAAACAAGGAACATAAGAAACATGATTGAATAAATCATCATATGAATGAATGAAACACAACAACTCAAAATACTTGCTGAGATAGAAGGGAATAGGTTTACTGACTCAACTAAAAAGTAAAAGATAGGCCCTTCGCAGAGGGAAGCAGGGATTTCAAGTTTCATAAAGAGCTTCCAAAAATTATGGTACTTATTAGCTTTCAGCTCTCATTGCCCCTATCATAGCTATCTTTAGGTGGTTAAGGTTAAAGTGATCAAATATGAGGATATGCTTGACAAGTTGTAAGTTGAAAATCTCATGTCCCTTGAATATGAGGGACGCTCCTCATGCTACTCAAGTTTAGTTACCGGTAAGTTCTTGTCATAGTAAGTATATGTGTATCATAGAGAACCGCCAACGGGGTACCCCTTGCCCGATGATATGGAAGAATCCCCATATCAAAATTACAAGGCAAGAAGACAACGAGCATCTCAGCAATCTTCTTATTTACCATGGGAAAATGGTGTTTTTTTCTCTCTTTCCTCTTTTCTCATCTTTTTTTTCTTTTTATCAACCTCTATCTCTTTTTTATAAGAAGAATGCTTCATAGATTGCTCATTATGGTTACGCTGCAAGTTTCCACCATGATTAGGCATGGATTAGACCGGCGGCCCAAGCGTTTATCTAACACACATACATAACTCCATGGACTTACAAGCTCCCTTTCATTTCACACCGACGACATCCATAAACAAAAGAGCATGATATCAACTAAATAAAGTGCAATGTCGAAAGCGTTCCCCATGATAGCATGGTTCTACCAATTCACAACTTACAAAGCGCAAGCATATACGCAACATAGATGGGCACAATGGTTCAAGTTTATTAAGTGCAAGAAAGTAAAGTGTGCCATCAAGTTCGTGAGAGATTTAATCACTAATTTTCACATAACAAGTTTAATTCGGAAGGTAGATAAAAACATGAATTTACTTGGAATAGCAATAATGCTAATAGGTAGGTATGGTGGACACAAATGGCATAGGTTTTGGTTTAAGGAT
The DNA here is from genome assembly GCA_916181665.1 of Avena sativa. Classification (NCBI taxonomy): domain Eukaryota; kingdom Viridiplantae; phylum Streptophyta; class Magnoliopsida; order Poales; family Poaceae; genus Avena; species Avena sativa. Next base: position 493,429,402 of record OV702290.1, on the reverse strand, counting down.
TGGATGCACGAGAAGCTTTCCCTCTCAGTACAGGTTTTTGGCTAGCAAGGCTGGGTAGCAAGCATAAGAGTTGAAGGAAACATACATACAAGTGATAAAAACAAACATGCAATCTTCCTTGGAAGCACAAAAGATCTTAACTAGAGAATACTAAACTTATGAGCAAATCAAGAAATAAAGATGATGAAATTATATTTCTTTAGAGTACTTTTTATCTTTTTCATTCAATTCTCAAAAATAGTGTTGCTACTGACCGATCCAGGTTCGCCAAAACCAACTAAATTAACTCAATGAACCCAAAGTGTTACCAATACTAACAACAAGATCAAACATATAACATGAATTGAAAACTAATATAAGATATGCAAAAGAGTAAATGATAGAACTTCTCATTAATGTTCCATAACGGCAACTCACACCAAGGGATACATGGATATCTAACGAGAGGGGGGACACTTCCATAATGCAAACCATCCTACATGATAACTTCTCTATTCATGATATGACTCTACTAAAAAGGTAAAAAGATAGAAGATAATGATGTGATACCGCGACACTCCCCCAAGCTTGGAACAAACCAAGGGGATGCCAAAACCTGATGACGAATTACTCCTTTGGTGGTGGTGGTGTTCTCTCATCATCGTCTGACTTCCAAGGTAAGGGCTCCCCATCAACAAAAGACATCCTGGTCTCCATCATCTTGAAACTAGCAGCAGCACTTATGCGTTTAAACCTAACCTCATACTCACAATTTTGGTTTTGCACGTCGTAGAGCTGTGCTTGCACTTGGTTGTCCGTTCGGTGGAGTGAGAGAATTTCATCCTTAAGCTCAGCAGCCTCCTTTTGGTGCTCGGCGATGAGTTTGGAACAAATCTTATGGATGATATCCACTTCGTGTTCCGCCATCTTCCTGTACCTAAAGACTTCTTGCTCTAATGCGTCCATCCTGTCCTCCAGATTTCCTTCACCTTTAGGGCCCTGAACCTCTTTTATCTGCACCTTCCCATCTTCGAGTAACAACTCCTTGGGATGAATCTTCAACTCGCGCATGTATGGGTTGATGATGTCCGCGGAGGGATCTCCCTTGGCTGATCCAGAGGAGGACATTGTGGCTCCAAAACTGAGATTCTACCTGTCAGAAACAGATCGAAACAAAAACACGACAAGAACATGATATACGAGCCTCGGGGGATCCGGGGTAGTATATATTACGAATTTTTACAACATAAGGAAGGTACTGGAAGAAAACGGGTCGGAGACGGAGTCCGAGGTGGCCACACCACCTACTGGCGCGGCCAGGGGGCGCGCCAGGGGGTGGTGTGAGCCACCCTGGCTCCGTTTCCGTCCCTCTTTCGCTTTGTTGCTTTCCTTGTTGGATAAAAACTCCAAAAATATAACTGGACAGAATTTTCGCGGAACTTTTCTTACCATAACTGTTACCTATTCGAAAACAGACTCTGCAGGTCTCTAAACTTGGTATTTAGTAGATTATTCCGGAGTCACCGCTTGAATAACATCAATATCTTCATCTTCATACACATGTTGCTCGAGTCATGAAACCTTTCACTTTCTTATTACACCATTTTCTCCAATAACCTGGAAATTTCTTTCACACAAAACTTTACACAATTCTCATTAGCAACATTAGTGTAAGCGAGGTAATAAACCTTTTAAGTCCAATTTCAACTAAAATCCATAAAAACATAAGCTACTGTAGCGACTCCTTCTGAAAACCCAAAAAGAATTCAAAAAGGAAATCGATTTAAGAGGCAAATGCAAGAGTGGCACAAATCTGTCAAAACAGACCAGCAGGTAAAGATCATTTTTTTAGAAAATCTTATGTTGCTCAAATCAAAAATCGCAAAACTAACTAAAGTTAAATAACAACCTGGGGCATAAGCACAAAAAATTACAGCTCAATCCGATGTATAGAGATCTCTCACGAATTTTTACGGTGAAGCACAAAAATCTGTTTCGGGACAGCAACTTCCCCAAATCTTACTTCTCTCTCATTAGAGGTTGATCTTGACACAAAAACCAAACAAAAAGGATAAGGAGAGGTTAATTACTGAAGTAATAACTTCCAAGACTCAAATAAACAAAAACAACTGAAAGCACAAATAAATTGGGTTGTCTCTCAAAAAGCTCTTTCTTTATAGCCATTAAGATGGGTATGATAATTTCAATGATGCTCACATAAGAATATGAATTGAAGTGAGAGAGAGCATCAGGAAGGAAAAATACACATGTTTAAGTCTAACCCCACTTCCTATGCAAGGAAATTTTGTAAGAAAATGAATTATTGAAACCAGAGGCTGCTAGCATAGGAAGGCAAAACAAATGCAACATAAAGACTTTCAGCATAAAGCGAGGAAACATAATATTATTGAGATGCATTAGAACCGTCTTCCCTCTCTCATAATAACTTTCAATATCATGCATAAATTTAATGATATAACTATCACAAGAACCGTTGTAGCAATGATCACTTATCCTAACAGAACACAGAAGAACACTAAATCTCATAACACTACTTTGTGAAACAATATTAGGGATATCCTTACAAAGGATTGTGTGTCCCTCTTCTACATATTTAGTGACAAAGTCTTTCATATTTACTATTATAGGTTCATCATCCATTTGTTTATCAGGTTCAATAGCTTTATTTGTACTTTCATTAACCATACTAGCTATCATAGAATGTTTCTTTACTTTAACCGGGAAAGGTATTTTCTCAATGTAAGGTTCAAATAAAACATGATTAGCAGTATAAACTTCAGTATTTCTTGCAGGAACACTACTAAAAATGTCTTTATAAGGTGCATGATACTTCTTCCACTTCTTTTTAGGAACTTCAATATAGGAAGCAAAAGCCTTAAAATAAGTTACAATAGCTTGAGAGTCTAAACCATAAGCATTTTTAATATTCTGAAAGTCATCAGTTCCCATAAAAGATTCAATGCATTCATAATCGTAATTTATACCTAACTTTCTTCCTTTATCATTCTCCCATGCTTTAGTATTGTCTTGAATACGGTCTAGAAGATCCCATTTAGCTTCTTCTTCCATGCGTGTAAATGATCGAGCACAAGAGGCATCCAATAAATCCTTATCATGAAGAGAAAGCCTTGCATAAAAGTTATTGATAATAATATTGTGAGGGAGCTCATGAATAGAACATTTGAGCATTAGTAACTTCAATCTCCCCCAAGCTTGAGTTGTACTCTCTCCATCAAGAAGCCAAAAGTTGTATATTTGATTCTGATCTTTATGAATCTCACTAGGAGGATAAAATTTAGAATAAAAGAGAGGTATTATTTCCTCCCATTCAAGAGATTGGCCATTCTTTAGCAGCTTATACCATTCCTCAGCTCTTCCTTTTAGTGATAATGAGAATAACTTCTTTTTGACTTGATCTGTTGTAATACCTGCACACTTAAACAACCCGCATAATTCATGTATAAAGAGCAAATGATCACCGGGATGGACAGTTCCATCTCCAACATAATATTTATCCATAACACGATCAATAATTATTGTGGGTATCTTAAAAGTATCATTCTTAGCAGGTGGTGGTTCATCTACTACCTTAGCAGTGGTAGTAGCATTACGAAATAAGAAACTCGACGAATTATCCATATTGAAATAAAGCAACTAACAAAAGTAAACAATACTCATAGTAGAAGTTTCCTTTACCAGTTCCACTCTCCAATAGCGCTTCACTCCCCGGCAACGGCGCCAGAAAATAGTCTTGATGACCCACAAGTATAGGGGGTGTATCGCAGTATTTTCGATAAGTAAGAGTGTCGAACCCAACGAGAAGCAGAAGGTGTTGTCGAGTGGCTTGGAGCAGGAATTCTTTGTAAATACTTAGCAAACGGATTTTTAGGGGTTTTTGATAATGCAGATAAATAAAGTGTGAGTAAATAAAAGATAATAAGAATAAATGCAGCAAGTGGCCCAATCCTTTCTTTAGCAAAGGACAAGTCGGTTGTATTACTTAAGATGACCAAATGTTCTCGAGGACACACGGGAATATCGTCAAGTGCTTTCGCTTCATATAGTTGATTAATCTTCTTTGGTTGGATAAGTGTTGTGTGGGTGAACCTGTGCTAATGTACCGACCTTCCTATGACTAATACATACTTGTGATTATACCCCTTGCAAGCATCCGCAAGTACAAGAAAGTAATTAAGGTAGAAACCTAACCACAACTTTAAACTCTAAGACCCTGACATCCCTTGTGCAAAGGTTTCCTAACGGGGGTTCATGTTTCTGTCACTCCAGCAACCCCTATGATTAGTAGCCAAATACACAATGCATTCCCCTAGGCTCATATAGGTGAAGTGTCATGTAGTCGATGTTCACATGACACCACTAGAAGAAATACATCACAACTTAAATATCAAACTATTGAATCTTTCTCAACACAATTCCACTACTAACAATATGACTTCTCCCATGTCCTCAAGAACTAAACGAACTACTCACAAGACATCATATAGATCAAGATCAGAGATGATATAATGATAAATAACAATCTGAACATAATAATAATTTAATGGTTCCACTCAATAGCATCAACTACGACAAGTAATTAACACCGGAAAAGTTTCCCCTAAAAATTATGCAAGATTCAATCCAATTGTTACAGCGGTATGAAGTGGTGATGATGGTGCTAGTGGAGATGATGATGATGATCCCGATGAAGTCCAGTTTGATGGTGGTATTGATGGGCGACGATCTCCCCTCTCGAAGAAAGAATTTCCCCGACAGAATTTTGTCCGTCGGAGAGATCTTTCTCTCTCTGTAGTTTTCCGTCCCGTAGAGGCGACGAAATTTTTCTATGGTCGCTCCCCAGGTATTAGGATTCCGTGGGGATAATATATGCTAGAGGGGAGAGCCTGGAGTGGGCCAGGGTGGCCACACCACCAGCTGGCGCGACCTAGAGCTGGCCGCGCCAGGGGTTGGTGTGGGCCCTCTGTGGCCCATCTCTACTCCCTCTTCTGACAATCTTCGTCTTCTAAAAAAATAGAATTTTTCATGTATTTTTCCTGGATTTTCTGATCTTCGCGAATTTCGCCTCCAAACAGCCATTTTTCCATCAGAATCCTGACTGCAGCGATCCATGCTCCAAAAGTCATCAACCATGCAAAAACAGATGATATAACATAAGTATCATTTCTTAAATATGAAATATATTAATGAATAACAGTAAATTATGATATAAAATAGTGATGCAAAATGGACGTATCACCCTTCTTCTTCTAATCCATCAATCATCAGGTGTGTGTGACTACGTGCACCCCTGGTCTCTCGTTTCTTGTTCCCGCGTATTTTCTTCTCTTTGCGCTCTAGCTCCTGGGCCCTATTCTTATAGGTGTACTCAAATTTAATCCTAAATTCATTTAATTGTGTTATTCACCCTTTTTATTTTTAAGACACTAAGAGAGGAAATTTAATAGGTATATACTTATTCATTTATACAATTACCATGTAAGATACTCTAGTATATTTATATACGTTATAACTGTTGAATTAGTTAAAATTTTCTAGTTTTATAGGACACATTTTTAGAGTTCTGCACCGAGTCTTGGATTTTGCCGGCCTAACCCTGAACCTGGCCTAGGTCGTGTCCTCGCCGCACCATCGCCGCTAGCAGCCATGCCAATGGGTCGCCACTTGTACACATCTCGGATATTGTTGTTACAGTATCAAGATGTATCAAATTTCCCCTAAAATAATATATGCCATTTAAGAAAGAAAGTAAAATAAATCTTTTGAGCTGAAACAATATACGAGCAAAGGGGTTGGTGTGGACGTTTTCGTGTGCACACGGTAGAGGAGACACATAAGCGGAAATTGTTCGAGCATCCAATATGGGGCCCACTTATACTCCTCCGTCCACAGATAAGTGTATTTCTAATTCTATTTTTTTAGTTTTATCAGGTTGATGTTTGCGTGCCTTATACTATGACCTTTATCATATAATGAGATACGTATTACCATGCAAAAAAACACTTATAACTAAGTCAAACTTTATTAAATTTGACTAACTTTATAGATAAATATAACATCATAGTATATTACATCAAGTTGACATATTATAAACTATAAATTTGAAAATAGATCTAGTCTCCGTCCAAAAATAAGTGACTTGTATTTTTCTATGTATTACAAATATATTGTTACGTTTTTATAAAGTTAGCTAAATTTTATCAAGTTTTTTGCGAAAAAATCTAGAAGTACACTTTTTGCGGCCGGAGGGAGCAGTGCTGTACCATCATGTTTCAGTTTCTTGGTGTGTTGTGTCGCGAGGTGATGCACTTAAGAGGAATAAAAAAAAAGTTAACGAGGAATGGCAATGGTCAGGGGCTGGCGTGCCACGGTGGAGCCGTTTCCGTCGGCGCTGCACTACTGCCACCTGCAGCCGTGATGTGTACAGGATGTGACACTACCTCCACGTATCCCCGGACCGGCGGGTAGATGCAGTCAGAGATGTCTCTTTCCACGTGTGCATGGCACGGACCCTCGCGGTTCTTCTCTGTTCTCGCTGACGTTCGGGGGGACCACGCGCCGTCCGTCCCGGCGAGGTCGCCCTGTCCGTCCTGCTTCGGGCCGACGAGATCGCTGTCGTGGTGGTGTCACGGCAAATATTATGGATAGGCTAAAGGTGGAGACTAATACACGCTAGGGGAATCCAAGGAGGGATAGTGGAGTGATTCTCCACACAGAAGTTTGTATTGCTATATCTGCCAGATTACAAGCGCTCCTTGAGCTGTATTAGCGAGAGGAGGAAGAAGAAGCTCTCTTACTCTTGCCTACTATTTTTCCTTAGAACCCTAGATCAACTAGCCCTATGAAATCACCAAACCAACTAGAGCTCAACCAACCCCTTCTACCAGATACCTAGACCCCCTTATATAGAGGAAGTTCGGTCCCTGCCTAGGGCATACGTGGAGGCATATTTCTAAGAATATGCCCCTCCCAAAGTGGTAACCCGACCGGAGTGCTTTTCCCCCGCGTCACACATGCTTTAGCGACGTAAGCCTCTGCGGCGCCCGTGTCAGCCGACATGGGCGTCGTCACCCTTGTCGGCCACGACCCGGTGGTCCTGCCGTTGCTTTATCCGCTCATGCAGTGCGTATCGGACCTTCTTTTTGACCAGAGAGATTCCTTCCTTCTCCCAGAAGCTAAGCGAGGACCCGGATCATAGTAGATCCGGCCACACCTGTTCCTGCATATAAGTTAGACAAGCACTTCCGACTTACTCCTTAAGTCGGACGAGACAATGTTAGGCGACCCCCTGGTCCGGGTTACTCCGTGATCCGGCCTGCCTTGAGATGACCCGGCCAGCATCCGCTTTGACCTTGCCGAACCTCGGCTAACTCGACCCTTATACCCCGGAGTGACCCTACCCAGGGGTATCCCCCCAACATTAGTCCCCGAAGCTGGTGCGGTCTTAGATGCCTCGGCCGCTAAGGCCACATCAGGTTCATTTATGTTCGAGCCTCAGACGTTTAATTCCGGGTTAGCTCCTTATCTCGGATTATATGGATTTACGTTCCCTTCGCACGTCCAAGTTTTCACTTGCCGGCCGGGTCACCATTTTGGCTCGGATCCCATGATTATCATGGTTTGATCTGGGCTCCGTTTCCTTCTCTCATACGCCAACCCACGTGGAGGCTAATCATTACCTAGTCTTATTTTAAGGGCCTGCACAGTAACCGCCGCAGTAATTGTCAGTTATCACTGTGCGTGGGTCACGTCACGCCTGCCTCCTCGTTTACCGCATCAACGCGTCGCGTCATGGGATTGCTTCTACTTTGTGGCCCCCTGTGTGGCTTTTCTCCGATTGGCTGATGCAGGTGATACACGGCCACACCATGTGGCTCGTCGGCGCAGCGCGATCCCACTCATCCATCTCTGGGGGTAGTTAAATAGGGGAGAGGCGCACCCCTTAGAGTTTTTCCACCTCTGCGCCCCTCTGCCCGTTGCCTTTCTCCTTCGTCTTCCTAGCGACCGCGCCGCCGCCAGTGCTTCTAGCAGCAGCGCTGCCGCCGCACCTTCCCCGTGCCTCTGCATCGCAGCCACCGCTGCGCAGCTTCTTCGCCACGGGTCCACGCCAATCCAGGCCTCAGACCCCTGCCACCGCTAGCTCTAGCGAGGATAGTGGATACGAGATGACAAAGGAGGAGCTCGTCGTCGCCGAGCAGGAGATGGAGGAGGACGCCGGCGCGGCGGACCGCGGCGCATGGGCCGGATCATGGGTCTATCAAGATGACATTGACTGGCTCTACCGGACCAGGCGCATTCCTGCCGGCGTCACCGCTCGTCTCCCTTCCGCCGAACTGGCCCCCTCACCCAATCCGGGTGAGTTCGTTGTATTCCTATCCCACTTCCAACGGGGATTTGGTCTGCTGGTGAGCGATTTCTTCCAGGATTGGGTTAGGACCTACCACTTGCAGCCGTACCATCTCCCAGCGAACGCTATCACCTCTCTTTCTGCCTTTGCTTCTACGATCGAAGGCTACACCGGACTATGGCCCACGAAGGAGCTGTGGATTCGGTTCTTCGGCCTTCGTTGCAACGTCGTCCCCAATATCCACGTAGAGTCGGAGGATAAGCAACTCACCCAATTCGGAGCTGCCTCCATCTTGCCCCAGAGGCTTTTGGTCTTCCCCGGGTTACCGGGCTTGACTCCTGCAAAGGATGGGCCCGGACCTTCTTCTACGTCCGAAATGAGGGTACTGAAGATTTGATTCGGTTGCTGCCCTACGCTCCGGGTCTACCTGACACAGATTTCTGGGAGGAGGTCCCCAAGAAGCCTACAGCTCTGGCCAACCGAGTTAACAAGAGGTTTGCGGAGCTGAAGAGACTCGGACTGCGCAACGAGGATGCTATGATCACGTTCATGCGCAACCGAACCTCTCCCCTCCAGAAGCGCACCCACAAGTTGTGCCACATGAGTTTCGGCCGCGACCCCAACCGAACCTCCTCCTTCGAGTTGAGCAACACGGAGATCTTTCGTCGGGTTAAGGCTCTTTTCACCACTCACAAGGATTTCTTCGCCGAATGGACGTGGGGAATTGAGCACTACTATCGTGACAGGCTCCCTCCCGCGGTAAGCTTCACGGGGCAAACTTATTTCGGATCAAGTACATGTCGGTTTTTGTTGTATTTTTGACTCTGCTCTTCGTGCTTTTTCTCAGTTGTTCCTTTAGCAAACTCTCAAGGATGGTACGGACCCGACCCTTAAGTGGGCACCGGACCGAGAAATCCCGGATGAGGAGGAGCCGGACCAGGAGATGTTCCTCCCTATGATCGACGCTACCAAACGACCCAGCGGTAAATTCTCTTCCCTTAGAGATTGGCCTGATGATGAGGATGACTCGGATGTCGACGTGATTGAACCTGTTGAGGCTGTCCCTCTTTCTTTTGCCTTTCCGGCATAAGCTAACCCTGGTGGGCATATCCACGAGGATCCTCCACTTGCTACGGGCGAGCCGGTTCCGGTGGCGTCGAAGAAGAAGCTCGGAGCCGCATCAAGTTCTTCCTCCGAACCTTCTCAGCCCACAAAAAGGCAAAAGAAGGCCGGAGACAAGACTGCCTCCAAGCGGGCAGGCAAAGCCCCGGCACGGAGGGCCCGGAAACCCAAGGAGGCCGAAACCTCGGATGCGTAAGTCATTTTTCATTGCATAACTCACTTTTCCTTGCATCGTGGTAATTTCTCTTCTGACATTATTCTCTTTTTCAGGCCTCTGGTGGAGGTCCCTCAGAGCGGATCAAGCATCTCTTCACCCCTTCGGTTTGGCCCTTCTCCTTCTCGTGACGACGAGTCACGCCCGCTGAGCCCTATTCGGGAGGGTTCTGCGGGTGCTCCGGGTTCCGTGGTGTCTCACCGAGAGGAACACGACCTCGGAGCGGGAGGGGTCGGTCCAGCCGAGGCGACGGCGTCCACCACTTCGGCATCGCCGCAACCAGCAACCACCGAGTCTATCACAACACCAGCATCGGCAGCAGCTCCAGTACCAGCGACCGAGCTAGCACCTGTCTCGGCACCAAGGAAACCAACAACAGCTCCAAGTCCAGCTACAAGAGCTCCAGTGCCAAGTTCTTCTGCCTCGTCCGAGTCATCTCAGCCTCGGCGAGGAACTATTCCAGCAGCTTCTAAAGGGAAATCCACCGTGGTTACTTCTTCCCAGCAAGCTAAGGGCAAAAAGGCTCTGGATACTGCCAAGTCTGCATCCGTCGAGGCCGGGCAACGAACCCTATCGTCGATGCTTCCGAAGAAATCACCAGCAGTGACGGATGTTCCTGCCGAGCCAACTGATGCGCAACAGATGGTTCTGCACACCAGCCCAGCTCTTGCCCTAGTTGAGAGGAAAGAAGCTCATGCGAAGGGCTTGGTGGCACCCCATATGCCCACCGGCGAGCGGTACCCTCCGAGCCTTATCGAGTTCGTCATGAACTGGAACAAGGCGGAGTTCGTCCACAACGACGATCTCCCGGAAAAGTTCGGCCCCGCAGAATTTTCCGCCCAGATGAATACTGCCGCTAAGGCAATTAACCTCGCGGGGCGAATGATGGAGGTATGTCGTTTCTCCTTTACATGTTGTAGATAATAACCATTAGTCCCCGAGCCTCCGGTGGAGTAGCTTGTTACTCGGCTAGATGCTCATTAGAAAACTAATGTAGCTGCATGTAAACTTCAATTATGCACACACCCAGAGCCGGGTTAAGTTCCACTTGGCCCGGATCTTGCACACTTCGAATATGCACACACCTAGAGCCGGGTTAAGTTCCACTTGACCCGGATCTTGCACACTTCGAATATGCACACACCTAGAGCCGGGTTAAGTTCCACTTGGCCCGGATCTTCTACACTTTGAATCTGCACACACCTAGAGCCGGGTTAGGTTCCACTTGGCTCGGATCTTCTACACTTCGAATATGCACACACCTAGAGCCGGGTTAAGTTCCACTTGGCCCGGATCTTGTACACTTCGAATATGCACACGCCTAGAGCCGGGTTAAGTTCCACTTGGCCCGGATCTTGTACACTTCGAATATGCACACACCTAGAGCCAGGTTAAGTTCCGCTTGGCCCGGATTTTGTACACTTCGAATATGCACACACCTAGAGCCGGGTTAAGTAGAACGACTTATTCCAGCTACCGCATAAAAAGTAACAACAAAAGTTATTAAGGCAATCTCCGAGTTACTGCTCGAGGTGCTGCTATTTCATCGATAAGCTCATTGCCGACATACATACCGACATATGAGACGAATCGAATACATACACTTCTTAGTTAAGTGTAGAAGGGACGAAGTAGTGCTACATTCCACGGTCGCTTGGATTCCTCTCCGGACCTGTCCGCCTTGTTCTTTTCCTGTAGCTTTGCATCTATGAGATAGTAAGAATCATTGTGCAATGCTTTGCTCACAATGAATGGCTCTTCCCATGGGGGGGATAATTTATGCATGCCAGTAGTACGTTGTACCAACCGGAGCACCAGATCGCCTTCCCGAAAGACTCGGGGGCACACTTTCTGGCTATGATAGCGTCGAAGATTTTGCTGATATATGGCGGATCTGGACAGTGTCAGTTCTCTCGCTTCTTCCAGCAGATCAACATCATTTTGCCGAGCTTCTTGCACTTCGGCTTCTGTGTATTGGGTGAGCCTAGGCGAATCATGCTCTATGTCGGCTGGTAATACAGCTTCTGCCCCATATACCAGAAAAAATGGCATATAGCCTGTTGATCGATTCGGAGTTGTTCTTAAGCTCCACAGTACCGCTGGTAGTTCTTCTATCCAGCACCCCGCTGATCTTTGCAGCGGCTCAATGAGCCGGGGTTTTATCCCGGATAATATTAATCCGTTGGATCTTTCCACTTGTCCGTTCGATGCGGGGTGGGCTACCGAGGCGACATCGAGTCAGATCTTCTTATCTCAGCAGAAGCGCGCAAATGCTCCTTCCGCAAAATTTGTTTCATTATCGGTTATAATACTGTCTGGATAACCGTATCTCAAGATGATGTCTTTGAGAAATGTCACGGCCGTAGCTCCATCACATTTTCTTATAGGTTTCACTTCAATCCATTTTGTAAACTTGTCCACCATGACCAAAATGTGTGTCATGTTTCCTCTCGCCGGTTTGAACGGGTCAACCATATCCAAGCACCATACTGCAAATGGCCACGTAATTGGTATGGTCTTGAGTTCCGACATAGGCATATGTGTCTTGGTGGCGTACCTCTGACAACCATTGCATTTTCTCACCAGATCTTCTGCTTGTTCCAAGGCACTTGGCCAGTAGAATCCATGCCGGAACGCCTTTGCCACCAAGGCTCGGGATGAGGCATGATGCCCACATTCTCCTTGGTGTATATCTCGGAGGATGTCAAGCCCTTCTTCCGGGTCAACGCATCGTTGGAGGACATTGGTTACACTCCGTTTGTACAACTCGGAATTGATGATTGTGTATGATTTTGCTCTCCTCTGAGTTTGCCTGGCTAACACCTCCTCAGCGGGTAACGTTCCGTCTTTCAGGAATTGGAATATAGGCAGTGCCCAAGCTGGTATCGCTCGTGGAGGGAACATCTCCTCATCAATTTCCATCTGATCCACTGGCATAACTTCAGCCAGATCACGCTGAGCAGTCCCCGGGTTTGCCGAGGCAATCCCCGGGTTTGCTGATGCAGTCCCCGGGTCTCGCGTACTACCTCCCGTGTCAATGTCCATGGGCTCAGCTCCAGATTTCGTATTTTCCGGGACATAGATCGAGTCGGTTCCTGGGGACGGCCTGATAGATGGTTTTCTGAGGTGTTCCAATGCTACACCCGGTGGAATTGCCTGTCTGGTCGATCCGAGCTTCGACAACATGTCGGCAGCCTCGTTTTCCACTCGGGGTACATGGTGAAATTCACACCCCTCGAAGTAACCAAATATCTTCTGCACGTGAAATTTGTGTAGTGCCATGTTTGGATCCAGAGCGTCCCACACTCCGGACACCTGCTGCACCACCATATCCGAGTCGCCAAAACATATTATCCGACGTATGCCAATCTCCTTTGCTACTTTGAGCCCATGCACAAGAGCCTCATACTCAGCGACATTGTTCGATGCCGCGAAATGGATCTGCAATACGTACTTTAGCTGGTCCTTCTTTGGCGAGGTAAGCACAACCCCGGCGCCTAGCCCGGTTTTGGTTTTCGACCCGTCAAAGTGCATCCTCCAGTAATTTGGATCTGGTGGCGGTGGTTCGTATTGTACCTCGGCCCAATCCACAAAAAAGTCCGCCACAGCCTGAGATTTGATCGCTTCTCTTCTGTCGTATTGGGGCGCATAAGGGGCTAACTCAATTGCCCATTTTGCAATTCTGCCACTCGCATCCTTGTTACCCATTATCTCGGATATGAGAGCTTCACATATTACTTTGATGGGGTGCTTCTTAAAGTGATGCTTTAACGTGGGGCTAGCCGCGCTAGCAGGGGTGAAGATCCGGACGGAAAACCTCATCGACACCGGCGAACGCGCCCGGTGACGCGCTCGCCGGCACGAGGATTGCACCGCCACCGGTCGCCGGACACCGGTCACGAACACCATCGGCAGCAGTGCACGTCACCCCATGGTTTGACCTGTCCGAAACGGCTGCACTCCGTGCCAAATGCATCCAGCCTCTATACGTACTCTACCTGCAAACGTAACGTATCGGATTAAGGAGTAGCGCCAAAAAATACGGTGGAAGGCAAATTAAAGCGCGAAAGGGTAGGTGGAGATATACAGGGAGGATGATTCCGAAAAAAATATACAGGGAGGATGATTCCAAAGAAAAATATACAGGGAGTAGATTTATTTATTTTTCATATCTGCAATAAACAGCTCGCAGGAATTAATGTGGGAAAGATCGGGTTCCGTTTTACAAAACGGACCAGCGTAGAGCCGGGCACCATGCGCGCCGGCCAAGGGCAGAAATGGAAAATCACGCGCCAGTATGGAGGTATCCGGTGGGAGATTACTTGGAAAGTAGACCGACCAGGAACGAGACAAAAGTAGGTAGGCGGAGGCAGAAGCATACGTTTATTTTTTCATTTTTGGCGTATCATATCTTGAAGGTAGAGGGCAGGTAAGAGATAGAAAGACGAATACTACTATACATATACTGTACCAGGCAATAAAGGCAATATACGCTAAGAGAGAAACGCATTAATTAAGTGACAAAATTTGGAAAAGTTGTGATCCGGTCCTTGGCACAATATACAGGTGTGTCATGCCGTAGAGCAGCGAAAGGGTGTAAAACAAGGGACTGATTAACAGGACCACCCCCATTATTTCTCCTATTTACAGGAATAAATTTCTATGAAACTGAGCCAAGCTATATGCTAATGCGTACTATTCGCATCGCCACCCTTTTAATCTCTGGAAATAGCTCCAACAGACCTAGTTAGATATGATCGATCACCCTAGGGTTTTTTTCTGCTTTTACTTTTGACTCCCATCAGGAAAGTTGCCATCCGCACAGTCCCTCATTTTATATTTCAGACGTCTGGCGCTCTTTTGGTACTCCTGAATATGCAAGCCATATATCATTTCTTATCTATGTTAATCCATACAACATCATTAGGTAGAATTATTTACCTTTTAGAGAGTTAATTATATGGTAAAGGGCGTAACAGCAATAAAATCAGAACCTAACAAGAAAATATAGTAGAAAAATCCATTTTGATTTTTTTTAGAAAAATATACAAGACATTACATCATAGTGATGGAATATGACCCAACTGAGTTTATTTAGGAAAAAGCATTGGGACCTAGGATTCAAGAACCAATAACGATCATGTGTTTGTGTCGTATTTGTTCACGTTTATAGAAAAATCATTTACGACTCTACAAACTACATTTATTTAAATTAACACAATCTTATATTACATTATGATTCTAGCTTAATGAGAAGAAACAAGCACATGGAATTATGTTGCAAGAAAACAATATTTTGTAATTTGTACAATCGATTCAGGAGTCAAGGCACGTGGCAACCGATGACGTACCTCAGAGACACACCTGGCAGGCCGAAAGCTAGCGATGCAAAGAAACCACGTGAACCGGCTTCCAGAATCGACTATAAGTAGTCGTTCACAATGAAAGGTCTTTTGGTAAAACCATAAGAGTCATTACATAGTAGTTGAAGGCTAGAAACCTGGTAGCCCTGCTACCGAAGAGAACATTCCTAACAGGGATGGATGGTGATAGCATCGAAGCTATACAAGAAAGAGTATGGCTTAGCTTAGATCTAAGCGATGAAACCCCGAATATACTATCAAGAAGGTATGGTGGAGCCATTCCTGCCAATTTCAAAGGTATTCCTTTTGACTGTCTTGAGAATTTTATTCTTTATGTGAGATGCCTCTGCAAATACATGATCATTTTAACATAATATATCTCACTAGGAAGAACAAGAATGTATTCCCCCTCCTCTTCACCGAGGAGGGCCGCCATCACAGTATCTTTTTCTTTACTTGCATCTCTCGCATAAGAATTTTCTAATTAACTAGCACATGTAAGCACGGGCGAATTCGATATCAACACATGCACATGGGGCCTTACCTCTCTTTTTTCTCTGTATCTTTGTTAATCCTTATAGATTTCATGAATCCCCTCTCGGCTTTCTCGTATTTTATTTACCTTTCTTTCTTTCGCTTTCTCGGTTTTCTTGCACTCTCTCCCTCTTTCCTTTTTCGTCACAACTCGTGTCGAAAGGCAACCAACGTCACAATGCTCTACTTTTTGTTTGTCGCCATTGGCTCATCGATTGACTATCACGCCATCGTGAGCCCTTGCACGCTTGTTGCGTCACGCCATCTGTGGCCTATACCGAACACGCCACCAGTTCCAAAGAAAATGGTATAGCGATTTATATATTTTGTATTTTTTTGTGAAATTGACTTTAATCTTTGGAGATAAAGTTGGCCATTTCGGCTGATTTTTTGGTGTGGAATTTGGTTAAAAGTAAAATGGTGAAAGTTGACCTAATTTCTTTTGGAAGTTGATTTCACTATGGTTGAATCTTGTTTTTTGTAGAGCTAAAAAAACAAACCCTCATAGAGAGATTTTAAATATATACACTTAGTGTTGAAACATCTATTAATTTTGGAAGAAAAATAGAGATGAAGGTGGCAGTGGGCTGGCAAAAGTTGTCGTGATTAGCTATTAAGATAGGGGTAATGCTCGCCGGAAACCGCTCGTGTTTAGCACGTGCTCGATAAATTAGCCCTCTCTTTCCTTACATATTATACTCGTTGTTTCCCACCCATACATTAGCCCCCTCTCTCACACGTCAAACTCGTCGTTTCCCGTCCTTAAATCCGTCCTCTCCTTACGCTTGCCATTTTCCCGCCCACCAATTAGGCCTCTGCAGCTTATGGGTGTCCTCCGTATCATGCTCGCCACATCCTTGCACACAAATCATCTCCACATATTATGCTCGCCATTTTAATTTCCTGCTCACATACCGTTATCTTTTCAAATGTCATGTTCGTTGTTTCCCGCCCATAAATCCGCCCTCTCCCTCACTTACCATGCTAGCCATTTTTTCACCCACAAATCAGCCCCGCCTCTTCCCACCACTCTCAAATATCATGATCGCATTTTCCCTACCAATAGATCACCCCCACGCGTTATGCTCGCCATTACCCGCCATATATCGATCACCCCTCTCAAATATCATGCTCGCCATTTCCCGCGCATAAATCACCCCCTCTCCTCTGTATTATGCTCTTCATTTTCACCATGGATGTACACAAGAAAAAACACCTACAACACTAGGACAGAAATACCTAGCACAATCGGGGCCAAATTGCCACTTCTCACACCTCGCCAAGGATACCTGGGAAATGGAATTCTTCGGGATTCTAGGACATACTCTGCAAAATCACCCGCATTCCCTCCTATAAAAAGACCCTAGGCCCCACCTCTTGAATACAGGTATTCACAGGAAGAATTACGATTGGTCCATAAAGAAATCCTGAACGAGCCCCTGTCCCTGGCCCCCACCTGCCCGTTTGAAGCCCCCCTCCGCCGCTCCCCGTTTGGTTTTCGTCCACCGCCAGGTGGTTTCCTATCGCTCCTCCCATGAGGAAGAGCTCGCGCTCCCCTCCTCCGCCAGCAGCCGCGGGAGAGGGCAATGGCAAGGCGGCCGCGAAGGAGTGGGTCGGGTGGGAGGAGGAGGTCGTGCTGGACGACAGTGGGCGGCGCGTGGTCTGCTACTACCTCCGCTGCGCGCCGCCTCGCGGCGGCGACGGCGTGGTCGAGAGGGATCTAGCGGTGGTCGGGAAGTACTGGGGCGTGGGAAACATGGCGTACTCGGCGCACCCCAAGTTCCTGCGGTCCATGGAGGCGGCCGTGATCCGGTCGCCGGGGCCGTCCAGGGCGGCGGCGGTGGCGGTGGAGGCCACCCAGCTGAGGTGGAAGTCCAGGAGGGAGATCATGGACTGGCTCACGTCGCTCGTCGCAGGTTCTTCTCCTGTTCCATTCCATTTCTAGGTGCCGACGTGAATATTCTGGCGCATGGTTCAGTGCAAGCTAATGGCTGCAGTGAATCGATATGAGTACTACTGTGGTTCGATCGTATTAGGAAGTTTACGTCTTGAACACAAAAGATCCAATCTTTTTCCTCGTGTTTCTAGTGTCTGGTTAGCATTACTTGCTTTCTTTTGGCAACTTTTTGGTGTTAATGCGCTGCCTACAACCAAAACCAGGCCCGTTTCTTCTCCTGTTCTGTCATCTTTTTGTCTCGTGTTAAGATTCAGGGACAAGGAAATGCACATCATCGTCTTGCATTGCATGGACGCCAGACCATGCATGCTCTACTTGTGTCCCCCTATTAGCAGTATCTAGTACCTACCTTTCTGGGTTATCTTCTGTCAAGGCGACAAACAAGTTGTTAGATGCGTGTCAATTTCAGAGGCCTTAAACATCATGTATTCTTTGTTAGATGTTGGATGAATATATACTTTGGGTTTATGCTTTTTTCCTTCTTATAATTGGTTATTACTATGGCACAATAGATCTGCTCTGATGTTTGGTCTATAACACAGTAGATCACTATATCTTTTTTTTTTTGAAAGGGCACTGGTCTATAACACAGTAGATCACTATATCTGATGCATTCCTAGTTAGATATTGGGTGAATACACTGGCTTTATGTTTTTCTCCTCCTTATGTTTGTTATTACTATGGCATAGTAGCTAGATCAGCTCTCATGTTTGCTCTATGACACAGTAGATCTGATGTATTCCTCATTAGATGTTGGGTGAATACATTGGGTTTATGTTTGTTTCCTTCTTATGTTGGTCATTAATTGATGTGGCACAATAGATCTGCTCTGATGTTGGTCTTATGACTGAGTAGATCACTAGATCTGATGTATTCATCGTCAGACATTGGGTGAATATACTGGATTCATGTTCTTTTTCCTTCTTATGTTGGTTATTACTATGGCATGGTAGATCTGCTCTGACGTTTGGTCTATGGCACGGTAGACCTGATGTATTACTTGTTAGATGTTCGGTGAGTACAATCGGTGTATGAATTTTTCATCTTATATGTTGGTTATTACCATGACAAGTAAATCTCTGATGTTTGGTCCAGGGACGCCAATAGGTGGATCTGTCTCTTCTTGTTTGCATATGAACTAATTTCATTTTCAAGAATGATTTTTTTTAAAGATGAGTGGAGGCTGAATAACAGTGCTCTCCTTGTGTTCCCTTATTAGCAGTACCTAGCTTTTTCCAGTTATGCTGTGTTTTATCTCCTCCTTTCTTTTGTAGGATGACAAATAAGTTTGTAGATGCATGCCAAGTTGAGGGGCTTCAACATCATGCCTTCCTTTTTTTTCATAGATAAAATAATAAAGCCCACATAGTTCTACAACGATTACAGACCTGCCCAAAGGGTACCAGCTTAACGATTACAGACCTGACCAAAGGGTTTAAACAGCAACACTTGCCAATGCCTTCCTTGTTAGATGCCCAGTGTATACATTGGGTTTATGCTTTTCCTTCTTATGTTGGCCATTACTATATATGACCCAATAGATCTGATCCGATGATTGGTCTAGGGACACCGATGTGTGGAACTGACATTTTTTTTTCCGAGAATGAACTAATTTCTTTTTTTCCGGCCAAAAAAGTTCCTTTTCGAGAATGAATTAATATTTTCCGAGGATGAGTGGAGTCTGACTTTCTTTCCTTAAATACCGTTTATGCAGATTCTCCCTATAGAACCTCTGCGTCGGCTGATACATCTGATGGGTGTTCTGTTGGTGACCATGATGGTGGCAGCACCGCATCCAAGGTATGATTTCCTGATGATTTGAATTTCTCTATTTACAGTTTTCCCGAGGATTGCTTCAGCATAACGAGATTTATGTTGTTGATCCAGGATGCCCTTTCAGCATTTGCTGGAAACAATCCAGAAGGCTTCACATGGCTATGTCGTCTGCCGCACTTGGATAAATGGCGGAAGCACTACAGATCCTTTTGCCGCGATGGAATGAGAATTTCGGTACGTTCATGGGTCATGCACATATACACCTCGGTTTTGTTTCTAGGGACGATGCAGCTTGGTTTACAAATTTTGCGCTGCTACCTTTGCAGGTTCATGATTTTATTTACATCAAGAGTGAAGAAGGGAGAGAGTGCAACGTTGGTTATATTGAGGATATGTATGAAGACGGGGGCGCAAACAACATGGTTGTCGTACGTTGGATGGACAAACCCGGCGACGACCATGGTGCTGTGCTGCCCCCAGATGTTCATGACAGAGAGGTTTTCTTCTCCTATGGGCTGCAGGATATCGGAGTTAACTGGGTAGGGGGACTGGCTCCGGTCCTGAACTATGAGCACTTCAAGATGTTCCAGAGAAGGGAAGAAGAGCACAGCAAATGGAAGCCCTATTTATGCCAGCGGCAGATCGTGGGTGAGACTCTCCATCCCTTTAATGTCACACAACTGCAAGGATATACAAATCAGGAAATTGTGAGGGAACTCTTAAGGGCACCCTCTTCCATGGCGATGGTCGTGCATTCCAAGGAACCTAACAAAGATAAAACTGATGGGGGACAGAAGAGAAAGCACGGTGAAATCAGTGAAGACCAGCTCGTCAAAAACCCAGCTGCCCCGGGTAATGTAACTAGTGATCAGGCCGTCGAAAGCCATACTGCACTTGTTGTTGTCGACACCGTGCAGAAGCTCCCTCAGTGCAATGCAACCAATGACCAGACCGTTGCAAAGGATGCTCTAGAAAATGTTGCTATCAATGATCAGACCGTGAAGAAGCTCCCTCGGTGTAATGCAACTAATAATGACCAGACCGCCGCAAAGGGTGCTCCAGAAAATGTTGCTTTAATCAACGATCAGACCATGCAGAAGCTCCTACCATGCAATGCAACCAATGATCAGACCGTGCAGAGGCTCCCTCCACAAAATGTTATCAGTGAGCAGACCGGCGAAAACAGTGCCCCGGTCAGTGCACCGAAGACTGAGACTGTGGAGAACAAGCCTCCGCTTAGTGTAGCCAATGCTCAGGCCGTGCGGAAGCTCCATCCATCAGTGGGGTCTGCTTCTGGTTCTGGCTCGCGTGGGAGTGTTCTGAAGCCCAATGTGGAGGAGCTGTTCAACGTCGGTTCCCGTGTCGAAGCCCTGTCCCAGGACAGCGGCATCAGGGGCTGTTGGTTCAGATGCATGATCGTAAAGAAGAAGCGGAGGGGTGACCTCATCAAGGTGAAGTACCAAGATATCCGTAACCCCGAAGGGACAGGACATCTCAAGGTTGGTTTATTATTTCTGTCCAGCATTGCAGTCCTTTCTTTGGTAATTGCTCAAATGTGTTGACGATGAAGTATGAGTTTCTTTTGCAGGAATGGCTTAGACTGAAAAGAACTGCTCAACCTGACCGTCTAGGCATACGCCTTACTGGAAGACCTCTGATTCGCCCATGGCCTTCAAACTTGCCCAACATCCCGTCTCCGACAGCTCCGGGAACAATTGTGGATGTACGGTTGCAAGACGGATGGTGGGAGGGGATCGTGCTGGAGCCGAGAACTGCCGGCCGTGTAACAGTATATTTCCCAGGTGACTAGTACCTTCCGTCTGTCTGTGGTGTGTGATCTGACTGCTCCTTTTTTCCTCTTATATGTATTCAGTTTGCTAGCACAATGTTTTTCAAAATCTGCAGGAGAGAAGAGAATTGGGGAGTACGTGGAGGGAGACCTGCGGCGCTCATTCGAGTGGGTCGGTGACAAATGGATGGCTCTGATGACAAGAAAAGATGTCGTCACTCGACTGCCGTCTGCTGATGTACTGGCAAATCAAGCCAGGCCAAAACATGAGACGCAGAAGGCTGGAAGCCTGCTATCCAGCATCGTTGCTGCGAGAAACGCAAAAGCAGCTGGGCCAAATACGGCCCTTCAGCGAACCAAGGGCGAGCAATCTGCAGCACCGGTGCCGCCAACGGTGATCCTGGAACCAATGCAGGTTGATGGCATCTCTTCATCAAAGCCAGGAGCCCATAAGAAGAACACCGGCCAGCAGTCTAGCTTGAAGGCTGAAGGCGTATCCGCACAACCGGCAGCGCCTAGGCCAGGGCTGCAATCCAGAGAGAAAGTTGGAGCTGAGCCTGCGAAAGCAGCTGCAGAGAAGAAGGTAAGCCCGCAGCGCCGTGAGGGAGATGGTATGTCTCCTGCTGGTGGTGCCGTGCCACCTGATGTCAAGCGTCCTAGAGTCGATCTTGGAAATCTTCTCAAGTCTGACAACGTCCTGAAGTGGGCTGAACGTAAGGCTAGAGGGTCTGGTCCCCTGACGGGGTATTCGGACGGCAGCAGCAGCCAGGACTCTGCCCCGAACGGAGATACCGTAGCGCCGGTGAATTCAGTGCCTGTCATGGAGGAATGCAGAACCAACGAGCAGGCTTCTATCAGCACAACCCCGCCGATGATGATCGACCTGACAGGTGTGTGAATGAAACCAGTAGCAGGATATGAAGAAGGCTGGCATGAGCTTTTGGTTCATGCATGAATTCCATTTCTCAAGATCCTGCCGCGCATTGCCGTATTGATGTTTGCTATTTAGACCCCTTCCAGACAGAGTGGTGTGTTTGTACTCTGTAGAATAAATTGAGAAACTAATAATCCGTTTTGCTCCTCAACTTTGGTGTTTACCTGTTGTTAAATCATGCTGATGGTATCGTGACGAAGGAATCCAGGCATGTAGTGTAGGTTGTTGGCTTGGTGTTGGTGGTTCAGCACAAACTGGGCAACAGATTCAGGAATCTGATCCTTCCAAACATGCTGCAGGTCCTGACCAGTTTCACCGTCTCGAGACCAAATCCTAATTTTACTTAAATGCAGCGCTGCTTCTATTCTTGCATAATCTGTCAGGTCAAAACTAGCCGGCGAGTTAATCTGGCAGCCTGCAACTCGCCATCATTATCAACGCATTACAAGATTCTCATTTCTGATCTGCAAAAGATGGTCTCTGCCTCTCCGGATGCTAGGTGTGCACACGAGACTGGCAAAGTTCAGATTGATGCCATGAGAAACAGAAAAAGCTCGGAGATGTTCACATATATTTGCGTACATGGTGCACCTTCTTGACATGTCCTTCGCTTGCAAATAATGAGCATTATCTTCGTTTTTTCCACCTGATTTCTCCAGATTCCATCTCTTGTTTGAGCACTGAAATATACTCCCCCCTACCTCTCGCTGCATATGTGTCTCAAGTCTCAGACTGTAAACTAGTATTAGTGTGGCAAGTAGTACTGGAAATGAGTAAAGGTAAACTGTCAAGTACAAGCTAGAGCCTGAAAGAAGATGAAAAGTATAAATTAATACGGAGAGCATGTTTGCAGGCCCTACCTAGGCGAAGAAGAGAAGGCAAAGGAAATCTGGGAAGCAGAATCTGATTCCGACAACGCACATCCAGAGCCCACAGTGGAACGGAGAACCGGATGGCCATAAAGATGCTCTTGAGCCACGCTAATTCTTCTTGCTTTCCTTCCTTGCTAGTACTTTTTTCGCAGAGACCCCAAAGCTTTCTCCAGTCAGTCGACACCGCCGTCGCCGGGGAAGAGCAACCTCGTCGTCTTCATGGACTACAACAGGGTATTGCCCGAAGCCGTCCCCGTGTAGGCGTATGTATGAGCAGCTTTGCAGCCTTGGAAAGCAGCGGCGTTTTGACGTGGTGTATCTGTCTGTCTGTCCCTTGTGCACTGCAGCAGTTCTACTGCATGACCCTCAGGATGAGCATCGACTGCAACGGGTGCTACCGGAAGATCAGGAGGGCTCTGCTCCAGATGCAAGGTACGTCCTACCACCCTCTCAGGCTGCTGCCGTCTGTCTGTCTTTGCCTGGGTGTCATCTGAAACGAAATTCGCAGAGCTGGAGAGCCACCTGATCGACCGGAAGCACGGCCGGGTGAGCGTCTGGGGCGCCTTCAGCCCGCAGGACGTGGCGATCAAGATCAGGAAGCGGACCAACCGGCGCGTCGAGATACTGGAGCTCAGGGAGGCCGCGCCGCCAGGGGCAGGTGAGGAGCAGAACGCCGGCCAACCTATGCCTGCTTAAAGCACCCACCCCCACGCACCTTGTATGGCTGGTAGTACGAGCACTCGGATGCTGCTGCACTAGCTCTGTTACCTGAAACTCGTGGACTGGCAACTGAAACCTTTCGGAGGATTTACCCCCCTTTTTATGTGCAAGCTTATATAGTCATGATTTTGATAATATGCCGTCCTATATGGGTTGTTTGAGTGAACTTCACAGCTGAAGCCCTGCTTAACCTTGACTTCTTGCTAACCAGCATCAGCCAAGGGACGCAAACAGTTTTGAATGTAAAGATCTTTTGTGTTATTACTAACACCGCATCGAATGTAGAATTATTCATGGGTTGTTGAATCAGGGCATCTACATCCAAGAAAGAAGAGTATACGGAGTTATCTGTGGCTATTCTACACTTTTAACGCCTTCGTGGATTCTCCATACCATTATTAGTACTATCATGTTCCAATTGGAACCAGATAAATCACGGACGTGTAGGCAACACTTGTGAGGAACTTCTCCTTACAATGTTAGGCTCTCAGGGTCCTCCACGATCTTTGCAAAAGTTTGGAGAAATGCTGCCAAATCAGCACCGTATATGATCCTGTGATCAGCAGTGACATTGACCTGAAAAGGTTATAAGCAACTTAGTTAGGCGCTGCACTGGAAGGAAATTTTGTTACCACCACCAAACAAAACGACGTGGTTGTAACTGAAGGCTTAAAGGTCTAACTGTGGGATGGTATGATACTATGAACTATGATCATGGGAAAGTTTACAATAAACACACATTTCTAGGTTAACATTAAGAAAGCACAGTCTGGAAAGAAAATCATCATCCTTGATAGTTGCCACGAAGCGTACTTGGTGATACTAATATCATACTCCCTCCGTTTCAAAATATAAGATGTTTTAGCTTTTGTGAAACGAATGTATCTAGACGCCTTTTATGTGTAGATTCACTCCAAACCTACACACTAAAAGACGTCTAGATACATTCGCTTCACAAAAGCTAAAACATCTTATATTTTAGAACGGAAGCAGTACATGCTAAAACTAATGATGCCACGCACTCAAAATGTGCTTGCAGTTCCAGAACCAGACCAATTGACCAAATTGTTAGAAAAGCCAGCTCAGGCAAACAGAACATCCTGTCAGCATCTCCAGGTGCAGCCATACTAGCATACTAGCATGAACCTGCAACTGAAAATGCTCCAAGTCGCTACAGACTCTTACATATAATCAACAAGTTTTGAAGTTTACATACTTATATCCTGCTTGCATACTATATATGATATGGTAATATACTTAAGCAACATGTGCTAGGGGTTCACACACATTAATTCAGTCGCATGCTTATGACATAGTACTGAACAGCAGCCAGAACTTCGGTATATCCAGATTATATGCTACTCCCTCCGACCCAAATTAGTTGACTTAGATTGTCTAGATTCGATTGTATCTAGACATGATTTAGTATTAGATACATCCGTATCTTGACAAATTTGAGTCAACTAATTTCGGTCGGAGGGAGTATATGAAAAGCAAGCTAACCAGCATTTCGTTCTTGATACTGAAGAATCCATCCTTGTCAGCTATAAAAGTAGGCCTCGATGCTCCAACTGCCATGATAGCCCCCTGCATCAAGTAATTTACATACAGTACTTTTTAGTTGTTATGTTGCAGAGATGCAAATCTATCTGCATCCATATTGACTGGGAAGAAATCATGAAAAATACTTACCTGACCAGGTGGAAGGATTGCATCAAATCTATCCACCCCAAACATACCCAGATTGGACAGCGAAAATGTCCCTATACATTAGTAGATCACCATGTAAGTACAGTGTATGAATACCAAATGTCAAAACACGACGACACATGTTCCCTACCTGAGTTGTACTCGTTTGGTTGGAGCTGCTTCAAGCGCGTCTTCTTGAGCAGGGCTCTCCACTTTTGCGCAAGAAGATATATATCCAACTGCCATGCCAATTATAAATTTAGCTGACGTACCCGGATGCTAAAATGTTGCATTTTTCATTAGGAAGACAACTATTGCAATAAGCATGTACCTTATCAACATCCTCCAAGACAGGCGTAAGAAGGCCACCCTCGATGGCAACTGCCACCGCAATGTTGATACTACTGTTGTAACTGAAACTCTTTCCATCCCTGCAGCTGGCATTCACCACTGGGTGCTGAGCGAGTGCCATGGCTACGGCTTTCGCTAGCAGCAATGTCTTTGTGACCCCTTTCAACTTAACCTATCCAATCCATTTTAATGAAACTGTCACTCTCTACACACATGAAAATCTGAGCAGTAAGAATTCAGCTATGAAATTCAAGATCTTGTCGTAGGTTCATAGCATTGATACCTTTTCATAGAGTGCGTCAAGCTTATCAGTCTTGATGGCATACCCTACTCGGAACGTTGGCACTGTCAAGCTTTCCATCATGTTCCTGCTCACCGCCGATTGCATCGATGTGAATGGTACCACCGTCGCACCAGGCACCCGAGGCATCACTGCTGGTTGTGGGACAGCAGCCGCAGGCCTGCCCGCCGGAGGCGCAGCGTGAGCAGCAGGGGGTGGAGGTGGAGCGGCCTTTGGCTTTGGCTGGATGCCAGCGGCTGCCTCAACGTCAGCCGCCGTGATGCGGCCGTTTGGCCCCGTGCCGACGACCTTGGAGATGTCCACTCTGTGCTGCTTCGCAAGCTTTTTGGCATGAGGCGTGGCGATGCCTTTCGTCGGCGCGGACACTGGCGCCGGAGCAGGAGACAGGGTCGGTGGGGACACGGCGGCGGCCTGGGGAGGAGGGGGTTCTTCGCCCTGGGCATTGGATAGGGCCTGGGCACGCGCCTGCGCGAGGACGACATCCTCCTCGGACTCGGCGAGGAGGGCGATAGGGGCGCCGACGGGGGCGGTCCCGCCGGCCGGGACGAGGACGGCGGCGATGATGCCGTCGTGGAAGGTCTCCACATCCATGTCGGCCTTGTCGGACTCGACGACCACCACGGGATCGCCCTTGGAGACGCGGTCTCCCTCGGCGGTCGTCCAGGAGACGATCCTGCCCTCCGTCATCGTCGAGCTCAGCGCCGGCATGAAGATCTCCCGCACCTTCGCCCGCACCACCGCCATACGACGACGTCGAGCGCCTTGAACGGACTCCGCACGGCGTGCGCGCCCAGGCACGGTGGAGATGGAGAGGGACAGAGAAGCCATCGACGCCATGGCCACGGGAGGGGTCACTCGCCGACTAAACGAGTCAGCTCGTCGTAGCAAATTCGGAATAAGAGGGAGCTTGCCGCGGCGGTGAGCCTGCGGGACGGGGTGGGAGGACGTGGGCGGAAAAACTGCGGCGGAACCCGGCGAGGGCGGCGGCGGCGGCGGCGGCGGCGGCGCACCGAGGGGAAAAGGAAATGTCATTCGGTGATGGCAACCACCCACCAACCAGAGGGTGCCACTGTGACAGTTAGTTCCGTAATTCGTGGGATCTATTCATGCCGTCCGATCGAGATCCCGGGCCAAGGCAGCGAGAATGTCGACCGTTCGATGGAATATTCACGGGATCTCTTGTGGTCGCCTGGTCGGTAACTTTTTTGCGCCGCCTACCTCCGGCCGTCTCCGTCACAGTTGTTGAGTCGGGTGTCTCACCAGTCATCACTCATCGGTTCGTCCTCAACACCAGTTTTTTCTCGTCACTATTGCACCGCTCCATCGTTGCTTCTACTAAGCATCCGTGTATGCTCTTGCTACTCTGGTTGAAAGAGCATCCATAGTGCATCGACGCTTCATTGAAGGGCCAAGAGCAACTCCAGCCGCCACGTTATATTGCGCATCGTGCGGTAAAAACCACTATTTTAGCGTGCGGGGGGCTCGCCGTGATCCTGGACGACGGCGCCATCGCGGCGACCCTGGACGGCACCATTGCTGCTTGCCTGTACGATGTCCTCTTCTACGTCCTCACGGCAGAAATATCATCGCCATCCTATAACAATTTCAGGTATAGGTACCAATTTCCTCCCCGTCTCATTGTAAAAACTTATCACACTATGCATGTTTATCTAGATTGCACATAATCTAACAAAATCGACATACTAGGAAAATCAAGCTGACTTCCTCCCAGCCCAATAGTATAAACTTGTCCACCCTACGTATGTTAATTCTGATTATACACTTATCCCACACAATACATTAACTCTACTGTAAAGTAGAACATCGAATCTTGTTTCGACTCACCTGACCATCCACGCTAGCTGCAACAGCCTTTGCTGGCTCCTCATCTGCTAAGTTCACAATACCAAATCCTCTAGATTTTCCAGTCTCTCTGTCAGTGATTACGCGCGCTGCAAAAGGAAAACATTAACATCACGAAGCAATAAACACATTGTGATAACTGAACCTTAGACAGTGACTATTGAAAATTAAAGGTCCAAGATACACACTGGCCTTCAGTGACCTCTCCAAAGCTGGTGAACGCATGTCTCAGTGAGGTGTCATCTATACCCACGAAAGACTTGTGAAAAAGAAAACATACCAAGCTCTGATGATTAGACATGCTTCTGTAGAGATGCATGTGGAGCTTAGCAAGAAAACTCACCGCCAACAAAAAGCTTTGAGGACATGAAACATGCAGCATTGAACATGGCAGAAGCTGAGCCAGTTGAGGCACTGCTCCTCAAAGCACTTTGCCTCATGAGGCTTCTGAACTTGTTGGAAGCCACCATTGAGAAAGACTGAACCTGCACCGCCACATAGAACATCAGCTAGAGAACGAACCAAGCGGACAAACTGGGTAAACACTAGCAATCATTGGCATGTAACCTAAATAAGACGCTGCAAGTACAAACAATAAAACTTTGATATTCTACCGATTTTCTAGAGAAAACACCCTAATAGACACGATTATTTTTAGTGTGATGAGGGAGGCTTGGCAGCGGCGGAGATGGGATCGTCTCCCGAGTCGCTTAGCGTGCGGCGGGGGGGTACCGTTTCGGGAGCCTAGTGCCATCATGTCGAGCAACCAAGAGATCAAAGGCTGGAAATTGAAACCTTCTCTTTTCATGGGAAACATCATTCAGTCTTGGTGCAAGCTCTATACCCTAGCCAAAACAGCTAGAAGATCTTGATAAGAAGTTCAGTGCAGAGTTAACTATTTTGATAGGCTAAGATCATGTGTTCCATATATGCAAACAATTTGTTTGACACAAGAGACCAGCCAAACCCATTGTAGACTTAAAGGAAGTGAGAGTTAAGGAATCAAACCAATTACTCGGAATCCTGATGTGAATCAATCACAAGAATAATATGGCGATATCAAATGAGATTAATTGTCAAAAATAAACTTAGTTTTGGACTACTAATAACATAGATATGGTTCAGTGACATAGGTAACAAAGATGGGTATAACTCAGCTACAACCTACACATTTGATATAGATATACATATGGCTGGTAAATGTCTGATTTTTTTATATTTCAAATAGTTGTTTTTACACCCAACCTGGTCAGAAAATGCATCTGTACTCCTGCCATAGGTTTACACCATCTTAAATTGCATACTGTAACAAAAAAGTAACTATCACCATATACTGATCAAGACCCATAGCAGACTACTTTTTTTAGATCTAAATATCATTCATTTTTTATTTAAAGGTTCTGAAGGATCGAACTGTTTATTCATCTAATGATCTACAGTTGGCTTCATGCGGTGTACTGTTTCTAGGACATGGCAGAGGTCATAGCATGTACTCCCTCCGTTTCAAAATATAAGATGTTTTAGCTTTGTGAAAAGAGAGGGAGTATGTCAAGTGTGATACTGGAACCTTGATATGTGCTCTTTGTAAGCGTGTCATGGTAACACAAGATGAGGTTATAAAAAGAGTCATGTTTACAATGCAAATATCAGCTTGGATCATCTTAGCTTGGATCATCGAAGATGACAACCTGAAAGTGTTTTCTTGACCACGTACTGGACTATACTATTTTTTAATATCTTTTATCATCGGACAACCGGAACTTCTTAATTGGTCTGTGATGAAATTGCTGGAACGAAACTGCTGAGCAAAGCTCATGCTACCGTTCTTTGAACTTGAATCAACTCGATATGGATCCAAGGTTTAGAATGACCGAATTCAACGTGGATTGGCTAAAGACTGGTCAGCAACTAGCCCGTGTTATATTATAGTACATGGCAAGTTTTCACTGTTATGTTGCTGGTTTGAGTTTATGAATCAACCGCTTATGATTTTTTTAGTTTGCTGGTTTGAGTTATGAATCAAATGGCTTGTTTTTTCAGTTTGCAACAAACATATAGAGCTACCATTACTGGCCAAATTAATAGATGGCATAATTTGTTGGAAGCTAAAACAAACATTAATACTTACCCTTCTCTTCCTCTTTTGGTTGCCACTACGACATTCGCAATATTTTGGAAGATCGTCTATGTTCCATATTGCATCAACAACACTTTATCTATACCATCTACAGCACAAAAATTATCACCAACTTGCTCCGAATTTTCATAAATATTAAAAACTGTGGTGGCAAATAAAAGAATTGGGACGTCGCCACGTGTCCTCCTCGGTGTCCATCCTACGGCCGTAAAAAATTGGGACGACGTGAATATCAGTTTGAGCTGAAACAATCTAGCGCTATTATTTAGTCCTGATGAGTTACACAAAAGTAAAAAAAAAAAACTGACATTTTTTTGAGATTTGAAAATGTATACTCAGATCCATTGTTTTGTCATTTTTTAAAGTGTCCCGATGGTTTCTTTGCGTAAGTCAAGAGTGCCCTGATGGTTTCTTTGCTGAGAGGTCTTGAAAAGTAGAGCAAGGTGCTAACCGACACCAAAGAGCTCGTTTTTCACTAGGCGTCATTAGTTCATTACATCATGCGTGAGCAATACACCAACATTTACTGCATGTATTTCAGGTGGTAACATGGATGGGAGGGAAAGAAATCCTATGCGACCAGGTCGTACTGCCCCAGCGGTGGACCAACTCATGCGGGTGACACCTGACAATACAAATCTCAAAGCATTAGGCAACTTATCCCAATTCCTTTTTTTTTTAGGTAAAACTTATCCCAATTCCTAATTCCCACTCAGATTTGTGTCTCCTTAGCAGCGATTTGTGATTAAAAAAGAGCGGTGATTTGTGTCTCCAATCGAAGTGCAATCGGGCCACGGATAATTAGTTCCATTTAACCTTCTTAATTCCCACGGCGAATAATCCATTCTCGAGCCTTCCATCGTCGTTCATCTTCCTGCCTCTTTCAATCTACCTTCTATCCTCGGATGGCGTGATCCACTGGTGTTCTGCGACCGACCGTGTCGAGGAGGGAGACCGTGGAGCGCTGGTGGTTCGCAACGCAGTGACCACGGGAGTTGCGCCGCTAGCACCGACGAGTATGGCCATGGACGCGGGACAACAATGACCGGCGGTGCGTTCGCCTTCCGTTGGCCTGGATGCTTGTGGGAGAGTAGAGCGAGCGCTGCGCCAGCCGATTAGCAGATGAGCGTCCAGCCGCGAGGGCCGCTGGATCCGCGGCAGAGCATTTGAATTTTGACGGCGTGGAGAAGAGGCAGCAGGAAGGAGGATACGACGGTGGAAAAAGAAACAGGATTCACGAATAGTTGAATGATTGCTTTGAGGTTTCTGTTGCCAGGTGT
This sequence comes from Avena sativa, assembly GCA_916181665.1. Lineage (NCBI taxonomy): Eukaryota > Viridiplantae > Streptophyta > Magnoliopsida > Poales > Poaceae > Avena > Avena sativa. Next base: position 493,398,135 of record OV702290.1, on the reverse strand, counting down.
CATCCGTATGAGTTGGTCCACCCCTGAGGGTTGTACGACCTGGTCGCATAGAATTTCTTTCCGGACGGGAGAACTCGTTGAGACGACTGGAAAACGGTCAAGTAGGGTATCGTCAATCACGCAACCACACTTGTCTCAACTACAGATACATAATACGACAGATAGGATCATCGCACGCGCCCTGAATTTTCTTCGCCAAGGAGTTCTTGGACCTGAAGCAAGCAAAGGAGTTAACCTTCAAGTTCCACGGAAGAGGAAGCTTGGACAGTTCCCCAACCTTGGCGCCGGTGGCGCGCCCACGTGGCCGGCGACCTCACGCCGCCAAGGTCAAAGTCTTCCCCGCACGTCTATTGACTCTTCCGGCGTCCGGATGACCGAAGCGTCCTGCTCTGCTGGCTGATGGACACGCCTGCGCTAGCTGCGTGCGACATCCACCTAACGGGTTGATTTTTTCGAAAGGGACCTAACGGGTTGATAGAGGCGCATCATGCCATGTGTCAACTTCAGCTCCAAGGCCAGGCTGATCTTGGAGCTGGAATTGGAAATTTGGAGCCTGTGGTCTGACGAGCTGTTTCGGATATGAAATTGGAAGGTTGGACCCTGTGGTCTGAGATTTTATCCGCGTTTCGTGGTTCACAAGTGCGTACGCAGACTGCGACGGGCCATGCCGGGGTATACTCTAAAACATATGGCCACGGATTCGTCTACCATCGATAGTTGTACGGCGGTAACGTTGGCGACGGCTCGATCGCCCGACTTCGAGTTAGCTTCCAGCGAGAGAATGATTACCGGGTAGCTAAAAACAGCATGATTCACTCGAGCAGTCGAGTTTGATTTTGGTTTCATCATTGTATCCGGACTCAAGTTCACTATGTGACTTTTCTTCCGTGATAAACTGATAATGCACGTCTCACGGAAGATGCAGGTCAGAGCATCTTTACCGGCCCCAAAGCGCGTCGGCAGTGTTTTGGAGGGCTGGCATCCGAACTGCCGATGGTTTGGGGAAGCAGCCCCAAACCGACATCCATAATGATCGTGCTCAGCAATCACGTCCCCGCCTGATTGAAACAAAAGTTCTTAATTTAACTAAATTTCATTTAAATTTAGGTCATTTTATAAAATTTGAATAAAATATAATATAAATCAAACGAAATCTAAACTATTGTGGCGGCTAGCGTCCGCGCCACCACGCCTACTCGTCGTCGTGGTCACCGAGTGTTAAAGTTAGTTAACCTCTCTAGTTAGAATTAACTATCATGATTGTACCTAACATGATTGTACCTGTCCCGCGGGCTCATTACACCATAATCCTTGGGGTCTCTTCGTATTAGAGCCACTACACGATTCCACCCAAACCATTGTTCCGCCGCCACAACAAACCTTGCCCACGGTCACCGATGCTATCCAGGTCTCCTAGACCTCGGGAGCCCTTGTCTCCTTGCCCGCCGCATCCTAGATGCCGATTGGAAGCATCTCCATCCCCTTGGATCACGCTAACTTCATGTTGTAGAAGTCCATCATCTACCCGCACCTCGTTGGCGCAAATCTTCATGGCTACCTTGATGGAACGACGATCGTGCCTCCGGCCACGATCACCCAACGGACTGGCACGAGTGCCGTCACCGTGAGCAACCTAGCCTACCCCGTGTGGTGGGTTCAGGATCAGACCGTCTGCGCTTCTCTCCAACATGACTCCAGATATTGCGAGTCAGATGATCACCACGGTAGAGAAAGTCCAGAAGGTCGTCAACAACATGTTCCGTGCCTAAAGCTAAGTGTGCGGCAAATTTTCAACCACCTTCAACACCTAAAGAAGAACGATGTGTTTGTGATAGAGTACTTCCATAAGAAGAAGACGATGGCTGATACAATGGCAGCGATCGGATCCCCCATCTCCGATGACGAGCTCATCGATTACATCCTCACCGGCATGGGGTCGCGGTTCAAGGAGATCGCTGCGTCAATGACGGGTTTCAACTCCAAGGTCGCGCTGGATAATTTCTACTCCATGCCACTCTCCTATGTGGCGATGCATGCACAGTAGGCTTCCGAAGGTGATGAGTGGTACATGGATAGGGAATGTGGTGATTCTTAACGCCTCGCTTGGCCAACAGAGGCATTCCCAATATCTACCGATCATTTCAAGTGTCATTAATTGTTGATGTCCGTTGGAGAATGGTCAATCATTGTCCGCTGACTGGTTAGGCTTGTCTGGCTGATAGGTGTGGACCACTACTACTTACCCGAGCTGCCGGAGACCAACGTATGTGCTCTATGAACCAATTCAGCCCATGTTATTAGGCGCACGTGATATACAGATCTTGTACAATGTCTGGACAATTTCGAATGAATCAAGAGTTCTGAATATTGGGGAAGAAAGGGTATTTATACCCCCTTCAGAAACCAGCCGTTGGACACTTTGGGGGCCGGATTATCCGGCCTGGGGAAAACACCGCCCCAGACTCGGAATATCCGGCAGATAATCTGCCCCCTATCTGAGCATCATGCCGAGCTTGCCCTTGATCAACTTCTGGGGGCCGGATTATCCAGTTCTATGTGAAGGCCGGATTATCCGGCCGGATTATCCGACCTGGGGAGGAAAAACCGCCCCGGTTCGGATTTTCTGGGAGAAAATCCGACCGGATACCGACCGACGCGCCTTGGCTCCCTTTGCTCAAAAACTGGGGGCCGGATTATCCGGCCCATACGACAGCCGGATTATCCGGCCTGGGGAAGAAAAACCGCCCCAGTTCGGATTTTCTGGGAGAAAATCCGACCGGATACTGAGCGACACGCGTTGGCTCCTTTTGAGCAATGAGGTAGGCCGGATTATCCGGCCCTTGGTGGGGCGGATAATCCGGCCCCCCTCAAAGCTTCCTGCACACTTAGCGCACATGAATAGTCTCCACAGTATTGTTATCTAACACGCAAAACATAGAAAAACATAAAATGTTCTTTCAATCTCCTCCTTTTTGGTGTTAGATGACAATACCAGGATTTGCAGGAGAAAGTCACAAGACAAACAGTAATAACCATGAAAGAGACTCCCCCTTAATGTGTGCATAATAGAATTTTGCATTGGAATACAAATGCACACAAATAGGTGAATCTATTCCATAGACATGTGAGCAACATACACATATCACCGACGTAGAGGGAAGGCATCCTTGACATAAGCCACAATTATTACCGGATAACCAATATGAGCGCCTTTCGTGATAAGAACCTCCAGCAATAGGATATGAATAGATAGCTCCGTACGCATAATCCATGAGATGGAATCCATATGCATAATAATCCAGACAACCACATAGAGTCTCAACCAACCACAAACCACAAATTTAAAGTTCAACGCTAAATGGGCACAAGCAAGAAAACAACGAATAGAAAAATGCAAGTGCTTATGTCCGACCCATGCAAATCCACGGACACCCTAATAGAACTACTTCTCCCCCTTTGGCATCGAGACACCAAAAAGGGAGAAGAGCGATGCTAGCGCCCCATAGGATCACTCGTAGTCCTCGTCCTCGTCCTCTTCCTCGTCTTCATTCTCATCCTCGTCCTCATCTTCAAGCTCCTCAGTGTCACCATTCTCATCCTCATCATCAGCAGCAGGCGTAGAGGGGAACAAGTGACGCTCCAGCTCACCATAGTTCAACCCGGAGGAAGAGTTCCACCGAGCATACGGAGTGGGAGGTGTAGGAGCCGGAGGATCACCCGAAGCACCGGACACATGGTGGAGAATGAGCTGCTGGGAGTGAGCCAACTCATGGTGCTGCTTGTATGCCTCGTACTGACCCTTGCGCGTGTCCACCCCCATGCACAGAATGTTACGCTGGAACCAGTTCAGCTGCTTGATCTCACGGGCAACGGGAGGCACTGGGGGCCTGCGAACATCCACTGGAGGCCTGCGAGCATCCCTCATGAGGCCCTCAGGAGCAGAGGAGGGGTGAGAGGTCTTCCGAACCTTGTTGTAGATCTTCTTGGCCTTATGCACTGAGTCAATGTGGAACTCCTCAGCAGGAAGCATGTGCCTGATGAGCAACATAATGTAGGGTGCATAGGGAATGAACAGACGGTTGAACATAGCATTAGTCAACTCATGGTAAATGAAGTCCATGACATCCATCATGTACTGCACCGACTCGTTCTCGCAAGAGGCAACCTCATGAGAAAATTGAATTAGCTGAACAAGGCGACCACAAATGCTATCATTGTTGCCCCCACTCGGAGTAATGGAGTCACGGAAGAGACCCACTAAGACAGCATAGATGGGAGCAAGGCCAGCTAGAGTGCCCACAATGCCATTGTCCACAGTGCAAGGAGAGAGAGCTGCATCTTTGTTGGGCTTCAGCTGGGTGATGATGCGGTGGCCACTGGCTCTATCTCTGATGCGGAAAGAGTATCCAAGAACCTCAACAAACACGTGAAAATCAGCAGTCATAGGCCTATCATGAGTCATCCACTTCATAGTGCGACGCTCATCCCCACAAATAACCAAAGTGGAGAAGAACTGCTTCACCACCTCAGAGTCAAAGGAGCACTAGAGAGACATGAGATGGTGCAGCCCCATCCTCTCAGCCACAAACATCGCATCCACAAGATGATCCTTCTCCAAAGCATCAGCAAGTACCAGTGGGTGCATAGGCCTAATGTTCAGCCTGGCATACACATCTTCATAGATTCCCTTCTGTTTTGCACACCAAAAATGAGTATCCCCCAGCTCATCATCACGAGGCAGCTCAGCAAACAAGTCACGGTGACGGATGGAGGAATAGGTGACCGCATCCAAAGTCCTGTAGTTGATCTTGGGCTCCTTGCCCTTCCTCTTGGACACCCCCTTCCTAGTCCTCTTAGCTTGTTCAGCCATGCGCTTCTCCTCGTTCTTTCTCCTCCTCAACTCAACTTCGTCCACCAAGTTACCTTGTCCGTCGTCCCGAAAGTATTTGGCGCGGGGGCGGCGCTTGTAGGTCTTGGGAACACTGGAACCACCTGTGAGGAGAATAAGGGCAATAGCAAGGGGATAAGCATACACACAAGTCCAGGAGAGAGCATGGAAAAATAGTCAAAAAGTTCATAGGAAAAATCTACCCAATGCATACTCCATAGAGAAACTGAACCAGAATCGAATCTGTCAGGCCGGATTATACGGCCTGGCCAGGGGCGGATAATCCAGCCCTGGCAGAAAATTTCGATTTCACCTAGATTGAATGCAAAAAAAGTAGATCGGGCCTAAAAACTGCAAGACTACGATTTCTATGCGAAAACACATCCTTCTAGATAATGTTCCACCCAACAAGTAACACATCTAGCCAAAGATGGGGAGAGAGGGAGTTACCCTCACTCATTGGAGGAAGAACGCGGAGGAGAAGGTACCCGGAGGCATGGAGAAGAAGATCCGGGGAGGCCCGGAAAATCCGGTGGCCGGAGAGGCTCCAGGGAGGGTGGGGGACTACAGGCGGCGGCTGAGGAGGAGGAGAGGGTTGGGGAGAAGTGTTGCTCATTATGAGCCCTTCCCCCCGATCCCTTCCCTTTAAGACAAAATCCGCCAGGGCCGGATTATCCGGCCTCAAATCTGGAATTCTGTTGTACACAGAACCAGGCCCGCGTGTCCCCAAACAACACCCCCACAAGGTGTACAAGGGACTTGTGTGCTAGAATAGATGGCTTAGGGGTAGGGAAAGGCTTAGGATTAAGAGAGCCAAACTGAGATGGTAATATACACTCAAAATTGCAAAATCCAAATCAAATACAAGCCAAGATTGAGTGTGATTCCCATAAGAACATGAGATAGCAAAGAACATCCAAAAAGAGCCAATTCTCCTCAAGGGAGAGGGCGGTGGCCGAGGCCACCTTGTTGGAGTGTATGGTGTGACACCACGAAGATATATCTTGGGTTCACGACCAATACTCATCAAGAAGCTCACATATCACATAATGATATTAAGAGAAATGATTTATCTTGCTTTTGGCATTATGGGGGGAGGGTTAGCCCAATGAGTTAGGACCACACTCCCCGTATATCCATGCCCACACCTAGACCAAAGAAGGATTGAGATGAACGAGTGAGTGCATGGGTAATCAAGACAAGCTCCTGGAATCAATGATATTTAGCTCATTCCTCAAGTAGCGGAATCTTGCTTCATCAAGTGGCTTTGTAAAGATATCTGCAAGTTGGTTCTTCGTACTCACAAAAGATAGATCAATATCTCCACAAGCAACATGGTCTCGAATAAAATGATTCCGAATCTCAATATGCTTCGTCCTTGTGTGCTGAACAAGATTGTACGCAATTTTGATTACACTTTCATTATCACATAAAAGAGGCACTTTGTCACAATTGACACGGTATTCCTTTAAAGTTTGCCTCATCCATAATAGTTGAGTGCAAGCGCTGGCAGCAGCAACATATTCAGCTTCGGCGGTGGAGAGAGATATACAATTCTGCTTTTTAGAGGACCAACATACAAGAGATCTTCCCAAGAATTGACAAGCTCCAGAAGTGGATTTCCGATCATCCTTATCACCAGCCCAATCTGAGTCAGTATAACCACATAGAGAGAAATTGGAGCCCTTGGGATACCAGAGACCAAAGTTAGGGGAATGAACCAAATATCGAAAGATCCTCTTGACCGCCACTAAGTGGCTTTCTTTAGGAGCTGCTTGATACCTTGCACACACTCCCACACTCAACACGATATCGGGTCTAGATGCGCAGAGGTAAAGAAGAGAGTCGATCATGGACCGGTATACCTTTTGGTCCACATCTTTACCATGTGGGTTAAGTTGAAGATGACATTTTGTTTGCATCGGAGTGGCGACCCCATTTAGATCCGTCATCTTGAATCTCTTGAGCATGTCTTGGATGTAATTTGCTTGATTAATAAAAGTTACTTCTCTAAGTTGCTTGATCTCGAATCCAAGAAAGAACCGTAATTCCCCCATCATAGACATCTCAAACCTGTCAGTCATAAGTTTTGAAAATTCATCATTAAAAGCTTTATTAGTAGAACCAAAAATGATATCGTCTACATATAGTTGGCATACGAAGAGCTCCCCCTTAACCTTCTTAGTAAAAAGAGTGGGATCGATTTGCCCAACTTCGAAGCCACGATCTAACAAAAGCTCTTTAAGGTGCTCATACCACGCACGTGGGGCTTGTTTAAGGCCATAGAGTGCCTTATCGAGTTTGTAAACATGGTTCGGAAAGTTAGGATCCTCAAAACCCGGGGGTTGCTTTACATATACCAACTCATGTAGAGGACCGCTAAGGAAGGCACTCTTGACATCCATTTGCTGCAACTTAAAATTGTTATGGGCAGCATAAGCAAGAAGGATACGGATGGACTCAAGGCGAGCCACTAGAGCATAGGTCTCGCCAAAGTCAATGCCCTCAACTTGGGAGTAACCTTGTGCCACAAGTCTTGCCTTGTTCCTCACAACAATGCCATTCTCGTCTTGCTTGTTTTTGAAAATCCACTTGGTGTTGATAACATTGTGGCACTCTTTGGGTTTCTCCACGAGTTTCCAGACTTTGTTGCGCTCAAAATTATTTAATTCTTTGTGCATAGAAACAACCCAGTCTGGGTCTTCAAGTGCTTCAAAGACCTTCTTAGGTTCCACCATAGAGATATGAGCTTGATGCTCACCAAAACTGGCCAATTCTCTTCTTGTAGAAACCCTTCATTGAAGATCACCAACAACCTTGTCGAGAGTGTGACCCCTCAACTCAAGTTTTTGATCAGCTTGAGCCTTGCGACGAAGTTCAGTAAGTTTGTTGTCTCTTGGAGGAGTAGGTTCATCACTTGAATCTTCACTAGAAGCATTTACTCGACCTTGATCAGGAACTGGAATATCAGCAGCAGGTGGTGGTGACGCGTGCCCTTGAGGTGAGTCAGTAGCCGTAACAGGAGGCTGCTGAACTGGAGAGTCAGGGCCGGATAATCCGGCCGATGGAGAGGTCGGATAATCCGGCCGATGGAGAGGCCAGATAATCCGGCCTGGGAATATTTGTAGCAGTATCATCAGGAAACCTGGGGCTTGCTTGAACTGGCGAGGGGCCGGATAATCCGGGGCTTGCCGGAAAATCCGTCCTGGAGCTTGCGTTGATATCTTCACCACCAGGAGCAAAATGGTGAGCTGGAGCGGGGTGGCCGGATAATCCGGTGTCAACTGGAAAATCTGGCCTGGAGTTTTCTGGAACATCTTGACCTTTAGCAGTTGATGGAGATGGTGTAGAAGTTGCCCCCGTGGTTGGAACATGTTGAGTATGTGTAGATGAGGGCTCTATATGAATAGAGCATTGTCCTTCCTGGTCCGCCACAAGGGGTTCCTCAATGGGGCAGAAAAATCCCACGCCCATTCTTCTTATGGCATCTTGGGGTATTTCAACATCTGCATCACAAACACCAACTTGCTCCTCACGGGAACCGTCATTATCCTCGAACACCAGACTACAAGATTCTACAATAGTTCCAGAGAGCTTATTGTAGACTCTATAAGTGTGGGATTCGGCACGATAACCAACAAAAATACCTTCTAAAGCCTTAGATTCAAACTTAGATAAATGAACTCCTTTAATAAGAAAGAAACACTTACACCCGATTACCCGAAAGTATGAGATGTTTGGCTTGTTACCGGTAAGTATTTCATACGGAGTCTTGTCCAAGATCTTACGGAGGTATAATCGGTTGGATGAATGACAAGCAATAGAGATTGCTTCAGCCCAGAAGTTATATGGAGATTTACATTCGGCTAACATTGATCTTGCCATATCCATTAGAGTTCGATTCTTCCTCTCGGCTACACCATTTTGTTGAGGGGTGTACGCAGTGGAATATTGATGTCTTATCCCCTCTTCACTTAGGAACTCATTTAAGGTGTAGTTCTTGAACTTAGAGCCATTATCACTTCTTATAGCCAGAATGGGGACGTTGTGTTGACGTTGAACCTCGTTGGCGAAGTTGATGACAGTTTGTTGAGTTTCGCTCTTCAACTTGAAGAAATAAACCCAAGTGTATCTTGAGTAATCATCAACAATCACTAGACAATACTTCTTCCCACCGAGGCTTGCATGAGATGGAGGTCCGAAGAGGTCCACATGAAGGAGCTCCAAAATCCTTTTTGAAGAGATAATAGTTTTCCTTCATGAGGTGAGTCATGCATTTTCCCTTCAACACACGCCCTGCAAACACGATCTTTGGCAAAGGAGACATTTCCTTTTAGTCCAAGAATGTGGCCACCCTTGTGGAGACTTTGCAAAGTTCTCATATTGACGTGGGCTAGTCGGCGATGCCATAGCTAACCCGCGTCAGCCTTTCTGAAAAGACACATCGGGCCTGTAGTGGTTTTCCCCGAAAAGTCCACCACGTACAGGTCGTTTTCGACATATCCCACGAAAGCGACTTTTAGAGACCCAATACCTCAGATTTTGACTTGTCACCATAGGAGACGGTTATGTGATCAAGGTTTGGCCGCATCTCCGTGATGATCTCCTTGCTTCCGGTCATATGACTCGTGCAACCGCTATCGAGTACCCATTTAGAACCACCGGAAGCATAGCCCTGCAAGAAAATTACTTCTTGGTTTTAGGTACCCATTTTTCAATGGGTCCTCTCATGTTAGTAACAAGGGTCTTGGGAACCCAAATAGACCAAGGAATGTAACAGTCATAAGGCCCTACATAACTAGCATAAACATCACCATAATAATCGCAATATAGTTCAAAGTTAGGATTGTTGATCCCTGCAGAACCATCACAATTAGTCTTATCATTGGTAGTGTTGCTAGTCTTTGTTTGAGCAGTCTTGCTCTTCTTCTTCTTGTTGTTGTTTTTCTTGCTCTTTGTCTTGGGTACGTAACCAAGACCTTCTTTACTATTGTTTGTCCTTTGCCTGCTTAGTATCTCATCAATAACCCCTTTACCTTTGTGTTGAGAACTTCTTGCAAGGTCTTCTTTTCCAGAGGATGAAGTGGAGGTACTTGGCACATCATACCATTTCAATTGAGTTTGGAGCTGGTCATGAGACTCATTTAAAGTAGAATTATCACTCTTCAATGCCCTGTGAGCACTTTCAAGATTATCAAACTTCTCCAAAAGTCTAGCATGAACAGCCCCAAAGTCAATCTTTTCTTTCTTTAGTTTCTTTACCTTGGCAAGAGCATGTCACGTTCTTTAATGAGCTGAGCTACAGCTTCTTCTTGTGACTCCTCAAAGGATTCGAGTCTCTCTTCCAAAGATACTCGAGCTTCCTCTTCCTCTTCCAAGGCATTCTTCAAAGAAGCTATCTCCAAGGCATCTTCTCTTTCAATTCTGCCCTTTTCTTCAAGAAGATCTTCGGCTTGAGCAAGTTGACTCATAAGAGCATCAAAATGGAGTTTGTGCTCACCTTGTAGGTTAGTGAAAAAAGTATCCAATGCAATAACTTCTTCTTTCATTTTAAGACTATCATGATCATCCATATCCAAAATTATGTTAGTCTTAGGAAATGAAGAGCTAGAAGTTGATACCTCAGACCCTCTTGCCATTAGGCAAGTGGCATTGTTGTTGATGACGTTCTTGTTTGGCGAGTCGAAGAGAGATAAGGGAGTCGATGTGGTGGCTATAGCAACCACCTCGCGGGAACTATCATCATCCTCTTCATCTTCACTTGCGGAGGAGTATTCCTCTTGAGCTACCAAGACAATCTTGGGTTGCTTCTTGAAAGGGCCATTCTTCTTAATAAATGGCTTCTTCTTAGGTGCTTTAGATTTCTCTTTAAGAATGAGCCTGCCACCATTGTCTTCTCTATTTTGATATGGACACTCGGCTACAAAGTGCATTCTATCTCCATAGTTGAAGCAAGTTCTCAATCTTGGGCCACTTTCTCTTCTTCCATTTGACCCGTTCTAGCGCTCAAGTTCAGATTTGGCTTTGGTAGGGTCCTTCCAAAAGTTCCTTGCATAAAATGCCATGTACTCACCATGAGCATGTTTGACATCATCGGGGTAGTCCATGGATACCCCCTCAAAAGCTCCTTCATCTTCCTCTTGCTCAACAACATTGGCTTTGAGAGCCACATTGACATCCTTTTGCATTCCAATGGGCCGAGCACGGGCATCTTCAGCATTCTTTGCTGCCACTTTGAATGACGCCATTTATTGCATGACTCCGTTGGATGTCATTTGATGATATTTATGTCTACCTTGCAGGCTCTTCAAGTCCGTTGGATCGAAAGGCATTAAGGCACTCACATATTTCCTTTTTATCCATGCATCATCAATGTGAGTGGCCACATGCTTTCGAAATGTTGTTGTGATGCCCTTGAGTCTTCTATACATGTCCTCATAGTTTTCACCATCCAACATGTAGAATCCCTCAGCTTCATTACTAAGGGCAGCATACCTGTTTCTTCTCATGCTTTCATTTCCAACAAAGAGATCCGTAAGAGCATCCCAAGCGTCTTTAGCTGTGTTGAGATGTTCAATGTGTGGCATGTCCTTGGGACCCACACCCAATTGTATCATGTGGCGAGCGGTGGCATTCAACTAGCTGTCCACAACTTCTCTTCTCGTTAGGTTGGTTTGATCTCCAATATGAAGACCCTCTTCAATAATCCTCCACAATTCAATAGAGGGGCTGCAAACATGAGATTTCATTAGGAATTGCCATTGATTAAAGGAGGATGCAGTGAGCTTGGGTGGATCACCCCTATTATTTATATGAGGATGAGGGATAGGTGGGTCAGGGGAATATACGTGGCGAACCTCACTATATTCCTCCTTACCACTTCCCTTCTTGGAGGTGGAACCATTAAGTTTTTCACCTTCCACATCATCATCCTTGGATCCGGTGTTACCCTTTTCCTTAGATGATGGTGTGGCAGCCTCAAAGGAGGATGGAGATGGGGCTATGGATGATGTAAGGCGAGCAATCATTTGATTCATCTCCTCCATCTTGGCCTCAAAGGATTTCAACAAGGTTGTTTCCAACGACTTGAGATCATCCATTGTGACCTTATCCACAACCTCATTTCCATCATCCTTGGTACCCATACTACTCTTAGGTGGTTAAGCCTGAATTAAGAGTCGGGGCTCTGATACCAATTGAAATGGATCGTATGGGCACCTAGAGGGGGGGTGAATAGGTGCTACACCAAATTTTAATACTTTTTCAACTTTAGGCTTAGCACAACGGGTAAATTCTCTAGATAAACTATTAGGTGGAATTTCCCTATATGCAAACCTATCTACTAGCGAGTAAAGAGCGAGTGGAAGAGGAACGGGTAAACCGAAGTGAAGCACGCAGAGACACAGGATTTGTTTGACCGCAGTTCCTTCCTTGTTAAGGGAAGTACGTCTGCGTTGGAGGGGTGGGCGGTACTAAGACCACCACGCTACAATAGGCCTCACCCTGTTCTCCGATGGATCTCGCCACCAAAGGCCTGATCCACCTTTCCACTATAGGTACCCTTCGAGGCGGGCACCGGCGCCTTTACACAACTAGCGGGGCAACAACTCCACAACAACTTGGAGGCTCCCGAAATGACAACAAGCTGCCACAATAACAAAGTTATCAAATACAATGAACAAGATATAAGTATTGACAAGAATACTAGATCAGGGATTTCTCCAAATGAATGGAGAGGAGTTGAAGCGCTTGATTTGTGATGATGATGATGAACTTCTCCTCCTTCAATTCCCCCAAAGATCAAGACTTTCGGGTGGTTGAAGTGGGAGATCAAGAATGAGAGCTCTTGCACAATGTCTGGACAATTTTGAATGAATCAAGAGTTCTGAACGTTGGGGAAGAAAGGGTATTTATACCCCCTTCAGAAACCAGCCGTTGGACACTTTGGGGGCTGGATTATCCGGCCCAAGTGAGGGCCGGATTATCCGGCCTGGGGAAAACACTGCCCCAGACTCAGAATATCCGGCAGATAATCCGCCCCCTATCTAAGCATCGCGCCGAGCTTGCCCTTGATCAACTTCTGGGGGCCGGATTATCCGGTCCTATGTGAAGGCCGGATTACCCGGCCTGGGGAGGAAAAACCGCCCAGTTCAGATTTTCCAGGAGAAAATCCGACCGGATACCGAGCGACGTGCCTTGGCTCCCTTTGCTCAAAAACTGGGGGCCGGATTATACGACCCATGCGATAGCCGGATTATCCGGCCTGGGGAAGAAAAACCGCCCCAGTTCGGATTTTCTGGGAGAAAATCCGACCGGATACTGAGCGACGCGCCTTGGCTCCCTTTGAGCAATGAGGTAGGCCAGATTATCCGGCCCTTGGTGGGGCGGATAATCCGGGCCCCCACAAAGCTTCCTGCACACTTAGCGCACATGAATAGTCTCCACAGTATTGTTATCTAACACGCAAAACATAGGAAAACATGAAATGTTCTTTCAACCTCGCTTACACTAATGTTGCTAATGAGAATTGTGTGAAGTTTTGTCTGAAAGAAATTTCCAGGTTATAGGAGAGAATGGTGTTAAGATGGTGAATGGTTAAATGACTCAAACAATATGTGTATAAAGATGAAGATATTGATGTTATTCAAGCGGTGACTCTGGAAGAATCTATTAAATGCCAAGTTCTGAGACCTGTAGAGTCCGTTTTCGAATAGGTAACAGTTCTGGTAAGAAAAGGTCCACGAAAAATCTGTCAAGTTATATTTTTGCAGTTTTTATCTAATAAGGAAGGCAACAAAGCGAAAGAGGGACGGAAACGGAGCCAGGGTGGCTCACACCACCCCGTGGCGCGGCCCCTGGTCGCGCCACCAGGTGGTGTGGCCTCCCTAGAGTCCGTCTCCGACCCGTTTTCTCCCAGTACCTTCCTTATGTTGTAAAAATTTGTAATATATAATCCCTCGGATCCCCCGAGGTTCATATATCGTGTTCTCATCGTGTTTTCGTTTTGATCTGTCTCTGACAGGTAGAATCTCAGTTTTGGAGCCACAATGTCCTCCTCTGGATCAGCCGAGGAAGATTCCTCCGCGGATGTCATCAACCCTTACATGCGTGAGTTGAAGATTCATCCCAAGGAATTGTATCTCGAAGATGGGAAGGTACAGATAAAAAAGGTTCAGGGCCCTAAAGGTGAAGTCAGTCTGGAGGACAGGATGAAATCACTACAGCAAGAAGTCTTTAGGAACAAGAAGATGGCGGGACGTGAAGTGGATATTATCCATAAGATTAGTTCAGAACTCATCGCCGAGCACCAGAAGGAAACTGCTGATCTTAAGGATGAAATTCTGTCACTCCACCGAACAACCAACCAACTACAAGCACAACTCTACAACATGAAAAATCAAAACTGTGAGTATGAGGTTAGGTCTAAACGCATAAGTGTTACTGCTAGTTTCAGGATATTGGAGACCAGGATGTCTTTTGTTGCTGGGGAGCCCTTACCTTGGAAGTCGGACGATGATGAGAGAACACCACCACCAACGAAGGAGTAATTCGTCATTAGGTTTTGGCATGCCCTTGGTTTGTTCCAATCTTGGGGGAGTGTCGCGGTATCACATCACTATCTTTTATCTTTTTACCTTTTTAGTAGAGTCATATCATGAATAGAGAAGTTATCATGTAGGATGGTTTGCATTATGGAAGTGTCCCCCCTCTCGTTAGATATCTATGTATCCCTTGGTGTGAGTTGCCGTTATGGAATATTAATGAGAACTTTTATCATTTACTTTTTGCACATCTTATATTAGTTTTCAATTTCTATTATATGATTGATCTTGTTATTAGTATTGGTATAACTTTGGGATCATTGAGTTAATTTAGTTAGTTTTGGCAAACCTAGCTCGGTCAGTAGCAACACTATTATGAGAATTGAATGAAAAAGATAAAAGTACTCTTAGGAAATATAATCTCATCATCTTTCTTGATTTGCTCATAAGCTTAGTATTCTCTGGTTAAGATCTTTTGTGCTTCCAAGGAAGATTGCATGTTTGTTTTTATTGCTTGTATGTTTGTTTGTTTCCTTCAACTCTTATGCTTGCTACCTAGCCTTGCTAGCCTAAAACCTGTACTGAGAGGGAATGCTTCTCGTGCATCCAATCCTTTAACCAAAACCTATGCCATTTGTGTCCACCATACCTACCTATTAGCACTATTGCTATTCCAAGTAAATTCATGTTTTTATTTACCTTCCGAATTAAACTTGTTATGTGAAAAATAGTGATTAAAGTTCTCACGAACTTGATGGCACGCTTTACTTTCCTTGCACCTAATAAACTTGAACCATTGTGTCATCTAAGTTGTATATGCTTGCACTTATATGTTGGGAATTAGCAGAACCATGCTGTCATGGGGAACGCTTTCAACATTGCACTTGTACATTGTACCCAGTTGATATCATGCTCTTTTTTTTTATGGATGTCGTCGGTGTGAAATGAAATGGGAGCTTGTAAGTCCATGGAGTTATGTATGTGTGTTAGAGAAACGCCTGGGCGGTTGGTCTAATCCATGCCCTAATCATGGTGGAAACCTGTAGTAACCATAACGAGCAATCTATGAAGCATTCTTCTTATAAAAAAGAGAGATAAAGATTGAGAAAAAAGATGAGAAAAGAGGAAAGAGAGAAAAAAGCACCATTTTCCCATGGTAAATAAGAAGATGCTGAGATGCTTATTGTCTGCTTGCCTTGTCATTTTGATATGTGGATTCTTCCGTATCATCGGGCAAGCGGTACCCCGTTGGCGGTTCTCTATGATAGACATGTACTTACTATGACAAGAACTTACCGGTAACTAAACTTGAGTAGTGATCTCTACGCACTTCTATTCTTGTAGACAGTTGTTGGGCCTCCAAGTGCAGAGGTTTGTAGAACAGCAACAAGTTTTCCCTTAAGTGGATCACCCAAGGTTTATCGAACTCAGGAAGGAAGTGGTCAAAGGTATCCCCTCTCAAGCAACCCTGCAATCAAGATACAAGAAGTCTCTTGTGTCCCCAACACACCCAATACACTTGTCAGGTGTATAGGTGCACTAGTTCGGCGAAGAGATAGTGAAATACAAGTGGTATAGATAATTATAAGTGGTAACTGTGATAGAAAATAGCTTGCTGGCATGTGATTGACGTGGGAAAAGACTAAAGGCAAACTGAAATAAAGAAGGAAGCAAGCAAACATGTAACAGATCTAATTGCAAACGGTGTATCAATGCTTAGAAATAAGGCCTAGGGATCATACTTTCACTAGTGAACACTCTCATAAAATATCTTCTCTTTATGATACTACTCTTAACTACTCTCCGGTTGGACACTCTAATCCATTGTAGGGCTATAGCAGCACACCTCAAAGTAAGCCTTTCCCATCTAGATAACCCCACATTGTCACCTTGAGTACTAGATGGTTCCAACAAACACCACAATTTCATAAAGACATCCAACTCCAAATATAACTCATAACAAGTATTTGTAATCTCTAGCCTAAGTGCCACCATGGTGTGCACGCTGTCACTTTCACACACATGGGGAGAGCAGAGATCTATTAAAGCACTTGAGTAGCAAGGTAGATCTATAGATTACAAGCTCATGATCTCAATAAGATCATGCATAGAGAGATATGAACACATAGCTACTGGTAGAACCCTTAGCCTCGAGAGAGAACTACTCCCTCCTCATCATGGGAATCAGCAGTGGTGATGGAGATGGTGGTGGAGATCGATGGAGATGGCTTCGGGGGCACTTCCCTGTCCCGGCAGGGTGTCGGAACAGAGACTTTCTGTCCCCCGAATCTCCCCTTCGGTGGTGGCAGCGCTGCGGAACTTTTCGTGGCTGGAGGCTTGACGATTTAGGGTTTATGCATCGGGAGGCTCTTATAGGCGAGAGGAGAGACCGAGGGGGTGCCGGAGGGGCCCACACCACCCCCTGATGCGGCCTGGCCTGGCCCGCGCCACCAGGTGGTGTGGCCACCCTCTGGCCCTTCTCTGTCTCGTATTCTGGCTCTAAGTGTCCCCCGGTAAAATAATAACTTTGGCTTTTGTCCCGTCCAATTCCGAGAATATTCATTTTCTGACTTCCTGGAACCAAAAACAGTAGAAAATAGGCAGCTGGCACTATGTCTCTTGTTAATAGGTTAGTCCAAGAAATCATATGAAAAGTACTCCAAAGTGTGGACAAAACATAAGAAAGTAGATAAAACCAAGCATGGAACATCAAAAATTATGGATACGTTAGCAACGTATCAAGTAGCATGAGGAGCGGCCCTCGTATTCAAGGGACATGAGATTGCCAACTTGTACTTCGTCAAGCATATACTCCATAGTTTGCTCACTTTAACCTTAACCACCTAAAGATGCTTATGATAGGGGCAATGAGAGCTGAAAGCTAATAGGTACCATAATTTTTGGAAGCTCTTTATGAAACTTGAAATCCCTGCTTCCCTCTGTGAAGGGCCTATCTTTTACTTTCTAGTTGAGTCAGTAAACCTATTCCTTTTTATATCATCAAGTATTTTGAGTTGTTGTGTTTCATTCATTCATATGATGATTTATTCAATCATGTTTCTTATGTCCTTTGTTTTGCACATTGCTCTTATCTTAGTGAATACTACTTTGAAAGCTATCATTGAAAACCCCTTTATGATTGAACTCCTGCACACTTGTTAACTATTTTTTTGACCAAGAGCAAAGTTTGCCATTACCAATTATGATTTACTTTATATATCTTTATTGTGTTTCCTTTACATATTACAAGTTAAGTTATATAATAGTGAGTTGTCTTCTATTATGATTTGTGTATTGATGAATGTGATGCTTCTTGTCCGTATTCTTTTATCGACTCTTCACTCCATAAACCTGAGGTCATGTTTATTGAGCTCAGTTTTTGCTTGGGGACAAGCGAAGTCTAAGCTTGAGGGAGTTGATACGTCCATTTTGCATCACTATTCTATATCATAATTTACTATTGTTCATTGATATATTTCATATTAAGAGATGATACTTATGTTATTTCATCTGTTTTTGCAAGGTTGATGACTTTTGGATCATGGACCGTTGAAGTCAGGATTCTGATGGAAAGGGCGCTGTTTGGAGGCGAAATTCATGAAGATCAGAAAATTCCAGAAAATACATGGAAAATTCTATTTTTCTAGAAAACGAAGGATGCCAGAAGGGGGAGCGGAGCTGGGCCATAGGGGGCCCACACCACCCCCTGGCGCGGGCTACCCTAGGTCGCGCCACTAGGTGGTGTGGCCACCCTGGCCCACTCCTAGCTCTCCCCTTTGGCGTATATTATCCCCACGAAACCCTAAGCCTAGGGGGCGACCACAGAAAGATTCCGCCGCCTCTACGGGGCGGAAAACTAGAGAGAGAAAGAGCTCTCCGGCAGGCAGAAATCTGCCAGGGAAATTCCTTCCCGGAGAGGGGAGATCGTCGCCATCAACACCACCATCAAGCTGGACTTCTGCAGGATCATCATCATCATCTCCACCAGCACCATCATCACCACTCCATACGGCTGTAACAATTGGGTTGAATCTTGCATAGTTCTTAGGGGAAACTTTCCCGGTGTTGATTACTTGTTATAGTAGATGCTTTTGAGTGGAACCATCGAATTGTAATTTATGTTCAAATTGTTACCTATCATTATTTCATCTCTGATCTTGATCCATATGATGTCTTGTGAGTAGTTCGTTTAGTTCTTGAGGACATGGGAGAAGTCATGTTGTTAGTAGTGGAATTTGTTGGAAATATGCCCTAGAGACAAATAGTAGTAAGGACTATTATCATATTTCATATATTTTATGATTAAGTTTTGTATCATGCTATAACTGTATTGAGTGGAAACATCAATACATGTGTGATATACAAACAACCAGGGGTTCCCAGTGAAACTCTAGTCATTGGTTCATTGGTCAACAGATGATCATGTTTCCTGATCATGTGGCATTTATGCCAGTTGAAAATGGAGTCATCTCATTCCGAGAATGAGATGATGAACCAATACTCAACCTAAACATCGTGACCCGATCATGTCACGAAGTTCAAGTTACGATGATTAGAAATGGATCCTCGTAGACTATCCCTTAGACTGTGAGGCTATATCAATCACTGCCTCCCGAGAGTGCTTAGATAGCATCAAGCGCCACTTGGTAATACAGTGACAATAAAGGTGTGTTTAGGTATTTGGAGGAACCGTAGAGGAAATATATGTCAAAAGAGGGATTTGTCCATCCGCGCGAGGGAAAGATACTAAAGGGCCCACTCGGAGAAGATATATGCAATAGCTGCGCAATGTGTGATTTGATCACGTGGATATCACTTGTCAGAACAAGTCAAGTAGCATTGTTCGGTAATGATATTGAACAGGACATGGTGATGTAATTGATCAAATCTCGGGCAATGCAAGCATCGAGAGACAAAGGGAATAAGACATGATTGTCCCTGCTCAAACGACAAAAGATCTTCGTGGAACGCACAAGGGTCACATGGCCATCTAGGTCCCTCTGTCGATCATTGGTGCGGGAGTGTCCCGACCATGTCTGGAGTGTTCCTGAACCGTGGGGTATCATGCTTAAGGGCTTGATGATGCTTAGAGAGTGTTTATAGGATCGGTAGAATCACCAAAGAATAGTAGAGAGAAAACCGGAAGGGTTTCGGTAAGTTCGGAGGATGTCCGGAGTGGAGGTGGAAGTGTTCCATAGACACGGAGGTTGAATAATATGTGAATGAATGTTAAATATTGATTTAATCATTTATTCATAATTATTTAATAAAGAGAAAAATCAATTTAAATGGTCAAAGGCTTAATGGGCCAATTCCCGGAGGAAGAGGGCCCATTAGGGAAAGGAGAGAGGGAAAGGGGGCCAAGGGGGTGGCCGGCGCCCTAGTGGGCTAGCCCCCCCCCCCCCCCCCCCCCCGTGCGCGTGGCCCATGGGGGTGGCCGGCGGTGCCACCCGTCCCCCTCCTCTCCTTTAGTCCCACCCCGGGACTTTGAGGGAGGTAGTACCTCCCCTCCCCCTATATATAGTGGGGGTATTTGGCCAAATAAAATACACCAATAATCAATAAAGGTCTTATCACTTTTGGGAGGACCTCTAATTGATATTTTCTCTCTCCCCCTCTCTCTCTCGTGACCGTGGTACCAAGTCTGGACTGCGCGAACGAGAGACATCTTCACCGCGGAGCGCCGTCGCACTGCGGGATTCAGATCCGGGAGCTCTAATTCCATAACTGCTGCTGGATCAGGGAAGCGGGAGTCATCGTCAGGCACCGGACATGTGTAACTCCCCGCGAGGTGTCGCACTTGAGGCACTCAAGTCGTTGGAGCCAAGGGAGCGCAAGGACTTCATCACGACCTTGAGGTCGGCTTCGGCTCGTCTACATCAACCACGCTCTCCTGAGCATTGACAACGCTTTTCGGTCTTCAAGGGTAAGTTCGCGAAAAGCCCCTGCCATTACTGTATTACTAATAGATAGGTCCTGGCAGCTTCAGGGGTTCAGGGGCGTAGGGTAAAATTTTATTGTTTTCATACGCGGAACCCCTACAGTGGTATCAGAGCCAGATCTATGCGTAGTAATGCTAGTACGGTAGAACACACGGGATGTAGCGTGCGGGCGTTGATCTTTTAGTTGTTACCCTCCCACGTGTACTTGTGTATACCGTAGTAATGCTTGATGAAGCTACCCCTAACCGACTTTACGTGTTCATTCACGAGACTGGTCCACGCTTGACATACGGCTTGTACCGTATAAAGTGTCTTAGGGGGTGTCTATCTCTCTCGCATTAGTTGGTATACCATTTGCAACGGAGGGCCCCGAAAGGGGTGTAGTAGAGATAACTACTTGATCAACGTTGTGCTGAAAGTTCGTAGGTAAGAACGGTTCTTGTGCGAAAGCCCATTCAGCCACGTAAAACATGCAAAGATAAAGTAGAGGCATCTAACTTTGTTTTGCAGGGGGCATTGCCTTGTGATATGGTTGTGGCAAAGGTAAAGTGATTACCTTTTGTTACGTAGTAGTAGATAGTCACGGAGGTGACGGACTACCACGCCAGAATGACACCAGTACCCTGGTGTCTACGGTGCCGGAACCCTGGCACCGGAATCCGGTGACGACGGATGGAGATCACGACGTGAAGGACCATATCACATCGCATTTACATTCAAAGTTATTGTTTGTATATATTATTGTGTGCTAGTATTAGATACTCGATGGTAGCCTAATAAGATGATCCCTGTTAAAATTACCAACGATTGTGTTCCCCCTTAGTGTGCACCACCAAGAAAGTTCTTCGGTATGAGGCGATCCATGGTACATGCATGGGTGTCAGACATATCTATGTTCGCATACAGTGGGTGTAAGCCATGTTGCACAGCGAATACACTAAGGTTGAGTTGGCGAGCCTAGCATGTGCAGACATGGCTGATACATTGCAAATGTATCTATAATTTTTTATGTTCCATGCTTGGTTTTATCTACTTTCTTGTGTTTTGTTCCAACTTTGGAGTACTTTTCATATGATTTCTTGGACTAACCTATTAACAAGATGCCACAGTGCCAGTTCCCTGTTTTCTGCTATTTTTGGTTCCAGGAAAGTCAGAAAATGAATATTCTCAGAATTGGACGGGACAAAA
The DNA here is from genome assembly GCA_916181665.1 of Avena sativa. Taxonomy (NCBI): domain Eukaryota; kingdom Viridiplantae; phylum Streptophyta; class Magnoliopsida; order Poales; family Poaceae; genus Avena; species Avena sativa. The sequence continues at coordinate 493,376,575 of OV702290.1, read as the reverse complement.
GCCAAAGTTCCTATTTTACCGAAAGACTCACGGAGCTAGAATACGAGACGGAGGAGGGCCAGGGCCTGGCCACACACCCCAGGTGCGGGTACCCCCAGGCCACGCCAGGGCATGGTGTGGGCCCCCTGGCTGGCCACCGACCTTGCCTCCTTCGCCTATATATTCCTCCCGAGGCAGAAACCCTAAATCGTCAATTAGAAATCCACAAAAAGTTTTGCAGCGCCGCCGCCACCGAAGGGGAGATTCGGGGGACAGAAAGTCTCTGTTCCAGCACCCTGTCGGGACGGGGAAGTGCCCCCGGAGCCATCTCCATCGATCTCCACCGCCATCTCCATCACCATTGCTGATTCCCATGATGAGGAGGGAGTAGTTCTCTCTCGAGGCTAAGGGCTCTACCGGTAGCTATGTGTGCATCTCTCTCTGTATGCATGATCATATTGTGATCATGAGCTTTGTAATCAAATAGATCTATTCTGCTACTCAAGTGCTTTAATAGATCTCTGCTCTCCCCATGTGTGTGAAAGTGACAGCGTGCACACCATGGTGGCACTTAGGCTAGAGATTACAAATACTTGTTATGAGTTATATTTGGAGTTGGATGTTTCTATGAAATTGTGATGTTTGTTGGAACCATCTAGAGCTCAAGGTGACAGTGTGGGGTTATCTAGATGGGGAAAGCGAACTTTGAGTTGTGCTGTTATAGCCCTACCATCGATTAGAGTGTCCAACCGGAGAGTAGTTCAGCGTAGTATCATAAAGAAGAATACATTTATATGAGAGTGTTCACTAGTGAAAGTATGATCCCTAGGCCTTGTTTATAAGCACTGAAACACCGTTTGCTATTAGATCTATTACATGTTTGCTTGCTTCTATCTTTATTTCAGTTTTACTTTAGTCAACCACACGCCAACAAGCTATTTGTTGGCACCATTACCACTTATAATTATCTATACCCCTTGTATTTCACTATCTCTTCACCGAACTAGTGCACCTATACACCTGACAAGTGTATTGGGTGTGTTGGGGACACAAGAGACTTCTTGTATCTTCATTGCAGGATTGCTTGAGAGGGGATACCTTTGACCACTTCCTCCCTGAGTTCGATAAACCTTAGGTGATTCACTTAAGGGAAAACTTGCTGCTGTTCTACAAACCTCTGCACTTGGACGCCCAACAACTGTCTACAAGAATAGAAGTGCGTAGACATCAAGCTATTTTCTAGTGCCGTTGCTGGGGAGGTAAGGTAAAAGGTATTCACACCGAAGGATTAAAGAAGAAGAACCTTCCACGGCAAACACCTATTTTCTGGCGCCGTTGCCGGGGAGGTAAGGTAAAAGGTACTCACATCCTCCGGTGTGAGTGCTCGAAGTTATTTCCTTTAGATTCTGCAATTTTGTCTTTTTGTTTCTTGTTTTCACTAGTTAGGCTTAATGGAAAACAACAACAAAATTAGAGACCTTTATAGTATTTATCTTGTGTTAGGACATGAAGTGTTTGAAGAGAAAATTAAAAAACCTATAGAACTTTATTTGCATGCTAATAGCAATGTTGTTAGTATGAATTCTTTGGACACCATTATTTCTAATGCTATGGAAAATTCTAAGCTTGGGGAAGCTAGTTTTTATGAAAATGATCTTTTTAGTCCCCCAAGCACGGAAGAGAAAATTTACTTTGATGATACTATGCCTCCAATATATGATGATTACAATGATGAATATGATATTTTCAGTCCACCTACTATTGAGGAGAAAACTAATTATGATTAAAATATGCCTCCTATATTTGATGATTATGGTGATGAGAATAATAATGATAGCTATTTTGTTGAGTTTGCTCCCAGTATAATTAATAAGAATGGCTATGCTTATGTGGAGAGTAATAATTATTATATGCATGTGGCTCATGATAAGAATGTATTATGTGATAGTTATATTGTTAATTTTATTCATGATGCTACTGAAAGTTATTATGAGAGAGGGAAACATGGTTTTATGTATCTCAACATTATTAAGTTTCCCCTCTTTATGTTGAAAGTCTTGAAGTTGCACTTGTTTTGCTTTCCTATGATTGTTTCTTTGTGCTTTCATGACTTGTTTCTTTACAAGATTCCTATGCATAGGAAGTGGATTAGACTTAAATGTGCTTTGAATTTGCTTCTTGATGCTCTCTTTTACTTCAATTCATATTTCTTATGTGAGCATCTTCTCAAACTATCATGCCTAACTTAAAGGCGTTAAAGAAAAGTACTTATTGGGAGATAACCCAAAAGTTTTAGATGACTCTTGGAAGTTATTACTTTAGTAATAACCGCTCCTTATCCTTTTTAGTTGCTTTTTGTGCCAAGAGTAACCTCTAATGAGAGAGAAGTAATGATTGGGAAAGTTGCTGTCCCGAAACATGTTTCTGTGCTTCACCGTAAAAATTCATGTAAAATCTCTGTATGTCCTTCTGAGGCGTGAATTTTTGTGCTTCTGCCCCAGGTTGTTATATAACTTTCGTTAGTTCAACACTTTTTGATTTGAGCAACAGAAGGTCTTCGAAAAAATTCGTCTTTACCTACTGGTCTGTTTTGACAGATTTCTGCCATTTTCTGCATTTGCTTCTGGTTGGTTCCTTTTTGAGTTCTCTTTGGGGAATTGAGATTTTTGAGAGAAGTGCTACAGTAGCTAGTGTTCTAATGGAAGTTTATTGATGTTAGAACTGAACCTTAAGACTTATTATCTTGAGTGCACTAATGTTGCTAATAAATATTGTGTGAAGTTTTGTATGAAGAAAAAATTTCAGGTGTATGGAAGGAATGAGTAATGAGATGAAGGATGGACTAAAGCTCAAGCTTGGGGATGCCACGCGTGTCACCCCAAGGAATATCCAAGAAGTACAAGCGTCAAAGCTTGGGGATGCCCAAGGCATCCCCCTCTCATCAATAAAAATCCCAGGTGTCTTCCAAACGCTTCATTTTTATTGTTTTATGCACAGTTGTGTTGTTCTTGGAGCGTCTTTGTTTTTCTTTTTTGGTTTTTCGTTTGCTTGGTTTTCTTAGTTTGCTGAATAAATTGGTTGGACCCCCTCTTTCGTACATTGGTTTTCAAATAGTTTGATTTGGATTGGAAAAGAGTAGGAAAGTTCATGCTTAAGTGGTAAAGAGAGTTTGTTTTTGACTATGGCCTATGCTTTGTCATGCCATGCTTGATATAGTTTGGGCTTAAGGCTTAGTATTCTTTGCTATAGCATGACATGTTATAAACACTTGAGATTGCTTAATGTGCCTTAGAAGAATCATGCGTTGTTTTAGCATATTAAAGCATAGTATTGTGGTATTCTCCTTTAATGCTTTATTTGGGTTGACTTGGCACATGCTCACACCATGTTATGACTATCCGAAGTCACTATAGCCTTGATGATCCTTTAGTTTTCAACTTGTAGTATCACTTTATGCTTTGATCAATGATATTTTGTCGCTCTGCATGGTTATGGCCATTATTGCTCTCTTAGTTTTTTGCTCCTAGTCTTTTGCTAGCCTCCGCAACCAAGTATGAGTTCCACTCTTGCATCCAACTCCCTAAACCAAGTTATTCCAAAGAGTCCACCATACCTACCAACTAGCATATGCTATTCCAAGTATATTCATGCTTTTGTTTACCTTCCAAATTAAACTTGTTATGAGAAAACTAGTGATTAAAGCTCTCACGAACTTGATGGCACACTTTAGTTTTCTTGCCCTTAATAAACTTGAACCATTGTGTCGTCTATGTTGTATATGCTTGCACTTATTTGTTGGGGATTAGCAGAACCATGCTGTCATGGGGACGCTTTCAACATTGCACTTGGTAATTTGTACCTAGTTGATATCATGCTCTTTTGTCTATGGATGTCGTAGGTGTGAAATGAAAGGGGAGCTTGTAAGTCCATGGAGTTATGTATATGTGTTAGAGAAACGCCTGGGTCGCTGGTCTAATCCATGCTGACATGGTGGAAACCTGCAGTGTAACCATAATGAGCTGTCTATGAAGCATTCTTCTTATAAAAAAAGAGTTCTATATTGAGAAAAAAGAGAAAACAAAAAAAAAGATTATGAAAAGAGGAAAGAGATAAAAAAGCACCATATTCCCATGGTAAATAAGAAGATTGCTGAGATGCTCGTTGTCTGCTTGCCTTATCATTTTGATATGGGGATTCTTCCGTATCATCGGGCAAGGGGTACCTCATTGGCGGTTCTCTATGATACACATGTACTTACGATGACAAGAACTTACCGGTGACTAAACTTGAGTAGCATGAGGAGCGGCCCTCGTATTGAAGGGACATGAGATTTCTAACTTATACTTTGTCAAGAATGTACACCATAGTTTGTTCACTTTAACCTTAATCACTTCAAGATGCTTATGATAGGGGCAATGAGAGCTGAAAGATATAAGTACCATAATTTTTGGAAGCTCTTTATGAAACTTGAATCTCTGCTTCCTTCTATGAAGGCCTTTCTTCCACCATTATATTGAGTCTCCACCTTCTACCTTTATGCACCTACTTTGAGAGCATAGTGGCCATTCTTAGTTCTATGTGCATTGTCCCAAGACTTGTTGATTGATGCATAACTTTGATATTGCTTGTTTTAAACTATTTGTATCTAGTCACTCTTATGAACTTTGAAGGTGTCCTATGCATTTATGTTTGCTACTCTATGAGGGACAAGCTGAATGCCACTATGCTATGTTTTCTTTATGTGAAACAAACAAACGTCTTGCAAAGCATTGTTATTCATGAATCTTTTGTTTGTGCCTTTTCATGTTGCAACATAGTTGCTTTGCCTTATTGTTAGAACTTTGTCTTTCATGTTATGATTGAAGTACTATGATCCCAGCTTTGAATGTTTTACAAATACTTTGATCAAGTCTTTGATGGTGCATGTCACCTAAAAAATTATTCTTTCTTTTTATCACTTACCTACTCGAGGACGAGCAGGAGTTAAGCTTGGGGATGTTGATACATTGCAAATGTATATATAATTTTTGATGTTCCATGCTTGGTTTTATCTACTTTCTTGTGTTTTGTTCCAACTTTTGAGTACTTTTCATATGATTTCTTGGACTAACCTATTAACAAGATGCCACAGTGCCAGTTGCCCATTTTCTGCTGTTTTTGGTTCCAGGAAAGTCAGAAAATGAATATTCTCAGAATTGGACGGGACAAAAGCCAAAGTTCCTATTTTACCAGAAGACTCACGGAGCCAGAATACGAGACGGAGGAGGGCCAGGGCCTGGCCACACACCCCCCAGGCGCGGGTACCCCCAGGCCGCGCCAGGGCATGGTGTGGGCCCCCTGGCCGGCCACCGACCTTGCCTCCTTCGCCTATATATTCCTCCCGAGGCAGAAACCCTAAATCGTCAATCAGAAATCCATGAAAAGTTCCGCAGCGCCGCCGCCACCGAAGGGGAGATTCAGGGGATAGAAAGTCTCTATTCTGGCACCCTGCCGAGACGAGGAAGTTCCCCCGGAGCCATCTCCATCGATCTCCACCGCCATCTCCATCACCATTGCTGATTCCCATGATGAGGAGGGAGTAGTTCTCTCTCGAGGCTAAGGGCTCTACCGGTAGCTATGTGTTCATCTCTCTCTCTATGCATGATCATATTGTGATCATGAGCTTTGTAATCAAATAGATCTATTCTGCTACCCAAGTGCTTTAATAGATCTCTGCTCTCCCCATGTGTGTGAAAGTGACACCGTGCACACCATGGTGGCACTTAGGCTAGAGATTACAAATACTTGTTATGAGTTATATTTGGAGTTGGATGTTTCTATGAAATTGTGGTGTTTGTTGGAACCATCTAGAGCTCAAGGTGACAGTGTGGGGTTATCTAGATGGGGAAAGCGAACTTTGAGGTGTGCTGTTATAGCCCTACCATCGATTAGAGTGTCCAACCGGAGAGTAGTTCAGCATAGTATCATAAAGAAGAATACATTTATATGAGAGTGTTCACTAGTGAAAGTATGATCCCTAGGCCTTGTTTCTAAGCACTGAAACACCGTTTGCTATTAGATCTATTACATGTTTGCTTGCTTCTATCTTTATTTCAGTTTTACTTTAGTCAACCACACGCCAGCAAGCTATTTTCTGGCACCGTTACCACTTATAGTTATCTATACTACTTGTATTTCACTATCTCTTCGCCGAACTAGTGCACCTATACACCTGACAAGTGTATTGGGTGTGTTGGGGACACAAGAGACTTCTTGTATCTTGATTGCAGGATTGCTTGAGAGGGGATACCTTTGACCACTTCCTCCCTGAGTTTGATAAACCTTGGGTGATCCACTTAAGGGAAAACTTGCTGCTGTTCTACAAACCTCTGCACTTGGAGGCCCAACAACTGTCTACAAGAGTAGAAGTGCGTAGACATCAATGGCCTCAGAACGTGGATGGTCGAAAGATCGAGCACGAGTCACATGAATTATGTGACCGACGTTTAGCGTCCACCCTTGAACCCACATTGATGGCTGTGACGATCGGGGGAGATGTGGCTGATAGGGGTCGTGTTATCACTAGGAACCCTTGTGGGGATAGGTGTTTCTGAGTGGAGTTATTATTAACTCATTTAATTATAAACTTAGTCTAAATTCCTTTTTGCAATTATAAATGTAGAGATGGCTCACCGTGAAGCTTACTTTGTCATTGAGGAATGGGTAAAGGGTGAGAAACTTAGACTTGATGGATCCAACTTCCCTAGTTGGCTTGTGCGCCTGAATGATCTCCTTACTAGGAATCATGTGGTAGACTACATACGCCACACGATGGATTTGACTGAGCTAGACCACTATGAGACCAGACAAGAGCTGGCAGACTGCTACTATCGTCAAGAGATGTCCACCTACATTAAGATAATAATGCGTTATGGGATGGTGGATGAACTCCATCTGCTCATGGATGATCTTGATCCATATTCAATGGTGGATCAACTGAGAGCAGAGTTCATAGGCCATGTGCGCATGTGGAAGCACGAGCTGCTTGGAGAGTTCCTTTCCATACAGATGGAGGAGCATACATGTCTGAAGGGTCACTTGGAGCGCATGCTTGATGCACACATGAGACTGGTTTACTTCGTGGATTACTAGATGGATGGTCCATTTGTGATAGGCGTACTGCTTCGATCGTTGCCTCCCAGCTACGAAGGACATGTCCGAAGTAGCATCATGAGTGGTGATACGGAAACATTGGATTTCCAGGAGTTCATATTACGTTTCAGGAATGTAAAGGTTGAACCAATCACCGGAGAGGTCATCGATGACAAAGGTATATATTTGATATACAATTTTATAAATGTTATAATCTTGCAAACACATTTGCAGTGTTAAGTATATTTGATACTTGTTCTGTTTTGCTGAAAACAGGTCCTTCTGCATGAGAGGTGCTTGCTAGAGAGGAGGTGATGTTGCGTGTTGATGGCGAGCATGATGATGATGGTCGACGACACTCTCCCTCGACATTTATCACTTAGTTTATGTTTTAGGATGATTATTGTAATCAAAATATTATGAACTTCTTTAGTGTGTCTCACACTTTGTGAGACGGTTATTCATATGAGTTTGTAATAAACAATTGTTCTACTTTTATGAATGATTTCTATTCGTGTTCATATCTTGTTTGATTATATGTGAATTATCCTTATTGTTTCAAACTAATTGATAATGCATGAACATTTGTAAAATATTGAAATGCCTTAAACAATCGAACTTAATGATATGTTCATTAATGAATAAAACCATTGTTTAAATTCAAAGTTATAATGATAATATGTGAAAGTCATTCGATTTCTTATCACATATAAATCATGCCTAAGTTTGGCAAAATAACTTGAACACTGTGTATTACTTGAATACAAAGTGTTTTAAATGAATTGTTAAAAGTTAATACATATTCGATGTATCGTGCTTTAACAAAATGGTAATTATCGTTATATGATTGTTTAAATGTGTAAAGAAGTTTACCAAAAGAAACATGAATATGAAACTATTTGATTTGATCAAAGTGTTTCATCAACAAAGGGTATAAAGATAAAAGAGAATCTAATTACTATGATTTGATCAATAGTAATGAAATTTGACTTTATAAGAATGGCATACAAGAAATTGTGGAATGCAAAGCGTTTTGAAATGTCAAAATGCAAAGCATCACAATGTGATATTAGATATCAAAGTGGGTGAATAGAAGGCACCAAATAAATCGTTGTAGTGTAGATGTAGAGACCATTAGTTAAGAAATAGTTAGCACTCAATTAGAATGTAGTGAACCATTTGAATTCATGAAAGTTTTGGGGTTATTCGATATAACCGAAACAATAGCGAATAAGTCCTTATAGAGTATTCATTGGAAACTTTGAATACGAAATCCATAGCTGAAACCAAAAGAGAAGCAAAACTGGTATTGCTTGGATTTTGGTACATTCTTGAGAAAGCTCACTTTTAGTGATATTTCTCAATTATGGAGAAAATGGAAGATAGTGAAAAACACAATGAGGATTCAAAACCCTGCATCAGAGTGTTGAGAAGCATAGCGGACAATGTTCCTGAACGATTCTCTTCACAAAGGAAAGAATCAATGATAATGATCATTGTGTTTTCCCCACTGGTGTTTTCACTACATGAAGTAGGATTCAAAATGTAACCCATATCTTGTATGGAGACATTTGTGAATCACTTTTCATGATTCTTGGAATATGACATACCTACGAACTACTAAGGAAATAATGGTAAACTAGAATTATGAGAAATCCTAAAAGCAAAATTCACTTGAGATTAGAAAGCAATTTGTTGCTGAATCTCACAAGTAAAAGGGGTTACTTGAATTTTCCCAAATGACTGCAAAGCCATAGTGGAAAAGGGTGTGAATGACAAAAGCACAATTTGTCAAGTATTGGACAAATTCAAATGAATTTGATTCAAGTGTGTTGAATGTCTAGAGGATTTAAAACTAGTACTAGTACTAGTATCTCATAGTAAAACTCCAAGTTTGATATTTGATCAAAGGATTTTAAAGTTATTCAAAATAGTGAGTGGATATGCAATTTGCATAAAATTGAGTGGGAGCTATGGAAGTCTTCCTAAAACAATATGTGAATGACATATTTTTGAGTCGGAGCTTATACAGTGATTCTTAAGTGTGTTAAGAATAAAACTGCAAATACTTATAAATAATGATTTATAAGTTGTAGGAGTTGATAATAGGTGTATTATGATATTATGTAGTATTCCTTAAGGGAATCTAAAAAAGGGTTTCGGAATAGAAGTTAATTAAGGAACTAGTCCTTAATAACTCAAGTTAGGAATAGCATTAAGTTTAACATCAATGGTTGAAAGAAAGAAAAGGATGATCATCATCCACTATGTTGAGACATAGGTTCTATCTTATAAAACCATGATGATAACTTAACATAATATATTATCCGATAAGAAACGTTTGAAAGTGATTAAGTTCGAATCACAGAATGTTAAGCTAAGTTTGTCCATAGTGTCTAATAGAGAACTGTAGACATGTTTTCCAAATCCATAAAGGATGACATATCTTAAAACATAAAGGGTTATGTTATAAGGGAATATGTTGGGAACTCCTGTAAATACCGATTAAAGTCAAGTAGGAAGCGAGGTGAACAAAAACATCGAAAGTTGCATAGAGTGCAGTAGTGTTTCGATGAATACATTTATAATAATAGATAAGGGTACCATCTAAAGTGTTGTATAATGTTATGGTGGGGCTAGTTCGCTTTTAACGTAGAATGATGTGTCCGAGGGCACAATGCCCATGAGAAAGCCCTCGAGGTTGATCTAAAGTCACTATAGGCTCCTGGAATCAGGCCTCGTTCTGCTGCCATAGCGACGATGCATACACACAGATGTTATCATGTGATGATAAAGTATTAATGTCAATCAAGGTGACATTAGTAAGTTGCAAAGGATTTGGGACTGTAAAGTACAGACCCAAGACTCAACCTCTTCCATGAGCAAGCATGTTCAGGGTACCGGATATATGGTGCCAATGATTAAGGAACAAATGCAGCTAGTGTATTTGTACTCTAGTGCAAGTGGGAGACTGTTGGAAATATGCCCTAGAGACAAATAGTAGTAAGGACTATTATCATATTTCATATAGTTTATGATTAAGTTTTATATCATGCTATAACTATATTGAGTGGAAACATCAATACACGTGTGATATACAAACAACCAGGGGTTCCTAGTGAAACTCTAGTCACTGGTTCATTGGTCAATAGATGATAATGTTTCCTGATCATGTGGCATTTATGCCAGTTGAAAATGGAGTCATCTCATTCCGAGAATGAGATGATGAACCAATACCCAACCTAAACATCATGACCCGATCATCTCACGAAGTTCAAGTTATGATGATTAGAAATGGATCCTCGTAGACTATTCCTTAGATAATGAGGCTATATCAATCACTATCTCCCGAGAGTGCTTAGATAGCATCAAGCGCCACTTGGTAATACAGTGGTTATAAAGGTGTGTTCAGGTACTCGGTGGAAACTGTAGAGGCAATATATGTCAAGAGCGGGATTTGTCCGTCTATGTGACGGGAATATACTCAAAGGGCCCACTCGGAGAAGTTATATCCAATAGCTACGCAGCGTGTGATTTGATCACGGGGATATTACTTGTCGGAATGAGTCAAGTAGCATTGTTCGGTAACGAGATGGAACACGACATGGTGATGTCATTGATCAGATCTCGGGCAATGCAAGTATCAAGAGACAAAGGGAATAAGACACGACTGTCCCGGTTCAAACAATGAAAGATCTTCGTGGAACGCACAGGGGTCACATGGCCATCCATGTCCCTCTATCGATCATTGGTGCGGGAGTGTCCCGACCATGTCTGGAGTGTTCCCAAACTTTGGGGTATCACGCTTAAGGGCTTGATGATGCTTAGAGAGTGTTTATAGGATCGGTAGAATCACCAAAGAATAGTAGAGAGAAAACCAAAAGGGTTTCGGTAAGTCCAGAGGATGTCTGGAGTGGAGGTGGAAGTGTTCCATAGCCATGGAGGTTGAATAATATGTGAATGAATGTTAAATATTGATTTAATCATTTATTCATAATTATTTAATAAAGAGAAAAATCAATTTAAATGGTCAAAGGCTTAATGGGCCAATTCCCGGAGGGAGAGGGCCCATTAGGGAAAGGAGAGAGGGAGAAGGGGGCCAAGGGGGTTGCCAGCACCCTAGTGGGCCAGCCCCCCACACGGGGCCCATGGGGGTGGCCGGTGGTGCCACCCCTCCCCCTCCTCTCCTTTAGTCCCACCCCCGTACTTTGAGGGAGGTAGTACCTCCCCCTATATATAGTGGGGGTATTTGGCCAAATAAAATACACCAATAATCAATAAAGGTCTTCTCACTTTTGGGAGGACCTCTAATGGATATTTTCTCTCTCCTCCTCTCTCTCTCGTGACCGTGGTCCCAAGTTTGGACTGCGTGAACGAGAGACATCTTCACCGCGGAGCGCCGTCGCGCTGCGGGATTCGGATCCGGGAGCTCTACTTCCGCAACTGCTGCTGGATCAGGGAAGCGGGAGTCATCATCAGGCACTGGACGTGTGTAACTCCCCGCGAGGTGTCGCACTTGAGGCACTCAAGTCGTTGGATCCAAGGGAGCCAAGGGAGTTGTGTTGAGAAAGATTCAATAGTTTGATATTTAAGTTGTGGTGTACTTCTTCTAGTGGTGTCATGTGAACATCGACTACATGACACTTCACCTATATGGGCCTAGGGGAATGCATTGTGTATTTAGCTACTAATCGTAGGGGTTGCCGGAGTGACAGAAACCTGAACCCCCGTTAGGAAACCTTTGCACAAGGGATGTTAGGATCTCAGAGTTTAAAGTTGTGGTTAGGTTTCTATCTTAATTACTTTCTTGTACTTGCGGATGCTTGCAAGGGGTATAATCACAAGTTTGTATTAGTCCTAGGAAGGTCGGTACATTATCACAGGTTTACCCACACAACACTTATCCAACTAAAGAAGATTAATCAACTATATGAAGCGAAAGCACTTGACGATATTCGCATGTGTCCTCGAGAACGTTTGGTCATCCTAAGTAATACAATCGGCTTGTCCTTTGCTAAAGAAAGGATTGGGCCACTTGCTGCATCTATTATTATTGTCTTTTATTCACTCGCACTTTATTTATATGCATTATCAAAAACCCCTAAAATCCGCTTGCTAAGTTTTTACAGAGAATTCCTGCTCCAAGCCACTCATCAACACCTTCTGCTCCTCGTTGGGTTCGACACTCTTACTTATCGAAAATACTGCGATACACCCCCTATACTTGTGGGTCATCAGTCGCGTGTTCCAATCCGTATGCGAGGATGATGAGTCCAAAATTGAAGCATATTTACCTTTTGATTTTGCATAAATAGAGTAGGGATCTTTGTATTTCACTGCGTTTGCACACACCATTTTGTTCTCGTTTTAACAGGATCCCAAATCAAGTCTTATATGAACATATCAATTGAAACTGTCATATTGTGTTATAATATGATATTTTTAATTGATAAAAGTTATTTTATGGATTTACCCTTGGACCTAGAATAATACCAAATGAGGAGAAGCAATCAATACCAATAACGACCGGTGGTACAAGCAGAGCCCGCTAGTACCGTCCACCCATACTAGGTGTCAGTGTGATCGCCTCGTCAAATACTTTCTCCTAACGAATACTAGAGGAGGATCCAACATTCACAGCCACCAGAAACCACGAAAAACCACATCTAAAAGGGATCTGAAGGAGGAACTTGACTGGGGTAAAATCCCAGTTGCTTCACAGATCATTGGAGGACAACGCATCACCCCCTTCATCATCAACCGCTGCATCTCCATCGCCCCCATCTCTCATCTATTATATCTTGTTGTAATTCTAGATTCAATTGTGGTTTGCATTAGATCTATCTCCGTACTTTTATCCATTCATTTGACTATGTTGATGTTGTTGATTACTTCCATGTGTGAGTAGTTCCTTTGTTCTTGGGGAGATGGAGAAACCCTAGCACCATTATGAATTTGTAATAAATATGATATATTCTTGTGTCCATATGACTAGCCGGTCTATGATAGATTTATGATTTGTGTTTGATCTCTCTCTTTAGATGGTATGTGTAGTCGGCCACATATCATTTGCCCTTGGGACTAAAGGGAGGGAGAAATATTTTGGACATGTTTTGGGATCGTACCCGGAATGGCCTTGTGATAGATCGGCACTGGCTTATAACCTACACGGTTAAAGGAGGATAAAGAGGGACTCCCTAAGCTAATTACGATATCCACAGGGAAACCCTTAATTGCAGTGGTTTGTATGTGTGACTGCTCTCATACATCGCAGTGATTATTTAGAGGTGACCTTACTCTTGGCTCAACAAAGTGGCTTCCTACGAGCCTTGTAGTGAACATCTTATTTTGAATCTCTCTCCACACATCTCATGACACAAGAAGTATGGTATCTTGATTATTAATAATAACAATACTATGCTAGTGGTGTATCCTACGTCTGCAAGAACGTTTTAGCCCTATTGAGTTCAACCACGCTTTTACACAACCTTGTTACTTGTTTTAACTACTTTTCTGTAAACAATCAAAAACCTTTCAAACACCCTTTACTTGAGAACAAAGGCAACTTATAAGTATCCTTTGGTAGATAGTGATGGGGGGCATAAATGCCTTTACCAATAGCTCTCTGTGGGTTTGATATCTTTACTTCGAAACTAGCTACAATTGATCTGTGCTCTTGTAGTCATTAGAGGCCCATAGCCCCATTGACATGAGCAGATCGGGGCCTCGTCTGGCCGCCTCGCCATCGCATGAATTGGCTCACCTCAACAACAGCTCGAGGTAGGCCGCCACCCAAGCCTCACCCACGCTTGCTCTACTCAACCTACGAGAGACCGGTGTTGCGCCTCACGGGAGAGATAGCAAGAGCACAACAGGCGGTGGAGCAACATCTCCAAGAGGAGGAGGCGGTGGCTCCCCGGCCGAGGCAGAGCGGACACACATGCTGCAGAGAACACGTGCTAGGCATCGAGGGAAACGGAGGCTAGATGTCGAGAAACTCCTTCTCAAGAAAGGATCCATTCTTGGCAACAAAAACCTTGCCCTCGGATCTGTGATAGAAGGTATACCCAATCGCTTCCTTAGGGTATCCTATGAAGATGCATTTTTCCGCTTTGGGTTCGAGTTTATCCGGTTGAAGTTTCTTCACATAAAAGTCGCATCCCCAAACTTTAAGAAATGACAACTTAGGTTTGTTTCCAAACCATAATTCATACGGTGTCGTTTCAACGGATTTAGATGGTGCCCGATTTAAAGTGAATGCAGTTGTTTCCAGTGCATAACCCCAAAATGACAGTGGCAAGTCAGTCAAAGACATCATATATCGAACCATATCCAATAAAGTACGATTACGACGTTCCGACACACCATTACGTTGTGGTGTTCCGGCAGGCGTGAGTTGTGAAACTATTCCACACTCTTTCATGTGTGTGCTAAACTCGTAACTTAGATACTCACCTCCACGGTCAGACCGAATAAATTTGATCTTTCTATTATGATGATTTTCCACTTCATTCTGAAATTCCTTGAACTTTTCAAAAGTTTTAGACTTGTGTTTCATCAAATAGATATACCCGTATCTACTTAAATCATCCGTGAAAGTAACAAAATAACGATATCCACCTCGCACCGACACACTCATTAGTCCACATACATCAGTATGTATGATTTCCAATAAATCTATCGCCCGTTCCATTGAACCGGAAAACGGCATTCTAGTCATCTTGCCCATAAGGCATGGCTCACATGTATCAAATGATTCAAATCAAGTGATTCCAAAAGTCCATCAGAATGGAGTTTCTTCATGCGTTTAACGCCAATATGACCTAGACGGCAGTGCCACATATACGCAAATATATCATTATCAAGTTTAATCCTTTTAGCATCAACATTATGAATATGCGTAATATTACTATCGAGATCCAACAGAAATAAACCATTCAACACAGGTGCATGACCATAAAAGATATTATCCATATAAATCGAACAACCATTGTTTTCAGATTTAAAGGAATAACCACTTTGCATCAAACACGATCCGGATACAATGTTCATGCTCAGTGCAAGCACCAAATAACAATTATTTAGGTTTATAACTAATCCCGATGGCATATGGAGAGGTAGCATCCCGACGGCGATCACATCAACTCTTGATCCATTGCCGACCCGCATCCTGACCTCATCCCTTGCTAGTTGTCGCTTGTTCTGCAGCCCCTGAACCGAGTTACATATATTAGCAACCGATCCCGTATCAAATACCCAGGTGCTACTGCGAGTACTAGTCAAGTACACATCAATAACATGTATATCACATATACCTTTGTTTGCCTTGTCGTACTTCTTGTCCGCCAAATACTTGGGGCAATTGCGCTTCCAATGGCCAGTCCCCTTGCAATAGTAACACTCGGTGTCAGACTTAGGGCCAGCTCAGGGTTTCTTTTCAGGTGTGGCAACAGATTTTCCACCCTTCTTTCCCTTGTGCTTGCCTTTCTTGTCCTTCTTGAAACCGGTGGTCTTATTGATCATCAACACTTGATGTTCTTTCCTAATCTCCACTTCTGCAGTCTTAAGCATTAACAGAAGCTCGAGAAGAGACTTCTTCATGCCCTGCATATTATAGTTCATCACGAAGCTCTTGTAGCTAGGTGGCAGATATTGGAGAACACGATGTATGCCTAAGTCAATGGGAATCGTTATTCCCAAGGACACAAGCTTATCGGCGTACCCAGACATTTTGAGTACGTGCTCACTAACGGAGCTGTTCTCCTCCATCATGCAGCTAAAGAACTTTTTTGAAGCATTATAACTCTCTACGGCAGCATGGGTATCGAAAATCATTTTCAATTCTCCCATGGTATCAAAGGTATTGCCATTTTCGAAACACTTTCGAAGTTCTGGCTCTAGCCGATACAGTATGCCGCAATGAACTAAGTTGTGGTCCTCCTGACGAGTCATGTAGACATTCTTTTCCTCGTCAGGGGCATCAGGAGCTGGTGGGGGGCCTAGCGGTGAGGAGAATCCTCAAATTCATAGCCCAGTTGGTAAAGTTGCTACCATTCGCAGCAAGTTTCTCTTTCTCCATGAACACATTGAAATTAAAAGCAGGTGGTGCCATCTACAACATAATTTGTAAAGTTTATTTAGACTAAGTTTATGATAGAGTGAGTTCAACTAATCCAAATTACTAATGAAATCCCACTCAAAAACGACATCCCTCGTGTCCTTTTGGTGATTACATGAACCAAATCCACTACACCAAGTCCGATCATCACGTGAGCTGATGTAGCTTCAAAGGCGAGCATCTATATGGGCATCATATCAACTATATGACTCATGCTTAACCTTTCGGTTCGTGTTCCGAGGCCATGTCTGTACATGCTAGGCTCGCCAAGTAAGAACCTTAGTATTCGCATGTGTAAAACTGTCTTACACCCGTTCCTATGAAAGCGTAGATTCGAGTACACCCGATCATCACGTGATGTCTCGAAACACGATCTACAGAACGGTGCATACTTAAGAAAGAACACATTTTTATCTTGATATCTAAATGAGGGATCATCTTACAATGCTACAGAAAGCGCTAAACTAGCAGTATAAGATGCTAACATCTAATGTGTAAAGTGAGATGACATGGTCCATGCATTTGATCTCTATCATTTGCATCGTGGTATGATCTCTATCATTCCTTTGTGTGTAAGGCCAAGGTCTATGGAACTTACACGTTGAATGTGTTGTAAGAGTATCTATCATACATCTACTTACAACAATACCATATCAATACACTAGCCCAGCAACAATCTAAACTAGACGCCTCTAATTTATCAATTGCAAGTTTTACGTGGCTTAGGGCTTTCGGAGATAGAACCGTTCTTACCTACGAACATGAACCACAACGAGGATAACCAAGTTATTAGCAACTCGTTGCAAATCAGATATTGACTATAGTAGGAGAGACAGACACCCGCCAGCCACTTATGCAAAACTAGTTGCATGTCAGTCGTGGAACCGGTCTCATGTACGATGATATGTAAGGTTGGTCCGGGCCGTTTCATCCCACTATGCCACCAATATCCAAAATACATAGAAGATGCAATAACATGATCATCATCGCCCACATATAAACATATGTGTACTACCCGTGCAAAGCATCTACGCATAGATCAGGCTCTGATACCACTATTGGGTCTGCATCATAGAAAACAAAAAATTTCCTACAATGAGAACTACACGCCAAGATCTATCTACTAGGTACAGAGCAACGGGTGGACATACATCCATCGAGAACTTACCCTCGAAGACAACGAGTTTTGTTAACGAGTAGGAACTCGTGGTTGATGTAGTCGTACACTTGCCGATCTCAAGATCGTGTGGAAGTCCGAGCGCCGCAACTCAGCAGCGCATCCGTACTCGCACACACGTTCAAGCCACCGGACAACCTCCACCTTCTCGCTCCAGCGATCCATCGGAAGCAGCAACTCCTTCCAGACGAAATGCTACTAGGAACATGTATCTTGCTAATTCGAGACCATGGGGGAATAATTTTAGAAGGGGAGAGAGATCCTTCACGGGGAGGTGTGAGGAAGAAGGAGGAAGAGGGGGGCCTTTTATAGGAGGAGGGGGGTACCCCCTCCCCATGGCCGGCGCATGGGGGGTGACCCCTCACCTCCCCCATTCATGTGGTGGTAACCCCTCCACATTAAAATGCCTCTTCACATTCCCTTTTAAAGTCCCCACTTTAAATGCATTAAAATTCTCTAAGTTTAATGCTCTCTCATTTAATAAAACTCTTTTATTAAATTTATTCAGAATTTTGTTAATTACTTTAATTAACAAACAATCACATATAACCCCTTGCAATATTTCAATATCACATGCAGAACCACTTTCTGCAATTTCACCCGAAACAATTTCCGGTTTCTATCAAAACAATTCCTGTGCTTTGCAATTCTTTCGTCTGAAACATATGTGCTCCAAAATGGTGTCCGGTAACTCTTAAGTGTGTCACCCTATGGTTCGCGAATAATGTAGACATGATTGAGACTCCTCTCAGATCAATAATCAGAAGTGGGACCTGGAGATCCATACTGACTCCTGCATATTCAACGATGACTTCTGTGATCATGAGAACCTTTAACACTTGTAATTTAATCCCTTTGTCTCATGATATAATACATGTCCGAGATTCGATCATCGGTATCCAAATACCTAGTTTGATCTCGTTACCGACATGCACTCTTTTCTTGTTCCCGTGATATAACATTCTAGTGATCACATCACTTGCTTGCAAGCTACCTTAATGTGATATCACCGAGAGGGCCCAGAGTATATCTATCCGTCATCGGGATTGGCAAATTCCACTCTTGATCCATGAGCCTCAACATAACACTTTTGTAGCACTGAACCATCTTTATAGTCACCCTGTTACGGTGTGACGTTTGATGTTATCAAGATATTCTTCCGGTGTTAGCAATTAACATGATCTCATGGTCTAAGGATAAAGATTACTTCGTATGATGTTATAGCAATGTAAACATAATGACTTGATCGTAATGCTATACTTCGGATGAATGTTCACCATATTATTTCACAAATGCTGTGACCTTGTTATTAACAACATCCAATGTCCATGATCAGAAAACCTTGATCATCTTGTTAATCAACAAGCTAGTCTATAAGAGAGGAATAACTAGGAACCCTTTTTGTTTATTAAACACACATGTATTGACGTTTCCAATCAATACAATTATAGCATGCAAAATAAACATCTATCATATATAAGGAATACATAATAACAACTTTATTATTGCCTCTCAGGACATATTTCCTTCAGACGTATGGGGTCATGCGGTGCCACGTCGGTGGATATATGACTCTATGGTGAGCCACTGACCTAAATGAACACTTAGCGTATTTAAGTACCGTATGTTGGAAATATCACCAACCGTGACCCATGTCTTGCCCCCGCGCGGGCGAACAGGGGCACCCAGCACCGCCGCCTCCTTTTCCCGCCTACCCTCTCCCTTTCTCCGCCGCCGTCGGGCCGGGCCACCAGACGCTGCCTGGGCGGTGCTGGCGCCGCCGATGGCGGCCGACCCTTCCCCGCGCTGGGTGTTCCGGCAGCACGACGTGCAACGTCCGACACGGTGCTCCTCGGCCTGACATCGACCCGCCTACGGTGGGTGTCCCTGGTGGCGGAGGCGTGACATTTTTGCGGCAGGGCGGCGCGGCTGGCTGCGGGTGGCTGGCTGGTCGCTGGAGTGCGGCCGACAATGCCCTCCTGGCCCAGATCTGGGCCCAATCGAGCCCGATCTGGGCTTGGGCGGGCCGCCCAGGCGGGTGCTTTCGGTGGACTGTGGGGCAGTGGCTGAGCTTGGGATGGTGGTGGTGTGGCACCCTCGCTGCATTGCGGCAGCGGGGCTTTACAGGCCCTTTTGGGCTCGGCCGGGCTGGTAGGGGCCTGGTTTGACCTGCTGCTGCACCCGGTCGGCTACCCGCCTGGAGGCTGTTCCCTCCCGCGTGCTACCATATCGCCTTCCCTCGCTTGAGCTCCTTTCGCTAGGTTTTACCGGCCTCGCAACTTCGGACATGGAGAGACGACGGTGATGACTACAAGACCGTGGTGGCGTACGCTGGCGGCCAACAAAGATTGGTGGAGCGGTTCAGAGCGTCCGGGGGTGGGCTCTAGGGTTCGGGAGAAATCCCTGTCGTCTCGGCACTGGCGCGGCGACGCCTGCGGGTGTCGCCATCCTTCCTGAATGGCGTCGAGGGTACTCCATGCCCACCTCCCAGTGTACCAGGGGAAACCCTAGGACTTGCTCCGGGGGAAACTCTAGGAACGGTCTGGGCAGCAGCGTCGTCGTCGTCGCCCCCTTCTTGGAGGTGCTGCTTGGTACAAGGCGCTTCGGATGCGAGGAGCGTGGTGGGAATTCTTGGAGGGCGCAGCGGTGGCGAGTCATCACTGTTTTTTCGTCGATCCGTAGATGTCGGCGTTGTTTTCTCTTGTTCTTTTTTTGTTTCTTTTGGACAGACCTTATGCTGTGCTGTGCTGGTTTGTACCTTGGGCGTTGTGCTGTCTGGCCCAGCAGCAGTCTCACATGTGTGCTTTATTTATAAAGCGGGGCGAAAGGCTGTTTCGAGAGAAGTACCATATGTTGTGTATTCGAAAGGTGCGTGACCATATCAATTTTTGATGTCAAGTTTAAGTACGTACTGTATTCGAAAGGTGGGTGACCCGTTTTCTCTTTTATTTCTCTTCTTTTTCTTCCGGGTTTTGTTTGTGCTGCGGCCCCGCATGTTGGTTGTATCGGAGATTCTTCTCCGTCTCCATTGCTTCCAAAACCCAAATTCTAGAATGTCAGGTATAAAACCTGCGCCGTTTGCACCGAGGAAAAAAAAAATGAAAACGTGGGTCAATCCCGACGGCCACCATTTCCTGGCGGTTTCCCGGAGCCCGCGAAGAAGGAACGTCGTCGCTTGTCGTGTGCCCACTGCTTATCCCCTCTCTTTTTGCTTCCCTCTCTCGCAACATTGACCCGTGCCGTACCGTACGTCCGTGTGTGGTGGCCATCCGATTCAAGACAGGACAACGGCGCCGGTGTAGTGCCACAGCACAGCTGTTCGTCCTGTGGTGGCTGCGCTCGCCGACGGTCAGTCAAAATCTGCTGTAGGTTTCCTGGCCGCCGCAGCCCGCAGTTCTGTCCATTTTTATTTGGACATACAGTAAAAAAATCGTGGAGATAAAAACAACGCGATCCTAACAACTGGCACGGTCACGGCACCCTGCGCGCGGAGCGTTTGTCAACGCGCAGTCGCCTCGACTTTCTTCCGAGGCTCTTCCACCGCCCACACGGCCACACATACACCACGCCGAAAGCCTCCGAGATTCCTCCCCGCCCGCACGCGCACGGCGCCCGACACAAGAGCCCACCGCGTCCGAGCTGATTCAGTTTCCCCCGCTCCGCTCCCCCTCGAGCTCGAACCCACCAGCCTGGCGGAGGAGGCCATGAAGCCCCGGGACCTCCTGGACCGCATCATGCGGCCCTTCTCCTCCGCCTCCTCCCGGCGCGAGTCCGCGTCGGCGCGGCGGGAGGAGGAGGACCTGGAGGCCATCGCGGCGCGGGAGCAGCGGGCGTTCCGGTACGAGGCGCTGGTGGCGGCCACGCTCAACTTCGGCGCCAAGCAGAAGCTGGGCCAGGGCGGGTTCGGCCCCGTGTACCGCGGCCGCCTCGACGACGGCCGGGAGGTGGCAGTCAAGCGGCTCGGCGCAGGGTCCAGGCAGGGCGCCCGCGAGTTCCGGAACGAGGCCACCCTCCTCTCCCGCGTCCAGCACCGCAACGTCGTCAACCTCCTCGGCTACTGCGCCCACGGCGAAGACGAGAAGCTGCTCGTCTACGAGTACGTCCCCAACGAGAGCCTCGACAAGATCCTCTTCTCCGCCGCCCTGCCGCCGCCCACCAACAGATCGCACTGTGAGTCGCTCCGAGTCGTCCCGCGCAGTTCAGTTCGCCTGATTTCTCTTCGCCATTCATTCTCTCTCTTTTTTTTTGCTTATTATAATCGATGGACGTATAGATTGATTGATTAGTGAGGGGATTATCAATTTTGCGCGTTTGAGCCGTGAATTGCAAGCCCCTGCTGCGATCGGAGATGTGACATGCTTGCACGGATGCACATGGTAGACCAGCCTTAGTTAGTTGCTGCAATTTGTCCAGTACTGTACCGTACTCATCGATGGTGGTTGGTGGTGATATTTGGTGGGATACTTAACGCGTCCGACTGAACTTCAGAAAGTTCACACGTAGAGTCTGTAGTTCTGTGCAGTTCGCTGCAATGCAGCTTGCATCAGCGAGGGTCTCATGCTGCCGACGCCAGTCCGCGACCATATGCAGATCGCTTAAACAAAGAAAATACGTAAATTAAGATATACTACTCGATATTATAGGGTCAAAATGGGTAGGGCACGCATGTGCCGACTCGGCGAGTGCAGACAGTTTTGGTCCACGGCTCATGGAACCGGGTCTTACAAAGTTGTAACCAAGTTTAGTTTGAACGACATGCTTTTGTTTGTGATCAACTACTAGTTAGAATGCGGTACGCAATATGGACGCATGTGTGCAGTCGAATTAGAACAACTCTAATCGGGATTAGAATTCTATGTAGATAGATACACGGAATTAAGACAAAACACGGACAACAGTGTTTTGTAGTACCAGCTCGTTGGTCATCCATGACGCAGGCACCTTGACTAACGGCCCACGGTGTGCTGTTGTCGCTGCTGCCCCTTTAGGAAGCACGAACGACCGTGCGATCACGAGCCCATGACCACTGGTCTAGGTCATAGATCAGCAAAAGCACATTTATGAAGCAGGGCCTTGTGTAAAGTTGCAATGCACCAATTCATTCTTCGACCGCGCATAGCTCAGTCAGCAGCAGCAGCACGCGCTATTTGACGAAGTCGTGGTCGCAGCTAGGTTGTACATAATACACGATGTGCAATCAGGGATGGCAACCGCAACAAAAAACGACGCGTTGCCTTGCTTGCCGATTTCAGTAGTATGAGAACACAGCCGGAAATTCTCTCGACACGAAACGTTCCTTGTCGGGCACTACAGTACTCGTTTTACTCTCACCTTCGCTTCATTGGAGCGTTCCTTGTGCTTTCTTCTTCTTTTTTTTCTTTTCTACGAGCGGTAGTACGGGCTGCACGCTGCGCTGAAAACGTGAGACGCATATGCATCACATCATACCGTGATGATGGCACGCAATGCGTGCGTGCGTGCGCGCACGCGCTAGTGGTTCGTCTGGGTTTTGATCGTGCAACCTTCGTTTGGCAGTAGAGCTCCCCTGTCAAAGTTCCTCCGCGCACTTTAACCAAGGGGCGCTGAGAAGAGACAAGCAGATGGACTCGTGTCGACGAAACCAGCATCGGTGACCAATTGTTCTGCTTCGATCGGCTGCTTTCCTTTCCAGAAAGTCACTAGGTCAATACAATACTTGCGCTCTCGATCGTGAGTTAGTTCTCATGCTCATGCAGTTCTCGCTTCTCGGTGTCAGGTTATACTAGTGCCCGAGTGGACATCGCAGTCGATCGATCTGTAAGTGAACTGGTACCGAACAGTGCACTGACCATACTTCCATTGTTTTTCCATGTACTCCTCTTATTGCTTTGACTAGGTCCACGCTCTCCTGCAGATCTCTTTTGACCGAGTCAAAGTCCTCCACTCGTTTTGGCATTGAACGCCTTGGTTTTCTCCTCTAGTCTTCTTACGTGGGTGGCTGGGTTCAGCGCACGAACTGCACACTGGGGTTGGATCATGTGCGATCTTGAGTTGATGTTTTCTGCTACTACTAGCGTGCTTCCTTGGTTCGTAGGAGTAGACCGGAACGGATGGAGGGGCGAGCAAATCAACAGCGCGGGCACGTTTCTTCTTCCTTTTGTTTGATTCTTCTTCCCTCCTGGCCGACCTGGTCCGTGCGGTGGCGCAGACACGTCGCCATCTGATCCGATGTGTTGTCACTGTACATAGCCGGTAAGCACACGGCGGTGTTTCTGGGGCTGCCGTGTCTGCTGTAGGATTAGCGTTTCTGAGATTCTGATTCGGTACTACGCGTACAAGGTTCTTTTACGAAATGCTCCTAATCCATTGCGTAGTACTCCCTCCGTTCCATAATACAAGATTTTTTAGTGTTTTTTAAACGAACGTACGTAGACGACTTTTAGTGTGTGGTTCATCCTGAACCTACACTAAAAGATTCTAGATACATTTGTTTAATAAAACTAAAACATCTATTTTTTTTGTGTGAAATTTCACCGATCTATTAATAATCATCAACGGCATACAACGAGCCTTAGAAGTAATAGAAATTACAAATAGGTCATTGGACCACCTAGTGACGACTACAGAAACTAGCACGTGCCGAAGGTTCACCGTCGTCCTCGTCCCTCCATCACAGGAGCCCGCCAAAGCTTGTCGTAGTAGAGATTGTTGTAGTAGACAAATGGGAAGTCGTCATGCTAAGGCCCAATAGGACCAGAGCACCAGAGCATCAACCATCGCCGAAGATGACAACCGTAGATCTGGAGAGACTGACATCAAACCACACCGACAAATACGGAAAATGATCAGATCCTAAAAGACCAGCCGGACACACGACTCCACGCCCTCCGCTGGTGTTAGACGCACCACCGAAGCGAGGATAGGACGGGAAGGACCTTATTCTGACTTCAGGACGCAACCACCGCCTCAACATCCCGAAGAAGACAATAGACAAAAACGAAAACCCTCCGTCGACGAGAGGCCTTGGTCCGCCACACCTCCAAGGCCCTAAGTCCACCGGATGTGGAGAGGACCGGCGGTGTCGCCGGTGAGGGGACGAAACCCTAGATGGATTTAGCTGTTCAGCCTAATTGCCTAGCGGCTGCCTCACGAGTACGTAACGGTTCGTACTGCTCTTTTCTTTGACGACCTCTTAAAACATCTTATATTTTGAAACAAAAGTAGTAGAGAGTCCAGGGTACATAATTATTAGAATATCAAACGAAGAACATATGAATTTTATTTAGGGTATGAAGTGGAGATGATTTTTTTAGATTTATAAGTTTTGGGGAATATTTGAGAGTTTTTTTAGGGAACAATTTTTTTTTTGAGAGCTTAGGGAAGAATATTTGGGAGTTAAGTGGAGATGATTATGTATGGGGCTTGGGCCAGATGGACATACGTTCCTTGGATGGCCCAAATCGATACTAAAATGCGTTTGCTTATGTTACTATGACTAGTTTAGTGCCCGTGCGTTGCCACGGTCTCAAAAAAATTTTCCACCACGTTTCTAAACATAAAATACAATATTGAAATATGAAACAAGCCCTGGCGTAAATACTGGATGATGTTGTTCTCCAACTCTCCTTGATCCTGAACTTGAAGCTCAGTCACATACCGTCCTTAGCATCCTGCATGGCATTGTCCTCGTCAAAACTTCGGTCAGGGTGATCACTTGCCGGATAGTTACGATGATAGAAAACTTCGGCCAGGGTCTATTTTAACGTAGGAACCTGAGAACGCACCTATCACGGACGCTAAGATAATTAATCTATCCATGTGTTGCCATGGGACGACAACATTGTCAACAACAATCTTGTAAACACAAACATATGTTGTGTATAGCCACCTTTTTAATTTGTTAATTTTCCATGGCGCTGTCAATTTCACCCAACTATTTGACCCGAAACTTTCTCATGTAACGGTAGGCCTTCCAGGCATGTTATACTTGACACTCCCCTTAGTGCACTGATCAGCTCTCTATTTTCCCTATCGTCGGTGGCCACACCATGTCCTTGCATTGAGTGGATTAGATGTACTCACATGCAGCAGGACAATTCTAAGAGCAACTCTAACAGACATTGTAAATCCGCGACCTCCAAAAACGTGTTTTATAGGCCTATTTGGCCTCCCGCAGAATAGATACCGAAAAACGACCCATAGACTCAGTTAGGTCCCAGAAATATATATTTTATCTTTTTATCCTCTTATCCTCTTCCCAACCACCGCCACATGCGCCCGTCACCTGAGCCCCCCCCGCGCCTCTGCTGTTGGCCGTCGCCGCTCGCGCGCCTCCGCTGCTCGCCGCCGCCGCTCATGCCAGGCCCCCGCGTCACCCCTGCGCTACCCGCCGCCGCTCGCGCCTGGTCCTGCATATCCCCTGCTGTCCGCTACCGCTCACGCCTGGTCCCGCGCCGCCCCTGCTTGCCGCCGCCTGGGCGCCCGCCACTGGGCGGCTCTTGCTGCCCCGCATGTCCGGTTCCGCGACCGATTCCGACGAGCATGGGCCAATTCCGGCGAGGCGACTGTCAATCCCAGCTGTCCATGAGGTTGGAGACGGTGGAGGAGGACCAAAGGCGACGAATTTAACGGATTTCGACGATGGTCCAGTGTGTCCCACGGCAGAAGGACACCGTCGCGTCCTGAAATTTTCCTCCCGCCAAACTGCAATGCGTTTACATGCCCCCCTCGGTTCAGCCACGAAACCTGGACATATAGAGGTGCGAGGTGCAAATTCTCGGTGCACCGAAAAAGGTTTTCAGATCCGATCGGCTTTACGGTGTCTATTCGGGTCAGTTTCTTGGCTCAAAACCGAAAAGAGGCGGTTATTTTTCAGTTTAGACGAGTTTATAATGTCTGCTAGAGTTGCTCTAACACTGAAATCCATAGCAGGATTTTCTAAAGCTCCCTCCAAAACTGAGACATTTTTAAATAGCTTCCCCAAAACCTACACGGAAAAACTGACTCTAACTTTTAATTTCCTTTCAGAGTAGTAAGTCCTACAAGAAAATTAATATAGGTTTTTCCAAAACCTGAATAGAGCGACCGCTACTTTGAGGATCAAATTAGAATGGTCAATTATTTGCGAGGAGAGAATAAAAGAAACATTGAAATAAGACAAGAGCAAAGGATTAATCGATTCAATTTAATTGTTCTAAAAAAACGCAGACTAACACAGTACAAACGCAGACCAATTTAATTGTTCTCATTCCATCAGATCCCGACTTGATTTCAATCGTTCGAATAAACTGCTAGCCAGATCACAATTGAACTCACGCATCCGAGCTCAGTACTACAAGAAGGACGCATCAGATCTGGTCGTTGGTGGCATGAATTAGGATGGAACTTACAGAATTCGCTAGCGGCATGCCGCTGACCCTGATTGATTCCAGCCGAGTGGCGCAGTGTCACATCTGCCTTGGACGAGCGGCTCACCGGCAGAAGCCAGCGATGGTGACAGGGAGAGGCCACCTCGGACCAACTCATTGGAAGAAGCTCGGTGACGGGCAACCGAGAGGAGTAGGATCGATGTCGTCACATACCAGGGCCGTGCGCCGCTTCCCACCTCTACCTTCGACCTTCGACGATGCGCGGAGCAGTTCTTATCGATGGGGATGGGATCTCGCCAGCAGAGCGGCGGGGTGGCCTCTCCGAGCGGCGCACGGGGGCAGTTCTTTTCGATTCCCCCCCCCGCGCGCATCGATCTGCTCCCAAAGCCGGGCGGAAACGCGGGCGAGCCCGAGTGCAGCCATCGCGACGTCTCCGGCCATTCTGCCCTCGGGACAAGCTGTGGCGCGGCCGGTCTGGCTCCGACGATTTGGGTTGCCGATGGTGCGCATGTATGTGTCCACCGTCAGCGCAGGATCGGGATTCAAGGGGGTTACGCTGCGGAGGAGCTCGAGCTAGCACCTACCAGGAAGCGGTTACGGATGGAGGAGTCCGAGGGTCACGCGGCGGATGCCCAGATCGCCTCGCGTGGAGTAGGATGCCCAGCGTGGACTATCGCACGGAGGAGGATGCAAAGACCTCGGCGCTGGGGAGCCTTCGTAGCACCGGTGGTAGAGGAGCAGAGCAGGGGCGGAGCGACGGGCTCACACCGGCTCGTGTGTGAGGGGCGGTCTCTCACCGGCGTGAGACGGGGAGGGGGAGCACCGGAGGCTGGACGCCGGCCGATGGGAAGGCAGCCGGAGGAAGGGGAAAGATGGGGCAGAGGGATCGGGACCGATCGTTGACCTCCGTTCTTCACTTAGCGGTGGCATCCCTTGTAATATCTTAGAACTGCTAGGGGCAAAATCGTCAAAACAATAGGCAGACGGAAAATCTGAGCGACGAACGTACCACTACGTAAATTTATAGATTTCTGATTCTTGCATCACGAACAAAGAGAACTCTGAATTTTGCATGTCGAAAACGGAACTGGGTTTACATCTCGGATTCTCCGTACTGTACGTAGCTCTGATGTCAGTATTCTTGCATTTTGATTTTCCAGCAAGCAGCAGCAGTGAGGGCGACCGGCAACTGCGCGCGGAGCTGACCTGGCCGCGGCGGCTCGAGGTGGTGGTGGGCGTGGCGCGCGGGCTCCTGTACCTGCACGAGGACGCGCACACACCCATCATCCACCGCGACATCAAGGCCAGCAACATCCTTCTCGACCACCGGTGGGTCGCCAAGATCGCAGACTTTGGCATGGCTCGTCTCTACCCGGAGGCCGGCGACGGCCGCACGCATGTGCAGACCCGCGTGGCCGGCACCAACGGGTACATGGCCCCCGAGTACCTTATGCACGGCCACCTCTCCGCCAAGGCCGACGTCTTCAGCTTCGGCGTCCTCGTCCTCGAGATCGTCTCCGGCCGCAAGAACTCCAGCTTCGTCCCGCCTCCCGACTCTGACGCCGAGAACCTCCTCGACTACGCCTGGAAGCTGTACAAGAAGGGGCGGAGCATGGAGCTGCTGGACCCGTCCGTGAAGTCGTCGGCGGAGCAGGACCAGGTGCTGCTGTGCATCCGCATCGGGCTGCTGTGCGTGCAGGCGGACCCGCGGCTGCGGCCGGACATGAAGCGCGTGGTGATCATCCTGTCCAAGAAGCAGAGCACGCTGGAGGAGCCGACGCGGCCGGGGGCGCCTGGGTCGCGTTACCGGAGGAGGGCCCACGGTCTGCGCAGCTCGCAGTACTCGGACGGGTCGTCGTCCGGCACGACCCCTTCGACGTCCGCCACGTCTCACGCATCGACGTCGCACTTGTCGGCTTCGGCTTCAAACGCGACGACGGGGACGTCCAGCACGCACACCTTGCGGAGCCAGGGGCTCTCCTCGCACAGGGAAGGGAAGGAGTTGCCGAACAGCGGCTGAAGCTCACTGTATATATGGCCATTCTTTTTTTGTTTCTTGTTCGTTTTGGCGTCTGTTTAATGATTGTAGAGTAGATAGCATAGCATGATTGTTTTACTAGTGCATAGGAGGGATCTATTGGATTATTTTAGGATACTGCTAGTTCAGAGAACGTAGCCAGAGTGAACTGATCAAGCTACCGACCGAACGATTACTGGCAGTGATAGGAAATGTGCATAGTAAATGGATAGAACAATAATTTTTTGTTTTATTTGTTGTAGTACTACTACTTTCTCATCGCGCAAGGCTCTGAAATTGACATTTTGGGTGCTTGGATCGCATAGATATTGCACGAAATGCGTACTGTCATTGACATCGATCGAACACAATTCTTCGTGCAGAGCAAGGTTTTGCCATCAGCAAGCTATCTTTGAGTGTAAGCTGTAAACATACACATACACACACCCTACCTCTATAAGCGTCTCCAATAGACTGAGCCGTCGGTCTTGAAATTTCATAAATCATCACATGCACCTTGCTGTTGACGAAAATATAGCAACTCCCTGAAAAAAATATTCTGCCTTTATGAGATATCAAAACGTCAAACATACGCTTTAATCCCTAGTGGGCTAGGGATACCACTGCCCGCCTAACCATCCAGCCGCAGGTTGGTTCTCAGACAACAAATATTATAGCTTAGTTAATCCACGGTTTGTGTTTCTCTGTTTTCAAAAAAGAAGTCTAGACCCCCTTCTTTTCTTTGTTGTAAAAAAATTGCGGTATTGTGGATACTGTGGTATATGAAAATGAACCTTTAGGTAAAGCCAAACACCTCAAAGTATTGAAAAACATCCAAGTTTTAGGATCTTTGCTATAATTATTTTTGTGGTATTCTAGATATTGTGGTATATAAAAAATGAACTTTTAAGTAAAGCAAGTGTTAAGTGTATGAAGATACAACTAGTGTTTAGTACAGTGCTTAGAAGAAATTTTCATTAATGGGCATTATCCCATCAGTTGACCTCGATATCCACAGATGGGAGCGTAGTGAAGGGCCACCTAGCAATCACTGATGGCTTTCAACGGCCAGTCACCAGAGGATGATTTTGAGGTACTCCATCCGTTTCAAAATATAAGATGTTTTAGTTTTGTGAAGTGAATATATTTAGATCATTTTTAGTGTATAGGTTCATTTAGATTTAGAGTGAACCTACACATTA
The DNA here is from genome assembly GCA_916181665.1 of Avena sativa. Classification (NCBI taxonomy): domain Eukaryota; kingdom Viridiplantae; phylum Streptophyta; class Magnoliopsida; order Poales; family Poaceae; genus Avena; species Avena sativa. The sequence continues at coordinate 493,346,604 of OV702290.1, read as the reverse complement.
AAAGGGTCTAGATACACTCCTTTCATAAAGCTAAAACATCTTACATTTTGAAACGGAGGGAGTAGTAATAAGCAACAACTTTGACATGATAATTTTCTTAGCCGTAGTGGGAAGTCATTGACTGTATGCAGGTGCAAATATCTAAGACCATACACTAGGTATACGGTTCAAAGCAAAATATGTCAGAGTTAGGAACCGGTGGTGTTTTGCTGCAATGTGTGAACTCGCTTTTTATTTAGAGCCTGATGAGTGTGTCAGCCATGCAGTTCTATTTTATGTGCATCCTCTCTCTTCAAAGCTAACATTTCTCTCTCTACCATGTGGGCCTAATGCATTGCTCATGATAGATCCAATCCTTTGAACCGCATTGACTTGTTGGTTCGTTTCTTTTCTCTGATGCATTGAATCGCTTGTATGGTTCGCTAAAAAATGTATGGAACCGAAACATGTGGCCCTTTGGTTGGCTTTATGCTCACATAGTGTATGGTCTTAGGAAACAAGTGTGGAAACACTATTAGAAACCGGACTTTTCCTCTGGGCTGATTATTTTCATGTGAGGCCCGCAATAGCTCCCAGAAAAACGATATGTTTTGCTATGGGCTTGACATGACCGCCAGGAAGATACATTTTCCTGTCTCTGGAGGCACACGGGAAAAGACATGAATAAAGCACATGAAGAAAGCAGTGTTCATCTCATCATCAGAGTGAAGACTTGTCGTGGTGGTGTCACGACAGATGCCATGGATAGGCTAAAGGTGGGGACTAATATGCGCTAGGAGAATCCAGAGAGGGATAGTAGAGTGATTCTCCACACAGAAGTTTCTATTGCTATATCTTCAAGATTACAAGTGCTCCTTGAGCTGTATTGGCGAGAGGAGGAAGAAGGAGCTCTCTTACTCTTGCCTAGATCTACTAGCCCTAAGGAATAACCAGACCAACTAGTGCTCAACCAACCCCCCTCTACCAGAACCCTAACCCCCCTTATATAGAGGAGGTTCGGTCCTGGCCTAGGGCATACGTGGATGCATATTCCTAAGAATATGCCCCCTCCCAAAGTGGTAACCCGACCGGGATGCTTTTCCCCCGCGTCACACATGCTTTAGCGACGTAGCCTCTGCGGCGCCCGCGTCAGCCGACGTGAGCGTCGTCACCCTTGTCGGCCACGACCCGGTGGTCCTGCCCTTGCTTTATTCGCTCATGCAGTGCGTATCGGACCTTCTTTTTTGACCAGAGAGATTCCTTCCTTCTCCCAGAAGCTAAGCGAGGATCCGGATCATAGTAGATCCGGCCACACCTGTTCCTGCATATAAGTTAGACAAGTACTTCCGACTTACTCCTTAAGTCGGATGAGACAATGTTAGGCGACCCCCCTGGTCTGGGCTACTCCGTGATTCAGACTGCCTTGAGGTGACCCGGTCAGCTTCCGCTTTGACCTTGCCGGACCTCGGCTAACTCGGCCGTTATACCCCGGAGTGACCCTACCCGGGGGTATCCCCCCCAACATTAGTCCCCGAAGCTGGTGCGGTCTTAGCTGCCTTGGCCGCTAAGGCCACATCAGGTTCATTTATGTTCGAGCCTCGGACGTTTAATTCCGAGTTAGCTCCTTATCTCGGATTATATGGATTTATGTTCCCTTCGCACGTTCCAAGTTTTCACTTGCCGGCCGGGTCACCACTTTGGTTCGGATCCCACGGTTATCATGGTTTGATCCGGGCCCTGTTTCCTTCCCTCATACGCCAACCCACGTGGAGGCTAATCATTACCTTGTCTTATTTTAAGAGCCTGCACAGTAACCGCCGCAGTAATTATCAGTTTCACTGTGCGTGGGTCACGTCATGCCTGCCTCCTCGTTTACCGCAACTGCGCGTCGCGTCATGGGATCGCTTCTACTCTGTGGCCCCCTGTGTGGCTTTTCTCTGATTGGCTGATGCCGGTGATACACGGCCACACCGTGTGGCTCATCGACGCAGCGCGATCCCACTCATCGATCTCTGGGGGTGGTTAAATAGGGGAGGGGCACATCCCCTAGCGTTTTTCCACCTCTGTGCCCCTCTGCCCGTTGCGTTTTTCTCCTTCGTCTTCCCTGTGACCACGCCGCCGCCGGTGTTTCTAGCAGCAGCGTCGCCGCCGCACTCTCCCCGTGCTTCTACTTCGCAGCCACCGCTGCGCAACTGCTTAGCCGCAGGTCCTCGTCAATCTAGGCCACAGATCCCTGCCGCCGCTAGCTCCTGAGAGGATAGCGAATACGAGATGATGGAGGAGGAGCTCGTCGTCGCCGAGCAGGAGATGGAGGAGGACGCCGGCGTGGCGGACCGCGGCACGTGGGCCGGTTCGTGGGTCTGTCAAGACGACATCGACTGGCTCTACCGGACCAGGCGTATTCCCGCCGGCGTCGTCGCTCGTCTCCCCTCCGCCGAACTGGCCCCCTCACCCAATCCGGGTGAGTTCGTCGTATTCCTATCCCACTTCCAACGGGGATTTGGTCTCCCGGTGAGCGACTTCTTCCGGGATTGGGTTAGGACATACCACCTGCAGCCGCACCATCTCCCAACAAACGCTATCACCTCTCTTTCCGCCTTTGCTTCTACGATCGAGGGCTACACCGGACTATGGCCCACGAAGGAGCTGTGGATCCGGTTCTTCCGCCTCTGTCGCAACGTTGTCCCCAATATCCACGTTGAGTCGGAGGACAAGCAGCTCACCCAGTTCGGAGCTGCCTCCATCTCGCCCCGGAGATTTTCAGTCTTTCCCCGGGTCACCGGGCTTGACTCCTGCAAAGGATGGGCCCGGACCTTCTTCTACGTCCGGAACGAGGGTACCGAAGACTTAATTCGGTTGCTGCCCTACGCTCCGGGTCTACCTGACACGGATTTCTAGGAGGAGGTCCCCAAGAAACCTACAGCTCTGGCCAACCAAGTTAACAAGAGATTCGCGGAGCTGAAGAAGCTCGGATTGCGCAACGAGGATGCTATGATCACGTTCGTGCGCAACCGAATCTCTCCCCTCCAGAAGCGCACCCACAAGTTGTGCCATATGAGTTTCGGCCGCGACCCCAACCGAACCTCCTCCTTCGAATTGAGCAACACAGAGATCTTTCGTCGGGTCAAGGCTCTTTTCACCACCCACAAGGATTTCTCCGCCGAATGGACGTGGGGAATCGAGCACTACTGTCATGACAGGCTCCCTCCCGCGATAAGCTTCGCGGGGCAAACTTAATTCGGATGAAGTATGTATCGGTTTTTGTTATATTTCTGACTCTGTTCTTTGTGCTTTTTCTTAGCTGTTTCTTCAGCAAACTCTCGAGGATGGCACAGATCCGACCCTTAAGTGGGCGCCGGACCGAGAAATCCCGGATGAGGAGGAGCCGGACCAGGAGATGTTCCTTCCTATGACCGACGCCACCAAACGACCCAGCGGTAAATTCTCTTCTCTTAGAGATTGGCCCGATGATGAGGATGACTCGGATATCAACGTGATTGAACCCGTTGAGGCTGTCCCTCTTTCTTTTGCCTTTCCGGCATCAGCTAACCCCGGTGGGCCTATCCACGAGGATCCTCCACTTGCCACGGGCGAGCCGATTCCGGTGGCGTCGAAGAAGAAGCGCGGATCCGCATCAAGTTCTTCCTCCGAACCTTCTCAACCCACAAAAAGGCAAAAGAAGGCCGGAGACAAGACTGCCTCCAAGCGGGCAGGCAAAGCCCCGGCACGGAGGGCCCGGAAACCCAAGGAGGCCGAGACCTCGGATGCGTAACTCATTTTTCACTGCGCAACTCACTTTTCCTTACATCGGGGTAATTTCACTCCTGACATCATTCTCTTTTGCAGGCCTCCCGTGGAGGTCCCTCAGAGCGGATCGAGCATCTCTTCTCCCCTTCGGTCCGGTCCTTCTCCTCCTCGTGACGACGAGTCACGCCCGCTGAGCCCTATTCCGGAGGGTTCTGCGGCTGATCCGGGTTCCGCAGTGCCTCATCGAGAGGAACGCGACCTCGGAGCGGGAGGGGTCGGTTCGGCCGAGGTGACGGCGTCCACCACTTCGGCATTGCCGCAACCAGCAATCACCGAGTCTACCACAACACCAGCACCAGCAGCAGCTCCAGTACCAGCAACCGAGCCAGCACCTGCTCCGGCACCAAGGAAACCAACAACAGCTCCAGTGCCAAGTTACTCTGCCTCCTCCGAGTCATCTCAGCCTCGACGAGGAACCATTCCAGCAGCTTCCAAAGGGAAATCCACCGTGGTTACTTCTTCCCAGCAAGCTAAAGGCAAGAAGGCTCCGGATACTGCCAAGTCTACATCTGTCGAGGCCGGGCAGCGAACCCTGTCGTCGATGCATCCGAAGAAATCACCAGCAGCGACGGATGTTCCTGCCGAGCCAACAGATACGCAGCAGATGGTTCTGCACACCAGCCCAGCTCTTGCCCTAGTTGAGAGGAAGGAAGCTCATGCGAAGGGCTTGGTGGCACCCCACATGCCCACTGGCGAACGGTACCCTCCGAGCCTTATCGAGTTCGTTATGAACTAGAACAAGGCGAAGTTCGTCCACAACGACGATCTCCTAGAAAAATTCAGCCCTGCAGAATTTTCTGCCCAGATGAATACTGCCGCCAAGGCAATTAACCTCGTGGGGCGAATGATGGAGGTATGTAAACTTCAAAACCAACGTAGATAATAGCCGGGTTTGGGAAAAGTCCTTTACATGCTGTAGATAATAACCATTAGTCCCCGAGCCTCCGGGGGAGTAGCTTGTTACTCGGCCGGATGCTCATTAGAAAACCAACGTAGCTGCATGTAAACTTCAAATATGCACACACCTAGAGCCGGGTTAAGTTCCACTTGGCCCGGATCTTGCACACTTCGAATATGCACACACCTAGAGCCGGGTTAAGTTCCACTTGGCCCGGATCATGCACACTTCGAATATGCACACACCTAGAGCCGGGTTAAGTTCCACTTGGCCCGGATCTTGTACACTTCGAATATGCACACACCTAGAGCCGGGTTAAGTTCCACTTGGCCCGGATCTTGTACACTTCGAATATGCACACACCTAGAGCCGGGTTAAGTTCCACTTGGACCGGATCTTGTACACTTCGAATATGCACACACCTAGAGCCGGGTTAAGTTCCACTTGGCCCGGATCTTGTACACTTCGAATATGCACACACCTAGAGCCGGGTTAAGTTCCACTTGGCCCGGATCTTGTACACTTCGAATATGCACACACCTAGAGCCGGGTTGAGTTCCACTTGGCCCGGATCTTGTACACTTCGAATATGCACACACCTAGAGCCAGGTTAAGTTCCACTTGGCCCGGATCTTGTACACTTCGAATATGCACACACCTAGAGCCGGGTCAAGTTCCACTTGGCCCGGATCTTGTACACTTCGAATATGCGCCAAGCTAACTTTACACTTCTGTACTTCTTTCAGGTAACCACCAATCGCCGGAGCGTCGAATTTCAACGCCTGCTTGATACCCACAAGATCCTGCGCGCAAAACATGTTGCACTTGGTGCAGAACATGAAAAGAGAGGTAATTTTCTCCCTTGGCACCTCTCCATTTTTCTTTACTTGTTTCCGCCGGACTAATCTCCTCATTCGGTTTTTGCAGCTGGGGTGGAGGCTGAGAACAAAATTATGAGGAAGAACTTGGAGGAAATCCGGGGTATGTCCTCTTTTGTCCGACCTTGTTGTGTTTTCCATTTCTTATTCTCCTTGGCTCGGCAAACATTCACTCCTCGGCTTTGCCGGGTCAACATACTATTTCAGCATCGCTTGAGGATAGTGTGCCCGTGCCTGATATGATGCTGCATTTTCTCGAACAAGCAGGGCAGCATCAAGCTGAGCTGAAGAAAAAGAATGATGAACTTGCTCTCCTCCGGACTAAAAACGACGAGATTGCCAAGCTCAAAGCCGAGATGGAGAAGATGAAGGCCCAGCACCGAACTGAGCTCCAAAAGGTTGGCCGGGACTTCACAGAAGAGCGTGAGCGTCTTACTCTCCAGATCTCCAAGGGCCAGGACCTACTCAAAGAATCCGACCTCCAGCTTGGGTCGGCAAACGCTGAGCTTGAGCAACTTCGTAAAAGACGTGATGCCTGCAGCAAGGAGTTAACCCGGATCCATAGCCATATTTCTCGTAAGTTCCTTTCCCTTATCTGACATACTTCTCCGGGTTATCTCAAATACCTTTTCTTTACCTTCTTCCTTTGCCTTGTTTCCAGACCACTTTCCAGAGGGTACTGCGATTGCCAGCGCTGCTGTTGCCAAATTTCGCCGAGAGAGGGGTACCCCCATTGCTCCTGATGGTGAGAACATTCCCTTGGACATGGAGGACCTATTGGTCAGCTTGTCCTCTCGCGTGGAGACCATCAAGAATTATGGCAAGGATATCCTCGACGTTGCAGTGCGCATCTTTAATACGTTCTGGCCCGGAGAGAGTAGCCCGGAGACCATCGCAACTCTCGTCGAGAAATTAATGGAAGTTGAGATCCAGCTTGACCTCTGGAGAGAATCTGTTGGTCGTGCTACAGCTGACACCATCCTTCATCATATTCTCACATGGTACGAGAAGATCAACCTCAGCCTCCTCACACGCCGGCGCACCGGATCCAGATGGACCGATGATCCGGAGTGGGTAGCTCGGTGCCAGGCCTGCGCCTACAGCCTCGTCGAATATTCTCCTATTCATGACTGGATTGAAGGGCCGAGCTTCCTAGAATCCGCTGGGGACGAGCAAAATGAGAATGTTGAAGATGGGTCGGATGAGGGCGAAGAAGATGATGCTTCAGATATTGAAGACATCGACGACGACGCTGAACCTGCTCCTCCTGCTGCTCCTTAGTTCTAAAAAAACTTGAAAATTTATCAGATCCCCGGTATGCCGGGTGCAATTGTATGCCGGATATGTGATATTTTGCTACTATATTTTTATGCCGGATTAACTTGGGCGTAGTTCCCGAGTTTCATTTTCTTGTTCGTTCAATTCTCTGGCTCGGTCCGTGTCTACCTTGATTCGGTTTTACGACTTACGAATCCGAGCTTCAAAAATTGTCTTAACAATACTTAGAAACTTTTGGGGCTTGGCTCAAAATAATGCAGCATAATAACTTGAAAATAAAAACAGGGTTAGTCCGAAAAAACAAACGTTAGCTCGAATAAATTCGTTTCCTTAGTCATTTTTCATGTGCTACACAATTCCAAACTTGTTCCCTTGCTTGCCATGAATCCAATTCTTGTTGGACAGCAGCAAGTCGAAGGGTTGGGTTTTTGGTGCTCATACATTACTAATCCGGGTTAAGTAGGACGACTTATTCCAGCTACCGCATAAGAAATTACGACAAACATTATTAAGACAGTCCCCGAGTTACTGCTCGAGGCGCTGCTATTTCATTGATAAGCTCATTGCCGACATACATACCGACATATGAGATGACTCAGATACATACACTTCTTAGCTAAGTGTAGAAGGGACGAAGTAGTGCTACATTCCATGGTCGCTTGGATTCCTCTCCGGACCTGTCCGCCTTGTTCTTTTCCTGTGGCTTTGCATCTATAAGATAGTAAGAATCATTGTGCAATGCTTTGCTCATAATGAACGGCCCTTCCCATGGGGGGGATAATTTATGCATGCCAGTAGTACGTTGTACCAACAGGAGCACCAGATCGCCTTCCCGAAAGACTCGGGGGCACACTTTCCGGCTATGATAGCGTCAGAGATTTTGCTGATATATGGCGGATCTGGACAGTGCCAGTTCTCTCGCTTCTTCCAACAGATCAACATCATTTTGCCGGGCTTCTTGCACTTCGGCTTCTGTGTATTGGGTGACCCTAGGCGAATCATGCTCTATGTCGGCTGGTAATACAGCTTCTGCCCCATGTACCAGAAAGAATGGCGTATAGCCTATTGATCGATTCGGAGTTAGTCTTAAGCTCTACAGTACCGCTGGTAGTTCTTCTATCCAGCACCCCGCTGATCTTTGCAGCAGCTCAATGAGCCTGGGTTTTATCCCGGATAATACTAATCCGTTGGATCTTTCCACTTGTCCGTTCGATGCGGGGTGGGCTACCGAGGCGACATCGAGTCGGATCTTCTTATCTCGGCAGAAGCGCGCAAATGCTCCTTCCGCAAAATTTGTTCCATTATCGGTTATAATACTGTGTAGATAACCGTATCTCAAGATGATGTCTTTGAGAAACGTTACGGCCGTAGCTCCATCACATTTTCTTATAGGTTTCACTTCAATCCATTTTGTAAACTTGTCCACCATGACCAAAATGTGTGTCATGTTTCCTCTCGCTGCTTTGAACGGGCCAACCATATCCAAGCACCATACAGCAAATGGCCACGTGATTGGTATGGTCTTGAGTTCCGACATAGGCGTATGTGTCTTGGTGGCGTACCTCTGACAACCATTGCATTTTCTCACCAGATCTTCTGCTTGTTCCAAGGCACTTGGCCAGTAGAATCCATGCCAGAATGCCTTTGCCACCAAGGCTCAGGATGAGGCATGATGCCCGCATTCTCCTTGGTGTATATCTCGGAGGATGTCAAGCCCTTCTTCCGGGTCAACGCATCTTTGGAGAACATTGGTTACACTCTGTTTGTATAACTCGGAATTGATGATTGTGTATGCTTTTGCTCTCCTCTGAGTTTGCCTGGCTAACACCTCCTCAACGGATAACGTTCCGTCTTTCAGGAATTGGAATATAGGCAGTGCCCAAGCTGGTATCGCTCGTGGAGGGAACATCTCCTCATTAATTTCCATCTGATCCACCGGCATAACTTCAGCCGGATCACGCTGGACAGTCCCCGGGTTTGCCGAGGCAGTCCCCGGGTCTCGTGTACCACCTCCCATGTCAATGTCCATGGGCTCAGCTCCGGATTCCGTATTTTCCGGGACATAGATCGAGTCGGTTCCTGGGGACGGCCTGATAGATGGTTTTCTGAGGTGTTCCAATGCTACACCCGGTGGAATTGCCTGTCTGGTCGATCCGAGCTTCGACAACATGTCGGCAGCCTCGTTTTCCGCCCGGGGTACATGGTGAAATTCACACCCCTCGAAGTAACCAGATATCTTCTGCACGTGAAATTTGTATAGTGCCATGTTTGGATCCAGGGCGTCCCACACTCCGGACACCTGCTGCACCACCAAGTCCGAATCGCCAAAGCATATTATCCGACGTATGCCAATCTCCTTTGCCACTTTGAGCCCATGCACAAGAGCCTCATACTCAGCAACATTGTTCGATGCCGCGAAATGGATCTGCAATACGTACTTTAGCTGTTCCTTCTTTGGCGAGGTAAGCACAACCCCGGCGCCTAATCCGGTTTTGGTTTTTGACCCGTCAAAGTGCATCCTCCAGTAGTTCGGATCTGGTGGCGGTGGTTCGTATTGCACCTCGGCCCAATCCACAAAAAAGTCCGCCACAACCTGAGACTTGATCGCTTCTCTTCTGTCGTACTGGGGCGCATAAGGGGCCAACTCAATTGCCCATTTTGCGATCCTGCCACTCGCATCCTTGTTACCCATTATCTCGGATATGGGAGCTTCACATATTACTTTGATGGGGTGCTCCTCAAAGTAATGCTTTAACTTCTTCGCGGCCATATAGACACCGTATGCCACCTTTTGAAAGTGCGGGTAGTTCTGTTTTGAGGCAGACAATACCTCGCTCAGGTAATACACTGGCCTCTACACCGACTTACCCTCTTCACTGCGTTCCACTACGATTACTGCACTTACAACTCGGTTGGTTGCGGCTACGTAGAGCAACATTGGCTCCTTTGATAGTGGAGAGGCTAACACCGGCGCAGTGGACAACATCTTTTTCAAGTGGGCAAAGGCTTCATCGGCCTATGGCATCCAAACGAATTTATCCGACTTTTTCATGAGTTGGTAGAGAGACAGTGCCTTTTCTCCCAACCGACATACAAACCGACTCAACGATGCCAGGCATCCAGTGAACTTCTGGACATTGTTAAGACACTTTGGCAGCTCCATTCGTTCGATGGCTCGGATCTTAGTTGGATTAACTTCGATACCTCGGCTGGAGACGAGAAATCCGAGTAATTTTCCAGCCGGGACACCGAAGGTACATTTTTCCGGGTTAAGCTTCATTCGGAACCTTCTCAAGTTCGCGAATGTTTGCCTTATGTCGTCAAGGAGCGTTGTGCTTTCCTTGGTCTTGATAACCACATCATCCACGTATACTTGTACGTTTTGACCTATTTGGTCGTGCAAACATTTTTGTATACATCTTTGGTACGTTGCACCTGCATTACGTAAACCGAACGGCATAGTGCGATAGCAGTAAGCCCCGTACGGGGTAATAAACACCGTTTTTATTTGATCATCCAGGTTCAGAGGTATCTGGTGGAAGCCAGAATATGCATCAATGAATGACAACAGTTCGCATCCCACGGTTGAGTCTATGACCCGATCTATCCTCGACAGTGGAAATGGATCTTTTGGACACGCCTTGTTCAGGTTCGTGTAATCGATACACATGCGCCAAACCACTGCCACGTTCGGATCGTCCTTCTTCTTTTCTACCAGCACCGGATTAGAGAGCCAATCCGGATATAGTACCTCCATGATAAATCCTGCTGCTAGTAACCGAGCTATCTCGTCTCCAATGACTTTTCTCCTATCCTCGGCGAAGCGGCGAAGAGGTTGTTTCACCGGCCTTGTTCCGGGTCTTACGTTCAAAGAGTGCTCGGCCAACTCCCTCGGAACACCTTGCAAGTCCTGTGTAGACCAAGCAAAAATATCCCGATTCTCACGGAGGAAGTTGACGAGCTCGCGTTCCTATTTGTCAGTTAATCCGGCACCAATTGTTACGGTGCGCTCCGGAAACATGTTATCAACTGGAATCTTCTTGGTGTCCTTTGTGGCTTGAAATGAAACGCTGCCATGCGGGTTACTTAATGCCGGCATATATTGCTGCGCAGACTGAGCTAATGCCGCCACCTCTTGGATTTTTCTTTTCTCTCGCGCAATCACGAGTGACTCGGCTAGGTTAGACCCGGCTGAAGCACACTCCATGGAACGTCGGAAATCTCCAGCAATGGTAATCACTCCATTTGGCCCGGGCAACTTCATCTTCAGATAACTGATGTGACAGCTTGCCATGAATTTGTTTAATGCTGGTCTCCCGAGTAACACATGATATGCACTTTCCAAGTTCACCACCTCAAACTCCAGATTTTCAGTTCGGCAGTTATCCCTTGTGCCGAATAACACGTCAACTCGGACTTTGCCTATGGGCTCACAAGAAATGCCTGGTACAATGCCATGGAAAGTTGTTCTCGTAGCCTGGAGCATGTTCTCCGAGATGCCCAACTTGCGCATCGTATCCGCATACATGATGTTAATGCTACTGCCATTATCAATCAAAACCTTAGAGAATCTCACATTGATGTTCGGTCCAATGAATGTCGGATCTAGCACTAGCGCATACGAACCTGGGCTCGGCATAAGTTTAGGATGATCTTTGATGTTCCAGGTGATTTCCTAGTCCGACCAAGGCATGTACCTCGTCACCGCTGGCATGACCGCATTGACCTCCATATGTCGGTGCTGCAAGCTCTTTCTATCTATCTCCTCGGTTGTGAACACACAATAACTCTGGTGATGTTCCCTGTACTCATTCCTTCCCTCGTTTCCGGGGTATCTCTGATCCGGTTGTTGCTGATTTTCCACCTGATGCACTACATCCCTTATCTCATTGTTGTCATACCTCGGCGGAGGGGGAGGCAACATTAGCTGTTGCGTGTTCGCTCCGGAGAGCAATTGCTGCCGGGGTAACTCCTGCCGAGGTTGATCATTCCCCGAATCACCTTGCTCTATCTTTCGCATCCACTCACATTACCTCGTCGTGTGGCCCGCCGGGCTATTCGGATTTGGCGTGTGAAACTTACACGGCTGGTCCAGCATCGACTCATAGGTATACCTCAGACGGTCTTTCTTTTCCTGCCACTGTTTCTTTTGCTCTAGAGTCCATGTCTTCTTGCCATCATTTCTTGGAGTCCATTACCCTCCAGTTCTCTGGCGTTGGTTACTCCCTGATCCGGGTTGATCTTGATTCATGGCCGCAACTTGTTGCGAACCATAGCGATGGTTCGGTCTATCATCTCTCCTTTTTCCTCTGTAATCATTCCTCCGGGATGACCCGGCTCCATCCCTCTGATAGTATTCCTCGTTTGGCTCACTTGACATGAGCCTAGGTTGAGTCGGATCGCCCAATGCATACGAATCAGCAATCCGGATCATCTCTGCCAGCGTAACTGGCATTTTCCTTTGCAGCTTCATCCACAGCTCGCTGCCATATCTGCACCCTTGCGCAAACCACGCTATGGCCTGTGACTCTATGACACCTTCACACGAGTTTCTCACGGTACACCATCGGGTCAAGAATTCATGATCCGTCTCGTTGGGTCTTTGCTTGCACATTGCTAGGGTCTGCGGTCTGTTCGGCCTCTGATACGTACTTGAGAAGTTGCTGATAAACATTTCTTCAAAATCTATCCAGCAGTTGATGCTTCCAGATGGTAAATTATTCAGCCATACTCTGGCCGGGCCTTCCAACATCTGGGGCACGTAACGTACAACCCATCTCAAGTTGCCAGTCGCAATTTTCACCGCCGTAGCATAGTTTATCAGCCAATTCTCTGGCTTGGTGCTGCCGTCATACGTCTTCGTGCCTCTGGGTAACTGGAAGTTTGGTACCGGCGGTTCCTTCATGATTCGGGGTCCGAAGCACGCTGGACCCAGAGGACCTTGACATTCGATCTGTTCCGACCTATACAGGCGATCCAGTTTTAACCTGGCGTCATCCGGTATTAAATCCCTGCTTCCCAATCTCGACCCTATCACATGATAGTCCGGTCTGGGGTATCCTGCGTTCACCATCTCCGAATCACCGTCGTTGTATCGGTTTTGCTCTCGTTGTGCACCTTTCTGCTGCATACCTCAGCCGGCGCTTTGTTCTTGCCTTGGTATATTCCGCTGCTGCGGTTATCCTGCTCCTGCGGAGTTGCGCTGTCCGGCATTGCCGTTGGCAGCGTTCCCTTGACCGGCATTGCCTTGGTCGTGATTACCTCGGCCAACTTCACCTCGGCTCACACTCCGTCGATCATCACCTTTCCGCATCTCTTTTTCTTTTCCCGCACGCGTTGGGTCGTACGGAACGATCTGTTTGTTCCGTCTGGCCGAGGTTACTACCTCTTCTCTCCTTGGACCGCCATGAGGCGATGATGCGGCTCCAGTGGACTTCTTCGGGTTACCCATCACCGAATGGACAATCTTGGAAGCCCCAGCTCTCTCCGGGTTAGTCCTCAGCAGCTCCTCATGTTGGAGATATGCCCTAGAGGCAATAATAAATATAGTTATTATTATATATCTTTGTGTTTATGATAAATGTTTGCATTCATGCTATAATAGTATTAACAAGGAAACCATTAATACTTGTGTGATTTGTAAACTTAATTTGAAGTCCCTAGTATAGCCTCTATACTTCACTAGCTTGTTGGTTGATTGATGATGTGGTTTCTTTGTCATGAACATTGAGATGTTATCAACAACAAGATCATATCGTTAGGAGAATGATATGGTGGACATACTCCTATAGACAAGCGTAGCATAAAGATCAAGTCATTTCAATAGTTCAATTGCTATATGCTTTCTGATACATAGTAACCTAATTCCTTCGACCATGAGATCATGCATATCACCTTTACCAGATGGATGCTTTGATATCATCAAACACCACACCGTAACAGGGTGGCTATAAAGGTGGCATTGAGTGTTCGGAAAGTATTGGTTGAAACACATGGATCAAGAGTGGGATTTGTCCATCCACATGACGGATAGATATTCTCTGGGCCCTCTCGGTGAAATGTCATCCAATTAGCTTGCAAGCATGTGACTTGGTCACAAGGGATCACATATCACGGGAACGAGAAAAGAGTACTTATCAGTAACGAGGTTGAACTAGGTATGCAGAGATACCGACGATCATAACCTCGGATAAGTAACATATCGTGAGACAAAGGGAAATTGGTATCGTATGTAAGTGGTTCATTCGATCGCAAAGTAATCGTAGAAATATGTGGGAGCCATATGAATTTCCAGATTCCTCTATTGGTTATTGTTCGGAGAAGTGTCTCGATCATGTCCGCATAATTCACGAACCGTAGGGAGACACACTTAAGGATTTGACGTTGTTTGAGTAGTTATGGTATTATGAGAAAGAGACCGAATGTTGTTCGGAGTCTCGGATGGGATCCGGGATATCACGAGGTGATCCGGAATGGTCCGGAGAATAAGATTCATATAAGGAAAGTCCCGTTTCGGAGTTCGGGAATGGTTCCGGTGTTTTCATCGGGAACATTCTAGAAGGTCCCGGAATGTCCGGCACTCCGGAGGGGGAAGGGTACATGAATGTGTCATTGCATGTTGGAATGATTGCATCATGTACTAAGTGTTCTCGCTGTCCGAAATAAAGGGTTAATTCAAATCCTAATTGGAAAAGTCAAACTGCCAGTTTTCGGTCAAACTGCCAGTTTTCGGAAAGAGGAGAAAGAGGAGGAGAGGTGGAGGCCGAGTTGGAGGAGGGTTCCTCCCCTTGGCCGGCGCACCTCCCAAGGCCGAGTTGGGGAGGAACTCCTCCCCTTGGCCGCCGGCCCTCCCACCTATAAAGGGAGGGGCAGGGCTCCCCTCTCTAGACACACTAGTTCCTACCCCTCTAAACTAAACCCTAGATCTAAACCCCGGTTTAGAGCTATTTTGGTTTAGAGCCTTCTAATTGGTTTAGAGCCCTCTAATTGGTGTGTCTAATTACTAGACCACTAATAGCCTCTCTCATAAGCTCCACCATACTCGCACCGGCTTAAGGCGAAGCCCTGCGGGATCTCCCCTCTACCTCCGGTACCACGCCGTTGTGCTGCCGGAATCACGAGGAGAGTACTACAACCTCCGCTGCCTGCTGGAACAAGGGAGAGGAAGGTCTTCGTCGAGTACCGAACGTGTGACCGACTACGGGAGCGCTGCCGGAACGTGGCGCCGGAAGGATCGTCTACGCGATCTTGAGATCGGAAAGAGTACGACTACATCACCCACGAGAATCTGCTCTCGTTAAACACTTTGGAATCTTCGAGGGTGAGTTATTCCATCGACTCGTTGCTACAATCTAGTAGATAGATCTTGGCTTGTTTGTTTGTATGCGATAGAAAATTTTTGTTTTCCATGCTACGAACCCCTACAGTGGTATCAGAGCCGTGTCTATATGTAGATCTGTTGCACGAGTAGAACACAATGGTCATTGTGGGCGTTGATGCTTTTATTGTAGATTGCTTTTTGTGTACTTTGCATCTTGCGGTATGTTGGGATGAAGCGGCCCGGGCTAACCTTACATGACATCGTTCATGAGACTTGCTCCACGCTTGACATGCAACTCGTTTTGCATAAGTGGCTTTGCGGGTGCCTGTTTCTCCTAGCATAGTAAAGATCCAATTTACAACGGGTGATCAACAATGCTAGTATCAATGTTGTGGTTATTGTTCGTAAGTTAGAACGACACTTATGGAAAGCCCCAAACCACGTAAAATATGCAAAGAAAGTAGAAGCGTCTAACTTTGTTTTGCAGGGGTGTGCAGTGATGTGATATGGCCATGATTGTGATTATATTTGATGTATGCAATGTTCCTTATTGTAAGTTGGCAACCGGCAGGAGCCATATGGTTGTCTTTAATTTCTGTTAAGACCTGCGTGTCTATTCAAAATAGTTGTAATAGTTGAAGCTGGTGGACGACAACCATGATGAAGCGTCATTGATCTTGATGCTATGCCGGTGATGATGGAGATCATGTTCGTGCTTGAAGATGGAGATCGGAAGCACAAAGAAGAAAGGCCATATCATATCACATATTATGAATTGCATGTGATGTTAATCCTTTATGCATCTTGTATTGCTTAGTAGACGACGGTAGCATTATAAGATGATCCCTCATGCACATAAATTTCAAGTTCTAAAGTGTTCGCCCTTAGTTAGCACCGTTGCTAAAGCTTGTTGCTTCGAAGCACCACGTGATGATCGGGTGTCTTTGATTCCACGGGTGAATACAACGTAAGCAAGCCAGATTTGCTTATGCGGTAGCTAAGGTTTGATCTTGACGAGCCTAGCATGTACAGACATGGCCTCAGGAACACGGATCGCCGAAAGGCAAAGCATGAATCATATAGTAGATATGATGAACATGATGATTGTTCGCCATTAAAACTATATCAGCTCTCGTGATGATCGGTGTTGATGTAGTGGATTTGGTTCGTGTGATCACTAAAACAATGTGAGGGATGTTGTTTTGAGTGGGAGTTCACCTAGTTTAATTTCATTAATTAATTTGAACTCAATTTGTCATAAACTTAGTCTAAACTATTGCAAATATGTTGTAGATCAATGGCAGCCCCTACCATCAATTTTAATGCGTTCCTAGAGAAAGAAAAGTTGAAAAACAATGGAAGCAACTTCGCGGATTGGTTCCGCAATTTGAGGATTGTCCTCACAGCTGGTAATTTGACCTATGTGCTGGATGCACCGCTAGGTGACCCACCTGCAGCTGATGCTTCCGATGAAGTAAAGAATGTTTACCTCGCTCGGAAGAATCAGTACTCCATAGTTCAGTGTGCTATCTTGTATGGTTTAGAATCGGAGCTTCAGAAAAGGTTTGAAGAGTCAGACCCATATGATATTGTCGAGGATCTCAAATTAATTTTTGAGACTCATGCGGCAATTGAAAGTTATGAAGCTTCTGAAAAGTTCTTTAACTGCAAGATGGAAGAGGGTAGCTCCGTCAGTGAGCATGTGCTTAAAATGTCTGGGCACGCGAATAAACTTCAAAGCTTGGGTATAGTGATTCCTAATACTTTGGGAGTTTACCGCATCCTCCAATCACTACCACCAAGTTACAAGAACTTTGTGATGAACTACAACATGCAGAACATGAACAAAGAGTTGCCAGAACTATTTGCTATGTTAAAATCTGCAGAAGTGGAGATCAAGAAAGAGCACCAAGTGTTGATGGTCAATAAGACCACCAAATTCAAGAAAGGCAAGTCTAAGCAGAAGGGACACTTCAAGAAGGGTGGTAAGAAAGCTACCATGCTGACGAAGAGGACCAAGGCTGGACCCAAGCCTGATACTGAGTGCTTTTACTGCAAGGGAGAAGGTCACTGGAAGCGGAATTGCCCAAAGTACTTGGCGGATTTGAAGAACGGCAACATCAAGAAGAAAGGTATATCTGATATACATGTTATTGATGTGTATTTCACTAGTATTCGTAGTAGTGCCTGGGTATTTGATACTGGTTCGGTTGCTCATATTTGTAACTCGAAACAGGAGCTGCAGAATAAACGAAAGCTAGCGAAGAACGAGGTGACGATGCGCGTAGGAAACGGATCAAAGGTTGATGTGATCGCGGTCGGCACGCTACCTCTTCATCTACCATCGGGATTAGTTTTATACTTAAATAATTGTTATTTGGTGCCTGCGTTGAGCATGAACATTATATCGGGATCTTGTTTATTGCGAGACGGTTACTTGTTTAAATCCGAGAATAATGGTTGTTCGATTTATATGAGTAATATGTTTTATGCACATGCACCTTTGATAGATGGTCTATTCATATTGAATCTCGATAGTGGAAATACACATATTAATAACATTGAAGCTAAACGTTTGAAATCAAGCGATAACTTAACCTATATGTGGCACTGTCGTCTTGGTCACATTGGAGTGAAGCGTATGAAGAAACTCCATTCCGATGGACTTCTTGAATCACTTGATTTTGAATCACTTGAAAGATGCGAAGCATGTCTGATGGGTAAAATGACTAAGACTCCATTTTCTGGTATGATGGAGCGAGCTACGGACTTATTGGAAATCATACATACCGATGTGTGTGGTCCAATGAGTGTAGCATCGCGCGGTGGTTATCGTTATGTTCTTACCTTCACGGATGACTTGAGTAGATATGGGTATATCTATTTCATGAAACATAAGTCCGAAACTTTCGAGAAGTTTAAGGAGTTTCAAAGTGAGGTAGAGAATCAACGTAACAAGAAGATTAAATTTCTACGTTCTGATCGTGGAGGTGAATATCTAAGTTACGAGTTTGGCGAGCATTTGAAGAAATGTGGAATACTTTCGCAGTTGACACCGCCGGGAACACCACAGCGTAATGGTGTGTCTGAACGTCGTAATCGAACTCTCTTAGATATGGTTCGTTCTATGATGTCACTTACAAATTTACCGCTATCATTTTGGGGTTATGCATTAGAAACAGCCGCATTCACTTTAAATAGGGCACCATCTAAATCCGTTGAAACGACACCGTATGAATTATGGTTTGGGAAGAAACCTAAATTGTCGTTCCTTAAAATTTGGGGGTGCGAAGCCTATGTAAAGAAGTTACAGCCGGACAAGCTTGAACCCAAAGCGGAAAAATGCGTCTTCATAGGATACCCGAAGGAAACTATTGGGTATACCTTCTATCATAGATCCGAAGGCAAAATCTTTGTTGCCAAGAATGGATCCTTTCTAGAGAAGGAATTTCTCTCGAAAGAAGTGACTGGAAGGAAAGTAGAACTCGACGAGGTTGTCGAACCTTCTCTCGAAATTGCGAGTAGCGCAGCACCGGAAGAAGTTCCTGTGGTGCCTGCACCAATGAGGGAGGAAGCTAATGATAGTGATCATGAAACTTCGGTTGAGGTTGCTACAGAGCCTCGGAGGTCAACGAGAACTCGTACCACTCCAGATTGGTATGATTCCGTTATGAATGTCATGTTGGTGGACAACACCGATGATCCCGAGACATATGAGGAAGCGATGATGAGCCCAGATTCCAATAAATGGCAAGAAGCCATGAAATCCGAGATTGGATCCATGTACGAAAACCAAGTATGGACTTTGGTGGACTTACCGGATGGCCGGAAGGCTGTCGAGAACAAATGGATTTTCAAGAAGAAAACAGATGCTGATGGTAATGTTACTGTCTATAAAGCTCGACTTGTCGCAAAAGGGTTTCGACAAATTCAAGGAGTTGACTACGATGAGACTTTCTCACCAGTAGCGAAGCTAAAGTCTGTGAGGATTATGTTAGCAATCGCTGCATATTATGATTATGAGATATGGCAGATGGATGTCAAAACAGCATTCCTCAATGGAGACATTGATGAAGAATTGTATATGATGCAACCCAAAGGTTTTGTCGATCCTAAAGATGCTAACAAGGTATGCAAACTTCAACGGTCCATCTATGGATTGAAGCAAGCATCCCGAAGTTGGAATCAACGTTTTGATAAGGTAATCAAAAGTTTTGGTTTTATACAAACTTATGGAGAAGCTTGTATTTACAAGAAAGTGAGTGGGAGCTCTGTAGCGTTCTTAATACTATATGTGGATGACATATTATTGATTGGGAATGATGTAGACCTTCTTAATAGTGTCAAAGAATATTTGAATAATAGTTTTTCAATGAAGGATCTTGGCGAAGCAGCTTACATATTAGGCATAACGATTTATAGAGATAGATCGAAACGCCAAATATCATTGTCACAAAGTACATATTTGGACAAAGTTCTAAAGAAGTTTGGAATGGAAGAAAGCAAGAAAGGGTTCTTGCCCATGTTGCCCAATACGACCTTGAGTAAAACTCAAAGTCCGACATCGGCAGAAGATAGAGAAAGGATGAGTAAGACTCCCTATGCCTCAGCCATAGGATCTCTAATGTATGCCATGCTATGTACTAGACCCGACATCGCATATGCTGTTAGTCTAACTAGCAGATATCAAAGTGATCCAGGAGTGGATCATTGGACAGCGGTCAAAAACATCCTTAAGTACTTGAGAAGAACTAAGGATATGGTTCTTTCTTATGGAGGTGATGAACAGCTCGTTGTTAATGGTTACACCGATGCTAGTTGGAACACCGATCCGGATGATTCTAAATCACAATCTGGATACGTATTTATTTTGAATGGTGCAGCAGTTAGCTGGAGGAGTGCAAAGCAAAGCGTTGTGGCGAGATCTTCAACTGAATCGGAATACATGGCTGCTTCGGAGGCTTCACAAGAAGCGATATGGATGAAAGAGTTCATTACAGAGCTGGGTGTGGTTCCTAGTGCGCTGGACCCAATGTCTATCTACTGTGATAACATGGGCGCCATAGCCAATGCGCAAGAACCAAGGTCACACAAGAAGCTGAAGCATATCAAGCTGCGTTTTCACGCTATTTCGAGAACATATCCAGGATGGGGATATAAAGATTTGCAAAGTACACACAGATCTGAATGTGGCGGATCCGTTGACTAAACCTCTCCCGAGGGCAAAACATGACCAACACCAAACTGCCATGGGTGTTCGGTATATTACCATGTAATCTAGATTAGATGACTCTAGTGCAAGTGGGAGACTGTTGGAGATATGCCCTAGAGGCAATAATAAATATAGTTATTATTATATATCTTTGTGTTTATGATAAATGTTTGCATTCATGCTATAATAGTATTAACAAGGAAACCATTAATACTTGTGTGATTTGTAAACTTAATTTGAAGTCCCTAGTATAGCCTCTATACTTCACTAGCTTGTTGGTTGATTGATGATGTGGTTTCTTTGTCATGAACATTGAGATGTTATCAACAACAAGATCATATCGTTAGGAGAATGATATGGTGGACATACTCCTATAGACAAGCGTAGCATAAAGATCAAGTTATTTCAATAGTTCAATTGCTATATGCTTTCTGATACATAGTAACCTAATTCCTTCGACCATGAGATCATGCATATCACCTTTACCAGATGGATGCTTTGATATCATCAAACACCACACCGTAACAGGGTGGCTATAAAGGTGGCATTGAGTGTTCGGAAAGTATTGGTTGAAACACATGGATCAAGAGTGGGATTTGTCCATCCACATGACGGATAGATATTCTCTGGGCCCTCTCGGTGAAATGTCATCCAATTAGCTTGCAAGCATGTGACTTGGTCACAAGGGATCACATATCACGGGAACGAGAAAAGAGTACTTATCAGTAACGAGGTTGAACTAGGTATGCAGAGATACCGACGATCATAACCTCGGATAAGTAACATATCGTGAGACAAAGGGAAATTGGTATCGTATGTAAGTGGTTCATTCGATCGCAAAGTAATCGTAGAAATATGTGGGAGCCATATGAATTTCCAGATTCCTCTATTGGTTATTGTTCGGAGAAGTGTCTCGATCATGTCCGCATAATTCACGAACCGTAGGGAGACACACTTAAGGATTTGACGTTGTTTGAGTAGTTATGGTATTATGAGAAAGAGACCGAATGTTGTTCGGAGTCTCGGATGGGATCCGGGATATCACGAGGTGATCCGGAATGGTCCGGAGAATAAGATTCATATAAGGAAAGTCCCGTTTCGGAGTTCGGGAATGGTTCCGGTGTTTTCATCGGGAACATTCTAGAAGGTCCCGGAATGTCCGGCACTCCGGAGGGGGAAGGGTACATGAATGTGTCATTGCATGTTGGAATGATTGCATCATGTACTAAGTGTTCTCGCTGTCCGAAATAAAGGGTTAATTCAAATCCTAATTGGAAAAGTCAAACTGCCAGTTTTCGGTCAAACTGCCAGTTTTCGGAAAGAGGAGAAAGAGGAGGAGAGGTGGAGGCCGAGTTGGAGGAGGGTTCCTCCCCTTGGCCGGCGCACCTCCCAAGGCCGAGTTGGGGAGGAACTCCTCCCCTTGGCCGCCGGCCCTCCCACCTATAAAGGGAGGGGCAGGGCTCCCCTCTCTAGACACACTAGTTCCTACCCCTCTAAACTAAACCCTAGATCTAAACCCCGGTTTAGAGCTATTTTGGTTTAGAGCCTTCTAATTGGTTTAGAGCCCTCTAATTGGTGTGTCTAATTACTAGACCACTAATAGCCTCTCTCATAAGCTCCACCATACTCGCACCGGCTTAAGGCGAAGCCCTGCGGGATCTCCCCTCTACCTCCGGTACCACGCCGTTGTGCTGCCGGAATCACGAGGAGAGTACTACAACCTCCGCTGCCTGCTGGAACAAGGGAGAGGAAGGTCTTCGTCGAGTACCGAACGTGTGACCGACTACGGGAGCGCTGCCGGAACGTGGCGCCGGAAGGATCGTCTACGCGATCTTGAGATCGGAAAGAGTACGACTACATCACCCACGAGAATCTGCTCTCGTTAAACACTTTGGAATCTTCGAGGGTGAGTTATTCCATCGACTCGTTGCTACAATCTAGTAGATAGATCTTGGCTTGTTTGTTTGTATGCGATAGAAAATTTTTGTTTTCCATGCTACGAACCCCTACACCTCATTCTACCTGTTCGCGATCCGAACCAGCTCGTTAACCCTGTCTTGCTGTCTTTGACGGGCCTCACCCGTCAGACCCTCTAGCTCGGATGCAGCCGCATCTGCTGCTCTGAGGTTTTTCGCCGGGGTACTATACTTCGGCAACCCCATAGACAGATAGTTTTCCGACCCTTCTGCTCCATCATCACCTTCTCTGTTCATCTCACTTATGAGATTTCTCCCCTTCAGTTTCACCGCATCAACTTTGTTTGCCTTTGCGTACTCACGCAGCGTCATGTTCAGTGACTGCTGAGCTGCGGCTATTTTCTTTGCGCCCTCCAGTATCTTTTGCCGAGTTTCCTCTAGCTCGGCCTGTGCCTGAGCCGGATCTACTACTGCTGCTACCGGGTTAGCCAAGCTATCCATGGCTTCCCTCAGTACGTTCTCAGGCCTCTCTAGTGGAGGTCCTCTACCTTTCCTCGGTGCCTTAGGTGTTACCTCCGGGTCTGTCGCTGGGTCCTTGCTTGCGCCTGCACCTGGCGCAGTCATCATCACCTCCGCATGGTCCGGGGAGCGAGCGATACGCGCCCCGCGAGCCACAGTGAGGGGTGGTTCCCCCGCATCGACGACGCGACGCGGATGAACGCACGAGACGTCCACAGCAACATAGACCTTGTGCGCGCCGAGCTTGACGAAGAGGATGTTGCGCGGAAGTGGACGCGTGCCGAAGCAGCCAGCGTTGTCGCTGACGAAATCCAGCGCTCCAAAGCGCTGAACGAGCCCGGAGACGATGCGTTCGCTGGTGCCGATGAAGTTTCCCGTCCGGATCTTCAACCCTGCTAGCGCCGCTAGCCTCACGGTGGGCGCCAACTGTCGTGGTGGTGTCACGACAGATGCCATGGATAGGCTAAAGGTGGGGACTAATATACGCTAGGGGAATCCAGGGAGGGATAGTAGAGTGATTCTCCACACAGAAGTTTCTATTGCTATATCTTCAAGATTACAAGTGCTCCTTGAGCTGTATTGGCGAGAGGAGGAAGAAGGAGCTCTCTTACTCTTGCCTAGATCTACTAGCCCTAAGGAATCACCAGACCAACTAGTGCTCAACCAACCCCCTCTACCAGAACCCTAACCCCCCTTATATAGAGGAGGTTCGGTCCTGGCCTAGGGCATACGTGGAGGCATATTCCTAAGAATATGCCCCCTCCCAAAGTGGTAACCCGACCGGGGTGCTTTTCCCCCGCGTCACACATGCTTTAGCGACGTAGCCTCTGCGGCGCCCGCGTCAGCCGACGTGAGCGTCGTCACCCATGTCGGCCACGACCCGGTGGTCCTGCCCTTGCTTTATTCGCTCATGCAGTGCGTATCGGACCTTCTTTTTTGACCAGAGAGATTCCTTCCTTCTCCCAGAAGCTAAGCGAGGATCCGGATCATAGTAGATCCGGCCACACCTGTTCCTGCATATAAGTTAGACAAGTACTTCCGACTTACTCCTTAAGTCGGATGAGACAATATTAGGCGACCCCCCCTGGTCCGGGCTACTCCGTGATTCGGACTGCCTTGAGGTGACCCGGTCAGCTTCCTCTTTGACCTTGCCGGACCTCGGCTAACTCGACCGTTATACCCCGGAGTGACCCTACCCGGGGGTATCCCCCAACAAGACTAGAGAGGTAAAGTGACTGAAGTTATGTAGAAGGGTATAATCAAAGAGCATACGATAATGAAGCTCTTAAAATATATGTGAGGGCGTAGCTTTTTTTTAGACAGAAGGCTTGAAATGAGCCCGGTTTTGAATTAACGAAGCCAATAACCGGCTAGGAGTTACAACACGAGATACAACATACACGCGCCCAGAGCACCCACTACAGAACACAACAAAAAACAACACAGAAAACGTCAAGCCAGAGCGCCAACTTGGTCTAAGATTAAGGAGCCTTGTCTTCTGATGCACCGGAGAAATCTCGACCAAGTCCGCACCAAACATGCCTCCACCACACCGAGACTGTATCCCATGGGGAACCCACCGCCAGATCAGCAACCTAGTAGAACCTGAGGAGCCAAAGGAGGGGGTCTTGCGGCGACGCCTTCAAGAAGGTGAATGGCGCAAGAACGTGTCATCGTCGTCGGCAGGGACCAAGATCCTGCAAAGCTTTGACCCAGACCAGAAACCACCACCCCTGGAGCTCGGGCTAGGGCTAGACCTACAACATAGCATCTTCCCCTGGCAATGGGAATAACCCACCGGTAACGACTATGACTAGACGCCCCCCTACCAGAGCCCCCAAGGCACTAGAGGAGACATCAGCTACTGCAACCCTACCGTGTAATTCCGTCAGGCCGACGGTATGCGAGGGCTGGGACACCAGCGGGAGGTCACAGGGTGATCCACAGGACACTGCTAGAGAGGCTAGTCCGAAGCGAGGCCACCCAAAGGAATAGACTTGGGGCGGAGGATCAGAATCCAGTAATCAGGCCTAGTGGATCATCATCGCGACGCCTTCAACAAGGGAACGACACCCGGGGGTGACGCCGTCACTGGCATTAGCCAAAGCCAAGTGTAGCTTTCGCCAAGATCCAGCCCGAACCCAAAATCGGACACCAACACGAGGCCGCAGAGTGGACCTAGTAGAGATCGCTACCATACCACCGAACCACCCGAGGGTCGGAGGGAGAGCATGCTGCCTACCCTGGAAAGTGTGCGCCGGCCCTAGGAACCCCTCCCGACAAACCAGCAAGATCAATACCCGGTATTCACGAAAAACGACAACCTGCCCAGAACTACAGAGCGTCGAGAGCAGGGTGGGGACATAGGGGCGGCGGCCGGGCCTACCCTGGCCCAGACCTAGGCCCACGAGCCTAGATCTGGCCACCATCCTCCGGGCCAACCAGACCGAGATCTAGGCCCAAGCCCAAATCCAGATCTGGTCGCCGCCATCATCTCCATGCAGCGCCGGCGGTGGGGGCGCCACCTAGGCGACCACCCACCCCGCAGCAGCCATGCCGAAGCCCCGTCCACCGGGCCCAGCCCGACCGACCCTGACGAAACCACCGGCAGCACCCAGGCCACCACCACCAGCCCGAAGCTGCCGCGCCGGCGCACGAGCTTCACTAGCTCCGCCTTCCCTCCCCCACGGCTGCCACGACCGCGGTACGGCCCGTTGCAGTCCCAGATTTGGCCCGCCTTTGCGCTCCACCCGCGCGTCGCGCCCTAGCCACCACCGGCGTGCCTGGAGGCTCCCCGCGAAGCAGCACCATGTCCGGCCAAGCCCCTACTTGGACAGACTTGAGATCGGAGAGGGGAACACCGGATCCGCACGACGACCGACAGGAGACGCCTCGCCGCCGCCGTCCTCGAAAGCGCCGCGATCTTTGTCGTCGGCTTCCTCGGGCGGGGGCGACGGCATGGAGAGAGGCTAGGGGGGCGCCAGCGGCGGGGGGCTGGGGTCGCCGCCCGAGTCGCCCTGGTTGACGACGCGGGGGCTCCTCGAGGGTACTAGAAAAGACAACCTTTTCAAGAGGGCGCGTAGCTAAAGGACAAAAGTGAATGCAATTTAGTAGCTTAAAAATAACATCTCACAAAAAATAACAAGTGTTAGGAACATGGTAACCGTGTCTTTTAATCTTCTTTTCAACCGTATGATGAAATTTTAGAGCAAATATGTTTAACTTCTTTTCTACTTATATATATTCTTTTAATGACAAAAGGCATTTCATTGTATCGTTTGTTTTATCATGCAGCTTTTTCATCAAACTGGTTGCCAAATATCATTTTATCGGAGCATTTGCCAAGATTGCGGAACAAACGATTGTGTGCATACAATCTTTTCGTTCATAATAAGCGTCATGGCACGATAGCTAGTCATGGAAGAGGAAGAGTTGACACATGAAGACCAATTTATTATTCATGATGCGCACAGATAAATCCATAAGAGTGATTACGTTACAACCACTGTGACACCAGGGTGACCGGAAATGAAGCTAAAAACTTAGTTGAACAATGAAATAAAGGACACAAGGTAAAGACTCGTACTCAAACCCATAAGAGCAAGTACAATAAGGTCCAGTCAGCAGACTATAGGACTTAAAATAGTATATTTGTGCTTAGTTCGATGAGAGAGAAGAGGAGAAAGAAGAGAAGTGGGTGCTTAGTTAAGAGCCAGCTGCAGCACGTGCTCCTAGACATTATGTGAGAGTGGAAAGTGGGTCATACATTAATAAAGTAGTATATTTTAATATCTAACTATTGTACATGTTGGTATTATATTGACTCTAGATGACATGGACATGACTTATAGCCAACAGCTGGCTCTACTATTGCCCTTGCTCTAAGCAACGTACAGAGGCAACCAACAACGAGGAAAGAGAGTTGGCGCGCACGTGAGATGCATGCGCGTTCATGCATCGAACCGTGCGCCGTGTTTTCCTCTTCACCGGCCGGCTTCAGTTATCGTTAAAAGCCGCCGTCGCAACGCGCGAAGGCAAAACCGTAGCAGAACTCCACAGGGTGGTAGGCGACACACACATCATATGCTACACCGAAGCATTTGACGGTGCACTTCTTAGCGGGGTCATCGAGACATATCTGGTCACCACCCCCCGCCATCGTCGGCGTAGCCATGAGCATTTGGCCGACAAACAGGGCCAGCATGAGAAGGGCGGCCATCTTGAGCGCGGAGCGGGAAGCCATTGCAACTGCGGACGGATGCTGGAGCCTGAAGCTAGCGATCAGTGGAATGGAAGTGTTTGCTGGTGGCTCTATCTTAGCTTGAGATGATGTGAAAAGCTAGCTAGCCAGAACTCCTATTTATAGGTACGAGGAGAGATTAATTGGTCCATCTCATTTGCCATGATCTCACATGCGTGCACCTGAGTCTTACTGACGTGATACGTACTATACATTTATCCTAGATCGATCCACATGCTTGCTAGTTGACTTTGGAGCATTCTCATATGAATGGAGCACATCTCAAGCCAGCTATCTGCCTGGATCAATATGCCAAAATCGTACTTTACCACTTAACAACCAAGGGTCATCTGACAGTTCAAAGTTTTTTTTACGTGGGCTGCTACTGTTCATAAGTAAACTTAGGCTGCTAGTCTCTCCTTTCTTCTTAATTTGTTTGTTAGACGGAAAATAGAAAATAGAGAGATTGCAGTTTCTAGACCGAGTGTACATTCGATGCAACTGGATCGTGGAGACCGGAGAGCAGCGGTTGCAACTAATTTTAGATTATACTAACTAAATGCCCGTGCTTTGCCACGGGTCTCAAATTATTTTCCGCACAAATATAATATAAATGAAAATTTATTGCATAGAAAAATATATCCACACAATATTGCAAAAAAGATAATATATTTAAGAAAAATACATAATTTGATCTATCTGGATCAAGTCCCCTTGTGATAGACTCCCTCTCTCCTCCTCCCTCAGTTTCAAAACATAAAATGTTTTAGCTTCGTGAACTAATAAATCTAGACCCTTTTTAGTGTGTAGGTTAGACTAACTAACTCGTGTAATATCATCTTATATTATACTTTCTACACACTAAAAGGATAGGTTCATTAGCTTCACATAAGTAAAACATCTTATATTTTGAAACAGAGGAAGTATAATAAAACCTACACACTAAAAGAGGTCTAGATTCATTAGCTTCACAAAGCTAAAACATCTTATATTTCGAAACGGAGGAAGTATAATATAAGATGATATTACAACAATACACAAGTCATAATAATATCTACAACCAATACACAAGTTATTTAGTCTTAATAACATCTTATACTCCCTCCATCCCAAAATAAGTGACGTGGGTTTGTCTAGATTCGGATGTATCTAGACATGTTTTAGTATATAGATACATACGAATCTAGATAAACTCAAGTCACTTATTTTGGGTCAGAGGGAGTATTACAGGACGAGGGAGTACAAAATGTCACCTACTGATGTTACGCCTGTTCTGTTTCACCTCGGTCGAACTGGCTCTGAGTGCCTGGTGACCACCTCTGCTCAGAATACCCAAAAAAGTTGGAAAGTTTCTATCAAGAGGTTATTCAATTTTAGCAACCCCAAATCGACTTTCTTTGTGACTATTATAGTTGAATTGAGCAACTCTATTTCTCACACTTTTTGGCCAATGATGTGGCGAATAAAGTCATCTTACTCTTTCCTTTCCTCCTCTCATGTGGACTCTGGAGACTCTCTTTGTTTCCCTGGTGAGGGCGTGAGGCGCTTTCTTTTCCACTTTCAGCTCGCATGGACAACAACTTGCCTTGGCACACAATCTTGTTGATTTTGAGCCAATTAACAATTATAAGTGTCCAAAGATATTTACAAAATGATTAGCCGCAATGTTAAGGTTCAATACTAACATAAGAGTAACTCTTACACAGGAGAAAAAGTCCAATGCCAAATCAACTCTGAAGAGATTTAACTCAAAACCATTATCAGATTAAGCAACAAATTTGCAAAAAAATCACGAAAAAGATTTAAAACAGAATTGAGAATTAGGTTTTACCATTCGTCAACCAAAATTATGGGCTCTTAGGACTAATGCAAGGCTGACAAAAGAATATACCGAACATCAGATTACTTCTACTGAACATCTAATCAAGTACACAGTGGAACATATATTATTGAGCTATGTCTCCTGAAACAGAGGAATAACATGAGAAATTGTTGCGTGCTAATAAATAAATAATTGTTGCTGCCTCTGCTGGTGTGAATTAAAGTACCCCGTAAGGATAAAAATGGAGAATATGCTTTGAGAAATACCATCAATCCATCATGTGGGCGGTATGAAGAAAAGTACAATTTAATGCTGAAATGCAAAATCAGTACCCAACAATCCAACTCCATCTCCTCTGACCCAATAGTCTTAGCTACTCCCTCCGACCCAAATTAGTTGACTTAAATCCGTCTAGGTTCAGTTGTATCTAGACATGATTTAGTATTAGATACATCCATATCTTGACAAATTTGAATCAACTAATTTGTGTCGGAAGGAATAGTACAAAAAGAGCAAGGTACACATATTATTTCTAAACATGGGGATTGAAAAACCCAGAGATTTGAAGAAACCCAACACGGTCGGTCTATAATTGTAGACTATCTTATTCTAAGGATCCTGATTACAAAAGCATAAAGAATAAATATAATTTACATAAATAATGAAAAACCAACACTCGGTTTTTGAGCATGAAGATCCATAGAGGCTGTATCATCTATATAGTAACAAATCTGTAATACAAGGATTATCTCATCCCTTGAAGTTTCTACATGAGTATCCGACTGAATCAAGATGCTTACTGCAACGTTTTGAGGGAGATAACTAACTGGATTACTACTACGACAAAGCTAAACTACAGAATAACTTACTGTTAGGTCCACGAAAAGATAAAAAAGTATTCTTTTACTGTACTTTACAACTAACAAGGGGCTACAGTATTGTTATCTTTGTGATGATTAATGATTCTAGACTTGGCTCAACATATAATATAAAAACAATATAAAGAGAACACACATCACAAATCATTATGATCAAGTGACTCAGTGTCCTCATAGATCTTATTCTGCGAGAGGACAATGAGTACAAAGAAGGAGAGGGACGCACTTCTGTTGCTCGTCAATGGCATCCCATTTCATATTATTCTCATCCATGGCACCCCACACCTGTCTCTGTTGTCGACATCCTCCCAGTGGTGCACTTCATGCATTCCTGACCCGAGTGGTGCACTTGCCCATCGATGACATCTGAGACCTTCACTTGCCTGTCGACGTCACCCAAGAGCTTCACTTGCTCATCAGTGTCGCCCAAGTTTTCCCCGCCAGCGGCCACCAGTTATTGGAGTTGTGATATGGGCGTGGCATCCATGCTCTACAAAATAAATGCATGTGACCATATTTAGAACTTATTTACCTTATTTACAACATAAATTTAGACTCAGTAGATAAAATGAAGAGGCAAGTAGGAATAAACCGTCTCTAGTGAGTGAACTGTGGAACATGCATGTGATTGGTTGCTACAACCAAACACCTAAAACTAAGTGGTCCTCATTCATTCAAAATAAATTACTTAACCAAGGGCTGTACACTTAAACATTTGTATGTTCTGGAAACTTGAGTTCAGTAGTCTCTAGGAGGTAAAAACCAGGTGAACTTTG
The DNA here is from genome assembly GCA_916181665.1 of Avena sativa. Taxonomy (NCBI): domain Eukaryota; kingdom Viridiplantae; phylum Streptophyta; class Magnoliopsida; order Poales; family Poaceae; genus Avena; species Avena sativa. The sequence continues at coordinate 493,316,081 of OV702290.1, read as the reverse complement.
AAACCTGTTTGAATTGCTACTGAATTGAGTCACAACAAATAAGTTGATCATTATATTTGGTTAAATTAATACGATAAAGACCAATGGATCTCGTAAAAAAATAACTCGGATGAAAGAATGTCTTAACCAACCTATGATAAGCATTAGATGTGTAAGTGCTAACTACGATCCTTGGTACCCCTTCACCTCAATCAAGCTACACCTGCTGTATTTTTGACACTGGGGTGTGCCATCTCTTTCCTTACTCTAACTACATCCTCCCATCAACTTGCGGTTGGATCTTTGACACTGAATTTAAACGACTCCATCCCAGGAAGTAAAGGACACACAATTGTCCTGAAAAGAGAACTCAGTTTCACTCATGAGCTCTAAAATTAATGGCATCTATCGCCTGATCTGCTTGGACTGTTCAAAAATAAAATAACAAACAACCCGACTACTCTTGCAAGTAGCAACTCTTTTTTGTTGAGTGCAAACAAAAACAACACTAATACAGTGTTGCGGGATAAATACAATTCTGAAACCTTTATAATTAACCTATTCAAGCATAATTTACCAACACATGATGAAAACATAATATTATATATTATATTGATATCATAAAAGATGCACCGACAAATAGATTGGAAAGTATTAGGCGAGTAAGCCAACACCATCTTTTTTGCATTGATTTTGAAAAATATGCAGTGTCCTTCTGAATATTTTAGCAAAACACCGTCTTAACCTGGGCAATAATTTTAGTACTGAATTTGGTACGATTTTACTGATCTTTAGGAGATCATTAATTTCTATTACCAGTAGCTGCTCCACTAAAAACGTACGGTGTATCGAGCATAATTTAAACAAAAAAAGAGATGTCAAGATAACACTAGCTGCGTATTTATAGCCGTAAAAGGTGCGTTATAACTATAGGCCAATAAATTTATAACAGTAAACTATGAGTATTAACCGGAGAACTGGAGATCCATAGTTCCATCAGTGGTATGCTTCGGTTTAAAAAAACATGTACTTTCCCAACATACAGACTCATGGATATGCTCAGCACAAGCATCCACTTGGCCTCCCTCGGCCCGCCAGATATGTTGAGGATTTGCATTGCTATTCTCGTACATGAACTCTCCATCCTCAGTCACCAGCTCATAGTAGTCCTCTCTTTCTTTCTGCGGGAACAAAACATATAAATTTTGGTTCATTAGTCCTCCTAAACTTTTATGGACTGCACTTCATTATATCAACGTAAGTTGTTTGCAAACGCTTACCGGCCAAAGATACTTGATGCACTCGCTCAGATGCTTCGCACGTGTGCACCGGTCTTTGAAATTGATCTCCTTGCCTCGTACTGTAATCAATCATAAGATCATAACTTTACCATCTAATGATCTGACCAAAGGTTCAGAAATAACTACAAGCATGGACAAATCAGCTGCAAGACTCGCCGGTAGAAGAATGGATCCTTGCTTCTGTACCACAACATGATGCTGTAGTAGATTTGAAGATTGTGTCTGAACCGGTGGCGCGGGTTGAAAAAAAATCTCAACTGTATAAAAATGTTACTGAAGTAGCACAACAGCCAGCTATCATGGTAGTGTTGATAGTCCGCATGTCAACTGGAAATTATAAAAGGGAATTTAATGTTACACAGTTGCTTGCCTGAGGATCATGGCTGCTAAGCAAATCTACAAAAAATCATCAGCTATAAACAAAGACTCACTTCGTTTTTCAATATCTGTTGAACAAGAGAGATTTCGGATCATGTATAGAAATAATGGGGAAGGAGGAGACTGATCTGCAGATTATGACATATACAAAAAACTTCTAGACCATCCCTTGTCAAAGAAATGCCACACATGTTTAATTGAGATGAATACATACAAAATAGAGTTCTGAAGACAACCGAAAGAACATATCATACAAACTACAGGATGGCCTGCTGTATAATAGATACACAACCATCGTAATACTGAATACAATTGTTGGTAAGCTATAGAAAAATTAAGGTGGAACAAACAGACGTACCAGATCCGAACATCACACGGAGATTATTTAACTAACTAAAACAGAGAGCAAATTGCTAGCCAAATGTATGAAAAATAGCTCAAGGGATATCCATGGATATCCACTGAAAATCGTAGAAAAAAGGTAATCTAGAAGTTTGGAACACATTGTGAGCCAAATAGAAGTCCATATTTCAGCTTCACGAAGTAAACATCAAGAAATCAACTCTTATATTGATTGAAATATTACATGGTAACTCCATATTTCAGGTGAGAACATAAAGAAATTCCTATAACATTAGCTTGACGTCTTTTGATAGGCAACTGTTCGTAGTGTAGAATTAAGATAAGAATACCAGATTGACAGTTGGAAAGAACTGCAGACCACAACCATGAAATCACTGATTTTTTGGTGAGTCAATCACTTTTGCTATGGTTGAATACCAATCACCTTTTCTATGGTTGAATACCTGGCTATTGTGGAACCTGTCACGGAAGGCTGACCCAATCGCCGGGAGGAGGATCCCGTCGCGTGGGGAGCTGCCGTTTCTCGTGCGGCGGAACCACATGCTACTCAGCGCTCTGTGATGCTGCTGATGATGTTGTTCCTGTCGCGTGGCCGTGTGCTACTGCTGGTCGTTCCGCAACGCCGCATGTTCCTATACCTGCATCTTATATGGGCAAAAAAATTTAGAGAGATAAGTAGGAGGGTAGAGAGCAGATGGAAAAAGGAGAGGTGCGGCTTATCAGCCACTGCGTGCTAGCGACCTCAGATAGAAACAACCCGCGTGTTCAGGTTTGTGCGTTCACTGTGCAAAAGATAAAGCATTTCAAACCTTCCGTGACATGATGAGATTTTAAACCATCGCATGGTTCAACAAGATTAGCAATAGTTAGCAACAGACTGAGATGAAAATTTACTAAAATATGGTCTGTTTACTGCACAATATTCTAAAGAACAACTTCAAAGCACAACCTGTATCCTAGTAATAAGCATTGGTTTACCTTCTTTTCTACTGGACAGTTCCATCAATGTCAAAACATGTTACATTTTACACGCTACCCCCAACAACATAACCTCATATGTCTCTTCTTAAGAAGCTCATTCTAACTTGCCTCATTGATCCCTACATGGCTACTACATCACAACCGAGAGCTTAAAAAAGCACTTGAACAAACACTTGCCAGGAACGGATAACTGGTGGGGTTGTTCATGCTTTTGCGCAAACCTCCAGCATGTAAGGAACAGAGGTTGGTCTAAAAAATGTATGGTAGCCAGATAGATGGATTCCCCAAGAAAACAGAATCTGCTAGTAACTCAAACCCAGATTCCACAATGTTCTAGTGCAAAAAATCCTTGAGAAACAACCTAATCACATCCAAGAGTCCAACCATCGGCATTGTGTATCATCGAAATAGTACCATGGAGATCAAACATTCGTAGTGGTTGTTCCAGATCAAGTCGTCGATCCTTCTCGCCTAGTCCCACCGAAGAGGTGCTTTGGCGTGTGCGCCGTCTCCTCGACTCCGGATCGGAGGAGGATGACATAGTCGTGGTTCGGGCACCACGGTGTAGGGCTTTCTTTAGATCCAGGAGGCCCTAGCTCAGCCTTGGCACAAGTGGTGTCTCCATCCTCGACGTGACTTCGATGGTGCAGTGGAAGACATGGACATCGAGGGGAGGCGGTGACGACTAGATCCGCACGGTGGAGGCGGTGATGGCCGGATCTGCATGGTGGAGGCGGTGATGGGCGAGCAAAAGGCATTGAAGACCGGATCCGGCGGCCGGCGTGAGGAGGCACTGGAGGAGGAGGAGGTCTGATGGGTGCCGGATGCGGAGGAGAGGGGCGTCGCCAGAGGGTGGCTGGGTGCAGGTGGGGAGACGGGAGGGAGCGACCAAAGCAGGAGCGAAATCTCTGCCGTGGATTCATTGGGCCTGCCTAGCCCATTAGGCGCGTGCGGGCGACGTAGAGGAGCACGACCAAAGGAAACGACGTGTGCGGCGTCTCCTCGACTCCGGATCGGAGGAGGATGACATAGTCATGGTTCGGGCACCACGGTGTAGGGCTTTCTTTAGATCCGGGAGGCCCCAGCTCAGCCTTGGCACAAGTGGTGTCTCCATCCTCGACGTGACTTCGATGGTGCAGTGGAAGACATGGACATCGAGGGGAGGCGGTGACGACTAGATCCGCACGGTGGAGGCGGTGATGGCCGGATCTGCACAGTGGAGGCTGTGATGGGCGAGCAGGAGGCATTGAAGACCGGATCCGTCGGCCGGCGTGAGGAGGCACTGGAGGAGGAGGAGGTCTGATGGGTGCCGGATGCGGAGGAGAGGGGCATCTCCAGAGGGTGGCTGGGTGCAGGTGGGGAGACGGGAGGGAGCGACCAAAGCAGGAGCGAAATCTCTGTCGTGGATTCATTGGGCCTGCCTAGCCCATTAGGCGCGTGCGGGCGACACAGAGGAGCACGACCAAAGGAAACGACGTAGTGCGACGGTGGCAGAAAACGGAACACCAATTTACTTTTTAGATAGTATATATATATATATATATATATACTAGACGAACATGCGCGCTTCGCCGCGCCGTCTGTCCTTCGTTTATGCATAGTCTCGATGGCGTGGTTGTTTTGTCGGTGTTTGTACCTACACCGTTGTCGCTGTCCCGAGTAACGTGGTGGCCTTTTCTAGTGTGTCGTCTTAACGGTGGATGCAATTCTAAACCGAAAGGGCGTGTGTATTGTAGGTGAGAGTGCAGGGTGGGCAGTGTGAAACCATGTATTGTGTAGTGACTACGCGTCATATTCTGGACTGTCTGAGCTCTGCCTATAAAGTCTGCAAAGAGCTCCGTTCACTGCAGGTGCCCGTCCTGTACTTTCCAGCAAGGCAACTGATCTTGGGTGTGCTGTCAACACGGTCAGGCATGTAGGCTGCACTTATGTGCCACATAGACCTAGTAGCAGGATAGCCATCAAGATTGGGTACTGATTATGTGGTTGATGTAACACTCGTGTGGTGTACATCTGGTAAACCATTTAGCTTCGTGTAAGAAGGGATGGTTTATCGCATATGCATGGCTAAGACTGTGTCGATGTGAGAGAAATCACGACTTCCTATATTAACTTCAGCAAAACAATTTAATCCAACAGATGGCACATAGCTGCCCGAGTTCACGTTGCAACACCGTATTGAGCTAAGCCATTCCCACAACAGGTCTGACATCACAGTGGCATTAATGTCCGCCGATGGTCTGGGAAGAGCCACATGTCTCTCCTCTTATAGCCTATAGGAATTGTAATATCCCAATATTTCATCCAAGTGATAATATCGGCGGCAATTCATATTGGGTACTGTTATCATATATCATGGCGATATCACTTTGCTGTCAGAACTCAAATTTCCTTTCATGTGAAAGAGAAAAGGTAAAGCAATAGATTTTTCAGACTCAATATGAATGCACTTTGTATATTATTATTTGTTGGCACGTATACTCTTGGTTCTTCATACATGTCCAAGTTACTAAACATTTCCCCGCACAAAAAGAAGAGCATTTGTAGAATACACGTTTCAACCTTCTCTAGTGGTTGTTAAAGCAAACAAAACACCTCTGCACCTGGAATTTGTGTTGTCCAAGCATGCTTCTCGCGTGAGCTATCTATAGCAAAATGACACTGCAAGCAATATTCAATCTTTATATTTACTGATTCAACATGAGAAACACAAACTGTATATATGAAAATATAGTAGCTAAGCTTAAATGTGGAACCTACACACATTCTAGTGAAACTATAATATGGATCAGCATATCTACTTATCGAAATGTGGGGAGAAACCGAGAAATCAAGAGTGACAAACCAAATTTATATGTATAAAGCTCTTTGCATTTTCTTTGGTCCAATTTTTTATTTACAATGGCAAGCAGCAAGGGTGGAAGAAAAATAAAACTAGCCCCAAGCAGCGCCTCATGCACCCTTACCTCGGTAAGCGGGAATGCTAAGGCGGTGGTAGTAATACTAGGAGGACGGTAGTAGTACTCAAGTACTCCTGCTGGGTCACTTCAGAAGTGAGACTTCAATATAGTGGACTGTAGTACTCCAGCAAACTTTCTGTAGCTTGAATTTTTAAAATAAAATAGTACTAGTAATGCAGCTGGCATCACACGATACCTAGGAAAACTGACGCCAGATACACATGTGCTTAGATGCACATCCTAGGCGAGCCTCGATGCCTTGGTATTGGATAAAGGCTTGCTGCCTGACCACACAATCAAGGCAATTTATTTCGCTTCTCTCTCGATTTCTCTATAATTTTCTTCTCTCTGCTTGTCTCTTCTTGCTCTTCATTTCTCGGCATGACGAACGGACTCACTTCTCTTCTTCGTTTCATTCTTTCACTTTTCCTTCCAAAGGAAAACATTTGAGAATTCTTGAACCTCCACGAAAATGACATACTCCATACTACATAGAGAAACATGTGTTTTGACAACTTAAAAAAAGTGTGGCTGCTAGTACACAATATTGTCCTACCATGTATGAAAATTCTTGGGGGTTTCAACCCGAACAACCAAGGGCATGGCCATATTGACATCATTGTTTATGTTTCTACCAGAGTACACCTAACACATAACAATCCGAGGGCAAAGGGGACAAACCAACAATGGACGCGCCAGATCCACCCTGGTATGGTGATCGGACGGCTCACATGCGCTGATCTGTGAGGCCTCCTGGGGGTGCCCCTATTATACCTTTAGATTATTAGTTGTCACACCAATAGAACATACTTGTTCCTTAAAAAATGTATGGTTTTCCATGTGTGAGATGTGTCCTGCACTTCATGATAAACAGACGCTAGTATCGAATGATCATATGTTGTGCTCACACCTCCAACGTCCACCCGCCGGAAATGGACGCATGTGTGCAAATTGAACCTTTGAGTTACCTTCTAGCCAAGCCTAGGAACCATTATTTCTCATCATTACCCTCAATCTTGGGACAATACTTTCAACATCGGAAGTTACTATGGTGATAAGTATAATTGTGGTGATCACCAACATACCACAAATATATTGCATGTGTTAATAAGTGTACAAAGATTCAAGAAGCACCTAGAAGAAAATTTTCATTAACGGGCATTAGCCCATCAGTTTACGTAGATCTCCATGAGAGCGTCGGGAGGAAGAGCCACCAAACAGTCACTGATGGCTTTGGAAGACCCGTCATTAGAGGGTGTGTTATATATTGATCCAAATTCTACAAAGTAAAGGCCAACTTCTGACGGAGCGGAGCGAGGCCCGTCGCCAGAGGCTTGGGCCGATGCGGATCGTTGATGACCTAGGTTACCACCGTTATTTATACCTCTTGTAAGCCGCCGGCTGGGATAAGTTGCATCTGTGAAATCCCCGGCGTTGTGTAAACACTCCCCATTATAGTGAAGTTTCGTTGGCTGACGCCCGTGGTTTTTCCCTCTCTTTGTTGGAGAGCGTTTTCCACGTTAAATCTGTGTCCCCCTTGCTGCGATTTTATTTTCGTTCTTCGTTATTTACTTGTCGCAAAGCTAACAAGGTGATCGTGTAGGAAAACATTAATTGTATGGAGGTACGGTGTAAATATGTAAATAAAGAACGTACAACAAAAATATATAAATGAAACGCATGAAACAAAGCAATATTCATCTCATGTATGAGTGAAGGCTAGAGAGGTAAAATTACTGAAGTGATCCAAAACTACAATTGAAGAGCATACCAATAATCAAGCTATTTATTATTCAAGATGCATACAAATAAACCTGTAAGAGTGATTACATAACAACCACGATGGCACGAGGGTGAATGAAAATGAAGGGAAATACTTAGTTGAACAATAACTGGAAATGAAGGAAAGTAAAGGACACGAGATAAAGGCACGTACTCGAACCAACAATAAGAAACATACGAAACAAATAATCAGCAAGAAATTATAGTATAGTTGACAGACACACGGGTGAGATGCATGAGCATGCATCAAATGCGCGTTGTGTTCCTCTCCACCCGGCTTCATACCCTCTTACAGTCGTCGGTGCATTGCGCGAAGGCCACACCTTGGCAGAACTCGAAAAAAAGATAGACGACATAGCACACGTCAAATGCGTCAGCGAAGCATGTGGTGGCGCAGTTGATAGCGGGGTTGTCACATGGCGTCCCCGACACCGCCGGCATAGCCATGAGCAGCTGCCCGGCGAACAAGACCAGCATGAGAAGGGCGGCCATCTTAAGCGCGGAGCTGGAAGCCATTGCAACAAAAGAGTGGAATTGCTGGTGGCTGGCTAGCTTGCGATGATGTGAGTGAAGCTTGCTAGCCAGGGCTCCTATTTATAGGCACAATGAGGGATTTTCTCTTTGAATTTTCTATCTTTAGCTTCTTCTTGTTCTTCAAGCAATCGAGAGTCCATAGGTTACTCGAGTTCTTCATTTGGGCCTTGGTGACACCGTGGGCCTCTACGTATTCAGGCCGTATATACCAAGCTCGAGTACCTATAGGGTATACCCATGTCAGTAGCCCCCGAGTGTCCAGTTGAATCGCAGATTCGACTGGAGACTTTATGAAGCCTTCGAGTGCATGACTGAGTACGTTTTTCGACTGCTTTGTTTATGTCATAGGGATTATTGATGTGCGTGCCTGATTTAACCGATGTACCGGTATCAGTTAACTCCCTTAGGGTAAAACAACGCCATCTACTCGAACTTGAGTCCCTGTACTCGAATCCGGAAAAGTGCTGGTGTAATTCGACTCAAGCCGCGGAGGTCTTACATGAGTCGAATTCCAGTGTATGGGTGCGAGCACTCGACGCGTCCGTCAAGGCATGTTCATCGTACCTGTAGGCACGGATATATTTCTGGTAGTACGCAGCAAATGCGTTGCCAGACCTTATTCAGGTCTTATCTTCACGCTATAAGTGCGGCATCCGAATTTTATCATCGCGGATACGATTCGGGTGACCCAGGAGACGCAGTCTCTTTGTAGGGAAAAATTATGAGGCGGTGTCGCCATAAGCTTCAAGTGTGGATGTTATCAACTTACAGTACTTTATACCAATAATCATAGGGTGCGCGACCAGCGCTCCCTATGGGAGTAGCCCCTGAGTGCCTGGTTGAGTCGAAGACTCAGGTATGGACTAAAGAACTTTTGCGACTGTTGTCGTCTTTTGCTTGCTTGTTTTAGTCGAATTTGCTTCCGGCGCTCCCTATGGGAGTAACCCATGTCCATAGTCGAACCGTGTTTCGAGTGGTTGGGTTTGTTTTGATTGTCCATGTTCCTACAAAAGAAAAAGAAAAATCGTAGGATGTGCGACCAGCGCTCCCTATGGGAGTAGCCCCCGAGTGCTTGATAGAGTCGAAGACTCGAGCGAGGACTAAAGTAGTCGAAGTCTTCTGCTGCGTAGTTTTTGATGACGTCAGTGCTGACGATTTCATGACCTCAGTTGCCCGCGTGAGCGAGTTTGACGGGACGTGACGAGCGGTGGGTCCTACTCCCTGACTCTGATTTGACCGGGCGTGCGTAATCTTTATTTTAACCGCGCCTCCTCGATTTCCGCACGTAATGGGAGTAGTGGGGGGACGGTTCACGTTTCGGCTCCTCCACGTGTCGAGCACGATGAATGCCACGCATCTGGTAGGGTTTTTCTGAGCCGTTGGATTGCATCTTCCAGGGGTTAAGTAGTGACGCTGCGAAGGTAAAATTCACATCTACTTCCATTCATCCTTTGCTTTCATCGCCATTGCTGCTGCTCCTCTGCTTTCTCTGCGCTCTTTTCCCTCCGCGACGCTAGACCAGCTCCGCACATTTCCCAGCTACTTCCTCCGGTCGCATCGCTACCGCGTAATGGGGAAGAAGAAAGGAGGTGCTGCGGCCGATTCCGCTGCTGCTGCTACTGCGATGAAGAAGAAAGGCGGCTCCACCACTGCAGGCACCAGCACCGCCGCCGGCGGGAAAAAGAAGGGCACGGGCACCCGCGTCACGAATGGCGCGTGGCGTCCATCTGTGATCAAGTCCTCGGATCTTCGTCTTCTTTGCCAAGACGGAGTGTTGTCCGCCGCAGTCGCCGACGCGCGCGTCCCCGGCGACGAGGTAACCCCCTCTCCTCCTGCCGGTTTTCGAGTGATGTTCCTAGCATTCATCATTCACGGCCTCTCGTTGCCCCTGCATCCTCTCTTCAGGGGCCTTCTTTGCTTTTACGGGCTCCAGCTCCATCAACTATCCCCCAATTCCATCCTCCACGTAGCTTGCTACATCACTCTTTGCGAGTGCTAGCTCGGAATCGAGCCGCATTTTGGCCTCTTCAAACGCCTCTTCAAGTTGAAGCGGCAATCAGCGTCTGGCTCCGTAGTCTACGATGTAGGCGGCTGCGTAATCCACGTCGACCCATCCGCCACATACTTTGACATCAAGCTGGCGATGTCCGTCCAAGGGTGGAGGGACAAGTGGTTCTACGTCCACAACGAGAAGGCTGGCAGAGAACACTTCAGACTCGCACCCTTCAACCCCGCGATGCCGTGCCAGAGGAGGCTCTCCTGGAAGAATGTGGTCATGCCCGGCGAGTCCGCGAAGACAGATGTGCTGTACGAGCGCGTCTGCGACCTCGAGAGTCACATAGGCAAAGAGGAGGGAGACTGCACCCTCATTCGCACGTGGCTGCGCCGTCGCGTCCAGCCCCTGCAGGCCAGAGTCCACCCCATGTTTCAGTGGGCTGGCGCTGACGATGTCACTCACGTGTCTGCCGATGGCATGTCCGCAAGTGAGGTAGATAAAAGGGTTTGACTGGTGACCAAGTACACCGTCAAGGATGTGCTCCCCAGTGAACCAGTCGTTCCTCCGTTCGATGCTGCTAACCCTCCTCCTGAGGTACAGTTGTGCTACGTAGTAGCTTAGTTTGTTGATTGCATCTTTGCTGTTTCTTTGTTTTGTGCTAAATTGTGGTATGTATGCAGGATTGGGCGGTGTCACCCTGTATGCCCCCTCTTCCTGAGGGGGTTATTCCTCGTGAAGCCTTGGAAGAGGACGAGTCGGAGTCGACCGTCCCATCTAATGTGGAGGAGGAAGCTCCCGAGTCGGATAGTCCGGATACTCGCAAGCATTTGCGCATCGAGGATTCTGACGCGTCGTCTCCTTCGACTCCGGAAGGTGCAGGCGTTGGTGCGGAGTCGCCAATCCCTGCCATTCCTGTGAGTGCCGTGGCGCCGTCTTCTCGCAAGAAGATGCGACTGCCAAAGGAGTCCTCGTCAGAGTCAGGGGAACCAACCTTTGACTTTGATAAGTTTGATTGGTAAGTATTCGAGTTGTCCTTGTTGATTCTTCTTTAGATTTGCCCTTTTCTTGATGTTGGTTTTGTCTTGCAGTCAGCAGGCGTCGTCATCTTCTGGCGATGTCCAATTTTTGAAAGAATCAGGAGTCGCAACCTCAAGGGCCAAGAAAGAGGTTGAGCGTGCTCCTTCCCCTCCATTGGTGGCCCACTCCAGGCACAACTCTTCTAGCTCTCCGCATGATGGGGAGCATCGGATGGTTGCCCGGATGACTGCACACCAATCGACTTCGGAGTTATTGGAGGATCATGTAAGTGTAGTATTTCTTGTTTTGATGTTGTAGTCGATGTTATCTTTTGGCTTCTGCTGATCCTTTGTTGTTTTTCCTTTTGCGATAGCTCCTTGTGAAGGAAGCCGCTCACTTGGCGGAGCGGGTGCTTGCGATGGGTCATCACGTGGTAGAAAGTAAGTGCTCTTTACTTCTCCTTCTTCTGCATCGTTGTTACGTGGTCGACTGATAGTCAATCCCTTTTGTTTTGTTTTGTAGCTGAAGATAATGCCCTTCTGCGCGACGCCGCCGCCATGGAGAAGACGCTCGTCGCGGCTGTGAAGAGCCGCGATGAGGCAATCGTGGAGCTCGACGAGGCACAGAAGCGCGAAGAGGACCTGCGTGCCTCCATTGAAGCTAGGGAGAAGTTGTTCGAAGAACAGTTTTTCTCGATTGCCAAGGCTCTCTCAGGTACCTTGCTTGGATATCATTATCGTTCTCTATTCGAATTTGTCGTTGGCGCTAACTTTCGTACCCATGTGTGGGTTTATGTACAGATGCTAGCGATTTGAGCTTCGACCCTTAGGCCCTCCGTCGCGACGATGCCTTGGCGGGTGCTCTATCGGCAGTCGAGGACCGTAGTGCCGCCGTGCAAGATATACTCTCCAAGGCCAAGGGTGTGCTCAGTCGCCTCCGAGATGAGCTGGTGCCCAAGGCTGAGCTGATCGAGAACATGGACGAGCTGGTGGAGTCTTTTGCCGGGGGCGTCTCTACGAGCTTCAAGAACTCGATCCATGCGGCTGGTGCGTTGATGTCACTCGCTATGGTGCAGGCCCACAAAGTTGAAATTGATCCTGCGGCGGTCCCAAGGGCGATGCCCGTTAGCGCAGACGGCCAGCAGGTAGTCTTTGCTCCTTTCACGACTGCCTGTGGCAAGTATGGGCCGCAACTGATCAACACAGTTGCAAAGTACTCTGAGGAGCTGCAGCGGGCCAAGAAGGCGGCAAAGGCTGCGGCGTCAGGGGCCGGCAGGAAGTCAGTGGCATCTGATACCGCCACAGACTCGATGAGGCCCCCAAAGCCAAAGTCCAAGTCAAAGAAACCAGTTGCTCCTCAGTAGCTTTGTAATAGTTGAATAGCCTATGTCTTTTGTCGAGAACATGCCTTTGGCGAGTGTATCTGCTAATACTGTTTTTGTTAATCTTGAATGCAATCGAATCTTTTGTCTGTGCATCAATTTGGTCTTCTTATTGCTTCTTGCTTGGCTTGTGATAGGGCACATCAAGTGATCCTTTGAGGGAACCTCAAGATTCGCCACCCCTTGATGATACTGTGGCACCGTCGCGCTCAAGGGTGGATGAGCTATCTCTGCTCTCGCGACTTCGTGATCGCGTGAAGCAGTTGGAGCGTGAATTGCCCGTACTCCGCGGTAATGCGGATGTATGGAAATCGAAGGCAGAGAAGGCCACCGCCCGAGAACAATATCTGTTGGGGGAGGTGACACAGCTGGGTGACCAATTTAAATGTTAGCTTGCTTACTCTTATCTTTTCCTTGTAGTCACTCACAATGGTGTGCTGTCCTCACACTTCCGTTTATTGCTTTGTGTAGTTGTTAGCGCGCGCCATCCGCAGGATGAGAAGGATAGGGTTCCCATTCGCATGCATTATCTGACCCAAGAGCAACTTCAAGAGAGTGGATACTTCTGGGTAGATCATGATCGTGCAATCGCACTAGTGACCCTGCAGGATCGTGCATCGCGCGTGCTACACTTCTTGAAGAAGTCGTAGTCTTGCTTGAAGAACATTTATCGGACGATGTTTCTACTGGATGTTGCGCCATCGAGCCTGCTGGCCCTCCTTGCCAAGTTCCAAGACCTGTCTGCGGTTCGCGAGTGTGTAAGACAGTAGTTGGTGGCTGGTGCCAATGCCGCTCTGTCGCTGGTGCGACTGCATAGGCCTGATGTAGACGTTGCGGCAATTGCGGCTGGTCCACCTGCGCTACCAGCGGGTTCTACCTGGAATATGGTGCCGCATTATCAGGCGGTGGACCGCCCAGCGAAGGAGATCATCGACTTCTTCGAGGAGCAGACCAATGTTCTCTTATTGCAATAGTAGTTTAGTTTGTATCCTGCACGTAAGCGTACCAATGTTGTAAAGTTCGTATGTAATGATGTGCATAATTGATTGCCGATGATGTATAAAGAGCTTGTTAGCGTGTGTGTTTTGTGAGGGTGTTGCACTATGCGACTCCTTTTCATTAGCCTGGCCATGCGCTTATCTTAGTCCCTTGTCAACCTGTCAGGTGCGTTGCAACTGGGTTGGTGTGTGTTAAGGGTTTTGATTGATGTGCCAGCTACTTAGGATATCGCGTGTGAGTTCGTTGAACAGATGTGTAAAGGGTGGCGCAGCCCCCGAGTGGATAAGTTGCAAAAATAAAGGAGAACACAGAGTTTTGGGGCACTTAGCTTTATTCGTTCGCGAGACAGTACGAAGTACAATGTGTGGCTAAGTAGCCTTGGCTGAGTGGCCTTATTTGCAATGTAAAAGTAAAAACGACTAAGGGTAGAAACGTCGCAGCTACGCGACGTTCCAGGGGTTGGAGTATGCGACTCCTGTCTCTAAGTCTTGAAGGCGATAGGCGCCACCTAGGATTACTTCGGTAATCATGTATGGTCCCTCCCAGGGGGACTCGAGCTTGAGATGTCCTTGCTGCTTCAGTCGCAGGACCAGGTCGCCTTCGACGAAGGATCTAGGGCGTAGCCTCCTACTATCGTAGTTGTGCAGGTTCTGCTGGTAGATCGTTGATCTTTCCGTGGCGATTTCCCTTGCCTCGTCAAGGAGGTCAACGGAGTCTTCGAGTGCAAGGGATGACTCCTGCTCACTGTAAGCTACCACGCGCGACGCTTTGTACCGTACCTCAGCGGGTAGCACCGCTTCAGCCCCGTGCACCATAAAGAACGGGGTGTAGCCTGTAACACTGTTTGGAGTTGTGCGTAGGCTCCAGAGTACTGATTGCAGTTCGTCTGGCCAACAACCCGCGGCTTGTTCGAGTGGCCGGAGGAGTCGCTTCTTAATGCCGCCGCAGACGAGCACGTTCGCCTTTTCGACCTGATCGTTGGTCTGTGGATGCGCTACCGAGGCGTAGTTGATGTTGATTCCCAAATTTTCACAGAATTCTTGGAATTCCTTGGATGTGAAGTTCATCCCATTGTCTGTGATGATGCTGTGTGGCACTCCGAAGCGGAAGACGATGGATTCGAAGAACTTGACTACACTGTGCCCTGATTGATTGGCCACTGGCATGGCCTCTATCCACTTGGTGAATTTGTCGACTGCGACTAGGAGGTAGACGTAGCCTCCTCGCGAGGACTTGGGGAGTTTGCCGACCATGTCGAGTCCCCATTGCACGAAGGGCCAGGCCAATGGAATTATCCGAAGCTCTGCGCCAGGTGTATGCGGATTGTCCGTGAATCGCTGGCACACGTTGCATTTCTGGACGATGTCCTTGGCGTCGCGCATGGCTGTAGGCCAGTAGAACCCAGCTCGTAGAGCTTTGGCCACAAGGGCGCGACTACCAGCGTGGTGTCCACAGGTTCCCTCATGGATGTCAAGGAGAACAGCTCTTCCATCGGCCATGGAGACGCATCGCTGGAGTACTCCTGTGATGCTGCGCTTGTATTGTTCGCCGTTGATAACAGTGAATGCCTTTGATCGCCGCATGATGTGCCATGCATCCAGGATGATTCGATCATCATGACGCTTATTGGTCCTTCGAGTCCTGTATCTAGCTCCAGGTCGTCGAGTGCCATTGGCTCATTGGGTTGCGTAGCCCCCGAGTCCGTTGCTGCGCTTGTTTTCTTCTCTGCGGCCTTTGGCCTGATGGAGCATTCACAGATGCGCTCGAGAAATACCCCAGGTGGTATGGGGGTGCAGGTATAGCCTATGTTGGCGAGTGCGTCCGCCTCTTCATTGCTTTCGCGGCCTACGTGTCGCAGCTCGCAGCCGTCGAAGTCCCCTTCGAGTGTGTCGTAGAGGTCGCGGTAAGCGATCATGTTGTCGTTCAGTGCGTCGCACTCTTGCATTGTTTGGTTGACAACCAACTTGGACTCGCCGTATATAATGAGCCTCTTGGTGCCACAGGCTTTTGCCAACCTCATCCCGTGTAGCAGGGCCTCATATTTAGCTTCGTTGTTGGAGGCGATGAACTGTATTCGCAGGATGTACTTCAGCTTGTCCCCTTGGGGCGATGTCAGTATGACACCTGCACCTGCTCCGTCCTTTCGCTTGGATCCATCGAAGTGCATTGTCCAGAGGTAGGACATATCTGGTTTTTCGGGGAGCTGGTTTTCCATCCAGTGCACAAGGAAGTCAGGAAGAACTTGCGACTTGATTGCGTCGTGCTTTTCGTATGTAATGTCTCGTGGAGACAATTCGATTCCCCAAAGCACGACTCGTCCCGTGGCGTCGGGGTTATTGAGGATATGCCCCAGCGGGGCATCGTTGACCACCACGATAGGGTGTTCGTAGAAGTAGTGGCGTAGTCGCCGGGCGGTCATGAAGACTCCGTACGCCAGCTTCTAGTAGTGCGGGTACCGCTGTTTTGTTGGCGTGAGGACCTCGCTGAGGTAGTAGACTGGGCGTTGTACCCCATGGACCTTGTTTTCCTCGGCTCATTCGACCACAAGTACTGTGCTGACCACTTGGTTGGTGGCGGAGATATACAGCAACAACGGTTCCCTTTCTCGTGGGGTCACCAATACTGGCGAAGTGGATAGCAGGCGCTTGAGTTCTTCGAATGCTTACTGCGCTTCGTTGGTCCACTCGAACTTTTCAGCTTTGCGGAGGAGTTGGTAGAAGGGCAGTGCCTTTTCACCCATCCGACTGATGAATCGACTGAGGGCCGCGATTCGCCCAGCCAGCTGCTGGACGCCCCTTATGTTTTTCGGCTTCTCCATGGCCAGTATGGCTTTTATTTTCTTCGGGTTTGCCTCGATTCCCCTCGTGGAGATAAGATACCCGAGTAGTTGCCCAGATGGTACGCCGAAGGCGCATTTGTCCGGATTGAGCTTGATCCGGTAGCGGTCGAGGTTGGCAAAGGTTTCACGTAAATCGTCGATTAGGGAGGCTTCCTTCTTGGTCTTGATTACTATGTCGTCGACATAGACTTGAATGTTGCGACCGAGTTGATCCTTGAGGCAAGCCTGCATGCACCGTTGGTAGGTGGCTCCTGCGTTTTTTAGCCCGAAGGGCATTGTGTTGTAGCAGAACACACCGAAGGGCGTTGTAAATGCTGTTTTTTCTTGATCTTCCTCCTTCATTCGAATCTGATTATAGCCTGAGTAGGCGTCGAGGAAGTAGAGGTGCTCACATCTTGCGGTGGAGTCGATGATCTGGTCAATTCGCGGTAATGGGAAGTGATCCTTTGGACAGTGCTTATTCAGAGAGGTGAAGTCCACGCACATCCCCAGGATATCCGTGTCCTTTTTTGGCACTAGCACCATGTTGGCGAGCCAAGTGCTTTCCTTGATCTCGCATATGAATTTGGCATCGAGGAGTCTGTTGATCTCCATTTCGACTGCCTTTGCTCGTGGCTCAGATAATCGCCGGATTGTTTGCTTGACTGGCCTTGCGTCTGGGTTGACGTTGAGTGCGTGGTCGGCGAATTCCCTGGGAACTCCTGGCATGTCCGCTGGACACCAGGCGAAGATTTCCCAGTGCTCACGGAGGAATTCGACGAGCGCGAGTTCCTATGCGGGACTCAAGTTGTTGGCGATGAGGGTCGTCTTGTCGGGATCCAATGGGTGGACCTGCACTTTCTTTGTGTGCACCAATGAGTCGAAAGATAGATCGGGCAAGCTTGGCCGGCTTAGGGGAGGCAGACTGTTGTCTGTCGACTCCTTTAGTCTTGCGAGTTCTTCCTGCATGCCGAAGGACTTGGAAATTCTGTTGAATTCCCTGTCGCAACTGTCGGATCTCTCGAAGCTCCCGTTGATTGTGATGACGCCATTGGGACCTGGCATTTTCATCTGTAGGTAGGCGTAGTGTGGCACTGCCATGAACCTAGCGAACGCGACTCGTCCGAGGATGCAGTGGTACTGTGAGGGCCAGTCGATGACCTCAAAGTCGATGCGCTCGCGCCGAAAGTTTTTTGACGTGCCGAAGATGATGTCGAGGTTGATTTTTCCCAAGGGATACACGCCTTTCCCTGGGACAATGCCGTGGAATGTTGTGTTCGAGGCTTCTAGGCAAGTCAAAGGGATCCTCATTGCTCGCAAGGTACTTGCGAATATAAGGTTGATGCCGCTTCCGCCGTCCATGAAGATGCGGCTCATGTCGAAACCTCCGATTTGAGCCTCGAGTATGAGGGGACAATGGCCTGGATGAGGTACTTGAGGCGGATGATCACGTTTCTCGAAGGTGATGCAGGACTCGCTTCCACTAAGGTACTCAGTGGTGGATGGTGGCGAGTTTATGGCCAAGTTGACTTGGCGAGTGATGGCCTTCTGCACCCTGTTAGAGGGGCGTCCTTTTTGGATCATCATGGTACCCATGGCTCATGGGTATGGTTCACCTCCCTGGTGCTGGTCCGGCGCAGCTGCGTTTGGGGGTAGTCCAGGTGGTCGTGGCGGAGCGCCATGTGCCACGTCACCTGGAGCGGCTCCGTAACCTCTTTCGACTGTGTTGCGATTCATCCGAACTAATCCCTCATGTAGTTTGAGGAACTCACAGCAATCCTTGAGGACATGGCTGGACTTCTTCTTTCCATCATGCTTCTCGATGTAGAAGTGCACCGTACATGGCCCGGATAGTTTGTCTTCAATGGATGTCGCGGGTGCCTCATCACGATTGCGGCATTGCCACACTTGCGTGGTTTTCCCGGAGTCGCGGTACCCACCGCTGCGGTATCCGCTGTTGCGGTTATCGTCGCGTCTGTCGGCGTAGCCAACTGCGACCATATTGACGTCGTCGTGGTCATCGTAGATGTGCATGCGGCGTTTGCCTCGGCGGTCGCGTCTACGCTCGAGTTCTGCCTCCTCGTCGGAGTGAATGCGATTCTTCACCGAATCTTCTCCATCGGCCCACCGATTCGCGATTTCCATCAGGTGGTCGATGGTCTTGAGATTTGAGCGGCCCAGCTCCTCCCTAAGCTCTATGCGGCAGACGCCGCCGTTGAATGCGTCAATCGCGCGATCCTCCGAGATGTTCTCTGTGGAGTTCTTGATGATGGACCACCTTTGGATGTAGGAGCGTAGCAATTCGCCCGATCTTTGCTGGCAGCATCTCAGCTCTTCAATTGATGTAGGCCGCTTGTAGGTGCCCTTGAAGTTGCGCACGAAGCTGTAAACCAGCTCATCCCAACTGTGAATGGGTCCGCGAGGGAGGTTGTTGAGCCATGCTCGGGCGGCGCCTTGTAGCTGTAGCTATAAGCATTGCATGGCCGTGCTTCGACTGCCGCCGTGGAGCCTAACGGAGGAGATGTGGTCTTCCAGCCAGATCTTTGGGTCCTGTAGGCCGTCAAACTTCGGGTTGTCCGATGGGAGTTTAAACCCCTTGGGCATTCGCTTTTGCCTGATGGCCCTGCTGAAGCATCTGGCACCATAGAGCTCCACATCCTCGTCTTCTGAATCAGTCGACCGAGCACGTCGTGCCCTTGATTTGTCGATCTTGCGCTGTGTGAGGTCGTCGCGTGCATCATAGTCGTGGTCATGTCGTCGTGAGCGGCGGCGTCGAGACAGGTCGTGACTGTCGTCGCTGGATGAGGGCGAGGAGTAGCGCTTTGCCTTTTTCGGCTCCGGTGTTGGCTCCTTGTCGAGGGCGGCCTCGATTAGTCCCAAGCCCGCGATCGTAGATCGGTGCATGGCGGCTCGGGGATCTCCAGCTGGCGGCTGGTTGTTGAGGAGGTACATGGTGGCTGTGGTCACCGCAGCCTGCGGCGTCTTGGGAACCACGTTGCCCCATGTATCGACTGTCATAGAGCTGAAGTCGAGGACCTTTGCAGCTTCTATGCGTTCTTGCTCGGTGATATGGGCCATCCGAGATCGCCTCTTGTTTGCGAGGTACTCGTTGCCCTTTGAGGAGGATCCTCCGTGGGAGGAGAGCCCAGCACGTCGAAGGCTCGACTCGTCTGCCGCCTTTTTGCACGCCTTGAGTTGCACGACTGTTTGCACTTGGCGCTTGAATTCTTCCTTCAGGAGCCAATGATAGCCCATTAGCAGTTCTTGTGGAGATCTGAAGGGTAGAGGGTTGCCTCGTAAGGCATCGCGGCAGCGAGCCCACTCTTGTTCGTTGAGCTTGATCACGACGCGTTTGCCGGTTTGCTCGTTTATTATGGTTGGAGGTTCGATTGCTCCTCCGTTGTTAACGGGGGTGCCGTTGCCACCATTGCCACCGTTGCCGCTGTTGCCGCCGTTAGGCGGGTCGGTTTCGTTGCCACGGTTGCCCGTGTTGTCGCGATTGGCGGAGGTGTCACCCGTGTTGATGACGACGCACATGAAGTGGTTGGGGAAGCTGCTGCTCCCGCAACTTTCGGATCTGGAACCGTAGGTTCCATCTTCAGTTGCCAGATCGCTCAGATTGGAGTCACAACTGCTATTGCTGACCGTGTTCTCGACTATTGTCGGGGCGTTGAGCTTGCTGAGGGTGCCGATAGATGGAGGGAACCACGATACTGGAGCAATCGATGGTGCCGTCGGCTGGTCAGGCATGCGAAGCGTGCCCATCTGACCGACTTGGAAGCAGAAGCTCCCGATTGCCAGGCTGATTCCGTCGCCCACGGACTCGAAAGCCGGGCGAGTGGCTGGCGTGTGGACGGTGAAGTCAAACGCGTTGAAGAGCTGGCGAATTTCCGCTGTTGCGGAGTTGTAGATCACGGTTGACGGGGCCGAAGAAGCTGCAACATCAGCACTCCCAATTCCCACAGACGACGCCAATTGACGAGGGTTTAACTCATCAATGCCCATTGTTATGGACTTGGGTTTTAGAGAAGGAGGGAGCGCTGGAGACATCTATCAGCTAGCAAACAAGCACACAGGGGACTCGAAGATTTACCCAGGTTCAGGCCTCGTAGAGGTCCCTACTCCTACTTGTCTGCTCGTGGAATTATCAAAGGAATCGAAGATTACAATGGTGCGCAGATGCAATCTGGCGAGGGTTGTGGAAACTAGGGTTGCGTGTGTCCTCCTCGCCGCCCCCTCCTAGCCTTTATATAGATAGGCTAGGTCTCGGGTAGCAGGTCGAGTCGGTTACAGGTTAGGGTTTTCCCCTTTGAACTTTCTATCTTTAGCTTCTTCTTGTTCTTCAAGCAATCGAGAGTCCGTAGGTTACTCGAGTTCTTCATTTGGGCCTTGTCGACACCGTGGGCCTCTACGTATTCAGGTCGTATATACCAAGCTCGAGTACCTATAGGGTATGCCCATGTCACCTGGTGTGTGCCATGCACCAGGTTTAAATTGAATCATCAGGAAGATGGGAGCAGTAGATTATTACTACTCGCTCCGACCCATATTAGTTGACTCGAATTCATCCAGATTTGAATGTATCTAGACATGTTTTAGTATAGATACATCCGAATCTAGAAAAATCCAAGTCAACTAATATGAGTCGGAGGGAGTACTGTATTTTGTTATAGCCTTAAACAGGGTTGCAGAGTTAACTCACTAGAACACCATTATCACATATTAATCAGGAGAAAATCTTTTACGGGATTTTGCTGCCACCGGCCGATGTGTGGGTGTGAGTTGTCTGTAGCCTTAAACGACGTCGCAGAGTTCACAACTTAACTAAAACCCCACACAGGAGCACCATGATCATATATCAGTTTTTTTGAGAGAATGATCATATATCAATTAGGAGAGAGTTAATTGCAAAAAAAGCAACAAGTTCAAAACTCCACCACTTTCGAACAGACTCGCAAAAAATCGCATACATCAAGTCTGGTGCTCGCAATGTCCACTGATGGTCGATCTGACGAGAGCTAATGACGTTTCAGACAGCTGGGCCCCACTGTCAGCGATGGCGTGGTAGGGATAGACGGCCGGCGCAGACAGCCGTTAACGCCCA
This sequence comes from Avena sativa, assembly GCA_916181665.1. Classification (NCBI taxonomy): domain Eukaryota; kingdom Viridiplantae; phylum Streptophyta; class Magnoliopsida; order Poales; family Poaceae; genus Avena; species Avena sativa. The sequence continues at coordinate 493,294,488 of OV702290.1, read as the reverse complement.
TTAATGACACGTGGGCCCCGCAGTGAGCTGGCCCTGTGTCCTAACCTTAACCTAGCCGGAACCGTCGAGCCAGACCCGTACCCCATCCCTCGCTCGCCCCCTCTCGCACCCATTGCGGCTCCAGATCCCGACGGCGGTGTTCCTTGAAGTCTTGAAGCACTTCTGGTTTCCCCCCATAATATTTCTCCCAGTAGTATCCTACTACTTAGCAATTTCGTAGCTTTGTGCGAAGGATACCTAGGGATCAAGCCTAGATTAGATCTATTTATTTACTTTTTCACCGCAAGAGAGAGTCCGGACAGTCGAAGGATGAACTGCAGAACTGTAGAACCATTACTTCAAGAACCGTCCTAACCGGAGATTCCCCGACATCGTTGGCCACGAGTCCTGCAAAAACTAGTAAAGGACATATTTCTACGGCCCAGATATACCTATGGCTGGCTGGCAAGACTCGTACCCCGACTTTGTCAATGGAGCCGCCACCGAGGCCCCCACCTGGAGATCCCAAGGCCCCCTCTCATCCGACGACGAAGCCTCTCGCGTCGTAAGGCGGATAGAATGGCTAGTAGATGGAGGGCTAACCAGCTTGGACCTAGCCATCTGCTAGTTCAGTAGGCGGATCCAACCTCTGCACTGCGTCGAGTTGATGCACAAATATTCCAAGGAGAGAAAATATCCCATGCGGATTTCTGAGGACAACTTCTCCAAGGACTCCATCAAGCTCCGGCTTAAGGACATCATCAAGGTGGAGGGTAAGAAGCATGGCTTCTATATCACCTTTGACATGTTCGAATGCGGAAAATGCCTAGAGGTAACCATGTTTCCTTCATTGCTTTTATATATATACTCTAAGTTTTCCATCCTAGGTGTATCAACCATCTGACATGTTTTTTGACCCATTAGCTGGCGACCTTGACGGCAGATCTAATGGCCTCCCAGGTCTATGATCCAAATCTAAAGGATGTTTAGGTTGTGTCCAATGATGATACCTCCAAGGATCATCCAGCTCCAGCAATGCGGAAGCGAAAGAGCTCCACCTTTGACGCTATTGCCGAGGGTAAGAAGAAGAAGAATTGGAGAGTGGAGTCCCCAAAAAATCCACTACTGCCTTAGAGGCGGAGAAGAAGAAGTCCAACGTCATCCCCTTAACGAAGGAACCTGTTGTCGTGTAAGCATATTCATTCTCTGACTTTACTTTGCACCTACTCAATCCCTGTACTTATACTTTGTACGTTTCAGGAAGAGATCCGGTGTTAGTTTGAAACGGAACTCCAAAGATGTTGCAGGTTCTGAAGGGAATATGCCTGAGAGGAAATAATAAAGTGGTTATTATATTATTCTTTGTTTATGATAAATGTTTATTTTGCATGCTATAATTGTATTAATTGGAAACGTTAATACATGTGTGTTTAATAAACAAAATGCAAAGTTCCTAGTTATGCCTCTCATATAAACTAGCTCATTGATTAACAAGATGATCAAGGTTTCCTGATCATGGATATTGGATGTTGTTAATAATGAGGTCACAGCATTGGTGGAATGATGTGATGAACATTCATCCGAAGTATAGCATTACGATCAAAGTCATTATTTTTATATTGCTATAACATCATACGAAGTAATCCTAGTCCTTAGACCATGAGATCAAGTCAATCACTAACACTGGAAGAGTATCTTGATAACATCAAACGTCACACCATAACAGGGTGACTATAAAGGTGGGTTTAGTGCTACGAAGGTGTTATGTAGAGGCTCATGGATCAATAGTGGGATTTGTCCATCCCGATGTCGGATAGATATACTCAGGGCCCTCTCGGTGATATCACATTGAAATAGCTTGCAAGCAAGTGATATGATCACTAGAATGTTATATCACGGAATGAGAAAAGAGTGCATGTCGGTAACGAGATCAAACTAGGTATTGAGATACCGATGATCGAATCTCGGATATGTAATAGATCGCGAGACAAAGGGATTTAGTTACGACGTTAAAGGTTCACACGATCACAAGAGTCATTGTTGAATGTGTGGGAGTCAGTATGGATCTCCAAGTCCCGCTGCTGATTATTGATCGGAGAGGGATCTCGATCATGTCTGCATTATTTGCGAACCGTAGGGTGACACACTTAAGGGACACTGACGAGGGGTAACCTCGGCAATGCCCATGATGATGGACTTGGGTTTTCACGGAAAAGAGAACGCTAGGGATTTCGTCGGATGTCAGGAAAACAATGAAGACAAAGTCACCTGAATATTGGGAAAACACTCTATTACAAGTTATCTACTAGATTTCTGTACCCTCACTTGGGCTTCTCCCGCCCTATATATAATAGTACGGGTCTCAAAGCTGGCAGAGCGCATTCTTGTGCGATTACCAGGCCACACAGGACGAATCCTGGGGTCTTACCTTCATGTTTCTAGACATGGCATTCGGATTTTCTCTCGCGTCTGAGCGTGATCCAAGGTTTTTGTCTTTCTTGGCATTTGGCCTGCTGGGCCGCCAATATTTCTGATTTATATCAGACAATTTTATTATTTTTATACTATCTCCCGATGGGAGTAACTCTTTTTTGAGGATACACTAATGTAAAACTCAAAAGGTTTTTCTAATTTGTCAATGCAGTTTATACACAATGGTATTTCTATCGGGTGCGTGTTAGCGCTCCCAATGGGAGTAGCCCCCGAGGCTATGTTCGGATGCCTGTATCTAGACATAGGCTCATAACTGCTGTTTAACTTGATGAAAAGCATTGATCTTTGAAAGCAAAGATTAAGATACAAATAACTTCTCTTCATATATAAGGCAAAAAATCGTCGGTACATTATTCTTTGAGCTGATGGCTATTTTAGCCTTTTCTCCTGGACATCTTGGCTTTTTAAACCAAACTATACTCTTATCATTTTGCAAATAATCTTATGCGTAAAAGCGTCGTAGTTGTGCTACGTTCCATGGATTTGAGTAATTTACTCTCGTCTTCTTGTCTTGCAGTCGATATGCTCCTCCGAGAATAACTTCTGTGACGATGTATGGTCCTTCCCATGGCAATTCTAGCTTCTTGTGGCCGTCTTGCTTGAGGCGACGAACTAGGTCCCCTACTGCGAAGGACCTAGGCCGCAATCTTCTGCTATGGTAATTGCGCAGGTTTTGCTGGTACATAGTTGCTCTTTGGAGGGCTTTTTCTCGAGCTTCATCAAGCGCATCCACATCATCTTCAAGTGCTTCTCTTAATCCTTCTTCATTATATGCAGCTACTCTTGGTGATTCATGTGATACTTCAACTGGAAGCACGGCTTCTGCACCGTGGACCAAAAGAAAGGTGTCTCTTGTGTTGAATTATTTGGAGTTGTACGTAAACTCCATAACACGGATGGTAATTCATCCATGATACATTGCAAATGTGCCTATAATTTTTGATGTTCCATGCTTGGTTTTATCCACATTCTTGTGTTTTGCCACACTTTGGAGTAATTTTCATATGATTTCTTGGACTAACCTATTAACAAGAGCCACAGTGCCAACTGCCTGTTTTCTGCTGTTTTTGGTTGCAGGAAAGTCAAAAAATGAATATTCTCGGAATTGGACGGGACAAAAGCCAAAGTGCCTATTTTTCCGGAAGTCATCAGATGCCAGAATGCAAGACGAAGAAGGGCTGGGGGCCGGCCACACCACCTGGCCGCGCGGCTAGGCCTGACCCGCGCCAGGGGGTGGTCTGGCCGACCCCAACACCCCGTCGGCCTCTCCTTCCGCCTATAAGATACCCTCGAGACGAAAACCCTAAGAACCCGGTCAAAAATCCATGAAAGAGTCTGTAGCCGTCGTCATCTCCATCCCTAGATCGAGAGGGATCTGAAGCTCTTCCCGGCACCCTGCTGGAGAGGGGAATTCACCCTGGAGGCCTTCTTCATCACCATGCAAGCCTCCGGTGTGATGCGTGAGTAGTTCATCCTTGGACTACGGATCCATGTAGTAGCTAGATGGCTGGTTCTCCTCCTTTAAGCTTTCATGTTTAGATCTTGTGAGCTCCGTTCATGATCAAGATCATCTATTTGTAATTCTGCATGTTGTGTTTGCGGGGATCCGATGGATATTGAGATGCTATTTCAGATTGATTATTCATTCTATCATGTCTTTGTTATTTGTGATCTTGCATGCTTTCCGTTGTCAGTAGCTATCTTGGCCAAGTAGATGCTAGCAACTCCAAGAGTTAGTATTTATGCTCGATAGTGGGTTCATGCCTCTGGTAATCTGGGGAAGTGACAGAAATCTCTAAGGTACTAGATGTGCTGTTGCTACTAGGGAGAAAACAATAATCCTTTGTTCATAGAATAATCGTATTGTTTACATTACACGCAATTCATAAAGCAATAATCTGTTGCTTGCAACTTAATACTGGAGGGGGTTCCGATGATAACCTGAAGGTGGATTATTAGTCATAGATGCAGTTGGATGGTGGTCTATGTATAATGTTGTAATGCCCAATCAAGTCTCAAAGGAGTAAAGGTGATTAGTATATGCATGTATTGCTTTCTCGATGTTTGTCAATTGCCCCGCTGTAATTCGTTCACCCAGCATGTTATCTATCTTAAGGAGAGCCACCTCTAGTGAACTATGGATCCCGGTCCTTTCTTTTACATACAATCTATAAACTGTTTACTGCTTTGTGTTTACTTTCTGCAAACTATTACTTCCTTCCATTCGATACGTTTAATCCCTTGTTTTCAGCAAAACCGGTGAGATTGACAACCTCATCGCAAGTTGGGGACAGAGTTTTGTGGTTGTGTTGTGCAGGTCTCCACGTTGCTGCTGGCACCGGTAGTGCGCCCTGCCAACATTCAGCTAGCTACACCTTTAGGGTGTTTCCTTGCTCCTACTGGATTGATAACCTTGGTTTCGTACTAAGAGAAAACTTGCTGCTATGCTCATCATACCTTCCTCTTGGGGTTCCCCAACGAGCTCGATATATTTTGGGCCATCAAGCATATTTTCTAGCGCCTTTGCCGGGGAGTCAAGGACATCTTCACAAGGGGAGTCCCTTATAACCAATCTCTTTACTTTGTTATTTTTGTTTTTCTTAGTTCCTTTTTTCTTTGTTTGCTTGTTTCTTTATCAAAAACACAAAAAAATTAGTTTTACTAGTTTGCTGTTTCTTTATTGAAAACACAAAAAAATTAGTTCCTATCTTGAGTTGCTATTATGTCTAGCCTTGCTCCAGTCACTATGTCACCCGAGGAAATGATTTTCACTTTTAAACAAGGAATTGAAGAGAGTTTCAAGGAAGCTTGGTCTAGAATCTCTGATCTACATGAAAAAACCGAGCCTAAAATGACTCAAAGCTTGTTCCTTAGCAGTTTTTACCTTGGAGTTGCTCTTTGCTATAGATATGCTTTAGATTCTATTGTGGGAGGAGATTTCCTCCAATGTAATGAGGATGATGCTATTAATGCTATAAAGAAATTGATCCTTACTTACAACTTGCCTAGCCAAACTGATATTTCTTTCGCAAAAATATTTGCTAAATTGAACACTCTTGAGACTAGCACTACTAGCTTAAAAGATTGCTATAATATGCTTAGGGAGCATCACAATTATGTTCCCATAAATTCTGAACCATCAAAGTGGCTCCCTACAGTAAAGATTGAGATAAATACTGAAACTTTTCAAGCCCGCTGTGATATCATGTCTGAATTTTGTCTTATGCCCAAAGACATTTATGAATCTTTGAATCTTTGGGGGCTTATTGAAGGAGGAAAAGAAATATCTCTTGCTAATAATGCTACCATATTACCTATTGGAATAGCTGAAGGAGTGTTTACAAAGATCCTTGGGAAAATGATTTCTACTGATTATCTTGTTATTGAATGTGCAGGAAAAGGACAAATTACACTTCGAAGGTCCCTATTAGAACTCGTTGGAGCAATAATAGATGTAGGAAAGGGGACCATGCACCTTTCTTCTCCACCAAACAATCATATTTTCCCCAAGGTTAAGAATAAAAGTAAGAGAGGTAAGGGCAAGAAATTTTGTCTTAATGCTTCTTCATTTCAGAACACTTGATTCTTTTTGCTTCTTATGCCTAACTTAAAGGCGTTAAAGAAAAGTACTTATTGGGAGATAACCCAAAAGTTTTAGATGAGTATTAGAAGTTATTACTTCAGTAATAACCGCTCCTTATCCTTTTTATTTGCTTTTTGTGCCAAGAGTAACCTCTAATGAGAGAGAAGTAATGATTGGGAAAGTTGCTATCCCGAAACAGATTTCTGTGCTTCACCGTAAAAATTCGTGTAAAATCTCTGAACGTCTTTTTGAGGCGTGAATTTTTGTGCTTCTGTGCCAGGTTGTTATCTAACTTTAGTTAGTTCAACACTTTTTTATTTGAGCAACAGAAAGTCTTCGAAAAAGATCGTCTTTACCTGCTGGTCTGTTTTGACAGATTTCTGCCATTTTCTGCATTTGCTTCTTGTTGGTTCCTTTTTGAGTTCTTTTGGGGAATTGAGCTTTTTGAGGGAAGTGCTACAGTAGATACTGTTCTAATGGAAGTTTATTTGGTGTTATAACTGAACCTTAAGACCTATTATCTTGAGTGCACTAATGTTGCTAATAAAGACCGTGTGAAGTTTTGTATGAAGGAAAAATTTCAGGTGTATGGAAGGAATGAGTAATGAGATGAAGGATGGACTAAAGCTCAAGATTGGGGATGCCACGCGTGTCACCCAAGAAATATCCAAGAAGTACAAGCGTCAAAGCTTGGGGATTCCCAAGGCATCCCCTTCTTCATCAATAAAAATCCCAGGTTTCTTCCAAACACTTCATTTTTATTATTTCATGCACAGTTGTGTTGTTCTTGGAGCGTCTTCTTTTTCATTTTCGTTTTCATTTTTCGTTTGCTTTTGTTTGTTTAGTTTGCTGAATAAATTGGTTGGACCCCCTCTTTCATACATTGGTTTGCAAATAGTTAGGTTTGGATTGGAAAATAGTAGGAAAGTTCATACTTATGTGGTAAAAAGAGCTTGTTTTTGACTATGGCCTATGCTTTGTCATGCCATGCTTGATATTGTTTTGGCTTTATGCTTAGTATTATTTTCTGTAGAATGACTTGTTATAAACAATTGAGATTGCTTAATGTGCCTTGGATGAATCATGTGTTGTTTTAGCATATTAAAGCATAGTATTGTGGTATTCTCCTTTGATGCTTTAATTGGGTTGACTTGGCGCATGCTCACACCATGTTATGACTATCTCAAGTCACCATAGCCTTTATGATCCTTTAGTTTTCAACTTGTAGTATCACTTTATGCTTTTATCAATGATGTTTTGTCGCTCTGCTTGATTATGGCCATTATTGCTCTCTTAGTTTGTCGCTCCTAGTCTTTTGCTAGCCTCCACAACCAAGTATGAGTTCCACTCTTGCATCCAACTCCCTAAACCAAGTTATTCCAAAGAGTCCACCATACCTACCTACTACCTTATCCTATTCCAAGTATATTCATGCTTTTGTTTACCTTCCAAATTAAACTTGTTATGAGAAAACTAGTGATTAAAGCTCTCACGAACTTGATGGCACACTTTACCTTTTTGCATCTAATAAACTTGAACCATTGGGTCCTTCTTTGTTGCGTATATGCTTGCACTTTATAAGTTGAAATTAGCATAACCATGTATCATGGGGAACGCTTTCAACATTGCACTTGTACTTTGTACCCTGTTGATATCATGTTCTTTTGCTTATGGATCCCGGTGGTGTGAAATAAAAGTGGAACTTGTAAGATCATGGAGTTTGTATGTGTGTTAGAGAAACGCCTGGGCCGCTAGCCTAAGCCATGCCTAATCATGGTGGAAACTTGTAGCATCACCATAATGAGCACTCTATGAAACATCCTCAATAAAAACCTATGCAAATAGCAAATAAAAAGATCGTTGAGATGCTCATTGTCTGCTTGCCTTGTCATTTTGATTATGGGATAGCTCCTGTATCATGTGCAAGGGGTACCCCGTTGGCGGTTCTTTATGATACATATGTACTTACAATGACAAGATCTTACTTGTGACTAAAGTTGAGTAGCATGAGGATCGGTCTTCGTAAGTAAGGGGCATGAGATTTCGGTTTATAACTTGTCAAGCATATCCTCTTAGTTGCGTCACTTTAACCTTAATCACCTTAAAGATGCTTATGATAGGGGCAATGAGAGCTGAAAGCTATAAGTAGACTTGAATCCCTACTTCCTTTTATGAAGGCCTTTCTTCCACCATTATATTGAGTCTCCACCTTCTATCTTTATGCACCTACTTTGAGAGCATAGTGGCCATTCTTAGTTCTATGTGCATTGTCCCAAGACTAGTTGATTGATGCATACCTTGATATTGCTTGTTTTAAACTATTTGTATCTAGTCACTCTTATAAACTTTGAAGGTGTCCTATGCATTTATATTTGCTACTCTATGAGGGACAAGCTGAATACTATTATGCTATGTTTTCTTTATGTGAAACAAACAAACATCTTGCAAAGCATTGTTATTCATGAATCTTTTGTTTGTGCCTTTTCATGTTGCATCATAGTTTCTTTGTCGTATTGCTAGAACTTTGTCTTTCATGTTATGATTGAAGTACTATGATCCCAGCTTTGAATGTTCTACAAATACTTTGATCAAGTCTTTGATGGTGCATGTCACCTCAAAAATTATTCTTTCTTTTTATCACTTACCTACTCGAGGACGAGCAGGAGTTAAGCTTGGGGATGTTGATACATTGCAAATGTATCTATAATTTTTGATGTTCCACGCTTGGTTTTATCCACTTTCTTCTGTTTTGTCCACACTTTGGAGTACTTTTCATATGATTTCTTGGACTAACCTATTAACAAGAGCCATAGTGCCAGCTGCCTATTTTCTGCTGTTTTTGGTTCCAGGAAAGTCAGAAAATGAATATTCTCGGAATTGGATGGGACAAAAGCCAAAGTGCCTATTTTTCCGGAAGTCATCAGATGCCAGAATACGAGACGGAGAAGGGCTGGGGGCCGGCCACACCACCTGGCCGTGTGGCCAGGCCTGGCCTGCGCCAGGGGGTGGTTTGGCCGACCCTAGCACCCCCTCAGCCTCTCCTTCCGCCTATAAGATGCCCTCGGGACGAAAACCCTAAGTACCCGATCAAAAATTCATGAAAGAGTCTTTAGCCGCTGTCATCTCCATCCCTAGATCGGGAGGGATCTGAAGCTCTTCCCGGCACCCTGCCGGCGAGGGGAATTCACCCTGGAGGCCTTCATCATCACCATGCAAGCCTCTGGTGTGATGCGTGAGTAGTTCATCCTTGGACTACGGATCCATGTAGTAGCTAGATGGCTGGTTCTCCTCCTTTGTGCTTTCATGTTTAGATCTTGTGAGCTTCGTTCATGATCAAGATCATCTATTTGTAATTCTGCATGTTGTGTTTGCGGGGATCCGATGGATATTGAGATGCTATTTCAGATTGATTATTGAATCTATCATGTCTTTGTTATTTGTGATCTTGCATGCTTTCCGTTGTTAGTAGCTATCTTGGCCAAGTAGATGCTAGCAACTCCAAGAGTTAGTATTTATGCTCGATAGTGGGTTCATGCCTCTGGTAATCTGGGGAAGTGACAGAAATATCTAAGGTACTAGATGTGTTGTTGCTACTAGGGAGAAAACAACAATCCTTTGTTCATAGAACAATCGTATTGTTTACATTACACGCAATTCGTAAAGCAATAATCTGTTGCTTGCAACTTAATACTGGAGGGGGTTCTGATGATAACCTGAAGGTGGATTATTAGTCATAGATGCAGTTGGATGGCGGTCTATGTATAATGTTGTAATGCCCAATCAAGTCTAAAAGGAGTCAAGATGATTAGTATATGCATGTATTGCTTTCTCGATGTTTGTCAATTGCCCCGCTGTAATTCATTCACCCAGCATGTTATCTATTTTAAGGAGAGCCACCTCTAGTGAACTATGGTTCCCGGTCCTTTCTTTTACATACAATCTATAAACTATTTACTGCTTTGTGTTTACTTTCTGCAAACTATTACTTCTTCCATTCGATATGTTTAATCCTTTGTTTTCAGCAAAACAGGTGAGATTGACAACCTCACTGCAAGTTGGGGACAGAGTTCCGTGGCTGTGTTGTGCAGGTCTCCACATTGCTGCTGGCACCGGTAGTGCGCCCTGCCAACGTTCAGCTAGCTACACCTTTGGGGTGTTTCCTTGCTCCTACTGGATTGATAACCTTGGTTTCATACTGAGGGAAAACTTGCTGATGTGCTTATCATACCTTCCTCTTGGGGTTCCCCAACGAGCTCGATATATTTTGGGCCATCAATCCACCCATTCTCTTTTTGCTCTGCCAAGTGGTGCCAATAGTCTCTTTTTAAGTCTAGTGGTAACTACTCTGTTGGATTTTTCAACTTGTCCATTTGTTTGCGGGTGAGCTACCGAAGCGTAGCTTATTTTAATGCCCATCTCCTGGCAGTACTCCTTGAACTCATTGGAAGTGAAGTTGGTTCCATTATCCGTGATGATGTTGTTCGGTACGCCAAACCGAAATACTATGGATTTGATAAAATTCACAGCCAAAGTTCCATCTTGGGTGGTGACAGGAATTGCTTCAATCCATTTAGTGAATTTGTCGACTGCTACTAGCAGAAAGATGTGTCCTCCTGGTGATGATTTATGAAGTTTTCCCACTATGTCGAGTGCCCACTGCGCAAAAGGCCAAGCCAAGGGTATGGGATTTAGTTCAGCGGCTGGTGCTCCAGGCTTTGTTGCAAATCGTTGGCATGCTTCACATGTTTGGACAATGTCTTTTGCATCCTGTACTGCAGTGAGCCAATAAAATCCTGGCCTGAATGCTTTTGCAGCAATTGCTTGGCTACTAGCTTGGTGACCACAGACCCCTTCATGTATATCTTTTAGTATAATTTTTCCTTCTTCGGGTGTTACGCAACGTTGCAACACACCTGAAATACTTATTCTGTATAGTTCTCCTTTAATTATCCTGAAAGCCTTCGACCGTCGGGTGATTCGCCGAGCTTCTATCACATCCTCTGGTAGTTCTCCCTTAACCATATATGCTATATACGGCTACCTCCAAGTTGGTTCAATTAGCATGACCTCTTTGATTTCTTGTTCTATTTCTTTGATGGCCTCTTCTATGTTCTTGGTTTCTAAAGTAGCGCCCAAATCTTTTTACGGATGCTTCTTTTTCCCTGTATTTGGTGCTATGACTTCCAAGACTTTTTTTTTGCCTTGATTGATCGCTCCACTATCTCCTCCCAAAAAACTCCTGGTGGTATTGGTAAACACAATGATCCGATGTTTGCTAGATTGTCGGCTTCCTCATTGCTTGCTCTTCCGATATGCGATACTTCACACCCATCAAATTGAGCCTCCATGATGCCATATAAGTCGCGATAAGCGACCATATTTTCACTAACAGCGTCACATTTGTTCATTGCCTGTTGTGCCACAAGGTTGGAATCTCCGAAGATTTTGAGGTGAGTTGCACCGCAGGTTTTGGCAATTCGCATGCCATGCAACAAGGCCTCGTATTACGCTTCGTTAGTGGATGCGTTTGTAAAGCTCATCCGAAGAATATATCGCATTTTGTTGCCTTGAGGTGATATTAGTACGACTCCTGCTCCTGCTCCCTCTGTTCTTTTTGATCCATCAAAGTACATTGTCCATGTGCTAGAAAGGTCTGGTGGACCCGCACATTGCAATTCCGTCCATTCTATGATGAAATCTGGCAGAATTTGTGACTTAATTGCTTTGCGCTTCTCATAAGTGATATCCCGAGGGGATAATTCGATGCCCCATAGAGAAAAACGCCTAGTTGCTTCTGGATTGTTGAGGATGCTTGACAAAGGTGCCTTGTTGACCACTACGATTGGGTGCTCCGAAAAATAGTGGCATAGCTTTTGTGCTGTCATAAATACTCCAAATGCTAGATTCTGATAGCGTGGGTACCTTAGATGGCCATAAAACTTCACTCAGGAAGTATACTGGCCTCTGCACACCGTGCGTCTTTCCTTCTTCGGGTTGTTCTACCACCAGGACTATGCTAACCACCTGATGTGTTGCAGCAATATAAAGGAGTAAAGGTTCTTTCTCTTTTGGTGACACGGGACAGGGGATGTCGAAAGTGTCCTTTTAAGATCTTCAAAGGTGTGCTGAGCTTCTTCCGCCCACTCGAATTTTTCTGATTTTCTCATGAGGGCGTAGAATGGCAGCGCTTTTTCTCCTAATCTTGCAATAAAACGACTCAGCGCTACCACTCGTCCTGACAATTGATGTACACCACACAGATTTTTTGGCTTCTTCATTGTGAGGATAGCTTGTATTTTTTCGGGGTTAGCCTCGATCCCTCTGGCTGATACCAAATATCCGAGGAGCTATCCTGCCGGAACTCCAAACGAACACTTATTCGGGTTTAGTTTGATATTGAACCTGTCGAGATTTCTGAATGTTTCTTCTAAGTTCTTGATCATCGCTGATCCTTGACCTGTGGTAACTATGACATCATCAATATACACTTGCACGTTTGTACCTATTTGGCTTCCCAGGCACTTCTGCATCATCGCTGGTATGTTTCTCCTGCGTTCTTGAGGCCAAACGACATTGTTGTGTAGTAGAAAACGCCGTAAGGCGTGATACACACCGTTTTCTCCTGGTCTTCCTCTTTCATCCTGATCTGGTGGTATCCTGAATAAGCAGCCAAGAAAGAAAGACATTCGCATCCCGCAGTTGCATCGATGATTTGGTCGATTCGCGGTAATGGGAAGTGATCCTTTGGGCAATGTTTGTTCAGTGCAGTAAATCGATACACATCCGAAGTTCCGCAGTGTTTTTCTTTGGAACACATACTGGGTTTGCAAGCCACTCTGATTTTGTCAATTCTTTGATAAAATTGGCATCGGTTAGGCGATGGAGCTCCTTTCCAATGGCCTTGTGTTTTGGTTCTGCGAAGCGTCAAAGCGGTTGTTTTACTGGCTTTGCCTTTGGATCTAAATTTAGTGCGTGCTCAGCGAGTTCCCTGGGGATTCCCGACATGTCAAAAGTTAGCCATGCGAAAATCTTCTAGTGCTCTCAGAGGAACTCGATGAGCGCGCTTTCCTATGCGGGATCGAGGTTGGAAGCCACAAATGTTGTTTTTGTCGGGTCAACGGGTGGATCTATACTTCTTTTGTGTCTTTTGCCATGTCAAAAGCCTGATCGGGTTTGACACGTGCTACCTCCAGAGGTTGGTCGTTTGTCGAACTTTTGAGTTGCTCAAATTCTATTGCCATCCCGAAAGATTCAGAAATTTAGTTGAACTCTCGATCATAGCTATCCGCCCATGTGAAGCTTCCTTGCACCATGATAATTCCCTTTGGTTCTTGCATTTTCATTACTAAATATGCGTAATGTGGTACTACCATGAAACGTGCAAAGGCTGGTCATCCCAGGATTACATGGTATTGTGATGGCAAATCCATGACTTTGAATTCGAGTTTTTCTCGCCTGAAATTTAATTTGGAACCAAAAAAGACGTCAATGAGTACTTTGCCTAAAGGAATTTCGTCTTTACCTGGTACTATTCCGTGGAAGGAGGTTTCTGTTGGAGCGAGATTATCCAAAGGGTAGCCTATTGTCTGCAACGTTTTTGCGTAGATTAAATTTATACTACTCCCTGCATCCATGAAAACCTTGCTCATGTCGAATTCACCAATTTGTGCTTCTACTATCAGGGCTGAATGTCCTAGTCGTGGGACCCGGAGTGGGTGATCTGCTCTGCTGAATTTAATTTCTTGCTCTGACCAATGGCGATACTCGGGTGTGGCTGTTGTTGATGCTTCCGCCATATTTATTTGTCTTGTGATGAGCTTCTGAATTCTGTTGGGTGGATGCCCTTTTTGAATCATCGACATTGTTCCTTTTGATCTGGGGTATTCGTTGTTTTGATCGTTTGAATTTTGTGATGGTGCAACTGGTGGTGGTGCGCTGATAGCTAGTGCACCAGGCGTGGATGTGTACCCTCGGTTTGCTGCTTCGGCTGCCTTTGCGTTGCATAACTCCTACATCTTGAAGAATGTTCGACAATCTTTCATCAGGTGATTGGATTGTCGCCTGCATGTTGAGTCGACGTAAAAATGCATATTACAGGGTCCTTCCAACATTTGCATCGCGGCCATAGGTGGGTCTCATGCTCTTGGCTGATATCGCTCTGCGGATTGGCTTCCTCCGACGTCGTCTCTGTTCTAGCGGTATCGGCCATTATTGTCATTGCTTTTGTTGTTACCTTCACCCGAAAAACTTGCCGCAACGTAACTTGGTCCGCGTTCCCATCGTTGCTACTTCATCTTCTGTCACTGCCGCGGTTATCCCTATCTTCCTCGGGTGACCGCGCGCATTTATTATGTAGCGCGTCTTCTCCGTCAGCCCAGTGGTTTGCTATTTCCATCAACTGTGATACTGTTTTTGTTTTCGTCCTACCTAGCTCTTCTATGAATTCCCGATGACGTAGGCCGTCGTTGAAGGCGTCGATGGCTCTCTCGTCCGATATGGATTCAGCTGAGTTTTTGATAATATTCCATCTCTATATGAATGCTCTTATTGACTCTCCGGATTTTTGTTTGCAGGCTCGCAACTGTTCCAAGGATGCGGGTCGCTTGAATGTGGAATGAAAATGTCGGATGATCTTATCTTCCAGATCGTTCTAGCTACCAATTGAACCTTCGAGTAACTGCCTTAACCATGACCTTGCGGAACCGGTGAGGTGTAATTGTAGACTTTGAATTGCTGTAGTTGTGGATCTGCCCTGTAGTTTGATGGTGGCTAGATAATCTGCTAGCCAAGCTTCGGGTTCCTAGAGCCCATCGTATTTGTGTCGATCATGTGGAAGTTTAAAATCTTTTGGTACTAAGGCTTTTCGAATCCTATGCGTGAAACAACTGGTTCCGCATAATTCATGGTCGTCTTCCTCATCTCCATCTTGATATCGTCGGGTGCAGTTTTCGTCTATGGGTCCACTGCTCCTATGATGGGTGTTGTCGTTCCTTGTGTTGCTTCGTGGCTCGGATCCTGCGAGGTGTGCCTGGTGTGGTGATTACGATCGCCAGGTGTGTCCTGCTTGTCGAGGACTGTTTTGACATCGTGGGGTCCTTTGTGTGAGTCCTTGTTTTGCTTCCGCAAGTGAGGCTCCTACCATGCCGAGGTTCATCAGAGCGGAGCGATGGAGGGCCGCACGCGGATCGTCGGGTGCGGGTTGAGTGGTGATCAAGTATGTTTGCGTGGCCGCAATGGCTACCTAAGCTGTTTTTGCCTTGATGTTTCCTGCTTGATCGATCGACATGAATGATAAGTCAAGGTCTCGGATGATTCCACTTCGGTCTGCTTCAGGGATATTCTGTAATCGAGATGTCGCTCTTCTTGGTGGTGCTTCTGCTGTCACACTCCTTGACCCACGTGTAGAGTTTAATTGGGCCCGTCATAAACTCGATTCATCGTCTAGCCTTTTTATTTCATCAAGTTGTCTTTGCATTCGGAGTAGATCTCTCTTCTTCTGGTGGAGAAAATATTGGTACGCTAGTAGATCCTCATGTGAAGCGTCTGTCGTCATTGGGACTGCTCCCGAAATTGCCTCCCTTGCTTTTTGCCATGCCGACGCTGGTAGCCGAAGTCCTGGTCTTTCTTCTGTGCGTGGTTCTCCGCCTCCTCCTTGAATTATGCAATTATTTGTTGTTTCTCCTTTGTTTCCATGTTCTCCTCCATTGTTGTGTTCTCCCTCGTTGCCGTGGTTTCCTGCATGGTCATCTGATAAAATATCATCAGGGTTTATGATGGGATTACCGTTTTCGTCGCGTGGCGTTGAGGTATCTCCGTTGATCATGTACACTTGGTGGCGTGTTATATGTGGCCTGATGGTGTCACCTTTTTCTTATGCGGGTGTGTTGGTAGTACTTCGAGATCGCAGTTCTGGATAAATTTTCGCCATCCTTTCTTCAAAGTCGACATTCTCACTGCTTTCATTGGGTTTTGAGTGTGTTGGGTTTTCTCCGTGTGGTGAGATTGATTGACCACCTTCTTTTCCTGCTTCGATCTGAGCTGTGATCTCTGTGGGGGTCCAACAAGCGGCGTTGGTACTGTTATAGGCGTGTCTTTTCCCACCGACGATTCTGATGCGATCAGGGCTGAAGGGTGTGATTCCTGCATGTTGTCTCCTTTGAAGTGGATGCTTCCGATGATTATATCGGATCCGCCCTTGAAATCAGCGGGTACTACTACAAGGGTGGGTGGGTGTGGATCTTCTTTCATCGAGTTGATGCTTGGTGGGGAGCATTCCGCCGAATCCGTGTTTCCAGCGTTCAAGTTTCCCATAGACGACGCCAATTGACGAGGGGTAACCTCGGCAATGCCCATGATGATGGACTTGGATTTTCGAGGAAAACGCTGGGAATTTCGTCGGATGTCAGAAAAACAATGAAGACAAAGTCGCCTGAATATTGGGAAAACACTCTATTACAAGTTACTGATGACCCACAAGTATAGGGGGTGTATCGCAGTATTTTCGATAAGTAAGAGTGTCAAACCCAACGAGGAGCAGAAGGTGTTGATGAGTGGCTTGGATCAGGAATTCTCAGTAAATACTTAGCAAACGGATTTTTAGGGGTTTTTGATAATGCAGATAAATAAAGTGCGAGTAAATAAAAGACAATGATAATAGATGCATCAAGTGGCCCAATCCTTTCTTTAGCAAAGGACAAGCCTGTTGTATTACTTAAGATGACCAAACATTCTCGAGGACACATGTGAATATTGTCAAGTGTTTTCGCTTCATATAGTTGATTAATCTTCTTTAGTTTGATAAGTGTTGTGTGGGTGAACCTGTGCTAATGTACTGACCTTCCTAGGACTAATACATACTTGTGGTTATACCCCTTGCAAGCATACGCAAGTACAAGAAAGTAATTAAGATAGAAACCTAACCACAGCTTTAAACTCTGAGATCCTACACTCCCTTGTGCAAAGGTTTCCTAACAAAGGTTCAGGTTTCTATCCTCCGGCAACCCCTACGATTAGTAGCCAAATACACAATGCATTCCCCTAGGACCATACAGGTGAAGTGTCATGTCGTCGACGTTCACATGACACCACTAGAATAATAACACCACAACTTAAATAACAAACTATTGAATCTTTCCCAACACAATTCCACTACTAACAACATGACTTCTCCCATGTCCTCAAGAACTAAACGAACTATTCACGAGACATCATATGGATCAAGATCAGAGATGGAATAATGATAAGTAAAAATCTGAACATAACAATAATTCAATGGTTCCACTCAATAGCATCAACTACAACAAGTAATGAACACTGGGAAAGTTTCCCCTAAGAACTATGCAAGATTCAACCCAATTGTTAGAGCAGTATGGAGTGGTGATGATGGTGCTGGTGGAGATGATGATAATGATGATCTTGATGAAGTCCAGCTTGATGGTGGTGTTGATGGCGACGATCTCCCCTCTCCGGGAAGGAATTTTCCCGGAAGATTTCTGCCTGTCGGAGAGCTCTTTCTCTCTCTGAAGTTTTCCGCCCCGCAGAGGCTGCGAAATCTTTCTATGGTCGCTCCCCGAGTCTTAGGGTTTCATGGGGAATATATACGCCAAAGAGTAGAGCCAGAGGTGGGCTAGGGTGGCCACACCACCTGGTGGCGCGGCCAGGGCTGGCCCCCGCCAGGGGGTGGTGTGGGCCCCCTGTGGCCCATCTCCGCTCCCCCTTCTGGCGTCCTTCGTCTTCTGAAAAAATATGATTTCCATATATTTTCTGGGATTTTCTGATCTTCGCGAATTTCTCCTCCAAACAGTGCCTTTTCCATCAAAATCCTGACTTCAGCGGTCCATCCTCCAAAAGTCATCAACCATGCAAAAACAGATGAAATAACATAAGTATCATCTTTTAATATGAAATATATCAATGAATAACAGTAAATTATGATATAGAATAGTGATGCAGAATGGACGTATCAACCCCCCCCCCCCCCCAAGCTTAGACTTCGCTTGTCCCCAAGCAAAAACTGAGCTCAATAAACATGACCTCGGGTTTATGGAGTGAAGTGTTGATAAAAGAATATGGACAAGAAGCATCACATTCATCAATACACAAATCATAATAGAAGACAACTCACAATTATAGAACTTAACTTGCAATAAGTAAAGGGAAACACAATAAAGATACACAAAGTAAATCATAATTGGTAATGGCAAACTTTGCTCTTGGTCAAAGAATAGTTAACAATTTGCAAGAGTTCAAACATAATGGTGTTTTCAATGATAGCTTTCAAAGTAGTACTCACTAAGATAGGAGCAGTGTGCAAAACAAGGAACATAAGAAACATGATTGAATAAATCATCATATGAATGAATGAAACACAACAACTCAAAATACTTGCTGAGATAGAAAGGAATAGGTTTACTGACTCAACTAAAAAGTAAAAGATAGGCCCTTCGCAGAGGAAAGCAGGGATTTCAAGTTTCATAAAGAGCTTCCAAAAATTATGATACTTATTAGCTTTCAGCTCTCATTACCCCTATCATAAGCATCTTTAGGTGATTAAGGTTAAAGTGATCAAATATGAGGATATGCTTGACAAGTTATAAGCTGAAAATCTCATGCCCCTTACTTACGAGTACCGTTCCTCATGCTACTCAAGTTTAGTCATAGGTAAGTTCTTCTCATTGTAAGTACATGTCTCTCATAGAGAACCGCCAATAGGGTACCCCTTGCCCGATGATATGGAAGGTTCCCCATATCAAAATGACAAGGCAAGCAGACAATGAGCATCTCAACAATCCTTTTATTTCCTATTTGCATAGGCCTCCATTTTTTCTTTCTCTTTTTTTTCTTTCCTATCTGCATAGGTTTTTTATATAAGGGATGCTTCATAGATTGCTCACTATGGTTACGCTGCAGGTTTCCACCATGATTAGGCATGGCTTAGACCAGCCGCCCAGGCGTTTCTCTAACACATATACGAACTCCATGAGCCTTACAAGCTCCCCTTTCATTTCACACCGCCGGGATCCATAAGCAAAAGAACATGATATCAACTAAATAAAGTGCAATGTTGAAAGCGTTTTCCATGGTAACATGGTTTTGCTAATTCACAACTTACAAAGCGCAAGCATATACGCAACATAGATGGGCACAATGGTTCAAGTTTATTAAGTGCAAGAAAGTAAAGTGTGCCTTCAAGTTCGTGAGAGCTTTAATCACTAATTTTCACATAACAAGTTTAATTCGGAAGGTAGATAAAAACATAAATTTACTTGGAATAGCAATAATGCTAATAGGTAGGTATGGTGGACACAAATGGCATAGGTTTTGGTTTAAGGATTGGATGCACGAGAAGCATTTCCTCTCAGTACAGGTTTTTGGCGAGCAAGGCTGGGTAGCAAGCATAAGAGTTGAAGGAAACAAACAAACGTACAAGTGATAAAAACAAACATGCAATCTTCCTTGGAAGCACAAAAGATCTTAACTAGAGAACACTAAGCTTATGCGCCAATCAAGAAATATAGATGATGAAATTATATTTCTTAAGAGTACTTTTATCCTTTTCATTCAATTCTCATAATAGTGTTGCTACTGACCGAGCCAGGTTTGCCAAAACCAACTAAATTTACTTAATGATCCCAAAGTGATACCAATACTAACAACAAGATCAATCATATAACAGAAATTGCAAATTAAAATAAGATATGCAAAAAGTAAATGATATAACTTCTCATTAATATTCCATAACGGCAACTCACACCAAGGGATACATAGATATCTAACTAGAGGGGAGATACATCCATAATGCAAACCATCCTATATGATAACTTCTCTATTCATTATATGACTCTACTTAAAAGGTAAAAAGATAAAATATAGTGATGTGATACCGCGGCACTCCCCCAAGCTTGGAACAAACCAAAGGGATGCCAAAACCTGATGACGAATTACTCCTTCGGTGGTGGTGGTGAAGGAAATATGCCCTGAGAGGCAATAATAAAGTTGTTATTATGTATTCCTTGTATATGATAGATGTTTATTTTACATGCTATAATTGTATTGATAGGAAACATCAATACATGTGTGTTTAATAAACAAAAAGGGGTTCCTAGTCATGCCTCTCTTATAGACTAGCTTGTTGATTAACAGGATGATCAAGGTTTCCTGATCATGGACATTGGATGTTGTTAATAACAAGGTCACACCATTGGTGGAATGATGTGATGAACATTCATCCGAAGTATAGCATTACGATCAAGTCATTGTGTTTATATTGCTATAACATCATACGAAGTAATCTTTATCCTTAGACCACGAGATACATGTTCCTGGTGGCATTTCGTCTGGAAGGAGTTGCTGCTTCCGCTGAATCGCTAGAGCGAGGAGGTGGAGGTTGTCCAGTGGCTTGAACGTGTGTGCGAGTGCGAATGCGCTGCTGAGTTGCGGCGCTCAGACTTCCTCACGATCTTGAGATCGGCAAGTGTACGACTACATCAACCACGAGTTCCTACTCGTTAACAAAGCTCGTTGTCTACGAGGGTAAGTTCTCTATGGATGTATGTCCACCCGTTTGCTTTGTACATGGTAGATAGATCTTGGCGAGTAGTTCACACCGTAGGAAAATTTTTGTTTTCTATGTTGCGGACCCAACAGTGGTATCAGAGCCTGATCTATGCGTAGGTGCTTTGCACGGGTAGTACACATATGGTTGATATGTGGGAGATGATGATCATGTTATTGCATCTTCTATGTATTTTGGATATTGGTGGCATAGTGGGATGAAGCAGCCCGGACTAACCTTACATGTCATCATACATGAGACCGGTTCCACGACTGACATGCAACTTGTTTTGCATAAGTGGCTGGCGGGTGTCTGTCTCTCCTACTATAGTCAATATCTGATTTACAACGAGTT
The DNA here is from genome assembly GCA_916181665.1 of Avena sativa. NCBI lineage: Eukaryota > Viridiplantae > Streptophyta > Magnoliopsida > Poales > Poaceae > Avena > Avena sativa. Next base: position 493,273,525 of record OV702290.1, on the reverse strand, counting down.
TCTAATAACTTGGTTATCCTCGTTGTGGTTCATGTTCGTAGGTTAGACAGGTTCTATCTCCGAAAGCCCTAAGCCACGTAAAACTTACAATTGATAAATTAGAGGCGTCTAGTTTAGATCGTTGCTGGGCTAGTGTTTTGATATGGTATTGTTGTAAGTAGATGTATGATAGATACTCTTACAACTCACTTAACGTGTAAGTTCCATAGACCTTGGCCTTACACACAAAGGAATGATAGAGATCATACCACGATGCAAATGATAGAGATCAAATGCATGGACCATATCATCTCATTTCACACATTAGATGTTAGCATCTTATACTGCTAGTTTGGCGCGTTTGATAGCATTATAAGATGATCCCTCATTTAGATATCAAGATAAAATGTGTTCTTCCTTAAGTATGCACCGTTTTGTGGATCGTGTTTTGAGGCATCACGTGATGATCGGGTGTTTTCAACTCTACGCTTTCATACAACGGGTGTAAGACAGTTTTACACACGCAAATACTAAGGTTCTTACTTGACGAGCCTAGCATGTACAGACATGGCCTCAGAACACGGACCGAAAGGTTAAGCATGAGTCATATAGTTGATATGATGCCCATATAGATGCTCGCCTTTGAAGCTACACCAACTCACGTGATGATCGGACTTGGTGTAGTGGATTTGGTTCATGTAATCACCAAAAGGACACGAGGGATGTCGTTTTTGAGTGGGAGTTCATTAGTAATTTGGATTAGTTGAACTCAATCTATCATAAAATTAGTCTAAATATACTTTACAAATTCTGTTGTAGATGGCACCACCTGCTTTTAATTTCAATGTGTTCATGGAGAGAGAGAAACTTGCTGCGAATGGTAGCAACTTCACCAACTGGGCTATGAATTTGAGGATTCTCCTCACTGCTGCACAAAAGCAATATGTGCTAGATGCGCCGCTAGGCCCCCCACCAGCTCCTGATGCCCCTGACGAGGAAAAGAACGTCTATATAACTCGTCAGGAGGACCACAACTTAGTTCATTGCGGCATACTGTATGGGCTAGAGCCAGAACTTCGAAAGCGTTTCGAAAATGACAATGCCTTTGATACCATGGGAGAATTGAAAATGATTTTTGATACCCATGCTGCCGTAGAGAGTTATAATGCTACAGAAAAGTTCTTTAGCTGCATGATGGAGGAAAACAGCTCCGTTAGTGAGCACGTACTCAAAATGTCTGGGTACGCCGATAAGCTTGTGTCCTTGGGAATAACGATTCCCATTGACTTAGGCATACATCGTGTTCTCGAATCTCTACCACCTAGCTACAAGAGCTTCGTGATGAACTATAATATGCAGGGCATGAAGAAGTCTCTTCCCGAGCTTCTGTCTATACTTAAGACTGGAGAAGTGGAGATTAGGAAAGCACATCAAGTATTGATGATCAATAGGACCACCGGTTTCAAGAAGGACAAGAAAGGCAAGCACAAGGGAAAGAAGGGTGGCAAGTCTGTTGCCACGCCTGAAAAGAAACCCCGAGCTGGCCCTAAGTCTGACACCGAGTGCTACTATTGCAAGGGGACTGGCCATTGGAAGCGCAACTGCCCCAAGTATTTGGCGGACAAGAAGTCCGGCAAGGCAAACAAAGGTATATGTGATATACATGTTATTGATGTGTACTTGACTAGTACTCACAGTAGCACCTGGGTATTTGATACCGGATCAGTTGCTAATATACGTAACTCGGTTCAGGGGCTGTGGAACAAGCGACAACTAGCAAGGGATGAGGTCACGATGCGGGTCGACAATGGATCAAGAGTTGATGTGATCGCCGTCGGAACGCTGCCTCTCCATATGCCATCGGGATTAGTTATAAACCTAAATAATTGTTATTTGGTGCCTGCACTAAGCATGAACATTGTATCCGGATCGTGTTTGATGCAAAGTGGTTATTCATTTAAGTCTGAAAACAATGGTTGTTCGATTTATATGAATAATATCTTTTATGGTCATGCACCTATGTTGAATGGTTTATTTCTGTTGGATCTCGATAGCAGTATTACGCATATTCATAATGTTGATGCTAAAAGGATTAAACTTGATAATGATATATCTACATATATGTGGCACTGCCGTCTAGTTCATATTGGTGTTAAACGCATGAAGAAACTCCATTCTGATGGACTTTTGGAATCACTTGATTTTGAATCATTTGATACATGTGAGCCATGCCTTATGGGCAAGATGACTAGAACGTTGTTTTCCGGTTCAATGGAACGGGCGACAGATCTATTGGAAATCATACATACTGATGTGTGTGGACCAATGAGTGTGTCGGTGCGAGGTGGATATCGTTATTTTGTTACTTTCACGGATGATTTGAGTAGATATGGGTATATCTATTTGATGAAACACAAGTCTGAAACTTTTGAAAAGTTCAAAGAATTTCAGAATGAAGTGGAAAATCATCGTAACAGAAAGATCAAATTTCTGCGGTCCGACCGTGGAGGAGAGTATCTTAGTTACGAGTTTAGCACACATATGAAAGATTGTGGAATAGTTTCACAACTCACGCCTGCCAGAACACCACAACGTAATGGTGTGTCGGAGCATCGTAATCATACCTTATTGGATATGGTTCGATCTATGATGTCTCTGACTGACTTACCTCTGTCATTTTGGGGTTATGCACTGGAAACAACTGCATTCACTTTAAATCGGGCACCATCTAAATCCGTTGAAAAGACACCGTATGAATTATGGTTTGGAAACAAACCTAAGCCGTCATTTCTTAAGGTTTGGGGATGCGATGTTTATGTGAAGAAACTTCAACCAAATAAACTCGAACCCAAAGAGGAAAAATGCGTCTTCATAGGATACCCTAAGGAAACGAGGGCAAGGTTTTTGTTGCCAAGAATGGATCCTTTCTTGAGAAGGAGTTTCTCGCGAAAGGTGTGAGTAGTCCGAAGGTAGAACTCGAAGAGGTTATTGAACCTTCTCTTCATGGAATGGTGAGTGGCGTAGCACCGGAAGTTGTTTCGGAGTTGACTTCACCTGATGAAGAGATAGCTAATGATAATGATCATGAAACTCCGAAAGAGGACACTACCGAACCTCGCACGCCAAGCAGGACACGTGCAACTCTTGAACTATACGGCAATCCTGTTGTGAATTTCATGGTTGATGAAATGGATGACCCTGCGATGTATGAAGAAGCGATGATGAGCCCGGATTCCAACAAATGGCTAGAAGCCATGAAATCCGAGATGGAATCCATGTACAAGAACCAAGTTTGGAACTTGGTGGACTTACTTCACGACTGAAAGGCCGTGGAGAATAAATGGATTTTCAAAAGGAAAACTGATGCTGATGGTAATGTGACCATCTATAAGGCTCGACTTGTCGCAAAGGGGTTTCGACAAATTCAAGGAGTTGACTACGATGAGACATTCTCTCCCGTAGCGATGCTTAAGTCGGTTAGGATTATGTTAGCAATTGCTGCATATTTCGATTATGAAATATGGCAGATGGATGTCACAACTGCGTTCCTCAATGGTAAGATTGAAGAAGAGTTGTATATGATACAACCTAAGGGTTTTGTCGATCCTAAGGATGCTAATAAGGTGTGCAAACTTTAGCGATCCATCTATGGACTGAAGCAAGCATCACGAAGTTGGAATCTCCGCTTTGATGAGATGATCAAAGAGTTTAGATTTGTCCAAACTTATGGAGAGGCTTGTATTTACAAGAAAGTGAGTGGGAGCAATGTGGCATTTCTGATATTATATGTGGATGACATATTATTGATTGGAAATGATTTAGATCTTTTAAACAGTGTTAAAACTTATCTAAACAACAAATTTTCGATGAAGGACCTTGGTGAAGCTTCATATATATTAGGCATTAAAATCTATAGAGATAGATCAAGACGCCTAATTGGGCTATCGCAGAGTACATACCTTGATAAGATATTAAAGAAGTTTAATATGGACGGAAGTAAGAAGGGGTGCTTACCTATGTTGCAAGGCAAGACATTGAGTAAGACTCAAAGTCCGGCTACGGCGGAAGAAAGAGAGATAATGGATAAGATCCCCTATGCCTCAGCCATAGGCTCTATAATGTATGCCATGCTATGTACAAGACCGGATGTGGCACATGCTATTAGTTTGACTAGTAGGTACCAATCTGATCCAGGTTCGGAACACTGGATAGCGGTCAAGAATATCCTTAAGTACTTGAGAAGAACTAAGGATATGTTTCTTATATACGGAGGTGAAGAAGAGCTAGTCGCTAAGTGTTATGTCGATGCTAGCTTTGACACTGATCCGGATGACTCTAAGTCTCAATCCGGATATGTATTTCTCTTGAACGGAGCAGCAGTTAGTTGGAGGAGATCCAAACAACCTGTGGTGGCTAGATCAACAACGGAGGCGGAATATATTGCTGCTTCAGAAGCAGCGTAGGAAGCGGTTTGGATGAAGGAGTTCATTACGGAACTGGGTGTGGTTCCCAGTGCGTTGGACCCGATGGTGATCTATTGTGACAACAATGGATCCATAGCCAATGCAAAGGAACCAAGGTCTCACAAGAATTCCAAGCATATTAAGCGCCGGTTTCACTCCATCCACGAGCATGTGAAGGATGGAGATATAAGATTTGTAAAGTGCACACGGACCTGAATGTAGCAGATCCATTGACTAAAGTACTCCCTAGGGCAAAACATGATCAACACCAGAACTCCATGGGTGTTAGATTTATCACTATGTGAACTAGATTAGTGTCTCTAGTGCAAGTGGGAGACTGAAGGAAATATGATCTGAGAGGCAATAATAAAGTTGTTATTATGTATTCCTTGTATATGATAGATGTTTATTTTACATGCTATAATTGTATTGATAGGAAACATCAATATATGTGTGTTTAATAAACAAAAAGGGGTTCCTAGTCATGCCTCTCTTATAGACTAGCTTGTTGATTAATAGGATGATCAAGGTTTCCTGATCATGGACATTGGATGTTGTTAATAACAAGGTCACACCATTGGTGGAATGATGTAATGAACATTCATCCGAAGTATAGCATTACGATCAAGTCATTGTGTTTATATTGCTATAACATCATACGAAGTAATCTTTATCCTTAGACCATGAGATCATGTTAATTGCTAACACCGGAAGAGTATCTTGATAACATCAAACGTCACACCGTAACAGGGTGACTATAAAGATGGGTTCAGTGCTACGAAGGTGTTATCTTGAGGCTCATGGATCAAGAGTGGAATTTGTCAATCCAGATGATGGATAGATATACTCTAGGCCCTCTCGGTGATATCACATTAGGATAGCTTGCAAGCAAGTGATGTGATCACTAGAATGTTATATCACGGGAACGAGAAAAGAGTGCATGTCGGTAACGAGATCAAACTAGGTATGGAGATACCGATGATCGAATCTCGGACATGTAATATATCGAGAGACAAAGGGATTTAGTTACAAGCGTTAAAGGTTCTCACGATCACAGGAGTCATCGTTGAATGTGTAGGAGTCAGTACGGATCTCCAGGTTCCGCTGCTGATTATTGATCGGAGAAGGGTCTCGATCATGTCTGCATTATTCACAAACCGTAGGGTGGCACACTTAAGAGTTACCGGACATCATTTTGGAGCACATATGTTTCAGACGAAAGAATTGCAAAGCGCAGGAATTGTTTCAATAGAAACCGGAAATTGTTTCGGGTGAAATTATAGAAGGTGGTTCTGCATGTGATATTGAAATATTGCAAGGGGCTATATGTAAATGTTTGTTAATTAAAGTAATTAACAAAATTCTGAATAAATTTAATAAAAGGGTTTTATTAAATGAGAGAGCATTAAATTTGGAGAAACTTAATGCATTTAAAGTGGAGACTTTAAAAGGGAATGTGAAGAGGCATTTTAATGTGGAGGAGTTACCACCACATGAATGGGGAGGTGAGGGGTCACCCCCCATGCGCCGGCCATGGAGAGAGGGGGCACCCCCCTCCTCCTATAAAAGGCCACCCATTCCCTCCTTCATCCACACACCTCCTTGTGAAGGATCTCTCTCCCCCTCTAGAATTATTCCCCCATGGTCTCGGATTAGCGAGATACATGTTCCCGGTGGCATTTCGTCTGGAAGGAGTTGCTGCTTCCGCTGGATCGCTGGAGCGAGGAGGTGGAGGTTGTCCGGTGGCTTGAACGTGTGTGCGAGTGCGGATGCGCTGCTGAGTTGCGGCGCTCGGACTTCCTCACGATCTTGAGATCGGCAAGTGTACAACTACATCAACCACGAGTTCCTACTCGTTAACAAAGCTCGTTTCCTACGAGGGTAAGTTCTCTATGGATGTACGTCCACCCGTTTGCTTTGTACCTAGTAGATAGATCTTGGCGTGTAGTTCACACCGTAGGAATTTTTTTGTTTTCTATGCTGCGGACCCAACAGGTGGTGTTCTCTCGATGATCTTTTCAATCAATTCCCTTAAGTCCTCAATCTCGAAGGTGAGAGTACGAATCAACTCCGAATTGTGCTCAATGCGGTCCATGATCATGTTTGGCTGTGAATCCTAGCTCTTGCGATTCTTTTCCCACTCTTCCTTCTTGAAGTTTTCTTTTCCTGCATGGTTAGAACGAGGCATATCCCAATTGGAGGGTAGTTTTTCCTTGGGTATATTCTGGAATTGCTGCTCATGGATAAGGGTATGGAAGGGATTCTTGGTGCATGGAGGAGGTGACCGTGAAGCCAAGCAATGACACAGAACCTTCCCTCCAGTGGACATCCGTGCAGTCCTTTTGAACCTGGCAGGATTTGCCACCACTCCAATTTTTGCAATGGTGGTGCTGGTGTGCGGATGCTAGTCTTCCTTTGCCTCCTCTTCAACTTCACTCTCAATCTCCTAATCCTGCTCAGAGTCTTGGAGATCCTCTTCCGCAGGCTCCTTGCCCTTATCGTTGGCAGAGACCATTGTGCTTCTAAACTTTAAGAATAGTTCTTGGCAGAAATAGATCGAAACGAAAACACGACGAGAACACGATATATGAACCTCGGGGGATCCGGGGGGGGGGTTATATGTTACGAAGTTTAACAACAAAAGGAAGGTACTGGGAGAAAACGGGTCAGAGACGGGCTCCGGGGTGGTCACACCTCCTGGTGGCGCGGCCAGGTGGGCCCCCGCCACGGGGTAGTGTGAGCCACCCGGGTCCCATTTCCGTCCCTATTTCTGCTCATTGATTTCCTTGTTAGATAAAAACTGCAAAAATACAATTTGATAGATTTTTCACGGAGCTTTCCTTACCAGAACTGTTACCTATTCGAAAACAGACTCTGCAGGTCTCTGAACTTGGCATTTAATAAATTCTTCCGGAGTCGCCCCTTGAATAACATCAATATGTTCATCTTTATACACATATCGTTTGAGTCATTTAACCATTCACCATCTTATTACACCATTTTCACCTACAACTTGGAAATTTCTTTCACACAAAACTTCACACAATTCTCATTAGCAACATTAGTGCAAGCAAGGTAATAAACCTTTTAAGTTCAATTTCAACTGAAATCCATCAAAACATAAGCTACTATAGCAACTCCTTCTAAAAGCCCAAGAGTAGCAAAAATCTGTCAAAATAGACCAGCAGGTAAAGATCAATTTTTTCGAAAATCTTCTGTTGCTGAAATCAAAAAGTGCAAAACTAATGAAAGTTAAATAATAACCTGGGGCATGCACACAAAAAATTACAGATCAGTATGATGTTTCGGGAATTTTCACGATTTTTTATAGTGAAGCACAAAAATCTGTTTCGGGACAACAACTTCCCCCAAATATTACTTCTCTCTCATTAGAGGTTGATCTTGACACAAAAACTAAACACAAAGGATAATAAGAGGTTATTGCAGAAGCAATAACTTCCAAGACTTAAATAAACAAAAACAAACTAAAAGCAAAAATATATTGAGTTGTCTCCCAAAATGCTCTTTCTTTATAGCCATTAAGATGGGCATGATAATTTCAATAATGCTCACGTAAGATTATGAATTGAAGTAAAAGAGAGCATCAAGAAGCAAAAATACACATGTTTAAGTCTAACCCACTTCCTATGCAAGGGAATTTTGTAAGAAAATAAATTGTTGAAACCAAAGGCTACTAGCATAGGAAAGCAAAACAGGTGCAACATAAAGACTTCCAGCATAAAGCGAGGAAACTTAATATTATTGAGATGCATTAGAACAATCTTCCCTCTCTCATAATAACTTTCAGTATCATGCATAAATTTAACGATATAACTATCGCACGAACCATTGTAGCAATAATCACTTATTCTAACAAAAAACACAGGGACACTAGCTCTCATAACACTACTTTGTGAAGCAATATTAGAAGTATCCTTACAGAGAATAGTGTGTCCATCTTCCACATATTTAGTGAAAAAGTCTTTCACATTTTCTATTATAGGTTCAATAGCTATTTGTTCATCAGGTTCAACAGCTTTATTTGTACTTTCATTAACCATACTAGCTACCATAGAATGTTCCTTTATCTTAACTGGGAAAGGCATTTTCTCAATGTAGGATTCAGGTAAAATATGATTAGCAGTATAAACTTCGGTATCTCTTGCAGGAGCACAATTAGCAATATCTTTATATGGTTCATGATACTTATTCCATTTCTTTTTAGAAATTTCAAGATAAGAAGCAAAAGCTTTGAAATAACTTGCAATAGCTTGAGAGTCTAGACCATTAGCATTACTAATATTATGAAAGTCATCAGTTTCCATAAAAGATTTAATGCATTCATAATCATAATTTATACCTAACTTTCTTCCTTTATCATTATCCCATGCTTCAGCATTGTCTTGAATACGGTATAAAAGATCCCATTTAGCTTCTTCTTCCATGCGTGTAAATGATTCAGCGCAAGAAGCATCCAATAGATCCTTATCGTGAAGAGAAAGCCTTGCATAAAAGTTATTGATAATAATATTGTTGGGAGCTGATGAATAGGACATTTGAGCATTAGTAACTTCAATCTCCCCCAAGCTTGAGCTGTACTCTCTCCATAACGAGGCCAAAAGTTTTATATTTTATTCCGATCTTTATGATCTCACTAGGAGGATAAAATTTTGAATAAAAGAGAGGTACTACTTCCTCCCATTCAAGATCTTGACCATTCTTCAGCAGCTTATACCATTCCTCAGCTCTTCCTTTCGGTGATAATGAGAATTACTTCTTCTTGACTTGATCTGTTGTAATACCTACACACTTGAACAACCCGCATAATTCGTGTATAAAGAGCAAATGATCACCGGGATGGATAGTTCCATCTCCAAAATAGTAGTTATCCATAACACGATCAACAATTCTTGTAGGTATCTTAAAAGTATCATTTTCAGCAGGTGGTGGTTCATCTACTACCTTAGTAGTGGTAGTAGCATTACGAAATAAGAAACTAAGTGAATTATCCATATTGAGATAAAGTAACTTAACAAAAATAAAAAATACGCATAGTAGAAGTTTCCTTTACCAGTTCCACTCTCCAATAGCGCTTCACTCCCCAGCAACAGCGCCAGAAAATAGTCTTGATGATCCACAAGTATAGGGGGAGTATCGCAGTATTTTTGATAAGTAAGAGTGTCGAACCCAACGAGGAGCAGAAGGTGTTGACGAGTGGCTTGGATCAGGAATTCTCAGTAAATACTTAGCAAACAGATTTTTAGGGGTTTTTGATAATGCAGATAAGTAAAGTGCGAGTAAATAAAAGACAATGATAATAGATGCAGCAAGTGGCCCAATCCTTTCTTTAGCAAAGGACAAGTCTGTTGTATTACTTAAGATGACCAAACGTTCTCGAGGACACATGGGAATACTACCAAGTGTTTTTGCTTCATATAGTTGATTAATCTTCTTTAGTTTGATAAGTGTTGTGTGGGTGAACCTGTGCTAATGTACTGACCTTCCTAGGACTAATACATACTTATGATTATACCCCTTGCAAGCATCCGCAAGTACAAGAAAGTAATTAAGATAGAAACCTAACCACAACTTTAAACTCTGAGATCCTACACTCCCTTGTGCAAAGGTTTTCTAACGGGGGTTCAGGTTTCTGTCACTCCGGCAACCCCTACGATTAGTAGCCTTTCCCGATACTGCATTTGTAAGTTTGCTCTGTATGCAAGGCACAGGTAGCAGTATTTTTCCCTCAAAAAAATGTAGCAATATTACAAAGGATATGTGGCCTCAAAAAAAAAAGTATGATACGCCCCTTTGTATTATTGGTGCAATATCTGATTGAGCTATTAATGTGCAGTAATTTAATTAAGTCCAGTAGGTCCTTACACTACCTGCAGCGAATTTCCTATTACTCCTTTGCTCTCAGGGAGAAGCTTCTCACATGTGCTACATATTACTAAATATGTTCTCCCTCTTCAATGTTAAAAAAGTGTGTGTTGCTGTGTGGTTAGAATTATGCCAAACACATTCTTAAAAGCATCCTCTAAAACCTACATCATATATTCATGGAAAATTGATACTTAGATTCCATAGAACTGATTAGAAAAATTAAGGTGCACTATGTTGTTGTCTGATAATCTGATTTAGCTATCGGTCCATAGAATTGATTAGCAAAATTCTGATAATTTGATTTTCAGTAAGCTTATCTTGTTTTGTTGCAAGACATGGTTCTCATCTTTACGCATTTGTAAATGCTTCTCAACTACCTAAATTAACACGAAAAAAGATTACCATTATTGGAAGGGGTGGCAGTGGATGCCGTTTGACATCTGATATTTACTTCACCCAGATGTATGGAATGCTTAGTATGTTGTATTGGGGGGAGGCATGTGATACTTACCCTTGTGTTCTGAACATTTTCTTTGAGAAATAGTAGAGGTGAACCTTCTGTCTAGAAGTAAATATGGATTGCCTTTTGTTTGAATTCTTACCGATCTGTTATCTGTTGTATTTTTTGGTAGAGACAAAGACGTGTTACTTGTTCCTTATGAAATGGCCATGAAACGGATAAAATCCAATTCCGTTATTCCTGCTTGCTAGCATGCTATTTATATTCTCAGCCAATATCAAACTCCAATAACCAAGTTGTGTGACAAGTACCGATTAATAAATGTATCAGTTTGGAACTTCAGTAAAACTAATACTGCTTGTTGGTGATTACTAATCATGCCCAGCCTTTTTCAGTTTGGAAAAAGTTTTAGTTAAAGCTATGCAGTCAGTCCATCTGTTTAACATATGTAAAACCTTCAGGATTGGTTATTTTGGCTTCATATCTGTCCTATTAACTAGAAGCTTTTTTCCGTGTTTTCTGTGTACAGGTTTTTCCCTTTCGGTTCATACAAGAAGAAGAGTGAGCTAACATACTGAAAACAAGAAGACTAACCTCCATTAACTGGTTTGCACCTCTTCCCAGATTTTAAATGAAACTTGAAGTTTAGATAATGGTGTTTACTGTCATATAGTTAAATCTATTCTCTCTATATAATGTTTGACTAATATGTGTGTTGTTTTACCTGTTGCCAGGCACGTCCATAACACCAGCCTCTATAAACTGGCATATAGTAGTTTTGTGTCAATTTTTTCTACATTTGATGATTATCTCCTAAGTTTTCCAAGGATAACTAATGCCCTCTATACTACAACCAGATCACTCTAATTTGATCTAGATTTTGTCTCTCTCAACCTGACTTAAGAGCAACTCCAACAGCTTTATGGGTAAGCAAAATCGTTTGGGTAAGAGGAGAGAGAAGGGTTGAGAAAGATAAATGTTGTTTGCTCCAAGAGCTTACCCATTTTCTGGCTAGACAAAGCACAACCCGATCCTTAAAAAATGAATAAATTACAGCAGGGTACATCTTTTTACACTAAGCACCTTGTATAGAAAATAAAAAACCAATCCACTCCTTGGCAATCTGGTTACTGCAAGGAAAAGGCACCGGTGAGCAGCCTCCCCTATGCGGCGGCCTTGGGTGGGAAGGGCAGCCGCCTCCACGCGCCGCCAGGAGGCGCAACCAAGGGGAGCAGTCTCCACGTGCGGCGAGGGGCAGGGTCAGGGCCGGGGTCAGGGACGATGGCTAGAGCCAGGAGCAAGCTTGAGCGGGGGACGTTCAGGTGGAGACAAGCTCGGCGGAGTGGGCGACCTTGCTCGTGCGCTGGCGTGCTTCGGATGAGGTGGGTGTATTTGGCCGAGTCAAGCCTGGCAGAGGAGGAATTGCGCGGCGGCGTGCCGTGGAATTTGGCGGCTAAGCAGCAGCGCGTGGCTTGTCGATTCGCGAGGAGCGGGGATACGCGCGTTAGAGGAGAGGGTATGTGGGGGTCGGGAGGACTGAGCCAGCCTTGGGATGTCACCGGCGACGCTCGCCGGCTATAGAAGACGACGGGGACAGCATTGGGAAGTTTCCATGCAGGCAGTTGGAGGCCTCCCGCGTGTGTGTGCGCTGATGTGGCAACAAATGGGTAGGAGATACCTCTTACCCAAATTTTGTGTCCATCTACCCATATATGGGTAGGAGGTGACAAAAATGGGTGATCACCCAAAATTTTGTTGCGTGGGACCACTTATGGGTAAGCTTTTTGCTCCTCTTACCCAAAAAAGTAGTTTTTGCACTTCGCAACATATGTATATACGATTAGGTAGATTAGGTACTCTGCTGATTGTACAAGTTAGAGGGTTTAAGCAACATATGTATATAAGTTAAGTGATATGTTGATTGTATTACCAATATTCTTCATTTGTGATGTTTATTTGTTTCCTGCAGAGACAAGGCTCAAGAGATTTGGGAAGCTCAAATAAAGAGTTTTGTTATTCACAGAAGTGAGTTTTATTGGTTGGTTCGGCTGAAACATATTTGAAGAGAGAGATAGAGCGTCTTCAGGTACTTAATGGATCATGTGCATAATTTTTCACTATGCATGTGTGATGATTTATCCAGAACATGTAGTGCTTTCCTTGTACTAACTTATAGCTGCCATGCTACCTTTGGTGGTTAGAATTCATGTGTGCGATTCCATAAGCATATTAATATATTTATTACTTCATGATTGTGAGAAGTTCAAATCATTCAGTAAAACCAACATACAAAGAGAAAATAACATATTATGCATTGAGAAAACAAACTAAACCTAAATCCCAGTTAGACCTTCATAATATACAATATGAATAGTTCCTAGATCAGAAAAGGTCATTTGTATCTAGCATAGTGTGTAGTATAGCATTTGTAACTTGAGGGTAATCCTTGAACAAAACAATATGCCCCGACAGAAGCCCTGCTCTCTTTTTGTAAATGATAGTTTTCTTAAACTTATAAGACCACATACTTCAGTGATAAATGAATGGCTAAGTGCTTGTGACACAGCAAGCCTTTTTAGTGGTTCTAACACAAATAAAATATTTTCTCCAGCAGAGATACTCCTTACTCAAGTGGTACCCGAGGACCCACTTCGCAACATCACATCTAACATCTAGGTGATAACCATTTCCTTATTTTGGCTTGTTCTTGAATCATGACAGCTTTGAATTATATGATCTTTGTACATTAAAGCGGTTCTTTGTTGTCTATGGTGTATCATGGAAGGTTATATAATACCTATTCACATCAACGCTGGAATGTTCTGTAGATAACTTATTAGCAACAACATTGTCTTGAAGTTCCGTTGTGTTGTTCTTGAAGTTCCATTGGTTTGTTTTCTCAAAAGATATAGTTCTTTATTTGTATTATCTTGACGGCAACAAGTTTTTAATACTTATTTCCTGATGATATGAAAGCTTTGTGTACTACCAAACTGAATTTCATAGCACTGGTTTATTAAGTTGGAATTTCTATCTCTTTGCCTAGAATTTGTGGTTTATGGCTGATGTCAACTCTCTTTTTACAATCTTCTTTACATATTGATTCTGATTTTTTTCTGCTTGTGATTGTTGCCTCAGAGTTCAAGGCCCCTAAGTCAATCAAATCTGGAGGCCAATATCTGGAAAGGGAAAGAAGGCCGCGAGCGGTACAATGTCAGGTCTAAAGTCACATGTGTGGGTTCGACTGTCAGATCCTGAAGATGACCACATAGTGCAATTCCTAAGATATCTAAGCTGATGTCTCAGAATAGTCAGTTGGAACGCCAAGAGCCATCTTCAACTTGAACTAAAACGAGAAGGTTTTCCTTTTGCTAGATCTCATGAAAACCAGTAGTGGAGTAAGAGCTGGCATTCACAATATAGCATCCCAGAAAATTAAATAAAGAGCATGTAAAGTGACTTGTGATGCAGTCATATCTGTAACACATAACGGATACCATTCAAGTGTCTTGTTCAGTATGAGGGGGAGATTTTGAAACTATGCTGCTTTGAATAGGAAAGACTACAGTGCGAACTGAAGATACTGCAAGTGCAAGGTGTATAGTTAGATGAATGATCACAAGGAGATGATCCCCGTTGCTTAGCTGAAACCAATCGAGGACATTATCATTTTGTCATCATTCCCCGCCCATGAGATCAACTTTTTCAGACTGTTGACGCAACCTATGATTAATTTTGGAGCTCTAGCAAGTTAGCATGTGTATTATTGAGGTGCTAAATTGCCTCCGATCTTATGAGCTCTTAAAATATCTTGTGATTGTATTTATACCCGTGAACTTTTGCATGTAATGTATTGTATTAACAGATTGTGAGAAATATGAATCCTAGCAAGGCACGAGCATTCAACTAATAATATGATAATTTTATGTAATATATGTTGCTATATTTATCAATAAAATTGGTCAAATTTAATAAAGTTTGACTTAGACAAAATCTAGAAGTACACTTATTTGCGGAAGGAGGGAGTATCCCCGGACTGTAAACTGTCCTATGTACATGTGGATAATTATGTATCCCCTGAACCGTCTGAGTTCTGAATCATGCTATGTACATGTGGATACTTGTGTATCCCCTGAACCGTCTGAGTTATGTGTACATGTGGATAATTGTGTATCCCCTGAACCGTCCGAGTTCTGAATCTGTAAGCTTTTTAATAATTGAAACAACATGCCCAAAATCAAGAGGATAATAGCAAAATTTGAGACATGTTTGTAGAGTAAAAGATGAAAGATTGAGACATGTTTCGTAGAGTAAAAGATGGTTTAATTCGTAATCCGTAGCAACGCATGGGCATTTAACTAGTATCTATCTATTATATATTAAATAAAAGTATATTACGGGTTAACCAGAAATTAGAGAATTCACCTAGAAAATCCCACAAAAAACAATGATATCTAGCCATCAATTAAAGAGATGTGAAAATCACGGCCATCAATTTTGAGAATCACTTATTAGAGGTGCACGTAATTACCCACCAATACCGTTAAAGTTATTTTGCCCGTACCCCTTCAATCTCAAAAGAGGAATATGTGTAAAGAAAAAAAAAACTGTCGGCTGATCCCAAACCTGAAGCAGCCGCCACGGCTGCCCTCGGTGGTCGCACAAGATGCAATCAGCCGAAATTGATTAATCTCGAATCAATCCTATTGAACCTCGCTCTTCTTTGCCTCTGCTACATCATGTCGTAGTCATCGTTTGTTTCGGTCATGTGAGAAGAAAAAAAAGCTGGCGGCTGATCCCGAACCTCAAGCCGCCTCCATGGCTGCCCTCGGTGCTCGCACAAGATGCAGTCAGCGAAATTGATTAATCTCGAATTAATCCGATTGAACCTCTCTCTTCTTTGCCCCTGCTACATCATGTCTGCAGTCTTCCTTTGTTTCGGTCTCCCATTGAACCATAATTACTGTATCATATAGGGACCTTCCTTGCCGGACATGGCCGTGACTAATTAGAGCGCAGCCAAGCAGCATGCAAGTAAAGAAGCGAGCGGTGCCTCCCGATGCCGGCAGCTCAGTGCAATTGAGGTTACCAGATAAGATCTCATGCAAAGGATCCTACAAGATCGATCTATGACTGATGAACACAACAAAGAGCTTGGCACGTGCCATGTATCGATTTGCTGCTCCATCTAGGCTGCTCTCCATGGTACGCATAGAGCCGGTTGTCTTCCGTATGTCACGCTGAGTGTACCGGCTCAGATCGCTCTTCGGCCGTGGCACCAACCGAGGGCCATGGATATGATAAAATTTCTAATCGGCAGGAAGAGATGAATAGATGTATCCAGCTCCTCCTTGCATCACCCAGTCATCCGACACTATAAAGAAAATATGGTCACTTCATGGTGGTCATGCACATGCATGCATGCATTTCTATGAGCGAATGAATCAGAACAAGAAAATCCTGTCCTATGTACAGATCCAGCACCAACAATGACGGTATGTACTGATTGATCAGCGATCTACTCCTTTTATACTTTCATCATTAATAATTCGACTGTAGGTTGGTTTAATTAGCTAATCTTTAGTTGGAAGAATTTTCACATATTTCAGTCAGCTATGTCTGCACATTACTTCGTGTAGAATTGATCATACAAGTTTGCAGTTTTAATAGAAATGACTGCAAAACATGCTGTAAGTACATGTCGTTTTAGATTTATGCATGGTCTCTTAGATGCAAGTTTGATTGTTTGTTTTTACATGAATATGTCGGAGACATTTTTTATAAATTATATTGCTACGAAAATCTTTTATAATAACAAATATAATGATAGAAGTTTACCTATAGAATTATAATATGTTTTATGGACATTGTATGTCAAAGTTTGTAAATTCCACTAGCTCGTATTTAGGGTGCCATTTATTTATAAACTGATGTCGTCCAACATATAGCTTGTATATAATTTATGGGGTAAGGCTGAGACCAGCAACGTAACTTAGAGAAAATTGATGAGGAGTCGAACCAGAAAAAACATACATATTTTCCCCCTATATATTTAATACTTTGGACTTTATAATTAGTTGTTCTCTAAATATTCCTTCTAGCTTACATAGGTGGGGCAATGCCACAAAATCTCTAGCCCATGAGAAGCTCTACCCTTGGTATCTAAAAAAATAGTTAAAATTATTAATTGTGCAGGTAACATCGCCACAAATAGACTCTCTTAGTGGCATCACAATATCAACTTTATGTGATTCTTTTTGGGTCAGTGCAAACAAAAGTCAGCGAACAAAGTACCTAACCGTGGCTCGCGAAAAATGTTTGCGGCAGCTGCATTCGGTTTGAACATGACATTATTTTAATTTATTTTGCTATACGCACAAAGGATGCACCATGATTTTTGTAAACTGGTCTTCACTTGTCAATTTAACCACATGTATTCTGCCATAATAAATTGATCATATTCAATAAAAACATAATATAGCTCGAGTAGTTTTGATGGTTTGATCATCTTAAATATTATTTGTATTTGACTGATATAGTAGTATCCATATTATTATACTCATATATTATAAGTAGGCCGCATAACAAGGCCCATGGGTTAAGTTTCTAATGATCCAAATAGAACATGTTAGTGTTTACATTTGCCGTGCACATAAAGGGTGTCTTTTGAGCACATATCAAACTTTTCTCTAATATAAATTTCCACACCATCAAAAGAAAACATAAGCATTAAGTATTCAGGGACAAATTCATGCCAATGAACTTACGAGTTAGTATTATAAAGATAAATAGTATGTGAATATTGGAGTTTTTTAGATTTTGGCTTGAAGTTATAGTCGTGAGAACCTACTATCAAGTTGCGCAAAACCAAGAGCGATACCGAGCACACGATCTGCGAAGAGAACCTAATATCATGTTGGTGCAAAACTTAGAGTGATACCAAGAACAAGATCTGCATAGAGCTGATTTTCGTTTATCCATATTTAGGTAGAATGATAATGCTACTATAGAGGTATAAACATCAACTAGCTATATTGTCATAAGATGAAGTAATCAATAAGGTTTTATCTTTGGTATTGATAACGCGGATCTGCAAACATGTGCTTATGGGAATTTCAAATGGATTTTGTACAATACATGTCCCTAGAAAAGATTTATAATGGGACAGTTTGATGCATAGGATTTAAAAATATTTTTTAAAAATCTATAATTATGACACTCAATTTAAAACAAAAGGCTTATGTCCGTCTAATGCTTCAGAAATATATATTACCTCATGATTATTTATGTCTTTGGCACGATCTAATCAAATACTCTTTTATTTCTTAATTATACAAGAGTTTCTAATTCACGAAAAAATTAAGTAGACATGTGATTGCAATTGTAGTATTTACTATTTATTTGATTTTTGACCAACTCAAATATTTGAGCTGCAACTATTGAGGGGACTATGACAATGCTATTGTGGATAAAGATTATTTAGTTAGAACATACGGTAGATGTGACTGATTAGAAATGATGAAATCCTATTGTCAACTTGGCATACTCATGTTATAGGACAAATAATACATGGGCGGGGTTTGAAGGGTCGAGATAATAGGAAGAAAGTGAAAGTAAATCATAATAGAGTAATATACAACGTTCTATAATATGGTGACATGGCATTTTAGCGGAACTCATATTAGCAATTCATCCATAAACTAAAACGATTCATATTTACAAAGGAGTGATATTACTTAACATGAACATTTTGTGGTGTCTACGGAATAATAGTTTTACATATAAATATTTTCAAAATTTAAAGAACCATAAATTTATTACTCCTTACGATCCATATTAATTGTCGCTGAAATAGATGCATCTAGACATGCTTTAGTGCTAGATAGATCCGATTCAGCGACAATTAATATGGATCGAAGGGAGTAATTGAACACGTCCAAATTACTAAAGATGTTGCCCTCACATTTGCGAGGGCCACCTGGCTAGTTCTTTTAATGACAAAAGGCATTGCATAGTCTCGTTTGTTTTATCATGCACCTTTTTCATCAAACTGGTTGCCAAATATCATTTTATCGGAGCATTTGCCAAGATTACGGAACAAACGATTGTGTGCATACAATCTTTTCGTTCATAATAAGCGCCATGACACGATAGCTAGTCATGGAAGTGGAATAGTCATGGAAGAGGAATAGGTGATGAGGTCATGAGCGCACTTTCCGGAGGCCCGTTGGGGCGAACCTGGGGGCGATTCTGGGCGATCGCTGACAGCGACTCCGACGACGAGTGCCTCTCGCCGCCGGCTTGTGGCCGTTCAGCTAGATCTCTATCGTATCTATGTCGTACTCCGACAGGGGAAAGGTGTGATCTCAGCCTGATCTCGTCAGATGCGCTGAAAAGAAGAGAGGAAAAGAAGAGAAGACAAAGACTGATGCAGGCCGAGTTACTGAATGATTCAGCCGTCCAACGTAAGGTAATGGAGCGTTACACATCTTCGATGCATGCAGGAAGAAGATCGACGTTTACATCTGCGGTTCTGTCTCCGACTTCGTTCATGCTGGAAGATTTCAACGCGGAGGAGTGGACATTGGTCCAAAGGAGGCGGAGGCAGAGGGCGGCGTTGCAATGGCATGCTTCTCGCCGGAATTGCGGCCGATCTCGATCTCCGGCGTCGTCGAAGGTAGTTTTTTCAAATCCTTTTTGGGCGTGCAATTCTGATCGTTTAATTTTGTCCAAATCAATGGGCCATGTGGGCTCCGATCTGAATTTGGTGGCTGGGAATCTGACTAATGTATGTGGAGAATTGGGCCACGAGTCAAGAGCCCAGGCCAAAAGAAATGTTATCAATACCGCTGGTGGCATGCGGAGGGTACTAGGTCATATCTGGAAGGTCAACTCGGGTGCGGCGGCGGTCGTCGTGACTGGCGATCGTGCTACCTCGATGACGAACCAGGGTGAGAGAAATAATTTTCCGAACAGAGGGAGAGGTCAAGGTGGAGGTGGTCGTGGCGATGGACGCCGGGACTACAACGCTGGCCGCTTCAACAATTTCTACCAAGGTGGCCCTAGTGGCACTGCCGGTGAGAACAACAACAATGATTTTAATGGAAATTTTCAAGGATCAGGTGATCAAGGAGGAGTAAATAGCACCGGAGGTAATAGAACTTGTCCCTCGCGTGCACTTAAGTCACACAACTTATAAAATAGACTAACCGGTCACATAACTTGTCAAACGCGTGAACTCCAGGTCACAAACTGTTTAA
Source organism: Avena sativa (assembly GCA_916181665.1). NCBI lineage: Eukaryota > Viridiplantae > Streptophyta > Magnoliopsida > Poales > Poaceae > Avena > Avena sativa. The sequence goes on along the minus strand of OV702290.1, from coordinate 493,253,477 downwards.
CCGGCCGGTTTTTTAGAAAAACTGGTCACATGAGCGTGCTTTGTAAGGTTAATACGGACTTCTAAAAAAATGTTAATATGGACTAAAATGTATGCAGAAACCCCCTGTATTTTGAGGAGGTAAATAAAAATGGCCTACGACCATTGAATCGATCCCGTTGGAGACTCCAATCCCGCTTCTAATCGTCAGGAAACCTAGCTGTTCGGCTGCGGCCTGACCCGCGGGCGACGTTACTGGAGGCAAGGCGGCGGTGGCGCGGTCCCTGTTCCCGCGTCCGCGACGGCCGCCGGCGTTCCCTAGTCTTGCGTTCGTGGCGGCCTAACTGGCGACGGCGGTGACTGGAGGCGGGGCTGTGTGTGGCGGCGGTTGCAGGAGAGCTGGCAGCGCGGCAAGGCAGAGATGCGACCGGGCACGGCAGGCAATGGCGGAGAGGCCCGGTGACACCGGGGACGCGCGCCTGGCACTGAATGCCTTGTTCCTTGTTTCCTGGCAATGTAAACTTGATTTCAGTTTGTGACATGAGTGTTCAACGCATGTATCAGCTCTGTGTGTCGAAATATGAATTCAGTTTGTAAACTGGTACTATTGTACCTATAATTTGTGAACTATGGTACTATTCAGTTTGCAATTTGCAGTAATTTGTAATCTGTGTAATATGTAATCTGGTTTTATCATATCTACTTCATTTGTTAAGCCATTTTTGTCAATTTATTTGGTAATTGGTTCTGGCAGCAGCTAGCTGACCATGATATATATTTGAAATAGCTAGGTGCTCCACATGCGGCGTCCCCGACCAGTTGGCTGTGGACGCCGGTCCGCCGCGCGTCCTCCATTGACGCGCACAACATGAACAGAAACGAGTAGTATCAGATCGATTCGATCGATGTAAATCTTTACGTGAATTTTTTTTTGACTTCACGTAATTAACATGATCTGATCCAAAAATACAATTTTAACTGAACCCGGCCAGATAAACATGAGGGAGGTTTTGTAAAATTATAAGTACGTGCCATGTTGACCGAACGTGACACACGCATGATGCTTGTGTTAAAAACCGTCTGGTTAACTGGATTGTGACCTGTGATGCACGCATTTGATAACTTGTATGACCGGTTAGGCTATTTTACAAGATGTGTGACTTAATTGCACGTGGAAAACAAGTTCTATGACCTCTGGTGCTATTTACTCATCAAGGAGGATACAGGGGTTTTGATGGAGGCTCAAGTGATTTCAATGCTGGCTTGGGTTTTGATGGTGGCCGTGGAAGGGCTAATGCCACCTCTGGTTTTAACCGCGGCTTTGCGCGCTAGGGATATGGAGGCCGGGGTGGAAGATACCCTCGGAGGTTTGATGCCAGATCCAATTTCAATAGGACTGGGTATGCGGGTCGTGGTAATGGCAATGGCTATGCTAATCGCGATGGTCAGCTTTCAGGTTTGCAAGAACAGTTTGTGAGAGATGCTGCAGCGGCTTTTGCAAAGCAGTTTGTAGAACAGGCTGCTAACTTGCAGGGTGCTGGGACGACTGTTGCTGTGCCGAAACCTGCTGTGGCACGGGATGAACCTGCCGCGCTTGAAGTGCAGCGGCAGAGCAGTTTGCAGAACAGGCTGCTAACTTGCAGGGTGCTGGGACGACTGTTGCTGTGCCGAAACCTGCTGTGGCACGGGATGAACCTGCCGCGCTTGAAGTGCAGCGGCAGCCTGTCGCCGCCAATCTGCAGCAGTCTATCGTTGCGCCGGGCCAGGTTGCTATGGCGCCGCGGCAACCACCCAGGTCGACTACTGTTCAAAATACTGAGCCTGGGCAGAATTTGAGGAACATCGAGTATAGGGAAATATCTGGAGATGGTGGAGCTGATGGTGGTCAACTAGCAAGAGCTAAGAAGCACAAAGGGCCGAAATGTTTTCGGTGTGATAGACCTGGACATAATCTTAATGACTGTACAACTGTTCTTTGTGAGGTTTGTCAATCTCCTGATCATCTTTCAAAGGTGTGTCCAGTACTTTCAGCTCCTAAGCCCACAATGGTTATGTATGGGTATGCCATGGAACAGCTGATGTTCTTTGAAGCTCCGTTGACTGGTACTATTCGCCCTAGAATGGAGAACACCCGTATGAGTAGGGTTACTATCCATGATGGCACAATGACGATCCCGGAGATTATTTCTCAGTTCCAATGTGGTGAGAATGTGTACCAGGTAAATTTCCCAAGCAAGAAGGATCTAGTCACTGCCCAACACTTTGGGTCTTTCAAGGTACCAAACAGCCCCTGCTCGATGTCTTTTGATTTCTGGAAATCAACAAGTCAGCCTGCTTGGAGTCCGGAACATGTGTGGATTCTTGTGCATGATCTACCATCGGTAGCGTTGGATGATTACCTCACTTTGTGGGCTATTGGTACTCTTTTTGGCAAGACACTTGACATTGATATCACATACACTCGTAGAACTGAGGTGTTGCGTGTTCAGGTTGCTTGTCTTGATTACACACTAGTACCAAAAATTATGGATATCCTAATTAAAGGGGAATTCTATGCGCTGAGATTCCAAGTGGAAAGCAGTCCTTTGCCGGCTCAGGAAAATGCCGACGTGGTCATGAATGATGCTGATAGGGATGATGGTGATCATGATGCTGCAAATAATCATGGTGGAAATACAAACAATGGGAATATTGGTGAGGACAATAGGATGGCAAACGATGATGTTGTTCAGGAGAGTAATGAGATGGTCCATGATGGATCGTCAATTGCGCAACATCAAGCTAGTGGACAACCAATGGATGTGATCAGTTTTGGTTCTTTTACTGCTAGCTTAGCCAAATATGTTGAGAAGAATTCAATCCATGAGGATCGTTCATCCTTTTCTGCACCTACAGTGCGTGTGGCACAAAGTGGGAAGGCAGGTTTTAACAAAGGTATGAACAATTTGTTGGATTCATGTAAATCTGCACCATTATTTTTTTCTTCTAACAAATCTGATTATGTCTCTTTGGGTCAATGTGATCCGTCGATTGCTATAGTGGGTGCCAAAGTACCTCTAGATAATCAAGAGGTGATCTTGACAACCACTAAGACGGAAGTGCAGACCATGCATGCTGATACTATTACAGGCGCCGCTGATTGGGCGGACACACAATCTGCACGCGATAATGAAGGCAACCATAAGGAGTTCATGTCACCGCCAAATGTGGTGCTCTCGAATGCAGTCAAGGATAATAATTGCAGCGTTGAGAAGAACCCATATGAGGCGGAGATCATTGCGTTCGGAGGTGTGCAACCACCGTCGAGTTTGTGTTCGAGCAATAGGATCCAAGCTCAGCATAATGCGGATGCTACGCAGCTGGAGAGGGCCGAGATGTTGGCTCAGAGACATGATGATCTTCGTGGCGAAGGTAAGAATCTAATGCATGAATTTTCAGTTTTAAATTTTAATGAAGAGAACATTGTTTTTAGGGCACATAAATTGGGGGTATCGTTGGGTATTAATAAAGCACAAACATCTCTCGCTGCAAAGATGATTTTGGATACCGAAATAAAAAGATCTTTGACCATGTTACAGAAAAGCGAGGAAATTGCAGAAACTAGACCGAATATCTATGATCATTCTCTTGTTTCTCATGTCTCAAGTCTTTGTGATGATTTGGGAGATGAGGGTAGTCCAATTCGTGAGGACTCGTGTAAGATCTTAGATGAGCTTGAGTCTCAAAATAAGAAAGTGGTAAAACATCGCAGACGGAAGTCTTATGATAAGACAAACGTGCGAAGAAGCACACGAGTGAGAACTAAAAAGATCTACTAAAATGATAGGACTACGAGGAATGACGTGGAATAGTGAAGGATTTCGGGATCCTGGAAAACATTTCTTTGTGACCGAATCAATTCGTGAATATCATCTAGACTTTATAGCCCTCTTGGAAACGGGAAGATCAAATTTCACAACCCCTTTTTTGAAGCACCTAGCCGCTGGCAAGGATTTTAGTTGGTTTTGCTTACCACCTCATGGGAGATCAGGAGGGATTCTCGTTGGCATTAATAATGAAACGCTGCAGGTCATCAATGTGGTGACTGGAGATTATACGGTAAAAATGCATATTCGGTCGAAACATGATGGTTTCGAGTGGGTCTTGTTGCCGGTGTATGGAGCCGCTCAAGAGACACACAAAGCTGATTTTTTGTCGGAACTTGTGAGGATGTGTGAGATGGAACCACTACCTATGTTGTTAGGGGGTGATTTCAATATCTTACGAAAGAAAGAAGAAAAGAGTTCTAATAATTTCAATCCACGCTGGCCAATGGTTTTTAATGCTATTATTGAGAGTCTAGATCTTAGAGAAATTGCTCTCTCAGGAAGACAATTTACATGGGCTAGTAGGAGGGAAAGCCCGACTTATGAAAAGTTGGACCGTATTCTCGCAAGCGTGGAATGGGAACAAAAGTTCCCTTTAGTATCCGTGAGGGCGTTGACTCGCTCGGGTTCCGACCATACACCTTTGCTGATAGATTCTGGGGATCAGGCTCACTTGGGAAACAAAGCTCGATTCTCGTTCAAATTATCATGGTTGAACCATGAAGGTTTTTATGATATGATTGTTGCTGAATGGACCTCAGTATCTGGTCACACTCCCATTTAGCGATGGCAGAACAAAATTAGACATTTACGTTGATTCTTGAAGGGATGGGCAAAAAACTTAAGTGGAAAATATAAAAAAGAGAAAGAGCGTCTTTTATCCATCATTGATGATTTTGATGTTAAAGCAGAATCTTTTCCTCTGAATGGTTCAGAAAAGACTATGCTAAAAGACACAAATGAAAAAATTAATAAACTAAGGCGTGATGAAGAGACCAAATGGGCTCAACGTGCTAAAGTTAAACATGTTCAAGAAGGAGGGAATAACACTAAATATTTTCATTTAATTGCAAATGGCCAACACAGGAAAAAGAAGATTTTTCAACTTGAACAAGATGAAGGAACCATTGTGGGAGACGACAATTTGAAAGTTTATATTAGTGAATATTATAAAAAGCTTTTCGGAGACCACGAGCACAATACCTTTTCGTTAATGGAAGAGAGGGTGGGAGATATTCCGCAAGTTTCAAATGAAGAAAATAATCTTCTAATAACTGACTTTACTGAAAAGGAGGTGTTAGAGGCTATTTCTCAAATGGAGCATAATAAAGCTCCGGGGCCAGATGGGTTCCCTGCTGAGTTTTACCAAAAGTTTTGGGATGTACTCAAAAATGATTTGATGGCTCTCTTTCATCAATTGGAAGCTGGCGAGTTACCTTTGTTTAAGTTGAACTTCGGGGTAATCACGTTGTTGCCTAAGAAAGAAAATGCGGTTCAAATTCAATAATATAGACCAATTTGTCTACTAAATGTTAGCTTCAAAAGTTTTACTAAGGTAGCGACTAATCGCATTACGAGTTTGGCTCATAAGGTGATCAGACCTACCCAATCAGCTTTTATGCCAGGACGACACATCCTTGAGGGAGTGGTAATTCTGCACGAAACCATTCATGAACTTCATAGAAAGAAGCTTGATGGTGTGCTTTTCAAAATTGATTTTGAAAAGGCATATGATAAAGTAAAGTGGCCTTTTTTGCAACAAGTTTTACGCATGAAAGGTTTTAATCCACAATGGTGCAACTGGATTAAAGATTTTGTGCAAGGTGGTAGTGTGGGAATAAGGGTTAACGATGATATTGGCCACTATTTCCAAACAAGAAAGGGATTAAGACAGGGTGATCCCTTGTCTCCAATGCTTTTCAACATTATCGCTGATATGTTGGCCATTCTTATTGCTCGTGCTAAGGAGGACGGTCAAGTAGGGGGACTCATACCTCATTTGGTGGAGGGAGGTGTCTCTATACTACAATATGCAGATGATACCATATTATTTATGGAACATGATCCTGAAAAGGCCGTTAATATGAAGCTAATTCTTTGCATTTTTGAACAACTCTCGGGTCTCAAGATTAACTTCCACAAAGTGAAATTTTTTGTTTTGGCAAAGCAAAGGATATGGAACATACCTACAAGCAGATTTTGAGCTGTGAGTCAGGATCCCTTCCTTTTAGGTACCTTGGAGTACCAATACATTATAGAAAGTTGCGAAATGCTGAATGGAATCCTGTGGAATGTTGTTTTGTATCAAAGCTAGGATGCTGGCAAGGGAAGTTGCTTTCCTATTGAGACCGGTTAGTTCTAATTAATTCAGTATTGACGAGTTTGCCGATGTTCATGTTTTCCTTTTTGCAAGTGCCGAAAGGTGTTAGGAAGCGTGTGGATTTCTTTAGATCAAGATTCTTTTGGCAAAGTGATGATCAGAAGAAGAAATATAGGTTATCCAGATGGAATATTATATGTCGTCCTAAAGATCAGGGAAGACTTGGAATTGAAGTCTTGGATTAAAAAATAAGTGTTTACTAAGCAAATGGCTTTTTAAACTACTGAATGAGGACGGAATGTGGCAACAACTTTTACATAATAAATATTTACAAGGAAAAACTTTATCTCAAGTAGAGGAAAAACCAACTGACTCACCATTTTGGAAAGGTCTCGTGCGGGTGAAGGAATTGTCCTTTGCAAATGGTTTTTTCAAAATAGGTGATGGTGAATCGGTTCGATTCTGGGAAGACATTTGGTTAGGGGATATGTCACTATCGCAACAATATCCTTCATTATATAACATAGTACAAAGAAAAAATGTTCTTGTGGCTGATGTACTCGCTCAAACTCCGCTGAATATTGCTTTCAGAAGGGCTTTGAATGGGAATAAATGGAATAACTGGTTACATTTATGCCAAAGATTAATAAGGGTAAATTTATCTAATGACCCAGATCGTTTTGTTTGGAAATTAACTGTTTCAGGTACTTTTACAGTTAAATCAATGTATTTAGACCTTATGAATGGTCATACTAGATTCCTACAGATGTACCTTTGGCAGATAAAAGTACCACTTAAAGTTAAAATTTTCATGTGGTTTCTTAATAATAAGGTGTTATTGACTAAGGATAATCTGGCTAAACGAAAGTGGAACGGATGTAAGAAATGTTGCTTCTGTGATTCAATGGAGTCTGTGGAGCACTTGTTCATTCCATGTCCTTTCGCACGCATCATTTGGCGTATGCTTTTTTTCACATATAACATACCCCCTCCTACCAATATTAAAAATATGTTCGGAAATTGGTTAAATGGGGTGGACAAGAGGATTAAAGCTAGAATACGCATTGGAGTTTCTGCTTTATGTTGGTCCATTTGGAAGTGTAGGAATAACTTCATCTTTAACAATCAAACGGCTACTAATTTTTTGCAGGTTATTCGTATGGCTACACATTGGATTCAACTTTGGTCCTATCTCCTCCCGGCGGATCAGCGGGAGCCTATGACTATGGGATGCAACCGGTTGCTTACGGTTGCACAGGATTTCTTTTTCCAGGCTACTGGGTGGCGACATACTAGTAGAATTCAGAATGACTAGTCTTGTGATGCTTATTTTCCGATGGTTGATACATGTTTCAACTATTTGTGATCCATTTATGTAATACTTGAATTTTTTTGCACGTTGAAATAAAAAAGGGCTGTGTGCATCTTTCGATGCAGAGGCCGGGCTATGTTCCCCATTTTGAAAAAAAAACATGAAGACGAATTTATTATTAATGGTGCGCACAGATAAATCCATAAGAGTGATTACATTACCACTGTGACACCAGGGTGACTGGAAATGAAGCTAAATACTTAGTTGAACAATAAAATAAAGGACACAAGGTAAAGACTCGTACTCAAACCCATAAGAGCAAGTACAATAAGGTCCAGTCAGCAGACTATAGGACTTAAAATAGTATATTTGTGCTTAGTTCGATGAGAGAGAAGAGGAGAGAGAAGAGAAGTGGGTGCTTAGTTGAGAGCCAGCTGCAGCACGTGCTCCTAGACATTATGTGAGAGTGAAAAGTGGGTCATACATTAATAAAGTAGTATATTTTAATATCTAACTATTGTACATGTTGGTATTATATTGACTCTAGATGACATGGACATGACTTATAGCCAACAGCTGGCTCTACTATTGCCCTTGCTCTAAGCAACGTACAGAGGCAACCAACAACGAGGAAAGAGAGTTGGCGCGCACGTGAGATGCATGCGCGTTCATGCATCGAACCGTGCGCCGTGTTTTCCTCTTCACCGGCCGGCTTCAGTTATCGTTAAAAGCCGCCGTCGCAACGCGCGAAGGCAAAACCGTAGCAGAACTCCACAGGGTGGTAGGCGACACACACATCATATGCTACACCGAAGCATTTGACGGTGCACTTCTTAGCGGGGTCATCGAGACATATCTGGTCACCACCCCCCGCCATCGTCGGCGTAGCCATGAGCATTTGGCCGACAAACAGGGCCAGCATGAGAAGGGCGGCCATCTTGAGCGCGGAGCGGGAAGCCATTGCAACTGCGGACGGATGCTGGAGCCTGAAGCTAGCGATCAGTGGAATGGAAGTGTTTGCTGGTGGCTCTATCTTAGCTTGAGATGATGTGAAAAGCTAGCTAGCCAGAACTCCTATTTATAGGTACGAGGAGAGATTAATTGGTCCATCTCATTTGCCATGATCTCACATGCGTGCACCTGAGTCTTACTGACGTGATACGTACTATACATTTATCCTAGATTGATCCGCATGCTTGCTAAGTTGACTTTGGAGCGTTCTCAGAATTAACATAGAGTACAGTCAGCTCTTCAACCGTCCGATTTACCTTGCCAAGATTCGAGTTTAACGTGCCTGATGCGCAAGCGGGCTGGCCATACTTCTGTGATCTGTCTCGCTTCTTACAGCATGTGCTCCCGTACGGGTCATCTGACAGTTCAAAGTTTTTTTTCCGCGTGGGCTGCTACTGTTCATAAGTAAACTTAGGCTGCTACTAGTCTCTCTTTTCTTCTTAATTTTTTTTGTTAGACGGAAAATAGAGAGATTGCAGTTTCTAGACCGAGTGTACATTTGATGCAACTAGATCGTGGAGACCGGGGAGCAGCGGTTGCAACTAATTTTAGATTATACTAAGCGAACATGCGCGCTTCGCCGCGCCGTCTGTCCTTCGTTTATGCACAGCCTCGACGACGCAGTTGTTTTATCGGTGTTCACCGTTGTCGCTGTCCCGAGTAACGTGATGGCCTTTTCTAGCGTGTCGTCTCAATGGTTGATGCAATTCTAAACCGGAAGGGCATGTGTATTGTAGGTGAGAGTGTAGGGTGGGCAGTGTGAAACCATGGATTGCGTAGTTACTACGCGTCATATTTTGGACTGTCTGAGCTCTGCCCATAAAGTCTGCAAAGAGCTCCGTTCACTACAGGTGCCCGCCCTATACTTTCCCGCAAGGCGACTGATCTTGGGCGTGCTGTCAACGCGGTCAGGCATGTAGGCTGCACTTATGTGTCCCATAGACTTAGTAGCAGGATAGCCATCAAGATTGGGTACTGATTATGTGGTTGATGTAACACTCATGTGGTGCACATCTGGTAAACCATTTAGCTTCGTGTAAGAAGGGATAGTTTATCGCATATGCAGGGCTAAGACTGTGTTGATGTGAGAGAAATCACGACTTCCTATATTAACTTCAGCAAAATAATTTAATCCCACAGATGGCACATAGCTGCCTGAGTTCACGTTGCAACACCGCATTGAGCTAAGCCATTCTCACAAAACATCGCAGTGGCAGTAATGCCCGCCGATGGTCTGGGAAGAGCCACATGTCTCTCCTCTTATAGCCTATAGGAATTGTAATATCCCAATATTTCATCCAAGTGATAATATCGATGGCAATTCATATTGGATACTGTTATCATATATCATGGCGATATCACTTTGCTGTCAGAACTCAAATTTCCTTTCATGTGAAAGAGAAAAGGTAAAGCAATAGATTTTCAGACTTAATACGAATGCACTTTGGATATCATTATTTGTTGGCACGTATACTCTTGGTTCTTCATACATGTTCAAGTTACTAAACATTTCCCCGCACAAAAAAAGCTGAGCATTTGTAGAATACACGTTTCAACCTTCTCTAGTGGTTGTTAAAGCAAACACAACATCTCTGTACCTGGAATTTGTGTTGTCCAAGCATGCTTCTCGCGTGAGCTATCTATAGCAAAATGACACTACAAGCAATCTTCAATCTTTATATTTACTGATTTAGCATGAGAACCACAAACTGTATATATAAAAATATAGTAGCTAAGCTTAAATGTGGAACCTACACACATTCTAATGAAACTATAATCTGGATCAGCATATCTACTTATCGAAATGTGGGGATAAACTGAGAAATCAAGAGTGACAAACCAAATTTATATGTATAAAGCTCTTTGTATTTTCTTCGGTCCAATTGTTTATTTACAATGGCAAGCAGCAAGGGTGGAAGAAAATAAAACTAGCCCCAGAAGCGCCTCATGCACCCTTACCTCGGTAAGCGGGAATGCTAAGGCGGTGGTAGTAGTACTAGGAGGATAGTAGTAGTACTCGAGTACTCCTGCTCGGTCACTTCAGAAGTGAGACTTCAATATAGTGGACTGTAGTACTCCAGCAAACTTTCTGTAGCTTGAATTTTCAAAATAAAATAGTACTAGTAATGCAGCTGCCATCACACGATACCTAGGGAAACTGACGCCAGATACACATGTGCTTAGATGCACATCCTAGGCGGGCCTCGATGCCTTGGTATTGGATAAAGGCTTGCTGCCTGACCACACAACCAAGGCAATTTATTTCGCTTCTCTCTCGATTTCTCTATAATTTTCTTCTCTCTGCTTGTCTCTTCTTGCTCTTCATTTCTTGGCATGACGAGCGGACTCGTTTCTCTTCTTCGTTTTCTTCTTTCACTTTTCCTTCCAGAGGAAAACATTTGAGAATTCTTGAACCTTCACGAAATGACATACTCCGTACTACACAGAGAAACATGTGTTTTGAAAACTTAAAAAAAAGTGTGGCTGCTAGTACACAATATTAGCCTACCATGTATGAAAATTCTTGGGTTTCAACCCGAACAACCAAGGACATGGCCATATTGATATCATTGTTTATGTTTCTACTAGAGTACACCTGACATAACACGTAACAATCCAAGGGCAAAGGAGACAAACCAACAATGGACGCGCCAGATCCACCCTGGTATGGTGATTGGACGGCTCACATGCGCTGATCTGTGAGGCCTCCCGTGGGTGCCCCTATTATACCTTTAGATTATTAGTTGTCACACCAATAGAAAATACTTGTTCCTTAATAAATGTATGGTTTTCCATGTGTGAGATGTGTCCTGCACTTCATGATAAACAGACACTAGTATCGAATGATCATATGGACAACCCACACCTCCAACGTTCACCCACCGGAAATGGACGCATGTGTGCAAATTGAACCTTTGAGTTACCTTCTAGCCAAGCCTAGGAACCATTATTTCTCATCATTACCCTCAATCTTGGGACAATACTTTCAACATCGGAAGTTACTATGGTGATAAGTATAATTGTGGTCATCACCAACATACCACAAATATATTGCATGTGTTAATAAGTGTACAAAGATTCAAGAAGCACCTAGAAGAAAATTTTCATTAACGGGCATTAGCCCATCAGTTTACGTAGATCTCCATGAGAGCGTCGGGAGGAAGAGCCACCAAACAGTCACAGATAGCTTTCGAAGGCCCGTCATCAGAGGGTGATCGTGTAGGAAGGCATTAATTGTATGGAGGTACGGTGTAAATATGTAAATAAAGAACGTACGACAAAAATATTTAAATGAAACGCATGAAACAAAGCAATGTTCAGCTCATGTACGAGTGACGGCTAGAGAGGTAAAATTACTGAAGTGATCCAAAACTACAATTGAAGAGCATACCAATAATCAAACTGTTCATTATTCAAGATGCATACAACTAAACCCGTAAGAGTGATTACATAACAACCACGATGGCACGAGGGTGAATGAAAATGAAGGGAAATACTCAGTTGAACAATAACTGGAAATGAAGAAAAGTAAAGGACACGAGATAAATGCACGTACTCGAACCAACAATAAGAAACATACGAAGCAAATAATCAGCAAGAAATTATACTTCCTCCGTCTCAAAATAAGTGACTTGGGTTTGTCTAGATTTAGATGTATCTAGACACGTTTTACTATATATATATTCGAATCTAGACAAACTCAAGTCAATTATTTTGGGATGGAGAGAGTAGTATAGTTGACAGACACACGGGTGAGATGCATGCGCATGCATCAAATGCGCGTTGTGTTCCTCTCCACCCGGCTTCATACCCTCTAGGGCATGTACTACGTGGACGTTACAAGCGAGCGCTAGCCGATTTTTTCTAGCCGTATCGGAGCAATCCCGAGATTTGTTGAAGCGTCGACGCAAACTTAGACGCTGGCGCTTGCGATTCCAGTTTTCACGGGAGAGGTAGTTTTATTTCGGTGGGTCTCTATCTAGGACCCAAGATTAGCTATCGGAATAAGCACCGCGCGTTGCAAAGCTGGGATGCTTACGTGACAGTTTTTATTTTGTATTTTTTTCATCATGGCTTAAACGTTTATGACCGTTCGAATCTAGACAAACTCAAGTCAATTATAGTATAGTTGACAGACACACGGGTGAGATGCATGCACATGCATCAAATGCGCGTTGTGTTCCTCTCCACCCGGCTTCATACCCTCTTACGGTCGCCGGTGCATTGGGCGAAGGCCACACCTTGGCAGAAATCGAAAAAAGATAGATGGCATAGCACACGTCAAATGCGGCAGCGAAGCATGTGGTGGCGCAGTTGATAGCGGGGTTGTCACATGGCGTCCCCGCCACCGCCGGCTTAGCCATGAGCAGCTGCCCGGCGAACAAGACCAGCATGAGAAGGGCGGCCATCTTAAGCGCGGAGCTGGAAGCCATTGCAACAAAAGCTAGCGGTCAGTAGAATTGCTGGTGGCCGGCTAGCTTTGCGATGATGTGAGTGAAGCTTGCTAGCCAGGGCTCCTATTTATAGGCACAATGAGGGATTAACTAGTCCATCTCGTTTGCCATGATCTCACATGCATGTAACTTAGCCGTACTGGCATGATACGTACGACTATACATTGATCCTTGATCGATCCACATGCTTGCTAGTTGACTTTGGAGCATTCCTAAGCATCACGCACATCTCGAACCAGCTGGACCTGCATAGATCCATAGGCCCTAATCGTACTTTAGCACTAACCAACCAATAGAAAAGACCTGGTGTGTGCCATGCACCAAGTTTAAATTGAATCATCGGAAAGATGGGAGCAGTAGATTATTACTACTCCCTCCTACCCATATTAGTTGACTCGAATTTATCTAGATTCGGATGTATCTAGACATGTTTTAGGACTAAATACTTTCAAATTTAGAAAAATCCAAGTCAACTAATATGAATTAGAGGGAGTACTGTATTTTGTTATAGCCTTAAACAGGGTTGCAGAGTTAACTCACTAGAACACCATTGTCATATATTAATCAGGAGAAAATCTTTTACGGGATTTTGCTGCCACTAGCCGATGTGTGGGTGTGAGTTGTCTGTAGCCTTAAACGACGTCGCAGAGTTCACAACTTAATTAAAACCCTACAGGAGCACCGTGATCATATATCAGTTAGGAGAGAGTTAATTGCAAAAAAAAACGCAAGTTATTTCGAACAGACTCGCAAAATACATCGAGTCTGGTGCTCGCCATGTCCACTGATGATCGATTTGACGAGATCTAATGACGTTTCAAACAGGTGGGCCCTAATGTCAGCGATGACGTGGCAGGGATAGACGGCCGGCGCGGACAGCCATTAACGCCCGTTAATGGCACGTGGGCCCCGCAGTGAGCTGGCCCTGTGTCCTAACCCTAACCCAGTCGGAACCGTCGAGCCAGACCCGCACCCCATCCCTTGCTCGCCCCCTCTCGCACCCATTGCGGCTCCAGATCCCGGTGGCGGTGTTCCTTGAAGTCTTGAAGCACTTCCGGGTTCTTCCCCATAATCTTTCTCCTAGTAATATCCTACTACTTAGCAATTTCGTAGCTTTGTGCGGAGGATACCTAGGGATCAAGTCTAGATTAGATCTATTTATTTACTTTTTCACCGTCAAGAGAGAGTCTGGAGAGTCCAAGGATGAATTGTAGAACTTCGGAACCATTAGCTTCAAGACCTGTCCTAACCGGAGGTTCCTCGACATCGTTGGCCACGAGTCCTGCAAAAACTGGTAAGGGACATATTTCTACGGCCCAGATATACCTATGGTTGGCCGGCAAGACTCGTACCCGACTTTGTCAATGGAGCCGCCACCGAGGCCCCCACCTGGAGATCCCAAGGCCCCCTCTCATCCGACGACGAAGCCTCTCGCGTCGTAAGGCAGATAGAATGGCTAGTAGATGGAGGACTAACCGGCCTGGACCTAGCCATGTGCTGGTTCACAAGGCGAATCCAACCTCTGCACCGCGTCGAGCTGATGCACAAATATTCCAAGGAGAGAAAATATCCCATGCGGATTTGTGAGGATAACTTCTCCAAGGACTCCATCAAGCTCCAGCTTAAGGACATCATCAAGGTGGAGGGTAAGAAGCGTGGCTTCTATATCACCTTTGACATGTTCGAATGCGGCAAATGCCCAGAGGTAACCATGTTTCCTTCATTGCTTATATATATACTCTAAGTTTTCCATCCTAGGTGTATCAACCATCTGACATGTTTTTTGACCCATCAACTAGCGACCTTGGCGGCGGATCTAATGGCCTCCCAGGTCTATGATCCAAAGCTGAAGGATGTTTAGGTTGTGTTCGGTGATGATACCTCCAAGGATCATCCTGCTCCAGCAACGCGGAAGCGAAAGAGCTCCACCTCTGACGCTGCTGCCGAGGGTAAGAAGAAGAAGAAATTGGAGAGTGGAGTCTCCAAAAAATCCACTGCCACCTTAGAGGCGGAGAAGAAGAAGTCCACCGGCATCCCCTTAACCAAGGAACCTGCTGTCGTGTAAGTATATCCATTCTCCGACTTTACTTTGCACCTATTCAATCCCTGTACTTATACTTTGTATGTTTCAGGAAGAGATCCGGTGTTAGCTTGAAACGGAACTCCAAAGATGTTGCTGGTTCTGAAGGGAATATGAGAGGCAATAATAAAGTGGTTATTATATTATTCCATGTTTATGATAAATGTTTATTTTGCATTCTATAATTGTATTAATTGGAAACATTAATACATGTATGTTTAATAAACAAAATACAAATTTCCTAGTAATGTCTCTCATATAAACTAGCTCGTTGATTAACAAGATGATCAAGGTTTTCTGATCATGGACATTGTATGTTGTTAATAACGAGGTCACAACATTGATGGAATAATATGATAAACATTCATCCGAAGTATAGCATTACAATCAAAGTCATTATGTTTATATTGCTATAACATCATACGAATTAATCCTAGTCCTTAGACCATGAGATCATGTCAATCACTAACACTAGAAGAGTATCTTGATAACATCAAACTTCACACTGTAACAGGGTGACTACAAAGGTGGGTTCAGTGCTACGAAGGTATTATGTAGAGGCTCATGGATCAAGAGTGGGATTTGTCCATTCCAATGACGGATAGATATACTCAGGGCCCTCTCAGTGATATCACATTGAAATAGTTTGCAAGCAAGTAATGTGATCACTAGAATGTTATATCACGGAACGAGAAAAGAGTGCATGTCAGTAACGAGATCAAACTAGGTATTGAGATACCGATGATCGAATTTCGGACATGTAATATATCGCAAGACAACCGGATTTAGTTACGACGTTAAAGGTTCATACGATTACAAGAGTCATCGTTAAATGTGTGGGAGTCAGTACGGATCTCTAGGTCCCACTGCTGATTATTGATCGAAGAGGGATCTCGATCATGTCGGCATTATTTGCGAACCATAGGGTGACACACTTAAGGGAGACCGACACCATTTAGAGCAAATATGTTTTAGATAAAGATATAAGAAAGTGCTGGAATCATTTCGATGAAAACCGGAATTATTTTGGGTGAAATTGCAGAAACTGGTTCTGCATGTGATATTGAAATATTGCAGGGGTTTTATGTGAATGTTTGTTAATTAATGAAATTAACAAAAATTCTAAATAAAATAAATAAAATAGTTTTATTTAATGAGAGCTTGCATTAAATTTGGTGGAAATTTAATGCATGTGAGTGGACATGAGTGGAGGTGTGTGTTTATGTGAGTGGGAGCTCCACCCACATGAATGACGGAGAGGTGGGGGCACCCACCATGGCCAGCACCATGCCCCCTTGGGCCGCCCCTCCCCAATATAAGGAGCACCTCCTCCTCCACTCTCACACCTCCTCGTGAAGGATCTCTCTCCTCCTCAAGAAATTATCTCCCATGGTCTCGGATTAGCGAGATACATGTTCCTGGTGGCTTTATCTGGAAAGGAGTTGCTGCTTCCGCTGCATCACTGGAGTGAGGACACGGAGGTTGTCGAGGTATCGGACGTGTGTGCGTTCACGGATGCACCACTGCTTTGCGGTGATGGACTTGGTGGTGCTGGACCTACTGGACTTGCTAGAGCTGGACCTGATGGACGTGCTGGTGCTGGACCTGCTGGACTCGCTGGACATCATCAGGATCTTGAGATCGGCAAGCATTCGACTACATCATCCACGAGTTCCATCTCGTTAACAAAGCTTTGTTGTCTTCGAGGGTATTTTCTCTATGGATGTATATCCACCCGTTGCTTATATCTAGTAGATAGATTTTGGCGTATAATAGTTCCCATCATAGGAATTTTTTTGTTTTCTATGCTGCAAACCCGATAGGTTCTAAAAATATTCGCGAGATGCTGACCAATTCCTCGCTCGTTGTTTCTCCCCCAACTCCCGCCATCAAGCCAGCAACAAGCTCTGCCAGGAGCTTGTCCCCCGTCGTTCCTGAGACCTCCGTCATGGAGATAGACATCAACCCAATACCAGATGTCTCAGGTCCTGCCAGAATGGACCTTGTTCCTAGCAGCCAGGCGACGCATGAGAGTACCTCTTCAAAAGTGGCTGAAGCTCCGGCTAAGGATGCCACCGAAGAAGGGATGCAACTGGTGGAGAAAGTAGAAGCAGCAGCAACAGCAGTACCAATAACCAAGTCAAGAACCTCTATGCCATCAACTGCTATGATAACACAAGAGACAACTAGGGCTTCATCCATGCCTCCAGCTACTCCATCTGCCCTGCCTCTAACTCCTCCAACGCTGAGCCTGGATGGCCTTATTCAACAGGTGAATGCTATTTATAACAATGACATGACCTTCCATGATACATATGCCAATTTGGCAAATAACCTCAAGATTATTGCAACTGTAAGTCTTTGATCTTTTTACATTTCTCTTTATAATATATCCCACTATAGCCCCCAAGCTCTTAGGCGGAAAACCAATATTTATTGGTATGAGTGCTCCAAATAAGAACTAAGTGTAGAACTTGATAGTGTAGCCCCGAGTTTCTAGGTAAAATGAATAACTCTAGCTAGATATTCTAAGAGGACACACATATGAATTAAAATATGATATTGTAGCCCCCGAGCCTTTAGTTGAAAATGATAAGTTCCGACTAGATGCTCCAGAGAAACTAAATACTCTTCTCTTTGTAGAATGACAATACCCAGAGGAAGGCTACCAGTGTGAAGTATGCCAAGATGCAAAAAGAGATGGATCTTGAAAAGGGTAAAACAGCCTTTTTGAAGGAACAGATAAAAATTAGCCAGTGTCTGTTTTCCTCCATTAGTTCCCTAATCCTTCATTTATAGCCATTTCATCTGAATTCTCATATGTTGTATTTGTTCCGACTTACAGATGCCATTGCCAAGGCCAAAAGCATCGTTGAGAAATCCAAGCACATCCAAGAGCTGGACGATGAGAATAAGATCCTGAAGGAAGACCTAGCTGCTGTCGTCAAAGGGCATGAAGAGGCAATGAAGGTTTTGCAAGAATCTACTGACGCCGAGATGTAGCGCCTGAAGAAGGAGATTGAACGCCTCAAGGAGCAAAACCAAGCTGCCGAAGCGCAGAATTCTTGGGGCCTTGAGGCATACAAGAAAATCCAGAAGGAGCATGACATCTTGGCGGAAACCTGCCTTCAAGCTGAAACAAGCATCTTCGGTAACTTTCCTCCGTATTTCTCAATACTGTAAGTCAGATAAATGTACATTATTGTTGTGTTCATGACCGTTTGTCTCTTACGAAAACACAGCTCCCACTGGTTTAACCAACATGGGTGAAGGTTCTCCAGATTCAAAGGAGTGCATGATTCTTGCCAAAAACTTCATTAATACTGTCATCACTCAAGCCAAAGAGATAGTGAAGCCCCTGGACCACCATCAAAGCGACAGGTTCTGTCGCCAAGTACTCGGAGATACTCCGTCGAGCCCCCGAGAAAATAAAGGACTGGAAAGCCTCCTCTATTCAGTCTGGCGCAAGGATGGCCTTGTCATTGGTGAAGGCACACTACGACGACACTGACATGGACCAGATATCTTCTGGTATGGCGAATCTTGATGAGGAAGGCAATCCAATTGATGGCGATGCTATCTGGAACTCCCTTGCCGGCTATGATACCAAGGTTTCCAGGATGGTTAAGGCGGATGTCTTCGTGCCAGCCGAGGAGATGGATGAATACCAGGCAGACTCAGATTCTACCCTTAGGTATTCCAAGTTGGACAATTTCTCCAAGTCTGCTTTTCCCATTGCTGATGATGCAGCACCGAGGTCCCCTGCAGCAGAGCCATAAACACTTGTTGTATTAAATGTGTCTCTGCAATTTTTGTATGTATGCGGAAAAAACTTGTAGAAGTAAGGGGAGAACTTGCCTACAAGTCTCCTGCTATTTATCTATATCCAGCATGTATGTATTTTTTAAGAAAGTGACGGCTTATCGATTATTCTGGTTCGTATGCTTGACCTTTTGTGGCACGAAAGACTCATAGCACAAAACCATGTTCTTAGGCAATGGTGCTTAATAGCACCATAAAAAACCTAAGAAAAATCACCGGCTTTGAGTGCTAAAAAGTCACTACTCCGGAATCCACATAAAAATGACAGAAAATGTGTAGACCAGAAAACTTAAGATAACGCCCGTAGGTGGAATTTTCACAAGTGCAAAGCATAAAGGGTTTACATGATCCAAAAATGAACACTAAAGGAGGTAAAAGACTCGGCAAAAATGAGTAAACCAAATGCTTTATTTCATTAATCATATAAGGTACTTATTACATAATATAAAATATGCTAAGTGTAAAAAGGACGTAGCTGTGCTATGGTCCATGTGTTGGAATATGGCCTAGAGGCAAATAGTAGTAAGGACTATTATCATATTTCATATAGTTTATGATTAAGTTGTATATCATGCTATAACTATATTGAGTGGAAACATCAATACACGCGTGATATATAAACAACCAGGGGTTCCTAGTGAAACTCTAGTCACTGGTTCATTGGTCAATAGATGATCATGTTTCCTGATCATGTGGCATTTATGCCAGTTGTAAATGGAGTCAACTCATTATGAGAATGAGATGATGAACCAATACCCAACCTAAACATCGTGACCTGATCATGTCACGAAGTTCAAGTTACGATGATTAGAAATGGATCCTCGTAGACTATTCCTTAGACCGTGAGGCTATATCAATCACTGTCTCTCGAGAGTGCTTTTATAGCATCAAGCACCACTTGGTAATACAGTGGTTATAAAGGTGTGTTCAGGTGCTCAGAGGAAACCATTGAGGCAATATATGTCAAGAGCAGGATTTGTCCGTCCATGTGACGGGAAGATACTCAAGGGCCCACTCGGAGAGGTTATATCCAATAGCTGCACAGTGTGTGATTTGATCACGGGGATATCACTTGTCGGAATGAGTCAAGTAGCATTGTTCAGTAACGAGATTGAACACGACATGGTGATGTCATTGATCAGATCTCGGGCAATGCAAGTATCGAGAGACAAAGGGAATAAGACATGACTGTCCCAGTTCAAACGACGAAAGATCTTCGTGGAACACATAGTGGTCACATGGCCATCCAGGTCCCTCTATCGATCATTGGTGCGGGAGTGTCCCGACCATGTCTAGAGTGTTACCGAACCATGGGGTATCACGCTTAAGGGCTTGATGATGCTTAGAGAGTGTTTATAGGATCGGTAGAATCACCGAAGAATAGTAGAGAGAAAACCGGAAGGGTTTCGGTAAGTCCAGAGGATGTCCGGAGTGGAGGTGGAAGTGTCCCATAGCCACGGAGGTTGAATAATATGTGAATGAATGTTAAATATTGATTTAATCATTTATTCATAATTATTTAATAAAGAGAAAAATCAATTTAAATGATCAAAGGCTTAATGGGCCAATTCCTAGAGGGGAGAGGGCCCATTAGGGAAAGGAGAGAGGGAGAAGGGGAAAGGGGGTTGGCCGGCTTGGCCTAGCCCCCCGCGCGGGGCCGACTAGGGTGGCCGGCGGCTTCCCCTCCCCCTCCTCTCCTTTAGTCCCACCCCGGTACTTTGAGGGAGGTAGTACCTTCGCTTTCCCTATATATAGTGGGGGTATTTGGCCAAATAAAATACAACCAATAATCAATAAAGGTCTTCTCACTTTTGGGAGGACCTCTAATTGATATTTTCTCTCTCCCTCTCTCTCTCTCTCTCGTGACCATGGTCCCAAGTCTGGACTGCGCGAACGAGAGACATCTTCATAGCGGAGCGCCGTCGCACTACGGGATTCGGATCCGGGAGCTCTACTTCCGCAACTACTGTTGGATCGGGGAAGCGGGAGTCATCGTCAGGTACCGGACGTGTGTAACTCCCCGCGAGGTGTCGCACTTGAGGCACTCAAGTCGTTGGAGCCAAGGGAGCGCAAGGACTTCATCACGACCTTGAGGTCGGCTACGGCTTGTCTACATCAACCACGCTCTCCTGAGCGTTGACAACGCTTTTCGGTCTTCAAGGGTAAGTTCGCAAAAAGCCCCTCCCATTACTGTATTACTAATAGATAGGTCCTGACAGCTTTAGGGGTTCAGGGGCGTAGGGTAAAATTTTATTGTTTTCATACGTGGAACCCCTACAGTGGTACCAGAGCTAGATCTATGCGTAGTAATGCTAGTACGGGTAGAACACACGAGATGTAGTGTGTGGGTGTTGATCTTTTAGTTGTTATCCTCCCACGTTTACTTGCGTATACCGCAGTAATGCTTGATGAAGCGGCCCCCAACCGACTTTACGTGTTCATTCGCGGGACTGGTCCACGCTTGACACACAGCTTGTACCGTATAAAGTGGCTTAGGGGGTGTCTGTCTCTCTCGCATTAGTTGGTATGCCATTTGCAACGGAGGGCCCTGAAAGGGGTGTAGTAGAGACAACTACTTGATCAGCGTTGTGCTGAAAGTTCGTAGGTAAGAATGGTTCTTGTGCGAAAGCCCATTCAGCCACATAAAACATGCAAAGATAAAGTAGAGGCGTCTAACTTTGTTTTGAAGGGGGCGTTGCTTTGTGATGTGGTTGTGGCAAAGGTAAAGTGATTACCTTATGTTACGTAGTAGTAGATAGTCACAGAGGTGACGGACTACCATGCCGAAATGACACTAGTACCCTAGTGTCTACGGCGCCGGAACCCTGGCGCCAGAATCTGGTGACGATGTGAAGGACCACATCACATCGCATTTACATTCAATGTTATTGTTTGTATATCTTAGTGTGTGCTAGTATTAGATACTCGACGGTAGCCTAATAAGATGATCCCTGTTAAAATTATCAATGATTGTGTTCCCCCTTAGTGTGCACCACCAAGAAAGTTCTTCGGTATGAGGCGATCCATGGTACAGGCATGGGTGTCAGACATATCTATGTTCACATACAGTGGATGTAAGCCATGTTGCACAGCGAATACACTAAGGTTGAGTTGGCGAGCCTAGCATGTGTAGACATGGCCTCAGAATGCGGATGGTCGAAAGATCGAGCACGAGTCGCATGAATGATGTGACCGATGTTTAGCGTCCACCCTTGAACCCACATTGATGGCCGTGACGATCAGGGGAGATGTGGTTGATAGGGGTCGTGTTATCACTAGGAACCCTTATAGGGATAGGTGTTTTTGAGTGGAGTTATTATTAACTTATTTAATTATAAACTTAGTCTATATTCCTTTTGCAATTGTAAATGTAGATGCCACCTTTCCTGTTGACGATTGATTGGTTAGAAGGAGAGAAGCTCAGATTAGATGGATCAAACTTATCCATATGGGTTGCGCATCTCTACATTCTCCTTAGCGAGAATGACGTGGTCGACTATATACTCGACGGGATGGATTTGGATCAGCCCATTGACCTAGAGACCCAGAGCAGCGGGAAGACCGATATCTCCGTCGGGAGATGGCCTCCTTCATTTCAGTTAGTATGCGTTTCAGAATGGTGGATGAGCTGTGGCCTTTCATGGGTGATGTCAACCCTCATTCGGTGATGCTACAGCTTAGGACACATTTCGTGGAACAAGCACGCACATGGGAGCATGAGCTGATGGGAGACTTCCTCTCCATTAAGATGGAGGAGAACTCATCACTTGACGACCACTTGGAGCTCATGCATGATGTACATGAGGCCTGCATACTTCCTGGATAGCTGGATGACGGGCTCTTTTGCAAATGGCGTTGTGCTGCGGTTGCTGCCACCAAGCTACCAGGCCCAAGTCAGGACTTGCATCATGAGAGGCGACGCGGAAACAATGGAGTTCCACCGGTTCGTGACACATCTCAGGAATGTGTTGGTTGAACCAGATGTCGCTCAGGTCATCGATGACAAAGGTATATATTTGATATACAATTTTATAAATGTTATAATCTTGCAAACACATTTGCAGTGTTAAGTATATTTGATAATTGTTCTGTTTTGCTGAAAACAGGTCCTTCTACATGAGAGGTGCTTGCTAGAGAGGAGGTGATGTTGCGTGTTGATGGCGAGCATGATGATGATGGCCTACGACACTCTCCCTCGACATTTATCATTTAGTTCATGTTTTGGATAGTTATTGTAATCAAAATATTATAAACTTCTTTAGTGTGTCTCACACTTTGTGAGACAGTTATTTATATGAGTTTGTAACAAACAGTTGTTCCACTTTTATGAATGATTTCTATTCGTGTTCATATCTTGTTTGATTATATGTGGATTATCCTTATTGTTTGAAACTAATTGATAATGCATGAACATTTGTAAAATATTGAAATGCCTTAAAATACCCAACTTAAATGATATTTCATTACGAAATGAAAACCATTATTTAAATTCAAAGTTATGTTGATAATATGTGAAAGACATTCGATTTCATATCACATATAAATCATGCCTAAGTTCGGCAAAATAACTTGAACACCGTGTATTACTTGAATACAAAGTGTTTAATGAATTGTTAAAAGTAAATACATATTCGATGTATTGTGTTTTAACAAAAATGGCAATTATCAGTATATGATTGTTTAAATGCATAAATAAGTTTACCAAAGGAAACATGAATATGAAACTATTTGATTTGATCAAAGTGTTTCATCAATAAAAGGGTATAAATATAAAAGAGGATCTAATTACTATGATTTGATCAATAGTAATGAAATTCGACTTTATAAGAATGGCATAAAAGAAATTGTGGAATGCAAAGAGTTTTGAAACATCAAAATGCAAAGCATCACAATGTGATATTAGATATCAAAGCGAGTGAATAGAAGGTACCAAATAAATCGTTGTAGTGTAGATGTAGAGACCATTAGTTAAGAAATAGTTAGCACTCAATTAGAATGTAGTGAACCATTTGAATTCGTGAAAGTTTTAGGGTTATTCGATATAACCAAAACAATAGCGAATAAGTCCTTGTAGAGTATTCATTGGAAACTTTGAATACGAAATCCATAGCTGAAACCAAAAGAGAAGCAAAACTGGTATTGCTTGGATTTTGGTGCATTCTTGAGAAAGCTCACTTTTAGTGATATTTCTCGATTATGGAGCAAATGGAAGATAGTGAAAAATACGATGAGGATTCAAACCTTGCATCAGAGTGTTGAGAAGCGCAACGGACAATGTTCCTGAACGATTCTCTTCACAAAAGAAAGAATAAATGATAATGATTATTATGTTTTCCCCACTAGTGTTTTCACTACATGAAGTAGGATTCAAAATGTAACCCATATCTTGTATGGAGACATTTGTGAATCATTTGTCATGATTCTTGGAATATGACATACGTACGAACTACTAAGGAAATAATGGTAAACTAAATTATGAGAAATCCTAGAAACAAAATTCACTTGAGATTAGAAAGCAATTTGTTGCCAAATCTCACAAGTAAAAAGGGTTACTTGAATTTTCCCAAATGACTACAAAGCCGTAGTGGAAAAGGGGGTGAATGACAAAAGCACAATTTGTCAAGTATTGGATAAATTCAAATGAATTTGATTCAAGTGTGCTGAATATCTAGAGGATTTAAAACTAGTAATAGTACTAGTATCTCATAGTAATACTCCAAGTTTGATATTTGATCAAAGGATTTTGAAGTTATTCAAAATAGTGAGTGGATATGCAATTTGCATAAAATTGAGTGGGAGCTATGAAAGTCTTCCTAAAACAATATGTGATTGACATATTTTTGAGTGGGAGCTTAGAGGAGTAG
This sequence comes from Avena sativa, assembly GCA_916181665.1. Taxonomy (NCBI): domain Eukaryota; kingdom Viridiplantae; phylum Streptophyta; class Magnoliopsida; order Poales; family Poaceae; genus Avena; species Avena sativa. The sequence goes on along the minus strand of OV702290.1, from coordinate 493,228,770 downwards.
TTCTTAATTGTGTTAAGAATGAAAGCGCAAATACTTATAAATAATGATTTATAAGATGTAGAAGTTGATAATAAGTATATTATGATATTATGTAGTATTCCTTAAGGGATTCTGAAAAGGGTTTTAGAATAGAAGTTAATTAAGGAACTAGTCCTTAATAACTCAAGTTAGGAATGGTATTAAGTTTAACATCAATGGTTGAAAGAAAGAGAAGGATGATCATCATCCACTATGTTGAGACATAGGTTCTATCTTAGAAAACCATGATGATAACTTAACATAATATATGATCCAAGAAGGAACGTTTGCAAGTGATTAAGTTCGAATCACAGAACGTTGAGCTAAGTTTGTCCACGGTGTCTAATAGAGAACTGTAGACATGTTTTCCAAATCCATAAAGGATGACATATCTTAAAATATAAAGGGTTATGTTATAAGGGAGTATGTTGGAAACTCCTATAAATACCGATTAAAGTCAAGTAGGAAGCGAGGTGAACAAAAACATCGAAGGTTGCATAGTGCGCACTAGCATTCTGATGAACACATTTATAATAACAGATAAGGGTATTGTCTAAAGTGTTGTATAATGTTATGGCGGGGATAGTTCGCTTTTAACGTAGAATGATGTGTCCCAGGGCACAGTGCCCATGAGAAAGCCCTCGAGGTTGATCTGAAGTCACTGTAGGCTCCTGGAATCAGGCCTCGTTCTGCTTCCATAGAGACGATGCATGCACACAGATGCTATCATGTGATGATAAAGTATTAATGTCAAACAAGGTGACATTAGCAAGTTGCAAAGGATTTGGGACTGTAAAGTATAGACCCAAGACTCAACCTCTTCCATGAGCGGGCATGTTCAGGGTACCGGATATGGTGCCAATGATTTAAGGAACAAATGCAGCTAGTGTATTTGTACTCTAGTGCAAGTGGGAGACTGTTGGAAATATGCCCTAGAGACAAATAGTAGTAAGGATTATTATCATATTTCATATAGTTTATGATTAAGTTTTATATCATGCTATAACTATATTGAGTGGAAACATCAATACACGTGTGATATATAAACAACCAGGGGTTCCCAGTGAAACTCTATTCACTAGTTCATTGGTCAACAGATGATCATGTTTCCTGATTATGTGGCATTTATGCCAGTTGGAAATGGAGTTAAATCATTAGAATAATGAGATGATGAACCAATACCCAGACCCGATCATGTCACGAAGTTCAAGTTACGATGAGTAGAAACGGATCCTCGTAGACTATTCCTTAGACCGTGAGGCTATATCAATCACTGTCTCCCGAGAGTGCTTTGATAGCATCAAGCACCACTTGGTAATAAAGTGGTTATAAAGTTGTGTTCAGGTACTCGGAGGAAACCGTTGAGGCAATATATGTCAAGAGCGGGATTTGTCCGTCCATGTAACAGGAAGATACTCAAGGGCCCACTCAGAGAGGTTATATCCAATAGCTGCGCAGCGTGTGATTTGATCACGGGGATATCACTTGTCGGAACAAGTCAAGTAGCGCTGTTTGGTAACGAGATTGAACACGACATGGTGATGTCATTGATCAGATCTTGGGCAATGCAAGTATCGAGAGACAAAGGGAATAAGACATGACTGTCCTGGTTCAAACGACGAAAGATCTTCATGGAACGCACAGGGGTCACATGGCCATAAAGGTCCCTATGTCGATCATTGGTGCGGGAGTGTCCCGACCATGTCTGGAGTGTTCCCGAACCGTGGGGTATCACACTTAAGGGCTTGATGATCCTTAGAGAGTGTTTATAGGATCGGTAGAATCACCGAAGAATAGTAGAGAGAAAACCGGAAGGGTTTCGGTAAGTCTAGAGGATGTCCGGAGTGGAGGTGGAAGTGTTCCATAGCCACGAAGGTTGAATAATATGTGAATGAATGTTAAATATTGATTTAATCATTTATTCATAATTATTTAATAAAGAGAAAAATCAATTTAAATGGTCAAAGGCTTAATGGGCCAATTCCCGGAGGGGAGAGGGCCCATTAGGGAAAGGAGAGAGGGAGAAGGGGCAAGGGGGTTGGCCGGCTGGGACTAGCCCCCCCACCCCGTGTAGGGCCCACTAGGGTGGCCGGTGGCTGCCCCTCTCCCTCCTCTCCTTTAGTCCCACCCAGGGACTTTGAGGGAGGTAGTACCTCCCTTCCCCTATATATAGTGGGGGTATTTGGCCAAATAAAATACAACCAATAATCAACAAAGGTCTTCTCACTTTTGGGAAGACCTCTAGTTGCTATTTTCTCTCTCCCCCTCTCTCTCTCGTGACCATGGTCCCAAGTCTGGACTGCGCGAACGAGAGACATCTTCACCGTGGAGCGCTGTCGCACTGCGGGATTCGGATCTGGGAGCTCTACTTCCGCAACTGCTGCTGGATCGCTGAAGCGGGAGTCATCATCAGGCACCGGACGTGTGTAACTCCCCGCGAGCTGTTGCACTTGAGTCACTGAAGTCGTTGGAGCCAAGGGAGCGCAAGGACTTCATCACGACCTTGAGGTCGGCTTCGGCTCGTCTACATCAACCACGCTCTCCTGAGCGTTGACAACGCTTTTCGGTCTTCAAGGGTAAGTTCGCGAAAAAGCCCCTCCGGTTACTGTATTACTAATAGATAGGTCCTGGCAGCTTCAGGGGTTCAGGGGCGTAGGGTAAAATTTTATTGTTTTCATACGTGGAACCCCTACAGTGGTACCAGAGCTAGATCTATGCGTAGTAATGCTAGTACGGGTAGAACACACGAGATGTAGCATGTGGGCATTGATATTTTAGTTGTTACCCTCCCACGTGTACTTGCATATACCGCAGTAATGCTTGATGAAGCGGCCCCCAACCGACTTTACGCGTTCATTCGCGAGACTGGTCCACGCTTGACAAACGGCTTGTACCATATAAAGTGGCTTAGGGGGGTGTCTGTCTCTCTCGCATTAGTTGGTATGCCATTTGCAACGGAGGGCCCCGAAAGGGGTGTAGTAGAGACAACTACTTGACTAGTGTTGTGCTAAAAGTTCGTAGGTAAGAACGGTTCTTGTGCGAAAGCCCATTCAGCCACATAAAACATGCAAAGATAAAGTAGAGGCGTCTAACTTTGTTTTGCAGGGGGCGTTGCTTTGTGATGTGGTTGTGGCAAAGGTAAAGGTAAAGTGATTACCTTATGTTACGTAGTAGTAGATAGTCACAGAGGTGACAGACTACCATGCCGGAATGATACCAGTACCCTGGTGTCTACTGCGCCAGAACCCTGACACAGGAATCCGGTGACGACGGATGGAGATCACGACATGAAGGACCACATCACATCGCATTTACATTCAATGTTATTTTTTGTATATCTTAGTGTGTGCTAGTATTAGATACTCGACGGTAGCCTAATAAGATGATCCCTGTTAAAGTTACCAACGATTGTGTTCCCCTTAGTATCCACCACCAAGAAAGTTCTTCGGTATGAGGCGATCCATGGTACATGCATGGGTGTTAGACATATCTATGTTCGCATACAGTGGGTGTAAGCCATGTTGCACAGTGAATACACTAAGGTTGAGTTGGCGAGCCTAGCATGTTTAGACATGGACTCGGAACACGGATGGTCGAAAGATCGAGCACGAGTCGCATGAATGATGTGACTGACGTTTAGCGTCCACCCTTGAACACACATTGATGGCCATGACGATCGGGGGAGATGTGGCTGATAGGGGTCGTGTTATCACTAGGAACCCTTATGGGGATAGGTGTTTCTGAGTGGAGTTATTATTAACTCATTTAATTATAAACTTAGTCTAAATTCCTTTTGCAATTGTAAATGTAGATTGCACCTTTCCTGTTGACGATTGATTGGTTAGAAGGAGAGAAGCTCAGATTAGATCGATCAAACTTCTCCAAATGGGTTGCGCGTCTCCACGTTCTCCTTAGCTAGAATGACGTGGTCGACTATATACTCGACGGGATGGATTTGGATCAGCCCATTGACCTAGAGACCCCAGAGCAGCGGGAAGACCGTTATCTCCGTCGGGAGATGGCCTCCTTCATTTTAGTTACTATGCGTTTCAGAATGGTGGATGAGCTGTGGCCTTTCGTGGGTGATGTCAACCCTCGTTCGGTGATGCTACATCTTAGGACACATTTTGTGGAACAAGCATGCATATGGGAGCATGAGCTGATGGGAGACTTCCTCTCCATTAAGATGGAGGAGAACTCATCACTTGACGACCACTTGGAGCGCTTGCATGATGTGTACATGAGGCTTGCATACTTCCTGGCGTTGTGCTGCGGTTGCTGCCACCAAGCTACCAGGCACAAGTCAGGACTTGCATCATGAGAGGCGATGCGGAATCAATGGAGTTCCACCGGTTCGTGACACATCTCAGGAATGTGTTGGTTGAACCGGATGTCGCTTAGGTCATCGATGACAAAGGTATATATTTGATAGGCGTTTGGATTCTTCAGTGTCATCTTTGTCATAGGCGGTGACTCTCGATGCATCATGGAGTATGTCGGATGGTAGAACGGCTTCTGCTCCATTAACCATGAAGAAAGGGGTCAAGCCGGTAGATCTGTTGGGTGCTGTTCGTAAACTGCACAAGACAGAAGGTAGCTCCTTCGCCAAGTCTCTAGCTGCTCTATGTAGCGGTGCCTCTAATTGTGGCTTGATTCCTTGCAGAATTAGTCCACTGGCTCGCTCTACTTTCCCATTTGACTATGGATGTGCCATAGAGCTATGTCAGGGCGGATGCCCTTTTCATGAAAATACTCCTCAACTTTTCTGAGTGATAAGTTTCTTCCATTATCGGTGATGATGCTATGTGGGAGGCTAAATCTCACCAATAGATCTCAGACAAATTCCAAGGTTATTGCCCCATCGAGCTTTCTAATGGGTTTAGCTTCAATCCATTTAGTGAATTTGTCAACTGCTACTAGCAGATGCGTAAATCCACAAGGTGTTGTATTCAAAGGACCAACCATGTCAAGCCCCCAGACTGCAAATGGCTAAGTAATTGGTATTCACTACAAGAAAAGTTTCCTTCCGTAACGACTTGGCCCGACGGTCGTCGTAGAAGGCGCGTCTTTCGTGACAAAATTCTCGGCTCGGCCATGGCCGATGGAAAACTTTTTTTTCGGTTTCGTGGCCCTCTACTACGACGGATCTGCTAAAAACATGGAGGAAGCTTGGCCAGCGCGTGGTAGAAGCAATATTTTCGTTTCCTCGTGTGATGTTGACTCGCGGAAGTCTTTTGAGGCGTGTAGGTCCTGGACATCAGTGTCTCTAGCGGACCATACTTTTCGGTCGTGCCTCCCTAATTTGAACTCGATAACGTTGCTCGAGGCGTCTGCCGTTTAGTCAGGCTGCTAGGTCCCACATGTCGGCCTCTCATTAGAAGGATTGTGTGTACGATAGAATTTTTTTCCTTCGCTCGCGCTACCCTGTTCCGAAGTTGATAGCGTTGCTCGATGCATCTACCATCTAATCAACCTCCTAGGACCCACATGTTATCCTCTCATTAGAAGAAACATGTGTATGATGGAATTTTTTCCTTCGCTGGTGCTACCCCATTCTGAAGTTGATAGCGTTGCTCGATGCATCTACCATTTAACCAACCTCCTGAGCCCCACATGTCATCCCCTCATTAGAAGAAATGTGTGTATGATGGATTTTTCCCCTTCGCTCGCGCTACCCTGTTCCGAACTTGATAGCGTTGTTCGATGTATCTACCGTTTAATCACGATCCTGGGCCCCACATGTCATCCTTTCATTAGAAGAAACGTGTGTATGATGATTTTTTACCCTCTATCGCGCCTTCGTGTTCCGAACTTGATAGCGTTGCTCGCTGCATCAGCCGTTTATTCAGGATGGTGGGCCCCTTATGTCAGACTCACATTAGAAGAATCGTGGGTATGATAGAATTTTCTTCTTCTCTAGCACTACCCTGTTCTGAACTAGATAGCGCTGCTCGATGAATCTGCCGTTTGCTCACACTGCTGGGTCCCTTATTTCAGCCTCTCATTACAAGAAACGTGTACATGCTGAACTTTTTTCTCGCTCATGCCTTTCTATTTCGAACTGGCTACGTTGCTCGATGCAACATCTGTATATGGTCGCACTACTGGGTCCCACATATCAGCCTTTCTGTAAATGAAACGTGCGTATGATGGAATTTTTTTGGCCATGTCCGCTGTTTTGACCTTGGCAACTTGCTGGGTCGCAGATGTCAACCACCTCTGTGCAGGAAACGTGTCTATGCTGGATCCTAACTGACAACCTCTATTGAAAAGAAACGTGTGTATGTTGGACTATTTTTTTGGGTCCCAGATGTCATCCTCAGAGTACAAAAAATGCTCATAAAGGCCGAATTAAAAAGATTATGGGCTAACTCGGGGCGGATACCCTATTCGTCATGGCTTATATTCCATAGGGTCACTCCTAAATTGAATGGGCTATGGTCGGTGGCCACAAGACCACAAAAAGGCTGAATTAGAAGGTATTGGGCTATGCTTGGGGCAGATAGGCTAATTTCATGGGCTATGCTTGGGCCTGCTGGGTCCGACATGTCAGCTTCTCTATAAGTGCAACATGTGTATGATGGACTTTTTTCGGCCGCGTCCGCTGTTTTCACCATGGCAGTCATGTATGGTATTACTACTGGGGCCCTTATGTCAGCCTCCCTGGCATGTTCTGGCTTGTGGGTCCCCGATGCAGCCTTGTATGTTCTGTCTGGTGGGTCCCCGATGCGAGCCTCTATGTACAAGTATTTAAAGTTTTGTTCCGAACCCACCCACAAAACAAACTCCAGGGACGCTGCATGTTGGTGGGTCCGTGATGTCAGCCTCTCTATAATGCGACATTGCTAGAAGAAAAAAATGTAAACCCAAGATACACACACACAAAGGCGATTCGAACAAAAGACCTTCAAATCAAATAAACGTAAACTGAGTGTGTTTCCACTACAACAAAGATATTTATAGAAAAATATCATTAAACTTTTATTAGTACTACAACTTCTATATTAGTCTTTTTAAAATATTTTGTGTGTCTATGTTTATCACTTTTAAAATATAAAAGGGCAGTGCTCCTGGCATCTCATTTATAAAATGCCACATAATGAGGTATTTTCTTAAAAACATGGGTAGGCAGAGTTTTTTTTATTATGAGAGGTGGGGGGCAATGCCCAAAAGGCCGAATTAAAAAGAGTTTGGCTATTGCTCTACATGGGTTATATTCCATAGGGTATGCTCCACGAGCTTCATTCTAAAATTTCACTGGGTTGTGCTCAGTAGTCCGCTGACCCGTAAAAGGCCGAACTAATATATTCTCGGCTATGCTCCATGGGATCCTTTCTAAAATTTCACTAGGCTGTGGTCAGGAGTACCTGACCCCAAAAAGACTGAATTAAAATGTTTTGGGCTAAAGAGGGGCCGAATGAGCTACTCCCTCCGATCCAAATTAATGTTCTCGGATTTGGCTAGATTCAGACGTATCTAGCACTAAAACATGACTAGATATGTCAGAATCTAGACAAATGTGAGAACATTAATTTGGATCGGAGGGAGTACTAGATTTTTTCTCCTGGTTATTAAAAATTGCATTGTGATGTGCTCTGCCTGATTCGAAACAAAGACCTCAGCGAGGTCGGGGAAAAAGCGATAATTCTTTTTGGCAGATATTCATGTCAAAATTTAGCTGTACAGAATAAGGTAGAAAAATTATCAACAGATTCAAAGTTAATATTCAGGAGCACTTGACCAATTCAGCAGCATTTCAAAAGTGACCAATGCAGCAATACAGACAATGAAATACAATACTAGTATATCAGTATTAGTTACATAAATGCTTTAGTAATAGCAACGACATAACATTTGAGAGATTCAGTAGCTTTCCTCCTTGAAAGTCAATAGCAGTACAGAGAGAATTAGTTCTTGTTGCAGCTAAAAAAACCTTGGCCCACGATCAGTTTGGCATGTTCTCCGAATAGACTCAATCATTGGAGCAAGCGAAACTGATGATCAAGTATGCTTTTGTGTGAGTACCTCATCCTTGCGTCAATGCCTGTGTGATTACCCATAGCAACCCAAAATGCCCAAGACTCATCCAGATAATTGTAACAATGCTAAGTTTCAAAAGAAAAGCAGGACAATCTGATGTACTTCATCTAACCAAGTACCAGTACATCACAGTTCGTTCTACATAATATTGTACTAACAGTAACGACAAAACATTTGACAGGTTCACTAGAATTTGGAAGATTCAGTAGTATAGAATAGACCATAAAAATATCAGATAGAATCCCAGTTCATATTCAGCAGCACTTGATAGAGTCGGCATAGCATTTCAAAGTGACCGATTGTGGCAGTACATAGACAGTGACCAAAAGAATTGACAGATTCAGCAATGCAGACATTGAAATTCAATAGATGTAGAAAGGACTGATTCAAAAGGAAAGCGAGACCATATTCTGCACTCGACCGCTCGATCTGAATAAGTATCAAACAAAACTTTTAATAGGTTCAGTAGCATTTGAAAGATGTAGCAGTACATAATAAGAAAGAAAAATATCGACATATTCACAATTCACATTCAGCGTCACTTGGACATATTCACCAACATTTCAATGTACTGATTCAATTTGCCCTTTTCTCTGAACACTCGTCATTGGAAGAAACAAAACTGACGATCAAGTCTGCTTTTGTGTGCATGCCTCCTTCTCATATCAATGCCTATGTGTGCCCTCCATAGGCAACTCAAAATGCCCAAAGCCTTGTCTAGATTATGAGTTTATGACAAGGCCAAGTTATGAAAGAAAAGCAAGACCATCTATTGCACTTGATCTAAATTGAGCTATCCTATTACATAGTATTACGATTACTTACGGTAGTTTGGTTCCAATCATGGACATTGGCGATGCTCAGGATGAACCATAATGGAGTCTCCGGAGATTTCCATGCAACGTTGGTTGAAAAATCAATAGCTGCTTCTTCAGTATTTAGACTGAAGCAGCATATTTCAAGAAACGGCGTATGTCCAAGTCCTATTGCATGGTGGGTGGTGTAGACACAGTTGCTTCTCGTCAGATATCCTGGGTTCGTGCTCGTCATCATCTATGGCATCAAGGTTGCCCTCCTCGAGATGCGCAACAGGTGGTGACAGGAGCAGAATAGGACCTACAAAAAGAAATGACGACCAAATCAGCCAACACTAGTTTAGATCCATTAAAACTGGAGCTAGTGTTTAGAACAGGAATGGATCAAACTTACCAAAATACAGATGATTCGAGACATAAACACTGCCACTCTCAGTGGCTACAAACACCAGACCCTTGTGGATAAGTGCATTGCTGTATCTGAAATAGCACTGGAACTGGTTCTCAAGAACTGTCCGTGCATACTCATCGCCATCAAGGGTAGCAATTTAGTAGTCGAAGATAGCGACAAGAGAGAAATCTAAATAATCATCCGCAGTTATGGGATCTCGGCAAATAGCAATCTTCCGGAGGAGAATACGGCGATCATTATGCATGAATGTAAACGGATCGTTGGTGGGTACAAACTCATTGACTTGTGGGACAGGAACGCGTTGATGAGTGTGCACTTTGACAAGCTCCCACTTGCACTCGGACCCAACAGTGGCGATCCAATCTCCATTGGCACCTACCCACTGCTTACCCATACAATTCGGGAACACAGCATCAGAGGAGAACCTGTCCAGCGGCGTCAGCTTTCATGTCGTGCCCTTGCCCTTGAAGTACTCATTGCATTCCCATGGTTTCTTAGTCGGGTGAGAATGAAGAACACAAGGGAGGCCAAACAACTAAGAAGCATGTAAAGTTGCACTATATTTTGCCGAGTCAAGAAGATGTTTGGACGAATTGGCGAGGCTCGCCATAGTGATGACGTCGCATCTGGCTATGAGTTCTTCAGTCGGGCCTTCAGTAAAAACATGCTGGAACATCACAGAATCATCACTGTCCTTGCTCGGTCTTGCCATCGCAAGGGAGCTGATGGAAGTTGGGACAGTGGCTTGATTTGGTTTTCTGAAAAAGAGGGAAGATCGATGGCGGCAGGCGGGATAGGGAGAAGAACAAACACTCTCATATTGTGCCGTGAACAGGATCAGAAAGCGGCATTATGGAGGAGAAGGACGGCGCGCTTGGCATAGAAGTGGGGATAGAGCGTATATGCGAGGCTAAATAAAATGAAAACGGATGCATGTTCCTCTGCTCCAGTTCCCTTCAGAATAGTACTACTCTGCTCCAAGTTCCCTCCATAATAAATCTTTCTTGTGAATCGAAGAGGAAGTAGTATGAAGAGTAGGGCCCGATCATCTGCTCTCTCGAGGAGCCAAACCGGACTATTTTCTTTGCTAAATTTTATGGTCCTTTATGCTAAATGCATGTACCTCAGTGTAATTTTACCTTTTTTAGGTCCTTGGTTTAAATGTACCCCTACCATATGTGTAAAATTCTAACCAAAAAGTATAAGTGGTGAAATTTGAACAAATTTAAGCTTAGTTGTCAACGAGTATGAAAATTCTTGGATTTCAAGCCGAACGACCAAGGTCAAGGCCATATCAACATCATACTTTATGGTGATGATGCCATGTCCAAGAATTAGCATGCCGATATATTTGGACATATTTTGAAAACAATCGAAGATGAAGTAGTACGAAGAGTATGGCTCGATCAGCTGCTCTCTCGAGAAGTAGCCATACACGACTGTTTTCCTTGGTTATTTTTAGGGGGGTGCTAAATGTATGGACATCGATGTAATTTTCCCTTTTTGGGTACTTGATGTAAAATGTAATTCCACACACCATGTAAAATTCTAACCTAAAAGTGTAAGTGGTGAAATTTAGACGAGCTTAAGCTTACTTGTCAATGAGTATGAACATTCTTGGATTTCAGTCGAATGACCAAGGTCAAGGCTATATAAACATCATACTTTATGCTGATGATCCCATATCAGAGAATATGCATGGCAACATATTTGACCATATTTTGAAAATAATCAAAGAGGAAGTAGTACAAAGAGTTTGGCTCAGATCAACTGGTATCTTGATAAGGAGCCGAAACAGAAAGTTTTCCTTTGTAGGATCCTTTGTGCTAAATGTATGGACCTCCATGTAATTTTCCCTTTTAGGTCCTTGATGTAAAATGTACTCCCACCGACCGTGTAAAATTTTAAACTAAAAGTAAGTGGTGAAATTTAAACGAATTTAAGCTTAGTTGTCAATGAGTATGAACCATATTCTTGGATTTTCAAGACAAATGGCCAAGGTCAATGCCATATCTACATCATACTTTATGCATATGATCCCATATCCAAGAATTTGCATGCCGACAAATTTGGCCATATTTTGAAAATAATCGAAGATGAAGTAGTATAAAGAGTGTGGCTCGATCAGCTGCTGTCTAGAGAAGGAGTTGAACTCGACTGTGTTCCTTGCTTAATTTAAGGGTTCTTTGTGCTAAATGTATGGACCTCGATGTAATTTTCACTTTTTAAGGTCCTTGATGTAAAATGTATTTCCACGCTCGTGTAAAATTCTAACCTAAAAGTATAAGTGGTGAAATTTCGATGATTTTAAGCTTACTTGTCAATGAGTATGACCATTATTGGACTTCAAGCCGAACGATCAAGGTCAAGGCCATATCAACATCATACTTTATGTTGATGATCCCATATGAGAGAATTTGCATGGCGACAAATTGCCCTATTTTGAAAATAATCGAAGAGGAAGTAGTGTGTAGGGTTTGGCTCGGATCAGCTGATCTCTCGAGAAGGAGCCGAACCGGAATTTTTTCCTTTTAGGGAGCTTATGGTAAATGTATGTACCTCAATGTAATTATTGTTTTTTTCGGGTCCCTAATGTAAAATATACTCCGACCAACCATGTAAAAATCTAACTTAAAAGTAAGTGGTGAAATTTAAACGAACTTAAGCTTAGTTGTCAATGAGTATGAACCATTCTGGGATTTCAAGATCAACGACCAAGGTCATGATCCCATATTCAAAAATTTGCACCCCGACAAATTTTGCCATATTTTGAAAACAATCGAAGATGAAGTAGTATGAAGAGTATGGCTCGATCAGCTACTCTCTCGAGAAGGAGCCGAACCCGAGTATTTTTCTTGCTTCATTTTAGGGTCCTTTGTCCTAAATGTATGAACCTCGATGTAATTTTCCCTTTTTTAGGTCCTTGATGTAAAATGCACTTCCATGCCCATGTAAAATTCTAATCTAAAAGTGTAAGTGGTAAATTTCGACGATTTTTTAGCTTACTGGTCAATGAGTATGACCATTATTGGATTTCAAGCCGAACGACCAAGGTCAAGGCCATATATATCAACCATCATACTTTATGTTGATGATCCCATATGAGAGAATTTGCATGGCGACAAATTTGGCCATATTTTGAAAACAATCGAAGAGGAAGTAGTATGTAGAGTTTGGCTCAGATTAGCTAATCTCCCGAGAAGGAGCCGAACCAGAAAATTTTACTTTTAGGGAGCTTTATGATAAATGTATGGACCTCGATGTAATTTTTGCTTTTTTTAGATACTTGATGTAAAATGTACTCCGACCAACCATGTAAAATCTAACCGAAAAGTAAGTGGTGAAATTTAAACGAATTTAAGCTTAGTTGTCAACGAGTATGAACCATTCTGGGATTTCAAGATGAACGACCAAGGTCAAGATCCCATATCCAAGAATTTGCATGCCGGAAAATTTGGCCATATTTTAAAAACAATCGAAGATGAAGTAGTATGAAGAGTATGGCTTGATCAGATACTCTCTCGAGAAGGAGCCAAACTCGACTGTTTTCCTTCCTTAATTTTAGGGTCCTTTGTGCTAAATGTAAGGACCTCGATGTAATTTTCCCTTTTTAGGTCCTTGATGTAAAATGTACTTCCACGCCCATGTAAAATTCTAACCTCAAAGTGTAAGTGGTCAAATTTTAGGGTCCTTTGTGCTAAATGTATGGACCTCGATGTAGTTTCCCCCTTTTTAGGTCTAAAAGTGTAAGTGGTGAAATTTAGACAATTATTTTAAGCTTACTTGTCAAGGAGTATTAACATTCTTGGATTTCAATCCGAACGACCAAGGTCATCAAGGCCATATAAACATCATACTTTATATGCTGATGATCCCATGTTAGAGAATTTGCATGGCAACAGATTTGGCCATGTTTTGAAAACAATCGAAGAGGAAGTAGTATCAAGAGTTTGGCTCAGATCAGTTGATCTCTCGAGAAGGAGCCGAACCAGAAATTTTTCGTTTTAGGGTCCTTTATGCTAAATGTATGGACCTCGACGTAATTTTTGCTTTTTTGAGGTCCCTGATGTAAAATGTACTTTGATCGAACGTGTAAAGTTCTAACCTAAAAGTAAGTGGTGCAATTTAAACGAATTTAACTTTGTTGTCAATGAGTATGAACCATTTTTGTATTTCAAGACGAACGACCAAGGTCAAGGCCATATCTACATCATACTTTATGCTGATGATCACATATTCAAGAATTTGCATACCGACAAACTTGGCCATATTTTGAAAACAATCGAAGGTGAAGTAGTATGAAGAGTGTGGCTCGATAAGCTACTATCTCAAGAAGGAGCCGGACCCGACTATTTTGCTTGCTTAATATTAGGGTCCTTTGTGCTAAATGTATGGACCTCGATGTAATTTTCCCCATTTTTAGGTCCTTGTTGTAAAATGTACACCCATTGACCATGTATAATTCTAACCTAAAGGTAAGTGGTGAAATATAAACGAAATTCAGCTTATAGTTGTCGACGAGTATGAACATTCTTTGCTTTCAAGCCGAACAACCACAAGGTCGAGGCCATATCTCTACATCATACTTTATTCTGATGATCGAGTATCCAAGAATTTGCATGGCGATAGATTTGGCCATATTGTGAAAACAATTGAAGAGAAAGTAGTATGAAGAGTATGGCTCGATCAACTGCTCTCTCTCGAGAAGGAGCCGAACCCGATTGTTTTCTTTGCTCAATTTTAGGGTCCTTTATGCTAAATGTATGGACCTCGATGTAATTTCCCCCTTTTTCAGGTCCTTGATGTAGAATGTACTCCCACCGACCGTGTAAAATGCTAACCTAAAAGTAAGTGATTAAATTTCAACGAAATTTAGCATAGTTGTCAACAAGTATGAAAAACTCTTGGATTTCAAGCCAAATGACCACGAGGTCAAGGCCATATCTGTACATCATACTTTATGTTGATGATCCCATATTCAAGAATTTGCATGTCGACGGATTTGGCCATATTTTGAAAACAATCAAAGAGGAAGTAGTATGAAGAGTATGGCTCGACCAGCTGCTCTCTCGAGAAGGAGCCGAACCCGACTATTTTCTTTGCTCAATTTTAGGGTCTTTTGTGCTAAATGTATGGACCTCGATGTAATTTTCCCTTTTTTAGGTCCTTTATATAGAATGTACTTTATGCTTATGATCCCATATCCAAGAATTTGCATGCCGACAAATTTGGCCATCTTTTGAATACAATCGAAGATATTAAAAACAAAAAATAATCAATTTCATTTTTCCAAGTGACAGGAATTTATTTTCTGAAAAGCAAGTAAGAAGAATTTCTTTCCTTTTTTCTGTTAAAAATTAAAGAGCGAGAAGAGACTATATGAGCACAGAGGAGGCAGCAAGAGAGCTGCGAAGAGAAGGATTTGAAGGCGGTGTGATGTCAGAGGAAAGCTGGGATGGGTTCCTAACACGAGGTACAAGGTACATGATACATTGCAAATGTATCTATAATTTTTGATGTTCCATGCTTAGTTTTATCTACTTTGTTGTGTTTTGTCCACACTTTGGAGTACTTTTCATATGATTTCTTGGACTAACCTATTAACAAGAGCCACAGTGCCAACTTCCTGTTTTCTGCTATTTTTGGTTCTAGGAAAGTTAGAAAATGAATATTTTCGGAATTGCACGGGACAAAAGCCAAAGTGCCTATTTTTCCAGAAGTCGTCAGATGCCAGAATACGAGACGGAGAAGGGCTGGGGGCTGGCCTCACCACCTGGCCGCGTGGCTAGGCCTGGCCCACGCCAGGGGGTGGTCTGGCCGACGCCATCACCCCCTCGGCCTCTCCTTCCGCCTATAAGATGCCCTCGGGACGAAAACCCTAAGTACCCGATCAAAAATCCACGAAAGAGTCTGTAGCCACCATCATCTCCATCCCTAGATCGGGAGGGATCTGAAGCTCTTCCCGGCACCCTGTCGGAGAGGGGAATTCACCCTGGAGGCCTTCTTCATCACCATGCAAGCCTCCGGTGTGATGCGTGAGTAGTTCATCCTTGGGCTACGGATCCATGTAGTAGCTCGATGGCTGGTTCTCCTACTTTGTGCTTTCATGTCTAGATCTTGTGAGCTCCGTTCATGACCAAGATCATTTATTTGTAATTCCGCATGTTGTGTTTGCGGGGATCCGATGGATATTGAGATGCTATTTCAGATTGATTATTGATTCTATCATGTCTTTGTTATTTGTGATCTTGCATGCTTTCCGTTGTTAGTAGCTATCTTGTCCAAGTAGATGCTAGCAACTCCAAGAGTTAGTATTTATGCTCGATAGTGGGTGCATGCCTCTGGTAATCTGGGGAAGTGACAGAAATCTCTAAGGTACTAGATGTGTTGTTGCTACTAGGGAGAAAACAACAATCCTTTGTTCATAGAACAATCGTATTGTTTACATTACATGCAATTCATAAAGCAATAATCTGTTGCTTGCAACTTAATACTGGAGGGGGTTCGGATGATAACCTGAAGGTGGACTATTAGTCATAGATGCAGTTGGATGGCGGTCTATGTATAATGTTGTAATGCCCAATAAAGTTCCAAAGGAGTCAAGATGATTAGTATATGCATGTATTGCTTTCTCGATGTTTGTCAATTGCCCCGCTGTAATTTGTTCACCCAGCATGTTATCTATCTTAAGGAGAGACACCTCTAGTGAGCTATGGATCCCAGTCCTTTCATTTACATACAATCTACAAACTATTTACTGCTTTGTGTTTACTTTCTGCAAACTATTACTTCCTTCCATTCGATATGTTTAATCCTTTGTTTTGAGCAAAATCGGTGAGATTGACAACCTCATCGCAAGTTGGGGGCAAAGTTCTGTGGTTGTATTGTGCAGGTCTCCACGTTGCTACTAGCACCGGTAGTGCGCCCTGCCAAGGCTCAGCTAGCAACACCTTTGGGGTGTTTCCTTGCTCCTACTGGTTCGATTAAACCTTGGTTTCATAACTGAGGGAAACTTGCTGTTGTGATCATCATACCTTCCTCTTGGGGTTTCCAACGAGCTCTACCTCAACACGGAGCCATCAAGCATTTTTCTGGCGCCGATGCCGGGGAGTCAAGGACATCTTCACAAGGGGAGTCCCTCATAACCAATCTCTTTACTTTGTTATTTTTGTTTTGCTTAGTTTCTTTTTGCTTTGTTTTTGTTTGTTTCTTTATCAAAAACACACAAAAAAATAGTTTTATAAGTTTGCTTTCTTGTTTGAAAACCCAAAAAAATGACTACTCTTGAAAACACTAAGTTGTGTGACTTCACTAGCACCAACAACAATGATTTTATGAGCACACCTATTGCTCCACCTGTGCCTGAAGATACTTTCTTTGAGATAAAACCTGCTTTGCTCAATCTTGTTATGAGAGAACAATTCTCTGGTATTGGTAATGAAGATGTTGCTGCCCATCTAAATAACTTTGTTGAACTTTGTGAGATGCAAAAGCGTAGGGATATAGATGGTGATATTATTAAGCTGAAATTGTTTCCTTTCTCTTTGAGAGGAAAAGCTAAAGAATGGTTGAATTCCTTAACTAGGAATAGTATTGATTCTTGGACTAAGTGCAAAGATGCTTTCATTGGAAAATACTATCCTCCTGCTAAGATTATATCTATGAGAAGTTTAAACAATCTGATAATGAGCATGTTGCTCAAGCTTGGGAAAGAATGAAATCTTTGGTAAAGAATTGTCCCACTCATGGACTGACTGCTTGGATGATCATCCAAACTTTTTATGCAGGATTGAACTATTCTTCAAGGAACCTATTGGATTATACTGCTGGAGGTACCTTTATGACCATTACTTTGGGTGCTGCAACAAAACTTCTGGACAATATGATGGTTAATTATTCTGAATAGCATACTGAGAGAGCTCCACAAGGTAGGAAGGTAAATTCTGTTGAGGAAGCTTCCTCCTTGAGTGATAAGATTGATATTATTATGTCTATGCTTGTTAATGGGAAAGCCCATATTGATCCAAATAATGTCCCTTTAGCTTCTTTGGTTGCTCAATAAGAGCAAGTTGATGTGAACTTAATAAGAAATAATAATTTTGGCAATAATGCTTATAGGAGTAATTTTGGTAACAACAATTATAAGCCATATCCTCCCAACAATGGTAATGCTTATGGAAATTCTTACAACAATAATAGGAGTGCTCCCTCTGAACTTGAAGTTATGCTTAAAGAGTTTATTAGTAAACAAACTGCTTTCAATAAAACTATTGAGGAAAAACTCTCTAATGCTGAAAGAAATATAGCATCTTTGGCTGAACTCAATCTTCTTTGAATAAAATGGCTGCTAAACCTGAAACTAATGATAATCCCTTTGCAGCTACTAATGCCATACAAGTAAGAATTGATGAAAATGTTAGACTATTAGCTGAATTACATGCTAAGTGGGAAAGAGAAGATGAAATTGCTAGAAACATTAGTGTTTCTACTATCACTACCACTAGTGTTAAGGCTAGTAATAGTTCTACCACTCTAGATGATAATTTTGATTTTGATCTTGATGGTTGCAATATCTCTGAAGTTATTAAGTTCCTACAAAAGCTTGCTAAAAGTCCTAATGCTAGTGCTATGAACATGGCCTTTACAAAACACATTACTGATGCTCTCATAAAGATTAAAGAAGAAAAGATGAAACATAAAGCTTCTATTCCTATAAAACAATAAGATGGTTGGGAACCCATCATTAATATGAAAGTGAATGACTTTGATTTCAAAGCTTTATGTGATCTTGATAGTAGTGTTTCTATTATGCCTAGAAGGATTTATGATATGCTTGATTTGCCTCCACTTGAAGATTGTTATTTGAATATCCCACTTGATGATAATGCTAAAAAGAAACTCATGGGGAGTATTAATGATGTCCTTATTATGGTTTACAATGCCTATGTCCCCGTTGATTTCTATGTTTTGGATGTTGAATGCAATGCTTCTTGTCCTATTACTTTGGGAAGACCTGTTCTTAGAACTGTTGGTGCCATTATTGATATGAAAGAAGGCACCATTAAATATCAACTCCCACTCAAGAAAGGTATAGAAGACTTCCCTAAGAATAGAGAGAATATTTCCTTTGCTTCTCCTATGAAAATTTTTTTGGTCTTAATGCTTCTTCATTCGAGAACACTTGATTCTTTTTCTTGCTTCTTATGCCTAACTTAAAGGCGTTAAAGAAAAGTACTTATTGGGAGATAACCCAAAAGTTTTAGATGAGTCTTGGAAGTTATTACTTCAGTAATAACCGCTCCTTATCCTTTTTATTTGCTTTTTGTGCCAAGAGTATCTCTAATGAGAGAGAAGTAATGATTGGGAAAGTTACTGTCCCAAAACAGATTTCTGTGCTTCACCGTAAAAATTCGTGTAAAATCTCTGAACGTCTTTTTGAGGCGTGAATTTTTGTGCTTCTGTACCAGGTTGTTATATAACTTTCGTTAGTTCAACACTTTTTGATTTGAGCAACATAAGGTCTTCGAAAAAATTCGTCTTTACCTGCTGGTCTGTTTTGACATATTTCTGCCATTTTCTGCATTTGCTTCTTGTTGATTCCTTTTTGAGTTCTTTTAGGGAATTGAGATTTTTGAGGGAAGTGCTATAGTAGCTAGTGTTCTAATGGAAGTTTATTTGGTGTTAGAACTGAACCTTAAGACCTATTATCTTGAGTGCACTAATGTTGCTAATAAAGATTGTGTGAAGTTTTGTATGAAGGAAAAATTCCAGGTGTATGGAAGGAATGAGTAATGAGATGAAGGATGGACTAAATCTCAAGCTTGGGGATGCCACGCGTGTCACCCCAAGAAATATCCAAAAAGTACAAGCATCAAAGCTTGGGTATGCCCAAGGCATCCCCTTCTTCATCAATAAAAATCCCAGGTTTCTTCCAAACGCTTCATTTTTATTGTTTCATGCACAGGTGTGTTGTTCTTGGAGCGTCTTCTTTTTCGTTTTTGTTTTGGTTTTTCGTTTGCTTTGGTTTTCTTAGTTTTCTGAATAAATTGGTTGGACCCCTCTTTCATACATTGGTTTGCAAATAGTTTGGTTTGGTTTGGAAAAGAGTAGGAAAGTTCATGCTTATGTGGTAAAAAGAGCTCGTTTTTTACTGTGGCCTATGCTCTGTCATGCCATGCTTGATATTGTTTTGGCTTTATGCTTAGTATTCTTTGCTGTAGCATGCCTTGTTATAAACAATTGAGATTGCTTAATGTGCCTTGGATGAATCATGCGTTGTTTTAGCATATTAAAGCATAGTATAGTGGTATTCTCCTTTGATGCTTTATTTGGGTTGACTTGGCACATGCTCACACCATGTTATGACTATCTCAAGTCACCATAGCCTTTATGATCCTTTAGTTTTCAACTTGTAGTATCACTTTATGCTTTGATCAATGATGTTTTATCGCTCTGCATGATTATGGCCATTATTGCTCTCTTAGTTTGTCGCTCCCAGTCTTTTGCTAGCCTCCACAACCAAGTATGAGTTCCACTCATGCATCCAACTCCCTAAACCAAGTTATTCCAAAGAGTCCACCATACCTACCTACTAGCTTATACTATTCCAAGTATATTCATGCTTTTGTTTACCTTCCAAATTAAACTTGTTATGAGAAAACTAGTGATTAAAGCTCTCACAAACTTCATGGCACACCTTACTTTTCTTGCCCTTAATAAACTTGAACCATTGTGTCATCTATGTTGTATATGCTTGCACTTATTTGTTGGGAATTAGCAAAACCATGCTGTCATGGGGAACGCTTTCAACATTGCACTTGATACTTGTACCTAGTTGATATCATGCTCTTTTGTATATGGATGTCGTCGGTGTGAAATGAAAGGGGAGCTTGTAAGTCCATGGAGTTACGTATATGTGTTAGAGAAACGCCTGGGCCGCTGGTCTAATCCATGCTAACATGGTGGAAACCTGCAGCATAACCATAATGAGTTGTCTATGAAGCATTCTTCTTATATAAAAAGGGTCCTATATTGAGAGAAAAAAGAGAAAAAGAAAAAAAGAGATTATGAAAGGAGGAAAGAGAGAAAAAAGCACCATATTTCCATGGTAAATAAGAAGATTGGTGAGATGCTCGTTGTCTGCTTGCCTTGTCATTTTGATATGGGGATTCTTCCGTATCATCGGGCAAGGGGTACCACGTTGGCGGTTCTCTATGATACACATGTACTTACGATGACAAGAACTTACCGGTGACTAAACTTGAGTATCATGAGGCGCGACCCTCGTATACAAGGGACATGAGATTTCTAACTTATACTTCGTCAAGCGTGTACACCATAGTTTGTTCACTTTAACCTTAATCACTTCAAGATTCTTATGATAGGGGCAATGAGAGCTGAAAGCTATAAGTACCATAATTTTTGGAAACTCTTTATGAGACTTGAATCCCTGCTTCCTTCTATGAAAGCCTTTCTTCCACCATTATATTGAGTCTCCACCTTCTACCTTTATGCACCTACTTTGAGAGCATAGTGGCCATTCTTAGTTCTATGTGCATTGTCCCAAGACTAGTTGATTGATGCATAACTTGACATTGCTTGTTTTAAACTATTTGTATCTAGTCACTCTTATGAACTTTGAAGGTGTCCTATGCATTTATATTTGCTACTCTATGAGGGACAAGCTGAATACTATTATGCTATGTTTTCTTTATGTGAAACAAAAACCGTCTTGCAAAGCATTATTATTCATGAATCTTTTGTTTGTGCCTTTTCATGTTGCATCATAGTTTCTTTGTATTATTGCTAGAACTTTGTCTTTCATGTTATGATTGAAGTACTATGATCCCAGCTTTGAATGTTTTACAAATACTTTGATCAAGTCTTTGATGGTGCATGTCACCTCAAAAATTATTCTTTCTTTTTATCACCTACCTACTCGAGGACGAGCATGAGTTAAGCTTGGGGATGTTGATACATTGCAAATTTATCTATAATTTTTGATGTTCCATGCTTGGTTTTATCTACTTTCTTGTGTTTTGTCCACACTTTGGAGTAATTTTCATATGATTTCTTGGACTAACCTATTAACAAGAGCCACAGTGCCAGCTGCCTGTTTTCCATGCTTGGTTTTCCAAGAGCCACAGTGCCAGCTGCCAGCTTGGGGATGTTGATACATTGCAAATGTATCTATAATTTTTGATGTTCCATGCTTGGTTTTATCTACTTTCTTGTGTTTTGTCCACACTTTGGAGTAATTTTCATATGATTTCTTGGACTAACCTATTAACAAGAGCCACAGTGCCAGCTGCCTGTTTTCTGCTGTTTTTGGTTCCAGGAAAGTCAGAAAATGAATATTCTCGGAATTGGACGGGACAAAAGCCAAAGTGCCTATTTTTTCGGAAGTCATCAGATGCCAGAATACGAGACAGAGAAGGGCTGGGGGCCAGCCACACCACCTGGCCATGCGGCAAGGCCTGGCCCACGCCAGGGGGTGGTCTGGCCAACCCCAGCACCCCCTCGGCTTCTCCTTCCACCTATAAGATGCCCTCGGGACAAAAACCCTAAGTACCCGATCAAAAATTCACGAAAGAGTCTGTAGCTGCCATCATCTCCATCCCTAGATCGGGAGGGATATGAAGCTCTTCCCGGCACCCTGCCGGAGAGGGGAATTCACCCTGGAGGCCTTCTTCATCACCATGCAAGCCTCCGGTGTGATGCGTGAGTAGTTCATCCTTGGACTACGGATCCATGTAGTAGCTCGATGGCTGGTTCTCCTACTTTGTGCTTTCATGTCTAGATCTTGTGAGCTCCATTCATGATCAAGATCATTTATTTGTAATTCCGCATGTTGTGTTTGCGGGGATCCGATGGATATTGAGATGCTATTTCAGATTGATTATTGATTCTATCATGTCTTTGTTATTTGTGATCTTGCATGCTTTCCGTTGTTAGTAGCTATCTTGGCCAAGTAGATGCTAGCAACTCCAAGAGTTAGTATTTATGCTCTATAGTGGGTTCATGCCTCTGGTAATCTGGGGAACTGACAGAAATCTCTAAGGTACTAGATGTGCTATTGCTACTAGGGAGAAAACAACGATCATTTGTTCATAGAACAATCGAATTGTTTACATTACACGCAATTCGTAAAGCAATAATATGTTCCTTGCAACTTAATACTGGAGGGGGTTCAGATGATAACCTGAAGGTGGATTATTAGTCATAGATGCAGTTGGATGGTGGTCTATGTATAATGTTGTAATTCCCAATCAAGTTCCAAAGGAGTCAAGATGATTAGTATATGCATGTATTGCTTTCTCGATGTTTGTCAATTGCCCCGCTGTAATTTGTTCACCCAGCATGTTATCTATCTTAAGGAGAGCCACCTCTAGTGAACTATGGATCCCGGTCCTTTCTTTTACAGACAATCTACAAACTGTTTACTGCTTTGTGTTTACTTTCTGCAAACTATTACTTCCTTCCATTCGATACGTTTAATCCTTTGTTTTCAGCAAAACCGGTGAGATTGACAACCTCATCGCAAGTTGGGGCAAAGTTTTGTGGTTGAATTGTGCAGGTCTCCATGTTGCTACTAGCACCGGTAGTGCGCCCTGCCAAGGCTCAGCTAGCAACACCTTTGGGGTGTTTCCTTGCTCCTACTGGTTCGATTAAACCTTGGTTTCATAACTGAGGTAAACTTGCTGCTGTGCTCATCATACCTTCCTGTTGGGGTTGCCAACGAGCTCTACATCAACACCGAGCCATCAGTATAGTGAGTAGAATAAATTTTAGGACCACAATATGTATGCACGCAAAATAAAATGTGTTTTCTCTCTCCTTCACTCCCTCATCAGGCTAGTCATAGTGGGAGTTACTTGGGTAGTGCTAACATAGTCCTATATGTATTGCCAACAGTAAACATTTAGATGACATGGCATGCAATTAAATGATGAAAGAGAGCCTTATCGTAACTAGCTACGTTAACATCACACATTTCAAGACAAAATGAGTCTACATTGCAATAATCGAGGCTTTGCATGACACCACACCTATATAATTTTCCACTATGGAGGTAGTAACTTAGACTAGTAACATATGTATGTTAGTACTAAGTTACTCCCCATTATGACCAGCCTCACCACCCCACACTACGGCCGGCTGATCTCTCCCTCGTCCACAAAGTGGCGCTGCGCATGCGCGTCGACCGACAACCTACCTTGTGTCAGCAGCTTCGTGTCTATGTCTGGCGTGTTTGTCAGCTGCGTTGGTGGGAACCATTTAG
Source organism: Avena sativa (assembly GCA_916181665.1). Lineage (NCBI taxonomy): Eukaryota > Viridiplantae > Streptophyta > Magnoliopsida > Poales > Poaceae > Avena > Avena sativa. The sequence continues at coordinate 493,205,204 of OV702290.1, read as the reverse complement.
GTCCTTGGCAACAAAAAGTGTTACTACTACAGTACAATAGAGTAGCAATTCAAATTTCCTGATTTCGAAATTTTCACTTCCTTCACAAACATCCGGGGGGAGGATATTCAAAAGATCGCCATTCGCAGTACCACTAGTACAATTACGAGTACTACTTATGTGCTAGACAATGGATTGGTTGTTTTGGCTAGCAAAAAAACACATCCCATCGCATTGGATGCTCACCATTATGATCTGACCAGCCTTCCTACTCCGCACTACTCCACCTCCATACCCTAGGAAGAGGAAGCACCAGGCACACTCGCATCAAGCTGGTTTGAAAGTGAGGAGCGCTCCTTTTTTTCCGTCAAGCAAGTAGTACTCCCTCCTTCCCAAATTAGGACATGTATTACTTCTGGTCAGAGTCAAATTTAATAAACTTTGACTAAATGTACGACATTAACTCAATGTTATTAGAATCATCATGAACTATATTTTCATATTATATGCATTTTTCATTAGAAAAGTCAGTATGTTTTTACATATAGTTGGTCGAACTTTATAAAGGTTGACTTTGACCAAACCTAGTATGCATCCAAAATTGAGAAAGAGGAAGCAGTATGAAGAGTATGGCTCGATCAGCTGCTCCCTCGAGGAGTCGTACCCGAGTATTTTCAATTCCTTGTTTGGTTTTAGGGTCCTTTGTGCTAAATGTATGGACCTCGATGTAATTTTCCCTTTTTTTAGGTCCTTAATGTAAAATGTAGTCTGACCATCCATGTAAAATTCTAACCAATAAATGTAAGTGGTGAAATTTAAACGAATTTAATCTTACTTCTCAACGGGTATGAACATTCTTGGATTTCAAGTCAAACGACCAAGGTCAAGGCCATATCAACATCATACTTTATGTTGATGGCCCCATATGAGAGAATTTGCATGCCAATAGATTGGGCCATATTTTGAAAACAATCAAAGAGGAAGTAGTATGAAGAGTTTAGCTCAGATCAGATGATGTCTCGAGAAAGAGCCGAACCAGAAAGTTTTCCTTTTACGGTCCTTTGGGCTAAATGTATGGACCTCAATGTCAATTTCCCTTTTTAGGTCTTTGATGTAAAATATGCTTCCACCGGCCATGTAAAATGCTAACCTAAAAGTAAGTGGTGAAATTTAAATGAATTTAAGCTTACCTGTCAACGAGTAGGAACTTTCTTGGATTTCAAGCCGAACGACAACATGGTCAAGGCCATATCTCCACATCATACTTTATGCTGATGATCGCATATCCAAGAATTTGCATCGCGACAAATTTGGCCATATTTCTAAAACAGTCGAAGAGGAGGTAGTATGAAATGTATGGCTCGATTAGCTGCTCTCTCGAGAAGGAGCCGAACCCGACTATTTTCTTTGCTCAATTTTAGGGTCATTTGTTCTAAATGTATGGACCTCAATGTAATTTTCCCTTTTTTAGGTACTTGTTGTAAAATGTACTCCCACCGTTCGTGTAAAAATCTAACCTAAAAGTAAGTGGTGAAATTTTAATGAATTTAAGCTTAGTTGTAAACGAGTATGAACTTTCTTAGATTTCAAGCCGAATGACCACAAGGTCAAGGCCATATCTCTACATCATACTTTATGCTGATGATCCCATATCAAAGAATTTGCATGGCAACAGATTTGGCCATATTTTGAAAAAAATCAAAGAGGAAGTAGTATGAAGAGTATGGATCGATCAGCTACTCTCCTGAGAAGGAGCTGAACCTGACTGTTTTCCTTGCTTGATTTTAGTGTCCTTTGTGCTAAATGTATGGACCTCGATGTAATTTACCCCTTTTAGGTCTAAAAGTGTAAGTGGTGAAATTTATACGATTATTTTAAGCTTAATTGTCAATGAGTATGAACATTCTTGGATTTCAGCCGAACGACCATGGTCGTCAAGGCCATATCAACATCATACTTTATCTCATGATCCCATGTTAGAGAATGTGCATGGCAATAGATTTGGCCATTAAGAGTTTGGCTCAGATCAACTGATCTCTCGAGAAGGAGTCGAACCAGAAATTTTTCCTTTTAGGGTCCTTTATGCTAAATGTATGGACCTCGATGTATTTTTTGCTTTTTTGAGGTTCCTGATGTAAAATGTACTCCGATCGACCGTGTAAAGTTCTAACCTAAAAGTAAGTGGTGAAATTTAAACGAATTTAAGCTTAGTTGTCAACGAGTATGAACCATTATTCAATTTCAAGACGAACCACCAAGGTCAAGGCCATATCTACATCATACTTTATGCTCATGATCCCATATCCAAGAATTTGCATGCCGACAAATTTGGCCATATTTTGAAAAAAATCAAAGATGAAGTGGTATGACGAGTATGGCTCGATCATCTACTCTCGTGAGAAGGAGACGAACCCATCTGTTTTCCTTGCTTAGGTTTAGGGTCCTTTGTGCTAAATGTGTGGACCTCGATGTAATTTTCCCCCTTTTTAGTTCTAAAAGTGTAAGTGGTGAAATTTAGACGATTTTAAGCTTACTTGCCAACGAGTATGAACATTCTTGGATTTCAAGCCGAACGACCAAGGTCGTCAAGGCCATATCAACATCATACCTTATATGCTGATGATCCCATGTTAGAGAATTTGCTTGACAACAAATCTGGCCATGTTTTGAAAACAATTGAAGAGGAAGTACTATCAAGAGTTTGGCTCAGATCAGCTGATCTCTCGAGAATGAGTCGAACTAGAATTTTTTCCTTTTAGGGTCCTTTATGCTAAATGTATGGACCTCAACATAATTTTTGCTTTTTTGAGGTACTTGATGTAAAATGTACTCCGATCGACCGTGTAAAGTTCTAACCTAAAAGTAAGTGGTGAAATTTAAACGAATTTAAGTTTAGTTGTCAACGAGTACGAACCATTCTTGTATTTCAAGACGACGACCAAGGTCAAGGCCATATCTACGTCATACTTTATGCTGATGATCCCATATTCAAGAATTTGTATATCGACAAATTTGGTCATATTTTGAAAATAATCAAAGATGAAGTAGTATGAAGAGTGTGGCTCGATCAGCTACTCTCTTGAGAAGGAGCCGAACCCGACTATTTTGCTTGCTTAATATCAGGGTCATTTGTGCTAAATGTATGGACCTCGATGTAATTTCCCCCTTTTTAGGTCCTTGTTGTAAAATGTACTCCCATCGACCATGTAAAATTCTAACCTAAAAGTAAGTGGTGAAATTTAAATGAATTTCATCTTATAGTTGTCAACAAGTATAAACATTGTTTGATTTCAAGCCGAACGACCACAAGGTCGAGGCCATATCTCTACATCGTACTTTATTCTGATGATCTAGTATCCAAGAATTTGCATGGCGATAGATTTGGACATATTGTGAAACAATCGAAGAGAAAGTAGTATGAAGAGTATGGCTCGATCAACTGCTCTCTCACGAGAAGGAGCCAAACCCGATTATTTTCTTTGCTCAATTTTAGGGTCCTTTGTGTTAAATGTATGGACCTCGATATAATTTCCCCCCTTTTAGGTCCTTGATGTAGAATGTACTCCCACCGACCGTGTAAAATGCTAACCTAAAAGTAAGTGATGAAATTTCAACGAATTTAAGCATAGTTGTCAACAGGTATGAAAACATCTTAGATTTTAAGCCGAATGACCACGAGGTCAAGGCCATATCTCTACATCATACTTTATGTTGATGATCCCATATTCAAGAATTTGCATGGCGACAGATTTGGCCATATTTTGAAAACAATCGAAGAGGAAGTAGTATGAAGAGTATGGCTCGACCAGCTGCTCTCTCGAGAAGGAGTCGAACCCAACTGTTTTCTTTGCTCAATTTTAGGGTCCTTGGTGCTAAATGTATGGACCTTGATTGTAATTTTCCCTTTTTAGGTCCTTTATGTAGAATGTACTTTATGCTTATGATCCCATATCCAAGAATTTGCATGCCGACAAATTTGGCCATATTTAGAAAATAATCGAATATATTAAAAACAAAAAATAATCAATTTCATTTTTCAAGTGACGGGAATTTATTTTTTGAAAAGCAAGTAAGAAGAATTTATTTCCTTTTTTCTGTTAAAAAATAAAGAGCGAGAAGAGACTATATAAGCATAGAGGAGGCAGCGAGAGAGCTGTGAAGAGGAGGATTTGAAGGCGGTGCGATGTCAGAGCAAAGCTAGGATGGGTTCCTGACATGAGGTACATGGTAGAGTGAGTAGAGTAAATTTCAGGACTACGATATGTATGCACGCAAAATAAAATGTGTTTTCTCTCTCCTTCACTCCCTCATCAGGCTAGTCATAGTGGGAGTAACTTGGGTAGTAGTAACATAGTCCTACATGTATTGCCAACAGTAAACATTTAGATGACATGGCATGCAATTAAATAACGAAAGAGAGCCTTGTGGTAACTAGCTATGTTAACATCACATATTTCAAGACAAAATGAGTCTACATTGCAATAAACGAGGCTTTGCATGATACCACACCTATATTATTTTCCACTATGGAGGTAGTAACTTAGACTAGTAACATATGCATGTTAGTACTAAGTTACTCCCCACTATGACCAGCCTCACCACCCCACACCCCGGCCGGCTGATCTCTCCCTCATCCACAAAGTGGTGTTGCACATGCACGTCGACCGACAACCTGCCTTGTGTCGGCGGATCCGTGTTTGTGTCTGGCGTGTTCGTCAGGTGCGTTGGTGGGAACCATTTTGGTCCTTGGCGGAAAAAAGTATTACTACTACAATACAATCGAGTAGCAATTCAAACTTTTCCAGTTTCGAAATTTTCACTTCCTTCACAAACATCCGAGGGGAGGATATTCAAAAGATCGTCATTCGCAGTACTACTAGTACAAGCATGATTACTACTTAAGTGCTGGACAAGGGATTGGTTGATCTGGCTAGCAAAAAACAAAAAATGTCCCATCACATTGGATGCTCACCATTATGATCTGACCAGCCTTCCTACTCCGCACTACTCCACCTCCATACCCTAGCAAGAGGAAGCACCAAGCACACCCGCAGCAAGCTGGTTTGAAAGTAAGGAGCGCTCCTTTTTTTTTCTGTGAAGCAAGTAGTACTCCCTCCTTCCCAAATTAGGACGCGTATTACTTCTGGTCAGAGTCAAATTTAATAAACTTTGACAAAATGTACAGCATAAACTCAATGTTATTAGAATCATCATGAACTATATTTTCATATTATATGCATTTGTCATTAGAAAAGTCAGTATGTTTTTACATACAGTTGGTCGAACTTTATAAAGGTTGACTTTGACCAAACCTAATATGCGTCCAAAATTGGGAAAGAGGAAGCAGTATGAAGAGTATGGCTCGATCAGCTGCTCTCTCGAGGAGTCGTACCTGACTGTTTTCAATTCCTTGTTTAGTTTTAGGGTCCTTTGTGCTAAATGTATGGACCTCGATATAATTTTCCCTTTTTTAGATCCTTGATGTAGAATGTAGTCCCACCATCCGTGTAAAATTCTAACCAATAAGTGTAAGTGGTGAAATTTAAACGAATTTAAGCTTACTTATCAATGGGTATGAACATTCTTGGATTTCAAGCCGAACTACCAAGGTCAAGGCCATATCAGCATCATACTTTATGTTGATGGCCCCATACGAGAGAATTTGCATGCAAACAAATTGGGCCATATTTTGAAAACAATCGAAGAGGAAGTAGTATGAAGAGTTTGGCTCAGATGAGCTGATGTCTCGAGAAGGAGCCGAACGAGAAAGTTTTCATTTTACGGTCTTTTGGGCTAAATGTATGGACCTCCATGTAGATTTCCTTTTTTAGGTCTTTGATGTAAAATATGCTCCCACCGATCGTGTAAAATGCTAACCTAAAAGTAAGTGGTGAAATTTAAACGAATTTAAGCTTAGCTGTCAACGAGTAGGAACTTTCTTGGACTTCAAGCCAAACGACCACATGGTCAAGGCCATATCTCTACGTCATACTTTATGCCGATGATCCCATATCCAAGAATTTGCATGGCGACAAATTTGGCCATATTTGTAAAACAGTCGAAGAGGAGGTAGTATGAAACGTATGGCTCGATCAGCTGCTATCTCGAGAAGGAGCCGAACCCGACTATTTTCTTTGCTCAATTTTAGGTTCATTTGTGCTAAATGTATGGACCTCAATGTAATTTTCCCTTTTTTAGGTACTTGATGTAATATGTGCTCCCACCGCCTGTGTAAAATTCTAACCTAAAAGTAAGTGGTGAAATTGAATCGAATTTAAGCATAGTTGTCGACGAGTACGAAAAATTCTTGAATTTCAGGACGAACGACCAAGGTCTAGGCCATATCAACATCATATTTCATGCTTATGACCCCATATCAGAGAATTTGCATGGCAACAGATTTGTCCATATTATTTTGAAAACAATTGAAGAGGAAGTAGTATGGAGTTTGGCTCGGATCATCTAATCTCTCGAGAAGGAGCCGAACCAATGCAACAAAAGGTTTTCCTTTTAGTGTCCTTTGTGCTAAATGTATGGACATCGATGTAATTTTCCCCTTTTTTAGGTCCTTGATGTAAAATATGCTCCCACTGACCGTGTAAAATGCTAACCTAAAAGTAAGTGGTGAAATTTTAATGAATTTAAGCTTAGTTGTCAACGAGTATGAACTTTATTTGATTTCACGCCGAACGACCACAAGGTCAAGGCCATATCTCTACATCATACTTTATGATGATGATCCCATATCAAAGAATTTGCATGGCGACATATTTGGCCATATTTTGATTTTTTTTGAAGAGGAAGTAGTATGAAGAGTATGGCTCGATCAACTACTCTCGTGAGAAGGAGCCGAACCCGACTATTTTCCTTGCTTGATTTTAGGGTCCTTTGTGCTAAATGTATGGACCGCGATGTAATTTACCCCTTTTTAGGTCTAAAAGTGTAAGTGGTGAAATTTATACAGTTATTTTAAGCTTACTTGTCAACGAGTATGAACATTCTTGGATTTCAAGCCGAACGACCATGGTCGTCAAGGCCACATCAACATCATACTTTATGCTCATGATCCCATGTTAGAGAATATGCATGGCAACAGATTTGTCCATGTTTTGGAAACAATCAAAGAGGAAGTAGTATTAAGAGTTTGCCTCAGATCAGCTGATCTCTCGAGAAGGAGTCGAACCAGAAAATTTTCCTTTTAGGGTCCTTTATGCTAAATGTATGGACCTCGATGTAATTTTTGTTTTTTTGAGGTTCCTGGTGTAAAATGTACTCCGATCGACCGTGTAAAGTTCTAACCTAAAAGTAAGTGGTGAAATTTAAACTAATTTAAGCTTAGTTTCAATGAGTATGAACCATTCTTCAATTTCAAGACGAACCACCAAGACCTCTTCGACAAGCTAGAAAACTTGAAGCAAGGCACCAAGACAATTGAAGAGTTCTACAAGGCAATGGAGATGACTATGATGAGAGCCGATGTGAAAGATCTCGAGGAGCAAATAATAGCAAGGTTCCTCAATGGTCTAAATCACCCAATACGGAAAATAGTCAATTTCCAACCTTACAAGACTCTTGTGGACCTACTACACCAAGCCACCAAAGCCAAACGCCACTTGCAAATGGACAATGCTTGTGATAAGCAAAGGGACTACTTCTCTTCCATCAATGTTAATGCCTCCTCCAAGCCAACAAACCAAGCACCAAGCTCATCCAAGCAAACAAAGCCCCAATGGAATCCTCCTGTGACACAACAACAGATAGCCAAGTCATTTGCTACATGTGTGGAGGAAAAGGCTACAAGTCCTATGAGTGCATCAACACAAGAGTTATGCTAACGGATGAACATGGCGCAACCTAGTCCGTGAGTGAAAAAGAATATGAAGCTTTGACTCAAGCTGCTATCGCAAAGGATTCCACAATGAACGATGGGGACATACTTTTATGTGAACATGATCCAAGTTTGTCACTCGTCATAGCGCAAGGCTTGACAACACACTCCATTCCAATAGAGGACCAACACCTCGCTATTTTCCAAACACGAGCCGGAATTTATGGCAAGTCCATAAAGGTAATCATCGATGGAGGAAGTTGTCACAACCTCGCGAGCACCAAACTTTGTGAGAAACTCAAGTTGCCATACATGGAGAACCCTCATCCATATCATGTAAAATGGTTTGATGGCAATGGAAACCTCAAGATCAAACACAAAGTCAACATATCCTTCAAGATTGGCCCCTATGAAGACACCATCGAGCGTGATGTCATGCCAATTACCGTGTGTCACATGCTTCTTGGAAGACCATGGCAATAGGGAAAAGGAGCCATACATGATGGTACTACCTATCAATACTCCTTCAAGTGGAACGTTAAGACGTTTGTGCTCCAACCTATGACGCCAAGCCAAGTTATTGCTTCCAACATGACGTCTTTGCCCAAGATACAACAAGCTAACGACCCTTGTGAGATGAGTGGTGAGAGAGTGAACCACCATCGATCATGTGAGTGAGTGCCACAAGCCTCAAATGAGTGGAGAAATCATGAGTACCACGTCGCATGCCACCAAAAGTGAGAAGAGTGATTTGAGTGTGACCCATACTAATAATCCATCATACAACTCTCTCTCTCTCTTTGTTGTCGGTTTTGCAAAGTACCCAAGATAGACCACCACCTCCAAGGAACTCACTATAAGATCTCCAATCACAACTTGATGACAAGATCAACTTCAAGGTCTCCAACAACTTTGAACAAGGCTATGACACCGGAGATCCAACCGCATACAGGATCAAGAACATGGGTACATCTATCTCCTTTCATGATGAAGGAACTTTGTCGAGAATGACTCGTTTTCAAGCGGGGGGAGATGATTCATCCCAAAACATGGCAATCACTATTGGTCCACATCATTTCACACCAACCATTCCTACAAAGGTGACTTCCTTCCATATTTCACCTTCCCTTGGTTATCATGAGAATGTGATCCTACTTGGACAAGTCCCAATGCTATGAACAGGCCCATGACCATGACGTTAAGAGGAGGAGATAAGGATGCCCAGGAGACAAGATGCCCAAGCAAGAAGCGTGGAAGAGAAGACGGTAGAAGGAGGATTTCGGCACCAGTTCCGGCGCCACCGGCCCCACCTCCAAAACAATATGGCGCCCCGCCGAACCAAACCAGCGAGCCACCAAAAGTGCTGCTAGTACACCATTCTGGCTACCGCCAAATTAACCTAGTGTCGCTGAAACCAAACTGGAGCCAAATCTGTACCTGCCAAACTTATTGCCGAAACATCCAGTCTGTGCACTATTTAGGGTTTTATGCCCATAATATTCTTTTTACTTACCCCTTCGCCCCTAGTACTATAAATAGCCCCTTGTGGCAAAGATCTAGGGAGAGATGATTATGAATTAAGGCATGTGCCTAACCCTAGATGGGAACCCCTCTCAATAGTTAATCTATGAGTTGTACAAGGCCTTGGAGCCGGTGCCCTTCTCCAAGTCGTCAAGAACCTCCTCAGGTGTTTGGTCTCTCCTTGTCAAAGATTCTACTAGTAGTTGGTCTCTCCCCTGATGACTGCAAGTGCACAGATCGTTTGTAGCTAGTTTTGAAATAAAGATATCGATCCCATAGGGAGCAGTAGGCAAAAGACTAAAATGCTTTTAACTATAACTAAACGAAGTACTTAAGAAATAACTTTAAGGTTCTAAGAAAGTAAAGTTGTTTTTGGGTTTTGGTTGAACAAGGTGATTTAAAGTAAAGCAAAACTTAATGCAGAAAGTAAGAATCGCGTGTGTAATTGAACTTTGGAACTACAATAGGGAAAAGGCGTTCTCAGGGATTAGTGGATCCACCGCAAGCAATTTATACTAAGTAATAGAGAGTATTATAACGAATATTCTCATAATGTGTATGTATGTGGGAGGAGCTCCATATATGGACGAATATCCAACAACCGCTGCACACATCATCCTCATAACCACAATAGACAATAGCCGACAACCATCGCATTACTGCGCTATTAAGGGATTTCTCCCATGGCATGGACATGGCTTTATGAGTTCTCCTTGATTCCCCAAGTTAGTATGTAAGGAATGACAACGACTTTATAGTCACAGTAAGTGATATCATCCCTCCGTCTACCAACAAGTAATCCCCTTCATTGAGTCCACGTAGGAGGCAAATATTATGGAGGTGTACAACTTCCAATATCAAGATGAAGATAATTAACACATACACATAATGATGTATAATATAATAATCTCTATCTCATCTCAGTTATATGCTAGGGTTTCTCCATCTCCCCAAGAACTAGATATCTACTCAGACATGGAGTCAATCAACATCATAGCAATGGTAATGGAAACAATCATAAATGAACAGTACTTGTATAAATCAACAGTGAATATAGGAATTACCAAAAGATCTAGACAAGATGTAGATGGGATGGATGGAGATGGTGGTGATGCTGCGGTAGATGATGAAGACCGGTGCCTTAGCCTCCCGGAACTGCGCAGGGCGAAGATGAATGTAACATCCCAAATCTTTAATCAAAGTTATTAAGATCCAAATCACCCAATTTAGGGTTAACAAAAACTTTTTATTAGTAAAATAATTATGAATGCATGTGTATGTTGCATTAGTATAGAATTGTTTGAAAATCCCATGTTTGATTGTTCTAATGGTTGTGAAATGATTCAAAGGTGAATGCCACATCATCTAGATCATTCACAAACAAAATCCAAAGAAAAAGAAATCAAATAAGAATAAAAAGACCAAATGGTCAGTTTGGCCATTTTAATCCACTAGGCCACTTTAGGTGTGCCTAGAAGTCAATTTCAAACAGAAACATTCTCAACTCTTTTCACCCCTTGCTAGTACAAGTGAAGATCTACCAAGGCCCACTTCAAAATCTTACAAAAACATTTAGCCACTAATTTTAAATGACATTTGAAAATTGAATCCTTTACATATGCATAGATCCCACTTTTTCAAAAACCACTCAAATGAACTCCCCTTGCAAATCCCAAGCAAACAAAGACTACCAAGCATAAGATCAATTCACACACCAAAAATCTTTTGAAAATTCAAATTTAAAGTTCTTGCGGCCATTGTGTCAAACACTTGGTGATCACAGAATAAACTACCTAACTAATATTGTTGTTAATCAAAGTCTTGTCCCCCATTTGACCCCCTCATCTCTCCCATGTCCCCTCTTATCCTAACCCAGCCCTAGACAACACCCCCCTTCACCGCTGCGCCAGTACCGCGCCGCCCAAAGATGGTCGTCGTTGGTCGACCATGCCCAAGTCGCAGCAGACCACCCTGACCTCTTCCGTCGTGCTTAGGAGGTAGGCGAGACCACACCGCCACCCCCTGTCCCTGCCCCGAGCCCTGCCAAGCACTGGACCACCCATAGATCGCCGTGCTCTACGCCTCTGCGTCATGCACAGACCGCGCCAGTGTGCCGCACCCGACAGCCTAGCACAGACCCTGCCTTGCCCTTGGCTCGCATGCGCACACCCGCCTTAACACCAGCATGCCCCCGGACATGCCCGTTTGCCACCGTTTGACCCACAGCCACCGCATGCCACGTCGAACGCCGCCTCTGCCGCTCAGAGCACCAGTAGCGTTTGACTGATTGCCACCGCCCCTAGCCGCGCCTTTACGCCGTAGAGGACCGCCAGGAGACCGCGCATCGATCGCCGCTGGCAGTCACGCCTCTAGCAGCCTGTAGCCATGTCGCCACCATCGCTTGACCACGCCGTGTTGTCCCGTCGTCGAGCCTATAAAAGGAGGCATCCCCTAGCCTCATTCTGCACACCACTCACCTACCCTCTCACCACTGAGCCTTCCCCACATCTCCCCGGAGCCAATCGATCCCTTAGTCGCCGAAATTCCACCGGAGCTGGCAGCTATTAGAGGAGAAGGGCCCCGCTGATTGCGACCGCCCTAGGAGCCACCATGACCATGCCTAGCATCGCCGTCGTCCACCAGTTCGATTGCCCCCATCGCCATGCCTAGCTGGAGCCCTGGTAAGCCCCCACGTACCCCCACCATGCCGCTAGGGTTAGCTCTCACCGGTGACCTATTCGCCGGGGACGACGATCCTCGGCCGTTGATCCACCTTTTAATTGTAGCACTAAGAGTGCCCTGTATCGTTTCACATTGAATGTGTCACTGACGTGCGGGACCAGCCTTTCAGTTGCCCTCTGCACCGCGGAGCGCCACTGGGCCGGCCCGTTAGTATTCCCACGCTAGCCCACAAATTCAAATAGATGTTTTTCTATTTAGATTTAAACCATATTCTATCAACTTGTTTAAAAATCAGTTTAGAGATCCACTTAACCAAAATGTATGATTCAAATTTTGCTAGAAAGATAATTAAAATCTCTATCCAGGCCTGTTGGATTTAAATCAATTGGAGTTAGAGATCACATATAGCAAAAATAACAAAACAGAGACTTTTCTACATTCAAACATTTTCCTAAAATCAACCATAATAGCTTTCGAGTTGATTCCAACTCTCAAAAATCACATTTGACAATACCTATATGAATATGTAATAATATCCAGGATTGCATACAGTGACTTTGGACTAGTACCAAAATAATGCTATTAGGGCATTTCTAGTCACTTTAAATCATTTAAATAATAAGCTTAAACTTTATAAAATGTGACCAACCATTTAAATCACATTCCCATGTATTATAATATGTGGTGATGACATGTTTCCACATGATCCCATATTTTAATTGGAGAATATTAAATCTTAATTAATTTCAATGAGTAGAAATTACTTTTCTCAAATAAAATAAAGGAAACTAGTTCTTTAAATCTTGTGATGATTGTGATGATACTAGGTCCTCAAGTGTGTGCCTTAGTGTGCTAAATAGACTAGTTAAGTATTGTTTGGTGATTGTGTATCCTGTATGTATTTATAGACAATAGTACCGACCAAGTCTACAAGGAGGAGGAGTTCTACCCCAAAGAAGACGAAGAGAACTTCAATCACTGCACCAATCAAGGCAAGCTATTATTAGCAAGCTAGAATTATACAAGATAACCTAAGAAAAATGCATTAGGCATGCTTTGGTTATACCTTTAGATTTATACCCATTCCAAGTTTTACCTTTTGCTTTACCAAAGTTTCTTTACTTTTAGTAATGCCTTGTGAGATTTTGGAAAGTAGTATAGATAGCATAAAGAGTATAAAACTTGGCCTATACTAGATGTCATTCTATGGCATGAGATTGATATTAGCATCCCACCTTAGTGAATACTCTAAACTTAGTAGCTAGTGCTAAGCATAAAACTTGATCACTCTAGATGGGAATACTTGGTGAAAATGATTATGAAAACCTTGGAATGATGAGTCATTCTATTGAGATGTTTTGACATGTGTTGAGCAACACAAATGGTTTATGATGATGAAAATGTTGAGGCATGAGCCTTAGCCCTTTATAAAAACTGATGGTTGGGTTCGGATGCGATACCATTCCAATTTTACTGTACAACCATAATACCTAAATTGGGTAAGGCTTAGCCGAAAGTTTATATGAATTAGTATGGGTTCCCTCGCGGAGGAGGTTTGAGCTGAGGCTACCTCTTGATGTTGTCCACCTATGCAGTGCCCAGGATGGCAGATGGCCATGGCTGGGAGGCCAAGCTCATAGAAGAGGTGCTTATACTAGGGTGTGTAAAGGAAATGTTATGATTGATTATCCGCATACTAAGTATGATGATTCAGGGTTATCCCTGACGGATGTATCGAATTTTGTGGTGAAAGTATACCACCTCTACAGAGTGTCAAACTATTCGAATAGCCGCGTCCACGGTCATGGACAGTTGGAGTGGCCATACTGTTCCGTCGTCACATGTTTTCAAAATGACTTGTGAAGTGAACTATGATTTTGACTTGACCACAATAGGGTTGTGTCCCACTTAGGTGATTTAGAACTTTATTTTATATTTCTTTGTTTCTGAACTCAACTTAGGTTTCAAACTTAACTTTTCAAATAAACTTAGAGTTTAGCATTCCTACTAGAACTACCTTACTTGTTAGTGATAGTTTGCGAGTACTTAGAGAGTACTCATGGCTTTGTCCCTGGCTATTCCCATGGCCATACTATGAGGAGGACTATCCGGAAGAAGGACATCAGGACGGCTATGAAAACTAGGATCATCTCCCATCATTAGCATTGCCTGTGACACTGAAGATGGAGCCCACCGCTACGCTTATATTTCTGCTACTTATTTGTATTAAGACTGGATCATGAGATCCTTTATTTGTGTAAAACCTTATTATGGTTTGTAATGGATGATGTACTGTGATATCCAATCTGTTATGTCTTGCAAAAATGGTAATCCTGGGATTGCGATGTATGGCATAACAGGCATTTGGGATTAAAATCCGGGTGTTGACAAGTTGGTATCAGAGCCATCCTGACCATATGAGACCCTAGTTAGAATGTACGTCTGAACAAAAACTTAGTTTCAAAACCAAATAAGTGAGTATTTATGAAAACCTATTTCCCCTCTTATCCTTGAGATTCTCTCAAAAAAATTCAGGTTCCTCAAAAATTCTTACCTTACTACATAAAATTTGACACACTTGATCACCTCACTAACTTACTCATCCTAAATTCTTATAGATGGAAGTTCAGTACTGCAAGTTCTACTAGTTGGGCAACGGAGGCCAACTAATCTTCGAGAGGGATCTTGATGCATTGTCTGAGCATCTTGAGCGTCCGCATCCGGAATTCTTCGGAGCCCAACTCAAGGATTTTCCCGGAGGAGATTTACAATGCTGATAGTTGTTGATCTTTGAGGCAATATGGAAGCACCCCTTTCCGAGAAGATTCAATTCACCATGAGAGAGAACAACTGGCTAGATGGATTAGCCAGGGCTATGCATGAAGCTCTCGCCCGTCTTTGTGGACAGAACATCAACTTGATCTAGGGAACTCGCTTTGCTCACTATGCAAGGCGTGATTCTATGGGAATGCCATTAGAGATGCCAAGTCACCCAGAGTTGAAGCGCCAAGTGGAGAACCTTGACTTCCTGCTGTATGATAGACAGAAGGAATTGGACAATGCTTGAGCCTATGCCAACCACAACCTTGTCATTGCCGCCCAGAAGGCCCAGAGTTTCTCCCTACTCGTCAAGGATCATCAATCCCTTCGCCGGCAATGCGAGAATAAGGATCGCACATCGCTCGTCTTTGCAAGAAAGTGGCCGACCTAGAGAAGACCATCCAGGAGCAAGAAGCTCAGCTTGCAGCAAAAGAAGAAGAAGAAGGTGAGGACATCCAGGGAGATATTCACTCCTACCTCAGTGATGACAATGACTATCTGGAGGATGATGCCATGGACTTCTACACCGACGATGATGACTCCGACTTCATCGATGATGAGTAGATGCACTAGAGCACTATCGTGGGAGTGAGAAGTATCAGTCCCAATGTATCTTAGCTCACAGAATGGTTCTTAAGACCATATGTTTTCCTTTCATGTTGTGGTGTGTGTGTTTGTATCGTGTGCCTTGATTGAATGAATGAATGAGAAGAAGTTAGTTGCAAAAACCTGAGTTCAAACTCAAAGTTTTAGCTTTGAAAACAAAACCATGAACCTTGGAACTTTCCCTCTTACCCCATTATCTATCTCAATCTTCAGATGACTCGTGGAAACCAAGGAGGGAGCAGCTCATCGCAGGACCCGATGCTGCAGATTCTGTAGATGCTAGTTTCCGACCGCGAAGCTAGTAGAGCAGAGCGCCAAGCCAACCTAGCCACCCTGCAACAGATCACCTAGATGGCCCATAACAATCAAGGCCATGGAAATCAGGATCATCATGGATCCAAGCTCAAAAACTTCCAGAATACCAATCCCCTATCTTTAACAAGTCTGAAGACCTGTTGGATGCCGATGATATGTTACAAACCATGGAGAATAACCTAGAAGTTGCAGGAGTTGACGCCAACGAGAAAGTTATGTTTTCCACCCACTATCTGGCAGGAGATGCAAGAGCCTGGTGGAACAACACCCGTACAATGAACCACAGTCAAGTGATGACGTGGGAAGCTTTCAAGGTCATGTTCAGCCGCACCCATGTGCCGCAGGGTTTAGTCACCAGAGTGAGAGATGAATTCAGATAACTAAAGCAAGGCAGAATGACGGTAGTGGAGTACCGTGACATATTTTTGTCCCTCGCCAGGTATGCACCTGATGAGATCAACACTGAAGCCAAGAAGAAGGAGAGATTCCTGAACGGACTACATGATGAGATGCAGATAGTGTTAGTCAACATCCATTTTGATGATCTCGAAGAGCTAGTCGACTCTGCCATCCAGATGGAAGGGAAGATCAACCAAGCGAATGACAACCGCAAACGCCAGATGATGCATTAGACTGGGTCCCACAATACCCAGAAGTATCGCCCCAACCCATCTGTCAGATATGCCCCAAGGAACAATAGACCCCCGATGTCTCGTCCAAGCTACCCCAACCGTAGCGGAGGAAATGTGAAGACCAGAGGCAACCACAACAACAACCCTAGCAACTCCAACAACTTCAACCGTGCACCGCCCAAGTCCAACAACAACAACAAGAACAACAATACTGCCCCAAGGACTGGAAGCAATGTCGTGCCTGTTGCAGCCAAAGACAAGTCTCAGATTACTTGTTTTGAGTGTGGAGTGAAGGGTCACTATTCCAATGAGTGTCCCAAGAAGATTGCAGCCACTACCAATGTGAATGCCCCAGCTCAGCAGCAGCGCCGTGTTCAGCTCGGAAGAAGATTCGCCCTAGGGAATTTTCTCAACCGCAACGGCCGTCTATTCCACATGAACGCTGAAGAAGACCAAGAAGCGCCAAATGTCGTGCTGGGTATATTTTCTGTTAACTCAGTATTAGCAGGAGTGTTGTTTGATTTTGGAGCATCGCATTCATTTGTTACCGAAGAATTTGCATGCACTAGTAAGATTCACCCAACCAACTTGAAGCATGTTATGATAGTTCAAATACCGGGTTCAACCACCAAAGCTAGAAAAATTTGCAAGGCTGTACCTATCAGAATACATGGGATAGATTTTTATGCCAATCTAATAGTACTTGGAACCAAAGTTTTGGAAGTAGTACTAGGAATGGATTGGATGTCGAAACATAAAGGATTGATCGACTGTGCCAAGAAAGCGATCACCATGACCAGTAGCTCTGGAGTGTTAGTAGAGCATATATCTGAAACCTTGCCCCGTCAATTCAAATGCAACAAGAGTCTAGCCCTACCCACCATAAAACAAGTCAGAGTAGTCTGCGAATACCCCAACGTATTCCTAGATGAATTGCCCGGTATGCCCCTAGATCGGGATATCGAGTTCATTATTGAACTAATTCCTAGAACTGGACCCATAGCTCAGAGACCCTATAGCATGAACCCATTAGAGTTACTGGAGATGAAGAAGCAACTTGATGCTATGCTGGAGAAAGGCTTGATTCAACCAAGCGCATCGCCATGGAGATCGCCCGTGTTGTTTGTCGATAAGAAAGATGGAGGCAACCGTTTGTGCACAGATTACCGGAAGCTGAATGATGTCACCATCAAGAACAAGTACCCACTCCCTAAGATAGAGGATCTGTTTCATCAGTTGACTAATGCCAGAGTGTTCTCTAAGATTGATCTTAGGACTAGTTATCATCAACTCAATATTCATGCAGTGGATATTCCAAAGACCACCTTTACCACCAGATATGGATTGTATGAGTATACGGTCATGTCTTTCGGATTAACCAATGCCCCCGCTTATTTCATGAATCTCATGAATAAGATCTTTATGAACTTTCTGGATAAGTTTGTCGTAGTGTTTATCGACGATATTCTTATCTATTCCAAGTCAGAAGAAGACCATGAGCAACATTTGAGAATCATCCTTCAAACCCTTAGAGAGCATCAGTTGTATGCCAAGTTTCGCAAATGTGAGTTTTGGCTGAGAGAAGTAGGATTCCTCGAACATATTGTGTCGGCAGGAGGAGTCGATGTTGATCCCGCCAAGATCAAAGATGTTGAAGAATGGGAAGCCCCAACCACTCAAACCCAAGTCCGTGCATTTCTCGGATTAGCGGGATATTACCGCAAGTCGTAGAAGGATTTTCGAGCATCGCAAGACCAATGACCCAATTGTTGAAGAAGGACAAGAAGTTTGAATGGACCAACAAATATGAAGCAAGTTTCCAAGTGCTCAAGAAGAGATTGATTTCAGCCCCAATATTGATTATGCCTGATATTAAGAAGTCGTTTGATGTGTATTGTGATGCATCCAAGATTGGTCTCGGATGTGTGTTGATGCAAGAAGGCAAAGTCATAGCATATATGTCCAGACAATTGAAGCAACATGAGCAAAACTACCCTACCCATGATCTTGAATTAGCAGTTGTAGTATTAGCCTTGAAGACATGGCGTCATTACCATATGGGTAATCATTGTGAGATTTACTCAGATCACAAGAGCATGAAGTATATTTTCACTCAGAAAGAGCTGAATATGAGGCAAAGGAGATGGATAGAGTTAATCAAGGATTATGACCTTGACATTCACTATCACCCCAGCAAAGCCAATGTGGTAGCAGATGCTCTTAGCAGATTGCCGTGTAGATTAAACACCATGATCAAAAAGAACCAGCCAAGTTTGCATGAAGAGTTGGAGCAGTTTAGAATTGAGCTTGTTAGCAAAGGATTTTTAGCCAGCATTGAACTTCAACCCGCTTTGATCAGTCGGATCAAGGAAGCTCAGAAGGGAAATGCAAGTATCGATGGAATCAAACATCGTATTGGTACAGGAAAGGTACCTGGATTCACCGAAGATGAAGAAGGAGTTATGTGGTACAAAGGACGTATCTGTGTGCTAGCAGATTCAGAGCCGAAGCAAGTTATTATGCAAGAAGCTCATGATACTCTTTATTCTATCCACCCCGGAGGAACAAAGATGTATCAGGATTTGAAGGAGCAATTTTGGTGGCACAAGATGAAGCGGGAAATCGGAAGCTACATAGCCAAGTGTGATATCTGCCAGAGAGTCAAAGCGGAACATCAGAGACCCGCAGGACTGTTGCAACCCTTGCAGATTCTGGAATGGAAATGGGATTCCATCAGAATGGACTTTATCACTGATTTGCCTACTTCTAGTAGGGGAAATGACTCTATATGGGTCATAGTTGATAGACTGTCCAAGGTAGCCCATTTTATATTGGCAAGATAACCTACCAGAGTTCTAAGCTAGCAGAGATGTACATTGCTAGAATCATCAGTTTGCATGGAACCCCCAAGACCATAGTGTCGGATCGAGGAACCCAATTTACCTCATGATTTTGGCAGAAAGTCCAAGAAGGATTAGGAACCAAGTTGAATTTCAGCATAGCTTATCACCCACAGACCGACGGACAGACTGAAAGAGTCAACCAGATCTTAGAAGATATGTTGAGAGCTTGTGTGTTAGAGTATGGATCAAAATGGGAAGATTGTTTGCCTTTCGCAGAATTCTCATACAACAATAGTTATCAAGCCAGTTTGCAAATGGCACCATTTGAGTTCTTATATGGAAGAAAGTGTCATACCCCTTTGAATTGGTCGCAAGTAGGAGAGAGTCAGATTTTCGGACCCGACATCCTACGAGAAGCCGAAGAGAAGGTTCACAAAGTCCGTGAGCACCTCAAGACCGCCCAATCCAGACATAAGAGTTATGCAGAAAAGAGACGTAGAGACCTGACTTTCAACGTCTGAGATTTTGTGTATCTCAAGGTTTCGCCGTTGAAGGGAACGCAGCATTTTAGTCTAAAAGGAAAGTTAGCCCCTGGATATATCGGACCCTTCAAGATTCTAAATCATCGAGGAGAAGTATCGTATCAACTAGAACTACTAGAGGAGATGTTAGCCATCCATAATGTGTTCCATATCTCGTTACTTCGCAGATGCTTAGAAGTGCCGGAGAAGACCGAAGTTTTCAAGAACATCGATCACCGAGCCATTGATATCAACAAGGATCTGACATATCGTGAAGTGCCCATCCGTATCTTGGAAGAAGCCTTCAGAACCACCAGGACCCGGAGTATCAAATTTCTCAATATCCAATGGAGCAACCACACCGAAGAAGAAGCTACTTGGGAGCGAGAAGATTACATTAGGACTGAGTTTCCAGATCTCTTTAGTTCCTAGTTTTCTTAAATCTTGGGATGAGATTTTGTTTAAGGGGGGAAGGTTTATAACATCCCAAATCTTTAATCAAAGTTATCAAGATCCAAATCACCAAATTTAGGATTAACAAAAACTTTTTATTATTAAAATAATTATGAATGCATGTGTATGTTACATTAGTATAGAATTGTTTGAAAATTCCATGTTTGATTGTTCTAATGGTTGTGAAATGATTCAAAGGTGAATGCCACATCATTTAGATCATTCACAAACAAAATCCAAAGAAAAAGAAATCAAATAAGAATAAAAAGACCAAATGGTCACTTTGGCCATTTTAATCCACTAGGCCACTTTAGGTGTGCCTATAAGTCAATTTCAAACAGAAACATTCTCAACTCTTTTCACCCCTTGCTAGTACAAGTGAAGATCTACCAAGGCCCACTTTAAAATCTTACAAAAACATTTAGCCACTAATTTTAAATGACATTTGAAAATTGAATCCTTTACATATGCATAGATCCCACTTTTTCAAAAACCACTCAAATGAACTCCCCTTGCAAATCCCAAGCAAACAAAGACTACCAAGCATAAGATCAAGTCACACACCAAAAATCTTTTCAAAATTCAAATTTAAAGTTCTTGCGGCCATTGTGTCGAACACTTGGTGATCACAGAATAAACTGCCTAACTAATATTGTTGTTAATCAAAGCCTTGTCCCCCATTTGACCCCCTCATCTCTCCTCTGTCCCCTCTTATCCTATCCCAGCCCCAGACAACACCCCCTCTTCACCGTTGCGCCAGTACCGTGCCGCCCAAAGATGGTTGTCACCGGTCGACCATGCCCAAGTCGCAGGAGACCACCCCATCCTCTTTCGCCGTGCCTAGGAGGTAGGGGAGACCACACCGCAACCCCCTGTCCCTGCCCCGAGCCCTGCCAAGCACTGGACCACCCACAGATCGCCGCGCTCTATGCCACTGCATCATGCACAGACCGTGCCAGTGTGCCGCACCCGACAGCCTCGCATAGACCTCGCCTTGCCCTCAGCTCGCACACACACACACACCTGCCTTAACACCAGCACGCCCCTGGACATGCCCGTTTGCCACCGTTTGACGCGCAGCCACCGCACGCCGCGTCGAACGCTGCCTCTGCCGCTCAGAGCACCAGCCGTGCCCGACCGATTACCACCGCCCCTATCCGCGCCTTTACGCCGTAGAGGACCGCCAGGAGAGCGCGCACCGATCGCCGCTTGCAGCCACGCCTCTAGCAGCCCGTCGCCACGTCGCCTGACCATGCCGTGTTGTCCCGTCGTCGAGCCTATAAAAGAAGGCCTTCCCTAGTCTCATTCTGCACACCAGTCACCTCCCCTCTCACCAATAAGCCTTCCCCACTTCTCCCCGGAGCCAATCGAGCCCTTAGTCGCCGGAATTCCACCGGAGCTGGCCGCTACTGGAGGAGAAGGGCCCCGCTGATTGCGACTGCCCCAGGAGCCGCCGTGACCACGCCTAGAACCGCCATCGTTGACCAGTTTGATTGCTCCCATCACCACGCCTAGCTGGAGCCCTGGTAAGCCCCCACGTACCTGATGGGTTCGTAGCATGGAAAACAAAAAAAATTCTACCGCAAGAACGAACAAAACCCAGATATAATCTAGATAAAAGCCAAGATCTAATCTATTAGACATGTGCAATGAGATAGATCTGTACTAACCCTCGTAGAACCGAAAGCATTACGAGATTAGATCTCGGGGTTGATGTAGTCGATCACTTGACGATCTCAAGATCGTGTGGACGACCCTTCCGGCGCCGCGTTCTGGCAGCGCTTCCGTAGTCGGTCACACGTGTGGAGTCGAAGCAGACCTTCCTCTCCCTGTTCCAGCGAGCAGTGGAGGTAGTAGATCTTCTCCACGGAATCCCAGCAGCATGACGGTGTGGTGGTGGTGGTGGAGTAGAGAATTCTGCAGGGCTTCGCCTAAGCCTGAGCAGAGGGAAGGAGGAGGAGAGAGGCGGCGGCTAGGGTATGAAGTGGAGGGGGCAAGGGGGTGGCGCCCCCACCCCTCTATTTAAAGGAGGGAGGCGCCATGGGAGGGGGAGTCCTAGTAGGACTCCCCTTCCTCCTTGGCCGGCGGATTGGGAGGGGGGAGGAGTCCTCCTTCCCCACGAATCCTTGTCTTGCCCCACAAGGTCTCCTTGATCCTTTCTTGGTTTTCAAGCAAACTCCAAGAAATCTCCTAGAACCTTCCAGAACATTCCGAAACCTTCTAGAATCCCCATACAAATACTCCGGAACATTTCTAACTTAGAAAATGATCCCCAATATATGAATCTTATTCTCTGGACAATTCCGGATCTCCTCGTGACATCCCGGATCTAATCCGAGACTCCGAACAACATTTGGTCTCCAACGCATATTCCATATCTATTTAAAAACAACTTCGAACCTTAAGTGTGTCACCCTACGGTTCGTGAATATGTAGACATGATGAAGACACCTCTCCGATCAATAACCATCAGCAGGATCTGGAGATCCATGATGGCTCCCACATACTCAACGATGACTTCGTGATCGATACAACCATTAACATACGAAACCAATTCCCTTTGTCACGCGATATTCTACTTATCCGAGGTTTGATCGTCGGTATCTCCATACCTAGTTCTACCTCGTTACTGATAAGTACTCTTTACTCGTTCCATGTTATGTCATCCGTTGTGACCTAGTCACATGCTTGCAAGCTAACTAGATGAGATTCCACCGAGAGGGCCCAGAGCATATCTATCCGTCATATGGATGGAAAAATCCCAATCTTGGTCCATGCGCTTCAACACATACTTTCAGAATACCCAATGACACCTTTATAACCACCCAGTTACGAAGCGGTGTTTGATGTCATCAAAGTTCCCATCCGGTGATGGTGATTAACATAACCTCATGGTCGAAGGATTAGGTTACTATGCATTTGAAAGCTTACAGCAATACGAACTTAATGACTTGATCTTATGCTACCTTACTATGGGTGTGTGTCCATCACATCATTCTCCTAATGATATAACCTTGTTATTAATGACATCCAATGTCCATGATCAGGAAACCATGATCATCATTCAATCAACAAGCTAGTTCCACAAGAGGCTTACTAGGGACTCTTTTATGTTTACAAAACACACATGTATCAGTGTTTCCTTATAATACAATTATAGCATGGGATGTAAACATTCATCATAAACACAAAGATATAATAATAACCACTTTTATTATTGCCTCTTGGGCATATCTCCAACAGTCTCCCACTTGCACTAGAGTCAATAATCTAGATTACATGGTAATATACCTAACACCCATGGCGTTCTGGTGTTGGTCATGCTTTGCTCTAGGGATAGGTTTAGTCAACGGATCTACCACATTCAGATCAGTGTGTACTTTGCAAATCTTTATGTCACCATCTCGGACATACTCGCGAATAGCATGGAAACGTAGCTTGATGTGCTTCAGCTTGCTATGTGACCTTGGCTCCTGTGCATTAGCTATGGCACCTGTGTTGTCACAGTAGATGGCCATCGGGTCCAACGCACTGGGAACCACGCCAAGTTCAGTAATGAACTCCTTCATCCATATGGCTTCTTGTGTAGCCTCCGAAGCAGCTATGTATTCCGATTCAGTTGAAGATTTCGCCACAACGCTTTGCTTGGCACTCCTCCAGCTCACTGCAGCACCATTCAAAATAAATACGTATCCAGACTGTGACTTCGAGTCATATGGATCGGTGTTCCAAGTAGCATCAGTGTAACCGTTTACAACAAGCTGTTCATCACCTCCATAAGAAAGAACCATATCCTTAGTCCTATTCAGGTACTTTAGGATATTCTTGACCGCTATCCAGTGCTCCATTCCAGGATCACTTTGATATCTGCTAGTCAAACTAACAACATGTGCTATATCCGGTCTTGTACACAGCATGGCATACATGATAGAACCTATGGCCGAGGCATAGGGAATATTATTCATCTTTTCTCTATCTTCTGTCGTAGCCGGACTTTGAGTCTTACTCAAGGTCTTACCTGACAACATGGGCACGAACCCTTTCTTGCTCTCTTCCATTCTAAACTTCTTTAGAACTTTGTCTAAGTATGTACTTTGTGAAAGCGCTATTAGGCATCTTGATCTATATCTATAAATCTTGATGCCTAGAATATATGCCGCTTCGCCAAGATCCTTCATTGAAAAACTATTATTCAAATAGATTTTGATGCTATTAAGAAGTTCTATATCATTCCCAATCAACAATATGTCATCTACATATAGTACTAGGAATGCTACAGAGCTCCCACTCACTTTCTTGTAAATACAAGCTTCTCCATAAGTTTGTATAAATCCAAAGTTTTTGATTACTTTATCAAAACATTGATTCCAACTCCGGGATGCTTGCTTTAGTCCATAAATGGAGCGCTGAAGTTTGCATACCTTGTCAGCATCACTAGGATCTACAAAACCCTTGGGTTGTACCATATACAACTCTTCCTCAATGTCACCATTAAGGAACGCCGTTTTGACATCCATCTGCCAAATTTCATAATCGAAATATGCAGCGATTGCTAACAAAATCCTCACAGATTTTAGCTTCACTACTGGTGAGAAAGTCTCATCGTAGTCAACTCCTTGAATTTGTCGGAACCCTTTCGCGACAAGTCGAGCTTTATAGGCAGTAACATTACCATCAGCATCTGTTTTTCTTTTGAAAACCCATTTGTTCTCGACAACCTTACGGCCATCCGGTAAGTCCACCAAAGTCCACACTTGGTTTTCGTACATGGATCCCATTTCGGATTTCATGGCTTCTAGCCATTTGTCGGAATCTGGGCTCACCATAGCTTCTTCATACGTCGCAGGGTCATCAGTGTTGTCCACCAACATGACGTTCAAGGCAGATTCATACCAATCAGGAGTGGTACGAACCCTCGTTGACCTGCGAGGTTCTGCAGTAACTTCGTTCGAAGTTTCATAATCAGCATCATTAGCTTCCTCTCCAGTTGGTGCAGGCGGCACAAAAACATCTTCCGGTGCTGCGCTACTCTCAACTCTGAGAGAAGGTTCAATAACCTCGTCGAGTTCTACTTTCCTTCCAGTCACTGTCGTGGTGGTGTCACGGCAGATGCCATGGATAGGCTAAAGGTGGGGACTAATATGCGCTAGGGGAATCTAGGGAGGGATAATAGAGTGATTCTCTACACAGAAGCTTTGTATTGATGTTCAATCTCCAAGATTACAAGAGCTCCTCGAGCTGTATTGACAAGAGGAGGAAGAAGAAACTCTCTTACTCTTGCCTACCAACTAGCCCAAGAACCCTAGATCCACTAGAGCTCAACTAACTAGAATTCCCCTTGCTCCCAATCAAAGAAGACCCAACCCCCTTACCAGAACCCCAACCCCCCTTATATAGAGGTGGTTCAGTCCTGGCCTAGGGCATACGTGGAGGCATATTCCTAAGAATATGCCCCCTCCCAAAGTAGTAACCCGACAGGGGTGCTTTTCCCCCGCGTCACACTTGCTTTAGCGACGTAGCCTCTGCGGCGCCCGCGTCAGCCGACGTGAGCGTCGACACCCTTGTCGGCCATGATCCGGTGGTCCTGCCCTTGCTTTATTCGCTCATCCAGTATGCACCGGGCCTTCTTTTTGACCAGAGAGATTCCTTCCTTCTCCTAGAATCCAAACGAGGATCCGGATCACAGTTGATCCGGCCACACCTGTTCCTGCATATAAGCTAGACAAGTATCTCCGACTTACTCCTTGAGTCGGACGAGACAATGTTAGGAGACCCCCTGGTCCGGGTTACTCCGTGATCCGGCCTGCCTTGAGGTGACTCGGCCAGCAGCCGCTTTGACCTTGCCGAACCTCGGCTAACTCGGCCCTTATACCCCGGAGTGACCCTACCCGGGGTTATCCCCCCAACATTAGTCCCCGAAGCTGGTGCGGTCTTAGCGGCCTTGGTCGTTAAGGCCACATCAGGTTCACTCATATTCGAGCCTTGGATGTTTAGTTCCGGGTTAACTTCTTGTCTCGGATTATATGGATTTACGTTCCCTTCGCACGCTCCAAGTTTTCACTCGCCAGCCGGGTCACCACTTTGGCTCGGATCCTATGGTTTTACTTTTCCTCTGCACATTTCAAGTTTTCACTTGTCGGCCGGGTTACCATCGTGGCTCGGATCCGGGCCTTGCTTCCTTCTCTCGTATGCCAACCCACGTAAAGGTTAATCATTACGTTACCTCATTTTAGGGGCCTGCACAGTAACCGCCACAGTAAATGTCAGTGATTACTGTGCGGGGGTTACGTCACGTCTGTCTCCTTGTTTACCGCAACTGCACGTCGTGTCATGGGATCATATTTACTCTGCGGCCCCCGGTGTGGCTTCTCTCTGATTGGTCGATGCTGGTGATACACGGCCACACCGTGTGGCTCTCCAGCGCAGCACGATCCCACTCGTTGATTACTGGGGGCGGTTAAATAGGGGAGGGGCATGCTCCTTAGCACTTTTCCATCTCCGCGCCCCCTCGCCTGTTCCTCTTCTTCTTCCTCGCGACCGCGCCGCCGCCGG
This sequence comes from Avena sativa, assembly GCA_916181665.1. Classification (NCBI taxonomy): domain Eukaryota; kingdom Viridiplantae; phylum Streptophyta; class Magnoliopsida; order Poales; family Poaceae; genus Avena; species Avena sativa. Next base: position 493,178,452 of record OV702290.1, on the reverse strand, counting down.
TGCTTGTTGCAGCAGCGCCGTCGCCGCACCTTCTCCGTGCCTCCGCACCACAGTCACCGCTGCACCACTGTTTAGCCACGGGTCCTCGTCAATCTAGACTGCAGAGCCCCACCACCGCCAGCTCCAGCGAGGACAGCGGAATCGAGATGACGGAGGAGGATCTCATTGTCGTCGAGCAGGAGATGGAGGAGGATGCCGATGCGGCGGACCGCGGCGCGTGGGCCGGCTCGTGGGTCTGCGAGGACGACATCGACTGGCTCTACCGGACCCGGCGTATTCCCGCCGGCGTCACTGCTTGTCTCCCCTCCTCGGAATTGGCCCCCTCACCCAATCCGGATGAGTTTGTTGTTTTCCTATCCCATTTCCAACGGGGATTTGGCCTTCCGGTGAGTGATTTCTTCCGGGACTGGGTCCGGACCTATCACCTGTAACCACATCATCTCCCGGCGAACGCCATCACCTCTCTGTCCGCTTTCGTTTCTTCGATCGAGGGCTACACCGGACTATGGCCCACGAAGGAGCTGTGGATCCGGTTCTTCGGCCTCCGTCGCAACGTCGTCCCCAACATCCACGTCGAGTCGGAGGACAAGCAGCTCACTCAGTTCGGAGCTGCCTCGATCTCGCCTCGGAGGTATTCAATCTTTCCCCAGGTCACCGGGCTTGACTCCTGCAAAGGATGGGCCCGGACCTTCTTCTACGTCCGGAATGAAGGCACGGAAGACTTGATCCGGTTGCTGCCCTACGCTCCGGGTCCCCCTGACACGGATTTCTGGGAGGAGGTTGCCAAGAAACCTAAGGCTCTGGCCAACCAAGTCAACAAAAGGTTCGCAAAGCTGAAGAAGCTCGGATTGCGCAACGAGGATGCCATGATCACATTTGTGCGCAACCGAATCTCTCCCCTCCAGCGGCGCACTCACAAGTTGTGCCACATGAGCTTCAACCGCGACCCCAACCGAACCTCCTCGTTCGAGTTGAGCAATACGGAGATCTTTCGCCGGGTCAAGGCTCTTTTCACCACCCATAAGGACTTCCCTGCCGAATGGACATGGGGAATCGAGCATTACTGCCGTAACAGGCTCCCTCCCGCGGTAAGCTTCGCGGGGTAAATTTATTTCGGATCAATTTCATGTCGGTTCTTATCATATTTTTGACTCTGCTCCTTGTGCTTTTTTCTCAGCTATTTCTCCAACAAACCCTCGAGGATGGTACTGATCCGACCCTTAAGTGGGCCCCGGACCGAGAAATCCCGAATGAGGAGGAGCCGGACCAGGAGATGTTCCTCCCCACAACCGACGCTACCAAACGACCCAGCGGTAAATTCTCTTCTCTTAGAGATTGGCCCGACGATGAGGATGACTCGGATATCGATGTGATTGAACCCGTTGAGGCTATCCCTCTTTCTTTTGCCTTCTCGGCATCAGCTAACCCCGGTGGGCACATCCACGAGGATTCTCCACTTGCCACGGGCGAGCCTGTTTCGGTGGCATCAAAGAAGAAGCGCGGATCCTTGTCAAGTTCTTCTTCCGAACCTTCTCAGCCTTCCAAAAGGCAAAAGAAGGCCGGAGACAAGACTGCCTCCAAACGGGCAGGCAAAGCCCCGGCACGGAGGGCCCGGAAACCCAAGGAGGCCGAGACCTTGGATGCGTAAGTTCTTTTTCACTGCGCAACACACATCTCCCTGCATCGGGGTAATTTCACTCCTGACATTATTTTCTCTTGCAGGGCTCCTGTGCAGGTCCCTCAGAGCGGATCGAGCATCTCCTCTCCTCTTCGGTCCAGTCCTTCCCCTCCTCGTTACGACGAGTCATGCCCGCTGAGCCCTATTCCGGAGGGCTCTGTGGCTGCTCCGGGTTTCGCAGTACCTTCCTCAGAGGAACGCGACCTTGGATCGGGAGGGGTCGGATCGGCCGAGGCAACGGCGTCCGGCACTTCGGCATTGCCGCAACCAGCAACCACTAAGTCTACCGCAACTCCAGCACCAGCAACAGCTCCAGCACCAGCCACCGAACCAGCGCCTGTCCCGGCTCCGAAGAAACCAACAGCAACTCCGGCACCAGCCACCAAAGCTCCCGTGCCAAGTTCATCTGCCTCGTCCGAGTCATCCCAAGCTCGGCGAGGAACCACTCCAGCGGCTTCCAAGGGCAAATCCACTGTGGTCACATCCTCCCAGCAAGCCAAAGGCAAGTCCACCTCCATCGAGGCTGGGCAGCGAACCTTGTCGTCGATGCTTCCAAAGAAATCACCAGCAGCGATGGATCCTCCTGCCGAGCCAGCCGATTCGCAGTAGATGGTTCTTCACACTAGCCCATCTCTTGCCCTGATTGAAAGGAAAGAAGATCACACAAAGGGCTTGGTGGCACCTCACATGCCCACTGGCGAACATTACCCTCCGAGCCTCATCGAGTTTGTCATGAACTGGAACAAGGCGGAGTTCGTCTACAACGACGATCTCCCGGAAAAGTTCGGCCCAGCTGAATTTTCCGCCCAGATGAATACCGCCGCCAAGGCCATTAACCTCACTGGGCGTATGATGGAGGTACGTCGTTTCTTTTTTACATGCTGTAGATAATAACCATTAGTCCCCGAGCCTCCGGTGGAGTAACTTGTTACTCGGCCGGATGCTCCTTAGAAGATCAACGTAGCTGCATGTAAACTTCAAATATGCACATACCTAGAGCCGGGTTAAGTTTCGCTTGGACCGGATCTCGTATACTTCGAATATGCACACACCTAGAGCCGGGTTAAGTTCCGCTTGGCCCGGATCTTGTACACTTCGAATATGCACACACCTAGAGCCGGGTTAAGTTCCGCTTGGCCCGGATCTTGTACACTTCGAATATGCACACACCTAGAGCCGGGTTAAGTTCCGCTTGGCCCGGATCTTGTACACTTCGAATATGCACACACCTAGAGCCCGGTTAAGTTCTGCTTGGCCCGGCTCTTGTACACTTCGAATATGCACACACCTAGAGCCGGGTTAAGTTCCGCTTGGCCCGGCTCTTGTACACTTCGAATATGCACACACCTAGAGCCGGGTTAAGTTCCGCTTGGCCCGGATCTTGTACACTTTGAATATGCACCGAACTAATTTTACACGCCTGTGCCTTTGTCAGGTAACCACCAATCGTCGGAGCGCCGAGTTTCAGCGCCTGCTTGATACCCACAAGATCTTGCGTGCAAAACATGTTGCACTTGGCGTGGAGCATGAAAAGAGGGGTAATTTCCTCTCTTAACACCTCACCGTTTCGTTTGTTTCTGCCGGACTAACCTCCTTATTCGGTTTTTTGCAGCTGGGGTGGAGGATGAAAACAAGATTATGCGGAAGAACTTGGAGGAAATCCGAGGTATGTCCTCTTTCGGCCAACGTTGTTATGTTTTCCATTCTTTCTTCTCCTTGGCTCGGCAAACATTCACTCCTCGGCTTTGCCGGGTCAACACACTATTTCAGCATCGCTTGAGGATAGTGTGCCCGTGCCTGATATGATGCTGCATTTTCTCGAACAAGCAGGACAGCATCAAGCCGAGCTAAAGAAGAAGAAGAACGATGAGCTTGCCCTCCTCCGGACCAAGGACGACAAAATAGCCAAACTCAAGGCCGAGATGGAGAAGATGAAGGCCCGCCACAAAACCGAGCTCCAGAAAGTTAGCCAGAACTTCACCGAAGAGCGTGAGCGCTTTACCCTCCAAATCTCCAAGGATCAGGACCTGCTCAAGGAATCCGAGGTTCGGCTTGGGTCGGTGCTCGCTGAGCTTGAACAACTTCGCCAGAGACGCGACAGTTGTATCAAGGAGTTGACCCGGATCCATCGCCATATCTCACGTAAGCTTCTTCCCCTTATCCGACATCGTTTTTTGGGGTTAGCTCATATGCCTTTGCTTCAGCATCTTCCCTTTCCTTATTTTCAGATAACTTTCTGGAGGGTACTGCCATCGCCAGTGCTGCCGTTGCTAAATTCCGCCAAGAGAGGGGTACTCCCATTGCTCCTGATGGTGAGAGCATCCCCTTAGACATGGAGGACCTGTTGGTCAGCGTGTCAGCTCGGGTGGAAACTATTAAGAACTATGGGAAAGATCTCCTCGATGTTGCGGTCCAGATCTTCAACACATTCTGGCCAAGCGAGGACGCTCCAGAAAGGATCACGCTCCTTGCCGACAAACTGATGGAGATTGAGACTCAACTTGACCTCTGGAGGGAATCCGCCGGGCGTGCCGCAGCAGATACCCTTCTCCATCATATCCTTTCATGGTACGAGAAAATCGATCTGAGCCTCCTCACCCGTCGGTGCACCGGATCCAAATGGACCGATCATTCGGAGTGGGTAGCTCGGCGCCAGGCTTGCGCCTATAGCATCGTCGAATATTCTCTAGTCCATGACTGGGTTGAGGGGCCGAGCTTTCTGGAATCCGGCGAGGAGGAGCAGATGGAGAACGTGGAGGATGGGTCGGGCGATGATGGAGAAGATGCGGCTTCAGATATGGAAGACAGTGATGATGACGCCGGACTTCCTCCTCCTGCCGCTCCTTAGTTGAAAAAACTTGAAAATTTATCAGATCCTCGGTATGCCGGGTGCAATTGTATGCTGAATACATGATATTTTGCTACTATGCTTGTATGCCGGATTAACTTGGGCGTAGTCCCCGAGTTTCATTTTCTTGTTCGTCCAACTCTCCGGCTTGATCCGTGTCTACCTTGATTCGGTTTTACGACTTACGAATCCGAGCCTCAAGAATCGTTTTAACAATACTAAGAAACTTTGGGGATTTGCTAAAAATAATTCAACATAATAGCTTGAAAGTAAATACGGGGTTAGTCCGAAAAAACAAACGTTAGCTGGAATAGGATCGTTTCCTTAGTATTTTTTCATGTGCTACGCAATTTCAAACTTGTTCCCTTGCTTGCCATGAAGCCAATTCTTTTTGGACAGCAGCAAGTCGAAGGGTTGGGTTTTTGGTGCTCACACATTACTAATCCGGGTTAAGCGAAACGAGTCATTCCAGCTAACGCATAAAAAGTAACAACAATCATTTATTAAGGCAGTCCCCGAGTTACTGCTCGAGGCTCCGCTATTTCATTGATAAGCTCATTATCGACATACATACCGACATATGAGGATGACTCGGATACATACACTTTTTAGCTAAGTGTAGAAGGGACGAAGTAGTGCTACATTCCACGGTCCCTTGGATTCCTCTCCGGACCTGTCCGCCTTGTTCTTTTCCTGTGGCTTTGCATCTATGAGATAATAAGAGTCATTGTGCAATGCTTTGCTCACAATAAATGGTCCTTCCCATGGGGGGGATAATTTATGCATGCTAGTGGTACGCTGTACCAACTGGAGCACCAGATCGCCTTCCCGGAAGACTCGGGGGCACACTTTCCGGCTATGATAGCGTCGGAAATTTTGCTGATATATGGCGGATCTGGACAGTACCAGTTCTCTCGCTTCTTCCAGCAAATCAACATCATTTTGCCGGGCTTCTTGCACTTCGGCTTCTGTGTATTGGGTGACCCTAGGCGAATCATGCTCTATGTCGGCTGGTAATACAGCTTCTGCCCCATATACCAGAAAGAACGGCGTGTAGCCTGTTGATCGATTTGGAGTCGTTCTTAAACTCCACAATACCGCTGGTAGTTCTTATATCCAGCACCCCGCTGATCTTTGCAGCGGCTCAATGAGCCGGGGTTTTATCCCGGATAGCACTAATCCGTTGGATCTTTCCACTTGTCCGTTCGATGCAGGGTGGGCTACCGAGGCTACGTCGAGTCGGATCTTCTTGTCCTGGCAGAAGCGCGCAAATGCTCCCTCCGCAAAATTTGTGCCATTATTAGTTATAATGTTGTGTGGATAATCGTATCTCAAGATGATGTCTTTGAGAAATGTCACGGCCGTAGCTCCATCACATTTTCTTATAGGCTTCACTTCGATCCATTTTGTAAACTTGTCCACCATGACCAGAATGTGCGTCATGTTCCCTCTTGCTGGTTTGAACGGGCCAACCATATCCAAGCACCACACAACAAATGGCCATGTAATTGGTATGGTTTTGAGTTCCGACATAGGCATATGTGTCTTGGTGGCGTACCTTTGACAACCATTGCATTTTCTCACCAGATCTTCTGCTTGCTCCAAGGCACTTGGCCAATAGAGTCCATGCCGGAACACCTTTGCCACTAAAGCCCGGGATGAGGCGTGATGCCCGCATTCTCCTTGGTGTATATCTCGGAGGATGTCAAGTCCTTCTTCCGGATCAACACACCGCTGGAGGACATTGGTTACACTCCGTTTGTACAGCTCGGAATTGATGATTGTGTAAGCTTTGGCTCTCCTCTGAGTTTGCCTGGCTAGCACTTCCTCAGTGGGTAACGTTCCATCTTTCAAGAACTGGTATATAGGAAGTGCCCAAGCTGGTACTGCTCGCGCAGGGAACATCTCCTCATCAATTTCCATCCGATCCACCGGCATAACTTCAGCCGGATCACGCCGAACAGTCCTCGGGTCTAGCGAGGTAGTCCCCGGGTTTGCCGAGGTAGTCCCCGGGTTCGGCGTACTACCTCCCATGTCAATGTCCATGGGCTCAACTCCGGATTCCGTGTTTTGCGGGACATAGATTGAATCGGTTCCTGGGGACGGCCGGATAGATGGTTTTCTGAGGTGCTCCAATGCTACGCCCGGTGGAATTGCCTGTCGGGTCGATCCGAGCTTCGACATCATGTCGGCAGCTTCGTTTTCCACGCGAGGTACGTGGTGAAATTCGCATCCCTCAAAGTAACCCGAGATTTTCTGCACATGAAACCTGTATAGCGCCATGTTTGGATCCAGGGCGTCCCATACTCTGGACACTTGCTGTATTACAAGATCCGAGTCGCCAAAGCATATTATCTGACGTATGCCAATTTCCTTCGCCACTTTGAGACCATGCACAAGGGCCTCGTACTCAGTGACATTGTTTGATGCCACGAAATGGATCTGCAATACGTACTTGAGTTGATCCTTCTTTGGCGAGGTAAGCACAACCCCGGCACCTAACCCGGTTTTGGTTTTCGATCCATCAAAGTGCATCCTCCGGTAGTTCGGATCTGGCGGCGGTGGTTCGTATTGTACCTCGGCCCAATCCACGAAAAAGTCCGCCACAGCCTGGGACTTGATCGCTTCTCTCCTATCATACTGGGGTGCGTATGGTGCTAGCTCAATTGCCCATTTCGCAATTCTGCCATTCGCATCTTTGTTACCCATTATCTCGGATATGGGGGCTTCGCATATCACTTTGATGGGATGCTCCTCAAAGTAGTGCTTTAACTTCTTTTCCGCCATATAAACTCCATATGCCACCTTTTGAAAATGCGGGTAGTTCTGTTTTGAAGCAGACAACACCTCGCTTAAGTAATACACTGGCCTCTGCACCGACTTACCCTCTTCATCCTGCTCCACTACAATCACTGCACTTACAACTCGGTTGGTTGCGGCTATGTAGAGCAACATTGGCTCCTTTGACAGTGGAGAAGCTAACACTGGTGCAGTGGCCAACATTTTTTTCAAGTGGGCAAAAGCTTCATCGGCCTGCAGTGTCCAAACGAATTTATCTGATTTTTTCATGAGTTGGTAGAGAGGCAGTGCCTTTTCCCCTAACCGACATACAAACCGACTCAACGATGCCAGGCTCCATTCGTTTGATGGCTCGGATCTTAGTTGGATTAACCTCGATACCTCGGCTAGAGACGAGAAATCCGAGTAATTTCCCAGCCGGGACACCGAAGGTACATTTCTCCGGGTTAAGCTTCATCTGGAATCTTCTCAAGTTCGTGAATGTTTGCCTTATGTCGTCAAGGAGCGTTGCGCTTTCCTTGGTCTTGATAACCACATCATCCACGTAGACTTGTACATTTTAACCTATTTGATCATGCAAACATTTTTGCATACATCTTTGGTACGTTGCTCCTGCATTTCGTAAACTGAACGGCATAGTGCGATAGCAATAAGCCCCGTACGGGGTAATAAAGGCAGTTTTTATTTGATCATCCGGGTTCAGAGGTATCTGGTGGAAACCAGAATAAGCGTCAATGAATGACAAAAGTTCACACCCCGCGGTAGAGTCGATGACCTGATCTATCCTCGGCAGTGGAAATGGATCTTTTGGACACGCCTTGTTCAGGTTCGTGTAATCGATACACATACGCCAAACCACTGCCACGTTCGGATCATCCTTCTTCTTTTCTACTAGCACCGGATTAGAGAGCCAATCCGGATGCAGCACTTCCATGATAAATCCTGCTGCTAGCAACCGAGCTATCTCGTCACCAATGACCTTTCTCCTATCCTCGGCGAAGCGTCGGAGAGGCTGCTTCACCGGCCTTGCTCCGGGTCTTACGTTCAAAGAGTGCTCGGCCAACTCCCTCGGAACACCTTGCAAGTCCTGCGTGGACCAAGCAAAAATGTCCCGATTCTCACGGAGGAAGTTGACGAACTCGCTTTCCTATTTGTCAGTTAACCCGGCACCAATTGTTACGGTACGCTCCGGAAACAGGTTATCCACTGGAATCTTCTTGGTGTCCTTCGTGGCTTGAAATGAAACGCTCCCATGCGGGTTGCTTAACGCCGGCATATACTGCTGCGCGGACTGAGCTAAAGCCGCCACCTCTTGAATTTTTCTTTTCTCTTGGGCAATTACGAGTGACTCGGCTAGGTTAGACCCGGCTGAGGCGCACTCAATAAGAACGTCGGAAATCCCCAGCGATAGTGATTGCTCCATTTGGCCCGGGCAACTTCATCTTCAGATAACTAACGTGGCAACTTGCCATGAATTTGCTCAGTGCTGGTCTCCCGAGTAATGCATGATACGCGCTCTCCAAGTTCACCACCTCAAACTCCAGATTCTCAGTTCGGCAGTTATCCCTCGTACCGAATAGTACGTCGACCCGGACTTTGCCTATGGGCTCACAGGATATGCCTGGTATGATACCATGGAAAGTTGTTCTTGTAGCCTCGAGCATGTTCTCCGAGATGCCCAACTTGCGCATCGTATCCGCATACATGATGTTAATGCTACTGCCATTGTCGATCAGTACCTTGGAGAACCTCACATTAATGTTTGGTCCAATGAACGTCGGATCTAACACTAGTGCATACGAGCCCGGACTTGGCATAAGCTTGGGATGATCTTTGATGCTCCAGGTAATTTCCTGGTCCGACCAAGACATGTACCTCGTCACTGCAGGCATAACCGCGTTAACCTCCATATGTCGGCGCTGCAAGCTCTTCCTATCTGTTTCCTCTGTTGTGAACACACAATAGCTCTGATGATGTTCCCTGTACTCATTCCTTCCCTCGTTTCCGGAGTACCTCTGATCCGGTTGTTGCTGGTTTTCCACCTGATGCACTGCATCCCTTCTCTCACTGTTGTCATACCTCGGCGGAGGGGGAGGCAACATCAGTTGCTGCGTGTTTGCTCCGGAAAGCAATTGCCGCCGGGGTAACTCCTGCCAAGGTTGATCATTCCGGGGTGCCTGAGCATTCCCCGAACCACCTTGTTCTATCTTACGCATCCACTCACATTGCCTTGTTGTGTGACCCACCGGGCTGTTCGGATTTGGCGTGTGAAATTTACACGGCTGGTCCAACATTGACTCATAGGTATACCTCGGACGATCTTTCTTTTCTTGCCATTGCTTCTTCTGCTCTGAAGTCCACGTTTTCTTGCCATCGTTTCGAGGAGTCCATTGCCCTCCCGTTTTCTGGCGTTGATTGCTCCCTGCTCTGGGCTGATCTTGATTCACGGCCGCAACTTGTTGTGAACCATACCGACGGTCCGGTCTATCGTCTCTCCTTTTTCCCCTGTAATCATTCCTCCGGGATGACCCGGCTCCGTCCCTCGGATAGTACTCCTCATTTGACTCGTTCGATGCGATCCTAGGTTGAGTCGGATAACCCAAAGCATAAGAATCCGCGATCTGGATCATCTCTGCCAATGTGACTGGCATTTTCCTTTGCAATTTCATCCACAACTCGCTGCCATATCTGCACCCTTGTGCGAACCATGCTATAGCCTGTGACTCTATGACTCCCTCACACGAGTTTCTCACGGTACACCACCGGGTCAAGAATTCACGGTCCGTTTCGTTAGATCTCTGCTTGCACATTGCCAGGGTCTGTGGTCTATTCGGTCTCTGATATGTACTTGAGAAGTTGCTGATAAACATTTCTTCAAAATCTATCCAGCAGTTGATGCTTCCGGGTGGCAAATTGTTCAGCCATACCCTAGCCGGACCTTCCAACATTTGGGGTACATATCGTACAACCCATCTCAAGTTGCCAGTCGCAATTTTCACAGTTGTTGCGTAGTTTATCAGCCAATCCTCCGGCTTTGTACTGCCGTCATACGTCTTCGTGCCCCTGGGTAATTGGAAATTACTTACTGGCGGTTCCTTCATGATCCGGGGTCCAAAGCACGCTGGACCCGGAGGACCTTGACATTCGATCTGTTCCGACCTATACAGGCGATCCAGTTTTAGCCTGGCATCATCCAGCATCAAATCTCTGCTTCCCAATCTCGACCCTATCACATGATAGTCCGGTCTTGCGTATCCCGCATTCATCATCTCCGAGTCTCCGTCATTGTATCGGTCTTGCTCTCATTGTGCTCCTCTCTGTTGCATACCATGGCCGGCACTTTGCTCTTGCCTTAGTACATTCCGCTGCTGCGGTTGACCTGCTCCTGCCGAGTTTCGCTGTCCGGCATTGCCGTTGGCAGCATTCCCTTGACCGGCATTGCCTTGGTCGTGGTTACCTTGGCCAGCTTCACCTCGGCTCACACTTCGTCGATCGTCGTTTTTCCGCATCTCTTTTTCTTTTCCCGCACGCATTGGGTCGTACGGAACGATCTGCTTGTTCCGTCTGGCCGAGGTTACTACCTCTTCTCTCCTTGGCCCACCATGAGGCGATGATGCGGCTCCAGCGGATTTCTCCAGGTTACCCATCGCCGAATGGACGATCTTAGAAGCTCCAACTCTCTCCGGGTTACCTCTTAGCAGCTCCTCGTTCTGCCTGTTTGCGATCCGAACCAGCTTGTTAACCCGGTCTTGCTGTCTCTGACGGGCTTCACCCGTCAGACCCTCTAGCTCGGACGCCATGGCATCTGCTGCCCTGAGGTTCTTTGTCGGGGTACTGTACTTCGGCAACCCCACGGACAGATAGTTTTCCGACCCTTCTGGTCCATCATCACCTTCTCTGTTCATCTCACTTAGGAGATTTTTACCTTTTACCCTGACTGCATCAACCTGTTCGCTTTCGCATACTCACGCAGCATCATGTTCAACGACTGCTGAGCTGCTGCTATTTTCTTTGCGCCCTCCAGTATCTTTTGCCGGGTCTCCTCTAGCTCGGCCTGTGCCTGAGCCGGATCTACCACTGCTGCCACTGGGTTTGCCAAGCTATCCATAGCTTCCCTCAGCACGTTCTCAGGCCTCTCTAGCGGAGGACCCCTAGCTTTCCTCAGTGCCTTGGGTGTTACCTCCGGGTCTGGCGCTGGATCCTTGCTCATGCCCGCGCCTGGCGCAGTCATCATCACCTCTGCCTGGTCCGTGGAGCGAGCGATACGCGCCCCGCGAGCCACAGTGAGGGGTGGTTCTCCTGCATCGACGACGCGACACGGATGAACGCAAGACACGTCCACAGCAACATAGACCTTGTGCGCGCCGAGCTTGACAAAGATGCCGTTGCGTGGAAGGGGGCGCGTGCCGAAGCAGCCAGCGTTGTCGCTGACGTAGTCCAGCGCTCCAAAGCGCTGAACGAGCCCGGAGATGATGCGTTCGCCGGTGCCGATGAAATTTCCCGTCCGGATCTTCACCCCTGCTAGCTCCGCTAGCCCCACAGTGGGCACCAACTGTCGTGGTGGTGTCACGGCAGATGCCATGGATAGGCTAAAGGTGGGGACTAATATGCGCTAGGGGAATCCAGGGAGGGATAATAGAGTGATTCTCTACACAGAAGCTTTGTATTGATATTCAATCTCCAAGATTACAAGAGCTCCTCGAGCTATATTGACAAGAGGAGGAAGAAGAAACTCTCTTACTCTTGCCTACCAACTAGCCCAAGAACCCTAGATCCACTAGAGCTCAACTAACTAGAATTCCCCTTGCTCCCAATCAAAGAAGACCCAACCCCCTTACCAGAACCCCAACCCCCCCTTATATAGAGGTGGTTCGGTCCTGGCCTAGGGCATACATGGAGGCATATTCCTAAGAATATGCCCCCTCCCAAAGTAGTAACCCGACAGTGGTGCTTTTCCCCTGCGTCACACTTGCTTTAGCGACGTAGCCTCTGTGGCGCCCGCGTCAGCCGACATGAGCGTCGACACCCTTGTCGGCCACGATCCGGTGGTCCTGCCCTTGCTTTATTCGCTCATCCAGTATGCACCGGGCCTTCTTTTTGACCAGAGAGATTCCTTCCTTCTCATAGAAGCCAAACGAGGATCCGGATCACAGTTGATCCGGCCACACCTGTTCCTGCATATAAGCTAGACAAGTATCTCCGACTTACTCCTTGAGTCGGACGAGACAATGTTAGGCGACCCCCCTGGTCCGGGTTACTCCGTGATCCGGCCTGCCTTGAGGTGACTCGGCCAGCAGCCGCTTTGACCTTGCCGAACCTCGCCTAACTCAGCCCTTATACCCCGGAGTGACCCTACCCAGGGTTATCCCCCCAACAGTCACTTTCTTCGAGAGAAACTCCTTCTCAAGAAAGGATCCATTCTTTGCAACGAAAACTTTGCCTTCGGATCTATGATAGAAGGTATACCCAATTGTTTCTTTAGGGTATCCTATGAAGACGCATTTCTCCGCTTTGGGTTCAAGCTTATCAGGCTATAACTTCTTTACATACGCTTCGCAACCCCAAACTTTAAGGAACGACAACTTAGGTTTCTTACCAAACCACAATTCGTACGGTGTCGTTTCAATGGATTTAGATGGTGCCCTATTTAAAGTGAATGCGGCTGTCTCTAATGCATAGCCCCAAAACGATAGTGGTAAATCTGTAAGAGACATCATAGACCGAACCATATCTAAGAGAGTTCGATTACGACGTTCGGACACACCATTACGCTGTGGTGTTCCCGGTGGTGTCAACTGTGAAAGTATTCCACATTTCTTTAAATGCATGCCAAACTCATAACTCAGATATTCACCTCCGCGGTTAGAACGCAGAAACTTAATCTTCTCGTTACGATGATTTTCCACTTCACTTTGAAATTCCTTAAACTTCTCGAAAGTTTCGGACTTATGTTTCATAAAGTAGATATACCCATATCTACTTAAGTCATCCGTGAAAGTGAGAACATAACGATATCCACCATGCGATGCTACACTCATTGGACCGCACACATCGGTATGTATTATTTCCAATAAGTCTATAGCTCGCTCCATTATCCCAGAGAATGGAGTCTTAGTCATTTTTCCCATTAGACATGCTTCGCATCTTTCAAGTGATTCAAAATCAAGTGATTCAAGAAGTCCATCAGAATGGAGTTTCTTCATACGCTTCACTCCAATGTGACCAAGACGACAGTGCCACATGTATGTAGAATTATCATTCAATTTTATTCGTTTAGCATCTATGTTGTGAACATGTGTATCACTACTATCGAGATTCAATAAGAATAAACCATTCATCTCAGGTGCATTACCATAAAAGATATTACTCATATAAATCGAACAACCTTTATTCTCAGACTTAAAAGAGTAACCGTCTCGCAATAAACAAGATCCAGATATAATGTTCATGCTTAACATAGGCACCAAATAACAATTATTTAAATTTAAAACTAATCCCGAAGGTAGATGTAGAGGGAGCGTGCCGACGGCGATCACATCAACCTTGGAGCCATTTCCAACGTGCATCGTCACTCGTCTCTCGCTAGTCTTTGTTTATTCCGCAGCTCCTGTTTCGAGTTACAAATATGAGCAAAAACCAGTATCAAATACCCAGGCACTACTACGATTACTAGTAAGATACACATCAATAACATGTATATCGAATATACCTTTCTTCTTGATGTTGTCGTTCTTCAGATCCGCCAGGTACTTGGGGCAGTTACGCTTCCAGTGACCAGCACCCTTGCAGTAGAAGCATTCAGCTTTAGGCTTAGGACCAGCCTTGGGATTCTTAGCAGGTGCAGCAGCTTTCTTGCCGTCCTTCTTGAAGTTTCCCTTTTTCTTAGGCTTGCCCTGTTTCTTGAAATTGGTGGTCTTATTGACCATCAACACTTGGTGCTCCTTCTTGATCTCCACTTCAGCAGTTTTCAGCATGGACGATAGTTCAGGCAACGTCTTGTTCATGCAGTGCATATTGTAGTTCATCACAAAGTTCTTATAACTCGGTGGCAGTGATTGGAGGACACGGTGAATGCCTAACTCATTAGGAATCGTTATCCCCAACTCTTGGAGCTTGTTTGCGTGCCCAGACATGGTGAGCACGTGCTCGCTAACAGAGCTTCCCTCTTCCATCTTGCAGGTAAAGAACTTCTCGGAGGCCTCATAGCTCTCCACGGCCGCGTGAGTCTCAAAAATGAGCTTGAGCTCCTTAATGATCTCGAACGGGTCGTGGTGCTCAAAATGCTTCTGGAGCTCCGTTTCTAAACCGTACAGGATGGCACACTGAACTGTGGAGTAATGATTTTTCCGAGTGGCGTAAACATTCTTTACGTCATCGGTGGCATCATCTGCAGGTGGGTCACCTAGCGGTGCTTCGAGCACATAGGTCATCTGACCAGCTCTGAGGACAATCTTCAGACCACGGAGCCAGTCCGTGAAGTTGCTTCCATTGTTCTTAAGCTTTTCTTTCTCTAGGAACGCATTGAAATTGATGGAGAGGTTCGCCATAATCTACAACAAATTTGCAAGTAGTTTAGACTAAGTTTATGATAAATTGAGTTCAATTTTAATTCTTAAATTAACTAGGTGAACTCCCACTCAAAACAACATCCCTCACATTGTCTTAGTGATTACACGAACCAAGTCCACTACACCAAGTCCGATCTTCACGAGAGAAGATGTAGTTTCATCGGCGAACAATCTTCATGTTCATCATATCACTTATATGATTCATGCTCTACCTTTCGGTATTCCGTGTTCCGTGACCATGTCTGTACATGCTAGGCTTGTCAAGATTAACCTTAGTTTCCGCATGTGCAAATCTAGCTTGCACCCGTTGTATGCACACGTAGAATCTATCACATCCGATCATCACGAGATGCTTCGAGACGACGAGTCTTAGCAACGGTGCCAACTAAGGACGAACACTTTATTACTTGAAATTTAGTGAGAGGGATCATCTTATAATGCTACTGTCGTGATCTAAGCAATACAAGATGCATAAAGGATTAACATCACAGGCAATTCATAATTAGTGTGATAT
Organism: Avena sativa; assembly: GCA_916181665.1. Classification (NCBI taxonomy): domain Eukaryota; kingdom Viridiplantae; phylum Streptophyta; class Magnoliopsida; order Poales; family Poaceae; genus Avena; species Avena sativa. The sequence continues at coordinate 493,163,045 of OV702290.1, read as the reverse complement.
GATATGGCCCTTTCTTCTTATGCCTTTGATCTCCATCTCCAAAGCACGGACATGATCTCCATCATCACCAGCATTGCGTCAAGGTCAGTGGCACCGCTTCATGGTTGTCCATCATCACCAGCAACTATTACAACTACTTGGAATAAAGCTATTACAAGATGAATAGACACGCAGGTCTTAACAGAATTAAAGACAACCATTAGGTTCCTGCTGGTTGCCATATTACAATAAGGATCATTGCATACATCAAATATAATCACAATCACATGATGGCCATATCACATCACAAAACCCCTGCAAAAACAAGTTAGACGCCTCTAATTTTCTTTGCATGTTTTACGTGGTTTGGGGCTTTCGAATAAGAACGGATCTTACCTACGAAACTGAACCACAACGTTGATACAAGTGCTATCGAGTGCAAAGTGTAGATTGGATCTATACTATGATGGGAGAGGGAGACACCCGCAAAGCCACTTGTGCAAAACAAGTTACACGTCAAGCGTGGAGCAAGTCTCATGTGCGATGACATGTAAGGTTAGCCCGAGCCGCTTCATCCCACCATACCGCAAGATGCAAAGTACACAAAGCAAAAGACGGCACGAGCACCAACGCCCACAAAACCATTGTGTTCTACTCGTGCAACAGATCTACGCATAGACAAGGCTCTGATACCACTGATGGCTTCGTAGCATGGAAAACAAAAAAATTCTACCGCAAGAACGAACAAAACCCAGATCTAATCTAGATAAAAGCCAAGATCTAATCTATTAGACATGTGCAACGAGATAGATCTGTACTAACCCTCGTAGAACCGAAAGCGTTACGAGATTAGATCTCGGGGTTGATGTAGTCGATCACTTGCCGATCTCAAGATCGTGTGGACGATCCTTCCGGTGCCGTGTTCCGGCAGCGCTTCCGCAGTCGGTCACACGTGCGGAGTCGAAGCAGACCTTCCTCTCCCCGTTCCAGCGAGCAGCGGAGGTAGTAGATCTTCTCCACGGAATCCCAGCAACACGACGGTGTGGTGGTGGTGGTGGGTAGAGAATTCTGTAGGGCTTCGCCTAAGCCTAAGCAGAGGGAAGGAGGAGAGAGGCGGCGTCTAGGGTATGAAGTGGAGGAGGGCAAGGGGGTGGCGCCCCCACCCCTCTATTTAAAGGAGGGAGGCGCCATGGGAGGGGGAGTCCTAGTAGGACTCCCCTCCCTCCTTGGCCGGCGGATTGGGAGGAGGGAGGAGTCCTCCTCCCCCACGAATCCTTGTCTTGCCCCACAAGGTATCCTTGATCCTTTCTTGGTTTTCAAGCAAACTCCAAGAAATCTCGTAGAACCTTCTAGAACTTTCCGAAACCTTCTAGAATCCCCATACAAATACTCTGGAACATTTCCTAACTTAGAAAATGATCCCCAATATATGGATCTTATTCTCCAGACAATTCCGGATCTCCTCGTGATGTCCTGGATCCAATCCGAGACTCCGAACAACATTTGGTCTCCAACGCATATTCCATATCTACTTAAAAACAACTTCGAACCTTAAGTGTGTCACCCTACGGTTCGTGAATATGCAGACATGATGAAGACACCTCTCCGATCAATAACCATCAGCAGGATCTGGAGATCCATAATGGCTCCCACATACTCAACGATGACTTCGTGATCGATAGAACCATTAACATACGAAACCAATTCCCTTTGTCACGCGATATTCTACTTATCCGAGGTTTGATCGTCGGTATCTCCATACCTAGTTCTACCTTGTTACTGATAAGTACTCTTTACTCGTTCCATGTTATGTCATCCCTTGTGACCTAGTCACATGCTTGCAAGCTAACTAGATGACATTCCACCGAGAGGGCCTAGAGCATATCTATCCGTCATATGGATGGAAAAATCCTAATCTTGGTCCATGCGCTTCAACACATACTTTCAGAATACCCAATGACACCTTTATAACCACCCAGTTACGAAGCGGTGTTTGATGTCATCAAAGTACCCATCCGGTGATGGTGATTAACATAACCTCATGGTCGAAGGATTAGGTTACTATGCATTTGAAAGCTTACAGCAATACGAACTTAATGACTTGATCTTATGCTACGCTACTATGGGTGTGTGTCCATCACATCATTCTCCTAATGATATAACCTTGTTATTAATGACATCCAATATCCATGATCAGGAAACCACGATCATCATTCAATCAACAAGCTAGTTCCACAAGAGGCTTACTAGGGACTCTTTTATGTTTACAAAACACACATGTATCAGTGTTTCCTTATAATACAATTATAGCATGGGATGTAAACATTCATCATAAACACAAAGATATAATAATAACCACTTTTATTATTGCCTCTTGGGCATATCTCCAATAGTACCCCCCACCATACCGCTAGGGTTAGCTCTCGCCGGCGACATGTTCGTCGGGGACGACGATCCTTAGTCGTTGATCCACCTTTTAATCGTAGCGCTGAGAGTGCCCCGTACCGTTTCGCGTTGGATGTGTTGCTGACGTGCGGGACCAGCCTGTCAGTTGCACTCTGCACCGTGGGGTGCCACTGGGCCGGTCCGTTAGTATTCCCGCGCTAGCTCACAAATTCAAATAGATGTTTTTCTATTTAGATTTAAACCATATTCTGTCCACTTGTTTAAAAATCAGTTCAGAGATATCCACTTTACCAAAATGTATGATTCAAATTTTGCTAGAAAGATAATTAAAATATCTATCCAGGCCCATTGGATTTAAATCAATTGGAGTTATAGATCACATATAGCAAAAATAACAAAACAGAGACTTTTCTACATTCAAACATTTTTCTAAAATCAACCATAATAGCTTTTGAGTTGATTCCAACTTTCAAAAATCACATTTGACAATACCTATCTGAATATGTAATAATATCTAGGATTACATGCAATGACTTTGGACTAGTACCAAAATAATGCTATTAGGGCATTTCTAGTCACTTTAAATCATTTAAATAATAAGCTTAAACTTTATAAAATGTGACGAACCATTTAAATCACATTCCCATGTATTAGAATATGTGGTGATGACATGTGTCCACATGATCCCATATTTTAATTGGAGATTATTAAATCTTAATTAATTTCAATGAGTAGAAATTACTTTTCTCAAATAAAATAAAGGAAACTAGTTCTTTAAATCTTGTGATGATTGTGATGATACTAGGTCCTCAAGTGTGTGCCTTAGTGTGCTAAATAGACTAGTTAATTATTGTTTGGTGATTGTGTATCCCGTATGTATTTATAGACAATAGTACCGACCAAGTCTACGAGGAGGAGGAGTTCTACCCCGAAGAAGATGAAGAGAACTTCAATCACTGCACCAATCATGGAAGCTATTATTAGCAAGCTAGAATTATACAAGATAACCTAAGCAAGATGCACTAGGCATGCTTTGGTTATACCTTTAGATTTATACCCATTCCAAGTTTTACTTACAAGGTTTACCTTTTGCTTTACCAAAGTTTCTTTACTTTTAGTAATGCCTTGTGAGATTTTGGAAAGTAGTATAGATAGCATAAAGAGTATAAAACTTGGCCTATACTAGATGTCATTCTATGGCATGAGATTGAGATTAGCATCCCACCTTAGTGAACACTCTTAACTTAGTAGCTAGTGCTAAGCATAAAACTTGATCACTCTAGATGGGAATACTTGGTGAAAATGATTATGAAAACCTTGGAATGATGAGTCATTCTATTGAGATGTTTTGACTTGTGTTGAGCAACACAAATGGTTTATGATGATGAAAATGTTGAGGCATGAGCCTTAGCCCTTTACAAAAACTGATGGTTGGGTTTGGATGCGATACCATTCCAATTTTATTGTACAACCACAATACCTGAATTGGGTAAGGCTTAGCCGGAAGTTTATATGCATTAGTATGGGTTCCCTCGCGGAGGCGGTTTGATCTGAGGCTCCCTCTTGATGTTGTCCACCTATGCAGTGCTTAGGATGGCAGACGGCCATGGCTGGGAGGCCAATCTCATAGGAGAGGTGCTTATACTAGGGTGTGTAAAGGAAAGGTTATGATTGATTATCCGGATACTAAGTATGATGATTCAGGGTTATCCCTGACGGATGTATCGAATTTTGTGGTTAAAGTGTACCACCTCTGCATAGTGTCAAACTATTCGAATAGTCGTGTCCGCGGTTATGGACAGTTGGAGTGGCCATATTGTTCCGTCGTCAGATGTTTTCAAAATGACTTGTGAAGTGAACTATGATTTTGACTTGACCATAATAGAGTTGTGACTATGAAAACTAAGTTCCCACTTAGGTGATTTAGAACTATTTTATCTTTCTTTGTTTCTGAACTCAGCTTAGGTTTCAAACTTAACTTTGCAAATAAACTTAGAGTTTAGCATTCCTACTAGAACTACCTTACTTGTTAGTGATAGTTTGTGAGTACTTAGAGAGTACTCATGACTTTGTCCATGGTTATTCTCGTGGCCAGACTATGAGGAGGACTATCCGGAAGAAGGACATCAGGATGGCTACGACAACTAGGATCATCTCCCATCGTCAGCATTGCCTGTGACACTGAAGATGGAGCCCACCACTATGCTTATATTTCTGCTACTTGTTTGTATTAAGACTGGATCATGAGATCCTTTATTTGTGTAAAACCTTATTATGGTTTGTAATGGATGATGTACTGTGATATCCAATCTGTTATGTCTCGCAAAAATGGTAATCCTTGGATTGCGATGTATGGCATAACAGGCATTTGGGATTAAAAATCCGGGTGTTGACAATGGATCCCTTGTGGATGAGTTCCCCCTCCAGATACCTTCTAGAGGTGAGGTTTCTGCGGTTTCTGGGTGTCCTGTATGTCGTCTCTCCAAACCAATTGCACGGGGTGAAAGTATTTGACGAGACAGAGGCGATGCCAGCTATACGGCCGGAGCTATATGGCGGGAAAATTTTGTTCTGCCCGTATAGTTGGTCGTTGCACTCTCTGTCTCCCTTGTTCGCTTCTGGTTTTCTTCTGGTATTATTAATATTTCCTGAATAAGCGATTTACGTTGTTTTTGACTCATTTTCTCCATAGTATGTGTCCATTAGATCCATCATCAGTCTTGATCCTGGTGAAAACAGACATAAAATGTGCACGTGAACATCGTAAAATACGAAGATCCTACATCTACAATCCAAAATAATAATGTAAAACATGATGCAAATATGCACTCATCAACTTCCCCAAGCTTAGACTCTTGCTCGTCCCGAGCAAGCTCTAGCTTAACGGATGTGATCCTCATATTCATGAAGCTGAGTCGATAAAATAAATGAGGCTATTGCAGCATGTGTTTATCATATAAGATACATAGGAACAAGTTCATGAATAGTATCTTACTCAAACCATTTGGATAGTGTTAGAAGGCTTCCACACCTTAGTGATCAATAGTTCATAAAAGATGAATCTCGATATAATGTAAGAGAATCCAGTTCAACCGAATGAGTTAACGAGGTAGTCCCAAGTATTTTAGGATCAACGTATTCACTTGGGATTTAGAATCTCAAAGGTATCTCTTTGTCACACTACAACTCAGTGGTATATGCCTACTTGCTCTTTGTACACTCGCTCTTTTTATTCTTCTTTTTCTTTTCTTTTGTATATATGCTCACACTTTTGTTTAAGTTTTGTGAAAAGGAGCTAGCCATACATTCCACTTCATGTAGGAATTCAAAGTTTAACAATCTCAATTACCAAATTCCAATTGCATATGAAGCATTCTTATGACTTGAAGATTCTACCTTGACTTGTTCCCACTCTATTATGATATCACTTTTATTTTCCTTTGTTCAAGGTTTCTTCTTGAACTTAACTGCGTAGATAATTTTTCTTTATGAGTCAAACAATAGACTTACAACATGTTGACCAAATTATCTGTTGGTGTTCCATTAATACTAATAGTGTGGAAGACTCCTATTGCTATCATCAAGTGCAAGTAAAATTATACTCAAGCCATTCGTATATCAATAAAGCAAACACAAACTCAATATTGCTCCATATATAATAATAAACTCGGAATTTCATAAAAGGGATCGACTATTCCTAAAGGGAATCCTAATGATGCAAACTTTATTTGTAGTTTGAACTAATGCAAAAATGATAATAAAAACTTTGTAAGAAAAATTACAAGGTCTTTAAATATCTCCCCAAGCTTGGAATCAAGCCAGGTGGGATCAATTAACTCCTTGCTGATACCTATTCTTACTCCTAGGTAGAAAGAGCGTTGCCTTCTTCTTTCACATTGCCCTCTTTAACTATGCTTGCAAAGCGGATGCTGAGCTCGGCCATGTCGTATTGGAGCTTCAACATTTTCCTCTTGAGGAATTTATTCTCATCTGTCAACTCAAAAACAATTTTAATTAATAAACCAACTCTACCATCGATGTCATCGATCTTTTCTCAAGATATTTGCTCATCATCCAGTAGGAGTCAATCCCTTCTCCAATTGTTTCAACGCATGCCTTAGAAGACTTTTCCAATTCATAGATCTTATCATGAATCTCATCTTGTCACACGTTCTTAGGTTTAAGAGGTGATGGACCAAGAGGAGGTTTATAATACAATCCTATGTCATGATGATACGTCCAAAACGTATCTACTTTCTCGAACACTTTTGCTATTGTTTCTCCTCTAAACTTGTGTGATTTGGATACAACTAACACGGACTGACACTATTTTCAGCAGAATTACATTGGTGTCTAGTTTTTGTGCAGAAAATCAACTATCAGGAAAAATCCCGGAAAATATGACAAAAATCCTATTTCGCCAGAAGATTCATGGAGCCAGAAGACGAGATGGAGGAGGGCCACGAGGGGCCCACACCACCTGCACACGCGGGTCAGGCCAGGTCGCGCCTGGGGGTGGTGTGGCTGCATCGGCCCCCCTCTTCGCCTATAAGTTGTCTCTTGATCTAAAAACCAAGAGGGTTCGATGTTTTTTCCAGAAAGAGTTCCGTTGTGCCGCCACCACCAGATTCTATGATTCAGAACCAGAAACTCCATTCTAGCACCCTGCTAATACGTCCATTTCGCATCACAATTCTATGTCTTAATTCACTAATATTCATTGATATATTTCATACTGAGAGGTGATACTTATGTTATTTCATCTATTTTTGCATGGTTGATGACTTTTGGAGCATGGACCACTGCAGTCAGGATTCTGATGGAAAAGGTGCTGTTTGGAGGCAAAATTCGCGAAGATCGGAAAATCCAGGAAAATATATGGAAAATCCTATTTTTCTAGAAGAATAAGGATGCCAGAAGATGGAGTGGAGGTGGGCCACAGGGGGCCCACACCACCCCATGGCGTGGGCAGGCCTTGGCCGCGCCTGGAGGTGGTGTGGCCGCCCTGGCCCACTCCAGCCTCTCCCCTCTGGTGTATATCATCCTCCCGAAACCCTAAGACTCAGGGAGCGACCACAGAAAGATTCCGCCGCCTCTGCGGGGCGGAAAACACCGAGAGAGAAAGATCTCTCCGGCAGACAGATTTCTACCGGGGGAATTCCTTCTCGGAGAGGGGAGATCGTCGCCATCAAAACCACCATCAAGCTGGACTTCATCGGGATCATCATCATCACCACCATCATCACCATCAACACCCTCATCACCATCTCCATATTGCTGTAACAATTGTGTTGAATCTTGCTATAGTTCATAGGGGAAACTTTCCTGGTGTTGATTACTCTTTGTAGTTGATGCTATTGAGTGAACCATTGAATTATTGTTTATGTTCAGATTGTTATACATCATTATTCCATCTCTGATCATGATCCATATGATGTCTTGTGAGTAGTTCGTTTTGTTCTTGAGGACATGGGAGAAGTCTTGTTGTTAGTAGTGGAGTTGTGTTGAGAAAGATTCAATAGATTGTTATTTAAGTTGTGGTGTACTTATTCTAGTGGTGTCATGTGAACATCGACTACATGACGCTTCACCTATATGGGCCTAGGGGAATGCACTGTGTATTTGGCTACTAATCGTAGGGGTTGCCGGAGTGACAGAAACCTGAACCCCCGTTAGGAAACCATTGCACAAGGGACGTAAGGGTCTTAGAGTTTAAAGTTGTGGTTAGGTTTCTACCTTAATTACTTTCTTGTACTTACGGATGTTTGCAAGGGGTATAATCACAAGTATGTATTAGTCTTGGATGGGGCGGTACATTAGCACAGGTTCACCCACACAACACTTAGCAAGCTAGAGAAGATTAATCAGCTATATGAAGCGAAAGCACTTGACAGTCTTCCCATGTGTCCTCGAGAACGTTTGGTCATCTATAGAAATACAACCGGCTTGTCCTTTGCTGCATAAAGGATTGGGCCACTTGTTGAATTTATTCCTACTGTCTTTTAGTTACTCGTACTTTGTTTACTTGCTTTATCGAAAACCCCTAAAAATCCGTTTGCTAAGTATTTGCATGGAATTCCTGATCCATACCACTAGCCAGCACCTTCTGCTCCTCGTTGGGTTCGACACTCTTACTTATCAAAAATACTACGATACACCCCCTATACTTGTGGGTCATCAAGACTATTTTCTGGCACCGTTGCCGGGGAGTGAAGCGCTATTGGAGAGTGGAACTGGTAAAGGAAACTTCTACTATGAGTATTGTTTACTTCTGCAAGTTGCTTTATTTTCGTTATGGATAATTTGCTGAGTTTCTTATTTGGTAATGCTACTACCACTGCTAAGGTAGTAAATAAGCCACCACCTGCTGAGAAAGATGTTTTCAAAATACCTACAAGAATTATTGATCGTGTTATGGATAACTACTATGTTGGGGATGTAACTGTCCATCCCGGTGATCATTTACTCTTTATACACGAATTATGCGGGTTGTTCAAGTGTGCAGGTATTACTATGGATCAAGTTAAGAAGAAGTTATTCTCATTATCACTGAAAGGAAGAGCTGAGGAATGGTATAAGCTGCTGAAGAATGGGCAAGCTCTAGAATGGGAGGAAATAGTGCCTCTCTTTTATTCAAAGTTTTATCCTCCTAGTGAGATTCATAAAGATCGGAATCAAATATACAACTTTTGGCCTCTTGATGGAGAGAGTACAGCTCAAGCTTGGGGGAGATTGAAGTTACTAATGCTCAAATGTCCCATTCATGAGCTCCCCAACAATATTATTATCAATAACTTCTATGCAAAGCTCCCTCTACATGATAAAGATTTATTGGATGCTTCTTATGCTGGATCATTCACTCGCATGGAAGAAGAAGCTAAATGGGACCTTCTAGACCGTATTCAAGACAATGCTGAAGCTTGGGAGAATGACAAAGGTAGAAAGTCAGGTATAAATTATGATTATGAATGCATTGAATCTTTTATGGGAACTGATGACTTTCAAAAGATTAAAAATGCTTATGGTCTAGACTCTCAAGCTATTGCTTCTTATTTTAAGGCTTTTGCTTCTTACATTGAAGTGCCTAAAAAGAAGTGGAATAAGTATCATGAACCTTATAAAGATATTGTTAAGAGTGTTCCTGCGAGAAGTACTGAAGTTTATATTGCTAATCATGTTTTACCTGAACCTTATATTGAGAAAATGCCTTTTCCAGTTAAGGTAAAGGAACATTCTATGATAGCTAGTATGGTTAATGAAAGTATGAGTAAAGCTATTGAACCTGATAAACAAATGGTTGATGAACCTATAGTAGCAAATGTGAAAGACTTTGTTGCTAAATATGAAAAAGAGGGACACACTATCCTTTGTAAGGATACCTCTAATATTGTTTCACAAAGTAGTGTTATGAGAGCTAGTATTCCCGTGTTTTCTGTTAGAATAAGTGAGCATTGCTATGATAGTCCTTGTGATAGCTATATTGTTAAGTTTTTACATGATACTGAAAGTTACTATGAGAGAGGGAAAAGTGTTCTTATGTATCTCAATAATATCAAGTTTCATCGCTTTATGCTGAAAGTTTTTATGTTGCACTCTTTTTGCCTTCTTATGCAAGTTGACTCTGGTTTCAACAACTTGTTTGTTTACAAAATTCCCTTTCATAGGAAGTGGGTTAGACTTAAATGTGTGTGTTTTTTTGCTTCTTAATGCTCTCTTTCACTTCAATTCATATCCCTATGAGAGCTTCTTCAAAAATATCATGCCCATCTTAATGGCTATAAAGAAAGAGCTTTATGGGAGACAACCCAATTTGTTTTTTCTTTCAGTTTGTTTTTGTTTATTTGAGTCTTGGAAGTTATTACTTCAGTAATAACCGCTCTTTATCAGTTTTGTTTGGTTTTTGTGTCAAGATCAACCTCTAATGAGAGAGAAGTAATATTTGGGGAAGTTGCTGTCCCAAAACAGATTTTTGTGCTTCACCGTAAAAATTTGTGAGAGATCTCTGTATGCCGGATTGAGCTGTAATTTTTTGTGCTTCTGCCCCAGGTTGTTATTTAACTTTCGTTAGTTTTCCACTTTTTGATTTGAGCAACAGAAGATTTTCAAAAAAATTGATCTTTACCTGCTGGTCTGTTTTGACAGATTTAGCCAATCTTGCATTTGCTTCTTTATTCGATTTCCTTTTTGAATTATTTTTGGGTTTTTGGAAGGAGTTGCTACAGTAGCTTATTTTTTGTTGGTTTTCAGTTGAAGTTGGACTCAAAAGGTTTTATCACTTCACTTATACTAATGTTGCTAATGAGAACTATGTGAAGTTTTGTGTGAAAGAAATTTCCAGGAAGTGGAGACAATGGTGTAATAAGGAAGAGAAGGGTTTTATGACTCAAGTAATAGGTGTATGAAGATGAAGATATCGATGATATTCAAGTGATGACTCCAGAAGAATCTACTAGATACAAAATTCAGAGACCTGCAGAGTCTGTTTTCAAATAGGTAACAGTTCTGGTAAGAAAAGTTCCGCGAAAATACAATCCAACTATATTTTTGCAGTTTTCAGTCAATAAGGAAAGTTACGAAGCGAAAAAGGGATGGAAACAGAGCCGGAGTGGCCCACATCACCCCATGGCGCAGGCCCACCCCTGTCCGCACCACCAGGTGGTGAGGCCACCCAGGACTCCGCCTCTGACTCGTTTTCTCCCAGTACCTTCCTTTTGATGTGAAACTTCGTAATATATAATCCCCCCGGATCTTTCGAGGTTCGTATATTGTGTTTTCATCGTGTTTTTGTTTCGATCTGTTTCAGTCAGGACATACTCTTTGAGAGCTTAGAAGCACAATAGTGTCCGCCAAGGATAAGGGGAAGGAGCCCATGGAGGAAGACCCCCAAGACCCCGGGAAGGAGTAGGAGACCAAGAGTGAAGGTGAAGAGGAGCAAGGCCAACACCCGCACACCGGCACTACCATTGCAAACATTGGAGTGGTGGAAAATCCAGCCATTGGAGGGAAGCCTCCTCATCACCGTTCAGATCCCTGGTCACTTCCTCCACGCACCAAGAATCCTTTCCATACCCTTATCCATGAGCATCAATACCAGAATATGCCCAAGGGGAAATTACACTCCAATTGGGATTTGCCTCGTTCTAGCCATGCAGGAAAAGAAGACTTCAAGGTGGAAGAGTGGGGAAAGAATAGCAAGAGCTGGAATTCTCAACACGACATGATCATGAGCCGCATTGAGCAAAACTCACAGCTGATTCGTACTCTCACCTTCGAGATTGAGGACTTGGGGAAACTGATCAGAGAGCTCATCGAGAGGACACCACCACCACCTAAGGAGTAATTCGTCATCAGGTTTGGCATCCCCTTGGTTTGTTCCAAGATTGGGGGAGTGCCGCGATATCACATCACTATCTTCTATCTTTTTACCTTATTAGTAGAGTCATATCTTGAATAGAGGAGTTATTATATAGTATGGTTTGCATTATGGAAGTGTCACCTCTCTCGTTAGATATGTATCCCTTGGTGTGAGTTTCCGTTTTGGAATATTAATGAGAAGTTCTATCATTCACTCTTTTGCATAGCTTATATTAGTTTTCAATTCATGGTTATATGATTGATCTTGTTGTTAGTATTGGTAGCACTCTGGGATCATTGAGTTAATTTAGTTGGTTTTGGCAAACCTGGCTCGGTTAGTAGCAACACCTTTTTGAGAGTTGAAAAGAAAAAGATAGAAGTACTCTAGAGAAAAATAATTTCATCATCTTTCTTTCTTGATTTGCCCATAAGTCTAGTATTCTCTAGTTAAGATCTTTTGTGCTTCCAAGGAAGATTGCATGTTTATCTTTATCAATTGTATGTTTGTTTGTTTCCTTCAACTATTATACTTGCTACCCAGCCTTGCTAGCCAAAAACCTGTACTGAGAGGGTATTCTTCTCGTGCATCCACCCCCTTTAAACCAAAACCTTTGCCATTTGTGTCCACCATACCTACCTAGTAGCATTATTGCTATTCCAAGTAAATTATTGTTTTATCTACCTCCCAAATTAAAATTGTTATGTGAAAATTAGTGATTAAAGCTCTCACGAACTTGATGTCACACTTTACTTTCTTGCAATTAATAAACTTGAACCATTGTGCTCACCTATGTTGCGTATATGCTTGCGCTTTGTAAGTTGTGAATTAGCAGAACAATGCTGTCAGGGGGAACACTTTCAACATTGCACTGGTACTTTGTACCAAGTTGATATCATGTTCTTTTGTCTATGGATGTCGTCGGTGTGAAATGAAAGGGGAGCTTGTAAGTCCATGGAGTTATGCATATGTGTTAGAGAAACGCCTGGGCCGCTGGTCTAATCCATGCTGACATGGTGGAAACCTGTAGCGTAACCATAACGAGTATCTATGAAGCATTCTTCTTATAAAAAAAGAGATAGAGATTGAGAAAAAAGAGAAAAGGGAAAAAAGAGATATTATGAAAAGAGGAAAGAGAGAAAAAAGCACCATATTCCCATGGTAAATAAGAAGATTGCTGAGATACCTGTTGTCTGCTTGCCTTGTCATTTTGATATGGGGATTCTTCCGTATCATCGGGCAAGGGGTACCCTGTTGGCGGTTCTCAATGATACACATATGCTTACGATGACAAGAACTTACCGGTGACTAAACTTGAGTAGCATGAGGAGCGGCCCTCGTATTCAAGGGACATGAGATTCTCAACTTACAACTTGTCAATGCATATCCTCATTTTTGATCACTTTAACCTTAATCACCTAAATATGCCTATGTTAGGGGCAATGAGAGCTGAAAGCTAGTAAGTATCATAATTTTTGGGACCTCTTTATGAGACTTGCAATCCCTGCTTCCCTCTTTGAAGGGCCTTTCTTTTACTTTGTAGTTGAGTCAGTAAACCTACTCCCTTCTATCTCAGCAAGTATTTTGAGTTGTTGTGTTTCATTCATTCATATGATGATTTATGCAATCATGTCTTATGTTCCTTGTTTTGCACATTGCTCTTATGTTCAAGTTTACTACTTTGAAAGCTATCATTGAAAAGCCAGCTATTTGTGAACTCCAGCAAATTAACAACTATTCTTCGACCAAGAGCTAAGTTTGCCATTACCAATTATGATTCACTTTATGTATCTTTATTGTGTTTCCTTTACTCATTGCAAGATGAGTTATATAATAGTGAGTTGTCTTCTATTGTGATCTATGTATTTGATAAATGTGATGCTTCTTGTCCGTATTCTTTTATCGACTCTTCACTCCATAAACCTGAGGTCATGTTTATTGAGCTCAGTTTCGCTGGGGGACAAGCGAAGTCTAAGCTTGGGGGGAGTTGATACGTCCATTTTGCATCACTATTCTATGTCTTAATTAACTATTATTCATTGATATATTTCGTACTAAGAGGTGATACTTATGTTATTTCATCTATTTTTGCATGGTTGATGACTTTTGGAGCATGGACCGCTGCAGTCAGGATTCTGATGGAAAAGGTGTTGTTTGGAGGCAAAATTCGCGAAGATCAGAAAATCCAGGAAAATATATGGAAAATCCTATTTTTCCAGAAGACTAAGGATGCCAGAAGATGGAGCCGAGGTGGGCCACAGGGGGCCCACACCACCCCATGGCACGGGCAGGCTTAGGCCACGCCTGGAGGTGGTGTGGCCGCCCTGGCCCACTCCAGCCTCTCCCCTCTGGTGTATATCATCCTCCCAAAACTCTAAGACTCGGGGAGCGACCATAGAAAGATTCCGCCGCCTCTGCGGGGCGGAAAACACCAAGAGAGAAAGATCTCTCCGGCAGATAGATTTCTGCCGGGGGAATTCCTTCCCGGAGAGGGGAGATCATCGCCATCAACACCACCATCAAGCTGGACTTCATCGGGATCATCATCATCATCATCACCACCATCATCACCATCAGCACCCTCATCACCATCTCCATATTGTTGTAACAATTGTGTTGAATCTTGCTATAGTTCATAGGGGAAACTTTCCCGGTGTTGATTACTCTTTGTAGTTGATGCTATTGAGTGAACCATTGAATTATTGTTTATGTTCAGATTGTTATACATCATTATTCCATATCTGATCATGATCCATATGATGTCTTGTGAGTAGTTCGTTTTGTTCTTGAGGACATGGGAGAAGTCTTGTTGTTAGTAGTGGAGTTGTGTTGAGAAAGATTCAATAGATTGTTATTTAAGTTGTGGTGTACTTCTTCTAGTGGTGTCATGTGAATGTCGACTACATGACACTTCACCTATATGGGCCTAGGGTAATGTATTGTGTATTTGGCTACTAATCGCAGGGGTTGCCAGAGTGACAGAAACCTGAACCCCCGTTAGGAAACCATTGCACAAGGGACGTAAGGGTCTTAGAGTTTAAAGTTGTGGTTGGGTTTCTACCTTAATTACTTTCTTGTACTTACGGATGTTTGCAAGGGGTATAATCACAAGTATGTATTAGTCTTGGATGGGGCGGTACATTAGCACAGGTTCACCCACACAACACTTAGCAAGCTAGAGAAGATTAATCAGCTATATGAAGCGAAAGCACTTGACAGTCTTCCCATGTGTCCTCAAGAACGTTTGGTCATCTATAGAAATACAACCGGCTTGTCCTTTGCTGCATAAAGGATTGGGCCACTTGCTGAATTTATTCCTACTGTCTTTTATTTACTCGTACTTTGTTTACTTGCTTTATCGAAAACCCCTAAAAATCTGTTTGCTAAGTATTTGCAGAGAATTCCTGATCCATACCACTAGCCAGCACCTTCTGCTCCTCGTTGGGTTCGACACTCTTACTTATCGAAAATACTGCGATACACCCCCTATACTTGTGGGTCATCAAGACTATTTTCTGGCACCGTTGCTAGGTAGTGAAGCGCTATTGGAGAGTGGAACTGGTAAAGGAAACTTCTACTGTGAGTATTGTTTACTTCTGCAAGTTGCTTTATTTTCGTTATGGATAATTCGCTGAGTTTCTTATTTGGTAATGCTACTACCACTGCTAAGGTAGTAGATAAGCCACCACCTGCTGAGAAAGATGTTTTCAAAATACCTACAAAAATTATTGATCGTGTTGTGGATAACTACTATGTTGGAGATGTAACTGTCCATCCCGGTGATCATTTACTCTTTATACACGAATTATGCGGGTTGTTCAAGTGTGCAGGTATTACTACGGATCAAGTTAAGAAGAAGTTATTCTCATTATCACTGAAAGGAAGAGCTGAGGAATGGTATAAGCTGCTGAAGAATGGGCAAGCTCTGGAATGGGAGGAAATAGTGCCTCTCTTTTATTCAAAGTTTTATCCTCCTAGTGAGATTCACAAAGATCGGAATCAAATATACAACTTTTGGCCTCTTGATGGAGAGAGTACAGCTCAACCTTGGGGGATATTGAAGTTACTAATGCTCAAATGTCCCATTCATGATCTCCCCAACAATACTATTACCAATAACTTCTATGCAAAGCTCCCTCTACATGATAAAGATTTATTGGATGCTTCTTATGCTGGATCATTCACTCGCATGGAAGAAGAAGCTAAATGGGACCTTCTAGACCGTATTCAAGACAATGCTGAAGCTTGGGAGAATGACAAAGGTAGAAAGTCAGGTATAAATTATGATTATGAATGCATTGAATCTTTTATGGGAACTGATGACTTTCAAAAGATTAAAAATGCTTATGGTCTAGACTCTCAAGCTATTGCTTCTTATTTTAAGGCTTTTGCTTCTTACATTGAAGTGCCTAAAAAGAAGTGGAATAAGTATCATGAACCTTATAAAGATATTGTTAAGAGTGTTCCTGCGAGAAGTACTGAAGTTTATATTGCTAATCATGTTTTACCTAAACCTTATATTGAGAAAATGGCTTTTCCAGTTAAGGTAAAGGAACATTCTATGATAGCTAGTATGGTTAATGAAAGTATGAGTAAATCTATTGAACCTGATAAACAAATGGTTGATGAACCTATAGTAGCAAATGTGAAAGACTTTGTTGCTAAATATGAAAAAGAGGGACACACTATCCTTTGTAAGGATACCTCTAATATTGTTTCACAAAGTAGTGTTATGAGAGCTAGTATTCCCGTGTTTTCTGTTAGAATAAGTGAGCATTGCTATGATAGTCCTTGTGATAGCTATATTGTTAAGTTTATGCATGATACTGAAAGTTACTATGAGAGAGGGAAAAGTGTTCTTATGTATCTCAATAATATCAAGTTTCCTCGCTTTATGTTGAAAGTTTTTATGTTGCACTCCTTTTGCCTTCTTATGCAAGTTGCCTCTGGTTTCAACAACTTGTTTGTTTACAAAATTCCCTTGCATAGGAAGTGGGTTAGACTTAAATGTGTGTGTGTGTTTTCTTCTTAATTCTCTCTTTCACTTCAATTCATATCCCTATGAGAGCTTCTTCAAAAATATCATGCCCATCTTAATGACTATAAAGAAAGAGCTTTATGGGAGATAACCCAATTTGTTTTTTATTTCAGTTTGTTTTTGTTTCTTTGAGTCTTGGATGGTAATAACCGCTCTTTATCCGTTTTGTTTGGTTTTTGTGTCAAGATCAACCTCTAATGAGAGAGAAGTAATATTTGGGGAAGTTGCTGTCCCGAAACAGATTTTTGTGCTTCACCGTAAAAATTCGTGAGAGATCTCTGTATGCCGGATTGAGCTGTATTTTTTGTGCTTCTTCCCCAGGGTGTTATTTAACTTTCGTTAGTTTTCCACTTTTTGATTTGAGCAACAGAAGATTTTTGAAAAAATTGATCTTTACCTGCTGGTCTGTTTTGACAGATTTAGCCAATCTTGCATTTGCTTCTTTATTTGATTTCCTTTTTGAATTCTTTTTGGGTTTTCGGAAGGAGTTGCTACAGTAGCTTATGTTTTGTTGGTTTTCAGTTGAAGTTGGACTCAAAAGGTTTTATCACTTCACTTATACTAATGTTGCTAATGAGAACTATGTGAAGTTTTGTGTGAAAGAAATTTCCAGGAAGTGGAGATAATGGTGTAATAAGGAAGAGAAGGGTTTTATGACTCAAGTAATAGGTGTATGAAGATGAAGATATCGATGATATTCAAGTGATGACTCCGGAAGAATCTACTAGATACAAAATTCAGAGACCTGCAGAGTCTGTTTTCAAATAGGTAACAGTTCTGGTAAGAAAAGTTCCGCGAAAATACAATCCAACTATATTTTTGCAGTTTTTAGTCAATAAGGAAAGTTACGAAGCGAAAAAGGGACGGAAATGGAGCCAGGGTGGCCCACACCACCCCATGGCGCAGGCCCACCCCTAGCCGCACCACCAGGTGGTGAGGCCACCCAGGACTCCGCCTCCGACTCGTTTATGGTCTTACCTATAAGTTGTATACACATATTGTTGTCCGGAACGAAAGGCCCCGAAGTGACAATAATCGGGATAACCGGAGGGGGTGGCTTTGATGTGAGGATCACATGTGTTCACGGAGTGTTAATGTTTTGCTCCGGTGCTCTATTAAAAGGAGCACCTTAATTGACAGTAGTTCCCTCGAGGCCCCACTCCAAACGGGCTGGCAGGACAAAAGATGTTGTGCAAGTTCTTATTGCGAGCACGTATGACTATATATGGAACACATGCCTATGATTATTTAGTACTTGGATGCTTTATCTTATTTATCTGCAAATGCCCTATGTCTTGATTGCTATATGAATTATCTTGTCCATGCAACACCCGTCCATCCATCCCTATGCCTGCCGTGCTTTAATCCTACTTTTTACTGCAATTGTTACTACTGTCCTTACTTTTACTACTGATTTTACTTTGCTATTGCTACTATAAAATTGTTGCTACTGATAAACTGCTGTGAGCAAGATTGTTTCTAGGTGCAGCTGAATTGACAACTCAGTTGTTAAGGCTTATAAATATTCTTTCGCTCCCCTTGTGTCGAATCAATAAATTGGATTTCACTTCCCTCGAAAATACTGTGATACACCCCCTATACTTGTGGGTCATCAAGACTATTTTCTAGCGCCGTTGCCGGGGAGAATAGCTCTATTTATCAAGTTCACTTGGAATCACTATTGTTCGCTTCCATTCACTCATCATGGGTAAGTCTCGTGATGGAAAGGTTCCTATTTTACCATCCACTACAAGGAGAGGTACGGTTCTGAACACCTCTGTTGCTCTTGATTCACCATCTGTTATGAGTAAGTTCCTTACACCACCACATAGACATGTTACACACACTGCTACTACTGCTGAATCTGAAACTTCTGATACTTATGATGCTGCTTCTAATGTGCTTGATAAAAGTGGTTCATTAGGTCATTTCCTAGATGCTACGATTTCTAGAACTATAGCTGGAAATACTGAAACTCCTAATGAAGACACTACTACACCTGTCAGTTCACCTGAGTCTAGAGCGAGCTATGATATTGAAGACGGTTATATAGAAATGAATGATGAATTTATTAAAGAATGTCAAAGCACTCATGGTAGGAGTGCTATTAAGAGTCTCCTTGAGAGGCGTATTATAAAAACCTAAATTATCTCCTAATGCTAAGTTTGCTACATCTCCCAGAAACATTAAAGATAAGGATTATGATTTCTCTCTAGATTTATCTTACACAACCATTGTTGAGAAAGAACCTTTTTCTGGGACTAAGAATGAAAGTGTTGTAGCACATATGACTGATCTTTCTACCATGAGTGGTCTATTTTCTAATGATATTAAGATGCGCACCTACTTTGTTGCTAAAATTTTCCCTTTTTCACTGAAAGGAGCAGCTAAAACTTGGTTTAATAATTTACCTCCTGGATCTATTGATAGCCCTGATTGCTTGATTAGTACCTTTCTTCAGAAATATTTCCCTCGTAGTGCTAGACATGCTATTTTATAGGAACTTTTTGATTTTAAACAGGGAGAAAAAGAGATATTGCCTGAATCATGGGCAAGGTTTTGTGCTTTGATTCTTGGACAGGCTGGATGTCCATTACCTAAGAACGAGCTTCTTGATATATATTATAATGGACTGACTGAAGAATCTAGGACATACCTAGATAGTTGTGTTGATTGTGTTTTCAGGAATAGGACTCCCAAGGAAGCTGAGGAATTAATGGCTAAAATAAGCTAGAATTATGAAGATTGGACTCCTCCTGAATCAACTATACCTGAGACAACTACACCTAAGTTAACTGTTCCTGAGCCAACACCTACACCAATATCAAAGAAGAGGGGAGTTATTGAACTAAATGATGAAGTGATGAAGGAAGCTAAGAAATGCCTTAAGGAGAAGGGAATTAAAGCTGCAGATGTCAAGAATTTACCTCCTATAGAAGAATTATGTAAGCCAATCCCCCACTCATCCACTATTGAGGTACACTCTCTCCAACATTTTGATGAAGGTGATATTCCATACTCTAAAACTCCTGATCAATGCTTAGAAGAATTTGATGTTTTTATTGTTAAGCAAGATAATTTTAATAAAAGGGTGCAAAATCATTTAATGGAAAACTCTAGAGCTATTGTTGAGTTGAAGGATATTGTGGAAAGAACCTCTAATGATGTTAAAATGCTTGCTAAACATTTCCAAATGGTGCAAACTCAAATTGATAAGCTTATTAAGGTACAAAAAGATCTGCTAGTTAATGCTTCTAAGGAAAAACAAGCTTATGAAATAAGAACTAGAAGTGGTGCTGCCACCCAGGATCCTTTATATCCTGAGGGGCATCCTAAAAGAATTGAGCAGGACTCTCAACAAACTGAAACTAGAGGTACTACTCCTAAGAAAAGGAAAAAGAAACATAAAGCTATTATAGAACCTTTTGAACCTGCTAAAGATCCTAATAGTATATCTGTCTCTGATGCTGAAACTGAAAGTGGTAATGAAGAAAATGATGCTCCTAATAAAGAAAAAGTTGAAGAAGAACCTGAAAGGTACACTAAAAATACTAAATGCACTAAATAAGATTTTGTTGCTAAGAAACATGGTAGTGAAAGAGAGCCTTGGGTCCAAAAACCTATGCCTTTCCCTGATAAGAAACACAACTCAAAGGAAGATGAACACTATAACAAGTTTTGTGAGTGGATGAAACCTTTATTTCTACAAATTCCTTTGACCGATGCTATTAAATTGCCTCCTTATTCAAAGTATATGAAGGATATTGTCTCTAATAAAAGGAAGATCCCTGATGAAGAAGTTTCTACTTTGCTTGCTAATTATTCCTTTAATGGTAAGGTTCCAAAGAAACTTGGAGACCTAGGGATTCCAACTATTCCATGCTCTATTAAAAATAGTTATGTTAGAACTGCTTTGTGTGATTTGGGAGCAGGAGTTAGTGTTATGCCTTTTTCTCTCTATAAGAGACTTAAATTGGAAAAACTAATACCAACTGATATATCTTTGCAAATGGCTGATAAATCTACTACTATTCCTGTTGGTATATGTGAGGATGTACCTGTTTAAGTTGCTCATAATTGCTTGATATTAACTGACTTTATTGTGCTTGAAATGCCTGAAGATGATAATATGTCTATTATTCTTGGGAGACCTTTTCTTAATACTACAGGAGCTGTTATTAATTGCAATCAAGGAAAGGTGACTTTTAATGTTAATGACAAGGAGTATACTGTCTATTTCCCTAATAAGATTGATAGGAATTATGGTTTAAATTCAATTGAACATGTTGAGGGCATCCAAGTTGGAGAAATATATTGTCACATACCACGTGAAAAATATGAAACTATTATGATTGGGATCATTGCTATCAAGGTTGAGGTAACATAATCATTAGTGGAATACAAAGTTTTGTTTCATATAAAATTGTTTTGGTAACAAGACCTGATCAACCCTGTTAACAAAGGGATTTTAATGAACAAAGCAATGTCTTCACCATGATTATCTTCGCTTACTTTTATTTTATCCATTTTAGTTTTTGCTTTCACTTAGTTCACTTTTCTTTTGCTAGTTGCTTGCATATTAGAGTGTCCTAGAACTTCTGAAGTTTTAGTTTTGTTTTGCTTTTGCATCATTCCAAAAACATCTTTCTGCCAGAAAATCATTCATCAATACCTGAAAATTGCTAAAAAATAAAGTGTCTCGAAAAATTCCAGAAAATTCATATAAAATTTTTACGTGAAAAAAAGGGCAGAGGAGTACATGGAGTGACCCAGGGGGGCCCACCAGGCAGGCACACCACATGGTGGCGCGGCCACCCCAGGGGCGCGTCTGGCCATGGTGTGGGCCACCCTTGGCCCTCCACTCACTCTCTCACTTTTCACTTCTTTCTCTATTCGAGAAAATGTCAGTTTATTGCTCGAAATCACGTTCTTGTTCTTGTCCATGATTTTTCGATCTCCTTGCTCCGCCCATCTTTGCTGCTGAAATTTGGAGCATTTGTTCTCCGGTATGTGACTCCTCTGATTGTCCAAGTAGATTTGTGTTTAGTGGTTTATATCTTGAGTATTTTGCTGTTGTAGGTGACAGGTTATATAAGCTTGTTCAATGCTTAGAAAATTTGTTTTGATGCATGTTTAGGCCTCTTACAAGTCTCTATGAGTAGTTCCCTTCATTATGTATTCACTTTGCAATCACTTGTATGATGGTTGTCCTAAATTTCAGAAAAGAAGATGAATGAACACCAACTCAACCAGCATGAACTAAGGGTGCCTGAGGTTATAAAGGTTCACCGAGATGAGGAAGTTTTTCCTTCCATCTATCCATGCCCCGAATTCATGAGGCTTGCAGGGATTTCTTAGGACTTCCATACTTTAATCGCTAATGCAGGATTGGAGCATTTTGTGGGAGATGAACCGTACCAATTTGTGAAACTAACTATGCCTGTGGTGCAGGACTTTCGATTTAGTTGCTTTTTGCCTGACCCCATGGTTCACTACAAAATTTACAATATAGCTGTCAACCTTCCTTTTGATGACTTTGTTGGGTCTGCAGCATAGAAAACAAAAATTTTCCTACCGTGTGAACTACACGCCAAGATCTATCTACTAGGTACAAAGCAACGGGTGGACATACATCCATGGAGAACTTACCCTCGAAGACAACGAGCTTTGTTAACGAGTAGGAACTCATGGTTGATGTAGTCGTACACTTGCCGATCTCAAGATCGTGATGAAGTCCACCAGGTCCGGATCCAGCACGTCCATCAGATCCAGCTCCAGCACCACCAAGTCCAGCACCGCAAAGCAGCAGAAGCAGCAACTCCTTTCCAGATAAAGCCACCGGGAACATGTATCTTGCTAATCCGAGACCATGGGGAATAATACTAGAGGGGGAGAGAGATCCTTCACAAGGAGGTGTGTGTGAGAAGTGAGGAGGGGGTGGCCTTTTATAGGAGGAGGGGGGTGCCCCTCCTTCATGGCCGGCGCATGGAGGAGGTGACTCTTCACCTCCTCCATTCATGTGGTGGTAACTCCCTCCACATAAATTTGCCCCTTCACATTCTCTTTTAAAGTCTCCACTTTAAATGCATTAAATTTCTCCAAATTTAATGCTCTCTCATTTAATAAAACTCTTTTATTATTTTTATTCAGAATTTTGTTAATTACTTTAATTAACAAACATTCACATAAAAACCCCTGCAATATTTCAATATTACATGCAGAACCAATTTTAGCATTTTCACCCGAAACAGTTTCGGTGTCTATTGAAATAATTCCAGCGCTTTCTTAAATCTTTATCTGAAACATATTTGCTCCAAATGGTGTCAGTATCCCTTAAGTGTGTCACCCTACGGTTCGCGAATAATGTAGACATGATCGAGACCCCTCTCCGATGAATAATCAGCAGCGGGACCTGGAGATCCATACTGACTCCTACACATTCAACGATGACTTCTGTGATCGTCAGAACCTTTAACGCTAGTAACTAAATCCCTTTGTCTCGCGATATATTACATGTCCGATATTCGATCATCGGTATCTCCATACCTAGTTTGATCTCGTTACCGACATGCACTCTTTTCGCGTTCCCGTGATATAACATTCTAGTGATCATATCACTTGCTTGCAAGCTATTTCAATGTGATATCACCGAGAGGGCCCAGAGTATATCTATCCATCATCGGGATGGACAAATACCACTCTTGATCCATGAGCCTCAACATAACACCTTCTTAGCACTGAACCCACCTTTATAGTCACCCCGTTATGGTGTAACGTTTGATGTTATCAAGATACTCTTCCGGTGTTAGCAATTAACATGATCTCATGGTCTAAGGACTAAGATTACTTCGTATGATGTTATAGCAATATAAACATAATGACTTGATCGTAATGCTATACTTTGTATGAATGTTCATCACATCATTCCACCAATGGTGTGACCTTGTTATTAACAACATCCAATGTCGATGATCAGGAAACCTTGATCATCTTGTTAATCAACAAGCTAGTCTATAAGAGAGGCATAACTAGGAACCCCTTTTTGTTTATTAAACACACATGTATTGATGTTTCCGATCAATACAATTATAGCATGCAAAATAAACATTTATCATAAACATGGAATAAGATAATAACCACTTTATTATTGCCTCTCGGGCATATTCCCTTCAGTCTCCCACTTGCACTAGAGTCAATAATCTAGTTCGAAAAACTTTGCGTATTGAACACCTATGGCTTTCTGGTGTTGCATATACGCAATTGCTAGTGGTTAACATAATCTCCGGATCTGACAGTTTCAGGTCTGTGTGTATTTGCATGTCTTTCCGTCTCTACGCATCACTCATTATCAAATGAGATGGCATTGTATAAATTTGGTTGTCTGGTGAGACCTTTAGTTCGTTCGGGTTAAAATATGTTGATATTATTGTTATACAATATATCTTCATAGTATTAGCCCACTTTGAACCACACCTAGTTTGATAACAAACTACTTAACACAAATGCCCTCCTATGCTGCTACTATAGCAGTCATATACTTAGCCTTTTGTTGTAGTATCCGTCACAATATCTCAACTTTGGAACTCATCAAAATCCATCATGGAACATCCTTTCCATTATATTGTGCCACCCATAGTCTAAATTGAGATAAATTTAATTTGTATCTTGTGACAAAACTAGTATCAATGTAACACTTTACAATGAACTACCTTTAACTATTTTTCACTTATACATTATATATTCTTAGTTCTTCCAAAGCTCATAAGAATATCTTTACTATTGTCCAATGATCATCTTATGAATCATTCTGGTATATGCTCATAACATTTAGAGCATAGGACATTCTGGATATATACATATCATGGTATAATCGATCAAAATCTTCATGTGATTTTACTCACCAAGTGTTGAAACACTTGAATTTTGATACAATCCTTTCCATGCAGCAAGAACCTTTCTTGTTGTTTCCATATTGAACCCTTTCAATATCTCATATATGTATGTCTGGCACAACCATATTAGCGCCTTAATCTATCCATATAGATATTGATGCTTAATATTCCGGGTTTGCCCAAGTCTTTCATCGAAATCTTATTTTAATGAAATTCTTAACTTGTGTCAATACAAGATACCTCATTTCCAATCAACAATATGTCCTCTACATAATGTATTATAAATATTTCTCAGCGCTCCCACTTATTTTCTTGCAAATGCAAGCATCTTCATCATCTCCGATGAATTTAAACTCTTTTAACAGTTTCATCATGGTGAAGATTCCAACTCCGCTATGCTTACTTCAACTATTGAAGTTTACATGCCCTTTTAGCACCCTTTGAATTAACAAAACCCTTCGGACCATGTCATGTACATGTCCTAGGTTACCGTTCTATTAGAAGAACCTTGTTTTGTTTATTCAACTACCATATACCAAATTATATGTAGTGGTTGCTACATTAATCCGTCAAGACTATATATCTCTATGAAAGATCAAATCTTGTCATAGTCAACTCCTTGAACATTGTCGTAAACTTCTTTCCGACATGTCGACTATTTCCTAGATGTTAAACATCCATGTCTTATTTCTTTATAGATCCAAACACGACCGATAGGCTTCACGCCTTTTCGGAGGGTCTTCCAAGTTCAGAAACTTGTTTTCTCGTGTATGGATACTATCACGGATTCTATGACTTCTAGTCATTTTATGGAGTCAGGGCCCATCATCGCTTCTTTGCATGTAGTCGGTTCATCATTGTCAAAACAATAACGACTTGCTTATCAAATCTTACTATTTGATTCTTACCGCCCCACATGGTTCTATAGGAACTCTAATCTCCGAGATCACACCTTTTGTAATCACGAGAGCCATGAGCATTGTGGCCGCCACCGGGACACTTTCCGGCGCTGTGCTACTTAGCACATATAGCTAAGGTTCAACAACCTTATCAAAGTTCTATTGTCCTCCCACTTAACTTTTCACGAACAATTCCTTCTGAAGAAATTTGACGTTCCAAGTAACAAACTCTTTTGTCCTTGGTGTTATGGAGAAATTCCCAACAAATTCTTTGGGATAACCTACAAAGACGTGCTTATCTGACTTTGGTTGTAAACATTTTACTTATGCATAGCATACCAAAATTTAAGAAAAGACAATTCGGGTTTTATCCCAAATCATAACTCATATGGTGTCATTTCAACGGATCACGATGGTGCTCTTTTCAGTGTAAAAGCGGTAGTCTCTAAAGCTTCAATCCTTAAAACATAATGGTAGTTTTATAAATGACACCTTTGATCTTACCATGTCAAACATGGTTTGATTTTATCTCTCGAATATGCCATACTCCTATGGTTTATCGGGAAACACAAATCATGGAACAATTCCTCAAGTCTTAGGTGTTTTTGCTAAACATGTAACTCAAATATCTTCCTTTATGATCGAATCATAAACTCTTTATTTTCTTGTTACAATGATTTTCCACTTCATCTTGAAAGTCTTTGAACAATTTTCAAATGTTTCATACTTCTTCCTTGTTAAGTCAATATACACATATATTCACTCAAATTTTCGGAGAAAACATATGAAGCAAAAAGATCCATCGCATATGGCTACACATAATGGACTATGCACATCAGCATGCACAATTTCCAATAAGCTAGTCATCCGTTCCTCTCTGGCCTATGGATGGAGTTTCAATTATCTCGAGGAAAGTCTCACATGCGTCAATTGATCAAAATCAAAGACTCCAAAAATCCATCAACATGGAGTTTCTTCATGTCTTTCAAATATAATTTAAACAGCGATGTCCCTTCATAAGTGATCTTTCAATCATTTGTCTTGCGACATTTTAGCAATAGTGTTTATGGATGTGATTTCTCCAACTAGACTTGTAAAAGTTCATCCATCCTTTATGGAATACGGTAATTATTTGAACAGCCATTGTTCTCATGATACCGGAACAAAATAACAATTATTTAAACAAATCTTGAAGGCTTGGTTTGATGACAACGAAAAACACAATAGTACTTTATTTGTTTTCGATGAACATCATCACTCATTCTCTTGATGATTTACTTAGGCCATTTTAGTTCATGAATTGCGTTGTCCTGTATGACACTTCATACCAACCAATTCGGTATCCAATACCTAAGAACCACATTGTTTAACAAGCAAGGAATATAGCCATAACATGTATATCTTCTATATACCTAAGTTGGACATCTCCAACCTTTTATTTTCTGCCAAATATTTTATAGATTCTCTTTCAGCAATTCCTTTTCTTCTAAAAGAATCTATCAACATCAATAGTGGTGTCATCAACATGACACATGGTACAAAGCATATATAGTCAAATACTAATACCTTCGGACTTGCACTTTGAAGTGGATCACCATCATCAAATGTTTGGTGTTCTTTCAAAAATCCATTGTTTAGTAATCTATTAGTGTAGTAAACATTTTACTTACATCTTCTATTCATCCTTATCATGACAAATTTCATGATCAAGCTACTATAGCCTATAAGGAAGAATCGCGAGTATAATATCAGTTCCCAAAACCTTTTTGGTAGATTCGGATGCCTAGCATCTCCATCCTTCACAAATTCTCATACAATATGAGAACATGTATTTTGCTAAATTATACTCTATCATAATGCAACCAAAAACATTGTTACAGATATCACAATATCTTTTACACACGATGGTTTCTGAAACAATTTTCAGCTCCAATATAATCATGATATTAAAACAACTTTTTGAATATCAATAATCATGGAGGCAAACATGATACTTTAGATACTAACATTGGAATTCTTACTCTTGATTTAATACTACTTATTAAACTTCATGGAGTAAATAGAGTTTGCTGAAAGTTTGCAATAGGACTTATAAACTTTAAATTGACATTCAAAACAATACGATACCAGTTTGTAAAGTAAATATCCAAAATTCTATAGTTCTATTATCTCAAATAAAAACTAAGCATAAGGTAGTGAACAGATGCGAATGACTACAACAAATTATGCAAATTGAGTTCGACTAATCCAAATTAGAAATGAACTCCCACTCAAAAACGACATCCCTCGTGTCCTTTTGGTGATTACATGAACCAAATACACTACACCAAGTCCGATCATCACGTGAGTCGGTGTAGATTCAAAGGCGAGCATCTATATGGGCATCATATCAACTATATGACTCATGCTTAACCTTTCGGTCCGTGTTCCGAGGCCATGTCTGTACATGCTAGGCTCGCCAAGTAAGAACCTTAGTATTCGCGTGTGTAAAACTGTCTTACACCCGTTGCATGAAAGCGTAGAGTTGAGAACACCCGATCATCACGTGATGTCTCGAAACACGATCCATAGAACGTCCATCAGATCCAGCTCCAGCACCACCAAGTCCAACACCGCAAAGCAGCGGTGCATCCGTGATCGCACACACGTCCGGTACCCCGACAACCTCCATCCCTCGCTCCAGCAAAGCAGCAGAAGCAGCAACTCCTTTCCAGATAAAGCCACCGGGAACATGTATCTCGCTAATCCGAGACCATGGGGAATAATACTAGAGGGGGAGAGAGATCCTTCACAAGGAGGTGTGTGTGAGAAGTGAGGAGGGGGTGGCCTTTTATAGGAGGAGGGGGGTGCCCCTCCTTCATGGCCGGCGCATTGAGGAGGTGACTCTTCACCTCCTCCATTCATGTGGTGGTAACTCCCTCCACATAAATTTGCCCCTTCACATTCTCTTTTAAAGTCTCCACTTTAAATGCATTAAATTTCTCCAAATTTAATGCTCTCTCATTTAATAAAACTCTTTTATTATTTTTATTCAGAATTTTGTTAATTACTTTAATTAACAAACATTCACATAAAACCCCCTGCAACATTTCAATATTACATGCAGAACCAATTTCAGCATTTTCACCCGAAACAGTTTCGGTGTCTATGGAAATAATTCCAGCGCTTTCTTAAATCTTTATCTGAAACATATTTGCTCCAAATGGTGTCGGTATCCCTTAAGTGTGTCACCCTACGGTTCACGAATAATGCAGACATGATCGAGACCCCTCTCCGATCAATAATCAGCAGCGGGACCTGGAGATCCATACTGACTCCTACACATTCAACGATGACTTTTGTGATCGTGAGAACCTTTAATGCTAGTAACTAAATCCCTTTGTCTCGCGATATATTACATGTCCGAGATTCAATCATCGGTATCTCCATACCTAGTTTGATCTCGTTACTGACATGCACTCTTTTCTCGTTCCTATGATATAACATTCTAGTGATCACATCACTTGCTTGCAAGCTATTTCAATGTGATATCACCGAGAGGGCCCAGAGTATATCTATCCGTCATCAGGATGGACAAATCCCACTCTTGATCCATGAGCCTCAACATAACACCTTCTTAGCAGTGTTTACGGTGTGACGTTTGATCTTATCAAGATACTCTTCCGGTGTTAGCAATTAACATGATCTCATGGTATAAGGACTAAGATTACTTCATATGATGTTATAGCAATATAAACATAATGACTTGATCGTAATGCTATACTTCGGATGAATGTTCATCACATCATTCCACTAATGGTGTGACCTTGTTATTAACAACATCCAATGTCTATGATCAGGAAACCTTCATCATCTTGTTAATCAACAAGCTAGTCTATAAGAGAGGCATAACTAGGAACCCCTTTTTGTTTATTAAACACACATGTATTGATGTTTCCGATCAATACAATTATAGCATGCAAAATAAACATTTATCATAAACATGGAATAAGATAATAACCACTTTATTATTGCCTCTCGGGCATATTCCCTTCAGACTTTTGGGCAGCTATTAAAGTACCCCAGTGGGAATCGTGTGAAAGGATTAAAGAGCGGCCTGCACCACTCATGGACTTGTATGCAGAGATTTGCCAAGGGAGTAGCTTCTCGAAGGAGAGTGGGGAAATTCGTAATATTCATCTCCCGTCTATTCGCTACTTTGCTTACTTTATTACCAAGTGTGTTCTCGCTAGGAAAACTGCTAATAAGCTATCTTCATATGATCTAGCATTCATCTCAGCTGCTTTAAAACGAGATAGGACTTACAATTTGGGTGCCTTGATAGCTTTCTGTCTTGCTGCTAACCGCGAGAAAGGTGGAATTTGTGGAGGCCTCATGGCCTCTCGTTTATTAGCTTTGCATGGTGTAGTGCCTCATCATCTAGACCTACAGTTTCCCATAGAGAGGCTTGACCTTAATTCCATGATACAACATAAATTTGTTTCTTCTTGGGATAATTTGAGTGATTTATCTTATGAGATAACCTTCCTCAAGGCTGGTTGGAGAAGGAGTAAGTCTGAACGTGTTGTTCTTTTGTCTGCACCTGTTTTGTTTAACATTGAAACCAGGGTAGGATGTTCACCCACTGAGGAAGAGCTCGATACATATCTAGGGGAGCTCTCCTAGTAGGAGCAGAGGACTGTAAGGGAGGCTACAGATGATTCGGTCTAGCCCTCGAATGAGGGGGAGTCTTTGTACTAGCAGCCTACCTATGATTGGAGAGCTTCTTCTTCTTCCCAAGGGCCTAACTACGATCATTCTTACGATGACCCGCCGGCTTGGAACCCTTACCCGCGATGGGGTTGATACCCACTTAGGCTAAAAGCGTAAGCTTGGGGAGAGGTACACCGACATCACACTCATCTACATATCATGTTTAGTTGGTACTTTGTTTATCCATGTTTCGCTTTTTTTTGCTTTCCAAAACAAAAAAGACCAAAAATATTTTTGTTGTTTCTCTTTGTTTGCTTCTTTTTCTTTTTGCCTTGGTTTGCCTCTTCAGTTTTGCTTTGCTTGTTCTTCCTTTTGGTTCTTGCCTTTAAAAATCAAACACCCAAAAATATTTGTTGTTCTTCTTTGGTTTTGTGAAGTTCGTTGCAGGGTTCAGCAGTCCTCAGTGGAGTTTGGTTTAATTTTATTATTCAAGCCACACAAGTGAAGGGCAATAATGAGGATTAATGACAACTTGAGGTGTGGTAAGAGGCTGGTAACAAACTCTATTTGTCTTCATTTTTTGTACATATACTCATCATTGTGGGCATGCTTAGTCTGTTCATGTAAGGTGTATGTTATTTATGGATGCTTAGTAGTTCTTGCTTTCTTATGATTAGCTCCAACTTGCTAATGGTTTGTAGCCTGTCATATGAATGTTTACTTGCATTGCTCTATTCATAGCTTGGTATGACACTGTGGTATCCTCCTCTGAATGTTTCACTTGAATTGACTTTGCACATGCTCACGCATGCATATGACTGAAACAATAATCAGTTAAGCCTCGATGAATTATTTTGCCTCAGTGGTCTTGAATCACTTTCATGCCATGATTAGTCCTGTTTTGTTGCAAGCATGGTTATGACAGTTATTGCTCTCTCGTTTGTCGCTCCCTTACTATTGCTAGCCTTCACTTCACTGAGTATGAGCTCTACTCGTGTTTCCAACTCCCCAAAACCAATATTGCCAAAAGTGTCCACCATACCTACCTATTAGCATCATTTGCTTTTCCATGCATATTCAGTATGCCTTTTTTTCTTCCGAAAAAAATGTTTTCTTGTTATGAGAAAGTTAGTTAGTAAATCTCTCACGAACTTGATGGCACACTTTATTTCTTCCACTTAATAAACCTGAACCATTGTGACTATCCATGAAAGTTATATGCTTGCAAATTATAGGCTGGGGATTAGCAGAACCGTGTTGTCACAGGGAACGCTTTCAACACCTGTAAATATATACCCAGTTGATATCATGCTCTTTTGTTTACAGATGTCATCGGTGTGAAATAAAAGGGGAGCTTGTAAGTCCATGGAGTTATGTATGTGTGTTAGATAAACGCCTGGGCCACTGGTCTAATCCATGCCTAATCATGGTGGAAACCTGCAGCGTGATGTCTACGCACTTCTATTCTTGTAGATAGTTGTTGGGCCTCCAAGTGCAGAGGTTTGTAGAACAGCAGCAATTTTTCCCTTAAGTGGATCACCCAAGGTTTATCGAACTCAGAGAGGAAGTGGTCAAAGGTATTCCCTCTCAAGCAACCCTGCAATCAAGATACAAGAAGTCTCTTCTATCCCCAACACACCCAATATACTTGTCAGGTGTATAGGTGCACTAGTTCGGCGAAGAGATAGTGAAATACAAGTGGTATGGATATAAGACAACGGTGCTAGAAAATAGCTTGATGGCGTGGAAGAGACTAAAGGCAAACTGAAATAAAGATAGAATCAAGCAAACATGTAACAGATCTAGTTGCAAACGGTGTTTCAATTCTTAGAAACAAGGCCTAGGGATCATACTTTCACTAGTGAACACTCTCATATAAATATCTTCTCTTTATGATACTACTCTCCGGTTGGGCACTCTAATCCATGGTAGGGCTATAACAGCACTCCTCGAAGTCCGTATTCCCCATCTAGATAACCCCACACAGTCACCTTGAGCTCTAGATGGTTCCAACAAACACCACAACTTCATAGAAACATCCAATTCCTAATATAACTCATAACAAGTAATTGTAATCTCTAGCCTAAGTGCCACCATGCTGTGCACGCTGTCACTTTCACACACATGGGGAGAGCAGAGATCTATTAAAGCACTTGAGTAGCAAGGTAGATCTACTTGATTAGAAAGCTCATGATCACAATATGTGAAGGAAATATGCCCTGAGAGGCAATAATAAAGTTGTTATTATGTATTCCTTATATATGATAGATGTTTATTTTGCATGCTAGAATTGTATTGATCGGAAACATCAATACATGTGTGTTTAATAAACAAAAAGGGTTCCTAGTTATGCCTCTCTTATAGACTAGCTTGTTGATTAACAAGATGGTCAAGGTTTCCTGATCATGGACATTGGATGTTGTTAATAACAAGGTCATAGAATTTGTGAAATGATGTGATGAACATTCATCCAAAGTATAGCATTACGATCAAGTCATTATGTTTACATTGCTATAACATCATACGAAGTAATCTTTATCCTTAGACCATGAGATCATGTTAATTGCTAACACCGGAAGAGTATCTTGATAACATCAAACGTCACACCGTAACAGGGTGACTATAAAGATGGGTTCAGTGCTACGAAGGTGTTATGTTGAGGCTCATGGATCAAGAGTGGAATTTGTCAATCCCGATGAAGAATAGATATACTCTGGGCCCTCTCGGTGATATCACATTGAGATAGCTTGCAAGCAAGTGATGTGATCACTAGAATGTTATATCATGGGAACGAGAAAAGAGTGCATGTAGGTAACGAGATCAAACTAGGTATTTGGATACCGATGATCGAATCTCAGACATGTATTATATCAAGAGACAAAGGGATTAAATTACAAGTGTTAAAGGTTCTCAAGATCACAGAAGTCATCGTTGAATATGCAGGAGTCAGTATGGACCTCCAGGTCCCACTTCTGATTATTGATCTGAGAGGAGTCTCAATCATGTCTACATTATTCACGAACCATAGGGTGACACACTTAAGAGTTACCGGACACCATTTTGGAGCACATATGTTTCAAACGAAAGAATTGCAAAGCGCAGGAATTATTTCGATAGAAACGGAAATTGTTTCGGGTGAAATTGCAGAAAGTGGTTCTGCATGTGATATTGAAATATTGCAAAGGGTTATATGTGAATTATTGTTAATTAAAGTAATTAACAAAATTCTGAATAAATTTAATAAAAGAGTTTTATTAAATGAGAGAGCATTAAACTTAGAGAATTTAATGCATTTAAAGTGGGGACTTTAAAAGGGAATGTGAAGAGGCATTTTAATGTGGAGGGGTTACCACCACATGAATGGAGGAGGTGAAGGGTCACCTCCCCCATGGGCCGACCATGGGGAGGGGCACCCCCTCCTCCTATAAAAGGCCCCCCTCTTCCTCCTTCTTCCTCACACCTCCTCGTGAAGGATCTCTCTCCCCCTCTAGAATTATTCCCCCATGGTCTCGGATTAGCGAGATACATGTTCCCGGTGGCATTTCGTCTGGAAGGAGTTGCTGCTTCCGCTAGATCGCTGGAGCGAGGAGGTGGAGGTTGTCCGGTGGCTTGAATGTGTGTGCAAGTACGGATGCGCTGCTGAGTTGCGGCGCTCGGACTTCCTCACGATCTTGAGATCGGCAAGTGTACGACTACATCAACCACGAGTTCCTACTCGTTAACAAAACTCGTTGTCTTTGAGGGTAAGTTCTCGATGGATGTATGTCCACTCGTTGCTCTGTACCTAGTAGATAGATCTTGGAGTGTAGTTCTCATCGTAGGAAAATTTTTGTTTTCTATGCTGCGGACCCAACAGTGGTATAAGAGCCTGATCTATGCGTAGGTGCTTTGCACGGGTAGTACACATATGTTTATATGTGGGCGATGATGATCATGTTATTGCATCTTCTATGTATTTTGGATATTGGTGGCATAGTGGGATGAAGCGGCCCGGACCAACCTTACATGTCATCGTACATGAGACCGGTTCCACGACTGACATGCAACTAGTTTTGCATAAGTGGCTAGCAGGTGTCTGTCTCTCCTACTATAGTCAATATCTGATTTAGAACGAGTTGCTAATAACTTGGTTATCCTCGTTGTGGTTCATGTTCGTAGGTAAGAACGGTTCTATCTCCGAAAGCCCTAATCCATGTAAAACTTGCAATTGATAAATTAGAGGCGTCTAGTTTAGATCGTTGCTGGGCTAGTGTATTGATTTTGTATGGTTGTAAGTAGATGTATGATAGATACTCTTACAACACATTCAACGTGTAAGTTCCATAGACCTTGGCCTTACACACAAAGGAATGATAGAGATCATACCACGATGCAAATGATAGAGATCAAATGCATGGACCATATCATCTCACTTTACACATTAGATGTTAGCATCTTATACTGCTAGTTCGGTGCTTTCTGTAGCAGTATAAGATGATCCCTCATTTAGATATCAAGATAAAAATGTGTTCTTCCTTGAGTATGCACCGTTCTGTGGATCGTGTTTTGAGACATCACGTGATGATCAGGAATCTACGCTTTCATATGAACGGGTGTAAGACAGTTTTACACACGCGAATACTAAGGTTCTTACTTGGCGAGCCTAGCATGTACAGACATGGCCACGGAACACAGACCGAAAGGTTAAGCATGAGTCATATATTTGATGTGATGCCCATATAGATGCTCGCCTTTGAAGCTACATCAACTCACGTGATGATCGGACTTGGTGTAGTGGATTTTGTTCATGTAATCACCAAAAGGACACGAGGGATGTCGTTTTTGAGTGGGAGTTCATTAGTAATTTGGATTAGTTGAACTCACTCTATCATAAACTTAGTCTAAATAAAATTTACAAATTCTGTTGTAGATAGCACCACCTGCTTTTAATTTCAATGTGTTCATGGAGAAAGAGAAACTTGCTGCAAATGGTAGCAACTTCACCAACTGGGCTATGAATTTGAGGATTCTCCTAACTGCTGCACAAAAGCAATATGTGCTAGATGCGCCGCTAGGACCCCCACCAGCTCCTGATGCCCCTGACAAGGAAAATAATGTCTATGTGACTCGTCAAGAGGACCACAACTTAGTTCATTGCGGCATACTGTATGGGCTAGAGCCAGAACTTCGAAAGCGTTTTGAAAACGGCAATGCTTTTGATACCATGGGAGAATTGAAAATGATTTTCGATACCCATGCTGCCGTAGAGAGTTATAATGCTACTGAAAAGTTCTTTAGCTGCATGATGGAGGAGAACAGCTCCGTTAGTGAGCATGTACTCAAAATGTTTGGGTACGCCGATAAGCTTGTGTCCTTGGGAATAACGATTCCCATTGACTTAGGCATACATCGTGTTCTCCAATCTCTTCCACCTAGCTAAAAGAGCTTCGTGATGAACTATAATATGCAGGGTATGAAGAAGTCTCTTCCCAAGCTTTTGTTAATGCTTAAGACTGCAGAAGTGGAGATTAGGAAAGAACATCAAATGTTGATGATCAATAGGACCACCGGTTTCAAGAAGGACAAGAAAGGAAAGCACAAGGGAAAGAAGGGTGGCAAATATGTTGCCACGCCTGAAAAGAAACCCCGAGCTGGCCCTAAGTCTAATACCGAGTGTTACTTTTGCAAGGGGACTGGCCATTGGAAGCGCAATTGCCCCAAGTATTTGGTGGACAAGAAGTCTGGCAAGGCAAACAAAGGTATATGTGATATACATGTTATTGATGTGTACTTAGTACTCGCAATAGCACCTGGGTATTTGATATAGGATCGGTTGCTAATATATGTAACTCGATTCAGGGGTTGCGGAACAAGCGACAACTAGCAAGGGATGAGGTCAGGATGCGAGTCGGCAATGGATCAAGAGTTGATGTGATCGTCGTCGGGAAGCTACCTCTCCATATGCCATCGGGATTAGTTATAAACCTAAATAATTGTTATTTGGTGCCTGCACTGAGCATGAACATTGTATCCGGATCGTGTTTGATGCAAAGTGGTTATTCCTTTAAATCTGAAAACAATGGTTGTTCGATTTATAAGAATGATATCTTTTATGGTCATGCACCTGTGTTGAATGGTTTATTTCTGTTGGATCTCGATAGTAATATTACGCATATTCATAATGTTAATGCTAAAAAGATTAAACTTGATAATGATGTATCTGCATATATGTGGCACTGCCGTCTAGGTCATATTGGCGTTAAACGCATGAAGAAACTCCATTCTGATGGACTTTTGGAATCACTTGATTTTGAATCATTTGATACAGAGCCATGCCTTGTGGGCAAGATGACTAGAACGCCGTTTTTCGGTTCAATGGAACGGGCGACAGTTTTATTGGAAATCATACATACTGATGTGTGTGGACCAATGAGTGTGTCGGCGCGAGGTGGATATCGTTATTTTGTTACTTTCACGGATGATTTGAGTAGATACGGGTATATCTATTTGATGAAACACAAGTCTAAAACCTTTGAAAAGTTCAAGGAATTTCAGAATGAAGTGGAAAATCATCGTAATAGAAAGATCAAATTTCTGCGGTCTGACCATGGAGGTGAGTATCTAAGTTACGAGTTTAGCACACACATGAAAGAGTGTGGAATAGTTTCACAACTCACGCCTGCCGGAACACCACAACATAATGGTGTGTCGGAACATCGTAATCGTACTTTATTAGATATGGTCCGATCTATGATGTCTCTAACTGACTTGCCACTGTCATTTTGGGGTTATGCACTGGAAACAGCTGCATTCACATTAAATCGGGCACCATCTAAATCCGTTGAAATGACACCGTATGAATTATGGTTTGAAAACAAACCTAAGTTGTCATATCTTAAAGTTTGGGGATGCGATGTTTATGTGAAGAAACTTCAACCGGATAAACTCGAACCCAAAGCGGAAAAATGCATCTTCATAGGATACCCTAAGGAAACGATTGGGTATACCTTCTATCACAGATCCGAGGGCAAGGTTTTTGTTGCCAAGAATGGATCCTTTCTTGAGAAGGAGTTTCTCGTGAAAGGTGTGAGTAGTCGGAAGGTAGAACTCGAAGAGGTTGTTGAACCTTCTCTTCATGAAATGGCGAGTAGCGCAGCACCGGAAATTGTTTCGGAGTTGACTTCACCAAATGAAGAGAGAGCTAATGATATTGATCATGAAACTCTGAAAGAGGACACTACCGAACCTCGCAGGTCAAGTAGGACACATGCAGCTCCTGAACTGTACGGCAATCCTATTGTGAATTTCATGGTTGATGAAATGGATGACCCTGCGACATATGAAGAAGCGATGATGAGCCCGGATTCCAACAAATGGCTAGAAGCCATGAAATCTGAGATGGAATCCATGTACGAGAACCAGGTTTGGACCTTGGTGGACTTACCTCACGATCGAAATGCCGTTAAGAATAAATGGATTTTCAAAAGAAAAACTGATGTTGATGGTAATGTGACCATCTATAAGGCTCGACTTGTCACAAAGGGGTTTCGACAAATTCAAGGAGTTGACTATGATGAGACATTCTCTCCCGTAGCGATGCTTAAGTCGGTTAGGATTATGTTAGCAATTGCTGCATATTTCGATTATGAAATATGGCAGATGGATGTCAAAACTGCGTTCCTCAATGGTAATATTGAAGAAGAGTTGTAGATGATACAACCTAAGGGTTTTGTCAATCCTAAGGATGCTAATAAGGTATGCAAACTTTAGCGATCCATCTATGGACTGAAGCAAGCATCCCGGAGTTGGAATCTCCGCTTTGATGAGGTGATCAAAGAGTTTGGATTTGTCCAAACTTATGGAGAGGCTTGTATTTACAAGAAAGTGAGTGGGAGCAATGTGGCATTTCTAATATTATATGTGGATGACATATTATTGATTGGAAATGATATAGATCTTTTAAACAGTGTTAAAAGTTATCTAAACAGCAAATTTTCGATGAAAGACCTTGGTGAAGCGTCATATATATTAGGCATTAAAATCTATAGAGATAGATCAAGGCGCCTAATTGGGCTATCGCAGAGTACATACCTTGATAAGATATTAAAGAAGTTTAATATGGACGGAAGTAAGAAGGGGTTCTTACCTATGTTGCAAGGCAAGACATTGAGTAAGACTCAAAGTCCGGCTACGGCGGAAGAAAGAGAGATGATGGATAAGATCCCCTATGCCTCGGCCATAGGCTCTATAATGTATGCCATGCTATGTACAAGACCGGATGTGGCACATGCTATTAGTTTGACTAGTAGGTACCAATCTGATCTAGGTTCGGAACACTGGATAGCGGTCAAGAACATCCTCAAGTACTTGAGAAGAACTAGGGATATGTTTCTTATATACGGAGGTGAAGAAGAGCTAGTCGCTAAGTGTTATGTCGATGCTAGCTTTGACACCGATCCGGATGACTCTAAGTCTCAATCCGGATACGTATTTCTCTTGAACGGAGCAGCAGTTAGTTGGAGGAGTTCCAAACAACCTGTGGTGGCTGGATCAACGACTGAGGCGGAATATGTTGCTGCTTCAGAAGCGGCGCAGGAAGCGGTTTGGATGAAAGAGTTCATTACGGAACTAGGTGTGGTTCCTAGTGCATTAGACCTGATGGTGATCTATTGTGACAACAATGGAGCCATAGCCAACGCCAAGGAACCGAGGTCTCACAAGAATTCCAAGCATATTAAGCGCCAGTTTCACTCCATCTACGAACATGTCAAGGATGGAGATATAAAGATTTGTAAAGTACACACGGACTTAAATGTAGCAGATCCGTTGACTAAAGCTCTCCCTAGGGAAAAACATGATCAACACCAGAACTCCATGGGTGTAAGATTTATCACTATGTGAACTAGATTATTGTCTCTAGTGCAAGTGGGAGACTGAAGGAAATATGCCCTGAGAGGCAATAATAATGTTGTTATTATGTATTCCTTATATATGATAGATGTTTATTTTGCATGCTAGAATTGTATTGATCGGAAACATCAATACATGTGTGTTTAATAAACAAAAAGGGTTCCTAGTTATGCCTCTCTTATAGACTAGCTTGTTGATTAACAAGATGATCAAGGTTTCCTGATCATGGACATTGGATGTTGTTAATAACAAGGTCACAGCATTTGTGAAATGATGTGATGAACATTCATCCGAAGTATAGCATTACGATCAAGTCATTATGTTTACATTGCTATAACATCATACGAAGTAATCTTTATCCTTAGACCATGAGATCATGTTAATTGCTAACACCGGAAGAGTATCTTGATAACATCAAACGTCACACCGTAACAGGGTGACTATAAAGATGGGTTCAGTGCTATGAAGGTGTTATGTTGAGGCTCATGGATCAAGAGTGGAATTTGTCAATTCCGATGACGGATAGATATACTCTAGGCCCTCTCGGTGATATCACATTGAGATAGCTTGCAAGCAAGTGATGTGATCACTAGAATGTTATATCACGGGAACGAGAAAAGAGTGCATGTCGGTAACGAGATCAAACTAGGTATTTGGATACCGATGATCGAATCTCAGACATGTATTATATCAAGAGACAAAGGGATTAAATTACAAGCGTTAAAGGTTCTCACGATCACAGAAGTCATCGTTGAATATGCAGGAGTCGGTATGGACCTCCAGGTCCCGCTTCTGATTATTGATCTGAGAGGAGTCTCAATCATGTCTGCATTATTCGCGAACCATAGGGTGACACACTTAAGAGTTACCGGACACCATTTTGGAGCACATATGTTTCAAACGAAAGAATTGCAAAGCGCAGGAATTGTTTCGATAGAAACCGGAAATTGTTTCGGGTGAAATTGCAGAAAGTGGTTCTACATGTGATATTGAAATATTGCAAGGGGTTATATGTGAATGTTTGTTAATTAAAGTAATTAAAAAAATTCTGAATAAATTTAATAAAAGTGTTTTATTAAATGAGAGAGCATTAAACTTAGAGAATTTAATGCATTTAAAGTGGGGACTTTAAAAGGGAATGTGAAGAGGCATTTTAATGTGGAGGAGTTACCACCACATGAATGGAGGAGGTGAAGGGTCACCTCCCCCATGCGCCGGCCATGGGGAGGGGCACCCCCCTCCTCCTATAAAAGGCCCCCCTCTTCCTCACACCTACTCGTGAAGGATCTCTCTCCCCCTCTAGAATTATTCCCCCATGGTCTCGGATTAGCGAGATACATGTTCCCGGTGGCATTTCGTCTGGAAGGAGTTGCTGCTTCCGCTAGATCGCTGGAGCGGGGAGGTGGAGGTTGTCCAGTGGCTTGAACATGTGTGCGAGTACGGATGCACTGCTGGGTTGCGGCGCTCGGACTTCCTCACGATCTTGAGATCGGCAAGTGTATGACTACATCAACCACGAGTTCCTACTCGTTAACAAAACTCGTTGTCTTCGAGGGTAAGTTATCGATGGATGTATGTCCACCCGTTGCTCTGTACCTAGTAGATAGATCTTGGCGTGTAGTTCTCATCATAGGAAATTTTTTGTTTTCTATGCTGCAGACCCAACAATATGATCATGCATAGAGAGAGAGATGAACACATAGCTACCGGTAGAACCCTTAGCCTCGAGGAAGAACTACTCCCTGATCATCATGGGAATCAGCAACGGCGATGGAGATGGTGGTGGAGATCGATGGAGATGGCTCCCGGGGCACCTCCCCGTCCCGGCAGGGGGCCAGAACATAGACTTCTGTCCCCTGAATCGCCCCTTCGGTGGCAGCGGCGCTGCGGAACTTTTCGTGGCTAGAGGCTGTTCGATTTAGGGTTTTTGCATTGGGGGCTTCTTATAGGTGAAGGGGCAAGGTCGATGGGCGTCCAGGGGGCCCACACCACCTGGTGGCGCGGCCAGGGCTAGCCCGCGCCACCATATGGTGTGCCCACCCTAGTGCCCTACTCCGTATCTGCTTCGTGTTTCCGTGTTGCTCCGGGAAAAATAGGCATATTGGCTTTTGTCCCGTCCACTTCCGAGAATATTGATTTTCTGCCTTTTCTGGAACCAAAAACAGAAGAAAACATGCAACTGGCACTATGGCATCTTGTTAATAGGTTATTCCAAGAAAACATATAAAAATACCTCAAAGTGTTGACAAAGCAAAGCAAAGTAGCTATTAAACAAACATGGAACATCAAAAATTATAGATACGTTAGCAACGTATCACAGCGTAAACATAATGAGCAATCTATGAAACATTCTTCTTATATATAAAAAAGAGATAGTTCTTGAGAAAAAGAAAAATAGATGATGAGAAAAGAGGAAAGAGAGAAAAAAGCACCATTTTCCCATGGAAAATAAAAAGATTGCTGAGATGCTCGTTGTCTTCTTGCCTTGTCATTTTGATATGGGGATTCTTCCGTATCATCGGGCAAGGGGTACCCCGTTGGCCGTTCTCTATGATACGCATGTATTTACTATAATAAGAACTTATCGGTAACTAAAGTTGAGTAGCATGAGGAGTGGCCCTCGTACTCAAGGGACATGAGATTTCCAGCTTATGGTCTATCAAGCATATAACTCGTATTGGACCTCACTTTCACTTTAACCATTTAAAGATAATTATGATAGGGGAATGAGAGCTCAAAGCTAACGAGTACCATACTTTCAGCATTTGGAAGCCTTTCAAACTTTTCAAAACCTTTTCATTTCCCTGTTGAGTCACCACCTATTCTTTGAGCACTTTCTTGACAGCATAGTTGTCATTCTTAGTGTAATGTGCTTGTCTCGAAATTTGGATTAATTGTTTCATCACTTTGATGCTTTTATCTTTGATCTCTTTACTTCTAGTCTTCACTTGAACTTCAGAGGTTGCTGACTCATGTATTAACAAGCTCATTGGGGAACCCCAAGAGGAAGGTAAGATGAGCACAACAGTAAGTTTTCCCTCAGTTATGAAACCAAGGTTATCAATCCAGTAGGAGCAAGGAAACACCCCAAAGGTGTAGCTAGCTGAACTTTGGCAGGGCGCACTACTGGTGCCAGCAGCAACATGGAGACCTGCACAACAAAACCATAGAACTCTGTCCCCAACTTGCGATGAGGTTGTCACTCCCATCGGTTTTGCTAAAAACAAAGGATTAAACGTATCGAGTGGAAGAAAGTAATAGTTTGCAGAAAGTAAACACAAAACAGTAAACAGTTGATTGTAGATTGATAGTAAAAGAAAGGACTAGGGTCCATAGTTCACTAGAGGTGGCTCTCCTTAAGATAGATGACATGTTGGGTGAACAAATTACAGTGGGGCAATTGACAAACACCAAGAAAACATACAAGCATATACTACTCATCTTGACTCCTTTGAGATTCGATTGGGCATTACAACATTATACATAGACCGCCATCCAACTGCATCTATGACTAATAATTCACCTTCAGGTTATCATCCAAACCCCCTCCAGTATTAAGTTGCAAGCAACGGATAATTGCATTACGAATTGCGTGTAAAGTAAACAATACGATTGTTCTATGAACAAAGTATTGTTGTTTTCTCCCTAGTAGCAACAGCACATCTAGTACCTTAGAGATTTCTGTCACTTCCCCAGATTACTAGAGGCATGAACCCACTATCGAGCATAAATACTAACTCTTGGAGTTGCTAGCATCTACTTGGCCAAGATAGCTACTAACAACGGAAAGCATGCAAGATCACAAATAACAAAGACATGATAGAATCAATAAGAAATCTAAATCAGCATCTCAATATCCATCGGATCCCCGCAAACACAACATGTATGAATTACAAATAGATGATCTTGATCATGAACAGAGCTCACAAGATCTAAACATGATAGCACAAAGGAGGAGAACCCGCCATCTAGCTACTACATGGACCCGTAGTCCAGAGATGACCTGCTCACGCATCACACCGGAGGCTTGCATGGCGATGAAGAAGGCCTCTAGGGTGAATTCCCCTCTCCGGCAAGGTGCCGGGAAGATCTTCAGATCCCTCCCGATCCAGGGATGGAGATGACGGCGGCTACAGACTCTTTCATGGAATTTTGATCGAGTACTTAGGGTTTCCGTATCAGAGGCAACTTATAGGCGGAAGGAGAGGCCGAGGGGGTGCCTGGG
This sequence comes from Avena sativa, assembly GCA_916181665.1. Classification (NCBI taxonomy): domain Eukaryota; kingdom Viridiplantae; phylum Streptophyta; class Magnoliopsida; order Poales; family Poaceae; genus Avena; species Avena sativa. Next base: position 493,119,673 of record OV702290.1, on the reverse strand, counting down.
GCGGCCAGACCACCCCCTGGCGCGGGCCAGGCCTGGCTGCGTGGCCAGGTGGTGTGGCCGGGACAAAGTAAAGAGATTGGTTATGAGGGACTCCCCTTGTGAAGATGTCCTTGACTCCCCGGCAATGGCGCCACAAAAATACTTGCTGACTCGTGTACTAACGAGCTCATTGGGGTACCCCAAGAGGAAGGTATGATGAGCACAACAGTAAGTTTCCCTCAGTTATGAAACCAAGGTTATCAATCCAGTAGAAGCAAGGAAACACCCCAAAGGTGTAGCTAGCTGAAATTTGGCAGGGCGCACTACCGGTGCCAGCAGCAACATGGAGACCTGCACAACACAACCACAGAACTTTGTCCCCAACTTACGATGAGGTTGTCAATCTCACCGGTTTTGCTGAAAACAAAGGATTAAACGTATCGAGTGGAAGAAAGTAATAGTTTGCAGAAAGTAAACACAAAGCAGTAAATAGTTGATTTTAGATTGATAGTAAAAGAAAGGACCGGGGTCCATAGTTCACTAGAGGTGGCTCTCCTTAAGATAGATAACATGTTGGGTGAACAAATTACAGCGGGTCAATTGACAAACATCGAGAAAGCATACAAGCATATACTAATCATCTTGACTCCTTTGAGATTCGATTGGGCATTACAACATTATACATAGACCGCCATCTAACTACATCTATGACTAATAATCCACCTTCAGGTTATCATCCGAACCCCCTCCAGTATTAAGTTGCAAGCAACGGATAATTGCATTACGAATTGCGTGTAAAGTAAACAATACGATTGTTCTATGAACAAAGGATTGTTGTTTTCTCCCTAGTAGCAACAGCACATCTAGTACCTTAGAGATTTCTGTCACTTCCCCAGATTACCAGAGGCATGAACCCACTATCGAGCATAAATACTAATTCTTGGAGTTGCTAGCATCTACTTGGCCAAGATAGCTACTAACAACGGAAAGCATGCAAAATCACAAATAACAAAGACATGATAGAATCAATAATCAATCTGAAATAGCATCTCAATATCCATCGGATCCCCGCAAGTACAACATGTATGAATTACAAATAGATAATCTTGATCATGAATGGAGCTCACATGATCTAAACATGATAGCACAAAGGAGGAGAACCAGCCATCTAGCTACTACATGGACCCGTAGTCCAGAGATGAACTACTCACGCATCACACCAGAGGCTTGCATGGTGATGAAGAAGGCCTCCAGGGTGAATTCCCCTCTCCGGCAGGGTGCTTGGAAGAGCTTCAGATCCCTCTCGATCTAGGGATGGAGATGACGGCGGCTACAGACTCTTTCGTGGAATTTTGATCGGGTACTTAGGGTTTCCGTATTAGAGGCAACTTATAGGTGGAAGGAGAGGCCGAGGGGGTGCCTGGGGCAGCCAGACCACCCCCTGGCATGGGCCAGGCCTGGCAGCGCGACCAGGTGGTGTGGCCAGGCCCCAGGCCCTCTCCGTCTCGTATTCTGGCTCCAGGTGTTCCTCGGTGAAAAACTGACTTTGGCCTGTCCCGTCCAATTCCGAGAATATTCATTTTCTGACTTTCCTGGAACCAAAAATTGCAGAAAATAGGTAGCTGGCACTATGGCTCTTGTTAATAGGTTAGTCCAAGAAATCATATGAAAATCACTCCAAAGTGTGGACAAAACATAAGAAAGTAGATAAAACCAAGCATGGAACATCAAAAATTATGGATACGTTTGCAACGTATCAACATCCCCAAGCTTAACTCCTGCTCGTCCTCGAGTAGGTAAGTGATAAAAAGAAAGAATAATTTTTGAGGTGACATGCACCATCATAAACTTGATCAAAGTATTTGTAAAACATTCAAAGATGGGATCATAGTACTTCAATCATAACATGAAAGAAAAAGTTCTAGCAATAAGACAAAGAAACTATGTTGCAACATGAAAAGTCACAAACAAAAGATTCATGAATAACAATGCTTTGCAAGATGTTTGTTTGTTTCACATAAAGAAAACATAGCATAGTGGCATTCAGCTTCTCCTTCATAGAGTAGCAAACATAAATGCATAGGACACCTTCAAAGTTTATAAGAGTGATTAGATACAAATAGTTTAAAACAAGCAATATCAAGGTATGCATCAATCAACAAGTCTTGGGACAATGCACATAGAACTAATAATGGCCACTATGCTCTCAAAGTAGGTGCATAAAGGTAGAAGGTGGAGACTCAACATAAAAGTAAAAGAAAGGCCTTCATAGAAGGAAGTAGGGATTCAAGTCTCATAAACAGCTTCCAAAAATTATGGTACTTATTAGCTTTCAGCTCTCATTGCCCCTATCATAACATCTTGAAGGTGATTAAGGCTAAAGTGACACAACTAAGAGGATATGCTTGACAAGTTATAAACCGAAATCTCATGCCCCTTACTTATGAAGACCAAACCTCATGCTACTCAACTTTAGTCACAAGTAAGGTATTGTCATTGTAAGTACATATGTATCATAGAGAACTGCCAACAGGGTACCCCTTGCACATGATACATGAGCTATCCCATAATCAAAATGACAAGGCAATCAGACAATGAGCATCTCAGCGATCTTTTTATTTGATATTTGCATAGGTTTTAATTGAGGATGCTTCATAGAGTGCTCATTATGGTTATGCTACAAGTTTCCACCATGATTAGGCATGGCTTAGGCTAGCGGCCTAGGCGTTTCTCTAACACAAATACGAACTCCATGATCTTACAAGTTCCCCTTTTATTTCACACCGCCGGGATCCATAAGCAAAAGAACATGATATCAACGGGGTACAAAGTATAGGTGCAATGTTGAAAGCGTTCCCCATGATACATGGTTCTGCTAATTTCAACTTATAAAGCGCAAGCATATACGCAACAAAGATGGACGCAATGGTTCAAATTTATTAAATGCAAGAAAGTAAAGTGTGCCATCAAGTTCGTGAGAGTTTTAATCACTAGTTTTCTCATAACAAGTTTAATTTGGAAGGTAGACAAAAACATGAATGTACTTGGAATAGCATAAGCTAGTAGGTAGGTATGGTGGACTCTTTGGAATAACTTGGTTTTAGGAGTTGGATGCATGATTGGAACTCATACTTGGTTGTGGAGGCTAGCAAAAGACTGGGAGCAACAAACTAAGAGAGCAATAATGGCCATAATCATGCAGAGCGACAAAACATCATTGATCAAAGCATAAAGTGATACTACAAGTTGAAAACTAAAGGATCATAAAGGCTATGGTGACTTGGGATAGTCATAACATGGTGTGAACATGTGCCAAGTCAACCCAAATAAAGCATCAAAGGAGAATACCACAATACTATGCTTTAATATGCTAAAACAACGCATGATTCTTCAAAGGCACATTAAGAAATCTCAATTGTTTATAACAAGTCATGCTACAGCAAAGAATACTAAGCATAAATCCAAAACAATATCAAGCATGGCATGACAAAGCATAGGCTACAGTCAAAACAAGCTCTCTTTACTACTTAAGCATAACTTTTCCTACTCTTTTCCAATCCAAACCAAACTATTTGAAAACTAATGTATGAAAGAGGGGGTCCAAACAATTTATTAAGCAAACTAAGCAAACAAAGAAAATGAAAAACCAAAACAAAAACGAAAAAGAAGATGCTCCAAGAACAACACAACTGTGCATGAAACAATAAAAATGAAGCGTTTGGAAGAAACCTGAGATTTTTATTGATGGAGAGGGGGATGCCTTGGGCATCCCCAAGCTTTGACGCTTGTACTTCTTGGATATTTCTTGGGGTGACACGGGTGGCATCCCCAAGCATAAAGGTAGAAGGTGGAGACTCAACATAAAAGTAAAAGAAAGGCCTTCATAGAAGGAAGTAGGGATTCAAGTCTCATAAACAGCTTCCAAAAATTATGGTACTTATTAGCTTTCAGCTCTCATTGCCCCTATCATAAGCATCTTTAAGGTGATTAAGGTTAAAGTGACACAACTAAGAGGATATGCTTGACAAGTTATAAACTGAAATCTCATGCCCCTTACTTACGAAGACCGAACCTCATGCTACTCAACTTTAGTCACAAGTAAGCTCTTGTCATTGTAAGTACATATGTATCATGGAGAACCGCCAACGGGGTACCCCTTGCACATGATACAGGAGTTATCCCATAATCAAAATGACAAGGCAAGACATTGAGCATCTTAGCGATCTTTTTATTTGCTATTTGCATAGTTTTTTATTGAGGATGCTTCATACAGTGCTCATTATGGTTATGCTGCAATTTTCCACCATGATTAGGCATGGCTTAGGCTAGCGGCCCAGGCGTTTCTCTAACACAAATACAAACTCCATGATCTTATAAGTTCCCCTTTTATTTCACACCGTCGGGATCCATAAACAAAATAACATGATATGAACGGGGTACAAAGTATATGCGCAATGTTGAAAGTGTTCCCCATGATACATGGTTCTGCTAATTTCAACTTATAAAGCGCAATCATATACGCAACAAAGATGGACGCAATGGTTCAAATTTATTAAATGCAAGAAAGTAAAGTATGCCATCAAGTTCGTGAGAGCATTAATCACTAGTTTTCTCATAACAAGTTTAATTTGGAAGGTAGACAAAAACACGAATGTACTTGGAATAGCATAAGCTAGTAGGTACGTATGGTGGACTCTTTGGAATAACTTGGTTTTAGGAGTTGGATGCATGAGTGGAACTCATACTTGGCTGTGGAGGCTAGCAAAAGACTGGGAGCGACAAACTAAGAGAGCAATAATGGCCATAATCATGCAGAGCGACAAAACATCATTGATCAAAGCATAAAGTGATACTACAAGTTGAAAACTAAAGGATCATAAAGGCTATGGTGACTTGGGATAGTCATAACATGGTGTGAGCATGTGCCAAGTCAACCCAAATAAAGCATCAAAGGAGAATACCACAATATTATGCTTTAATATGCTAAAACATGGCATGATTCTTCAAAGGCACATTCAGAAATATCAATTGTTTATAACAAGTCATGCTACAGCAAATAATACTAAGCATAAAGCCAAAACAATATCAAGCATGGCATGACAAAGCATAGGCCATAGTCAAAAACAAGCTTTCTTCACCACTTAAGCATGAACTTTTCCTACTCTTTTCCAAACCAAACTATTTGAAAACCAATGTATGAAAGAGGGGGTCCAACCAATTTATTCAGAAAACTAAGCAAAAAAAGCAAATGAAAAACCAAAATGAAAATGAAAAAGAAGACGCTCCAAGAACAACACAATTGTGCATGAAACAATAAAAATGAAGCGTTTGGAAGAAACCTGGGATTTTTATTGATGAAGAGGGGGATGCCTTGGGCATCCCCAAGCTTTGACGCTTGTACTTCTTGGATATTTCTTGGTGTGACACGGGTGGCATCCGCAAGTTTGAGCTTTAGTCCATCCTTCATCTCATTACTCACTCCTTCCATACACCTGAAATTTTTCCTTCATACAAAACTTCACACAATCTTTATTAGCAACATTAGTGCACTCAAGATCATAGGTATTTAGGTTCAGTTTTAACACCAATAAAACTTCCATTATAACACTAGTTACTGTAGCACTTCCCTCAAAAATCTCAATTCCCCAAAAGAACTCAAAAAGGAACCAACAAGAAGCAAATGCAGAAAATGGCAGAAATCTGTCAAAACAGACCAGCAGGTAAAGACGAATTTTTTCGAAGACCTTCTGTTGCTCAAATAAAAAAGTGTTGAACTAATGAAAGTTAGATAACAACCTGGGGCAGAAGCAAAAAATTTCACACCTCAAAAGGACGTACATAGATTTTAGAAGAATTTTTACGGTGAAGCACAGAAATCTGTTTCAGGACAGCACCTTTTCCAATCATTACTTCTCTTTCATTAGAGGTTACTCTTAGCACAAAAAACAAATAAAAAGGATAAGGAGCGGTTATTACTGAAGTAATAACTTACAATACTCATCTAAAACTTTTGGGTTATCTCCCAATAAGTACTTTTCTTTAACGCCTTTAAGTTAGGCATAAGAAGTAAGAAAAAGGATCAAGTGTTCTCAAATGAAGAAGCATTAAAACCAAATTTCTTGCCCTTACGTCTCTTACTTTTATTCTTAACCTTGGGGAACATATGATTGTTTGGTGGACAAGAAAAGTGCATGGTGCCCTTTTCCACATCTATTATTTCTCCAAGGAGTTTCAATAGGGATCTTCCAAGTGTGATTTGTCCTTTTCCTACACATTCAATAACAAGATAATCAGTAGAAACCATTTTCCCTAGGATCTTTGTAAACACCCCTTCAGCTATTCCAATGGGTAATATAGTGGCATTATTAGCAAGAAAATTTTCTTCTCCTCCTTCAGAAAGCCCCCAAAGATTCGAAGATTCATAAATATCTTTGGGCATAAGACAAAATTCAAACATGATATCACAGCAAGCATGAAAAGTTTCATTGTTTATAGCAATCTTTACTGTGGGAAGCCATTCAGAGGGTTCAAATTTTATTGGAACATAGTTGTGATGCTCTCTAAGCGTATTATAGCAATCTTTCAAACTAGCGGTGCTGGTCTCAAGAGTATTCAATCTAGCAAATATGTTTATGAAAGAAGAATCAGTTTTGCTAGGCAAGTTGTAAGTAAAGACCAATTTATTTATAGCATTAACAGCATCATCCTCATTGCATCGGAGGAAATCTCCTCCCACAACAGCATCTAAAGAATATCTATAGCAAAGAGCAATTCCAAGGTAGAAACTGCTAAGAAACAAGCTTTGAGTCATTTTAGGTTCGGTTTTTTCATGTAAATCAGAGATTCTAGACCAAGCTTCTTTAAAACTCTCTTCAATTCCTTGTTTAGAAGTGAAAATCATTTCCTCAGGTGACATAGTGATTGGAGCAATGCTAGACATAATGGCAACTTAAGATAGGAACTAATTTTTTTGTGTTTTAATAAAGAAAGCAAACTAATTTGTGTTTTTGATAAAGAAACAAGAAAACAAAGCAAAAAGAAACTAAGCAAAACAAAAATAACAAAGTAAAGAGATTGGATATGAGGGACTCCCCTTGTGAAGATGTCCTTAACTCCCCGGCAACGGCGCCAGAAAAATACTTGCTGACTCGTGTACTAACGAGCTCGTTGGGGAACCCCAAGAGGAAGGTATGATGAGCACAACAGTAAGTTTCCCTCAGAAACCAAGGTTATCAACCCAGTAGGAGCAAGGAAACACCCCAAAGGTGTAGCTAGCTGAACTTTGGTAGGGCGCACTACCGGTGCCAGTAGCAACATGGAGACCTGCACAATACAACCACAGAACTCAGTCCCCAAATTACGATGAGGTTGTCAATCTCACCGGTTTTGCTAAAAACAAATAATTAAACGTATCGAGTGGAAGAAAGTAATAGTTTGTAGAAATTAAACACAAAGCAGTAAACAGTTGATTGTAGATTGATAGTAAAAGAAAGGACCGGGGTCCATAGTTCACTAGAGGTGTCTCTCCTTAAGATAGATAACATGTTGGGTGAACAAATTATAGCGGGGCAATTGAAAAACATCGAGAAAGCATACAAGCATATACTAATCATCTTGACTCCTTTTAGATTTGATTGGGCATTAAAACATTATACATAGACCGCCATCTAACTGCATCTATGACTAATAATCCACCTTTCAGGTTATCATCCGAACCCCCTCCAGTATTAAGTTGCAAGCAACGGATAATTGCATTACGAATTGCGTGTAAAGTAAACAATACGATTGTTCTATGAACAAAGGATTGTTGTTTTCTCCCTAGTAGCAACAGCACATCTAGTACCTTAGAGATTTCTGTCACTTCCCCATATTACCAGAGGCATGAACCCACTATCGAGCATAAATACTAACTCTTGGAGTTGCTAGCATCTACTTGGCCAAGATAGCTACTAACAACGGAAAGCATGCAAGATCACAAATAACAAAGACATGATAGAATCAATAATCAATTTGAAATAGCATCTCAATATCCATCGGATCCACGCAAGCACAACATGTATGAATTACAAATAGATGATCTTGATCATGAACGGAGCTCACAAGATCTAAACATGATAGCACAAAGGAGGAGAACCAGCCATCTAGCTACTACATGGACCCGTAGTCCAGAGATGAACTACTCACGCATCACACCGGAGGCTTGCATGGTGATGAAGAAGGCCTCCAGGGTGAATTCCCCTCTCCGGCAGGGTGCCGGGAAGAGCTTCAGATCCCTCCCGATCTAGGGATGGAGATGACGGCGGCTATAGACACTTTTGTGGAATTTTGATCGGGTACTTAGGGTTTCCGTATCAGAGGCACCTTATAGGCGGAAGGAGAGGCCGAGGGGGTGCCTAGGGCGGCCAGACCACCCCCTGGCACGGGCCAGGCCTGGTTGTGCGGCCAGGTGGTGTGGCCGGGCCCCAGCCCCTCTCCGTATCGTATTCTGGCTCCAGGTGTCCCTCGGTGAAAAACTGACTTTGGCTTTTGTCCCGTCCAATTCCGAGAATATTCATTTTCTGACTTTTCTAGAAACAAAAACAGCAGAAAACAGGCAGCTGGCACTGTGGCTCTTGTTAATAGGTTAGTCCAATAAATCATATGAAAAGTACTCCAAAGTGTGGACAAAACATAAGAAAGTAGATAAAACCAATTATGGAACATCAAAAATTATGGATAGGTTAGCAACGTATCAACATTCCCAAGCTTAACTCCTGCTCATCATCGAGTAGGTAAGTGATAAAAATAAATAATAATTTTTTAGGTGACATGCACCATCATAAACTTGATCAAAGTATTTGTAAATATTTGAAGCTAGGATCATAGTACTTCAATCATAACATGAAATACAAAGTTCTAGCAATAAGACAAAGAAACTATGTTGCAACATGAAAAGGCACAAACAAAAGGTTCATGAATAACAATGCTTTGCAATAAGTTTGTTTGTTTCACATAAAGAAAACATAGCATAGTAGTATTCAGCTTTTACCTCATAGAGTAGCGAACATAAATGCATAGGACACCTTCAAAGTTCATAAGAGTGACTAGATACAAATAGTTTAAAACAAGCAGTATCAAAGTTATGCATCAATCAACAAGTCTTGGGACAATGCATATAGAACTAAGAATGGATACTATTCTCTCAAAGTAGGTGCATAAAGGTAGAAGGTGGAGACTCAACAAAAAAGTAAAAGAAAGGCCTTCGTAGAAGGAAGCAGGGATTCAAGTTTCATAAAGACCTTCCAAAAATTATGGTACTTTATAGCTTTCAGCTCTCATTGCCCCTATCGTAAGCATTTTGAAGTGATTAAGGTTAAAGTGAACAAACTATGGTGTATATGCTTGACGAAGTATAAGTTGGAAATATCATGTCCCTTGAATACGAGGGCCGATCCTCATGCTACTCAAGTTTAGTCTCCGGTAAGTTCTTGTCATCGTAAGTACATGTGTATCATAGAAAACCGCCAACGGGGTACCCCTTGCCCGATGATACGGAAGAATCCCCATATCAAAATGACAAGGCAAGCAGACAACGAGCATCTCAGCAATCTTCTTATTTACCATGGGAATATGGTGCTTTTTTCTCTCTTTCCTCTTTTCTCACATTTATTTCTTTTTCTCTTTTTTCTCAATATCTGACACTTTTTTTATAAGAAGAATGCTTCATAGACAGATCATTATGGTTACGCTGCAGGTTTCCACCATGACAACATGGATTAGACCAGCGGCCTAGGCGTTTCTCTAACACATATACATAACTCCATGGACTTATAAGCTCTCCTTTCATTTCACACCGACGACATCCATAGACAAAAGAGCATGATATCAACTAGGTACAAAGTACAAGTGCAATGTTGAAAGTGTTCCCCGTGACAGCATGGTTCTGCTAATCCCCAACAAATAAGTGCAAGCATATACAACATAGACGACACAATGGTTCAAGTTTATTAAGGGCAAGAAATGTAAAGTGTGTCATCAAGTTCGTGAGAGCTTTAATCACTAGTTTTCTCATAACAAGTTTAATTCGGAAGGTAGATAAAAACATGAATATACTTGGAATAGCATATTCTAGTAGATAGGTATGGTGGACTCTTTGGAATAACTTGGTTTTAGGAGTTGGATGCTTGAGTGGAACTCATACTTGGTTACAGAGGCTAGCAAAAGACCGGGAGCGACAAACTAAGAGAGCAATAATGGCCATAATCATACAGAGCGACAAAACATCATTAATCAAAGCATAAAGTGATACTACAAGTTGAAAACTAAAGGATCATAAAGGCTATGGTGACTTGGGATAGTCATAACATGGTGTGAACATGTGCCAAGTCAACCCAAATAAAGCATCAAAAGAGAATACCACAATACTATGCTTTAATATGCTAAAACAATGCAGGATTCTTAAAAGGCACATTAAGCAATCTCAATTGTTTATAACAAGTCATGCTATAGCAAAGAATACTAAGCATAAATCCAAAACAATATCGAGCATGGCATGACAAAGCATAGGCCACAGTCAAAAACAAGCTCTCTTTACCACTTAAGCATGAACTTTCCTACTCTTTTTCCAATCCAAACCAAACTATTTGAAAACCAATGTATAAAAGAGGGGGTCCAACCAATTTATTCAGCAAACTAAGCAAATAAAGCAAACGAAAAACCAAAACGAAAACGAAAAAGAAGACGCTCCAAGAACAACACAACTGTGCATGAAACAATAAAAATGAAATGTTTGGAAGAAACCTGGGATTTTTTTATTGATGAAGAGGGGATGCCTTGGGCATCCCCAAGATTTGACGCTTGTACTTCTTGGATATTTCTGGGGGTGACACGCGTGGAATCCCCAAGCTTGAGCTTTAGTCCATTCTTCATCTCATTACTCATTCCTTCCATACACCTGAAATTTTTCCTTCATACAAAACTTCACACAATCTTTATTAGCAACATTAGTGCACTCAAGATAATAAGTCTTTAGGTTCAGTTCTAACACCAATAAAACTTCCATTAAAACACTTGCTACTGTAGCACTTCCCTCAAAAAGCTCAATTCCCCAAAAGAACTCAAAAAGGAACCAACAAGAAGCAAATGCAGACAATGGCAGAAATCTGTCAAAACAGACCAGCAGGTAAAGACGATTTTTTTCGAAGACCTTCTGTTGCTCAAATCGAAAAGTGTTGAACTAATGAAAGTTAGATAACAACCTGGGGCAGAAGCACAAAACTTCACGCCTCAAAAGGACGTACAGAGATTTTACACGAATGTTTACGGTGAAGCACAAAGATCTGTTTCGGGACAGCAACTTTCCCAATCATTACTTCTCTCTCATTAGAGGTTACTCTTGGCACAAAAAGCAAATAAAAAGGATAAGGAGCGGTTATTACTGAAGTAATAACTTCCAAGACTCATCTATTTGGGTTATCTCCCAATAAGTACTTTTCTTTAACGCCTTTAAGTTAGGCATAAGAAGCAAGAAAAAGGATCAAGTGTTCTCAAATGAAGAAGCATTAAGATTAATACCAGAAATATCTTCAACAAGGCAAGGTATTTCATCCAAATAAGTTCTAGAGGATCCTCTCTCAATACTCTTGGGCTCACTATTTTCATCAAACGGGTTTTCAGGAACAATCCAATCAAGATTCTTTTCTATGGCTTCATGCATTGCTACAAGTTTGAAAGGTATTGGTATCTTAATTTCCTCCCCATTAGGTTTGGTTTTGTTCATCTTTTCTCGTGTACCAATAATATCTACACATGAGCCTAGCATATTAAAATGATCAAACACTTTTCTAGCTTCCTTAGCAACATCATAGAATTCCTTAAGCAAAGTTTCTAGAATAAAATCCCTCTTTTTAGGGTCTTCAATTTCTTTAAGTTTAAGAAACATTACTTGCATTAAGGGGTTAAGGTTGACAAACCTAGCTTCCAACATGTGAACTAAAGAAGCTGCAGCAATTTCATAGTTTGGAGCAAGTTCTGCAAGGGATCTATCCTCAATGTCCACATGCTTACTAACATGATTAAAGAATTCTTCAATATTTTCTTTTCAAATTATAGAGCCACTACCTATTGAAAGGTCTTTCAGGGTGAATTTAGGGATCAACATGGTGAGCTAAGAAACAGGTAACAACTATAGAAAGACTTAATTTTTTTTGTGTTTTTAATAAAGAAAGCAAACTTGTAAAACTAATTTTTTTGTGTTTTTGATAAAGAAACAAGCAAACAAAGCAAAAGTAAACTAAGCAAAAAAAAATTACAAAGTAAAGAGATTGGTTATGAGGGACTCCCGTTGTGAAGATGTCCTTGACTCCCCGGCAACGGCGCCAAAAAATATACTTGCTGACTCATGTATTAACGAGCTCGTTGGGGAACCCCAAGAGGAAGGTAAGATGAGCACAACAGTAAGTTTTCCCTCAGTTATGAAACCAAGGTTATCAATCCAGTAGGAGCAAGGAAACACCCCAAAGGTGTAGCTAGCTAAACTTTGGCAGGGTGCACTACCGGTGCCAGCAGCAACATGGAGACCTGCACAACACAACCACAGAACTCTGTCCCCAACTTGCGATGAGGTTGTCAATCTCACCGGTTTTGCTGAAAACAAAGGATTAAACGTATCGAGTAGAAGAAAGTAATAGTTTGTAGAAAGTAAACACAAAACAGTAAACAGTTGATTGTAGATTGATAGTAAAAGAAAGGACTGGGGTCCATAGTTCACTAGAGGTGGCTTTCCTTAAGATAGATGACATGTGGGGTGAACAAATTACAGCGGGGCAATTGACAAACATCGAGAAAGCATGCAAGCATATACTACTCATCTTGACTCCTTTGAGATTCGATTGGGCACTACAACATTATACATAGACCGCCATCCAACTGCATCTATGACTAATAATCCACCTTCAGGTTATCATCTGAACCCCCTCCAGTATTAAGTTGCAAGCAACGGATAATTGCATTACGAATTGCGTGTAAAGTAAACAATACGATTGTTCTATGAACAAAGGATTGTTGTTTTCTCCCTAGTAGCAATAGCACATCTAGTAACTTAGAGATTTCTGTCATTTCCCTAGATTACTAGAGGCATGAACCCACTATCGAGCATAAATACTAACTCTTGGAGTTGCTAGCATTTACTTGGCCAAGATAGCTACTAACAATGGAAAGCGTGCAAGATCACAAATAATAAAGACATGATAGAATCAATAATCAATCTAAAATAGCATCTCAATATCCATCGGATCGCCGCAAACACAACATGTAGGATTACAAATAGATGATCTTGATCATGAACGGAGCTCACAAGATCTAAACATGATAGCACAAAGGAGGAGAACCAGCCATCTAGCTACTACATGGACCCCTAGTCCAAGGATGAACTACTCACGCATCACACCGGAGGCTTGCATGATGATGAAGAAGGCCTCCAGGGTGAATTCCCCTCTACGGCAGGGTGCCAAGAAGAGCTTCAGATCCCTCCCGATCTAGGGATGGAGATGACGGCGGCTACAGACTCTTTCATGGAATTTTGATCGGGTACTTAGGGTTTCTGTATCGGAGGCAACTTATAGGCGGAAGGAGAGGCTGAGGGGGTGCCTGGAGCGGCCAGACGACCCCTTGGCGCGGGCCAGGCCTGGCTGCGTGGCCAGGTGGTTTGGTCGGGCCCCAGCCCCTCTTTGTCTCGTATTCTGGCTCCGGGTGTCTCTCGGTGAAAAACTAACTTTGGCTTTTGTCCCGTCCAATTCCGAGAATATTCATTTTCTGACTTTCCTTTAACCAAAAACAACAGAAAACTGGCAGCTGGCACTATGGCTCTTGTTAATAGGTTAGTCCAAGAAATCATATGAAAAGTACTCCAAAGTGTGGACAAAACATAAGAAAGTAGATAAAACCAAGCATGGAACATCAAAAATTATGGATACGTTAGCAACGTATCAGAGGTGCCTTCGCAGTTATGTTTGCTCTATAATCAAAGGCAAGCGAGATGCCACTCTATCATACCTTTTTATGAGCATTGCAATGTTGCTTATGTTTATGTTTCATGCTACTTACTATTTTTAGTTAGAATCTCTACATAGCTTGCAATAACTATTGAGTAACCTTATTTGCATGCTCCTTATTATGAATTGCCTAAGTAGTTGATCATATGCTGAGAATATATACATCATATGAAGCAAATGTGTCCGTGAAAGTTTCTTTTATCGCACTTAGTTTTCAACTGAATTGCTTGAGGACAAGCAATAAGCTAAGCTTGGGGGGAGTTCATACGTCCAAAATGTATCTACTTTCTCGAACACTTTTGCTATTGTTTCTCCTCTAAACTTGTGTGATTTGGACACAACTAACACAGATTGACGCTGTTTTCAGTAGAATTACCTTGGTGTCTAGTTTTTGTGCAGAAAATCAACTATCAGGAAAAATCCTGGAAAATATGCCAAAAATCCTATTTCGCCAGAAGATTCACGAAGCCAGAAGACGAGACGGAGGAGGGCCACGAGGGGCCCACTCCACCTGGCCGCGCGGGCTAGGCCAGGCCGCGCCTAGGTGGTGTGGCCACCTCGGCCTCCCTCTTCGCCTATAATTTTCCTCTTGACCTAAACCCAAGGGGGGTTCGACGTTTTTCGACAAAGAGTTCCGCTACGCCACCACCACTAGATTTCGTGATTCAGAACCAGAAACTCCGTTTTGGCACCCTGCCGGGATGGGGAATTGGAGGAGATCATCGCCATCATCATCACCATCGCTTCTCCATCGATAATCCATGTTTCCCCCATCCATGAGCGAGTAATCCCCCATTGTAGGCTATGGGGATGGTAGGGATTGGATGAGATCATTCATGTAATGGCATCAGATTGTTAGGGCATGGTGCCTAGTATCTATTATTGGTGATTTTTGACTTTGTTGCAACTTGTTATGCTTAATGCTTGTCACTAGGGCCCGAGTGCCATGATTTCAGATCTGAACATGTTATTGATTCATGATGATAGTATTGTTTGTGGTCTTACCTGCAAGTTGTACACACATATTGTTGTCCGGAACCAAAGGCCCCGAAGTGACAATAATCGGGATAACCGGCAGGGATGGCTTTGATGTGAGGATCACATGTGTTCATGGAGTGTTAATGCTTTGCTCCGGTGCTCTATTAAAAGGAGCACCTTAATTGCCAGTAGTTCCCTTGAGGCCCCGCTGCAAACGGGCTGACAGGACAAAAGATGTTGTGCAAGTTCTCATTGCGAGCACGTATGACTATATATGGAACACATGCCTATGATTATTTAGTACTTGGATGCTTTATCTTATTTATCTGCAAATGCCCTATGTCTTGATTGCTATATGAATTGTCTTGTCCATACAACGCTCGTCCATCCATCCCTATGCCTACCGCGGTTTAATCCTACTGTTTACTGCAATTGTTACTACTGTCCTTACTTTTACTACTGCTATTACTTTGCTATTGCTACTATAAAACTGTTGCTACTGATAAACTGCTGTGAGCAAGATTGTTTCGAGGTGCAGCTGAATTGACAACTCAGTTGTTAAGGCTTATAAATATTCTTTGGCTCCCATTGTGTCGAATCAATAAATTTGGTTTCACTTCCCTCGAAAATACTGCGATACAGCCCCTATACTTGTGGGTCATCATGTGACAATAAGGATTAGGGAGGTACTCATCCATGTTCCTTCCCCGCTCAGCTTGTCTCATCATCTCCATCCTTTGTGGGAACATGTCCTCCCAATTTGGGAGAGACATGATCTCTGAGACGGATGATGACGACGATCCTTTTGGTTCTGCCTCTTTGATCCTCTTCACGGGCTTCTCTTCTTTCTTCTTCCAGATATTATTGACGTGGAAGGGCTGCATGGCTTCGCTGTACGGATGTTTGTTAGAGGGACCTGTATAGGAAGGACGAAGATATTTCGAGGCTGGAGGTTGTAGCTCTGTGAAAACTTAATGAAAATGGTTAGATGTGATCAGCTTTAAAAGGAGGGGTCAAAAACCCTAGCCGCCTTGCGTAACGGGCACGTATAGATGTGAACCGGCTATAGATTGGATCTATGGTGGAACCTAACTATACGGCCAAACCTATACGGGCGGAATTTTTAATTTCGGCTGTATAGTTGGTCGTTAAACTCTCTGTATCCCGGATATTTTTTTTGGAGAAGAGTCAACAACTATACGACCATGACCATACGGGCGGAATTTTTTAATTCTGGCTGTATAGTTGGTCATTAAACTCTCAGTAACCCAGAAATTATTTTGTCAAAGGCATTGACAACTATACGACCGCAACTATACGGGCAGAATTTTTCGTTTCGGCCGTATAGTTGGTCGTTAAACTCTCAGTACCTTTTGTGGATGGAAGTGTTGATGTCGTAACAACTATACGACTGGAACTATACGGCCAAAAAATTTATTCCCGTCGTATAGTTGGTCGTTAAACCTTCTGTGTCCACCAAAAATTTCATGTCTCTCCAAGAATTCTTTATTAATCTGAAACTTAACGAAATATCGAGTTTTGATAGAGAAACGTCAACTTAAATTTTCGACCAACTTTGGCATCTTCAATCTTCCTTCTTCTTTGCTAGAGCATGAATGGTTTCTCTTTTAACACAATACTAAAACTAGACTTTAGCTGAAAATTCAAAAACTTACTCAAACCTTTATTTCACATGGTTGCCTCCCATGAAGCGCTCTTTTACGGTCAATAGCTTGACCATAGTTCCTCTCACTCCGTCTTGAGTCCATTCTTATTGTAAGTGTTGTTCTTCATATATCTTTGCTTTATCACTTCTTTCGGGGTGCTCAATTATATAGTGATTGCACTTATATATTTTTTCACCCGATAATGCTTCAAGCATTGTCCATTTACCACCCATGCGAGAGAGGGTGTTTTTCCTTGGAGCTTCACAGCTCCTAATGGATAGGCTTCTTCAAGTACATATGGACCTTCCCATTTTGATCTGAGTTTTCCTAGAAACAACTTAAGACGAGAATTATAGAGTAACACTTTGTCTCCACTTTTAAAAAAATTATACTCTGTTTTTCTATCATGTCATCTCTTAAATTTTTCCTTAAACAACCTAGCATTCTCATATGCTTCACTTCTAAACTCATCTAAAGAATGCATATCTAACAAACGCTTTTCACCTGCTGCTTTGAGATCATAATTTAGATTCTTGATTGCCCAAAAAGCTTGGTGTTCAAGTTTTAAAGGTAAATGGCATGCCTTACCGTACACCATTTTATAAGGTGTCATACCCATTCTATTTTTGAACGCGGTACGATATGCCCATAGAGTGTCATTTAACTTGTATGACCAATCTTTTCTCGATTTGTCCACCGTCTTCTCGAGTATGGTCTTCAGTTCTCTATTAGAGAGTTCCACTTTACCACTTGTTTGCAGATGATATGGTGAAGCAACACGGTGAGTTACTCCATACTTGCTGAGGATTTTCCTGAAAGTCCCTTTCATAAAATGAGAACGACCGTCAGTAATTAAAAATCTAGGCACTCCAAACCTGGGGAATATAACATCCTTGATCATCTTCACTGAGGTAGCTGCATCTGCATGATTTGTTGGGATAGCTTCAACCCACTTAGTAACATAATCAACAGCAACAAGAATATGAGTATAACCATTTGATTCTATAAATGGTCCCATGTAATCCATTCCCCACACATCAAAGGGTTCAATAATGAGACTATAATTCATTGCCATTTCCTATCTTCTGCCTATATTACCTCTTCTTTGGAAAGCATCATAGTATTCCACATACCTATGTGCATCCTTGAGTAAGGTGGGCCAGTAGAATCCGGATTGAAGTAACTTTGCTGTAGTTCTTTTACCTGCATGATGCCCTCCATATGGACTGTCATGACAAGCCTTCAATATCACATTCATTTCGTGGTTAGGTACACACTTCCGAATCATTCCGTCAAGTCCATGATGATATAGATACGTATCATCCCAAAAGTAATATTTAAGATCATTAAAGAATTTCATTCTTTGATTTCTTGACATACCGGGAGGTATAAATTTCGTCGCTAGATAGTTAGCATAATCTGCATACCATGGATCAGCAATTTCTACTTTTGCTAAATATTCTCCCGGAAATGATTCATTAATAGGTACTGGGTCATTGCTTATTCCCTTTGGCAACACCGGGATTTTTAATCTCAGATGCCTGTTATGCCATACCTCGCAATCCCAGGATTATCATTTTTGTGAGACATAACAGAATTGGTACCACAGTACATCATCCATTACAAACCATAATAAGTCTTACAAATAAAGGATCTCATGATCTAGTCTTAATACAAATCAAGCAGCGGAAAAATAAACATATTGGGGGATCCATCTTCAGAGTCACATGCAATGCTAACGATGGGAGATGATCCTAGTTATCGTAGACCTCCTGCTATCCATCATCCTGGTAGTCCTCCTCATAGTCTGGCCACGGGAATAGCCAGGGACAAATCCATGAGTACTCTTTAAGTACTCGCAAACTATCACTAACAAGTAAGGTAGTTCTAGTAGGAATCTTAAGATCTAGGTTTATTTGCAAAAATCCAGATTTATCTAAAACTGAGTTTAGAAGTAAAGAAAACTAAGTTAATGTTCTAAATCACTTAAGTGGGAACCTAGCTTTCATATCCACCACCCTGTTGTGGTCAAGTCAAAGTCATAGTTCAATTCACAAGTCATTTTGAAAACATCTGACGACGGAACAGTATGGCCACTCCAATTGTCCATAACCATGGACGTGGTTATTCGAATAGTTTGACACTCTGCAGAGGTAGTACACTTTCACCACAAAATTCGATATATCCATTAGGGATAACCCTGAATCATCATCCTTAGTATGTGGATAATCAATCATAACCTTTCAATTACACATTCTAGTATAGGCACCTCCCCTATGAGCTTGGCCTCCCAGCCATGGCCATCTTCCATCATGGGCACTGCATAGGTGGACATTCACACTCACGAGGTAGCCTCAGCTCAACCTCTTCCGCGAGGGAACCCATACTAAGGCATATAAACTTCCAGTTAAGCCCTACCCAATTCAGGTATTGTGGTTGTACGGTAAAATTGGAATGGCATTGCATCCGAACCCAACCATCAGTTTTTATAAAGGGCTAAGGCTCATGCCTCAACATTTTCATCATTAAATCCTTTTGTGTCCATAACACATGTCAAAACATTTCAATAGAATGAATCCTCATTCCAAGGTTTTCATAATCATTTTCACCAAGTATTCCCATCTAAAGTGATCAACTTTTATGCTTAGCACTAGCCACTAAATTTAAGAGTATTCACTAATGAGGGGTGCTAATCAAGGGTAACTATTGAACTCTAATCTCATGCCTTGGAATGACATCTAAGTATAACTACTTAGGCCTAGTTTTATACTCTTTATGGTATCTATACTATTTTTCCAATACTCACAAAGCACTAACTAAAAGTAAAAAATCTTTGGTAAAGTAAAATAATAAAGCTTGCAAGTAAAACTTGGGATTGGTATAATCAAAGTTATATAACCAAGCATGCCTAATGCATTTTGCTTAGGTTATCAAGTGGGAAAGTGTTAACTTGCATAGTTAACTTGTAGTGCTAGGCTTGCAATTAGTGATGGCTTGCCTTGAGTAGTGCAGTGGTTGAAGTTTTCTTCTTCTTCTTGGTAGTACTCCTCCTCCTCGTATCCCAGGTCGGTACTATCGTCTATAAATAAATACGAGGTACAATCACCAAACAATACTTAACTATTTCTATTTAGCACACTAAGGCTCACACTTGATGATCTAGCATCATCACAATCATCACATGAAATAAAGACTTAATCTTGTTTTCTTATTTTAGAAAAGTAATTTCTACTCATTGAAAAATACTTAAGATTTAATATTCTCCAATTAAAATATAGGATCATGTTGACACATGTCATCACCACATATTCTAATACTTGGGAATGTGATTTAAAGTGTTGGTCATATTTTATAAAGTTTAAGATTATCATTTAATAGATTTAAAGTGACTAGAAATGTCTAAATAGCATTCTTTTGGTACTAATCCAATGTCACTGCATGCAAACCTAAATGTTTTACATATTTAGATAGATCTGATCAAATGTGATTTTGAGAGTTGGAATCAACTCAAAATCATTTATGGTTGATTTTTGAAAAATGTTTGAATGTGGAAAAGTCTTTGTCTTGTTATTTTTACTATAGATGATCTATAATTTCAAATGGTTTGAATCCAATGGACTTGGATAGATAATTTGAATATCTTTCTAACAAAATTGGAATCATGCAATTTTGTTTAGTGAATATCTTTGAATTGATTTTTGAATCAATTGACAGAAACTGGTTTTAACTAAAATGGAAAATAACTATTTGAATTGACAGGCCTGCGCGGGAAACTAACTGGGCCGGCCCAATCTGCACAGCATGGCACAGCGGGCTGCTGACAGGGGGTCCCACTAGTCAGTGACTCTATCTAACCGAAACAGTATCTTTCAATCTAGGCCCTACGATTAGTACCTGATCTAACGGTTGAGGTTCATCATCGACGACGAACAGCTCCGGCGAGGTCTGAACCCTAACGCGGCGGTAGGGGTCGTGTGAGGCTCACTAGGGCTCCAGCTAGGGTCGGTGATGGGGGCGAACGATGTTGTCGATGATGGTGGTTCGAACGGTGGTCGCGGCGGCTCCTGGGGCGGCTCCAATCGACGGCTCCCTTCTTCTTCTAGAGCGGTGGGCTCCGGCTAAATTTTGGCGATGTGGTGCTTGCCTTGCTCCGGGGAGAAGTGTGGGAGGGTCTTTGAGGAGTAGGGAGTGAGGTGGTGTGGAGAATTAGGGCGGAGAGGGCCTCTATTTATACACCGGCGAGGGGACCGAGCGAGATGGACTGGCTGCTCCGGCAACGGCGGTACAACGAGCTATCGGCGTGGCTGAGGGTAGGGGCGATGCAGTGCTCCCTAGCGGTCCTCACAGGCTTAAAGGCGCGGCACGGGGCGGTCGAGGATGGTCGGGCACGGGCGATGCTCTACATTGAAATGGCGGTGTTCGAGACGGCGCACGGGGGCTACAGGTCGCGCGGCGGCGAACGGGGATGTTTGGGAGCTAGTTGGTGTTAAGGAGAGGGTGTGCATGCGCGGAGAGGGCGAGGCGTGGCATGGGCGAGCTGGTCGGCGGTAGCGCTCTGGCGCGCTCTCGGCACGACGTAGAGAAAGTGGGTGCGGTGATGCTGGGGTGGTCCATGGCCTGGCTGCGGTCAAGGGCTGGACAGGGGGTGGCGGTGGACGGTGGCATGTCTTCTAGTCGTCGTGGGAGAGGGCGGCGTGTCCTGGGGCGAGATGTCCATGGTCGACCTGGCACGGCGGCTTCGGGGGGCACTGCACTAGCGCAACGACAAAGGGGGAGTGCGTGTCTGGTGCTGCTAGATGTTGGGGGAGACAGGGGAGTGCAATGGGGGCAATTGGTCCAGTGATCAATGCTCCAAACAGTGGAGTTAGGCAGGTTTTGATTTTTGTCTGCAAGGTGTTTGATTAAATGGCCGCAAGAATTTGAATTTGAAATTTTTGAATGAAATTTGGTGAGTGATCTGATCTTAGCTTGGTAGTCTCTGGTTGCTTGGGTTTGTCAAGGTGAATTGATTTGAGTGGTTTTTGCAAAATGGTGATCTTACCATATGAACTTGATTCAATTTTGAACTGTCCTTTAAATAGATTTGAAAATAGTTTCTGTGAGTTTGTAAAGTGGGCTTGGGTTCACTTTTACTTGGTCTAGCAAGGGGTGAAAAGCAATAGAAATATTTCTGTTAGAAATTCTTTACTAGGAACACTCAAAGTGGCCTAGTGGTTAACTTTGGTCAAAATGACCATTTGATCATTTTATTCATATTTGATTTCTTTTTCTTTGGATTTTGTTTGTAATTGTCCTAGATGATGTAGTATTCATCTTTAAACCATTTCTTATCATTTGTAGAAATCAAACATGGCAATTTCACTCAATCATACACTAATGCAAAACACACATGCATTCATATTAAATTTAGTAATAAAAGTTTTTGTTAACCCTAAACTTGGGTGATTAAAACTTGATAATCTTGATTATTATTTTTGGGGTGTTACAAACCTTCCCTCCTTAAACAAAATCTCGTCCCAAGATTTAAGAGAAACTACGAACTAAAGAGATTTGGAAACTCGGTCCTAATGTAATCTTCTCGCTCCCAAGTAGCTTCTTCTTCGGTTGTCGTGGTGGTGTCACGGCAGATGCCATGGATAGGCTGAAGGTGGGGACTAATATGCGCTAGGGGAATCTAGGGAGGGATAGTAGAGTGATTCTCTACATAGAAGCTTTGTATTGATGTTCAGTCTCCCAGACTACAAGTGCTCCTCGAGCTGTTTTTTGACTAGAGGAGGAAGAAGAGGCTCTCTTACTCTTGCCTACTCCCCCGTCCTAGAACTCCAGACCCACAAGTATTTCCCTTGCTATGTATCCGTAAAGACCCAACCCCCTTACCAGAACCCCAACCCCCCCTTATATAGGGGTGGTTCGGTCCTGGCCTAGGGCATACGTGGAGGCATATTCCTAAGAATATGCCTCCTCCCAAAGTAGTAACCCGACAGGGGTGCTTTTCCCCCACGTCACTCTTGCTTTAGCAACGTTGCCTCTGCGGCGCCTGCGTCAGCCGACGTGAGCAAATGATCCGGTGGTCCTGCCCTTGCTTTATTCGCTCATCCAGTACGCACCGGGCCTTCTTTTTGACCAGATATATTCCTTCCTTCTCCTAGAAGCCAAACGAGGATCCGGATCACAGTTGATCCGGCCACACCTGTTCCTGCATATAAGCTAGACAAGTGTCTCCGACTTACTCCTTGAGTCGGACGAGACAATGTTAGGCGACCCCCTGGTCCGGGTTACTCCGTGATCCGGCCTGCCTTGAGGTGACTCGGCCAGCATCCGCTTTGACCTTGCCGACCCTCGGCTAATTCGGTCCTTATACCCCGGAGTGACCCTACCCGGGGTTATCCCCCCAACATTAGTCCCCGAAGCTAGTGCGGCCTTAGCGGCCTTGGTCGCTAAGGCCACATCAGGTTCATTCGTATCCAAGCTTCGGCCTTATATGGATTTACGTTCCCTTCGCACGCTCCAAGTTTTCACTTGTCGGCCGGGTCACCACTTTGGCTCGGATCGTTTGGTTTTACTTTCCCTCCGCACGGTTCAAGTTTTCTCTTGCCGGTCGGGTTACCACCGTGGCTCGGATCTGTGCCTTGCTTCCTTCTCTCGTACGCCAACCCACGTAACGGTTAATCATTACGTTGCCTTATTTTAAGGGCCTGCGCAGTAACCGCCGTAGTAAATGTCAGTGATTACTATGCGGGGGTTACGTCACGTCTGTCTCCTCATTTACCGCAACTGCACGTCGTGTCACTGGATCACATTCACTCTGCGGCCCCCGGTGTGGCTCCTCTCTGATTGGTCGATGCTGGTGATACATGGCCACATCATGTGGTGTTCCTGCACAGCATGATCCTACCCGTTGATGACTGGGGGTGGTTAAATAGGGGAGGGGCGCGCTCCTTAGAACTTTTCCATCTCCACGCCCCCTCGCCTGTTCCTCTTCTTCTTCCTCGCAACCGTGTCGCCGCCAGTGCCCGTTGCAGCAGCGCCGCCGCCGCATTTTCTTTGTTTCTCCGCACCGCAATCACCGCTGCGCCTCTGTTCAGCCACGGGTCCTCGTCAGTCTAGACCGCAGAGCTCCGCCACCGCCAGCTCCAGCGAAGACACCGGAATTGAGATGACGGAGGAAGAGCTCGCCGTTGTTGAACAGGATATGGAGGAGGACGCCGGCGCGGCGGACCGCGGCGCGTGGGCCGGCTCCTGGGTCTGCGAGGATGACATCTCTTGGCTCTACCGGACCCGGCGCATCCCCGCCGGCATCGCTGCTCGTCTCCCCTCCTCGGAGCTGGCCCCCTCACCCAATCCGGGCGAATTTGTTGTTTTCTTATCCCATTTCCAACGAGGATTTGGGCTTCCAGTGAGTGATTTCTTCCAGGACTGGATCCGGACCTATCACTTGCAACCACATCATCTCCCGGCAAACGCCATCACCTCTCTGTCCACTTTCGTTTCTTCGATTGAGGGCTACACCGGGCTTTGGCCTATGAAGGAGCTGTGGATCCGGTTCTTTGGCCTCCATCGCAACGTGGTCCCCAACATCCACGTCGAGTCGGAGGACAAACAGCTAACTCAGTTCGGAGCTGCCTCGATCTCGCCCCGGAGGTATTCAATCTTTCCCCGGGTCACCCGGCTTGACTCCTGCAAAGGATGGGCCCGGACCTTCTTCTATTCCGAAATGAAGGCACGGAAGATTTGATCCGGTTGCTACCCTACGCTCCGGGTCCCCCTGACACGGATTTCTGGGAGGAGGTTGCCAGGAAGCCTACAGCCCTGGCCAACCAAGTGAACAAATGGTTTGCGGAGCTGAAGAAGCTCGGATTGCGCAACGAGGATGCCATGATCACATTCGTGCACAACCGAATCTCTCCCCTTCAGCGGCACACTCACAAGTTGTGCCATATGAGCTTCAGTCGCGACCCCAACCGAACCTCCTCGTTCGAGTTGAGCAATACGGAGATCTTTCGCCGGGTCAAGGCTCTTTTCACCACCCATAAGGACTTCTCCGCCGAATGGACGTGGGGAATCGAGCATTACTGCCGTGACAGGCTCCCTCCCACGGTTAGCTTCGCGGGGTAAACTTATTTCGGATCAATCTCATGTCGGTTCTTATCACATTCTTGACCTTGCTCCTTGTGCTTTTTTCTCAGCTGTTTCTCCAGCAAACCCTCGAGGATAGCCTGGATCCGACCCTTAAGTGGGCCCCGGACCGAGAAATTCTGGACGAGGAGGAGCCGGACCAGGAGATGTTCCTCCCCACACCCGACGCCACCAGACGACCCAACGGTAAATTCTCTTCTCTTAGATATTGGCCCGACGATGAGGATGACTCGGATATCGATGTGATTGAACCCGTTGAGGCTGTCCCTCTTTCTTTTGCTTACCCGGCATCAGCTAACCCCGGTCGGCACATCCACGAGGATCCTCCCCTTGCCACGGGCGAGCCTGCTCCGGCGGCGTCAAAGAAGAAGCGTGGAACCGCGTCGAGTTCTTCTTCCGAACCTTCTCAGCCTTCCAAAAGGCAAAAGAAGGCCAGAGACAAGACTGCCTCCAAACGAGTAGGCAAAGCCCCGGCAAGGAGGGCCCGGAAACCTAAGGAGGCAGAGACCTCGGATGCGTAAGCTCTTTTTTCACTGCGTGACACATTTCTCCCTGCTTCAGGGTAATTTCACTCTTGACATTACTTTCTCTTGCAGGGCTCCTGTGGAGGTCCCTCAGAGCGGATCGAGCATATCCTCTCCTCTTCGCTCTAGTCCTTCCCCTCCCCGCGACGACGAGTCACGCCCGCTGAGCCCTATTTCGGAAGGCTCTGCGGCCGCTCCGGATTCCGCATTACCTCCTTCAGAGGGACGCGACCTCGTATCGGGAGGGGTCGGATCGGCCGAGGCGATGGCGTCCGGCACTTCGGCATTGCCGCAACCAGCAACAATTAAGTCTACCGCAACTCCAGCGCCAGCCACCGAACCAGCGCCTGTCCCGGTTCCGAAGAATCCAACAGAGCTCCAACGCCAGCCACCAAAGCTCCTGCGCCAAGCTCATCTGCCTCGTCCGAGTCATCTCAAGCTCGGCGAGGACCCACTCCAGCGGTTTCCAAGGGCAAATCCACTGCGGTCACTTCCTCCCAGCAGGCCAAAGGCAAATTCACCTCCGCCGAGGTTGGGCAGCGAACCTTGTTGTCGATGCTTCCAAAGAAATCCCCAGCAGCGACGGATCCTCCTGCCGAGCCAGCTGATTCGCAGCAGATGGTTCTTCACACTAGCCTAGCTCTTGCCCTGATTGAGAGGAAAGAAGCTCACGCCAAGGGCTTGGTGGCACCTCACATGCCCACTGGCGAACGGTATCCTCTGAGCCTCATCGAGTTTGTCATGAACTGGAATAAGGCGGAGTTCGTCTACAACGACGATCTCCCGAAAAAGTTCGGCCCAGCTGAATTTTCCGCTCAGATGAATACTGCCGCCAAGGCCATTAACCTTGTTGGGCGTATGATGGAGGTGCGTTGTTTCTTCCTTACATGTTGTAGATAATAACCATTAGTCCCCGAGCCTCCGGTGGAGTACCTGTTATTCGGCCGGATGCTCCTTAGAAGATCAACGTAGCTGCATGTAAACTTCAAACATGTACACACCTAGAGTCGGGTTAAGTTCCGCTTGGCCTGGATCTTGTACACTTCGAATATGCACACACCTAGAGTCGGGTTAAGTTCCGTTTGGCCTGGATCTTGTACACTTCGAATATGCACACACCTAGAGCCGGGTTAAGTTCCGCTTGGCCCGGATCTTGTACACTTCGAATATGCACATACCTAGAGCCGGGTTAAGTTCCGCTTGGCCTGGATCTTGTACACTTCGAATATGCACACACCTAGAGCCGGGTTAAGTTCCGCTTGGCCCGGATCTTGTACACTTCGAATATGCACATACCTAGAGTCGGGTTAAGTTCCGCTTGGCCCGGATCTTGTACACTTCGAATATCACCGAACTAACTTTACATGCCTGTGCCTTTGTCAGGTAACTACCAACCGTTGGAGTGCCGAGTTTCAGCGCCTGCTTGATACCCATAAGACCTTGCGCGCAAAACACGTTGCACTTGGCGCGGAGCATGAAAAGAGGGGTAATTTCCTCTCTTAACACCTCATCGCTTCGTTTGTTTCTGCCAGATTAACCTCCTTATTCGGTTTTTTGTAGCTGGGGTGGAGGCTGAAAACAAGATTATGCGAAAAAACTTGGAGGAAATCCGAGGTATGTCCCCTTTCGGCCAACATCGTTGTGCTCTATATTCTTTCTTTTTCTTGGCTCGGCAAATATTCACTCCTCGGCTTTGCCGGGTCAACACACCATTTCAGCATCGCTTGAGGATAGTGTGCCCGTGCCTGATATGATGCTGCATTTTCTTGAACAAGCAGGACAGCATCAAGCCGAGGTGAAGAAGAAGGACGATGAGCTTGCCCTCCTCCGGACCAAGGACGGCGAGATAGCCAAACTCAAGGCCGAGATGGAGAAGATGAAGGCCCAACACAAAACCGAGCTCCAGAAAGTTGTCCAGAACTTCACCGAAGAGCGTGAGCGCTTTACCCTTCAGATCTCCAAGGACCAGGATCTGCTCAAGGAATCTGAAGTCCGGCTTGGGTCGGCGTTGGCCGAGCTTGAACAACTTCGGCAGAGACGCGATAGTTGTATCCAGGAGTTGACCCGGATCCATCACCATATCTCACGTAAGTTTCTTTCTCTTGCCCGACGCAGTTTTCCGGGTTAACTCATATGCCGGTGCTTCAGCATCCTCCCTTTCCCTATTTTCAGATAACTTTCCGGAGGGTACTGCTATTGCCAGCGCTGTCGTTGCCAAATTTCGCCAAGAGAGGGGTACTCCCATTGCTCCTGATGGTGAGAGTATCCCTTTAGACCTAGAGGACCTGTTGGTTAGCGTGTCAGCCCGGGTGGAAACTATCAAGAACTATGGCAAGGATCTCCTCGACGTTGCGGTCCGGATCTTCAACACATTCTGGCCAAGCGAGGACGCTCCGGAAAGGATCACACTTATTGCGGACAAGCTAATGGAGATTGAGACTCAACTCGACCTCTGGAGGGAATCCGCCGGGCGGGCCGCGGCAGATACCCTTCTCCATCATATCCTTTCATGGTACGAGAAAATCGATCTGAGCCTCCTCACCCGTCAGCGTACCGGATCCAAATGGACTGATGATCCGGAGTGGGTAGCTCGGCGCCAGGCTTGCGCCTATTGCCTCATCGAATATTCTCCAGTCCATGATTGGGTTGAGGGGCCGAGCTTTCTGGAATCCGGCGAGGAGGAACAGATGGAGAACGTGGAGGATGGGTCGGGCGATGACGGAGAAGATGCTGCTTCAGATATCGAAGACAGTGATGATGACGCCGAACTTCCTCCTCCTGCTGCTCCTTAATTCGAAAAAACTTGAAAATTTATTAGATCCCCGGTATGCCGGGTGCACTTGTATGTTGGATATGTGATATTTTTCTAGTACATTTCTATGCCGGATTAACTTGGGCGTAGTCCCCGAGTTCCATTTTCTTGTTCGTCCAATTCTCTGGCTCGGTCCGTGTCTACCTTGATTCGGTTTTACGACTTACGAACTCGAGCTTCAAAAATTGTTTTAACAATACTTAGAAACTTTTAGGCTTAGCTCAAAATAATTCAGCATAGTAACTCGAAAATAAATACAGGGTTAGTCCGAAAAACAAACGTTAGCTCGAATAAACTCGTTTCCTTAGTCGTTTTTCATGTGCCACGCAATTCCAAACTTGTTCCCTTGCTCGCCATGAAGCCAATTCTTGTTGGACAGCAGCGAGTCGAAAGGTTGGGTTTTTGGTGCTCACACATTACTAATCCGGGTTAAGTGAAACGAGTCATTCCAGCTAACGCATAAAAAATAACCACAATCATTTATTAAGGCAGTCCCCGAGTTACTGCTCGAGGCTCCGCTGTTTCATTGATAGGCTCATTGCCGACATACATACCGACATATGACTCGGGTACATACACTCTTTAGCTAAGTGTAGAACGGACGAAGTAGTGCTACATTCCACGGTCGCTTGGATTCCTCTCCGGACCTATCTGCCTTGTTCTTTTCCTATGGCTTTGCATCTATGAGATAGTAAGAGTCATTGTGCAATGCTTTGCTCATGATAAATGGTCCTTCCCAAGGGGGGATAATTTATGCATGCCAGTGGTACGCTGTACCAACCGGAGCACCAGATCGCCTTCCCGGAAGACTCAGGGGCACACTTTCCGGCTATGATAGTGTCGGAGATTTTGCTGATATATGGCGGATCTGGACAGTGCCAGTTCTCTCGCTTCTTCCAGCAGATCAACATCATTTTGCCGGGCTTCTTGCACTTCGGCTTCTGTGTATTGGGTGACCCTAGGCGAATCATGCTCTATGTCGGCTGGTAACACAGCTTCTGCCCCATATACCAGAAAGAACGGCGTGTAGCCCGTTGATCGATTCGGAGTTGTTCTTAAACTCCACAACACCGCTGGTAGTTCTTCTATCCAGCACCCCGCTGATCTTTGCAGCGGCTCAGTGAGCCGGGGTTTTATCCCGGATAGCACTAACCTGTTGGATCTTTCCACTTGTCCGTCCGATGCGGGGTGGGCTACCGAGGCTATGTCAAGTCGGATTTTCTTATCTCGGCAGAATCGTGCAAATGCTCCTTCAGCAAAATTGGTGCCGTTATCAGTTATGATACTGTGAGGATAACCGTATCTCAAGATGATGTCTTTGAGAAATGTCACAGCCGTAGCTCCATCACACTTTCTTATAGGCTTCACTTCGATCCATTTTGTAAATTTGTCCACCATGACCAGAAGGTGCGTCATGTTCCCTTTGGCTGGTTTGAACGCGCCAACCATATCCAAGCACCACACAGCAAATGGCCATGTAATTGGTATGGTTTTGAGTTCCGACATAGGCATATGTGTCTTGTTGGCATACCTTTGGCAACCATTGCATTTTCTCACCAGATCCTCCGCTTGCTCCAAGGCGCTTGGCCAGTAAAATCCATGCCGGAATGCCTTTGCCACTAAGGCCCGGGATGAGGCGTGATGCCCGCATTCTCCTTGGTGTATATCTCGCAGGATGTCAAGTCCTTCTTCCGGATCAACGCACCGCTGGAGGATATTGGTTACACTCCGCTTGTACAGCTCGGAATTGATGATTGTGTAAGCTTTGGCTCTCTGCTGAGTTTGCCTGGCTAGCACTTCCTCAGTGGGTAACGTTATATCTTTCAAGAACTGGTATATAGGCAGCGCCCAAGCTAGTATTGCTCTCGCAGGGAACATCTCCTCGTCAATTTCCATCTGATCCACCGGCATAACTTCAGCCGGATCATGCCGAACAGTCCCCGGGTCTGGTGAGGTAGTCCCCGGGTTTGCCGAGAGAATCCCCGGGTTGGCCGAGGTAGTCCCCGGGTTCGGCGTACTACTTCCCACGTCAATGTTCATGGGCTCAGCTCCGGATTCCGCGTTTTCCGGGACATAGATTGAATCGGTTTCTGGGGACGGCCTGATAGATGGCTTTCTGAGGTGCTCCAATGCAACACCCGGTGGAATTGCCTGTCGGGTCGAGCCGAGCTTCGACAGCATGTCGGCAGCTTCATTTTCCACGCGAGGTACATGATGAAACTCGCATCCCTCAAAGTAACCCGAGATTTTCTGCACATGAAATTTGTATAATGCCATGTTTGGATCCAGGGCGTCCCACACTCCGGACACCTGCTGTATTACTAGATCCGAGTCGCCAAAGCAGATTATTCGACGTATGCCAATTTCCTTTGCCACTTTTAGACCATGCGTGAGAGCCTCGTACTCGGCGACATTGTTTGATGCTGCGAAATGGATCTGCAACACGTACTTGAGCTGATCCTTCTTTGGCGAGGTAAGCACAACCCCGGCACCTAATCCGGCTTTGGTCTTTGATCCGTCGAAGTGCATCCTCCAGTAGTTCGGATCCGGTGGCGGTGGTTCGTATTGTACCTCGGCCCAATCCACGAAAAAGTCCGCTACAGCCTGGGACTTGATCGCTTCTCTTCTATTGTATTGGGGCGCGTATGGTGCTAGCTCAATTGCCCATTTCGCGATTCTGCCATTCGCATCTTTGTTACCCATTATCTTGGATATGGGGGCTTCGCATATCACTTTGGTGGGATGCTCTTCAAAGTAGTGCTTTAACTTCTTTGCCGCCACATAAACTCCGTATGCCACCTTTTGAAAATGCGGATAGTTCTGTTTTGAGACAGACAATACCTCGCTCAAGTAATACACTGGCCTCTGCACCGACTTACCCTCTTCATCTCGTTCCACTACAATCACTGCACTTACAACTCGGTTGGTTGCGTCTATGTAGAGCAACATTGGCTCCTTCGACAGTGGAGAAGCTAACACTGGTGCAGTGGCCAACATCTTTTTTAAGTGGGCAAAAGCTTCATCGGCCTGCGGCGTCCAAATGAATTTATGTGATTTTTTCATGAGTTGGTAGAGAGGCAATGCCTTTTCCCCTAACCGACATACAAACCGACTCAGCGACGCCAGGCATCCGGTGAACTTCTGGACGTCGTTGAGACACTTCGGCAGTTCCATTCGTTCGATGGCTCGGATCTTAGTTGGATTAACCTCGATACCTCGGCTAGAAACGAGAAATCCGAGTAATTTCCCAGCCGGGACGCTGAAGGTACATTTCTCCGGGTTAAGTTTCATCTGGAATCTCCTCAAGTTCGTGAATGTTTGCCTTATGTCGTCAAGGAGCGTTGCGCTTTCCTTGGTCTTGATAACCACATCGTCCACGTAAACTTGCACATTTTGACCTATTTGATCGTGCAGAAATTTTTGCATACACCTTTGGTACGCTGCTCCTGCGTTTCGTAAACCAAACGGCATAGTGCGGTAGCAATAAGCCCCGTATGGGGTAATAAAAGCAGTTTTTATTTGATCGTCTGGGTTCAGGGGTATCTGGTGGAAACCAGAATAGGCGTCGATAAATGACAACAGTTCACATCCCGCGGTAGAGTCGATGACCTGATCTATCCTTGGCAGCGGAAATGGATCTTTCGGACATGCCTTGTTCAGGTTCGTGTAATCGATACACATACGCCAAACCACTGCCACGTTCGGATCATCCTTCTTCTTTTCTACCAGTACCGGATTAGAGAGCCAATCCGGATATAGCACTTCCATGATAAATCATGCTGCTAGCAACCAAACTATCTTGTCACCAATGACCTTTCTCCTATCCTCGGCGAAGCGTCGGAGAGGCTGCTTCACCGGCCTTGCTCCGGGTCTTACATTCAAAGAGTGCTCGGCCAACTCCCTCGGAACACCTTGCAAGTCCTGTGTGGACCAAGCAAAAATATCCCGATTCTCACGGAGGAAGTTGACGAGCTCGCTTTCCTATTTGTCAGTTAATCCGGCTCTAATTGTCACGGTTCGCTCCAGAAACACGTTATCCACCGGTATCTTCTTGGTGTCCTTCGCGGCTTGAAATGAAACGCTTCCATGCGGGTTACTTAACGCCGGCATATACTGCTGCGCGGACCGAGCTAATGCCATCACTTCTTGGATTTTTCTTTTCTCTTGGGCAATTACGAGTGACTCGGCTAGGTTAGACCCGGCCGAAGCGCACTCAATAGAACGTCGGAAATCCCCAAAGATAGTAATTGCACCATTTGGTCCGGGCAACTTCATCTTCAGATAACTAACGTGGCAACTTGCCATGAATTTGCCCAACGCTGGTCTCCCGAGTAATGCATGATACGCGCTCTCCAGGTTTACCACTTCGAACTCCAGATTTTCGGTTCGGCAGTTATCCCTTGTACCGAACAGCACGTTGACCCGGACTTTGCCTATTGGTTCGCAGGATATGCCGGGCACGATACCGTGAAAAGTTGTTCTCGTAGCCTAGAGCATGTTCTCCGAGATGCCCAACTTGCGCATCGTATCCGCATACATGATGTTAATGCTACTGCCATTGTCGATCAGTACCTTGGAGAACCTCACATTAATGTTTGGTCCAATGAACGTCGGATCCAACACTAGTGCATACGAGTCCAGACTTGGCATAAGCTTGGGGTGATCTTTGATGCTCCAGGTAATTTCCTGGTCAGACCAAGACATGTACCTCGTCACTGCAGGCATAACTGCGTTAACCTCCATATGTCGGCGTTGCAAGCTCTTCCTATCTGTTTCTTCTGTT
The DNA here is from genome assembly GCA_916181665.1 of Avena sativa. NCBI lineage: Eukaryota > Viridiplantae > Streptophyta > Magnoliopsida > Poales > Poaceae > Avena > Avena sativa. The sequence continues at coordinate 493,086,764 of OV702290.1, read as the reverse complement.
GTGAACACACAATAGCTCTGGTGATGTTCCCTGTACTCATTTCTTCCCTCGTTTCCGGAGTACCTCTGATTCGGTTGTTGCTGTGTTTCTATCTGATGTACAGCATCCCTTCTCTCATTGTTGTCATACCTCGGCGGAGGGGGAGGCAACATCAGTTGCTGCGTGTTTGCTCCGGAGAGCAATTGCTGCCGGGGTAACTCCTGCCGAGGTTGATCATTCCGAGGTGCCTGAGCATTCCCCGAACCACCTTGTTCTATCTTGCGCATCCACTCACATTGTCTCGTCGTGTGACCCGTCGGGCTGCTCGGATTTGGCGTGTGAAACTTGCACGGCTGGTCCAACATTGACTCGTAGGTATACCTCGGACGATCTTTCTTTTCTTGCCATTGCTTCTTCTGCTCCGAAGTCCATGTTTTCTTGCCATCGTTTCGAGGAGTCCATTGCCCTCCCGTTTTCTGGCGTTGGTTGCTCCCTGCCCCGGGCTGGTCTTGATTCACGGCCGCAACTTGTCGTGAGCCATATCGATGATCCGGTCTATCATCTCTCTTTTTTCCCTGTAATCGTTCGTCCGGGATGACCCGGATCCGTCCCTCGGATAGTACTCCTCATTTGACTCGTTCGACGCGATCCTAGGTTGAGTTGGATCACCCAAAGCATAAGAATCCGCGATCCGGATCATCTCTGCCAATGTGACTGGCATTTTCCTTTGCAATTTCATCCACAACTCGCTACCATATCTACATCCTTGTGCGAACCATGCTATAGCCTGTGACTCTATGACTCCCTCACACGAGTTCCTCACGGTACACCACCGGGTTAAGAATTCACGGTCTGTTTCGTTAGATCTCTGCTTGCACATTGCCAGGGTCTGCGGTCTGTTCGGTCTCTGATACGTACTTGAGAAGTTGTTGATGAACATCTCTTCAAAATCTATCCAGCAGTTGATGCTTCCGGGTGGCAAATTATTCAGCCAAACCCTAGCCGGACCTTCCAACATTTGGGGTACATATCGTACAGCCCACCTCAAGTTGCCAGTTGCAATTTTCACAGCTGTTGCGTAGTTTATTAGCCAATCCTCCGGCTTTGTACTGCCATCATACGTCTTCGTGCCCCTGGGTAATTGGAAATTGGGCACTGGCGGTTCCTTCATAATCCGGGGTCCGAAGCACGCTGGACCCGGAGGACCTTGACATTCGATCTGTTCCGACCTATACAGGCGGTCTAGTTTTAGCCTAGCGTCATCCGGCATCAAATCTTTGCTTCCCAATCTCGACCCTATCACATGATAGTCCGGTCTGGCGTATCCCGCATTCATCATCTCCGAGTCTCCATCATTGTATCGGTTTTGCTCCCGTTGTGGTCCTCTCTGTTGCATACCACGGCCGGCACTTTGCTCTTGCCTTGGTGCATTCCCCTGCGGCGGTTGACCCTCTCCTGCCGAGTTTCGCTGTCCGGCGTTGTCGTTGGCAGCATTCCCTTGACCGGCATTGCCTTGATCATGGTTACCTCGGCTCACACTTCGTCGATCCTCGTTTTTTCGTATCTCTTTTTCCTTTCCTGCACGCTTTGGGTCGTACGGAACGATCTGCTTGTTCCGTCTGGCCGAGGTTACTACCTCTTCTCTTCTAGGGCCACCATGAGGCGATGATGCGGCTCCAGCAGATTTCTCCGGGTTACCCATCACCGAATGGACGATTTTAGAAGCTCCAACTCTCTTCGGATTACTTCTCAACATCTCCTCATTCTGCCTGTTCGCGATCCGAACTAGCTCGTTAACCCGGTCTTGCTGTCTTTGGCGAGCTTCACCCGTCAGACCCTCTAGCTCGGACGTCGCGGCATCTGCTGCTCTGAGGTTCTTCGTTGAGGTACTATACTTCGGCAACCCCATAGACAGATAGTTTTTCAACCCTTCTGGTCCATCATCACCCTCTCTGTTCATCTCACTTATGAGGTTTCTCCCTTTGGCCCTCACTGCATCAACCTTGTTCGCTTTCGCGTACTCACGCAGCGTCATGTTCAACGACTGCTGAGCCGCTGCTATTTTCCTTGCGCCCTCTAGTATCTTTCGCCGGGTCTCCTCTAGCTCGGCTTGTGCCTGAGCCGGATCTACCACTGCTGCCACCGGGTTAGCCAAGCTATCCATAGCTTCCCTCAGCACGTTCTCGGGCCTCTCCAGCGGAAGACCCCTAGCTTTCCTTGGTGCTTTGGGTGTTGCCCCCGGGTCTGGCGCTGGATCCCTGCTCACGCCCGCGCTCGGTGCGGTCATCATCACCTCTGCATGGCTCGGGGAACGGGCGATACGCACCCCGCGAGCCACAGTGAGGGGTGGTTCCCCCGCATCGATGACGCGACGCGGATGAACGCTAGGCACGTCCACGGCAACATAGACCTTGTGCGCGCTGAGCTTGACGAAGACGCCGTTGCGCGGAAGGGGGCGCGTGCCGAAGCATCCAACATTGTCGCTGACGTAGTCCAGCGCACCGAAGCGCTGAACGAGCCCGGAGACGATGCGTTCACCGGTGCCGATGAAATTTCCCGTCCGGATCTTCACCCCTGCTAGCGTCGCATGCCCCACGGTGGGCGCCAACTGTCGTGGTGGTGTCACGGCAGATGCCATGGATAGGCTGAAGGTGGGGACTAATATGCGCTAGGGGAATCCAGGGAGGGATAGTAGAGTGATTCTCTACACAGAAGCTTTGTATTGATGTTCAGTCTCCCAGACTACAAGTGCTCCTCGAGCTGTTTTTTGACTAGAGGAGGAAGAAGAGGCTCTCTTACTCTTGCCTACTCTCCCGTCCCAGAACTCTAGACCCACAAGTATTTCCCTTGCTATGTATCCGTAAAGACCCAACCCCCTTACCAGAACCCCAACACTCCCCCCTCTTATATAGGGGTGGTTCGGTCCTGGCCTAGGGCATACGTGGAGGCATATTACTAAGAATATGCCTCCTCCCAAAGTAGTAACCTGACAGGGGTGCTTTTCCCCCACGTCACTCTTGCTTTAGCGACGTTGCCTCTGCGGCGCCTGCGTCAGTCGACGTGAGCGTCGTCACCCTTGTCGGCCACGACCCGGTGGTCCTGCCCTTTCTTTATTCGCTCATCCAGTACGCACCGGGCCTTCTTTTTGACCAGAGATATTCCTTCCTTCTCCTAGAAGCCAAAGGAGGATCCGGATCACAGTTGATCCGGCCACACCTGTTCCTGCATATAAGCTAGACAAGTGTCTCCGACTTACTCCTTGAGTCTGACGAGACAATGTTAGGCGACCCCCTGGTCCGGGTTACTCCGTGATCCGGCCTGCCTTGAGGTGACTCGGCCAGCATCTGCTTTGACCTTGCCGACCCTCGGCTAATTCGGTCCTTATACCCCGGAGTGACCCTACCCGGGGTTATCCCCCCAACATCGGTATGATTGCTCCACTGGATCTTGAGAAACTTGATACTCCGGGTCCTAGTGGTTCTGAAGGCTTCTTCCAAAATACGAATGGGTACTTCACGATACATCAGATCCTTGTTGATATCTATGGCTCGGTGATCGATGTTCTTGAAAACTTCGGTCTTCTCCGGAACTTCTAGGCATTTGCAAAGTAACGAGATATGGAACACATCATGTATGGATGACATCTCCTCCGGCAGTTCCATTTGATATGATACTTCTCCTCGGCAATTCAAAATCTTGAAGGGTCCAATATATCTGGGGGCTAACTTCCCTTTTAGTTGAAAATGTTGCATCCCTTTCAAGGGTGATACTTTGAGATACACAAAATCTCCGACATTGAAGGTCAGGTCTCGACGTCTCTTGTCAACATAACTCTTCTGCCTGGATTGGGCGGTCTTGAGGTATTCATGGACTTTGTGAACCTTCTCTTCGGCTTCTCGTAGGATGTCGGGTCTGAAAATCTGACTCTCTCCTACTTGCGACCAATTCAAGGGGGTACGACACTTCCTTCCATACAGGAATTCAAATGGGGCCATTTGCAAACTGGCTTCATAATTGTCGGTGTATGATAATTTTGCGAAAGGCAAACAATCTTCCCATTTTGATCCATATTCTAACACACAAGCTCTCAACATATCTTCTAATATTTGGTTGACTCTTTTGGTCTGTCCATCGGTCTGCGGGTGATAAGCTGTGCTGAAGTTCAGCTTGGTTCCTAATCCTTCTTGGACTTTCTGCCAAAATCTTGAGGTAAACTGGGTTCCTCGATCCGATACTATGGTCTTAGGGGTTCCATGCAAACCGACAATTCTAGCAATGTACAGCTCTGCTAGCTTCGAACTCTGGTTGGTGGTCTTTACAAGTATAAAATGGGCTACCTTGGACAGTCTATCAACTATGACCCAAATAGAGTCATTTCCCCTACTAGAGGTAGGCAATCCAGTGATGAAATCCATTCCGACAGAATCCATTTTCCATTCTGGAATCTACAATGGTTGCAAAAGTCCTACGGGTCTCTGATGTTCCGCTTTGACTCTCTGACAGATATCACACTTGGCTATGTAGCTTCCAATTTCTCTCTTCATCTTGTGCCACTAAAATTGCTCCTTCAAATCCTGATACATCTTCGTTCCTTTGGGATGGATAGAACAAAGAGTATCATGAGCTTTCTGCATGATAACTTGCTTTAGCTCGGAATCTACTGGCACACAGATACGTCCTTTGTACCACAAAACTCCTTCTTCATCTTCGGTGAATCCGGGTACCTTCCCTGTACCGATATGATGCTTGATTCCGTCTATACTTGCATTTCCATTTTGCGCCTCCTTGATCTGACCGATCAAACTGGGTTGAAGTTCAATACTGGCCAAAAATCCTTCTCTAACTAGCTCCATTCTAAACTGCTCTAACTCTTCATGCAAACTTGGTTGGGCTTCTTTTCTCATGGTGTTTAATCTACACGGCAATCTGCTAAGAGCATCCGCTACCACATTGGCTTTGCCGGGGTGATTGTGAATGTCAAGGTCATAATCCTTGATTAACTCTATCCATCTCCTTTGCCTCATATTCATCCCCTTCCGGGTAAAAATATACTTCAGACTCTTGTGATCCGAATAAATCTCATAGCGGTTACCCATAAGGTAATGACGCCATGTCTTCAATGCTAAAACTACGGCTGCTAGTTCAAGGTCATGGGTAGGGTAGTTTTGCTCATGCTGCTTCAGTTGTCGGGACAGATATGCTATGACTTTTCCTTCCTGCATCAACAAACATCTGAGACCAATCTTGGATGCATCACAATACACATCAAAAGGCTTCTTGATATCCGGCATAATCATAATTGGGGCTAAAATCAATCTCTTCTTGAGCTCTTGAAAACTTGCTTCACATTTATCCGTCCATTCAAACTTCTTATATTTCTTCAACAACTGGGTCATTGGTCTTGCGATGCTCGAAAATCCTTCAACAAACTTGCGGTAATATCCCGCTAATCCGAGAAATGCACAAACTTGGGTTTGAGTGTTTGGGGATTTCTAGTCTTCAACATCTTTGATCTTGGAGGGATCGACAGTGACTCCTCCTGCTGACACAGTATGTTCTAGGAATCCTACTTCCTTTAACCAGAACACACATTTGCTAAACTTGGCATACAACTGATGTTCTCTAAGGGTTTCAAGGATGGTTCTCAGGTGTAGCTCATGGTCTTCTTCTGACTTGGAATAGATCAGAATGTCGTCGATAAAAACAACGATAAACTTATCCAGGAAGTTCATAAAAATCCTATTCATGAGATTCATGAAATAAGCGGGGGCATTAGTTAATCCAAAAGACATGACAGTATACTCATACAATCCATATCTGGTGGTAAAGGCGGTCTTTGGAATATCCGTTGCACGAACCTTGAGTTGATGATAACCAGTTCTAAGATCAATCTTACAAAACACTTTGACACCGTCCAACTGGTCAAACAGATCCTCTATCTTCGGCAGTGGGTACTTGTTCTTGATGGTGACATCATTCAGCTTCCGGTAATCCGTGCACAAACGGTTACCTCCATCTTTCTTATCCACAAACAAAACAGGCAATCTCCATGGCGACGCACTTGGTTGAATCAAACCTTTTTCTAGCATAGGAGCAAGTTGTTTCTTCAGCTCCACTAGTTCAGATGGGTTCATACTATAAGGTCTCTGATCTATGGGTCCAGTTCCAGGAATTAGTTCAATGATGAATGCGATATCCCGATTTGGGGGCATACTGGGCAATTCATCTGGGAATACGTCGGGGTATTCACAGACTACTCGGACTTGGTCTAGGGTTGGTTGGGTGATACGTTGCAAACGTATCCATAATTTTTGATATCCCATGCTTGGTTTTATCTACTTTCTTATGTTTTGTCCACACTTTGGAGTGCTTTTCATATGATTTCTTGGACTAACCTATTAACAAGAGCCATAGTGCCAGCTGCCTGTTTTCTACTGTTTTTGGTTCCAGGAAAGTCAGAAAATGAATATTCTCGGAATTGGACAGGACAAAAGCCAAAGTCAGTTTTTCATCGAGGGACACCTATAGCCAGAATATGAGATGGAGAGGGGCTAGGGCCTGGCCACACCACCTGGCCGAGCGGCCAGGCCTGGCCCGCGCCAGGGGGTGGTCTGGCCGCCCCAGGCACCCCCTCGGCCTCTCCTTCCGCCTATAAGTTGCCTCTGATACGAAACCATAAGTACCCGATCAAAAATCCACGAAAGAGTCTGTAGCCGCCGTCATCTCCATCCCTAGATCGGGAGGGATCTGAAGCTCTTCCCGGCACCCTGCCGGAGAGGGGAATTCACCCTGGAGGCCTTCTTCATCGTCATGCAAGCCTCCGGTGTGATGCGTGAGTAGTTCATCTCTGGACTATGGGTCCATGTAGTAGCTAGATGGCTGGTTCTCCTCCTTTGTGCTATCATGTTTAGATCTTGTGAGCTCCATTCATGATCAAGATCATCTATTTGTAATTCTGCATGTTGTGTTTGCGGGGATCCGATGGATATTGAGATGCTATTTTAGATTGATTATTGATTCTATCATGTCTTTGTTATTTATGATCTTGCATGCTTTCCGTTGTTAGTAGCTATCTTGGCCAAGTAAATGCTAGCAACTCCAAGAGTTAGAATTTATGCTCGATAGTGGGTTCATGCCTCTAGTAATATAGGGAAATGACAGAAATCTCTAAGTTACTAGATGTGCTATTGCTACTAGGGAGAAAACAACAATCCTTTGTTCATAGAACAATCGTATTGTTTACTTTACACACAATTCGTAATGCAATTATCCGTTGCTTGCAACTTAATACTGGAGGGGGTTCAGATGATAACCTGAAGGTGGATTATTAGTCATAGATGCAGTTGGATGGCGTTCTATGTATAATGTTGTAATGCCCAATCGAATCTCAAAGGAGTCAAGATGATTAGTATATGCTTGTATGCTTTCTCGATGTTTATCAATTGCCCCGCTGTAATTTGTTCACCCAACATGTTATCTATCTTAAGGAGAGCCACCTCTAGTGAACTATGGACCCCGGTCCTTTCTTTTACTATAAATCTACAATCAATTGTTTACTGCTTTGTGTTTACTTTCTGCAAACTATTACTTTCTTCCACTCGATACGTTTAATCCTTTGTTTTCAGCAAAACCGGTAAGATTGACAACCTCATCGTAAGTTGGGGACAGAGTTCTGTGGTTGTGTTGTGCAGGTCTCCACGTTGCTGCTGGCACCGGTAGTGTGCGCTGCCAAAGTTCAGCTAGATACACCTTTCGGGTGTTTCCTTGCTCCTACTGGATTGATAACCTTGGTTTCATAACTGAGGCAAACTTACTGCTGTGCTCATCATACCTTCCTCTTGGGGTTCCCCAACGGGCTCGTTAGTACACGAGTCTAGAAGTATTTTTCTAGCGTCGTTGCTTGGGAGTCAAGGACATATTCACAAGGGGAGTCTCTCATAACCAATATCTTTACTTTGTTATTTTTGTTTTGCTTAGTTTCTTTTTGCTTTGTTTGCTTGTTTCTTTATCAAAAACATAAAAAAAATTGTCTGCTTTCTTTATTAAAACACAAAAAATTAGTTCCTATCTTAAGTTGCCACTATGTCTAGCATTGCTCCAATCACTATGTCACCTGAGGAAATGGTTTTCACTTTTAAACAAGGAATTGAAGAGAGTTTTAAAGAAGCTTGGTCTAGAATCTCTGATTTACATGAAAAAACCGAACCTAAAATGACTCAAAGCTTGTTTCTTAGCAGTTTCTACCTTGGAATTGCTCTTTGCTATAGATATGCTTTAGATGTTGTTATGGGAGGAGATTTCCTCCAATGCAACGAGGATGACTGATTCTTCTTTCATAAACATATTTGCTAGATTGAATACTCTTGAGACCAGCACCGCTAGTTTGAAAGATTGCTATAATACGCTTAGAGAGCATCACAACTATGTTCCAATAAACTCTGAACCCTCCGAATGGCTTCCCACAGTAAAGATTGCTATAAACAATGAAACTTTTCATGCTCGCTCTGATATCATGTCTGAATTTTGTCTTATGCCCAAAGATATTTATGAATCTTTGAATCTTTGGGGGCTTTTTGAAGGAGGAGAAGAAATTTTTCTTGCTAATAATGCCACGATATTACCCATTGGAATAGCTGAATGATTGTTTACAAAGATCCTAGGGAAAATGGTTTCTACTGATTATCTTGTTATTGAATGTGTAGAAAAAGGACAAATCACACTTGGAAGATCCCTATTGAAACTCCTTGGAGCAATAATAGATGTGAAAAAGGGTACCATGCACTTTGCTTATCCACTAAACAATCATATGTTCCCCAAGGTTAAGAATAAAAGTAAGAGAGGTAAGGGCAAGAAATTTGGTTTTAATGCTTCTTCATTTGACAACACTTGATCCTTTTTCTTGCTTCTTATGCCTAACTTAAAGGCGTTAAAGAAAAGTACTTATTGGGAGATAAACCAAAAGTTTTAGATGAGTCTTGGAAGTTATTACTTCAGTAATAACCACTACTTATCCTTTTTATTTGCTTTTTGTGCCAAGAGTAACCTCTAATGAGAGAGAAGTAATGATTGGGAAAGTTGTTGTCCCGAAACAGATTTCTGTGCTTCACCGTAAAAATTCTGTACGTCCTTTTGAGGCGTGAATTTTTTTGCTTCTGCCCCAGGTTGTTATCTAACTTTCGTTAGTTCAACACTTTTCGATTTGAGAACCAGAAGGTCTTAGAAAAAATTCATCTTTACCTGCTGGTCTGTTTTGACAGATTTCTGCCATTTTCTGCATTTGCTTCTTGTTGGTTCCTTTTTGAGTTATTTTGGGGAATTGAGCTTTTTGAGGGAAGTGATACACTAGCTAGTGTTATAATGGAAGTTTTATTGGTGTTAGAACTGAACCTAAAGACCTATTATCTTGAGTGCACTAATGTTGCTAATAAAGATTGTGTGAAGTTTTCTATGAAGGAAAAATTTCAGGTGTATGGAAGGAATGAGTAATGAGATGAAGGATGGACTAAAGCTCATGCTTGGGGATGCCACCCGTGTCACCCCAAGAAATATCCAAGAAGTACAAGCGTCAAAGCTTGGGGATGCCCAAGGCATCCCCCTCTCCATCAATAAAAATCTCAGGTTTCTTCCAAACGCTTCATTTTTATTGTTTCATGCACAGTTGTGTTGTTCTTGGAGCATCTTCTTTTTCGTTTTTGTTTTGGTTTTTCATTTTCTTTGTTTGCTTAGTTTGCTTAATAAATTGTTTGGACCCCCTCTTTCATACATTAGTTTTCAAATAGTTTGGTTTGGATTGGAAAAGAGTAGGAAAAGTTATGCTTAAGTAGTAAAGAGAGCTTGTTTTGACTGTAGCCTATGCTTTGTCATGCCATGCTTGATATTGTTTTGGATTTATGCTTAGTATTCTTTGCTGTAGCATGACTTGTTATAAACAATTGAGATTTCTTAATGTGCCTTTGAAGAATCATGCGTTGTTTTAGCATATTAAAGCATAGTATTGTGGTATTCTCCTTTGATGCTTTATTTGGGTTGACTTGGCACATGTTCACACCATGTTATGACTATCCCAAGTCACCATAGCCTTTATGATCCTTTAGTTTTCAACTTGTAGTATCACTTTATGCTTTGATCAATGATGTTTTGTCGCTCTGCATGATTATGGCCATTATTGCTCTCTTAGTTTGTTGCTCCCAGTCTTTTGCTAGCCTCCACAACCAAGTATGAGTTCCAATCATGCATCCAACTCCTAAAACCAAGTTATTCCAAAGAGTCCACCATACCTACCTACTAGCTTATGCTATTCCAAGTACATTCATGTTTTTGTCTACCTTCCAAATTAAACTTGTTATGAGAAAACTAGTGATTAAAACTCTCACGAACTTGATGGCACACTTTACTTTCTTGCATTTAATAAATTTGAACCATTGCGTCCATCTTTGTTGCGTATATGCTTGCGCTTTATAAGTTGAAATTAGCAGAACCATGTATCATGGGGAACGCTTTCAACATTGCACCTATACTTTGTACCCCGTTGATATCATGTTCTTTTGCTTATGGATCCCGGCGGTGTGAAATAAAAGGGGAACTTGTAAGATCATGGAGTTCGTATTTGTGTTAGAGAAACGCCTAGGCCGCTAGCCTAAGCCATGCCTAATCATGGTGGAAACTTGTAGCATAACCATAATGAGCACTCTATGAAGCATCCTCAATTAAAACCTATGCAAATATCAAATAAAAAGATCGCTGAGATGCTCATTGTCTGATTGCCTTGTCATTTTGATTATGGGATAGCTCATGTATCATGTGCAAGGGGTACCCTGTTGGCAGTTCTCTATGATACATATGTACTTACAATGACAATACCTTACTTGTGACTAAAGTTGAGTAGCATGAGGTTTGGTCTTCATAAGTAAGGGGCATGAGATTTTGGTTTATAACTTGTCAAGCATATCCTCTTAGTTGTGTCACTTTAGCCTTAATCACCTTCAAGATGTTATGATAGGGGCAATGAGAGCTGAAAGCTAATAAGTACCATAATTTTTGGAAGCTGTTTATGAGACTTGAATCCCTACTTCCTTCTATGAAGGCCTTTCTTTTACTTTTATGTTGAGTCTCCACCTTCTACCTTTATGCACCTACTTTGAGAGCATAGTGGCCATTATTAGTTCTATGTGCATTGTCCCAAGACTTGTTGATTGATGCATACCTTGATATTGCTTGTTTTAAACTATTTGTATCTAATCACTCTTATAAACTTTGAAGGTGTCCTATGCATTTATGTTTGCTACTCTATGAAGGAGAAGCTGAATGCCACTATGCTATGTTTTCTTTATGTGAAACAAACAAACATCTTGCAAAGCATTATTATTCATGAATCTTTTGTTTGTGCCTTTTCATGTTGCAACATAGTTTCTTTGTCTTATTGCTAGAACTTTGTCTTTCATGTTATGATTGAAGTACTATGATCCCAGCTTTGAATGTTTTACAAATACTTTGATCAAGTTTATCATGGTGCATGTTACCTCAAAAATTATTCTTTCTTTTTATCACTTACCTACTCGAGGACGAGCAGGAGTTAAGCTTGGGGATGTTGATACGTTGCAAACGTATACATAATTTTTGATGTTCCATGCTTGGTTTTATCTACTTTCTTATGTTTTGTCCACACTTTGGAGTGCTTTTCATATGATTTCTTGGACTAACCTATTAACAAGAGTCATAGTGCCAGCTGCCTGTTTTCTGCTGTTTTTGGTTCCAGGAAAGTCAGAAAATGAATATTCTCGGAATTGGACGGGACAAAAGCCAAAGTCAGTTTTTCACTGAGGGACACCTATAGCCATAATACGAGACGGAGAGGGGCTAGGGCCCGGCCACACCACCTGGCCGCGCGGCCAGGACTGGCCCATGCCAGGGGGTGGTTTGGCCGCCCCAGGCACCCCCTCGGCCTCTCCTTCCGCCTATAAGTTGCCTCTGATACGGAAACCCTAAGTACCCGATCAAAAATCCACGAAAGATTCTGTATCCACCGTCATCTCCATCCCTAGATCGGGAGGGATCTGAAGCTCTTCCCGGCACCCTGTCGGAGAGGGGAATTCACCCTGGAGGCCTTCTTCATCATCATGCAAACCTCCGATGTGATGCGTGAGTAGTTCATCTCTGGACTACGGGTCCATGTAGTAGCTAGATGGCTGGTTCTCCTCCTTTGTGTTATCATGTTTAGATCTTGTGAGCTCCGTTCATGATCAAGATCATCTATTTGTAATTCTGCATGTTGTGTTTGCGGGGATCCGATGGATATTGAGATGCTATTTCAGATTGATTATTCATTCTATCATGTCTTTCTTAATTGTGATCTTGCATGCTTTCCGTTGTTAGTAGCTATCTTGGCCAAGTAGATGGTAGCAACTCCAAGAGTTAGTATTTATGCTCGATAGTGGGTTCATGCCTCTGGTAATCTGGGGAAGTGACAGAAATCTCTAAGGTACTAGATGTGTTGTTGCTACTAGGGAGAAAACAACAATCCTTTGTTCATAGAACAATCGTATTGTTTACTTTACATGCAATTCGTAATGCAACTATCCGTTGCTTGCAACTTAATACTGGAGGGGGTTCGGATGATAACCTGAAGGTGGATTATTAGTCATAAATGCAGTTAGATGGTGGTCTATGTATAATGTTGTAATGCCCAATCGAATCTCAAAGGAGTCAAGATGATTAGTATATGCTTGTGTGCTTTCTCGATGTTTGTCAATTGCCCCGTTGTAATTTGTTCAACCAACATGTTATCTATCTTAAGGAGAGCCACCTCTAGTGAACTATGGACCCCGGTCCTTTCTTTTACTATCAATATACAATCAACTGTTTACTGCTTTGCGTTTACTTTCTGCAAACTATTACTTTCTTCCACTCGATATGTTTAATCCTTTGTTTTCAGCAAAACCGGTGAGATTGACAACCTCATCGTAAGTTGGGGATAGAGTTCTATGGTTGTGTTGTGCAAGTCTCCACGTTGCTGCTGGCACCGGTAGTGCGCACTGCCAAAGTTCAGCTAGCTACACCTTTGGGGTGTTTCCTTGCTCCTACTGGATTGATAACCTTGGTTTCATAACTGAGGGAAACTTAATGCCGTGCTCATCATACCTTCCTCTTGGGGTTCCCCAATGAGCTCATTAGTACACGAGTCAGCATTGGGCTAGACTCTTGTTGCATTTGAATTGACGGGGCAAGGTTTCAGATACATGCTCTACTGATACTCCAGAGCTACTGGTCATGGTTATGGCTTTCTTGGCACAGTCGATTAGTCCTTTATGTTTTGACATCCAATCCATTCCTAGTACTACTTCCGAACCTTTGGTTCCAAGTACTATTAGATTGGCATAAAAATCTATTCCATTGATTCTGATAGGTACAACCTTGCAAATTTTTCTAGCTTTGGTGGTTGAACCAGGTATTTGAACTATCGTAACATGCTTCAATTTTGTTGGTTGAATCTTACTAGTGCATGTAAATTCTTCTGTAATAAACAAGTGCGATGCTCTAGAATCAAAGAACACTCTTGCAAGTATTGAGTTAACCGAAAACATACCAAGCACGACATCGGATGCTTTCTGAGCTTCTTCAGCATTCATGTGGAATAGATGGCCGTTGAGGTTGAGCGAATTCCCTGGGGCAAATATCCTTCCAGGCTGAACACGGCGTTGCTGCTAAGCGGGTGCATTCACACTGGTGGGTGCTGCAAGATTCTTGGGGCACTCATTGGAGTAGTGACCCTTGACTCCACATTCAAAGCAAGTAATCTGGGACTTGTCTTTTCCTGCGATAGGCATAACATGGCTTCTAGTCCTTGGTGCAGTATTGTTGTTGTTGTTGGACTTGGGCGGTGCACAGTTGTAACATCCCAAAAACTTCAATCCAAGCTTATCATGATCAAATCATCCAAAAATTGGGTTAACAAAAACTTTTCCAAATTTAAAATGAAAGCATTCATATATGTGTGCATTTAAAATAGGAGTTGTTTTGAATTGCCATGATTGTGTGATCCTTTGCTTCTAAAATGTTTCTTAGGTGATTTAAACATCATCTACATCATTCCCAAACTTTTCCTAAAAGAAATCAAATCAAAAAGAATTAAAATGAAGGAATGGTCATTTGGACAAATTTAACTCTCATGCCTACTTGGGCTATTCCTAGTACTCAATTCTTAACAGAAACAATCCTTGATCTTTGCACCCCTTGCTAGTACACATAATGAGGTACCAAGGCCCACCTTTTGATCTTCTAAAAACATTCTGGAAACAATTTTAAATGGCAGTTCAAAATTGAATCTAATGCATATGCATAGATCACCCCTATTTCAAAAACCATGTATTTGAGCTCCATTTTCAAAACCCTTGCAACCAGAGACTACCTAGCAATAGTGGAGATCACCCAAAAATTTTGAACTCAAAATTCAAAACTTTTTCTCTTGTGGCTATTTCATCGAACAGGTGGCAGACACAGATCAAACATTTGTCAAAACACTATAGTGTGCAGTGCTTCTTGTCACCATTTGGGCCTAACTCGGTCCCCTTGTCCCCCCAGCTCAAACCCCGGCCCTAGCTCTCTCTCCCTCTCCCCTAGCTGCTCTAGTGCCAAGCCGCCCAACGCCATGCGCCAGGTCGACCATGGACAGCTCGCACAAAGCCGCCCCGTGCTCTCCTTTGCCCGCTGGTAGACAGGCGCCATCACACTGCACCGCCTCGACCAGCCCCCGACCAAAATTGAGCAGCGGACTACCCCCAGTTGCTCGCGCCCATGTCTCTGTCCGCCATGCCGATCACCCCGGAGCGCCGCGTCCGCCAGAGCAGCACCGGCCTCGCCAAGCCCTAGCCTTGTGTGGCAGCACCCGCAGCAGGCCCAACAACCGCCCATACATCCTTGTTCGCAGCCTCGTGACCAGCAGCCCCGAGGAACCGCGTCGAACACCGCCGCCTGCGCCCAGTGCACCGCCCGCTCCCGACCAATAGAGATAGCCCCTTGCCACGCCATCAAGCCATAGAGGATCGCCAAGAGACTAGCCACCGTCTGCCTACCTCGCCCATGCCCTTAGATCGCTGTGTCGTCGCCCACGTCGAGCTCTGCCCATGCCGCTCTGCCCCCTTCGCTCGCCTATATAAGGAGGCCTCCCCAGCAAGCTCTCTTCACACCATTCTCATCCCCACCTCTCACTCTCACTCCCCACAGCCAGCCGGAGCCGCTCAAGCACCAGGACGCCGGAATTGCAGTCGGAGCCGCCGCCTCGGGAGGAGAAGGGCGCCGTTGATCCAGGCCATCCCAGGAAGCACCGCTTGTACCAGGAGAACCGCCGACGTCTTCCACTTCGTTCGCCCGCCTTGCCGACCCCGCTGGAGCCCCGGTACGCCCCCACTGCTAGGGTTAGCTCCCGTCGTGTCCTGTTCCTACGAGGACGATAGCTGTGAGCCGTCAATCTGCCCTCTAATCGCACGGCCACCTTTCATCCATACCCCTTCGGTACCCCCCTCCCCCTGTTCCACTGACGGGTGGGGCCCTCACTTAAGCCAGCCCGCGACGCTGCGCGGAGCGCAGTGGGCCGGCCCATTTCGTTCCTGCGCACGTTTCAAATTCAAATTAGGAATTTTCCTTTTAGTTAGAATATAGTTTCTGTCCAGTGTTTCAAAATTCAATTCTGTGAGTTTGACAAATCCAAATTACATGAAACTAATTTTGTCTGGAAGGTATTGAAATGCTCTATCCAAGCCCGTTGGATTTAATTCATTTAGAGTTATAGATTTCTCCTAATAAAAATAAGAAGACAGAAGCTTTTGCAACTTGAAACATTTTTGTAAAATCAACCAAGTTAGCTTTTGAGTTGATTCCAACTCTCAAAAATCACATTTCATCATATCTATCCAAATATGTAATAATATTAAGGTTTACAGGCAGTGACTTTGGACTAGTACCAAAATAATGCTATATAGGCATTTCTAGTCACTTTAAATCATTAAATAATAAACTTAAACCAAAGTAATATTGATCAAACCTTTAAATCTCATTCCCACATGTTAGAATATGTGGTGAGGACATGTGTCCACATGATCCCATATTTTGGTGGTGAATATTAAAGTGTAGTTAATATTTCAATAAGTAGAAATTACTTTTCCAAAATAAAAAGGTTGAAACTATTGAATTAAAACTTGTGATGTTTGGGATGATAATAGATCATCAATTGTGTGGTTTAGAATACTACTTAGCCTAAGTTAAGTATTGCTTGGTGATTGTGCACTCCCTATGTATTTCTAGACGCTAGTACCGATCAAGCCTTCGAGGAGGAGGAGTTCTACCAAGAAGAAGAAGAAGAAGAAGAAGAGGAAGAAGAAAACTTCAACCACTGCACCAACCAAGGCAAGCTATTAGTGGCAATCTAACCCTTGCAAACATGCTTTAGTGAGCTATTGTAGCAAGCTAGAATAAAACTAGATAGTTTAGTAAGGATGCCTTAAGCATACTTTGATCACACACCCATTAGTTTACACAAAGTTCCTTAATTAATTTTGAAGGTAGCATAAAGAGTATAAAACTTGACCTAATTAGAAACCCTTAGATGTCATTCTATGGCATGAGATTGATCCCACCTTTCCACCTTAGTCAACACTCTTAACCTAGTGTTTTAGAATAGATCAAACTTGAGTCATTGTAGATGGGAACACTTGGTGAAAATGAGTTATGAAACCCTTGGAATGATGAGTCATTCTATTGAAATGTTTTGACATGTGTTTAGAAACACAATTGGTTTATGATGATGAAAATGATGAGGCATGAGCCTTAACCCTTTATTAAAACTGATGGTTGGATTCGGATGCGATACCATTCCAAATTTACCGTACAACCACATTACCTGAATTGGGTAAGGCTTAGCTGGAAATTTATATGCATTAGTATTAGTTCCCTCACGGGAGAGGTTTGAGGTGAGGCTACCTCTCAATGATGTCCACCTATGCAATGCCCAAGATGACTGATGGTCATGGTTGGGAGGCCATGCTCATGGGAGAGGTGCTTGTACTAGGGTGTGTAAAGGGAAGGTTATGTTTGATTATCTACATACCAAGTATGATGATTCAGGGTTATCCCTGACAGATGTATCGAATCTTGTGGTGAAAGTGTACCACCTCTGCAGAGTGTCAAACTATTCGAATAGCCGCGTCCGCGGTTATGGACAGTTGGAATGGCCATACTGTTTCGTTGTCAGATGTTTTCTAAATAACTTGAAATGAATGATGAACCTTGACTTGACCACAACAGGGTTGTGTAGATAGCTTCCCAACTTAAGTGATTCTAGAACTTTACTTTATCTTTTCTTGCTTCAGAACTCAGCTTAGGTTTCAAACTTAACTTGATAGTTATTCTTTAAATTCAGCACTTTAACTTAGAATTATAACCCTTGTTAGTAGTAGTTTGCGAGTACTTAAAGAGTACTCATGGCTTTTGTCCCTGGCTATTATCATGGCCAGACTATGAAGGAGATTATCAAGATGATGGTCAGTAGGACGGCTATGATAACTAGGACTATCTGCCTTCGTCAGCATTGCCTGAAGATGGACCCCACCGATACGCTATCGTTTATTTCCGCTGCTTGTTGTATTAAAGACTAGATCATGAGATCCTTATTTGTGTAAAACCTTATGTATGGTTTGTAATGGATGATGTACTATGATATCCAATCCGTTATGTCTCGCAAAAATGGTAATCCTGGGATTGCGAGGTATGGCATAACGGGCATCTGGAATTAAAAATCCTGGTGTTGACAACAGTTGAAGTTGTTGGAGTTGTCGGGGTTGTTGTTGTGGTTTCCTCCAGACTTCAGGTTTCCTCCGCTACGATTGGGGTAGTTTAGACGGGACATAGGGGGTCTGTTGTTTCTTGGGGCATATCCTACAGATGGGTTGGGGCGATACTTCTGAGTATGGTGGGATCCAGGCTGGTGCATCATCCTGCGCTTGCGATTGTCATTGTCTTGGTTGATCTTTCCTTCCATCTGAATGGCAGAGTCTATACTAGCTCTTCTAGATCTGCAAAAAGGATGTTCACTAACACAGTCTGCATATCATCATGCAATCCATTCAGGAGCCTTTCTTTCTTATTTTCTTCGGTGTTAATCTCATCAGGTGCATATCTAGCTAGGGATAGAAATTTGTCACGGTACTCAACTACCGTCATCCTTCCTTGCTTCAGTTCCTAAACTCATCCCTCATCCTAGTGACAAAACCTTGGGGCACATGGGTCCAGCTGAACTTGATCTTTAATGCTTCCCAAGTCATCATCTGACCTTCTTTCATGGTACGGGTGCTATTCCACCAGGCTCTTGCATCTCCTGCCAGATAATGGGTGGCAAACAGTACTTTTTCATTGGCTTCAACTCCTGCGACCTCCAGGTTGTTCTCCATGGTTTGCAGCCAGTCATTAGGGATGTAATCAAATCGGATCGGATCGGATTTTCTCTCTACCATATCCTATTCCATATTTTCCCTGCGGATTCGGACCGGATCGGATAATGACCGGTTACGGATTTGAATACGGATATACTACACCGCGGATTCGGAACAGAAACGGAGGGGAATCAGGACGGAAAAATAAGTAATCGGATCGGCACATACATAAGTAGATCAACAACAAAAATTGATTGATAAAACAAGTTTAACAAGAATACTAATGGATTGAACAATTGTAACATGATTGAATGAGTAAATATAACTTGACCACATGAACAAATAAGTTAATGTGTATGAAAGAACACACACAAGAGCTAAAATAGCACTAACGCATGCTTAAGTAACTCAATATCCTAACAAGTTTGGACTTTATATACGATAAAATGACTATGTAAGTGTGTAGATGTTTAACGAATGAACTCACCAACTCACTAACTACTATTCATGTTTTATTAAATCTGATATTTTGGAAGAAAAATCGGATTATTCGGTGTAAATCCATCGGATAATCCTAAATAATTTTCGGATACGCATATCTGGGTGCTAATACGCATACCATATCCTATACCGTTTTCGGGTGTCAAGTTCGAATCCGGATATCCTTATCCGTCGGATTCACTCAAATCGGTTATGGAGTCTCTAAAACGGGTTCGGAAACAAATTTGGTGCAGAAATTATCCTATCTGCTTACATCCCTACTAGTCATCAGCATCTAAGGGATCCTCAGACTTACTAAAGATAGGTGGGTTGGTATTCTGAAAGTTCTTGAGTTTGGATCCATGGTGATCCTGGTTTCCGTGACCTTGGTTATTGTGGACCATCTGAGCTATCTGTTGAAGAGTGGCTAAGTTGGCTTGGCGTTTGGCTCTACTAGCTTCACGGTCAGAAACTAGCATTTGCAGAATCTGCAGCATCGGGTCCTGAGGTGAACTGCTTCCTCTGGGTTTGCACGAGTCATCTGAAGATTGAGATAGATAATGAGATAAGAGGGAAATTTCTAAGGTTCATGGTTTTGTTTCACAAGCTTTAAACTTTGAGTTTGACTCAGGTTTTTCAAACTAACAACTTCCTCTCATTCATTCATTCAAAGCACACAATACAAACACACACCACAACACAAATAGAAAACAGATGGTTTTAAGAACCATTCTGTGAAACTACGATACAGTGGGACCGGTACAACTCCTTCCTACGGTAGTGATCAAGTGCATCTAATCATCATCAATGAAGTCGGAATCATCATCATCAGTGTGGAACTCCATGGCATCATCCTCCAGGTAGTCGTTGTCATCACTGAGGTAAGAGTAAAGATCTCCCTAGATATATTCACCTTCCTCCTCCTTCGCTTCAAGCTGGACTTCCTATTCATGGATGGTCTTCTCGAGAGCGACCACCTTCTTGCGAAGATGATCGATGCGCTGATGACGAAGTGATTGGCGCTCCTTGGCGAGAATGGTGATGGTCTGGTCCTTCTTGACTGCAATGACATGGTTATGGTTGGCGTAGGAACGGGCATTGTCCAACTCCTTCTGCCTATCATACAACATGAAGTCAAGATTGTCCACCTGGTTCTTCAGCTCCGGGTGTCCTGGAATCTCCAAGAGCATTCCCATAGAATCACGCCTTGCAAAGTGAGCAAAGCGAGTTCCCTGGATCAGGTTGATGTTTTGCCCACACAGACGGGCAAGAGCTTCATGCATAGCCCTGGCTAATACATCTAGCTAGTTGTTCACATGCAAGGTGAATTGGATCTTCTACGAAGTGGGTGCTTCCATCTTGCCTCTGAGATCTTCAACTATCAGCCATTGTAGATCTCCTCCTCTGTGATCATTGAATTGGGCCTCGAAGAATTCCGGGTGCGGGCGCTCAAGATACTCTGATAGTGCGTCTAGATCCCTCTCAAAGATCAGTTGGCCTCCGTTGCCCAGCTGGTAGAACTTGCAATACTGGACTTCCATCTATAAGAATTTAGGGTGAGTAAGTTAGTGAGGTGATCAAGTGTGTCAAATTTTATGTAGGAATGCAAGAATTTTTGAGGAACATGACTTTTTTTAAAGAATCAAGGATAAGAGTGGGAATAGGTTTTCATAAATACTCACTTCTTTTGTTTTGAAACTAAGTTTTTGTTTGGACGTCCATTCTAACTAGGGTCTCCTATAGTCAGGATGGCTCTGATACCAACTTGTCAACACCCGGATTTTTAATCCCAGATGCCTGTTATGCCATACCTCGCAATCCCAAGATTACCATTTTTGCGAGACATAACAGAATTGGTACCATAGTACATCATCCATTCCAAACCATAATAAGGTCTTACAAATAAAGGATCTCATGATCCAGTCTTAATATAAATCAAGCAATGGAAAAATAAACGTAGTGGGGGCTCCATCTTCAGAGTCATAGGCAATGCTGACGATGGGAGATGATCCTAGTTATCGTAGACCTCCTGCTATCCATCATCCTGGTAGTCCTCCTCATATTCTGTCCACGGGAATAGCCAGGGACAAAGCCATGAGTACTCTTTAAGTACTCGTAAACTACCACTAACAAGTAAGGTAGTTCTAGTAGGAATCTTAAGCTCTAGGTTTATTTGCAAAAAGCCATATTTATCTAAAACTGAGTTTAGAAGTAAAGAAAACTAAGTTAATGTTCTAAATCACTTAAGTGGGAACCTAGCTTTCATATCCACCACCCTGTTGTGGTCAAGGCAAAGTCATAGTTCAATTCACAAGTCATTTTGAAAACATCTGATGTCAACACCTAGATTTTTAATCCCAGATGCCTGTTATGCCATACCTCGCAATCCCAGGATTACCATTTTTGCGAGACATAACAGATTGGATATCATAGTACATCATCCATTACAAACCATAATAAGGTCTTGCACAAATAGGGGATATCATGATCCAGTCTTAATACAAACAAGCAGCGGAATAATAAGCGTAGTAGTGGGCTCCATCTTTAGGGTCACAGGCAATGCTGACGATGGGAGATGATCCTAGTTGTCATAGACGTCATGTTGTCCATCATCCTGATAGTCATTCTCATAGTCTGGCCACGGGAATATCTAGGGACAAAGCCATGAGTACTCTTTAAGTACTCGTAAACTATCACTAACAAGTAAGGTAGTTCTAGTAGGAATCTTAAGCTCTAGGTTTATTTGCAAAATGGCAGATTTATCTAAACTGAGTTTAGAAGTAAAGAAAACTAGATTAATGTTCTAAATCACTTAATTGGGAACGTAGTTTTCATATTCACAACCCTGTTATTGTCAAGTCAAAATCATAGCTCACTTCACAAGTCATTTTGAAAACATCTGATGATGGAACAGTACGTCCACTCCAACTGTCCATGACCGCGAACGCGGCTATTTGAGTAGTTTGACACTCTGCAGAGGTGGGACACTTTCACCACAAAATTCGATACATCCGTCGGGGATAACCCTGAATCATCATACTTAGTATGCGGATAATCAATCATAACCTTTCAATTACACACTCTAGTATAGGCACCTCCCCTATGAGCTTGGCCTCCTAGCCATGGCCATCTGCCATCTTGGGCACTGCATAGGTGGATAATTCACACTCACGAGGTAGCCTCAGCTCAAACCTCTTCCGCGAGGGAACCCATACTAATGCATATAAACTTCCGGCTAAGCCCTACCCAATTCAGGTATTGTGGTTGTACGGTAAAATTTGAATGGTATCGCATCCGAACCCAACCATCCGTTTTTATAAGAGGGCTAAGGCTCATGCCTCAACATTTTCATCATCAAATCCATTTGTGTTTCTCAACACATGTCAAAACATTTCAATAGAATGAAGCATCATTCCAAGGTTTTCATAATCATTTTCACCAAGTATTCCCATCTAAAGTGATCAAGTTTTATGCTTAGCACTAGCCACTAAAGTTAAGAGTGTTCACTCATGAGGGATGCTAATCTTCATTCTCATGCCATAGAATGGCATCTAAGTATAGGCCTAGTTTTATACTCTTTATGCTATCTATACTACTTCGATACTCACAAAGCACTAACTAAAAGTAAAGAACTTTGGTAAAGCAAAGGAATAAAGCTTGCAAGTAAAACGTGGGATTGGTATAAATCAAAGGTATATAACCAAAGCATGCCTAATGCATCTTGCTTAGGTTAAAGCTTGCAATTAGTGATGGCTTGCATAGTATGAAACTTGCAAGTGTTAGCTTGCCTTAAGTAGAGCAGTGGTTGAGGTTTTCCTCCTCTTCTTCTAGGTAGAACTCCTCCTCCTAGTATCCGGGGTCGGTACTATCGTCTATACATGAATACGGGGTACACAATCACCAAACAATACTTAACTAGTTCTATTCAGCACACTAATGCTCACACTTGATGATCTAGCATCATCACAATCATCATATGAAATAAAGAACTAGTTTTATTTATCTTATTAGAGAAAAGTAATTTCTATTCATTGAAATTAATTAAGATTTAATATTCTCCAATTAAAATATGAGATCATGTTGACACATGTCATCACCACATATTCTAATACAAGGGAATGTGATTTAAAGTGTTAGTCATATTTTATTAACTTTAAGATTAACATTTAATAGATTTAAAGTGACTATAAATGCCCTAATAGCATTCTTTTGGTACTAGTCCAATGTCACTGCATCCAAACCTAAATATTTTTACATATTTTTAGATAGATCTTATCAAATGTGATTTTTGAGAGTTGGAATCAACTCAAAAGCTATTATGGTTGATTTTTGAAAAATGTTTGAAGTTGCAAAAGTCTCTGTATTATTTTTACTATAGATTATCTCTTACTCCAAATGATTTAAATCCAACGGGCCTGGATAGATAATTTAAATATCTTTCTAACAAAATTTGAATCATGCAATTTGGTGCGGTGAAACTCTCTGAATTGATTTTTGAAACTATGGACAAAATAGGGTTTAAACTAAATTGGAAAATCAATATTTGAATTCCCTGGGATGCGTGGGAAAGCTAAACGGGCCGGCCCAACTGTACTGCATAGCGCAGCGGGCTGCTGACAGACGGGGTCCACCAGTCAGCGACTGCATCTAAGTGAAACGGTATCCACGCATCTGAGTCGTGCAATCTAATTCTAATCCAACAGCTGGGAGTCATCGTCGACGACGAACTACTCCGGCAAGGAACTAAACCTAGCGCGGCGATGGGGGTCTAGCTAGGCTCACCTAGGCTCCAGGTAGGGTCGGTGACGGGGGCGATCGACGTGGTAGATAACGGCGGGTCGAGGCGCGGTCACGGCAGGTCTTGGGGTGGTCGAAATTGATGGCGCCCTTCTCCTCCAGCAGCAGCGGGCTTCGGCCAAATTCCGGCGAGAGAGGGCTCGCCTTGCTCCGGGAAGAAGTGGGGGAGGATCAGTGAGGAGTGGTGAGTGCTAGGGTGTGGAAAATGAGGCAGGGGAGGCCTCCTTTTATACTGCGGCGAGGGGACTGAATGGTGCGGGTGCGAGCTCGTCGGTGACGATGCTACAAGCTGCTATCGGCGTGGCGGAGGCTAGTGGATGGTGTGTGGTTCTCTGGCGGTTCTCACGGGCGTAATGGCGAGGCGTGGGGCGGTGTGGTTTGGTCGAGAGTGTGCGGTGCTCCGCGCGCACGCAGAGGTGTTTGCGACGGCGTGCGGCAACTGCGGGTCGCGCGGCGGCGAACAGGGTTGTCTGCGGGGTTGGGTTGATCATGGCGAGCTAGTGCACGTGAGGCAGGGGTGAGGCGCGGTCTATGCGAGCTGGTCGGGCGCGGCGAGCTGGCGCGCTCTAGGCATGGCACAGAGACATAGGGCGCGGCGGTGCTAGGGTGGTCCAGGGCTCGTCTGCGGTCGAGGCTTGGACAGGGGGTGGCGGTGGAGTGCGGCGTGTCTAGTGAGCATCGTGGGATAGGGCGGCGTTGCTCCTGGCGGTCTGTCCACTATCGGCCGGCGACGACCAAAAATGGGCGGTGCTCCACTATGCACACGGCTAATGGGGGCTTGTCTAGTTCTTGGTTAGGCTCAGGGGAGACAGGGGGTTTAAGAGGGGACACTGAGGTGGGAGATTACTGCTCCAAAACAATGATGTGAGGCAGTAATGGTTCTATGTCTGCAAGGTGTTTGTGGTAATGTCCGCAAGAAATGTACTTTGGAATTTTTGAATGAAAGTTTTTGAGTGATCTTAACTTAAGCTTGAGAGTCTATGTCTGCTTGGAGAGGTCAAGTGGAAATGGTTTGATAGGTTTTTGAAAAAGTGGGATCATAACATATGAACTAGGTTCCATTTTCAACTGTCCATTAAATTGATTTGAAAGATGTTTTTGTAAGTTTTTAAAGTGGGCCTTGATACACTTTTACTTGGTCTAGCAAGGGGTGAAAAGAAGTGGAAATGTTTCTATTAAAATTTCTCTTCTAGGAACACACAAAGTGACCTAGTGGTTAACTTTTGTCAAAAATACCATTTGCTTCATTTATTCATATTTGATTGCTTTTTCTTTTGATTTTGTTTGTAAATGGCCTAGATGATGTAGCATTCATCTTTAAACCATTTCACATTATTTGTAACAATCAAGCATGGCAATTTCAATAAATTATGCACTAATGCAAAACACACATGCCTTGATATTCAAATTTATAATAAAAGTTTTTGTTAACCCTAAACTATGGGTGATTAGAACTTGATAATATTGATTAGAAGTTTTGGGGTGTTACAAATCTTCCCTCCTTAAACAAAATCTCGTACCAAGATTTACGAAAAACTAGGAACTAAAGAGATCTGGAAACTCAGTCCTAATGTAATCTTCTCGCTCCCAAGTAGCTTCTTCTTCGGTATGGTTGCTCCATTGGATCTTGAGAAACTTGATACTCCGGGTCCTGGTGGTTCTGAAGGCTTCTTCCAAAATACGGATGGGCACTTCACGATACGTTAGATCCTTGTTGATATCAATGGCTCGGTGAACGATGTTCTTGAACACTTTAGTCTTCTCTGGAACTTCTAAGCATTTGCGAAGTAACGAGATATGGAACACATCATGGATGGCTGACATCTCCTCTGGTAGTTCCAGTTGATACGATACTTCTCCTCGGTGATTCAAAATCTTGAAGGGTCCAATATATCTGGGGGCTAACTTTCCTTTCAGTTGAAAACGTTGCATTCCCTTCAAGGGTGACATTTTGAGATATAAAAAATCTCCGACATTGAAAGTCAGGTCTCGACGTCTCTTGTCAGCATAACTCTTCTGTCTGGATTGGGCGGTCTTGAGGTGCTCACGGACATTGTGAACCTTCTCTTCGGCTTCTCGTAGGATGTCGGGTCCAAAAATCTGACTCTCTCCTACTTGCGACCAATTCAAGGGGGTACGTCACTTCCTTCCATACAAAAATTCAAATGTGGCCATTTGGAAACTAGCTTGATAACTTCTGTTGTATGAGAATTCTACGAAAGGTAGACAATCTTCCCATTTTGATCCATACTCTAGAACACAATCTCTCAACATATCTTCTAAGGTTTGGTTGACTCTTTCTGTCTATCCATCGGTTTGCGGGTGAGAAGCTATGCTGAAATTCAACTTGGTTCCTAATCCTTCTTGGACTTTCTGCCAGAATCTTGAGGTAAATTGGGTTCCTTGATCTGACACTATGGTCTTGGGGGTTCCATGCAAGCTGACGATTCTAGCAATGTACAACTCTGCTAGCTTCGAACTCTGGTAGGTTGTCTTGACAGGTATAAAATAGGCTACCTTGGACAGTCTATCAACTATGACCCAAATAGAGTCATTTCCCCTACTAGAAGTAGGCAAACCGGTGATAAAGTCCATTCCGACAGAATCCCATTTCCATTCCAGAATCTGCAATGATTGCAAAAGTCCTGCGGGTCTATGATGTTCCGCTTTGACTCTCTAACAGATATCACACTTGGCTATGTAGCTTCCAATTTCTCTCTTCATCTTGTGCCACCAAAATTGCTCCTTCAAATCCTGATACATCTTTGTTCCTCTGAGGTGGATAGAATAAAGAGTAACATGAGCTTCCTGCATGATAACTTGCTTCAGCTCCAAATCTGCTGGCACATAGATACGTCCTTTGTACCACAAAACTCCTTCATCTTCGGTTAATCCAGGTACCTTTCCTGTACTGATACGACATTTGATTCTGTCGATACTTGCATTTCCCTTCTAGGCTTCCTTGATCTGACTGATCAACGTAGGTTGAAGTTCAATGCTAGCTAAAAATCCTTGGCCAACAAGCTCTATTCTAAACTGCTCCAACTCTTCATGCAAACTTGGCTGGGCTTCTTTGATCATGGTGTTTAATCTACACGGCAATCTGCTAAGAGCATCCGCTACCACATTGGCTTTGTCGGGGTGATAGTAAATGTCAAGGTCATAATCCTTGAATAACTCTATCCATCTTCTTTGCCTCATATTTAGCTCCTTCTGGGTGAAAATATACTTCAGGCTCTTGTGATATGAATAAATCTCACAGTGGTTACCCATAAGTTAATGACGCCATGTCTTCAAAGCTAAAACTAAAGCTGCTAGTTCAAGATCATGAGTAGGGTAGTTTTTCTCATGCTGCTTCAGTTGTCTTGACAAATATGCTATGACTTTGCCTTCATGCATCAACACACATCCTAGACCAATCTTGGATGCATCACAATACACATCAAAAGGTTTCTTGATATCTGGCATAATCAGAATTGGGGCTGAAATCAATCTCTTATTGAGCTCTTGAAAACTTGCTTCACATTTGTCGGTCCATTCAAACTTCTTATCTTTCTTCAACAATTGGGTCATCGGTCTTGCGATGCTCGAAAATCCTTCTACGAACTTGCGGTAATATCCCGCTAATCTGAGAAATGCATGGACTTGGGTTTGAGTGGTTGGGGCTTCCCATTCTTCAACGTCTTTGATCTTGGCGGGATCAACAGCGACTCCTCCTGCCGACACAATATGTCTGAGGAATCCTACTTCCTTCAGCCAGAACTCACGTTTGCTAAACTTGGCATACAACCGATGCTCTCTAAGGGCTTCAAGGATGGTTCTCAGATGTAGCTCATGGTCTTCTTCTGACTTGGAATAGATTAGAATATCGTCGATAAAAACAACGACAAACTTATCTAGAAAATTCATAAAAATCTTATTCATGAGATTCATGAAATAAGCGGGGGCATTGGTTAATCCAAAAGACATGACCGTATACTCATACAATCCATATCTGGTAGTAAAGGCGGTCTTTGGAATATCTGTTGCACGAATATTGAGTTGATGATAACTAGTTCTAAGATCAATCTTAGAAAACACTCTGGCACCAGTCAACTGATCAAACAGATCCTCAATCTTGGGCAGTGGGTACTTGTTCTTGATGGTGACATCATTCAGCTTCTGGTAATCCATGCACAAACGGTTACCTCCATCTTTCTTGTCCACAAACAAAATAGGCGATCTCCATGGCGATGCGCTTGGTTGAATCAGACATTTCTCCAGCATAGCATCAAGTTGCTTCTTCAGCTCCACTAGTTCAGACAGGTTCATACTATAAGGTCTCTAAGATATGGGTCCAGTTCTAGGAATTAGTTCAATAATGAACTCGATATCCCGATCTGGGGGCATACCGGGCAATTCATCTGGGAATACGTCGGGGTATTCACAGACTACTCTGACTTGGTCTATGGTTGGTTGGGCTAGACTCTTGTTGCATTTGAATTGACGGGGCAAAGTTTCAGATACATGCTCTACTAATACTCCAGAGCTACTAGTCATGGTTATGGCTTTCTTGGCACAGTCGATCAATCCTTTATGTTTTGACATCCAATCCATTCCTAGTACTACTTCCAAACCTTTGGTTCCAAGTACTATTAGATTGGCATAAAAATCTATCCCATGGATTCTGATAGGTATAGCCTTGCAAATTTTTCTAGCTTTGGTGGTTGAACCAGGTATTTGAACTATCATAACATGCTTCAATTTTGTTGGTTGAATCTTACTAGTGCATGCAAATTCTTCTGTAACAAACGAGTGCGATGCTCCAGAATCAAACAACACTCTTGCAAGTACTGAGTTAACAGAAAACATACCCAGCACAACATCGGGAGCTTCCTGAGCTTCTTCAGCATTCATGTGGAATAGACGGCCGTTGTGGTTGAGCGAATTCCCTGGGGCAAATCTCCTTCCAGGCTGAACACGGCGTTGCTGCTGAGCTGGGGCATTCACATTGGTTGCTGTTGCAAGCTTCTTGGGGCACTCGTTGGAGTAGTGACCCTTGACTCCACATTCAAAGCAAGTAATCTGGGAGTTGTCTTTGGCTGCAACAGGCACAACATTGCTTCCAGTCCTTGGGGTAGTATTGTTGTTGTTGTTGGACTTGGGCGGTGCACGGTTGAAGTTGTTGGAGTTGTCGGGGTTGTTGTTGTGGTTTCCTCCGGATTTCAGGTTTCCTCTGCTACGATTGGGGTAGCTTGGACGGTACATCGAGGGTCTATTGTTTCTTGGGGCATATCCTGCAGACGGCTTGGGGCGATACTTCTGGGCATTGTGGGACCTAGTCTGGTGCATCATGCGGCGCTTGCGGTTGTCATTGGCTTGGTTTATCTTCCCTTCCATCTGGATGGTAGAGTCTACTAGCTCTTTTAGATCTCCAAAACGGATGTTGACTAACATAGTCTGCATCTCATCATGCAATCCATTCATGAACCTTTCCTTCTTCTTGGCTTCAGTGTTTATCTCATTAGGGGCATATCTAGCTAGGGACAAAAAATTGTCGCGGTACTCAACTACCGTCATCCTTCCTTGCTTCAATTCCCTAAACTCATCTCTCACTCTAGTGACCAAACCTTGTGGCACATGGGTACGGCTGAACTTGATCGTGAATGCTTCCCAAGTCATGACTTGACCGTTGTTCATGGTACGGGTGCTATTCCACCAGGATTTTGCATCTACTGCCAGATAATGGGTGGCAAACAGTACTTTATCATTGGCGTCAACTCCTGCGACCTCCAGGTTGTTCTCCATGGTTTGCAACCAGTCATCAGCATCTAAGGGATCCTCAGATTTATTGAAGATAGATGGGGTGGTATTCGGAAAGTTCTTGAGCTTAGATCCATGATGATCCTGATTTCCATGGCCTTGATTATTATGGGCCATCTGGGCGATCTGTTGCAATGTGGCTATATTGTCTTGGCGTTCGTCTCTACTAGCTTCACGGTCGGAAACTAGCATTTGCAGAATCTGCAGCATCGGGTCTTGGGATGAGCTGCTTCCTCCAGGGTTTCCACGAGTCATATGAAGATTGAGATAGATGGTGAGATAAGAGGGAAATTTCTAAGGTTCATGGTTTTGTTTCAAAAGTTTTAAACTTTGAGTTTGACTCAGGTTTTGCAAACTAACTTGTTCTCATTCATTCATTCAAGCACACAATACAACACACACCACAACACAAATGGAAAACAGATGGTTTTAAGAACCATTCTGTGAAACTACGATATAGTGGGACCGATACAACTCACTCCTACGGAAGTGATTAAGTGCATCTACTCATCATCAACGAAGTCATAATCATCATTATCAGTGTAGAAATCCATCGCATCATCCTCCAGGTAGTCGTTGTCATCAGTAAGGTAAGAGTGGAGATCTCCCTGGATGTCTTCACCTTCCTCCTCCTCTTTTGCTTCAAGCTAGACTTGTTGTTCACGGATGGTCTTCTCGAGAGCGGCCACCTTCTTGCGAAGATGATTGATGGTGCGATCCTTCTTCTTGCGCTGACGACGAAGTGATTGGCGATCCTTGACGAGCATGGTGATAGTTTGTGTTGGGTCCGCAGCATAGAAAACAAAAAATTTCCTATGATGAGAACTACACGCCAAGATCTATCTACTAGGTACAAAGCAATGGGTGGACATACATCCATCGAGAACTTACCCTCGAAGACAACGAGTTTTGTTAACGAGTAGGAACTCGTGGTTTATGTAGTCGTACACTTGCCAATCTCAAGATCGTGAGGAAGTCCGAGCAGGTCCGGCTCCAGCACGTCCTTCAGATCCAGCTCCAGCACCACCAAGTCCAGCACCGCAAAGCAGCGGTGCATCCGTGATCGCACACACATCCGGTACCCCGACAACCTACATCCCTCGCTCCAGCAAAGCAGCGGAAGCAGCAACTCCTTTCCAGATAAAGCCACCGGGAACATATATCTCGCTAATCCAAGACCATGGGGGAATAATACTAGAGGGGGAGAGAGATCCTTCACGAGGAGGTGTGAGGAAGAAGGGGAGTGAGGGGGGCCTTTTATAGGAGGAGGGGGGTACCCCTCCCCATGGTCGGCGCCCCATGGGGGGTGACTCCTCACCTCCCCCATTCATGTGGTGGTAACCCCTCCACATTAAAATGCCCCTTCACATTCTCTTTAAAGTCTCCACTTTAAATGCATTAAATTTCTCCAAATTTAATGCTCTCTCATTTAATAAAACTCTTTTATTATTTTTATTCAGAATTTTGTTAATTACTTTAATTAACAAACATTCACATAAAACCCCCTGCAACATTTCAATATTACATGCAGAACCAATTTCAGCAATTTCACCCGAAACAGTTTCGGTGTCTATTGAAATAATTCCAGCGCTTTCTTAAATCTTTATCTGAAACATATTTGCTACAAATGGTGTCGGTGTACCTTAAGTGTGTCACCCTACGGTTCGCGAATAATGCAGACATGATTGAGACCCCTCTCAGATCAATAATCAGAAGCGGGACCTGGAGATCTATACTGACTCCTACACATTCAACGATGACTTCTGTGATCGTGAGAACCTTTAACGCTAGTAACTAAATCCCTTTGTCTCGCGATATATTACATGTCTGAGATTCGATCATCGGTATCTCCATACCTAGTTTGATCTCGTTGCCGACATGCACTCTTTTCTTGTTCCCGTGATATAACATACTAGTGATCACATCACTTGCTTGCAAGCTATCTTAATGTGATATCACCGAGAGGGCCCAGAGTATATCTATACGTCATCGGGATTGACAAATTCCACTCGTTATCCATGAGCCTCAACATAACAGCTTCGTAGCACTGAACCCATCTTTATAGTCACCCTGTTACGGTGTGACGTTTGATGTTATCAAGATACTCTTCAGGTGTTAGCAATTAACATGATCTCATGGTCTAAGGATAAAGATTACTTCGTATGATTTTATAGCAATATAAACATAATGACTTGATCGTAATGCTATACTTCGGATGAATGTTCATCACATCATTCAACTAATGTTGTGACCTTGTTATTAACAACATTCAATGTCCATGATCAGGAAACCTTGATCATCTTGTTAATCAACAAGCTAGTCTATAAGAGAGGCATAACTAGGAACCCTTTTTGTTTATTAAACACACATGTATTGATGTTTCCGATCAATACAATTATAGCATGCAAAATAAACATTTATCATAAACATGGAATAAGATAATAACCACTTTATTATTGCCTCTCGGGCATATTCCCTTCAGTCTCCCACTTGCACTACCGTCAATAATCTAGTTTGAAAAACTTTGCGTATTGAACACCTATGGCTTTCTAGTGTTGCATATACGCGATTGCTAGTGGTTAACATAATCTTCGGATCTGACAGTTTCAGGTCCGTGTGTATTTGCATGTCTTTGCGTCTCTACGCATCACTCATTCTCAAATGAGATGGCATTGTATAAATTTGGTCCTTTGGTGAGACCTTTAGTTCGTTCCGGTTAAAATATGTTGATATTATTGTCACACAATATATCTTCATAGTATTAGCCCACTTTGAACCACACCTAGTTTGATAACAAACTACTTAACACAAATGCCCTCCTATGTTGCTACTATAGCAGTCATATACTTAGCCTTTTTGCTGTAGTATCCGTCACAATGTCTCAACTTTGGAACATCCTTTCCCTTATATTGTGCCACCCATAGTCTAAATTGAGATAAATTTAATTTGTATCTTGTGACAAAACTAGTATCAATGTAACACTTTATAATGAACTATCTTTAACTATTTGTCACTTATACATGATATATTCTTAGTTCTTCCAAAGCTCATAAGAATATCTTTACTATCGTCCAATGATCATCTTATGAATCATTCTGGTATGTGCTCATAACATTTAGAGCATAGGACATTCTGGATATATACATATCATGGTATAATCGATCAAAATCTTCATGTGATTTTACTCACCAAGTGTTGAAACACTTGAATTTTGATACAATCCTTTCCATGTAGCAAGAACCTTTCTTGTTGTTTCCATATTGAACCCTTTCAATATCTCATATATGTATGTCTGGCACAACCATATTAACGCCTCAATCTATCCATATAGATATTGTTGCCTAATATTTCGGTTTTGCCCAAGTCTTTCATCGAAATCTTATTTTAATGAAATTCTTAACTTGTTTCAATACAAGATACATCATTTCCAATCAAAAATATGTCCTCTACATAATGTATTAGAAATATGTCTCAGCGCTCCAACTTAATTTCTTGCAAATGCAAGCATCTTCATCATCTCTGATGAATTTAAACTCTTTTAACAATTTCATCATGGTGAAGATTCCAACTCCGTTATGCTTACTTCAACTATTGAAGTTTGCATGCCCTTTTAGCACCCTTTGAATTAACAAAACCCTTCGGACCATGTCATGTACATGTCCTGGGTAACCGTTCTATTAGAAGAACCTTGTTTTGTTTATTCAACTACCATATACCAAATTATATGTAGTGGTTGCTACATTAATCTGTTAAGACTAAATATCGCTATGAAAGATCAAATCTTGTCATAATCAACTCCTTGAACATTATCGTAAACTTCTTTCCGACATGTCGACTATTTCATAGATGTTAAACAACCATGTCTTAGTTCTTTATAGATCCAAACACGACCGATAGGCTTCATGCCTTTCCGGAGGGTCTTCCAAGTTCAGAAACTTGATTTCTCGTCTATGGATACTATCACGGATTCTATGACTTCTAGTCATTTTATGGAGTCAAGGCCCATCATCGCTTCTTTGCATGTAGTCGGTTCATTATTGTCAAAACAATAACGACTTTCTTATCAAATCACACTATTTGATTCTTACCGACCCACATGGTTCAATAGGAACTCTAATCTCCGAGATCACACCCTTTGTAATCATGGGAGCCATGAGCATTGTGGCTGCCACCGGGACACTTTCTGGCGCTGTGCTACTTAGCACATATAGCTAAGGTTCAACAACCTTATCAAAGTTCTATTGTCCTCCCACTTAACTTTTCGCAAAAAATTCCTTCTCAAGAAACTTGGCGTTCCAAGTAACAAACTCTTTTGTCCTCGGTGTTATGGAGAAATTCCCAACAAATTCTTTGGGATAACCTACAAAGACGTGCTTATCCGACTTTGGTTGTAAACATTTTACTTATGCATAGCATACCAAAATTTAAGAAAAGACAATTCGGGTTTTATCCCAAACCATAACTCATATGGTGTCATTTCAACGGATCACGATGGTGCTCTTTTCAGTGTAAAAGCGGTAGTCTGTAAAGCTTCGATCCTTAAAACATAATGGCAGTTTTATAAATGACACCTTTGATCTTACCATGTCAAACATGGTTTGATTTCATCTCTCGAATATGCCATACTCCTATGGTTTATCGGGAAACACAAATCATGGAACAATTCCTCAAATCTTAAGTGTTTTGCTAAACATGAAACTCAAATATCTTCCTTTATGATCGAATCATAAACTCTTTATTTTCTTGTTACAATGATTTTCCACTTCATCTTGAAAGTCTTTGAACAATTTTCAAATGTTTCATACTTCTTCCTTATTAAGTAAATATATAGACCGTATTTACTTAAATTTCTAGAGAAAGCATATGAAGCAAAAAGATCCATCGCATATGGCTACATATAATGGACTATATACATCAACATGCATAATATCCAATAAGTTAGTCACCCGTTCCTCTTTGGCCTATGGACGGAGTTTCAATTATCTCGAGGAAAGTTTCACAAGCGTCAATTGATCAAAATCAAACGACTCCAAAAATCCATCAACATGGAGTTTCTTCGTGTTTTCTTTCAAATATAATTTAAACAGCGATGTCACTTCATAAGTGATCTTTCAATCATTTGTCTTGTGACTTTTTAGCAATAGTGTTTATGGATGTGATTTCTCCCACTAGACTTGTAAAAGTTCATCCATCCTTTATGGAATACGGTAATTATTTGAACAACCATTGTTCTCGTAATACCGGAACAAAATAACAATTATTAAAACAAATCTTGAAGGCTAGGTTTGATGACAACGAAAAACACAATAACACTTCATTTGTTTTCGATGAACATCATCACTTATTCTCTTGCCAATTTCTTAGGCCATTGCAGTTCATGAATTGCATTCTCCTATATGACACTTCATACCAACCAATTCGGTATCCAATACCGGTATCCAATACTTAAGAACCACATTGTTTAACAAGCAAGGAATACAACCGTAACATGTATATCTTCTATATACCTAAGTTGGACATCTCCAACCTTTTCTTTTCTGCCAAATATTTTATAGATTCTCTTTCAACAATTCCTTTTCTTTTAAAAGAATCTATCAACATCAATAGTGGTGTCATTCACATGAAACATGGTACAAAGCGTATATAGTCAAATACTAATACATTTGGACTTGCACTTTGAAGTGAATCACCATCATCAAATGTTTGGTGTTCTTTCAAAAATCCATTCTTTAGTAATCTTTTAGTGTAGTAAACATTTTACTTACATCTTCTATTCACCCTTATCATGACAACTTTCATGATCAAGCTACTATAGCCTATAAGGAAGAATCGCGAGTATAATGTTAGTTCCCAAAACCTTTTTGGGAGATTCGGATGCTTAGCATCTCCATCCTTCACAAATTCTCATACAATATGAGAACATGTATTTTGCTAAATTATACTCTATCATAATGCAACCAAAAACATTGTTTCAGATATCACAATATCTTTCACACGTGATGGTTTCTGAAACAATTTTCAGCTCCTAAATAACCTCGATATTAAAACAACTTTTGAATATCAAGAATCATGGAGGCAAAACATGATACTTTAGATACTAACATTGGAATTCTTACTCTTGATTTAATACTACTTATTAAACTTCACGGAGTAAATAGAGTTTGCTGAAAGTTTGCAATAGGACTTATAAACTTTAAATTGACATTCAAAACAATATGATACCAGTTCGTAAAGTAAATATCCAGAATTCTATAGTTCTATTATCTCAAATAAAAACTAAGCATAAGGTAGAAAATGAATGCCAATGACTACAACAAACTATGCAAATTCACTTTGATTTAATTTATGACAAATTTGGTTCGAGTAATCCAAATTAGAAATGAACTCCCACTCAAAAACGACATCCCTCGTGTCTTTTTGGTGATTACATGAACCAAATCCACTACACCAAGTCTGATCATCATGTGAGTTGATGTAGCTTCAAAGGCGAGCATCTATATGGGCATCATATCAACTATATGAATCATGCTTAACCTTTCGGTCCATGTTCCGAGGCCATGTCTGTACATGCTAGGCTCTCCAAGTAAGAACCTTAGTGTTCGCGTGTGCAAAACTGTCTTACACCCATTCCTATGAAAGCGTAGATTCGAGTACACCCGATCATCACGTGATGTCTCGAAACACGATCCACAGAACGGTGCATAATTAAGGAAGAACACAATTTTATCTTGATATCTAAAAGAGGGATCATCTTACAATGCTACAGAAAGTGCCAAACTAGCAGTATAAGATGCTAACATCTAATGTGTAAAGTGAGATGATATGGTCCATGCATTTGATCTCTATCACTTGCATCGTGGTATGATCTCTATCATTCCTTTGTGTGTAAGGCAAAGGTCTATGGAACTTACACGTTGAGTGTGTTGTAAGAGTATCTATCATACATATACTTACAACAATACCATATCAAGACACTAGCCCAACAACGACCTAAATTAGATGCCTCTAATTTATCAATTGCAAGTTTTACGTGGCTTAGGGCTTTCGGAGATAGAACCGTTCTTACCTATGAACATGAACCACAACGAGGATAACCAAGTTATTAGCAACTCGTTGTAAATCAGATATTGACTATAGTAGGAGAGACAGACACCCGCCAGCCACTTACGCAAAACTAGCTGCATGTCAGTCGTGGAACCGGTCTCATGTACGATGACATGTAAGGTTGGTCTGCGCTGCTTCATCCCACTATGCCACCAATATCCAAAATACATAGAAGATGCAATAACATGATCATCATCGCCCACATATAAACATATGTGTACTACCCGTGCAAAGCACCTACGCATAGATCAGGCTCTGATACCACTGTTGGGTCCGCAGCATAGAAAACAAAAAAAATCCTACGATGAGAACTACACGCCAAGATCTATCTACTAGGTACAAAGCAACGGGTGGACATACATCCATCGAGAACTTACCCTCGAAGACAACGAGTTTTGTTAACGAGTAGGAACTCGTGGTTGATATAGTCGTACACTTGCCGATCTCAAGATCGTGAGGAAGTCCGAGCAGGTC
Organism: Avena sativa; assembly: GCA_916181665.1. Taxonomy (NCBI): domain Eukaryota; kingdom Viridiplantae; phylum Streptophyta; class Magnoliopsida; order Poales; family Poaceae; genus Avena; species Avena sativa. The sequence continues at coordinate 493,049,709 of OV702290.1, read as the reverse complement.
CGGCTCCAGCACGTCCTTCAGATCCAGCTCCAGCACCACCAAGTCCAGCACTGCAAAGCAGCGGTGCATCCGTGATCGCACACACGCCCGGTACCCCGACAACCTCCATCCCTCACTCCAGCAAAGCAGTGGAAGCAGCAACTCCTTTCCAGATAAAGCCACCGGGAACATGTATCTCGCTAATCTGAGACCATGGGGGAATAATACTAGAGGGGGAGAGAGATCCTTCACGAGGAGGTGTGAGGAAGAAGGGGAGTGAGGGGGGGCCTTTTATAGGAGGAGGGGGGTACCCCTCCCCATGGTCGGCACCCCATGGGGGTGACTCCTCACCTCCCCCATTCATGTGGTGATATCCCCTCCACATTAAAATGCCCCTTCACATTCTCTTTTAAAGTCTCCACTTTAAATGCATTAAATTTCTCCAAATTTAATGCTCTCTCATTTAATAAAACTCTTTTATTATTTTTATTCAAAAAAAATTTAATTACTTTAATTAACAAACATTCACATAAAACCCCCTGCAACATTTCAATATTACATGCAGAACCAATTTCAGCAATTTCACCCGAAACAGTTTCGGTGTCTATTGAAATAATTCCAGCGCTTTCTTAAATCTTTATCTAAAACATATTTGCTCCAAATGGTGTCGGTATCCCTTAAGTGTGTCACCCTACGGTTCGCGAATAATGCAGACATGATCGAGACCCCTCTCAGATCAATAATCAGAAGTGGGACCTGGAGATCTATACTGACTCCTACACATTCAACGATGACTTCTGTGATCGTGAGAACCTTTAACGTAGTAACTAAATCCCTTTGTCTCGCGCTATATTACATGTCCGATATTCGATCATCGGTATCTCCATACCTAGTTTGATCTCGTTGCCGACATGCACTCTTTTCTCGTTCCCGTGATATAACATTCTAGTGATCACATCACTTGCTTGCAAGCTATCTTAATGTGATATCACCGAGAGGGCCCAGAGTATATCTATCCGTCATCGAGATTGACAAATTCCACTCTTCATCCATGAGCCTCAACATAACACCTTCGTAGCACTGAACCCATCTTTATAGTCACCCTGTTATGTTGTGATGTTTGATGTTATCAAGATACTCTTCAGGTGTTAGCAATTAACATGATCTCTTGGTCTAAGGATAAAGATTACTTCGTATGATTTTATAGCAATACAAACATAATGACTTGATCGTAATGCTATACTTCGGATGAATGTTCATCACATCATTCAAGTAATGTTGTGACCTTGTTATTAACAACATCTAATGTCCATGATCAGGAAACCTTGATCATCTTGTTAATCAACAAGCTAGTCTATAAGAGAGGCATAACTAGGAACCCTTTTTGTTTATTAAACACACATGTATTGACGTTTCCGATCAATATAATTATAGCATGCAAAATAAACATTTATCATAAACATGGAATAAGATAATAACCACTTTATTATTGCCTCTCGAGCATATTCCCTTTAGTATGTTCCTTCTTAACGGCAATGGCAAGGTTGTGGTTGGCGTAGGCTCGGGCGTTGTTGATACGTTGCTAACGTATCCATAATTTTTGATGTTCCATGCTTGGTTTTATCTACTTTCTTGTGTTTTGTCCACACTTTGGAGTACTTTTCATATGATTTCTTGGACTAACCTATTAACAAGAGCCACAGTGTCAGCTGCCTGTTTTCTGCTGTTTTTGGTTCCAGAAAAGTCAGAAAATGAATATTCTCGGAATTGGACGGGACAAAAGCCAAAGTCAGTTTTTCACCGAGGGATACCCGGAGCCAGAATACGAGATGGAGAGGGGCTGGGGCCCGGCCACACCACCTGGCCGCGCGGTCAGGCCTGGCCCGTGCTAGGGGGTGGTCTGGCCGCCCCAGGCACCCCCTCGGCCGCTCCTTCCGCCTATAAGTTGCCTCCGATACAGAAACCCTAAGTACCCGATCAAAATTCCACGAAAGAGTCTATAGCCGTCGTCATCTCCATCCCTAGATCGGGAGGGATCTGAAGCTCTTCCCAGCACCCTGCCAGAGAGGGGAATTCACCCTGGGGGCCTTCTTCATCATCATGCAAGCCTCCGGTGTGATGCGTGAGTAGTTCATCTTTGGACTACGGGTCCATGTAGTAGCTAGATGGCTGGTTCTCCTCCTTTGTGCTATCATGTTTAGATCTTGTGAGCTCCATTCATGATCAATATCATCTATTTGTAATCCTACATGTTGTGTTTGTGGGGATCCGATGGATATTGGATGCTATTTCAGATTGATTATTGATTCTATCATTTCTTTGTTATTTGTGATCTTGCATGCTTTCCGTTGTTTGTAGCTATCTTGGCCAAGTAGATGCTAGCAACTCCAAGAGTTAGTATTTATGCTCGATAGTGGGTTCATGCCTCTGGTAATCTGGGGAAGTGACAGAAATCTCTAAGGTACTAGATGTGTTGTTGCTACTAGGGAGAAAACAACAATCCTGTGTTCATAGAACAATCGTATTGTTTACTTTACACGCAATTCGTAATGCATTTATCCGTTGCTTGCAACTTAATACTGGAGGGGGTTCGGATGATAACCTGAAGGTGGATTATTAGTCATAGATGCAGTTGGATGGCAGTCTATGTATAATGTTGTAATGCCCAATCGAATCTCAAAGGAGTCAAGATGAGTAGTATATGCTTGTATGCTTTCTCGATGTTTGTCAATTGCGCCGCTGTAATTTGTTCACCCAACATGTCATCTATCTTAAGGAGAGCCACCTCTAGTGAACTATGGATCCCGGTCCTTTCTTTTACTATAAATCTACAATCAACTGTTTACTGTTTTGTGTTTACTTTCTGCAAACTATTATTGTCTTCCACTCGATACGTTTAATCCTTTGTTTTCAGCAAAATCGGTGAGATTGACAACCTCATTGCAAGTTGGGGACAGAGTTATGTGGTTGTGTTGTGCAGGTCTCCACGTTGCTGCTGGCACCGGTAGTGCGCCCTGCCAAAGTTCAGCTAGCTACACCTTTGGGGATTTCCTTGCTCCTATTGGATTGATAACCTTGGTTTCATAACTAAGGGAAAACTTACTGATGTGCTCATCATACCTTCCTCTTGGGGTTCCCCAACGAGCTCGTTAATACACGAGTCAGCAGTTGTCCAATTCCTTCTGCCTATTATATAACATGAAGTCAAGATTGTCCACCTGGTGCTTCAGCTCCGGGTGTCTTGGCATCTCCAATGGCATTCCCATAGAATCTCGCCTTGCGAAGTGAGCAAAGCGAGTTCCCTGAATCAAGTTGATGTTTTGCCCACACAGACGGGCAAGAGATTCATGCATAACCCTGGCTAATCCATCTAGCCAGTTATTCTCTCGCAAGGTGAATTGGATCTTCTCAGAAGTAGGTGCTTCCATTTTGCCTCAGAGATATGAAACTATCAGCCATTGTAGATCTCCTCCTATGTGATCATTGAGTTGATCCCGAAGAATTTCGGATGCGGGCGCTCAAGATACTCTGACAGTGCATCTAGATCCCTCTCAAAGATCAGTTGGCCTCCGTTTCCCAACTGGTAGAACTTGCAATACTGAACTTCCATCTATAAGAATTTAGGATGAGTAAGTTAGCGAGGTGATCAAGTGTGTCAAATTTTATGTAGTAAGGCAATAATTTTTGAGGAACATGATTTTTTTTGAAAGAATCAAGGATAAGAGTGGGAATAGGTTTTCATAAATACTCACTTCTTTGGTTTTGAAACTAAGTTTTTGTTCAGACGTCCATTCTAACTAGGGTCTCCTATGGTCAGGATGGCTCTGATACCAACCTGTCAACACCTAGATTTTTAATCCTAGATGCTTGTTATGCCATACCTCGCAATCCCAGGATTACCATTTTTGAGAGACATAACAGATTGGATATCATAGTACATCATCCATTACAAACCATAATAAGGTCTTACACAAATAGGAGATATCATGATCCAGTCTTAATACAAACAAGCAGCGGAATAATAAGCGTAGTAGTGGGCTCCATCTTCAGAGTCACAGGCAATGCTGACGATGGGAGATGATCCTAGTTGTCGTAGATGTCCTGCTATCCATCATCTTGATAGTCCTCCTCATAGTCTAGCCATGGGAATAGCCAGGGACAAAGCCGTGAGTACTCTTTAAGTACTCGCAAACTATCACTAACAAGTAAGGTAGTTATAGTAGGAATCTTAAGCTCTAGGTTTCTTTGCAAAAGCCAGATTTATCTAAACTAAGTTTAGAAGTAAAGAAAACTAGATTAATGTTCTAAATCACTTAAGTGGGAACCTAGTTTTCATATTCACAACTCTGTTGTGGTCAAGTCAAAATCATAGTTCACTTCACAATTCATTTTGAAAACATCTAACGACGGAACAGTATGGCCACTCCAACTGTCCATGACCACGGACGCGGCTATTCGAATAGTTTGACACTCTGCAGAGGTGGTACACTTTCACCACAAAATTCGATACATTCGTCAGGGATAACCCTGAATCATCATACTTAGTATGCGGATAATCAATCATAACCTTTCAATTACACACTCTAGTATAGGCACCTCCCTATGAGCTTGGCCTCCTAGCCATGGCCATCTGCCATCCTGGCCACTACATAGGTGGACAATTCACACTCACGAGGTAGCCTCAGCTCAAACCTCTTCCGCGAGGGAAACCATACTAATGCATATAAACTTCCGGTTAAGCCCTACCCAATTCGGGTATTGTGGTTGTACGGTAAAATTGGAATGGTATCGCATCCGAACCCAACCATCGGTTTTTATAAAAGGGCTAAGGCTCATGCCTCAACATTTTCATCATCAAATCCATTTGTATTTCTCAACACATGTCAAAATATTTCAATAGAATGAAGCATCATTCCAAGGTTTTCATAATCATTTTCACCAAGTATTCCCATGTAAAGTGATCAAGTTTTATGCTTAACACCAGCCACTAAAGTTAAGAGTGTTCACTCATGAGGGATGCTAATCTTCAATCTCATGCCATAGAATGACATCTAAGTATAGGCCTAGTTTTATAATGTTTATGCTATCTATACTACTTCTTCGATACTCACAAAGCACTAACTAAAAGTAAAGAACTTTGGTAAAGTAAAGGAATAAAGCTTGCAAGTAAAACTTGGGATTGGTATAAATCAAAGGTATATAACCAAAGCATGCCTAATGCATCTTTCTTAGGTTAAAGCTTGAAATTAGTGATGGCTTGCATAGTATGAAACTTGCAATTGTTAGCTTGCCTTGAGTAGAGCAGTGGTTGAGGTTTTTCTCCTCTTCTTCTGGGTAGAACTCCTCCTCCTCGTATCTGGGGTCGGTACTATCGTCTATAGATAAATACGGGGTACACAATCACCAAACAATACTTAACTAGTTCTATTCAGCACACTAAGGCTCACACTTGATGATCTAGCATCATCACAATCGTCATATGAAATAAATAACTAGTTTTATTTATCTTATTAGAGAAAAGTAATTTCTACTCATTGAAATTAATTAAGATTTAATATTATCCAACTAGAATATGGGATCATGTTGACACATGTCATCACCACATATTCTAATACATGGGAATATGATTTAAAGTGTTAGTCATATTTTATTAACTTTAAGATTATCATTTAATAGATTTAATGTGATTTAACATAGCATTCTTTTGGTACTAGTCCAATTTCACTTCATGAAAACCTAAATATTTTTACATATTCTGATATATCTTGTCAAATCTGATTTTTGAGAGTTGGAATCAACTCAAAAGCTATTATGGTTGATTTTAAAAAAATGTTTGAAGTTGCAAAAGTCTCTGTCTTATTATTTTTACTATAGATTATCTCTAACTCCAAATGATTTAAATCCAACGGGTTTGGATAGATAATTTAAATATCTTTCTAAGAAAATTTGAATCATGCAATTTGGTGCAGTGAAACTCTCTGAATTGAATATTGAATCTATGGACAGAATAGGGTTTAAACTAAATTGGAAAATCAATATTTGAATTCCCTGGGCTGCGCGGGAAAGCTAAACGGGCTGGCCCAACTGTACTGCATAGCACAGCGGGCTGCTGACATACGGGGTTCACCAGTCAGCGACTGCATCTAAGCGAAACGGTATCCACGCATCTGAGCCGTGCGATCTAATTCTAATCCAACGGCTAGGAGTCGTCGTCGACGACGAAATACTCCGGCGAGGAACTAAACCTAGTGCGGCGGTGGGGGTATGGCTAGGCTCACCTAGGCTCCATCTAGGGTCGACGACAGGGGCGATCGACGTGGTAGACGACGGCGGGTCGTGGCGCGGTCATGGTAGGTCTTGGGGTGGTCGAAATCGACGGCGCCCTTCTCCTCCAGCAGCGGCAGGCTCCGGCCAAATTCCGGCGAGAGAGGGCTCGCCTTGCTCCGGGAAGAAGTGGGAGAGGATCAGTGAGGAGTGGTGACTGTTGGGGTGTGGAGAAATGAGGCAGGGGAGGCCTTCTTTTATACTGCGGCGAGGGGACCGAACGGTACGGGTGCGAGATCATCGGTGACGACGCTACAGGATGCTATCGGTGTGGCGGAGGCTAGTGGACGGTGCGTGGTTCCCTGGCGGTTATCATGGGCGTAATGGCGAGGCGTGGGGCGGTGTGGTTTGGTCGGGAGCATGCGGCACTCCGCACGAACGCAGAGGTGTATGCGACAGCGTGCGGCAGTTACGGGTCGCGCGGCGGCGAACAGGGTTGTCTGTGGGGTTGGGGTGATCATGTCAAGGTAGTGCACGCGAGGCGGGGGTGAGACGCGGTCTATGTGAGCTGGTCGGGCGCGGTGAGCTGGCGCGCTCTGGGCATGGCACAGATACATAGGGTGCGGCGGTGCTAGGGTGGTCTAGGGCTCGTCTGCGGTCGAGGCTTGGACAGGGGGTGGCGATGGAGTGCGGCGTGTCTGGTGCGTGTCGTGGGAGAGGGCGACGTTGCTCCTGGCGCTCTGTCCACTGTCGGCTAGCGACGACCAAGAACGGGCGGTGCTCCACTGTGCACATGGCTAACGGGGCTTGTCTAGTGCTTGGTTAGGCTCAGGGGAGACAGGGGGTTTAAGAGGGGACACTGAGGTGGGAGATTACTGCTCCAAAACGATGATGTTAGGCAGTAATGGTTCTGTGTCTACAAGGTGTTTGTGGTAATGGCCGCAAGAAATGTACTTTGGAATTTTTGAATGAAAGTTTTTGAGTGATCTTAACTTAAGCTTGAGAGTCTATGTCTGCTTGGAGAGGTCAAGTGGAAATGGTTTGATAGGTTTTTGAAAAAGTGGGATCTTAACATATGAACTAGATTCCATTTTCAACTGTCCATTAAATTGATTTGAAAGATGTTTTTGTAAGTTTTTAAAGTGGGCCTTGATACACTTTTACTTGGTCTAGCAAGGGGTGAAAAGAAGTGGAAATATTTCTGTTAAAATTTCTCTTCTAGGAACACACAAAGTGACCTAGTGGTTAACTTTTGTCAAAAAGACCATTTGCTTCATTTATTCATATTTGATTGCTTTTTATTTTGATTTTGTTTGTAAATGGCCTAGATGATGTAGCATTCATCTTTAAACCATTTCACATTATTTGTAACAATCAAGCATGGCAATTTCAATCAATTCTGCACTAATGCAAAACACACATGCCTTCATATTCAAATTTGTAATAAAAGTTTTCAGGCTCTCCTTCCCCTACTAGCATCGGTCCAGCATGTCGGTATCCTACCACTAACTATGGAGAGGTAGAGGCAACATCCCGTTCTACGACACGTTCTGATCCGAAGAGCTTTCTCTGAAGGGACTAGGGGCCACGCTCTCCTTCCCCTACTTGCATCGGTCCAGCATGTCGCGTATCCTACCACAGACTATGGAGAGAAGGCAGCACCCCATTCTATGACACTTTCTGATCCGGAGAGCTTTCTCTAAAGGGATGTGGGCAAGAACATGTAAACACCGACTGTCCACCCATATAGACCGGGGAGAAGTTGCCCATATAGAACACGAAAAACGTAATGCAGCAATCACCTTTTGGGGGAATCATGCCATCTGGGAACATTTACACGACCGGGCAACGTCTCCACGACATCCTGGATGTAGCCAGAGAAACACGTTCAATGTGGCGAAGCTCAAATCGTCTATTGTCATGAGGAAAATACACCGAAATCCTGCTGATCCTCGTACGGATACGTTAAACCAGATTTTTCGATAATACAGGGCCAGGGACGCTTTCTCACTTGAGCCGCCACGCTCTGGCTAGAGTCTGTGGAATGGGTGATTAGAACTTGATAATCTTGATTAGAAGTTTTGGGGTGTTACATCTGACGGTGGAACAGTATGGCCACTCCAACTGTCCATAACCGCGGACGTTCGAATAGTTTGACAATCTGCGGAGGTGGTACACTTTCACCACAAAATTCGATACATCCATCAGGGATAACCCTGAATCATCATACTTAGTATGCGGATAATCAATCATAACCTTTCAATTACACACTCTAGTATAGGCACCTCCCCTATGAGCTTGGCCTCCCAGCCATGGCCATCTGCCATCCTGGGCACTGCATAGGTGGGCATTCACACTCATGAGGTAGCCTCAGCTCAACCTCTTCCGCGAGGGAACCCATACTAAGGCATATAAACTTCCAGTTAAGCCCTACCCAATTTAGGTATTGTGGTTGTACGGTAAAATTGGAATGGTATCGCATCCGAACCCAACCATCAGTTTTTATAAAGGGCTAAGGCTCATGCCTCAACATTTTCATCATCAAATCCTTTTGTGTCCATAACACCTGTCAAAACATTTCAATAGAATGAATCCTCATTCCAAGGTTTTCATAACCATTTTCACCAAGTATTCCCATCTAAAGTGATCAACTTTTATGCTTAGCACTAGCCACTAAAGTTAAGAGTATTCACTAATGAGGGGTGCTAATCAAGGGTAACTATCCAACTCTAATCTCATGCCTTGGAATGACATCTAAGTATAACTACTTAGGCCTAGTTTTATACTCTTTATGGTATCTATACTATTTTTCCAATAGTCACAAAGCACTAACTAAAATTAAAGAACTTTGGTAAAGTAAAAGAATAAAGCTTGCAAGTAAAACTTGGGATTGGTATAATCAAAGTTATATAACCAAGCATGCGCAATGCATTTTGCTTAGGTTATCTATTGGGTAAGTGTTAAATTGCATAGTTAACTTGTAGTGCTAGGCTTGCAGTTATTGATGGCTTGCCTTGAGTAGTGCAGTGGTTGAAGTTTTCTTTTTCTTCTTGGTAGTACTCCTCCTCCTCGTATCCCGGGTCAGTACTATCGTCTATAAATAAATACGAGGTACACAATCACCAAACAATACTTAACTATTTCTATTTAGCACACTAAGTCTCACACTTGATGATCTAGCATCATCACAATCATCACATGAAATAAAGACTTAATCTTGTTTGTCTTATTTTAGAAAAGTAATTTCTACTCATTGAAAAATACTTAAGATTTAATATTCTCCAATTAAAATATAGGATCATGTTGACACATGTCATCACCACATATTCTAATACTTGGGAATGTGATTTAAAGTGTTTGTCATATTTTATAAAGTTTAAGATTATCATTTAATAGATTTAAAGTGACTAGAAATGCCTAAATAGCATTCTTTTGGTACTAGTCCAATGTCACTGCATGCAAACCTAAATGTTTTTACATATTCAGATAGGTCTGATCAAATGTGATTTTTAAGAGTTGGAATCAACTCAAAAGCATTTATGGTTGATTTTTGAAAAAAAAATGAATGTGGAAAAGTATTTGTCTTGTTATTTTTACTATAGATGATCTATAATTTCAAATGGTTTGAATCTAACGGGCTTGGATAGATAATTTGAATATCTTTCTAACAAAATTGGAATCATGCAATTTGGTTTAGTGAATCTCTTTCAATTGATTTTTGAATCTAGTGATAGAAACTGGTTTTAACTAAAATGGAAAATAACTATTTGAATTCACAGGCCTGCGCGGGAAACTAACTGGGACGGCCCAATCTGCACAGCGCGGGGCAGCGGGCTGCTGACAGGGGGTCCCACTAGTCAGTGACTCTATCTAACCGAAACGGTATCTTTCAATCTAAGCCCTATGATTAGAACCTGATCTAACGGCTGAGGTTCATCGTTGATGACGAACAGCTCCTGCGAGGTCTGAACCCTAACGCGATGGTGGGGGTTGTGTGAGGCTCACCAGGGCTCCAGCTTGGGTCGGTGATGGGGGCAAACAATGTTATCGACGACGGTGGTTCGAACGGTGCTCGCAGCGGCTCCTGGGGCGGCTCCAATCGACGACTCCCTTCTTCTTCTGCATCGGCGGGCTCCAGCTAATTTCCGGTGATGCGGTGCTCGCCTTGCTCCGAGGAGAAGTTGGGAGGGTCTGTGAGGAGTGGGGAGTGAGGTGGTGTGGAGAATTGAGGCGGAGAGGGCCTCTATTTATACACCAACGAGGGGACCGAGCGGGATGGAATGGCTGCTCCAGCGACGGAGGTACAGCGAGCTATTGGTGTGGCTGAGGTTAGGGGCGACGCAGTGCTCCCTGACGGTCATCACGGGCTTAAAGGCGCGGCACGGGGCGGTCGAGGATGGTCGGGCGCGGGCGATGCTCTGCGCTGAACTGGCAGTGTTCGAGACAGTGCACGGGGGCTACGGGTCGCGCAGCAGCGAACGGGGATGTCTGGGAGCTAGCTGGTGTTAAGGCGAGGGTGTGCACGCGCGGAGAGGGCGAGGCACGGCATGGGCGAGCTGGTCAGCTGCAGCGCTCTGGCGCGCTCTCGGTACGATGCAGAGAAAGTGGGCACGGCGATGCTGGGGTGGTCCATGGCCTGGCTGCGGTCAAGGGCTGGACAGGGGATGGCGGTGGACGGTCGCATGTCTCCTGGTCGTCGTGGGAGAGGACGGCGTGGCCTGGGGTGAGCTGTCCATGGTCGACCTGGCGTGGTGGCTTTAGGCGGCGCTGCACTGGCGCAACGGCAAAGGGGGAGTGCATGTCTGGTGCTGCTAGATGCTGGGGGAGACAGGGTAGTGCAATGGGGGCAATTGGTCGAGTGATCAATGCTCCAAACAGTGGAGTTAGGCAGGTTTTGATTTTTGTCTGCAAGGTGTTTAATTAAATGGCTGCAAGAATTTGAATTTGAAATTTTTGAATGAAATTTGGTGAGTGATCTAATCTTATGCTTGGTAGTCTCTGCTTGCTTGGGTTTGTTAAGGTGAATAGATTTGAGTGGTTTTTGCAAAATGGTGATCTTACCATATGAACTTGATTCAATTTTGAACTGTCCTTTAAATAGATTTGAAAATAGTTTCTGTGAGTTTGTAAAGTGGGCTTGGGTTCACTTTTACTTGGTCTAGCAAGGGGTGAAAAGAAATAGAAATGGTTCTGTTAGAAATTCTTTACTAGGAACACTCAAAGTGGCCTAGTGGTTAACTTTGGTCAAAATGACCATTTGATCATTTTATTCATATTTGATTTCTTTTTCTTTGGATTTTGTTTGTAATTGGCCTAGATGATGTAGTATTCATCTTTAAACCATTTCTTATCATTTGTAGCAATCAAACATGGCAATTTCACTCAATCATATACTAATGCAAAACACACATGCATTAATATTCAATTTAGTAATAAAAGTTTTTGTTAACCCTAAACTTGGGTGATTAGAACTTGATAATCTTGATTAGTATTTTTGGGGTGTTACACCCTCCATCCTAGAGAGATGATCTGCTATAGGATTATCCTTACCCCTCCTATCTAATATTTGCAAATCGTATTCTTGTAGTAATAAAACCCACCTAATCAACCTAGGCTTAGCATCCTTTTTTACAATGAGGTGACGCAAAGCTTGGTAATATGTATGAATTATTACCTTAGAATTTATTATGTAAGATCTAAATTTGTCGCAAGCAAAAATGATAGCTAGAAATTCTTTTTCTGTAGTAGCATAATGTTTCTGAATCTTATTAAGAGGTCTACTAGCGTAATAAATAACATTCAAATTCTTTCCATCTCGCTAACCTAAAACAGCCCCTAAAGCATAATCACTAGCATCACACATAATTTCAAAAGGTTCATCCCACTTTGGAGTTTGCATGATAGGTGTTGAAACAAGTTTATCCTTAAGGTTCTCAAAAGCTGCAATGCAGTCATGATCTAAGTAGAATGGAGTTTCTTTATCAAGTAGATTGGTGAGGGGCATAGCTAGCTTGGCAAAATCTTTTATAAACCGCTTATAAAAACCTGCATGTCCCAGAAACATTTTTAAGTTTTTAATGTCGTAAGGTATGGGAAGATTTTCTATAGCATTTATATTAGTTTTATTTATTTCTATTCCCTTCTTAGAAACTTTGTGCCCAAAAACTTTACTTTCTCTTTCCATGAAACAACATTGTTCCTAGTTCAAAACCAAGTTTCATTGCCTACATCTCTACAAAACTTTGGTTAGATTGTAGAGGCAATTATCAAAAGTTGTTCCAAAAACGACAAAATCATTTGTTAGGACTTCCATAGTCTTCTCAACAAAAGCATCAACAATCTTTAGAACACATTCCTGAAAAGTTGCTACCGCATTACATAAGCCAAATGGAATTAATTTTTAAGCATGTGTGGCATAAGGACAAGTGAAAGTTGGTTTCTCTTGATCTTCTGGTTGTATGGCAATTTGAGAGTATCTAGAATAACCGTCAAGAAAACAAAAGTAGGAATTATTACTAAGTCTTTCTAAAATTTTATCCATGAATGGTACAGGTTTATGATTTTTCTGTGTCTCATGGTTTAGCTTCCTAAAATCAATGCACATACGATATCCTACAATTGGTCTAACTGGAACTAGCTCACCATCCTCATTCATAGCAGCATCAAGACCGCCTTGTCTTGGTATGCAATGAGCGGGGCTAACCCACTTACTATCAGAAATAGGATATATTATGCCAGCATCAAGTAAGCATATAACTTATTTTCTTATTACTTCCTTCATCTTAGGATTAAGCCTTCTTTGCGTATCTACTACGACTTCAGCATCATCAATCATGGTAATCTTATGTGTTACAATAGATGGATCTATTCCTTTAATATCACTTAATGTATATCCAAAGGCTTCATGATGCTTAACCAAAACTGAAAGGAGTTTATTTGTTTCATTTTCTGATAGATTCTTGCTAATAATAACATGAAATTTATTTTCATTATCTAAAAACTCATACCTAATATTGTCTGAAAGTTTTTTCAATTCTATTGGTGGAGGTTCTTCATCTCCTGTTCTTACGAATTCTTCATAATCATGTGGATTTTGTGCTTCCGGGATTGAATCAAGGTAATCATCCATGTCTTCTTTCTTCTCATCATCTGGTGCCTCTTCCCAATTAAATCAAGCTTCTTTCTAATTCATCCTATGGAGTACTGAGATGAATTGCTGCTAATTCGGCAATCGTCTTTTCTTCCTTGATATCCTACACTTCATATGGCCTCTTTTTAGTTTGGCAAAGAGGAATGTCATTTCCTCTTCTCCAAAGTTCAGCGAAATAGTTTGCTTCTGGTTATCTATTAGAGCTTTGGTGATGGAAACAAAAGGCTTGCCCAAAAGAATAGGAAAAAAAGAATCTCGAGGCATATCAACTATATGAAAATCAAGGGGGTATATGAGTGAGCCAATAAAGACATAGATATTTCTGATTACTCCTTCCGGTTTTATATTGGTTCTATTAGACAACTTGATTATAGTGTCCACCGGTTCCACATCTAGATTATTTAAATTGTAGCTGAGTTCCTCATAAAGTGATGAAGGCATAATATTTATAGTAGATATTGGTTCACAAATTCCATGTAAGAAAGTTTCTCCATAATATATAGGGGTCATGGGTTTGGAAGTTTCGTTACCTCGAACCTTACCTTTGATGAATTCTAAGGTTTCAAGATCTAACATAACCACTTCATCTTCCACTATTCGTGCTTCCATAAGATCCTTCATTATTACATTATTTATATTTGTAGCTTCAGAATTCCTTTATGGTTTCTTGGGTCTCTTCTTTGTTTGTTCTTCCCCTCTTTGTCTTTTTTCAAAGATCCCCTGTATAGGTATCGAGGAGAACTCTTCAATTAGTGCTCTTGCACGCTTCTTCTCTTCGAGGAGTTTACGAGGTTCCCATTCTGCTGGTACCTGCAAATGCCCTGCATAATTCTCAATAATTTTCTTTACTGAGTAAGAATCAATACTGTGGGTTTTAATCATTGTATTTGTCCTCTCATCTGCAAGGAAATCATTAATGCAAGCATATTCAAAAAAACTATTTGTAGTATTTTCCTTATCTTTAAAATTTTCAGTTGCTTCTTTCATTTTTATTATTAGATTCCAAGACTCATCATAGGTATAAGATAGAAAACTGCCATTAGAAGCAGTATCTAGATTCGTTCTATTTTCAATACTTAGCCCTCCATAAAAGGTATGGATGATTAACCAATCAGGTAAACGATGATGGGGTAATTATCTAGGTAGCTTTTATACCTTAGATGTCCTTCATATAAGGCCTCACTAGGATTATTTTTGAAACTGATAATAATACCTCTCATCATGTGAGCTTTGCTTTCAAAATAATATTTTGATAGGAACTTGGTTGTCAATTCCTCCCAAGTCCTTGGTGCCTCTGCACAAAAAGATCTGTACCAGTCGCAAACATTATTAGAGAGAGTTTGTCTAAACAACTGGATTTTAACCATATCAAGATTACAGTCATCAAAAATAAAGGAACTAAGGATATCTTCAAAGAATTGTAAATGTCCATATGGACTTTCTTCATTGGTTCCTGCAAATTTCTTAGAATGTAATAACTCGAATAATAAAGGATGGATCTCGACTCCATCCGGATTTATGCTTTTGTTGACAGTTATAAAAGCGTCCATGGGCGAACCCATTTTCCTTACTACCTCAAGCTAATTTAAATGATGAGTGTTGTCCATTCTTGTGGTCCTACAACTCAAGTAAAAATTAGTACACCGAAAGTAAATAACTAAAAGTAAAGTGACTTATAGCGCTAAGCTCCACGACAACGGCGCCAGAAAATAGCTTGATGACTGCAAGTGCACAGATCTTTTGTAGCTAGTTTTGAAATAAAGATATCGATCCCACAGGGAGTAGTAGGCAAAAGACTAAAATGCTTTTAACTATAACTAAACAGAGTACTTAAGAAATAACTTTAAGATGCAAGGAAAGTAAAGTTTTTTTGGGGTTTTGGTTGAACAAGGTGATTTAAAGTAAAGCAAAACTTAATGCGGAAAGTAAGAATCGCGTGTGTAGTAGAACTTTGGAACTACAATAGGTAAAAGGCGTTCTCAGGGATTAGTGGATCCACCGCTAGCAATTTAGACTAAGTAATAGAGAGTATTATAACGAATATTCTCATAATGTGTATGTATGTGGGAGGAGCTCCATATATGGACGAATAGCCAGCAATCGCTGCACACATCATCCTCATAACCACAGCAGACAATAACCGAGAACCATAGCGTTACTGCGCTATTAAGGGATTTCTCCCATGGCATGGACATGGCTTTATGAGTTCTTCTTGATTCCCCAAGTTAGTACGTAAGGAATGACAATTACTTTATAGTCACAGTAAGTGCTATCATCCCTCCGTCTACCAACAAGTAATCCCCTTCATCGAGTCCCCATAGGAGGCAAATATTATGGAGGTGCACAACTCCCAATATCAAGATGAAGACAATTAACACATACACATAATGATGTATAATATAATAATCTCTATCTCATCTCAGTTATATGCTAGGGTTTCTCCATCTCCCCAAGAACTAGAGATCTACTTAGACATGGAGGCAATCAGCACCATAGCAATGGTAATGGAAACAATCATAAACGAATAGTACTTGTATAAATCCACAACGAGTATAGGAATTACAACAAGATCTAAACAAGATGTAGATGGGATGGCTGGAGATGGTGGTGATGTCGCGGAAGATGATGAAGATCGATGCCTTAGCCTCCTGGACCTACGCAGGGCAAAGATGGATCCCTTGTGGATGAGTTCCCCCTCCAGATGCCTTCTAGAGGTGCGGTTTCTGCGATTTCTGGGTATTCTGTATGTCGTCTCTCTGAACCAATTGCACGGGGTGAAACTATTTGATGAGACGGAGGCGGCGCCAGCTATACAGCCGGAGCTATACGGCAGGAAAAATTTGCTCCGCCCGTATAGTTGGTCATTGCGCTCTCTATCTCCTTTGTTCGCTTCTGGTTTTCTTCTGGTATTATTAATATTTCCCGAATAAGCGATTTACGTCCTTTTTTACTCCTTTTCTCCACAATACAACTGCTTCAAGAATTGTGTCCATTGAATCCATCATCTGTCCTGATCCTGATAAAAACAGACATAAAATGTGCGCGTGAACACCGTCAAATACCAAGATCCTACATCTACAATGAAAAATAATAATGTAAAACATGATGCAAATATGCACTCATCATCCCCCTTGGGATTCTACTTGGTTTCTACTCTCTTTTTGATTCGGATTCTATCATCCGCTTGCTAATCTCTCCTTCGGTGATTCTACCGCAAGGTCTCTCACCGAGGATTCTATTAGATTGGTTGTACGAGCCAACAAAGCAAATTGAATTGGGTGTGTTTGCGTGTGTTTGTATCTTTACCTTGCATTAGAGTTATGTTCATCATGTTCATCGGGTTTTCCCTCACTCCCCGCCTCAAATCCGTGAAGATCGGTCCACCCTAGGTCCAATCCCACAAGGATGATGGGGTTCGTTGCATAGAAAACAAAAATTTCCCTACGGTTGCAACCACCAAGATCATATCTAGGAGATACATGTAACGGTTTCAGATGGACTCACCCTCGAAGACCATAACACGGGATAACGTTCCCGCAAACAAATGTGGATGATGTAGAGTGTACACAAATGTCCTCAAGGACGCGCAGACGATTAGCACCACAAGTGGGCAGCGCCTCCGTAATCGGTCACACGTACGGTGTGCTGATAACTCCGGAACCCTCGCTCCAGCCGGGCATCGGAAGTAGCGGATCCCCGAAAAGTCCAATAGCTCTACACCATGGTAGAGATGGTGGAGGAGAAGATCTCAAGCAGGGCTTCGCCTAAGCACCTTTTCTAGTGGCAATGGACAAGGCTAGCAAGAGGAAGAAGATGCCAACCAAACGGCGTATGAAAGGAGTGGGCAAGTGTGTGAGAGGGAGGAGGTCCCCACCTCCTTTTATAGGGGAGAGGGGGCATCCCCTCCCTTGGTCGGCACCTTGGAGGTGCCCCCCTCCTCTCATTCATGTGGGTGGACACTCCACTCACACAAAATTCAATTTCCACTTCCTACATTTATTCTCCACTCAAAAAATCAAAGGTCTTTTATTAAAGCACTTTAATTCTCTTGTTTTAATGCAACTCAATTTAATGAACACTTCATCTAATGAGTACTTCATTTAATGAACACATCAACATTTTGTTTTCTTCCTTTGTTTCGATACCCCAAAACCATTTCGGTAGATATCACCGAGAGGGCACTAAATATATCTCTTCGTCATCTGGATGGACAAATCCCACTCTTGACCCAGGAGCCTCAACTAACACTTTCCAAGTACCTGACGACACCTTTATAATCACCATGTTACGGTGTGACGTTTGATGGAATCAAAGTACCTTTCCGGTGAAAGTGTTTGACGTGATCTCATGGTCTAAGGACATTGAGTTACTACGAATGTGACATCAATATAAACTTGAGGACATGATCATATTACTACATCTACTTCGGGTGACTGTTCATCATATCATTCTCCAATGATATGGCCCTATTATTAACAACATCCAATGTTGATGATCAGGAAACCTGTGATCATCAGTTAATCAACAAGCTAGTATTAAGAGAGGCTTTACTGGGAACCTTTTCTGATTATAAATCAAACATGCATTAATGTTTCCTATTAACACAATTATAGCATGAAAAATAAACATCTATTATAAACCTAGAATAACATAATAACCACTTTATTATTGCCTCTTGGGCATATTCCTTTCAGTATCCCACTTGCACTAGAGTCAATAATCTAGTTTACATAGCCATAAATCTAACACCCATAGAGTTCTGGTGCTGATCATGTTTTGCCCTTGGGAGAGCTTTAGTCAACGGGTCTGCCACATTCAGATCCGTGTCTATTTTGCAAATCTCTACATCGCCATCGTGAACATGTTCTCGGATGGAGTTAAACTGGTGCTTTATATGCTTGGAATTCTTGTGAGACCTTGGTTCCCTAGCATTGGCTATGGCACCATTGTTGTCACAATAGATTACCATTGGATCCAAAGCACTTGGAACCACACCTAGTTCAGAAATGAACTCCTTCATCCAAACTGCTTCCGCCACTACTTGTGAAGCAGAGATATATTCTGCCTCCATTGTAGATCTCGCTATCACTGGTTGCTTGGAGCTCCTCCAACTCCCGTTGCACCATTCATTAAAAACACATATCCGGATTGTGACTTAGAGTCATATGGATCGGTGTTGAAGCTAGCATCAACGTAACACCTTGCGACAAGCTCTTCTTCACCGCCATATACGAGAAACATGTCTTTAGTTCCTATCAAGTACTTAAAACATCATTTACTGCCTTCCAGTGTTCCAAACCTGGATCAAATTGGTACCTGCTAGTCAAACTAACAACATGTGCCACATCTAGTCTTGTACATAACATAGCATATATATAAGAGAACCTATGGCTGAGGCATAGGGGACATGGTCCATCATTTCTCTATCTATTGTTGTAGCCGGACTTTGAGTCTTACTCAAAATAGTACCTTGCAACATAGGTAAGAACCCCTTTGTACTCCCGTCCATTCTAAACTTCTTCAAAATCTTGTCAAGGTATGTACTTTGTGACAATCCTATTAAGCGTCTTGATCTATCTCTATAGATCTTGATGCCTAACATGTACTGATACGTCCATCTTGCATCACTATTCTATATCATAATTCACTATTATTCATTGATATATTCCATATTAAGAGATGATACTTATGTTATTTCATCTGTTTTTGCATGGTTGATGACTTTTGGACATTGGACCGCTGTAGTCAGGATCTAATGGAAAAGGTGCTATTTGGAGGAAAATTTTGCGAAGATCAGAAAATCTGGGAAAATACATGGAAAATCCTATTTTTCCAGAAGACGAAGGAAGCCAGAAGGGGAAGCGGGGATGGGCCACAGAGGGCCCACACCACCCCCTGGTGCGGGCCACCCAAGGTCGCGCCACCAGGTGGTGTGGCCGCCCTGGTCCAACCCTGGCTCTCCCCTCTGGCATATATTATCCTCCCGGAATCCTAATACCGGGGGAGCGACCACAGAAAGATTTTGCCACCTCTGTGGCACGGAAAACACCGAGAGAGAAAGATCTCTGTGGCAGACAGAATTCTGCCGGGGGAATTCCTTCTCGGAGAGGGGAGATCGTCGCCATCAACACCACCATCAAGCTGGACTTCATCGGGATCATCATCACCATCATCTCTACCAGCATCCTCATCACCATCTCCATATCGCTGTAACAATTGGGTTGAATCTTGCATAGTTCTTAGGCCGAAACTTTCCCGGTGTTGATTACTCTTTGTAGTTGATGTTATTGAGTGAATCGTGGAAATATTGTTTATGTTCAGATTGTTCTACATCATTATTCCATCTCTGATCATGATCCATATGATGTCTTGTGAGTAGTTCGTTTTGTTCTTGAGGACATGGGAGAAGTCATGTTGTTAGTAGTGGAATTGTGTTGAGAAAGATTCAATAGTTTGATATTTTTAAGTTGTGGTGTACTTCTTCTAGTGGTGTCATGTGAACGTCGACTACGTGACACTTCACCTATATGGGCCTAGGGGAATGCATTGTGTATTTGGCTACTAATTGTAGGGGTTGCTGAAGTGACAGAAACCTGGACCCCCATTAGGAAACCATTACACAAGGGACGTCAGGGTCTTAGAGTTTAAAGTTGTGGTTAGGTTTCTGCCTTAATTACTTTCTTGTACTTACGGATGTTTGCAAGGGGTATAATCACAAGTATGTATTAGTCCTAGGAAGGTTGGTACATTAGCACAGGTTCACCCACACAACACTTAACAGACTAAAGAAGATTGATCAACTATATGAAGCGAAAGCACTTGACAGAATTCCCATCTGTCCTCGAGAATTTTTGGTCATCTTAAGTAATACAACCGGCTTGTCCTTTGCTAAAGAAAGGATTGGGCCACTTGCTGCATTTATTCTTATTGTCTTTTATTTACTCGTACTACTTACATTATTAAAAAACCCTAAAAATCTGTTTGCTAAGTATTTGCAGAGAATTCCTGATCCATACCACTAGCCAACACCTTCTGCTCCTTGTTGGGTTCGACACTCTTACTTATCGAAAATACTGCGGTACACCCCCTATACTTGTGGGTCATCAAGAATATTTTCTGGCGCCGTTGCTGGGGAGTGAAGCGCTATTGGAGAGTGGAACTGGTAAAGGAAACTTCTATTGTGAGTATTGTTTACTTCTACAAGTTGCTTTATTTTCATTATGGATAATTCTCCGAGTTTCTTATTTCGTAATGCTACTACCACTGCTAAGGTAGTAGATGAACCACCACCTGCTGACAATGATACTTTTAAAATACCTACAAGAATTATTGATCGTGTTATGGATAACTACTATGTTGGGGATGGAATTGTCCATCCTGGTGATCATTTGCTCTTTATACACGAATTATGCGGGTTGTTCAAGTGTGCAGGTATTACTACAGATCAAGTTAAGAAGAAGTTATTCTCATTGTCGCTGAAAGGAAGAGCTGAAGAATGGTATAATCTGCTGAAGAATGGTCAAGCTCTTGAATGGGAGGAAATAGTACCTCTCTTTTATTCAAAGTTTTATCCTCCTAGTGAGATTCATAAAGATCGGAATCAAATATACAACTTTTGGCCTCTTGATGGAGAGAGTACAACTCAAGCTTGGGGGAGATTGAAGTTACTAATGCTCAAATGTCCCATTCATGAGCTCCCCAGCAATATTATTATCAATAACTTTTATGCAAGGCTTTCTATTCATGATAAGGATTTATTGGATGCTTCTTGTGCTGGATCATTCACTCGCATGGAAGAAGAAGTTAAATGGAATCTTCTGGACCGTATTCAAGACAATGCTGAAGCACACAGGGGACTTGGGTTTAACTCATCAATGCCCATTGTTATGGACTTGGGTTTTGGAGAAGGAGGGAGCGCTAGAGACATCTATTGGCTAGCAAACAAGCACACAGGGGACTCGAAGATTTACCCAGGTTCAGGCCTCGTAGAGGTCCCTACTCCTGCTTGTCTGCTCATGGAATTATCAAGGGAATCGAAGATTACAATGGTGCGCAGATGCATTCTAGCAAGGGTTGTGGAAACTAGGGTTGCGTGTGTCCTCCTCGCCGCCCCTCCTAGCCTTTATATAGCTAGGCTAGGTCTCGGGTAGCAGGTCGAGTCGATTACAGATTAGGGTTTTCCCCTTTAAACTTTCTATCTTTAGCTTCTTCTTGTTCTTCAAGCAATAGAGAGTCCATAGGTTACTCGAGTTCTTCATTTAGGCCCTGGCGACACCGTGGGCCTCCATGTATTCAGACCGTATATACCAAGCTCGAGTACGTGTAGGGTATACCCATGTCAGTAGCCCCCGAGTGTCCAGTGGAATCGCAGATTCGACTGGAGACTTTATGAAGCCTTTCGAGTGCATGACTAAGTATATTTTTCGACTGCTCTGTTTATGTCATAGGGATTGTTGATGTGCGTGCCTGATTTTAATAGATGTATCGGTATCAGTTAACTACCTTAGGGTAAAACAACGCCATCTACTCGAACTCGAGTCCCCGGACTCGAATCCGGAAAAGTGCTGGTGTAATTCGACTCAAGCCGCAGAGGTCTTACAGGAGTTGAATTCTAGTATATGGGTGTGAGCACTCGACGCGTCCGTCAAGGCATATTCATCGTACCTGCAGGCACGGATATATTTCTGGTAGTGCGCAGCAAATGCGTTGCCAGGCCTTATTCAGGTCTTACCTTCATGCTGTAAGCGCGGCATCCGAATTTTATCATCGCGGAGACGATTCGGGTGACCCAGGAGATGCAGTCTCTTTGTATGGAAATTATGAGGCGGTGTCGCCATAAACCTCGAGTGTGGATGCTATCAACACACAATACTTTGCACAAGTAATCATAGGGTGCGCGACCAGCGCTCCCTATGGGAGTAGCCCCTGAGTGCCTGGTTGAGTCGAAGACTCAGGCAGGGACTAAAGTACTTTTGCGACTGTTGTCGTCTTTATTTGCTTGTTTCAGTCGAATTTGCTTCTGGCGCTCCCTATGGGAGTAAACCCATGTCCATAGTCGAACCGTGCTTCGAGTGATTGGGTTTTGCTGTGATTGTTCATGTTCCTGTAAAAGAAAAAGAAAAAATCGTAGGGTGCACGACCAGCGCTCCCTATGGGAGTAGCCCCCGAGTGCTTGGTGGAGTCGAAGACTCGAGCAAGGACTAAAGTAATCGAAGTCTTCTGCTGCGTAGTTGTTGATGACGTCAGTGCTGACGATCTCATGACCTTAGTTGCTCGCGTGAGTGAGTTTGACAGGATGTGACGAGCGGTGGGTCCCACTCCCTGACTCTGATTTGACTGGGCGTGCGTAATCTTTATTTTAACCGCGCCTCCTCGATTTCCGCACGTAATGGGAGTGGTCGGGGGACGGTTCATGTTTCAGCTCCTCCACGTGTCTAGCACGATGATCGCCACGCGTCTAGTAGGGTTTTTCTGAGCCGTTGGATTGCATCTTCCAGGGGTTAAGTAGTGGCGTTGTGACGGTAAAATTCACATCTGCTTTCGCTCATCTTTTTCCTTCATCGCCATTGCCGCTGCTCCCCTGCTTTCTCTGCTCTCTTTTCCTCCACGGCGCTGGACCAGCTCCGCGCATTTCCCAGCTACTTTCTCTGGTCGCATCGTCGTCGCGCAATGGGGAAGAAGAAGGGAGGTGCTGCGGCCGATTCCGCGGCTACCGCTGCTGTGGTGAAGAAGAAGGGCGGCTCCGCCGCTGCGGGCACCAGCACCACCGCCGGCGGGAAGAAGAAGGGCACGGGCACCCGCGTCACGAATGGCGCGTGGCGTCCGTCCATCATCAAGTCCTCTGATTTTCGTCTTCTTCGTCAAGATGGAGTGCTGTCCGCCGCAGTCACCGACGCGCGCGTCCCCGGCGGTGAGATAATCCCCTCTCCCCCCGCTGGTTTTCGAGTGATGTTCTTGGCGTTCATCATTCGCGGCCTCTCGTTGCCCCTGCATCCCTTCTTCAGGGGCCTCCTTTGTTTTTACGGGCTTCAGCTCCATCAGCTGTCCCCGAACTCTATCCTCCATATCTCTTGATTCATCACCCTCTGCGAGTGTTGGCTCGGAATCGAGCCGCACTTCGGCCTCTTCAAGCGCCTCTTCAAGTTGAAGCGCCAATCTGCGTCTGGCTCCTTAATCTATGATGTAGGCGGCTACGGAATCCACGTCGATCCATCCGCCACCTATTTTGACATCAAGCTGATGAAGTCCGTCCAAGGGTGGAGGGACAAGTGGTTCTATGTTCGCGACCAGAAGGCCGACGGAGACCACTTCGGACTCGCACCTTTCGATCCCACGACGCCGTGTAAGACGAGGCGCTCCTGAAAGAATGTAGTCATGCATGGCGAGTCCGCGGAGACAGATGTGCTGTACGAGCACATCTGCGACCTCGAGAGTTGCATAGGCAAAGAGGAGGGAGGATGCACCCTCATTCGCACGTGGTTGCGCCGTCGCGTCCAGCCCCTGCAGGCCAGAGTACACCCCATGTTTCAGTGGGCTGGCGCTGACGATGGCACTCGCGTGTCTGCCGATGGCATGTCCACGAGTGAGGTGGATAAAAGGGTTCGACTGGTGACCACATACACCGTCAAGGATGTGCTCCCTAGTGAGCCAGTCGTTCCCCCATTCGACGTTTCTAACCCTCCTCCTGAGATACAATTGTGCCACGTAGTAGCTTAGTTTGTTGATTGCTTTTTTGCTGTTTCTTTGCTTTGTGCTGAATTTGTTGTCCGTATACAGGATTGGGCGGTGTCACCCTGTATGCCCCCTCTTTCTGAGGGGGTTATCCCTCGCGAGGACTTGGAAGAGGACAAGTCAGAGTCGACTGTAATAACCCTGATTTTCAGGTTATTTATAAATTTAAGTTAAGTAAAATTATACTTCTAACTATTTTGAATTTGCTAATCTTTAGTATTTAAATTAGGTGCTGAGTTTTGCATGCAATAAAAATAGAGGAGTTGATTAAATAGAGTTAGCACTTGTATGCATTCATGTCCAGGATATGTGTGTGTGTCTCGATGGAGCTGAGCTGCTTCACACGTGCATGTGCAAATCCATTGATCCATGCATGTATGTTCACTAGTAGTACAGGCTAGCTAATAGATATTTTGGCATGAGATGCTAACAGGCTAGCTAATAGATATTTTGGCATGAGATGCTAACGTGGCTGCAAACTAGAGGATACATGATGTTGTGGCAATGCCCTTGTAGCTTAGTCAGCATTTGAGCCTTGTGCATGTTGGACAGACCTTGTCGGCAGCTATTTTTTAGTCCAGCTTCAGCGGCAAGAGGCCGAAGGATCTCAGATATTTAGCCTGTTAGACGGTGTTGTCTCTCCTATAAATAGAGTAGCGTTGCCGATGTTCTCACACAGCTGAGACTAGGCTAGATAAAGAGAGCGGGGCAGGGAGAATATGAGAGAGAGATGTCGAGCGAGAATACATTTATTTGTATATGTTGGAGGCGAGGACATTATAAGGGGTGGTGCTGTTAATTTATGGTAGAAGAGAGCGAAGCCATATATTGGTGTTGGTCTTGCCATGGCTTTTATTTTATGGTGATATTATCTTGGTTTTCTTACCAAGGATACATTGATATTGTTTATTATTTCCACGAAGACATATTTCTAATTAAGGCAAGCTCTTCATGCAATTTTTATATATTTTATAGAATATATGTTTTTATTAAAATTGGATGCTATATATGAGATATGTGAATATGGATTGAAGTATCTGTGGATTGATACGCTGGTGCCGTATGTGGTGATGGATCCGTCGAAGCCACCGATGCGAACCGGGTATTATTCATTGATATGGATTTGGGAAAGTGGACAATATGAGAAATCATAATAACTGATTTTCTGAATAAAACTTGGTGCTACGAAGGTAACCTTATTGTACCGGTCACAGTCCAGGTATGAGACTGGTTGAGTTCTCCGCTGGGGACGACCCTGAAACGGAACGTGTCGGTATGGATCCATAGGAGCGACCGATATAAGTAAATTCAGGTGTTCGGGTTCTAGTGGGTGAAAGGGCTCTGCTCTTCTAGAGGCCTGTGTGGTTCTAGTTGAGGTTGTCGGCGTTGGAGTACCCCTCTACAGAGTGTAAAAGTGTTAATATTAACCCCTGTGACTCCCGGGTTTGGGAATGCTTACTTTCATGTGTGGCACCATGCGTTTTTAAATTGGCTAATTACTTTATACACATGTTTTTACAATAGAAAGTTTATTTTATAATTTATATGATTGTTTGTATGATTAGTTGCTGAGCTTTATTTTGTTTTTAGTTGCAGTCGAAAGAGAAGACGCGGTCGTTCGAGAGTAGGCTGATCGGTGGGCGGGAAGCGAGAGAATCTAGTTGTATATTTCTTTGTAAATATAAAAAAATGTAATAAAATATGTTTGAGCTTCTCGAGATCCACTATACCGGCTTACGCCGTATTTTTAGCCTTACGGGTATATAGGCCACTATATACGCGTGGCGGTTGTCATTCTACTGGGTCAGGTCTCGGGGCGTGACAATTTAAGTGGTATCAGAGTTCGAGGTTAGGATCGTGGGAAATATAAGGGTATAGCGTTATCTAGGTTTTGCGACTAACAGTTGTGCTTGTTTTCTTGTTTAGGACAATTAGATATATTTGTTAGATTTAATCTATTGCTTCAAGAAAGGATTAGGCAAAAAAAATACTTGTTTAATAAAATTGTTAAATTTGTTTTGGTTTTGAATTTCGAGGACGAAATTCTAATAAGGTGGATAGGATGTAATAACCCTGATTTTCAGGTTATTTATAAATTTAAGTTAAGTAAAATTATACTTCTAACTATTTTGAATTTTGCTAATCTCTAGTATTTAAATTAGGTGCTGAGTTTTGCATGCAATAAAAATAGAGGAGTTGATTAAATAGAGTTAGCACTTGTATGCATTCATGTCCAGTATATGTGTGTGTGTCTCGATGGAGCTGAGCTGCTTCACACGTGCATGTGCAAATCCATTGATCCATGCATGTATGTTCACTAGTAGTACAGGCTAGCTAATAGATATTTTGGCATGAGATGCTAACGTGGCTGCAAACTAGAGGATACATGATGTTGTGGCAATGCCCTTGTAGCTTAGTCAGCATTTGAGCCTTGTGCATGTTGGACAGACCTTGTCGGCAGCTATTTTTTAGTCCAGCTTCAGCGGCAAGAGGCCGAAGGATCTCAGATATTTAGCCTGTTAGACGGTGCTGTCTCTCCTATAAATAGAGTAGCGTTGCCGATGTTCTCACACAGCTGAGACTAGGCTAGATAAAGAGAGCGGGGCAGGGAGAATACGAGAGAGATGTCGAGCGAGAATACATTTATTTGTATATGTTGGAGGCGAGGAAATTATAAGGGGTGATGCTGTTAATTTATGGTAGAAGAGAGCGAAGCCATATATTGGTGTTGATCTTGCCATGACTTTTATTTTATGGCGATATTATCTTGGTTTTCTTACCAAGGATACATTGATATTGCTTATTATTTTCACGAAGACATATTTCTAATTAAGGCAAGCTCTTCATGCAATTTTTATATATTTTGTAGAATATATGTTTTTATTAAAATTGGATGCTATATATGAGATATGTGAATATGGATTGAAGTATCTGTGGATTGATACGCTGGTGTCGTATGTGGTGATGGATCCATCGAAGCCACCGATGCGAACCGGGTATTATTCATTGATATGGATTTGGGAAAGTGGACAATATGAGAAATCATAATAACTGGTTTTCTGAATAAAACTTGGTGCTACGATGGTAACCATATTGTACCGGTCACAGTCTAGGTATGGGAATGTTGAGTTCTCCGCTGGGGACGATCCTGAAACGGAACGTGTCGGTGATGGATCTGTAGGAGCGACCGACATAAGTAAATTCAGGTGTCTGGGTTCTAGTGGGTGAAAGGGCTCTGCTCCTCTAGAGACTTATGTGGTTCTAGTTGAGGCTGTCGGCGTCGGAGTACCCCTCTGCAGAGTGTAAAAGTGTTAATATTAACCCCTGTGACTCCCGGGTTTGGGAATGCTTACTTTCATGTGTGACACCATGCGTTTTTAAATTGGCTAATTAGTTTATACACATGTTTTTACAACAGAAAGTTTATTTTATAATTTATATGATTGTTGTATGATTAGTTTGCTGAGTACATTTTGTACTCACCCCAGCTTCATTTTGTTTTTAGTTGCAGACGAAAGAGAAGACGCGGTTGTTCGAGAGTAGGCTGGTCGGTGGGCGGGAAGCGATAGAGAATCTAGTTGTATATTCCTTTGTAAATATATAAAAATATGTAATAAAATATTTTTGAGCTTCTCGAGATCCACTGTACCGGCTTACGCCATATTTTTAGCCTTACGGGTATATAGGCCTCCAGATCTATATACGCGTGGCAGTTGTCATTCTACCGGGCCAGGTCTCAGGGCGTGACAGTCGACCGTCCTATTCGATGTGGAGGAGGAAGCCCCCGAGTCAGGTAGTCCGGATACTCGCAAGCGTTTGCACAACAAGGATTCCGATGCGTCGTCTCCTTCGACTCCGGAAGGTGCAGGCGTAGGTGCGGGGTCACCAATCCCTGCCATTCCTGTGAGCGCCGTGGCGCCATCTTCTCGCAAGAAGATGTGACTGCCAAAGGAGTCTTCGTCAGAGTTGGGGGAACCAACCTTTGACTTTGATAAATTTGATTGGTAAGTATTTGGTTTGTCCTTTCTGATTCTTCATTGGCTTTGCCTTGTCTTTGATGTTGGTTCTGTTTTTGCAGTCAAGAGGTGTCGTCATCTTCTGGTGACGTCTAATTTTTGAAAGAATCAGGAGTCGCAACCTCAAGGGTCAAGAAAGAGGTCGAACGTGCTCCTTCCCCTCCATTGGGGGCCCACTCCGGACACAATTCTTCCAGCTCTCCGCATGAAGGGGAGCATCGAATGGTTGCCCGGATGACTGCACACCAATCTGACTTCGGAGTCATTGGAGGATCATGTAAGTGTAGGATTTCTTCTTTTGATGTTGCAGTCAATGTTATCTATGCCATCTGCTGATCCCTTGTTGTGCGGTAGCCCCTTGTGAAGGAAGCCGCTCACTTGGTGGAGCAAATGGTTGCGATGGGCCGTCAGCATGCAATGTTGGAGACGCGTCATCACGTGGTCGAAAGTAAGTGTTCTTCACTTCCTCTTCTTCTCCTTTTTATATAGTCGACTGATAGTCAATCCCTTTTGTTTTGTAGCTGAACATAACGCCCTCCTGCGCAACGCTGCCACCATGGAGAAAACACTCGTCGCGGCTGTGAAGGGTCGCGATGAGGCAATCGCGACGCGTGACGAGGCTCAGAGGCGTGAAGAGGATCTGCGTGCCTCCATCGCGGCCAGGGAGAAGTTGTTCGAAGAACGGCTTTTCTCGATTGCCAAGGCCCTCTCAGGTACTATGTTTGGATATCATCATCTTTCTTCGTTCGATTTTTGCCGTTGGCGCTGATGTTTGTGTCCATGTGTGTGTTTATGTACAGATGCTGGTGATTTGAGCTTCGACCCTCAAGCCCTCCGGTGTGACGACGCCTTGACGGGTGCGCTTTCAGCAGTCGAGGACCGTAGCACCGTCGTTCAGGATATGCTCTCCAAGGCCAAGGGCGTGCTCAGTCGTCTCTGGGAGGAGTTGATGCCCAAGGCTATGCTAATTGGGAACATGAACGAGCTGGTGGAGTCTCTCGCCGGGGGTGTTCCTGCAAGCTTCAAGAACTCACTCCGTGCAGCTGGCGCGTCGATGTCACTCGCCATGGTGCAGACCCACGGAGTCAAGGTTGATCCTGCAGTGGTTTCGAAGGCGATGCCCATTAGCGCGGACGGCCAGCAGGTATTCTTTGCTCCCTTCGCGACTGCCTGTGGCAAATATGGGTCGCAGCTGATTAACACGGTTGCGAAGTACTCTGAGGAGCTACAGCGAGCCAAGAAGGCGGCAAAGGCTGCGGCATCAGGGGCTGGCGAAAAGTCAGTGGCATCTGACACTGCCATGGACTCGATGAAGCCCCCGAAGCCATCGAAGTCGAGGAAGCCAATCGTTCCTCAGTAGCTTTGTAATAGTTGATTAGTTTTATGCCTTTTGTCTAGAACATGCCTTTTGGCGGGTGTATCTGCTGATACTTTTGCCAATCTTGAATGCACTCGAATCTTTTGTTTGTGTGTCGATTTGATCTTCTTATTCGCTTCTTGCTTGGCTTGTGGTAGGGCACATCAAGTGATCCTTTGAGGGAACCTCAGGACTCGGCTCCCCTTGATGATACTTTGGCGCCATCGCGCTCCAGGGTGGATGAGTTGTCGCTGCTTTCGCGACTGTGTGACCGCGTGAAGCAGTTGGAGCGTGAATTGCCCATGCTCCGCGGTAACACGGATGTATGGAAGTCAAAGACAGAGAAAGCCACCGCCAGAGAGCAGTATCTGCTGGGGGAGATGACGCAGCTTGGCGACCAATTTAAGTGTTAGTTTGCTTACTCTTATATTTTCCTTGTAGTCACTCGCAGTGATGTGTTGTCCTTATGCTTCCGTTGTTGCTTTAAATAGTTGTCAGCACGCGCCATCCGCGGGATGAGAAGGATAGGATGGCCATCCGCATGCATGATCTGACCCAAGAGCAACTTCAGAAGAGTGGATACTTCTGGGTGGATCATGGTCGTGCGATTGTGCTGGCGACCCTGCAGGATCGTGCGTCGCGAGTGCTGCACTTTCTGAAGAAGTCACAGTCATGCTTGAAGAACATTTATCGGATGATGTTTCCGCTGGATGTTGCTCCCTCAAGCATGCTGGCCCTTCTTGCCAAGTTCCAAGACTTGGTCGCGGTTCGCAAGTGTGTAAGGCAACAGCTGGTGACTGGTGCCAAGGCCGCTCTATCGCTGGTGCGACTGCACATGCCTGACGTAGACGTTGCGGCAATTGCGGCTGGGCCACCTACGCCACTAGTAGGTTCTGCTTGGAATTTGGTGCCGCACTACCAGGCAGTGGATCGCCCAGCAGAGGAGATCGTCGATTTCTTCGAGGAGCAGACCAACATTCTGTTGTTGTAGTAGTAGCTTAATTTGTATCCTGCATATAAGTGTTCCAATGTTGTAAAGTTCGTATAGACGTTGTGTATAATTGACTGTCGATTATGTATAAAGAGCTTGTTAGCGTGTATGTGCGTTGCACTATGCAATTCCTTTTCGTTAGTCTGGCCATGCTCTTATCTCATTCCCTTGTCAACCTGTCAGGTGCGTTGCAGCTGGGTTGATGTTGTGTCAAGGGTTTCGATTGATGTGCCAGCTACTCAGGATATCGCGTTTCAGTTCGTAGAACAGGTGTCTATAGGGTGGCGTAGCCCTCGAGTGGATAAGATGCGGAAAAATGAAGGAGAACACAGAGTTTTGGGGCACTTAGCTTTATTTATTCGTGAGACAGTACGAAGTATAATGTGTGGCTAAGTAGCCTTGGCTGAGTGCCTTATTTGTGATGTAAAAGTAAAAACGACTAAGGGTAGAAGCGTCGCAGCTGTGCGATGTTCCAGGGGTTGGAGTATGCGACTCCTGTCTCTAGATCTTGAAGGCGATAGGCGCCACCTGAGATTACTTTTGTAATCACGTATGGTCCTTCCCAGGAGGACTCGAGCTTGAGATGCCCTGCTGCTTTAGCCGCAGGACCAGGTCACCTTCGACGAAGGATCTGGGGCGTAGCCTCCTACTGTGGTAGTTGCGCAGGTTCTGTTGGTAGATCGTTGATCTTTCTGCGGTGATTTCTCTTGCCTCGTCAAGGAGATCGACGGAGTCTTAGAGTGGGAGGGATGACTCCTGCTCGCTATAAGCGACCACGTGTGGTGCCTTGTATCGTACCTCGGCGGGTAGCACCGCTTCGGCCCCGTGTACCATAAAGAACAGGGTGTAGCCCGTAGCACTGTTTGGAGTTGTGCGTAGGCTCCAGAGTACTGATTGTAGTTCATCTGGCAACCAACCCGCGGCTTGTTCGAGTGGACGGAGGAGTCGCTTCTTGATGCCGCGGCAGATGAGCCCGTTCGCCTTTTCAACTTGACCGTTGGTCTGTGGATGTGCTACCGAGGCGTAGCTGATGCTGATTCCCAGATTCTCACAGAATTTTTGGAACTCCTTGGATGTGAAGTTTGTTCCATTGTCTGTGATGATGCTATGTGGCACTCCGAAGCGGAATACGATGGACTCAAAGAACTTTACCGCACTGTGTCCTGATTGATTGGTCACTGGCATGGCCTCTATCCACTTGGTGAACTTGTCGACTGCCACCAGGAGGTAGACGTAACCTCCGCGTGATGATTTGGGGAGTTTGCCGACCATGTCGAGTCCCCATTGTGCGAAGGGCCAGGCCAATGGGATTGGTCGGATCTCTGTGTCAGGTGCGTGCGGTTTGTCCGTGAATCGTTGACACGCGTTGCATTTCTGGACGATGTCCTTGGCGTCGCGCATGGCCGTAGGACAGTAGAACCCAGCTCGCAGAGCTTTGGCCACGAGGGCGCGACTGCCCGCGTGGTGTTCACAGGTTCCCTCATGGATGTCGAGGAGGACAGCTCTTCCATCAGCCGTGGAGACGCATCGCAGGAGCACTCCTAAGATGTTGCTCTTGTATAGTTCGCCGTTGATAACAGCGAATGCCTTGGATCGTCGCGCGATGTGCCGTGCATCAGTCGGGTCGTCCGGTAGCCTTTTGCTGAGGAGGTACGTGATGTACGGCTACGTCCAGGATGATTCAATCATCATGACGCTCATTGGTTCTTTGAGTCCTGTGTCCAGCTCTAGGTCGTCGAGTGCCATTGGCTCAGTGGGCGGCGTAGCCCTCGAGTCCGTTGCTGCGTTTGTTTTCTTCTCTGCTGCCTTTGGCTTGATGGAGCGTTTGCAGATGCGCTCGAGAAATACCCCAGGTGGTATGGGGGCGCAGGTAGAGTCTATGTTGGCGAGTGCGTCCGCCTCTTCGCTGCTTTCGCGGCCTACGTGTCGCAGTTCGCAGCCGTCGAAGTCCCCTTCGAGTGTGTCATAGAGGTCGCGGTAGGCGATCATGTTGTCGTTCAATGCGTCGCACTCATGCATTGTTTGGTTGACGACCAACTTGGAGTCGCCGTAAATAATGAGTCTCTTGGCGCCGCAGGCTTTTGCCATCCTCATCCCGTGTAGTAGGGCCTCGTATTCAGCTTCGTTGTTGGAGGCGGTGAACTGCATTCGCAGGATGTACTTGAGCTTGTCCCCTTGAGGTGATTTCAGTATGACACCTGCACCTGCATCGTCCTTCCGCTTGGACCCGTCGAAGTGCATTATCCAGAGGTAGGACATATCTGGTTTGTTAGGGAGTTGGTTCTCCATCCAGTGCACGAGGAAGTCAGGGAGAACTTGCGACTTGATTGCGTCGCGCTTTTTGTAAGTAATGTCTCGTGGAGACAATTCTATTCCCCAAAGCGCGACTCGTCCCGTGGCGTCAGGGTTATTGAGGATATGCCCCAACGGGACGTCGTTGACCACCACGATTGGGTGTTCCTGGAAGTAATGGCGCAGTCGCTGGGCGTTCATGAAGACGCCGTACGCCAGCTTCTGGTAGTGCGGGTACTGCTGTTTTGTTGGCGTGAGTACCTCGCTGAGATAGTAGACTAGGCGTTGTACCCCGTGGACCTTGTTTTCCTCGGCTCGCTCGACGGCGAGCACTGTGCTGACCACCTGGTTGGTGGCGGAGATATATAGCAATAGTGGTTCCCTTTCCCGCGGGCTCACTAGTACTGGCGAGGCGGATAGCAGGCGCTTGAGGTCTTCGAATGCTTCCTGCGCTTCGTTGGTCCACTCGAACTTTTCAGTTTTGCGAAGGAGTTGGTAGAAGGGCAGCGCCTTTTCACCCATCCGACTAATGAATCGACTGAGGGCCGCGATTCGCCCAGCCAGCTGCTAAACGCCCCTTATGTTTTTCGGCTTCTCCATGGCCAGTATGGTCGGGTTTGCCTCGATGCCTCTTGCGGAGATGAGGTACCCGAGTAGTTGCCCGGATGGCACGCCAAAGGCGCATTTGTCCGGATTGAGCTTGATCCGGTAGCGGTCGAGGTTGGCGAAGGTTTCGTGCAAATCGTCGATTAGGGAGGCTTCCTCCTTGGTCTTGATTACTATGTCGTCGACATAGACTTGGATGTTGCGACTAAGTTGCTCCTTAAGGCAAGCCTGCATGCACCGCTGGTAGGTGGCTCCCGCGTTCTTTAGCCCGAAGGGCATTGTGTTGTAGCAGAACACACCAAAGGGCATTGTAAATGCTGTTTTCTCTTGATCTTCCTCCTTCATTCGAATCTTATTATAGCCTGAGTAGGCATCGAGGAAGCAGAGGCGCTCGCATCCTGCGGTGGAGTCGATGATCTGGTCGATGCGCGGCAACGGAAGTGATCCTTTGGGCAGTGCTTATTCAGAGAGGTGAAGTCCACGCACATCCACAGGATATCCGTGCCCTTTTTTGGTACCAACACCGTGTTGGCGAGCCAAGTGCTTTCCTTGATCTCGCGTATGAATTTGGCGTCGAGGAGTCCGTTGATCTCCATTCCAACTGCCTGCGCCCGTGGCTCAGATAATCGCTAGATTGTTTGCTTGACTGGTCTTGCGTCTGGGTTGACGTTGAGTGCGTGCTCGGCGAATTCCCTGGGAACTCCTGGCATGTCCGCAGGACACCAGGCGAAAATTTCCCAGTGCTCACGGAGGAATTCGACGAGCGCGAGTTCCTATGCGGGACTCAGGTTGTTGGCGATGAGGGCCGTCTTGGCAGGATCCGATGGGTGGACCTGCACTTTCTTTGTGTGCACCGATGAATCGAAAGATAGATCGGGTGAGCTTCGCCGGCTTAGGGGAGGCAGATTGTTATCTGTCGACTCCTTCAGTCTCGCAAGTTCTTCCTGCATGCCAAAGGACTGGGAAATTCTGTTGAATTCCCTGTCGCAACTGTCGGATCTCTCGAAGCTCCCGTTGACTGTGATGACGCCATTGGGACCTGGCATTTTCATTTGCAGGTAGGCGTAGTGTGGCACTGCCATGAACCTAACGAACGCGATACGTCCGAGGATGCAGTGGTACTGTGAGGGCCAGTTGACGACCTCAAAGTCGATGCGCTCGCGCCGAAAGTTTTTTGGCGTGCCGAAGATGACGTCGAGGTTGATTTTGCCCAGGGGATACATGCCCTTGCCTGGGACGATGCCGTGGAATGTTGTGTCTGAGGCTTCTAGGCAAGTCAGAGGGATCCTTATGGCTCGCAAGGTACTCGCGAATATAAGGTTGATGCCGCTTCCACCGTCCATGAAGACGCGGCTCATATCAAAGCCTCCAATTTGTGCCTCAAGTACGAGGGGACAGTGGCCTGGACAAGGTACTTGAGGCGGATGATCGCGTTTGTCGAAGGTGATGCAGGACGCTTCCGCTGAGGTACTCAGTGGTAGATGGTGGCGAGTGTGTGGCCAAGTTGACTTGGCGAGTGATGGCCTTCTGCATCCGATTGGAGGGGCGTCTTTTTTGGATCATCATAGTACCCATGGCCCGTGGGTAGGGTTCACCTCCCTGGTGTTGGTCCGGCGCAGTTGCGTTTGGGGGTATTCCAGGTGGCGGTGGCGGAGCGCCATGTGCCACGGCGCCTGGAGCCGCTCCGTAGCCTCTCTCGACCGTGTTGCGATTCATTCGAACCAATCCCTCATGTAATTTGAGGAACTCGCGGCAGTCCTTGAGGAGGTGGCTGGACTTCTTCTTTCCATCATGTTTGTCGATGTAGAAGTGCACCGTGCATGGCCCGGACAGTTTTTCTTCGATGGATGTCGCGGGTGCCTCATCACGGTTGTGTGGTTTTCCCGGAGTCACGGTATCCACCGCTGCGGTATCCGCTGTTGCGGTTACTGTCGCGTCTGTCGGGGTAGCCAGCTGCGACCATGTTGACGTCGTCACAGTCATCGTAGATGCACATACGACGTTTGCCTCGGCGGTCGCTTCTGCGCTCGAGTTCTGCCTCCTCGTCAGAGTGGACGCGATTTTTCACTGAATCTTCTCCATCGGCCCACCGATTTGCGATTTCCATCAAGTGGTCAATGGTATTGGGCTTTGAGCGGCCCAGCTCCTCCCTGAGCTCTATGCGGCGGACGCCGCCGTTGAATGCGTCAATCGCGCGATCCTCCGAGATGTTTTCTGCGGAGTTCTTGATGATGGACCACCTTTGGATGTAGGAACGCAGTGATTCGCCAGATCTTTGCTGGTAGCATCTCAGCTCTTCGATTGATGCTGGCCGCTTGTATGTGCCCTTAAATTTACGCACGAAGCTATAAACCAGCTCATCCCAACTACGAATGGATCTGCATGGGAGGTTGTCGAGCCATGCTCGGGCGGCGCCCTGCAGCTGTAGCTGTAAGCATTGCATGGCTGTGCTTCGACTGCCTCCGTGGAGCCTGGCGGAGGAGATGTGGTCTTCCAGCCAGATCTTTGGGTCCTGTAGGCCATCAAACTTCAGGTTCTCCGATGGGAGTTTGAATCCCTTGAGCATTCGCTTCTGCCTGATGGACCTGCTGAAG
Source organism: Avena sativa (assembly GCA_916181665.1). Lineage (NCBI taxonomy): Eukaryota > Viridiplantae > Streptophyta > Magnoliopsida > Poales > Poaceae > Avena > Avena sativa. The sequence goes on along the minus strand of OV702290.1, from coordinate 493,013,729 downwards.
CATCTGGCGCCCTAGAGCTCCACATCTTCCTCTTCCGAGTCAGTCAACCGAGCACGTCGCGCCCTTGATTTGTCGATCTTGCGCTGCGTGATGTCATCACGTGCGTCGTAGTCGTGGTCGTGTCGCTGTGAGCGGCGACGTCGAGACAGGTCGTGACTGTCATCACTGGATGAGGGTGAGGAGTAGCGCTTTGCTAGCGCCTTGCCTTTCTTTGGCTCCGGTGTTGGCTCCTTGTCGAGGGCGGCCTCGATTAATCCCAAGCCTGCGATCGTAGATCGGTGCATGGCGGATCGGGGATCTCCAGCTGGCGGCTGGTTGTTAAGGAGGTACATGGTGGCCACTGTCACTGCAGCCTGCGGCGTCTTGGGGACCACATTGCCCCGTGTATCGACTGTCATAGAGCTGAAGTCGAGGACCTTTGCAGCTTCTATGCGTTCTTGCTCGATGAGATGGGCCATCCGAGATTGCCTCTTTTTGGCGATGTACTCATTGCCTTTTGAGGAGGATCCTCCGTGGGAGGAGAGCCCATCACGATGAAGGCTCGACTCGTCTGCTGCTTTTTTGCGTGCCTCGAGTTGCGCGATTGTTTGTACTTGGTGCTTGAATTCTTCCTTCAGGAGCCAGTGGTAGCCCATTAGCAGTCTTGCAGAGATCCGAAGGGTAGAGGAGTGCCTCGTAGGGCCTCGCGACAGCGAGCCCATTCTTGCTCGTTGAGCCTGATCACGACGCGTTCGCCAATTTGCTCGTTTATTATGGTTGGAGGTTCGACTGCTCCTACGTTGTTGGCGTTGGTGCGATTTCCACCGTTACCGCCATTGGCACCGTTGTCGCCATTGCCAACAAGAGGTGGGTCGGTTCCGTTACCGCGATTGCCAGTGCTATCGCGGTTGGCGGAGGTATCGCCTACGTTGATGACGGTGCACATGAAGTGATTGGGGAAGTTGCTGCTTCCACAACTCTCAGATCCGGAGTCGTAGGCTCCATCTTCAGTGGCCAGATCGCTCAGATCGGAGTTGCGATGCTGTCGTTGACCGTGTTCTCGACTATTGTCGGGGCGTTGAGCTCACTGAGGGTGCCGATCGATGGAGGGAACCATGATGCTGGGGCAATCGACGGCACCGTCGGCTGGTCAGGCATGCGAAGTGTGCCCATCTGACCAACTTGGAAGCGGAAGCTCCCTATTGCCAGGCTGACTCCATCACCCACGGACTCGAAAGCCGGACAAGTGGCCGGCGTGTGGATGGTGAAGTCAAACGCGCCGAAGAGCTGGCGAATCTCCGCTGTTGCGGAGTTGTAGATCACGGTTGATGGGGCCGAAGAAGCCGCAACATCAGCACTCCCAATTCCCACATACGGCGCCAACTAACGAGGGTTTAACTCATCAATGCCCATTGTTATGGACTTAGGTTTTGGAGAAGGAGGGAGCACTGGAGACATCTATCGGCTAGCAAACAAGCACACGGGGGACTCGAAGATTTACCCAGGTTCAGGCCTCGTAGAGGTCCCTACTCCTGCTTGTCTGCTCGTGGAATTATCAAGGGAATCGAAGATTATAATGGTGCACAGATGCAATCTGGCGAGGGTTGTGGAAACTAGGGTTGTGTGTGTCCTCCTCACCGCCCCTCCTAGCCTTTATATAGATAGGCTAGGTCTCGGGTAGCAGGTCGAGTCGGTTACATGTTAGGGTTTTCCCCTTTAAACTTTCTATCTTTAGCTTCTTCTTATTCTTCAAGCAATAGAGAGTCCGTAGGTTACTCGAGTTCTTCATTTGGGCCCTGGTGACACCGTGGACCTCCATGTATTCAGGCCGTATATACCAAGCTTGAGTACCTGTAGGGTATACCCATGTCAATGGGAGAATGACAAAGGAAGAAAATCAGTTATAAATTATGATTATGAATGCATTGAATCTTTTATGGGAACTGACGACTTTCAAAATATTAGTAATGCTTACGGTCTTGATTTACAAGTTATTACAAATTGTTTTAAGGCTTTTGCTTCTTATATTGAAATTCCAAAAAAGGGATGGAGCAAGTACCATGCACCTTATAAAGATATTGTTGACTGTGTTCCTGTTGGGAGTACTGAGTTTTACACTATTGATCACATCTTGCCTGAACCTTATATCGAGAAAATACCCTTCCCGGATAAGGTAAAGGATCATCCTATGATAACTAGTGTAATCACTAAAAGTGCAAAGAGAACTGTAAAACCTAGTGAACAAATAAACATTGAACCTGTTGTAGCAATTGTGAAAGACCTTGTCACTAAAAGAATAGAAGATGGACACATAGTCTTTTGTGAGGATGCTTCTAATATTGTCTCACATCCTAATAAAGCTAGAAAGGCTAGTGTCCTTGTGCTTTCTGTTAGAATTGGTGATCTTTGCTATTATGGTTTATGTGATATTGGTGCAAGTTCAAGTGTTATTCCTTATGAGCTTTACAAACAAATTATGCATGAAATCAGTCCCTCCGAATTGGAAGAGATTGATGTGGTTATTCACCTTGCTAATAGAGAGACCATCTCTCCAATTGGTATTGTGCGGGATGTAGAAGTTCTTTATGGTAAGATTAAATATCCTGTTGATTTTCTAGTACTTGGTTCAGCTGCTAGTAAAACTTATCCCATCATTTCTAGTAGACCTTTCCTGAGTACTTGTGGAGCTATTATAGATTGCAAAAGGGAGAAAATCTTGACTAAGTTTGATGGGGAATCTTATGAGTTTAATTTTTCGAAATTTACTAAAGAACCTTATGAAAATGAAACACATAATGAGGATTTTATAATTGAACAACTTGCTTCTATCTCTCTTGATCCTAACAATGCTTTGCAGCAATTTATGGAGGATCATGAAAGTGAAATCTTCATGGAAGAAAGAAATGAGATTGACGAGATTCTCCGTCGTCAACCTAAGATGCTTAAGCACAACTTGCCTGTAGAAGACTTGGGTACCACGATGCCACCTAAAAAGGATCCGGTCCTCGATCTAAAACCTCTCCCTGACGATCTTAAATATGCTTACATTGATGACAATAAGATATATCCTATTATTATTAGCTCTAAACTTTCAGGGAAGGAAGAAGAAAGGTTATTGGAGGTACTGAAGAAACACCGAGGGGCTATGGGTGATACATCCATTTTGCATCACTATTCTATGTCATAATTCACTATTATTCATTGATATATTTCATATTGAGAGGTGATACTTATGTTATTTCATCTGTTTTTGCATGGTTGATGACTTTTGGAGCATGGACCGCTGGATTCTGATGGAAAAGGTGCTGTTTGGAGGCAAAATTCGCGAAGATCAGAAAATCTGGGAAAATATACGGAAAATCCTATTTTTCCAGAAGACGAAGGCTGCCAGAAGAGGGAGTGGAGATGGGCCACAGGGGGCCCACACCACCCCTTGGCGCGGGCCACCCTAGGCCACGCCACCTGTTGGGTCCGCAGCATAGAAAACAAAAAAATTCCTACGATGTGAACTACACGCCAAGATCTATCTACTAGGTACAAAGCAACGGGTGGACATACATCCAAAGAGAACTTACCCTCGTAGACAACGAGCTTTGTTAACGAGTAGGAACTCGTGGTTGATGTAGTCGTACACTTGCCGATCTCAAGATCATGATGAAGTCCAGCAGGTCCGGCTCCAGCACGTCCATTAGATCCAGCTCCAGCACCACCAAGTCCAGCACCGCAAAGCAGCGGTGCATCCGTGATCCGCACACATGTTCGGTACCCCGACAACCTCCGTCCCTCGCTCCAGCAAAGCAGCGGAAGCAGCAACTCCTTTCCATATAAAGCCACCGGGAACATGTATCTCGCTAATCCGAGACCATGGGGAATAATACTAGAGGGGGAGAGAGATCCTTCACAAGGAGGTGTGTGTGAGAAGTGAGGAGAGGGGGGCCTTTTATAGGAGGAGGGGAGGGTACCCCTCCTTCATGGCCGGCGCATGGAGGAGGTGTCCCTTCACCTCCTCCATTCATGTGGTGGTAACTCCCTCCACATAAATTTGCCCCTTCACATTCTCTTTTAAAGTCTCCACTTTAAATGCATTAAATTTCTCCAAATTTAATGCTCTCTCATTTAATAAAACTCTTTTATTATTTTTATTCAGAATTTTGTTAATTACTTTAATTAACAAAAATTCACATAAAACCCCCTGCAACATTTCAATATTACATGCAGAACCAATTTCAGCAATTTCACCCGAAACAGTTTTGGTGTCTATTGAAATAATTCCAGCGCTTTCTTAAATCTTTATCTGAAACATATTTGCTCTAAATGGTGTCGGTATCCCTTAAGTGTGTCACCCTACGGTTCGCGAATAATGCAGACATGATCGAGACCCCTCTCAGATCAATAATCAGAAGCGGGACCTGGAGATCCATACTGACTCCTACACATTCAACGATGACTTCTGTGATCGTGAGAACCTTTAACGCTAGTAACTAAATCCCTTTGTCCCGCGATATATTACATGTCCGAGATTCGATCATCGGTATCTCCATACCTAGTTTGATCTCGTTACCGACATGCACTCTTTTCTCGTTCCCGTGATATAACATTCTAGTGATCACATCACTTGCTTGCAAGCTATTTTAATGTGATATCACCGAGAGAGCCCAGAGTATATTTATCCGTCATCGGGATGGACAAATCCCACTCTTGATCCATGAGCCTCAACATAACACCTTCGTAGCACTGAACCCACCTTTATAGTCACCCTGTTACGGTGTGACATTTGATGTTATCAAGATACTCTTCCGGTGTTAGCAATTAACATGATCTCATGGTCTAAGGACTAAGATTACTTCGTATGATGTTATAGTAATATAAACATAATGACTTGATCGTAATGCTATACTTCGGATGAATGTTCATCACATCATTCCACCAATGGTGTGACCTTGTTATTAACAACATCCAATGTCTATGATCAGGAAACATTGATCATCTTGTTAATCAACAAGCTAGTCTATAAGAGAGGCATAACTAGGAACCCTTTTTGTTTATTAAACACACATGTATTGATGTTTCCGATCAATACAATTCTAGCATGTAAAATAAACATTTATCATAAACATGGAATAAGATAATAACCACTTTATTATTGCCTCTCGGGCATATTCCCTTCAGTCTCCCACTTGCACTAGAGTCAATAATCTAGTTTGAAAAACTTTGCGTATTGAACACCTATGGCTTTCTGGTGTTGCATATACGCAATTGCTAGTGGTTAACATAATCTCCGGATCTGACAGTTCCAGGTCCGTGTGTATTTGCATGTCTTTGCGTCTCTACGCATCACTCATTCTCAAATGAGATGGCATTGTATAAATTTGGTCCTCTGGTGAGACCTTTAGTTCGTTCAGGTTAAAATATGTTGATATTATTGTCACACAATATATCTTCATAGTATTAGCCCACTTTGAACCACACCTAGTTTGATAACAAACTACTTAACACAAATGCCCTCCTTTGCTGCTACTATAGCAGTCATATACTTAGCCTTTTGTTGTAGTATCCGTCACAATATCTCAACTTTGGAACTCATCCAAATCCATCATGGAACATCCTTTCCATTATATTGTGCCACCCATAGTCTAAATTGAGATAAATTTAATTTGTATCTTGTGACAAAACTAGTATCAATGTAACACTTTACAATGAACTACCTTTAACTATTTATCACTTATACATGATATATTCTTAGTTCTTCCAAAGCTCATAAGAATATCTTTACTATTGTCCAATGATCATCTTATGAATCATTCTGGTATATGCTCATAACATTTAGAGCATAGGACATTCTGGATATATACATATCATGGTATAATTGATCAAAATTTTCATGTGATTTTACTCACCAAGTGTTGAAACACTTGAATCTTGATACAATCCTTTCCATGCAGCAAGAACCTTTCTTGTTGTTTCCATATTGAACCCTTTCAATATCTCATATTGAACCCTTTCAATATCTTATATATGTATGTCTGGCACAACTATATTAGCGCCTTAATCTATCCATATAGATATTGATGCCTAATATTCTGGGTTTGCCCAAGTCTTTCATCGAAATCTTATTTTAATGAAATCCTTAACTTGTGTCAATACAAGATACATCATTTCCAATCAACAATATGTCCTCTACATAATGTATTAGAAATATGTCTCAGCACTCCCACTTAATTTCTTGCAAATGCAAGCATCTTCATCATCTCCGATGAATTTAAACTCTTTTAACAGTTTCATCATGGTGAAGATTCCAACTCCGCTATGCTTACTTCAACTATTGAAGTTTGCATGCCCTTTTAGCACCCTTTGAAGTAACAAAACCCTTCGGACCATGTCATGCACACGTCCTAGGTAACCATTCTATTATAAGAACCTTGTTTTGTTTATTCAACTACCATATACCAAATTATATGTAGTGGTTGCTACATTAATCCGTCAAGACTACATATCGCTATGAAAGATCAAATCTTGTCATAGTCAACTCCTTGAACATTGTCGTAAACTTCTTTCCGACATGTCGACTATTTCATAGATGTTTAAACATCCATGTCTTATTTCTTTATAGATCCAAACACGACCGATAGGCTTCACGCCTTTCCGGAGGGTCTTCCAAGTTCAGAAACTTGATTTATCGTGTATGGATACTATCACGGATTCTATGACTTCTAGTCATTTTATGGAGTCAGGTCCCATCATCGCTTCTTTGCAAGTAGTCGGTTCATCATTGTCAAAACAATAACGACTTGCTTATCAAATCTTACTATTTGATTCTTACCGACCCACACGGTTCTATAGGAACTCTAATCTCCGAGATCACACCTTTTGTAATCACGAGAGCCATGAGCATTGTGGCCACCACCGGGACACTTTTCGGTGCTGCGCTACTTAGCACATATAGCTAAGGTTCAACAACCTTATCAAAGTTCTATTGTCCTCCCACTTAACTTTTCACGAAAAATTCCTTCTCAAGAAACTTGACGTTCCAAGTAACAAACTCTTTTGTCCTCGGTGTTATGGAGAAATTCCCAACAAATTCTTTGGGATAACCTACAAAGACATGCTTATCCGACTTTGGTTGTAAACATTTTACTTATGCATAGCATTCCAAAATTTAAGAAAAGACAATTTGGGTTTTATCCCAAACCATAACTCATATGGTGTCATTTCAACGGATCACGATGGTGCTCTTTTCAGTGTAAAAGCGGTAGTCTCTAAAGCTTCAATCTTTAAAACATAATGGCAGTTTTATAAATGACACCTTTGATCTTACCATGTCAAACATGGTTTGATTTTATCTCTCGAATATGCCATACTCCTATGGTTTATCGGGAAACACAAATCATGGAACAATTCCTCAAGTCTTAGGTGTTTTTGCTAAACATGTAACTCAAATATCTTCCTTTATGATTGAATCATAAACTCTTTATTTTCTTGTTACAATGATTTTCCACTTCATCTTGAAAGTCTTTGAACAATTTTCAAATGTTTCATACTTCTTCCTTATTAAGTACATATACAGCTATATTCACTCAAATTTTTGGAGAAAGCATATGAAGCAAAAAGATCCATCACATATGGCTACACATAATGGACTATGCACATCAGCATGCACAATTTCTAATAAGCTAGTCATTCGTTCCTCTCTGGCCTATGGACGGAGTTTCAATTATCTCGAGGAAAGTCTCACATGCGTCAATTGATCAAAATCAAAGACTCCAAAAATCCATCAACATGGAGTTTCTTCATGTTTTCTTTCAAATATAATTCAAACAGCGATGTCACTTCATAAGTGATCTTTCAATCATTTGTCTTGCAACATTTTAGCAATAGTGTTTATGGATGTGATTTCTCCAACTAGACTTGTAAAAGTTCATCCATCCTTTATGGAATACGGTAATTATTTGAACAACCATTGTTCTCATGATACCGGAACAAAATAAAAATTATTTAAACAAATCTTGAAGGCTTGGTTTGATGACAACGAAAAACATAATAACACTTTATTTGTTTTCGATGAACATCATCACTCATTCTCTTGCTGGTTACTTAGGCCATTGTAGTTCATGAATTGCTGTTGTCCTGTATGACACTTCATACCAACCAATTCGGTATCCAATACCTAAGAACCACATTGTTTAACAAGCAAGGAATATAGCCATAACATGTATATCTTATATATACCTAAGTTGGACATCTCCAACCTTTTATTTTCTGCCAAATATTTTTATAGATTCTCTTTCAGCAATTCATTTTCTTTTAAAAGAATCTATCAACATCAATAGTGGTGTCATCAACATGACACATGGTACAAAGCGTATATAGTCAAATACTAATACCTTTGGACTTGCACTTTGAAGTGGATCACCATCATCAAATGTTTGGTGTTCTTTCAAAAATCCATTCTTTAGTAATCTTTTAGTGTTGTAAACATTTTACTTACATCTTCTATTCATCCTTATCATGACAACTTTCATGATAGGGCTACTATAGCCTATAAGGAAGAATCGCGAGTATAATATCAGTTCCCAAAACCTTTTTGGTGGATTCGGATGCCTAACATCTCCATCCTTCACAAATTCTCATACAATATGAGAACATGTATTTTGCTAAATTATACTCTATCATAATGCAACCAAAAAACATTGTTTCAGATATCACAATATCTTTCACACATGATGGTTTCTGAAACAATTTTCAGCTCCAATATAATCTTGATATTAAAACAACTTTTTGAATATCAATAATCATGGAGGCAAACATGATACTCGATACTAACATTGGAATTCTTACTCTTGATTTAATACTACTTATTAAACTTCATGGATTAAATAGAGTTTGCTGAAAGTTTGCAATAGGACTTATAAACTTTAAATTGACATTCAAAACAATACGATACCAGTTCGTAAAGTAAATATCCAGAATTCTATAGTTCTATTATCTCAAATAAAAACTAAGCATAAGGTAGTGAACAGATGCCAATGACTACAACAAATTATGCAAATTCACTTTGATTTAGTTTATGACAAATTGAGTTCGACTAATCCAAATTAGAAATGAACTCCCACTCAAAAACGACACCCCTCGTGCCTTTTTGGTGATTACATGAACAAAATCCACTACACCAAGTCCGATCATCACGTGAGTCGGTGTAGCTTCAAAGGCGAGCATCAATATGGTCATCACATCAACTATATGACTCATGCTTAACCTTTCGGTCCGTGTTCCGAGGCCATGTCTGTACATGCTAGGCTCGCCAAGTAAGAACCTTAGTATTCGCGTGTGTAAAACTGTCTTACACCCGTTGCATGAAAGCGTAGAGTTGAGAACACCCGATCATCACATGATGTCTCGAAACACGATCCATAGAACGGTGCATACTTAAGGAAGAACACATTTTATCTTGATATTTAAATGAGGGATCATCTTACAATGCTACAGAAAGCGCCAAACTAGCAGTATAAGATGCTAACATCTAATGTGTAAAGTGAGATGATATGGTCCATGCATTTGATCTCTATCACTTGCATCGTGGTATGATCTCTATCATTCCTTTGTGTGTAAGGCCAAGGTCTATGGAACTTACACGTTGAGTGTATTGTAAGAATATCTATCATACATCTACTTACAACAATACCATATCAATACACTAGCCCAGCAACGATCTAAACTAGACGCCTCTAATTTATCAATTGCAAGTTTTACGTGGCTTAGGGCTTTCGGAGATAGAACCGTTCTTACCTACGAACATGGAACCACAACGAGGATAACCAAGTTATTAGCAACTCGTTGTAAATCAGATATTGACTATAGTAGGAGAGACAGACACCCACCAGCCACTTATGCAAAACAAGTTGCATATCAGTCGTGGAACCGGTCTCATGTACGATGACATGTAAGGTTGGTCCGGGCCGCTTCATCCCACTATACCACCAATATCCAAAATACATAGAAGATGCAATAACATGATCATCATCGCCCACATATCAACATATGTGTACTACCCGTGCTAAGCACCTACGCATAGATCAGGCTCTGATACCACTGTTGGGTCCGCAGCATAGAAAACAATTTTTTTCCTACGATGTGAACTACACGCCAAGATCTATCTACTAGGTACAAAGCAACGGGTGGACATACATCCAAAGAGAACTTACCCTCGTAGACAACGAGCTTTGTTAACGAGTAGGAACTCGTGGTTGATGTAGTCGTACACTTGCCGATCTCAAGATCGTGATGACGTCCAGCAGGTCCGGCTCCAGCACGTCCATCAGATCCAGATCTAGCACCACCAAGTCCAGCATCGCAAAGCAGCGGTGCATCCGTGATCGCACACACGTCCGGTACCCCGACAACCTCCATCCATCGCTCCAGCAAAGCAGCGGAAGCAGCAACTCCTTTCTAGATAAAGCCACCGGGAACATGTATCTCGCTAATCCGAGACCATGGGAAATAATACTAGAGGGGGAGAGAGATCCTTCACAAGGAGGTGTGTGTGAGAAGTGAGGAGAGGGGGGCCTTTTATAGGAGGAGGGGAGGGTACCCCTCCTTCATGGCCGGCGCATGGAGGAGGTGTCCCTTCACCTCCTCCATTCATGTGGTGGTAACTCCCTCCACATAAATTTGCCCCTTCACATTCTCTTTTAAAGTCTCCACTTTAAATGCATTAAATTTCTCCAAATTTAATGCTCTCTCATTTAATAAAACTCTTTTATTATTTTTATTCAGAATTTTGTTAATTACTTTAATTAACAAACATTCACATAAAAACCCCTGCAACATTTCAATATTACATGCAGAACCAATTTCAGCAATTTCACCCGAAACAGTTTGGGTGTCTATTGAAATAATTCCAGCGCTTTCTTAAATCTTTATCTGAAACATATTTGCTCTAAATGGTGTCGGTATCCCTTAAGTGTGTCACCCTACAGTTCGCGAATAATGCAGACATGATCGAGACCCCTCTCAGATCAATAATCAGAAGCGGGACCTGGAGATCCATACTGACTCCTACACATTCAACGATGACTTCTGTGATCGTGAGAACCTTTAACGCTAGTAACTAAATCCCTTTGTCCCGCGATATATTACATGTCCGAGATTCGATCATCGGTATCTCCATACCTAGTTTGATCTCGTTACCGACATGCACTCTTTTCTCGTTCCCGTGATATAACATTCTAGTGATCACATCACTTGCTTGCAAGCTATTTTAATGTGATATCACCGAGAGAGCCCAGAGTATATCTATCCGTCATTGGGATGGACAAATCCCACTCTTGATCCATGAGCCTCAACATAACACCTTCGTAGCACTGAACCCACCTTTATAGTCACCCTGTTACGGTGTGACATTTGATGTTATCAAGATATTCTTCCGGTGTTAGCAATTAACATGATCTCATGGTCTAAGGACTAAGATTACTTCGTATGATGTTATAGCAATATAAACATAATGACTTGATCGTAATGCTATACTTCGGATGAATGTTCATCACATCATTCCACCAATGGTGTGACCTTGTTATTAACAACATCCAATGTCTATGATCAGGAAACCTTGATCATCTTGTTAATCAACAAGCTAGTATATAAGAGAGGCATAACTAGGAACCCTTTTTGTTTATTAAACACACATGTATTGATGTTTCCGATCAATACAATTCTAGCATGTAAAATAAACATTTATCATAAACATGGAATAAGATAATAACCACTTTATTATTGCCTCTCGGGCATATTCCCTTCACCACCAGGTGGTGTGGCCGCCCTGGCCCACCTCTGGCTCTCCCCTCTGGCGTATATATTCCTCCGGAAACCCTAAGACTCGGGGGGCGACCACAGAAATATTCCACCGCCTCTACAGGACAGAAAACACCGAGAGAGAAAGATCTCTCCGGCAGACAGGTTTCTGCCGGGGGAATTCCTTCCCGGAGAGTGGAGATCATCGCCATCAACACCACCATCAAGCTGGACTTCATCGGGATCATCATCATCATCACCACCATCATCGCCATCAGCACCCTCATCACCATCTCCATATTGCTGTAACAATTGGGTTGAATCTTGCATAGTTCTTAGGGGAAACTTTCTCGGTGTTGATTACTCTTTGTAGTTGATGCTATTGAGTGAACCATTGAATTATTGTTTATGTTCAGATTGTTATACATCATTATTCCATCTCTGATCATGATCCATATGATGTCTTGTGAGTAGTTCGTTTTGTTCTTGAGGACATGGGAGAAGTCATGTTGTTAGTAGTGGAGTTGTGTTGAGAAAGATTCAATAGTTTGATATTTAAGTTGTGGTGTACTTCTTCTAGTGGTGTCATGTGAACGTCGACTACATGACACTTCACCTATATGGGCCTAGGGGAATGCATTGTGTATTTGGCTACTAATCGTAGGGGTTGCCGGAGTGATAGAAACCTGAACCCCTGTTAGGAAACCATTGCACAAGGGACGTAAGGATCTTAGAGTTTAAAGTTGTGGTTAGGTTTCTACCTTAATTACTTTCTTGTACTTACGGATGTTTGCAAGGGGTATAATCACAAGTATGTATTAGTCCTAGGAAGGTAGGTACATTAGCACAGGTTCACCCACACAACACTTAGCAAGCTAAAAAGATTAATCAACTATATAAAGCGAAAGCACTTGACAGTCTTCCCATGTGTCCTCGAGAATGTTTGGTCATCTTAAGTAGTACAACCAGCTTGTACTTTGCTTCATAAAGGATTGGGCCACTTGCTGCATTTATTCTTATTGTCTTTTGTTTACTCGTACTTCGTTTACTTGCTTTATCAAAAACCCCTAAAAATCCGTTTGCTAAGTATTTGCAGAGAATTCCTGATCCATGCCACTAGCCAGCACCTTCTGCTCCTCGTTGGGTTCGACACTCTTACTTATCTAAAATACTGTGATACACCCCCTATACTTGTGGGTTATCAAGACTATTTTCTGGCGCCGTTGCCGGGGAGTGAAGCGCTATTGGAGAGTGGAACTGGTAAAGGAAACTTCTACTGTGAGTATTGTTTACTTCTATTAGTTGCTTTATTTTCGTTATGGATAATTTGCTGAGTTTCTTATTTGGTAATGCTACTAGCACTGCTAAGGTAGTAGATGAACCACCACCTGCTGAGAATGATGCTTTCAAAATACCTACAAGAATTATTGATCGTGTTATGGATAACTACTATGTTGGGGATGGAACTGTCCATCCCGGTGATCATTTGCTCTTTATACACGAATTATGCAGGTTGTTCAAGTGTGCAGGTATTACTACAGATCAATTTAAGAAGAAGTTATTCTCATTATCACTGAAAGGAAGAGCTGAGGAATGGTATAAGCTGCTGAAGAATGGTCAAGCCCTTAAATGGGAGGAAATAGTGCCTCTCTTTTATTCAAAGTTTTATCCTCCTAGTGAGATTCATAAAGATCGGAATCAAATATACAACTTTTTGCCTCTTGATGGAGAGAGTACAACTCAAGCTTGGGGGAGATTGAAGTTACTAATGCTCAAATGTCCCATTCATGAGCTCCCCAACAATATTATTATCAATAACTTTTATGCAAGGCTTTCTCTACAGGATAAGGATTTATTGGATGCTTCTTGTGCTGGATCATTCACTCGCATGGAAGAAGAAGCTAAATGGGATCTTCTGGACCATATTCAAGACAATGTTGAAGCTTGGGAGAATGACAAAGGTAGAAAGTTAGGTATAAATTATGATTATGAATGCATTGAATCTTTTATGGGAACTGATGACTTTCAAAATATTAAAAATGCTTATGGTCTAGACTCTCAAGCTATTGCTTCTTATTTTAAGGCTTTTGCTTCCTACATTGAAGTGCCTAAAATAAGTGGAATAAGTATCATGAACCTTATAAAGATGTTGCTAAGAGTGTTCCTGCAAGAAATACTGAAGTTTATACTGCTAATCATGTTTTACCTAAACCTTACATTGAGAAAATTCCTTTCCCAGTTAAGATAAAGGAACATTCTATGATAGCTAGTATGTTTAATGAAAGTACAAATAAAGCTGTTGAACCTGATAAACAAATGAATGATAAACCTATAATAGCAAATGTGAAAGACTTTGTTACTAAATATGAAGAAGAGGGACACACTATCCTTTGTAAGGATACCTCTAATATTGTTTCACATAGTAGTGTTAAGAGAGCCAGTATTCCTGTGTTTTTTGTTAGAATAAGTGATCATTGCTATGATGGTTCTTGTGATATTTATATTGTTAAGTTTATGCATGATACTGAAAGTTATTATGAGAGAGGTAAAAGTGTTCTTATGTATCTCAATAATATCAAGTTTCCTCGTTATATGCTGAAAGTTTTTATGTTGCACTTCTTTTGCCTTCTTATGCAAGTAGCCTCTGGTTTCAACAATTTGTTTGTTTACAAAATTCCCTTGCATAGGAAGTGGGTTAGACTTAAATGTGTGTATTTTTGCTTCTTAATGCTCTCTTTCACCTCAATTCATATTCTTATGTGAGCATCTTCAAAATTATCATGCCCATCTTAATGGCTATAAAGAAAGAGCTTTTTGAGAGACAACCCAATTTGTTTTTGCTTTCAATTTGTTTTTGTTTCTTTGATTCTTGGAAGTTATTACTTCGGTAATAACCTCTCCTTATCCTTTTTGTTTAGTTTTTGTGTCAAACATCAACCTCTAATGAGAGAGAAGTAAGATTTGGGAAAGTTGCTGTCCTGAAACAGATTTTTGTGCTTCACCGTAAAAATTCGTGAGAGATCTATGTATGTCGGATTGAGCTGTAATTTTTTGTGCTTCTACCCCAGGTTGTTATTTAACTTTCGTTAGTTTTGCACTTTTTGATTTGAGCAACATAAGATTTTTGAAAAAAACGATCTTTATCTACTGGTCTGTTTTGACAGATTTTGCCACTCTTACATTTGCTTCTTTATTCGATTTCCTTTTTGAATTCTTTTTCGGTTTTCGGAAAGAGTTGCTACAGTAGCTTATGTTTTGATGGATTTCAGTTGAAGTCGGACCCAAAAGGTTTTATCACTTCATATATACTAATGTTGCTAATGAGAACTGTGCGGAGTTTTGTGAAAAAGAAATTTCTAGGTAATGGAGATAATGGTGTAATAAGGAAGAGAAGGGTTTTATGACTCACAGTAAGTGTATGAAGATGAAGATATTGATGTTATTCAAGTGGTGCCTCTGGAAGAATCTATCAAAGACCAAACTCAAAGACCTGCAGAGTCCGTTTTCAAATAGGTAACAGTTCTGATAAGAAAAATTCCGCGAAAATACTATCCAACTATATTTTTGCAGTTTTTAGACAATAAGGAAAGCTACGAAGCGAAAGAGGAACGAAAACGGAGCCAGGGTGGCTCACACCACCCTGTGGCGCGGGCCCACCCTGGGCCGCGCCACCAGGTGGTGAGTCCACCCCGAACTCCGCCTCCGACTCGTTTTCGCCCAGTACCTTCCTTTTGTTATGAAACTTCGTAATATATAATCCCCCGGATTCCCCGAGGTTCGTATATCGTGTTTTCGTCGTGTTTTCGTTTCGATCTGTTTCTGACAGGTAGAGTTCCAGATTTGGAGCCACAATGTCTTCCTCTAGATCAACCAAGGAGGATCTCTTAGAGGATATCATCAACCCATACATGAGGGAGTTGAAGATTCATCCCAAGGAGTTATTGTTTGAAGAAGGGGAGGTCCGGATATAAGAGGTTCAAGGCCCTAAAGGCGAAGGGAGTCTGGAGGACATGATGGAAGCACTGGAGCAAGAAGTCTTTAGGTACAAGAAGATGGCAGGACGCGAAGTGGATATCATCCACAAGATTTGTTCCGAACTCATCGCCGAGCACCAAAAGGAGACTGCTGAGCTCAAGGATGAAGTCCTCTCACTCTGCCAAACAACTAATGAACTTCAAGCACAGCTCTATGATGTTCAAAATCAAAACTATGAGTACGAAGTTAGATTTAAACGCATAAGTGCTGCTGCAAGTTTCAGGATGCTGGAGACCACGATGTCCTTTGTTGATGGGAAGCCCTTACCCTGGAAGTCAGACGAAGATGAGAGGATACCACCACCAAAGAAGTAATTCGTCATCAGGTTTGGCATCCCCTTAGTTTGTTCCAAGCTTGGGGAGTGTCGCGGTATCACATCACTATCTTCTATCTTTTTACCTTATTAGTAGAGTCATATCATGAATAGAGAAGTTATTATGTAGGATGGTTTGCATTATGGAAGTGTCCCCTCTCTCATTAGATATGTATCCCTTGGTGTGAGTCGCCGTTATGGAATATTAATGAGAAGTTCTATCATTCACTCTTTTTCATAGCTTATATTAGTTTTCAATTCGTGGTTATATGATTGATCTTGTTGTTAGTATTGGTATCACTTTGGGATCATTGAGTTAATTTAGTTGGTTTTGGCAAACCTGGCTCGGTCAGTAGCAACACTATTTTTGATAGTTGAATGAAAAGATAAAAGTACTCTAAAGAAATATAATTTCATCATCTTTCTTTCTTGATTTGCTCATAAGTTTAGTATTCTCTAGTTAAGATCTTTTGTGCTTCCAAGGAAGATTGCATGTTTGTCTTTATCACTTATATGTTTGCTTGTTTCCTTCGACTCTTATACTTGCTACCTAGCCTTGCTAGCCAAAAACCTGTACTGAGAGGGAATTCTTCTAGTGCATCCACTCCTTTAAACCAAAACCCATGCCATTTGTGTCCACCATACCTACCTATTTAGCATTATTGCTATTCCAAGTAAATTTTTGTTTTATCTACCTTCCAGATTAAACTTGTTATGTGAAAATTAGTGATTAAAGCTCTCACGAACTTGATGGAACACTTTACTTTCTTGCACTTAATAAACTTGAACCATTGTGCTCACCTAAGTTGCGTATATGCTTGCGCTTTGTAAGTTGTGAATTAGCAGAACCATGCTGTCATGGGGAATGCTTTCAACATTGCACTGGTACTTTGTACCTAGTTGATATCATGTTCTTTTGTCTATGGATGTCGTCGGTGTGAAATGAAAGGGGAGCTTGTAAGTCCATGGAGTTATGCTTGTGTGTTAGAGAAATGCCTTGGCCGCTGGTCTAATCCATGCTGACATGGTGGAAACCTGCAGCGTAACCATAACGAGCATCTATGAACCATTCTTCTTATAAAAAAAGAGTCTGATATTGAGAAAGAAGAGAGAAATAAAAAAAGAGATTATGAAAAGAGGAAAGAGAGAAAAAGGCACCATATTCCCATGGTAAATAAGAAGATTGCTGAGATACTTGTTGTCTGCTTGCCTTGTCATTTTGATATGGGGATTCTTCCGTATCATCGGGCAAGGGGTACCCCGTTGGCGGTTCTCTATGATACACATATGCTTACGATGACAAGAACTTACCGGTGACTAAACTTGAGTAGCATGAGGAGCGGCCCTCGTATTCAAGGGACATGAGATTCTCAATTTACAACTTGTCAATGCATATCCTCATATTTGATCACTTTAACCTTAACCACCTAAATATGCCTATGATAGGGGCAATGAGAGCTGAAAGCTAGTAAGTATCATAACTTTTCGGAGCTCTTTATGGAACTTGAAATCCCTGCTTCCCTCTGCGAAGGGCCTTTCTTTTACTTTGTAGTTGAGTCAGTAAACTTATTCCCTTCTATCTCAGCAAGTATTTTGAGTTGTTGTGTTTCATTCATTCATATGATGATTTATTCAATCATGTTTCTTATGTTCCTTGTTTTGCACTTTGCTCTTATCTTGATGTTTACTACTTTGAAAGCTATCATTTGAAAATCATTTATTTGTGAACTCCAGCAAATTATCAGCTATTCTTCGACCTAGAGCTAAGTTTGCCATTACCAATTATGATTTACTTTATGTATCTTTATTGCGTTTCCTTTACTCATAGCAAGTTGAGTTATATAATAGTGAGTTGTCTTCTATTATGATCTATATATTGATGAATGTGATGCTTCTTGTCGGTATTCTTTTATCGACTCTTCACTCCATAAACCTAAGGCCATGTTTATTGAGCTCAGTTTCGCTTGGGGACAAGCGAAGTTTAAGCTTGGGGGGAGTTGATACGTCCATTTTGCATCACTATTCTATGTCATAATTCACTGTTATTCATTGATATATTTCATAATGAGAGGTGATACTTATGTTATTTCATCTGTTTTTGCATGGTTGATGACTTTTGGAGCATGGACCACTGCAGTCAGGATTCTGATGGAAAAGGTGTTGTTTGGAGGCAAAATTCGCGAAGATCAGAAAATACGGGAAAATATACGGAAAATCCTATTTTTCCAGAAGACGAAGGCTGCCAGAAGAGGGAGTGGAGATGGGCCACAGGGGGCCCACACCACCCCCTAGCGCGGGCCACCCTAGGTCGTGCCACCAGGTGGTGTGGCCGCCCTGGCCCATCTCTGGCTCTCCCCTCTGGCGTATATATTCCTCCCGAAACCCTAAGACTCAGGGGGCGACCACAGAAAGATTCCACTGCCTCTACAGGGCGGAAAACACCGAGAGAGAAAGATATCTCCAGTAGACAGATTTCTGCCCGAGAAATTCCTTCCCGAAGAGGGGAGATCGTCGCCATCAACACCACCATCAAGCTGGACTTCATCGGGATCATCATCACCACCATCAGCACTATCAGCACTCTCATCACCATCTCCATATTGCTATAACCATTGGGTTGAATCTTGCATAGTTCTTAGGGGAAACTTTCCCGGTGTTGATTACTCTTTGTAGTTGATGCTATTGAGTGAACCATTGAATTATTGTTTATGTTCAGATTGTTATACATCATTATTCTATCTCTGATCATGATCCATATGATGTCTTGTGAGTACTTCGTTTTGTTCTTGAGGACATGGGAGAAGTCATGTTGTTAGTAGTGGAGTTGTGTTGAGAAAGATTCAATAGTTTGATATTTAAGTTGTGGTGTACTTCTTCTAGTGGTGTCATGTGAACGTCGACTACATGACACTTCACCTATATGGGCCTAGGGGAATGCATTGTGTATTTGGCTACTAATCGTAGGGGTTGTCGGAGTGACAGAAACCTGAACCCCCATTAGGAAACCATTGCACAAGGGACGTAAGGGTCTTAGAGTTTAAAGTTGTGGTTAGGTTTCTACCTTAATTACTTTCTTGTACTTACGGATGTTTGCAAGGGGTATAATCACAAGTATGTATTACTCCTAGGAAGGTCGGTACATTATCACAGGTTCACCCACACAACACTTAGCAAGCTAAAGAAGATTAATCAACTATATGAAGCGAAAGCACTTGACAGTCTTCCCACGTGTCCTCGAGAACGTTTGGTCATCTTAAGTAATACAACCGGCTTGTCCTTTGCTGCATAAAGGATTGGGACACTTGCTGCATTTATTCTTATTGTCTTTTGTTTACTCGTACTTCGTTTACTTGCTTTATCAAAAAACCCTAAAAATCCGTTTGCTAAGTATTTGCAGAGAATTCCTGATCCATACCACTAGCCAGCACCTTCTGCTCCTCGTTGGGTTCGACACTCTTACTTATCGAAAATACTGCGATACACCCCCTATACTTGTGGGTCATCAATGGGCTACACTCTGGATGATTTAAAAGGGATTTCTCCTACTATATGTCAGCATGCTATTAATATAGAACCAGATGCAAAGCCAGTGGTCGAGCACCAACGGCGTTTAAATCCTAAGATGAAGGAAGTGGTAAGAAATGAGGTATTGAAACTCCTCGATGTTGGTATTATTTACCTATTGCTGATAGTGAATGGGTTAGTCCTGTTCATTGTGTCCCTAAAAAGGGGGTAATTACCATCATCCCTAATGATAATGATGAGCTTATTCCCCAAAGAATAATAGTAGGCTATAGAATGTGCATTGATTTCAGGAAAGTTAACAAAGTTACTAAGAAAGATCATTACCCACTACCTTTTATCGATCAAATGTTAGAAAGGTTGTCTAAAAAGACCCATTTTTATTTTCTTGATGGATATTCCGGTTTCTCTCAAATTGTTGTTAAACAACAAGATCAAGAAAAAACTACTTTTACATGACCTTACGGAACCTATGCTTATAGACGTATGCCTTTTGGTTTATGTAATGCTCCTGCTACTTTTCAAAGATGCATGTCTGCTATCTTTCATGGTTTTTGTGAGGAAATTGTAGAAGTATTCATGGATGACTTCTCCGTCTATGGAACTTCTTTTGATAATTGTCTCCACAACCTTGATAAAGTTTTGCAGAGGTGTGAAGAAACTAATCTTGTTCTTAATTGGGAGAAATGCCACTTCATGGTTAATCAAGGGATTGTCCTTGGGCATAAAGTTTCCGAAAGAGGCGTAGAAGTGAATAGGGCTAAAGTTGAGGCAATTGAGAAAATGCCCTGCCCAAGAGACATCAAAGGTATTCGTAGTATCCTTGTTCATGATGGTTTCTATAGAAGGTTTATTAAAGATTTATCTAAGATATTAAAACCCCTCACTAATCTTCTTCAAAAATATATACCCTTTGTTTTTGATGATGATTGTAAGGAAGCTTTTGAAACTCTTAAGAAAGCTTTAACTACAACTCCTATCGTTCAACCACCTGATTGGAGTTTACCCTTTGAAATAATGTGTGATGCTAGTGATTTTGTTGTAGGTGTTGTCCTTGGGAAACAAATTGATAAAAAGTTAAACGTTATTCATTATGCTAGTAAGACTCTCGATGCTGCTCAGAGGAATTATGCTACTACTGAAAAAGAATCCCTAGCTGTCATTTTTGCTTGTGATAAGTTTAGACCTTATATTGTAGACTCAAAAGTCACCATTCATAATGATCATGCTGCTATTAAGTACCTTATGACAAAGAAGGATGCTAAGCCTAGGCTTATTAGATAGGTGTTGCTTTTACAAGAGTTTGATCTACATATTGTATATAGGAAAGGTGCTGAAAATCCTGTTGCTGCTAATTTATCCCGGTTGGAAAATATCTCTTTTGATCCTATGCCTGTTAATGATAGTTTCCTGAATGAACAATTGGCCGCAATAGGTATAAGCTCACGAGGGAGCCCTTGGTATGCTGATTATGCTAACTTTATTGTCTCCAAGTATTTGCCTCCAACTTTCACAGCTCAGCAAAGAAGGAAGTTCTTCTATGATTTGAGGCATTATTTTTGGGATGACCCACATTTATATAAAGAAGGAGTGGATGGTATTATGCGAAGATGTGTTCCAGAATACAAACAAAAGGAGATATTGCGGAAATGTCATGGTAGTGCCTATGGAGGACATCATGCGGGAGATAGAACTACACAAAAGGTGCTACAATCAGGTTTCTACCGGCCTACCCTTTTTAAAGATGCAAGAAAATTTGTTTTATCTTGTGATGAGTGTCAGCATGTTGGTAATATTTCTAGACGCAATGAAATGCCTATGAACTACTCTCTAGTTATTGAACCCTTTGATTGCTAGGGATTTGACTTTATGGGTCCTTTTCCTCCCTCGAAAGGTTATACTCATATTCTTGTTGCCGTTGATTACGTTACTAAGTGGGTAGAAGCCATACCTACCTATTAGCATTATTGCTATTCTAAGTAAATTCATGTTTTTATCTACCTTCCAAATTAAATTTGTTATGAGAAAATTAGTGATTAAAGCTCTCACGAACTTGATGGCACACTTTACTTTCTTGCAATTAATAAACTTGAACCATTGTGTCCATCTTTGTTGCGTATATGCTTGCGCTTTATAAGTTGAAGTTAGCAGAACCATGTATCATGGGGAACGCTTTCAGCATTGCACTGGTACTTTGTACCTCATTGATATCATGATTCTTTTGCTTATGGATCCCGGCGGTGTGAAATAAAAGGGGAACTTGTAAGATCATGGAGTTTATATGTGTGTTAGAGAAACGCCTGGGCCGCTAGCCTAAGCCATGCCTAATCATGGTGGAAACTTGCAGCATAACCATAATGGGCACTCTATGAAGCATCCTCAATAAAAACCTATGCAAATAGCAAATAAAAGGATCACTGAGATGCTCATTGTCTGCTTGCCTTGTCATTGTGATTATGGGATAGCTCATGTATCATGTGCAAGGGGTACCCCATTGGCGGTTCTTTATGATACATATGTATTTACAATGACAAGAGCTTACTTGTGACTGAAGTTGAGTAGCATGAGGTTCGGTACTTGTAAGTAAGGGGCATGAGATTTCAACTTATAACTTGTCAAGCATATCCTCTTAATTGTGTCACTTTAACCTTAATCACCTAAAGATGCCTATGATAGGAGCAATGAGAGCTGAAAGCTAGTAAGTACCATAATTTTTGGAAGCTCTTTATGAAACTTGAAATCCCTGCTTCCCTCTGCGAAGGGCCTTTCTTTTACCTTTTAGTTGAGTCAGTAAACCTATTCCCTTGTACCTCAGCAAGTATTTTGAGTTGTTGTGTTTCATTCATTCATATGATGATTTATTCAATCATGTTTCGTATGTTCCTTGTTTTGCACATTGCTCTTATCTTGGTGTTTACTACTTTGAAAGCTATCTTTCAAAATCAGTTATTTGTGAACTCCAGCAAATTGTCAACTATTCTTTGACCAAGAGCTAAGTTTGCCATTACCAATTGTTATTCACTTTTTGTATCTTTATTGTGTTTCTTTTACTTATTGCAAGTTAAGTTATATAATAGTGAGTTGTCTTCTATTATGATCTATGTATTGATGAATGTGATGCTTCTTGTCTGTATTCTTTTATCGACTCTTCACTCCATAAACCCGAGGTCATGTTTATTGAGTTCAGTTTTCGCTTAGGGACAAGCAAAGTCTAAGCTTGGGGGGAGTTGATACGTCCATTTTGCATCACTATTCTATATCATAATTCACTGTTATTCATTGATATATTCTATATTAAGAGATGATACTTATGTTATTTCATTTGTTTTTGCATGGTTGATGACTTTTGGAGCATGAACCGCTGCAGTCAGGATTCTGATGGAAAAGGTGCTGTTTGGAGGCAAAATTCATGAAGATCAGAAAATACGGGAAAATACATGGAAAATCCTATTTTTCAGAAGACGAAGGAAGCCAGAAGGGGAAGCGGAGATGGGCCACAGGGGCCCACACCACCCCTTGGCGCGGGCCACCCTAGGCCACGCCACCAGGTGGTGTGGCCGCCCTGGTCCACTCCTGGCTCTCCCCTCTAGCGTATATTATCCTCCCGAAACCCTAATATTGGGGGAGCGACCACAAAAAGATTCCGCCACCTCTGCGGGGCGGAAAACACCGAGAGAGAAAGATCTCTTCGGCAGACAGAATTCTGCCAGGGGAATTCCTTCCCGAAGAGGGGAGATCGTCGCCATCAACACCACCATCAAGCTGGACTTCATCGGGATCATCATCATCACCACCATCATCTCCACCAACACCCTCATCACCATCTCCATATCGCTGTAACAATTGGGTTGAATCTTGCATAGTTCTTAGGGGAAACTTTCCCGGTGTTGATTACTCTTTGTAGTTGATGCTATTGAGTGAACCGTGGAATTATTGTTTATGTTCAGATTGTTATACATCATTATTCCATCTCTGATCATGATCCATATGATGTCTTGTGAGTAGTTCGTTTTGTTCTTGAGGACATGGGAGAAGTCATGTTGTTAGTAGTAGAATTGTGTTGAGAAAAATTCAATAGTTTGATATTTAAGTTGTGGTGTACTTCTTCTAGTGGTGTCATGTGAACGTCGACTACATGAGACTTCACCTATATGGGCATAGGGGAAAGCATTGTGTATTTGGCTACTAATCGTAGGGGTTGCCGGAGTGACAGAAACCTGAAACCCCGTTAGGAAACCATTGCACAAGGGACGTCAGGGTCTTAGAGTTTAAATCTATGGTTAGGTTTCTACCTTAATTACTTTCTTGTACTTACGGATATTTGCAAGGGGTATAATCACAAGTATGTATTAGTCCTAGGAAGGTCCGTACATGCACAGGTTCACCCACACAACACTTAGCAGACTAAAGAAGATTGATCAACTACATGAAGCGAAAGCACTTGACAAAATTCCCATGTGTCCTCGAGAACATTTGGTCATCTTAAGTAATACAACCGACTTGTCCTTTGCTAAAGAAAGGATTGGGCCACTTGCTACATTTATTCTTATTGTCTTCTATTTACTTGTACTTTATTTACTTCCATTATCAAAAACCCCTAAAAATCCGTTTGCTAAGTATTTGTAGAGAATTCCTGATCCATACCACTAGCCAGCACCTTCTTCTCCACGTTGGGTTCGACACTCTTACTTATCGAAAATACTGCGATACACCCCTATACTTGTGGGTCATCATGTACGTAGCTTCACCAAGATCTTTCATCGAAAACTTACTATTTAGGTAATCCTTTACGCTTTCCAAAAGTTCTACATCATTTCCAATCAACAATATGTCATCCACATATAATATTAGAAATGTTACAGAGCTCCCACTCACTTTCTTGTAAATACAAGCTTCTCTGATGGTTTGGATAAATCCAAAACCTTTGATTACTTGATCAAATCGGAGATTCCAACTTCTCGATGCTTGCTTCATTTCATAAATGGATCGCTGAAGTTTGCATACCTTGTTAGCATCCTTATGATTGATAAAACCTTTAGGTTGCATCATATACAACTCTTTCTCAATTAAGGAACATTGTATTGACATCCATCTGCCAGATTTCATAATCGAAAATAGCATCAATTGCTAACATAATCCTAACAGACTTTAGCATCGCTACCAGTGAGAAAGTCTCATTGTAGTCAATTACTTGAATTTTTCAGAACCCCTTCGCGACAAGTCGTGTTTTATAGACAGTCACATTACCGTCAGCATCCGTCTTCCTTTTGAAAATCCATTTATTCTCAATAGCCTTTCAGTTGTGAGGTAAGTCCACCAAAGTCTAAACTTGGTTTTCGTACATGGATTCCATCTCAGATTGCATGGCTTCAAGCCATTTGTTGGAATCTGGACTCATCATTGCTTTATCATATGTCGCAGGGTCATCACTTCCATCTACCATGAAATTTAGGACTGGATCACCTTATAGTTCAAAAGCTGCACGTATCTTGCCCGACCTGTGAGGTTCGATAGTACTCCCTATGAGAGTTTCATGAGAAGGGGAAGGTACCTCATCATCATTTCCTTCCTCCACTGGTGGAGTTAACACTGGAACAGATTCCGGCGTGGTGCTACTTGCCATTTCAGGAAGAGAAGGCTCAATAACCTCGTCGAGTTCTAGCTTCCTACTACTCACACCTTTCGAGAGAAACTCTTTTTCTAGAAAGAATTCATTCTTGGCAACAAAAACCTTGCCTTCAGATCGGTGATAGAAGGTGTACCCAATAGTTTCTTTTGAGTATCCTATGAAGACGCATTTTTCCGCTTTGGGTTCGAGCTTATTAGGCTGAAGTTTCTTCACATAAGCATTGCAACCCCAAACTTTTATAAATGAAACCTTAGGTTTGTTTCCAAACCATAATTCATACGGTGTCGTTTCAACAGATTTTGATGGTGCCCTATTTAAAGTGAATGTAGCTGTCTCTAATGCATGACCCCAAAATTATAGTGGAAAATCGGTAAGGGACATCATAGATCGTACCATATCTAATAAAGTTCAATTACGACGTTCGGATACACCATTATGTTGTGGTGTTCCGGAGGGAGTGAGTTGTGAAACTATTACACATTGTCTCATATGCGTGCCAAACTCGTAACTAAGATATTCTCCTCCACGATCGGATCATAGAATCTTGATCTTTCTGTTATGATAATTTTCTACTTCACCCTGAAATTCTTTAAACTTTTCAAATGTTTCAGATTTGTGTTTCATTAAGTAAATATACCCATATCTACTTAAATCATCCATGAAGGTCACAAAATAATGATATCCACCACATGCAGACACACTAATTGGACCACATACATCAGTATGTATTATTTCCAATAAGTCGGTCGCTCGTTCCATTGTTCGAGAGAACGGAGTTCTAATCATCTTGCCCATAAGGCATGGCTCACATGTCTCAAATGATTCATAATCAAGTGATTCCAATGGTCATCAGAATGGAGCTTCTTCATGCGTTTAACACCAATATGACCTAAACGACAATGCCACATATATGTAGCAATATCATCATTCAACTTGATCCTTTTGGCATTCATATTATGAATATGTGTATTACTATTATCAAGATTCAAAACAAATAAACCATTTAACATATATGCATGACCATAAAAGATATTATTCATATGAAAGGAACAACCATTGTTCTCGGATACAAATGAATAACCGTCTTGCATTAAACATGATCCAGACATGATGTTTATGCTCAACACAGGCACATAATAACAATTATTCAGGTTTATTGTCAATCCCGATGGTAGATGAAGTGGCATCATCCCGACAGCAATCACATCAACCTTTGATCCATTGCCTACACGCATCGTCACTTCATCCTTCGCTAGTGGTCGACTATTTCTTAGCCCATGTTTTGAGTTACATATATTAGCAACCAAATCGGTATCAAATACCCATGTACTACTTTGACTACTAGTTAGGTACACATCAATAACATGTATATCACATATACCTCCATTCACTTTCCTGACCTTCTTATCTGCCAAATACTTCGGGCAATTTCGCTTCTAGTGACCAGCCCCTTTGCAGTAATAGCACTCAGTATCGGGCTTAGGGCCTCCCTTGGTCTTCTTCTCAGGCGCAACAACATATTTGTTGTCCTTCTTGAAGTTACCTTTAGGCTTGCCTTTCTTGCCTCTTTTCTTGAAACTGGTGGTTTTATTAACCATCAACACTTGATGTTCCTTTTTGATGTCTACCTCAGCAGTCTTAAGCATAGCTACGAGTTCAGCGAGCGACTTGTTCGCACCATTCATCTTGTAATTAATTACAAACCCTTTGTAACTTGGTGGGAGCGATTGTAGAACCTTGTCTGCCATGAGATCAGCTAGAATCTCACATTCCAGTTTCTCGAGACGTTGAGCATAACCCATCATCTTAATGACGTGCTCGTTCACATAGTTGTGCTCCTCCATCTTAGTGCTAAAGAACTTATCGAAGATCTCATATCTCTTAGCACGTATTTGGTCCCTAAACATAGCTTTGAGTTCCTCCACCATGATATCAACATCGGTAAGTTCAAAGCGCTTTTGGATTTCAGGCTCTAGCGACTAGAGGATCGCACATCGCACAAGAGTGTAGTCATCAAATTTCACGTCATACATGTCACGCTCTTCTTGAGTCACCAGCTTTGGGATTTCAAGGAGAGAACCGCTATACCTATGAATTTTAGCCACAACATTGACAATCAAGTTATTTGCAAATCGTTGTAAATTAGATCAAGATTATGTTGGGAGAGACAGACACCTGCTGAGCCACTTATGCAATATGAGTTGCATGTCAAGCGTGGGACATGTCTCATGTGCGAGGGCATGTAAAGTTAGTTCGCGCCACTTCATCCCAACATGCCACCATGATCAAAATTTACGCAAGTATGAAACAACAAGACTATCAACACCCACATCTCTATGTGTTCTAACCGTACAAAGTATCTACGCATAGACATAGCTCTAATAACACTGATGGGGTTCGTTGCATAGAAAACAAAAAATTCCTACGGTTGTAACCACCAAGATCATATCTAGGAGATATATGTAACGGTTTCAGATGGACTCACCCCTCGAAGACCGTAATGTGGGATAACATTCCCGTAAACAAACATGGATGTAGAGTGTACATGACCATCCTCAAGGACGCGTAGACGATCAGCGCCACAAGAGGGCAATGTCTCTGTAATTGGTCACACATACGGTGTTCCGACGACTCTTGAACCCTCGCTCCAGCCGGACAACGAAAGTAGCGGATCCCCAGGACTCCAACAGCGCTACGCCATGGTAGAGATGGTGGAGGAGAATATATCAAGCAGGGCTTCGCCTAACCACCTTTTCTAGTGGCAATGGACAAGGCTAGCAAGAGGGAGAATATGTCAACCAAAGGGCGTATGAGAGGAGTGGGCAAGTGTGTGAGAGGGAGGAGGTCTCCACCTCCTTTTATAGGGGAGAGGGGGGGGGGGGCAGCCCCTCCCTTGGCCAGTGCCATGGAGGTTCCCCCTCCCCTCCTCTCATTCATGTGGGTGGACACTCCACTCACACAAAATTCAATTTCCACTTCCTCCATTTATTCTCCACTAAAAAAACCAAAGGTCTTTCAATTAAAGTACTTTAATTCTCTTATTTTAATGCAACTTAATTTAATGAACACTTCATTTAATGAGTACTTCATTTAATGAACACTTCATTTAATGAACATATTAACATTTTGTTTCCTTGCTTTGTTTCGATACCCCGAAACCATTTCGGCAGATTCGACAGAACAAATTCCTACGATGTCCATTCTCTTCTCCTGTGTTTCCTATCCACTCAGTTGTGTTGATTAACCTTAAGAGTGTCTTCCTATGGGTTCGATAACTATGTAGACATGATCGATACTTTCTCCAATCAATAATCATTAGCGGGATCTGGAGATCCATAATGACGCCCACTAGTTCCATGAAAATCCAATGACCGTCTGAACTTTTTTGCTGTAATCAAATTCCTTTTGTCTCATGATATTTTACTTGTCTGACATCCGATCACTCGGTATCATCCATAACTTGTTTAATCTCGTTCCTTAAAAATACTCTTTTCTTGTTCATGTGATATAATATTTTAGTGATCAAATCACTTGCTTGCAAGCTATGTCAATGTGATATCACCGAGAGGGTCCTGAGTATATCTCTCCATCATCTGGATGGACAAATCCCACTCTTGATCCACGAGCCTCAACTAACACTTTCCAAGTACCCGACGACACCTT
Organism: Avena sativa; assembly: GCA_916181665.1. NCBI lineage: Eukaryota > Viridiplantae > Streptophyta > Magnoliopsida > Poales > Poaceae > Avena > Avena sativa. The sequence goes on along the minus strand of OV702290.1, from coordinate 492,984,804 downwards.
TATAATCACCCTATTACGGTGTGACGTTTGATGGAATCAAACTACCTTTTCCGGTAAAAGTGATTGATGTGATCTCATGGTCTAAGGACATTGAGTTCTACGAATATGACAACAATATAAACTTGAGGACATGATCGTATTTCTACATCTACTTCGGGTGACTGTTCATCATATCATTCTCCAATGATATGACCCTGTTATTAACAACATCCAATGTTGATGATCAGGAAACCTGTGATCATCAGTTAATCAACAGTCTAGTATTAAGAGAGGCTTTACTAGGAACCTTTTCTGTTTATAAATCACAAATGTATTAATGTTTCCTATTAACACAATTACAGCATGAAAAATAAACATCTATTATAAATATGGAATAGCATAATAACCACTTTATTATTGCCTCTTGGGCATATTCCTTTCAAAGGAACCCCATAAAAAGCCCCTTTATAGGAGAAAAGAAATCTGATCATTGTGGACACTCTGCGCCAAAACCGACAATAAGTCTGGTGAGCACTCCGAGTTGTGTTCATTGTGTTCATCGGGTTTTCCTCACTTCCCGCCTCAAATCCGTGAAGACCGGGCCACCCTAGGGCCAATCCCACAAGGAACCACATAAACAAGCCCATTTTATAGGAGAAAGGAAATCTGACCGTTGTGAACACTCCGCGCCAAAACCGGCAATAAGTTTGGTGGCGCCGGAGTGCTCGCTAGACGGATCAACGACACGGCTGGCTAACCGGATCCTAGGCATAGATATAGCAGAGAAAAGGGCGGGAAGACAGCGAGAAACGACGAAAATGGCGAGAACGAAGGGGCTTTGTGGATGAGGTGGCTTTATCCCACTGCCAGGGATGGCCTGCGTCATTTTAAGCTCCATCCGGCGCCCATGCTAGCACTCTAGCCCCCCATGTGGGTTGGGTTCGTCCTGGGGCGCCAAATAACAAAATGGGTCGCGTCAGCGCTGGAAAAGAATTGAGAGGCAAGGTAGACGTGATTTTGAGCGTCGCCACCCCCGATAGCCCTTTTAGGGGGCTTTAGGGACCCAAGTGGAGATGCTCTAAGGAGAACATAATTGTTTTTTTAACTAACGAGAATAAGAAATTCCTCAAAAAATGATAACAGAAAAAGTGAATAGCGGCCAACCACAACACTACCATACACCCTGTCTATAGACTGCCATGACATAACTTTACCATGATAGTCGTCGCGGCCCTCGAGGCTTCCAGTCCCATGGGATAGATAAGTCCATGATTTGAAAGCTGCCATTTGGCATAGGCAGCTAGGAAATGAGAATTTCTCAAAAGAGCTAGAAAATGAGACACACTTCAAAGACGGAGTCCCACATAACAGCCCATGCTCAAATCTTTGACCGAGCTAGAAGCCGATGTGTACAGATTACTAATGACAATAGAAAATTCCTCAACGCCCGGAGGGTTCGGGTGGTGAGTGACTGCCTAAGCGTCATCAATAGCTTGGAGCAAGGCACATTGGAAGTATATGCACACGTCGTCAGGGAGATAAACGAGTCGAAGGTGGATTTTTAGGAGATGATCTTCGTCCATGAGCCAAGGAAATCGAATAAGGAGGCCCACACGCTTTCTAGAAGATGTGTGCGAGATGAACATGGTCATCATGTATGGATTGTGTCGCCACCAGTTGGCTCCGCCGCCCCACCTTCTCACCTCCCTTCTTCCCTCTCCCTAGCCGCCGCCGACGGGCGCTACCACGGCAAAGGCCGGGTTGTGCCGGTGGTGGCGGGATGCCTTCTTCCCACATACGGGGAGGTCTCGTGGGTGGCCTCGTTAGGCGACGGTTGCTCCTGTGGCAGCACGCGTGCGAGGGCTGGTGGCGGAGCACAACGGTGGCGTCTTGGTGGTTCGGCGACGGTGATTTCCGGCGAGGCGATGACGGCTGGAGGTGAAGATGGCTGGTGCTGCTGCGATGGTTGCGGGCGGTGCGGGCCCAAATCTGGGCCAGGTTGGGCCCGATTTGGGTCAGCTGGCCCTGCCGTGCCAGGCACTCTACCCCGCTGCGATACGGCTGGGGCACCGGATTTGGCCCGCAGGCCTAATTCCGGCGGCCGACCTATAGACCCAACGAGGGGACTACAAGGTCACGACTTGCGGGGGGGGGGCATGGAGGCGCTGTGCCCACCATGCCGGTTGCACTTTCACATCCTAAGTGGTGCTCTGGCACCGGCCTAGATCTGGTTGCCCGACGCATCTGCTCGGGGTGACCCGTGGGCGACACGTAGGCGTCGTGTCTGCCATGCTCGCCACACCTCGTGCTCGTGGGCTTAGGTGGTGTCCCTCAGACCGACGGTGGTCCGGCAAGTCCGGGTGAGCACGGTGGCAATGATGGTGCTGCTTGGCGGCAGGGATCGGCGGTGGCAGCGGATCCCCCTGTGGAAGGAGGAGTAGGGCCTAGTGCTGGGTTGGTATGTACGGGGGCACCCTTACTGTAGTTCGGCGGCGTGGCTTCACGAGCCCTTTTGGGCGCAGCTAGGCTAGAGAGGGCCTGTTTTGCCCTGCTGTTGTATCCAGTCGGCTACCGCCTTTATGTGGTGGAGGTAGTTCCCTCCCGCGTGCTGATGTCATGCCAACCCCCGCTGAAGGTTTCTCTTTTTCGGTCCTACGGGCCTCACACCGGGGTCACAGTGAGACGACGGTTGTGACTTCAAGACTGTGGTGGCGTGTGCTCGTGGGCAGCGAGTTTGGTGGAGCAATCCGAAGCGTCCGGATGTGTGGTTTTTTTGAGGGGCAGGGAGAAATCCTTGTCGTCGCGACACCGACGTGGTGACGCCTACGGGTGTCGCCGTCCTTCCTGAAGGACGTCTGGTGTACTTCTTCCCCACCTCCCGTTGAGTATCGGAGGAAACCCTAGGACATGTCCGGACAGCAACGTCGTTGTCGTTACTTTCCTTCTTGAAGATGTTGCTTGGCGGGACGCTTCAGGGCGCTAGGAGAGTGGTGGTACTTCTCTGGAGGGCGCAACGGTGGCGGGTCATCCTTGTTTTCGTCGAGCCACGATCATTGGCTTTGTTTTCTCTTCTTTTTCTTCCTCTTTTTCATTGTTTTTCTTTTGGGCTTCGTGCTGTCTGGTCCAACAACGATATCTATCGTGGTTGCTATATTAATATAGCTGGGCGCATGCCTGTTTCGAGGAGGATTAATAAAAGAGTCCGCGTGGTGACTTAGTCTTTAGGAGGTGTTCATAGGTATAGGGTGTGCGTGTATACGTTCATATGGGTGGTGCATGTAAGTACTGTGAGCGTCTACTGTACTATTTTTCTGAAAAAAAGTCCGAATTCTAAAAAAAAATTCCTAAAAGAAAAAGAAAGAACAGGAAAAGTGGATAGAGGCCAGTCTCATCACTACCATACACCTGGTCTATAGACTGCCAGGACGTAACATTACCATGTCAGTCGTCGCGGCCCTGGAGGCTTCCGGTCCCACGCCGCAACCCATACACCGGGTCCACGCAGACCCGTCGCCGGGCGGCGAAAGATCTGAGCCGCGACAGGCTCCAGCGCCGGCGAGCGCTCGCTCATCTGGCCTATAAATCACCCTCCCCTTCTCCTCGGCTCGCGTCTCTCAGAGCGCCCGCGATGACGTGGCGCCCCTCCACGCCTCCGCCACCACCAGCTCACTAACCCCCGACACCACCGTACTCCGACCAATCCCCCCTTTTCGAAGCTTCGAAACCCTAGAAGAGGAGAAACATTCGAGGAGCTTCGGGATGGCTAAGGCGAGGAAGCAGAAGCCGGAAGGGGGCGCCGGCGGAGGCGCCACCGTGCTCCACCAGAAGCTGTGCCTCTCCATCGACATGGAGAACCAGCTGATCTACGGGTGAGCCGCGCCACCGCTTATATTCTGCCCGAATAACTTCGACCCACTCATGCTCGTGCCCTAATGTGCGCGACTTTAGCTGCTTATCGACGATGCTTAATGGCGTTTATGGTTCGGGCCCCGAGGTCTAGGGTTTGGAGTTGGTGATTGAGCTTGTGAGCGTCTGTGTTTGTGCTTTGGAGTTTGAATTGTTCGGTCCATGTTCGATGGTTGTTGGAATTGTGCAATGCCGTGGGTCACTTAGTTCCAAAGGATTGACAGTTGTATTGTTTGATTTGTCTACGAATCGGAGCTAATTGAGTAGAGAACACAGTTACATTGAGGATTTGTTGTTTTTAGTCTGACCAATTTCTCAAGCTGTGCATCTATTGCTGCTATTATCAAATTTAGTGGGTTAATTTTGCAATATAGGAGTGAGCCTTTTACCAAAAAGAAAATGTACTGCTCCTTGCTGTAGGCAAATGCCTAGTAGCTACCTTAGTTGAACTGTTAAAAATGAGCTTCCGTTTAGCTGATAGCCTGATATAAGCATATACAGTAGTCCTGTCCTGCATATCAATTCATCTCCTTTCTCATAGCTTGCTGTGTTCATGTAAGAAAACGAAAGAGGATAAAAATTGAGGCATGCTGGGAGTGCAGTAATTGAGAAACATATAGCTCCTACGGTGTTCATATAAAATTCAGTGGACTCAAACACTCTGCAAACAACTGATTATCCTTTTTATAAATAGTAGTCGTAGATGGGATGGCAGTGGGCTCAACTACCATCGGGCAAAATTTCAAGCTACTTTATGTTCTTTTTTTGCGGGAAAGCTACTTTATGTACTTAACAGCTAAATTATCGCTGGGATCAGTTTTAGGGGCGGATTTTTGTGAATATGCATTTTTTGTGGTATAACCTGTTTCCGAGGGAAAAAGAGAAGTGGATTTTGGTTAAAGAGAAATTATCATTGTAGTTCCTTCATATGTACCTGTGTGTCCATTTTCCTGTGAAAAATAAAGTTTCTTAATTGGTACACTTTTGGTTTGGAAACTTTTGTGATAATTCGATATGTTCCAGAGGTGATTTAGTTTTGCATCAGAAGCTCATTAGATTTGGAAATTCTAAATGGAGGGGATTGTACTGTCTCAAAGCTACAAGGAACAACTTAAACAACATATAACTGTTTATTTGAGAAATCAGAAAGAAATACGAGTTTGGATTTGTGTTATGTGTCAGCTAAAATGGACACAATTCTATGTAGATCTCTTCTTAACATAAGGAAGATGTTCACATTTAGTTAGTAGCACGTTGTCTGCTTCACGGATATTTTCACTCTGTTGACCCTGTATGTTCATAAAGCAGTTCACTTAACCCTTGTGCCCGCCTTTGCTTAGGAGTTTCTGTTGCATGGATGGTAGTATTGCTACGTGGGTGATCATTTACTCAGTTTTGCCACTTTGAAGCACACATGGATGCGAACATCATCACCCCCCCCCCCCCACCCCCCACCCACCCATGTGTGAGCTGGATAACGAGGTGGGAAAAGGCAAGCGGTTAATTGGAGCTAAGAAAAACTTCAGAATTTAGCACCACTCTTAAGGGAAGTATAGTGGACCTTTTTCTTGAAATGATGACAGTGAATGCTGGGTTAGTAAATGAGGTGTCAAAACATTCGAACGGAAGTTCTTGTTTTTCAATTGAGTGAAGTAGCCCAAAATGTCTGGAGACGCTGCATAAATTGTGCCTTTTATGCACACAGAAAGTGCACTACACAGCTTCCAGAGTTGTCTTAGCCGTCTGAGGTCATTGATCACCATTATTTATCATGCCTAGTTGATCTCTTGGCTGGGGTATGCAAGCGACTAATGTGAGTATATGAATTGGTTCATGTTATTGAATCCCAGATTGCTCGTTTTGACTTCTCAATGTGAGTATGGTCACTGGATAATTGGGTGAATGACCTAAAGGTGTCCAAATAGGTTTTGACGGGTTTACATGCTGATCTGCTATGCTTGTTGCGGACGACTTCCTTGTAGCATTCAAGAGCCCCATCGTCACTACTTTCATTGTTTGCCGCGAGCACTGGAAATGTTGATCCATTTGGTTGGACTCTCTAAAGCATAACCTGAAAATCAAATCTGGCCCAGGCCAACAGAAGATCGTGTGGCTGCATTATCACCACCAACTAAAAAGCGTACACTAGAACTCCAATCATTGGCTTGGCTCCATTGCCCAATAACATGCCAGGAAGAAATGTCACACACAATGTTTCAATGTTATAATTTGCTTTCATCGTTTTCTGTAGTTATCCAAATTTGTGCATAATCATAGGTGAAGCCAATGGTTTAGTTAAAACATTTATGTTCTAGACTCACATTCTGGATGAACAGTTTTTTAATAAATCGCTGGAAAAATATATTGAGAAGTTATTTATGTAACCCATTTTGTTGACTGCCTTAGTAATAAGCTCTCAGATCATAAAGTGTATGACGTAATAATGACATGTTGCAGTGGTCTAGATACTTGAAAAGGCACCCATTCCTTCTTTCCATTGGCTAGTGCAAGGACCCCATTGGTTTAGTTGCAAGACGGTTATGACTATTAGTCAGCATCGGGGAGATCAGCAGAAACCTGCAAACTGCGAAAGAATCCCACATTTGTTTTCCTGGTCTTGCTATGCTTCCTTCATGCATAGTACTCCCTCCGTCCAAAAATAATTGAATTAGGTTTGTCTAGATTCGAATGTATCTAGACGCATTTTAGTGTATAGATACATTTGTATCTAGGCAAACCCAAGTCAGTTATTTCTGGACGGAGGGAGTATCTCACAATATAACTATGAAATTCTAGTGTGACATGCTAGTGTGGTTATTAATGACATTCTAGTGTGACATTCTAGTGTGGTTATTAATGAAATTCTAGTGTGACATGGTGTTGCAGCCTGGCATCTTCATCTTTCTTTTCTCTAGAGCAATGCATACAATATGATCATAGCTGGGTCATGCAGCAGCCATATGCAGGAATGGTGTACTGGCATAATACGAAAAGAGACACCCTTCGCATTTTAGCCTTCTCACATGTGTACTGGATAGTTAGGGCATGATTTATGGGAGCAATAGTATGCGTTAGCTCCATGCTCAAAACACTACGAGGGCATTGTTTCAATTGCTCTCTGTCCAACGGAGGCAGCATACATGAGCCACCACCTGCTTTGTCTCTATCTACCTTTTCTGTCATCACGTCCTTGCTTTTCTCCTGTTTTCCTCTTCCTTCGTTTCTCTTCCTTGCTTTTGTCAGTGGAGAGGCTGGCTCCTCTGCAGGAAGTAGTATTGGTCTGCAAGCATTAGCTTTTCTGTGCATATCTACCTGGACAGCTGGGGCAGCACTCCACTGTGGAGCGTTGGCCATGGCCTTGAGAAATGACTATTGAAAGTGATGCCATAAGGTGCCAACATAAATACATAGTAATATATTCTACCTAACTTGAATCCAGTTCTCTCTCAATCTTAATTGGCTGTGCATTCGTTTTAACTTAAGTCCTCGACTAAATGCTGAAATTTTCTTGTAAGTATCATCCAAGGCCCAATGGTATATTAGTGATTGGTTCTTTCTGAGAAGTCTAGTGCAATTGGGCAATATCGCTTTGTACCGTCTAAAGATCATTGAGTTGGAAAATATTATTTTACCATTTTGTGCCTATTTTGCGATGGTATTTTACCATTTTTCCGTCACACTATCACTGTGATGCTACACGTCATCCTCACACTGATGGTATTTTAGCATTTTGTGCCTATTTTGCGATGACACTGCTAATTTCCTTCTGTTCTGGTGCCATGGGAGCTTGCTGAACTTTATGTTTGCTTCATTCATTAAGGTACACTGAGATAAAAGTTCTTCTAGCTGAGAACGATACGTTTGCTCTACATGCTGACAGTATGACAATTAGGAACATATTGGTGGATGGTGAGGCTGCTGAGTTTGAGTATTCTCCTCACTGGAAAAATGTTGATGGTCAACCGAGATGGTTGTCAGTATCATGTTTGAAGACTGCTGCTGATGCTGCATGCTCAGCTTACGTTTCTTCTCTAACTAGCGAATCTGCACCTAATCTCATCATTTCATCTGAGAGATCAGTCAAGTCAATCACTGAGTTACCTGAGGGAGGAAATGGTGAAAAGCATGAAGAAAATGGTGGGAATTCTGTTCAATTTTCTGATGACAAAGCAGTTAAAATCTGCAATGGTTCTGCAGAGGGAAATGATAAGGAAGAGGAAAGGGAGAACAAAAAGGAAGATGGAAAGGAGAACGGAAATGAAGAGAAAATTGAGATGGAGATGGAGACAGAGGAGAAAGAGAGGGAGAAGGAGAAGGACAAGGAAACCGAAGAGGGGAAGGAGAATGAAGATGAAAAGCAAAAGGATGACGCAAATGAAAACGAGAAAGACAAGGAAAATGAAATGCAAATTGAGAATGAAAAGGTATATTAATTGTTTTGTTAATGCAAATATCGTTTTCTTACAAAATTGGAGTGGACTTGTGTAGTTGTAATGTGTTTTTGTTAATTATTGCAGGTGAAGAACACAAAACTGGTTCGTGTAGATTATATTTTGGAGAAGGCTGAAACTGGTGTTCATTTTGTCAACAATGTCCTACATAGTAATAGTCAAATAAGACGTGCACACTGCTGGTTCCCTTGCATTGATAGTGCCATAGAACGTTGTCCGTAAGTGATTTAACTTTATTCTGCTTGTCCATCTGGCTATTTTAGTTGATGTTGTATGTTAAATCCTCTTTGCACCATGGTGCTATTCCCAGATTTGATCTAGAGTTTACGGTTAGCACAGATCTAGTCGCAGTCAGCAACGGAGACTTGCTTTACCAGGTATGCTTTCAATCTATGTTGCAATGAGGCCAGGTAAATACCTGCTAATGGAAAACTGGTGTTTTTTGTGTTCACAATGACAATGAACCTTCTATATGATTGGCTGCATAGTGATTAGTTTCTGATAGTGGAAGGTTGTTTTGCTTTTACATTCCGTTGATGCTGTGTCATGCAGGTTTTAAGCAAGGAAGATCCTCCAAGGAAAACTTATGTATATAAATTGAACACTCCGGTTAGTGCACAGTGGATATCATTGGTTGTTGGCCCATTTGAAGTTCTTCCTGACAAGAATGGAATAAGTGTATCACATATGTGTTTATCTCCGACTTTGTCAAAGCTTGAGAACACCATCTCATTTTTTCACGACGCTTACAGGTGCTATAAAACATTATTTTGTCATATATATTGTTTGGAGTTAATACCATCTCATTTTTTCACGACGCTTACAGGTGCTATAAAACATTATTTTGTCATATATATTGTTTGGAGTTAATATTTACTACTCCCTCCGTTTCATATTACTCCACATGTTAGCTTCGGTCAAGGTCAAGCTTCACGAATTTTGAGCCATTATATAGATATAAATATATTAACAATTATAATACCAAATCAATACCAATAGAAACAAGGTGAAATATACTATCATACTATATATATTTGATATTGTAAATGTTAAATTTAATCATATAAACTTGGTCAAATTCTAACGTGCGGAGTAATATGAAACGGAGGGAGTAGTATCTTGAGAAGCTTCTGCTTTGGCATTTATTATTGAACTTCTTTGCTTGACATTTGTTTTTCATGATTGTTGTTTTGCAGCTGTTATGAAGATTATCTCGCCACACCATTTCCCTTTGGTTTATACAAGCAAATTTTTCTTCCATCTGAAATGGTAGTATCACCGACGAGCTTTGGAGCTTCCACATGCATCTTCAGTGTAGATATCTTAAATGATGAGAAAGTTATAGATCAGGTGCATGCTTGTGTTCTTTCTGCTTTCTCCCCTGTGTTCTCTTGCTTTCTCCCCTGTCAAGTCCACCATTGATGTGACTATTTTGCAAACCACATTATGCAATTCAACAAACTGGTTCTTTAAACTTACTTGTCATGGTCCTTAAATTTCCAGCGCTGTACGACCAGTCATAGCCTAAAGCATCTTTAAGCAACAGATACCTTCCTCTGTGTGTAAAAGTCCCAGTTCTACAAATTTTCCAGTGTAACGAGCCTGTCATCTGTCTTGGATGTTATCATATGTTGGTTTTCACCAATTAATTCCATCAACATATGTTTGAATATGTCTGGATTTGTATGTGCTTTAACCATTCATGCCGGTATTGATATTTGACAGATCCATTATTGAGAATAGCCTTAGGTCTGCTTGTTTAGCATATTTTTGCTCTTGTATGAAGACATTTCAATTCATTTTTTATTACTGTATCAGATTCTCTGCCTACCTAGTTATGACATAATGGCTAGTTCTGCTGTATTTAACATGTAAAATAGTTCAGATTATTGGCACGAGAATCAAACTCGCATACGCCCTTGCAAGGCAGTGGTTTGGCATATACACAAGTGCAGAAGAGCCAAATGATGGTAATTCATCTCTACCTGCTAATTCATATGAGATACTAATACTTACGTAGGTAAAATTTGCTGAAGTATTGATGATATAATATTCTGTTGGAGCAGAATGGCTACTGGATGGTTTGGCTGGTTTTCTTACGGACCTTTTTATAAAGCGTTACCTTGGGAATAATGAGGCATGCTTTAGGCGTTTCAAGGTTTGTTTTGTACTTACAGAATACTTGTATTGAGCTTCTCTTTTACCATTCAATTGTCAAGCATACATATATGTTGAATGAGAACTACCTATTTTGAAGTTTGAACCAGGATTCTCTAGATTAATCAAATAATTTGTTATATGTTGAAATATGAAGCTAACTTAGTCACCTGAAAATTATTCATGCTTGGTTACCCTGATTTCTTGTTATGTTTCTTTCAAAAAGAAAGCTTGGGCTAGTTAATGATAAAATGCTTCTGTATCTTAGTTCATCATGCTACAGCATTCTGAAACTAGTGGCTGGCATGATGTTATTATAATCGTTGATACATTTCTTACTGTAGTGCACTGTCTTCTATTAATTTGTTAATGGATGGTTGATAATCTAATTGATCTTGCTGTTAGAACATTGTACCATATATGACAATACAAATTGTATTCTTGTCCTTGGAGTAGGTACTATGACTCAGTTTGCAGTTGCTTAACTGTGGTGTTCTAAACTTATTATATATTCTTCTAAGGGTAAATAGCTCTGGAAATAGAGACATTTAACCTCAATTCCAAGCACATCCTAGTACCTGCACTTGCAATTTTAATAATCCACGTCAAAGCCAAGCACATCCTAGTACCTGCACTTGCAATTACACATGCATCTCAGGTCATACTATATCTTGGAAATTGTAAATAGGAGTAGAAGATGCATATATCATGTTATGCCGAAGTGCACCATGTTGAAACAAAATGTTCCTAGTTAATTGGAGCATCTATAAGGATTTTTATCTGATGAAACCACTTGTGTTCTTCTGTGTGTATGTGTGGATCTATGGTTGAACCAAATTTGCTCTGCAGACTGATGTATATAACTTATGTTGTGCACAGCTGGAGCTGGTGTGTGGATTCTTGTCATCATCTAAACTTGATTCTTGCCTTTTTTTATATTCATTCACCTTGATATGGCCTGAGAATCCAACTTGATTGGTTGTAACTTCCAAGCATTGTTGTTAGTTGTTACCTTTTGGGACTAAGTTGTCCGTCTTGTTTGAAAGGAGAACAAAAGATTAACAAATCTTGATGAAGGGATTAAATATTAATCTTTGGCTTTGATGCTCCCATTATTCTCTGCAGTAATGCATTCTGATCTTGATCTGACTCGCAAGATTCTTGCTTATTAAAAACCCTTTCTTGTACTTGTAATAGGCCAATTGCACCGTATGTCAGTTTGATGTCACTGGTGCAACTGGTTTGGGGTCTCCTGCTGCTTCAGCTGATCTCTATGGAACTCAAACTATTGGCTCATACGGGAAAATCCGTTCATTGAAGGCAGTAAGTTTTGATTTTTTTGAACTATACAACTAGCTTTATGCATTGTTCCCTCAAATTTTTCTTTTGAACAGGTGGCTGTTCTTCAAACATTGGAGAAACAGATGGGACCAGACTCTTTTCGGAAGGTTGCTATGTGCATCTTTTGTATTCTTGTGTTTGTATTTTTTGGCAATTCGCTGTCTACGTCAATGCAGCAGTTTGCCTAACCAATTGATGCAACTTCTGAAAAAATACTTGCATATCTTTTGCGATGTAGTGCTGCTAGGATGCAGATTGATACCCAATTGATTACATGATTACTAATGAATAGCACTTGCTGAATTGTTGAATGTTAATACTATCTGGAGAAGGAAAAAGAACAATTCGATGTGGCTGAACTACTGGTTTTCTGTGTGTACTTATAGATCTCTTGATTGACAACTAGGAGCACGCACACTTAGGCTGATGTGCTCATCGTTTCCAATTTCAGATTCTGCAGATGATAGTGGCTTCGACTCGTGCCTCAAGAGCATTAAGTACAAAAGAGGTATATCAATCTCATGTAGCCAAGCTGTTTTTCACTCTGTGCTCATGATCTTGAGTTTTAAACTTCTCTTGGCATTTCATATTTTTTGTCTGTTTTAAATATGAACATTCACTATGTTAGGAACAGTGCACCATATTCTATAATTGTTTGTGCTGATGCGAGTTACACTTTTCTCATACATTAAACTAAACACTGGCATGCCGATTACTGTAGTTTCACTATGTGTTCTCACTTCGATGTTAGTCTGGTAGGCCCTCTTTGTTCATTTCTGAGCTCTGTTGCAGTAGCAATCTGATTCCCATCCATGACATCCATTGCCACATCAATAAAAGACATACATATCTATTTAACAGCAGAACCTCAACTTTGCAGTCTGCACACAGTATAATTTATTACATTATGTTCAATTATTCAGTTTAGGCACCTCGCGAATAAGATTGGTAATCTGGAACGTCCCTTCCTGAAAGAATTTTTCCCACGGTGGATTGAATCTTGTGGATGTCCAATTATGAGGTACAAGTGCCTTCCTTGTTCAGATTCTTCCAGTTATGAACAATCCATTCTTTGTCATCCCCATGTGCTTATGTGCTTATACATACATATTCCTGCTGCTTTTAAGATTGGGAATCTCCTATAGCAAAAGGAGAAATATGGTTGAATTGGCTGTTTCACGGGGTTGCACAGCGAAAGCTGATCCTGGTTCTGACAGTCACACGGATCGAGATATTCAAGAAGGTGCTACTGGATGGCCAGGAATGATGAGCGTGCGTGTTCATGAAACTGACGGAGTCTATGATCATCCAATTCTACCAATGGCTGGTGAAGCTTTGCAGGTGGTGGAATTACAGTGCCATTCCAAAGTGGCAGCAAAGCGGTTTCAGAAAACCAAAAAGGGCTCCAAGCCTGACGGTTCTGATGACAACGTAGATGCTTCAACTCAAGAGAACCGCACGAGGTCTATTTTGCCCAATTCACTTCTTTTTCTATCCTGCCATTTGCCCGAAACTTATTCTGGATCTATGTACTGCAGCATGGATGCACCTTTACTATGGATCAGAGTGGACCCAGAAATGGAATACCTTGCTGAAATTCATTTTCACCAGCCTATTCAGATGTGGGTGCGTATCACCAGTTAAACTCAATTTTGACTTCAATTTAATGCTAAATAATTTGTGAAAGGAAATTAGTTGTTATTTCTTGTTTAACTACCACTGTGCCTTCCCTATTGATCCAGATATGTGGTCATTCTGTTTTTATCAATTTCATCACTGTGTTTTAACTAATATACTTGGTTGTGAAGATCAAGCTGCTAGATAGGGAAATGTCCTTTGTAAGTTCAGAAGGTGTTTGTATGTCTCTGGACTAGTGTAGTTTTTGCCTTTGCGGTTCAGATCCTTTCTGCCTTGTTCTGGATAGCACCACAATAATGCCTGAGTTTGGTCAGATTTATACTGCATGTCCTTCCCAGCCTCTGATCTACCACATTGTTTAAACGTTTCTTGTATAACTACAGATGGTCTTGCTTCCCTGTTGCTAATATGCTGTGGATATATGATCCTGATAAGTAAATGACCTTGAACATTACTTTCATGTGTCCTTCTGTATATGATGCATGGGTGCTTATTGAAATGACTGTTGCCAGTACTCTAATCTTCGAGAAGAATGAAAGTTAACAACCAATCGGTATCATTGCTTATACGTTGTGGAATATATGATCCTGATAAGTAAATGAGCTTGAACATTACTTTCATTGCTGTCTTTCTTCTGTATATGATGCATTGATGCTTCTTGAAATGACTGTTTGCCGGTGCTCAAGCTTTGGAAGTTAATAATTAATCGAACATGATGTTGTCAGGCTATGCGTATACATTTTTTTATTGCATTTCTCAGTATTTCAAGTTTTGAGTTATTTTGGCAGATCAATCAATTGGAGAAAGACAAAGATGTCGTTTCCCAGTCACAGGCAATAGCCGTTCTGGAGAAATTACCTCAGCTCTCATTTGCTGTGATTAATGCCCTCAATAATTTCCTAAATGATACAAAGGTATTTTAACATGATTCTTGTGATCTTAAGTCCAATGCCATCATAATGATTTGTAACATGACAGGCCTTTTGGAGAGTTAGAGTTGAAGCGGCATATGCATTAGCTGTAACTGCATCTGAGGTACACTTTTTTAAGCTTGCTTGTTTGCTAGTACTATTTATGATTTGTAGGATTTTTAACGCATTTGTGATGAAAGGGTTGGAAATGCAGTCTTTTTTCCTGAGTTTTTTCCTCTCTCGAGAAAACACAAAGGACCTTTGCATTTTTCCTGAGTTTTACTTCAGGAGATCCATGCTGTGAAATGTAGCATTAATTATAGGTACTGCTGGATGTGGACGCATAAAGATAAGGTGAAAAATCATAGGATTGAAATAAACTTGAATCGAAAGTAAAATATAGTGACTTTTGCTGTATGTACAGTATGCTTTTGAGGTGACAAGATCTTTAAATGGTGTACCACTTTAATAGCTTATGCTAGGATGTGTGCATTTATTTACACTGCTCAGTCATAGAATTGGAAGATTTTACAATACTATCGTTTTCAAAGAATCATGCCTTTTTGTAACACTTTCTCCCTTGTTGTGTTGTTTCTTACTTGAATCTTTTGCTCTTCATTTAGGACACAGATTTAGCTGGGTTGCTTCATCTGGTTAAATTCTATAAAAGCCGCCGGTTCGATGCAGATATTGGATTACCCAGGTCAAGATCTGCATTCTGCAATAAACCTTTTTTTAGTCACAAACCATCATGTATCCATGACTGTTTGCTTTGAGTTCTGAACGTGTAATGAACGTTGTTTTATTTTACTGATAGGCCAAACGACTTCCATGATATCCCAGAATACTTTGTTCTTGAGGTAATGCACTGAGGTAGGAATTGTATTTGTGATTAACCGTGGCAACATAATCCATCGTATAGCATCATTACCAACATTATGTATACAAATTCAGGAGTGTTAATCTGTAGTTTGTTAAATGCACTTCCAATATTTTTTTTGGAAATATCAGAAGAGTTGGGCTTACAGTTATACATGAAATAACTAGAGTAGTAAGATACACTCCTCTTAGGTCATTAGAAAAGAAAAGAAAACTTGGAGGAGTTCCAGATTACGAGGAAAAACTTTCAATCGAACGTTTCAAATACTTCAGGATTATCACTTCTGAACTGAACAGTCAAATAGAAAGTTTTTTTTGGGGGGGGGGGGGGGGGGGGGGGGAAGGGGGGGTGCAGTCATCTGAATTTTCTATGCCTATTGATCAAGTCATGCTCTCTCAAGCAATCGGTGCACTGATGTTTTTTTTAATCTTTGTGTTCCTTCGATTAGGCAATTCCCCATGCAGTAGCTCTTGTTAGATCATCAGATAAGAGCAGCCCGAGACAAGCTATTGAATTTATTCTTCAGCTTCTAAAGGTTTGCATTAATCTATGAGTAACTTTTAGTCCTATGTTTACATGTTGATATGTTAACAATTATAATCAGCCCATTAATCGTTTGCACTTCTCTTTCTACTGCCCATTTTCAGTACAATGATAACAATGGAAATGTATACTCTGATGTCTACTGGCTAGCTGCAATGGTCCAGGCAATAGGCGAAGTAGAATTTGGCCAACAGGTTTGTATGAATGCAACCCTGCCCACTACATACAGTACATGTATTTATCTTTCAGATACCTGTTGTGGCGGATTAGCTATGCAGTAACTGGATGTCTGGATGATCAATCTTACCGGGAAAATATATTTTACAACTTAAGGCACTATAGCTCAACTAATTATGCTTTTCCCTACACTTCGATCATACCATATTTAAGGGCATACCGGAGTGTATATATACCTGCTACAAATCTTATTTGCTAATCCAGTTTTTGCATAAATGTAATGCTGGGGTTTTTTGTTTATTTTTCTTGACATGATAGCCAACGCGATAAACTGAACCCAGCCCTGGCCTAGTGTGCAACTGTTGTTTCAACTTGTACATTTATACGACCAACAATGAAATTAAGGATGCAACTGGGTCGGGTTGGGCCACATTGGTCCATCCTGAGCCATGAGCTGAAAGTAAGCCACCAATTAAGCGAGATGGGTTAGTAGGTCGATCTATTTGCCCTAAAGTAAATACTGGTTCATATTACTGGGTGTTCTTTTGAGATATTGCTAACTGTTATTGTTTTGGAAAACCTTGGGAGAAGCCACTAATATTGAGGAATGTCATTGTGTTTCTTTTCAGGGTATAGGCCTCCTATCCTCTCTTCTGAAGCGTATTGACAGACTCCTGCAATTTGACAAGTACGTGGAATGGTCCTACTGTTTTTTTTATTTGCTTTACTCCTATCTTGGCCGTTCCTACTGACTGGCCTGAAATCACCATGCAGCTTTATGCCTGGTTACAATGGGGTTTTGACTGTCAGCTGCATTCGGGCCCTTGCACGTATAGCGGAGAGGGTATCATCTTCCATTTGCCTTGTAAGAACGATCATATTAGTAATCCTCCCTATATTGTCTCATTGTTGGTGCTTCCTGCATATTGCAATCATGTGCTGCAACTTGTTGTTTCTGCAGGATCGTATTTGTGAATTAATCACCCCTTTCCGTAAGATGGATAAACCATGGAAAGTCCGAATAGAAGCTAGCAGGGTTCTTCTTGATCTGGAACTTCACCATAAAGGCCTTGATGCAGCTCTCTTGTTGTTCTTGAAATATGCAGATGAAGAAAAAACTTTGCGAGGTTTGATTTCTTATACAGTAATACTTTCGGTTTGTTTTCATGTGATTCGATTTTGTGACATGGAGTCATTGCAGGAGGGACAAAGTTGGCTGTTCATGTGCTGCGCATATGTCAAGCAAATATTGATTCTAGCCGCACTGATCAAATAAAATTACCAACACTCGTTGCCCTCCTTCACCTGCTTGGTAGCAAAAAATCCTACAACAATGTTCTTCTTCGCCATAATGTGTTCTGCATTTTGCAAATTGCTGCTGGAAGGTTAGTAATTGTTACTTAAGCATGTACTTGACACATTTGTCATGTTTGATTGTTATATTGTGAGAAGCAACTTTTGCATATATGTTGGCTTTCCTGAAATGGAAAAAATGAATGAAGTTTGTTTATTCAATATGATTGTTAAACTGCAAAGCTAATTGGCATGTTGCTAAGGTGTGCCAAGCAGCGTTCCTTAGTTATGCTAAGTAATGCATGATCCATACTAAAAGTGACCTGCCTTTCCATTTTTTTATTTGTGGTAATTAGTCAGTATATATGGTTGTTTAAAAAAGATAGGGATTTTTTTCCACTAGTGTACTGATTCAACTTCGGTACTGCGATATCACCTAAACGGTGGTATTCACTGGATATGTTCTCTGGCTAGATAGTGTCTTCTGATGGTGCACACAAAATCTGAAGTCATCAAGCACGCCTCCTCGACATAAAATATGGTTTGCTTTCTATTGTACCTTGTGCTGATATATTTTCCATTGCAGGCCTCCAACACTATACGGAGTTCCAAAGTTTGCTGCCCCCTCTCCACTGGTCCAGGAGATATCTATTGATCAGCATACTAAAGCTGATTCCTCGGTTCCTCAACTATCAAGGCCCCAAGAACCTTCCACTAGCACTCCTAGTGTCCGTGAGGTTTTACCAACCACTGGACCTTCCAAAGATGCTGACAACATATCTAACTGCAGTGAGAGAAGGAATGTTGTCAAAATCAGGGTTAGGCGTGCTGCATCTTCCAGTAAAGCAGACGGCGCTGCATCTTCCAGTAAAGCAGATGGTGCTGATCAGAGAGATCATTCGCATGGTGGAAGAAACGAGAACGAAGTGGGTCCTTGTAGTTCTATGTCGGTGGATGCCCCCATGGTTGGAGCGCCAAATGAGCCACTGAACACAAGTAATCATATTGAGGAGCAGAACTCTTGCCATGACCGTGAGTCGAGGATGTCTGCAAGCGTCAGCAATGCCAAACTGATGGACACACACGAAATCTCCAAGGAACTCCAGTGTACAGCCGATTCAAGGATAGATGCTGCTGATTCTAGGCTAGATGCGGTTACGGACCAGTTCTCTCCTGTCATTAATGTGCAGGATGGTGTAGATAAGCTTGACAGTCAGCTTGAAGGAGTATCCACCAGCTATGCTGGAACCCAAGCTCCAGAATCCGTCAACGGGCTGGACTCTAAAGAGAAGAAGAGGAAGGACAAGAAAGATAAGAAGCGGAACCGAGACGAAAAGCGGGACAAGAAAGATGACCCCGAGTATCTGGCAAAAAAGCGACTCAAGAAAGAGAAGAAAAAGATGGAGAAAGAGTTAGCCAGAAAGCAGAAGGAAGGCGACAGACTTTCTTCGCAGCAAGATACAGCGAAACCTTCGGGCTCGCAAGGTACTTTTGCAGCGACGCCACCAGCTCCAGAGCAAAGTGCTGAACCCCAGGTTTCAAACAGGGATGCTGCAGTAGAAACTGCAAGGACACCGCCGACGAAGAAAATAAAGATCAGATTCAAGCCCTTGAAGAAAATAGGCTGAGCAGGAGCAGAGGGTCGGAAGAGATTCCGGATTTCTCCTTGGCCACTATTTGTGAGGATTAATTGCTGTACAGTAGAAAAGAATCAGGCGAGCTGTAGGTTGTATGATGAGTAGCCAGATTTTTTGTGAATGGCTGATGTATCATGTAAACAAGTACTGCCCCAGTAATTTATGGGATTAATTCAGATGAAGTTCTAGGGAAACTCAGGGTGATGAATGGGAACGCACCAGTCTGTGATTGCTCAAGGTCGAGTTTCCCTATCCTGTATGATACTCTGTTGTCGAAGCTTTTACTTGACTTATTGACCAACGATGAGAAAATACTTCTTCACCCGTTTCAAAAAAAAATAAAAATTCTTCAGGCCTTTGTATGATTTTCTTTTGCTTGCATTACTACATGTCAGGTTGGCAACAAAACTTGCCAACAGTGATTTGGGTGTTGTGTGAGTAAGTAGCACAAGAGTTGTGGCTCTGAAAAGAAACTCAAAAAAGGTGTGGTAAGTTGTGAAAAGTGCACCTGAAGTTGTGTTCTGTGTGTAATTCACTCTAATATTGTTCCATCACATTTGGTCCTTGTCATGTCAGTGGAAAACCAAACATGGCATATAAAAAAAAAACCAAACATGGCAAGGATCTCCCACCAAGCAAAACCCTCTAAGAAAATAACTTTTTTAGCTAAGAGCGTTTTTCCCTCAAAAAAAAAACTTTTTTTTAGCTAAGAAAGGGAAATCCATGCTTTTCGAAACTGGATAATGAGACGAAGCGCCTCTAAAGCTGACAAGTGACAAGTACACGAGCAGCCAAATCCAACGGGCCGGGCCCCCACATCGTTTTCGCACTTCACTCGCAGATCACGCTCACGGACGAAAAAAATACGCTCCTAAACGAGCGGAGCGGAGCTGCCGCCGTCCGTGACACGCCCGCATCATGGCACGGGAAGCAGCATTTGGTGACGCCGCCGAAGCCGACGGAACCAGCGCGGCGGCGGCCGCCGATGCCGCTGCGCGGGTGATCAGAGGCTCGCCGGGGACGTGGAGGCGGGTGCGGAGGGCGGCGCAGGAGGCGGCGGCGCACGCGCTGCTGCTCTGCTTCACCGCCCTCCTGGCCCTCAAGCTCGACGGCATTTTCTTCTGCCGCTCCTGGTGGTGAGTTGCCCACCTCTCGAATCCCCTTCCCTAGCTAGCTATGACCGCGCTACTGCAAAGGTCCCGCGTTTCTCGGTTAGCAATTGTTCGAGAATTGGGCTGAAAGGCGTCATTTCCCGGGTGGAGTATATAGCATCATTTAGGATGGGCACGCTGCTGTTTTTGGACGTTTTATTTAGACTTCATCGTTGAGGAATACGATAATATGAAATAGCCGAAGACCGACATGTTACTGTTGGAAAGCTGCATTACAGTTTGGTTTCTACGGTATAGGAAATCCTGGACATCATGTGCTGATACTGGTGGTTTGAAAAAAAAATGAGTCCAAGGGGGAAGAACACAGTGGAAATTTGATCTAGGTAGAAATGACCGTGAGTGAATTCGCTTCTAACAGGCATTGGACTCTATTCCTATTGGCGATTTGACAAATTATTTATGCAATGGAGGAAGAACATTCTTTTCTTGATCCTGGACACACTATTTCATAACATTATTTTGAAAATGGAAGCAAATGTTGTCGACTCAGATTGTTTGGAAACGAGCTAAAACCATGCATTTAGTGTCAATCTTTCACTTCTCTTTCCTCTTATGATGGCGTATTCTTGGCCTCGGCCTCTAGTACGTGCTGCACATGTAGGTGTCCACTGTCCAGAACCCAGTAGAGCCCACTGGAGGGGAATTGGGTGGCAACTGGCCTTATAAATTCGGCACAAGCTATTTTTTCAGATGAAACAAGCTGAACTACCTACTCTCATGTTCACACTCTAATTATACCCAGATGCGTAACAAATCTGCAGGGTGCTTTTCATCCCTCTGTGGTTGTTCCATGCTGTTGTTGCTCGGTATAGATTCACATTGCCTGCTCCAGCATTGCTTCAAAGTTACCAGGTGTGCTTGTTTCTTTTGCTCCAAATTCATTCTTCCGTTCTCAAGTTGAACTTCTTGGCAGCACTAATTAGATTATTAGACCTTACAGCGGGTTCCATGCCATTCCGTTGTTGCCACACCTTTGCTAGTTGCGTTTGAGCTGCTTCTCTGTATTTATCTGGAAGGTAATAATGGTGAATCCAAAGTTTAGTGTGTATTTCTCCAAAAAATCACAATTCATTTTTATCTGTCTTTCTTTATTTTCACATTCCAGCTGAGTGTGCATTTGGCATCTGCAGGTCAGGGCGAGTCATTTCTAGATTTAAAGCTCGTATTCCTTCCACTCTTGGCCTTGCAAATCATTACGCTGGTTGACAATTTTAGGTAACTGGCAATTCTTCAGTGAAATACTGCAAACGTTCTATATGTGCTGAAGCAAGATTAGCGCTAAGAAGCAACCCTATCACTGTTGGAAATTTACTGAATCTATCGAAAAGTTGGCGTTTCTATTTTATCTTATTCACCGATGTTTTGGACCCTTGTACTTTAAACACCAATATGTCCAATCAACAGTATCATAGCTACCTTGGTGGCCCCTCACCCCTCCTTCAAAATCGGCATCCCGTTAATGTGGACTGACAACATTGGTTAAATACTTAATCGACAGATGCTATTGATGCGTCCCGCTTAATATCCAGCCAAGCTCAGCCACTGCCAATCATTGTCCATAAGTTAACATTTAGCCATTTAGGACATGTGAACTGCCTGGCTATACTAACAAGTAACATTGCAGATTTATGAACTTCAGTTCCATGTAGTGAAAAAGCAGTTTGGCAAGCATTCCATACTAGCTATTAGCATATTATAGCTGTACAGTATTGTTCTAACCGTTGCAAGGTTTTAATTCAACCATCTGACAGCCATGATGAGATATCACTATGATGCAAACTGATGGACTTCACTCAACAGTATATTTTAATCAACTATAATACAACATGTACAGTGTTACTCGTAATTTTTCACATGTAGGAACAGCTGCGCAACTTTGAAGAGAATAATTCTGAATTTAGCAATCACATGATAGTGAATAGTAGTCAATCATTATCTCTTATATAGCTATGGGGTGCTGAATACCTTTTATGGGATGCTGATTGCCATGCTATTTACTAAACTGTGATGTGAACAAATGACTAGCTCTTGAGTGAACAATTCACCGTTGTTAAGAACTATGTTGTAAAGAATACGTCAGCTAATCATTTCCACTAGAGTAGCATTATGATTATATTTTTCTGTGCTTCCTATATTTCACTCATTAGGATGTTTGGTGCTCTAATGCCTGGACATGGGGAAACAATCACTGATGAAGAGATTTGGGAGAGGCTTCCTGTAAGAATCCAGCATACTCATTGCACCTGCTGTTCCTTAACATTTGGGTTGTGTTGGATTGTTTGTCTACCTTGAAATCGAATCAACAGGACCTATAAGCTTTCCAATATCAATTGTAAATTTTTTGACAAGAAATGCTGTTAAAATGCTGCCTGTGCTAGTTCTAGTTCTACTAGTTAAATATATATTTTGTGACAAAGGTGTCTCGTAGAGTCGTAGCTAAGATGGCTTTTCTTTGAGGCACTTGTACATGAAGTTCCCTCTAATCAACTGCATTCATTACCTGTTGTTGATTCTTTGACTGATTCCATATTAAAATTGAACCTTAAATTCCACCCTTTTCATCATCTGTAACAATCCTCTTTTTTCTCTCATTTGGGAGAATCTGCATACTATAAAAGGTTAAAGAAGGCCAATCAGTTTGTTGTTTATGTGTAGTTATGTGCTGCATGATTTAACATATGACTACATCTATATGTAAATATACTTATATATATACTCCCTCCGTTTCAAAATATAAGATGTTTTAGCTTTGTGAATGAAACGTATCTAGACGTCTTTTAGTGTATAGGCTCATTTAGTTTTGGAGTGAACCTACACACTAAAAGGAGTCTAGATACACTCTCTTCACAAAGCTAAAACATCTTATATTTTGAAACGGAGGGAGTACATACCATACTGTGTTTTAAGACATTAGATATCAGCAAAGGATGTCCAAAACCCTTGTCGTTGCTTTAAATCCTTCAATGTTGATTGCTAGATAAATTTTTATGAAGACTTACCCTTAATCATACTAACAACTTCATATTTTATTAGCACTTCTGGGTTGCCATTTCCATGGTATTTCTACTAGCGGCTACTTCACTCATGCTTCTTAAATTATGCGGTAAGATATACAAATACTATTGAGCTTGTTGTCGTTGTGATGTTGGCGACGATGGTTATATATTTTCCCTTTGCTTACTGCATTACGTCTATGTATTTATTTTTAGGTACTTTGCTGCTAGATTAGCACCGTAGATTTTTGAGGATAACTTATTTACAACTAGTAGCATTCATAGTCAACCTTGGCTAAGAATCTGAAGCAATTAGCCATATATCAGAATACTGTAGTAACTTTTTGGCTTTTGATTTGACTAAGTTATATTATATGCCACAGGTGATGCAGTTACTCTGGGGTGGTGGGATTTATTCATTAACTTTGGGTAACAAAGATATTTATTGTAAATCCCGCTTTGATTCCATGGAACAGTTTACACTAATTACCTGATGACAATTTTTTTTACAGAATATCCCAGTGCTTTGCTTTTCTTGTATGCACAAGGTGCTCCAATCCCATGGTCGGTATACATCCAGTGCTTGGTATAGAAATAAATTCATCTCGTATGGACAGAGAGTGCAACTCGAATATCAGTGCTCCATTATTCTCCAAAAGAAATTCTAATGTAGAAAACCTTGTGTCTGCAGGATATTGGTGGCTCTGTACTGATAATTCCTATCCTGATTTTTCAAGTTCTTCTATGTATGCGCTTAGAGGTCTGCTCAGTTCCATTTTTCTAAATGTTTTGTTTCCTTCAAAATTTATTGATAGGCACTGTTTCACCATATTTATTTTCTTTAACTTCTATCCATTGTGATACCACATACAAATATCTAATTTTGGAGCTGACATAACAACATTCCTGTGTATTATGTTCTGCACATAGATTGTGGGTGCCACATGTGGGCTGTAAATCTCAATTTTGTGCTTTGAATGTTCTAGGTGAAAGCCGGTAGTCACCTAGTGTCTGTGAAGGCCAATATGATTTACCAACTCGGCAACTCATTTATGTTTGTTGAACTATTACTCTGCCGCATTGACTAGACTAAGTACATTTTATCTGTCTACATTATATGCAGGGTACTCCTTCTAATGCACGGTTTATCCCAGTTCGAGCTATTTTCTCACCTATACTTTTGCTACAAGTGGTCGCTGTATGTTTTGCCATTTGGAGATTCTTTGAAAGGCTTGTTATTAAATTTAAAAAGGGCGTTACTAGTGAAGGATATATTTCTGTCTCATCAAAGATTGACGAGTTGTTTATGCTGGTACAACATGGTTCAAGGTTTTACATGCTCTATTTTTTTTATTACCTCAGGCCTCCTCTGTAAATTGGAAGTTGCATATTTATCATTGGAACCCAGATTGGATTCTCATTTTGTTAATTTCCACTGATTTCAGGCTCATTGCATGGTCCATTGATGAACATAGCAAAGAGGAACAAGCCCATTTATGCTATACAAATAACATTGGGTATTCACTGCATAGTTCTATCTAGTTCTATCTTGTATTTTGTGTAGACATCACTGCGAGTTAATGAAAGTATGTTCATGTATAGGACACCAGTGAATTACCAGTGTTATTTCTTGTATGTGACATGTTTCTGCTTGTCTACGAATGGCATCATTTATATGTAAATCCATGAGAAGCTAGGGAAAAACAATTATTTAAGTAAATACTACCTATATTGAGGTCACTGCCATCTTAAAAAAACCACAGCAGCATTTTTCCTATTTGTGTTATTTTTCACCCTTTTTGGTAGGGGAAATGCATCACGGTGCAAAGACAAGGGTCTGTGTCCTGTTGAGTGAGGAGAGGAAAAACCAAGATAAAGAGTATCTAAAAGAACCTGCCATGTTGAGCCCACAACTGAATATGGAGGTCCCCATCTAATGTTAGATGATCCAAAATCTTAAAGACAATTAAACGAATTTCTTGTTTGAGTACAGTTCAACTGGGAACAATTCATTCTCTCTCTCAAAAAAAAAAAACTGGGAACAATTCAAAGATAAATTAATTTATTTCAACTGCCTGCTACTTCATTAAGCAAATAAAGGATGACCTATGCATGTAAATCTTGAATCATGTGTGTTTAGGTAACAAGATAGCTAATCACTCAACATTAAAGACAAGATAGCGTAATCACTTTAGAAGCACTCTGAATGTGTCCAGAATAATTGAATTCTTCCATTGATTGGTCTTGTTATTTCTCCGTACTTTGCAGGTATAGTACATTTTGCAGTTATCCACCAGAGATGGTAAAAGAGATGCCGAAGAAACTTCTTGTCAAAGAGGTTATGTTGTTATATTATCATCACTAGCTTATCGTTGTTTACATGGAGTTAACTAGTCATGGATACTTTCAGATACAGAGACTTCAGCTAGCATTAGGAGAGCAGAGCAAAGTGGCAAAGCTTAGCCAACAGCGGTGTGAGAGGCTAATGAATGTATACTTGTTTTCCCCTTTATTTTTTTGAATAGACCAATCATACAACTTACGGGTATCTAGCAGGATCTCCTCTGGTTTGCCGGTGTGCTGCAATTTTTAGTATTGGCTTTATTTGCATTTTATAATGTTTAAAGCTTAGGGACGAAACACACATTTCTGATTAATTTTAACCAGAACCTTTCTGTGAACTGATACTTGTGATAATTTTTGCGTGAACACAGGAACGGATCTTGTGTCGAATTTGCTTTGAGTGGGACGTCTGCATTGTTCTGCTTCCATGCCGCCATCATGTCCTATGCGAGTGAGCTTCTTTTTTATTCACTATGACAAGCTCTCTCTGTTTATCAGTTGCTTTGTGGAGGTTATGGAAAGACATATCAGTACATTTTCTTGCAGCATTATGGGTATAATGCTTTGTTATTTATCTTTGAGTTTAGTTTCAAAGGTGTGTTTTTGTTGTTCTTGCAGACCCTGCTCTAGCAAGTGCCAGTCATGCCCGATTTGTCGAGTCCCTATCGAGAGCAGGCTACCCGTTAATGATGCAGCAAATTCAGCCGAGCCATTAAATGACATGGTTTGAAAGTTCACATGTTGACAGTAGTTCTACAAATAGCTACTTGTAGAGTCAGCAAAGACAGAGCACACCGAGATTCCGAGAAGAGGAAGACAAACTATTTTGGCCATGAAATTCAAAGGAAAGCCAGAACGTGTCTTGTGTCAGAATGTAACACGAGAAAATGAAGAGCCGTGCCGCCCAATCCCTCTTCGGTGACATGACAGACGGAAGCGAGCGAGCTTGTTGATTTCTCACCCAAATATGGTGGCAACCACTTGAATCACCGAATTTAGAGGCGGAAGCTGCCGGATGTGTTGTCTGATGCCTGGCCACTCCTCAAAAAAGAGTGGTTCCTAAACAGCTGACAGGGGGCTTCAGGTTGTTAGCTGTTTTTTAGGGCCGGAAAAAACTCGCTTCATTCTAATTTGATGACAAGGTTACCAGTTCTTGCAGCTAAGCTGCTGCCACTCGTTCCATTGTACTAGTAGCTGTGGCAGGCGATCATGTCCTGTATCTGCATCCCAGGTTGGTTTTACCTGCACGAAAAGCTTCCCTCCCTGGTCCTGTCAAATGATGAGAGGTCAGGCATCCATCCATCCACTGCTCGCGCGTGCACGTCGATCTACTATACCTCATGCGATGGCCCTTTCCACTGCGCACCGGAAGGAAAGATGATCGAACTTTGCAGTACCGCACAAGTCAACATTTGTGGCTCGGGGCATCTCTTTTTCGTCAGGTTGCCATGATTTGTGGCTCTGTTCTTGCCGATGTCTGCCTCGCCAAGAAGGTCGCCAGGTGCATTGCTCCTCGTGACGCAAGGACGGGGTCTCCATTTCTTTGTGATCCTTTATCCGTGTTGCTTTCACGTATCCAGGTCGCCTTTGTTCGTTGCTGTAGAGTAGTGTAGACCTGCTTTTAATTTGCTGCCTCTGTCTTTTATGTGATGATGATGCACAAGGCGCCAGAACGTGACAGCAACGCATTTGTACCGATCGCATTGCAAATAGAATGGTTGACTTCAAGTCGGTCTTGGACAATCAAATGGAATGGGTCTTGGGTCAGTCTACTTAATTGCAACCCTAAGGCGTAAGAGGATGAAAGGACTTTATCACATCCTAGGCATGGCTGTACGTAGAGGACACTCCTGTTATATTTAGGAGTCGGGGAGGCCAACCAGGAAAGTATAAAGAACTCAGTGGAGTTAACACCAAAGCCTGCCCACTGCCACACTATGCTGCTCACAGCCCGCCAGCCACTAGAGGCAGCCGCACCTAGGTCGATCAAGGTACGCCACTCGGCTAGCTGAACACCTCGTGTTATGACATACAGAGAGAACTTATCTTGCATTCCCATGTCTGAGCTAAATCATGTACGTACTCACCAAATTTTAAAACCAGGTCATAGAAGTTCGAATCCAAATCCCAAACACAACTCTAGAAACGAAAAATGACAAATATATCTATGAATAGAAACTCGGGCTGTGAATTCAGCTCATAGGTGCTACCAATCCTGAAATTATCTCTTTTGTTTCTCAAGCTACATATCAACTTTGGTGCTAAACTTTTGTGAAATAATAGATACAGATACATGTCATATTAGTTCTATGAATTTAATTCATAATATAGTTAGCAACTTTTACATAGGCCAAATAACACAGGTGCACCGGAAGTGCCCAGTGACTGGGACTACTAGACATGTTCTCGCGACACACATTACTCATCTCCAGCTTAGAAAAGTCAGCTAAAAAACTAAATTTTTATTTCAAGGTCACAGCGCCCCGCCAAACTTAGTTATATGAGCTCTTGAAGCTTGTCCTGATGGGGGTTGGCGCCGAATCGCTGAAAGTGGTAGTGTTCGTGGACATCCTTTTTGTCCTTAGAGGTTTCATCGAAGAGCTCGCCACCTCTACGGTGTTACTGACCACCACCCTTCCCTAGGGTTGAGTGGATGGTGGTGTGCAATGCTCTGGATGAAAGATTTGTCGCAACATGTGCATAATTTATCATGTATTTGCGGTAAGGTCCAAGAGGAAAGAACCTATAGGGGGTGGCTAGTAGCCTTGATCCACCTCGACCAAATCCATCATCCCCAAGTCCCCAACATTCTAGCCCACCATAAATCATGGAGAAATTTCCCTGGCCTTATATATGTCCCCTCTCTCCCTTATCCACAGGGTGAGCGAACTAATTTGGAAAGCATCGACGTGTCTTTTTATCGAGTGTATGGTGGGCTTTGGCACATGGATGCCCCCTAAGCTAGCTAGCTAGCTTTGCCTTGACAACGACTGCACTCTTAGATATCCAACTTTGGGGTACAATAATTTCGCACAATTGTGTTCACGTAGAGTGTGAATCCGTGGCAAGGTGGCGATGGAGGTCAAAGGGCTCGCGCGCGTGCCGCCGTCGCGTCGAGTCGATCGATCGGCCCGTCTGCACGTACGTACGGAGCCTCCCACCATACCTAACATCTCGATCGGCACCGCACCGTCCGTCTGTCGGAGAAGAACGCTCGATCGATCCGTACGCTCACCTCCAGGCGGCGCATCTCGTAGCTACACTACACCACCACAAGCCTGGCCTGATTGTATCAGACGGGACGCCCGCGCACTAAACCGCGCGCGCGCAGGTGCAGAGAACCGGCAGATCGTGCGAGCGAGCTAGCTCGAAGAATCTGCATATGCTACACTGAACATATCCTAGACCACGCATACGTATCATGATAGAGGCCTCTTTGCTGAGTGGTGAAGTTTGACGTGGACTGCACTGGTTTTTTTCTTCGGACATTTGTTCAGTTGGCTAGGGCATCAAGGTTGACATGGTATCAGAGATTAATATCTAATAAAGTTTGAGTCTAGGCCTCTTGAGCCATACCTCCGAGTCTATTCACGCTGTGTTAACTTTTTGTGTCACTATAACTACATATGATGATTGCACTAGCTTTTTTCATCAATTCGAATTTTTGATTGTGTCCGCTAATGCTTATATGAAGTTTGACAAGTGGACCGCGGATGGATGATAGATGCATGATTTGATGTGTGCATATATAGCTCTTCCTCTTGTTAGTACGTGCATGCATCTACGTGCAGCAAACATATCCGTTGATTAAGTCTGTAGGGAAGAGCGAAAGAGACCGCTCAAAGCTCGCATGCGTTCGTATGGTCGACGACAAGTTAAGGACAGTGCTACAATAGGACACGCATATGCCATATCCACTATGCATGCATGTGTGTACATGTGTGTAGCTCGATCTGTATCTGCTTTGCTTTCTACGCTGCCGTACGTGCGGTGCGGGTGCGGCCAGTTTTGGCCTGCATGTGCATGCACCCAGCAGCCGATACTCGATACTGCATGGATGTGTGGCCAAGTGTAGCCGCCGCGCGTCCGTGCCAAGTCGCGCCGGCACGCACGAATGCACGATCGATCGATCGATCGAGCGGGGCTGCTAGCTAGCTAGGCCGCAAAGCCGCCCGCTTTATTTCCCATACGTGTGTGGTGGTTGCACGTGCCAGGTAAGCTTGAAGCCGCACTTGCTACCTAGCCAGGTACTGTAGCCTGCCTGTAGGGGTGGCGGTTCTCGATTCTCTTTTCTTTTCTTTCGAGGTTCCCGGCCATATCGATCTTGCTTTTGCAACGACCAGTGTACTGTGTGCACTCAGGGAGGTAGAAAAGAAAAGAAAAAACACGATCGACCAGACCACCAGTGTACTGTGCTGCACGTGTGCGCGTACGTACTTTACGCACGTCTGCATGCAGGGGGGCGCGCCAAAGGAAGAAGAGATGGATCGACCCATCCACATCCAGGACGCGCTCCAGTTTGCATCCAGACAAATTAAGCCTCACGTGTAAAGAGATTAAGAGAGCACGCAGCAGGGGCAGCTAGCTGTCTATTTTATAAAAAACAAAAAACAGAGGCAAAATCCTTGCCTCATCTCGTTAATTAGAAATCACATTAATTAAGGAGTTTAAGAGTTTTTACAACACATAGAGAGCAAAAAACTCTCCAAGACCACGGTGGCAGGTGCTGGTGAGCGGCAAGCTTGGTGGTGGTCAAAGGAGCGTCCGTTTTTTTTTTTGGATTGGGGTCGGGAGAATTCCAGCCAATCATCTAGCACCGACGCGGCAACGTCGTCGATGTCGCATCCCTTCTTGAAGGTGCTGCTTGATACTCGGCGATTCGATGGCTAAGAGCAGGGTGGAACAACTTCGGAGGGCGTAACGGTTGCGGGTCACCTTTGCTTCGTCGACCTGTCGTTGTCTTCATTGTTGCCCCGGCACTGTCGGTGATTCAAAATCTTGTATCATGTGATTGCTTTATTTAATTTATAAAGCGGGGCGAAAGCCTGATTCGAGAAATAGAGAGCAAAAAGACTCATACAAAAGCCTACTCGTGGCATAACGATAACCAGGTGCTTTGCACCCGCCCTACTTCACAAAGCCCCCTCAACCTTGATCTTCCAGAACACCGCAGTAGACATATGGAAGAGATTTTGTGAAAAACTCGCGCATTCCTTTCGTTCCAGATTTCCCGAGTGGTGCGCATGATAAGAGATGCCAAAGATTTGTGCCTCGTGCCATCAATGTCGCCGAAAGCTTCTCACCAATCCTCTGCTGAGTTAGAAGTTGGCCAAAGAGCCGTGTCAACCTAGGGAATCCCAAGCCAGTGAATTATCATGTTCCAAATTCGCAACGAGTAGCGGCATTTGAACATGAGACGAGCCACAGTCTTGGTTCTATTTTGCAAAGTGGACATAGACCGTAGTTTGGCCAACATCGTCAATCCAAACCCGATTTTGAAGGAAGA
Source organism: Avena sativa (assembly GCA_916181665.1). NCBI lineage: Eukaryota > Viridiplantae > Streptophyta > Magnoliopsida > Poales > Poaceae > Avena > Avena sativa. The sequence goes on along the minus strand of OV702290.1, from coordinate 492,953,877 downwards.
GACAAGCAAGGAGAGTTTGCATTTTGATGGGCCCAATTTTTCCAAACCGTCGCCGACATAGAAGAGATAAAAAAATTGATCCCTATAGGCTAATGATTTCGAGTAGGTTCTAGATTCAGTGAATTTCCAAGTAATGTCATTCAGAGTGCTCTCCAAAAGATGCACATAGCCACCTTCGTTCACAAGGTCAACAAATTCCAAGATAAGATGAAGAGAAAAACTGGAGGTGGTGTTGATTTTTCATATCCAAAAATCTTCATGGAGAGCCTTGTTGACCGTGAAGTTCTTTCGCTTGGAGGTGGCGAAAATGGATGGGGCGATGTCTTTGGGCTTGCTTCCTTGCATCCAAGGCGTGTATTTTTTTTTAATATTTCCGCCTCCAATTGTGATGGAAGTGGCTACATGGAAAAATTCCCTGCCCGCCTTGTTGCAAGGGTTTTTGTTCCCTATCCACAACTCTTCGTTTGATCTTTCCATTGCAACCATGGTCAATAGAGCCGTAAATCTCTTGCGATTTTTTCGAGGTCTAATACACCAAGACCTCAAAGCTTATTGGGCGTATACAAAAAATCTTCTGATTCACCTTGCATTGCCTATCGAAAACCTTATTCGATGCCGCCCAAATAAAAGCTCTCTTCAATTTGCTAATGCTCTTTAAAATGCCCGATGGAACTACGAGGAGAGTGATGTGAAAAATTGCATGGGAGGTAATTACTGACTTTGATGTAATATCCCATAGTTTGAGAGACTCAAAATGGGTAGAATATAGTTGTTTGCATTGCATCCATGAATATAAAATCTGTGAGAACTAAAAACTTTTTGATAGAACTTGTCAAAGTGATTGAAGTTACATTTGAGCTGGTAATTTAGGACTAGTTCATCATGCTGAGTGTTAAAACTTTGAAATAACCTTTGGTAAACTTATATGTTAAGAAGGATAGATGTAGAACTCATAAGTAAAAGTGAAGCAACACACAAGACACTTGAATAAACCAATAAGAACTCAATGCTTAACTTATCTTCTCTAAACCTCATTTAACACATGTGCTGAATAATCCTTAGCACATGATCACTCCACCAAAACAAGATCCAGTATATTCTTATCTTATCTTATTCTATCTTATATTAAACCTCATCTCATCTACCAACACTTGTGAAAGACAAGAATATAGTAACAAGTAAAACATTCAAGTCCATATACCAACTCTTGATCTATATATCTAAACCTTGACTTGTCTAAACACTAACCTATCTATTCTCTCTATTCAAACTCTCTTCTTTTTATCAAACCAAGGATGAGATATGTACTTAATACTAAGTGTTAAGTGACATTCTATGGATTGAACCTTAACAAGCAGAAACAAGTAAACATTCTACAACCTATATCAAGTTTAACCCATTGTCAAGACCAAATTATCACCATCAATTCACTTTGGGAGTTGATGATGCTATATGTTGACAATATCCAGAGTCAACTAGAGATCCTAGTTGATCTTAAACAAGACAATACCTAAAAATTCTTAACCACAAGCTTAGTACCAACTTTAGCTAGAAAACAAGTCAACTCTATGTTTCCATGCATAGATGTTGACTCACCTTTATCCACACCAAGTAAAAGTAAACCTCTTGTTGACAACTCACTAGTATTGGGCTAGTGACTAGCCAAATCCAGTCAAACCATTCATCAAAGCATCTTACCCAAGTTATTGGATCAACATTTGACTATTACTGGAATTCCATCGATGGGGCCATCTCATGTATCCAATTATTTTGATGAGTATAATTCCTACTTAATGATGATGGGAATTAAGTGGATGACTCATAGTCTATCTCAATCTAGGTCAGATATCTATTATGTCATAGTGATCTACATACAAGAACAAGTCAACTCCATGTTTCCATGCATAGATGGTGACTCACCTTTATCCACACCAAGCATTGATATGATCCTATGGTTATAAGACCATACATCATTTATTCTTTAAACCTAGGAGACAAGTGTGGTGATGGGATATATCTCACACACTCTTGATAATCAAGTACTCCCTCCGATCCATAATAAGTGTCGCTCACTTAGTACAAAGTTTGTACTAGCTTAGTACAAAATGAGCGACACTTATTATGGACCGGAGGGAGTATATTCTTTCTTCAGCAAAACCCTAGTGTTATGTGGAGAAAAATGTGGTCACATGTACTTAGAAGAGTAAAACCCTAAGCCTATTTTTATGGTTAATATTACTAGAGGAGACAAATACTTGTATTAGGTAAAACACACAAAGACGATTCTATGATTTTCATCATAAGAACATTTACCCAGAACCATCCTTATTTAAAAGTATAAAATCTATTGAAACCATATACAAAATTATTTATAAGTGTCTAAACTCTTGGATCCTATTTGTATCCAATCCCAAGTACTAAGGGAATAGTTTTGAAAATTCAAAGCATCCCCAAAGGGAAATGTCATTTGAAATGGTAAAGTGAAATTTGAATATCATATAAAGTTATGTGAGAAAGAATTAAATCAAAACCACTTTCAAAATGATTTTTGAGAGATGTCAAAATTCCTCTCTATCCTACTCATCATAATCCAAGTGTTTGAATTATTCAAACTCATTTCAAACCAGAATATAACTCCCAACATAATTTAGACTAAAAATACCAAAGAGAAATTGAAACAAAAAATAGAAAAAAACCTGTACGACCACGTGGACCACAACCTTTTCCTCGGTCTAGCAACCACCCCACACAGCTAGCCCAGTATGAACTTTACCTGCAGTTACACTTAACTCCAAAGCTGCCAGGGGGATTTTTGCAAAATGTTCATATGGTTAGTGTCATCGCCCTTGTCTCCGGCCAGTCGCTATCATGATACCACCTCAGCAGCGTCGTTCCTATGCGACTACCGCGTCCATCTCACGCGCCGAAGCACTATAAATATCCCCTGACCACTACCCTAGAGACTCACACTCTCATTTCTGTTGGGTTCACAACATAGAAAATAAAAAATTCCTACTATATGAACAACTAAGCACCAAGATCTGTCTATCTAGATATAAGCAATGAGTGGATATACATCCATAAGGAACTTACCCTCGAAGACCGACAAAGCATTACGATATTATTCTCGTGAATGATGTACTCGTTCACTTCCCGATCTCAAGATCGTGATGAAGTACAACACTGCAAAGCAACAGTGCATCTGTGATCGCACACACGTCTGGTACCCCGATAACCTCCGAGTCCTCACTTCAGCAAAGCAGTGGAAGCAGCAAATCCTTCCAGAGAAACCACTGGAAATATGTACTTTGCTAGTCTGAAGCTATGGGAAATATTTTAGAGGATAGAGATCCTTCACGAGAAGGTGTGAAGTGAGATGAGGGGGAGGGGTCCTTTTATAGGGGAGGGGGCAACCCCCATGCCATGGCCGGTAGCCAAGGTGGGTTCCCCCACCTCTCTCTCATTCATGTGGGTGGGGGCTCCACTCACATAAAAAACCCTCCACTTAAAATTCCACTCACATGCATTAATTTTCCACCAAAATTAATACCATCTCTCATTTAATAAAACTCTTTTATTTATTTTATTTAGAATTTTATTAATTACTTTAATTAACAAACATTTGCATAAACCCTCTTGCAATACTTCGATATTATATCTGATACCATTTTGAGCAATTTGACCTGAAATAATTCCGGTGTCCATCAAAATAATTCCAACGCTTTCATAATTTTTCTCTGGTATTATATTTTTTCCAAATGGTGTCGGTATATCTTAAGTGTGTCACCCATACGGTTCGATAATAATGCATAAATGATTGATACTCCTCTCCGATCAATAATCAGCAGCGGGACCTAGAGATCCATACTTACTCCCACACATTCAACGATAACTTAGTGATCGTGATAACCTTTAACATCGTAACTAAATCCCTTTGTCTCGCGATATATTACATGTCCGAGATTCGATCATCAGTATACCCATACCTAGTTTGATCTTGTTACTGACAAGTACTCTTTTTCTCGTTCCCGTGATATAACATTCCTTGTGATCAAATCACATGGTTACAAGCTGTTTTCAATGTGATATCACCGAGAGGGCCTATAGTTTATATATCTGTCATCGGGATGGATAAATACCACTCTTGATCCATGTGCCTCAACATAACACTTTCAGAGTACCCGAACACATCTTTATAGTCATCCTGTTACGGTGTGATGTTTGATCATCGAAGTACTCTTCCGGAGTTAGCAGTTAACATGATCTCATGGTCTAAGGATTATGGTTACTTTTTATGATGTTATAGCAATGTAAACATAATGACTTTGATCGTATTACTATACTTTGGGTGAATGTTCATCACATCATTCCAACAATGTCGTGACCTCGTTATTAACAACATCCAATGTACATGATCCAGAAACCATCATCATCTTGTTAATGAACGAGCTAGTTTATATGAGAGGCATAACTAGGAACTCTTATTTATTTATTAAACACACATGTATTAACGTTTCCAATTAACACAATTGTAGTATGTAAAATAAATATATATAATAAACATGGAATAAGATAATAACCCCTTTATTATTGTCTCTTGGGCATATTCCCTTCAATTCCCCCTTGGAGCTCTCACACTCGGTCTGCTAGTGATACCCTAAAATGAGAATGCCAGCGAGCCACCGCGACGAAGCTCCTTCTTCATCGCCGCAAAGTGCTGGTGCTTCGGTGGGTCCCTAATTGAATTGTTTCTGACGCTCGCTTGCTGGAATGGCTTGAGGCAGGCGAATTGATCTCTTCTTCCCGGGCACATCTCGTCGGAGTCTACAACGCAATCGGCATCTCCGACGACAGCTAGACTTCAAGGACTGGGTCCTGATCCCCTATGTGAGTGTGCGAGCCTTTAGAGCCTTTTAGTTTAGCGTATCTTAGTACATGGTAGTAGATTCGGTGATTCGCCAAAGGGCGCCTGATACATTGCAAATGTATCTGTAATTTTTGATGTTTCATGCTTGGTTTTATCCACTTTCTTGTGTTTTGTTCCAACTTTGGAGTACTTTTCATATGATTTCTTGGACTAACCTATTAACAAGAGCCATAGTGCCAGCTGCCTGTTTTCTGCTGTTTTTGGTTCCAGGAAAGTCAGAAAATGAATATTCTCGGAATTGGACGGGACAAAAGCCAAAGTGTCTATTTTTCTGGAAGGGATCAAGTGCCAGAATACGAGACGGAGAAGGGCCAGGGAGCCACCACACCACCTGGCCGCGCGGCCAGGCCTGGCCCGCGCCAGGGGGTGGTGTGGCCACTCCCGGCACCCCCTCGGCCTCTCCTTCTGCCTATATATTGTCCTCGGGACGAAAACCCTAAGTACCCGATCAAAAATCCACGAAAGAGTCTGTAGCCGCCGTCATCTCCATCCCTAGATCGGGAGGGATCTGAAGCTCTTCCCGGCACCCTGCTAGAGAGGGGGAATTCACCTTGGAGGCCTTCTTCATCACCATGCAAGCCTCCGGTGTGATGCGTGAGTAGTTCATCCTTGGACTACGGATCCATGTAGTAGCTAGATGGCTGGTTTCTCCTCCTTTGTGCTTTCATGTTTAGATCTTGTGAGCTCCTTTCATGATCAAGATCATCTATTTGTAATTCATACATGTTGTGTTTGCGGGGATCCGATGGATATTGAGATGCTATTTCAGATTGATTATTGATTCTATCATGTCTTTGTTATTTGAGATCTTGCATGCTTTCCGTTGTTAGTATCTATCTTGGCCAAGTAGATGCTAGCAACTCCAAGAGTTAGTATTTATGCTCGATAGTGGGTTCATGCCTCTGGTAATCTGGGGAAGTGACAAAAATCTCTAAGGTACTAGATGTGCTGTTGCTACTAGGGAGAAAACAACAATCCTTTGTTCATAGAACAATCGTATTGTTTACTTTACACGCAGTTCGTAAAGCAATAATCTGTTGCTTGCAACTTAATATTGGAGGGGGTTCAGATGATAACCTGAAGGTGGATTATTAGCATAGATGCAGTTGGATGGCGGTCTATGTATTATGTTGTAATGCCCAATCAAGTCTCAGAGGAGTCAAGATGATTAGTATGTGCATGTATTGCTTTCTCGGTGTTTGTCAATTGCCCCGCTGTAATTTGTTCACCCAGCATGTTATCTATCTAAGGAGAGCTACCTCTAGTGAACTATGGATCCCGGTCCTTTTTCTTTACATACAATCTACAACTGTTTACTGCTTTGTGTTTACTTTCTGCAAACTTTTACTTCTTTCCATTCGATACGTTTAATCCTTTGTTTTCCACAAAACACGGTGATATTGACAACCTCATCGCAAGTTGGGGACAAAGTTCTGTGGTTGTGTTGTGCAGGTCTCCACGTTGCTACTAGCACCGGTAGTGCGCCCTGCCAAAGCTCAGCTAGTAACACCTTTGAGGTGTTTCCTTGCTCCTACTGGTCCGATTAAACCTTGGTTTCATAACTAAGGGAAACTTGCTGTTGTTCTCATCATACCTTCCTCTTGGGGTTCCCAACAAGCTCTACATCAACCACGAGCCATCAACACTTTTCTGGGTGCCGTGCGTTGAGCCATCAAGCGATTTTCTGGCGCCGTTGCCGGGGAGTCAAGGACATCTTCACAAGGGGAGTCCCTCATAACCAATCTCTTTACTTTGTTGTTTTTGTTTTGCTTAGTTTTGTTTTTTGCTTTGTTTGCTTGTTTTGTTCTTCAAAAAACACAAAAAAGTAGTTTTACTAGTTTGCTTTCTTATTTGAAAACCCAAAAAAATTACTACTCTTGAAAACACTAAGTTGTGTGACTTCACTAGCACCAACAACAATGATTTTATGAGCACACCTATTGCTCCACCTGTGGCTGAAAATACTTTCTTTGAGATAAAACCTGCTTTGCTCAATCTTGTTATGAGAGAACAATTTTCTGGTATTGGTAATGAAGATGCTGCTTCCCATCTAAATAACTTTGTTGAACTTTGTGAGATGCAAAAGCATAAGGATATAGATGGTGATATTATTAAACTGAAATTGTTTCCTTTCTCTTTGAGAGGAAAAGCTAAAGAGTGGTTGAATTCCTTAACTAGGAATAGTATTGATTCTTGGACTAAGTGCAAAGATGCTTTTATTAGAAAATACTATCCTCCTGCTAAGATTATATCCATGAGAAGTGAAATAATGAAGTTTAAACAACTTGATGATGAGCATGTTGCTCAAGCTTGGGAAAGAATGAAATCTTTGGTAAAGAATTGTCCCACTCATGGACTGACTGCTTGGATGATCATCCAAACTTTTTATGCAGGATTGAAATATTCTTCAAGGAACCTATTGGATTCTGCTACTGGAGGTACCTTTATGACCATCACTTTGGGTGCTGCAACAAAACTTTTGGACAATATGATGGTTAATTATTCTGAATGGCATACTGAGAGAGCTCCACAAGGTAAGAAGGTAAATTCTGTTGAGGAAACCTCCTACTTGAGTGATAAGATTGATATAATTATGTCTATGCTTGTTAATGGGAAAGCCCATATTGATCCAAATAATGTTCCTCTAGCTTCTTTGGTTGCTCAAGAAGAGCAAGTTGATGCGAACTTCATAAGAAATAACAACTTTGGCAACAATGCTTATGGTAATAATGCTTATAGGAACAATTTTGGTAACAACAATTATAAGCCATACCCTCCCAACAATGGTAATGCTTATGGAATTTCTTACAACAATAATAAGAGTGCTCCCTCTGAACTTGAAGTTATGCTCAAAGAATTTATTAGTAAACAAACTGCTTTCAATAAAACTATTGAGGAAAAACTCTCTAATGCTGAAAGAAATATAGCATCTTTAGCTGAAGCTCAAACTACTTTGAATAAAATGGCTGCTAAACCTGAAACTAATGAGAATCCCTTTGCAGCTACTAATGCTATACAAGTAAGAATTGATGAAAATGTTAGACTATTAGCTGAATTACATGCTAAGTGGGAAAGAGAAGATGAAATTGCTAGAAACATTAGTGTTTCTACTATTACCACCACTAGTGTTGAGGCTACTAATAGTTCTACTACTTTAGATGATAAATTTGATTTTGATCTTGATGGTTGTGACATCTCTGAAGTTATTAAGTTCCTACAAAAGCTTGCTAAAAGTCCTAATGCTAGTGCTATGAACATGGTCTTTACAAAACACATTACTGATGCTCTCATAAAGATTAAAGAAGAAAAGATGAAACATAAAGCTTCTATTCCTATAAAACAAGAGGATGGTTGGGAACCCATCATTCATATGAAAGTGAATGACTTTGATTTCAAAGCTTTGTGTGATCATGATAGTAGTGTTTCTATTATGCCTAGAAGGATTTATGATATGCTTGATTTGCCTCCTCTTGAAGATTGCTATTTGAATGTCCCACTTGATGATAAGGCTAAAAAGAAACTCATGGGGAGTCTTAATGATGTTCTTATTATGGTTAACAATTCATATGTCCCTGTTGATTTCTATGTTTTGGATGTTGAATACAATGCTTCTTGTCCTATTACTTTGGGAAGACCTTTTCTTAGAACTGTTGGTGCCATCATTGATATGAAAGAAGGCACCATTAAATATCAACTCCCACTCAAGAAAGGTATAGAACACTTCCCTAAAAAGAGAGAAAAGATTTCTTTTTCTTCTCCCATGAAAACAAAATTTGGTCTTAATACTTCTTCATTTGAGAACACTTGATTCTTTCTTTGCTTCTTATGCCTAACTTAAAGGCGTTAAAGAAAAGTACTTGTTGGGAGATAACCCAAGAGTTTTAGACGAGTCTTGGAAGTTATTACTTTAGTAATAACCTCTCCTTATCCTTTTTATTTGGTTTTTGTGCCAAGAGTAACCTCTAATGAGAGTGAAGTAATAATTGGGAAAGTTGCTGTCCCGAAACAGATTTTTATGCTTCACCGTAAAAATTCCTGAGAGAGCTCTGTATGTCGGATTGAGCTGTAATATTTTGTGCTTCTGCCCCAGGTTATTATCTAACTTTCTTTAGCTTAACACTTTTTGATTTGAGCAACAGAAGGTCTTCTAAAAAATTCGTCTTTACCTGCTGGTCTGTTTTGACAGATTTCTGCCATTTTCTGCATTTGCTTCTTGTTGGTTCCTTCTTGAGTTCTTTTGGGGAATTGAGATTTTTGAGGGAAGTGCTACATTAGCTAGTGTTCTAATAGAAGTTTATTTGGTATTATAACTGAACCTTCAGACTTATTTATCTTAAGTGCACTAATGTTGCTAATGAGATTGTGTGAAGTTTTGTATGAAGGAAAAATTTCAGGTGTATGGAAGGAATGAGTAATGAGATGAAGTATGGACTAAAGCTCAAGCTTGGGGATGCCACGCGTGTCACCCCAAGAAATATCCAAGAAGTACAAGCGTCAAAGCTTGGGGATGCCCAAGGCATCTCCTTCTTCATCAATAAAAATTTCAGGTTTCTTCCAAATGCTTCATTATTATTGTTTCATGCACAGTTGTGTTTTTCTTGGAGCGTCTTCTTTTTCGTTTTCATTTTGTTTTTTCGTTTGCTTTGTTTGCTTAGTTTTCTGAATAAATTGGTTGGACCCCCTCTTTCATACATTGGTTTGCAATTAGTTTGGTTTGGTTTGGAAAAGAGTAGGAAATTTCATGCTTATGTGGTAAAAAGAGCTTGTTTTTGACTGTGGCTATGCTTTGTCATGCCATGCTTGATTTTGTTTTGGCTTTATGCTTAGTATTCTTTGCTGTAGCATGACATGTTATAAACAGTTGAGATTGCTTAATGTGCCTTGGAAGGATCATGCGTTGTTTTAGCATATTAAAGCATAGTATTGTGGTATTCTCCTTTGATTCTTTATTTGGGTTGACTTGGCGCATGATCAAACCATGTTATGACTATCCAAAGTCACCATAGCCTTGATGATCCTTTAGTTTTCGACTTGTAATATCACTTTATGCTTTGATCAATGATGTTTTGTCGCTCTGCATGATTATGGCCATTATTGCTCTCTTAGTTTGTCGCTCCCAGTATTTTGCTAGCCTCCACAACAAAGTATGAGTTCCACTCATGCATCCAACTCCCTAAACCAAGTTATTCCAAAGAGTCCACCATACCTACCTACTAGCTTATGCTATTCCAAGTATATTCATGTTTTTGTTTACCTTCCACTTGTTATGAGAAAACTAGTGATTAAAGCTCTCACGAACTTGAAGGCACACTTTACTTTACTTGCCCTTAATAAACTTGAACCATTGTGTCGTCTATGTTGTATATGCTTGCACTTATTTGTTGGGAATTAGCAGAACCATGCTTTCATGGGGAACGCTTTCAACATTGCACTTGGTACTTGTACCTAGTTGATATCATGCTCTTTTGTATATGGATGTCGTCGGTGTGAAATGAAAGGGGAGCTTGTAAGTCCATGGAGTTATGTATATGTGTTAGAGAAACGCCTGGGCTGCTGGTCTAATCCATGCTGACATGGTGGAAACCTGCAGCGTAACCATAATGAGCTGTCTATGAAGCATTCTTCTTATAAAAAAAAGAGTCCTATATTGAGAAAAAAAAGAGAAAAAAAGAGATACTATGAAAAGAGGAAAGAGAGAAAAAAGCACCATATTCCCATGGTAAATAAGAAGAATGCTGAGATGCTCGTTGTCTGCTTGCCTTGTCATTTTGATATAGGGATTCTTCCGTATCATCGGGCAAGGGGTACCCCGTTGACGGTTCTCAGTGATACACATGTACTTACGATGACAAGAACTTACCGTGACTAAACTTGAGTAGCATGAGGAGCGGCCCTCATATACAAGGTACATGAGATTTCTGACTTATACTTCGTCAAGCATGTACACCATAGTTTGTTCACTTTAACCTTAATCACTTCAAGATGCTTATGATAGGGGCAATGAGAGCTGAAAGCTATTAAGTACCATAATTTTTGGAAGCTCTTTATGAGACTTGAGTCCCTGCTTCCTTCTATGAAGGCCTTTCTTCCACCATTATATATTGAGTCTCCACCTTCTATCTTTATGCACCTACTTTGAGAGCATAGTGGCCATTCTTAGTTCTATGTGCATTGTCCCAAGACTAGTTGATTGATGCATAACTTGATTTGCTTGTTTTAAACTATTTGTATCTAGTCACTCTTATGAACTTTGAAGGTGTCCTATGCATTTATACTTGCTACTCTATGAGGGACAAGCTGAATACTATTATGCTATGTTTTGTTTATGTGAAATAAACAAACGTCTTGCAAAGCATTGCTATTCATGAATCTTTTGTTTGTGCCTTTTCATGTTGCATCATAGTTTCTTTGTCTTATTGCTAGAACTTTGTCTTTCATGTTATGGTTGAACTACTATGATCCCAGCTTTGAATGTTTTGCAAATACTTTGATCAAGTCTTTGATGGTGCATGTCACCTAAAAAATTATCCTTTCTTTTTATCACTTACCTACTCGAGGACGAGCAGGAGTTAAGCTTGGGGATGTTGATACATTGAAAATGTATCTATAATTTTTGATGTTCCATGCTTGGTTTTATCCATTTTCTTGTGTTTTGTTCCAACTTTGGAGTACTTTTCATATGATTTCTTGGACTAACCTATTAACAAGAGCCACAGTGCCAGCTGCATGTTTTCTACTGTTTTTGGTTCCAGGAAAGTCAGAAAATGAATATTCTCAGAATTGGACGGGACAAAAGCCAAAGTTCCTATTTTTCCAGAAGGGATCAAGTGCCAGAATACGAGACGGAGAAGGGCCAGGGAGCCACCACACCACCTGGCCACGCGGCCAGGCCTGGCCCGCGCCAGGGGGTGGTGTGGCCGCTCCCGGCACCCCCTCGGCCTCTCCTTCCGCCTATATATTGCCCTCAGGACGAAAACCCTAAGTACCCGATCAAAAATCCACGAAAGAGTCTGTAGCCACCGTCATCTCCATCCCTAGATCGGGAGGGATCTGAAGCTCTTCCCGGCACCCTGCCAGAGAGGGGAATTCACCCTGGAGGCCTTCTTCATCACCATGCAAGCCTCCGGTGTGATGCGTGAGTAGTTCATCCTTGGACTACGGATCCATGTAGTAGCTAGATGGCTGGTTTCTCCTCCTTTGTGCTTTCATGTTTAGATCTTGTGAGCTCCGTTCATGATCAAGATCATCTATTTGTAATTCATACATGTTGTGTTTGCGGGGATTCGATGGATATTGAGATGCTATTTCAGATTGATTATTGATTCTATCATGTCTTTGTTATTTGAGATCTTGCATGCTTTCCGTTGTTAGTAGCTATCTTGGCCAAGTAGATGCTAGCAACTCCAAGAGTTAGTATTTATGCTCGATAGTGGGTTCATGCCTCTAGTAATCCGGGGAAGTGACAGAAATCTCTAAGGTACTAGATGTGCTGTTGCTATTAGGGAGAAAGCAACAATCCTTTGTTCATAGAACAATCGTATTGTTTACTTTACACGCAGTTCGTAAAGCAATAATCTGTTGCTTGCAAATTAATACTGGAGGGGGTTCGGATGATAACCTGAAGGTGGATTATTAGTCATAGATGCAGTTGGATGGCGGTCTATGTATTATGTTGTAATGCCCAATCAAGTCTCAGAGGAGTCAAGATGATTAGTATGTGCATGTATTGCTTTCTTGGTGTTTGTCAATTGCCCCGCTGTAATTTATTCACCCAACATGTTATCTATCTAAGGAGAGCCACCTCTAGTGAACTATGGATACCGGTCCTTTTTCTTTACATACAATCTACAACTGTTTACTGCTTTGTGTTTACTTTCTACAAACTTTTACTTCTTTCCATTCGATACGTTTAATCCTTTTATTTCCGCAAAACACGGTGAGATTGACAACCTCATCGCAACTTGGGGACAAAGGTGGTTGTGTTGTGCAGGTCTCCACGTTGCTACTAGCACCGGTAGTACGCCCTGCCAAAGCTAAGCTAGTAACACCTTTGAGGTGTTTCCTTGCTCCTACTGGTTCGATTAAACCTTGGTTTCATAACTGAGGGAAACTTGCTGCTGTGCTCATCATACCTTTCTCTTGGGGTTCCCAACGAGCTCTACATCAACCACGAGCCATCAACACTTTTCTGGGCGTCGTGCATTGAGCCATCGGCACCGTCGTAGTAGGTTAGTGGAGTCATTGTCTCCGACGACGATTGGGTATCGGGAGTAGCCCAGTCGACTGGTGATGCTTCCAGGCATCAAACACAACCACTGGATCATCCTGGCGAGTACAGTAGCGTAGTTTGGATCGCGTGCCATCATGCGCCGCCATAGTAGGTACTCATCGCTGGAAACTCTAGTAACCATTTAGACCACGGCGTAGCACGTTCGTCTTGAGATGTTGCGCTGATTTGTCTGGTATTATCCGCGCTTGCTATAGTGCTATATAACAACGTCGCCACCATATTTCATCTTGCTTCCATTGAGTCGCCAGTGGAGGTGGGCCGTTGGTCAGTTGACCAAGTCCACTTGCCCAACGTGGCAGTCAACGTGGACAAGGTCCACACGTAAGTGACCTATGCTAAAACAACCTCAGTACAAAATATGTCACTCGCCCACGTGGATGTACAAAGGACCCACTCGTCAGTGTCTATTGTGTATAACACATTATCCACTTAGGAAAATTTCAAAAAAATTGTTTGAACTCAGAAAAATCATAACTATTTCATCATAATTTAGAAAATACAAATAATATATCAAAATATTTAGAAAATAATACATATCCATATATACCATAAAATAAACACTTATGTGGAATAAAAATCTAAGAATCAACAAAACCTTTACATATATTTTATGGAATTCAAATTTAAAAGGAAATACAAAAGGATTAAGCAATATTTCAAATGGGAATCAAAAGGAACTTTGTATTCTTAAATGAAAACAAATCACCAATTCATTTCTTGACTTGTAAAAATCAAATAAAATACCATTATGCTTTAAGTACCAAAAATAAATATTAATCAAAAACAACATTAAGATAAAATGATAGAAAATTATGGAAATTTCTTGGAAACATCATACCTTGGTTGGGAATTATATTAATCATAAATTTTCAATCTAAGGTACTTGTTTGAAATACAAGAAGAATTACACATTACATGCTATCCTTAAATAAAAAATACCTTAAAATAAAAATATTAAAAAGGAATGCCTTAGAAATGTTATCTTCCACTTAATAATAAACATGAAAAAAATTCTTCCAAATCTCTAGTAGTAGATTTGAATAGAAATCAAATGCTAAAATAAATCTGGTTAACATGCTCACATATACTGAAATGAAATGGTTTTTCTTTATAAAATTTCTTTCATCAAAATATAAAATGGATAGAAATTAAAAGGAACCAAGATGTTTTACTTTAAAACAATAATTATCATAAGTAAAGGAAAAATGATAACAAAATGATCTCATAAGATAATTTTCTCCAAAAGTTATTCTTTTTGTTAAAAATAAAGAAAGTTAAAATATAATATTTCCATAAAACCTTAAACCACTTAAAATATAATAAATTATTCACTAGTTGGGGATAAGCATGCCAAATCTTGCTATGTTATTGAACCTTGAATGAATTAATAATTTCTTAAACTCTATTTAATGGATGAAGTAAACTTGAACTTAAATCAAATCCGTAAGAAATCAACACTAAAACAAATCCATAAACAAAACCAATGGGGATTTCGTGTCGGAGGGATTAGAACGCTTGCATTTCATATATTTTGTATCCCATCATATTGTCATATATAAACATTAGTCCTTATTAGACCGATGATTCTATTCTTCAATTTGGATCTTATGACGACTACAAGATGCTTATTGCAAAACATGCAATCAGAAGGCAAGTTCATTCTTGCATAATTCTTGTTATACCAGACTTTCATACCAATTGCGAGTCAAATCTTACATGTTCGTCATTTTACAAAAACCCTTTTCGAAAACTTTGGCATCTGCATTAAAAGAAAAATACCATTTTATGAACAAAATGAAATGTGCATTGCTAGGCAACAATACATGGTTGGGAAGCCGTGTAGTAGAGATTCCATTGTACCGGGAAAGTTAGGACAAAACAAAAAAATATGGTTAGTGATTCAAAGCGCCGTATAAATCATGCTAACCACGGATCCTGGAATGGAATGAGCAAGTTAGCTAGATATTCTTCCTTTCATCTGTGCGGATGGGAGTCTGCAACGTCCCCATCTTGTGCTGTAGGATAACGACTTAAAATATTAGAAGAGAGGGCAACTGAGCATAGGTCTTGAACTGAAGCTCATTGCAATGGGTAGGCAACACGGTCATGGAGAAGGGTAGTGTTGACTAGTCTTTAGTCTAGGCCTCATACATATGGAAGTGCAAACGGAATTCACGGATGTGCAACATAGCTAAAGGCGTTTATGGGTAAAGTAGCACACCTCTCGAGAGTGTATAAACGTGACATGTTATTTCTTGTTTTGGGAAAGAACTACAAACACATCGTGGAAAGGGACTCCATGAAGCCTGTACAACCCGTGAAGGCTAATAGACATAGAATTTTATAATCTAAAACTGATCTTTTCTAAAAACCCGATTTCAGAAACTGCACAAGCCTAGGATGTCCGATCTACGGCTATTCACCAAACACCTACATATTTAGAACTTATTGAGTATGCTGTACTCAATCTATCTTCTTATTTTTTGCTAGACTTTGGTAAGTTATTAACGTCATTCCAATCTAAGAAGACAACAAAGGAGGACCACTATGGGGAACCAATGTGCAAAGTAGTCGATGGTGTCAGATACTTCAAACGGCGACGGTGAAGATCAAGTTAAACATAGATGAGAATTAATTTTCAAAGATAGGAACCATACTATTAGAGAATGCTTCTAGGTCAAATAGCCAGCCTTTAGTTATTGGGGATAGGCCTAGAGGTAGATCTAGTGCTAGACTACTCTACAAGCTGCTTCTTCTAGGTTTTGGCTTGAACATGAACTTACTTGATGAACTCATTTGTCATGAAAGTTCCGAGGATCTTCTATGAAGATATGTGATATGGATACCTTAGACCTGCGATGTTTTTGTTATACTACTCTGGTAGGTGTAATGTTCGTGGAACGGTGTTTCATAAGTGCTATACCAATTACTTGTATACTACAACATGCAATTGTGTGCTGGGTCATCGCATATACCAAAGTGCATCTACCCACCGTTGTGATTTGACGACCATGCCATGGGACCATCTTTGCTGCGGCTTTGTCAATGAGCAGTTGAAAATCTACACTTTTGAGTCTACGTGTCGATAATGGCAGCCCAAGATACTTGATCAAAACGCTTGTAAGTGGAAAGCAAGATCTTTCGCACATTTGTGACGAGTCCCGTTACTTCACCAAAACCCTCCAAAATTTGAGCCAAGAGCGATACAAATGGCCACGTCGTCGCGACCGGTGCCCCCTGGGCCCTGGAGACGGTGAAGGCCACCATTGGTGGGGTGTAATCTTCTTGCAAAGTTGCGGACACCCATGTAATTGTGGTGGATGCTTCTCGACCTGATGAATCTCACTTTGGGACTTGAATATGAGGGTGTTCATGCACTAGTAGAAAATGGGCCTTTGGTTTGGGCCATTAGTCCCGGTCGTGGCTGGGGCCGGGACTAATGGAAGGCTCGGTAGCCCATATTGCTGTGAAAACAGGCATAAAAATTCTCGTAGAATCGAGAATGAAGTTTTCATTCTGTACATGCCAGATCATGAATTAGTAACTGCATCCAATCTCCGAAAAGTCCCGATTGTTTCGATTTTTGGAATGGGATATTTACGGAATCCCCATGAATAAGTTCAAACCTTATTCCATGCTATTTCCATAAGATTCTTCTTTCTTATTCTTAAGCAAGCCCTCAAGAGGGCTTAGTTGATCATGATTTCTGTTTTCTCTTTCTTTTCCTTTTTGTTTGTTTCGAGAAATGCTCACGATTCGACTTTGATCGTTATGGGTTGGTACCAAGATCAAGTCCTAGACAAGTGGACCTAATTTTAACAGCCGGTACGGTAACAATGAAAATGGCTCCGTCTTTAGTGAGGTTATACAAGCAAATGCCTGAACCAAAATACGTCATTGTTATGGGAGCCTGTACTATTACAGGGAAGTGATTTGAAACTGACGTTCCTTTAGAATTCGATTAAGAATAAGAACATAGACCGGCTTCTAGAAAAAGAGACGTGCCCTAATTACCTTTGCAATTGCGGTTCGAATCTATCCGATCTTTATCTTTTTGCTCAAAGAACGAATAAAACCCCTTGTCGAAGCCCTTTATTATAAGCTTCCTTGGATCTGGGAAGTTTCTCTTTCACAATATTGAGATCGTTTGATCGATTTCCCGTCGATGTGGACTCTTGGGGAAGATCAGCCTATTATCCCTAGAGTAACTTTTATCCGTTGAGCGACGGTCCTTCCACTCAGCACTGTCGGATCACTAAGGCTGACTTTCGTCTCTACTCAACGGGTGAGTCTTGCAGTCAAGCTCCCTTCTGCCTTTGCACTCGAGGACCAATGTCTGTCTGGCCCGAGGAAACCTTTGCACGCCTCTTCTGGTAGACTTCTTACTTAAATTAGTCTCGAAGCAGACGACCCGAGGAGGCCGAGGCATTATGTCCTGGTCCGTAAGGAACCATTAGTCCCGGTTTGAGATACAAACCGGGACAAATGGGTCTGGGCCGGCGCGCGAGCTCCTGGCAGAACCTTTAGTCCCGGTTTGTATCTCAAACCGGGACTAATGGCCTGGCCCTATATATATGCACCCAACCCTCCACTCTTTCCTGTTTTTTCCTATGTGAGAGGTGGGTATAACTTTGTGCTAACTTTTTTTCTTCATATGCACTAGAGGTGTTCGGTGAAATGCCTATTAGAGCGATGCCACTTGAGTTCACACAAGACAAAATATGATATGAGGTGTCAGAGCGACACTTAAGGTTTCTCCTCTTTGTTTTGAAGTGTCCTAAAAGGTTAGCAACTATTTTCTCGTTTTGACTGCGGTGTACTAATTTAAGCATCGTGATTGCGTTTGATATATATGCATGGTTGTATGATGCAGATGAGCCACCCATGGATGTACGGTGACCGACGCTCTGATGCTTACAGAGAAGGCGTGCGTTCTTTTCGCCTTGTGGCCGAGGCGAACAAGCGGCGGGATGGTTTTATGTGTTGTCCATGTGTTGAATGTCAGAATGAGCAGGCTCACACTTCCTCAAGAGTCATTTAGAGCCACCTGCTTCGGTCCGGTTTCAGGTCCGGCTATAATGTTTGGACCAAGCACGGAGAAAGAGGGGTTATGATGGAAGACGACGATGAAGAAGAGAACGATGATGACAACTACCGATCTATGTTCCTTGAATACGATGATACCGCAGTTCAAGATAATGAAAAAGAAGGGGGTGAAGAACGGGAACCAGATGAGCCCGTTGATGACTTTGGTCGGGTCATTAGTGATGCAAGGCGAGACTGCGACACAGAAAAGGAGAGGTTGCAGTTCGAGCAGATGTTACAGGACCACAACACATTGCTGTATCCAACTTGTGAAGATGGCCAGAAGAAGCTGGGTAGCACACTGGAATTGTTGAAGTGGAAGGCAGAGACCGGTATGACTAACTCGGGATTTGAAAAGTTGCTGGTAATAATGAAGAAGCTGCTTCCAAGAAATAACCAATTTCCCTCCAGTACGTACGAAGCAAAGAAACTTATCTACCCTCTAGGATTAGACGTGCAGAAGATACATGCATGCCCTAATGACTGCATCCTCTACCACGGTGAGAAGTACGAGAATATGGATAAATGCCCGGTATGCACTGCATTGCGGTATAAGATCAGAAAAGATGACCCTGGTGATGTTGAGGGCGAGCAACCCAGGAAGAGGGTTCCTGCCAAGGTGATGTGGTATGCTCCTATAATACCACGGTTGAAATGTTTGTTCAGAAATAAAGAGCATGCCAAGTTGTTGTGATAGCACATGGAAGACCGTAAGAAAGACGGGATGTTGAGGCACCCTGCTGATGGTCGGCAGTGGAGAAAAATCGAGAGAGACTTCCCGGACTTTGCTGGTGACGCAAGGAACTTATGGTTTGGTCTAAGTACCGATGGCATGAATCCTTTTGGGGAGCAGAACTGCAGTCACGGCACCTGACCCGTGACTCTATGTATCTACAACCTTCCTCCTTGGTTGTGCATGAAGCGGAAGTTCATTATGATGCCAGTGCTCATCCAAGGCCCGAAGCAACCCGGCAACGACATTGATGTGTACCTAAGGCCATTAGTTGATGAACTTCTACAGTTGTGGGCCAAACCAGGTGTACATGTGTGGGATGAGCACAAACAGCAGGAATTTGACCTACAAGCGTTGTTGTTCATAACCATCAATGATTGGCCTGCTCTTAGTAACATTTCAGGACAGGCGAACAAAGGATACAATGCATGCACGCACTGTTTAGATGAGACTGAAAGTATATATCTAGATAAATGTAGAAAGAATGTGTACCCGTACAATCGTCGTTTTCTTCCGCCCATTCATCCCTTAAAGAAGAAAGGCAAGCATTTCAATGACAAGGCAGAAACCCGGACGAAGCCTGTCCCCCGTAGTGGTGCTGATGTATTTGGTATGGTCAAGGATTTGGATGTAATCTTTGGAAAGGGTCCTGGAGGACAACCTGTTCCGAAAGACCCCATTACTGGACACGCACCCATGTGGAAGAAGAAATCTATATTTTGGGAGCTACCCTATTGGAAAGTGCATGAGGTCCGCTCTGCAATCGACGTGATGCACCTGGCGAAGAATCTTTGCGTGAATATTCTAGGCTTCCTGGGCTTGTATGGGAAGTCAAAAGATATCCCGGCAGCACGAGAGGACCAGGAACATCATAAAGGACAAGACGGCAAGCATCCAGGGCAGTTTCAAGGGCTTGCCAGCTACGCTCTTACCAAAGAAGAGAAGGAAATCTTTTTTGAAGTCCTTTTCAGTATCAAGGTCCCGTCTGGCTTCTCATCGAATATAAAGGGAATGAAAGAGAAATTTTTTCAAAACCTAAAGTCTCATGACTGCCATGTGCTTATGACGCAATTGCTTCCGGTTGCATTGAGGGGAATTCTACCAGAAAATGTTCGACTAGCCATTGTGAAGGTATGTGCATTCCTCAATGCAATTTCTCAGAAGGTAATCGACCGAGAAAGTCTATAAGGGTTACAGATTGATGTGGTCCAATGTCTGGTCAGCTTCGAGTTGTTGTTCCTGCCATCCTTCTTCAATATTATGACGCACCTCTTAGTTCACCTAGTCGAAGAGATTAGAATTCTCGGTCCTATGTTTCTACACAATATGTTCCCCTTCGAGAGGTTCATGGGAGTCTTAAAGAAATATGTCCATAACTGTGCTAGGCCAGAAGGAAGCATCTCCAAGGGCTATGGAACAGAGGAGGTCACTGAGTTTTGTGTTGACTTTCTTCCTGACCTTAAGCCGATTGGTGTTCCTGAATCTCGATATGAGGGGAGGATGACTAGAAAAGGCACACTAGGAAGGAAATCAATGGTATGTAGGGACGGGTATTCTTTCACTCAAGCACACTACACAGTTCTACACAATTCCACCGTGGTGGCTCCGTATATCGAGAAACACAAGAATATTCTACGCTTCGAAAACCTGGGGAAGCCTGAAACCTTGATTAAAGGGGAACACGTGAAGAATTTTGGCAATTGGTTGCAGACACATCTCATGAATAACACCACTATTGGAGATGAGTTGTACTCGTTGGCCAGGTTACCATCTTCGACTATATGTACTTTCCAAGGGTACGAGATAAATGGGAATACATTTTAGACGATCGCCCAAGATAAAAAGAGCACCAACCAAAACAGTGGTATCCGCTTTGATGCAACAGATGACAATGGGCAGATTGACACATATTATGGGTACATAGAGGAGATATGGGAACTTGACTATGGACCTACTTTTAAGGTCCCTTTGTTTCGGTGCAAATGGGTCAAGCTGACAGGAGGCAGGGTACATGTAGACGAAAAGTACGACATGACAACAGTGGATCTCAACAATCTTGCATACATGGATGAACCATTCGTCCTAGCCAACGATGTGGCTCAGGTTTTCTATGTGAAGGACATGTCTACCAAACCGAGAAAAAGGAAAGATAACCAAAAGAGTACATAATACGATGAGCCAAAGCGCCACATAGTTCTTTCAGGGAAAAGAAACATCATGGGAGTGGATGACAAGACAGACATGCCAGAAGATTACAATAAGTTTCATGAAATTCCGCCCTTCAAAGTGAAAACTGACCCAAGCATCCTGTTAAATGATGAAGATTCTCCATGGCTACGGTGTAGAAGAAAACCACAACACTAGATGTTGGTGATGTGTAATAATGTATTAAACCTTTTATTTGAGACATAAATCTATGTAATTAAACCTTTTATTTGAGACATAAATCTATGTAATGTATTAAACCTTTTATTTGAGACATAAAGGTCCCCTTTCATGTAATACATCTTGCTCAATCAAACTAGACGTTCTGAGCTGCGGTAGGTGATCACACAAAGAGAAGGAACCATCACAAGAGACGGAACCCACAAACACTAAGGATACATAGCACAACTGAAAATTAAGAAACATGCCTAATGGTTGGAGTGATTCAGTCATGCTCCTGCCTAGCCCTATAATATGCGCCACTGTAGTCGTCATAGTCACCGGCACCATCGTCGCTGTCGTCGTCAGGGTCGCCGTAGTCGAACCTTGAAGGTTGGGCACGCGTGGGCTGGATTTAAGGGTACCGCAGGCGGGGGTTATTGCCGGTCGTGTTGTAGGCCATGACACTCTAGAGAGTCTGGCCGCGCCACCACAGCCGACGGCCGACCTCGTTGAAGTTCGAAGGAGGTGGGCCGTCCTCCTCGTGCCCGGCGAGCGCCCTCTCATGCCGATTGATGAAGAAGGCTTCCCAAGTTGGGAAATAGTCGGAATGCTAGTTGGGATTCCTCCGCTGCTCTGGCATGAGCTCAAGGTAGTAGTGGTTCGTGATGGCCATTCGGCGCTCCGCACCTAGAGGGACAGGAGGGACCGGCACGCCTCCGACGCTCAACATCCAGCCGGTGGGGACGCGGTAACTCGGTGGGCAGGGGTAGTTGGAGGCGCAAAGCGCCTCCGCCTCCCGGGTGGTTAGAGATATGATGGAAGCCATGGGAAGAGAATGATGAGTCTAGATGTGATATGTAAATGGAGGCCAAGCGTACATATATATACTGAAAAAATGGCGGGAAGACAGAGGTGGGAACCGGTGGAAAGCGCGGGAACGCAGTGGCGCGGGAAACTTTCATCCCAGGTGGGGGCTCAAACCGGGACAAAAGATGGGGGGGGCCTTATCTGGGGGAGGCTTATCTGGGAGAGCCTTATCTGGGGGTGGCTAACCTTTAGTACCGGCTGGTGGGTGCAACCGGGACTAAAGGTGGTTTTTGTGTCATCTAACAAAACTGTCGGTGGGATAAGGACGCGTGGGTAACCTTTAGTACCGGGTGGGGGCTCAAACCGGGACTAAAGCTGTCGGTAGGATAAGTACGCGTGGGTGGACGCACTGCTCGATGAGATAAAGCATGTAGCGCACGACGCCCTGTCGGAGGAAGAAGACAAAGTAGAAGCGACGCCGTGCCTATAAAAGGAGCATCGATATGCCATGGCAAGCAACTCAACAAGCCAACATGGATGGAGAGTTTCATCCCCATGGATGGAGGAAAGGGTTGGGAAATCTCCCGTGGCGGAACTTCTCGAAGATGCCCTTGGTGCACACGCCCTATGGCATCTTCGGAAGTTCCGCCTCGGAAAATATTTTCCTGCTAGCCCGTGAAAGACTCCATCTCCGCCTCCCTGGGGTTAGAGATATGGTGGAAGCCATGGGATAGAGTGGAGAGAGGCGGCAGATATGAGTCTAAACCCTAAACCCTAAACCCTACGTTAGAGGAGGGAACCCTAAACCCTAAGTCAGAGGAGGGAACCCTAAACCCTAAACTAAAAACCCTAAACTAAAAACCCTAAACCCTAAACCAAAAACCCTAAACCCTAAACCAAAAACCCTAAACCCTAAACCAAAAACCCTAAGTCAGAGGAGGGAACCCTAAACCCTAAACCCTAAACTAAAAACCCTAAACCCTAACCCTAAACCAAAAACCCTAAACCCTAAACCCTAAACCCTAAACCCTAAAGGGGCTACGATCCGGAAGAGAACGGGCGGGAAAAAATAAGGCGGGGTAGACGATCCGGGGCCCCCGGTCTAGGGTTTCGCCAGAGGAAGACCACCGGAGCGTCGGAATTACATGAAAATGGCAAAATGGTTAATAGTTTGACTAGTTAGAATAATTATTTTATAAAACAAAAAATTGATTTGAATCACTTATTCAAAAATATGCAAAATATAATATTTAATGCATTTTAAAAATGAAAATGGCAAAATGGTTAATAGTTTGACTAGTTAGAATAAGTATTTTATAAAATAGAAAATTGATTTGAATCACTTATTCAAAAATATGCAAAATATAATATTTAATGCATTTTTAAATTGAAAATGGCAAAATGGTTATTAGTTTCACTAGTTAGAATAATTATTTTATAAAACAGAAAATAGATTTGGATTACTTATTCAAATTCAAGAACTTTTCATGTTGAATTTTTTTTCAAATTCATAAGTATGCAAAAACTATAACATTTAAATGTTTAAATAATATGCTAATTGAATTTTTTTTAAACAGGCGCGCCCCAGGGTGATTTTTTTTGAAAAAGGGACCTTTAGTCCCGGTGCGTGCTACACACCGGGACTAAAGGTGTGGCGTTGGCGCGCGCCTGTTGGGCTGGGCCGAAAACCCTTTAGTCCCGGTGGGTGGCACGCACCGGGACTAAAGACCCTCTAGTCCCGGTTCGTTATACGGACCGGGACTAAAGGTCCCCCACTATACATTTGACGCGTCTTCTTCTCCCCGCACGCCCCTTCTTCTCCCCACGCAGAGCACTCCCCCACGCGCGAAGGACGAACTGACGCTGGCAGGCTGCCCGATTCTCCGGCCGCCACCACCCCAACCGCCGCCGCCACCGCCACTCCAGCCGCCGCGCGCGCCCCCGCCAGAGGTACCCTGCGCCCCCTCCCCTTCGCTTCCCCCGTCCGGCTACGCGATGGCGCAGCGGCGCCATCACTGTAGGCGAGCAGGCCGGGCCGCCCCCTCCCCTTCGCTCCCCCCGCGCGTGCTGGCCGGCTGGCGCCTGACTGGCTGGTGGCTGGCAGCTGGCGAGTGGGCGCAAGCGCGAGCCGGCCAGGGGGAGGCGAGCCGGCCAGGCGCCGGCGGCTCCTCTTTTTTTTGTAGAATTGTAATATTATTTTTGTAGTGTAATATATTAGTAGTTTAATATATAGTAGTATATATTAGTGTAGTATGTTAATTAGTGTAGTATATTTTTTTATTTTTTAGTAGTGTATAGTAGTGTAATATAAAGTGTATTTTTTTAATATATAGTAGTATATATTAGTGTAGTATGTTAATTAGTGTATATAGTAGTGTAATATGAAGTGTATTTTTTATTTTTTTAGTAGTATATATTAGTGTAGTATGTTAATTAGTATAGTATATTTTTTTATTTTTTAGTAGTATATAGTAGTGTAATATAAAGTGTATTTTTTATTTTTTTAGTAGTATATATTAGTGTAGTATGTTAATTAGTGTAGTATATTTTTTTATTTTTTAGTAGTATATAGTAGTGTAATATAAAGTGTATTTTTTTTTGTACTACATATTAGTGTAGTATGTTAATTAGTGTAGTATATTTTTTATTTTTTAGTAGTATATAGTAGTGTAATATAAAGTGTATTTTTTATTTTTTTAGTAGTATATATTAGTGTAGTATGTTAATTAGTTTATTATATAATATGTTAGTGTAGTATATAGTATGGTGGTGCTCGCGGCCCCCTCACTTAGGGTTAGGGTGGTAGTGCTCGCGGGCCCCGCACTTAGGGTTAGGGTGGTAGTGCTCGCGGGCCCCGCACTTAGGGTTAGGGTGGTAGTGCTCGCGGGGCCCCGCACTTAGGGTTAGGGTGGTAGTGCTCGCGGGCAGCCGGACTTAGGGTTAGGGTGGTGGTGCTCGCGGGCCCTCGGAGTTAGGGTTAGGGTGGTAGTGCTCGCGGGCAGCCGGACTTAGGGTTAGGGTGGTAGTGCTCGCGGGGCCCTGCACTTAGGGTTAGGGTGGTAGTGCTCGCGGGCAGCCGGACTTAGGGTTAGGGTGGTGGTGCTCGCGGCCCCCCGGACTTAGGGTTAGGGTGGTAGTGCTCGCGGGCAGCCGGACTTAGGGTTAGGGTGGTGGTGCTCGCGGGCCCCCGGACTTAGGGTTAATGTGGTAGTGCTCACGGGCCCCCGAACTTAGGGTGGTAGCAAATTGCGTGTTCATATTATTGTTTAGTATTATTTTATGCAGCAATATTGAATGAAAAATGTTATTGTGTGCATTTTGTAGAAAACTATGGATCCAATCCAGAGAGACCTAGCACAGGAAGAAATTCTCGAGGATATGATCAACGACACCCCCCATGTTGATCCACCCGAATCTCCGTCGATTTATCTGAACCCCTCCGGTGAGGGAGAGGAGGTCGACCGAAATGATCAAGGAGAAGTCGATGGCTCCGGTGGTGGAGAAGCCGACGGCTCCGGTGGTGAAGCCTCCGGCGAGGTATATATATGAAGTCTGGTGATCAGTAGATGCATTAACTGAGTTGTATATATATATAAATTGACAAATGTTTCTTCTCTTAGGCCTCCACATCGAGCAAAAAATATTCCAAACGAGGCCCGGCCAAAAAGTTGGACGCATCTACGCGTTATACAATTACGCGGGTATCACCACGAGGTGAACCGGTGGAACCCGAAAAGGCTAAAACTGTATTTAAACAACAATGCGGAGTTATGGTTAGGGATCGCATCCCGATCACCGTTCGAGAGTGGAATAAGACCAAAGGGGCGAAAGAGGGTGAGTATGTCTCCGACAGGTGCAAAGAGGGTCTTTGGAATGACCTCATGACACATTTCACCCTGCCAGAATGTGAGGATGATGCCGACACAGCTGCATTGAGGAAGAAAGTCAAGCAGTGGACTCTTACAAAGATGGCCGGACTATTCAAGAACTGGAAGAAAGCATTATGGCAAAAGTATCAGAAGACGAAGAAGACTCCTAAATTTGAATGCTATCTAACGAAGCAGCAGGCTAACTGGGATGCATTTGTGAAGTACAAGGAGTCACAACCTGCTATGGAAATGTCGGAAAAAACAAGAAAAATACCGCGATGAAGAAATATCACCATCACCTGGGGCCAGGGGGCTACACGGCTGCCATGCCAAAGTGGGATGCTAAAGAGAATGAGCTGCTTGCTAAAGGGATCACTCCAGAACCAATACGCGAAGAACGGGATCTGAGGGCAAGGAATTGGTTCCTTGGGCATGGGAGTGAGTGTGACGAAAGTACAGGGGACCTTATTTGCAGTGACGGAATTAGGATACCCCGGGATACATGGCAGAAAGTGGTGAAGGAGATTAAAGCGGGGACAACAAAGTTCCGTCCCGATAGAGAGAAAGACTTGCTAACAAAGGTCCTCGGGAATGACGAACGTGGAGGACGTGTACGAGGCCTTGGCCCTAGTTATACGTGGGAGATGGGGTTTCCCAAAGACAGAGATACTTATAGGAGCCGAGAGAGAGCAAAGAGGCGACGGCAGGAGGAGGAGGGAGACAAGTTCACCGAGTTGATAGGAACACTTCGAATGCATCAGCAACAGATTGACGAACTTCGAGGAGCAGGGCGCCTACAAGATCCTGTACTCAATATTACCGCCGTCCCATCTCAGCGGAAAAGCAGCGTGGCTGAATCGGAGGTCCCTTCTGACGATGCACGTCTGGTAGATGGCGGTCCCGGCTACCCCGTGGATGGAATCAAGGAGCAGGCATCTTGTGAGCTCCATCAGAAGGTGAAGAACCTATCCATCAAGGTGGCGATCGGATGTGCTTTACCTTGTCCACCTGGCGCACGCTGGCATGGCCGTGAGATTCCAGCTGGCTATGCTAAAGTTGGTGTGGATGAAATCGCAATGGGGTGGGACTCAACGGAGCTTGACATCCCTGGACCTGAAGGTGAAAGGACACTCAGAGAAGTACTGGGTGGTATCATTCTATGGGACAAGAACAACATCAAGCTTCTAGGCTAGACGCCAAAGCCAACACCGCCTCCGAGTGGTCGCATGTCACCTTCACCTCCATCACCTCCAAGAAGCCCACCCCATGACTACGACCACCACAACCCGAGTCCATCTCGATCTCCGCCGCAGCCTCCGATTAGTACTAAACGATGCAGGAGCCCAAAACGACAAATGTCGCCCCTCCCAAGAGTACCTCATAAGAATCTTTCTATCAGACCTTACGATCGTACTGACGAGGAAACCGACATGATCGTAAAGGCCGAATGTGTTGCGCAGCTTCAAAAGAAGAAACCCGAGCCCGCCCCGGTATACACCGAGAAGCAAAAAGCGTATGCACTTTCTTTTCTGAACACAAAATCGCAATATGACTTGCACCATAAGCCAGATGACTATCGACGCACACTTCAGAAGGAAGTGAAGAAGAGCAAATCAAGTAGAAGTGCAAGCGGGAGCAAATCATCAAGTCAAAGTGCAACCGGGAAAACAAAGGACGTCCCCCAGCTCGGGGAACAGGCCAAAAAATCGACCCCACCCCTCAAGATGGTATCCTATGACACTCCCCAGCAGGATATGGAAGAAGCTAAGAAGCTTGCAGCCGCTATGAATGTGACTGTTGAGGAATTGCTAGGTTCCCAGGACGACAAGTTACCCAAGGCTCAGGTAGTCCCTACATATGTCCCAGGGAAGCCTCTGGTCAGCTTTGAGAAGTTCCAACAACTGCCAACACAAATGCGGAGTTTACATAAATGGTACTTGAATGCCGTAAAGGAGGAGAGAATAATGATCGTGGCGAAAGTCCCACATGACTACTACTTCCGAGAAGAAGAGGTCCATGTTGAGTTTTCAGAACTCTTCCAGTTATATACTTTCGACGCCATCGACAAAAGTCTCATGAGTTGCTATTGTCTGTAAGTTGTTGAATTCATTGTCTATATATAAGCTGTTCATTTTTTTCAGTTGTTCAGTTCATTGCATGTAATTATCCTAATTATATCCTTTTGTACTCTATTATTATGCAGAATAAAGATCATGGAATGTAAAAGAAGGTCAATCTTCAGTGTTGGGTTCATTGACCCAGATAAAATACATTATCGGACGCTAAAGGAAAAACCCGAGGAAACACAGGAAAACCTTCTAAGGTTTCTAACGGAGCAAAATTTCTGTGACCACATACTGTTTCCTTACAATTTCGTGTGAGTGTCTTACTCTATTGTACACATTCTCTTTTGCTTACTTGATGTTAAGTGTAATTGATGAGTTACTGATGTATATATAAACGTGTACAGTTTCCACTAGATTGTCATGGACATTCAACTTGATAAGGGAAGAGTTGAAGTCATGGACCCATTAAAGAGACCCCTGGAACAGTTTAGTGACATGCATGACATGCTCCAGAGGTAATTTTTGCGCTACAGTGGTCTCTTTCGTTGATTTCCTGAGATATCACGTAATAAATAACTCATTCATTTTCTTTACCGGCTAGGGTTTGGAACCAGTTCAAGAGTGCGGTTACGGGTGACTTTACTGAGAAGCTGACGTTTAAGCCGGTCTCGGTAAGTAGTAGGCGCATCTCTTTACTTCTAGTTTCAATACAATTATGATGCATGCTTATTATTTTGATTGAATTCTATTCTCGTAAAGTGCGCCGAGGCAGCCACAGGGGACGAATCTATGTGGATTCTACGTTTGCGAGTTCATTCGCACGTTTACCAGTGAGCTGAATGATTATAGAGTCGATGTAAGCAATACATTCATAACATTATTTTTATTACCGTCACGTTTTGTTATCATGATTGATATTCATATTGATCTCCTTTTCTTATATAGTTCGAGAAAATGCGGGATCAACTCCTACCACAGCAACGCATAGTAGCAATTGCTGAAGAACTGACAGGATTTTTGATGAACGAGATGATAGATGACGCCGGAGAATTTAGTGTGAATAGGCGCCGATGATCCCCGACCGTGTAATTGAATAGACGGGCTCTAGTCCCGATAATTGTGATCTCCATGTGTAACTATCATGTATATATTTGTATGCTTGATCTTAAGAGAAGTTATCTTATGTATGCACGAACATGTACGGTATGTGGTAGCGTAGAAAACTATTTTAAAATGAAAAAAAAATACAAATTAAATTCTCTGCCGCGGCAGAGAAAGTGCCTAAAATGCTGCCGTGACAGAGAACCATTTGTCCCGGTTCGTAATACGAACCGGGACTAATGGGGGGACACCCAACGCCCGCAGAGACAGCCACGTGGATGCCCATTGGTCCCGGCTGGTAAGAGGGCCGGGAGTAATGGGTGGGCCTTTAGTCCCGCCCCTCCAGTCCCAGTTACCAGGACCGGGACTAAAGCCACTTACGGGTCGGGACTGGAGACCCGTTTTCCACTAGTGATGTAAGGGCAAAGCCAACGTTTTTTGGCGACAATCTTTGCGCGTAGCCTATTTGAGGCGGCGGTCGATTGATCGAGCAACGACAGCATGCGGAAACTGAAAGGCAAGAGCAAGAAGCAACCGAAAGCTACAAATCGTCTCGTCGCTGCATTATCTGAACTTAATTTGAACTTACATCCACAAAGTACTACAGTACGTCCGTGTAGTACTTTGAGCTTAATTAGCTACGTGTACGAGAGAGATTGGGCATTTCTGGGGTTTGAACACTGGACATTTAAAGTGGCAGCAAGCATATAGTATGCACGAGCAATAGGCCGGGATCGATGAGACAGCGATCGATGGAGAGCTATGGCTAGGCAGAGGACGACGACGCAGTAATTAAGTACTATAGTCCTGCACGAGAGGGAGAGGGAGGAGGCAACCTAGGAGAAAAACAAATGCACATCTATTCAAAGCCTGGGCGCTAGGCCTCTGAAAGCTTGTGGAGTTCTGTTCAGAAGCTAACACGAGTGAGATTCTCCCGGGGGCGGCCCCGGCCGTCAAATGACGACTCAGGGTACGGGCCATGTCGATCGCCTGACGGAGAACGACAGGGTACGGCCACTCACACACCGATCGATCGCGCGCCCTGCTGCTGCAGCTCCGTCGATCGCAGCGTGTGCGTGTGCGCGCGCCATGCATGCTCTGCATGCATGTATTGGCCGGAAGTGCGTGGGGCCCTACACCGCGCGCGCCAGCAGGAGCAGCGGCGGCGGCGGGATCGCCGGCCGGCCGGGCCAGCGGGAGCTAGCTCTGCCTGCGGGAATGACTGACAGGATGTTGCTTTCGAAGACGGCATTGACTATCCGTGGAAAGACAATCCCTAATTTGATTTCTTTGATCTACTCTACATGGAATCGGGCAGATTAATGCCGATCCAAGGACAAGGATTGTCCAATATCGATGCAGGTATGAACACATGCGCGTACGTGCATAGAGACAAGGTTCATGGGATGAACAAATGCAAATTGCTGTTGGAAAATATAACCAAATTTCCCATGATTTAATCCATAAAATTACAAGATAAAACACGACTAAAATAATAGAGATTAAAACTAGTCATGCAATCTAACAGAGAGTACACAAAAAACAAGCTTAATCAGATTGCGAAAAGCAGTGTTTGAAGCATGTTCTCAAATGTAGGTGATAAAGGATCACACACATGTCGCTGGAAAAAGATCCGATCGTGGTGCCATCGTTGAGAGCCATGTCACCGAAGATGTTGTCCATGTTAGAGAAATAGTCGTAGTTGGGGAAGAAGTCATCGTTGTTCTTGTTGGAGAAGAAGCCAGTAAACACACGGCAATGCTCCCCCAAAAACCTTATTACCATTCTCTCCTACAAGATTCGAAGAGACGGGTTTCGGAGCCTACTGTCCCGACATGCGGTGCACGTAGCAAGGCGGGACGGGGAAGGCCCGAGTGGCGGCGCAATGCTCCAGAACGAATGGCAGATACATGAGTTTGTTGTACTGTGGTGTGTCTCTGTGGAGAGGATCGACCTCTCTTTTATAGGAATGGGCGGAGGAGGCAAACATGCAATGATGGAAATGTGAAACGAATAGCTGGGAGGACACGTAGTGACCAAAGCCGAACAACCATATGTTCGTATTCATTGTCCACAAGTGTGGACATTTCATTTTTTGTGCCGCCGTTCACATTCCACTCATTCGTGATGAAAAGCGGACAACACGTACATGTGGCATAGCTACTACCTTGGCTCATTCTTGGAACACGACGCACACTCTCGTCGTGATGAGGCAGGTGACAGAGGGAAGCACACATGTAGGTCTATTCTTCTTATGCTCATACAAATGATAGAGCAAGAACACGACGCACACTCTCGTCGTGATGAGGCAGGTGACAGAGGGAAGCACACATGTAGGTCTATTCTTCTTATGCTCATACAAATGATAGAAAATCTTGGCTCCCTTATAAGAAGATCCAACTCTCACTAAACTATTAATGTGGGGCTAAATTTTGTTACATGCCATGTATGAATGGACCAAGTGAGACTCTATGCTAGTCAAAATTCCGATAGTTGCTACGGGAAGAACACACAAAATGGCAAAGAGTTATGCCGTGTTATGGGATTATCGGAAGCACCTTGGTATGGTGAGACAGTTGTGTGCTTCTAGCAAAACAAAATATGGAGGACTGACATGGACGTTGGAGCTACTAAACGACCATTTAGAGGTGGTTTGGGGTGAGACATAAGATTAAATTTGATGTGAGATGCTGGGCATCAATAAGATTGAGATGCGACACGAGGACAAGGTCGGGGAACAAAGAGGGTAGGAGATGGTATATTTTCATGTTAAAATAAGTAAATATTTTCAATCACGTGTGCAGATAAAGAGTGTTGGTTGCTATGAGGGTAAAGCATATTTATTTATTTATTTATTTGTGTTTTCGCAAAACTGCTAGTTCTATATGACTATATAAACCGTGATTTTTGTTTATTGGATGTCTTATGCATGCGTGGTGGCCCTAACCATGTGGATGGTTTTAGTTGTTTATTCAGTTCTTTTTGAAGTTACAAGTAGTATATCGGAGTAAATAATAGCGCATGAAAGTTTCGGCCGATTCTGTTATCCACGATACCCCGATTTTTTCTGGTTGTGGGATGGACGCCGAGGAGTCCACACGTAGCCATCCCAGCAGATGCCCCTTCTCCCGGGGAGGCGGAGACCACCACCCGACATTCCCTAGCGCGTGCTTCTCGCACCCTTTCCCGTCCTGAGTCGTCTGGTGGTGGTGGACCGCGTGCCATGGACCCGCCATCAGTGGCAGCGGGCAGGACCGTGCTCTAGAGAGGCGTCTTGAGGGCAATACAGCTCTGGACCCACCAGAGCGTGGGGCCTGTCGAGGGCCGACGTGGCAGCATGAACCCTCGCCATCCGCGGGTTCTCGCGGCAAGATCGTGTTGTGGTTCCGGTCGCGCGGATGAGAACTTGAACTATTTTGATGTTGTTGCTACCTAGAGTTATAGAAGATATCTTATCTCATATTTGAAGGAATAAGATGGCTCTATTGTTTATAATCATGATCACAAGGCATCCATTATTCGGAATTCTCATAAGGATAGGTTGAGCATTACTGAAAATACAAGCATGTTATTTGACTTAGATGACATTGTCCAATCACATGATCTATCTATAGGGAATGTGCCCAAGAGGCAATAATAAAGTTGTTATTATTATATTTAATATTCATGATAAGTCTTTATTTTCCTTGCTATAATTGTAGGTATCAGAAACTAAATACTTGTGCGGATATATAAACAACACCGTGTTACTAGTTAGCCTCTTATGGACTAGTTCGTTAGTCAAGTGATGGTTAAGGTTTCCTAACCATAGACATGTAATATCACTTGATAACATGATCATATCATTAGGAGAATGATCTGATGGATAGACCCAATAATAAACATAGCCTTTGATGGTGTCACTGAGTTTAATTGTTATAGCTTTCATAAATGTCATGTATGTTTTCCTTATACCAGGAGATTGTGTTACTCCGTGGTACCAGAAGAATTCCTTGTGGACATCAAACATCACTTCGTCATTGGGTTATATAAAGATGGCTTTCAAGTATATCTGATGGCGTTTGTTTGGTAGCATGACTCAAGACTCGGATTTGTCCCTCCAAGTGAATGGAGAGATATCTCTTGGCCCTCTCGGTAATGTAACATCCGAAAGCTTGCAAGCATATGACTAAAGTATTTAGTCACGGGGATCTTTTTACGGAATGAGTAAATAGAACTTGCCGATAATGAGATTGAATTAGGTATGATGATATCGACGATCGAATCTCAGGCAAGTAATATATTGCGAGACAAAGGGAATTGGATACCAGATTAATTGAATCCTCTACATCATGGTTCAACCGATAAAAAACTTCATTGAATGTGTGTGAACCAATATGGACATCCATGGTACCACTACTGGTAATTGATCGGAGAGGTGTCTCGATCATGTATACACGTTCCCGAACCCATAGGATCACACACTTAATGCTTCGATGTCACTAGGGTTCATTGAGATAATATATGCTGTAATCGAATATTGATTTGGAGTCTCGGATGGGATCTTAGATGTCATGAGGAGCTTTGGAATGGTTCGGAGGTAAATAAAAGTATATGGCAAGTTACTTTAGGGTTCTGGAAAAATGTTCAGGATTTTTTGGTATCAGACCCACTACAAAAATACCCCTGTGCACGACACTTTTTTGGGGCGGCATAAGCAAAATGCTCCTGCAAAAGTTGGTTAGCCGGTGGATGAGCAACCACGGAACCATTTTGTCGCAATGATCATGTATACGCCATGGTACACACACTACTGACAGATATTTATGCCATGGTAGGTGGGGTACATTTTAATGCCGAACTAGATGGATGGAGGCATATACTAGTTGTCTATTGTACATGACATTTATGGCCCACCACCGGTCAAGCACCTCGTGTGGACTGGTAAGTCTTATCTCGCTGACTTGTATGGCCCATTACCAGTGGGTATGGCCTTTATATCTCCTTCTACAGCTTTCACAACTGCAATCTTAATCTCGATCTCGATCTGTCTCTTACTAATCCTAGTCTTGCAGTACTCTCTCCAAATCCCCCTTCTAATCTTGATTTGCGGAGACACCCGAGCCGATGGTATAATTGTCACTATAGATTAGTTGTTGGTAGTTTTTATCTCAATAGCTCTAGTGATTAGAAGATACAATTTGGGGATATTTGTCTTTGTAGAATCACAAGTATTGGAGAGGATTCACTGAAAATTTGGTGACTGGTTGCTGGTGCGGCTCTAATTTTCCTCCGCTTCGCGTCATTGCTGTTAGTAGAGATGACGTTGGTTGCAGGTTCGTGAGGTGCCACCACCTACCACCAAAATGCATCTTTCAGATTTGGGTTGATCCTCTGAACATGCCTGATATGCAACTTCCCTCCAATATGTGGCGGAGACAATGACGAGGACACTAGGTCCAAGATGAAACTTCCGTCCCAGGCTGAAATCGAGAACAAAACAAGTGAAGAAATGATGAAATCACATGTTTTGGTGGGACTGGAGGAAATTCCATTGGTGTACTGATACATGAACTGTACTACAGTGTTCAATAAATATGTATGAGCACTATGTTATCAAAGCTTGTTGTTTGTTGTAGTGTTCTATTTTATCTATAAGTTTTAATTGTTAATCACGAGAGACTCGTCTCGCTTACTAGTTCATGCCATAAAATTTGACCGCCGGATTAGCCCATTATGGTCTGTGGGATTTTAAGCAAGTCAGGCCCATGGTAAAAGACCTAGATCTCTCTGTCACAGTAGTATATAATACAGGGAACACTTGGTGCCCTATCCACACCACCGCACTCCATTCTCTGCTAACCCTAGATCTCGCAGCACTCCACTCTCCACGAGTTACCCTAGATCTCATAGTACTCCACTCATAACCTAGATCTCACAACACTCCACTATCTATTAACCCTCTATCTCATAGTTGTTCCCTCTGTGCTAACTCTGGATCTCTCACCACTCACCCTCTTCATGACCCAATATCCCATCGCCATCTCCACCGGCAAGATCATCAACGCTTTACAGATTGTGAAGGGTTCTATAGCAGAAAACAAAAAAAATTCTAACAACGAGAATGATATAGCCAAGATCTATCTATACAGATGTAAAGTAACAATAGGGATTCGGTGTTCATACCGTTGAAGACCAAAAGAGAGATTATGTTTCCTTTCGAATGGCTGATGTAGTCTTACAGTGAAGCCAACCTCAAGGTCGTGCAGTCGTACAAGCGTCTAGTGCCACAACTGGCAGCACGTCCATAGTTCTACACACGTTCGGTGTAGAGACGACATCTCCTAGGCTCCGGTCCAGCGAAGTAGCGGGAGAAGATGATCCGGACATACATTCTAGTAGCACAATAGTGTGCGTATGTTGTAGAAAACCCTGTACACATATGCACGCTCCAACCTTGGGAACCACATGTGAGGAGGAGAGGTAGAGAGGAGGCAAAGGCCAATTAGGATGATTGAGGAGGAGGGATCCATCTCACTTTATATAGGGGGAAGGTGGCCGAGGTGGGACTAAAGCGTGACGGCAGCGACCGGGGTGCCCCCCCCACGCGCCCATCCCTAGGTTGGTTGGCCCCCACTTGCTCCTTGGGGTGCTCCTTTAAATTAATTAAAAATATATATATTAATATTAATTCATTTAATTAATACTAAATAGACATTATTTAATTCGTCTTACTCTAAAACACCTTTCGGATTCCTCTGAACATCCTTCTGATTCTCACGGAACGTTTCCAGTTCTCTCTCATCTTTTCTCCAACGATCTCGGATCAATCCCTAAGCGTCATCTACCCTCAAGCATGGCACCCTATGGTCTAGGAATGCGCAAACATGATTGAGACACCTCTCCGATAAATGACCAGTAGAGGGATATGGAAACCCATGATAGCCCACATGCATTTCGTGAATTACTTGATCGCTTGAACCTTAAACGTCGAGTCTCATTCCCTTTGCTCTTTAATACCTAGTTTGTCCAAGACCCGATCTTCGGTATCTCTATACCTAGTTTGATCTTGTTCCTAACAAACACATTTACTAGTTCCCGTGATATTATATCGCGTGACCTAGTCACATTCTTGCAAGCTTCATAGATACAATCTCAGCAAGTGGGCATAGACCCGAATGGGAAAATCCTGATCTCGATGCATACGAATCAACCTACCCCTTCGAAATACCTGATAGACACCTTTATGATCATCTTGGTACAGTGTGATGGTTGATACATTCAAAGCAGCCTTCGATATTAGTGATTAGATATGATCTCACGATCAAAGGAGTGGGTTACTACGTCTTACTCGTTATTTCAATGTTAAACTTTGTGACTAGATCTCATTGGAATACTTTGGTTGGGTGTGTGAAAATCACATTATTCATCCAATGACATGATCCTATTGTCAATTGACATAAATATCCATGATCGAGAAACCTCGATCATCGGTTGACCAATGAGCTAGTCGACTAGAGGTTACTAGGGACTTGGTTTGTTTACATACCAGATGTGTATTAATGTTTCCTCTTAACACAGTTATAACATGGCATAAAAATAATATGAACACATGAGATATAACAAAACAAACATCTTTATTATTGGCCTATAGGGCATATCTCCAACAGATTGACTGCACATAAAATGGTCGACAAGCAAGTGACGCGGTGAAGTCGCTCGTGCAAAATATGGTGATCAAGCAAGCGACGCCGTGAAGATCGACCACACGGAAGATGGTAAAGCAAGCAACGTCGTGAAGATTGACCATGCGGAAGATCGTCAAGCAAGCGAATGCCATGAAGATCAACCATGCTTTGCAGATCGAGTGCGCGAAATATGGTGGTATTTCCAGTCACGAGTTCGGCTGCATCTTGTACACCAATGTAGAAGATGATGATAAAACCATCGGCGATGCAAATCTTTCAGATTAGAAAGGGGCTCAAGATTAGAGATTTAATTAGATTTTGTATGTAGTTTTTCCTTTGTAGCCTAGTGTATTTTTGATTTTTATTTTATTTTGGAGGAGTTAAAGGAAATGCAGACCTTAATTGTAATTAAATATATAACAATTAAAATTCTCAATTTTATTATATTCAAATTGATTAACCTTTAATTTTTATAATTGTAAAAAATTAATTATCATTAACTATTATGCCGTGAAAAGTGTACCAAACACGACAGAGTAATGAGACACACCACTAATATTTTGTCGACTTCCATTATGTGGTGTGGCAAAATATCTATGCCGTCGCAGAAGCGTTAGCTCGGCAGATAACGATGTGTCGTGCCAAGAAAAACGCTTTCTAAAACTTTCCCGATGCAGTTATCCTTAGCGGATTTTTTGCCGTGCCAGCGCGAGCACGGTGACTAGACATGTGCCTCGGTATTTATAAGCACCAGGGAACGTGATACGTGTTATAGTGACCAGAATGTTCTAGAAGGTTCATGGGGTCCACGTGTGGGGCCCACCTGCGAGATGGGACCACATGGACCTGAATGGGGCACCCCAAAGCTCTTTGTCCAGGGCGACACATCCCTCATAGGCCTATGTGGCCAGGGGGAACCTGTAACATCCCAAAACTTCAATCCAACCTTATTAAGATCTAAATCATCAAATTTAGGGTTAAAAAAACTTTTCCAAATTAAAAATGAAAGCATTCATGTGTATGTGTATTTAAAATAGGGATTGATTTGAATTGCCACAGTTCTGTGATTCTTTGGTTGTAAAATGTTTCTTAGGTGATTTAAACATCATCTACATCATTCCCAAACTTTTACTAAAGAAAATCAAATAAAAAACAATTAAAAAGGAGGAATGGTCATTTTGGCCATTTTAATCCACTACACTACTTTGAGTGTTCCTAGCACTCATTTCTTAACATAAACAATTCATGATCTTTGCACCCCTTTCTAGTACACATAATAAGGTACCAAGGCCCACCTTTTGATCTGCTAAAAACATTCTTTTGCTTATTTTAAATGGCATGTGAAAATTGAATCCAATGCATATGCATAGATCACCCCTATTTCAAAAACCATCTATTTGAGCTCCACTTTCAAAACCCTTGCAACCAGAGACTACCTAGCACTAGTGGAGAACACCCAAAATTTTTGAAACCAAAATTCAAAAGTTTTTCTCTTTCGGCCATTCTATCAAACACCTTGTGGACAAGATCAAAATGACCTAACTATTACTGTTTTGGGCTTGATCTTGTCTAGCAAATTGAAGTGCTTTGACCACCCTTGTCTCCCTCAAGCCTAACCAGACCAACACCAACACCTCCTCTACCTCCTAGCTGCACTGCAAGGCCATGCCGAGCCACCCCTCGCCGACCGACCATGCACTCGCAGCAGCAGACCGCTTCCCCCTCTCTCGCCATGTCTACAAGCTAGCCAGTGGTCCACCGCCACCGTCCAACTAGCCCTAGCCCAGAGATAGAGAGCTGAACGGCCAGGAACCGCCGCGCCCGGAGCTGGTCGACCCTGCCGACACCACCCGCAGAGCGCGCCCTATCCCCGCGTGCACAAACCGCCCCTTAACCGCAGCCCACGCCTACCGCTCCACCATGACCTAGGGAACACCCCAGACACCCCCACTGGCCGCCCAACTCACCCCAGCCACCGCTCGCCGTCGAACCCGCCGCCTCTGCCGTCCAGAGCGCGTGACGCTCCTGACCAGCACAGAGCACGCCTTGCCGCGCCTTTATGCCTCAGCGCATCGCCAGGACACAGGCCACCACCCCTACCTCGAGCCACGCCGCTAGACCCCTGTGCCGCCCTCGCCGGAGTCGCCTGCCCACATCATTCGGTCTCACCGTCGGGCCTATATAAGCCGGCCTCCCCAGCCTCTTTTCTCCACACCCACTCACTCCACACCTCTCACTGATCCTTTACCCTCTCTCGTCGGAGCCAATCGAGCTCTGCCTTGCTGAAATTGGAGCCGGAGCAGCCGCAGCAGGAGGAGAAGGGCGCCGGCAATTTAGGGCACCCCAAGCTCCACCGCAACTGCGCCTCGCCTCGCCGTCGTCTTCCAGCTTGTTTGCCCGCCTCACCTACCTCGCTGGAGCCCTGGTACGTCCCCGGTATACCCCCACCAAGCCGCTAGGGCAAACTCTCGCCGGCGACCTGTTCGTCGTCGACGACAACCCTCAGCCGTAGATCCCACTTCTAATCCTACGGCCCACAACGCGCGTACCATTTCGCGTGTTAAGCGCCACTGACAAGCGGGACCCCCTGTCAGCTGAGCCCCGCGCCGCGGAGCACCACTGGGCCGGCCCATGTTCTTTCCCGTGCTAGCCCAACCGTTCAAATTTGGTTTTTTTTAAGTTGAATCTAGTTTCTGTCCACTAGTTTAAAATTCAATTCTGGGAGTTTTACAAATCCAAATTGCATGAAACCAATTTTGTCTGAAAAGTATTGAGATGATCTATCCAAGACCGTTGGATTTAATTCAATTAGAGTTATGGATCTCTCCTAATAAAAATAACAAAACAGAAGTATTTGGCACTTGCAACATTTTTATAAAATCAACCAAGTTAGCTTTTGAGTTGATTCCAACTCTCAAAAATCACAATTCATCATATCTATCTAAATATGTAATAATATTAAGGTTTACATGCAGTGACTTTGGACTAGTACCAAAATAATGCTATATAGGCATTTCTAGTCACTTTAAATCATTAAATAATGAACTTAAACCAAAGTAATTATGATCCAACCTTTAAATCTCATTCCCACATGTTAGAATATGTGGTGATGACATGTGTCAACTTGATCCCATATTTTAAGTGGTGAATATTAAATCTTAGTTAATTTTTCAATGAGTAGTAATTACTTTTCTAAATTAAAAAGACGGAAACTATTAATGTAACTTGTGATGCTTGTGATGATAATAGATCATAAAAGGTGTGTCTTAGAATGCTAATTAGACTAGTTAAGCATTGTTTGGTGATTGTGTGTTCCGTATGTATTTATAGACGATAGTACCGACCAAGTCTACGAGGAGGAGGAGTGCTATCAAGACGAAGATGAAGAAAACTTCAACCACTGCACCAACCAAGGCAAGCCACCATTAGCAATGCAAGCTAACACTTGCAAGTATAATGATTAGCAAGCTAGGATTAAAGTAGATGGTTTAGCAGGATCCTTTAGGCATGTTTTGATCACACCCCTTTTAACTAGTAGTTACCTCAAGTCTTTGTTTACAAGTTTTACCTCCCTTAGTTTACACCAAGTTCTTTACTTGTTTTGAAGGTAGCATAAAGAGTATAAAACTTGACCTATTTAGAAACCTTTAGATGTCATTCTATGGCATGAGATTGAACCCATCACTTCCACCTTAGTGAACACTCTTAACTTAGTAGTTTAGAGTAGATCAAAAACTTGAGTCACTTTAGATGGGAACACTTGGTGAAAATGAATTATGAAAACCTTGGAATGATGAGTCATTCTATTGAGATGTTTTGACATGTGTTGAGAAACACAAATGGTTGATGATGATGAAAATGTTGAGGCAAGAGCCTTAACCCTTTGATAAAACTAATGGTTGGATTCGGATGCGATACCATTCCAAATTTACCGTATAACCACACTACCTGAATTGGGCAAGGCTTAGCTGGAAATTTATATGCATTAGTATTAGTTCCCTCGCGGGAGAGGTTTGAGCTGAGGCTACCTCTCAATGTTGTCCACCTATGCAGTGCCCAAGATGACTGATGGTCATGGTTAGGAGGCCATGCTCATATGAGAGGTGCTTATACTAGGGTGTGTAAAGGGAAGGTTATGTTTGATTATCTGCATACTAAGTATGATGATTCAGGGTTATCCCTGATAGATGTATCGAATCTTGTGGTGAAAGTGTACCACCTCTGCAGAGTGTCAAACTATTTGAATAGCCGCGTCCGCGGCTATGGACAGTTGGAATGGCCATACTGTTTCGTTGTCAGATGTTTTCCCAAATAAACTTGAAATGAATGATGAATCTTGACTTAACCACAACAGGGTTGTGTTTATGACAATAGCTTCCCAACTTAAGTGATTCTAGAACTTTAGTTTATCTTTCTTTGCTTCAAAACTCAGCTTAGGTTTCCAACTTAACTTTATAGTTAAAACTTAGATTTAGCACTTTAGCTTAACACTATAGTACCTGTTAATAGTAGTTTGCGAGTACTTAAAGAGTACTCATGGCTTTTGTCCCTGGCTATTCTCATGGCCATACTATGAAGGAGACTATCAAGAGGATGGCCATCAGGACGGCTATGATAACTAGGACTATCTGCCTTCGTCAGCATTGCCTGTGCCCCTGAAGATGGACCCCACCGCTACGCTTATCTTTTATTTCCGCTGCTTGTTGTATTAAAGACTGGATCATGAGATCCTTATTTGTGTAAGACCTTATGTATGGTTTGTAATGGATGATGTACTGTGATATCCAATCCGTTATGTCTCGCAAAAATGGTAATCCTGGGATTGCGAGGTATGGCATAACGGGCATCTAGGATTAAAATTCCGGGTATTGACAGAACCCTAGTGGGGTGCATGTAAGGGGGAGTTTCCCCTCCCTTTGCCACCGCCATCCCATCTACTTGGAGGGAAGTAAGGCTTCCAAATTCCTATATAAGAGAGGGCAGAGGGTTGGGGTGCTGTCAACACAAGTCCTAGCACCGCCTCCCTCCCTCTCTGTTAAATACTTTGCCTACTATGTAGACGCGTAGGAAGCACTGTAGCTTTCTTCCACCATATCCATCGCAACACCGTCGTGCTACCAGGATCTCATGAGCCTATTCTCCCTCTCATGTTGGATCAACTTGGAGGAGACACCATCAATATGAACATGTGCATACCACGGAGGTACTTCCCATGTGATTCTTCATCGGATTTATCCGACATTGTGTATGATTACATCAAACCCGATTGTTAGATCGTAAACACTTGTGATTCTATGAGGGTAAG
This sequence comes from Avena sativa, assembly GCA_916181665.1. NCBI lineage: Eukaryota > Viridiplantae > Streptophyta > Magnoliopsida > Poales > Poaceae > Avena > Avena sativa. The sequence continues at coordinate 492,911,660 of OV702290.1, read as the reverse complement.
TAAATCGGATATCACTTGCTGCTAGCACCACGTAGATCTAATCTTGGGTTTTATTCCGCAATCTCGTAGGAAACTTTTTGTTTTCCATGTAACGAACCATTCACTAATACATCTGGATGAACCTTTCTTCGTTTAGGAAATTCAGTGTGTCATGAAAGAAATGCCTAGTGACAGAGAACTAGACTAGATGGTTGTTGGAAATATGCCCTAGAGGCAATAATAATGTTATTATCATATTTCAATTTCATGATAAATGTTTATACTCCATGCTATAATACTTAGACCATGAGATTAAGTTATTCATTTGTATCAGAAGAATTCCTTAGGGGTATCAACCGTAACAGGGTGACTATAAATGTGTCTTTCAGGTACTTTGGAAAGTACTTGCTGAGTTGCATGAATTGAGACTAGGATTTGTCCCTCCATGTGACATATAGATATACTCAATGCCTACTCGATAATACACATCCTATACCGCTTGTAAGCATGTGACTAATGAGTGGATCACATGGTATATTTTATTACGATACGAGTAAAGAGTTACCTGCCAGTAACAAGATTGAACAAGGTACACTGTTCAATGTTAATCATGGAGTACGTGATGACACCAATTCATTGAGACTCCAAGTGTAGAGTGATGTAGCAAGGGTTTTTTCCCCACAAGGATGACTTGAGGTTGAATATAGAACTCTTGGGGAAATAGGAAGTAAAACTTCTACTTATACTCTTCTAGCAATCTGCAAAACAAGATCGAATTGTCTTGTGTCCCCAACTCCACCAAGTGATTGTCAAGCATAAGGTTTATTATAAGAATTTTAAAAAATAAGTAAAACTAAATAAACTAAATGCAATGATAAAAACTGGAAGTAATATGCAAGCTAAAAAAAGTAAACTAGATGCAATGCAAAAGTAAAGCGTAATGGTGATGATAGTAATGCAAACTACAGGAGAAAACTAAATGCAAACGTAGTAGATGTTTCCTATTTTTGGAATAAATGAATTCTAAATGTAAAAGTGCTTGTAAATGCAAGTAAAACGTTTTTCTTATGATTAAAATGGACTGGGGTTCATAGTTTCACTTTTCTACTCTCTCATAAACATGTGATGCATGCAAAACACATACATGAACTTTGTAGTTTATTGTCACGTATCCCATCATATTTCCATCATATACAATGTTATATCCATTTTTGACATTGATTTATGGGGATTTATCAATGGTCCCCTTTATTTGGTTTATAACTCTTCAGGCATGAAAATCTTGTTTTGCGTATTTTTAACTTTTAGGGACCTAATGAAGTCAAATGGACCTGGGATTTTTCGAAGATCATTTTTTCATCATGAGAAACTTATGGAGCACTATAACATCACCGGAAGAGGCCCGAGCGTCGAAAGAGCATGGGTGGTGCAGCCTAGGAGGGGCTTGTGCCAACACACCTCTTCCCACCATGTTGCTCGATGTCGTAGATTCCACCGCCATCCTATTTGTCTTGACCTAAAACATTCAATAACAAGGGTCCCCGACATGATCATAGAACGTACGGAGGTGGAGATCAAAAACCACAAAATAGAGAGTTTGTAGTCTGCCACTTGAGGAAGATTGGAGGGGGAACCACTGCTAGAATCGCCTCCGGTATCCTCTCCTCCTTCACCAACACCTCCTCATCGCTCTCCACCATGAGAGGGGAGTAGTCCATCCCCTGGACCGTGGGTTTGTGGTGGTAACTTGATCTAATCTCTCTATGTATGATCATTATTGAAGTCCATATGATATTTCTTGCATCATTATGGATCTATCTATGTAATTCCTTTGGTGGATATTGTGGTATGAGATGATACTTGTTATGAATTTACCATTGTGTTGGAAATTTGATAGTTTGTCATACATCGGATATACTTCTATAATACATGTGATGGTTTCTATTCATAATGCATTGTTTACCCATGTCATAAGGTGTTTGACACCTCCAAGTGTAGGTATATGGGAGAAATGCGGTAATGCGCATAATAAATAAATCATTATACTAGTACTTAGAATGTTTGCCATTAATGAGTATGATGTATTTAGATAAGGTGTGGCCGAGTGACAGATGACATATGTGTCGAGTGATAGAAACGATGCAGCCAAACATCCTTTATCTTGGGGTAAAAAGGAAGAAGTATGACGCGGTGGAGTGAAAACAACCACATGTTGGCCTTGCAAGGGTGACACATTAAAACATATGGGTACTCCTTTCAACTATATGTTTTAGTACATGTAGCTTCCATAAAGTTACCATTAAAGCATGCCAATTGTGTGTACTTTTATCATCCATAACATAATTATCACCATATATGGAGAGAGAGAGAGCTCGGATTGAGTGAACCCATATAAACCCATGTCCATTGTTCCTATATGAGAAAACCCTTGTATTGTCTGCTTGTATTGAAGAGGATTGGGACACTTTTACATTACTTCTTTGTTGCACTTTACTTTCTTGTATTAAATCAACCTCCTTATTCCTACAACTTGTTTAGTGCATAAACAACTAAAACTTGTGACACTTTAGTTAGAGAGAATATATAGCTTTTCCTTGTTTCTCCTGCGGATCGATACCTTACTTCCACTTTGAGAGGTGCTACAGTGATCCCTGCTCTTGGGGGTGATCACGTACTTTTGTGGCACTCCATTGACGGGGAGCGTAGCACTTAAGTTTTTATTCTTGTGTGCACTAGACATTAGATTTTCTTTTAGTTTTGTATTAGTTTTCTTTCCAGTTTGTTTTATATATTTCAATAATCTAAGCTTGGGGAGGTTAACTTCTTTAACTTGTTTGGTTGTGAGTTTTCTCTAATTTACTTTCAGTTTTTCACCTAGCTTATTTTACTTTTAGTTTTGCATCTAGTTTAGTTTACTTACTATTTTGCAGTTGATTTTTTATACTGAAAGCCCAAATAAATATAAAATGGGAAATACGAAAAATGCTCTTGTTATGTCTACTAGTTTGGATATAAATGACACTTTGTAGAAGTATTTGAATGGTGCTATGATTGCTAAGAAACATAGAGAATCATATGAAGGGATAATACTAGAATGTTTCATGAAAAAACTAAAATTTATTACTATTGAGTTGCTTGAATACTATGATAAAACTTATCGCTCTAAACAAAATTATAGAAACTTTGAATTTCAATGTAAGTTTCATGAAGAATATGATATTGTATCTTACCATAGAGGTGACTATGCTCATTTAGGGATGGGACAAGTAGAGTAATTTGTTACTTTTATGGCAACTTATGAATTAGAAACCTTCATTGATGAACATGAAACCAGTCTTGTAGCTACTAAATTTAAAAGTGTGATCACTCTTATCATTGATTATTTCATAACCAACTTCATGGAGAACATATATGTTGTTGACTTTAATAAGAGGGGCTATGCTGCCCAAGGGAGCACTAATGTTTTGCAGGAAGAGGATGATAAAAGCATAAGCTTGGGGATGCCCATACAACCCCAAGTATAGGAAAATGATGAACAACCATAAAAGTAAGAGTGGGAACCTCCACCTTCACCATCCATATATGAGGTTTATACTCAATCTCAAGCTATTGTTAATCATGAACCTATTTATTTTGATGGTAGACTTTGTTTTTATGACTCTGATACTGATTATGAGGAATATCAACATATTCCTAATGATATTTTTGTTGACAATAATTTTAAAGATGATGAGAAGTATTGTTTAGATATGTTTTGTAATAAAGCTTTAGATGATCCTCCTTATGTGACAATACTACCTGCGGCATGGGCTGATAAAATTGTAGTTGCAACTAATGATGATATTTATGATAATGATGACACCATACTTGATGAAGATATTGATATGCATCCTTTCTATGATTATGCATATGATAGTTTGGTACAAAATACTCTTGGGAAATATGAAACTAGTAATGCTATCGTTCCCACTAAAACTGATTCCATATATGATAGTACTCTAGATGATGATCCAGTTATTCTTGACGATCCTCCTATTGAAACAATAGTTACTTTCTTATGTGAGGATACAAATAAAAATGATTTACTTGCTGGTTACAATTACACTCTCACTCAAGAGAGTCCTATATCATTGTTGAACTCTCCTATTTACACCATATATGAGAAATATGCTTTATGTAAGAAATATATCCACGGTTTGAAATTATCCTATGGAAATCCTATTTGTAACCATGATATTTATCCTTGTAACTACTTTGAGAGAGGAAAGCATATTATGATTATCATAATATACCTAATGGTCCTATTTATGTTCCTATTAACTCCAAGTTTCATTCTCCAAATGGCTATATTGTTAAGTTTGCTTCTCATGCTTGCAACTACTATCAAAGAGGAGGTCATAAGTACCCTCTTTATGCTAATAATAGTTATATGTTGCAAGTACCTAATGATTTTATTCATTGGTATACTCTTGTTTGCTATAGTTCATTCATATATAAAATTCCAATGCATAGAAATAAAGTTAGGATTCCTTGTTGCTTGATTCGTGCTTTATGGTGTGTTGTATTATGCTATAAATTGTTAAATATATTGTTTGCATTGATCACACCAGGGGATACTTGAATTTTGTTATAATATTTCTTTCTAATAATGAGAAGGGGAGAATCAATAAGCATTACTCACACAACATTTGCCATTCCTAAAGACAAAGGTATGAAAGCCTAGCTATATGGCTATAAAGAAAGCACTTTTCGGGAGACAATCCAGTTGTTATTATTTTGGATTTTATTTTTTCACTCTTGCCGTAGGAAGAGAGTTTTATTCTGGTTTTATTTCTGGAGTTTTTAATAAAGTACCAAGTTTAACCCATTTGGATGCATTAAAGTTAATAGAACTATTAGGAGTTGCAGCTTCATGCATGTTGTTATTTAGGAAAAGATATTTTGTGATTTTTCTGTAAGTCCAACTGTTGGGTCCGCAACATAGAAAACAAAAAATTTCCTACGGTGTGAACTATACGCCAAGATCTATCTACTAGGTACAAAGCAACGGGTGGACATACATCCAAAGAGAACTTCACCTCGTAGACAACGAGCTTTGTTAATGAGTAGGAACTCGTGGTTGATGTAGTCGTACACTTGCCGATCTCAAGATCCTGATGAAGTCCAGCAGGTCCGGCTCCAGCACGTCCATCAGATCCAGCTCCAGCACCACCAAGTCCAGCACCACAAAGTAGCGGTGCATCCGTGATCGCACACACGTCCGGTACCCCGACAACCTCCGTCCCTCGCTCCAGCAAAGCAGCGGAAGCAGCAACTCCTTTCCAGATAAAGCCACCGGGAATATGTATCTCGCTAATCCGAGACCATGGGGGAATAATACTAGAGGGGGAGAGAGATCCTTCACAAGGAGGTGTGAGTATGAAGGTGTGAGAGGGGGGCCTTTTATAGGAGGAGGGGAGGGTACCCCTCCCCATGGCCGGCGCCCCAAGGGGTGACCCCTCACCTTCTCATTCATGTGGTGGTAACCCCCTCCACATAAATTTGCCTCTTCACATTCTCCATTAAAGTCTCCACTTTAAATGCATTAAATTTCTCCAAATTTAATGCTCTCTCATTTAATAAAACTCTTTTATTAGTTTTATTCAGAATTTTGTTAATTACTTTAATTAACAAACATTCACATAAAACCCCCTGCAACATTTCAATATTACATGCAGAACCAATTTCAGCAATTTCACCCGAAATAGTTTTGGTGTCTATTGAAATAATTCCAGCGCTTTCTTAAATCTTTATCTGAAACATATTTGTTCCAAATGGTGTCGGTATCCCTTAAGTGTGTCACCCTACGGTTCGCGAATAATGCAGACATGATCGAGACCCCTCTCAGATCAATAATCAGAAGCGGGACCTGGAGATCCATACTGACTCCTACACATTCAACGATGACTTCTGTGATCGTGAGAACCTTTAACGTTAGTAACTAAATCCCTTTGTCCCGCGATATATTACATGTCCGAGATTTGATCATCGGTATCTCCATACCTAGTTTGATCTCATTACCGACATGCACTCTTTTCTCGTTCCCGTGATATAACATTCTAGTGATCACATCACTTGCTTGCAAGCTAACCAATGTGATATCACCGAGAGGGCCCAGAGTATATCTATCCGTCATCGGGATGGACAAATCCCACTCTTGATCCATGAGCCTCAACATAACACCTTTATAGCACTGAACCCACCTTTATAGTCACCCTGTTACGGTGTGACGTTTGATGTTATCAAGATACTCTTCCGGTGTTAGCAATTAACATGATCTCATGGTCTAAGGATAAAGATTACTTCGCATGATGTTATAGCAATATAAACATAATGACTTTGATCGTAATGCTATACTTCAGATGAATGTTCATCACATCATTCCACCAATGGTGTGACCTTGTTATTAATAACATCCAATGTCCATGATCAGGAAACCTTGATCATCTTGTTAATCAACAAGCTAGTCTATAAGAGAGGCATAACTAGGAATGCTTTTTTTGTTTATTAAACACACATGTATTGATGTTTCCGATTAATACAATTCTAGCATGTAAAATAAACATTTATCATAAACATGGAATAAGATAATAACCACTTTATTATTGCCTCTCGGGCATATTCCCTTCACCAACTGAGCTCAAATTTCTACTGTAGTTACAAATTTTCATCCTATATATGCATAATAATCAAAAAACAATCCTAACATGTGTAAGTGGGCCAATTAATTACATTTTTTTGCTTCCGTTTTCAGGACATATTCTATCTTTTGTTGCTTAAGCCATTGTTTTAAGTTTGAACTTGATTATTTTTGAGTCAATTGATATATTGTGAATATTAGCAACTTAATATACTCTCTAGAGACTACAAACCAAATTTTAATTAGAGTTTTTTGGGGGAGCTAGCATATATCTTTATGTCCACTAGTGTCACCCCATAGAAAAGAAATCGGAGAATGTTTTGTGTTGAAGTTTTTTCACATGGAATGGATGAACACCACACAGAGAACTATCCAACAATGGTAAGATTGGGGATTCCCATCGAACCCCACTCGACTTATTAAACTCTCGGTTTGCACACCTCTAAACTCTGTTTTTTCAAGCAACATAATTCAATTGCATAAACATGGAGCGTCTGTATCTAATTTTATGTTTACCTTTGCAATTTTAACTTTTGGAATAAATATACCACCACATCAAGATGTGTTTAGTGAGTATGAGAGAGCTACTGGAATAAAATGAAATTTAAAGTTGGATGGTAATACAGAAAAAGGAAAGGGAAAGGATAGTTGGATTAAAAGTTATGCATGTTGTCACACTTAGTTATTTACTTCATTTGTTTTAGTGAGTGATAATTTGCAAGTGTCTTATTTAGTTTTAGTTCATATTTACTCATAGATGTTTAACTTCATGTTGATATTGTCTATTAAGAAATGATTACTACTATGGACACTTTTGCATACTTATAGATGGTCAACTATGTCCCTCTTGCTAAGCCTAAAATGTTAGTACAAGCTAAGGCTTGTGCATCCATAATATTTTAAAACTAAGTTATTCCAGAAGTGTCCACCATGCCTACCTATTAGCTTTTGCTATTCCAAGTATATTTTCATGTGTGGGTTTTATTTAGCTTCCAAATGGCATTGTTTATGGTTATGGTTGTCATAGAGAAGTTAGTTGCGAGGTGACCATGAACTCATAGGCATAAGTACCCATTGAAGTAGAACAAAATATGTATAGCAAATAATATGAGGACAGAAACCCCCCAAGCAAGGATACTAACGGTAAAACAAGGACAAAAAACCTTCTAAAGAAAAAGAGAAAAAGTGAGAGAGTGAGTACGCATGCAAAGTTATCAAAATTATAAATGTATCAAAGAAAAGAAATAAAAATTAAAATATAAAGGTGTTGAGAGGAAATAAGCAAAAAGTGTCCAAAAACAAGAATGCCAAAAGAATCAGAAAGACAAGGGGCAATGGAACCAAACACTAATGAAGTACTATGGTTCAAGCATAAACTTAAGGGATGGTGTTTGTAAGCTAAATATGTCTTGTACATGTCAATCACTTCTTACTTTCTAGTTTTTCAAGCGTCGAATTATATCAAACATTAATTCTATGAACAAATTAGGAAACACACATCCACTTTCACTTTGCATGCTTAATGGTCCATAGTACTTTGTGCATTTGGTTTTATACAAGATTGACATATTGTTAAACATAGATGAAGTTTATGAGAGGTATCACTTGATAATTTATTCTCTTGTTGTTATTCTTTAAGATAAAGAACCATTTAACTTTGTGTATCAATAATCATGACTTATAATGCTCAACATAACAACAAATTAAGAAGTCCATATTAAGTTTTATCACCTTCATGCTCGAGGACGATCATAGGTTAAGCTTGGGGATGTTGATGCTTGTAAAATTCATACATGAACTTTGTAGTTTTTTTATCACATATACCATCATATTTGCATCATATAAAATGTTATATCCATGTTTTATATTGATTTGTGGAGATTTACCAATGATCGCCTTTATTTGGTTTATTGCTCTATAGGTAGGAAAACCCTATTTTAGCTTATTTTTATCTTTTAGGGACCCACACAAAGTCAAATGGACCTGGGATTATTCGAGGATCATTTTTCATCACGAGAACCTTTTGGAGCACTGGAACCTCACTATAAGAGGCCCGAGGGTTGAAAGAGCATGAGTGGCGTGACCTAGGGAGGGGCCCGTGCCATAACATCTCTTTCCCACATCGTTTCTCCAATGCCCTCGATTCTACCACCATCCTGTTTGTATTGACCTAAAACCTTATATCAAAAGGGTCCCCGACATGATCTCATAACACACGGAGGCGAAGATCAACCACAAAATAGAGAGGCTGCAGTCCGCCACTAGAGGAAGATTGGAGGGGAACCACTGTCAGAATCGCCTCTAGTAGCCTCTCCTCCTTCACCAACACCCCCTCATCGCTCTTCACCATAATAGGAGAGTAGTACACCCCTTGGACTATGGGTTTATGGTGGTAACTTGATCCAATCTATCTATGTATGATCATTGTTGAAGTCCTTATGATGCGCCTTGCATGATTTTGGATCTATCTATGTAATGCCTATGGTGGATATTATGGTATGAGATGATACTTGTTATGCATTTACCGTTGTGTTGGAACTTTTATGGGTGTCATACTTCAGATACTTCTATGATACATATAATGTTTTATATTCATAATTCAATGTTTACCCATGTCATGAGGTGTTTGACAGAGCCAAGTGTAGTTAGATGGAAGATATGCGGTAATGCTCACAAAAAATAAATCATTACACTAGTGTTTAGAATTATTACCATTAAGGAATATGATGTATGTAGATAAGGGGTGACCGAGTGAAAAACGACATATGTGTCGAGTGATAGAAACAATGCAGCCAAACATCCTTTATCTGGGGGTAAAAAGGGAGAAGTATGACGTGGTGGAGTGACAATAACCACACACTAGCCTTACGAGGGTGACACGGTAACTCACATGTGTACTTCTTTCAACTATGTGTTTTAGGACATGTAGCCGCCATAAAAGTTACCATTAAAACATGAAAATTATGTGTACTTTTATCATCCATAACATAATTTTCACCATATATGGAGAGAGGATCGAGTGAACCCATGAACCCATGTCCATTGTTCCTATAAGAGAAACCATTTGTCTTGTTCTATTGCATTGAAGAGGATTGAAAACTTTTACATTATTTTTTTGTTGCACTTTACTTTCTTGTATTTAATCAACCTCCTTGTTCCTATAACTTGTTTAGTGCATAAACAACTAAAACTTGTGAAATTTTAGTTGGATAGAATAAATAGTTTTTCCTTCTTGCTCCTATGGATTGACACCTTACTTCCACATTGAGAGGTGCTATAGTGATACCCTAATCTTGGGGGTTATCAACATGGTGGACTCAAAATAGTCTCCAAGTAAGCATAAATATTGATGTAACTTCATAATGTGTTTACTTGCATTCATATGGGAACCACTTCCTATGGTTGAGATGATGCAACATATCCCACTGATACTCCTCTAGTAAGAGAAATTCCACAAACTAGATTTAAGATACACATAGTATTGACTTTGCTTCTTTATGATGATATTGAGTATCAAATATAATACCTTAAAAGGTAGGAGACCACCTATTGTTTTCACTAGGCAATTGTAGTACATGCATTCACTTATCCCTAGTGAGGTAACAACGGAAAGGTAAAAACCATAGTAGGTCCCAATTTTTTTGTCATTGTCTAGTTGGTACTACCATGTTACTCCATCTAATACACACGGTCTCCCTCTCGCACCCTATCATACTAGTTTTATGAGAACATGTAATCAAGAACATGGTACATAATACACATATATCCATACATCAAACACAATCTGAAAATTGCAATCTCATATACTCATCTCATAAAAACAAGATCCACCACATAGGTATTACAAATATGTGACCATAATTATGTTGAGCAGCTCATATGGTAATAGGACAATAATATCATGAGAGGGAGATAGAACAAGGTAATTCTACAAACCCATAGTTCGTGCCTAGAATACTTCTCTTCATCATGGACACAATGTCGATGTCGTTGGATAGGCTGGAGATGCTATTGGCTATGTTTCCCCTCCAATCTTTGCATGACCTGCCTCTATTTCGTGTTTCTATCTCCATGGTGTGTTGTGATTCAGGTAGTAGATAGGCATTTTTAGGGCAAGACGAGTTAAGAGGCGAAAATATCAACGGCGGTCAGGCGATGAGACTCCATATGGGCCCCACCGGCAAGGGTATCAGGTCGTGATGTTTGCTCCATCTTAGGCCTCCCAGCCCTCCATGTAAGGCAAAAGTGCTCTAGGTCTTGTATTTCCGTAAAAAATTCATGGAAAATATCCCTAGTCCCTTTGAGTTTGCGAAGGTCCCTAAAAGTCAAAAACAAGCGAAATAGAGTTTTCCTATCTAGAGAATTATAACCTAAATACAAGGGATCCTTTAGGAAAATCCCCAAAATCATTCTAAAACATAATTATAACAACATATATGACGCAAATTTTATGAAATATAGCACAATAAACTACAAATAACATGCATGCATTTTACATGAATTAACATTCCCAAGCTTAACCTGTGCTTGTCATTCCCAAGCTTAACCTATGCTTGTCCTCGAGCTTAAAGGTGATAACTAACATGAGAATTGTAGTTTGTTGTCAATTGATCCAAATTATTGAAAATATGATCATTGCCACTCAAACTATGACATTTAACTAACAAGTAAATGACCACAAGAAATCATCATATGACATAAAATAAAACATGAACTTCGAGTAGGCATAAGAATAAAGACATCTTGCACAATATTAAATGAACAAGTACTATGGAAAATTAAGCAAAATTTTATGCAAGATATGTATGATTCATAATCAAGCATATGCTTTGGGAATTGTTTCTACCTTTTAGTCTTATAATATATTTTTCTTTATTTTAAGATTTTTTTCTTAACTCAAAAAGAAGAAGAAGGTCCCTATGAAGAGGGAAGCAGAGAATAGCACATATGCAACCATTTAGCTTCCAAATAAGATTACTTAAGGGAATGCTTACCAATATTTTCTCGTGATAAAGAACAATCAAAATCTTTCATGCTAACATTGTTTAGAGTTTTTAAGAGTGGCTCCTATATTTATGCCTTCTCCCCACTTTTGGCTCAAATGCATCTGGAGGAGGAGTTTACCTTTTTCATTTGTTCATTAGGTTGGGACTAGGCATCTCTTTTCCAACTCATTTATTCAGTTAAGAGAAAGCACATTATGCGTGCTCATCATTTTCAGCATGAGAGGCAAACTTGTTTAGATTGAAATATTAGGACTAAACTTCACCACTTCCCTATACAAGCATATACAAAAGCACTAACATTTGGAGTCGTAATAAATAACACATGACAAATTCACTTAGGTAGATATGGTGGACATTAGTAGAAATAACTTGGCTCAAGGGTTTTGGATGTACAAACACTATATCATGCCTAGTACTTGAAAGGCTATCATTAGGGACAATTTTGACCACTAGGAATAAGAATGCAAAGTATACATAGTAATACGCATTTCCTAATATGAAAGATAAACTTAAGCATAAAAGAGGTAAATGAGAGCTAGTAATAAATACGACACTTCATACTATCATGAACTCGTGAATAAAACATCACAAAAAGTGTAAAACTTAGTCATGAATTTTTCTTATGTAACTATTCGTCCCTTTCACTTTCTTATAAGGGAACTAGAACTTAACATTGCCCTCCTTTAAATCAATAATACCACCGGTGGTTCTCAAGAAAGTTCTACCAAGCATTATAGGACTAGAGAAATTGGTTCCCATGTGCATGACACTATAATCCACAGGAAAAAAATTCATATGTAACTGAACCATAAAATTATTAACTCTATGTAAAGCATGCTTGGTAGAATCATCAGTAAGTAAAATATCAATATCATATTTTTTATGGCACTTATTTCAAGTTTATGATAGATTTCCTTAGATATTACCAAAAGCACTAGATCCTAGATCTAGAATAGCATACCAAATGACTTTTCCAATAGTTATTTACATCTTGGGGGTCCATATATCCCCAAAATTAGGTGGTATCATAGCTTCTATATTGTACCTAACAATATACTATTTTAAAACATGATTGTCTATGTAAGAATCAAAGCCTGCTTGATGAACATTATTAGAAGGATCCTTCGTAAATTTTTGCAAGATGGAAATAAGTTCATTCAAGCTATACTTATCAAGATCAAGTAAATGTTTAGTAATGGTATAGCTAAGCACTTTTAATTCCTCTATTTTTAGTTTTATTATCCTTCTATTTTTCCTCCATTTTCATAAAAAAATCTTTTTCTTTGATAGTTTGAGCTTCCATGGCATTCATTAATATAAGAGTTTCCTTATCTATTATGTCTTGGACATATTTAATGGTCTATTCATGTGACCTTTGTGGCTACACAAAATTCTTAAGTGAGGTAATTTATTTAGTTAAGAGTTCTACATTATCAAACAAAGCATCGACTTCCTCAAATTTAGCTATGAACTATTTATTTAGTTTCTTTTGAGTAGATATGAAATATATAATGGTATTTCATAAATCTTTAGACATATTACTACCACTAGTATTGATATGGCCTGACCTATGGTCGTTGCCATATCAAGCTCTACAACTTACGTCAAGTTGTCATGGATTTCAAAGGTGAATCATATCCTCTATGAGAGTGCACTACCTACCCTATTGAAGGGTATACTACTTTGATGAATGCATTTTTGGCGCATCTTTAAGCATTGTTTATATAATGACTCATCTCATGATCCATCTAGCTATTACTATGCCTATTATGCACGATTACTGTTTCAATTTACTTTCAAGTGATATTTGCACAACTATTAGTTTTATTACTTTTATTTGGATTTTGTTTGTGCTTAGGTTCAAAGAAGAACAAAGGAATAAAACTTGAGAAAAGAAGCCAAAAGGATTCAATATGGAGGAGTTACGGGCACCTAACTTAGCCATATGATGACTAGGAAAAGTGATATTTTTCCATCAAATAAAATAAATATCCAAGGAAATGGTGTTGTAGCTCTCGTCCAAACAAATCCAACGAGCCAAGGAATACCTCAGTCAGAGTTTATATGAAGAAATAGAGCCCAAAATACTAAAGGTACTCGAGCTTTAATGATCATTTGTACGCCCAGAGCATGTCCTTACCGCGTGCCTATACCATCCTCCGTTGGCTCTGTAACATCAAATGTAACAACCTTGGTAAAGGACTAAAGGGAATATTCGCTATGGATCTTCATAGAACCGCGCCGCGAGCCACCAGAAGACTTTTTAATGTCTATGTGTGTGTGTGGGGGGGGGGTGTGAAAGAAATATGCCCTGAGAGGCAATAATAAAGTTGTTATTATGTATTCCTTGTATATGATAGATGTTTATTTTGCATGCTATAATTGTATTGATAGGAAACATCAATACATGTGTGTTTAATAAACAAAAAGGGTTCCTAGTTATGCCTCTCTTATAGACTAGCTTGTTGATTAACAAGATGATCAAGGTTTCCTGATCATGGACATTGGATGTTGTTAATAACAAGGTCACAACATTTGTGAAATGATGTGATGAACATTCATCCGAAGTATAGCATTACGATCAAGTCATTATGTTTATATTGCTATAACGTCATACGAAGTAATCTTTATCCTTAGACCATGAGATCATGTTAATTGCTAACACCCGAAGAGTATCTTGATAACATCAACCGTCACACCGTAACAGGGTGACTATAAAGATGGGTTCAGTACTACGAAGGTGTTATATTGATGCTCATGGATCAAGAGTGGAATTTGTCAATCCAGATGATGGATAGATATACTCTGGACCCTCTCGGTGATATCACATTAGGATAGCTTGCAAGCAAGTGATGTGATCACTAGAATGTTATATCACGGGAACGAGAAAAGAGTGCATGTCGGTAACGAGATCAAACTAGGTATGGAGATACCGATGATCGAATCTCGGACATGTAATATATCAAGAGACAAAGGGATTTAGTTACAAGCGTTAAAGGTTCTCATGATCACAGGAGTCATCGTTGAATGTGTAGGAGTCAGTACGGATCTCCAGGTTCCGCTGCTGATTATTGATCAGAGAAGGGTCTCGATCATGTCTGCATTATTCGCGAACCGTAGGGTGGCACACTTAAGAGTTACCGGACACCATTTTGGAGCAATATGTTTCAGGCGAAAGAATTACAAAGCGCAGGAATTGTTTCAATAGAAACCAGAAATTGTTTTGGGTGAAATTGCAGAAGGTGTTTCTGCATGTGATATTGAAATATTGCAAGGGGCTATATGTGAATGTTTGTTAATTAAAGTAATTAACAAAATTCTGAATAAATTTAATAAAAAGAGTTTTATTAAATGAGAGAGCATTAAATTTGGAGAAATTTAATGCATTTAAAGTGGAGACTTTAAAAGGGAATGTGAAGAGGCATTTTAATGTGGAGGGGTTACCACCACATGAATGGGGGAGGTGAGGGGTCACCCCCCATGCGCCAGCCATGGAGAGAGGGGGCACCCCCCTCCTCCTATAAAAGGCCACCCATTCCCTCCTTCATCCTCACACCTCCTTGTGAAGGATCTCTCTCCCCCTCTAGAATTATTCCCCATGGTCTCGGATTAGCGAGATACATGTTCCCGGTGGCATTTCGTCTGGAAGGAGTTGCTGCTTCCGCTGGATCGCTGGAGCGAGGAGGTGGAGGCTGTCCGGTGGCTTGAACGTGTGTGCGAGTGCGGATGCGCTGCTGAGTTGCGGCGCTCGGACTTCCTCACGAACTTGAGATCGGCAAGTGTACGACTACATCAACCACGAGTTCCTACTCGTTAACAAAGCTCGTTGTCTTCGAGGGTAAGTTCTCCATGGATGTATGTCCACCCGTTGCTCTGTATCTAGTAGATAGATCTTGGCGTATAGTTCTCATCATAGGATTTTTTTTGTTTTCTATGCTGCGGACCCAACAGTGGTATCAGAGCCTGATCTATGCGTAGGTGCTTTGCACGGGTAGTACACATATCTTTATATGTGGGCGATGATGATCATGTTATTGCATCTTCTATGTACTTTGGATATTGGTGGCATAGTGGGATGAAGCGGCCCGGACCAACCTTACATGTCATCGTACATGAGACCGGTTCCACGACTGACATGCAACTAGTTTTGCATAAGTGGCTAGCGGGTGTCTGTCTCTCCTACTATAGTCAATATCTGATTTACAACGAGTTGCTAATAACTTGGTTATCCTCGTTGTGGTTCATGTTCGTAGGTTAGACCGGTTCTATCTCCGAAAGCCCTAAGCCACGTAAAACTTGCAATTGATAAATTAGAGGCGTCTAGTTTAGATCGTTGTTGGGCTAGTGTTTTGATATGGTATTGTTGTAAGTAGATGTATGATAGATACTCTTACAACTCACTTAACGTGTAAGTTCCATAGACCTTGGCCTTACACACAAAGGAATGATAGAGATCATACCACGATGCAAGTGATAGAGATCAAATGCATGGACCATATCATCTCACTTTACATATTAGATGTTAGCATCTTATATTGCTAGTTTGGCGCGTTTGGTAGCATTATAAGATGATCCCTCATCTCGATAGTAATATTACGCACATTCATAATGTTAATGCTAAAAAGATTAAACTTGATGATGATATGTCTACATATATGTGGCACTGTCGTCTAGGTCATATTGACGTTAAACGCATGAAGAAACTCCATTTTGATGGACTTTTGGAATCTCTTGATTTTGAATCATTTGATACATGTGAGCCATGCCTTATGGGCAAGATGACTAGAACGCCGTTTTCCGGTTCAATGGAACGGGCGACTGGTTTATTGGAAATCATACATACTGATGTGTGTGGACCAATGAGTGTGTCGGCGTGAGGTGGATATCGTTATTTTGTTACTTTCACGGATGATTTGAGTAGATACGGGTGTATCTATTTGATGAAACATAAGTCTGAAACCTTTGAAAGGTTCAAAGAATTTCAGAATGAAGTGGAAAATCATCGTAACAGAAAGATCAAATTTCTGCGGTCCGACCATGGAGGACAATATCTTAGTTATGAGTTTAGCACACATATGAAAGACTGTGGAATAGTTTCACAAATCACGCCTGCCGGAACACCACAACGTAATGGTGTGTCAGAACGTCGTAATCGTACTTTATTGGATATGGTTCGATCTATGAT
This sequence comes from Avena sativa, assembly GCA_916181665.1. Classification (NCBI taxonomy): domain Eukaryota; kingdom Viridiplantae; phylum Streptophyta; class Magnoliopsida; order Poales; family Poaceae; genus Avena; species Avena sativa. Next base: position 492,894,811 of record OV702290.1, on the reverse strand, counting down.
GTCTTCGACTAACTTGCCACTGTCATTTTGGGGTTATGCACTGGAAACCGCTGCATTCACTTTAAATAGGGCACCATCTAAATCCGTTGAAAAGACACCGTATGAATTATGGTTTGGACACAAACCTAAGCTGTCATTTCTTAAAGTTAGGGGATGCGATGTTTATGTGAAGAAACTTCAACCGGATAAACTCGAACCCAAAGCGGAAAAATGCGTCTTCATAGGATACCCTAAGAAAACGATTGGGTATACCTTCTATCACAGATCCGAGGGCAAGGTCTTTGTTGCCAAGAATGGATCCTTTCTTGAGAAGGAGTTTCTCGCGAAAGGTGTGAGTAGTCGGAAGGTAGAACTCGAAGAGGTTATTGAACCTTCTCTTTATGAAATGGCGAGTAGCGCAGCTCCAGAAGTTGTTTCGGAGTTGACTTCACCTAATGAAGAGAGAGCTAATGATATTGATCATGAAACTTCGAAAGAGGACACTACCGAACCTCGCAGGTCAAGCAGGACACGTGCAGCTCCTGAACTGTACGGAAATCCTGTTATGAATTTCATGATTGATGAAATAGATGACCCTGCGACGTATGAAGAAGCGATGATGAGCCCTGATTCCAACAAATGGCTAGAAGCCATGAAATCCGAGATGGAATCCATGTACGAGAACCAAGTTTGGAACTTGGTGGACTTACCTCACAATCGAAAGGCCGTTGAGAATAAATGGATTTTCAAAAGGAAAACTGATGCTGATGGTAATGTGACCATCTATAAGGCTCGACTTGTCGCAAAGGGGTTTTGACAAATTCAAGGAGTTGACTACGATGAGACATTCTCTCCCGTAGCGATGCTTAAGTCGGTTAGGTTTATGTTAGCAATTGCTGCATATTTCGATTATGAAATATGGCAGATGGATGTCAAAACTGCGTTCCTCAATGGTAATATTGAAGAAGAGTTGTATATGATACAACCTAAGGGTTTTGTCGATCCTAAGGATGCTAATAAGGTGTGCAAACTTCAGTGATCCATCTATGGACTGAAGCAAGCATCCCGGAGTTGGAATCTCCGCTTTGATGAGGTGATCAAAGAGTTTGGATTTGTCCAAACTTATGGAGAGGCTTGTATTTACAAGAAAGTGAGTGGGAGCAATGTGGCATTTCTGATATTATATGTGGATGACATATTATTGATTGGAAATGATATAGATCTTTTAAACAGTGTTAAAAGTTATCTAAACAGCAAATTTTCGATGAAGGACCTTGGTGAAGCTTCATATATATTAGGCATTAAAATCTATAGAGATAGATCAAGACGCCTAATTGGGTTATCACAGAGTACATACCTTGATAAGATATTAAAGAAGTTTAATATGGACGAAAGTAAGAAGGGGTACTTACCTATGTTGCAAGGCAAGACATTGAGTAAGACTCAAAGTCCGGCTACGGCGGAAGAAAGAGAGATGATGGAGAAGATCCCCTATGCCTCGGCCATAGGCTCTATTATGTATGCCATGCTATGTACAAGACCGGATGTGGCACATGCTATTAGTTTGACTAGTAGGTACCAATCTGATCCAGGTTCGGAACACTGGATAGCGGTAAAGAACATCCTCAAGTACTTGAGAAGAACTAAGGATATGTTTCTCATATACGGAGGTGAAGAAGAGCTAGTCGCTAAGTGTTATGTCGATGCTAGTTTTGACACCGATCCATATGACTCTAAGTCTCAATCCGGATACGTATTTCTCTTGAACGGAGCAGCAGTTAGTTGGAGGAGTTCCAAACAACCTGTGGTGGATGGATCAACAACGGAGGCGGAATATGTTGCTGCTTCAGAAGCGGCGCCGAAGGCAGTTTGGATGAAAAGGTTCATTACGGAACTGGGTGTGGTTCCAAGTGCGTTGGACCCGATGGTGATCTATTGTGACAACAATGGAGCCATAGCCAACGCAAAGGAACCAATGTCTCACAAGAATTCCAAGCATATTAAGCGCCGGTTTCACTCCATCCGCAAGCATGTCAAGGATGGAGATATAAAGATTTGTAAAGTACACATGGACCTGAATGTAGCAGATCCGTTGACTAAAGTACTCCCTAGGGAAAAACATGATCAACACCAGAACTCCATGGGTGTTAGATTTATCACTATATAAACTATATTATTGTCTCTAGTGCAAGTGGGAGACTAAAGGAAATATGCCCTGAGAGGCAATAATAAAGTTATTATTATGTATTCCTTGTATATGATAGATGTTTATTTTGCATGCTATAATTGTATTGATAGGAAACATCAATACATGTGTGTTTAATAAACAAAAAGGGTTCCTAGTTATGCCTCTCTTATAGACTAGCTTGTTGATTAACAAGATGATCAAGGTTTCCTGATCATGGACATTGGATGTTGTTAATAACAAGGTCACAACATTTGTGAAATGATGTGATGAACATTCATCCGAAGTATAGCATTACGATCAAGTCATTATGTTTATGTTGCTATAACATCATACGAAGTAATCTTTATCCTTAGACCATGAGATCATGTTAATTGCTAACACCGGAAGAGTATCTTGATAACATCAACCGTCACACCGTAACAGGGTGACTATAAAGATGGGTTCAGTACTACGAAGGTGTTATGTTGAGGCCCATGGATCAAGAGTGGAATTTGTCCATCCAGATGACGAATAGATATACTCTGGACCCTCTCGGTGATATCACATTAGGATAGCTTGCAAGCAAGTGATGTGATCACTAGAATGTTATATCACCGGAACGAGAAAAGAGTGCATGTCGGTAACGAGATCAAACTAGGTATGGAGATACCGATGATCGAATCTCGGACATGTAATATATCGAGAGACAAAGGGATTTAGTTACAAGCGTTAAAGGTTCTCATGATCACAGGAGTCATCGTTGAATGTGTAGGAGTCAGTACGGATCTCCAGGTCCCGCTGCTGATTATTGATCGGAGAAGGGTCTCGATCATGTCTGCATTATTCGTGAACTGTAGGGTGGCACACTTAAGAGTTACCGGACACCATTTTGGAGCACATATGTTTCAGACGAAAGAATTGCAAAGCGCAGGAATTGTTTCAATAGAAACCGGAAATTGTTTTGGGTGAAATTGCAGAAGGTGTTTCTACATGTGATATTGAAATATTGCAAGGGGCTATATGTGAATGTTTGTTAATTAAAGTAATTAACAAAATTCTGAATAAATTTAATAAAAAGAGTTTTATTAAATGAGAGAGCATTAAATTTGGAGAAATTTAATGCATTTAAAGTGGAGACTTTAAAAGGGAATGTGAAGAGGCATTTTAATGTGGAGGGGTTACCACCACATGAATTGGGGAGGTGAGGGGTCACCCCCCATGCACCGGCCATGGAGAGAGGGGGCACCCCCCTCCTCCTATAAAAGGCCACCCATTCCCTCCTTCATCCTCACACCTCCTTGTGAAGGATCTCTCTCCCCCTCTAGAATTATTCCCCCATGGTCTCGGATTAGCGAGATACATGTTCCCAGTGGCATTTCGTCTGGAAGGAGTTGCTGCTTCCGCTGGATCGTTGGAGCAAGGAGGTGGAGGTTGTCCGGTGGCTTGAACGTGTGTGCGAGTGCGGATGCGCTACTGAGTTGCGGCGCTCGGACTTCCTCAAGAACTTGAGATCGGCAAGTGTACGACTACATCAACCACGAGTTCCTACTCGTTAACAAAGCTCGTTGTATTCGAGGGTAAGTTGTCCATGGATGTATGTCCACCCGTTGCTCTGTATCTAGTAGATAGATCTTGGCGTATAGTTCTCATCGTAGGATTTTTTTTGTTTTCTATGCTGTGGACCCAACAGGGGGACCCTAGCCGTTGTAATGAAAAGAAGAGAGAAGCCATCCATCACCACAACCACCACACACCATCTCCATGATGGAGCGATGTCGCCATATCCATCTCCACCACCATCTCCACCATTTCCAAGACACCAGAGATCCACCTTAACCTTGAAGGAAGACCGGGAAGAAAGACACCGAGGAGCCACCACCGGGCGACTCCATGCACCGCCGCCTACGTCATGATGTCTCTATCATCACCACCACTACTCCTTCCTTCCCCATCATGGTATCCGTGATGGGTTGTATTATGGATTGAACCCCCTTTTAATGTTCTGATTACTAGAGTACATGTGAATTAGTGTTATGATCCATTATCTATGGTTGATTTATTGGTTGTGTCATTCTAATCATGTTATCACTAGTAGGAAAATGCCTATAGTAGTCATTTTTCTAATGACGCACCCAGAAAATAACACGCCACTAATTTTTGAGAAAATAGTAGTGGCATCCAATAATAAGCGAACGCCACGAGTAAAACCTTTTAGTGGCGTTCGGAAACTGGCAGAAGCCACGCGTATATGGTCTCAGGAGGTGCATCCAGGACAAAATTAGTCATCGCGTTCGAGACATATAAATGCCACTAATAGTGACACATCTGACATCGTTTGGTAGTTTCAAACACCACCACTAGCTACTTAGCAAAAAGACAACAAAATTTCAATTCAATTGCACTGTTGCTTTGCCATATCTCACTCTCGAACCACGCACGCGACTCCTATGTCGTCCCCAACAACTATGCGCGCGCGCCGCCCGCTTCCTCCGCTTCCACTCCCCCAACCTCTTCCTTCCTCTCCCCTTCCTCCCCTTCCCCTTCCCCTCTTACTGCCCGCTTCCCTTTACCCTTCCCATTTCCCTTCCCCTACATTGTCATTTCCATCACACTGTCATGCTCCTCGTCTTGGCTCGACCCACCACTATCGTGGTGAGTCTCCGATCTGATTTATAGGTATGTGTAGATTAGTGATGGATGTGTATGTGTGTAGATTCATATGGTAGCTAGAGATTTATATGGATGTGTAGATTAGTGTTGGATTATGTGTAGATTCATATGGTAGCTAGAGATTTATATGTATGTATATTAGTGTTGGGTTAGTGTTGGATGTGTATGTGTAGATTCATATGGTAGCTAGAGATTTATATGTATGTGTAGATTAGTGTTGGATTAATTTTGGATGTTTATGTGTAGATTCATATGGTAGCTACCGATTTATATGTATGTGTAGATTAGTGTTGGATGTGTACGTGTAGATTCATATGGTAACTAGAGATTTATATGGTGGCTACAGATACTTTTTTGTGAATTCAAATTACTAATTTTTTTGTTTAGGACCTGGTGCTTTGTCAAGTATGTTTTGCCGACTGTAGTAATGAAAGTATGTCAGACTCACTATTCAGTGTCCAGCTCATAGAAGGTTGATTTGAGAATTCTTTGGTACGTAAATTCACTCAATTTTCCTTTTATTGCTATTGTCATTTATTAATTTGTGATGTTAGTGTACATACTATTCTATGCAATGTAAGGAGAGAATTCAGTAGAACCACATAGAGTTTCGTGGAATTTCATGCTCTTGGGGTGAACATATGATGTTGATGTGCACCAAGAGCAAGAAATTACTCGCCTTGCCGGTGTAGCATGGAGAACTTTCATTGCCCAAAATCGAATCCCCACAGGTGTGCCTATATATTTTCCAATGATGGGAGCTCCTGGTCCAAGAATCAATGTGTTCGGTTTCGATGACGAGGAGGATGACGACGAGGAGGGTGACAACAAGGAGGGTGGCGATGAGGAGGGTTACCCATTTGCATCTGCAACTGGTGCTCAAAGATGCAATCTTACCGATAGTGAGGAGTAGTACATGATCGACATCTATTTTCCAAGGGCGTCCTTCATCGGGATTTCATTTTTCACTCGCTTGACAATGACACATATTGAGCTACACAACATGGTATGTTTTCACTTACCATTCTTGATTCAGCTACACAACATGGTTGTTTACTCAACTCCTACTTTATTCATATTGTGTGACAATGCCTATTGAGATATCTAACTTTTGCATCTTAGAAACTGCGGAAGAGAATGATTTCTTCTCTTCATATTCCTGAAGAAGACATGGTTGGAGTGTGGGTTGGAGCAGGAGGTGGTGTTAGCATTGTTTTGTACAAGACAATGACAAATGGTTGTATTTCCTTCAACAACATAGACTAGATGAACTTCCTTGACTCTCAAGACCTGTATGCTGCGCAAGCTATTCTCGTCACCGACAGGACCACCTCGTGTCATGACCTTCATATAATGTTCGTCATTGACATTATTCATAATAACTAGGCGTAGCGATGCAACTTTTCATGTATGTATGATGTCATGCGGTGAACTAACTTGTTTGTTTTCTTCTGTGAAACTCCATATGATTGCTGATGTATTCTCTAAATTTTTGCCACTATATTATTTCTTCGGTGAACCGATATTATTGTTGTTGTATTCCCTAAATTCTGCTCTCTTTTTTATTTCACGTACTTTTATTAGTGGCGTTTAAAATAATTTGAACACCATGGATTATTAACTTATTGGTGGCGATCAATGCGCACGCCACCAATGCGCATATTGCTGCTGGCGTTCACGGGACACACCACTACCATGAAAGTTTCTAGTGGCATTCGGCCACACGCTAGTACTGGTAGCTATCAGTGGCGTGAAGTTAGTGGCATGTGCATTCAACGACACTAATATCATGTTACGAACTCCACCAATGAGCTTTTTCCTACTAGTATATGCTATATATTTTAAGGATTGGAGATGTCCAATCCATCAGTGTAGTTGGAGACACCTTAACTCCCCACGTACAAACATGTATTGGGTGGGTATTTTGTGTGAATCATTTGACCTTAGTACCTTACTAGTAATAGGTTTGATATATCTTGAGACGGGCATATACGTAGGATCATGGTTGTCCATAGAACTTAATACCTTTTGGTTCCGGTCTTTATGATCTTAACATCATCCATTGCCCATGGCTGGTGTATAATGGAGGGAGGGCAATTGAGTAGTCTTATGCGACTCACGTTGTGGGAGACAACGGTATTTGAGGGACCACCACACGTATAAGATGAAACCCATAGATGTTGACCAACACACCTATACATCACTTTACTTGGGAGTTATATCATTAACACACCTATACACCACAAAGCCTCTCGTTAAATACAGTTATCCTAGCACCTATAGAGTATACTATTTTCAAACACCTTTTTGAGTGTGAACGTGGTTTGGCAATATGGTTGCGGGATTGAGTGATTTCCATTCTACAAAGCTTCCAAGAGATGATACATATTAGGATATATTTGCTACTACAAGTATTGCAATAACCCTATTATTGAAGCAAGTAAAACATCAGCACAACTATAGCTCATCAAGTTAGCATTGTTGCTGGGAGTATAACACTTAGTTATTACCTACCCACTCGCACATGATTTATTTCTATTTGTTTCTATTATCTTACTTCTTTTATTTATATTGAAAAGAACAAAAAAGTATAAAACAAAATATATAAAAACTTTTTCTACAAATCATTTCCTCTAAGATTACTCTTTTTGAACAGGTGAAGCTCGCAATGGAGGAATTTATTTTTGAGCTTTTGGATATTATCTATGAGGCAAAAGATGTTTGATTAGTTGAAATATTATTCATTCATAATACGTGCCTCATGCCAATTTTGTGTGAAGAATGTGGACCCATAAATCATATTAATTATCAATGTGAGTATAATTTTGATACCATATTAGCATATTATAATAGAAGTGATAAATGCTAGTCTAATATGGAGGTTTTATAACATGTGCTATTTACCTGTTGCTGCAAGTTTCTAGCTCGCATGAGTAATATAAATAAAGAAGATAAAACTCTTGATAAAATGTATGGAGTAGTATAACCTATATAATCTTATTGTTATGATAATTTTAGTGATAATGCATTAGTGATCACTTCTAATGAGAGGATCTCGACCATCGTGGAAGAGCCTAACCTTTTGTTGGATTCATGGAAGAAAGAAGAAGAGGATGTACACCATAGAGAACATGCATAGATCACGTGTCATTGCATGTGTGTCCTTCTCACAAACCAGTGTCATTGCATGTGTGTCATTCTCACAAACCATAGATGGATCCACCAGAGTCATTGCATGTGTGTTCTTCTCACAGACCACATATGGATCCACCAGTGTCATTGCATGTGTGTTCTTCTCACAGACCACGTAAGGATCCACCGGTGTCATTGCATGTGTGTTCCTCTCATAGACCACACATGGATCCACCGGTGTCATCGCATGTCTGCTCTTTTCCTGAACCACAGTTAGAGTCATTGCATGTGTGTTCTTCTCATGAACCACAGCTAGAGTCATTGCATGTGTGTTCTTCTCACATACCATATCATGAACCACACCAAGTGTCCTTGCATGTGTGTTCTTCTCATTAACCACACATGGATCCACCAGTGTCATTGCATGTCTGCTCTTCTCATGAACCACACCAGTGTCATTGCATGTGTGTTTTTCTCACAGACCACACATGGATCCACCAGTGTCATTGCATGTGTGTCCTTCTCACAAACCACAGATAGATCCACCAATGTCATTGCATGTGTGTTCTTCTCACATACCACGTATGGATCCACCGGTTTCATTGCATGTGTGTTCTTCTCACAGACCACGTAAGGATCCACCGGTGTCATTGCATGTGTGTTCCTCTCATAGACCACACATGGATCCACCGGTGTCATCGCATGTCTGCTCTTTTCATGAACCACAGTTAGAGTCATTGCATGTGTGTTCTTCTCATGAACCACAGCTAGAGTCATTGCATGTGTGTTCTTCTCACAAACCATATCATGAACCACACCAGTGTCATTGCATGTGTGTTCTTCTCATTAACCACACATGGATCCACCAGTGTCATTGCATGTCTGCTCTTTTCATGAACCACAGTTAGAGTCATTGCATGTCAGTTCCTTTCACAAACCACATATCACCAATGTCGTTGCATGTGTGTTCTTCTCACAGACCACACATGGATCCACCAGTGTCATTGCATGTGTGTCCTTCTCACAAAACACATATGGATCCACCAGTGTCATTGCATGTGTGTTCTTTTCACAGACCACATATGGATCCACCGGTGTCATTGCATGTGTGTTCTTCTCACAGACCACGTAAGGATCCATCGGTGTCATTGCATGTGTGTTCCTCTCATAGACCACACGTGGATCCACCGGTGTCATCGCATGTCTGCTCTTTTCATGAATGATAGTTAGAGTCATTGCATGTGTGTTCCTCTCATAGACCACAGCTAGAGTCATTGCATGTGTGTTCTTCTCACAAACCATATCATGAACCACACCCAGTGTCATTGCATGTGTGTTCTTCTCATTAACCACACATGGATCCACCAGTGTCATTGCATGTCTGCTCTTGTCATGAACCACAGTTAGAGTCATTGCATGTCTGTTCTTTTCACAAATCACATATCACCAGTGTCATTGCATGTGGGTTCTTCCCACAGACCACACATGGATCCACAAGTGTCTTTGCATGTGTGTCCTTCTCACAAACCACATATGGATCCACCAGTGTCATTGCATGTGTGTTCTTTTCACAGACCACGTAAGGATCCACCGGTGTCATTGCATGTGTGTTCCTCTCATAGACCACATATGGATCCACCGGTGTCATCGCATGTCTGCTCTTTTCATGAACCACAGTTAGAGTCATTGCAGTGTTCCTCTCATAGACCACACATGGATCCACCGGTGTCATCGCATGTTTGCTCTTTTCATGAACCACAGTTAGAGTCATTGCATGTGTGTTCTTCTCATGAACCACAGCTAGAGTCATTGCATGTGTGTTCTTCTCACAAACCATATCATGAACCACACCCAGTGTCATTGCATGTGTCTTCTTCTCATTAACCACACATGGATCCACCAGTGTCATTGCATGTCTGTTCTTCCCATGAACCACACCTAGTGTCATTGCATGTCTGTTCTTTTCACAAACCACATATGGATCCAGTGTCATTGCATGTGTGTTCCTCTCATAAACCACACATGGATCCACCAGTGTCATTGCATGTGTGTTCTTTTCACAGACCACATATCCACCAGTGTCATTGTATGTGTGTTCTTTTCACAAACCACGTAAGGATCCACGGGTGTCATTGCATGTGTGTTCCTCTCATAGACCACACATGGATCCATTGGTGTCATCGCATGTCTGCTCTTTTCATGAACCACAATTAGAGTCATTGGATGCATGTTCTTTTCATAAACCACATATGGATCCTAATTAACCTTAGGAGAGCCCTAACCTTAGCGTTAGACCGAGTCTTCTAGAAGGCACGCCCTAACACAGTTGTTCTGCTTGACGATTGTTACATACCATTCGATCGGGGCGCTTGGACGATTGGGATGGTTTTCGTGAGATCGATCCGCGAGTAGTCTGTTCTGCGTCATGATTGTCCATGCTTGCTCTGGACAAACTGGCAGCACCGGGGGCTCCCCTGTTGCGAGTGTCACGACTCACGAGTTGAGTGGGCCATATCCCAGCGTCAGGTCCCCATTACTTCTCTTCCTCCCCGTACTTATCTTCCTTCCCCTTGAAGCTACTTTCCCCACTTCACTCCCACCCCGCCGTAGCCGCAAGCCGACGGCGCCTCCATCCCAATCCCCTCTCCGGCAGCCACCCCCTCCCCTCTCGCCATGGGTTCAAGGGGAGACGGCGAGGAAACACGTCGTGACGACAGGGATGGTGATTTCGATGTGAGTCGTCTCATCTCTATCTCTATCATCCATGGCCAGTTATCTATTTTTTGAGCTAGATCTACTCCATTTACTCATGCACGTATGATGTGTTAGGCCAACCAGAAGATGTATGACGCCGACTATCACGGTTTAGCGGATGAAGACAGTCCTCTGCTATGTAAACATGGATATGTGCTCGCTAAATTTGTAGCGTTCGAAGGACGAAATGCAGGCAGGAGGTTTCGACGGTGTTAAAGACATCGTGCAATGATGCGAGGCGGAAGTTGCGGTGTTGTCAAATGGGTAGATCCAGAGTGGACCAAATCGATGCAGAAAACGCTGGACAAACTATGGGAAATGACTGTTGAGTTGAAAGAATCCACATTCAGCTCACTTCTTGACAGTGTTGATGTGAAGCTATGGGAACCAGTTGACACGACCAAGCATAAGCGAGATCTCATGGGGGTGGAAGACAAGGTTAGCAAAGTCGAGAAGGAGAGGGACGCAGCATTGGCCCTGAAGGCTAAAGCAGAGCAAGAACTGAGTCAAGCAAGGAAGGATCTTCACTAGGCCAAAGTCCTGCAGTTCACAAATACGAGTATTGACAAGTGCATGAGGAAATATGCAGAGAAACAATTGAAGTTGTGCAAGGAAGATGCTAAAAGGAAGGAGCAGACGATTCGATCCTTGCTCTCGCAGGAAGATGCGCATCGGGCTAAGATTAGGAAGATCAAGAAGATGTGTGATAACTAGTTCTATTTAGCTTAAGCTCCGTGCCTTTTTTTAAGTTATAATAGTACATGCACTTGTTGACCTAGCAGTCTGAACTATTGACCCCGGAGTCCTAGGAGTAAAAAAATTGGTCGCCCGTTAATCTGTCTTAACCCTGCATTACTTCCGTTTGTCTGACCAATGCCCCTTGGATATTCCGCATGTCGCTTCGTCGTCCTCGTGTACAAATAGGAGGCGCCACAGCACGTCGCTTCGTCGCCCTCTCCAATCTCCACCGTGTCGTTGCTTCGTCGTCCACCCCCTCGCTCCCTCTCCAATCTCCACCGCGCCGCCATGGAGATGCCCTCGCTGAACTTCTACAAGGCGGTGATGTTCGCGCACTTCGACATCCTCGCGCCGCCGGACGCGATGGTGCCCCACGGATGGCGCATCAGCTATGCGGGGGTGCCGGTGGCTCTGCTCCCCATCCCCGGCGAAGCAGTGATGGAGAGGAAAATCGCGGCGCACCGCCGCCAGATGCCCGCGTGGAAGAGGGCGCTGCCCCGGTACGCGGCGGCCAGCCCGTACTGGCTGGCACTGTTCAAGAAGGAGCGGAAGGCCAAGATTGGCAACCGCATCATTTACGGGCACGTGGTGCACCGGGATCTCCACAACCGAGAAGGGCGGGAGAGGTTCTGGTCCGTCCCTGGACGGACCAAGTTCACCGTCATCGCCGCGAAGAGGTGCTCCGTCTCGCGAACAATGCAAAAATCGTGGAGGTTCCGTCTGACGACGACGAGGAAGTCGGCGGCTCGGAGGACAGCGGCAACGGAAGTGAAATTGTTGACTAGTGGTTGAATTAATGTAGGATGTGAAATCGCACCTTTGTTTAGAAGAATTTGTGGTTGAATTAATGAAATGCCTCGATTTAGATCTCTGTCTCGATTAATTTGTGGAAGAATTTGTGATTTAGATCAATTTCTGCCTCGATTTAGATCTCTGTCCCGGATTGGGAACGTGACCGTGGACCAAAGACCCCTTTTCTACTAGTATATTCTGACATTGGTGGTTTGTTTAAACGTAATCTACGTGGATTTGGCCGCATGCAAATGGCACAACCACAATTTATAAAGTGGAAGCACGTACACCCGGTTACTGGAGATCCGGGAGCTTCGCCAGATGCAGGGGATGCAGGAGCAGAGAGGCGGTGAGATAGATGGGCTCAAGATTAGGCCAAAAAGTGGTACCGATTTCCTCCTCATCTGGGCATTATCGGTGAGAACATTGCTGTTTATGTTGCCACGTCGTTGTGCAGCATTTGAAATAAGTTGCTGCTTCGTGGAGTATGGCAGCTTAAATAATTTATTTCTGTGCCACTTACATTCCGTCGTATTTGGAGACCTCCTGCCCCTCAGCAATCGTGGAACCGGTGGATCCTTGTTTTCAGATAGCAGTGGCACAATCACAATTTTGGATTCAACTACTGACTCGGGCATTTCCAAACCCTAAGTCACGGTACATTTTACTCAGAGAACGTGATTAGATTGTTTCGCCCAGCAACGTGCCACACACAGAGCTCCAGAATTTAACAGAATTACATATATAGGTTCAAGTTCAACACATTATTATGCATCTTCATTGCCAGCAGCCTTCTTCCGTAGCCTGGGTGCCAAGCCTTCACGTCCACTGGCTTCTTCATTTCCTGCATTCTTCCTCTTCCTCGGTGCCAATTTTCTTAGCTTCACGTACTCTGCATCGCCGGGACAATGGGCACCAGAATCGTGTCCAGCATCATCTTTCCACTCGTTTTTAATTTCTTCGGGCAGCAAAATGACTGACCCAACAGTCATGTTTCTAACCTTGCGGCGCTTCCTGTCAAAGAAACAAGACTGTTGCATAACTGCCCAATATCTACAGAGTAAATAAAACAAAAATTACAATTCAGCACAAACATGCGAATCCCAAGCGACCTTTGCTTACCAGGAGCTAATTGGGTTCGAGCAACCACCCTGTCCAAGAATAGAAGGGCGACTCCCAGTTGCAGTAGCTTCCACATCCAGTACATGACATTTCAGGTCAAGCATGGTAGCCGAAGCATACCTTTTCATCAACCCAATTAGCTGACTGTCACACGGTATAGGAACCATGATGCCACGTTCATCCATGAAGCTGAACTTTGCTGTCTTCTTCGGCCATAATTCAACATGATTACGCAGAGCAGCAACCATACCAGATATAGTGCAGATCTGCGCAGGCGCTTCTTCCATCGTGAAACAATGGCTTCCATACCACTTTCCCTTAGAGTCATACCTGTAGAGGACTACCGTAACCAGGTAAGGGGGTCCGCGCAGATCCCACTTGACAGAAAACTATGGACAAAATATGTCTATAGGCATTGGGCTAACAAACAATTTGAGGTTCAGTAGCCAGCTAGCAGTTATAATTAGTGCGAATAGCAAAGAGAAGGGTAGCTCACCCGCTTGTAGCCAGAACTTCTTCTTCCTTGATAGTAGGATCTGCCATCCTCCGAACTGCTCGGCTCGTCGGCGGCGGAGGCGAGCTAGAGCCTCGCAACGGCGGCTACGGCATGCGCCATTGGATCTCGGTATCAGCGACTGGGCGCACCAACTGGGCGCAGCAACTTGGTTCCGGAAGTCAAATGTCCGAAGGGATCATCCTCCCTGGAGGGTGGATTCCGACGCCGCCGGTGCTAGGGGAAAGCTGGGAATGGATTTGTGAAATTGGTCAATGCATCCAATCCACTTAGCTGCTCGATTTGCCTAAGAGGTTGCCGTGTTGGCGCCCGCGTCACGGACAAATGACCGACATGTGGGTCCCGACCGTCTACTTCACGGGACGGTTTAACGGAATGTTTGAATTTGGCAGGGTTGAGATGAGTTTGCCTCGAAATGGCCCCTCTTAGTAGTTGGCGGCCCAACTTTTCGAAACGCGGTAATTTCAGGCAACTTAGGTACCACCATGCGCTGGCCTGCGAACTTTGGTACCGCAGACGAACAAGCCCAGTTGATATCCCCTGGGATTCGGGTGGATAATATAACCGTGCAAATATTTGCATAAGCCATTTGGTTGTTTCAACTCAACGCTTCAATAGAAGGTGTCTGGTAAAACCTTCCAACCCGAACCTCTCTCACTAAAAGTATTAGTAGGAGTTTCATCTTAAGTGGGGATCTCATCTTGTAACTAGGCACATAGTACTGCCCACTCGTGTTTTATATATTGTCTCACTTGCACTTCATCAAAATCTAGGAGAGTATACGCTCTTAAACTTAGTTTGTTAGCAAAAGTTTGGTGCTTAGGTTGATAAACTGGTCTTTGTGGGACTTGTTATTCATTTTTAGGTAAGCCCTCGTGCTTCGAAAAACAAATAAAAAATGGAAAAGTTAATAAGCACAAAAATATTTTGTATTCTTTTTAGTTTTGTTTCTACCAGGTTCACTAGGAAGACAACCACCATACCACATCAAGCAACATTAATTAACCAAAGGTTCTTGTCCATTGAAGGAGATATTAATTTTGCCTCAATTGTAAAATGTGTTACCCTTGCCTTAAGCTCGGGAGGTAATCTCTTCTCACACTTGTCGTCTTCATGGAACCGGGGTATCCTGGATCAAACGGGTGGACCACAACTCCGGGGGAAAAGGACCATAGGGACGATCCCAACTGGGACCCTTCTCGAGAGCCTAGGGATGTCTTCCTCGGGGAGGAAGAGTACACAACAATCAACCCTCGAGTAGAGACAGACTTATGGGATAGAACAAACACACCGTTCCATGTTCGAACAATGGCAGACCACGCGTTTGTCAGAAGAAGCACATCACCAAGATATGACCATGCACGTTGTGCCTCACCGCATGGTGACTGGCATATGTGGTGTCCCTTGTTCTTATAAAAGGAGGCTCAAGCCGGTCAAAAAAATGGGTTTGAGAAGAGAGAACTAGTGAGGACATCCTCGGGAACAAACTCTGTAACCAGTTCATCATCCACTAGAAATATAGTAATTGCACGACGTAGGGTTTCTTAGTTTGTAGCCTGAACCTGGGTAAAAAACCATGCCTCTATATGCTTGTATGTTCTTCTCGACCGCCAATCAAGCTCGCCGTACATTCCGCCCCTAGCCTAACTCAAAAGGGGACCTCCCATCCTCAGTGTCAAAACCTAGGACACGACAACACTCTCTTTTTATAAATGCATTTTCTCTTTTCTTTTCATACACTAGTAGAAAATAGGCTTCCGTCCAAGCAATCTGTCCCGGTTCCAATATGAAACGGGACTAATCGTAGCATTAGTCCTAGTTCGTTAGGCCAGAACGGCGCACGGGCCTAGACCACGGTTCGTCCTGGTTCGTCTAGGACCTTTATTCCTGGTTTGTGCCACGAACCGGGACTAAAGGGGTTCAACGCCTGCCTCTAGCCCTTTAGTCCCGATTCGTGGTAAGAACCGGGACTAAATGTCCATGTTCCTTTATATATATCCCCAATCTCACATGCTTGTGTGTGATCTTTGTTTTCCCCCTCTCATGCACTAGTAGTGTATGTTGCTATGTTTTTCCCCTCTATGCACAAGAGGTGCTCGATGAAATGCCTATGACCATGATGCCGCTTGGATTCACCCAAAACAAACATGATATGAAGTGCCTCAGCCACACTTAAGTTTTCTCCTATTTCTTTTCTCCTCGATCGAGGTTAGCAACTTAATTCTTTCATTTGTCATTGATACAATAATGCATGTGTTGATGTACAATATCGGTCATTTTTCTAGATCTTCTGTAATGTTTTTTCATAAATTCAATTATATAATGCAGATGAGCCGGCAATGGATGTATGGTGACCGACATAATGGAGAGTTCATTATGGGCCTTCATAATTTCATCGGTGTGGCCGAGGCAAATAGTGTGAATGGTTTTATGCGTTGTCCATGTGTTGTATGTTGGAATTAGAAGGATTACTCTTCCTCCAGAACCCTTCACACCCACCTGCTTCACTCCAGTTTCATGCCCATCTACAATTGTTGGACCAAGCATGGAGAAAGAGGGGTTATGATGGAAGACACCGAAGAATAAGAAGAGGATGATGACAACTATCCTATGTTTCCTGAATACGGTGATACTGCAACGGGTGAAGTTGAAGATGAAGAGGCACCATATGAGATTGTTGATGATCTTCACCAGGCCATTGTTGATGCCATAGAGAATGCGAAAGTGAAAATGAGAAGTTGAAGTTGAAGCGCATGTTATATGATCACAAAAAATTGTTGTATCCAAATTGCAAAGATGACAACACAAAACTCGGTACCACACTAGAATTGCTGCAATGGAAGGCAGAGAATGGTTGGTATGACAAGGGATTTGAGAAGCTACTAAAAATAATGAAGAAGAAGCTTCCAAAGGATAACGAATTGCCTGCCAATACGTACGAAGCAAAGAAGGTTGTATGCCCTCTAGGATTAGAGGTGCAGAAGATACATGCATGCATTAATGACTGCATCCTCTACCATAGTGAGGAGTATGAGAATAAGAATGAATGCCCGATATGTGGTGCATTGCGGTATAAGATCGGACGAGATGATCCTGGTGATGTTGAGGGCGAGCGCCCTAGGAAGAGGGTTCCTGCCAAGGTTATGTGGTATGCTCCTATAATACCACGGTTGAAACGTTTGTTCAGGAACAAAGAGCATGCCAAGTTATTGCGATGGCACAAAAAAGACCGCAAGAAAGACAAGATGTTGAGACACCCCGACAATGGGTCACAGTGGAGAAAAATCGAGAGAGTACCTAGACTTTGCTGATGTCACAAGGAACTTAAGGTTTGGTCTAAGTACAGATGACATGAATACTTTTGGGGAGCAGAGCTGCAGTCATAGCACCTCGCCCGTAACTCTATGTATCTATAACCTTCCTCCTTCGTTGTGCATGAAGCGAAAGTTCATTATGATGCCAGTTCCCATCAAAGGACCCAAGCAACCCGGCAACGACCTTGATATGTAACTAAGGCCATTAGTTGAAGAACTTTTATAGTTGTGGCATGGACAAGGTGTACGTGTGTGGGATGAGCATAAACAGGAGGGATTTGACCTATGAGCATTGCTTTTCGTAACCATCAATGATTGGCCTGCTCTTAGTAAGCTTTCAGGATAGTTAAATAAGGGATACAATGCATGCAAACACTGTTTAGATGAGACTGAAGGTACATACTTGCATAAAGGCAAGAAGGTTGTGTACCTGGGGAGTCGTCGATTTCTTTCGACAAAGCATACCGTAAGAAAGAAAGGCAAGCATTTCAAAGTTGAGAAAGATTACCGGAATAAGCCTGTCCCTTGTACTAGTGATGATGTATTTGGTATGGTCAAGAATCTAGAAGTAATCTTTGGAAAGGGTCCTGGCAGTTAATCTGTTCCGAATGACGCTACCGGACACGTGGCCATTTGGAAGAAGAAATCGATATTTTGGGAGCTACCCTATTGGGAAGTCCTAGAGGTCGGCTCTTCAACCGACGTGATGCACGTGACGAAGAACCTTTGCATGAACCTTCTAGGATTCTTGGGCATGTATGAGAGGTCAAAAGATACACCAGAAGCACGGCAGGACCAACGACATATGAACGAACGAGATGGCCTGCATCCAGAGAAGTATTAAGGTCCTTCCAGCTACACTCTTACCAAAAAAGAGCAGGAAATCTTTTTTGAATGCCTGGATACTATCAAGGTCCCATCTGGCTTCTCTTTGAATATAAAGGGAATAATAAATATGGCAGAGAAAAAAATTCCAGAACCTAAAGTGTCATGACTGCCACGTGATTATGACGCAATTGCTTCCGGTTGCATTGAGGGGGCTTCTACCAGAAAATGTTCGAGTACCCATTGTGAAGCTATGTGCATTCCTCAATGCAATTTCTCAGAAGGTAATCAATCCAGATACTCTATCAAGGTTAAAAATAATGTGGTCCAATGTCTCGTTAGTTTTGAGTTGGTGTTCCCACCATCCTTCTTGAATATTATGACGCATCTCCTGGTTCACCTAGTGGAAGAGATTGCCATTCTTGGTCCTGTATTTCTACACAATATGTTCCCCTTTGAGAGGTTTATGGGGGTCTTAAATAAATATGTTCATAATCGTGCTAGGCTAGAAGGAAGCATCTCCAAGGGCTATGGAACAAAGGAGGTCATTGAGTTCTATGTTGACTTTATTCCTGACCTTAAGCCGATTGGCATTCCTCAATCACGACACGAGGGGAGACTGAGTGGAAAGGAACGCTAGGAAAGAAAGCAATAATATGTAGAGATGGGAATTCTTTCACTCAAGAACACTACACAGTTCTACAAAGTTCCACCTTGGTGGCTCTGTATATCAATGAATACAAGAATATTCTACGCTCCCAATACCCAGGGGAGTCCGACGACTCGATTACACGTGAACACATGAAGTCTTTCTGCGGTTGCTTGCAAACACATATCATGAATGACACCACTATTGGATATCAGCTGTACTTGTTGGCCAGGACACCATCTTCAACTGTATTGACTTTTCAAGGGTATGAGATAAATGGAATACATTTTACACGATTGCCCAAGATAAAAAGAGAACCAACCAAAACAGTGGTGTCTGCATTGATGCAACAAACAACAATGGGAAAAAGGACACATATTATGGTTACATAGAGGAGATATGGAAACTTGACTATGGACCTTCTTTTAAGGTCCCTTTGCTTCGGTGCAAATGGGTCAAGCTAACAGGAGGCGGGGTTCAGATAGACAAGAAGTATGGAATGACAACTCTGGATCTCAACAATCTTGGGTTCATAGACGAACGATTCGTCCTAGCCAATGATGTGGCTTAGGTTTTCTATGTGAAGTACATGTCTACCAAACCGAAAAAAAGAAAAAATAAGCAAATGGATACATCAAACAATGAGCCAAAGCGCCACATAGTTATTTCAGGGAAAAGAAACATCGTGGGAGTGGAGGACAAGATAGACATGTCATAATATTATAATAAGTTTGTTGAAATTCTGCCCTTCACAGTGAACACTAACCCAAGTATCCTATTAAATGATGAAGATACTCCATGGTTATGGCCGACGCGATCATAAGCAAGGCATTGTAGGAAACAAGTGACTGTATGTATTTTGCATTATGCATTTTAGGAAACATTGTACATTGTATGAAACCACGCGAAGGATTTACAATGTATGAAACCACGCGAAGGATTTACATTGTTTGGACAGTTTTTGAATTTCTTATGCCTGTTTCCGAATTTTCCCGTTTCAAACTAAGGTCAAACCGACAGGCATGAAGATAGGGCATGAGCCTCACTAAAACTTGCATTAGATCTCTGAAGAAACATCATATTGTGAGTCTAAAATTTATTTTAAAAAAAAATCATGAGCATTAGATCATGTACATGTAGTTCAAACCGGACCCACTTCCTACCGATTCGGCAGTCATTTGTCTTTTTCACTTGGGGTGGACGAAAAGGTTATAGATACCCCGGTTGGGACATCGTCCATGTAAGGTGGTCTATTATTTTTTTAAAAATGGTGTGGTATCATTTAGAAATAATCCTTTGATGGTTGCTTCACAAAACACCCCATTTTTGGAACTCGTAAAATGGAAAATGGCTTTTTTGTGCGACGAAAAGGAAAACTTCCTCCTGCAACATTGTTTGTCATTCTAAGATACACATATGTGCACAATATGGGCACACTATTACAAACTATGTCTCGATTCTGGCTATAACATTAGGGAGTGCCTCTATGGAGAGATCCTCGAAGATGTCTGAGGACGGGATCCTAAGACATCTTCGAGAAGCTCTGCCGTAGTGGTTTTCCTGCTCTTGCACACCATCTTGCTTGCAGTTTGTAACTTATATAGCTAGATCAATATGCCAGGAAGCTAAAAAATACCACATATTAGGCAGTGCCTCTATGGCGAGCTCCTCGAAGATGTCTAAGGATGGTATCCTAAGACATCTTCGAGAAGCTCCGCCGTAGTGGTTTCCCTACTCTCGCACACCATATAGCTTGCAGTTTGTAACTTCTATAGCTAGATCAATACGTCGGGAAGCTAAAAAATACCACATATTAGGGAGTGCCTCTATGGCGAGTTCATCGAAGATGTCTGAGAACGGGATCCTAAGATATCTTCGAGAAACTCCACCGTAGTGGTTTCCCTGCTCTCACACACCATCTAGCTTGCAGTTGATAACTTCACAAGGATGCCTATTTATAGATTAAGCAACAAAACATAGTGTCGACACTCATGACATAATGTCGACACTCATGACATAATGTCGACACTCAGCCCTATTATAGTGCCGCCACCCACCGAAATAGTGTCGCCACTCACTGGCATAGTGTCGACACTCACTGGCATAGTGTCGCCACCCACTGAAATACTGTCGGCACCCATGTTTAGTCCCGGTTCATATCTCCAACCAGACTAAAGGACTAAACATGGTTCGCACCGACCCAGCCTGTCGCAACCCCTTAAGTCCCGGTTTATGTATCCAACCGGGACTAAAGGTTCATCTTTAGTCCCGGTTGGAGAGACCAACCGGGACTAAAGATATTTCCTTCAAATCTCAGAGCCGTCAAGCCACGCGCCATGCTTTCCCGCCATTTTCCTCCGCTTCCCGCCAGGTTTGCCCGTCCTTTCCCTCCGCTTCCCGCCATGTTTTCCCACCCTTTACCTCTATATCTAGGCCGACCGCACCATGGCTATCCACACATCCATACCTTCCTATCTCATAATAATTGACATCGCATACTGGGCCATTCTCCAACCGGTACTAAAGGTATCATCTTTGGTCCCGGGTCATGCCACAACCCGGGACTAAAGACCCTTTAGTACCGGGTCATGGCATGACCCGGGGCTAAAGGCCTCTGCCGTATAACCCCCTGGCCTTCTCCCTCCAAATCCCCATCACACTCAGGAGGCTCCGACACAAACCGACACCGTCAGGCTACCCGATCGCCACGCGCGCCGCCCCCTCTCCGTCGCCATCCACGTCATCCGGTCGCCACGCACAGAGCCACTCTAGCCGCCGCCAGCACTGCATTGACCGCCGCCACCATCATTGCTATCCAGGTACGCCCCTCTCCTCTATATATAGGCCGGAGATAACTAGGTTTGCAGCACAGCACGGCGGGTAGGGGCTGCGTGGCGCGGCGAGCAAGGGTAGGGCAGGGCGGCGCGTAAATACTGCTGCAGCCGGCCGGCGAGCAGGAGCGCGGTGCGGCAGTGCGCAGGTAGGGCCGGCCGCCGACTTTTTTCAAAGTAGTATATTTTTATTATTCTTTTTATAATTAGTAGTATTTAGTAGTCTTTTTAGTAGTATGTTTATTAGTATGTTTAGTTGTATTTAGTAGTCTTTTTATTAGTATGTGTCTTTTTAGTATTATTCGTATTAGTTTACTAGTATTTGTATTATTACTAGTACTATATTATAAATGTTGATACTTTTGTCTTTTAGTAGTCTTTTATTAGTAGTATTTAGTAGTCTTTTATTAATAGTCTCTGTATAGTATTTGTATAGTATTACTAGTAGTGTATGGTCTTTTATAAATGTTGTATTTAGTAGTCTTTTATTAGTAGTATTTGTATAGTACTCCCTCCGTTTTTATTACTAGTACTATATTATAAATGTTGATACTTTTGTCTAAATAATTGGTCAAACTTTACCAAATTTGACTTTGACTAAACCTAGAACGCGAAGTATTTGTGAATGGAGGGAGTATTAGCAGTAGTATTGCATTTGTGGTTAGGGTGGGCCGATGGATGGGCGCGGCAACACGCGCCATGCATAAAGAGCCAATGGACGGGAGCGACAACGCGCGCCATGTAGGGCCGATGGACGGGCGCGACAACACGCGCCATATAGGGCGGATGGACGGGCGCGGCAATGAGAGCCATGTAGGGCCGATGGACGGGCGCGGCAGCGCACGCCATATAGGGCCGATGGACGGGCGTGGGAATGTGGGCCATATAGGGAAGATATACGGTCGCGACAACTAGCAAGTTTATAGCACTGTAATTTATTAGCGCTTTGCTATGTTTGTAGTACTGAAATAACTAGTAAGTTTTTGTAGAAACTATGGATCACGAGCTAGATCAAGAAGAGATATTGGAGGATTTGATAAATGACAATAATGATATCACGTCATAGTATCTAAACGACTTTGTTGAGAGAGTTGAGGAGGATCTCGAGCGAAGAGACGGCTCTGATGAGGAAACCTTGACTACAAAGTCCGGCGAGGTATATAAATTTAGTCGCTGCTGACTAGATGCATTAATTGATTTGTATATATATTAACGATTCTTTCTTCTTTTAGCCTTCTAGATCGATGCAATCTACTAGAAGCAAACTAGGCCTAACAAAATTTTTGGCCTCTGATGCTAGGTTCACGATCGAAGAAGTCGCTGCAGATGCTACCCCGATTGCTCCGGAGCACAACACAAGATTAATTACAAGTCATTACAGAGTTATTGTTAGGGACATTATCTCGATCACCATTCGAGAATGGAATAAGCCAAAGGAGGGTGGAGTTATTTATGTCGAGGATAGATGTAAAGGTAATCTTTGGAATACGCTCATGACAAATTTCACACTACCGCTAGAGGTGGATCCAGAACACAAAGTTATAGAGCCAAAAGTCAAGCAGTGGGCTCTTAAGAAGATGGCCTCACAATTCAGAGACCAAAAGATAAGATTGTATAAGAAGTATGTCCTGGACGAAAATACTCTAGAGTTCACTTGAGCAAACGAGAAGCTAAGAGATCATTGGGAGGAATTTCTGGAGTACAAGAAATCGGCTGTAGCTGTGAAAAGGTCTGAAATAAACAAGGAAAATGCTGCACTGAAGAAATATCACCATGTTATGGGGACATGTGGCTACAAGGCTACCAGGCCTAAGTGGGAGAAAGCTGAGAATGACATGATTGATAAAGGTATCGATCCAGAGACATCGGGGTGGACCGATCGGGCAAAGTCTTGGCTCTACGGGCATGGGGGAAAGTTGGACCCAGAAATAGGGAAGTGTATTTATTCGAAATAACAACTTGGAACACCTTTAGAAGCCCTGAAAACTGCAGTGGAGGAGGTGGAGGAGGGGAAGTTCTACCCCGACAGAGAGAACGACAAACTGACATTCACCCTTGGGAATAAAGAACATAAAGGACGAACAAGAGGCACTGAAGGCTCCGTTCCGTGGAAGCTCAGGTTTCCCGATGACAGGAAGAAATATCTCGATAAAAGCCATCAGAGGAGAAAGGACATGAAGGCAGACGGGATGCAACATATAGACGAAACATTAAGGATGCAGCAAGAGCAAATAAATGCATTCAGTAGCCAGCAAGCTACCGGCCCATCTCAGCGACAAGCCGAAGATCCTGCATTCGATGCTACCGGCCCACCATCTCGGCGGAAAAGCAGCGTGGCTTCCACGGAGGTCCCGGTAGATGATGATGCACTGACGATGGCTCGTCGCTACCCCGTGGATGATATCACGGGTTCCGAAAATTGCGAGCTGCATGTGATAGTTGTGAACATATCCGTAAAGGTGGCGGTCGGCTTTGCCTTACCTTCTGGCCCTAGACCAACTTACCATTGCACTCCAGTTCTAGATGGCTACACTATTGTCGGGGTGGATGAAGTTATGAAGGGATTTGAGCACCTGAAGCTTGAATTCCCTGCAGGCGAAGGTGATCTGACTAAACTAGGAGAAGCCAGGAAAGGCACCATTCTATGGCGAAAGGAAAACATCATGCTTCCAAATATCACGCCAAGGCCACTAACTCCTCCTAGTTGCATTCCAGCTCAGTATCTGTTGCCTCAGTTGTCTCCACCATCTCCGGCGTGTCAACAGACTCCGCCGCCTCAGCCCTCTCCGGCGCGTCTGAAATCTCCGCCGCCTCAGCTGTCTCCGGCGCGTCTACATACTCCACCGCCTCAGCCCCGATTGCAAAAGCATAAGAGCACCGGTGCTACGGTGGCTAGTACTACAGCATGTATAAGGACGAAAGTGCCAGTCGATAGGAAGAAAGCCAAGGCAGAACCTTCCAAGTTAGCTTACGACCTGAGCGATGAGGAACTCAAAAGGGTCATGGCTAAAGATGTCAAATGCCAGCTTGTACTGAAAAAGGCCCCACCAAAGCAGTACATAGCACCGAAAACGGTGCAACACTTTGTGAACATGCTTGAGCGACCAAAGCAAGACAATCTGCCTTCAGACTATGACCGCTCAATTATGAAGTCACATAAGAAGTGGAGCAGTCGAGAGGTCCTAGTAGAAGTAGGAAAACAATTTCCCAGCTCGGCGAACAAAAGAACCAATCATGCCCTTCGCTAAAAGTGTTATCCGATCCAGATCCGGAGATTGCACAAATAGTCGCACAAACGGCACACGATCTTGGTATGACTGTTGGTCAATACTTAGAAACAGAAGCCATACCCATGGCTGAAGTGGCATACAAATACGAGTATGGTAAGCCTCTCGCTAGACCTGAGGAGGTCCCGCTTCTACAAACACAAATGCCGAAATTGCATGAGTGGTATCTGTGAGCCTCAAAGTAAGGCACGATCATGATCATAGTGGGAGTTAGAGATGAACATTACTTCTGTGAAACAACGAGATACACGTTGACTTCACGGAATTATTCCAGTTATTCAATCAAGACGCCCTCGACAAATCTCCCATCAGTTGCTATTGTGTGTAAGTGATTTATTTTTGTAATTATGTATCTAGCTCAGCTCGTTCATTTCATGTATAATTATCCTCACTATATTCTTTTGTATGATATTAAGTAGAATAAAGATTCTAAAATGCAAAAGAGGATGAATCTATGACCTTGGGTTCATTGATCCAAATAGGATTCATGAATATACGGTAAAGAATAACACTAAGGAAATAGAGGATTACTTGCTAAAGTTTCTACTGAAACAACAAAACAAAACGGAAATATTATTTCCTTCCAAGTTCTAGTGAGTGTTACTGTCTTGTGCACATTCGATTTTGTTTACTCAATGTTAAGTGTAACTGATGAGTTATGCATGCGCACTTCCACTTCATACTACTAATCATTCATCTTGACCAAGGGAAAGTACTAGTCATGGACTCAAAACATAAAGACCCTAATATATGGGCAAACCTGAGTGAAATGCTCCAGAGGTAATTATGGCAATATATTGATATCCTTCATTCATTTCCTGATATCAACTAATTAATAACTCCTTTACTCATTTTCTTTGCCGAGTAGGGTTTGGAAACGGTTCACCAAGGTTGTTAGGGGTGAATGGCAAGAGGAGCTACGATTTCAACCAATCAATGTTAGTAGTACTATAGCTAGGTCCACGCATCTTTTTTATTCTTGTTTAGAATGCTTGATTATTAGTTTGACTGAACTCTATTTTCGTGAAGTGTTTGAGCTAGGAAGCCGACAATAATTTATGTGGGTACTATGTTTGCGAGTACATTCGCTAGACAACCAGTGAACTGGCCAGTATTCCACAACAACTTGTAGTACGTAAACAATGTTCACAATCTTATTTTATTACCATCAATTGTGTTGAGTTTCATTCATATATACTGAAGATCCCCCTTTTAAATTAGATCGAACGGATGCGGGACGGTCTCCTAGAAAAGGATCGCATACGAGCAATTCAAGATGAATTGGCGGGATTCTTAAATAAGGAGGTCATAGATCGATCTAGAGAATACCATCGGGAATATGTATTTATCCATTAGGAATTGTAAGAGAAATTATATTGTATATATATGCCTTATGTAATGCATAGTTCCTTCATTTCTGTATATTCCGGAGAATACTTTGATCTCTATATTCATGACGATGTCCTGTAATGGTTCATTCATTTCTGTAGTTGTACATATATCAACTATCGGCACGTAACTTATGCCAAACTTCTCTGGCAGAGTATTGAGGTGTTTTTTTGCCGCGGCAGAGATCAGTTAGTCCTGATTTGTGCTACGAACCAGGACTAAAGGTCCTCCACCCCCCGCTATCCTGGGCAGTCATGTGGAGCTCCTTTAGTCCCGGTTCATAACCAAACCGTGACTAAAGGGGGGCATTAGTCCTGAATGCCTAGTCCGAGTCCGAAACCGGGACTAAAGGCCCAAATGAACTGGGACTAATGCCCCGTTTTCCACTAGTGATAATCTTCTTGAGTTGGTTCTTGCAAAGTTCTAAGGTTGGGGAAGTTACGTTTGCATGTGTAGAATCTTGTGCAATGTTCTCTATCTAATGTTTTTTGTGCAAGTGTTTATCCCACTGTTTTCATATTCTTGCTTAAGTTGTGTTTCGTATTTATATGAGGGATATATTTGCTCATGTTACCCATAGGATACAAGTTATAAATTTGATGTACTTTATTCAATTTCCATCTAGCTTGTGAAGAATTTCTATGATGATCCTCTAGAATACAATGCCATGTTCTATGCATTTCAAAAAGACAAAAATATAATAAATAAGTTCATTGAAACTTGGGGTTTGTCGCTCTTTAGATTTTTTAAAATATATATTTATAAAGTAGGTCGACCCCATAGTGTTAAAAATTATAGTCTCAATAGTTACTTACAAAGGAAGTTGTCAACTATAATTCATGTTTCAATATTTCGAGATATATGCTAAAAGAGAGAGTAAGAACGAATGATGACTTGAGTGTTCTTTAATTGTCTTAACAGTTTACCCTTCTAGATACTCAACCCCATAGATTTAATTATCGACTTGAAGTCAGTCTTGAAAGGATTTATTCAAAGGAACTAATGTTTTGCGGTAATTGAGATGCATGCCAAAATTTGACATGTTGATTAAAATATGATATAGCTTTATGCATGTCTGCAACAATGTCTCACACAATGGGATGCCAACAATTCTGTTGGACTATGAACAATCCGCATAAAGGAAACTCTTGGGTTTTGGTTATGATTTGACTAAACATTCGTAGCAACAATGTTATAATGGGTAAGAGTCTTGGTATTTTTATGGGCCTACGCTACAAGCAAAGGTAGGAAAACTCCTCTGATCACTATGAGAAATAGTTAATAAAGTCAAAAAACTTGGTGCTAGTCAAGAGTGTCCTTCCAAGCCTACACAGTCTGATTAAACACACTAAATTTTGGCATCATCTCGTTACTAAAGGATTGAAGTTATAGAAATATAATGAATAAAAAACAAGTGTTTAATAGCCATGATTTATTGATGTGGGTGTTCTGAATGAGACAATCTATTGCTATGTTACTTTTGACATGCTCTCACACTTTTAAAATTGATATAAAGATGAAACCTTCACAATATATTTTCTGATGGCTGATACGTTGCAAACGTATCTATAATTTTTGATGTTCCATTCTTGGTTTTTATCTACTTTCTTATGTTTTCCCACACTTTGGAGTATTTTAAAACACTTTCTTGGACTAACCTATTAACAAGATGCCACAGTGCCAGCTGCCTGTTTTCTGCTGTTTTTGGTTCCAGGAAAGTCAGAAAATGAATATTCTTGGAATTGGACGGAACAAAAGCCAAAGTAAGTTTTTCACCGAGAGGGACATGAAGCCAGAATTCAAGACGGAGAGGGGCCAGAGGGCCGCCACACCACCTGGCCGCACGGCCAGGCCTGGCCCACGCCAGGGGGTGGTGTGGCCGCCTAGGGCACCCCCTCGTCCTCCCCTTTCCTCTATAAGATGCCTCCAATAAAGAAACCCTAAGTACCCGACCAAAATTCCATAAAAGAGTCTGTAGTCGCCGTCATCTCCATCCCTAGATCGGGAGGGATCTGAAACTCTTCCCGGTACCCTGTCGGAGGGGAGAATTCACCCTGGAGGCCTTCTTTCATCACCATGCAAGCCTCCAGTGCGATGCGTGAGTAGTTCATCCTTGGACTACGGGTCCATGTAGTAGCTAGATGGTTGGTTCTTCTCCTTTATGCTACCATGTTTAGATCTTGTAAGCTCCGTTCATGATCAAGATCATCTATTTGTAATCATACATGTTGTGTTTGCGGGGATCCGATGGATATTGAGATGCTATTTCAGATTGATTATTGATTCTATCATGTCTTTGTTATTTCTGATCTTGCATGCTCTCTGTTGTTAGTAGATATCTTGGCCGAGTACATGATAGCAACTCCAAGAGGGAGTATTTATGCTCGATAGTGGGTTCATGCCTCTAGTAATCTGGGGAAGTGACAGAAATCTCTAAGGTACTAGATGTGCTGTTGCTACTAGGGAGAAAATAGCAATCCTTTGTTCATAGAATAGTCATATTGTTTACTTTACACACAATGTGTAATGCAATTATCTGTTGCTTGCAACTTAATCCTCGAGGGGGTTCAGATGATAACCTGAAGGTGGATTATTAGTCATAGATGCAGTTGGATTATGGTCTATGTATAATGTTGTAATGCCCAATCAAATCTCATAGGAGTCAAGATGATTAGTATATGCATGTATGCTTTCTCGATGTTTGTCAATTGCCCCGCTGTAATTTTTTCACCCAACATGTCATCTATCTTAAGGAGAGCCACCACTACTGAACTATGGACCCCGGTCCTTTCTTTAACCATCAATCTACAACTGTTTACTGCTTTCTGTTTACTTGCTCCTACTGGTTCGATTAAACCTTGGTTTCATAACTGAGGGAAAACTTGTTGTTGTGCTCATCATACCTTCCTCTTGGGGTTCCCCAGCGAGCTCGAGATATCTTGGGCCATCAAAGCTATTTTCTGGTGCTGTTGCCGGGGAGTCAAGGACATCTTCACAAGGGGAGTCCCTCATAACCAATCTCTTTCCTTTGTTATTTTTGTTTTGATTAGTTTATTTTTGCTTTGTTTGCTTGTTCCTTTATCAAAACACAAAAAAATTAGTTGTACTAAGTTTGATTTCTTTATTAAAAACACACAAAAAATGACTACTCTTGAAAATACTAAGTTGTGTGACTTCACTAGCACCAACAACAATGATTTCATGTGCACACCTATTGCTCCACCTGTTCCTAAAGCTACTTTCTTTGAAATTAAACCTGCTTTACTCAATCTTGTTATGAGAGAACAATTTTCTGGTATTGGTACTGAAGATGTTGCTGCTCATCTAAATAACTTTATTGAACTTTGTGAGATGCAAAAGCATAGGGATATAGATGGAGATATTATTAAGCTTAAATTGTTTCCTTTATCTTTGAGAGGAAAAGCTAAAGAATGGTTGCAATCCTTAACTAGAAATAGTATTGATTCTTGGACTAAATGTAAATATGCTTTCATTGGAAAATACTATCCTCCTGCTAAGATTATATCTATGAGAAGTGAAATAATGAAGTTTAAACAATATGATAATGAACATGTTGCTCAAGCTTGGGAAAGAATGATATCTTTGGTAAAGAATTGTCCCACTCATGGACTGACTGCTTGGATGATTATCCAAACCTTTTATGCAGGATTGAACTATTCTTCAAGAAATCTACTGCATTCTGCTGCTGGAGGTACCTTTATGACCATTACTTTGGGTGCTGCAACAAAGCTTCTGGATAATATGATAGTTAACTATTTTGAATGGCACACTGAGAGAGCACCACAAGGTAAGAAGGTAAATTCTGTTGAAGAAACCTCCTCCTTGAGTGATAGAATTGATGTTATTATGTCTATGCTTGTTAGTGGGAAAGCTCATATTGATCCAAATCACGTTCCCTTAGCCTCTTTGGTTGCTCAAGAAGAGCAAGTTGATGTGAACTTTATAAGAAATAATAATTTTAGCAACAATGCCTATAGGAATAATTTTGGTAATAATAACTATAGGCCACATCCTCCCAATAATGGTAATGCTTATGGAAATTCCTACAACAATAATAGGAGTGCTCCTTCTGAACTTGAAGTTATGCTTAAAGATTTTATTAGTAAACAAACTGCTTTCAATAAAACAATTGAGGAAAAACTCTCTATTGCTAAAAGAAATATAGCATCATTGGCTGAAGCACAATCCTCTTTAAATAAAATGGCTACTAAAACTGAAACTATTGATAATCCCTTTGCTGCTACTAATACCATACAAGTTAGAATTGATGAAAATGTTAGACTATTAGCTGAATTGCATGCTAAGTGGGAAAGAGAAGATGAAATTGCTAGAAACATTAGTGTTTCTACTATCACTACCACTAGTGATAAAGCTAACAATAGCTCTACTACTTTAGATGATAATTATGATTTTGATCTTGATGGTTGCAATATCTCTGAAGTTATTAAGTTCCTACAAAAGCTTGCTAAAAGTCCTAATGCTAGTTCTATGAATATGGCCTTTACAAAACACATTACTGATGCTCTCATAAAAATTAAAGAAGAAAAGATGAAACATAAAGCTTCTATCATTATGAAACTAGAAGATGGTTGGGAACCCATCATTAATATGAAAGTGAATGATTTTAATCTTAAGGCTTTATGTGATCTTGATAGTAGTGTTTCTATTATGCCTAGAAAGATTTATGATATGCTTGATTTGCCACCATTGGAAGATTGTTATTTGAATGTCCCACTTGATGATAATGCTAAAAAGAAACTCATGGGGAGTATTAATGATGTTCTCATTATGGTTAACAATGCCTATGTCCCCATTGATTTTTATGTTTTGGATGTTGAATGCAATGCTTCTTGTCCTATTACTTTGGGAAGACCTTTTCTTAGAACTGTTGGTGCCTTTATTGATATGAAAGAAGGCACCATTAAATATCAACTCTTACTCAAGAAAGGTATAGAACACTTCCCTAAGAAGAGAGAGAAGATTCCTTTTGCCTCTCCTATGAAAACAAAATTTGCTTCTTCATTTGAGAACACTTGATTCTTTTTCTTGCTTCTTATGCCTAACTTAAAGGCGTTAAAGAAAAGTACTTATTGGGAGATAACCCAAAAGTTTTAGATGAGTATTGGAAGTTATTACTACAGTAATAACCGCTCCTTATCCTTTTTATTTTGCTTTTTGTGCCAAGAGTAACCTCTAATGAGAGAGAAGTAATGCTTGGGAAAGTTGTTGTCCCGAAACAGATTTTTGTTCTTCACCGTAAAAATTCGTGTAAAATCTATGTACGTCGTTTTGGGGAGTGAATTGTTGTGCTTCTGCCCCAGGTTGTTATCTAACTTTTGTTAGTTCAACACTTTTTGATTTGAGCAATAGAAGGTCTTCGAAAAAAATGGTTTTTACCTGCTGGTCTGTTTTGACAGATTTCTGCCATTATTTGCATTTGCTTCTTGTTGGTTCCTTTTTGGGTTCTCTTTGGGGAATTGAGCTTTTTGAGGGAAGTGCTACAGTAGATTGTGTTTTAATGAAAGTTTTATTCGTGTTGAAACTAAACCTAAAGACTTATTATCTTGAGTGCACTAATGTTGCTAATAAAGATTGTGTGAAGTTTTGTATGAAGAAAAAATTTCAGGTGTATGGAGAGAATGATGTAGTGAGATGAAGAATGGACTAAAGCTCAAGCTTGGGGATGCCACGTGTGTCACCCCAAGAAATATCCAAGAAGTACAAGCATCAAAGCTTAGGGATGCCCAAGGCATCCCCTTCTTCATCAATAAAAATCCCAGGTTTCTTCCAAACACTTCATTTTTATTGTTTTATGCATAGTTGTGTTGTTCTTGGAGTGTCTTCAGTTTTTTTTTGGTTTTCGTTTGCTTGGTTTTCTTAGTTTGCTTGAATAAATTGGTTGGACCCTCTCTTTCATACATTGGTTTTCAAATAGTTTGGTTTGGACTGGAAAAAGTAGGAAAGTTCATGCTTAAGTGGTAAAAGGAACTTGTTTTTGACTGTGGCCTATGCTTTGTCATGCCATGCTTAATATTGTTTTGGCTTTATGCTTAGTGATCTTTGCTGTAGCATGACTTGTTATAAACAATTGAGATTGCTTAATGTGCCTTTGAAGAATCATGCGTTGTTTTAGCATATTAAAGCATAGTATTGTGGTATTCTCCTTTGATGCTTTATTTGGGTTGACTTGGCACATGCTCACACCATGTTATGACTATCCCAAGTCACCATAGCTTTTATGATCCTTTAGTTTTCAACTTGTAATATCACTTTATGCTTTAATTAATGATGTTTTTTTTTGCTTTGCATGATTATGGCCATTATTGCTCTCTTAGTTGGTCGCTCCCAGTCTTTTGCTAGCCTCCATAACCAAGTATGAGTTCCACTCATGCATCCAACTCCTAAAACCAAGTTATTCCAAAGAGTCCACCATACCTACCTATTAGCATTTGCTATTCCAAGTATATTCATGTTTTTATCTACCTTCCGAATTAAACTTGTTATGAGAAAACTAGTGATTAAAGCTCTCACGAACTTGATGGCACACTTTACTTTTCTTGCCCTTAATAAACTTGAACCATTGTGTCATCTATGTTGTATATGCTTGCACTTATATGTTGGGGATTAGCAGAACCATGTTTTCATGGGGAACGCTTTCAACATTGCACTTGTACTTTGTACCTAGTTGATATCATGCTCTTTTGTCTATGGATGTCGTCGGTGTGAAATGAAAGGGGAGCTTGTAAGTCCATGTAGTTATGTATGTGTGTTAGATAAACGCCTGGGCCGCCGGTCTAATCCATGCTGTCATGGTGGAAACGTGCAGCGTAACCAGAATGAGCTGTCTATGAAGCATTCTTCTTATTAAAAAAGGAGTCAGATATTGAGAAGAAAAAGAGAAAAAGAAAAAAAAGAGATATGAGAAAAGAGGAAAGAGAGAAAAAAGCACCATTTTCCCATGGTAAATAAGAAGATTGCTGAGATGCTTGTTGTCTGCTTGCCTTGTCATTTTGATATGGAGATTCTTCCGTATCATCGGGCAAGGGGTACCCCGTTGGCGGTTCTTTATGATACACATGTACTTACTATGACAAGAACTTACCGGTAACTAAACTTGAGCAGCATGAGGAGCGGCGCTCATATTCAAGGGACATGAGATTTCCAACTTATACTTTGTCAAGCATATACTCCATAGTTTGTTCACTATAACCTTAATCACTTCAAGATGCTTATGATAGGGGCAATGAGAGCTGAAACCTAAAAAGTACCATAATTTTTGGAAGCTCTTTATGAGACTTGAATCCCTGCTTCCTTCTATGAAGGCCTTTCTTTTACTTTTATGTTGAGTCTCCACCTTCTATCTTTATGCACCTATTTTGAGAGCATAGTGGCCATTCTTAGTTCTATGTGCATTGTTCCAAGACTTGTTGATTGATGCATAATTTTGATATTGCTTGTTCGTAAAATATTTGTATCTAGTCACCCTTATAAACTTAGAAGGTGTCCTATGCATTTATGTTTGCTACTCTATGAGGGACACGCTGAATGCCACTATGCTATGTTTTTTAATGTGAAACAAACAAACGTCTTGCAAAGCATTGTTATTCATGAATCTTTTGTTTGTGCCTTTTCATGTTGCAACATAGTTGCTATGTCTTATTGTTAGAACCTTATCTTTCATGCTATGTTGAAGTACTATGATCCCAGCTATCAATGTTTTACAAATACTTTGATCAAGTTTATGATGGTGCATGCCACCTCAAAAATTATTCTTTCTTTTTATCACTTACCTACTCGAGGACGAGCAGGAGTTAAGCTTGGGGATGTTGATACATTGCAAACGTATCTATAATTTTTGATGTTCCATGTTTGGTTTTTATCTACTTTCTTATGTTTTGCCCACACTTTGGAGTATTTTTATACACTTTCTTGGACTAACCTTTTAACAAGATGCCAAAGTGCTAGCTGCCAATTTTCTGCTGGTTTTGGTTCCAGGAAATTCAGAAAATGAATATTCTCGGAATTGGACGGGACAAAAGCCAAAGTCAGTTTTTCACCGAGGGGGACACAGAGCCAGAATACGAGACAGAGAGGGGCCAGTGGGCCACCACACCACCTGGCCACACGGCCAGGCCTGGCCCGTGCCAGGGGTGGTGTGGCCGCCTAGGGCACCCCCTCGGCATCCCCTTTCGCCTACAAGATGCCTCCGATACATAAACCCTAAGTACCCGATCAAAATTCCACGAAAGAGTCTGTAGTCGCCGTCATCTCCATCCCTAGATCGGGAGGGATCTGAAGCTCTTCCCGGCACCCTGCCGGAGGGGAGAATTCACCCTGGAGGCCTTCTTTCATCACCATGCAAGCCTCCAGTGCGATGCGTGAATAGTTCATCCTTGGACTACGGGTCCATGTAGTAGCTAGATGGTTGGTTCTTCTCCTTTGTGCCACCATGTTTAGATCTTGTGAGCTCCGTTCATGATCAAGATCATCTATTTGTAATCATACATGTTGTGTTTGCAGGGATCCGATGGATATTGAGATGCTATTTCAGATTGATTATTGATTCTATCATGTCTTTGTTATTTCTGATCTTGCATGCTCTCTGTTGTTAGTAGATATCTTGGCCGAGTAGATGATAGCAACTCCAAGAGGGAGTATTTATGCTCGATAGTGGGTTCATGCCTCTAGTAATCTAGGGAAGTGATAGAAATCTCTAAGGTACTAGATGTGCTGTTGCTACTAGGGAGAAAATAGCAATCCTTTGTTCATAGAACAATCGTATTGTTTACTTTACACACAATGTGTAATGCAATTATCTATTGCTTACAACTTAATCCTCGAGGGGGTTCAGATGATAACCTGAAGGTGGATTATTAGTCATAGATGCAGTTGGATTACAGTCTA
Source organism: Avena sativa (assembly GCA_916181665.1). Classification (NCBI taxonomy): domain Eukaryota; kingdom Viridiplantae; phylum Streptophyta; class Magnoliopsida; order Poales; family Poaceae; genus Avena; species Avena sativa. The sequence goes on along the minus strand of OV702290.1, from coordinate 492,859,723 downwards.
TGTATAATGTTGTAATGCCCAATCAAATCTCATAGGAGTCAAGATGATTAGTATATGCATGTATGCTTTCTCGATGTTTGTCAATTGCCCCGGTGTAATTTTTTCACCCAACATGTCATCTATCTTAAGGAGAGCCACCACTAGTGAACTATGGACCCCGGTACTTTCTTTTACCATCAATATACAAGTGTTTACTGCTTTATGTTTACTTTCTACAAGCTTTTACTTTCTTCCACACAGTACGTTTAATCCTTTGTTTTCAGCAAAACCGGTGAGATTGACAACCTCACTATAAGTTGGGGGCAAAGTTCTGTGGTTGTGTTGTGCAGGATTCCAAGTTGGCAACAACACCTTGAAGGTGTTTCCTTGCTCCTACTGGTTCGATAACCTTGGTTTCGTAACTGAGAGAAACTTGCTGATATGCTCATCATACCTTCCTCTTGGGGTTCCCCAACGAGCTCGAGATATCTTGGGCCATCAATGGCATAGTCTTGTTATTAAGATATTGATTTTTTGAAAGCTCAATAACTGATGTTTTCATGTGAGAGTCTTGACTAGATGACATTAGTCAGATAGCATCGAAATTTTTTATTTCTATTTGTGTTTAACATCTTTTGGTGCTCATCTTGTGTCTTATAGAAAGTACAATAAAGTGCATATAGGAGAACCACAAGTTTGCTTGCAAGCTAGATTTAACTTTTACATGGGATATAGAAGTTCATATGAATATCTAGTGATTTGGAAATTATATAACTGAGCTTGTGTTGTCTTGCATGAGTACATGCTATCTCGCTTTGAGCTTTCAAGAAAAATAAGGATGCACGGCATCAATTTTCGTTGGTAAGCTAGATGATAGCATTAAGTTATCAAACCTCTTGATCAAGGATGAGCAATGTTTAAGCTGGGGGATGTTGATGAGTGCATCTTCTGCGCACTTTTAAGCATGCCTTTTTTTGTATAATCACTCATCTCATGATCCATCTTGCTATTACTATGCCTATTATACATGATTACTGTTTCTATTTACTTTTAAGTGAGATTTGCACAACTATTAGTTTTACTAGGATTTTACTATTCTTATTTGGCGTTGGTTTGGGTTTAGGTTCAAATAAGATCAAATGAATAAAGCCTGAGGAAAGAAGCCAAAAGGATGCGATATGGAGGAGTTATAGGCACCGGACTTAGCCATATGAGGAATGGGAAAATTGATATTTTCCATCAACACAAAATAAATATCCAAGTACATAGTGTTGTATCTCTCATCCATACCAATCCAACAAACCAAAGAACACATCAATTAGAGTTCATATGAAGAAATTATGCCCAAAATACTAAAGGTACTGAAGCTTTAATGGTCATCGATATGGGCAGAGCGTTTCCGAACCACAACGTCAAATAGATCCACCTTTGTGAAGGCTCAAAGGGCATATTCTCTATGTATCTTTCCAGAACCGCCTTGTGAGCCACCATAAGCCTATTTAAAGTGGGGGAAACCCTAGCAGTTGTAGAGAAGAGAATAGAGAAGCCATCCGTCAGCACAACCACCACTCCACAGCAAACCCTACATCCATAGCCATCTCCACCATTGCCAAGCCACCACAAGATCTACCTCAACCTCGAGGGAAGATCGGGGAGGAAGATACCGAGCAACCACCACCAGGGCACACCCCGTGCTCCGCCACCACCATCACACCGTCTCCATCATCACCACTGCTGCTCCTTCTTCCTTCCACATCATGGTTTTCATGATGGGTTGTATTATGGCTTGAACCCCCTTTACTATTATGATTACTTGAGTATATTTGAATTGGTGTTATGATCCATTATGTATGGTTGAGTTATTGGTTGCGTGGTTTTCTGACCATGCGTTATGCTATATCTTAGTGATTGGAGGTTTCCAATCCATCGATGTAGTTGGAGACATCCAACTCCCCAAGTCCAAACATGTATTAGATGGGTATTTTGTGGCAATCATTTGACATTACTAGTGATATGTTTGATATCTCTTGAGAGGTTCATACACTTAGGAGCTCGGTTGTGTATAAGACTTAATGTCTTTGGTTTTTTTTTTATAATCTTAACTAGACTTATCTCTGTGTCCCCCGGGGCCCTGCCCGCAAGTAGAACGGTTGTTGATATGATCGTGCTACATGTTAGCACAAGACAAAGGACCTTAAGAAGTAGAACATGATAAACACGTCGATGAAAAAATAATCGATGACCAAATCATTTGAATCTATCAGTCATACCATTTTACAACATGTCGATGAAGCAAATAAAGTAAACTCTAATAGTTTCATGTGACCATGGCCGTTATGAAAGTAAAAAATACCCGAGCGAGAGCTCTCTAGGACATCGAGATGAGATAAGACGTGCACGTGCATCATGCGTCCGAGAAAAATCTTATACAACGATATAAGAGACAATCTCGCACATGTTCGATATCCACAAACCGACATATGAAGCATACACGACGTGCGTCTGAGAAAACTCTTATACAACAATATAAAAGACAATCTCGCACACGTTTGATACTCACGTCCCGATCTACGAAGTGACCCGGAAATCTGACCGTCGATAACTCAACAGTCGAAAAGTCAAAGCGCCGTGCGAAGCTGTAAACATACGAAACATGGCTAGATAAAAAACACACTAACCGGCGCTCATTTTTTTATCGTTTAATATGGCTACAAAGGCAAGACATATAAAACAAAAATTGTTGTTATAGACGCATACACGTAAAATGGTGGCAATCTATTGATTCAGTCCGATCCAAAACATAAGTCTAAGTATTATAGAGAAAACGAAACAAAAATTCTTCTCATGTACGCATACACGTAAAACGATGATAATTTATTTATTCAATCCAATTAAAAACATAAGTATAAGTATTACAGAGACAACAATTAGATTACCAATTCAAGCGTCATAAAAGCGCATTTTTCTTAGTCTCACGCAAACAAATACATTATGCAATGAATTTTTTATTTCTTTCTTATTTTCCAATTATAAACCAAAATATTACAGAGACACGATATTTCTAACAGCTAAACACAAATTCTATTAAAAATAAAGCTGACAAAAACACCATTTCTTTAATCTAACGCAAACAAACACATTACACAAATTTTATTTCTTGTCACGTATTACAAACCAAACTGTTAGACATGCGCAACTTTTCCAGCAAACTATGCGAGTAAAAAGTCCTATGGGACGTCTTACCCCTATTCCTAGCTATCTGTACTCCTACTCCAAGCTACCAGAACAGTCGGAAGAAACCAACTCTAGAAGCTCGTCATCCATGACCACATGAGTGAAGACCTATCCGTGGAAGCGATAGGGCACGCAAATGGCATGGTGATCCTCCCGAAGCGCCGGTTGTTGTCCTATAGCAGTGATGACCATAGACGGCGTAGCAGGTAGGCTACCCCCGACACAAAAGAAGAGCCAGGGAGAGACGCGTAGATAATCACGATGTGGTTCTTAAGGCGACGACGCTTGTCCTCTCCATCTTTGCTGCCTACCTGCGCTACCGAAATTATAGCATCTGCGAGCATGGACAAATAAACGAAGTAAGAATCTGAAAAAGGATTGAGCACAATGCGAAAGCAGAAAAAAGAGAGACGAAAGAGCGCTCACAAGTGTATGCAATGAAGGAAGAAGCAGATGATACTGAGACAACCACGGAGTCGGTCTCGTGGCTGGATCGTTCATCGTGTACATCGAAGTGGTTCTAGGCACGCATCATGTTTGCCCTCATCGACGATGCCGAAAGTGGAATTCCAGAGGTAAAGAGAGCAGAGTGGAGGTGAGAGAGAAAAGGTACGTAATGAGTTGAGGAGGAAGGAGTTTCTGCTCGATGTTTTATAGCCAATGTGTGGGCGTGAAAACATGGGATGCTGAAAGCTCGTCTCTCCACCCCGATAACCCGCACACACCTATAGTATAGGAAGCCAGCTGGGATCTCGCTTGCGGGATCCCGCGTCCGTCAAGAGTTTACTTGGCTATGACAGCTCTAGATGGGACCCAAAGTATGACCTCGCTGCGGGAAACCGCGGGAACCTACGTCCTCCGATGCTAACTCTGCTAACGCCAAGATCCATCATACGATATAGATGCAAGAAAACATGGACGTCTATGGTCTATACTATCAGCTCGTCTCTCTGCCGCGAGAACCAGCATCCGTTCATGCCTTCTGATGCCACCTCGGCTGCTAGCTCGCCTCTCCGGCGCGCCATGTATGCTCGTATTGGGTCCCACCACCCAGCGGGTGTGGAGTCGAGTCGTGCCGGGAACACCTCCCACAGAGCGCGGTACTGCCTGTGAACGCTGACGGCGGGCCCATGCCACGTGCTCCCCACCGTCCAGCGACACGGGGTACGACGACACGTGGTACACCCGTCCGCGGTAAGAAATCTTTCGCCCTGGCCCGCTGCGGATCCCGCCTCACGGGATTGCAGGGTTCTTTGCAATGTTGCCGCATGTCCTTTTCGGGCTCCATCCCACGGCCAAAAAGAACCGGGACGATGTGGATAGCAGTTGGAGCCAAAACAATATAGTGCTATTATTTATTCATGATATCTTCCATTGCCCATGGCTGGTGTGTAATGGGGAAGGAAAATTGAGTTCTATTATGCCACTCACTCGTAGTGGAGACAATGGTATTTGAAGGACCAGCACACGTATAAGATGAAACCCATAGATGTTGACCAACACGCCTATAAACCACTTTACTTTGGAGTCATAACACTAAAACTCTCTCATCATAGTCAGTCTGTTTAGTATCACTACAAGACGGGTCATGTGCTCTGGCGCTTATAAATTCCGAGGCACACGTTTAGTCGTCGCGTTCGTGCTAGCACGACAAAAAAGCAGCCAGGTATATTTGAAGGGGTTCACAGCAGAAAATAATATTTTTTCTTAACAAGCGCAGCATTGAATGCCATGATCTATGTAGGAGTAATACTATAATGGAGAAGGTTTTGGTGATATACCCTTGTCGATCAAAAGCGTTAACGTTCACCATGAACATGGATGATGTAGTCGAATGATGTAGCCTCCCTCAAGGTCGTGTTGCTCCTCGCACGACAATCCAGGTGCCATAACTAGTAACACCTCCATGTTTTCGTACATGTTCGGTTCTCAACAATGACTCATGTTCTCCCTGATCTAGCCGGGATTGCGGAAGTAGACCTTCTGGAACTAGGATCTAGCAGCACGACGGTGTGCCAAAGAAACATCGTCTCCCAAGCACGTAGTTCTTCTTGCAACCGCGAACATGAGAGCCAATGAGAGAGAGAGAGATTCCCTAGATCCCTTAGGAAATATTATGTGAGTTGTGTGTTTCCCTCCCATATGCCTCTCCTTAAATAGGGGAAGGGGAGGGACTCCCACAAGGCAAGTCCTGGGGCGGGACTAAAGGGAAGAGGAGGCACCAAGGAGGGGAGGCGACGGTCAGTGACTAGGTGGTCCCCACCCGCGCGCCAAGCCTAGGCTGGTCGGCGGCTGAGGTGGGCTCCTACCCCGTGCGCCCTTGGCCCTAGTGGCTGGTGCCCCCTTGCTTCTCGATGGGGCGGCTAGCCTATATGGGGACACTCCCTCTAAGAGTTGTCCCATTAAGGTGGGCTTCCCTTAAATTTAATTTTAAATATTATTTTAATATTAATTCCAATAATTAATATAAAATACATATTATTAAATTCCATATGACCCAAAACTCCTTTCAGATCACACCGAACATCCTTCGGACTCTCACCCGGAATCCTTTCGGCTTTCTCTCTTCTTTCTTCCTATGATCCCAATGATTCCAAAAAAAATCTCCAAACATCGTAAAACCCTTAAGTGTGTTACCCTATGGTTCGGAAACATCACAGACATGATCGAGACAGTTCTTGGATCAATGATCATCAGCGGGATCTAGATACCCATAATCACCCATGTGCATCCCACGATATCAATGTCGTTTGAACCACAAAGAGTCCAACTCATTTTGTTACTTCGATGCCTGACTTGTCCAAGATGATCATCGTTATCACTATACCTTGTTCAATCTCATTACCGACAAGTACTACTTAACTTGTTTCATGATATCCCATCCTTATGACCTAGTCATACATTGCACAACTTTTTTGCAAGTAATCTCACTGAGTGGGCTTGGTTTATCTTCCCGTCACATGGGAGAACAAATCTCGATCTCGATACATACACCTAAACATATCTCTTTGTAATACCTGACAGACACCTTTATGATCACCCTGTTATGGTGTGACTATTGATGCAGTCAAGGCACCCTCGGGTGATAGTGATTAGATGCGATCTCACGGTCTAAGGAGTACGATACTACATTTCTAATTATTGCAACTATGAAATTTGTGACTTCATCATATCACAATAATTATGTTGGATACATGTCTATCACATCATTCACTAATGATATAATCTCATTGTCAATTGACATAAATATCCATGATCAGGAAACCTTAATCATCAGTTGATCAATGATCTAGTTGAATAGATGCTACTAGGTACTTAGTTTGCTTACATACCACACATGTACCGGTTTTTCTAATTGATACAGTTATAGCATTGTATAAAACTATTATGAACCAATGAAATATGATAATAAATATTATTTATTATTTTCCTCTAGGGTATATTTCCAACAATAACTATGTTGGGAAAAGTCTTTACGCTGCGCTTTTTTGGCTCGTCACATCGTTATCCGCCAAGCTAGCGCTACCTCAGCGCGGTAGAGGATCCACCTCGATACATAACGTAAGATGGCAAAAATTTAGTGCTATGTAAGTTGCATCAATCGTCGTGTTACACCTACCAGCATAACATGAAATTAATTACATTAATAGTAGTCAAATTACAATTATCGTTTTTGGTTGTTGGTTGCATTCAAATAGAAAATTTATGTTTACTAAGAGAGAAAATTGATTAGGCATATTACAATCCAACAACTTCTTCAAAGGATCTAATCCTTGTGCTCAATTTCTCTTCTAAAAAGAGAAATCTTAAAAAACGTTGAAAGAGAAATCTGAAAAAGGACTAATTCTTCAAAACCCCTTCCTATAAAATTATAAATAAATAAAAAATCCTATCAACAAATCTACCTAGCCTAATGTTGAGAGCCTCTCTATTCTGCTCGCAGGTTACTGTGAAGGCCGTGCTGGTGCGCCATCCTCCAAGACCAGTGCTATCATGGCGGCGGTGATGCTCCAACCATCCTCCAAGCATGGTGTTATCATCACGGCGGCGAGGCACCTGCCATCCTCCTAGCACGGTGCTATCATGGCGGCGGCGACGCGCCCCCATCCCCTAAGCATGGTGCTATCATGGCAGATGCGACGCGCCCACCATCCTCCGAGCATGGTGCTTTCAGGCGGCGGCTATGCACCCCATCCTCCAGAGCTCACCTTGCACTAACATCGTCACTGTGTATCTAAAATAGATAGCAGATCAATTAGAGAAAGAACAAGATACAATAGCAGATCGGCTAAAGAGAGAACAAGATGCAACAACATATCGATTAGAGAAAGAATAAGATGTAACAACAGATCCATTAGATAAATAACAAGATACAATAGCGGATCCATTAGAGAAAGAAAAAGATGCAACAACAGATCCATTAGAGAAGGAACAAGATGCAACGGATTCGATCTGTAGATGAGATAAGAAGATGAATATACCTTGGGCCCGAAGGACCCCAACGTGAAGGCTGCGTCAGATTGGTAGAAAGTGTAGAGACGGGATTTTGTGAGAACTTGGGATATTTTTGGAAATAACTATGTTTAGATCTAGGATTTGCCTTGCCAAGTGGGAGAGTGGCGCCCGTATGGAGAGAGGAGTGGAGATTAAGCGTTCCCTGTATTATATAGAGGTTGGCCTTGTCGAGTGGTAACTAGGCATTGTCCTATATATTTTATTAGAACAATGTGCGACTAATCACATGGGCCGAATTTGCAAGACAGGCCCATAAGTCGGTCTGCAGCAACCACTTTGGGCGGGGGTGGGCCACACCTGTCAGCTAGACAATTAACGGTGCATACAATGGACGACGCAACATGGAATTGCCTCTAGGTGGAAGGAATGCATAAAAGGACTCTAGGTGGAAGTATTGCATTTTTTGAAGTTTTCTTCATTTTATTTAGTATTTTACAAAACATGTCAAAATGTCCAACATATTCATAGCAATGGGTTAAATATTTCAAAACACCTAATGTTTCTTTGATATTAAAGTTTGGTATTTTCCTTCTAACTACTTGCAAACTGTTGTTTTCCATGGCATATACACATCTGTGCAAAAAATGGGCATGCTATAATGATATTTTTAGTGCATCCCACACCATTATAAATTTGTAACCTGTGATTGTCAGCTACATCACAAAATTATTTCTTAGCAAAAAGCGTGTGTGGATGAAAATGACATCAAGTCACTAAAATGTGAGCATAGATAGAAACCTTACAAATTCATAATATGTGGGCATTATCGATCAAATATGATCTAGTATTTTTTTTTAAAATTGGTGTAGTGCAATTTTCACAATATTCTTTATGTTTGCTTCACAAAAAAATCTATGTTGGCACTTAAAAAATGGAAAATGATTTGTGTTGTACAAAAAATTTGAAAACTCACTTTGGCTATGTTCTTTCCAATGGAAATATACACCTCTGTGCAAAAAATGGGCACATTATAATGAAAACTATTTTTAGTGCATCTCACATCATTTTAGATTTAAAACTGTGTGATTGACTCCTACATCACACACCTTTTTAAAAAGCAAAAGCGCATGGGATCAAATGACATAAAGTCATTAAAATGGGTGACATAGATAGAAATCTACAAATTCATAATATGTGGGCATTAATCTGGTTTATATTTTTTGAAAATTGGACAAGTACCATTTTGCACCATATTCTTTATGTTTGCTTCACAAAAACCCCATTTTTGTCACCTTTGAACATGCAAAATAAAAATTAAAACAATAAAGTTGGAAACTCACTTTGCATACGTGATTTGCCATGAAAATATTAGACCTCTATGCAAAAATGGACACATGCTAATCAAATCATTTTTTAGTGTATCACACACCATTTTAATTTTTAAAACCATGTGTGATGGACTCCTACATGACACACCCCTTTTTAAGCAAAAGCGTTTATGAATAATTTCATTAAAATTTGTGAGCGTAGATAGAAAGCTTAAAAATTCATATGTGGACATTATCCATCAAATATGGTTTAATCTTTTTTTAAATTGGAGTGATGCCATTTTTCACCATATTCTTTATGGTTGCTTCATAAAGCCCTTTTTTGGTACTTAAAAAAAGTAAAATGCTTTTTTTGTACAAAACTATTTTGAAAGTCACTTTGGCTACGCTGGTTTCGATGGCAGTATACACCTCTATGCAAAAAATAGGCACATTATAATGAAATATTTTTTTACTACATGACACAACATTTTGGATTTAAAAATTGTGTGTGATTGCCCTCTTACATCTCACACTCCTTTTAACAAAAAGCATTTGCGATTGAAATGACATAAAGTCATTAATAAAATGGCGAGGGTATATAGAAATCTTATAAATTCATAATATGTGGGCATTATCCATCAAATATGGTTTAGTTTTTATAAAAAAATTGGAGTGATGCCATATGCACCATATTATTTATGTTTGCTTCACAAGAAACCCTATTTTTAGCACTTAGAAAATGAAAAATGATTTTGTTGAGCAACAAAGTTGGAAACTCACCCTGGCTAAGTTTTTTGTCATGTCAATAGAGACCTATGTGCAAAAAAAGGTACATTATAATGAAAATATTTTTTTAGTACATCACGCACCATTGTAATTTTAAAGCGGTGTGTGTGTGATTGCCTCCTACATCACACACCATTTTTACAAAAGTAAACCCCGTGGCTTACATCGCAAACGGTTCTCCAAATCGGTAAATAAATAGTTTTAATATTATAAGAGGGTTCTTTATCGAACATATCACCATTTATAGTAGTACCATCAAAGGTAGTTTTATTACGAAGAACTTTTAGCTATCCATCTATTATAAGAGGCGCCAAAGAACTCACCTTTATCAAAATTTGGATCATATCAAACTTGTTGCCGAATAAATGTAATTCCGCTCTAAGGCAGCCAGGTGCGCCGACATGGCACGCAAGTCGGAAGACATTCTAGAACCTTTTACATGATCCCTTCTCTCAAAACGATATGAATTATTTTGATGGTCATCATGCGTATGAGTGTAGAATAGGACCATGTTTGTCCTAGAGAAAAAAACAGTTAGCGGATACAATTTGAATGTACTTGCAAAAAAAGGATACAATTTGAATGGTATAAATACTATATATCCGCTTTTCAAGTTGTGCAATTTTTTTATCTGAAATAACACACATGGTCATGTATTTGCACCAGTTTTGTTGGTTTATATGACATACGCCATTACATTTTCAAATACATGCATGTAGATTTGAACCTAAAATAATGTGCATTTCAACACACCCCAAGTGCCCTTGTAATGGTAATACAAGTACAATTGCGCAGTTAGCTTGGTTAATTAATTGATTATCATATGATGACATATGAGTTAGTACTTCATACGGGGAGACCGCGCACAGGCATATGTTTACATAGTCGCCTGCATGCCCACGTGTCCCTACAGTACAGAACTGTAGCCGTCGATCGACCGCAATAATGCCTTCATCATTCCCTTGCTAACTCCCGTTACTACGCACACCAACACCAGACAGCTACGTACCTACCTGCCTACGGGTCGAGTTCGATCTATGCTTATATTAGCTCAGTCTGCTGCCTGCGCGTACACGCGCAGTAGTGACGCAACAGTTGATGCCCAGACAGCGCGCCACTCCACTACCCCACAGCGATCGATGGACGCCATTGCCCAAACGCCCTCTGTAAACCTAGCATAGAATGCAGCAAAACCGCTGGCGAAAACAAACAAAATGCGGGCGTACACATCATCACGCCCACACCCTAGCTATATGCTGGCTGCCACTAGTAATACCTAGCTTCCTAGCTCACTACTACTCCCATCTTTCAGCTTCCTGTACACCCCTTTCTCCATCTCCGATCTTTCCTCTCCCCCCTTTATCTGTCCACAGCCTTCGTTCGATCCCTCCCAGCTAATTGATCCATCGATCGATGAACATACACAATCGACAGGGGATACATGGAGAGGCCATGCTGAGTGAGCTAAACTGATATCTACACCGGCCGTACCTAGTCACTGCTAATATAGTCCATTTCATGTGAAGGGGTGGGAGGAAGAGAGAGCTAAGAGAGGCAACTGTGTGTAGTACTAGATCGAGAGGTAGATCTTGCTTGGAAGATATATAGTACTACCTGCGGTGCAGGCAGCTGGTGGTAGCTACCACACTCGCCAATGTTGCCTTACCCTAACCCTCACAGTTTCTGGATCTCCCGGGAGCCCCCCGCGCAGGCGCCAAACCCTGCCGGCACCTTCACCATGCCGCCCCACGCGTACCTGGATCATCAAATTCAGCACTACGACCACTTCTTCCCCGGCAACGCCAGCCAGTTCAACTCCGAGACGCTGGAGGCCGTGCTCAGGCCGCTCCCTCCGGCTGCTCCTCCGGCGGCCGCGCATGACGCGGCAAGAAACGGCGCCCCCATGGCCGTCACCGCCGGGGCCGGCCACGCCAGGGCGCGGAAGCGTCCCTTCAGGACGGACCGGCACAGCAAGATCCGGACGGCGCAGGGCGTGCGCGACCGCCGGATGCGCCTCTCCCTCGACGTGGCGCGCGACTTTTTCGCGCTGCAGGACCAGCTCGGCTTCGACAAGGCCAGCAAGACGGTGGACTGGCTGCTCACCCAGTCCAAACCGGCCATTGAACGCCTCTCCGCCGAGTCCTCTCGGAGGACCAACGTCGCCGGCGCTGCTGGAGAAGACGGCGTGTCGTCTTCCCTGACGTCCGCGGTGCGCAGCGGCCGCCGTCTTAAAGAGGCGGAGACTGCCGGTGCCGGGTCAGGGAAGGGAGAAGTGGATCATCTGGAGAAGGTGATGATGATGAGGGCCAGAGGTGGCGGGACGACGACGTCGGTGCTCGTGGAGCAGATGAACGGCGGCCTCGTGCCAGCGCCTATGGCTGTCGGCGGGGAGTACGGCTACGACCTCGGCGGCATGCTGTACAACAATGGAGGAGAATGCGACGACGATGGCGAGTACGACGAAGACGGTGATTTCTTGGACGGTATGCAATACTAGATAGTTCGTTCGAGCTGCTTGCATGATTTCTCTATATAGTACCTAGCTAGTAGCAACTTCATTAGGTCTTGGTCGATCTGCGGAGCGCTTCAATCGTCTTACTTTCTTAATTATTGCATTTGTACGGAACTACGGATCTACTATTCGCATATCTTCATTTGGTTTGATGCTGTTATTTGTGCTTTTCTTTGAGAATCTGACCAGGTATGTGAGGTTTGCCCTTTCTTTCTTTTTTTTGAAACGGGGAGGTTTAATTTGCCTTTCTTTCATGTCAATTTGGGCATCTTTTCTCGCATATGGCCGTATGGTAAGGGAGACAGATGATTTTTTGTTTTGTTTTGAAATTGGAGACAGAAGATCAATATATTCGTGCTGAGTGCACACTCATGAGATAAAGAGTGTAGATCCACGAAAATAGTACTATTTCAGGTAAAGGAAACACAAGCTACATTGACAAGCACAAAGCGCCTTTTATGATAAAAAACAAGAATATTTGGAAACTTTATGCAAATATGTAATTACCTGTTTAGGTTCATCTGTAACTTTTTTTTGTCACACCTATGGATTTTCTAATTTCGCTAGCTTGCCTATATATTTTCTTGGAACAATGGCTTGCATAACTACAATCATATCCACTTCAATATCTAACTCACTATCTCAGTGCCTATAAAGCTAGATGACATCATTGCGTATATGCTTGTGTACATTAGTACTTGGTTCCACTCCACCAAGTACATGGTTATCTTGAATACCTTTCCAAACTCAATCATTTGCAAGAGTACACTTCTTGTTTTGGATGGTTAGTAGAATTCTGCAAGAGCCCTCCAAAACAGGACAAAATATAAAATTAGAAATTAACGTTGAAAGTGTAGGAGTGAGAGAAGTTGGAAATGAGTTATAACTAGTAATATTTTATGAATATTAACTTTCTAAATTTGAGGTGTAACTTATGCAGTTTATGTTCTAGTTTGGTTTAGTTTCATTGCTCAACCTGGAATCATTCATACAAAAGTAATCATCCTAAATTGAATCAGGTTGATAATATGGCCTCAATATAGCATATTTACCTTTTAGCATCTGGTCTAAACTAGGAACACTATAATGATCCTTTAAAAAAAAGAACACTATAATGATAATAATCTCGAAAATAATTTGCATTCATAATTAGGACTCGATAGATTAATCTGAACCTCGTAACTATTTGTTCAGTTTATGAAACTAAGATATAGGATTAACTTATGGATTAAAATATAGCCATGTGAAATACTTCATTTATCCAAAATAATTTCCCTAGTATAGGTCCTTTAGATTCTTGAGAAGAATACTAATTTACTATGGTTTCGGTGGGTTAATGAATTTATTTTAATAACTTAAATAATTGGTGATACACAAATAAAATTTCCCCATAAGTTAATTGATGACACATAAAAAATAAGAAAATTAGCATATAGATGCAAAATGATCATGTTTTCATGGATTTACTTAATTTCTAATATATCTTACATATACACATTTTCTATATAACTGAACAATCAATAATTTCATCATATCCATTTCACCCTCTAGGTAATTAATGAAATTTCTATGTTAGGGTATTATTTCTGTTGTGGAATTAACTCCATTATTTCCAGTTTAAAATCCTAATGCATCATTGGTCCTACGAGTGGTTTTGAACCATTGTGTGTACAGAGTCGTAATTTTTTGTGTGTATGTACTCCTTGCTATAAGTGAGTGCACAGATTGTTGCAAGCACTCCTAGGAAGATAATTTATTTTTGGTGTATGGTCGATCAAAAAAGTAGCATGAACTTATAGGGTTGGAGTAATCAGATCTGGTACTCCCAAGTATTTGGTTCCCTAAATACTGTGACTATTTTTTTTAAATGGTGACATAGTCACACCATGTATCAATCATTTCATAAAGTTTCAGATCGAAACATAGACCCAGAAAAGAAAGCATACACTAGCTGATTAAAATTTGTGTTGCGAAATCTGTCCAGTAGCAATATTAACACTCTTTATGTTCATGGTATTTGATGTATTCACATTTTCCCTTACACAAAGGGAGTATTTATTCCGAATAAAAAATACTCCCTCCGTTCCAAAATAAGTGACTTCCATTTGTCTAGATTTGCATGCACCTAGACGCGTTTTAGTGTATAGATACATCCAAATCTAGACAAACTTAAGTCACTTATTTTGGAACAGAGGGAGTATAAAAGCCTTATAAGACATTTACGTTGTTATCGAGATAGTACTTTTACCATTCAAATATTATAGTTTGACCAGCTATATAATAGTTTGACAAGCTATATATATGAGGAAATTAAAATTATACATGTAGCACATAAACTCCAAACTGACATTTACTACATTATTTATCATTTAGAGCATCTCCACTCGTCCTCCCCATACGGCGTCCAGCGCAGCTCGATTTTGGGCCGTATGGGGGGCTTCGGATAAGTTCACGATTTGGGGGCGAGGGGGGGGGGGGGGGGGGGCGCTGGCTCCTGGCTCCCAACCGTGCCCCCCATACAAAAAAGAATCAACATTCAAACACTTCAATTTTTACATTCAGACACCTTCAATTTTTGCATAGAAAGGAAAATATAAACTAACGTCTCCGGCGGCGGCCACCCTCTGGCGGGCTGATCTCGCTAGGAGGGCATAGCGGCGGCGGCCACCCTCTGGCGACACCCCACAGGTAGAACATCGAGTTGTATCTTGCTAGCTGTGCCTCGGCCTCCTCCTTTGCTCGGTCACGACTGGCACGCAAGTCAGCGTCGTCAGGATCTTTGCGCGACGCATAGAGGAAACGCCTGTAGACTTCGTCGAGTTGTTGCAACCGGAGGTGCTCCGGTAGGAAAACTTCGCGGAAGATGTCCCACCTGTAAGGTTCCCCGGTAAGCCGGCCCATGGGGTATCGGCGACCGTGAAAGCTCCTCGGACTCGGGGTCAGAACTAGCCCAGCCCAGCTCATCGGTGTTGGGTACGTAGGAGTTGTCGGAGTCGATCCACTCGGGTTAGAGCACTCTGAGTCGGTGTGGTTGGGTCCAGGGAGAGGCGGAAACGGGTGCCACGACTCTTCTGCGGGCGGTGGGCGTGGTGGAGGAGCACGACAGCCATGCATGGATGTGCGCCGGCCCTACTGGCGAAAGCAGCACCGCCGGCCGCCGCCCTAGATGTAGAGGGAGAGGGTGCGAGGTCTGGCCATGATGGAGATCTGTAATGGTGATGGCCGTCACACCTATATATAGCGAGAAAAGAGCGAGAAGCCCGGGCGGGAAGCGGTGGAAGGGCATGGCGGGAGAACGCGCTGGTGAGCAATTTCGCCGCCGCATGGCCGGCGACGGGACGACGCTCGGGAGACGAGCCATCTCTCTCACTGCTAGGGCTGGCCCGCATCATCTGCACCTTCATCCGGTGCCCCCGCTTGCCCCTCCCGTGGGTTGGGTTCGTCCTGGGGGCGCCGGATAACAAAACGAACAGTGCCGGCGCCAAAAAAAGATTGGAGGGGCCGGCCGGCACCCCCAATAGCCCTTTAGGGGGCTTTATGGCCCTCGAGTGGAGATTCTCTTAGCATACATTCATAGCGTACAATGAACTTTATGTGAGGAAGCGTGCTTGTACGGATATATGTACATAGACATAGCAGGTATTCGCACACTGCAAGTCTCTGATTTTTCGTTTGTTTCTTTGAGAAAGCACTGCATTCACGCCCCGTGCTAGCTATACGCCTGCAAATTTACATTATGATGATTATTTGTTTCGAAATGGGAAGCGGAGCCTGGCCTCTGCATCAAGCGATGCACGCAGCTTTTATTTATTATTAGAACCACATTATGATGATCATGACTTCGTGACTATATAGCATTTCTTGATTTGATACGGTTGCCTCCGAAGTACAGTACTTGCCGCGAGGATTGCTCTCTCTGACCAGAATTTATATTGATTACGTGCATGTCCGTGTCGCTGAGACACCGTCCAGACGCCGGAACTGCAACGTTTATGCGTATGGTCTTTGGCCTACTACACTAGCTACTACGCCCACTGTCCCCGGCACGTCGTGGCGTTCGCTTAACTGTAGCTCCGACCGAGAGGTCACTGCTCATTTCTTCTTGGCTTCTAGTACGTACTAGTACAGGTTGATTTGAGTTCGAGATTACCATGTGTTTTCTTTAGTAATTCATGCTGGTGTGGTGTGAAGAGATCGGAGGTGTGTGACGACGGAAAAGCCAGGTCTCCCGCCGACCGATCGGTCATGGCGTGCGGGAGCGGAGAAGATCTGGGCGCGCGCGGCCGCGTCCTGTCGTGTCAGCGCTCCGCCCTGGCCATATAACAGCTGCGGCCTGCGGAGCAAACCGTAGCTAAAACAGCACGACGTGCGTAGGCCTGCCCGCCGGCACCGTACGTGTTTTTGGGCTACCTCTCGCCGATCTCCATACATCGATTAGATTTACCGCGCGCGCACGACCTAGCTAGATATAGATTTTGTGGGGTTTTGTTTCATGGTATAGATTTGTTTTGTGGGAATTGTTTTTTCCCAGCTTCAGCGGCCTCCCTTGGCTGATTATTCTACCCAAGGATCACTCTGATTTAGTTATACGACTGTAAATTGGAAAAGGAATATAAATTGTTGTTTGCAATTTTTAAGCTGTTAATTATTAATTACTCATTTGTGACTTCAAAAAATAGACTAAAAAATAGTAGGGTGTCGTGTCTTCCATTAAGCTGATATATTTTTATTATCATATGCCTCTAACAATAATATCCAGCAATGTTTGGCCCTTAGGCTTATTTTTTTTCAAGGAAGGACAAACGGCCAATACAACTCCGTTCGGCTGGTACAATGCCAATTTCTTGGATTAGCACCCAATGTTGTTATAGTCCGACGACAAAGAAAGAACTCAACTATGTCCAACTTCTAGCCACTACGACGATCGAGGCAGATGGACACATGGCGTATGAGCCATGTTGCGGCCAAGATCGGGCACCCGCACGTAGAATGATCATGACTCAGGGTAGTCCGAACCAACATACCCTCCATCATGTGCCATAGAGGAATTGTCAAGTAGTTGTTAGGGCTGAATTGGACATGAAGAAGACGTCGTCAATCGAGTGCCGGTGTTGACGATGACATACATTGCACCCCGGAGGCCCACGCCCACGCCCTAGAACTCCAAGAACAAATTGGACAATATTCCCAAATAAGGAACAACATCGTGATGTTGCCACTATCTGGCACGACAAGCCGGGCCAAGGGTTTCCCCTGGTTCTTAGAGAGGATGCATCAACCAGGGAAATGACAACGCCTCTATGGAGAAGGGGCACCTGCAAACGTCAAAGTTGTCATCAACATCGCCATATGGGGTTTTAGGCCTGACCACCAAACCTGAAGACCACCGAAGTAGGCAACCATGTACCACAAGGAAAAGAGAAGATTCTATCAACATTGTCGGGTGGGGTGGAGGGGACGCCAATCGCCAGATCCCATTGGTGAGGTCCATATCCACTGCAACCCTCGTCCACGATTGATCACCACATTGGCCTGGATAGTTTCGATTACCCTCTTATGCTCAGATACGTTCCCGAGAGGTGTTCTTGATTCCGCTATGTTGTTTTGTTGTATGTAGGGATGCAAGGATGTAATGTGTTCTGACTCAGCAGGCCCTTACCCCGCCTTATATACATGGGCGTGGATTAGGGTTACAAGGGCCATGTGGGTTTACAACGATTTCCTAGGATTCACCTAGTGGGCATCATTTGTTCTCCGTGGGAGTATCCAAATCCCATGACATCGACAGCTAGGTTTGACAAGATGTGTGTCTCACTAAAACATATTGTTGCTCCAGCTTATGAGGTAACAAATTTGTTGGTAGCGACTTGTGTGTTGTGACTTCCTCAATCTTTAAGCTGTGCGACTTCATTCTTGAGTAGTGTTTTTGTGAGTATATGTATACTTTACATATAGTACTTTTTTTTGCGGGTTACTTTACATATAGTACTTGTACCGATATGAATGGGAGTTTTATCCCCTCTTTAATTTTTCTGGAACATATGTAATTTGTCCATATAATTAATACTCGTAAACTTATATTTGCATTCAAGTACGGCCTTGCAGTTTGGAAACCAAACCGATGTTTTCCGAACATCTGATAATTTTCACCCGATGACTCTTCTCAAGAGCAATAAATTCCCGCATTACTAATCTCTGAAAGTTCTTTGCCTTGGTCAGAATAAAAATACTACTCCCTCTGTATTAGTCATGTGTATGTCCCTAGGTCTTCATTTTAACATATACAAAATAAATTATATAACATGAAAATTATAAGCATAACATCTAGAGATTCTAATGATGTATTTTGTACCATATACATATCTCATCTAAAGTTGATCAAATCGACGACCTAAAATTATGCGTAGGACTAATACACCGGGACAGAGGGAGCACAAGATAGTCGATAAAAATTAAGTAAAGCATGATGATGCATCAAATGTGCATAAAAAGATCGAGTAGCAAACATAACGTGAAAATGTTTTAAATATGAACGTGACTTCATTATTCCTTGCAAACAAAAGCTTGTATTTGCCAATATGCATTTTAGTCATTATCTTTTATACCTGTGGTTGACAAGAAATACGAGGAAATTATAGTTTGCACTTGTTTCACCGGAAGCTTTTGCAAGGATCACCAGTTTTACAAAAAAGAATGTCCTTTTCACCATACGTTTAATCTCTTGCACATTCCACCTGTTTCTTGTTAATAATGCACTAGCTCGGTCAACAACACGATTGGATCCCTCATACAAGTGCTCCAAATTTATGCGCAAAATTTATAAATTCTTATACAATTTTATAGAAATATAATTATTCATCCAAATGTTTTACTTTTTGTGGGGCACTATATGCCGTAATAGATCCACTTCATACGAAACATCAATTCTTTACTCAAAAACCTTGTGTCTGTTTATTTTTGGAAACTGATAATTGTGTCACAATAAAAAAAATCATAGGAAAATGTTTGTAATTTTCTTTATGTTTTTATGCTTTGTTGGCTGTAGTGAAGGAGAGTGTCGATTTGGAGCTCGTCCTCCTTGGAGGACATTATTTTTTCTTTTGAAACTTTCAAAATTTAAGATTCAAAAAATCGAAACAAATATTGGGATGTAGATAATAAATTATAATACGTCGCGTGATGAAAATTATATGAAAATACATTTTATTCTGGCCTCAGGAAAAAAGTGAAATTTGTAAATCTGGACGTGAACAGTGCAGTTTTGAATGGGGCTCCGTTTTTCCAAAAAATTGTCATGTTTGACATTTTTGCTGCACCCGAAATACAAAGTATTTTGTATTAAAAATTTGCATACTTGTAGTTTGTACCGTTGGCTAAACAAATATATTTTTTTCGAAAATATTTGATATTTTTTTGAAAATTCAAAAAAGTCCTCCACGAAGGACGTCCTCCAAAGCCATTTTCCGTTTAGTGAACCTACTTTTATCAAACAATTGCAAACTGTGCCAAAAAAAAACATATCTAGCAAATTTTGCATCAAATGTGTACACGGAATTTTCCATGATGCTGCATGTTTACTCTCGAAATAGACTCCCCGTTTAATAAACAAAAGCACAATGGCCGAACATATACAAGATGATGAGGAGACCCTGTTTATAAAGAAGATCAAACATAAACAAAAGAACACACGGAAATCTGAAACTCGAAGACACCGGAATGAGACCGAGTGGAATTGGAGCTCTATGATGCCACACCCAAGAGGGTAACGATACATCGCGCCGCCATCTAGACCGTGGCGGTCAAGGGATTCCACAAGGAGCTCTAGCATGGAGAATGTAACTACAACAACACCCCCAATAGGGTTATGACACCCGTAGGCATCGCCGCCGCCAGCGCCGAAGTGAAGGAAATATGTCCTAGAGGCAAATAATAAAGGTGATTATTATCATATCTCATTAGTTTATAATAGTTTTATATCATGCTATAATTGTATAAATTGGAAAAATTGATATAGGTGCGATATATAAACAAACCAAAGGTCCCTAGTAGACTCTATTTAACTAGTTAATTGGGCAGCTGATGATCAAGGTTTCCTGATCATGATGCATTTATGCCAACTGATAATGAAGTTATGTTATCTAGAATGATGTGATGGACATTAGGGCATGTACAATGGTAGGGAAGACATGCCTTCCCTTAGCCCTTCAAATCCTTTCGAGAAGACAATATATATAAGTCACACAATGCATTATCTCTTAGTGTCGTCTCTACCAATTAATGAGAATTGAGTATTTTTACTAAGAAAATGATTTTCTAAGGGAAGACATATGGTACAACCAAGAAAATAGTCTTCTCTTATTTTTAAGAGATCATCCCTTAGCTAAGAGAATACAAACTTATCTTTCTTAGTTCTCTCTCCTCCAAATAAGCAAATGTCCAACGTGACAGTCATAAGGGAAGGCTGGTGTCACCGCATTGTACATGCCCTTACCCACCTATTATTGTTGCAACACGATCAATTCACAACTTCACATTTGCAATTATCAGAAACAAAGTGTCTTAATCCTTAGACCATGAGATCATATTTAATCACTGTCACCCCGAGGCTGCTTTGACTACATCAACCATCATGAACGTAACTGGCTGACTATAAAGGTATATGTTGGGTATTCCAGAGGGGCATGTTGAGGCGTATGTATCAAGATCGAGATTTGTTCTCCTGTGTGACGGGAAGATACACTGGCCCACTCGATGAATTACATCCATAAGTTGCGCAGCATATGACTAGGTCATGAGGATGGAATATCACGTGAACGAGTAAAGCAACACTTGTTGGAAACGAAATTGAACAAGGTATCATGATACCGATGATCAAATCTCGGACAAGTCAGGTATCGAAGTAACAAGGGAATTGGATTCGACGCCTATGGTTCGAAAAGATGTTGACATTGTGGAATGCACGGGGGTTATTATGGGCATCCTGGTCCAGCTATTGATCATTGATTCGAGATCGCCTCGATCATGGCTGTGTCATTCCTGAACTATAGGGTAACACACTTAAGGGCATTACGACGCCTGGAGGCTGTTCTGGAATTGATGGAATCATATAAGAAAGAGAAGAGAGAAACCAGAAGTGTTCCTTGAGAGAACCGGAATCGTTCCGAGAGGATCCGAAGTTGTTCGGAGTGAACCGAAAGGTGTTTCGGGTCAAAGGGAATTTAATAATATGTATTTCATATTAATTCTTAGAATTAATATTAAATAAAAACTAAAAAATAAATTTGAGGGCCAACTTCCTCTAATGGGCCAACTTCCTAAGGCAACAAGGCCCAATAGGGAAAACCGCCCAAGGAGGGGGCCAAGATGCCGCCGCCCAAGGGGGGCCACCCGGCTGGCCTAGGGCCACACATGGGGTGGGGCCAAGCGGCCAGCTTCCCCATTTCCCCCTTCACCTATATAAAGGGGTGCCTATGGGTGGTAATAAACGTACAACAAATAATTTTCTAAGGCAATTTTCCTTAGAGAAGAAAATCTCTCTCTCATTGACTTTTGTAGTGGCGCGGTTCCTGGAAGGACTATACACGCAAGAGACAACATCGATGCGACACGCTGTTATGTTGCAGGGATTCCGGCCAGCAGATCTACTTCCGCAATCTCAGCAGGGATTAGAGATCCGGGAGTCATCGTCTTGCACTGCATGTGTGCGATACCTCGGGGATGCTGCCACATGTGGCACCAGACCGTTGTACGAGGACCTATACAAGGGTGACTTGCGAGGAGCTCTGTGACCTTGAGGTTGGACAAGTACGACTAAATCATCCACATTCCTGCATGAGCATTATATGCTTATGGTCTACAAGGGTATGTTACCGATGTCTCTCCTCATTACTATATTACTCCTAGATAGATCTTGGCTAGGTGTGTTCCATCGTAGGAAATGTTTTGTTTTCTACCATGAAACCCCTTCAGTGGTATCAGAGCCGATCTATGTGTAGTATGCTAGTATGGATAGACACATGTTTAATATGGGCATTGATCCTTGTCGTGGTGTGGAACACGGCGGTGCCATCAGGGATGGCATGAAGGGGACAATCAGGATGCTATCGGTGGCTACTCGCAACGGGTTGGACACAGATACTGCAAACATCGTGATGTACCTAGGTTTGGAGCCTTCTAGTCGAGGTAACACTCCTACTCCTGCAAGGATCTACTATATGGGGAGCGAATGCTCAGTACAAGTGCTCCTTGAGCTGTTTCCCTAGCAGCTATGAAGAGCTAGAGGAAGAAGATGAATTACTGAACTGGTTGAATCTAGAGAGCTTGGAACTTACCTAGAACCCTAGAACTAACCCCCCTTATATACTGGTTGGGAGAGGTAGGTTACAATGTGGGCTCTACAGTTTACTATTTGGGCTCTGGGTTTACAAAGCGGGCCGGCTGGTCGGGCCTAGCCGGTGGGCCAGGACCCGGTCAAGCCTCCAATACAGGGGGACAATGCTACAGTGTTGCCTTCGCTTTACTCGTCAATCGGTGCTTTACTCGTCAGCCGACAATGCTCTCCTCAGCTTCCATCCTTGGCGCTTTGGCGCAGATGTCTTCTAGAGCCAGTAGGGCGGTGCGCTAGCCTATCCGGTCAAGGGTGCGCTCATCAAAGAGCGTTAACCCCTCTGTATCCTGGCCGCCTTGGATCCGAGTCGGACGGGTAGAGGTGGCCACCCAACTGGCTATTCTGGTCACCCAACTAGACTGGTCAGCCGGGGAATCTTGACGACAGACTGGGTGGAACGGTCCACCCGCTTGTGACTCTTTGTCTTGCGACCATCCTGCCAGGCACCCCTAGAGCTAGCCAGTTGAGCCTAGCTTGGCCTACCTGGGGTTCATCCCCCCCGACAATCCTCGAGTTGTTACCCTCCCACGAGGATCTGTTTATATCACGGCACTGTTTGATGAAGTGGTCGGACCGACCTTACGCGTAATCTTACGCGAGACTGGTTCCACGCTCGACATCAGGCTTGTACCATATAAGTGGCTAGCGGGTGTCTGTCTCTCTCATAGTAGTTGATATAGCATCTACAACGGAGGTCCCCAAAAGGGGTGTATTATAGACAACTATTGAATCCATGTTGTGGTCAGAAGTTCGTAGGTAGAAGCAGTTCTATTGCAAAATCCTAACAACCATGTAAAACTTGCAATATATAAAGTAGAGGTGTCTAACTTTATGTTGCAGGGAGGCTTATGATGTGATATGGTTATAGTGGTGAACAAGGTAAAGTGGTTTACTTTCCTGTTACTAAGTTGTATAGTAGTAGTCACCGCGATGATGAATGACAAGACTGGTGGCATCATGGACTTGGCGAACTGGTGGCAAGATGGGCATCATGCCGAAGCATCCAATGGAGATCATGGAGCATGAAGACAACTATGTCATATCACATATAAATTGCATATGATGTTAATTCTTTGTGTGCATCTTGTTTGTTTGCTAGTATTAGATACACAATGGTAGCATTGAATAAGAAGAACCTTAATTAATACCAATGTAGTATTCTCCCATTAGTGTGCACCACCAAGAAAGTTTGCCGTGAAGATCGAGTGCTAGACATATCGACATTCGTATACGGTGGGTGTAAGCCATGTATGCACTGTGAATACACTAAGGTTGAGTTGGCGAGCCTAGAATGTACATACATGTCCTTGTAACACAAGTAGATTGAAATATCGAGCACGAGTCACATGAATAATGTGATCGACGGTATTTGTCCACCTAGCAGTTGTATCAAAGGTCGTGATGATCAGGGGTGATATAGTGTAAATTAAAGGGATCGTCTAATCACTAAACTGTCTTAGGGGTGATAGTTTAAGTGGGAGATCACTATTAACATGATTACAAATTTGAACTCTTATTATGAACTTAGTATAAGTATTTTCAAATGTCTTATAGATCATGGACATTTCCCGAGTTTAGGACACTTTTTGATCCATTTATGAATGGGGAGAAACTTAAGCTAGATGTATCGAATTTGATCAACTGGTACCAACAACTCAGGGAGATAATCATAGAAAACCATCTTCTCTTTGTCCTTTGTGAACCACTGGAATACTTCCCTGATGACTCCGACGATGTGATTCTTCATGCCCGCCATGACATCATCATGACCGTTAAGTACACCATTATCCATGCCATGGAATCTGGCTTGAGGGTGCATTTCCATGAAACCGACACAATTGATTTGCTTGATGGATTTAAGTGCATGTTCCCAGCTCAGGTCAGATGCACATGATGTGAGTATATGGACAAGTTTACTTCCATCAAAATGGAAGAAAACTCAAGCTTGGAAAGGCATCTAAACACCATGGAAGAGATCCGTGTTTGCCTTGTGGATGCTATGGGCAACTAGCTGACTGACGACTTTGCGATAGATGGGGTGTTGTGTTCGCTTCCTCCCAGCTACAAGGACATCATCACAAACTATATCGTGAAAGGGATATCGTATACCTTTCGCAATTTCATAGCCAAGCTGAGGACTACCAAGGTCGAACCCAAAGCTAGGATCATTGTCAATGGAGAAGGTATATGTTGATATACAAGTAATAAATGTTTCCATGAAACACTTATGCAGTTTTTCCTAAGTATTGGATACTTAATCTTGTTTTATTGAAAACAGGACCTGTTGTGTGAGAGTTGCTGGATGGAACAAAGCGTTAATGGCATGATGATGGCAAGCAATCTGGTTGAAGGCCGTCAACACTTCTTCCCAGGATTAGAGGATTTGAATATAATCGTTGTAATCAAGTTTGTGAACCTTATCAGTGTGTCTTTTTTTATTGCGAGATGATTATTCATATAAATGAGAAACAAATGAGTTGTTGTTTTTCTATGAATAATTTATTTTATGATTCACATTGTGATTATGAACAAGTTATTCTAGTCTTCATCTATATGATGATAATACACTACAAGTAATGTTTCCATCCATAATGATTTGGCCCATCGGTCATCGTAGAAGGTGCGTCTTCCGTGATGATTTTCTTCGCTCAACCGTGGCTGATGGAAAACTTTTTTTCTGTTTTTGTGGCCCTCTACTATGATGAAACCGCTAAAAACATGGATGAAGATCGACCGGTGCATGGCATAAGTGAGATTTTCGGTTCCTCGCGCGATGTTGACATGGAGAAATCTTTTGAGGCATGTGGGTCCCGGATGTCAGTGCCTCTAGTGGACCATACTTTTCGGTCGCGCCTCCCTGATTTTAACTCGATAACGTTCCTTGATGCATCCATTGTTTATTCAGGTTGCTGGGTCCCCTATGTCAGTCCCTCATTAGAAGAATCGTGTGTATGATGGAATTTTTTCCTTCGCTCGCGCTACCCTATTCCGAAATTCATAGCATTGCTTGATGCATCTGCCATTTATTCAGGCTCCTAGGTTCCACATGTCAGCCTCTCATTAGAAGAAATGGGTGTATGTTGATTTTTTTCTCGGTCACGCCTCCTAGATTTGAACTCGATAACATTGCTCGATGCATCATCCGTTTAGTTAGGATGGTGGGTCCCCCATGTCAGCCACACATTATAAGAAAGATGTGTATGATGGACTATCTATATCCACTCACACATCCCTATTTTGAACTTGATAGTGTTGCTCAATGCATCAGCCGTTTATTCATCCTAGTGGGTCCCACATGTCAGCCTCCTCTGTAGAGTAAATGTGTGTATGTTGAACATTTTTTGGGGTCGCGTCCGCCGTGTTAACCTTGGTAATGTTTCTCAATGAGGTAGCCATGTATGGTCTTGCATCTAGGGCCCTATTATCATCCTCTCTAGATAAGAAACGTGTCTATCTTGGTCTTCTTTTCTTTGGTCATGACTACTATTGTGCACTTGCCAATGTTGCTCGATGTAGTAGCCATCAATGTTCTGACTAATGGGTCCCCGAAGTCGGCCTCTCTATACAGGACACGTGTCTATGTTGGACTTCTTGTTTCGGTCACATCTGTTACTTTGACCTTCTTAACAAATCTCGATGTAGTCGTGTATGTTCTGACTAGTGGGTCCCTGATGCCAGTCTCTCTATAGACCTACTTAACTTTTTTTCAAAACCTCCCATGAAACTCGAGGGACGCTTTCCCACGACCATAAAGCAATATTGGTAAAGGAAAAAATGTGAACCTAGGATCAATATATGTATGCACAGAGGATTCAAACTCAAGACTTTCAATAGATGTTAACTAAGTGCATTGCCACTTTGCCAATATATTTCCTAAAAAGTTATCATTAAACATTTATTAATACCTATAACTTATTAGGATCGCTTGTTTGCAAGTATGTACCATCCTACTACAGCACATAAAGAAGAAGATGGTGTCACAGAGGCTTCCACAAAAACAGGATGCAGGCAGAAACAACTTTTATAGAACATCGATACATCCATGTTGCAGACAACCACTTTCAGCATGGAAAAGAATGGAAGAAAACAAGGAATATACTACTACAGTACCTTTTTAGACAACTTTTTAAGGAACTAACATGACCATCCCTATCCGTAGTGGCCATGCACACCACTGACCCATAGTTCTTCATAGAAAATATGACACAAAATGCATTGAACATTACTCAAAATTAAAGGTTACAATAGTCAGCAAAAGAGAGAAGAACACCCAAATCAAACCCGGCCAAATGCCCCAATCGAAACAACGGTGACCATGCCTCGATCCCCAATCCATATGAAATACCAATGGCCTAATCGATCAGAGCAAATGAGGCAAAATACCCTGATTCGGTGATTCTGAGGTGAGCACTAACCCCCCACCTATCTAAGAAGCAATAACTCCACAAGCAAAGCATACCGAATAGAACCCCCAATGGTGCAATGGGAAGCAAACAAAGCCGATTTTCGAGGTGACCAAATACACCCACCTATCCGAGATAAGCATTAACTCCCCAATCAGAGCAAATTGGGAAGAAGAATCGTTGCCTAGTTTTGACACTTTCCCTTTAATGGATGGGAGCTAGCTAGTGGTGGTGACAAGGGTTTAACTCGTCAATGCCCATTGTTATGGACTTGGATTTTGGAGAAGAAGGGAGCGTTGGAGGCATCAGTCGGCTAGCAAACAAGCACACAGGGACACAGGGTTTACCCAGGTTCAGGCCTCATAGAGGTCCCTACTCCTGCTTGTCTGCTCTTGGAATTAATGGAGGAATCAAAGGTTACAGGGGCGCGCAGATGCAATCTGGCGAGAGTTGTGGAAACTAGGGTTGCGTGTGTCCTCCTCGCTGCCCCCTCCTAGCCTTTATATAGATAGGACAGGTCTCGGGTAGTAGGTCGAGTCGGTTATAGATTAGGAGTTTCCCTTTAAACTTTCTATCTTTAAGCTTCTTCTTGTCTCTCAAGTAATCAAGAGTCCGTGGGCCACTCGAAGTCTTCATCGGGCCGTGGCAACGCTGTGGGCTTCCACCATATCTGGACCATATATAATAAACTCGAGTACCTGCAGGGTATACCCATGTCAGTAGCCCCCGAGTGTCCAGTGGAATCGTAGATTCGACTAGGGACTTTATGAAGCCTTTCGAGTGCATGACTGAGTATTTTTTCGAGTGTTCTATTTATGCCATAGGGATTGTTGATATGCGTGCCTGATTTAGCCGATGTATCAATATCAGTTAACTGCCTTAGGGCAAAACAACGCAATCAATTCGAACTCAAGCCGCGGAGGTCTTACATGAGTCGAATTCCAGTATATGGGTGTGAGCACTCGACGCGTCCATCAAGGCATGTTCATCATACCTGTAGGCACGGATATATTTCTGGTAGTGCATAGTAAATGCGTTGCCAGGCCTTATTCAGGTCTTATCTTCACGCTGCAAGCGCGGCATCTGAATTTTTTGTCATCGTGGAGATGATTCGGGTGGCCCAGGATATGTAGTCTCTTTGTAGGGAAAAATATGAGGCGGTGTTGCCATAGACTTCGAGTGTCGATGTTATCAACACACAGTACGACATAGAAATAATCATAGGATGCGCGACCAGCGCTCCCTATGGGAGTAGCCCCCGAGTGCCTGGTTGAGTTGAAGACTCAGGCAGGGACTAAAGAACTTTTGCGACTGCTATCGTCTTTTGTTTTGCTTGTTTCAGTCGAATTTGCTTCCGGCGCTCCCTATGGGAGTATCTCATGATCCATAATCGAATCATAGATTCGAGTGGTTGAGTATGCTTTGAATGTCCATATTCTTGCATAAAAAGAAAATCATAGGGTGCACGACCAGCGCTCCCTATGGGAGTAGCCCCCGAGTGCTTGGTGGAGTCAAAGACTCGAACAAGGACTAAAGTAGTCAAAGTATTCTAATGCTCAACTTGATGACATCAGTGCTGACGATGTGATAACCCTCAGTTGCCCGCGTGAGAGGCTTTGATGGGACGTGATGAGCGGTGGGTCCCACTTTCTGACTTTGATTTGACCGAGCATGCGTAATCTTTCGTTTTAACTACGTCTCCTCGATTTCCGTGCGTAATGGAGATAGTAGGGGACGGTTCGTGTTTTCGCCTCTCCATGTGTCGACCGCGATGTGCGCCACACGTCCAATAGGGTTTTTGTTGGCCGTTGGATTACATCCGCAAGGGGGTTAAGTAGCATCACAGCTGCGGTAATTTCCCATCTGCTCTTTCTATGCTTGTTCTTCCATCGCCATTGCCGCTGCTCTCTACTTCCTAGATCTTGTCCTCTTCGTGGCGCTGGATCAACTCCGCGTATTCCCGAGCTATTTCCTCCGCTCGCACCGCCATCACAAGATGGGGAAAAAGAAGGGAGGCGCCGCCACTGGGTCTGCTACCGCCACCGCCATCACCAAGAAGGGTGGCTCCGCCGCCGTGGGCACCAGCGCTACCGGTGCCGGCAGGAAGAAAGGTGCGGGCACTTGTGTCACCAATGGCGCGTGGCGCGCATCCGCCCTCAAGGCCTCTGAACTCCGTCTTCTGTGCCAAGATGGAGTTCTTCCACTCGCCGAAGATGATTCACGAGTGCCTGGTGACGAGGTAACCCCCCTGTCCTCCATTAGGTTTCCGGGTGATGTTCCTTGTGTTCATCATTCGTGGTCTGTCTCTGCCCCTGCATCCCTTTGTCAGGGGCCTTCTTTGTTTCTATGGGCTCCAGTTGCACCAGCTGTCCCCGAACTCTCTTCTTCACATTGCGTGCTATATCACGCTTTGCGAGTGATGGCTCAGAGTCGAGCCACACTTTGGTCTCTTCAAGTGGCTTTTCAAGTTGAAGCGTCAGTCAGCTTCTGGCTCGTTAGTCTACGACGTAGGTGTCTGCGGGATTCATGTCGACTCCTCCGCTACCTATTTCGACATCAAGCTCATGGCGTCCGTCCAAGGGTGGAGAGACAAGTGGTTCTACATCCGCGACCAGAAGGTCAACGGAGAGCACTACGGACTCGCGCCCTTCGACCCCGCAATGCTGGGCAAGAGGAGGCATTCTTGGAAGAACGTGGTTATGCCTAGCAAGTCCGAGGAGACGGAAGTGATGTACGAGCGTGTCTGCGACCTCGAGAGTCGCATGGGTAAAGAAGAGCGAGGCGCCGCCCTCATTCGCACATGGTTGCACCATCGCATCTAGCCTCTGCAGGCTAGAATCCACCCCATGTTCCAATGGGCTGGTGCGGATGATGTCACTTGCGTATCTGTCGATGGCATTTCCGCGAGTGAAGTAGACAAGAGGTTACGACTGGTTACAAAGTACACCACCAAGGAGGTTCTCCCAGGCGAACCAGTCGTACCTCCCTTCGACGCCTCTAACCCTCCTCCTGAGGTAGATTTGTGCTACGAAGTAGCTTTATTGATTCCTTCTGATTTCTTGACGTATACTGAATTTTTTTCTGTATGCAGGATTGGAAGGTGTCTCCCAGTTTGCCCCCTCTTCCTGAGGGGGTTATTCCTCGCGAAGTAGATGAAGAGGACGAGTCGTAATCAACCGTCCCACTTGAAGAGGAGGAGGAAGCCCCCGAGTCCGGTGGTTCAGACACTCGCAAGCGTTCTCGCAGCAAGGATTCGGATGCTTCGTCTTTGTCGACTCCAAAAGGCCCATCCATTGGTGCAGAGGAGCCGATTCCTGATGTTCCTCTAAGCTCCATGGCACCATCTGCTCGCAAGAAGATGCGGCTGCCGAAGGAGTCATCGGAGTCGGAGGAGCAAACCTTCGACTTTGATAAATTTGATTTGTAAGTCTACAACTCTCATTTTGGTTCTTTTTGGAGTTGCATTTCCTAGATGCTGGATTTTGTTTCATAGTCAACCAGCGTCATCGTCTTTTGGCGACGTCCAATTTGTGAAGGAATCTAGAGTCACGGACTCCAAGGCCAAGAAATTGGCTGATCGATCTTCCTCTCCTCCATTGGTGTCCTACTCCGAGCATAACTCATCGAGTTCTCCACATGCTGGGGATCATTAGATGGTATTCCGGACGACTGCGCGACAATCATCGTCGGAGTCTCTGGAGGAGCATGTAAGTGTGATTTTGTTTTGTAGTCGAATTTGTGATCCATGCTATCTGCTGATCCTTTATTTTTCTTCTGAGACAGCTCATTGTGAAGGAAGTTGCTCGTTTGGCGGAGCAGGTACTTGCGATGGGTCGACAGCATGTAATGCTGGACAATCGCCATCGCGTGGTCGA
Source organism: Avena sativa (assembly GCA_916181665.1). Classification (NCBI taxonomy): domain Eukaryota; kingdom Viridiplantae; phylum Streptophyta; class Magnoliopsida; order Poales; family Poaceae; genus Avena; species Avena sativa. The sequence goes on along the minus strand of OV702290.1, from coordinate 492,828,782 downwards.
AAGTTAGTATTTTTTCTTCTTCTTCTTTGTTCTTGTGATATTTTATACATTCGACTGACGACCCATCTTGTATTTTTGCAGCTAAGAATAACGAACTTCTTCGCGACGCTTCTTCTCTTGAAAAGACGCTCGCTGCGGCGGTGAAGAGTTGCGACGACGCAGTCGCTGCACTGGATGAATCGCGGAAACGCAAAGAGGATTTGCGCACCTCCATTGCTGCGAGGTAAAAGTTGTTCGAAGAACAACTCTTCTCGATTGCCAAGTCTCTTTCAGGTATTCTTTCGTCTGGATTTTGATTGTTTCTTTCTTCGATATCTTGTTATTGTGGTGACGCTTTGCTCTATGCAGATGCTGGCGGTCTGAGCTTCAATGCCCAGGCACTTCGTCGCGATGATGCTTTGGCAGGCGCCGTCGCGGCAGTCGAGGACCGCAGTGCTTCCATTCAGGGGACACTGACTAAGGCCAAGGTTGTGCTCAGTCGCATCCGCGAGGAGCTGACGCCCAAGGCTGAGCTGATTGAGAACTTGGAGGACCTGGTGGAGTCCCTTATTGGAGGTATCCCCATGGACTTCAGGTAATCGCAGCGTGCGGTTGGCGCCTCCATGGCACTCGCCATGGTGCAAGCCCATGGAGTAGAGGTGGATCCTGCTGCGGTCTCCAAGGTGATGCCCATCGGCACAGATGGTTAATAGGTAGTTTTTGCTCCCTTTGCAACTGTCTGCGTCAAGTACGAGCCACAACTCATTAACACAGACGCCAAGTATTCCGAGGAGCTGCAGCGAGCCAAGAAGGTGACAAAGGCTGCGACGTCAGGGGCTGGCGGGAAGTCTGTGGCATCTGATACTGCCACGGACTCGATGAGGCCCACGAAGCCGAAGTCCAAGTCAAAGAAGCAGGCTGCTCCTTAGTAGTTATATTGTAATAGTTAATAGTTCGACTCCTTTGTTGAAAACATGCCATTGGCTGAATGTCTCTGTTGATACTTTTGTCATGTTTGAATGCACTTGAGATTTTGTCCACGTATCGCTTGGTTCCTTATTCGCTCTTGCTTGGCTTGTGAAAGGGTACGTCGAGTGGTCCTTCGGGTGATCCTCGGGACCCTCCATCCGCTGATGAGACTTTGGCGCAATCGCGTTCAAGAGTGGATGAGTTGTCCTTGCTTTCACGACTGCACGATTGCGTTAAGAAGCTGGAACGTGAGTTGCCCGTTCTTCGCAGTAATGCAGATGTGTGGAAGTCAAGGGCGGAGAAGGCTACTGCCCGAAAGCAGTATCTGTTGGAGGAGGTGACGCAGTTGGGCGATCAGTTCAAGTGTTAGCTTCCTGCCCACTTATCTTTTCTTGTAGTCAGTCGCGATAGTTCCTTGTCTTCATATGTTGCCTTTTTTGCTTGGTGTAGTTGTCAGTGCTCGTCATCCGTAGGATGAGAAAGACAGGATCACCATCCGAATGAACAACCTGACCCAGGAAGAACTTCAGGCAAGTGGGTATTTTTGGGTGGACCATGATCATGCGATTGCTCTTGCGACCCTGCAGGATCGTGCCTCTTGAGTACTCCACTTTCTGAAGAAGGCGCAATCATGTCTGAGGAATATCTATCAGACGATGTTTCCACTAGACATCATCCCTTCGAGCCTATTGGCTCTCCTGGCTAAGTTTCAGGATTTGACTGCAGTTCGCGATTGCGTGCGGCAGCAGTTGGTGGTTGGTGCCAAGGCTGCACAAGCCTGATGTAGACATTGCAGCTGTTGCTTCTGGACCTCCAACTCCGCCGGCAGGCTCGACCTGGAACATGGTTCCCCATTATCAGGCGGTGGATCGTTCAACAGAAGAAATTGTCGACTTCTTTGAGGAACAGACAAACGTTCTTCTGCTGTAGTAGTAGTTTAACCTATATCCTACACATAATTGTAGCAGTGTTGTAAAGTTCGTATGTGTATGGTGTATGTAATTGATTGATATTGATATGTAAAGATCTTGCTAGCTCATATATTTTTGCGAGTGTATTTGTACTCTGCAGTTCCTTTTCGTTAGCCTGACTTATTTTATCCCAACGTCTTGCCAACCTGTCAGGTGCGTTGCAACTGGGTTGGTGTATCAAGGGTTCGATTGTTGTTGTGTCAGCTACTCAGGATACTGCGTATTGTTCGTAGAACGAGGGTGTAAAGGGTGGCGTAGCCCCCGAGTGATAGAATTGCTAGAAAATGAAGAAAACACAGAGTTTCATGGCACTTAGCTTTATTTATTTGCAGAATCAGTACGAGGTACAATGTGTGGCTAAGTAGCCTGGCTAAATAGCCTTATTTGTAATGTAAGAAAAAAAGGTAACGACTAAGGGTAGAAGCGCCGCAGCTGCGCGACGTTCCAGGGGTTGGAGTATGCGACTCCTGTCTCGAAATCTTTGAGGCGATAGGCGCCACCTGGGATTACTTTTGTAATCACGTATGGTCCTTCCCAAGGGGACTCGAGTTTGAGGTGCCCTTGCTGCTTCAGTCGCAGGACCAGGTCTGCTTCGATGAAGGATCTGGGGCGTAGCCTTCTGCTGTGGTAGTTGCGCAGGTTCTCCTGGTAGATCATCGATCTTTCTGCTGCGATGTCCCATGCCTCATCAAGGAGATCGATGGAGTCTTTGAGTGCAAGCGTTGACTCCTATTCGCTGTACGCGACTGCCCGTGGGGCTTTAAAGCGTACTTCTGCGGGTAGCACTACTTCAGCGCCGTGCACCATGAAGAATGGGGTGTATCCAGTGGCGCTGTTTGGGGTTGTGCGCAGGCTCCAGAGTACGGACTGCAGCTCGGCTGGCCAACATCCGGCGGCTTGCTCGAGTGGACTGATGAGTCGCTTCTTGATTCCACCACAGACGAGGCCGTTGGCCTTTTCGACTTGACCGTTGGTCTGTGGATGAGCTACGGAGGCATAGCTTACATTGATTCCCAGGTTTTCGCAGAAACCCTGGAACTCCTTAGAGGTGAAGTTCATTCCATTGTTCGTGATGATGCTGTGTGGCACTCCGAAGCGATAGACAATGGACTCGAAGAACTTGACGACACTAGCTCTTGACTGGTTTGTCACCGGCATGGCCTCTATCCATTTGGTGAATTTGTCGACTACGACCAAGAGGTAGATGTAGCCTCCTCGTGTGGACTTTGGGAGCTTGCCGACCATGTCAAGTCCCCATTGCGGAAAGGGCCAAGCCAATGGTATTGGCCGGATTTCCACGCCAGGTGCATGCGGTTTGTCCGTGAATCACTGACAAGCGTTGCATCTCTGGACGATGTCCTTGGCGTCGCGTATGTCCGTGGGCCAGTAGAATCCAGCTCGTAGAGCTTTGGCGACGAGGGCACGACTGCCGGCATGGTGCCCACAAGTCCCTTCATGGATGTCGAGGAGGACGGCCCTTTCGTCCGTGTTGGAGACGCACCGCTGGAGTACTCCTGTGATGCTGCGCTTGTATTGTTCGCCGTTGATGACGGCGAATGCCTTGGATCGCCGTGTGATTGTCACGCATCAGTCGGGTCGTCCGGTAGCCTCTTGCTGAGAAGATATGTGATGTAGGGTTGAGTCCAAGATGGCTCAATCATCATGACCCCCATTGGTCCCTCGAGTCATGTGTCAAGCTCTAGGTCGTCGAGTGCCATTGGCTCATTGGGTGGCGTAGACCCCGAGTCCATTTTGCGCTTTTTTTCTTCTCTACAGCCTTTGGCTTGATGGAGCGTTCGGAGATACGCTCGAGAAATACCCCAGGTGGTATGGGGGCGCAGGTGGAGCCAATGTTCGCGAGTGCGTCCGCCTCTTCATTGCTTTCACGGCCTATGTGCCGCAGTTCGCAGCCGTCAAAGTCCCCTTCGAGTGCGTCATAAAGGTCGTGGTAGGCGATCATATTGTCATTCAGCGCGTCGCACTCGTGCATTGTATGATTGACGACCAGCTTGGAGTCGCCGTAGATGATGAACATTTTGGAGCCGCAGGCTTTTGCCATCCGCATCCCGTGTAACAGGGCCTCATATTTAGCTTCGTTGTTGGAGGCAGTGAACTGCATTCGCAGAATGTATTTCAGCTTGTCTCCCTAGGGCGATGTCAGTATGACGCCTGCGCCAGCATCGTCCTTACGCTTAGATCCATCGAAGTGCATCGTCCAGAGGTAAGACATATCTGGCTTTTCGGGGAGCTGGTTCTCCATCCAGTGTACGAGGAAATCAGGGAGGATTTGCGACTTGATTGCATCACGCTTCTCGTATGTAATGTCTCGTGGAGAAAGCTTGATTCCCCAAAGCACGACTCGTCCGGTGACGTCGGGGTTGTTGAGAATATGCCCAAGTGGGGCGTCATTAACCACCACGATTGGGTGCTCCTAGAAGTAGTGGCGCAGCCGCCTGGCTGTCATGAAGACGTCGTATGCTAGCTTCTAGTAGTGTGGGTACCGCTGTTTTGTTGGCGTGAGCACCTCGCTGAGATAGTAGATTGGGCGCTGCACTCCATGGACCTTGTTTTCCTCGGCACATTCCACCACGAGCACCGTGCTGACCACCTGGTTGCTGGCGGCGATGTAAAGCAGTAGTGGTTCTTTTTTGCGTGGAGTCACCAGTACTGGCGAGGTAGATAGTAGATGCTTGAGATCTTCAAATGCTTCTTGCGCCTCGTCGGTCCACTCGAACTTGTCAGTTTTGCGGAGAAGTTGGTAGAAGGGCAGTGCCTTTTCGCCCATGCGACTGATGAATCGACTGAGTGCCACGATTCGCCCAACCAGTTGCTGGACGCCTCTTACGTTTTTCGGCTTCTCCATGGCCAGTATGGCTTTTATTTTCTTCGGGTTCGCTTCAATCCCTCTCGCGGAGATGAGGTATCCGAGTAGTTGCCCAGATGGTACGCTGAAGGCGCACTTGTCCGGATTGAGCTTGATCCCGTAGCGATCGAGGTTGGCAAAGGTCTCGCGTAAATCATCGATTAGCAAGGCTTCCTCCTTTGTTTTGATGATGATGTCGTCGACGTAGACTTGGATGTTGTGACCAAGTTGATCTTTGAGGCAAGCCTGCATGCACCATTGATAGGTGGCACCTGCGTTTTTGAGCCCGAAGGGCATTGTCTTGTAGCAGAACACACCAAAAGGCGTTGTAAACGCTGTTTTCTCTTGATCCTCCTCCTTCATTCGAATCTGATTATAGCCTGAGTAGGCGTCGAGGAAGCAGAGGTGCTCACATCCTGCGGTGGAGTTGATGATTTGGTCGATTCACGGCAGCGGGAAGTGATCTTTTGGGCAGTGCTTATTCAGAGAGGTGAAATCCACGCACATCCGCAGGATATCCATGTCCTTTTTAGGTACCAGCACCGTGTTGGCGAGCCAAGTACTTTCCTTGATATCGCGTATGAATTTAGCATCGAGGAGTCTGTTGATCTCCATTCTAACCAATTTTGCTCTTGGTTCATACAGTCGCCGAATTGTCTGCTTGACCGGCCTTGCGTCTGGGTTGACATTGAGTGCGTGCTCGGCGAATTCTCTGGGAACCCCTGGCATGTCTGCTGGACACCAGGCGAAGATTTCCCAGTGCTCACGGATGAATTCGACGAGCGCGAGTTCCTATGCGGAACTCAAGTTGTTGGCGATGAGGGCCGTCTTGGTCGGGTCCGATGGGTGGACCTGTATGTTCTTCGTGTGCACCGACGAGTCGAAGGACAGGGTCGAGTGAACTTGGCCGGCTCAGGGGAGGCAGGCTGTTGTCTGTCGACTCCTTCAATCTTGCGAGATCCTCCTGCATACCGAAGGACTGGGAGATTCTATTGAATTCTCTGTTGCAGCTGTCGGACCTCTCGAAGCTCCCTGCAGGTAGGCGTAGTGTGGCACTGCTATGAACCTAGCGAACGCGACGCGTCCGAGGATGTAGTGGTACTATGAGGGCCAGTCGATGACTTCAAAGTCGATGCGTTCGCGCCGAAAGTTTTTCGGCATGCCGAAGATGACGTCGAGGTTGATTTTGCCCAGGGGATATATGCCCTTGCCTAGGACAATGCCGTGGAATGTCGTATCCGAGACCTCTAGACATGTCAGAGGGATCCTCATCACGCACAAGGTACTTGCGAACATGAGGTTGATGCCTCTCCCGCCATCCATAAAGACGTGACTCATGTCGAAGCCTCCGATCTGTGCCTCGAGTACGAGGGGACAGTGACCTGGACGAGGGGCTTGGCGTGGGTGGTCGCATTTGTCGAAGGTGATGCAGGAGTCGCTTCCGCTGAGGTACTCAGTGGTGGAGGGCGGGGAGTTTGTCGCCAAGTTGACTTGGCGAGTGATGTCCTTCTGCACCTGATTTGAGGGGCATCCCTTTTGGATCATCATATTGCCTACGGCCCGTGGGTACGGTTCGCCTCCGTGGTGCTGGTCTGGCGCAACCGCGGGCGGTGGTGGTCCGGGCGGTGGTGGAGGAGCTCAATGTGCCACGGCGCCTGGGGCGGTTCCGTAGCCCCTATTGATCCCATCACGATTCATCCTAGCCAGGACCTCATGGAGTTTGAGGAACTCACGACAGTCTTTGAGGAGGTGGCTGGATTTTTTCTTGCCGTCGTGCTTGTCGATGTAGAAGTGCACGTTACATGGCCCGGACAATTTGTCCTCAATTGTTGTTGCGGGTGCCTCTTCGCGAGTGCGGCACTGCCATACCTACGTGGTTTTCCCGGAGTCGCGGTGTCCACCGCTGCGATAGCCGCTGTTGCGGTTGTTGTCGCGCCTGTCGGTGGAGCCGACTGCGACCATGTTGACATCGTCGCGATCATCGTAGATGCACATTCGACGCTTGCTTCGGCGATCGCGTCTGCGCTCGAGTTCTTCTTCGTCATTGGAGTGAACACGGTTTTTCACTGAGTCTTCTCCATCTGCCCACCGATTCGCGATTTCCATCAGGTGGTAAATTGTTTTGGGCTACGAGCGGCCCAGATCCTCCCTGAGCTCTATGCGGCGAACGCCGCCATTGAATGCGTCGATTGCATGATCTTCCGAGATGTTTTCTATGGAGTTCTTGATGATGGACCACCTCTGGATGTACGAGCGTAGCGATTCACCCAACCTTTGCTGGTAGCTCCTCAGTTCTTCGATTGATGTGGGACTTTTCTAAGTGCCCTTAAAGTTGCGCACAAAGCTGTAGACCAGCTCTTCCCAGCTGCGAATGGATCCGTGCGGGAGATTGTTGAGCCATGCTCGGGCGGCGCCCTGCAGCTGTAGCTGCAGGCATTGCATGGCCATGCTTCGAGTCCCGCCATGGAGCCTGACGTAGGAGATGTGGTCCTCCAACCAGATTTTTGGGTCCTGCAAGCCGTCAAATTTTGGGTTCTCCGATGGGAGATTGAACCCCGTGGGCATTCGCTTCTGCGTGATAGCTCTACTGAAGCATTTGGCGCCACAGAGATCCACATCTTCATCCTCCGAGTCAGTCGAACGAGCGCGTCTTGCCCTTGATTTGTCGATTTTGCGCTGCGTGAGGTCATCGCGCGCATCGTAGTCATGATCGTGCCACCGTGGGCAGCGACGCCGAGACAGATCGTGACTATCATCGCTGGACGAGGGCGAGGAATAGTGTTTTGCCAGAGCTTTGCCCTTCTTCAGCTCCGGTGTTGGCTCTTTGTTGAGAGCGGCCTCGACTAATCCCAAGCCCGTGATCGTAGATCGGTGCATAGCGGCTTGCGGATCTCCAGCCGGTGGCTGGTTGTTGAGGAGGTACATGGTGGCCACTGTCACCGCGGCTTGTGATATGTCCATTTTGCATCACTATTCTATGTCATAATTTACCGTTATTCATTGATATATTTCATATTAAGAGGTGATACTTATGTTATTTCATCTGTTTTTGCATGGTTGATGACTTTTGGAGCATGGAACGCTGTAGTCAGGATTCTGATGGAAAAGGTGCTGTTTGGAGGCAAAATTCACGAAGATCAGAAAATCCGGGAAAATATACGAAAAATCCTATTTTTCCAGAAGACAAAGGATGCCAGAAGGAGGAGTGGAGATGGGCCACAGGGGGCCCACACCACCCCTTGGCGCGGGCCACCCTAGGCCGCGCCACCAGGTGGTGTGGCCGCCCTGGCCCACCTCTGGCTCTCCCCTCTGGCGTATATATTCCTCCCGAAACCCTAACACTCGGGGATCGACGACAGAAAGATTCCGCCGCCTCTGCGGGGCGGAAAACACCAAGAAAGAAAGATCTCTCCGGCAGACAGATTTCTGCCGGGGGGATTCCTTCCTAGAGAGGGGAGATTGTCGCCATCAACACCACCATCAAGCTGGACTTCATCGGGATCATCATCATCATCACCACCATCACCCTTAGCTCCCTCATCACCATCTCCATATTGTTGTAACAATTCGTTGAATCTTGCATAGTTCATAGGGGAAACTTTCCCGGTGTTGATTACTCTTTGTAGTTGATGCTATTGAGTGAACCGTTGAATTATTGTTTATGTTCAGATTGTTATACATCATTATTCCATCTATGATCATGATCCATATGATGTCTTGTGAGTAGTTCATTTTGTTCTTGAGGACATGGGAGAAGTCATGTTGTTAATAGTGGAGTTGTGTTGAGAAAGATTCAATAGTTTGATATTTAAGTTGTGGCGTACTTCTTCTAGTGGTGTCATGTGAACGTCGACTACATGACACTTCACCTATATGGGCCTAGGGGAATGCATTGTGTATTTGGCTACTAATCGTAGGGGTTGCCGGAGTGACAGAAACCTGAAACCCCCGTTAGGAAATCATTGCACAAGGGACGTCAGGGTCTTAGAGTTTGAAGTTGTGGTTAGGTTTCTACCTTAATTACTTTATTGTACTTACGGATGTTTGCAAGGGGTATAATCACAAGTATGTATTAGTCCTAGGAAGGTCGGTACATTAGCACAGGTTCACCCACACAACACTTAGCAAGCTAAAGAAGATTAATCAACTATATGAAGCGAAAGCACTTGACAGTCTTCCCATGTGTCCTCGAGAACGTTTGGTCATCTTAAGTAATATAACCGGCTTGTCCTTTGCTCAATAAAGAATTGGGCCGCTTGCTGCATTTATTCTTATTGTCTTTTGTTTACTCGTACTTTATTTACTTGCGTTATCAAAAAAACCCTAAAAATGCGTTTGCTAAGTATTTGCAGAGAATTCCTGATCCATACCACTAGCCAGCACCTTCTGCTCCTTGTTGGGTTCGACACTCTTACTTATTGAAAATACTACGATACACCCCCTATACTTGTGGGTCATCAAGACTATTTTTTGGCGCCGTTGCCGGGGAGTGAAGCACTATTGGAGAGTGGAACTGGTAAAGGAAACTTCTACTGTGAGTATTGTTTACTTCTGTTAGTTGCTTTATTTTCGTTATGGATAATTCGCTAAGTTTCTTATTTGGTAATGCTACTACCACTGCTAAGGTAGTATATGAACCACCACCTGCTGAGAATGATGCTTTTAAAATACCTACAAGAATTATTGATCGTGTTATGGATAACTACTATGTTGGGGATGGAACTGTCCATCCCGGTGATCATTTACTCTTTATACACGAATTATGCAGGTTGTTCAAGTGTGCAGGTATTACTACAGATCAAGTTAAGAAGAAGTTATTTTCATTATCACTGAAAGGAAGAGTTTAGGAATGGTATAAGCTGCTGAAGAATGGTCAAGCTCTGGAATGGGAGGAAATAGTACCTCTCTTTTATTCAAAGTTTTATCCTCCTAGTGAGATTCATAAAGATCAAAATCAAATATACAACTTTTGGCCTCTTGATGGAGAGAGTACAGCTCAAGCTTGGGGTAGATTGAAGTTACTAATGCTCAAATGTCCCATTCATGAGCTCCCCAACAATATTATTATCAATATCTTTTATGCAAGGCTCCCTCTACATGATAAGGATTTATTGGATGCTTCTTGTGCTAGATCATTCACTCGCATGGAAGAAGAAGCTAAATGGGATCTTCTAGACCGTATTCAAGACAATGCTGAAGCTTGGGAGAATGACAAAGGTAGAAAGTCAGGTATAGATTATGATTATGAATGCATTGAATCTTTTATGGGAACTGATGACTTTCAAAATATTAGTAATGCTTATGGTCTTGATTTACAAGTTATTATAGATTGCTTTAAGGCTTTTGCTTCTTATATTGAAATTCCAAAAAAGGGATGGAACAAGTACCATGCACCTTATAAAGATATTGTTGACTGTGTTCCTGTCCATGTGCTTTCCGTTAGAATTGGTGATCATTGCTATTATGGTTTATGTGATATTGGTGCAAGTTCCAGTGCTATTCCTTATGAGCTTTACAGAGAAATTATGCATGAAATCAGTCCCTGTGAATTGGAAGAGATAGATGTGGTTAATCACCTTGCTAATAGAGAGACCATCTCTCCAATTGGTATTGTACGAGATGTGGTAGTTCTTTGTGGTAAGATTAAGTATCTTGCTGATTTTCTAGTACTTGGTTCAGCTGCTAGTAAAATTTATCCTATTATTTTTGGTAGACCTTTCTTGAGTACTTGTGGAGCTATTATAGATTACAAGAGAGAGAAAATTTTGACTAAGTTTGATGGGGAATCTTATGAGTTTAATTTTTCGTAATTTACTAAGGAACCTTGTGAAGAGGAAACCCTTAATGAGGATTTTAGAGTTGAACAACTTGCTTCTATTTCTCTTGCTCCTAACAATGCTTTGCAGCAATTTATGGAAGATCATGAAAGTGAGATCTTCATGGAAGAAAGGAATGAGATTGACGAGATTCTCCGTCGTCAACCTAAGATGCTTAAGCATAACTTGCCTGTAGAAGACTTGGGTAACACGTTGCCACCTAAAAAGGATCCGGTCTTCGATCTAAAACCTCTCCCTGATGATCTTAAATATGATTATATTGATGATAAAAAGATATATCCTGTTATTATTAGCTCTAAACTTTTAGGGAAGGAAGAAGAAAGGTTATTGGAGGTTTTGAAGAAACACCGAGGAGCTATGGGCTATACTTTGGATGATTTAAAAGGGATTTCACCTACTATATGTCAGCATTCTATCAATATAGAACCAGATGCAAAGCCAGTAGTAGAGCACCAACGACGTTTAAATCCTAAGATGAAGGAAGTGGTAAGAAATGAGGTATTGAAACTCCTTGAAGCTAGTATTATTTACCCTATTGCTGATAGTGAATGGGTTAGTCATGTTCATTGTGTTCCAAAAAAGGGAGGAATTACCGTTGTTCCTAATGATAATGATGAGCTTATTCCCCAAAGAATAGTAGTAGGTTATAGGATGTGCATTGATTTTAGGAAGGTCAACAAAGTTAGTAAGAAAGATCACTACCCGCTTCCTTTTATTGATCAAATGTTGGAAAGGTTGTCTAAAAAGACCCATTTTTGTTTTCTTGATGGTTATTCTGGTTTCTCTCAAATTGCTGTGAAACAACAAGATAAAGAAAAACTACTTTTACTTTCCCTTACGGAACTTATGCTTATAGGCGTATGCCTTTTGGTTTATGTAATGCTCCTCCTACTTTTGAAAGATGCATGTCTGCTATCTTTCATGGTTTTTGTGAGAAAATTGTGGAAGTGTTCATGGATGACTTTTCTGTCTATGGAACTTCTTTTGATAATTGTCTGCACAACCTTGATAAAGTGTTGCAGAGGTGTGAAGAAACTAATATTTTTCTTAATTGGGAGAAATGCCACTTCATGGTTAATGAAGGGATTGTCCTTGGGCATAAGGTTTCTAAAAGAGGCATAGAAGTTGATAGAGCTAAGGTTGAGGCAATTGAGAAAATGCCATGTCCAAGAGACATCAAAGGTATTCGTAGTATCCTTGGTCATGCTGGTTTCTATAGAAGGTTTATTAAAGATTTTTCTAGGATATCAAAACCCCTCACTAATCTTCTTCAAAAAGATGTACCCTTTATTTTTGATGATGATTGTACTGAAGCTTTTGAAACTCTTAAAAAGGCTTTAACTACAGCTCCTATCGTTCAACCACCTGATTAGAGTTTACCCTTTGAAATAATGTGTGATGCTAGTGATTTTGCTGTAGGTGTTGTCCTTGGGCAACGAATTGATAAAAAGCTAAACGTTATTCATTATGCTAGTAAGACTCTAGACGCTGCTCAAAGGAATTATGCTACTACTGAAAAAGAATTTCTAGCTGTTGTCTTCGCTTGTGATAAGTTTAGACCCTATATTGTAGACTCAAAAGTCACCATTCATACTGATCATGCTGCTATTAAGTACCTTATGACGAAGAAGGACGCTAAGCCTAGGCTTATTAGATGGGTGCTGCTTTTACAAGAGTTTGATCTACATATAGTAGATAGGAAAGGTGCTGAAAACCCTGTAGCTGATAATTTATCTCGATTGGAAAACATCTCTTTTGACCCTATGCATGTTAATGATAGTTTCCCAAATGAACAGTTGGCTGCGGTAGGGGTAAGCTCGCGAAGGAGCCCTTGGTACGCTGATTATGCTAAATTTATTGTCTCCAAGTATTTGCCTCCAACTTTTACAGTTCAGCAAAGAAGGAAGTTCTTTTATGATTTGAGGCATTATTTTTGGGATGACCCACACTTATATAAAGGAGTAGATGGTATTATGCGAAGATGTGTTCCAGAATATGAACAAAAGGAGATATTGCGTAAATGTCATGGTAGTGCGTATGGAGGACATCATGCAGGAGATAGAACTACGAAAAGGTGCTACAATCAGGATTCTATTGGCCTACCCTTTTTAAAGATGCAAGAAAATTTATTTTATCTTGTGATGAATGTCAACGTGTTGGTAATATTTCTAGACGCAGTGAAATGCCTATGAACTACTCTCTAGTTATTGAACCCTTTGATTGCTGGGGATTTGACTTTATGGGTCCTTTTCCTCCCTCAAAAAGGTTATACTCATATTCTTGTTGCCGTTGATTATGTTACTAAGTGGGTAGAAGCCATTCCTACGAAGAGTGCTGACGGGGAGACTTCTCTAAAAATGCTTAAGGATGTTATCTTTCCTAGGTTTGGAGTGCCTAGGTATCTCATGACTGATGGGGGTTCTCATTTCATTCATGGTGGTTTTAGAAAGACCCTTGCTAAATATGATGGTAATCATAGAATTGCTTCAGCTTATCACTCCCAAACTAGTGGGAAAGTAGAGTTATCAAATAGAGAAATTAAATCCATCTTGCAAAAGACTGTTAATAGATCTAGAAAAAACTGGGCTAAAAAGTTGAATGATGCTTTATGGGCTTATAGGGCTGCCTACAAAAACCCTATGGAGATGTCTCCTTATAAAATGGTTTATGGGAAAGCTTGTCACCTACCTTTAGAATTAGAACACATAGCTTACTGGGCAGTTAAAGAACTCAATAGAGATTGTAAGCTCGCAGGTGAGAAAAGATTATTTGATTTAAGTTCCTTAGATGAATGGAGGAGTGAAGCCTATGAAAATGCTAGGCTCTTTAAAGAAAAAGTTAAAAGATGGCATGACAAGCGAATACTTAAGAGAGAATTTCATGCTGGTGAGAAAGTTCTATTGTATAGGTCTCGTCTCAGATTTTTTGCAGGAAAGCTACTATCAAAATGGGAAGGACCCTTCATTATTGAAGAAGTGTACCGTTCGGGAGCAATAAAATTTCTTCTTTAAAAGATAATACTACACAAGTACTAAATGGGCAGCGACTCAAGCACTATATTGCTGGAGATTCTTACAATGAAGATGTTGATGCCTTTCAAGTTATAACTCCGGAAAAATTTATCAAGGACCAAATTCAGAGACCTACATAGTCTGTTTTCAAATAGGTAATAGTTCTGGTAAGAAAAGTTCCGCGAAAATACTATCCAACTATATTTTTGCAGTTTTTAGACAATAAGGAAAGCTACGAAGCGAAAGAGGGACGGAAACAGAGCCAGGGTGGGTCACACCACCTTGTGGGGCGGGCCCACCCCTGGCCGTGCCACCAGGTGGTGTGGCCACTCCGGACTCCGTCTCTGATCCGTTTTCTCCTAGTACCTTCCTTTTGTTGTGAAACTTCATAATATATATGAAGGAAATATGCCCTAGAGGCAATCATAGAGATGATTGTATTTCATGTGTATCCATGAGTTATTATAATGTTCCTTGAATATCCATATACCAGGAAACTTGTATTGATTGGCAATTATGTGAATTGTTTGTGAAACTCTTTACTTGTATGATTATCTAATAATTGTCCCTAGTCGGAGTTCATGTGAGGACACACGTGAATATTAGACTAGCACATCGATTGGTTGATGACTATGTTTCACAAGTCATAGACATGGAGATGTCAAACCAATGATGTGGACACATGTTATGAACATGGGGTTGGACTGACCCAACATGAGACTGGCAATAATACTTGCATCTCTCTCTACACATTGTGTACGTTTTGTCCTTAGACCTGAGATTGTCACATGTACTTGAGATGTGGATCGACCTACTTTGGGGCCATCAAACACTACTCCGTAACTGGGTAGTTATAAAGGTAGCTTTCGGGTTTGTCCTAATACATGCTGCAAGGCATCGGTCAATCAAGATGGGATTTGCCCCTCTCTACTTGAGAGAGATATCTCTGGGCCCCTCGAGTGATCGGATCCAGAAATGCATGGTCGTGCTACATATGGTTAAGAGTTAACCTAGTAAAGGGATTCCGAATCACAGTATCGAGAAAGAGAGGTCAGCTTGGAGCTAGGCCAAATATCGTGAGGCAAAGGGAAAGACATGTACTCAACCTTGTGATGGTTCGTCTGAATGATCTTTATATGCATTTAGGAGTTGGCACATCTTGCTAGAGGCTGCTACCAACTATTGACGAAGTAAGTGTACTCGTGTCATGTCTATACTTGTATGAACCTATAGGGTTACACACTTTAGGGGCTGGAAGCCTAATGAGGATTGGATCCGAATTAGACCAGGCTTAGGCTGCTAATGGGTTGCTAATGTAGAAGCCCACCAGGGATGCCTATATAAGAGAGGGTGAGGCGAGCTGAATAGGGTTGAGCATTCCACCCAGCCGCCACTCCTCTTCCGCCTGTGTTGCACGTGAAGACCTAGCAGTCTAGCGTGTGACGGCTTCCACTCCGGACGTGTGGATACCTCGGAGGTGCTGCAGCTGTAGCACTTGGACGAGCCGCGCAAAGGGGAGCTGCTCGTGGGACGAGGACGAGGAGGAGACGAGAACATCTACACTGCCCCGACGTGCTTCATCGAGTTCCGCAGCTGCGCGTCTAGTGGTAATCCCGTGATCTATGACAATAGTATTCCTGGTTGACGCGGTAGAAAATTTTGATTTTACGCTAGTGTAGCCTACCCGTTACCCTACAATATAATCCCCCGGATCCCCCGAGGTTCGTATATCGTGCTTTCGTCGTGTTTTCGTTTCGATCTGTTTCTGCCAGGAACTATCTTTGAAAGTTTTTGAAGGACAATGGTGTCTGCCAAGGATAAAGGAAAGGAGCCTATGGAGGAAGATCTCCAGGACCCCGGGCAGGAGAAGGAGATCAAGAGTGAAGATGAAGAGGAGGCAAAGCACACCACCACTACCATTGTGAGCATTGGAGTGGTGGCAAACCCTGCCAGGACTATGTCAATTGGAGGGAAGCCTCCTCATCACCATTCAGATCCCTGGTCACTTCCTCCAGGCACCAAGAATCCTTTCCATACTCTTATCCATGAGCATCAATACCAGAATATGCCCAAGGGGAAATTACCATCCAATTGGGATTTGCCTCGTTCTAGCCATGCAGGAAAAGAAGGCTTCAAGGAGGTAGAGTGGGGAAAGAATCGCAGGAGCTGGAATTCCCAACCCGACATGATCATGAGCCGTGTTGAGCAAAACTCACAGCTTATTCGTAATCTCACCTTCGAGATTGAGGACTTGGGGAAATTGATCAAAGAGCTCATCAAGAGGATACCACCACCACCAAAGGAGTAATTCGTCATCAGGTTGGCATCCCCTTGGTTTGTTCCAAGCTTGGGGGAGTGCCGCGGTATCATATCACTATTTTCTATCTTCTATCTTTTTACCTTCTTAGTAGAGTCATATCATGAATAGAGAAGTTATCATGTAGGATGGTTTGCATTATGGAAGTGTCCCCTCTCTCGTTAGATATGTATCCCTTGGTGTGAGTTGTCATTATGGAATATTAATGAGAAGTTCTATCATTTACTCTTTTACATATCTTATATTAGTTTTCAATTCATGGTTATATGATTGATCTTGTTGTTAGTATTGGTATCACTTTGGGATCATTGAGTTAATTTAGTTGGTTTTGGCAAACTTGGCTTGGTCAGTAGCAACACTATTTTTGAGAGTTGAATGAAAAAGATAAAAGTGCTCTAAAGAAAAATAATTTCATCATCTTTCTTTCTTGATTTGCTCATAAGTTTAGTATTCTCTAGTTAAGATCTTTTGTGCTTCCAAGGAAGATTGCATGTTTGTCTTTATCACTTGTATGTTTGTTTGTTTCCTTCAACTCTTATACTTGCTACCCAGCCTTGCTAGCAAAAAACCTGTACTGAGAGGGAATTCTTCTCGTGCATCCACTCCTTAAAACCAAAACCTATGCCATTTGTGTCCACCATACCTACCTATTAGCATTATTTATATTCCAAGTAAATTCTTGTTTTTATCTACCTTCCAAATTAAACTTGTTATGTGAAAATCAGTGATTAAAGCTCTCACGAACTTGATGGCACATCTTATTTTCTTGCACTTAATAAACTTGAACCATTGGGTCCTTCTTTGTTGCGTATATGCTTGCGCTTTATGAGTTGAAGTTAGTAGAACCATGTATCATGGGGAATGCTTTCAACACTGCCATGGTACTTTGTACCTAGTTGATATCATGAATCTTTTGCCTATGGATCCCGGCGGTGTGAAATAAAAGGGGAACATGTAAGATCATGGAGTTTATATGTGTGTTAGAGAAACGCCTGGGCCACTAGCCTAAGCCATGCCTAATCATGGTGGAAACTTGCAGCATAACTATAGTGAGCATTCTATGAAGCATCCTCAATAAAAACCTATGCAAATAGCAAATAAAAAGATCGCTGAGATGCTCATTGTCTGCTCGCCTTGTCATTTTTATTATGGGATAGCTCTTGTATCATGCGCACAGGGTTGGTGGTTCTCAATGATACACATGCATTTACAATGACAAGAGCTTACTCGTGACTGAAGTTGAGTAGCATGAGGTTCGGTACTCGTAAGTAAGGGGCATGAGATTTCAACTTATAATTTGTCAAGCATATCCTCTTAGTTGTGTCACTTTAACCTTAATCACCTAAATATGCCTATGATAGGGGCAATGAGAGCTGAAAGCTAATAAGTACCATAATTTTTGGGAGCTCTTTTTGAAACTTGAAACCCCTACTTCCCTCTACAAAGGGCCTTTCTTTTACTTTTTAGTTGAGTCAGTAAACCTATTCCCTTCTATCTCAGCAAGTATTTTGAGTTGTTGTGTTTCATTCATTCATGTGATGATTTATTCAATCATGTTTCTTATGTTCCCTGTTTTGCACATTGCTCTTCTCTTGGTGTCTACTACTTTGAAAGCTATCATTGAAAATCAGTTATTTGTGAACTCCAGCAAATTATCAACTATTCTTCGACCAAGAGCTAAGTTTGCCATTACCAATTATGATTTACTTTATGTATCTTTATTGTGTTTCCTTTACTCATTACAAGTTGAGTTATATAATAGTGAGTTGTCTTCTACTATGATCTATGTATTGATGAATGTGATGCTTCTTGTCCGTATTCTTTTATCGACTCTTCACTCCATAAACCTGAGGTCATGTTTATTGAGCTCAGTTTCACTTGGGGACAAGGGAAGTCTAAGCTTAGGGGGAGTTGATACGTCCATTTTGCATCACTATTCTATGTCATAATTTACCGTTATTCATTGATATATTTCATATTAAGAGGTGATACTTATGTTATTTCATCTGTTTTTGCATTGTTGATGACTTTTGAAGCATGGACCGCTGCAGTCAGGATTTTGATGGAAAAGGTGCTGTTTGGAGGCAAAATTCGCGAAGATCAGAAAATCCGGGAAAATATACGGAAAATCCTATTATTCCAGAAGACGAAGGATGCTAGAAGGAGGAGTGGAGATGGGCCACAGGGGGCCCACACCACCCCCTGGCGCGGGCCACCCTAGGCCGCGCCACCAGGTGGTGTGGCCGCCCTGGCCCACCTCTGGCTCTCCCCTCTGGCGTATATATTCCTCCCGAAACCCTAAGACTCGGGGAGCGACCATAGAAAGATTCCGCCGCCCCTGCGGGGCAAAAAACACCGAGAAAGAAAGATCTCTTCGGCAGACAGATTTCTGTCGAGGGAATTCCTTCCCGGAGAGCTTGCGGCGTCTTTGGGACCACGTTGCCCCGTGTGTCGACTGTCATAGATCTTAAGTCTAGGAATTTTGCTTCTTCTAAGCATTCTTGCTCGGTGAGGTGGGCCATTCGAGATCGCCTTTTGTTGGCGACGTACTCGTTGCCTTTAGAGGAAGATCCTCCGTGGGAGGAGAGCCCGGCCCGTCGAAGACTCGACTCGTCCGCCGCCTTTTTACGCGCTTCGAGTTGCGCGCTCGTTTGTAACTAGAGTCTGTACTCCTCCTTTAGTAGCCAATGATAGCCCATCAGCAGGTCTTGCAGCATGCCGGGGGGCAGAGGATTGCCTCGCAGAGCTTCTCGGCAATGGGTCCACTCTTTGTCGTTGAGTCTGATCACGACACGTTCACCAGTGTGTTCATTCACCATGGTTGGAGGTTCGACTGGCCCTTCATTTTTCACGAGCATGCCATTGCCACCGTTGGTGGGGCCACCGTTGGGTGGCCCGCTGTTAGGTATGCCACCGTTGGGTGTATCAGGACCGTTGCCACCATTTTTGTGATTGGCGCTGGTTTTGCCGACGTTGATGACGGTGCACATGAAGTGGCTGGGGAAGCTGTTGCTTCCGCAACTTTTGGATCCAGAGCTGTAGGCTCCATCTTCTGTCGCTAGGTCACCCAGATCGGATCCGTGACTACTGTCACTATCTGTGCTCTCAGCTGCTGCTGAGGTGTTGAGCTCGCCGAGTACGCCGATTGGTGGTGGGAACCACGATGCTGGAGCAATCGCGGATGCTGTTGGATGGTCAGGCATGCGAAGCATGCCCATCTGACCAACTTGGAAGCGGAAGCTCCTGATCGCCAGGCTGATTCCATCGCCCACGGACTCGAAAGCCGTGCAAGTGGCCGGCGTGTGGACGGTGAAGTCGAACGCGCCAAAGAGCTAGCGAATCTCCGTTGTTGCAGAGATGTAGATCGTGGTTGATGGGGAAGAAGCCGCAACATCAGTACTCCCTATTCCCACAAACGGCGCCAACTGACGAGGGTTTAACTCATCAATGCCCATTGTTATGGACTTGGGTTTTGGAGAAGGATGGAGCGCTGGAGGCATCAGTCGGCTAGCAAACAAGCACACAGGGACGCAAGGTTTACCCAGGTTCAGGCCTCGTAGAGGTCCCTACTCCTGCTTGTCTACTCTTGGAATTAATGGAGGAATCGAAGGTTACAGGGGCTCGCAGATGCAATATGGCGAGAGTTGTGGAAACTAGGGTTATGTGTCCTCCTCGCCGCCCCTCCTAGCCTTTATATAGATAGGCCAGGTCTCGGGTAGCAGGTAGATTCGGTTACAGATTAGTGTTTTCCCTTTAAACTTTCTATCTTTAAGCTTCTTCTTGTCTCTCAAGTAATCGAGAGTCCGTGGGCCACTCGAAGTCTTCATTGGGCCGTGGCAACGCCGTGGGCTTCCACCTTATCTGGACCATATATACTAAACTCGAGTACCTGCAGGGTATACCCATGTCAGGTGGTTTCTCTAGTCGGTGGAAATCCATGGGCATGGGAGATAAAAGAGGAGTACTTATTTTCTACAGTAAAACTTTAAGGCGTGGAGGTGGGAATAGTTTCTTGCGTGTGGTCCGAATTTTCAACACCCAGCTTTCACGTGGTGGCCTACAGTTTTTTCAAGGGGTGAGTTAAAGCAGAACCCACATCTAGATAAAAAACTTGACCGAGCCAACATCATCCTTCCCTTCATGCGAGTTCTCCCATGTTCCACTCCTAGGGAAAAGAAAATCGCCCCTCTTCAAATCAAATTGATCCCAGCTTATCCTATTAATTCGGCTCACAGAGCATTGAGGGAGGGAAAGGGCTGGAAGAGTACAAGATGATGGTAGTTATATCTTAGGGCATCGCCAACGGATGCCTCAAAAACCAATTGGGAACCGATAAAAGCACACACACATGTATGAATAATTGTTTCCAATTATAGTTCTACTAAGAAAGGCCTACAAATCATAAAGGTAGCTCCATATTACAGTACTATGACAGTAGCGAACCGATCATGAGAGAGCTCTACATATATTAGAGAGAACTTAGGTGCACCCCAAGAGTTTTCTAGCTGGGCTAGTGGTCATGAGACTACCCAGACAACACAAAATGTACGCCCTTGATTATCAGCAGCCCTGCATCAACTCCATTCATAGGTAATGTACCCAGCCCACAGCCTCCTGAAGGATCCATAACCTAAGGTGTAGGCTCATCTTTAAGTAACAAATCACTCTTTATAAAAAAAGGTGCAGGCTCATCAATGAAAGGGTCATCGTCAATACCATCAAAGTCCTTTTCGGTTGTTTGCTTCTGCCATTAGTAGATTAACATATACATTTATAGAGAAACATCTAAGCTATTTGGAATATGCCCTAGAGGCAAGCATGTAGGATGTTATTCCCAATGTATTCATAAAATTAATGTCCTTGTATGAACTACTGATATGTATCATTGAATATGTGATTCGATTGTGGAACTATATATTCATGTTTTTCATACCAAATGTAATTGGTCGTTGAGGTTGTGATGGACACATAACTTAGACTAATGTGAAAGTCGGTTGATGACTCGGTTCCACTTGTCATGGGCATGGTGATGCTATTCTGACTTACACGGATTCGGCTAAAGAGTTTAGCAAGTCAGACTGACCCATATTGAGATGCAATGAACAAGTCGTCCTTTGTATGTCTTAATCAATGTAATCCTTAGACCTGAAGTTATTGCACAACCTGAGTTGTGGATCACCGACTTAGGTTCTATCAAATGTTGTTCCATCAAAGGGCAATTATAAAGGCAGAGTTCGGGTCGACTGAGAATCAAGTTGCGTGATGTGGATGACCAAGATGGGATTTTGCCCCTTTGACTAGAGAGATATTCTCTGGGCCCTCTCAAAAAATATGATTCAGAAAGCATGGCCCTGCACGACTCGGTTAAGTGTTAACCGAGGTGGTCGACTAAGAGTTAGTCGGATGAATCACTTATCTCGGATCGAGAAGAGAGTTGAGCTATTTGAAGGATGACGATTATTCTCCTATAGCTTGACAAGGTATATCGTGAGGCAAAGGGATTGGACGAAAGTCACACTAAGAAAGGTTCGTCTTGTGATTTTTATGATGCTTGGGAGTTGGCACGTCTTGCTAGAGGCTGCTACCAGATATCGACTTGGAGTGGTGACTTGTGTCTTGTCTAGGTGTACGTGAACCTACAGGGTCACACACTTAAGGGAAAGGAGCCCATGAGGATTCGATCCATATGGAGATTGAGATACATCCTAGATGGGCCTCAAGCATTGACCCAACTAGGAGTGTATATAAGTGGAGTGAGAAGGATAGTCCCTGACCTAGCCATCACTTTCTCCACTCCCATTTCGGGATAGACAGGATCTAGTAGTCCTCTGCCTGGAGCTCCTCCTTGTACGTGTGGATACCGGCAGAGGCATTGCATGTGCGGCGCTGGAGACAAAGGAGTTCGTGGTGATATGGACATGCTATATGTGATATCGTTCGACATGGCATCAACTGACGCACTTCATCAATAATCCTTACATGCACGTCTAGTGGTAAATCACGTGGCCAATCACCTGGGCTAGATCTTGGGAGCATCGTGTAGGGGAAAATTTTGTTCATCTCTGCGTGGCCCAACAGTGGTATCAGAGCGATAGCTTCTAGTTTTAGGCTCAAGAACATGTATATGAGATATGCGGTTGGCGTTAGATTGGATCTAATTGCTGTTTTGGTGGTCGCTCTATGAGATAGATCGGTTTTGTACGGGGTTGATTGGATCAACTGTACTCGGGGAGATGGATGATCTAGTATCCGTGATCATACTACTAAAGTCGTGGAATGACATACCCTTACCGGTCGGCTTCCTCCATGGGGGTAGACTGTGACACGTAAATCCAGATGCGGTGATCGAAGATCAAAGAGTTTGGTCAAATCAGGGTACGGATCGGATTTGGGTAAAACAGCTTTATCTGATGAAGAAATACATGTTCGGAATGTAGATGAGATCTGCGTTTTTGCCCTGTCATAGCGTCGGTAGATATCGTATCTATGCATAACTTGTTTTTTGCAGGATGATGTTGTGTGGTATGGCTAGCTTATGTGCATGTGATGTGTGTATCCATACGTGATTTGCTTATCACGGTTTTTCAGACGGCTGGAGCCTAGGTGCTGTCATTTTATTGTATGAAAACCTGCATGTCGGATTCTCTATGTAATCTACTTTACTAGCTAGTGTAGCTGTTTGGAGAACTCAGATGGCATGCAAGTCGATGTACAAGTCGGCTACATGGAGTAAGGCGGCACATGACAAAAGTTGGCACGAGTCGAATTACAAGCTTTGTGGGGATGGAGATCGCCATGAAGATAGCCATACCATTTCACATTATAATTGCTTTATTTTGTGTTATGTTTATGTCTCTATTGAGGTGCTATCAATTCTTTCCGACTAGGTGGGTTTGAGTCAGACTCTTATAGCGGAAGGACTTGGTAATCTAGACAGGTCTATTACAATGGTTGTGGGACTCAAGGAAAAGTCGGACAGGAGCTGGGGCATGTGATGCCACCTGACCAATAGGAGTTGTATCAGATGCGATTGACAAGGAGTTGTCTACCGAGATCACTTGACGACTAGCAGTGATGCTAAAGCTAACTAGTCGACTTGATTATTTAGGATCTTGAATCACTTAGTAACCATCAGAGGGGTGTTGGTTCTAGTGGGAGCATAAGTATTAAAATGTTTAATATGCTTGCTCTTTTATGGATACATGTCTTAAGTGATTTGCATATTTTTCTGTTGTAGATCAATGGCACCTAGCAGTCTCCCTCAGATTTCTAGTTTTGCGTTGAGAACTATCCTAGAGAAAGATGAGCTAAATGTAACTAACTTCACCAACTTGTATAATAATCTGAGAATTGTTCTCAAAAAAGAAAAGAGGGACCATGTCCTAGACAACGCACTTCCAGATGAGCCAAATGAGAATGCGACTGTCACAGCCACCAATGCCTACTGTAGGACTTTTGATGAGTCTAGGTAAATTAGATGTCTTATGCTTTCTCACATGGAACCGGACTTGCAGCAACACTTCGAGAATGTTGAGGCCTACGATATGATTGAAAGCCTCAAAAGTATGTTCTAGGCTCAGGCAAAGACCAAGAGGTATCAAGTCTCTCAAGCTTTGTTGAGTTGTAATCTTAAGGATGGCGATCCGATGAGGCCGCATGTGATCAAGATGGCTGGTTACTATTGGGTCCGCAGCATAGAAAACAAAAAATTTCCTACGGTGTGAACTACACGCCAAGATCTATCTACTAGGTACAAAGCAACGGGTGGACATACATCCAACAAGAACTTACCCTCGTAGACAACGAGCTTTGTTAACAAGTAGGAACTCGTGGTTGATGTAGTCATACACTTGCCAATCTCAAGATCGTGAGGAAGTCCGAGTGCCGCAACTCAGCAGCGCATCCACACTCGCACACACGTTCAAGCCATCGGACAACCTCCACCTCCTCGCTCCAGCGATCCAGCGGAAGCAGCAACTCCTTCCAGACGAAATGCCACCGGGAACATGTATCTCGCTAAGCCGAGACCATGGGGGAATAATTCTAGAGGGGGAGAGAGATCCTTCACAAGGCGGTGTGAGGATGAAGGAGGGAATGGGTGGCCTTTTATAGGAGGAGGGTAGGTGCCCCCTCTCTCCATGGCCAGCGCATGGGGGGGGGGTGACCCCTCACCTCCCCCATTCATGTGGTGGTAACCCCTCCACATTAAAATGCCTCTTCACATTCCCTTTTAAAGTCTCCACTTTAAATGCATTAAATTTCTCCAAATTTCATGCTGTCTCATTTAATAAAACTCTATTTATTAAATTTATTCAGAATTTTGTTAATTACTTTAATTAACAAACATTCACATATAGCCCCTTGCAATATTTCAATATCACATGCAGAATCACCTTCTGCAATTTCACCCGAAACAATTTCCGGTTTCTATTGAAACAATTCCCGCGCTTTGCAATTCTTTCGTTTGAAACATATGTGCTCCAAAATGGTGTCCGGTAACTCTTAAGTGTTCCATCCTACGGTTCGCGAATAATGCAGACATGATCGAGACCCTTCTCCGATCAATAATCAGCAGCGGGACCTGGAGATCCGTACTGACTCCTACACATTCAACAATGACTTCTGTGATCATGAGAACCTTTAACGCTTGTAATTAAATCCCTTTGTCTCTCAATATATTACATGTCCGAGATTCGATCATCGGTATCTCCATACCTAGTTTGACCTCGTTACCGACATGCACTCTTTTCTCGTTCCCGTGATATAACATTCTAGTGATCACATCACTTGCTTGCAAGCTATCCTAATGTGATATCACCGAGAGGGCCCAGAGTATATCTATCCGTCATCTGGATTGACAAATTCCACTCCTGATCCATTAGCCTCAACATAACACCTTCGTAGTACTGAACCCATCTTTATAGTCACCCTGTTACGGTGTGACGTTTGATGTTATCAAGATACTCTTCCGGTGTCAGCAATTAACATGATCTCATGGTCTAAGGATAAAGATTACTTCGTATGATGTTATAGCAATATAAACATAATGACTTGATCGTAATGCTATACTTCGGATGAATTTTCATCACATCATTCCACCAATGGTGTGACCTTGTTATTAACAACATCCAATGTCCATGATCAGGAAACCTTGATCATCTTGTTAATCAACAAGCTAGTCTATAAGAGAGGCATGACTAGGAACCCTTTTTGTTCATTAAACACACATGTATTGATGTTTCCGAATCAATACAATTCTAGCATGTAAAATAAACATCTATCATGTATAAGGAATATGTAATAACAACTTTATTATTGCCTCTCAGGGCATATTTCCTTCAGTCTCCCACTTGCACTAGAGACAATAATCTAGTTCACATAGTGATAAATCTAACACCCATGGAGTTCTGGTGTTGATCATGTTTTTCCGTAGGGAGAACTTTAGTCAATGGATCTGCTACATTTAGGTCCGTGTGTACTTTACAAATCTTTATATCTCCATCCTTGACATGCTCGTAGATGGAGTGAAACCGGCGCTTAATATGTTTGGAATTCTTGTGAGACCTCGGTTCCTTTGCATTGGCTATGGCTCCATTGTTGTCACAATAGATCACCATCGGGTCCAACACACTGGGAACCACGCCCAGTTCCGTAATGAACTCTTTCATCCAAACTGCTTCCTGCGCCGCTTCTGAAGCAACAACATATTCCGCCTTCGTCGTTGATCCAGCCACCACAGGTTGTTTGGAACTCCTCCAACTAACTGTTGCTCCGTTCAAGAGAAATACGTATCCGGATTGAGACTTAGAGTCATCCGGATCAGTGTCAAAACTAGCATCGACATAACACTTAGCGACTAGCTCTTCTTCACCTCCGTATATAAGAAACATAACCTTAGTTCTTCTCAAGTACTTGAGGATGTTATTTACCGCTATCCAGTGTTCCGAACCTGGATCAGATTGGTACCTACTAGTCAAACTAATAGCATGTGCCACATCCAGTCTTGTACATAACATGGCATACATAATAGAGCCTATGGCCGAGGCATAGGGGATCTTATCCATCATCTCTCTTTCTTCCGCCGTAGCCGGACTTTGAGTCTTACTCAATGTCTTGCCTTGCAACATAGGTAAGAACCCCTTCTTACTTTCGTCCATATTAAACTTCTTTAATATCTTATCCAGGTATGTACTCTGCGATAGCCCAATTAGGCGCCTTGATCTATCTCTATAGATTTTAATGCCTAATATATATGACACTTCACCAAGGTCTTTCATTGAAAATTTGCTGTTTAGATAACTTTTAACACTGTTTAAAAGATCTATATCATTTCCAATCAATAATATGTCATCCACATATAATATCAGAAATGCCACATTGCTCGCACTCACTTTCTTGTAAATACAAGCCTCTCCATAAGTTTGGACAAATCCAAACTCTTTGATCACCTCATCAAAGCGGAGATTCCAACTCCGTGATGCTTGCTTTAGTCCATAGATGGATCGCTGAAGTTCCATAACGGATTTGGTTGAGTACCAAAGTTAAAACATTGTGACAGATACTACAACAAAAGGCTAAGTATATGACTGCTATTGTAGCAGCAAATGAGGGCATTTGTGTCAAGTAGTTTGTTATCAAACTAGGTGTGGTTCATAGCGGGATAATACTATGAAGATACATTGTATGACAATTGTATCAACATGATTTAATCCCAAGGAACTAAAGGTCTCACCAAAGGACCAAATTTATACAATGCCATCTCATTGGAGAATGAGTAATGCGTATAGACGCAAGGACATGCAAATACACACGGACCTAGAAGTGTCAGATCTGAAGATTATGTTTACCACTAGCAATAGTGTCTATACAACACCAGAAAGCCATAGGTGTTGAGTGCACAAGTTTTTAACTAGATTATTGACTCTAGTGCAAGTGGGAGACTGTTGGAGATATGCCCAAGAGGCAATAATAAAGTGGTTATTATTATATCTTTATGTTTATGATAAATGTTTACATCCCATGCTATAACTGTATTAACCGGAAACATTAATAGTTATGTGTTTTGTAAACATAAAAGAGTCCCTAGTAAGCCTGTTGTTAAACTAGCTTGTTGATTAATGGATGATCATGGTTTCCTGATCATGGACATTGGATGTCGTTAATAACAAGATCATATCATTAGGAGAATGATGTAATGGACACACACCCATAATAAGCATAGCATAAGATCAAGTCATTAAGTTCGTTTTGCTACAAGCTTTCAAATGCATAGTAACCTAATCCTTCGACCATGAGGTTATGTTAATCACCATCACCGGATGGATACTTTGATGACATCAAACACCGCTTCATAACTGGGTGGTTATAAAGGTGTCATTGGGTATTCTGAAAGTATGTGTTGAAGCGCATGGACCAAGATTGGGATTTGTCCATCCATATGACGGATAGATATGCTCTGGGCCCTCTCGGTGGAATGTCATCTAGTTAGCTTGCAAGCATGTGACTAGGTCACAAGGGATGACATATCATGGAACGAGTAAAGAGTACTTATCAGTAACGAAGTAGAACAAGGTATGGAGATACCGACGATCAAACCTCGGATAAGTAGAGTATCGCGTGACAAAGGGAATTGGTTTCCTATGTTAATGGTTCTATCGATCACGAAGTCATCGTTGAGTATGTGGGATCTGTTATGGATCTCCAGATCCTGCTGATGGTTATTAATCGGAGAGGTGTCTCCATCATGTCTGCATATTCATGAACCGTAGGGTGACACACTTAAGGTTCGAAGTTGTTTTAAGTAGATATGGAATGTGCGTTGGAGACCGAATGTTGTTTGGAGTCTCGGATTGGATCCGGGACATCACGAGGAGATCCGGAATTGTCCGGGGAATAAGATTCATATATTGGGGATCATTTTCTAAGTTAGGAAATGTTCCAGAGTATTTGTATGGGGATTCTAGAAGGTTTCGGAATGTTCTGGAAGGTTCTAGAAGATTTCTTGGAGTTTACTTGAAAACCAAGAAAGGATCAAGGAATCCTTGTGGGGTAAGACAAGGATTCGTGGGGGAGTAGGACTCTCCCCCCACCTCCTTGATCCGCCGGCCAAGGGAGAGGGGAGTCCTACAAGGACTCCACCTTCCCATGGCGCCTCCCTACTTTAAATAGAGGGGTGGAGGCACAAGCCCCCTTGCCCCTTCTATTCTATAGATCTCAAGTTGCCTCTCTCCTCCTCCTTCCCTCTGCTCTGGCTTAGGCGAAGCCCTGCAGAATTATCTACTCCACCACCACCACCATGCCGTCGTGCTGCTGGGATTTCGTGGAGAGATCTACTACCTTCGCTGCTCGCTGGAACGGGGAGAGGAAGGTCTGCTTAGACTCCGCACGTGTGACCGACTGCGGAAGCGCTGCCGGAACGTGGCGCCGGAAGGATCGTCTACTCAATCTTGAGATCGACAAGTGATCGACTACATCAACCACAAGATCCGATCTCATAACGCTTTCGGGTCTACAAGGGTTAGTACAGATCTATCTCGTTGCACATGTCTAATAGATTAGATCTTGGCTTTTATCTAGATTAGATCTGGGTTTTGTTTGTTCTTGCGGTAGAATTTTTTTGTTTTCCATGCTACGAACCCATAAATTAGCATCCTTAGGATTGACAAAACCCTTAGGTGGTGGCATATACAACTCTTCTTCAATCTTACCATTGAGGAACACAGTTTTGACATCCATCTGCCATATTTCATAATCGAAATATGCAGCAATTGCTAACATAATCCTAACCGACTTAAGCATCGCTACGGGAGAGAATGTCTCATCGTAGTCAACTCCTTGAATTTGTCAAAACCCCTTTGCGACAAGTCGAGCCTTATAGATGGTCACATTACCATCAACATCAGTTTTTCTTTTGAAAATCCATTTATTCTCAACGGCCTTTCGGTCGTGAGGTAAGTCCACCAAGTTCCAAACTTGGTTCTCGTACATGGATTCCATCTCGGATTTCATGGCTTCTAGCCATTTGTTGGAATCCGGGATCATCATCGCTTCTTCATACATCGCAGGGTCATCCATTTCATCAACCATGAAATTCACAACAGGATTGCCGTACAGTTCAGGAGCTGCACGTGTCCTTCTTGACCTGCGAGGTACGGTAGTGTCCTCTTTCAAAGTTTCATGATCATTATCATTAGCTCTCTCTTCATCAGGTGAAGTCAACTTCGAAACAACTTCCGGTGCTGCGCCACTCGCCATTCCATGAAGAGAAGGTTCAATAACCTCTTCGAGTTCTACCTTCCGACTACTCACACCTTTCGCGAGAAACTCCTTCTCAAGAAAGGATCCATTCTTGGCAACAAAAACCTTGCCCTCGGATCTGTGATAGAAGGTATACCCAATTGTTTCCTTAGGGTATCCTATGAAGACGCATTTTTCCGCTTTGGGTTCGAGTTTATCTGATTGAAGTTTCTTCACATAAACATCGCATCCCCAAACCTTAAGAAATGACAGCTTAGGTTTGTTTCCAAACCATAATTCATACGGTGTCGTTTCAACGGACTTAGATGGTGCCCGATTTAAAGTGAATGCAGCTGTTTCCAGTGCATAACCCCAAAATGACAGAGGTAAGTCAGTCAGAGACATCATAGATCGAACCATATCCAATAAGGTACGATTACGACGTTCCGACACACCATTACCTTGTGGTGTTTCGGCAGGCGTGAGTTGTGAAACTATTCCACACTCTTTCATGTGTGTGCTAAACTCGTAACTTAGATACTCTCCTCCACGGTCAGACCGTAGAAATTTGATCTTTCTATTACGATGATTTTCCACTTCATTCTGAAATTCCTTGAACTTTTCAAAAGTTTCATACTTGTGTTTCATCAAATAGATATACCCGTATCTACTCAAATCATCTGTGAAAGTAACAAAATAACGATATCCACCTCGCGCCGACACACTCATTGGTTCACACACATCAGTATGTATGATTTCCAATAGATCTGTTGCCCGTTCCATTGAACCGGAAAACGGCGTTCTAGTCATCTTGCCCATAAGGCATGGCTCACATGTATCAAATGATTCAAAATCAAGAGATTCCAAAAGTCCATCAGAATGGAGTTTCTTCATGCGTTTAATGTCAATATGACCTAGACGGCAGTGCCACATATATGTAGACATATCATCATCAAGTTTAATCTTTTTAGCATTAACATTATGAATGTGCGTAATATTACTATCGAGATCCAATAGAAATAAACCATTCAACATAGGTGCATGACCATAAAAGATATCATTCTTATAAATCGAACAACCATTGTTTTCAGATTTAAAGGAATGACCACTTTGCATCAAACATGATCCAGATACAATGTTGATGCTCAGTGTAGGCACCAAATAACAATTATTTAGGTTTATAACTAATCCCGATGGCAAATGGAGAGGTAGCGTCCCGACGGCGATCACATCAACTCTTGATCCATTGCCGACCCGCATCCTGACCTCATCCCTTGCTAGTTGTCGCTTGTTCCGTAGCCCCTAAACCGAGTTACATATATTAGCAACCGATCCGGTATCAAATACCCAGGTGCTACTGCGAGTACTAGTCAAGTACACATTAATAACATGTATATCACATATACCTTTGTTTGCCTTGCTGGACTTCTTGTCCGCCAAATACTTGGGGCAGTTGTGCTTCCAATGGCCATTCCCCTTGCAATAGTAGCACTCGGTGCCAGACTTAGGGCCAGCCCGGGGTTTCTTTTCAGGCGTGGCAACAGACTTGCCACCCTTCTTTCCCTTGTGCTTACCTTTCTTGTCCTTCTTGAAACCGGTGGTCCTATTGATCATCAACACTTGATGTTCTTTCCTAATCTCCACTTCTGCAGTCTTAAGCATTGACAGAAGCTCGGGAAGAGACTTCTTCATGCCCTGCATATTATAGTTCATCATGAAGCTCTTGTAGCTAGGTGGCAGAGATTGGAGAACATGATGTATGCCTAAGTCAATGGGAATCGTTATTCCCAAGGACACAAGCTTATCGGCGTACCCAGACAATTTGAGTACGTGCTCACTAACGAAGTTGTTTTCCTCCATCATGCAGCTAAAGAACCTTTCTGTAGCATTATAACTCTCTACGGCAGCATGGGTATCGAAAATCATTTTCAATTCTCCCATGGTATCAAAGGCATTGCCATTTTCGAAACGCTTTCGAAGTTCTGGCTCTAGCCCATACAGTATGCCGCAATGAACTAAGTTGTGGTCCTCCTGACGAGTCACATAGACATTATTTTCCTCGTCAGGGGCATCAGGAGCTGGTGGGGGGCCTAGCAGCGCATCTAGCACATATTGCTTTTGTGCAGCAGTGAGGAGAATCTTCAAATTCATAGCCCAGTTGGTGAAGTTGCTACCATTCGCAGCAAGTTTCTCTTTCTCCATGAACACATTGAAATTAAAAGCAGGTGGTGCCATCTAAAAGAATTTGTAAAGTTTATTTAGACTAAGTTTATGATAGATTGAGTTCAACTAATCCAAATTACTAATGAACTCCCACTCAAAAATGACATCCCTCGTGTCCTTTTGGTGATTACATGAACCAAATCCACTACACCAAGTCCGATCATCACGTGAGTTGATATAGCTTCAAAGGCGAGCATCTATATGGGCATCATTTCAACCATATGACTCATGCTTAACCTTTCGGTCCGTGTTCCGAGGCCATGTCTGTACATGCTAGGCTCGCCAAGTAAGAACCTTAGTATTCGCGTGTGTAAAACTGTCTTACACCCGTTCCTATGGAAGCGTAGATTCGAGTACACCCAATCATCACGTGATGTCTCGAAACGCGATCCATAGAACGGTGCATACTCAAGGAAGAACACATTTTTATCTTGATATCTAAATGAGGGATCATCTTATAATGCTACCAAACGCGCCAAACTAGCAGTATAAGATGCTAACATCTAATGTGTAAAGTGAGATGATATGGTCCATGCATTTGATCTCTATCACTTGCATCGTGGTATGATCTCTATCATTCCTTTGTGTGTAAGGCCAAGGTCTATGGAACTTACATGTTGAATGTGTTGTAAGAGTATCTACCATACATCTACTTACAACAATACCATATCAATACACTAGCCCAGCAACGATCTAAACTAGACGCCTCTAATTTATCAATTGCAAGTTTGACGTGGATTAGGGCTTTCGGAGATAGAACCGTTCTCACCTACGAACATGAACCACAACGAGGATAACTAAGTTATTAGCAACTCGTTGTAAATCAGATATTGACTATAGTAGGAGAGACAGACACCCGCCAGCCACTTATGCAAAACAAGTTGCATGTTAGTCGTGGAACCGTTCTCATGTACGATGACATGTAAGGTTGGTCCGGGCCGCTTCATCCCACTATGCCACCAATATCCAAAATACATAGAAGATGCAATAACATGATCATCATCGCCCACATATCAACATATGTGTACTACCCGTGCTAAGCACCTACGCATAGATCAGGCTCTGATACCACTATTGGATCCGCAACATAGAAAACAAAAAATTCCTACAGTGTGAACTACACGCCAAGATCTATCTATTAGGTACAAAGCAACGGGTGGACATACATCCAACGAGAACTTACCCTCGTAGACAACGAGCTTTGTTAATGAGTAGGAACTCATGGTTGATGTAGTCGTACACTTGCCGATCTCAAGATCGTGAGGAAGTCCGAGCGCCGCAACTCAGCAGCGCATCCACACTCGCACACACGTTCAAGCCACCAGACAACCTCCACCTCCTTGCTCCAGCGATCCAGCGGAAGCAGGAACTCCTTCCAGACGAAATGCCACCGGGAACATGTATCTCGCTAATCCGAGACCATGGGGGAATAATTCTAGAGGGGGAGAGAGATCCTTCACAAGGAGGTCTAAGGATGAAGGAGAGAATGGGTGGCCTTTCATAGGAGGAGGGTGGGTGCCCCCTCTCTCCATGGCCGGCGCATGGGGGGTGACCCCTCACCTACCCCATTCATGTGGTGGTAACCCCTCCACATTAAAATGCCTCTTCACATTCCCTTTTAAAGTCTCCACTTTAAATGCATTAAATTTCTCCAAATTTAATGCTCTCTCATTTAATAAAACTCTTTTTATTAAATTTATTCAGAATTTTGTTAATTACTTTAATTAAGAAACATTCACATATAGCCCCTTGCAATATTTCAATATCACATGCAGAACCACCTTCTGCAATTTCACCCGAAACAATTTCCGGTTTCTATTGAAACAATTCATGCGCTTTGCAATTCTTTCGTCTGAAACATATGTGCTCCAAAATGGTGTCCGGTAACTCTTAAGTGTGCCACCTTACGGTTCGCGAATAATGCAGACATGATCGAGACCCTTCTCCGATCAATAATCAGCAGCGGGACCTGGAGATCCGTACTGAGTCCTACACATTCAACGATGACTTCTGTGATCGTGAGAACCTTTAACGCTTGTAACTAAATCCCTTTGTCTCTCGATATATTACATGTTCGAGATTCGATCATCGGTATCTCCGTACCTAGTTTGATCTCGTTACCGACATGCACTCTTTTCTCGTTCCCGTGATATAACATTCTAGTGATCACATCACTTGCTAGCAAGCTATCCTAATGTGATATCACCGAGAGGGCCCAGAGTATATCTATTCGTCATCTAGATTGACAAATTCGACTCTTGATCCATGAGCCTCAACATAACACCTTCATAGTACTGAACCCATCTTTATAGTCACCCTGTTACGGTGTGATGTTTGATGTTATCAAGATACTCTTCTGGTGTCAGCAATTAACATGATCTCATGGTCTAAGGATAAGGATTACTTCGTATGATGTTATAGCAATATAAACATAATGACTTGATTGTAATGCTATACTTCGGATGAATGTTCATCACATCATTCCACCAATGGTGTGACCTTGCTATTAACAACATCCAATGTCCATGATCAGGAAACCTTAATCATCTTGTTAATCAACAAGCTAGTCTATAAGAGAGGCATGACTAGGAACCCTTTTTTTATTAAACACACATGTATTGATGTTTCCGAATCAATACAATTCTAGCATGTAAAATAAACATCTATCATGTATAAGGAATATATAATAACAACTTTATTATTGCCTCTCAGGGCATATTTCCTTCAGTTACATGCGGTCTCTAGAAAGGTTGGGCTACCCGATTAGCGAAGAGTTCGCTACAGACATAATTCGGAACTCTTTTGCTAGTGTGTATGGTTAGTTCATATTGAGCTACCACATGCATGGTATGGATAAGAAGCTCACTGAATTACATGGGATGCTCAAGCAGGCTGAGGCGGATCTCAAGAAAGGCGCCAGTCAAGTGTTAATGGTGCAGAATAAGGCTAAGTTCAAGAAGAGTTCTTGGACTAATAAGAAGAAGTAAAAGTCGGGAGGCAAGGCTGAGGACCCGATCCAAAGCACTTACTCGGGGACTAAGCCATCTCCTATAGCCGGATCCACCTAATTATATTGCAAGGCAGATGGCCACTAGAAGAGGAATTGTAGCAAGTATCTAGCTAATAAATCCAAGAGTGGAGGTGTGACTTCCGGCTCAGGTACACTTGTTTGCAATGTTATAGACATTTATCTTGCTGATTGACCTAATAGTTCTTGGGTATATGATATCGGATCAGTTATTCACATCTACAACTCATTGAAGGGACTAGTAAGAACTAGGAGCGTGGCGAGAGGCGAGGTTGACATTCAAGTCAGCAACAAAGCGGGAGTCGCTGTGTTGGGAGTCGGCATGATGCAACTTCATTTACCTTCTGGATTCTTAATGGAGCTGAATAATTGTTATTATGTTCCAATGCTTATTAAAACATTATTTCTGCCTCATGTTTGATGAGGCAAGGCTATGAGTTGAATATTAAGAATAATGGTTATTCTTTGTATTTGAATGACATGTTTCATGGCTTTGCACCTATCCAAGACGGGTTAATTATTTTTAATATTGATGGTGAGTCGGTCTATAACATAAATGTGAAAAGGTTGAAACCAAATGATCTAAATATGACTTACTTTTGGCACTATCAGCTTGGTCATATAAGTTGGAAATGCATGAAGAAGCTCCATGATGATGGACTCCTAACTTTGTTCAACTTGGAGTCGTTTGAGACATGTGAATCTTGCCTACTCGGCAAAATGACCAAGAGACCTTTTGCAAAGAGTTGTGAGAGGGCATTCGACTTATTGGGCCTAGTATATAGTCATGTATGTGGCCTGATGAGCACAACAGGCAGAGGTGGTTATCAGTACTTCATTACCTTCACTGATGATTCGAGTAGGTATGGATATATCTACTTGATGAAACATAAGTTGAAAGCCTTTGAAAAGTTCAAGGAGTCAGAATGAGGTACAAAATCAACTTGGCAATAAAATAAAGTTTCTTTGGACAGATCAAGGAGGTGAGTACATTAGCCATGAGTTTGATGTCCATTTGAAGAGTTATGGAATAGTTGCCCACATCACTCCTCTGGGGACGCCGCAGAGAAACGGTGTGTCGGAAAGGAGGAATCGGACCTTGTTGGACATGGTACGATCAATGATGAGTCAAATGGATCTGCCTTTATCATTTTGGGGTTATTGTCTAGAAACTACAGCGTTCACACTAAACAGAGTACCATCAAAGTCAGTAGAGAACACACCGCATGAGATGTGGACTGGCAAGAAGTCGAGTCTATCTTTTCTTAAGAGTTGGGGTTGTGAAGCTTTTTCAAGCGACTTCAATCATACAAGCTCACAGCCAAGTCAGATAAGTGTATATTTGTGGGGTATTCGAGGGAAACCTTGTGTCACTACTTCTACAACTGAGAAGAGCGCAAAGTGTTTGTCGCTCAGAATGGTGTCTTCCTTGAGAAAGAGTTTCTCAGTCAGGGAGTTAGTGGGAGAACAGTGCATCTCGAATAAATTCGAGAGGAACCGGCCAGTAGCAAGTCGACAAA
Source organism: Avena sativa (assembly GCA_916181665.1). Lineage (NCBI taxonomy): Eukaryota > Viridiplantae > Streptophyta > Magnoliopsida > Poales > Poaceae > Avena > Avena sativa. Next base: position 492,792,828 of record OV702290.1, on the reverse strand, counting down.
ATCCTTGGAAGTTGAGCCAATCGTGGTAGCTGAGCTGGCAGTTGTATCGACACTACAAAGATCAGCCATATTGTGAAGTGTTCGTGATGTGTTACTGTTGGACAATGATGAGCCAGAAACTTATCCGGAAGCGATGGTGGGATCCGATTCTGAGTCATGGCTTGGAGCCATGACATCCAAGTTAAAGTCCAGGGATGAAAATCAAGTTTGAAACTTGGTTGATCTGCCAGACGGTGCAAGACCTGTCGAGTGCAAATGGGTCTTTAAGAAGAAAACTGATATGGATGGAAATATTTATTTCTATAAAGCATGGCTTGTCCTGAAGGGGTTCCGACAGGTTCAAGCAGTTGTCTACGGTGAGACTTTCTCACTCGTAGCGATGCTTAAGTCAGTCCGGATCATGTTAGAAATAGTAGCCTATTTCGACTATGAGATATGGAAGATGGATGTCAAGACAACTTTACTTAATGGAAATTTAATTGAGTACTTGCATATGGTACAACCCGAGGGTTTTATCGATCCGGCTAAAGCTGACAAGGTATGGAAGCTTCAGAAATCCATTTATGGGTTGAAGCAAGCATCTCGAAGTTAGAATATTCGCTTTGATGAGGTAGTCAAATCGCTTGGCTTCATCAAGAGCGATCATGATTCTTATTTATATAAGAAGTTTAGTGGGAGCAAAGTAAACTTTCTGATCTTATATGTGGATAACATATTACTGATTGGAAATGATGTCTAGATGTTGCAAGTAACCAATGAATCATTGGAAAAGAGTTTTTCGATGAAGGACTTGGGTGAGGCGACTTACATATTAGGAATCCAGATCTATTGATATATATCAAGGAGGCTCATTAGATTGAGTCAGAGTATGTATTTGGACAAAGTGCTGAAAAAGTTCAACATGGAATCGTCTAAGAAGGGGTTCTTACCGATGTCCCATGGCGTAAAACTTAGCAAGACTCAGTGTCCTATGACAACTGATGAGCGAAGTCGGATGAGTGCGATTCTGTATGCTTCAGTAGTCGGATCCATCATGTATGTTATGATATGTACAAGGCCGGATCTTTCCTATGCTCTCAGTGTTGTGAGCAGATACCAGGCTGACCCTGGAGAAATCCACGAGGCAACGGCTAAAAATATCCTTAAGTACTTGAGAAGTACTAAGGATATGTTCCTGGTTTATGGAGGTGAGGATGAACTCAGTGTAAGGGGTTACACGGATGGGAGTTAGAAGAGGGGTTGCAATCCGGATGATTCTCGTTTGCAATCCGGATATGTGTTTGTTGTAAACAGAGGGGTTGTGAGCTAGAAGAGTTCCAAGCAAGAGACTTTGTCTGCATCTACGATAGATGCTGACTTTTTTGCCGCCTCGAAGGCGGCAAAGGAAGCTGTTTAGATGACGAATTTCCTCATGGATCTTGGTGTGGTTCAAGGCTCGTCCAATCCGTTAGACGTGTATTGTGACAATAATGGTGCTATTGCACAAGCCAAGGAACCTGAACAACACCAGAAGAACAAACATATACTCATGAGATACCACCTAATTCGCCAGTTCGTAGATCAAAGTGATATCAAGTTATGCAAGGTACACACGTATGCAAGTATTATGGATCCGTTGACAAAGCCGCTACCATAGCTGAAGAATGAGGCGCACCTGGGAGATATGGGTATTAGATGCCAAGACATGTGATGTCGGATGGTTGACTCTAGTGCAAGTGGGAGTTTGTTGGGAATATTCCCTAGAGGCAATCATGTAGGATTATTCCTAGTGTATTCATAAAGTCAAATGTCCTTGTATGAACTACTGATATGTATCATTGAATATGTGATTTGATTGTGGAACTATATATTCATGTTGTTCATAATAAATGTCCTTGGTCGTTGAGGTTGTGATGGACACACAACTTATACTAATGTGGAAGTCGGTTGATGACTCGGTTCCACTTGTCATGGGCATGGTGATGCTATTCCGACTTACATAGTTTCGGCTAAAGAGTTTAGTGAGACGGACTGACCCATATTGAGATGCAACGAACAAGTCATCATTTATATGTCTCAATCAATGTAATCCTTAGACCTGAGGTTATTGCACAATCCGAGTTGTGGATCACTGGCTTAGGTTCTACCAAACGTTGTTCCATCAAAGGGCAATTATAAAAGCAGAGTTTGGGTCGACTGAGAATCAAGCTGTGTGATGTGGATGACCATGATGGGATTTTTTCCCTCTGACTGGAGAGATATCCTCTTGGCCCTCTCAGAAGATATTATTCGAAAATCATGGCCATGCACGACTCGGTTAAGTGTTAACCGAGGCGGTCGACTAAGAGTTAGTCGGATGGATTACTTATCTCGGATTGAGAAGAGAGTTGAGCTATTTGAAGGATGACGATTATTCGCCTATAGCTTGACGAGGTATATCATGAGGCAAAGGGACTTGGACAAAAGTCACACTGTGAAAGGTTCATCTTCTGACTTTTACGATGCTTGGGAGTTGGCATGTCATGCTAGAGGCCACTACCATCTATCGACTCGGAGTGGTGACTCGTGTCGTGTCTAGGTGTACATGAACCTACAAGGTCACACACTTAAGGGAAAGGATCCCATGTGGATTCGATCCATATGGAGATTGGGATACAACCTAGATGTGCCTCAAGCGTTGATCCCATCTAGGAGTGTATATAAGTGGAGTGACAAGGGATAGTTCCTGACCTAGCCGTCACTTTCTCCACTCCCATTTCGGGCTAGACAGGATCTAGCAGTCCTCTACCTGGAGCTCCTCCTTGTACGTGTGGATACCGGTAGAGGCGTTGCACGTGCGGTGCTAGAGACAAAGGAGTTCGTGGGGATCTCGACGTGTTATACGTGAGATTGTTTCATCAATAATCCGCACCTACGCATCTAGTGGTAAATCTCGTGGCCTATCAGATGGGCAAGATCTTGGGAGCACCATGTAGGGAAAAGTTTTGTTTAACTCTATGTAGCCCAACATAAGATACACAACCTCAACATTTGTCATTAATACAGATATACCTTGCCATCTGGCATAGAAAATGTACCAAAAATGAAACTTGTTTCATGCAGCTTGCACTTTTTATCTCCTCCCCTTCTCCTAATTGATCCAGATACTCAAGAGTTGCCTCTGTCAGTTGATCTGGATGATCAACATTTGCTTCCCCTACTTTATCTAGATGATAAATATGTGCTTCCCCGGTTCATATGGAGATCATATGGTTCACCATGAAATACCCATCTAACATATGTTCATAGCATCCCAAAATTAAATAAATGTTCTTCCACTGTACTTTGAGGCAGCACCCGATGATTCACAAAGATGCAGCAGGGGCAATGCACTTTTGAGTTGTCACAATGAGCTCTAACAAAATCCATAAATTGTAGAAAACCAAAGATATGTTTAGCGCTGCTTAATGGAGCAACCTCTATCCAAAACCTATCCATCTATTTAAAATATATGACATATATGATTGGAGCTTATTGAAATAAAAGAAAGAAACATATATATGGAGTACAAAAACTATATATTCCTATGCAATTCAATAAATATATTGACAGCTCGGTGAAGGTATTTTAGAAAACAGATCAAGCGAAGAATCAACTATGCCCAATGTAGATTGAGCACAAGTTAAACTACATATTTGAGAAGGTGGATCGGGTGAAAGGTCAATAAAATGCCAACCAGATTGAGCTAGAGATAGAAGGACTACCATGAGATCGACTTGACCACCGGTGCGTCTCGAGAAAACCTACAGGTAGGGAAAGCTTCTTCGCACGCGTGGTGGTGATGAGGAGTGGTGGTGAGTGTGTATGTTTTTCCAGGCAAGGGGTGAGGATCTAGGCGGTGGAGGGTGGATGTTATTACAGAGAGCCAAAGGGTGGGGAGGGATAAATTTGGAAATTCTAAGCTATCCTGCTTTTGGGCACCACCGTATAGGTGGCTGATGGCTCCGATTTTTGCCATCTTCCCCTGCGTTTAAACATTGTTTTTGGTCAAGCAATTGCCAAAGAAACTCTCAAATTTTGCCACTAATGACTAATAAATGCAAAGTTATGCAAATCCATTCTTTGATTTATGTTGTGCAGGAAATCACTGCTTTTAAGCGAAATAAGGAGTCATAATGAAGGATTTTGAGGAAGTACACATGGCCAAGTAATTGGAGAGGCATTCCAAGTCTCCTGAAGTCTTAATGACCACTAGTATGGGAGCGGTTCGCCCGTACCGCATGCCTGTACTAGGTGGTGACGGTTTCGTCTCGTTAAACCCTACAACTTTCGTGAAGTCTCCTATATATTTCGAGGCTACAACCGCCGGCCGGAGAGCCGCCATTCTCAGATTGCGTCACAACACCACCAAAGGAGATCCACATCATTGTTCATCCATAGTTCATCCATTGTTCATCACTTCCGCCATTGCTTTGTACTTTACATCTCCTTGTGATTTGGCAACCATTGTAAGAATATTTGATTTCAATCTAAGTATTTGCATGATGTTTTCTATCTCCGCTCTATTTGTTATGAGTGAGTAGTCCTCACGGGCTGCGGGTAGGGGAGAAACGTCGCAGCAATTATGCGCATCTAGATCATGGGAGAATTGTATGTTGTTTGGATTCATGATTTGTATCTTTTGTTTCTTCGTCTCTTGTCTCGATCTATGGACTTGTAGGTACCCAAGATCCCATAGATTGATAAAGGCTTGAGGTGAGATACTTGTCTAGCAGCAATCTCATAGGAACCTCAGTGATAGAAAGGGGAGTACGGTCTTCGCTTAGCGCCCCATTTGGGATCAACAACAACATCACCACTTAAAGCAATTATCTATGTTTACACTTAATAATTCTTTGTAACATGTGGCTTCGGTGTACTCTCGGTTGGATTAAAAGTCTATTGATATGCCCGCTGCATCACGGGGGCTCTAGAATATTAGGATGTGTTACCCACAAGATATTATCTCAATACAAACATTATACATGACTATGCTTATTATTATCTTTTATCCCATTTGATGTGCAGCTGCAGGTGGATCTTCAACCCTGGTCTATCTCCATCTATTGACTCAAACCCGTTATAAAGTAAACTAGATTGGTCCGGCAACTAAGGTAAAACAAACAAACAAAGTCTTGTAGACTTGTCCCTTTTTATTACCTTTTAGCAGTGCTTTCCGAGGTTCGATTAAACCTAGGTCTTCTAGGGAAAAATCTATTATACTACATCCATGAATCTGGATTGAAGGTATCAACCCCTTTTCTAGCGTCGTTGTCGGGGAAGCAATTTCGCTATCCTGGTGAGGTCATTAGAGACCTTGTTTTTAGTTTTATTATTAGTTGTAGTTTAATTCTTGTTATTAGTTTACTTTCTTTTTATCTATTTGAAAACCCAAAAAATAGTTACTTGTTATTCATTTTCATTACTTAAAATTACCAAAAAGATAAGAGCCATGGCTCAAAAGAGATTAGGGGAGTATGCTACTCCCACTGATGATTTTATTCATGCACCCATGACTCAGCCCACAGTTGATGTAGAAACATATGAGAGAAAACCTAACCTTTTAAGTTTGGTTCAGCAAAACCAATTCGAGGGTTCATCTTCTGAGGATTCGGGATTGGACTTAAATACTTTTACTAAAATTTGTGACATGATGCGTATTAAGGATGTAGATCCAAATGCTATTAAGATAAGATTACTCACTTTCTCTCTTAGAGGAAAGGCTAAGGATTGGTTGCTAGCTCTACCAAAGGGCACTATTAAATCTTGGGAGGAATGCACTATTTTTTTATGACTAAATGTTTCCCCCAGCTAAGACTATGCAGCTAAGATCCAACATTACAAGATTTAGACAAGACGACCATGAGCCACTAGCGCTTGCGTGGGAAAGAATGAAAGAAGCCATAATCAACTGTCCTAATCATGGGATGGAAGAGTGGCTTATATTACACTTATTTTATAATGGTCTTAACCCAATGTCTAAGTCTATACTAGATACTGCAGCAGGAGGAACGATCATGGGAAAGCAGGTGAGTGTTGCAAAGAATTTATTTGATGATATGCAAAGTAACCATGCCCAATGGCATGTGGAAAGAACCTCGAAGAGAGTAAGTTCAATTACCGAGGTAAACAATGAGGATCTTACATCTAAGGTAGATGAGTTTCTTAGCTTAGTAAAGGGTAAGGAAGATACCCAAGTTAATGATATCATACTGATGTTAATTTTATATCTCGCACTCCTTTTAATCCTGCATGGAAAAATAATTATGCTTCTAATGTTCAAAAATATCATACTAATCATGTAGGAGCTCCATACAATAATTATGATAATACTAATGGAGCAAATCATGGCAATCTCCCGTTTGAGGAAACTGTTAGAACATTTATGCAAGATCAAACCAAACAAAACAATATGCTTATTAAGATTACGGAGAACCATGAAAGTAGTATAGGAAGATTAACTAATTAGGCCGTTGCAATTAGAAATGATGTGCAGGCTCTATAGGAAAGAACAAAGACCGTGGAGGCTCAGCTGGGTAAGGTTGCCGAGAGCCAAGCTCTCATACTAGCAAAGTTCGCTGGCAAACCCGAGACAAATCCAGTAGAAGACCTCAAGATGATGAGGGTGGTAACCAATGAGAAAAACCTGAAGAGTTGGATTATAGCAACGCGCCAACACGGGAATATATCATGGAAGATCTATTGAAGATGATCACTGTTAAGAATCCAGGTATAGAACAAGGTAATGATGTTATGTACCAAAAATTTATACAACAAGTAGCATCTAAGGTTCATGATTTAGAGATGGAGTACAAAAGACTAGCTGATAAGCTTTCGGCTAATCTAGATGATATATTTGAGCCCACTATTAAAATTAAGCTTGGAGTTATTAATGAGATATCTGCACTTTGTGATCTTGGTGCAAGTGTCCCAACAATTTTCAAAATCCTATTCAATAAGTTAAACTTGGGGCCATTTGTTACGACTGAATTAAAACTCCATGTAGTTGATTCAACTTATAAACAAGTTGTTGGGATCAAAGAAAATATAGTTGTTGAAATTAAATGTAGTCCTGCTCTTATTGATATGGTTATTGTGGACATGCCTGAAGATCCCCTAGCACCTAGAATTCTAGGTAGGCCATTCCTAAGAACTATTAAAGCTTTGATTAATTTACATGAAGGGAATGTAAGAATATGGCTACCATCTAGAGATCCTTTTGTAGTCCACTTCCCTAGGAAAAAGAAGGCCAAGCCTAATGATGATGATGGTGTAAATACTTTAAAAGCAAACTACTTTGGAGTGGGTGTTCCACTCCCCAAAACTAAGTGATTGCCATCAAGGTTAAGCTAATTGACCTTAACTAGAAGCGCTTCATGGGAGGCAACCCATGTGAAATAAAGTTTCTCTTTATATTTTCTATTATATTTTCTATCCTTTTGGTTTGTTTTGTTTTTGTTTTTTTGTTTTTGTTTTTAATAAAGAGTGTTCAAGAAGACCTATGGAAAGAGGAGAAGAAACAAGGTAATCCTCTATATTTTATTTTACTAACACATGGCCTAAGAAGTATTGCTGGATCATTACTTAGTGCTTTTGCTGCTATCTAACCATTTGATAAGATGTGCAAAGGTGCACGGAGCTACTAATCAAATTCCTTGAATTTTTGTAGTTCACAGTGTCAATAACGACCACTAGTACGTCCGGAGTGGACCGTACCATGTACCCGTACCACCTCAAGGCAAAGGAAGATAAAAAATTGATGTTTGCCGAAGGAACAGTGTCGATAACGACAACTGGTACGGCCGGACATGCCTGTACCACGCGCACGTATCGTACCCCCGAGCAAACATCAGGTTTTAATTAAAAGTCACCGCAGCGTTAACGACCAGCAGTACGGGCATGTGCGACCGTATCGCGCGTCCGTTCCGAGTGCACAGCCTGGGAGCAGCCGTCACTCCCAAGGTAAGTCACCTGGTACGGGTGGGCTCTGGCCGTACCGCCCGCCCGTACCAAGTACGCGGACGCCATAACCACCCCGAGGAGGTAACCAAAAATCCCCAAATCAATTTTTCTCTTTCTTCTTCCTCCAAACTTCAAACCACCTCCATTGGATCTTCAAATTTACTCAATCTTTCTTCGATTCCTCACAATCATAGGATCTAAGGTATTATTCTCATCCGATCCCCAACTTATTTTGTGCAAAAGCTTCGCTTAATCATTCATCATTGTCAATTTAGACATAGGTCTTGTTCTTGATTCAATCTTGATATTGTTGGAAATATGCCATAGAGACAAATAGTAGTAAGGACTATTATCATATTTCATATAGTTTATGATTAAGTTTTATATCATGCTATAACTGTATTGAGTGGAAACATCAATACACGTGTGATATACAACCAACCAGGGGTTCTCAGTGAAACTCTAGTCACTGGTTCATTGGTCAACAGATGATCATGTTTCCTGATCATGTGGCATTTATGCCAGTTGGAAATGAGGTCATCTCATTCAGAGAATGAGATGATGAACCAATACCCAACCTAAACATCATGACCCGATCATGTCACGAAGTTCAAGTTATGATGATTAGAAATGGATCCTCGTAGACTATTCCTTAGACCATGAGGCTATATCAATCACTGTCTCCCGAGAGTGCTTAGATAGCATCAAACGCCATCTGGTAAAACTGTGGTTATAAAGGTGTGTTCAGGTATTCGGAGGAAACCATAGAGGCAATATATGTCAAGAGCGGGATTTGTCCGTCCATGTGACGGGAAGATACTCTAGGGCCCACTCAGAGAAGTTATATCCAATAGCTGCGCAGCGTGTGATTAGATCACTAGGATATCACTTGTCGGAACGAGTTAAGTAGCATTGTTCAGTAACGAGATTGAACACGACATGGTGATGTCATTGATCGAATCTCGGGCAATGCAAGTATCAAATGACAAAGGGAATAAGACACGACTGTCCCGGTGCAAACGACGAAAGATCTTCGTGTAACACGCATGGCCATCCAGGTCCCTCTGTTGATCATTGGTGCGGGAGTGTGCCGACCATGTATGGAGTGTTCCCGAACCGTAGGGTATCACGCTTAAGGGCTTGATGATGCTTAGAGAGTGTTTATAGGATTGGTAGAATCACCGAAGAAAAGAAGGGAGAAAACCGGAAGGGTTTCGGTAAGTCCGGAGGATGTCTGGAGTGGAGGTGGAAGGTGTTCCATAGCCACGGAGGTTGAATAATATGTGAATGAATGTTAAATATTGATTTAATCATTTATTCATAATTATTTAATAAAGAGAAAATCAATTAAAAGGTCAAAAGGCTTAATGGGCCAATTCCGGAGGGAGAGGGCCCATTAGGGAAAAGGAGAAAGGGGAGAAGGGGCAAGGGGGAGGCCGGCTGGGCCTTGCCCCCCGTGGGGCCCACTAGTGGCCGGCGGCCACCTCCTCCCCCCTCCTCTCCTTTAGTCCCACCCCGGGACTTGAGGGGCGGTAGTACCTCCCCTCCCCCTATATAAAGTGGGGTATATGGCCTAGAAAAATACACCCAATAATCAATAAAGGTCTCCCCACTTTTGGGAGAACATCTAATTGATATTTTCTCTCTCCCCTCTCTCTCGTGACCGTGGTCCCAAGTCTGGACTGCGCGAGCGAGATACATCTTCACCGCGGAGCGCCGTCGCGCTCCGGGATTCGGATTCGGGAGCTCTACTTCCGCAACTGCTGCTGGATCGGGGAAGCGGGAGTCATCGTCAGGCACCAGACGTGTGTAACTCCCACGAGGTGTCACACTTGAGGCACTCAAGTCGTTGGAGCCAGAAGGAGCACAAGGACTTCATCACAACCTTGAGGTCGGCTTTGGCTCGTCTACATCAACCACGCTCTCCTGAGCGTTGACAGCGCTTTTCGGCCTTCAAGGGTAAGTTCACAAAAAGCCTCTCCTGTTACTGTATTACTAATAGATAGGTCCTGGCAGCTTCAGGGGTTCAGGGGCGTAGAGTAAAGTTTATTGTTTTTATGCGCGGAACCCCTACAGTGGTATCAGAGCCAGGTTTATGCGTAGTAATGCTAGCACGGGTAGAACACACGAGATGTAGCGTGTGGGCGTTGATCTTTTAGTTGTTAACCTCCCACATGTACTTGTGTATACCGCAGTAATGCTTGATGAAGCGGCCCCCAACCGACTTTACGCGTTCATTCGCGAGACTGGTCCATGCTTGACATATGGCTTGTACCATATAAAGTGGCTTAGGGGGGTGTTTGTCTCTCTCGCATTAGTTGGTATACCATTTGCAATGGAGGGCCCCGAAAGGGGTGTAGTATAGACAACTACTTGATCAGCGTTGTGCTGAAAGTTCATAGGTAAGAACGGTTCTTGTGCGAAAGCCCATTCAGCCATGTAAAACATGCAAAGATAAAGTAGAAGCGTCTAACTTTGTTTTGCAGGGGGGCGTTGCTTTGTGATATGGTTGTGGCAAAGGTAAAGTAATTACCTTTTGTTGCATAGTAGTAGATAGTCACGAAGGTGACGAACTACCATGCCGGAATGACACTGGTACCCTGGTGTCCATGGCGCCGGAACCCTGGTGCCGGAACCCGGTGACGGTAGATGGAGATCACGACGTGAAGGACCATATCACATAGCATTTACATTCAATGTTATTGTTTGTATGTCTTACTGTGTGCTAGTATTAGATACTCGACGGTAGCCTAATAAGATGATCCCTGTTAAAATAACCAACGATTGTGTTCCCCCTTAGTGTGCACCACCAAGAAAGTTCTTCGGTATGAGGCAGGCCGTGATGATCGGGTGTCAGACATATCTATGTTCGCATATAGTGGGTGCAAGCAATTTTGCACAGCGAATACACTAAGGTTGAGTTGGCGAGCCTAGCACGCTAGAGAAGCATGGCCTCGGAACACGGATGGTCAAAAGATCGAGCACGGGTCGCATGAATGATGTGACCGACGTTTAGCGTCCACCTTTGAACCCACATTGATGGCCGTGCTGATCGAGCGAGATGTGGCTGATAGGGGTCGTGTTATCACTAGGAACCCTCTTTGGGGATAGGTGTTTCTGAGTGGAGTTATTATTAACTCATTTTATTATAAACTTAGTCTAAATTCCTGTTGCAATTATAAATGTAGATGGGCTCTTTCGTGTTGACAACTAAATGGTTAGAAGGAGAGAAGCTCAGATTAGATGGATCGAACTTCTCCATTTGGGTTGCCAGCCTCCATGTTCTCCTTAGAGAGAACGACATGGTCGACTACATACTCGACGGGATGGACCTAGATCCGTCCATAGACCTTGAGAACCCAGAGGAGCGGAAAGACCGCTATGTTCGTCGGGAGATGGCCTCCTATATTTCAGTTGTGATGCGTTTCGGAATGGTGGATGAGCTGTGGCCTTTTGTGGGTGATGTCAACCCTCGTTCGGTGATGCTACAACTTAGGACACATTTCGTGGATCAGACACGCATTTGGGAGCATGAGTTGATGGGAGACTTCCTCTCCATTAAGATGGAGGAGAACTCGTCACTGGACAACCACTTACAACACATGCATGATGTGTACATCAGGCCAGCATACTTCCTGGATGTCTGGATTACAGGCTCTTTCGCAAATTCTGCTGTGCTGCGGTTCCTGCCACCAAGCTACCAAGCACAAGTCAGGACTTGCGTAATAAGGGGCGACACGGAAACAATGGAGTTCCACCGGTTCATGACACATCTCAGGAATGTGTTGGTTGAACCATATGTCGCTCAGGTCGTCAACGACAAAGGTATATATCTGATATACAGTTTTATAAATGTTATAATCTTGCAAACACATTTGCAGTGTTAAGTATATCTGATACTTCTTCTGTTTTGGTGAAAACAGGTCCTTCTGCATAGAGGTGCTTGCTGGAGAGGAGGTGACTTTGCGTGTTGATGGCGAGCATGATGATGATGGCCGACGACACTCTCCCTCGACATTTGTCATTTAGTTTTGTGTTTTAGGATGATTATTGTAATCGAGAGATTTGAACTTCTTTAGTGTGTCTCACACTTCGTGAGACGGTTATTCATATGAGTTTGTAACAAACGGTTGTTCCACTTTTATGAATGATTTCTATTCATGTTCATATCTTGTTTGATTACTTGTGAATTGTCCTTATTGTTTGAAACTAATTGATAATGTATGAACATTTGTAAAACATTAAAAATGCCTTGTTTAAAATACCCAACTTAATGATATTTCATTAATGAATGAAACCATTGTTTAAATTAAAAGTTATGTGATAATATGTGAAAGTCATTCGATTTCTTATCACATATAAATCATGCATAAGTTTGGAAAAATAACTTGAACACCGTGTATTACTTGAATACAAAGTGTTTAAAGAATTGTTAAAAGTAAATACATATTCGATGTATTGTGTTTTAACGGAAAATGGTAATTATCATTAAATGATTGTTTAAATGTGTAAAGTAAGTTTACCAAAGGAAACATGAAATGAAACTATTTGATTTGATCAAAGTGTTTCATCAACAATGGGTATAAATATAAAAGAGAATCCAGTTACTATGATTTGATCAATAGTAATGAAATTCAACTTTATAAGAATGGCATGAAAGAAATTGTGGAATGCAAAGTATTTTGAAACATCAAAATGCAAAGCATCACAATGTGATATTAGATATCAAAAAGGGGTTGAATAGAAGGCACCAAATAAATCGTTGTAGTGTATATGTAGAGACCATTAGTTAGAAATAGTTAGCACTCAATTAGAATTAGTAAACCATTTGAACTTGTGAAAGTTTTGGGGTTATTCAATATAATCAAAACAATAGCGAATAAGTCCTTATAATGTATTCATTGGAAACTTTGAATACGAAATCCATAGCTAAACCAAAAGGAAAGCAAAACTTGTATTGCTTGGATTTTGGTGCATTCTTGAGAAAGCTCACCTCTAGTGATGTTTTCTCAATTATGGAGCAAATGGAAAATAGTGTAAAACACGATGAGGATTCAAAACCCTGCATCAGAGTGTTGAGAAGCGCAACGGACCGTGTTCCTGAACGATTCTCTTCACAGAAGGAAAGAATCAATAATTTTGATCATTGTGTTTTTCCCTCCACTATTGTTTTTCACTACATGAAGTAGGATTCAAAATGTAAATCCATATCTTATATGGAGACATTTGTGAATCACTTGTCATGATTTTTGGAATATGACATACCTACGAACTACAAAGGAAATAATGGTAAACTAAATTATGAGAAATCCTAGAAGCAAAATTCCCTTGAGATTAGAAAGCAATTCGTTGCTGAATCTCACAAGTAAAGGGGTTACTTGAATTTTCCCAAATGACTGCAAAGCCATAGTAGGAAAAAGGGGGTGAATGACAAAATCACGATTTGTCAAGTATTGGACAAATTCAAATGAATTTGATTCATGTGTGCTGGATGTCTAGTGGATTTAAAACTAGTAAAGTACTAGTATCTCATAATAAATCTCCAAGTTTGATATTTGATCAAAGGATTTTGAATTTATTCAAAATAGTAAAGGAGATATGCAATTTGCATAAAATTGAGTGGAAGCTATGAAAGTCTTCCTAAAACAATATGTGATTGACATATTTTTAAGTGGGAGCAATATGAGTCTCAAACTCAAATATATAGGAACATATTCTGAGTGGGAGCTTATAGGAGTAATTCTTAAGCGTGTTAAGAATGAAAGGCACAAATACTTATAAATAATGATTTATAAGATGTAGAAGTTGATAATAGGTGTATTATGATATTATGTAGTATTCCTTAAGGGATTCTAAAAAGTGTTTCAGAATAGAAGTTAATTAAGGAACTAGTCCTTAATAACTCAAATTAGGAATAGCATTTAGTTAACATCAATCTTTGAAAGAAAGAAAAGGATGATCGTCATCCACTATGTTGAGACATAGGTTCTATCTTAGAAACCATGATGATAACTTAGCATAATATGTGATCCAATAAAGAACGTTTGAAAGTGATTAAGTTCGAATCACAGAACGTTGAGCTAAGTTTGTCTGCAGTGTCTAGTTGAGAACTGTGGACACATTTTCCAAATCCATAAAGGATAAGCATATCTTAAAGCATAAGAGTTGTGTTATAAGGGAATATGTTGGAAACTCCTGTAGATACCAATTAAAAGTCAAGTAGGAAGCGAGGTGAACAAAACATCGAAAGTTGCACAGAGTGCACTAGTGTTTCGATGAATACATTTATAATAATAGATAAGGGTACCATCTAAAGTGTTATGGCGGGGCTAGTTTGCTTTTAACGTAGAATGATGTGTCCCAGGGCATAGTGCCCATGAGAAAGCCCTCGAGGTTGATCTAACGTCACTGTAGGCTCCTGCAATCAGGCCTCGTTCTGCTGCCATAGCGATGATGCATACACGCAGATGCTATCATGTGATGATAAAGTATTAATGTCAATCAAGGTGACATTAGTAAGTTGCAAAGGATTTGGGACTATAAAGTACAGACCCAAGACTCAACCTCTTCCATGAGCAAGCATGTTCAGGGTACCGGATACTTGGTGCCAATGATTTAGAACAAATGCAGCTAGTGTATTTGTACTCTAGTGCAAGTGGGAGACTGTTGGAAATATGCCGTAGAGACAAATAGTAGTAAGGACTATTATCATATTTCATATAGTTTATGATTAAGTTTTATATCCTGGTATAACTGTATTGAGTGGAAAAATCAATACACATGTGATATACAAACAACCAGGGGTTCTCAGTGAAACTCTAGTCACTGGTTCATTGGTCAACAGATGATCATGTTTCCTGATCATGTGGCATTTATGCCAGTTGGAAATGAGGTCATCTCATTCGGAGAATGAGATGATGAACCAATACCCAACCTAAACATCATGACCCGATCATGTCACGAAGTTCAAGTTACGATGATTAGAAATGGATCTTCGTAGACTATTCTTTAGACCGTGAGGCTATATCAATCACTGTCTCCCGAGAGTGCTTAGATAACATCAAACGCCATCTGGTAAAATGGTGGTTATAAAGGTGTTTTCAGGTATTCGGAGGAAACCGTAGAGGCAATATATGTCAAGAGCGGGATTTGTCTGTCCATGTGTCGAGAAGATACTCTAGGGCCCACTCGGAGAAGTTATATCCAATAGTTGCGCAGCGTGTGATTAGATCACGGGGATATCACTTGTCGGAATGAGTTAAGTAGCATTGTTCAGTAACAAGATTGAACACGACATGGTGATGTCATTGATCGAATCTCGGGCAATGCAAGTATCGAATGACAAAGGGAATAAGACACGACTGTCCCGGTTCAAATGAAGAAAGATCTTCGTGGAACGCACAGGGGTCGCATGGCCATCCAGGTCCCTCTGTTGATCATTGGTGCGGGAGTGTCCCGACCATGTCTGGAGTGTTCCCGAACCGTAGGGTATCATGCTTAAGGTCTTGATGATGCTTAGAGAGTGTTTATAGGATTGGTAGAATCACCGAAGAAAAGAAGGGAGAAAACCAGAATGGTTTTGGTAAGTTTGGAGGATGTCCGGAGTGGAGGTGGAAGGTGTTCCATAGCCACGGAGATTGAATAATATGTGAAGGGGCAAGGTGGAGGCCAGCTGGGCCTTACCCCCGCGGGGCCCACTAGTGGCCTGCGGCCACCTCCTCCCCCTCCTCTCCTTTAGTCCCACCCCGGGACTTGAGGGGAGGTAGTACCTCCCCTCCCCTATATAAAGTGGATTATATGGCCTAGAAAAATACACCCAATAATCAATAAAGGTCTCCCCACTTTTGGGAGGACCTCTAATTGATATTTTCTCTCTCCCGTCTCTCTCTCATGACCCTGGTCCCAAGTCTGGACTACGCGAGCGAGAGACATCTTCACCGCGGAGCGCCATCGCGCTGCGGGATTCGGATCCAGGAGCTCTACTTCCGCAACTGCTGCTGGATCGGGGAAGCGGGAGTCATCATCAGGCACCGGACGTGTGTAACTCCCACGAGGTGTCACACTTGAGGCACTCAAGTCGTTGGATCCAGAAGGAGCACAAGGACTTCATCACGACCTTGAGGTCGGCTTCGGCTCATCTACATCAACCACGCTCTCTTGAGCGTTGACAACGCTTTTCGGTCTTCAAGGGTAAGTTCATGAAAAGCCTCTCCCGTTACTGTATTACTAATAGATAGGTCCTGGCAGCTTCAGGGGTTCAGTGGCGTAGAGTAAAATTTATTGTTTTTATGCACGAAACCCCTACAGATATTAAGTATGCTTAGCATTGATTTTAGATGAGCTTCTTTTGTAGTTAGTGTAGAGAATCACTTATGCTATGTTTCTATTGTACTAAAAAAATATTAGCAATCTTTATTTACTTGGTCTTGTTTTTATTTATTAGATGAACATAGGAGTCATACATGTGAGATGGCTACAGAATCCTCCGCACCACCCGTTGATAAGTTAACCCCCGAGTCGCTTGGCATCGAGTTCACCAAGGAGTTCCATCTGACCCATTTCAATCATCTCAGGATTCGAGAGATCAAGTCCACCAAGTGGGCGTGTCCTTATATCCTGAACAAACTTGGCATTCATGCTGATTTTGATTTACTTTGCAACAATGTTGGTTTGTACAATTTTGTCTTTCAGGATGTTGCGACATACCACCTCTTGACGCTTGAGTTCTTCAGACCTTGACACACATGGTGGATCCTATGGTTGTCCCGTGGAACAAAGGCCCGGAGTTGATCGAATTAAATTCCTCCTTATGAACTGATCTTCAATCTCGAGGACCCATATGTGGAGGAGGAGTTGGGACCGTTCTTGCATGCGCACTTCGCATCAACCTAGGTAATATCCAACCGTTTATTGGAGGTAACTGTTTCCATCTATCTACTCTATGAGCATGTGGTATGATTTCTAAAAATCATGGTAGATATTTCTTCAATATACCTGCAGCAGATCACTTGATCCCGGCTCCTTTTCCTAACGGTTTATTCTCTATCGAGGATGGACGTTTGCATTATAACGCGCAGGTCGAAGCTAATCTACCCCAACAAGAAATACTCGTGGGAGGAGGAGAAGATGAATAAGTAGAACAAGAAGAACCCGAGCAAGATGTGCAACCACCAAACTACTATACCACCTTTGAAGATATCTATGCACTCGAAGGAAATATTCAAAACATGAACAACCTCTCCATCAATCTTCGAGATGCCACTGCAAGCCTCGCCACCAAGTTCCATGATTCGAGCAACCAATGGAACATGGGAGATTATCTACCACCACCACAATGAGCAACAAAAGGGCTTGCAAAAGCCTGAGCTTGGGGATGTGTTCCCCCGGAAAATTTATTTGTGTAATAACAAGGTTGTACCCCAGCTCCTTGAGAGTTTTGAAACACTCGTGTTGGCTTGTTCCAACACTTCGCTTTTTTCCTTTGCTTTTTAATCTGCTTTCGTTTTAGTTATTTGTTTTCTTTTCTTAAACCCTTGATTGGTCACATATTATTTTCTATTTATTTAATCCCTATCCTCAAAAATAAAAATATATTTTTCCGTCTATCCTTTTTTCGTAAACGTGGATTCATACTTTGCCTCTTTGCTTTAATATCATTTTGATAGTAATCGTGTTTGAGTTTTTAAGGAACACATTCCTATAAGGAAGAGGATCATGAAGTCACTTATGAGAGGTATGTCCTATGTCTCCCACTTATGAAGTTTGAGTTGTTTATCTTAGTTGGTTGATTTGATAAGATGCCATGCTAGTGGGAAGTAATTTAATATGGTTAGAGTAAGGCTTTTTATTGGTATGATGATTAGTTGTTGAAGCTCTTGCTCTAGTTCTTTTAGTTAACCGAGTCTTTCCTTGGAAATAATAATGCCAAACAAGTACAATAAGAAAAAGTCTAAAATTTACGACTTGTTTGATGAATGATTGTCTTAAGAGTATACCCCTAATTATAATTAACACCATAAATATTTTTACAGTCTCGACGACACTCATGAAAGGAGTTGTTTGATTGAAATAAAGTCTAGTGGTAATTGTGATGCATGCCAAATCTAACCTTGTGGATCAAACCACGGTACTAGCTCAAAAAGAGAGAAAGAGAAAGAAGTGAGACAACTTTGTTCTATGTCTCTAATGCACACCTTTGGGATGCCAACAACTCCACTAGCTTTTGAACGATCTATGGTATAACCTCGGATTTCGGCTATGAGTTGATGACATGATTGTCATCCGTGTCAATGTATGGGCAAAAGTATTGGTACTCTCAAAGGTTGTGCAAACACTAGCAAAAAGAAACAAACAGCAATCCTGGAAAAATGAAAAAGAAAGAAAATATATATGAGGATCCACATAACAAGTCCTTGGCATGGTCACATTACTACTTTATGAATTTTTCTTGAAAGACAATGATTGGATTAGAAGTGTTTTAGATTGACTTGATTTATTGATGTGGGTGTAAATAAGACACTTCATTGTTATACTACTTGGGACATGAAACTCTCTTACTCAATTATGCTATTTAAACATCCCAGTGTTCCTTGGCAAGCTGAGAGTTAATTAGAGGAATTTGGTTGATTGTTGCACTTCTAGTTATTTTTACTTATATTAAACTTTACTTTGATTATCTTGACTAACCGAAGCTTGTATAGTATTCTTGTCATCTCTCTAACTTTGATAAGCTTCGCAAATGAATGAAGTGTTGAGCACATACAACTATCGACTGTAAGTGAACTCTTATTCTCATTGTTTCAAGTTTAAACGCTGAATTCCTTATAGTTCTTTTGGTTCTTCTTACTCGAGGATGATCAAGGTTTGAGCTTTGGGGAAGTTGATGGCTCCAATTTTTGCCATCTTCCATTGCGTTTAAATGTTATTTTTGGTCAAGCAATTGCCAAAGAAACTCTCAACTTTTGCCACTAATGACTAATAATTGCAAAGATATGCAAATCCCTTCTTTGATTTATGTTGTGCAGGAAATCACTGCTTTTAAAGCGAAATAAGGAGTCATAATGAAGGATTTTGAGGAAGTACACACGACCAAGTAATTGGAGAGGCGTTCCAAGGCTCCTGAAGTCTTAACGACCACTGGTACGGCCGCGGTCCGCCCGTACCGCCTGCCCATACCAGGTGGCGACTACTTCATCTCATCAAACCCTACAACTTTCATGAAGACGCCTATATATTTTGAGGCTCCAGCCGCCGGCCAAAGAGCCACCATTCTCATATTGCATCACAACACCACCAAAGGAGATCCACACCATTACTCATCCATAGTTCATCCATTGTTCATCACTTCCTCCATCCATCCCTCCACTAGCCATAGCCATTGCTTTGTACTTTAGATCTCCTTGTGATTTGGCGAACATTGTAAGAATATTTGATTTCAATCTAAGTATTTGCATGATGTTTTCTATCTTTGATCTATTTGTTATGAGTGAGTAGTCCTCACGGGCTATGGGTTGGGGAGAAACCTCACAGAAATTATGCGCATCTAGATCATGGGAGAATTGTATTTTGTTTGGATTCGTGATTTGTATCTTTTATTTATTTGTTTCTTGTCTCGATCTGTGGACTTGTAGGTACCCAAGATCCCATAGATTGATAAAGGTTTGAGGTGACATACTTGTCTAGCGGAAATCTCATAGGAACCTTAGTGACAAAAAGGGTAGTATGGTCTTCGCTTAGCGCCCCATTCGGGATTAACAACAACATCACCACGTAAAGCTTTGATACGTGTTTACACTTAATAATCGTTTGTAACCCGTGGCTTGGTGTACTCTTGGTTGGATTAAAAGTCTATTACTATGCCCGCTGCATCACAGGAGCTCTAGAATATTAGGATGTGTTGCCCACAAGAGATTAACTCAATACAAACATTATACTGACTATTCTTATTATTATCTTTTATCCCATTTGATGTGCACCTGCAGGTGGATCTTCATCCCTGGCCTATCTCCATCCATTGATTCAAACCCGTTATAAAGTAAACTAGATTGGTTCGGTCAACTAAGGTAAAACAAGCAAACAAAGTCTTGTAGACGTGTCCTTTTTTATTACCTTTTAGCAATGCTTTCCGAGGTTTGATTAAACCTAGGTATTCTAAGGAAAAAGCTATTATACTACATATGTGAATCCAGATCGAAGGTATCAGTGGCCCACATGTCAGTGACATTACAAGAAAAGTTGGCTTTTACGACGGATGGTTTTCTTGGTTGAAGGCATCTTTTTCATGGTGGAAAAGTCTTCCACAACTGATGGCCTCCATAGTAAGAGCCCCATCACCAAAGAATCAACCATAGTTTTTCCCGACCGTGGGGGATCACACCCTTCGACCATGGAAATCCATGCCGTGGTAGATCGGTTTATTCAGCCCCGTTGACTGCTGACATCATGGAAAATGCCATGTGGAAAACACCGTTAATGGCTGGTTACGACCATTAATGGTCACAAAACCGTGGTGGAAGCCAAGACCTAGCCAAGGCCTGCTAAATATTAAGTGGCCGGCCCATCGAACAAGCCCAATAATAAGATGGCCTGTTACTGTTTCAGCCTTCCCCGAGGCCCGCGCTGATTGAAGGGTTCCCTCACTTTGTAGCCCAGCTATAGCCTATTAACTTTCTAGTATGTTACTATTTCAGCCTACGTAAGGCCCAGCTTGGTCCATCACTGTGCGGCCCATCAGAGGCCTACGCCACATCAGTCTAGCACTACTAGGCCTGCTTTAGGCCTAGCACTATTCATAAAGCTTGTGGTCGGCTTCCCACCATAGGCCCATTCGCGATAAGGTCCGTTAATGTTCTGGCCTTTTACGGTTCGAGTCTAACAGACATGGGCCACCCACTAACATACAAAAACAAAATAAGCTGCTTTACAACAGCAGCAGCCACAGACACGTTTAGCCCCTCCTAGCCTCCGTCTCCTTCCTTTGGCGCTTCCTCCACTTCTTGTTCTCTAGTCCCTTGATCTTGGGGACCTTGGGCTTGATCGGAGGCATGCGAACCTCTGCGATGGCCACCTGCTGCAGGTTGCGGAGGTGAATGCTGAGCGCCTTGTGGTGAGCGAAGAATGCGTTGACGTTCACGGTCACACCGACATTGGGGTTGCGGGAGCTCGAGCCCTATGCATGCATCACGAGGCAGTTGAAGTTGGTAGCGGCAAGTTTCCTCTTACATAAGGGGCATATGTAGACGCCGCCAGCGAAGTAGGTGTCGTATTGGCCGGACTTTAGCCTCCTTAGCACCTGATGAATCTTGGTGTGCCTAGACTCGTCGTCGCTACAGACGTCGTTGTTGTGCACCTATTGGAACAAAATAGCAGTGTGCATGATAATAAGGACATGATTGAGATCCCTTGATTATCGGGATTGATTATTTTCATAAGTTAACCGGTTGAGATCCCTTGACTAGTTGCATAAATTAATCGAGTGTGTTAAATTACCCAATCCCCTAATTTCAAACAAAATCAAATACAGATTCCAACTAAAGATCGATGCTAGTATTAAGTATGGAATCCCTTAACTACAACTCGAAGCACAAATAAAATAGGACTGAATGCAAACATGCGGGTTCATCAAAACACAAGATCAATCTAGCATCCAACACAAGAGGATTAGCTGATGCAAGAAGATCGATCTAGCATCCAATGATTGAAATGCGAGAAACCGAACCCTAATAAAACAAGATCTAGCATCCAACTATGGGAATAGAAGAAGAACATGGGAAGGAGAGAAAACCCTAGTTACCTCCGACCATGGGCCGGCGATGCTGGTATCGTAGGGGTTCTCCAGAGACATGTACTCCTCCGCAGCGTAGGGGTCCCAGTTGAGCGGGATCTGCCCGTGACCGGCGGGGGCCTCCTTGCCGGTGGCTACGCCGGAAGCAGGGACATGGCTTCCTTTGATGCCTCGATGGAGGCCTAGAAGGGGACGGTGGATTCTTTTGATGCCTCGACGAGGGCCTATATAGAGACAAGGGCCTCCTCGCTGGCGGCCATGGAGGCAATTATGGCAACCGCATCCTCCTTCTGCATCGCCGATGCGGTTGGGGTTTTCTCGGGAGTTTGCAGAAGGTGATGGGATAGTGGAGATAGTTGCGTGACTGAGCGAGAGTGAGAGTTGATAGGCAGAGAGGGAGAGGGAGAGGTGATCTATAATAAAGGTGAAGGGAAGAGACGTTCCATTGCACCACCCTGCACCGCGTACGCTACTACACCATGCACCACAACACGTGTACGGTAAGTCACATTTTTTCCTAGGCCATGCATGGCAGTACTGGATTATGCCGCATGCAAAGGGCATATACACAATTTATAAGTACGAATGTTGACACGGCCATAAAATTGGCGATAAAAATAAATAAAAGGGGAAATGTAATGGAGAAGGTTGGTGGATGTATGGTGAGATTAGTGTGGTTTGATAGATCGGGCAGAGGGAGGTGTGGATGAGTGCGAGGGACACAATGAAGATGGCTGGGTTTTAAAGGCGGGGATGTTAGGTATCCTCGAGGGCCCCCTCCTCGAGGCCCATTTGGTGGCGCGATAGGCAGCTCTTCGGCCTCCGGTTGACGCGTGTAAGTTTCTTGTGGTGGTGACCAGTTGGAAGTGAGATTGCAGGCACGCTGCATAAAACTGGGATATGCCTTCATAAAATCCAATGATAATAAATTGCAGCGCCCATGGATGACCGCACACTTGCTGACCCGTTTCCATGTGCATGTGTTGTGGAGTACTAATACGCTTTTCAGACGAGATTAAACATGACATGACCACTCGACGAATTATTTAATGTGTGGCTTAGTGTTCCTTCTTGTAGAAGTTTCACTAAGAGAGACGCACCCCTTAAAAACCCAACGGACAAAATAGGGGGCAGGGTCGCTAGGCCAGATGGCAAGTGGACGTGCATGCATTCTCATGCTGTAGTGTGAAGGGCACAATGCGTGCAATGATCCACGTTGGATCATAGAGGATCAGTGGTTGGTGCGAACGATCCACATGACAACTCTGTCAACCAATCAGGGCCTAGTAGCCAGAGTGAGCACTCGTTTGGGATTTTATGAGAGTTCGTGACTACGAGAGAGGGCAAAACTGTGTAGTATCAAAAAAGAAGGGAAATCAGACTAAGGGATTCAAATATAAAATAGGAAGAGATTTTAAAAGTGCAAAAAATGACTGTTTTATACAATGAAATACACCTTGGTATACATCAAATTATTGGAGTGTTTGTGGTCATGTGGATCAAGGTGGTTTGGAAAAGAACACATGAAATGACTCTAGGGGGATCAAGGTGTCAAACCATGGTCAAAAAGCCCAAAAACACAAAGGAATGCAACTGCCACATGTAATGGTGCACCAGTGTGACATAAGTTGCATCACCACATCCATTGGGGTGTTTGTGAACATGTGGATCAAGGTGGTTTGGAAAAGAACATATGCAATGACTCTAGGGGGGTCAAGGTGTCAAACCATGGTCATAAAGCTCAAAAACACATAGGAATGCAACTTCCACATGTAATGGTGCACCAGTGTGACATAAGTTGTATCACCACATCCATTGGGGTGTTTGTGGTCATGTGTATCAAGGTGGTTTGGAAAAGAACACATGCAATAACTCTAAGGGAATCAAAGTGTCAAACCATGGTCAGAAAGCCCAAAAACACATAGGAATGCAAATGCCACATGTAATGGTGCACCAGTGTGACATAAGTTGCATCACCACATCATTGGGGTGTTTGTGGTCACGTGTATCAAGGTGGTTTGAAAAAGAACACATGCAATGACTCTAGGGGGATAAAGGTGTCAAACCATGGTCAGAAAGCCAAAAACACACAAAAAATGCAACTGCCACATGTAATGGTGCACCAGTGTGACATAATTTGCATCACCAGATCCATTGGGGTGTTTATGGTCATGTGTACCAAGGTGGTCTAGAAAAGAATACGTGCAATGACTCTAGGGGGATCAAGTTGTCAAACCATGGTCAAAAAGCCCTAAAACACAAAGGAATGCAACTGCCACATGTAATGGTGCACCACTGTGACATAAGTTGCATCACCAAATCCATTGGGGTGTTTGTGGTCATGTGTATCAAGGTGGTTTGGAAAATAACACATGCAATGACTCTAGGGGGATCAAGGTGTCAATCCATGGTCAGAAAGCCCAAAAACATATAGGAATGCAATTGCCACATGTAATGGTGTACTAGTGTGACCTAAGTTGCATCACCACATCCATTGGGGTGTTTGTGGTCGTATGTATCAAGGTTGTTTGGAAAATAACACATGCAATGACTCTAGGGGGATCAAGGTGTTAAACCATGGCCAGAAAGCCCAAAAACACAAAGGAATGCAACTACCACATGTAATGGTGCACCAGTGTGACATAAGTTGCATCACCATATACATTGGGGGTGTTTGTGGTCATGTGTATCAAGGTGGTTTGGAAAAGAACACATGCAATGACTCTTGTTGGATCAAGGTGTCAAACCATGGTCAGAAAGCCCAAAAACACATAGGAATGCAGCTGCCACATGTAATGGTGCACCAGTGTGACATAAGTTGCATTACCACATCCATTGGGGTATTTGTGGTCATGTGTATCAAGGTGGTTTGTAAAAGAACACATGTAATGACTTTAGGGAGATCAAGGTGTCAAACCATGGTCAGAAAGCCCAAAAACACATAGGAATGCAACTGCCACGTGTAATGGTGCACCAGTGTGACATAAGTTGCATCACTACATCCATTGGGGTGTTTGTGGTCATGTGTATCAAGGTGGTTTGGAAAAGAACACATGCAAGATTTGATCTTAACCTTAGCACCCAATGGTGGCCATTAGATCGAGTCTTCTAGAAGGCCTGGCCCCACGAAGGCACTTGTCCTGCGTCCCGATTGTTGCAGACCATTCGATCGGGGTGCTTGGTTCTTCGTCAGACCAGTCCGTGAGTAGGTTTCTGGGACATGTTTGGCCATGCTTACTATCGGCTTTCTCTAGACAAACTGGCAATACCGCGTGCTCCCACCTGCTAGTGTCACGTTTTCCCTAGGTCCACCTCCTAGTGTCACATCCCCTTTACTTCTCTTCCTTCCCCTTTACTTATCTTTATTCAATTTGAAGCCACTATCCCCACTTCTCTTCCAGCGATCTCTCCCGCAGCCACCCTAGTCCCCCCACCACCATTTCATCATGGGTTCACATGGATACGGTGAGGAAATGCGTCGAGATGACAACGACGATGATAGTGATTTGAGTTGTCTCATCTCTATCATCTATGGCCATTTATCTATTTTGAGCTAGATCTACTCTGATTACTCATGCACGTCTGATGTGTTAGGCTATTGAGATGTTGTACGACTCTGATTATCACGGCTTAGTAGGGAGAGATAGTCCTCCCCGTTGTAAACATGGAGATGTGGCCGCTAAATTTGTAGCGTTTGAAGGATGCAATGCAGGCAGGAAGTTTTTAGGGTGTCAAGGGAAGGGTGCAAAGTTGCCACGCAAAAGTTGCGGTGTTGTCAAATGGGTAGGTCCAGAGTGGCCCAAATCGAGGCACAAATTACTAGAAAAACTATGAGATAGGACTACTGAGTTGAAAGAAGTCATGGTCAGCTCAATTCTTGAGAGTCCTGAGATGAAGTTATTTGACCATGTTGACACAAACAAGCTTCACCGTGATCTCAGGAGGGTGCAATACAAGGTTAGCAAAGTTGAGGAGGAGAGGGACGTGGTGCTGGACCTAAAGGCTAAAGCATAGCAAGATCTGGCTGAAGCAAGGACTTAACTTCACTAGGCGAAAGTCATCTAAGCTTCAACTATGGGTATGGACAAGTTCGTGAGGATGCATGTAGAGAAAAAATTGAAGATGTGCAAGGAGGATGCTAAAAGAATGGCACAGAGGATTCAGACCTTGAGCTCATAGGAAGATGTGCATCGAGCTAAGATTAGGAAAATCAAGGATATGTGTGATAACTAGTTCTCTTTAGCTAGAGCGTCGTACTTTTTAAATTGTAATAGTATTTGTTGACCAAGTGGTCTGAACTAGTAGGAGGATCCCAAGCCGAAGCATTTTTGTGGCTTTTGAGCTATGTCTGGGAGTCCTAAGAGAAAAAATTGGTCGTCCGTTCCTCTGTCTTAGCACTTCATTTCTTCCTTTTGTCTGATGGTTGTAGTCTGACTTTGGTGTTTTGTTTAAACGTAATCAACGTGGATTCTACTACATGAAAATGGCACAGACAAAATTTATAAAGTTGAAGCACGTACACCCTGTTATTGCACTTAACACAACTTTGTGAAACTAAACACAGCTAAAATTGTACTCATAATTGTCAAACCCATTACAATAATTGTACTCGCACTAAACACATTACAATAATTGTCAAACTCATTATATCTTGTCAAACCCATTACAATAATTGTACTCACACTAAACACAGCTAAAATTGCAACCAGCCTAAACAGCATCTAAAGCCAGATCATGTCACTGTTGTCAGAGTCCACCTCGATTGGTGAGCCTGCTTTTCCCTTCCCAGCGACATCCACTCCTGCTCGTAGCTTGCCCTTCACCAAGTAGGCTTCAATGGCGTTATGCATTGCTTCGTTGACTTCGTCCTCCTCATCAGAATCAACAATGACGAAGGGTATGGGGTGGCATCTACTAAGCCCTTAGCAGCAGGAGCTACAATACCTGGTGGGCAGGCAGGGCCACAGCTAATGGCAGCTACAATAGAAGCAGTTGTTTCCATACCACATCGATGACCAGGAGCAGTTTCCACTACAGCAGTGCTTCAAGTACTAGAAGAGTCTAGACCATGAGCTTGCTCCACAACAACAAGGCTTCGAGTAGCCGCAACAGCATCCCGCTGAACTTCACGACGGGTTTGAGGAGGGCCAGCACCCAAAACATCAGTTTTGGCAACAACAACAACAACAACAGGGCAGCATCTGGAAGCCTTAGTTTGCTCAACTGCAACAGGGATTGGGTCAGCAGTAGCCAGAGCAACAATAACACAAGGACTCCTAGTAGCAGCAACTTCCACATCCAGTATATTACAAATCAGGACAAATATGTGAGCCATCGGAGACTTTTTCATCAACCCACTTAGCTGACTGTCACACATAACAAGAACCATGATGCCTCGTTCATCCTTGAAGTTGAACTATGCAGTCTTCTACGACCCTATTTTAGTATGTTTACGTAGAGCAGCAACCATACTAGGGATAGTGCAAATCTGCACTACTACTTCTTTCATCATGAAACAATGAAGAGGATTCCACTTTCCCTTCCCATTTGCTAATTAAGAGTGGTAGCTGATGAGGATTACCGTAACCAGGTAAAGGGTGTTCGGGGAGATCATGCTAGACAGAAATTTGGGGACAAAAAATAAGAATTGTTTATCATCGTTGGTCTAGCAAACAATTCTAGGTTCGATATATCTCTATAATGTCAATAGCCAACTAGCAGTTATAGTTAGTGCGAATAGCAAAGAGAAGAGTAGCTCACACGCATAGAGCCAAAACTTCTTCTTCCTTGGTAGTAGGATCTGCCATCCTCCATGCTGCTCAGACTGTCGGGGGTGGAGGTGGGCTAGAGCCTCGCAAAGGCAGGCACAACATGCGGCATTGGAGCTCGAGATCAGCGAGTGGGCACATCAACTTGGCGCTAGAAGGCAAATGTCCCAAGGGATCATTCTGGTTGGAGGGTGGATTTCACTGTCGTCGGTGCTAGAGTTCATGCGAAGGAGGGAGTGAATTTGTGAATTTGGTTAACGCACTAAGGCCCTTAGTTCCTCATTTTTCCTACGTGGTTGCCACGTTGGCGCTCGCGTCACGGACAGAGAACTGACGTGGGGGTCCCGACCCTCTACTTCATGGTCTAGTTGACAGAATGTTTGAATTTGGTAGAGGTGGGATGAGTTTGCCTCGAAGTGAGCCCTCTTGGTAGTTGGCAGCCCAGCTTTGTGAAACTCGGCAATTACAAGCAATTTGGACCCCGCGATGCACTCGCACACCAACTTTGGGGCGACGAAGTAACAAGCCCCTCTACGGAGAGCTTTTCAAGGGAAGCAGGGGAGGGGCGAATGGAGTAGATAATGAAGAAAGATATGAAAAATGTCAAGGGGCCGAGCATTTAAGAGGAGCCTGACTAGCGCCTCACCCACTTCCCCACATCCCCATGACTTCCAAGTGTCCTAGTAACCGAGGGATCACCCACACGCGTGCAAGCCAAACAGACGTGAAGAACCAAATGACATGAGTGGACATGGTCTAACCCTCGCACTCAGGATAGTCATGGCCCAAAGACCTTGGGTCCGCGTCATTTCTGTTGGGCATAGCCACGTCACCAGCTTCTTGGCCGCGACCATACCCGGGGGCTTCTGTCAGTACCGGGAGAACCGGGGTGCTCATGATCGACCGAGACATAGACTTCTAAACCCGTGATACGGCAAAGTGGACCCGAAGATGAGCAAGACATGTATACCAGGGAAGCGCGGGAAGCACTCTAGGTCATCAAGGACCTAGAGCCTGCTCGCCCCAGCGAGCGCGACAAGGGCTAGTCCAGGTATGGAGATGCCATGCTTTGCACCGTGCCCTACGGGCACACCATGACAAAGTTGTACTCGGTCAAAGAAGAGACAACGACGGGTATACCGTGGAGCAAGTACGAAGGGGGGATACTAGATAGGCCCTGAAGGGGTACTGACCATGGCAATATCTAGATGCATAAGGATCCAAGACGGGGGATAGAACCTGTGCAAGGATGCAAGGTACGGGAAACCTGCGCAAGAAGACAAGATGTGGGATCAGTCTGCAGGGAAAGGCAGAGCCCCAGCAACACCAAAAGAATGCAAGACAAAGTAAAGTGGACAAAGTAAGGCATGTGTCTCGCTCTCGAGATACAGGCAGTTCCTTCCCCATGGCGGTAGCATAGAAAGTATCCTAAGCCCTTGTGGTGACCCCTTGATGTATAAAAAGAGGGCCAAGCCCTTAGTAGAGACAGGGAAGAAAATAAGGAAACAAACAAAGAACTCTAGGGGAGAAGGAGATAGATCTCTAAGAGGCATCTAAGGAGGATGGGATATAGTAAGATCCGGAAGGAGATAGAGGAGGATCTCTGGTAGATGTTGGGATATACTTTGTAGGTATACCCACTATAACTCGCTGATACGTTGCAAATGTATCCATAATTTTTGATGTTCCATGCTTGGTTTTATCTACTTTCTTATGTTTTGTCCACACTTGGGAGTACTTTCTATACACTTTCTTGGACTAACCTATTAACAAGAGCCACAGTGCCAGCTGCCTGTTTTCTGCTGTTTGGTTCTAGGAAAGTCAGAAAATGAATATTCTCGGAATTGGATGGGACAAAAGCCAAAGTCAGTTTTTCATTGAGGGACACATGGAGCCAGAATACGAGACGGAGAGGGGCCAGAGGGCAGACACACCACCTGGCCACGCGGCCAGGCCTGGCCCGTGCCAGGGGGTGGTGCGGCCACCTAGGGCACCCCTCGGCCTCCCCTTTCGCCTACAAAATGCCTCCAATACAGAAACCCTAAGTGCCCGATCAAAAATCCACGAAAGAGTCTATAGCCGCCGTCATCTCCATCCCTAGATCGGGAGGGATCTGAAGCTCGTCCCGGCACCCTGCCGGAGAGGGGAATTCACCCTGGAGGCCTTCTTCATCATCATGCAAGCCTCCGGTGTGATGCATGAGTAGTTCATCTCTGAACTACGGGTCCATGTAGTAGCTAGATGGATGGTTCTCCTCCTTTGTGCTATCATGTTAAGATCTTGTGAGCTCCATTCATGATCAAGATCATCTATTTGTAATTCTGCATGTTGTGTTTGCGGGGATCCGATGGATATTGAGATGCTATTTCAGATTGATTATTGATTCTATCATGTCTTTGTTATTTGTGATATTGCATGCTTTTTGTTGTTAGTAGCTATCTTGGCCAAGTAGATGCTAGCAACTCCAAGAGTTAGTATTTATGCTCGATAGTGGGTTCATGACTCTTGTAATCTAGGGAAGTGACAGAAATCTCTAAGGTACTAGATGTGCTATTGCTACTAGGGAGAAAACAACAATCCTTTGTTCATAGAACAATCGTATTGTTTACTTTACATGCAATTCGTAATGTAATTATCCATTGCTTGTAACTTAATACTGGAGGGGGTTCGGATGATAACCTGAAGGTGGATTATTAGTCATAGATGCAGTTGGATGGCGGTCTATGTATAATGTTGTAATGCCCAATCGAATCTCAATGGAGTCAAGATGAGTAGTATATGCTTGTATGCTTTCTCGATGTTTGTCAATTCCCTGCTGTAATTTGTTCACCCAACATGTCATCTATCTTAAGGAGAGCCACCTCTAGTGAACTATGGACCCCGGTCCTATCTTTTACCATCAATCTACAATCAACTGTTTACTTGCTTGTGTTTACTTTCTGCAAACTATTACTTTCTTCCACTCGATAGGTTTAATCCTTTGTTTTTAGAAAAACCGGTGAGATTGACAACCTCATCGCAAGTTGGGGATAGAGTTCTGTGGTTGTGTTGTGCAGGTCTCCACGTTGTTGCTGGCACCGGTAGTGCGCCCTGCCAAAGTTCAGTTAGCTACACCTTTGGGGTATTTCCTTGCTCCTACTGGATTGATAACCTTGGTTTCATAACTAAGGGAAAACTTACTGGTGTGCTCATCATACCTTCCTCTTGGGGTTCCCCAACGAGCTCGTTAATACACGAGTCAGCAAGTACTTTTTCTGGCGCCGTTGCCGGGGAGTCAAGGACATCATCACAAGGGGAGTCCCTCATAACCAATCCCTTTAATTTGTTGTTTTTGTTTTGCTTAGTTTACTTTTGCTTTGTTTGCTTGTTTCTTTATCAAAAACACAAAAAAATAGTTTTACAAGTTTGCTTTCTTTATTAAAAATACAAAAAAATTACTACTCTTGAAAACACTAAGTTGTGTGACTTCACTACCACCAACAACAATGATTTTATGAGCACGCCACCTGTTCCTGAAGCTACTTTCTTTGAGATAAAACCTACTTTACTCAATCTTGTTATGAGAGAACAATTTTCTGGTATTGGTAATGAAGATGCTGCTGCCCATCTAAATAACTTTGTTGAACTTTGTGAGATGCAAAATCATAGGGATATAGATGGAGATATTATTAAGCTTAAATTGTTTCCTTTCTCATTGAGAGGAAAAGCTAAAGAATGGTTAAATTCCCTAACTAGGAATAGTATTGATTCTTGGACTAAATGTAAAGATGCTTTAATTGGAAAATACTATCCTCCTGCTAAGATTATATCTATGAGAAGTGAAATTATGAAGTTTAAACAATCTGATAATGAACATGTTGCTCAAGCTTGGGAAAGAATGAAATCTTTGGTAAAGAATTGTCCCACTAATGGACTGACTGCTTGGATGATTATCCAAACCTTTTATGCAGGATTGAACTATTCTTCAAGAAATCTATTGGATTTTGCCGCTGGAGGTACCTTTATGACCATTATTTTGGGTGCTGCAACAAAGCTTCTGGATAATATGATGGTTAACTATTCTGAATGGCATACTAAAAGAGCTCCACAAGGTAAGAAGGTAAATTTTGTTGAGGAAACCTCCTCCTTGAGTGATAAGATTGATGTTATTATGTCTATGCTTGTTAATGGGAAGGCTCATATTGATCCAAATCATGTTCCCTTAGCCTCTTTGGTTGCTCAAGAAGAGCAAGTTGATGTGAACTTTATAAGGAATAATAATTTTGGCAACAATGCTTATGGTAATAACAATTATAGGCCTTACCCTCCTAATAATACTTATGGTTATAATGGCAAACCTAGAACACCTAGTGAAGGAAGAATTTTAGAAGTTGAAAGAGCCACTAAAAACTTCATGCAAATGCAATATGAACAAAACAAATTATTTACTAAAACTATGGAGGAACAATCTACCATTTTGAAGAATATTAGTCATCAACTTGAGAATTTGAATAGGGAAATTCCTAATATGCAATTGAAACTTTCTAATGCTGAAATAAATATATCATCTTTGTCTAAAGCTCAATCCTCTTTGATTAATAAAATGACTGCTAAACCTGAAACTAATGATAATCCCTTTGCTGCTACTAATGCCATACAAGTAAGAATTGATGAAAATGTTAGACTATTAGCTGAATTGCATGCTAAGTGGGAAAGAGAAGATGAAATTGCTAGAAACATTAGTGTTTCTACTATCACTACCACTAGGGTTGAGGCTAGTAATAGCTCTACTACTTTAGATAATAATTATGATTTTGATCTTGATGGTTGCAATATCTCTGAAGTTATTAAGTTCCTACAAAAACTTGATAAAAGTCCTAATGCTAGTGCTATGAACATGGCCTTTACAAAACACATTACTGATGCTCTCATAAAGATTAAAGAAGAAAAGATGAAACATAAAGCTTCTATTCCTATAAAACAAGAAGATGGTTGGGAACCCATCATTAATATGAAAGTGAATGATTTTGATTTCAAAGCTTTATGTGATCTTGATAGTAGTGTTTCTATTATGCCTAGAAGGATTTATGATATGCTTGATTTGCCACCACTTGAAGATTGTTATTTGAATGTCCCACTTGATGATAATGTTAAAAAGGAACTCATGGGGAGTATTAATGATGTTCTTATTATGGTTAATAATGCCTATGTCCCTGTTGATTTCTATGTTTTGGATGTTGAATGCAATGCTTCTTGTCCTATTACTTTGGGAAGACCTTTTCTTAGAACTGTTGGTGCCGTTATAGATATGAAAGAAGGCACCATTAAATATCAACTCCCACTCCAGAAAGGTATAGAACACTTCCCTAAGAAGAGAGAGAAGATTTCTTTTGCCTCTCCTATGAAAACAAAATTTGCTCTTAATGCTTCATTTGAGAACACTTGATTCTTTTTCTCGCTTCTTATGCCTAACTTAAAGGCGTTATGAGATAACCCAACAGTTTTAGATGAGTCTTGGAAGTTATTACTTCAGTGATAACCGCTCCTTATCCTTTTATTTGCTTTTTGTGCCAAGAGTAACCTCTAATGAGAGAGAAGTAATGATTGGGAAAGTTGATGTCCCGAAACAGATTTCTGTGCTTCATCGTAAAATTTCGTGTAAAATCTCTGTACGTTATTTTGAGGCTTGAATTTTTGTGCTTCTTCCCCAGGTTGTTATCTAACTTTCGTTAGTTCAACACATTTCGATTTGAGCAACAGAAAGTCTTCGAAATTTTTTGTCTTTACCTGCTGATCTGTTTTGACAGATTTCTGCCATTTTTTGCATTTGCTTCTTGTCGGTTCCTTTTTTAGTTCTTTTGGGGAATTGAGATTTTTGAGGGAAGTGCTACAGTAGCTTGTGTTCTAATGGAAGTTTTATTGGTGTTGGAACTGAACCTAAAGACCTATTATCTTGAGTGCACTAATGTTGGTAATAAAGGTTGTGTGAAGTTTTGTATGAAGGAAAAATTCCAGGTGTATGGAAGGAATGAGTAATGAGATGAACAATGGACTAAAGCTCAAGATTGGGGATGCCACGCGTGTCACCCCAAGAAATATCCAAGAAGTACAAGCGTAAAAGCTTGGGGATGCCCAAGGCATCCCCCTCTTCATCAATAAAAATCCCAGGTTTCTTCCAAACGCTTCATTTTTATTGTTTCATGCACAGTTGTGTTGTTCTTGGAGCGTCTTCTTTTTCGTTTTTGTTTTGGTTTTTCGTTTTCTTAGTTTTCTGAATAAATTGGTTGGACCCCCTCTTTCATACATTGGTTTTCAAATAGTTTGGTTTGGATTGGAAAAGAGTAGGAAAGTTCATGCTTAAGTGGTAAAGAGAGCTTGTTTTTGACTGTGGCCTATGCTTTGTCATGCCATGCTTATATTGTTTTGGCTTTATGCTTAGTATTCTTTGCTATAGCGTGACTTGTTATAAACAATTGAGATTACTTAATGTGCCTTGGAAGAATCGTGTGTTGTTTTAGCATATTAAAGCATAGTATTATGGTATTCTCCTTTGATGCTTTATTTGGGTTGACTTGGCACATCCTCACACCATGTTATGACTATCTCAAGTCACCATAGACTCTATGGTCCTTTAGTTTTCAACTTGTAGTATCACTTTATGCTTTGATCAATGTTGTTTTGTTGCTCTGCATGATTATGGCCATTATTGCTCTCCTAGTTTGTCGCTCCCAGTCTTTTGCTAGCCTCAATAACCAAGTATGAGTTCCACTCATGCATCCAACTCCTAAAACCAAGTTATTACCAAGAGTCCACCATACCTACCTACTAGCATATGATATTCCAAGTATATTCATGTTTTTGTCTACCTTCCAAATTAAACTTGTTATGAGAAAACTAGTGATTAAAGCTCTCACGAACTTGATGGCACACTTTACTTTCTTGCATTTAATAAACTTGAACCATTGCGTCCATCTTTGTTGTGTATATTCTTGCGCTTTATAAGTTGAAGTTAGCAGAACCATGTATCATGGGGAACGCTTTCAACATTGCACTTGTACTTTGTACCCCATTGATATCATGTTCTTTTGCTTATGGATCCCGGTGGTGTGAAATAAAAGGGGAACTTGTAAGATCATGGAGTTTGTATTTGTGTTAAAGAAACGCCTGGGCCGCCTAGCCTAAGCCATGCCTAATCATGGAGGAAACTTGCAGCATAACCATAATGAGCACTCTATGAAGCATCCTCAATAAAAACCTATGCAAATAGCAAATAAAAAGATCGCTGAGATGCTCATTGTCTGATTGCCTTGTCATTTTGATTATGGGATAGCTCCTGTATCATGTGCAAGGGGTACCTCGTTGGCGGTTCTCTATGATACATATGTACTTACAATGACAAGATCTTACTTGTGACTAAAGTTGAGTACATGAGGTTCGGTCTTCGTAAGTAAGGGGCATGATATTTCGGTTTATAACTTGTCAAGCATATCCTCTTAGTTGTGTCACTTTAACCTTAATCACCTTCAAGATG
Organism: Avena sativa; assembly: GCA_916181665.1. Taxonomy (NCBI): domain Eukaryota; kingdom Viridiplantae; phylum Streptophyta; class Magnoliopsida; order Poales; family Poaceae; genus Avena; species Avena sativa. Next base: position 492,757,808 of record OV702290.1, on the reverse strand, counting down.
CTTATGATAGGGAAATGAGAGCTGGAAGCTATTGAGTACCATAATTTTTGGAAGCTCTTTATGAGACTTGAATCCCTACTTCCTTCTAGTAAGGCATTTCTTTTACTTTATGTTGAGTCTCCACCTTCTACCTTTATGCACCTACTTTGAGAGCATAGTGGCCATTCTTAGTTCTATGTGCATTGTCCCAAGACTTGTTGATTAATGTATAACTTTGATATTGCTTGTTTTAAACTATTTGTATCTAGTCACTCTTATGAACTTTGAACGTGTCCTATGCATCTATGTGAGGGACAAGCTGAATACTACTATGCTATGTTTTCTTTATGTGAAACAAACAAACGTATTGCAAAGTATTGTTATTCATGAATCTTTTGTTTGTGCCTTTTCATGTTGCAACATAGTTTCTTTGTCTTATTGATAGAACTTTGTCTTACATGTTATGATTGAAGTACTATGATCCCAGCCTTGAATGTTTTACAAATACTTTGATCAAGTTTATGATGGTGCATGTCACCTCAAAAATTATTCTTTCTTTTTATCACTTACCTACTCGAGGACGAGCAGGAGTTAAGCTTGGGGATGTTGATACGTTGCAAACGTATTGTAACACCCTCAGAATCGGACCTATGCAAGTTTTAGCGAAACCCGCCAAACCCGCATAGAAACGATTCAAAGGTGCCCACCAGGCACTTTCGTGCGGGTGGAAAACGAAGTAATAACATTACACAACAGTCCTTGATGGGACCCACAGAACAGATATATATATATATAACAGCGACTCAATGAGTCAAGAATACAGATATACAGAACAACGATTCAAATCACCTTGAAAATGATAGAGCGTACGACTACGGACAAGATGCAAATGGGGCTAAGAGCCCTGAAGAATAACCAATGGCGTCCATAACCCTGCCCAGGACAAGCCGGAAGGGTAACCCTGCTAACGACGTCGATCTCAAAACCTGCTTAAACAAAAGGGGTGCCGGCAAAGGGCAAAGGAAAAAGAGGAGCGTCAGTACTGAGGCCAGTACACGGCGAGACTAGAATTCGGCGGTCCTCGCCTACACAGGTATGGTGGACTGAAGCGGCAGCGGCGGCATGCACTAAACAACCTATAGAGACTCGACACAACTGGCGGCTATCAGAGAGGGGTAAGAAAGACCTATTCGGAACCAACCTGATGCTAACGCCAAACAAACCCATCCTGGTGTTTCCCCCTCGAGACCAGACGAGGAAGTCAACCGAGGAACTCACACTGTTGGCAATTTTATTTATTCAGTTATCGTTGCAGCAATTACTAGTCAGGTTTAGATAGTCATCCTGATAAAATAAACAGTGGGCACTTTTAGTTAGCCATTCCGTTATAGTTGCAACACTTACTAATCAGATACAGATAGCATGAGATAAACCCAAAACCCAGCAGTTGTTGGTACTTTTATTTAGCCATTCCGTTGTAGTTGCAATACTTACTAGTCAGATACAATTGTCGCAAGCGACAACCCAAACAAGCAATGGTTGGCAGTTTTATTTAGCCATTCCATTATAGTGAAGCTGATTACTAGTCATTATAAAGTCAAATTTATAGCACTACTTTAGTTATAGTTGTCTATGATCGAGATACTGTGCTCCAAGTCGTCCATAACCGCGGACACGGCTTTCAGAAAGTTTTAACCCGGCCGGGGTGCACAAATAGCAACACACACTCGATCAACCTCGGAAAAACCAAATCAAAACCCAACGAGGCTTTCACGACAAAGCAATCACAGGATTCAGAATTATTTCAGGGGGCCACCCCATTGAGTAGACCCGCAACGGAGCTAGCTGACTCCGAGGCGGACTCAAGGTTTGCGTCAATGGCTGTGAACGACTGGGAACCCAAAACTGGGCTTGTCGACACCACGAAAACACTCCGCTTACCTAAACAGTACAGTGTGCTATCCATCGCACAATTTAATTAAAACAGTGAAGCAAGGCATAAGTACAGAATAGTAAATAAAACCTCAAACTAGTTTGTGGCCCCAAGAAATAAGAATGAATCAAGCTCTGGCTCAGGGGGGTCCCATATACCTCCCGGATGTGGATAGCGCGAATATTCAAGGAACAGGTATCAAGTACTCGGGGTCCTACGGGACACAAGTGGACGGTTAACAACCAAATAACATCTATTGCCCACCTGTGCCTCTGCTTGCCTACTTCAATTTTTAGTTATTAAACAGTAATTACAGTTAACGATAAATAAAGCAAAGATCATTTCTAACATCGAACAGGCGGCAATATTCCAACAACTGTGGTACTTGACGACACACAACAGCACTTGAGCAAGCGACTACGACGCGCAGGTCCAACTATCTACCAAACAACAGGTAATCGGAGGTGTCCAAGGCAATATAGGGCTGCAAGGGATATCACGGGTAGGAAAAACTAAAGCATCGCAACACAGATAGCAATAGATCAATAGGAGGGAATAAATACTATAAAAGTAAGATAGGTAGAAAGGGGGAGATGCTCGCCTGAAAACATTGCCGAAGGTTCAACCGAAGATCGGGTCGACACTCGCTTCAACTCAACGGTCTTATCCGCGAAGAAGCAAAACACTAGAATAACACCGGATGCAATATTTAATACAACGGCAGAAGATCGGCATGATGCATGTATGATGCATGACAAAAGTGCAATGCAATTAGATCATATTAAGCGGAACCGGGGTCCCGACATTTAATTAATATGTTCAAGTTGTCTAGATACCCCGCATTTAAATGTTGGATTAGCAAGACAAAACATAGCATCGGTTCGCTACCCAAATTTAAATGAGGCCAATATACGACTAGATTTGCCCGCATATGGACCCCATATTTAATTTAGTTGAATCGGCATAAGGCCCCCAAACCACACAAATATGCATGCAAGTATGACAATTTTATATGCAACAGTTTTATATTACATTTATAAAAATAGGGTTCGAGAAAGGGTCACACATTAGGGTTCGGCAGATCTTGGTTCCGGGGGGTTCGGGGTCAATCTCAGGGTTCAGGGTTCGACGGGATCGGTCTTCGACGGTCGGATACAAGATGGAAGAGCTTGGTGTTCCGGGAAGAAGGACTTGGTTCGGCGTCGGGGGCGCATCGGATCCGCCCTGGTCGGTGCCGATCTTGTCGTCACGAGGATCTTGTCGGGTCCGCGCCATCGAGTCGGTCTTGGCCTTCGGGGTGAGGAACTTGGCATCCGAGAGACGATCTTGTCGCATCCGCGGTCGTCGGGTCGTGTCGTCGGTCTTGTCGTTTCACGGCGGAGATCTTGGTGTCCCGGGTCTCGGCGTCTTCGGATCCAAGAGGGAGAACTTGGCGTGTCGGGTTCGGTCTTCTGATCCGAGAAGGAGAACTTGGCGATTCCGAGGGTCTTGGTGTTCGACGGGGTTCAGTCTCGCCGGGGTCGTTCTTCGGGTTCCAGGAAGATCTTGAGGGTCCATGTAGGAGAACCCGAGGATCCGACGTTGTTGCCTTCGGTTTCCATGAGGGAGTTCTTGACGTGCCGAGGGTTTGGCGCCGGCGGTTCAACGGGTTTGGGTTCGGTCTTCGGAGGTTCCAACAGGTCGGGGATCTTGGTGTCCCATGTACGAAGATCTCGGGCCATGAAGGAGTCCTTGGAGTGTGGCTCTATCAACTTGGTGTCCCAGGTTTTGGAGACCTTGATGTCCAACTGCTGGTCGTGGCGACCGGGAGAGAAGGCGGGGGAGGTCCTGGACGACGCTACTTGCGTGCTTGGCGACGGGCGTACCGAGGAAGGTGATGGCTTCGAGCGGCCGGACGTGCAGACGAGGTGGGCGGTACCGGAGACGAGGAAGGCGAGCCGAGCGGAGACGGCCTCGGCCGGGGCCGGGCTAGCACGGGGCGGAGGTCGGCGGGCGGGACCACGGCGGAGGAGGGAGGTCGGCGGCGCGCGGGCGGGGAGAGGCAGAGGGTGGAGGAGGAGCCGGCGGGAGGGGAGGCGAGCGGAGGCGGGCGCTGGAGGAGAAACCGGGGTGAGCGGGGTGGTCGCCGGCGGCGGCCGGAGAAGGGAGGAAGGAGCGGTGGCCGGAGGCGGACGAGCGGGGCGGTGGGGAGAGAAGAGAGGCGGAAGCCGGCGCCGGAGGTGGAGATGCTAGGCGGCGGGAGGGGGCCGCGGCTGCCGGCGAGGAGGCGGGCGGCAGAGCCGGCCAGAGGGGAGGAGGCCCTGGCGGGGCGAGCGAGGCAGGCGGAGAGGTTGGGGAAGGGAGGACGCGTGGGTGGAAGACGGGGTCGCGGGCCAGGGGGTGGACCTGGTCCAGGGGCGGTGGGGCCAGAGGGGGGTGACTCGGTCTGGGGTAGGTGGCTGGGTGGGAGAGGGAGCTGGGTCGGTGGGGGGCCCGGTTGGCGGTGAGGCAGAGAGAGGAGGTAGGAGTGGCTGGGGTGAGAAAAGGAGAGGGGAAAAAGGGTATGGATTGATGAGGTGGCAGGTGGGTAGGGATTTGGTCCAGGGGGTGAGGTGGCGGGCTGTGGGTGGTGGGTAGATTAGGTTTTGGTAGTTTTAGGATTTAGGTGGGACTGGTTGGTTGGACCGATTTTATTCCGGGGGTGGTCGACCGGGTCGAATCGGCCCGTTCGACTGCCCCACTAAAAATAATTAAATATTTTATTTATTTCAAACAGGGCTTTTGCAAACCGATAACAAACAAAATAAAATAATCCGGAGACCCGGGTTTTGCGTTTGAACGAAGACGGGGCATTTAGAAAACAAATTAGGTTTTTCTGCAATAGTTTTATGCAAGCAAATGCAAGATGATGACGATGCTCAAATGCAATGTGGCATGATGACATGAGCATGCGGTCATGATGATGCAATGCACAAAAACAACGCGATTTTCTAGTAGTGGTTTTGCGGGATGTCACACGTATCCATAATTTTTGATGTTCCATGCTTGGTTTTATCTACTTTCTTATGTTTTGTCCACACTTGGGAGTACTTTCTATACACTTTCTTGGACTAAACTATTAACAAGAGCCACAGTGCCAGCTGCCTGTTTTCTGCTGTTTTTGGTTCCAGGAAAGTCAGAAAATGAATATTCTCGAAATTGGACGGGACAAAAGCCAAAGTCAGTTTTTCATTGAGGGACACATGGAGCCAGAATATGAGACGGAGAGAGGCCAGAGGGCAGCCACACCACCTGGCCGTGTGGCTAGGCCTAGCCCGCGCCAAGGGGTGGTGCGGCCACCCAGGGCACCCCATCGGCCTCCCCTTTCGCCTATAAGATGCCTCCGATACAGAAACCATAAGTGCCCGATCAAAAATCCATGAAAGAGTCTGTAGCCGCCGTCATCTCCATCCCTAGATCGGGAGGGATCTGAAGCTCTTCCCGGCACCCTGCTGGAGAGGGGAATTCACCCTGGAAGCCTTCTTCATCATCATGCAAGCCTCCAGTGTCATGCGTGAGTAGTTCATCTCTGGACTATGGGCCCATGTAGTAGCTATATGGCTGGTTTTCCTCCTTCGTGTTATCATGTTTAGATCTTTGTGAGCTCCGTTCATGATCAAGATCATCTATTTGTAATTCTGCATGTTGTGTTTGTGGGGATCCGATGGATATTGAGCTGCTATTTCAGATTGATTATTGATTCTATCATGTCTTTGTTATTTGTGATCTTGCATGCTTTCTGTTGTTAGTAGCTATCTTGGCCAAGTAGATGCTAGCAACTCCAAGAGTTAGTATTTATGCTCGATAGTGGGTTCATGCCTCTAGTAATCTGGGGAAGTGACAGAAATCTCTATGGTACTAGATTTGTTGTTGCTACTAGGGAGAAAAGAACAATCCTTTGTTCATAGAACAATCGTATTGTTTACTTTACACGCAATTCGTAATGCAATTATCCGTTGCTTGCAACTTAATACTGGAGGGGGTTCGGATGATAACCTGAAGGTGGATTATTAGTCATAGATGTAGTTGGATGGCGGTCTATGTATAATGTTGTAATCCCCAATCGAATCTCAAAGGAGTCAAGATGAGTAGTATATGCTTGTATGCTTTCTCGATGTTTGTCAATTGCCCCGCTGTAATTTGTTCACCCAACATGTCATCTATCTTAAGGAGAGCCACCTCTAGTGAACTATGGACCCCGGTCCTTTCTTTTACCATCAACCTACAATCAACTGTTTACTTGCTTGTGTTTACTTTCTGCAAACTATTACTTTCATCCACTCGATACGTTTAATCCTTTGTTTTCAGCAAAACCGGTGAGATTGACAACCTCATCGCAAGTTGAGGACATAGTTCTGTGGTTGTGTTGTGCAGGTCTCCACGTTGTTGCTGGCACCGGTAGTGCGCCCTGCCAAAGTTCAGCTACCTACACCTTTGGGGTGTTTCCTTGCTCCTACTGGATTGATAACCTTGGTTTCATAACTGAGGGAAAACTTACTGGTGTGCTCATCATACCTTCCTCTTGGGGTTCCCCAACGAGCTCGTTAATACACAAGTCAGCACTCGCTAACCAAGGTGGCCCACTTCAGGTTAGATCTATGCTTCACAGGAGGCCCAGTTAGAGAGAGAAGATGGAAGCCCATCCGGCTATGGGAAGGCCCAAAAGACTTGTCGGCTTAGGCTTGTAGGAATACTTGTAGTCCAAGATGTACTCTGTACCGATTCTGTATTGTAGCCGGATAGGACTATCATGTAACCCTAGGACCGGATGACAATATAAGTCATCCTAGGGACCAGCCTTTAGAGCACACACTACAACCACAACTCGCATAGGTGAAACCTCTATTGTAATATGTTGTACTTCTGGCTATGTCGGTATACTTGATTGCTAGCACCGCAGTTGGATCTTAACCTCGGTAAGATTGTGTGCTCACTGTCTCGGAGAACCGTACGTCTCACACCCCACCTTTTCCCACGCCTCAAGGCCCCCCTCATGGCGTACTTGTATTCAATGCAACGATAGTTGGTGCCCACCGTGGGGAAGGTGACCTTCGAATCTGCATTCCTGTGGTATCTGCGCGTATCGAATCAGCGAGACAATCATCATCAGTCATGTCCTCTATGCCAGCGATGGCCCCCTCATCCTTCTCAACGATACCTAGATTCTAGCTAGGGAGGTTGTGACAAGCTACACCATCCTATTAATTAGCGAGATTGACATTTACCTCAGTTTCGCTAAACCTGCACACCCCACCCCAGTAGTGATAATAGAGGTGGAAGAAATTTCTGGGTCTACTTTATCCGCACAGGCGGTAGAATTCCCAATCTTAGAAAACCCTAATTCCACCCAACCCGCCCCTGAGGTAGAGATCGTGGAGAAAGAGAAGGTCGAATCTGAAGAAGATCTCCCCTAGGAGATCAAATCTCAGGAAGACCATAGCTGCAACAACTCTGGATCCGGCTTTGCCGATTCTGGAGCAAGAAAATCACTTCTGAGGCACACAGTGAGGCGGATGCTATGGTGCGGCAATGCCAACATGGATGCTATTCTCGATACCATCAAAAGTTTCGAGGAAACCAACGCTGAAAGCCTCACCCACCTTAAAGCGCATGGATCTCACTTCGCCGGCTATGTCAGCTCTAGATCCAGCTATGTCGATGCTGGAGACGACAATGACTCAGTTTTGGATGCAATCAGAACAAACACCGATACATCGGTTTCCCTAGATGAATCTATGATGTCAGCATAACTTTGAGCGTATGAAGAAGAATTTGGAGAGGAAGTAAACTCCAATATTGCGCAGGAAATAGAAGGATCGGCTCCAAGTCCCTACAATAGTATGGATGAAAGATACGACGAAAACTTTCTCGACTCGCAGGATGATATGGTTCTCGGAGAAAATCCCGATGTCCAATATCTGAAAGTACTGATAGAAGCTTATCTCCAGGAAATGGACCAAAAGTCGTATTTGCCACGGGTACCCAGAGGGCCAACAAAGCAAAGAGGACGAAGTAGAACAAAACTCCGACATAGGATCTTCCGGCATAAGAGAAAGTTGAAGAGGAACTCTAGATGGAGGATCCGGACAGCGCTCTGATCCCCTAGGAACCAAAAAAAATCTCTGGTGGATGGACATGTGGTGACTCCTAGTGCCCGTGAAATCTATGGAGAAGCGTTAACAACACCAATCCAACTTCCTTGGAACTTACACCGGAGGAGTTGGCAGAAAGGGCTCAAACCTTAGAAGCATACCCTTAGCGACTCTTGGACGAAGCAACTCACCTCGTCGAGGAGAAGCAGCAGGTTAATAAAAACATTGCAGATGCAAATCAGTTCAACTACCTATAGCATCAGAAGACCCAAAACGGCCCTATACTGGCCAGCAAAAATCCATATGTTCATAAGACCCTCTTCGAGGGAAGAAAAATAGACATCATCGTAGGACAGCCTCGGCTCGATAGTAAGGGGAACCCGACGTACAACACGCCGATGGAAAACACTATCACGGCTCGATAGATCCTGGCAAATAATCCAATGCCATAAGAGGTCCAGCAGTGTGTAACGCTTCTTAACAAAGGCTTGGACAAACAGAAAGCCGCCACGTCCTTCAGCGGAAAGCTAGTCTCAAATTCCAATGCCGCACCGACGCGGATAGGCAACACGAATCAAGGCCCCGCCGGGAACAGGATCGGTGTCACCATTCCGACCTGCGGGATGATACCTACTCAAGAATAAACTCTTCGGGACACCGACGTAGAACTGCGCATGATTGGAGTAATGTCGTTCTAGCCACAGTGCGAGACGCTATCGTAGAACTAGTTCTACAGAAACCTCCTAGTGACAATCTAACAACCATAGGGAATAAGATGAATCACGACATCGGGATCGGGATCGACAGCAAATGCCACCCACAAGCACACAAGCTGACTAGCGAAACCTCGCCATAATGATGATAAGGCCTGACAAAGAAAGAATGAAAATCACATTGGACAAGGCCGTCAAAGCGGTTGATGTCATGAGGACCCACCCGAGGCCTACGATCAGTCAGAAACAACCATCTGATCCTCTGTCCCCACCAAGCAGTCACTACAATGGCTCCCACGAGAGCCAGGGGATGCCGTGATGGAGGAGGTGGTAGAAGAAGCAGAGATCCAACTACACGGTCCCGTAGCCGCATCAAACATCCGAGAAGGCGCTCTTTGTCACCAAGTGACTCCAGGAACCAGATCAACTCACTACAAGAATCTGCACGGTTCATGACGTTCTGATATTGTCATTAATAAGAGGCAAAACATCATAGATGGCCATCCGTGACGAATTCTACGATGAAAAAAAGGTCATGAACCTCACGTCATAACTAGATCTATGAAGTTTTTTATGTCTAAGAACATCATGACCGTGTCTGATGTTTCTGAAATTTCGTCACGGACAACAGGACCAGCTCGGCCTAGGCATGTTTCTACCGTGACGATATTATTTCATCATGGATGATGCCACGTGGCAGACGACACCATGAGCAGCTGCTAGCGACGTCGGGTGACGTCATGGGGGTCATCAAAGATGTCATCCCTATCGGGACTTTTTTCATCATGACTTGATTCTGTTACCGCCGCTTCCTTACGTCATCACGTCATCTATGATGTCATGCCAGCCATGATGAATTTCCTTTCATCGCAGCCTGCCGCTGATAGGTAGACATGTGGTCCATTTAAATGATAACACGTGGGCAAATTACAGGACAAGATGTGGACCAATCAGCACGAGACACGTATCGTCTAGGAAGAAGTGATGATGTCATCACTTTCATGACGTTACTACTTGATCGTGACGTTACTAACCATGATGGAAATATTTTGTAAAGAAACAATTATGACGTTTATAGGATTACAATATAGAATTTGATAGAAAATTTCAAGACAAATGATTCACTCTAGAGAAATAAATACCAAACTCAAATAAGATATAAGAAGGTTCAACTCATTCCAAACAAATTTCAACAGATTCATCAAATTGCCTATTGTGGTTTGGACAGCTGAGCTAACACGTGTTGTATTAATGCATTTGCCTCTTCTTGTTTCTTTCCCAGGTCTTCTTGTTTCTTCCGCATTGCTTCTACGTCTTCCAAATACATCAGCCTATCTACCTCACCTTCTGCAACTCTTCAATGGTAGAGCGCAGTTCCACATTAGCTGCTTTCTGAGCCTCGAGTTGAGCTTCTAGATGAGACTTGGTTGGTATTGAAGTACTTTCATGGATGTTGATTATTGATGGCTCAATACATGGCGCCCAGAAAAGTGCTTGGTGCGTGGTGTTAATGTAGAGCTCGTTGGGAACCCCAAGAGGAAGGTATGATGAGCACAACAGCAAGTTTCCCTTAGTTATGAAACCAAGGTTTAATCAAACCAGTAGGAGAGGGGAAACACCTCAAAGGTGTTACTAGCTGAGCTTTGGCAGGGCGCACTACCAGTGCTAGTAGCAACGTGGAGACCTGCACAACACAACCACAGCACTTTGTCCCCAACTTGCGATGAGGTTGTCAATCTCACCGTGTTTTGCGGAAAACAAAGGATTAAACGTATCGAATGGAAAGAAGTAAAAGTTTGCAGAAAGTAAACACAAAGCAGTAAAAGATTGTAGATTGTATGTAAAGAAAAGGACCGGGATCCATAGTTCTCTAGAGGTGGCTCTCCTTAGATAGATAACATGCTGGGTGAACAAATTACAGCGGGGCAATTGACAAACACCGAGAAAGCAATACATGCACATACTAATCATCTTGACTCCTCTGAGACTTGATTGGGCATTACAACATAATAATAGACCGCCATCCAACTGCATCTATGACTAATAATCCACCTTCAGGTTATCATCCGAACCCCCTCCAGTATTAAGTTGCAAGCAACAGATTATTGAATTACGAACTGCGTGTAAAGTAAACAATACAATTGTTCTATGAACAAAGGATTGTTGTTTTCTCCCTAGTAGCAACAGCACATCTAGTACCTTAGATATTTCTGTCACTTCCCCAGATTACCAGAGGCATGAACCCACTATCAAGCATAAATACTAATTCTTGGAGTTGCTAGCATCTACTTGGCCAAGATAGCTACTAACAACGGAAAGCATGCAAGATCTCAAATAACAAAGACATGATAGAATCAATAATCAATCTGAAATAGCATCTCAATATCCATCGGATCCCCGCAAACACAACATGTATGAATTACAAATAGATGATCTTGATCATGAACGGAGCTCACAAGATCTAAACATGAAAGCACAAAGGAGGAGAAACCAGCCATCTAGCTACTACATGGATCCGTAGTCCAAGGATGAACTACTCACGCATCACACCGGAGGCTTGCATGGTGATGAAGAAGGTCTCTAGGGTGAATTCCCCGCAACGACAGGGTGCCAGGAAGATCTTCAGATCCCTCCTGATCTAGGGATGGAGATGACGGTGGCTACAGACTCTTTCGTGGATTTTTGATCGGGCCCTTAGGGTTTTCGTCCCGAGGGCAACTTATAGGCGGAAGGAGAGGCCGAGGGGGTGCTAGGGTCGGCCAGACCACCCCCTGGCGCGGGCCAGGCCTGGCCGCGCGGCCAGGTGGTGTGGCCGGCCCCTGGCCCCTCTCCATCTCGTATTCTGGCACTTGATCCCTTCCGGAAAAATAGGCACTTTGGCTTTTGTCCCGTCTAATTCCGAGAATATTCATTTTCTGACTTTTCTGGAACCAAAAACAACAGAAAACATGCAGCTGGCACTGTGGCTCTTGTTAATAGGTTGGTCCAAGAAATCATAATAAAAGTACTCCAAAGTTGGAACAAAACACAAGAAAGTGGATAAAACTGAGCATGGAACATAAAAAATTATAGATACATTTGCAACGTATCAATGTTCTTCAGGACAGTTGGCTTACTCTTGTTCTGAGACAGCACAAAGTGCACAACATCGGTGGAAGGAATTGATTCATCCTCTGTGCCATCTTCTGGAGAAGATGAACCATATTGCTTTCCACGACTACCTAGCAATTTTAGGAATAGAAGAGAATATGAGAAATCTAGCGAGCAAATAATAAGCAGATCGTATATGTGAGGGAAGAAAAAGGCATTGAATTTTACGAAGATATAAAGTATGATGGAGGACTTACCATTGCTTCTTTCACATTTTCAGTCAAGCCATTTTCGAGCAGTTCAATGGAGCCTTCCTCCATGTCGCACAAAACCTCATAGCTGCGAGCACCAGTGGCATGAGGGTACTTGACGAGCTGTCTGTTATCCTTGTTTTTTCAGGCAGAGCCTACACAAACATGGAGCATAGATTTAGTCATGCTTAAACAATTCAAATGGGAGAAGTTGAGTTAACAAGACACGATCTTGTTTTTGGGGCCAGACCAAAAATCGACAAGCCTGCACCACTCCTCCTTGCTCATGTGTTCCATAGGAGATATCCTTGTAACTTCATTTGTTGGGTAGCTGTCGAAAAACCATCACTTTAGATAATGTCATTGATTTCTTACGTGCCTCATTAACTGTTTGTTACAAGCAAAATACACATCAGGTAGAGAGGGGTCCATGGCAAACTTTTGCTGAAATAAAACAAGGATTATCAGCCTTCACATTAACAACAATGGAAGAAAGGGATAGCTGAGTGTTACCGAACATACAAAAACTTTGCCATAGAAGTCTGCTCTAACATCCGGCCTCTCCCTGTACTCTTTCCACTGGGGAAGATAGGCATCTTAGTATTGACTGTTACTGCACACTCGGTGGCAAACTTGGTAGTAATCACTAGTGACACTGGTCTAGTTCTTCCTAGAGGAACGACAAGTTGAAGTATTTTTGTGGGCATGTTGTCAACCACCAACTGAGGATCATCATGCATACCAGTGTCTCTAGAATGATTATGGCCAAATTCATCTACAATAATATAATGGGTATGAGTTAGTGTTTGATGTCTACAAGAGCACAAATCATTTGTAGCTAGTTTCAAAGTACAGATATCGATCCCACAGGGAGCCCAAAGGTAAATGTTTATGGGGGAAGTCTCTGTCACACCCAAAGTTGTCACAGGTCTTCGAGTGAATTGACTTCAAGTGTTGAAATAGGAATGGGGTTTTGATTAAATGAGATGTATTTAAATAGAACTAAAATGTAAACTTCAGAAATATAAAGCATAAAAGTAAAGAACAATTTGGTTGTTTGTTGTTTCCTTCAGATGGCGAAAGAAGGCGCGGGGAGATTCAGTTCATGGTGATAGTGACTGTGCCAGGTGGACGAATGATAAATGTAACAATTATAATTTTATAAATATATGTGTAGGCGAGCAACCCATAATTAGCCAGAACTCCTCTTGGTAGATTTCATCCCAACTTCAATAATCCTACTAGCCTGTTACCAAAACCATGGTCAGACACTAGACGATTACGACCCTTCAGGTTGCTTAGCGATTAAGCTCCTTGGAACGGACTAATGCAATAAGCACAGTGGTTCCTTGTTATCCTCGAGTCTACTAGCTTTCCATTGATATCCCCGTGTCATCCGGGGGTCACTGGTCCACTAGCGAACAAGATCTTATCTATGTATAACAAAGCATCATGTTGTCTAGGACCTTAATTGGACAACAAGCATTAGGCATCCCACAGATAGTCAAGCACACATAATATAGTAATTAGAATCAATCACAAACTAATGGAAAATATATGAAGGCACATCACATCTCACCAATCCCCTACATCTCCCACGCCCAAAAGAATTACTCACACATGAGATAAGATCATTAATATAATTGAATAAAGGGAATTCATCTTTGTATTACCGTGGAGATCCACAATAAGAATAGAAAAATATCCAACACAATTCAAGATGGGAAGAAACAATCTTAAACCCTAGTCTTGCAAGGTGGAGATCCCTCTCTCTCTCAAGTACAAGTGGTGGCTATGGGGGTGTATTGGCTAGGAGGTCAAAGATCGTGGAGCGAGATGAAGAACGTCTTCCCCCTCTTCTCCGGATCTCTTCTTTCTCCCTTCTGGATGGTATGGTGGCTATTGTGTTGTGTTTTTGACATTGGTCCCTTCGTGGAAGTTGTTCCTTTTGACAAGACAGAGGCAGCGGGAACTATACGGCTGAAAAAATATTCCTGCCGTATAGTTGCTTGTTAAAGCTTCTGTGACCTCCCCTCACGCGCTTCCAGGTGGGACTCGCTTGTTTTCTCCAGAATATTGTGTTTCTCTAGTTAAATCCCTCTGTTGATGTTTAGAACCTGAAACACACATTAAAAACCAAGTTTTCTTTGCTACCGAAGTATTAGCATTAGGTAAAGCCAGAAAACGATCAAATCTGGGAGAAAACCATCAATAAAAGCCATCAAAAATGTGTTGAATCTCACAGCTATTAGTGTTTTACAATAAAAAAATGCAATAAGTATGATTCACATAATATAATGTTAATGGGTTGCTGTAGAGCAAGCAATTTGTTCAACATGTTACCTTCTTGATCCCAGTCAAAACAGTCAAAGAACCATCCATCACATTTCACATTTGGACGTTGACACCTTAACTTGGATAGTTGTACCCTCAGATGCACAGTCGCTTTGGAGAGGCGCCCGTGCATTGCCAGGCAGGGGTTGCTTCTTTCCTTGGGGAGGTGCATAGTTGCTTTGGAGAGGCGCCCATGCATGGTCGGGGCGGGGGCTGCTGCTTGCCTTGGGGAGGTGCCCGCAGACGGTAGGGAGCGGGCTATTGCCTTGTAGAGGTGCCCGTGGACACCAGGAACTTGGATGCTGGCCTTGGGGAGGCGCCTGCAGAAGGCAGGGACCTGGCTGTGGGCCTTGGCATGGTGCCCACGGAAGGCAGGGATCTGGCTGCTGGCCTTAGGGAGGTGTGTGCTCAGCTTGGGCAGCTTCCCAGCCGCCTTGGGCAGCTGGTTGCTTCCCCTTGGACCTAGTTTTTCTCAAAGTTTCTATGTCGGCACCTTGGCCCACCAAGACACGCTTCCGAGCAGTTGCTACACCAGCAGGAGCCAACATTGTCCTGATGGCAGCTATCTTGTTGCATTTCCTCTTTGATGGCTAGAAATTCCATTTATACCAATCAATTGGGGATAATAAAGAACCAACAGATATATGTCAAAATTAGTTAGCAAACAATTCAACACAAGATGAGTAATAAGGTAAGGGGTTGACCTGCGACTCATTCTCCTCACTCACATCATCTAGGTCTCCTAGTGATATCTTCCTCCTCTTCAGGATCATAGTTAGATCCAGAGCATTCATTTCTTGTCTTTTTAGGAGAGAATACCATTGGCGATGCGAAAAGACTGGCAAAGGGCCTAACACCTAGTTGTTGCAACCGCACATTGTTTCTCATGATGTTTTTCAGCGGACTTTCTTTCATGGGTGCATTTGAGGATCTAACATTAATAAAGAAATCCAAGTAAGCTACAAATTAAACAGGCAATTAAAAATATATAACGTATAGTGTTGATTGTCCTATAGCAAACATGAGCAGTAAAATGACACTATTGCCTCTCAAATAAGAAATTTCACAGACAAGGAAAATGAAACACATGAACAATGAGCAGGCTTAAAAGAGCAGAAAAACTAGGAGGTTGTTTACTTTCCTGTAGGCTCTACGGCCTTTTTCTTTGTGTGCTTCTTGCCGGGAACCTTGATGGCCTTCCTTGTCGGCGAGGTGGACGACAACCTGGCATGCCTTAACGACGTGGTGAAAGGCAAAGTGCCAGACCTTGACGGCGAGGATATAGACATTGTTGGTAGGATGGATAGGGAGGTAGTAGACCTTGATGCCGAGGTTCATCGAGAGGGGGAGAACCTTGTTGGTGAGGTGGCAGACCTTGCCGGTGAGGCTAACGGCTACATGACAGTGCTCAATAGTGAGGTAGCAGATCCGCGAGCTCGACGGCATGGTCGGTAACCGGGAAGGTGAGGATGGGCTAGGCTTTGGGCTAGGTCGACGGCTAGATGACTACAAGGGCGGCGAGGGTAGGATGATAGATGTGCTACGATGAGTGGGCGGCAGTAAGGGTGAGCGCAGGATATCTGGATCTGTCTCCTTTTGGTGAGGGGGATAAAGGAGGGTTTTCAATATATTATGTAAATGCCCTCTGCGCCAATGCTTTGGTTACCCTATGCGGGTGGGTTGAACTATAATATTAGTGCGCAAGAATTCGGGTGCCTGAAATTTTTGATCGGCGGGAGGACCGAACCCAAAAGTTTGGATTGGCGGGAGGACGGAACCACAATTTTTTGGTCGTCGGATGCGTGATGTGTGGCTGAAATAAATTAACATTTAGGTTTCAAAAATGCGGCCAAGATTGCGACAATTAGGGTTCTTAAGCTAGGTGCTAGGTCTTGACAATCTCTTAGTGGATCTCTAAATAAATGTCATGTTTTGTACCTAAAAATTGTTATTGGAAAATTCTTGAGCAAGCTACTAGGTACCTCAAGCCTAAACCCGAGCCCCTTCAAACGAAACCGATAGAAACTTGTCTAAATTGCGGGCAGTGCACCGTAAACTTTGAGGTGCATCCAATTGGTGAATTTTCCACCAAATTCTCTCTAATAGTTATTAAAAATGGGGTGAAGCATCCTCACAGCACATCCTCGGTAGCTGCTTTAGAAAATACACCCTTTCAGGCACAGGGAAAATGGAAAAATGGATTTTCTGTATGCAAAAAGTGAAAACTTCCTGAACCAACATTGTCTGCCATGTCAAGATACACACGTGTGCGGAATATGGCCACATTGCAACAAACTGTGCCATGATTTTGGTCATGACCTAGGTCATTTACCTTGAAAACCATGAATCCTTGAAGGCGGTAGCTCATTTCCGTGAACACTTTTTTTGAATAATCCCCATACCACATGTTTGTTATTTTTACCTGCAACTAGGTAAGATAAAATGACAAAGTGGGAAGGATTTGCATTGAATCTAGGGACACCATGTGTCAAACAATGGTCAGAAAGCCCAAAAAGCCCCTGGAATGCAACTGCCACATGGAATGGTGAACCAGTGCGACAAAAGTTGCATCACCAAATCCATTGGAGTGTGTGTGGTCATGTGGATCAACGTGGTTTTTAAAATAACACATTCATTGACACAAGAGACTCCATGTGTTAAACCATGGTCAAAAAGCCCCAAAAGCCCCTAGAATGCAACTGCCACATAGAATGGTGAACAAGTGTGACAGGAGTTGCATCACCACATACATTGGAGTGTGTGTTGTCATGTGGATCAAGGTGGTTTTGAAATGAACACATACATTGGCACTCTAGAAACTCCATGTGTCAAACAATGGTCAGAAAGCCTAATAATCCCCTAGAATGCAACTGCCACATGGAATGGTGTACCAGTGTGATAGAAGTTACATCATCACACCCACTAGCGTGTGTCTGGTCATGTGGATCAATTTGGTTTGTAAAATAACACATGAAATGACACTAATGGACCAAGGTGGTTTTGAAAAGAATACATGCATTGACTCTAGGGAATACATGTGTCAAACCATGGTTAGAAAGCCCAAAAAGCCCCTAGAATGCAATTGCCACATGGTTAATGGTGAACTAATGTGACAGAAAGTTGCATAACCATATCCATTGGAATGTGTGTGTTCATGTGGATCAAGGTGGTTTTGAAAATAACACATGCAATGACACTAGAGACACCATGTGTCAAACCATGGTCAGAAAGCCCAAAAATCCCATAGAAATGCAACTGACATGTAGAATAGTGAACCGGTGTGACAGAAGTTGCATCACCACATCCATTAGATTGTGTGTGGTTGATACGTCCATTTTGCATCACTATTCTATGTCATAATTCACTGTTATTCATTGATATATTTCATATTAAGAGATGATACTTATGTGATTTCACCTAGTTTTGCATGGTTGATGACTTTTGGAGCATGGACCGCTGCAGTCAGGATTCTGATGGAAAAGGTGCTATTTGGAGGCAAAATTCGCGAAGATCAGAAAATTCGGGAAAATATACGGAAAATCCTATTTTTCCAGAAGACGAAGGAAGCCAGAAGGAGGAGTGGAGATGGTCCAAGGGGGCCACACCACCCCTGGCCCACCTCTGGCTCTCCCCTTTGGCGTATATAATCCTCCTGAAACCCTAATACTCGGGGAGCGACCACAGAAAGATTCCACCGCCTCTGCGGGGCGGAAAACACCGAGAGAGAAAGATCTCTTCGGCAGACAGATTTCTGCCGAGGGAATTCCTTCCCGGAGAGGGGCGATCATCTCCATAAACACCACCATCAAGCTAGACTTCATCGGGATCATCATCATCATCATCATCACCACCACCACCATCATCACCACCAGCACCATCATCTCCATCTCCATATTGCTGTAACAATTGGGTTGAATCTTGCATAGTTCTTAGGGGAAACTTTCCTGGTGTTGATTACTCTTTGTAGTTGATGCTATTTAGTGAACCATTGAATAATTGTTTACGTTCAGATTGTTATACATCATTATTCCATCCCTGATCATGATCCATATGATGTCTTGTGAGTAGTTCGTTTTGTTCTTGAGGACATGGGAGAAGTCATGTTGTTAGTAGTGGAATTGTGTTGAGAAAGATTCAATAGTTTGATATTTAAGTTGTGGTGTACTTCTTCTAGTGGTGTCATGTGAACGTCGACTACATGACACTTCACCTATATGGGCCTAGGGGAATGCATTGTGTATTTGGCTACTAATCGTAGGGGTTGCCGGAGTGACAGAAACCTAAACCCTCGTTAGGAAACCATTGCACAAGGGACGTCAGGGTCTTAGAGTTTAAAGTTGTGGTTAGGTTTCTACCTTAATTACTTTCTTGTACTTATGGATGTTTGCAAGGGGTATAATCACAAGTATGTATTAGTCCTAGGAAGGTCGGTACATTAGCACAGGTTCACCCACACAACACTTAGTAAGCTAAAGAAGATTAATCAACTATATGAAGCGAAAGCACTTGACAGTCTTCCTGTGTGTCCTCGAGAACGTTTGGTCATCTTAAGTAATATAACCGGCTTGTCCTTTGCTGAATAAAGGATTGGGCCACTTGCTGCATTTATTCCTACTATCTTTTATTTACTCGTACTTTATTTACTTGCTTTATCAAAAACCCCTGAAAATCCGTTTGCTAAGTATTTGCAGAGAATTCCTGATCCATACCACTAGCCAGCACCTTCTGCTCCTCGTTGGGTTCGACACTCTTACTTATCGAAAATACTACGATACACCCCCTATACTTGTGGGTCATCAAGACTATTTTCCGGCGCCGTTGCCCGGGAGTGAAGCGCTATTGGAAAGTGGAACTGGTAAAGGAAACTTCTACTGTGAGTATTGTTTACTTCTGTTAGTTGCTTTATTTTTGTTATGGATAATTCGCTGAGTTTCTTGTTTCGAAATGCTATTACCACTACTAAGGTAGTAGATGAACCACCACCTGCTAAGAATGATGCTTTTAAAATACCTACAATAATTATTGATCGTGTTATGGATAACTACTATGTTGGGGATGGAACTATCCATCCCGGTGATCATTTACTCTTTATACACGAATTATGCGGGTTGTTCAAGTGTGCAGGTATGACTACAGATCAAGTTAAGAAGAAGTTATTCTCATTATCATTGAAAGGAAGAGTTGAGGAATGGTATAAGCTACTGAAGAATGGTCAAGCTCTTGAATGGGAGGAAATAGTGCCTCTCTTTTATTCAAAGTTTTATCCTCCTAGTGAGATTCATAAAGATCA
This sequence comes from Avena sativa, assembly GCA_916181665.1. Taxonomy (NCBI): domain Eukaryota; kingdom Viridiplantae; phylum Streptophyta; class Magnoliopsida; order Poales; family Poaceae; genus Avena; species Avena sativa. Next base: position 492,738,108 of record OV702290.1, on the reverse strand, counting down.
GAATCAAATATACAACTTTTAGCCTCTTGATGGAGAGAGTATAGCTCAAGCTTGGGGGAGATTGAAGTTACTAATGCTCAAATGTCCCATTCATGAGCTCCCCAACAATGTTATTATCAATAACTTTTATGCATGGCTTTCTCTTCATAATAAGGATTTATTGGATGCTTCTTGTGTTGGATCATTCACTCGCATGGAAGAAGAATCTAAATGGGATCTTCTAGACCGTATTCAAGATAATGCTGAAGCTTGGGAGAATGACAAAGGAAGAAAGTCAGGTATAAATTATGATTATGAATGCATTGAATCTTTTATGGGAACTGATGACTTTCAAAATATTAAAAATGCTTATGGTCTAGACTCTCAAGCTATTGCAACTTATTTTAAGGCTTTTGCTTCCTACATTGAAGTGCCTAAAAAGAAGTGGAATAAGTATCATGAACTTTATAAAGATATTGGTAAGAGTATTCCTACAAGAAACACTGAAGTTTATACTGCTAATCATGTCTTATCTGAACCTTACATTGAGAAAATGCCTTTCTTAGTTAAGATAAAGGAACATTCTATGATAGCTAGTATGGTTAATGAAAGTACAAATAAAGTTGGTGAACCTGATAAACAAATGGATGATGAACCTATAATAGCAAATGTGAAAGACTTTGTCACTAAATATGTAGAAGAGGGACACACTATCCTTGGTAAGGATACCTCTAATATTATTTCACAAAGTAGTGTTATGAGAGCTAGTATTCCTGTGTTTTTTGTTAGAATAAGTGATCATTGTTACGATGGCCCTTGTGATAGTTATATTGTTAAGTTTATGCATGATACTGAAAGTTACTATGAGAGAGATAAAAGTGTTCTTATGTATCTCAATAATATCAAGGTTCCCCGTTTTATGCTGAAAGTTTTTATGTTGCACTTCTTTTGCCTTCCTATGCTAGTAGCCTCTGGTTTCAACAACTTGTTTGTTTACAAAATTCCCTTGCATAGGAAGTGGGTTAGACTTAAAACGTGTGTATTTTTGCTTCTTAATGCTCTCTTTCACTTCAATTCATATTCCTAAGTGAGCATCATCAAAATTATCATGCCCATCTTAATGGCTATAAAGAAAGAGCTTTTTGGGAGACAACCCAATTTATTTGTGTTTTCAGTTTGTTTTTCTTTTTCTTTGAGTCTTGGAAGTTATTACTTTAGTAATAACCGCTATTTCTCCTTTTTGTTTGGTTTTTGTGTCAAGATCAACCTCTAATGAGAGAGAAGTAAGATTTGGGGAAGTTGTTGTCCCCAAACAGATTTTTGTGCTTCACCGTAAAAAATCGTGAGAGATCTATGTATGTCGGACTGAGCTATAATTTTTTGTGCTTCTGCCCCAGGTTGTTATTTAACTTTCGTTAGTTTTTCACTTTTTGATTTGAGCAACACAAGATTTTCGAAAAAATTGATCTTTACCTGCTGGTCTATTTTGACAGATTTTGCCACTCTTGCATTTGCTTCTTTAATCGATTTCCTTTTTGAATTCCTTTTGGATTTTCGGAAGGAGTTGCTACAGTAGCTTATGTTTTGATGGTTTTCAGTTGAAGTTGAACTCAAAAGGTTTTATCACTTCACTTATACTAATGTTGCTAATAAGAACTGTGTGAAGTTTTGTGTGAAAGAAATTTCCAGGTTAGTGGAGAAAATGGTGTAATGAGAAAGTGAAAGGTTTTATGACTCAAGTAATAAGTGTATGAAGATGAATATATTGATGTTATTTAAGTGGTGACTCCGGAAGAACCCACTAAATACCAAATTCAGAGACCTGCAGAGTCCGTTTTCAAATAGGTAACAGTTCTGGTAAGAAAAGTTTCGTGAAGGATCTGTCCAGATATATTTTTGCAGTTTTTAGTCAATAAGGAAAGCTACGAAGCGAAAGAGGGACGGAAACGAAGCCAAGGTTTCTCACACGACCCTATGGCGCGTGCCCACCCCGGCTGCGCCACCAGGTGGTGTGGCCACTCCGGACTCCGCCTCTGACTCGTTTCCTCCCAGTACCTTCCTTTTGTTGTGAAACTTCGTAATATATAACACCCCGGATCTCCCGAGGTTCGTATATCGTGTTTTTGTCGTGTTTTCGTTTCGATCTGTTTCTACCAGGAACTATCTTTGAAAGCTTAGAAGCACAATGGTGTCCGCCAAGGATAAAGGAAAGGAGCCTATGGAAGAAGATCTCCAAGACCCCGGGAAGGAGAAGGAGATCAAGAGTGAAGATGAAGAGGAGGCAAAGCACACCGACACTACCATTGCAAGCATTGGAGTGTTTGCAAGATCTGGCAGGGATAGGAGGACTTCACGTCACTGTTTAGCTCCACGGTCATTTCCTCCACGCACCAAAAATCCTTTCCATACCCGTATCCATAAGCATCAACACCAGAATATGCCCAAGGAGAAATTACCCTCCAATTGGGACTTGCCTCGTTCTAGCCATGCAGGGAAAGAAGACTTCAAGGAGGAAGAGTGGGAAAAGAATCGCAAGAGCTAGGATCCATAATATGATATGATCATGCACCGTATCGAGCACAACTCGGAGTTGATTCGTACTCTCACCTTAGAGATTGAGGACTTGGGGAAACTGATCAAGGAGCTCATCGAAAGAACACCACCACCACCGAAGGAGTAATTCATCATCAGGTTTGGCATCCCCTTGGTTTGTTCCAAGGTTGGGGGAGTGCCGCGGTATCACATCACTATCTTCTATCTTTTACCTTTTTAGTAGAGTCATATCATGAATAGAGAAGTTATCATGTAGGATGGTTTGCATTATGGAAGTGTCCCCTCTCTCGTTAGATATGTATCCCTTGGTGTGAGTTGTCGTTATGGAATATTAATGAGAAGTTCTATCATTTACTCTTTTGCATATCTTATATTAGTTTTCAATTCGTGGTTATATGATTGATCTTGTCTTTAGTATTGGTATAATTTTGGGATCATTGAGTTAATTTAGTTGGTTTTGGCAAACCTGGCTCGGTCAGTAGCAACACTATTTTTGAGAGTTGAAAGAAAAATATAAAAGTACTCTAAATAAAAATAATTTCATCATCTTTCTTTCTAGATTTGCTCATAAGTTTAGTATTCTCTAGTTAAGATCTTTTGTGCTTCCAAGGAAGATTGCATGTTTGTCTTTATCACTTGTATGTTTGTTTGTTTCCTTCAACTCTTATACTTGCTACCCAGCCTTGCTAGCCAAAAACCTGTACTGAGAGGGAATTCTTCTCGTGCATCCAATCCTCAAAACCAAAACCTTTGCCATTTGTGTCCACCATACCTACCTATTAGCATTATTGCTATTCCAAGTAAATTCATGTTTTATCTACCTTCCAAATTAAACTTGTTATGTGAAAATTAGTGATTAAAGCTTCATGAACTTGATGGCACACTTTACTTTCTTGCATTTAATAAACTTGAACCATTGTGCCCATCTATGTTGCGTATATGCTTGTGCTTTGTAAGTTGTGAATTAGCAGAACCATGCTGTCATGGGGAATGCTTTCAACATTGCACTGGTACTTTGTACCTAGTTGATATCATGTTCTTTTGTCTATGGATGTCGTCGGTGTGAAATGAAAGGGGAGCTTGTAAGTCCATGGAGTTATGCATGTGTGTTAGAGAAACACCGAGGCCGCCGGTCTAATCCATGTTGTCATGGTGGAAACCTGCAGCGTAACCATAATGAGCATCTATGAAACATTCTTCTTATAAAAAAAGATATAGAGATTGAGAAAAAGAGAAAAAGAAAAAAAAAGATGAGAAAAGAGGAAAGAGAGAAAAAAGCACCATATTCCCATGGTAAATAAGAAGATTTCTGAGATGTTTGTTGTCTGCTAGCCTTGTCATTTTGATATAGGGATTCTTCCATATCATCGGGTAAGGGGTACCCCGTTGGTGGTTCTCTATGATATACATGTGCTTACAATGACAGAACTTACCGGTGACTAAACTTGAGTAGCATGAGGAGCGGCCCTCGTATTCAAGGGACATGAGATTCTCAATTAACAACGTGTCAAGCATATCCTCATATTTTATCACTTTAACCTTAATCACCTAAATATGCCTATGATAGGGGCAATGAGAGCTGAAAGCTAATAAGTATCATAACTTTTGGGAGCTCTTTATGAAACTTGAAATCCCTGCTTCCCTCTGTGAAAAGGGCCTTTCTTTTACTTTTTAGTTGAGTCAGTAAACCTATTCCCTTCTATCTCAGCAAGTATTTTGAGTTGTTGTGTTTCATTCATTCATATGATGATTTATTCAATCATGTCCCTTATGTTCCTTGTTTTGCACTTTGCACTTATCTTGGTGATTACTACTTTGAAAGCTATCATTGAAAATCAGTTATTTGCGAACTCCAGCAAATTATCAACTATTCTTCGACCAAGAGCTAAGTTTGCCATTACCAATTATGATTCACTTTATGTATCTTTATTGTGTTTCCTTTACTCATCACAAGTTAAGTTATATAATAGTGAGTTGTCTTCTATTATGATCTATGTATTGATGAATGTTATGCTTCTTGTCCGTATTCTTTTATCGACTCTTCACTCCATAAACCTGAGGCCATGTTTATTGAGCTCAGTTTCGCTTGGGGACAAGCGCAGTCTAAGCTTGGGGGAGTTGATACGTCCTTTTTGCATCACTATTCTATGTCATAATTCACTATTATTCATTGATATATTTCATATTAAGAGATGATACTTATGTGATTTACCTGTTTTTGCATGGTTGATGACTTTTGGAGCATGGACCGCTGCAGTCAGGATTCTGATGGAAAAGGTGCTGTTTGGAGGCAAAATTCACGAAGATCAGAAAATCCCGAAAAATATACGAAAAATCCTATTTTTCCAGAAGACGAAGGAAGCCAGAAGGAGGAGTGGAGATGGGCCACAGGGGGCCCACACCACCCCCTGGCGCGGGCCAGCCTAGGCCGCACCACCAGGTGGTGTGGTCGCCCTGGCCCACCTCTGGCTCTGCCCTCTAGCGTATATAATCCTCCCGAAACCCTAATACTCAGGGAGTGACCACAGAAAGATTCTGCCGCCTCTGCGGCGTGAAAAATACCGAGAGAGAAAGATCTCTCCGGTAGATAGATTTCTGCCGGGGGAATTCCTTCCCAGAGAGGGGAGATCGTCGCCATCAACACCACCATCAAGCTGGACTTCATCGGGATCATCATCATCACCACCAGCACCATCATCTCCATCTCCATATTGCTATAACAATTGGGTTGAATCTTGCATAGTTCTTAGGGGAAACTTTCCCGGTGTTGATTACTCTTTGTAGTGGATGCTATTGAGTGAACCGTTGAATTATTGTTTACGTTCAGATTGTTATACATCATTATTCCATCCCTGCTCATGATCCATATAATGTCTTGTGAGTAGTTCATTTTGTTCTTGAGGACATGGGAGAAGTCATGTTGTTAGTAGTGGAATTGTGTTGAGAAAGATTCAATAGTTTGATATTTAAGTTGTGGTGTACTTCTTCTAGTGGTGTCATGTGAACGTCGACTACATGACACTTCACCTATATGGGCCTAGGGGAATGCATTGTGTATTTGGCTACTAATCGTAGGGGTTGCCGGAGTGACAGAAACCTAAACCCCCGTTAGGAAACCATTGCACAAGGGACGTTAGGGTCTTAGAGTTTAAAGTTGTGGTTAGGTTTCTACCTTAATTACTTTCTTGTACTTACAAATGTTTGCAAGGGGTATAATCACAAGTATGTATTAGTCCTAGGAAGGTCGGTACATTAGCACAGGTTCACCCACACAACACTTAGTAAGCTAAAGAAGATTAATCAACTATATGAAGCGAAAGCACTTGACAGTCTTCCTGTGTGTCCTCGAGAACGTTTGGTCATCTTAAGTAATATAACCGGCTTGTCCTTTGCTGAATAAAGGATTGGGCCACTTGCTGCATTTATTCCTACTGTCTTTTATTTACTCGTACTTTATTTACTTGCTTTATCAAAAACCCCTGAAAATCCGTTTGCTAAGTATTTGCAGAGAATTCCTGATCCATACCACTAGCCAGCACCTTCTGCTCCTCGTTGGGTTCGACACTCTTACTTATCAAAAATACTACGATACACCCCCTATACTTGTGGGTCATCAGTGGTCGTGTGGATCAAGGTGTGGTTTTGAAAAGAACACATGCATTGACTCTAGAGACTCCATGTGTCAAACCATGGTCATAAAGCCCAAAATGACCCTAGAATGCACTACCACATGGAATGGTGAACCAGTGTGACAGAAGTTGCATTAACACATCCATTGGAGTGTGTGTGGTCATGTGGATCAAGGTGTGGTTTTTAAAAGGACACATGCATTGACTCTAGAGACTCCATGTTTTAAAACATGGTTAGAAAGCCCAAAAAGGCCCTGGAATGCAACTACCACATGGAATTGTGAACTAGTGTGAGAGAAGTTGCATCACCACATCCACTGGAGTGTGTCTGGTCATCTGGATCAAGGTGGTTTAGAAAATAACACATGCAATGACACTAGTGGATCAAGGTGGTTTTGAAATAACACATGCATTGACTCTAGGGTCTCCATGTGTCAAACCATGGTCACAAAGCCCAAAAAGGCCCTAGAATGCAACCGCCACATGGAATGGTGAACTAGTGTGATAGAAGTTGTATCACCATAGCCATTGGAGTATGTGTGTGGTCATGTGGATCAAGGTGGTTTTCAAAAGAACACATGCAATGACACTAGAGACTTCATGTGTCAAACCATGGTCAGAAACCCAAAAATCCCCTAGAATGTGACTACCACATGGAAGGGTGAAGCAGTGTCATAGAAGTTGCATCACCACATCCATTAGAGTGTGTGTGGTCATCTGGATCAAGGTGTGGTTTTGAAAATAACACATACATTGACTCTAGAGACTCTATGTGTGAAACCATGGCCAGAAAGCCCAAAAGCCCCTAGAATGCAACTACCACATGGAATAGTGAACCAGTGTGATAGAAGTTGCATCAACAGATCCATTGGAGTGTGTGTGGTCATGTGGATCAAGGTGTGGTTTTGGAAATAACACATGCATTGACTCTAGAGACTCCATGTTTCAAACCATGGTCAGAAAGCTCAAAAAGCCCCTGAAATGCAACTACCACATGGAATTGTGAACCACTGTGAAAAAGTTGCATCACCACATCCACTAGAGTGTGTGTGGTCATGTGGATCAAGGTGGTTTGGAAAAGAACACATGCAATGACACTAGTGGATCAAGGTGGTTTTGAAAATAACACATGCATTGACTCTAGGGTCTCTATGTGTCAAACCATGGTCACAAAGTCCAACAAGCACCTAGAATGCAACTACCACATGGAATAGTGAACCGGTGTGATCGAAGTTGTATCACCACACCCATTGGAGTGTGTGTGATCATGTGGATCAAGGTGGTTTTGAAAAGAATATATGCAATGACTCTAGACACTCCATGTGCCAAACCATGGTTAGAAACCCAAAAGGGCCCTAGAATGCAACTGCCACATGGAATGATGAAGCACTATGATAGAAGTTCCATCACCACATCCATTGGAGTGTGTGCGGTCAAGGCTATACCCGAGCCCCCTCCAACGAAACATACAGAAACTTGTCTAAATTGCGGGTGGTGCACCGTAAGCTTTGAGGTGCATCCAATTGGTGAATTGTCCACCAAATGATCTCTAATATTTATTAAAAATGGGGTGAAGCATCCTCGCAACATATCCTTGGTAGATGCTTCAGAAAATACACCCTTTCGAGTGCCGAGAAAACGGAAAATGGATTTTTCTGTGCGTAGAAAGTGAAAACTTCCTGAATCAACATTGTTTGCCATCACAAGATACACATGTGTGTGGAATATGGGCACATTGCAACAAACTGTGCCATGATTATGGTCATGACCTAGCTCATTTTCCATGAAAACCATGACTTAATTGTTTGTTTCTGAATTTTTTAGAATATAGATGTTAGAGAGGGTGTTTTTGCATAACCTTTATGTACTACACCTGCGTGGCATGTGACTGAAATTTCTTCTCTCTTGCATGTGTTCCCCTCCTCTGTTAGAACCCTAGATCCACGAAACTACTACTGCAGTAGCAGTATTAGGAGAGGCCCTTGGCGGTGCCGTCGAAGCGTCGCTATTTCACCACCATGTCGACCACAAGCACGTCCCACTTTGTGCTAAGCCGCCCAGGCCCTATGATTCTGCTCATCCGCTGCCCCAGTTGTGGGCATGTGGTGAAGCAATATGTGTCTAGGATGGCAGATCACAAAGGATGGGTGTTCTACAAGTGCAAGAGGCATGGGTGTAACTACCTCGGTGAATTACGCTCTTAGTTACAAGCCTGGATGAGCGGAAATGGTTAAAATAGTATGGTGGGGCCAAATGCCACTCACAGGTAGACCTTTCGGCCATCCTAACCATTTCCAAACATCGGGACAAGAACGAGCGGAGTAATCGGCAGGCGAAGGGATCAACTACATACACAAATGAGTATGTATGCAAGCCACATACAACAGTCCTCAGAGCCATTCCATCTAAAAGAAATAGAAATATTGCAACGCCATACGGCAAGATCCAAATATCCTAGATAGATATAATAGTTTAGGATATCTCCTCATACATCAAACATCGGAGTATCAGGCGGAAGCGGAAAACAAGATCCGAGTACGGATAAGAAGCAAATCGGCATAAGATGCCCCATAAATAAACACATCCCGCCCACAGATCTCACGGATCCCAGTTCCCAGAATCTCTACACCGAGTGATCGTTGCCAACATCGTCCGTCTCCTCCACCTAGTATCCATCTTGCGAGTATACCTATTCATCTGAATCAAACAATTTATCGTGTGAGACCCTAGGGGTACTCAGCAAGTCTTTATGCCTCTAAAGGGGACACAACCTGGGGTGACGCAATTGCAGCAGAAGATAATACCTAACAATTCTATAGATACTCGCTAACCATCCGCCTAACCAAAGATAGACGGATGTCCATGAATTAATAGCAACAGTTATAACAGTAATATTAACAGATCCATCCTCCTCCTCGCTTACCAACGAGGAAGCGGACGAACGGCCCCCATCCGTTGGCAGTTTTATTATCCATTCCATGAGTGTTGCACTATTTACTAGTCAGGTACTTAGTCAAATTAAAAGCGGTACTTTAGTTATACTTGTCTATGATCGAGAAACTGTGCTCCAAGTCGTCCATAACCGTGGACACGGCTTTCAGAAAGATTTACCCTGCAGGGGTGCACAAATAGCAACACACACTCAATCAACCTCGGAAAAACCAAATCAAAAACCAATGAGGCATTCACGACAAAGCGATCACAGGATTCAGAAATGTTTCAGGGGGCCACCCCACTAAGCTACCCGCAACGAAGTTGGCCGGCTCCGGAACGGACCCAGGGTTTGTGTGGACGGCGGTAAACGACTGGGAACCCGAAAATGTGACTGGGCTTGTCGATACAGCGAAAACGTGTCACGGTCCTAAACAGTGCAGGTGCTCCACGCACAATCTTAAATAAAGCAGTAAAGCATGGCATAAGTACAGGATAGTAATAAAGCCCCAAACTACTTTGTGGCCCCAAGAAATAAGAATGAATCAAGCTCTGGCTCAGGGGGGTCCATAAGGCCTCCCGGATGTGGATAGTGCGAATAGTCAAGGAACAGGAATCAAGTACTCGGGGTCCTACGGGACACAAGTGAGCATGAAGAACCAAATAGCAGATATTGCTCACCGGTGCCACTTTCATTAGTTATCCCATTACTACTCAGATTAAGTTGTTTAGGTACCTCATTATCCATCAGACTCTCACATACCCTACACATGCTGTTCTACGACCCGCATGGCTGAAACAACTCTTGTAGTAATGGCTCATGGGATGGAGGAACAAGCTTCGGTGGAGTTTAAAAGTAAAGGCTATGCAGTACTTGGGATTCAATTTAATGCAATCGCGACTCGATGATGCAAGAATAAGATAGAGGCAATAGGTACTATATGTATGCAAGCATGTGGTAGTGCTTGCCTGGCAGCTCAGTTGAAGCAAGGGGCGGATATGGGTAGTACTCCTGGGTTTCCTGATATATCCCCTGCTCAGCGTCTATTCGAAGAAGAACCAAACAAACAAGGGCCAACATAAATAGAGTGCACAAGCATATGAATTAAAATGCGACAAGCAAACAATCATGCCATGATGAATGATGCACAATTGCATGGCAATAATGTAGCATGGCATGGGTGAGGTGTGGAGTACAAGAATAAAGCATTTTATGGCGTTTTAGTCACCTTTTATCCTCAATTAAGTTGATTTAAACTTTATATTTATATGATGCATGCTGCAATTCAGAACATGGAATGCATAGATAGAACGGGCTCGTCGCGTGATCATTTTAGACATATTATTTGTTAAATTTGGAGTTGTAAAACCAAAGATATGATTTAATTAAGAAAATGGCATTTTATTGTAATTTTAATCATCTCGAAAATTTAAAGTGTGCAAACATTATTTTGAATAGCATATTTGAATTCCTCACATTTTTATGATTCCAAAACATATATCATATGCATTATTTGGAGTTGTATTTTAAGAATTATTTAAATCTGACTTGAATTTGAATTTAAATCAATTTTGAAAAAGGTTTAAATGAAACAGGCAACAGGAAAAACTTTTGTCACCCAGCTCGACTTAGCCAGAGTCACTGACGGGTGGGGCCGATGCTGACTTGGCGAAACGGCGCGCAGCGGACTTTTCTCACCGCAACCGAAGTGAGCCGCGGTAACTGACTGGTGGACCTGGCGCGGAAACAGGCCCACATGCCAGCGGGTAAACGGGCGGGTGCCACGCGGCACGAACAGGGACCTCGGGTTGAGGGCAAGGTTTTCGGGTGTTCTTTTGTAAAAACGCCACCGCGGATGACAGGTGGGACCGGCTGGACCGCGGGTTGCGCGCGCAAAAAGGCAGGGGGGTATCGGCAAAAGAGCACCCCGCACTGTTGTTCTTCTACGCGTTTACTGACGACAGATCGATGCCCGACCGCGTCAGAGCGCGGCGCGGGGTTCGATCCCACGACGCGAGGCGTGCGTGCTGCGGACCGGAACCAGCGCGGATGGCTAACGGATGGTGGTAGGAGGGCGGACGGGGCCTAGGTGAGGTTCTGCGCGACGCGTGAGCGAGCAGGCGCGATGGCCGATGGCACGCGCAGTCTGTTCGACGAAACGAACGACAGCACTAGGCGGTGACAGCGAGCGAGAGGGTGTCGGCTAGGCAGAGGGGCTCACCGAGGAGTGGTCAGTGACGACGGATCGGTGCGGGCGACGACGGGGCGGCGAGGAAGCAGAGGCCGGGGTTCTAGGGTTTCGGCGGAGTGGCGAGGATGCTGGCGGTCCTGGGGCTCCCTTCTTCGCGTTGGCGTGTCCAGGGCGAAGCAGGGGACTGCTCCTGGTCTCCTCGTTCACCTCCATGTCGAGCACGTCGGCGGGAGCGCGAGGAAGACGGCGGCACTAGCGGTTCTGGTGGCGAGGGCTGGGCGTCATCGGGCGAGGAAGGAGAGGAAGGCAGCGACCTGGGGTGGATCTGGGAGGGGCGGGGAAGCCGTGAAGAAGGAGGAAAACGAGGGGGAGAGAAGAGGGGCATGTGGGCGCGGGGTAGATGGAAAAGTGGCTTCGGCCCTTTTCCTTTCTCCTCAATCACGTGGTCGAGCTGGGGCTCGACCGGGGTAGCCAGGGCAGGGCAGGGTGAGGGGCTGCAGGTGGGATCGGCGTGGAGCAGCTGGGTGGGGCTGGGACAGCGGTGGAGAGAAAAGAGAGAGGGAAGGGGGGTCGGGTGCACTTGGGCTAGGGTTAGAAAAAGAAGTGGCTCGGTTAGGGTTTAGGAGAAGGGGTGGGGTGAGGTAGATGATCACTAGGTGGGCCTTCTGGCAGGGAGAGGAAAACCCCTCGGCCAATAAGAGAGGAGAGGGTGAGGTGAGGATGAAGGTGAAACTAAAGAAAGAGAGAGGAAAAGGGGAGTAGGGAAGAAAACCTCATTTGACCATGCATGAAGGAAAAAAATAAAAAGGTATAGAGGAGACTATGGGGATGGTGGAGAGAGGGATGGAGATGATCCACAAAGAAATGAATCAATTAAACCAAGAGAAAAACAAATGGTTAAAGGTGGTGATGCTCTTGCATGGCCCATGCAAAAATAATAAATGTCATGTATTATCCTTGTGAAAACAATAATGATGATATGTCATTATTCTTATGCATTCCCAAGAAGTGGAATAAAGCCAAGCAAAAGAATTTATAGGATTAGATCCATCCTATCTCCCATGAGCTAGATTAAATACCAAAAGAAAATAAAATACAAGCTCATGGATAATGGGATGGTGGAATTATAAGGTGGTGAAAAGAAAGGTGGTGGAGTAGAATAAAAGATATGCCCCCAACTCAACTTGGGCATTTAAACAATATATCAATAACCAAATACAATATCAAGAGGCAAATACAATTAATAATGCATATGAGAGAAGAACCAAAAGAAGAAGGGTTTTATATGATGCTCAAATGCAAGGTGGCATGATGACATGAGCATGATATACTTATGATGCAACAATTATATGTAGGAAGTAGCCATTATATTATTAAACCATGTAGCATTACCATTGTTAGACAATTGGGATGCTACAACTCTCCCCTACTAAACAGGAATCTCGCCCCGAGATTCTAGGAAAAAGAAAACAACACAAGGAGAGGCGGGTGTTCGAACGAAGGTGACCCTCACGTTCCCAAGTTGATGAACGACGGAATAACTTGCTAGACTTGTTGCGAGTCTTGCGTTTTGCTTGAGAAACAACAGTTAGAAGAGTTGAAGGATTGTCGTGAGACAAGAAGGATAGGATGGACATAGCTCCGGTTTTCTCAAGAAACATGATAAAAGAATAGAACCACTTGTGAAAGAAAAGGACAAGATGATGCATCATGAATAAAGAAAGACACACCGTTAAGATTAAAGATTTACCGATACTAGAGAGGATGAGTCTTTGTCTCGCCGGAAGAAAAGAGCTAGGTTGGAGAGGTTTTGAACCACTATGACAATAGCATCGTATCTTCTCTCGGATTTGAGAAATGAAGTACGGAAACAATATTGCCTTCAAACAATAGAGTCCCTTGATATCAACAGAAAGATTTAGTTAGACATCGTCGGATTAGATTCTTGTTGCAACGGTAAGAACCAAGGATCACGCAATTGAGGTGCACGGATATAACTTCCAGAGACGGATGTGAAGCTAGATCATGGTGGAATCCCGATACGCAACGAATATGGAGGATCTGGAGTTTATTGTAGAGATACTTATTGCTTTCTTTAGCCTTGAGTCTAACGCAATATATTTGCGGCTGATGGCCTCAACCATAATTGGCTTTACTACAGAAAAAGAATTGATGAAACAAAGAGAGAGATAGTTTCCTTTCATCTTGTTTGTGGATGTCGAGCATCGGTAGAATGACGAGGACAGAAAAGAGTTTGCGTTTGTTTCCACCAGATAGTTGTAGATTTTGCTCCATCTAGAATAGACAGACCACCAACAAGAGATTATTAATTACTTTCTTCGAGAGAGCACTCCGGAAAAACAAGGACGAAAGTAAAAGTATTGAGAGATAAAGGCCACTTCTAACTTCCGTGGAATGAGTGAAATCACATTAATTCACCAATTCAATGTACAAGAGCGAATGATAAGAGTAGTGGTATGGTAGCTACTCCATCCCGCACTTGAAGCATTACTCTGCACATGAATAAGAAAACCATGCAACCCAACTACCGAAACAGACTGAAGGTATTGACAAGAAGAGCTCATGGAACTCCGTAAGAAAACAAAGATTGATGCAAACGATTCACCAGATCCAAGATAGATAAGGGTGATGATGTTGTCATCATATCATAAGTAACCAGCCACCGGAAAGATATGAAGGAAGATCACGGAGACAACTGCAAGATTCCACAGATAAAGAAAAAGATAGCACCACTTGAACATAAGGATTACAAAAGATCTGAAAAATCCTCATGGCCTCCAGTGGATTGAGCATAGATGATAGAACGAGAGGGTTTCAAAAGATCACTTGACGAGACTGAGGTGAAAGAACTCCATGTTCTTCTTGAAATGATTGAGAGAGATTTAGCAGTTTTGAGGAAATCTATGGCGGAACGACGATGATAACTCGCCAACAAGGAAAACTCCGGGTTTGATTGAAGATGGAAGATGGAATTAACAATGAACTTTCTGGTTCCAGAATTGAAGCAATCTATTTAGCAGAAGGACGTGGCCGAGATAGGTGACTTCAAAAAGTTAGAATTTCCACTTTGGGAACTTTGCACACGACAGTATTCGCGAAGCTTGAGAGAAAGAGACACAGATGACCTTCCATGTTCTTCCATTGATATCGAATAGGCAAGCATATTATCAACATATACCACCATGGATTAACAGGATATTCCCAGAATATCAAGTTCAAGAGGCGGGAGAAACGAACAAATGCTCGAAACACTTTCTGAGCTCAACGCTCTTTGAAAGATCAACGTTACGAGTAAGGATTCATGTTGGAAAGATGCACTGGTAGAATAGATTATCTGGTCCTTCAGAAGAGAACAGGAAATGCCACCTGGTTCACATTGTCGATCGGATCACCGGTTACAAAGATAAAGAGATCTTGGATAAAGAAAAGATGATAGATCATACCTTAAGCAAAGCTATCAGAGACGAAAAGATGCAATTCCCTCGTCTCAAAGAGAATTTTGCAGATATGGAGTTCAAAAAGATGTGCAGCATGATGAATAGATGATAGACCGCCGTAGTGCCTTGGAAAACTTCGGATTGCCAAAGATACTTGAATATGCATAGATATGGTCACGGTGTACTCAAAATCACAGGAGATAACCGTCACCATCTGGAGGATAAAGTTGATAGCATTTTCCATATTCCACTCATGATAAGTGTCATATAGCTATGCCGAGAACCAAATTACAATCACCAGCATCGGATCGACACATGTTATGTAATTAGCCCAAGAGAATTGGAGATGAAATAAAACTCCAGGATTAAGCGCAGGTGACAAAAGAATGAGTTAGCATGGGCATGCTGATAAAAGGGAGATAGATAATGTTTCACACATGACTGAAAAGGAGTGTGGAAACACAGATGTATCAAAGAAAAAATTTCCGCATTTTTCGGCATTAAAATACCAATAGATGCGCAAAATCACTTATCAGGTAGAGATTAGCAACTCCACATTCTGTGAAAGCATGCTGGAAGGAAGAACACCCTTAAGAAGATGGCACCGGTTAACAAGGAGTCGGATAGATCGCGCCGGTTTTCAAAAGCCTGTCAGTATGGAATGTACCAACAGTTGATAACCAAAGGAAGATTGTGATAACAAATTGGATGCAATAGATAGACAAGGAATTACACACACACACACACACTTTCTATGGTACTACGGAAACCCAGAACACGTGAATCCTAGTGTGAATTTTTAGAAGAGGATTGAAAATGTTACACTTCCTTACCAGAAAAGGGTGGGTGGGTGGATAAGAAGAAAAGTGGAAGCAGTCATACTCTCACGTTTTGTTTTTCCTAGTATACATAACTACCAAAAATATTTGCTAGACTGACAACGACCATTTGGCTGAGACCCTGAAGGGCGGGATGGCTCTGATACCAATTGTAACTACCTCGGTGAATTACGCTCTTAGTTACAAGCCTGGATGAGAGGAAATGGTTAAAATAGTATGGTGGGGCCAAATGCCACTCACAGGTAGACCTTTCGGCCGTCCTAACCATATCCAAACATCGGGACAAGAACGAGCGGCGTAATCGGCAGGCGAAGGGATCAACTACATACACAAATGAGTATGTATGCAAGCCACATACAACAGTCCTTAGAGCCATTCCATCTAAAAGAAATAGAAATATTGCAACGCCATATGGCAAGATCCAAATATCCTAGATAGATATAATAGTTTAGGATATCTCCTCATATATCAAACATCGGAGTATCAGGCGGAAGCGGAAAACAAGATCCGAGTACGGATAAGAAGCAGATCGGCATAAGATGCCCCATAAATAAACACATCCCGCCCACAGATCTCATGGATCCCTGTTCCCGGAATCTCTACACCGAGTGATCGTTGCCAACATCGTCTGTCTCCTCCACCCAGTATCCATCTTGTGAGTATACCTGTTCATCTGAATCAAACAATTTATCGTGTGAGACCCTAGGGGTACTCAGCAAGTCTTTATGCCTCTAAAGGGGACACAACCTGGGGTGACGCAATTGCAGCAGAAGATAATACCTAACAATTCTATAGATGCTCGCTAACCATCCGCCTAACCAAAGATAGACGGATGTCCATGAATTAATAGCAACCGTTATAACAGTAATATTAACAGATCCATCCTCCTCCTCTCTTACCAACGAGGAAGCGGACGAACGGCCCCCATCCGTTGGCAGTTTTATTATCCATTCCATGAGTGTTGCACTATTTACTAGTCAGGTACTTAGTCAAATTAAAAGCGGTACTTTAGTTATACTTGTCTATGATCGAGAAACTGTGCTCCAAGTCGTCCATAACCGTGGACACGGCTTTCAGAAAGATTTACCCTGCAGGGGTGCACAAATAGCAACACACACTCAATCAACCTCGGAAAAACCAAATCAAAAACCAATGAGGCATTCACGACAAAGCGATCACAGGATTCAGAAATGTTTCAGGGGGCCACCCCACTAAGCTACCCGCAACGAAGTTGGCCGGCTCCGGAACGGACCCAGGGTTTGTGTGGACGGCGGTAAACGACTGGGAACCCGAAAATGTGACTGGGCTAGTCGATAAAGCGAAAACGTGTCACGGTCCTAAACAGTGCAGGTGCTCCACGCACAATCTTAAATAAAGAAGTAAAGCATGGCATAAGTACAGGATAGTAATAAAGCCCCAAACTACTTTGTGGCCCCAAGAAATAAGAATGAATCAAGCTCTGGCTCAGGGGGGTCCATAAGGCCTCCTGGATGTGGATAGTGCGAATAGTCAAGGAATAGGAATCAAGTACTCGGGGTCCTACGAGACACAAGTGAGCATGAAGAACCAAATAGCAGATATTGCTCACCGGTGCCACTTTCATTAGTTATCCCATTACTACTCAGATTAAGTTGTTTAGGTACCTCATTATCCATCAGACTCTCACATACCCTACACATGCTGTTCTACGACCCGCATGGCTCAAACAACTCTTGTAGTAATGGCTCATGGGATGGAGGAACAAGCTTCGGTGGAGTTTAAAAGTAAAGGCTATGCAGTACTTGGGATTCAATTTAATGCAATCGCGACTCGATGATGCAAGAATAAGATAGAGGCAATAGGTACTATATGTATGCAAGCATGTGGTAGTGCTTGCCTGGCAGCTCAGTTGAAGCAAGGGGCGGATCTGGGTAGTGCTCCTGGGTTTCCTGATATATACCCTGCTCAGCGTCTATTCGAAGAAGAACCAAACAAACAAGGGCCAACATAAATAGAGTGCACAAGCATATGAATTAAAATGCGACAATCAAACAATCATGCTAATGATGAATGATGCACAATTGCATGGCAATAATGTAGCATGGCATGGGTGAGGTGTGGAGTACAAGAATAAAGCATTTTATGGCATTTTAGTCACCTTTTATCCTCAATTAAGTTGCTATAAACTTTATATTTATATGATGCATGCTGCAATTCAGAACATGGAATGCATAGATAGAACGGGCTCGTCGCGCTGATCATTTTAGACATATTATTTGTTAAATTTGGAGTTGTAAAACCAAAGATATGATTTAATTAAGAAAATGGCATTTTATTGTAATTTTAATCATCTCGAAAATTTAAAGTGTGCAAACATTATTTTGAATAGCATATTTGAATTCCTCACATTTTTATGATTCCAAAACATATATCATATGCATTATTTGGAGTTGTATTTTAAGAATTATTTAAATCTGACTTGAATTTGAATTTAAATCAATTTTCAAAAAGGTTTAAATGAAACAGACAACAGGAAAAACTTTTGTCACCCAGCTCGACTTAGCCAGAGTCACTGACGGGTGGGGCCGATGCTGACTTGGCGAAATGGCGCGCAGCGGACTTTTCTCACCGCAACCGAAGCGAGCCGCGGTAACTGACTGGTGGACCTGGCGCGGAAATAGGCCCACATGCCAGCGGGTAAACGGGCGGGTGCCACGCGGCACGGACAGGGACCGCGGGTTGAGGGCAAGGTTTTCGGGTGTCCTTTTGTAAAAACGCCACCGCGGATGACAGGTGGGACCGGCTGGACCGCGGGTTGCACGCGCAAAAAGGCAGGGGGTATCGGCAAAAGAGCACCCCGCACTGTTGTTCTTATACGTGTTTACTGACGACAGATCGATGCCCGACCGCCTCAGAGTGCGGCGCGGGGTTCGATCCCGCGACGCGAGGCGTGCGTGCTGCAGACCGGAACCAGCGCGGATGGCTAACAGATGGTGGTAGGAGGGCGGATGGGGCCTAGGTGAGGTTCTGCACGACGCGGGAGCGAGCAGGCGTGGTGGCCGACGGCGCGCGCAGTCTGTTCGACGAAACGAACGGCGGCACTAGGCGGCGACAACGAGCGAGTGGGTGTCGGCTAGGCAGAGGGGCTCACCGAGGAGTGGTCGGTGACGACGGGGCAGCGAGGAAGCAGAGGCCGGGGTTCTAGGGTTTCGGCGGAGCCGCGAGGATGCTGGCGGTCCTAGGGCTCCCTTCTTCGCGTCGGCGTGTCCAGGGCGAAGCAGGGGACTGCTCCTGGTCTCCTCGTTCAGCTCCACGTCGAGCACGTCGGCGGGAGCGCGAGGAAGACGGCGGCACTAGCGGTTCTAGTGGTGAGGGCTGGGCTTCATCGGGCGAGGAAGGAGAGGAAGGCAGCGACCTGGGGTGGATCTGGGAGGGGCGGGGAAGCCGTGAAGAAGGAGGAAAACAAGGGGGGGAGAAGAGGGGCGTGTGGGCGCGGGGTAGATGGAAAAGTGGCTTCGGCCCTTTTCCTTTCTCCTCGATCACGTGGTCGAGCTGGGGCTCGACCGGGGTAGCCAGGGCAGGGCAGGGTGAGGGGCTGCAGGTGGGGTCGGCGTGGAGCAGCTGGGTGGGGCTGGGACAGCGGTGGAGAGAAAAGAGAGAGGGAAGGGGGGTCGGGTGCACTTGGGCTAGGGTTAGAAAAAGAAGTGGCTCGGTTAGGGTTTAGGAGAAGGGGTGGGGTGAGGTAGATGGTCACTAGGTGGGCCTGCTGGCAGGGAGAGGAAAACCCCTCGGCCAAGAAGAGAGGAGAGGGTGAGGTGAGGATAAAGGTGAAACTAAAGAAAGAGAGAGGAAAAGGGGAGTAGGGAAGAAAACCTCATTTGACCATGCATGAAGGAAAAAAAATAAAAAGGTATAGAGGAGACTATGGGGATGGTGGAGAGAGGGATGGAGATGATCCACAAAGAAATGAATCAATTAAACCAAGAGAAAAACAAATGGTTAAAGGTGGTGATGCTCTTGCATGGCCCATGCAAAAATAATAAATGTCATGTATTATCCTTGTGAAAACAATAATGATGATATGGCATTATTCTTATGCATTCCCAAGAAGTGGAATAAAGCCAAGCAAAAGAATTTATAGGATTAGATCCATCCTATCTCCCATGAGCTAGATTAAATACCAAAAGAAAATAAAATACAAGCTCATGGATAATGGGATGGTGGAATTATAAGGTGGTGAAAAGAAAGGTGGTGGAGTAGAATAAAAGATATACCCCCAACTCAACTTGGCATTTAAACAATATATCAATAACCAAATACAATATCAAAAGGCAAATACAATTAATAATGCATATGAGAGAAGAACCAAAAGAAGAAGAGTTTTATATGATGCTCAAATGCAAGGTGGCATGATGACATGAGCATGATATACTTATGATGCAACAATTATATGTAGGAAGTAGCCATTATATTATTAAACCATGTAGCATTACCATTGTTAGACAATTGGGATGCTACAATGGGGGTACGTAATGTCTATAAATGATGCTTGATTTAACTCATTTTTTTCTCCGTACATTTACACAATAGCTTAATTGAGATTGGTTATGTGTAAATGCGTCAGTATGGTTGCAACTTTTGGCACTGGGAACTGGAGTACATTATCTACTTGGCGGAGCACAACTTCATCCGAGGCGAAGTTGCTGTTGATTCTGTAGGCTGGACAGAGAAAATAAGGGAGGAACTTGAGCTTATAAAAGAGGAGCAAAATCTTACTTTGGTGCAACCAGAAGACCAGAACATGATGAAGCTATTATATGTAGTTAAGGAAATGTTTGTTCTACTGAAGATTGTAGTGGTAGTGCTATGTGTGTTGTGTGCAATGTGCCTTTTAACTGTTCTAAATAAGTGAGGTGATGATGATGTAGCGATGACATAGATGATCTAGTGAAGTAATTTACTGAACATGTAAATTAGTAATGTGTTATGATATCATTTTAATCTGAAATTGTTAGCCGTGATATTATAGGATGGATTTATCACAAACTACATCCTTATAACTGAAGAACATTGTAAATGCAGATGATCTAACCTTTCCTGAATAAGATAATAACAAAATCTGATCTTGCGAGGGACCCACTCGTCATGTTGTTGCTCGCTTAACCCTCCCTAGTACCCACCACTTAGCACACATCCGCTCTGCTCGGCGACCACCAAATCCCCACCCCTCCCTAGCGACCACCAAATCCACTCCCCTCCCCAGCGACGACGGTGGCAGTGGTGGTTGTAGGCTCATGGGTAAGGCTCCTCGACTTGTCTCAACGCATCTCTACAACTACGTGTCTGTGCTCGATCTAGGTCACCGTGTCGGTAATGTTGTGCTTGATCTAGGTCACCGCATTTGTGCTCTAGGTCACTAGCGATGGGTCTAGGCCCCAAGTAAACACTCGATCTAGGTCTAGGCCCTAGGTAAACACTCGATCTAGGTCTAGGCCCCAGGTAAACACTCGATCTAGGTCCCCACGCTTGTTTTAGTCACTTGATGCTTGTCCCTCTAATTTAATTATTGTATTTACTCTCTAGGGCAGGTAGGATGAGCTTTCAGGATTGTAGGTTCTGCAGTATGAAGGCTAGGGAGATACATGCGTAGGTTCTAAAATTGTTTCTACTAGCACTAACTATCTCAACACATCGCCTCCTTGTTCTACCATAGTAATACTCGTCCTCATATTTCTTAATGATCTTCAGATGGACTACATGGTGTGGAACCTACATGGTGAGAAACCGATGGACCTTACTAGAGGTTAGAGTCATTGACATTGGCTAAAAGTTACAGTCATTCTTATGCCGCTATAGATTACTTTCTAATATATTCTTTCTAGGTCCCTCGATGAAGGGCGGGAGGACTTCGACGATTACTGTGTGTTTGGAAACGATATGGAATTGACTTCAAACCAAGCTGCATATCTTAGAGCAAATTCATGACACAAGCCACCTATACCACACTATGTGTGCAAGATGAAAAGTCAATTGTCATCCCTGCGAAGGCCGAGATGATAAACTTCTGAGATTTGACTCTTTAAATCTACTTATGCACATTGGACTATACTTCAGCAACTAACTTTATTCTTCACATCTAGTACTTTTTAGCTAAGTACAGCAATGCCCACCTCAACCGGTATCTGCCGTTGGAGATTCTTGTCATAGACGTAGATCATGTAGGACGTGAACATGTTCAGTTTATCCAAGGCAGGAATGGTGTTGCCCAGATGACAAGCAATTGGTCAAAGGTTGTTGAGGCTACTCGAATCAAAAAAAAAAGGGGATTTTCATCTTCACCTTCTTTGAGGAGCCCATATTTGGCTTCATGTGTCATGTTAGTCGCCTGAAATGAGGGCACAAAGTACATGGTTATGCGGGTTGGCTTCATGTGAACTCGTAGTCAGTTTGGAACTGTATGTGAAACTACAGGTTGTGTACTTGGTTTGGAACTCTTTGTGAATCTGGTCGTCTAGTTGGTTTGGAACTGTATGTAAACTATGTTCTCTATATATTTGTAAGAGTATGTGTTATCTCCATGTTGATATATGTTGTGTTGATTGTTGCTGTAATTTCCTGTACTTTCACATTTTGCTTCTTCGTGTGATTGAGAACATGTGTATAAGAAATATGAAGTAGTGTTATGTTTGAAACGTAGTTGTCTTGTCCAGCTATTAGAGCTATTAGTGAAAACATTAGTGTAAATATTGAAGGACGGCTAATTTAGGACATGCGTATAAGAACATAAAAGTAGTAGAACTATCCGAACAGAGTCCCCTGGGCCAGTGGTTCCGGGCCTTCGATCAATGAGTGTCTTCACGAGTTCGAACCTTGGTCAGGGTAATCTGTTTTTATGCTGTTTTATTTCTATCAGATGGACTGATAGTTGGTCCCAGCCAAAACTGTGAGAACAACCTGTTAGACCATGCCGTTCAAACTGAGCTGACATGTGGGGTACAGGCACGGATGGTCCGATCATCAAAAAAAAGACAGTCAACCAATGGCCCTTGACGAATTCTGTGATGACTTTCTATGGAAAGAAATATCGAACTAGGCTTCAGGGCCTCAGACGAAATCCGCGACAATTTTTTGTCGATGAAAACCTAGAATGTCATGGATAATAAGGATGGAGGGCCTTCGAGTGAGTCGCGACGAAACGGCCCAGAATGTCACGCATCTATGACGTTTTTATGGTGTGTCATGAATAAAACATCATGAACCGTCCAAATTCTTTTACTGACTCCAACATAGAGGTGCAGCGCTACGAGTCGAATGACATATATGTGGGCCCAAAGTGCTTTGGACCAAGGGTCCGCCAAACCAACTTTATGAAGGGGTTCGCTATCTCAAGACACATTCAACCCTACATGGTGTGGCTTGGCTAGATACTTAGCTCTAGAATTTCTTCCAGGCTTGATGTATCGCAAAAGGAGGAAATAGCTTGGTCGTAGTCCGCGATCTCCCACTCATGCTCCGGAAGACGGCTCGGTCATGGCTCAACAAACTCTCAAAAAACACAATACACAATTGGTATGATATGCAAGGTGCGTTCTTTTGTAATTTCTAAGGTACCTATAAGAGGCCCTACACAGTCGGAGACATGTAGCGTTGCATCCAGAAAACTGTAGAAACCTGCCGAGACTACCTCGGATGATGGATCAACACGAAAAACTCCTGCAAGGGAGTAAACGACCAGACCATGATTGAAGCTTTCATCGCAAGGCTCCCAATCGGATTACTACGTCACCAGCTAAAGCGAGAGAAAGTTACCGACTTGGGGGAGATGATAGAAATGGAAAGCAAGTATGCAGATGCTTACGATGATTCAAAAGGATTGTTGAACGGCCTGGTTGTGCCAAATTCGATAAAACAGTCAAAACAGTAGTAGACCTAGAAGCGCAAGAACATCTCGGAAGATAAACCCAAGCCGTAAAATGCAACTGTCAATGCAACTTTCGGATTTGGAGGCTGAGGAGGGCGTAGAGGCGGCCGGGGATGAGGTTGTGGAGCTTCCCGGGTCCAAGGTAGAGGAGACTAGCAACCTGGTAAAACCTATTCTTAGGCCGACATTGCCAATAACCCATGTATCAATCACCCGGACGGGAACGGGGGCTCTTCCCACACAAATGTTGAGTGTCATTTTAACGATGAAATCAAGAAAGATGAAGATGCTGGCTATAGAGCCAAGCCACAAAAAGGAAATAAAAATTCCGAGAAAGATAAGGTGTCCAAGGAAGATTCTGACATGGAAGAAGCGGATACTGCTAACCCCAAGTCAGATGGTAAGAAAGCTTACCCAACCAAGAAATACACTTATGTCCTTCCTTGGATCCTAGCCTACCAAGGTCAAGAAAGCAGTAATTCATAAGCTCAACACAACTGTTCCAACTATCACCCAATACCTAGACTGGTCGGAAGTGAAGACCACCTTTGATAGAAGCGAGCATCCGCCTAAGCCTCACAGGCAAGGAAAGTACGCTCTGGTCGTCAATCCACTTATTGACGGCTATGAGTTTTCAAAGACCCCCATAAACGGTGGCAGTAGAATCAACATCCTCTACGTCGTAACACTGCACCGCATGAGAATATCAGAAACCCAGCTAAATCACAGTAGCATGGTTTTCCATGGAATCGTCCCAGAAGGCAAGCAAACTCGCTGGGAGAAATTACTCTAGACATTACCTTTGGAATGCCGAAGAACTATTGGACTGAACCACTACCTTTCGAGGTGGTGTCGTTCAAGAGCGCATACCATGCTATATTTGGGCGCCCAGCCTGCTAGCAATTTATGGCTTGCCCTTTCTACATTTACAATATGATGAAGCTTCCAGGTCTCAGAGGCGTTATCATAGTCCGAGGAAACCTGAAGAAAGCACGGGAATGCAAGGATGGATCTGCCTCCTTCACCGAAGTCGTGCTACATGCCGAGGAGTACCAGGAGATCAAGAAGAACACTGATCTGTCCGAGATGCCTGCTATGAAGAACGAGGTTCTGAAGCCGACTCCAAAATTCAAGGAATAAGAAGAGATAGAGACAACACCGCTGAAGGATGATGACCCCTCCAAGGAGATAGGCGTAGGCTTAGATCACGCATAGGAAAGCATGCTCATTGAGTTTCTCAAAGATAATAAAGATATCTTTGCATGGAAACCTTCTGGCATGACTGTAGTACCTAGGGAACTTGTTGAGCACTCTCTCAATGTTTATCCTAATGCTAGACATGTCAAACAATCCTTACGATATTTCGGCGATGAAAATCACAAAGCTATAGCTAAAGAATTACTTCAGTTAGAACTAGCCGGATTTATTTAAGAGGTCATCCACACTGAGTGGACAGCCAATCCTGTAATGGCCCCAAAAAGGACACCACCGATTTAAGATGTGCGTTGATTATACTGCCTTGAATAAGCCTTGTCCCAAAGATTCGATCTCTCTGCCTAGAATCAATTAATTTATTGACTCAACAGTAGGCTCGGAACTCCTATGTTTTCTCGGTGCATATTCTAGTTATCACCAAATATGTAGGAAGGAGTCAGACAAACTAAAGACTTTGTTCATCACCCCCTTTAGAACCTTCTGCTATGTAATGATGCCTTTCAGGCTCAAAAACATAGGAGCTACATATCAGTGAACTATGCAGCGTTGCCTCCATGATCAAATCGGACGCAATGTACATGCATATGTGGACAACATAGCCGTGATGTCCAAAAAGAAGGAAACTTTAATTTTTGACTTGGAGGAAACGTTCGCAAATCTACGAAAATACAACATCATGCTTAACCCAAAAAGTGTTTCTTCGGAATACCAGCCAGGAAATTGTTAGGTTTCATCGTGTCTCAAAGAGGCATAGAGGTGAGCGTGAAAAAATAAATGTTATACTCAACATAACCAAGTCGACTCGCCCAAAGGACGTACAATGGCTCATTGCTTGCATCATAGCAGTCAGTTGGTTCATTAACCGGCTCAGCAAAAGAGACGCACCATTATTAAAACTCTTGAATAAAACCAACAAATTTGTCTAGACCAACGAAGCTAAAGTTGCACTCCAAGACCTGAAAGCAGTACTCTCTTCTGCCCGTATTCTTGCAGCTCCGGAACCTCAGGGTCGTCAGTGTCGTCACAGTGGTGGAACGAAAGGAGGAAAAACAGGAGCACTTGGTGCAGCATCCGACTTACTACCTTAGTGAGGTCCTGACAGAATCGAAACAACAGTACCCTCATTACCAAAAACTATCCTATGGTGTGTTTTTGCCGCTAGAAAGCTACGATATTACTTCCTAGAGCACAAGATCACTGTGCTGAGCATAGCTCCCATGAGAGACATAATCAACAACAACGATGCCACAGGACGCGTTGCTAAGTGGGGAATTGAGCTAGCAACTTTTGAAATTGAGTGTAAACCACGAACAACAATCAAATCTCAGATCCTTGCTGACTATGCAGATACGCAAAAAAATTAGCACCCTAGAGTCGGAATACTGGACCTTGCATTTTGACGGGTCGAAGGCGCTCGGGGGCTAGCGTGGTGCTCAAGTCACCCCAAGGAGACAAGTTGTTCTATTTACTACAGATTCACTTCATGATGACCAATAATGTTTCCCAATATGAAGCGTTGCTACATGGAATTCGAATTTCTAAAGACATCGACATTCGCCAACTCATGTGTTATGGAGACTCGGATTTAATTGCCCAACAAGTATCTGACCACTTAGAGCAAACAAACACATGGCAGCCTATCAAGCTGTCGTGGATGAATTATCAAAATTGTTTTAAAGGTTTGAAGTCAACACATTCCCCGAACAGAAAATGAGGAAGTGGATGCGGATGCACTATCAAGAATAGGCTCTGCATACAAAAAGGTCGTGGATGGCGCTTTTTTGGAGCACCTCAAAGTTATCTCTATCACCGGAGTTGATGAGGAGTACCCGACCAAATCTGACTCACCACTCATATAGTTTTGGCTGTTATTCCCAACTAAACAAAACCCTACCTTGATTTCTTGGTAGATGGAAAATTACCTAAAGACAAAGTTCTAAGCTAACAGATCGTCCGACGAGCAAAATCCTATATGATAATTAGTGGTGAGCTCTATAAGCGGAGTGTATATGGGGTTTTTCAATATTGTATTTCTCTGGAAGAAGGAGTGGAAATCCTAAGGGAAATCCATGAAGGCGAATACGGACACCACACCGTAGCCAAATCTTTAATGGCAAAAGATTTTCGACACGGATTTTTTTGGCTTATAGCTTAGGCAGATGCCGAGAGGCTAGTAAAGACATGCGAAGGTTGCCAAAAATACGCCAAACAAGCCCATGTTCCAGCTGATCAGCTGCGAACAATTCTGATTACATGTCCCTTTGCAGTCTGGGGGCTTGACATGGTAGGACCATTTAAATGGGCACCAAGTGGATTTACTCACCTACTAGTAATGTGGATAAATTTACAAAGTGGATTGAGGCTAAACCCATAACAAGTTGTGATGGAGCCATAGCCAAAAGATTCGTAGAGGACGTCATAATCCGATCCGGCAATCTGCATAGAATTATTACAGACAACGAGATCAACTTTTCAATGGGAGATCTTGCCGAGTTTTGCAAAGATCAAAGGATCCGTCTTGATATTGCATCAGTCGCACATCCACAATCCAATGGACAAGTTGAAAGAGCAAATTGTTTACTTCTACAAGGCCTCTGACCTAGGCTCGAAGCACCACTTCATCGTGATGCCGAGGCTTGGGCGGATGAATTGCCGGTTGTTATTTGGAGCCTACGAACTACTCCTAACAGGTCAACCGGATACACACCTTTATTCTTGGTCTATGGTGCAGAAGCAATACTTCCGACTGACCATATCCATATTTCTCACTAAGTCGCTGCGTACGTCAAAGAAGATGTCGAAGTTCCTCGACAAGATGAACTTGATGTACTCGAGGAAGTTTGTGGCGTTGCTGAACAGAGATCTATAGCCTATCAGCAGAAGTTATGCAAGTATCATAATCAGAGAGTCAAAAATCGTTCCTTCAGAAAGGGAGATCTAGTTCTCCGACTAGTGCAACAGAGAAAGCACAAACTTTCCCCAATCTAGGAAGGATCCTTTATGGTTAGCAGAGTACTGCACAATGGGTCATACTATCTAACAAACATGAGATCATACAAACAAAGACCTGCTATTAGGAAAAGAAAGAGAGCTGGAGGCAGTACAAATCCGGATGAATTAGACCGTCCATGGAATATTGCTCAGCTACGTCATTTTTATTCTTGAATTTTATTTCTTTGTAGTCATATCAATGTGAATGCTCAAAGTGAAATAAAGTACTGGCTCCCTCAATGTTTTTCTGAGATGTTCTAAGTATCATCTTATTTCCGAATGATCATGACACAATCAAAAATCCTAGAATACTTGAAAGTACTTTATGCTCATGTTTGTTTTGGTTAGATTTATGATTCTCTAAAAATGGTACCTTCGGGTGTAAGTCTCATTTTCTGTTTATACTTTGGTTTTTATTTGATTGCTTAGACATGGGTATTTTTCAAGTAGTGAATTGTTGGTACTTGAAGTCGGCTCTGGTTTCGATTTTAATCTAGTTTAGAAATTGAGGTCCATTGCTCGGCAATGTTTCGTGCTAAACTTTTGACGGCTCACGAAAGGGACGAGGCAAAAAGCCAAATAAACAATAAGTATGAACAAAAAGTGCTTAAGTACTTTTCGAGCACAACAAAAATAATCAAGTGCTAGAGTAAAAGCATAAGTTCTTACAAAATAGCATCGCTAGATAAATAGTTTATATTACACAACTTGTTCCAAAATAATGCATAGTTTGTTTGCCTCTATGCTGGAGGTGGAGTTGAAGGAGGATTGGCCGGCTTGCTGGTTCTAGTACCCAAGTCACCCTGATATTTATCCGAGACAAGAATGTCTGAGTCGGTCTATTCGTCGTCGCCGGAGGCTTCAACTTCTTTGGTTGGGGGGCTTGGTGGCATAGCAACATATTGGAAGAACGACTTCTCGTAGCTGGTCATCTCGGCCACACAACAGGAGTATCCAGCACAAGACTCCCATATGGCTCCAATATCTTGGTTGTTGCTGTTTTCATCAATAGTCGAGATACCCTTGGTGACTAGCCAGATTTCCATGCTACCATGGTGACTCATCACCATGGTAAGGGCATCCTAGACAGCCATCCGGGCATATGACATCTTGAAGTCCTCAACGAGCTTTTGAAATTCCTTTTCCCTGTCTCGCAATTCAAAGGTAGTTAGCCTGTGCAAGTCAGAGAGATCAATGAATTCACCAATCTCTTCAAGAGTTTGGCGGAAGTCATGGATTAAATCTCCAACCACAACAAGTCAACATTAGGGGATGAGGACGACGATGAATCCAGAATGTTGAGGGGTGCTGTGAAAGGACAACATTAATAAATCTAACAAAACAAAGTCGGAAAACATGGAAGCAGGAAAATATATGGCTTTGGTAGCAAAACTTACCAAAGATGGTTTCATCTAGCTTGGTCTTCTCTTCCCTCAAACTCCGGAGTTCTTCCCGAAGTGCTTGAGTAGTATCAGCCAGCCTATCCATTTCCGCCTTCAAATCCAAGATTACTTTGTCTTGGCGGGCAATGGTTTGGTCACGCTCTTCAGTGGCCATGTTGCTAGATTCAAGGATATTACTGACACTACGTTCGTGACAACCCTCAATTTTTTGATGTCATCTCGCAATCCGGCATTCTCCACCTCCAAGACTTTGAAATTTTCGGCCTCCTCCACAAGTTTGCAGCACTGGGTCAACAAACCTAGAATGACAAAGGGAAAATTCGAATAAATATTCGGCACATCAATCAAATTTGGACAGAGATCTAGAAATGTTTATCTTTGGCCTCGTCCTTCTCCACTTTAAGTTGAGCATTTTTAAGGCGGGGAATTTTGATCTCTCTCCGCTTATTCCGTATGTTCTTCAACAATTCCTGGTTGTAAATATTAAGTTTCTGTAAGTCAGAATAGTAACTAGAGTTAGAAGTCTACTAAGACTCGAGCGGTCATTTTAACTAAGTTAAATTTCCAGCATGAGTCTTGGGGGGGGGCTACACTAGTTCGTTCTTTGGCATCCTATAAAAGCATAAACTTGGATTCTGTTTCCATCCAACTTCATGCTTGGGGCTAGAGGATATGATATAAAGACAATAAAAGAGTCGGAAAACGACTTACAATATTCTCACAGTGTAACTTATTAAGGTTGGCGTTAACCTCAACAGAAACTTTCTTGGTCAAGGTTAAGGGTTACACTGGTGGAGGTGGAACTTCACCAGCCCTTAGTCTCTTGTCCCAAGCACAAATCTGCCCTAGCAAATCTTCAAGCTTGACATCCTCGATTTCTTGAGGCTCCTCCTTGGCAGAAATATTCCCAGATTCCAAAGCAAAAGAAAGTTTCTAAAGTTCTTCTGCACTTTTCTTGGTGAGTCCAAGATTGGCGGCACCAGGAAACTTCAGGAGATTGTCGAAAAAAGTATCAACTAAGGGATCATTACTCTTAGCAGGTTCACCCTTATGTTTTTCCGAGTCACCAATGGTGACATTGGTTTGTGAACTGGTGTTCACTAGCTCTTAAGGGATTGATGATGTTGACTATGAATGGTATTGGCCACGAATGGGCGACGCTGGTGGATTTGGTGGAGGGGCAAGAGGAAGATGAGGAGAATGGGGTTTCTTAAGGGAGGAGGAAGATCAGGAGCAGCAATGGAGAAAATAATACCCCTTATAAAGCCCATCTGCATCAAGATTAGTGTTAAATGCACGGAATTAATGCCACGCGTCATGTAACAGGAGGGGCAACTTCCTCGTGAAGCCTTCGCCGCCTTGATCTCTATGATTGCATTGAAACGATGCCTCAGTTCCGCGTGATGCGGGGCCTACGAACGGTCACAAGACCTAGAACATTGTTAGGTTACGTCATAGACCAAATTACGGCTCATTTTGAAATTGAGCATGGAAACAACTATGAGATATCAACAAGTCCGGCTCACTTGTGACTCGAATCCTACTTTTTGTTTTGTAGTTTCAAGAATTCTTCAAGATTCTACAGTCAAATAAGAATCAAGCTAGACGATAGAATCCGACTTTGGATCTTGGAGGCTTTCGGGGGCTACTGTTGGGATATACTTTCCGGGTATACCAATTGTGACTCGCTGACCAGGGTGGCCCACCTCGGGTTAGATCTACGCTTCACGGGCGGCCCAGTCAGAGAGAGAAGATGGAAGCCCATCTGGCTACGGGAAGGCCCAGAAGACATACCGACTTAGGCTTGTAGGATTACTTGTAGTCCAAGATGTACTCTATACCGACTCTGTATTGTAGCCTGATAGGACTCACCTGTAACCCTAGTACCGGACAGGCCCAGCTCTGGCCCATGGCAAGGTTGTGCAACCGCCAAGGGCCCAGGCCGGGGGGGCCAAAAAAATTTATGCAGCTAGAGCTATCAGGCCCAGGAGAGGGAGAGGGAGAGGGAGTCAGGGAGATCGATCCCTGGGCCGATCGGGAGAGGGAGAAGAGATCGGTCCAATCCCGTCTGCGTCTGGAATTTGGATCGATCACGAGACGACGATCGATCGTGAAAGACTAAAAGCACTGACCCGTCCCGTCTCGTCGAGTCGTCTCGTTGTTTCTCGTTTGTCGCCTCTGTGGCTCTGCCCTCTGACCCTCTCGGCTCTCGCGGTCTGCCAGTCTCGTCCAGTCGCGGACGCGGAATCGCAGGTCGCAGCGAGCCAGCGGCGCAGCCTCATCGACCCTGTCCGACCGTTCCTGCCTGCCTGACAAGGTGCTGCTCAGCTGCTGTCGCCTGCAGTGTTGCTGTCGCCTGTCGACCCCGGTGCCTGGTCTCTCTCCATAAAAAAAATTGACTGATCGCTGCTCTCTCTGCCCTAGCTGCCCGCTGTAACTCTGTAAGTTTCCTCTTAATCCTTCTAATTAATCCATCATCTAATCCTTCTAAGTTCTAATTAATCCCTCAATTAGTCATAGTTAATTAGGGTTATAATTTTTAAGATTACAATCTGTAATAGGTGTTACGATGGGGAAACAATTATCGGGTGCTACGAAAAAGAGGAAAAGAAAGAGAGAGAATCAGCTTATAGATTCACAAAGAGGTGCTTTAAATAGGTTTTTTCCAACAAAAAGTAGTGTTGATGTCAACTATAATAATCAAAGGCAAGAATCTGATCTTGGAGAAGATGATGAGAATAATTCAAATGCAGATCTTGAGGCCAATGAACAATCCCCGGAAAATGGTAAATAACTAACTAGCGTCAATTTTTCCAAGTGTAAGTAAGTAACTAATTATAATATTTTGTTTGCCATGCAGATGTTGATGTTGATGTTAATGAGGACAATAGGGGGGAAGAACAAGATGCTCCTAGTGGTGATGAACAATCCCCGGAAAACGGTAAATAACTAACTAGCGTCCACTTTTCCAAGTGTAAGTAAATAACTAATTACAACTTTTGTTTGCCATGCAGATGCTCCTAATAGTGATTAACAAGATGATTCTCTTTCATCAATTTATGATCCTAGAACATGGGATAATCTCGATAATTGCAAAAGGGATATTTTAATTGAAAAGGGGCCTGTGAGAGAATTGGGTTTGGAATTCCCTACGGATGATAAAGGTAGACATTTTTCTTATGAATACTACTCCAGAAAGTTAGCCAATCGTGAGGTTGTTGATAGAAAGTGGTTGGTTTACTCCAAAGAGGTGGACAAAGTTTATTGTTTTTGCTGCAAGTTGTTCAAATCAAATAATAATAAGTCCTTGCTTGCATCTGATGGATTGAGAGATTGGTAGCATCTTAGTCCAAGACTCAAAGATCATGAGAAGAGTGTTGAGCATTTGACAAACATGAATACATGGAATGAACTAAGGTTAAGGTTAAGCAAAAAGAAAACAATTGATGATGACATGCAACGGTTGGTTGCAAAAGAAAAAGAGCGTTGGCGACAGGTTTTGCAAAGAATAGTTGCTGCAGTGAAGTTTCTTGCAAAACATAATTTGGCCTTTCGAGGGTCAAATGAGAAGTTGTATCAAGATAGCAATGGAAATTTTCTAGGCACGGTTGAAATGATTGCTGAATTTGATCATGTGATGCAAGAACATATTAGGCGCATTCAAAACAATGAAATTCATCATCATTATCTTGGACACAACATTCAAAATGAGTTGATCTCGCTCCTTGTCGATGCTGTGAGAAAGGTTATGTTAAAGATCATTAAGGATGCCAAGTATTTCTCTGTTATCTTAGATTGTACCCCAGATGTGAGCCATGAAGAACAAATGACGCTAATTGTGCGTTGTGTCAATATATCAACTGACATCCCGAGAGTGGAGGAGTTTTTCCTAGGGTTCATAAAGATTGATGACACATCAGGATTGGGTCTTTTTAATGTATTGTTGGATACATTGGATGCTCTTGACTTGGATGTTGCTAATGTGAGGGGGCAAGGTTATGACAATGGTTCCAACATGAAGGGAAAAAAGCAAGGTGTTCAAAATCGTTTGCTTAAAGAAAATCCGAAAGCATTATACATGCCATGTGCATGTCATAGTTTGAATCTCACTCTTTGTGATATGGCGAAATCATGCGAACAGGCTATTTCATTCTTTGGTATTATCCAGCGTATATATGTTTTGTTTGCACGTTCTACCAAGCGGTGGAAGATTTGCTTGATAATGTTCCAAATATGACTCTCAAACCATTGTCAGATACTCGTTGGGAGAGTCGAATAAAGAGTGTGCAACCTATAAGGTTCCAAACTGCCCAAGTAAGATCAGCTTTGAAGAAACTAGTGGAGGCTTCTATTGATGATCCAGCTACGGTTAGTGATGCTCAATCTTTGTACAAAGCACTTGGGAAATTTGAGACTTTAGTTGGTATGGTTATTTGGCATGAGGTTTTATTTTCTATAAATATGGTGAGCAAGAAGTTACAAGAAAAAAATTTGTGCATTGATGCTACTGTCAAACACATTGAGGGGGTCATTGAATTTTTTCAGAAGTTTAGACTTGAAGGATTCAATACAAGCATTGAAAGTGCCAAAAACCTTGCATCTTCTATGGACATAGAGCCAAAATTTTGTACAAAACGTCAAAGTAAAAGGAAGAAGCATTTTGATGAAATCAATGATGAAGAAGACGAATTGCAGTTGTCAGCTATTGAATCTTTCAGAGTTTCTTACTTTCTTGTCATTGTTGACACTGCAATTGCTTCATTGAATAGTCGATTTGAGAAGCTGAAGGAATTTGAAAAGGTGTTTGGTTTCTTATTCAACTCAAAGAATCTGAAGTCCATGGATGATAGTAATCTACGAAAATCTTGCACTACTTTTGCAGAAACTTTTACTCATAAGAATTTGTGTGATGTCGATCTTGATGATTTTTTCTCTGAGTTAAAGGTGTTGCAAGTAACTTTGCCAAATAATTTGATATCAGCGGATGAGATTCTTCAATTCATTACAGCGTTGATTGCTATCCAAATGTCTCAGTTGCCTATCGGATCCTTTTGACTTCACCTGTGACTGTGGCCTCAGCTGAAAGAAGTTTCTCTAAAATAAAGCTACTGAAGAACTGTTTGAGGTCAACTATGTTACAAGACAGATTGAATGGCTTGGCTACGTGTTGTATTGAGAAGGATATATTGGACAATATTAATCTTGATAGTGTCCTCGATGATTTTGCATCTAGAAATGCACGAAGAAGCTTTTTTCGAAGCACTGAAGCTTAATTGTCGGTGATATCATTGGAGTTGGAGGCTATTTTTTAGGTATTCACTAGTATGATATACTTGTTATGTTTTCCTACCGTTTTCATTTTTTCTATCTAAATATCACAATGTTTTAGTGCTTGGCAATTATTTATAGACATCTTGACTATGAACATGTGGTTATATGCTTTTAAATGTTTTGCAAGTAAAATTAGCACATATATCGTCTATATATCTAGTTATACGTATATATATTGTCATTAGGGGTCTTTTTGTCGACTTCGCCCAAGGGCCCCGAAAAATATAGAGCCGGCCCTGGTACCGGATGACTATATAAGCCGTCCTAGGGACCAGCCTTTAGGGCACGCCCTACAACCACAACTCGCACAGGTGTAACCTCTCTTGTAATCTGTTGTACTTCCGGCTATACCTACTGGATTGCTAGCAGGAGTAGGATCCGTCCACCGTAGTCGGATCTGAACCTAGGTAAGCTTGTGTGTTCACCATGCCGGAGCGAGGATAGGGTGGGAAGAATCTTATACTAAATACAGGTCATAGCCGCCGTCTCAATATCATGAAGAAGACACCAAAACAGTTTAAACAAAAGACGTATTCCACCGACCGACGAGAGGCCGTGGTACACCACCGTCCAAAGCACACAAAAAATGAAACGGAGAGAATCTCATCGGCAAGAGAGACGGAATCCTGGATGGGTTCTATGCCGCCGCCTCTCCTTGCTCTGCACGCGCGCGTGCTACGATCAAAAGGCAGCTTAAGTGCCTGAGAAATCATTGCCTTCTTGTCGTCAGTGTAATCAAATTATTAAAGTCGATCTCATGTAACGACATGATACGTACTACTAGTAGTAGCAAACTAGGGTAGTAGCCACACCAGCCAATCTCCTTGCGTCTATACGTGCAGGTGCAGCGTAACTCCGGTGATTTCCAGCATTTTCAAATCAGCCGCCCCGCTGGATTGATCAGTGATGTGCACCGACGTGATGGCCCGGCTACGGTAGGTCCTGCCGTGCGCACGTCCTTGGCAGTGCTGCACCTGTATAACTGTACAGCGCAACCACACTACGTCACGTCATCACAACTCTCTGTTTTTCTTTTTTTGTGTGTGTAGCAAACTAGTACTGTGATTGGAGTACTAGTTTTTTTCTTTTTCTGTGTGAGTATATGTCACCACTCAGGATTGGAGTACTAGTTTTATTTATTTTTTCGTCAGGAAGGAGTATATGTCACCACTCAGGCACTCACCTTCAGGACGCGCTGTGATCATTGCCCAAGCCGAAAACCCCAAGGCAACCAGCCCGGGCGGCCTCATCCGCGCTCATCGCCGCCCACCATCTCATGGCCCAACCCTTAGGCCTCGTTCGTTTATTCCCTGAGAGACTGGGTTTGACCTGGATTGCGTTCCAATCCCAGCAATCCAGTCCGTTGTGGTATTTTTTCCAGCCCAGCTAAGTTGTGCTCTTCGTTTACACCCGACTGGATTTCTGGCCTAACTCATCCATTGCATTTTCTACTAACTGGGCCTGGAAAAAAATTACCGTGTCTGGACCTGTGGATGAATTCCCAGATGCGAGCGAGCAAAAACGCCGATGCAGCGATGCCTAACCGAACGAGGATCCTTGAGACATGGATTAGGCGGGATTGGGGTGGCAGGGTTAGGAGGGATTGGGTGAGACCTCTGGATCAACCAAATCCATGTCTAGATTAGATCCATTCTGGGATTCAATCCCGTGTAACCAAACAGGGCCTTAAGGGCATCTTCACCGGACCGACCCAAACGCGTCACCGAAACCGTCTATTTATGTCTGTTTGGGTCGGCCTGCGGTTACTTTGGGGTCATGGTCTGGCCTGTCCGGACGACCGCGCCCAGCGGCGCGCCCCAAATATCCGCCTGGTCAAGTTAGTTTTTTTAAAATTTAAACCGGCACGACTTGCCCGTAAAATAAACTGGCAAAGTTCATTCATAATTAAACAAAATATATTACATTAAAAAAGATTTTAAAAAAAGTAAAAAATTGGCCCTGGCCCTAGCCCTAGCTACCGACGATCTTCTCCCCGTCGCCGCGACCATCTATGGATCGAGGTCGATGTACTCCGGCGGCGTCCAGAAGTGTGGCGGCGGCAGACCCGGAGCCGGCGCCGGCACGGGAGGTGCCGGGTGGTCGATCACCTGGCCTGGCCACGCGTCCATTTCCACCGGCGCGGGCGAAGCGTACCACCCAGGCGCGGGTGGGGCAGACCACTGCGACGCCGGCGGAGCAGCCCACGCCTGTAGCTGCTACGGTGGGGGGTGGTGGCGGTGGCAGCGGCTGCCCGGCGTTGACGCACGCCACCAGGCCGGTGAGATGCACGGCTTCCTGGTAGCCGGCCCACATAGCCTCCTCATCCCTCGCGCTGGTCGCGATGTCCTGCTCGAGGATGGCGTCCTCGTCGTAGCCCCGCGCCAGGACCGCCTGGTACTCCGGGGGCAGGTGCACGGCGGCGGATGCGGAGGACGACTCCTCCGCCTCGTCCTCCTCCTCCTTGACGACGATGTCATCATCGTCGTCGCCGCCGAGGTCGGCTTCAGAGTGGTTGACGACACCGTCGGAGGCGGCCTCGATGGCGGGGAGGTCGCGGGGGCCCAGCGGGTCGAACTCGCTGCGATAAGCGCTGAGGCGGCGCGACGTGTGCTCCCAGTCAAAGGAACTTCCTCCAGAAGACCGGGTTATGGTACGCGGGATCGTACCGAAAGGCCGGCGGGAGCATGCGGATGCGACAGGCCATCTCCGCCTCCAGCGCCTTGTCGTCCTTCGGGGCGGGCAGCACCAGCACCCGCTCCTGGTTGAGGCGCCAGGCCGTGGTAAGGGAGACATCGTGGTGGGCGAGGCCTCTCCCCTCCCTCCACCGCTGCTCGCAGTCCGCAATGCGGAAGTACCGGCGGGCGCGGGCTTGCTCCGCATCCTCCCGGCGCGGGGCTTGGACGCCGAGGAAGTCCTGCGCCCGGGGCGGTGGAGGCAGCACCCCCGAGCGAACGATGGTGTGCTGCTCCGGCGGCGCCGGCCGCTCGAGCCAGATCCGCGGGCTTCATGGTCGTTCTTCGACTTCCTGAACCACCCGGGCTTCTTCATCGCGGCGGTGGTGGTGGTGGTGGCGGTGGCTGCGGCGGCTTGCTCAAAGGCTACGGCGACGGTAACGGCGATGGCGAGAGGAGGGGAGATGTGCGGCACCGACGGTAGCAGGGGGGCTTAAGTAGCCCCTGTCGGTGGGAGCGCGCGCAGGTTCTCGCGCCTTCGCCATCAATACCGCGCGGGAACTCAGGCGACGCCCCGTCCCGTCGTCATTGATGGCGAAGACTGCCGCGGTTGCGTCTGACTCGGTGTCGCCGTTCAGTCTGCCGCCCTGAATCGCTAGCGCGGCCTTTGCGTCTTAATTAGTGCCGCAGTTGCGTCTGAATTAGCGACGCGGTTGCGCCTGTCGCTGGCCGGTGGGCCACTAGCGCGCGCGGGGAACATCAGCGACCCGCACGTGTCCGGACCGACCCAGTGGTCACGCAAATTAGGTGCACGGATTGGTCGAGCTGGACGCGTTGGGACAGATGAGTCGTACCGCTACGGCGCCGCTCACATCACGCGCGCGCAGACGGGTTCGGACACGCCGGGACGGATTGGATCGACCCGGTGGAATACCCTAAGCTGCTGCGGACAGGGATTTGCGAGCCCACGGCGCCGGGCTGCGCCGAAGCTGCGGTGGCCTGCAAGAATGTGGGAACTGAATACCTCTGGAGCTGGACGAATGTGAATGCTCGGGCGGCGCAAGTGCATGCAAAACAAGAACCAGATAGCGAGCGCCCAGCCAGGCTGACCCATTCGCGCGTCGCAGTCGGGTCGGGTTTCCACGACATTCTCCTACGCAAAGTGGGTGCTCTCTGCTTTAAAAAAAAAAGTGGATGCTCTCTGACTTCGTAAGCACGCGGACGAGTCAAAGATACAAGTACGAGCCCGTCGTTTTCTCTGAAGCTTGCCAAAGTTATTGTGCCACCATGGTGCCGCACGAGTGCACGAGTGAGTGACTAGGTGACGTCTGCAGATCGAACTACAACCACAGCCATTGTTGTTGTTTTCTTTCGGACCGGTGAAATATTTTACCGATGACGTTGCTATTTTGAATATATCAACTTTGCCTTTTGAAAAGCAAATTGTTTCACGCGAGGACGTGTAAGGCTGTAACGTTAGCTGAGTGAAGCTGAAGCAGCGTGATATGTTGAACGTGGGCACGTATATGTCGTAGGGTGGTGTGCGGCCGTGGTCCTTGTCGTCGCAAGGTGAGAATTGTGCGGGTTGAGATGGGTTTTTTGGTGTGGGATTTGATCTGGTCCTATTTGAATCGGGGAGAAATGGATTGGAACATGCCACGAGTTGGATCGGTGCGGCTTGAGAGGAAAAGTGGGGTAGAACAGTGCGGTTTGGGTTCAAACGAAGAAAACATAAACGGGGCTGAACCCATGGTGAAACCCGTGGGTTGAACCCCATGGCCTCACGTGTACGCCGTCGTCGCCGCACGGCAAGGTCCCCACGCGATTCCTTCATCCGGAAGGACGAGGATAGAGAGGCGGTGCCGCACGATTCCTTCATGCAGAACATTATTTAACTTTTGGCTGGACCCACTTTTCTAATTCGGCTTTCAGTTGGTTTCAAACTGCAGCGAGGTGTGCGGGTCGGGGTGGTTGGGTTCCAAATTCCTTGTGGGCTGGTGTGGGTTGGGTAATACAGATTAATTAGTGGTTTGGCTTGGTGTGGGGTACGAAGATTTACATGGTGGCCTGGTGCGGGTTTGGCGTGGCTTTCACCCTATTCTCACCTTGACTTGTCGGCCCGCGGGCCGGCGACCTGCATGCATCATGTCGCGGGCGATGACCCTTGTTAATTACTGTGGTCGCCCTGTACCCCGCCAACTTGGCTACTCGTTTTGTCTTTTCGCTTCTATTCCGATTTGTTCTCATGTACAGTCCTCTTTTCTGCACATGACTTGACAAAACTCTGGTCAAAAGAAACATGTAACATATACTATGTCGCTACGTGAAACATAGGGTCCAGTAAGATTAGACCAAGGTAGGGCACGAAAGGTGATGGGCCGATGGCTCTCGGCCCTCCTCCCATCTTTTTTCTTGGGGCCAAAACCACATTATCCTTGTCAACCAGCGCGTATCTTGGGGCCAAACCGTGTTATCTTCTTCGTGTCCTCCTGCCCATATGGTAAATGGATGTTGGCGAGGTACTTAATTATGGGGTCCATCCAAGTACCCCTCTATGTGGGGACATGGCGCATCAGGGTCGTCGCCTTCCTATCGCGTGGGTCTCCGGCTCCCGACGTGTATTCTCCTGACCTCCTGTGATGACATGATCCATGGGCAGGTTGTCTTCCCTGGGACCTGGTGGTTACAACAATGACCTCCCCAGCAGCCTCGCACGGCGGGTTTGCTAAGAGCTCGGAGGGATCATCTAGCCCGTTCCCCTCTAGAAAGACCTCATCTTGTGCAATGATAGTTCTGTTAGTATTTCAACAAAGACCATGCTTGTACTGACCCCTTGGACGAGGCTTGCCTGGCTAGGATATCGGCGAGGCAATTTTCCTTCCGCGGGATATAGTGAAACTCCACCCCATCAAAACTGGACTCTAACTTGCGCACCTCCTTGACGTAAAGCGCCGTCGTGTCGGCCATGGCCTTGTATCCTTTGTTGACCTGTTTTATGACCAGTTGGGAATCATCCATGACCATCAAATGTTTGATCTTTAGGGAAGATAATACCCTGAGCCTCACCAGCAATCCTTCGTATTCTGACACATTGTTAGAGGTGTGGAAGCGTATCTGAAGATCGTGCGGCAGCCGCTCGCGGATGGGTGTGCGATGAGTACAATTCTAGCCCCCACCGCCTGCATGGTGAGAGAACCGTCGAACAACAGGGTCCAGACCTCTGCTGGAGCTATCGGCTACCCTACACAAGCCATTTTATTTGTCCATTCTTCCACAAAGTCTGTCAAGATCTGTCCTTTGATGGCTGCCCTAGGCATAAACTTTATTCCATAGTTTGCGAGCTCAATGCTTCATTGGGAGATTCTTCCCGTATTTTCCTGATTTTCCAATATTATTGCTAGGGGAAAATCGGTGTGTACGACGACCTAGTGAGCGTAAAATTAATTTTTCAGCTTCTGTGTCGTTAGGAGAACCGTGTAGAGGAGCTAATGAATCTACGGGTATTTCTCATTCAGGTCATGTAGTATCTCGCTGACGTAGTAAACCGTACGATGTACTTTTTGTCCTTTCCTTCTTTCGACCTTCCGACAACGAGGGTGGTAGTGACCTCCCTAGGACCACAGGAGGCATGAAGGTAAATGACTTGTCCTTTCCTAGGAGAGGCCAGGACAAGTGGCTCAGAGAGGTATGCTTCAAGTGCATTGAACGCCAGCTCTGCTTGCTCTGTCCACTCAAAGTCTCTGTGATTTCTGAGGAATTTGAAGAAAGGGAGTGACTTCTCCCTGAGCTTCAACATAACCCTATTGACTACACCTGTGTCCAGCTAGCTTATGGATCTGCGATCGGTTCTGGGGCGATTCCATCTGTTTGATTGCGCTGATCTTCGTAGGGTTTGCCTTGATCCCGCAATGTGAGATGATTACCCCAAGAACCTTTGCTTTCACTACGCTGAATATGCATTTAGCGGGATTCAACATGATCTGGTATCTCCAA
Organism: Avena sativa; assembly: GCA_916181665.1. Classification (NCBI taxonomy): domain Eukaryota; kingdom Viridiplantae; phylum Streptophyta; class Magnoliopsida; order Poales; family Poaceae; genus Avena; species Avena sativa. Next base: position 492,697,022 of record OV702290.1, on the reverse strand, counting down.
AGATTTTGTAAGGTATGCTACATGTCTGGTATGAGGTCTTTCTTTTCCTTTGACTTGCTCATGAGGTCGTCAATATAGACCTCCATATTCCTTCCGATCTGGTCCGAGAAGGCGGCATGCATGGTACGTTGGTACATAGCCCCCGCGTTCTTTGTGCCAGAAGGGCATCATCTTGTAGAAGTAGGTCCCATCATGGGTGATGAATCCTGTGCACGGGATGTCCTCCTTACGCATGTGTATCTCGTGGTACCAACAGTACGGATCCAGAAGGCACCACAGTTTACTCCCGACCATGGTTTCAATGATCTATGCGTGGGTGAGGGAAGGAATCCTTAGGACAATCTTTGTTCAGGATGGTGAAATCCACACACATTCGTTGCCCTCTGCCTTCCTTCTGGGATATGACCGGGTTGGCCACCCATGTAGGGTAATCGACCTTCTCTATCTGCCGCGCGACTAATAGTTCCTTCCTCTTTACTTTTATGAACTCCTTTTACTCTGGTATCTCGGTTTTCTTCCATGATAGACACTAGTACTTGGTAGGAAGTAATTGCTTGTTCGTTGTGCTCCTCGCGATCCATCACCTCCCCGATCTCCCTCATGGCAGCGTCGAGTTCCTTCGAGTTGTGCAACTCACTCTCACAATCCATGTTGCCGATGTCGGTGTAGAGAGTATCTAGGACTCAGTCCAAGTTATTGTTAGTCGTTTTGGAGAGACGTAGCCAACAAACTTAATTTTGCAGGTAGCGGTAGTGTAAGGTTCGTAGCATGGAAAACAAAAAATTCTATCGCAAGAACAAACAAAACCAAGATCCAATCTATAGAAAAGCCCAGATCTAATCTATGAGATAAGTGCAAAGAGACAGATGAGAACTAACCCTTGTAGATCCAAAGCCTTTATCGAGATCAGATCTCGTGGTTGATGTAGTCGATCACTTGCTGATCTCAAGATCGCGTAGATGATCCTTCCGGTGCCGCGTTCTGGCAGCGCTTCCGCACTCGGTCACACGTGCGGAGTCGATGTAGACCTTCATCTCCTTGTTCCAGCGGGCAGCAGAGGTAGTAGATCCCATCGGAATCCCAGTAGCACGACGGCATGGTGGTGGTGGTGGAGGAGAAATCCTGCAGGGCTTCGCCTAAGCTAGAGGAAGGAGGAGGAGGGTGGTGGCTAGGGTTGGGTGGAAGGGGCAAGGTGGGAGGCGCCCACCCCTCCCCTCTTTATATAGAGGGGGGGTGGCCTAGGGTTCCCCCTTGGCCCACTTCCCTAGGGTCGGCGCATGGGGGGAGTTTTCTTCCCCCCCCAAGTCTTATCCCCTATTTTCGTGGGATTCACGTTTATCTCTTTTAGAACCTTCTTGAACTTTCCAAAACCTTCTAAAAGCTCTAAACAAAACTCCGGAACTTTTCCGAACCCTAGAAAATGACTTCCATTATATGAATCTTATTCTCCGGACTATTCCGGATCTCCTCGTGATGTCCTGGATCCAATCTGACACTTCGAACAACATTCGGTCTCCAACTCATATTCCATATCTACTTAAACAACATCGAACCTTAAGTGTGTCACCCTATGGCTCGCAAACTATGTAGACATGATCGAGACACCTATCCGATCAATAACCAATAGCAAGACCTGGAGATCCATGATGGCTCCCACATATTCAACAATGACTTTGCGATCGAAAGAATCATTAACATACGATACTGATTCCCTTTGTCGCACGATACTCTACTTATCCGAGGTTCGATCATCAGTATCTCCATACCTAGTTCTACCATGTTACCGATAAATACTCTTTACTCGTACCATGATATGACATCCCTTGTGACCTAGTCACATGCTTGCAAGCCAATTCGATGACATTCCACCGAGAGGTCCCAGAGTATATTTATTCGTCATTAGGATGGACAAATCCCATTCTTGATCCATGTGCTTCAACATATACTTTCAAAATACCTAATGCCACCTTTATAACCACCCAGTTATGAAGTGGTGTTTGATGTCATCAAAGCACGCATCCAATGGTGGTGATTGACATGATCTCATGGTCAAAGGATTAGGTTACTATGTATTTGAAAGCTTATAGCAAAACGAACTAAATGACTTGATCTTTTGCTATGCTTACTATGGGTGTGTGTCCATCACATCATTCTCCTAATGATATGATCTTGTTATTAATAACATCCAATGTCCATGATCAGGAAACCATGATCATCTATCAATCAACAAGCTAGTCCAACAAGAGGCTTACTAGGGACTCTTTTATGTTTACAAAACACACAAGTATTAATGTTTCCTATTAATACAATTATAGCTTGGGATGTAAACATTTATCATAAACACAAATCTTTATGTCACCACATTCAGATCAATGTGTACTTTGCAAATCTTTATATCACCATCTTGGACATACTCACGAATAGCATGAAAACGTAGCTTGATGTGCTTCAGCTTCTTGTGTGACCTTGGCTCCTGAGCATTAGCTATGGCACCCATTGATACATTGCAAATGTATCTATAATTTTTGATGTTCCATGCTTGGTTTTATCTACTTTCTTATGTTTTGTCCACACTTTGGAGTACTTTTCATATGATTTCTTGGACTAACCTATTAACAAGAGCCACAGTGTCAGCTGCCTGTTTTCTGCTGTTTTTGGTTCCAGGAAAGTCAGAAAATGAATATTCTCGGAATTGGACGGGACAAAAGCCAAAGTCATTATTTTACCGGGGGCATCTGGAGCCAGAATACGAGACAGAGAGGGTCTAGGGCCCGGCCACACCACCTAGCCGTGTGGCCAGGCCTGGCCTGTGCCAGGGGGTGGTCTGGCCGCCCCAGGCACCCCCTCGGCCTCTCCTTCCGCTTATATATTGCCTCTGATACGGAAACCCTAAGTACCCGATCAAAATTCCACGAAAGAGTATGTAGCCGCCGTCATCTCCATCCCTAGATCAGGAGGGATCTGAAGCTCTTCCCGACACCCTGCCAGAGAGGGGAATTCACCCTGGAGGCCTTCTTCATCATCATGCAAGCCTCCGGTGTGATGCGTGAGTAGTTCATCTCTGGACTTCGGGTCCATGTAGTAGTTAGATGTCTGGTTCTCCTCCTTTGTGCTATCATGTTTAGATCTTGTGAGCTCCGTTCATGATCAAGATCATCTATTTGTAATTCTGCATGTTGTGTTTGCGGGGATCCGATGGATATTAAGATGCTATTTCATATTGATTATTGATTCTATCATGCCTTTGTTATTTGTGATCTTGCATGCTTTCCGTTGTTACTAGCTACCTTGGCCAAGTAGATGCTAGCAACTCCAAGAGTTAGAATTTATGCTCGATAGTGGGTTCATGCCTCTAGTAATCTGGGGAAGTGACAGAAATCTCTGAGGTACTAGATGTGCTGTTGCTACTAGGGAGAAAATAACAATCCTTTGTTCATAGAACAATCATATTGTTTACATTACACACAATTCGTAATGCAATTATCTGTTCCTTGCAACTTAATACTGGAGGGGGTTCAGATGATAACCTGAAGGTGGATTATTAGTCATAGATGCAGTTGGATGGCGGTCTATGTATAATGTTGTAATGCCCAATCGAATCTCAAAGGAGTCAAGATGATTAGTATATGCTTTCTCGATGTTTGTCAATTGCCCCGCTGTAATTTATTCACCCAACATGTTATCTATCTAAGCAGAGCCACCTCTAGTGAACTATGGACCCCGGTCCTTTCTTTTACATTCAATCTACAATCAATTGTTTACTGCTTTGTGTTTACTTTCTGCAAACTTTTACTTCCTTCCATTTGATACATTTATTCCTTTGTTTTCAGCAAAACCGGTGAGATGGACAAAGTTCTGTGGTTGTGTTGTGCAGGTCTCCACTTTGCTACTAGCACCGGTAGTGCGCCCTGCCAAGGCTCAGCTAGCAACACCTTTGGGGTGTTTCCTTGCTCCTACTAGATTGATAACCTTGGTTTCGTACTAAGGGAAAACTTGCTATTGTGCTCATCATACCTTCCTCTTGAGGTTCCCCAACGAGCTCGATATATTTTGGGCCATCACCCATGTTGTCACAATAGATGGTCATCGGGTCCAACACACTAGGTACCACACCAAGCTCAGTAATGAACTCCATCATCCATATCCCTTCTTGTCCAGCCTTCGAAGCAGCTATGTATTCTGATTCAGTTGAAGCTTTCGCCATAATGCTTTGCTTGGTACTCCTCCAGCTCACTGCTGCTCCATTCAAAATAAATATGTATCTAGACTGTGACTTAGAGTCATCTGGATCGGTGTTCCAACTAGCATCAGTGTAACTGTTTACAACACTATCCTCGTCACCTCCATAAGAAAGAACCATCTCCTTAGTCTTTTCAGGTACTTTAGGATATTTTTGACCGATGTCCAGTGTTCCATTCTAGGATCACTTTGATATCTGCTGGTCAAACTAACAGCATGTGCGATATCCGGTCTCGTACACAGCATGGCATACATGATAGAGCCTATGGCCGAGGCATAGGGGATTTTGTTCATCTTTTCTCTTTCTCCTGCCATAGCTGGACTTTGAGTCTTACTCAATGTCTTACCTGGCAACATGGAAAGAACCCTTCCTTGCTTTCTTCCATTCTAAACCTCTTTAGAACCTTGTCCAGGTATGTACTTTGTGAAAACGCTAGTAAGCGTCTTAATCTATCTCTATAAATTTTGATGCCTAAAATGTATGCTGCTTTGCCAAGAGCCTTCATTGAAAAACTATTATTCAAATAGGCTTTGACACTTTCAAGAAGTTCTATATCATTCCCAATCAACAATTATGTAATCTACATATAGTACTAGGAATGCTACAGAGCTCCCACTCACTTTCTTGTAAATACAAGCTTCTCCAAAAGTTTGTATAAATCCAAAGTTTTTGATCACCTTATCAAAACGTTGATACCAGCTCCGGGATGATTGCTTCAGTCCATAAATGGAGCGCTAAAGTTTGCATACCTTGTCAGCATCTTTAGAGTCGACAAAACCTTTGGGTTGTACATTGAGGAATGCCGTTTGACATCCATCTGCCAAATTTCATAATCGAAAAATGCAGCGATTGCTAACAAAATCCTCATAGACTTTAGCTTTGCTACCGGTGAGAAATTCTCATCGTAGTCAACTCCTTGAATTTGTCGTAACCCTTTCGTGACAAGTCGAGCTTTATAGATAGTAACATTACCATCAGCGTCTATTTTATTTTTAAAGATCCATTTGTTCTCGACAGCCTTGCGGCCATCTGGTAGGTCCACTAAAGTCCACACTTGGTTTTCGTACAGGAATCCAATTTAGGATTTCATGGCTTCTTGCCTTTTGTTGGAATCTGGGCTCATCCTCATACGTCGCAGGGTCGTCGGTGTTGTCCACTGATGTCTATGCACTTCTATTCTTGTAGACAGTTGTTGGGCCTCCAAGTGCAGAGGTTTGTAGAATAGCAGCAAGTTTCCCTTAAGTGGATCACCCAAGGTTTATCGAACTCAGGGAGGAAGTGGTCAAATGTATCCCCTCTCAAGCAACCCTACAATCAAGATACAAGAAGTCTCTTGTGTCCCCAACACACCCAATACACTTGCCAGGTGTATAGGTGCACTAGTTCGGCGAAGAGATAGTGAAATACAAGTGGTATAGATAACTCCATGGACTTACAACCTCCCCTTTCATTTCACACCGACGACATCCATAGACAAGAGAGCATGATATCAACTAGGTACAAAGTACAAGTGCAATGTTGAAAGCGTTCCCCATGACAGCATGGTTCTGCTAATCCCCAACATATAAGTGCAAGCATATACAAGATAGGCGACACAATGGTTCAAGTTTATTAAGGGCAAGAAAAGTAAAGTGTGCCATCAAGTTCGTGAGAGCTTTAATCACTAGTTTTCTCATAACAAGTTTAATTTGGAAGGTAAACAAAAACATGAATATACTTGGAATAGCATATGCTAATAGGTAGGTATGGTGGACTCTTTGGAATAACTTGGTTTAGGGAGTTGGATGCATGAGTGGAACTCATACTTGGTTGTGGAGGCTAGCAAAAGACTGGGAGCAACCTACTAACAGAGCAATAATGGCCATAATCATACAGAGCGACAAAACATCATTAATCAAAGCATAAAGTGATACTACAAGTCGAAAACTAAAGGATCATAAAGGCTATGGTGATTTGGGATAGTCATAACATGGTGTGAGCATGCGCCAAGTCAACCCAAATAAAGCATCAAAGGAGAATACCACAATCCTATGCTTTAATATGCTAAAACAACGCATGATTCATCCAAGGCACATTAAGCAATCTCAATTGTTTATAACAAGTCATGCTACAGCAAAGAATACTAAGCATAAAGCCAAAACAATATCAAGCATGGCATGACAAAGCATAGGCCACAGTCAAAAACAAGCTCTCTTTACCACTTAAGCATGAACTTTCCTAGTCTTTTCCAATCCAAACCAAACTATTTGAAAACCAATGTATGAAAGAGGGGGACCAACAAATTTATTTAGCAAACTAAGCAAACCAAGAAAAAGAAAACTAAAAGCAAAAACAAAGACGCTCCAAGAACAACACAATTGTGCATGAAACAATAAAAATGAAGTGTTTGGAAGAAACCTGAGATTTTTATTGATGAAGAAGGGGATGCCTTGGGCATCCCCAAGCTTTGACGCTTGTACTTCTTGGATATTTCTTGGGATGACACGAGGTGGCATATCCAAGCATGAGCTTTAGTCCATTCTTCATCTCATTACATCATTCTTTCCTTACACGTGAAATTTTTTGTTCATACAAAACTTCACACAATCTTCATTAGCAACATTAGTGCATTCAAAAGATAATAAACCTTTGGGATTTAGTTTTAAAACAGCAAAACTTTCATTAAAAACACAAGCTACTATAGCACTTCCTTTTAAAAGTTCAAATTATCAAAGAGAACTCAAAGAGAAAGAGATTAAGAGGCAAATGCAAATAATGGCAGAAATCTGTCAAAATAGACCAGCAGGTAAAAAACTATTTTTTCGAAGACCTTTTGTTGCTTAAATCAAAAAAGTTTTGAACTAACGAAAGTTAGCTAACAACCTAGGGGATTTATTCAGAAAATTACGGCTCAATCCAACATACAGAGATTTTTCACGAATGTTTACAATGAGGCATAAAAATCTGTTTCGGGACAGCACTTCCCCAAATCTTACTTCTCTCTCATTAGAGGTTACTCTTGGCACAAAAACCACACAAAAATGATAAGGATAGGTTATTACAGAGGTAATAACTTCCAAAACTCAACCAAAACTTTTGGGTCATCTCCCAATAAATACTTTTCTTTAACGCCTTTAAGTTAGGCTTGATAGTTTGAGAAGATGCTCACATAAGAAATATGAATTGAAGTAAAAGAGAGCATCAAGAAGCAAATTCAAAGCACATTTAAGTCTAATCCACTTCCTATGCATAGGAATCTTGTAAGGAAACAAGTCATGAAAGCACAAAGCAACAAGCATAGTAAAGCAAAACAAGTGCAACTTCAAAAATTTCAACATAAAGAGGGGAAACTTAATATTGTTGAGACACATAAAACCATGTTTCCCTCTCTCATAATAACTTTCAGTAGCATCATGAATAAAATTAACAATATAACAATCACATGAAACATTCTTATCATGAGCCACATGCATAAAAGAATTATTACTCTCCACATAAGCAGTCATTCTTATTAATTATGGTGGGAGCAAATTCAACAAAATAGCTATCATTATTATTCTCATCCACATAATCATCAAATTTAGGAGGCATACTGTAATCATTAATTTTCTACTCAATAGTAGGTGGACTGAAAATATCATATTCATCATTGTAACCATCATATATTGGAGGTTTGGTATCATCATAAGCAATAGAATAGTTATCTTCCAAAGCTGGGGAACTAAAAAGATCATTTTCATAAAAACTAGCTTCCCCAAGCTTACACTTTTCCATAGCATTAGCAATAATGGTGTCCAAAGAATTCATACTAAAAACATTGCTATTAGCATGCAAATAAAGTTCCATAGGTTTTTTAATTTTCTCTTCAAACACTTCATGTCCTAACTCAAGATAAATACTATAAAGCTCTCTAATTTTGTTGTTGTTTTCCATTAAGCCTAACTAGTGAAAAGAAGAAACAAAAAGACAAAATTGCAGAATCTAAAGGAAATAACTTCGAGCACTCACACCGGAGGATGTGAGTACCTTTTACCTTACCTCCCCGGCAACGGCGCTAGAAAATAGCTTGATGTCTACGTACTTCTATTCTTGTAGATAGTTGTTGGACCTCCAAGTGTAGAGGTTTGTAGAACAGCAATAAGTTTCCCTTAAGTGGATCACCCAAGGTTTATCAAACTCGGGGAGGAAGTGGTCAAAGGTATCCCCTCTCAAGCAACCCTGCAATCAAGATACAAGAAGTCTCTTGTGTCCCCAACACACCCAATACACTTGTCAGGTGTATAGGTGCACTAGTTCGGCGAAGAGATAGTGAAATACAAGTGGTATAGATAATTATAAGTGGTAATGGTGATAGAAAATAGCTTGATGGGTAGGAAGAGACTAAAGGCAATCTGAAATAAAGATGGAAGCAAGCAAACATGTAACAGATCTAGTGGCAAACAGTGTTTCAATGCTTAGAAACAAGGCCTAGGGATCATACTTTCACTAGTGAACACTCTCATATAAATATCTTCTCTTTATGATACTACTCTGAACTACTCTCCGGTTGCATAACTCTAATCCACGGTAGGGCTATAACAGCACACCTCAAAGTTCGCTTTCCCCATCTAGATAACCCCACACTGTCACCTTGAGCACTAGATGGTTCCAACAAACACCACAATTTCATAGAGACATCCAACTCAAACTATACTCATAACAAGTAATTGTAATCTCTAGCCTAAGTGCCACCATGGTGTGCACGCTGTCACTTTCACACAAATGGGGAGAGCAGAGATCTATTAAAGCACTTGAGTAGCAAGGTAGATCTACTTGGTTACAAAGCTCATGATCACAATATGATCATGCATAGAGAGAGAGATGAACACATAGCTACCGGTAGAACCCTTAGCCTCGAGAGAGAACTACTCCCTCCTCATCATGGGAGTCAACAACGGTGATGGAGATGGCGGTGGAGATCGATGGAGATGGCTCCGGGGCACTTCCCCGTCCCGGCAGGGTGCTGGAACAGAGACTTTCTGTCCCCCGAATCTCCCCTTCGGTGGCGGAGGCGCTGCGGAACTTTTCATGGCTGGAGGCTGGATGATTTAAGGTTTTCGCATCGGGAGGCTTCTTATAGGCAAAGAGGCAAGGTCGGTGGGAGGCTAGGGGGCCCACACCACCTGGTGGCGCGACCAGGGCAAGCCCGCGCCACCACATGGTGTGGCCGCCCTGTGGCCCCTCTCCGTCTCGTCTTCTGGCTCCGTGAGTCTTCCGGTAAAATATCAACTTTGGCTTTTGTCCCGTCCAATTCCGAGAATATTCATTTTCTGACTTTCTGGAACCAAAAACAGCAGAAAACAAGCAACTGGCACTGTGGCTCTTGTTAATAGGTTAGTCCAAGAAATCATATGAGAAGTACTCCAAAGTGTGGACAAAACACAAGAAAGTAGACAAAACCAAGCATGGAACATCAAAAATTATAGATACATTTGCAATGTATCAACATCCCCAAGCTTAACTCCTGCTCGTCCTCAAGTAGGTAAGTGATAAAAAGAAAGAATAATTTTTTAGGTGACATGCACCATCATAAACTTGATCAAAGTATTTGTAAAACATTCAAAGCTGGGACCATAGTACTTCAATCATAGCATGAAAGACAAAGTTCTAGCAATAAGACAAAGAAACTATGTTGCAACATGAAAAGGCACAAACAAAAGATTCATGAATAACAATGCTTTGCAAGACGTTTGCTTGTTTCACATAAAGAAAACATGGCATAATGGCATTCAGCTTGTCCCTCATAGAGTAGCAAACATAAATGCATAGGACACCTTCAAAGTTCATAAGAGTGACTAGATACAAATAGTTTAAAACAAGCAATTGTTGGGTCCGTAGCATAGAAAACAAAAAAATTCCTATGATGAGAACTACACGCCAAGATCTATCTACTAGGTACAAAGCAACGGGTGGACATACATCCATCGAGAACTTACCCTCGAAGACAACGAGTTTTGTTAACAAGTAGGAACTCGTGGTTGATGTAGTCGTACACTTGCCGATCTCAAGATTGTGAGGAAGTCTGAGCAGGCCCGGCTCTAGCACGTCCTTCAGCTCCAGCTCCAGCACCACCAAGTCCAGCACCGCAAAGCAGCGGTGCATCCGTGATCGCACACACGTCCGGTACCCCGACAACCTCCGTACCTCGCTCTAGCAAAGCAGCGGAAGCAACAACTCCTTTCTAGATAAAGCCACCGGGAACATGTATCTCGCTAATCCGAGACCATGGGGAAATAATACTGGAGGGGGAGAGAGATCCTTCACGAGGAGGTGTGAGGAAGAAGGGGAGTGAGGAGGGCCTTTTATAAGAGGAGGGGGGTGCCCCTCTCTCCATGGTCGGCGCATGGGGGGTGACTCCTCACCTCCCCCATTCATGTGGTGGTAACCCCTCCACATTAAAATGCCGCTTGACATTCTCTTTTAAAGTCTCCACTTTAAATGCATTAAATTTCTCCAAATTTAATGCTCTCTCATTTAATAAAATTCTTTTATTATTTTTATTCAGAATTTTTGTTAATTAATTTAATTAACAAACATTCACATAAAACCCCCTGTAACATTTCAATATTACATGCATAACCAATTTTAGCAATTTCACCCGAAACAGTTTCGGTGTCCATTGAAATAATTCCAGTGCTTTCTTAAATCTTTATCTGAAACATATTTGCTCCAAATGGTGTCGGTATCCCTTAAGTGTGTCACCCTACGGTTCGCGAATAATGCAGATATGATCAAGACCCCTCTCAGATCAATAATCAGAAGCGGGACCTGGAGATCCATACTGACTCCTACACATTCAACGATGACTTCTGTGATCGTGAGAACCTTTAACGCTAGTAACTAAATCCCTTTGTCTCGCGATATATTACATGTCTGAGATTCGATCATCGGTATCTCCATACCTAGTTTGATCTCGTTGCCGACATGCACTCTTTTCTCGTTCCCGTGATATAACATTCTAGTGATCACATCACTTGCTTGCAAGCTATTTCAATGTGATATCACCGAGAGGGCCTAGAGTATATCTATACGTCATTGGGATGGACAAATCCCACTCTTGATCCATGAGCCTCAACATAACACCTTCGTAGCACTGAACCCACCTTTATAGTCACCCTGTTACGGTGTGACGTTTGATGTTATCAAGATACTCTTCTGGTGTTAGAAATTAACATGATCTCATGATCTAAGGACTAAGATTACTTCGTATGATGTTATAGCAATATAAACATAATGACTTTGATCGTAATGCTATACTTCGGATGAATGTTCATCACATCATTCCACCAATGTTGTGACCTTGTTATTAACAACATCCAATGTCCATGATCAGGAAACCTTGATCATATTGTTAATCAACAAGCTAGTCTATAAGAGAGGCATAACTAGGAACCCTTTTTGTTTATTACACACACATGTATTGACGTTTCCGATCAATACAATTATAGCATGCAAAATAATCATTTATCATAAACATGGAATAAGATAATAACCACTTTATTATTGTCTCTCGGGCATATTCCCTTCAGTCTCCCACTTGCACTAGAGTCAATAATCTAGTTTGAAAAACTTTGCGTATTGAACACCTATGGCTTTCTGGTGTTGCATATACGCTATTGCTAGTGGTTAACATAATCTCCGGATCTGACAGTTTCAGGTTCGTGTGTATTTGCATGTCTTTGCGTCTCTACGCATCACTCATTCTCAAATGAGATGGCATTGTATAAATTTGGTCCTTTGGTGAGACCTTTAGTTCATTCCAGTTAAAATATGTTGATATTATTGTCACACAATATATCTTCATAGTATTAGCCCACTTTGAACCACACCTAGTTTGATAACAAACTACTTAACACAAATGCCCTCCTATGTTGCTACTATAGCAGTCATATACTTAGCCTTTTTGTTGTAGTATCCGTCACAATGTCTCAACTTTGGAACTCATCCAAATCCATCATGGAACATCCTTTCCATTATATTGTGCCACCCATAGTCTAAATTGAGATAAATGTAATTTGTATCTTGTGACAAAACTAGTATCAATGTAACACTTTACAATGAACTACCTTAACTATTTGTCACTTATACATGATATATTCTCAGTTCTTCCAAAACTCATAAGAATATCTTTACTATCGTCCAATGATCATCTTGTGAATCATTCTGGTATGTGCTCATAACATTTAGAGCATAGGACATTTTGGATATATACATATCATGGTATAATCGATCAAAATCTTCATGTGATTTTACTCACCAAGTGTTGAAACACTTGAATCTTGATACAATTCTTTCCATGCAACAAGAACCATTCTTGTTGTTTCCATATTGAACACTTTCAATATCTCATATTGAACCCTTTCAATATCTCATATATGTATGTCTGGCACAACCATATTAGCGCCTTAATCTATCCATATAGATATTGATGCCAAATATTCTGGGTTTGCCCAAGTCTTTCATCGAAATCTTATTTTAATGAAATTCTTAACTTGTGTCAATACAAGATACATCATTTCCAATCAACAATATGTCCTCTACATAATGTATTAGAAATATGTCTCAGCGCTCCCACTTAATTTCTTGCAAATGCAAGCATCTTCATCATCTCCGATGAATTTAAACTCTTTTAACAGTTTCATCATGGTGAAGATTCCAACTCCGCTATGCTTACTTCAACTATTGAAGTTTGCATGCTCTTTTAGCACCCTTTGAATTAACAAAACCCTTCGTACCGTGTCTTGTACACGTCCTAGGTAACCATTCTATTAGAAGAACATTGTTTTGTTTGTTCAACTACCATACATCAAATTATATGTAGTGGTTGCTACATTAATCCATCAAGACTAAATATCGCTATGAAAGATCAAATCTTGTCATAGTCAACTCCTTGAACATTGACGTAAACTTCTTTCCGACATGTCTACTATTTCATAGATGTTAAATATCCATGTATATTTCTTTATAGATCCAAACACAACCGATAGGCTTCATGCCTTTCCGGAGGGTCTTCCAAGTTCAGAAACTTGATTTCTCGTGTATGGATACTATCACGGATTCTATGACTTCTAGTTATTTTATGGAGTCAGGGCCCATCATCGCTTCTTTGCATGTAGTCGGTTCATCATTGTTGAAACAATAACGACTTGCTTATCAAATCTTACTATTTGATTCTTACCGACTCACACGATTCAATAGGAACTCTAATCTCGGAGATCACACCTTTTGTAATCACGGGAGCCATGAGCATTGTGGCCGCCACCGGGACACTTTCCGGCGCTGCGCTACTTAGCATATATAGCTAAGGTTCAACAACCTTATCAAAGTTCTATTGTCCTCCCACTTAACTTATTGTGAAAAATTCCTTCTCAAGAAACTTGACATTCCAGGTAACAAACTCTTTTGTCCTCGATGTTATGGAGAAATTCCCAACAAATTCTTTGGGATAACCTACAAAGACGTGCTTATTCGACTTTGGTTGTAAACATTTTACTTATGCATAGCATACCAAAATTTAAGAAAAGACAATTCGGGTTTTATCCCAAACCATAACTCATATGGTGTCATTTCAAACGGATCACGATGGTGCTCTTTTCAGTGTAAAAGCGATAGTCTCTAAAGCTTCAATCCTTAAAACATAATGGTAGTTTTATAAATGACACCTTTGATCTTACCATGTCAAACATGGTTTGATTTCATCTCTCGAATATGCCATACTCCTATGGTTTATCGGTAAACACAAATCATGGAACAATTCCTCAAATCTTAAGTGTTTTGCTAAACATGTAACTCAAATATATTCCTTTATGATCGAATCATAAACTCCTTATTTTCTTGTTACAATGATTTTCCACTTCATCTTGAAAGTCTTTGAACAATTTTCAAATGTTTCATACTTATTCCTTATTAAGTAAATATATAGATATATTCACTCAAATTTTCGGACAAAGCATATGAAGCAAAAAGATCCATCGCATATGGCTACACATAATGGACTATGCACATCAGCATGTACAATTTCCAATAAGCTAGTCATCCGTTCCTCTCTGGCTTATGGACGGAGTTTCAATTATCTCGAGAAAAGTCTCACAAGCGTCAATTGATCAAAATCAAAGACTCCAAAACTTCCATTAACATGGAGTTTCTTCATGTTTTCTTTCCAATATAATTTAAAATAGTGATGTCACTTCATAAGTGATATTTTAATCATTTGTCTTGCGACATTTTAGCAATAGTGTTTATGGATGTGATTTCTCCCACTAGACTTGTAAAAATTCATCCATCCTTTATGGAATACGGTAATTATTTGAACAACCATTGTTCTCGTAATACCGGAAAAAAATAACAATTATTAAAACAAATCTTGAAGGCTAGGTTTGACGACAACGAAAAACACAATAACACTTTATTTGTTTTCGATGAACATCATCACTTATTCTCTTGCTAGTTACTTAGGCCATTGTAGTTCATGAATTGCGTTGTCCTGTATGACACTTCATACCAACCAATTCGGTATCCAATACCGGTATCCAATACCTCAGAACCACATTGTTTAACAAGCAAGGAATACAGCCATAACATGTATATCTTCTATATACCTAAGTTGGACATCTCCAACTTTTTCTTTTCTGCCAAATATTTTATAGATTCTCTTTCAGCAATTCCTTTTCCTTTTAAAAGAATCTATCAATATCAATAGTGGTGTCATTAACATGACACATAGTACAAAGCGTATATAGTCAAATACTAATACCTTTGGACTTGCACTTTGAAGTGGATCACCATCATCAAATGTTTGGTATTCTTTCAAAAATCCATTCTTTAGTAATCTTTTAGTGTAGTAAACATTTTACTTACATCTTCTATTCACACTTATCATGACAACTTTCATGATCAAGCTACTATAGCCTATAAGGAAGAATCGCGAGTATAATGTTAGTTCCCAAAACCTTTTGAAAGATTCGGATGCCTAGCATCTCCATCCTTCACAAATTCTCATACAATATGAGAACATGTATTTTGCTAAATTATACTCTATAATAATGCAACCAAAAACATTGTTTCAGATATCCCAATATCTTTCACACATGATGGTTTCTGAAACAATTTTCAGCTCGTATATAATCTTGATATTAAAACAACTTTTGAATATCAATAATCATGGAGGCAAACATGATACTTTAGATACTAACATTGGAATTCTTACTCTTGATTTAATACTACTTATTAAACTTCATGGAGTAAATAGAGTTTGCTGAAAGTTTGCAATAGGACTTATAAACTTTAAATTGACATTCAAAACAATACGATACCAGTTCGTAAAGTAAATATCCAGAATTCTATAGTTCTATTATCTCAATTAAAACTAAGCATAAGGTAGTGAGCAGACGCCAATGACTACAACAAATTATGCAAATTCACTTCGATTTAGTTTATGACAAATTGAGTCCGTAATCCAAATTACTAATGAACTCCCACTCAAAAACAACATCCCTCGTGCCTTTTTGGTGATTACATGAACCAAATCCACTACACCAAGTCCGATCATCACGTGAGTTGGTGTAGCTTCAAAGGCGAGCATCAATATGGGCATCATATCAACTATATGACTCATGCTTAACCTTTCGGTCCGTGTTCCGAGGCCATGTCTATACATGCTAGGCTCGCCAAGTAAGAACCTTAGTACTCGCGTGTGTAAAACTATCTTACACCCGTTGTATGAAAGTGTAGAGTCGAGTACACCCGATCATCACGTGATGTCTCGAAACACGATCCATAGAACAGTGCATACTCAAGGAAGAACACATTTTATCTTGATATCTAAATGAGGGATCATCTTACAATGCTACCAAAAACGCCAAACTAGCAGTATAAGATGCTAACATCTAATGTGTAAAGTGAGATGATATGGTCCATGCATTTGATCTCTATCATTTGCATCGTGGTATGATCTCTATCATTCCTTTGTGTGTAAGGCCAAGGTCTACGGAACTTACACGTTAGGTGTGTTGTAAGAGTATCAACTATACATCAACTTACAACATTACCATATCATGACACTAGCCCAGCAACGATCTAAACTAGATGCCTCTAATTTATCAATTGCAAGTTTTACGTGGCTTAGGGCTTTCGGAGATAGAACCGTTCTTACCTACGAACATGAACCACAACGAGGATAACCAAGTTATTAGCAACTCGTTGTAAATCAGATATTGACTATAGTAAGAGAGACAGACACCCGCCAGCCACTTATGCAAAACAAGTTGCATGTCAGTCGTGGAACCGGTCTCATGTACAATGACATGTAAGGTTGGTTCGGGCCGCTTCATCCCACTATGCCACCAATATCCAAAATACATAGAAGATGCAATAACATGATGATCATCGCCCACATATAAACATATGTGTACTACCCGTGCAAAGCACCTACGCATAGACCAGGCTCTGATACCACTGTTGGGTCCGCAGCATAGAAAACAAAATTTTTCCTACGATGAGAACTACACGCCAAGATCTATCTACTAGGTACAAAGCAACAGGTGGACATACATCCATCGAGAACTTACCCTCGAAGACAACGAGTTTTGTTAACGAGTAGGAACTCGTGGTTGATGTAGTCGTACACTTTCCGATCTCAAGATCGTGAGGAAGTTCGAGCAGGTCCGGCTCCAGCACGTCCTTCAGATCCAGCTCCAGCACCACCAAGTCCAGCACCGCAAAGCAGCGGTGCATCCGTGATCATACACACGTCCGGTACCCCGACAACCTCCACCCCTCGCTCCAGCAAAGCAGCAGAAGCAACAACTCCTTTCCAGATAAAGCCACCGAGAACATGTATCTCGCTAATCCGATACCATGGGAAAATAATACTAGAGGGGGAGAGAGATCCTTCACGAGGAGGTGTGAGGAAGAAGGGGAGTGAGGGGGGCCTTTTATAGGAGGAGGGGGGGTGCCCCTCTCTCCATGGCCGGTGCATGGGGGTGACTCCTCACCTCCCCCATTCATGTGGTGGTAACCCCTCCACATTAAAATGCCCCTTCACATTCTCTTTTAAAGTCTCCACTTTAAATGCATTAAATTTCTCCAAATTTAATGCTCTCTCATTTAATAAAAATCTTTTATTATTTTTATTCAGAATTTTTGTTAATTACTTTAATTAACAAACATTCACATAAAACCCCCTGCAACATTTCAATATTACATGCATAACCAATTTCAGCAATTTCACCCGAAACAGTTTCGGTGTCCATTGAAATAATTCCAGCGCTTTCTTAAATCTTTATCTGAAACATATTTGCTCCAAATGGTGTCGGTATCCCTTAAGTGTGTCACCCTATGGTTCGCGAATAATGCAGACATGATCGAGACCCCTCTCAGATCAATAATCAGAAGCGGGACCTGGAGATCCATACTGACTCCTACACATTCAACGATGACTTCTATGATCGTGAGAACCTTTAACGCTAGTAACTAAATCCCTTTGTCTTGCGATATATTACATGTCCGAGATTCGATCATCGGTATCTCCATACCTAGTTTGATCTTGTTGCCGACATGCACTCTTTTCTCGTTCCCGTGATATAACATTCTAGTGATCACATCACTTGCTTGCAAGCTATTTCAATGTGATATCACCGAGAGGGCCCAGAGTATATCTATCCGTCATTGGGATGGACAAATCCCACTCTTGATCCATGAGCCTCAACATAACACCTTCGTAGCACTGAACCCACCTTTATAGTCACCCTGTTATGGTGTGACGTTTGATGTTATCAAGATACTCTTCCGGTGTTAGCAATTAACATGATCTCATGGTCTAAGGACTAAGATTACTTCGTATGATGTTATAGCAATATTAACTTTGATCGTAATGCTATACTTTAGATGAATGTTCATCACATCATTCCACCAATGTTGTGACCTTGTTATTAACAACATCCAATGTCCATGATCAGGAAACCTTGATCATCTTGTTAATCAACAAGCTAGTCTATAGGAGAGTCATAACTAGGAACCCTTTTTGTTTATTACACACATGTATTGATGTTTCCGATCAATACAATTATAGCATGCAAAATAAACATTTGTCATAAACATGGAATAAGATAATAACCACTTTATTATTGTCTCTCGGGCATATTCCCTTCAGCAATATCAAGTTATGCATCAATCAACTAGTCTTGGGACAATGCACATAGAACTAAGAATGGCCACTATGCTCTCAAAGTAAGTGCATAAAGGTAGAAGGTGGAGACTCAATATATAAGTGGAAGAAAGGCCTTCGTAGAAGGAAGCAGAGATTCAAGTTTCATAAAGAGCTTCCAAAAATTATGGTACTTATAGCTTTCAGCTCTCATTGTCCCTATCATAAGCATCTTGAAGTGATTAAGGTTAAAGTGAACAAACTATGGGGTATATGCTTGACGAAGTATAAGTTGGAAATCTCATGTCCCTTGAATACGAGGGCCGCTCCTCATGCTACTCAAGTTTAGTCACCGGTAAGTTCTTGTCATCGTAAGTACATGTGTATCATAGAGAACTGCCAACGAGGTACCCCTTGCCCGATGATACGGAAGAATCCCCATATCAAAATGACAAGGCAAGCAGACAATGAGCATCTCAGCAATCTTCTTATTTACCATGGGAATATGGTGCTTTTTTCTCTCTTTCCTCTTTTCATATATCTCTTTTTTTTCTTTTCTTTTTCTCTTTTTTCTCAATATCTGACTCTTTTTTTATAAGAAGAATGCTTCATAGACAGCTCATTATGGTTACACTGCAGGTTTCCACCATGACAGCATGGATTAGACCAGCGGCCCAGGCGTTTCTCTAACACATATACATAACTCCATGGACTTACAAGTTCCCCTTTCATTTCACACCGACGACATCCATAGACTAAAGAGCATGATATCAACTAGGTACAAAGTACAAGTGCAATGTTGAAAGCGTTCCCCATGATAGCATGGTTATGCTAATCCCCAACATATAAGTGCAAGCATATACAAGATAGGCGACACAATGGTTCAAGTTTATTAAGGGCAAGAAAAGTAAGGTGTGCCATCAAGTTCGTGAGAGCTTTAATCACTAGTTTTCTCATAACAAGTTTAATTTGGAAGGTAAACAAAAACATGAATATACTTGGAATAACATATGCTAATAGGTAGGTATGGTGGAATCTTTTGAATAACTTGGTTTAGGGAGTTGGATGCATGAGTGGAACTCATACTTGGTTGTGGAGGCTAGCAAAAGACTGGGAGCGACCAACTAAGAGAGCAATAATGTCCATAATCATGCAAAGCGACAAAACATCATTAATCAAAGCATAAAGTGATACTACAAGTCGAAAACTAAAGGATCATAAAGGCTTATGGTGACTTGGAATAGTCATAACATGGTGTGAGCATGCGCCAAGTCAACCCAAATAAAGCATCAAAGGAGAATACCACAGTCCTATGCTTTAATATGCTAAAACAACGCATGATTCACCCAAGGCACGTTAAGCAATCTCAATTGTTTATAACAAGTCATGCTACAGCAAAGAATACTAAGCATAAATCCAAAACAATATCAAGCATGGCATGACAAAGCAAAGGCCATAGTCAAAAACAACCTCTCTTTACCACTTAAGCATGAACTTTCCTAGTCTTTTCCAATCCAAACCAAACTATTTGAAAACCAATGTATGAAAGAGGGGGTCCAACCAATTTATTCAGCAAACTAAGAAAACCAAGAAAAATAAAAATAAAAGCAAAAACAAAGGGCTCCAAGAACAACACAATTGTGCATGAAACAATAAAAATGAAGTGTTTGGAAGAAACCTGAGATTTTTATTGATAAAGAAGGGGATGCCTTGGGCATCCCCAAGCTTTGACGCTTGTACTTCATAGATATTTCTTGGGATGACACGGGGTGGAATCTCCAAGCTTGAGCTTTAGTCCATTCTTCATCTCATTACATCATTTTTTCCTTACACCTGAAATTTTTTCCTTCATACAAAACTTCACGCAATCTTCATTAGCAACATTAGTGCATTCAAAAGATAATAAACCTTTAGGGTTTAGTTTTAGAACAGCAAAACTTTCATTAAAAACACAAGCTACTGTAGCACTTCCTTTTAAAAGTTCAAATTATCAAAGAGAACTCAAAGAGAAAGAGATTAAGAGGCAAATGCAAATAATGGCAGAAATCTGTCAAAATAGACCAGCAGGTAAAAAACTATTTTTCGAAGACCTTCTGTTGCTTAAATCAAAAAGTTTTGAACTAACGAAAGTTAGCTAACAACCTAGGGGATTTATTCAAAAAATTACGGCTCAATCCGACATATAGAGATTTTTCACGAATGTTTACAATGAGGCATAAAAATCTGTTTCGAGACAGCACTTCCCCAAATCTTACTTCTCTCTCATTAGAGGTTACTCTTGGCACAAAAACCACATAAAAATGATAACGAGAGGTTATTACTGAGGTAATAACTTCCAAAACTCAACTAAAACCTTTGGTTTATCTCCCAATAAGTACTTTTATTCAACGTCTTTAAGTTAGGCTTGATAGTTTGAGAAGATGCTCACATAAGAAATATGAATTGAAGTAAAAGAGAGCATCAAGAAGCAAATTCAAAGCACATTTAAGTCTAACCCACTTCCTATGCATAGGAATCTTGTAAAGAAACAAGTCATGAAAGCACAAAGCAACAAGCATAGTAAAGCAAAACAAGTGCAACTTCAAAAATTTCAACATAAAGAGGGGAAACTTAATATTGTTGAGACACATAAAACCATCTTTCCCTCTCTCATAATAACTTTCAGCAGCATTATGAATAAAATTAACAATATGACAATCACATGAAACATTCTTATCATGAGACACATGCATAAAAGAATTATTACTCTCCACATAAGCATAGTCATTCTTATTAATTGTGGTGGGAGCAAATTCAACAAAATAGCTATCATTATTATTCTCATCCACATAATCATCAAATTTAGGAGGCATATTGTAATCATTAATTTTCTACTCAATAGTAGGTGGACTGAAAATATCATATTCATCATTGTAACCATCATATATTGGAGGTTTGGTATCATCATAAGCAATAGAATAGTTATCTTCCAAAGCTGGGGAACTAAAAAGATCATTTTCATAAAAACTAGCTTCCCCAAGCTTACACTTTTCCATAGCATTAGCAATAATGGTGTCCAAAGAATTCATACTAAAAACATTGCTATTAGCATGCAAATAAAGTTCCATAGGTTTTTTAATTTTCTCTTCAAACACTTCATGTCCTAACTCAAGATAAATACTATAAAGCTCTCTAATTTTGTTGTTGTTTTCCATTAAGCCTAACTAGTGAAAAGAAGAAACAAAAAGACAAAATTGCAGAATCTAAAGGAAATAACTTCAAGCACTCACACCGGAGGATGTGAGTACCTTTTACCTTACCTCCCCGGCAACGGCGCCAGAAAATAGCTTGATGTCTACGTACTTCTATTTTTGGAGACAGTTGTTGGGCCTCCAAGTGTAGAGGTTTGTAGAACAGCAGCAAGTTTCCCTTAAGTATATCACCCAAGGTTTATCGAACTCAGGGATGAAGTGGTCAAAGGTATCCCCTCTCAAGCAACCCTGCAATCAAGATACAAGAAGTCTCTTGTGTCCCCAACACACCCAATACACTTGTCAGGTGTATAGGTGCACTAGTTCGGCGAAGAGATAGTGAAATACAAGTGGTATAGATAATTATAAGTGGTAATGGTGATAGAAAATAGCTTGACGGGTAGGAAGAGACTAAAGGCAATGTGAAATAAAGATGGAAGCAAGCAAAAATGTAACAGATCTAGTGGCAAACGGTGTTTCAATGCTTAGAAACAAGGCCTAGGGATCATACTTTCACTAGTGAACACTCTCATATAAATATCTTCTCTTTATGATACTACTCTGAACTAGTCTCCGGTTGGATAACTCTAATCCACGGTAGGGCTATAACAGCACACCTGAAAGTTTTCTTTCCCCATCTAGATAACCCCACACTGTCACCTTGAGCACTAGATGGTTCCAACAAACACCGCAATTTCATAGAGACATCCAACTCAAATTATACTCATAACAAGTAATTGTAATCTCTAGCCTAAGTGCCACCATGGTGTGCACGCTGTCACTTTCACACACATGGGGAGAGCAGAGATCTATTAAAGCACTTGAGTAGCAAGGTAGATCTACTTGATTACGAAGCTCATGATCACAATATGATCATGCATAGAGAGATGTGAACACATAGCTACCGGTAGAACCCTTAGCCTCGAGAGAGAACTACTCCCTCCTCATCATGGGAGTCAAGAACGGTGATGGAGATGGCGGTGGAGATCGATGGAGATGGCTCCGGGGGCACTTCCCCATCCCGGCAGGGTGCCGGAACAGAGACTTTCTGTCCCCCGAATCTCCCCTTTGGTGGCGGTGGCGCTGCGGAACTTTTCGTGGCTGGAGGCTGGATGATTTAGGGTTTTCGCATCGGGAGGCTTCTTATAGGCGAAGAGGCAAGGTCGGTGGGCGGCCAAGGGGCCCACACCACCTGGTGGCACGGCCAGGGCTAGCCCGCGCCACCACATGGTGAGGTCGCCCTGTGGCCCCTCTCCGTCTCGTGTTCTGGCTCCGTGAGTCTTCCGGTAAAATATCAACTTTGGCTTTTGTCCCGTCCAATTCCGAGAATATTCATTTTCTGACTTTCTAGAACCAAAAACAGCAGAAACAGGCAGTTGGCACTGTGGCTCTTGTTAATAGGTTAGTCCAAGAAATCATATGAAAAGTACTCCAAAGTGTGTACAAAACACAAGAAAGTAGATAAAACCAAGCATGGTACATCAAAAATTATAGATACATTTGCAATGTATCATCCACCAACATGACATTCAAGACAAGGTCATACCAATCAGGAGTAGTACGAACCCTCGTCGACCTGCGAGGTTCCGTAGCAACTTTGTTAGAAGTTTCATGATCATCATCATTAGCTTCCTCTCTTATTGGTGCAGGCGGCACAAGAACATCTTCCAGTGTTGCGCTACTCTCAAATCGGAGAGAAGGTTCAACAACCTCATCGAGTTCTACTTTCCTTCCAGTCACTTATTTTGAGAGAAACTCCTTTTCAAGAAAGGATCCATTCTTGGAAACGAAAACTTTGCCTTCGGATCTATGATAGAAGGTATACCCAATTGTTTATTTAGGGTATCCTATGAAGACGCATTTTTCCGCTTTGGGTTCAAGCTTGTCGGGTTGTAACTTCTTTACATAAGCTTCGCAGCCCCAAACTTTAAGGAACAACAACTTAGGTTTCTTACCAAACCACAATCCGTACGGTGTCGTTTCAATGGATTTAGATGGTGCCCTATTTAAAGTGAATGCGGGTGTGTCTAATGTATAACCCTTAAACGATAACGGTAAATCTGTAAGAGACATCATAGACCGAACCATACCTAAGAGAGTTTGATTACGACGTTTGGACACACCATTGCAATGTGGTGTTCCTGGCGGTGTCAATTGTGAAAGTATTCCGCATTTCTTTAAATGCATGCCAAACTTGTAACTCAGATATTCACCTCCACGGTCAGAACGCAGAAACTTAATCTTCTTGTTATGCTGATTTTCTACTTCACTTTGGAATTCCTTAAACTTCTCGCAAGTCTCGGACTTCTGTTTCAGAAAGTAGATATACCCATATCTACTTAAGTCATCCGTGAAAGTAAGAACATAACGATATCCATCATGCAATGCTACACTCATTGGACCGCACACATCGGTATGTATTATTTCCAATAAGTCCGTAGCTCGCTCCATTATCCCAGAGAATGGAGTCTTAGTCATTTTTCCCATTAGACATGCTTCGCATCTTTCAAGTGATTCAAGAAGTCCATCAGAATGGAGTTTCTTCATGTGCTTCACTCCAATGTGACCAAGACGATAGTGCCACATGTATGTGGAATTATCATTCAATTTTATTTGTTTAGCATCTATGTTATGAACATGTGTATCACTACTATCAAGATTCAATAAGAATAAATCATTCATCTCAGGTGCATGACCATAAAGGATATTACTCATATAAATCGAACAACCATTATTCTCAGACTTAAACAAATAACCGTCTCGCAATAAACAAGATCCAGATATAATGTTCATGCTTAACGCGGGCACCAAATAACAATTGTTCAAATTTAAAACTAATCCCAAAGGTAGATGAAGAGGGAGCATGCCAACAGTGATCACATCAACCTTGGAGCCATTTCCAAGGCGCATCGTCACCCCGTCTCTCGCCAGTCTTCGTTTATTCCGCAACTCCTGTTTCAAGTTACAAATATGAGCAATCGAACCAGTATCAAATACCCAGGCACTAGTACGATTACTAGTAAGATACACATCAATAACATGTATATCAAATATGAAGGGAATATGTCCTGAGAGGCAATAATAAAGTTGTTATTATACATATTCCAAGTATATGATAGATTTTTATTTTGCATGCTATAATTGTATTAATTTGGAAACATTAATACATGTGTGTTTAATAAACAAAAGGAAAGTTCCTAGTTATGCCTCTCTTATAAACTAGCTCGTTGATTAACAAGATGATCAAGGTTTCCTGATCATGGACATTGGATGTTGTTAATAACGAGGTCACAACATTAGTGGAATGATGTGATGAACATTCATCCGAAGTATAGCATTACGATCAAAGTCATTGTGTTTATATTGCTATAACATCTAACAAAGTAACCCTAGTCCACTAGTGGAGAATTGCTTATCAGTGGAGCATATTTTTTGCTATCAGTGGCGCATATGGAATGCGCCACTGATAAGGAAGTATCAATGACGCATATCAAATATGCGTGATAATGAGACAACCAGTGGCGAATCTTCAATATGCGCCATTGATGTTTTACTAGTGGAGCTTTTCTACATAATGCGCCACTGATAACCTATGCGTCACTTGTAAATTAGCAGATGCGCCACTGATATTTACAACAAGATAACTCAATACAGCTCTTCCCTGGTATTGTTACTGGTATTATACTGGATATTATACAGGTATATGGTGTATTATACAGGGTATTATACAAAAATAGCCGTAGAAAGTAGTACAAATGATGCATTCTACATAGTTTATCAAAACAGAGATATTACAAACACAATTATAGTCATCAAATCAATTAGAACCCGATATAGTGACATGTGCCTGAATTATTTACACAAGTGTTGGAGGATACAAGTTGATATCATCTCACATTACACAAATGAAGTGGTCACCAGCCCTAAACTATATGATCAAGTAGAGTGCAACCGCAATAATGGTGAGCAAGACCGGGGGCGCGATCAAGGTCTTCATCTTCTTCCTCTCTTCACCTAGGAGGTGGTTCCTCCACCTAGCTTCCGCCTGCTCTCATACGTTACACAAGGTACACATGATGTGTACATAGGTTACTTCCTTTATTTAGCTCCAACTTATAATAGCAGACCAGAAAACAAAAACAGTAAACAGAAGATCTAGCTCCAACTTGTAATAGTAGATTAGAAAACAAAAATAGTAATCAGAAGCAGAGCAATCTTTTTATGTAACAGCAAAAAAGCAGAGTAAACTATACATCTATGTGTGTCTAAAATGCTGCAATCCATATAAGATAAGTGAAGAGAAAAAAACAAGCACGACTTCCTAGGGACGGTCCTGATTGGGGACATGTTAATGGCTACCAAGGGTACTAAATCTTGAGCCAGAAAGTACATAAGAGAGTTGGTATTGACATTCCACCAGAACACTTCGATATCAAGAGGAGAGCAATTGTTGATTGTACCGCGGTACATTATGCAGTCCGGTTCTGCAATGAAATAATATAAGGAGATTGACAATGATGTGAAGGTTATCAACAATACCTATGGATTTACCTTTTTAGTAAATTTAAATTATACAACAATACGTGAAGAAAGAAGTTTTTTTAGAGCAAAGTGAAGAAAGAAGTTGGCAGCTCAACAATAGAATGACAGTGCATAAACTCGGCTACCTAAAAGTTTGTAAGATCTTAAAAGAAACTCATGAAGCCACAATCTCGCTTACTCGCATTCAACTACAGTTTCTTACTTCAGCTGAGAAGGAATTCGCCACCTATTATATATTCATACGCTTCCTGTCAGATTTAGAGTATAAAATGAGCTGCAATTGGGAGATATAGTACACTGGTTTGCTCTCAAGTAAACAAATACTAAAAACGGAGAATAACAACCTTTGCCTAGTGGTTTACATGTTTCCCTTATTTTTATAGAAATGTCTTCTGCACCTGATGACCAAAATGGGCATTTATCATGTCACCATTTATCCATCTCCAACTCGCTGTGGATGCAGATTGCGGAGGTGGAAAAATTAAGAAGAAATTTAACTTTACCTTCCTCGGTGGCAGAGGGTTGAAGCGACCAGGACACGAGGTTACACGGAGCCCACTTGGCGCAGGTGGGAGCGAGGCGGCGAGGCGGACAGTAGTCCACGGCGAGTCCTCTCATGGAAAGGAAAGCGCTCACCGAGGAACTCCCATTGCCGGGAAGAACGCAAGGAGGAGGGGGGCGGTCTGGCGGCGCTGCAGGTCCAGGAACAAGGCGTGGCCGGCAACGCTGCTAGATATGGGGATTGATCTGATGCTTCCCTTCGCGAACAGGGGCGCACCAAGGGCGGAGGGGAGGAGGGACAAGGCAGGGTAGTACGTGCGGAGCTGGAGGGGACGAGGCGGCGGAGGAGGAGCTGGCTTGGCCGACTGGCAGCGTGAGAGGCGACGAGATCGGGGTGGGTGGGTAGGGGATCGATATCGATCTCACTGTTCATAGGAATAGTTCCGCGACATGAACAGTGTGGGCTGCTACAGTTTTTGTTCTCTTTCAAAATAAGACACAAGGACATCAGCTAACTTTGTAGCACCTAATTCTAATACTAACTTTTTTTTAGAAATAAAACTTGAAGTAAATATTCAAAGACATTTAATACTTTGTGGAATTTTATAAACATAATACTAATATTTAAAAATAACTAAAAATAATTTTTAAGATCTTGAATAAATATATTTTCCTAGAAAAATATTAAATTATTATTAGAAAGGTTTTCAAGATTTTAAAGTAATAAATCCTTAGCTATTTTATAAAATACCTATTTTGTAAATTATTTAAAAACATTTATCAGTGGCGCATTTTTTGCAATATGCGCCATTGGCAAAAAAATATCAGTAGCGCATCTCGAATATGCGCCATTGATAATCCTGCCACCTTTCTGAGTGGTGGGGTCTAGGTGGGACCCATATATTATCAACGGCGCATATTGTGGAAGATGCGCCATTGGTGAGGAGAATATCAATGGCGCATATTCCATATGCGCCATTGATGAGCATATATCAATGGCGCATATGTCTATATGCGCCATTGATGTTTGGTCCACAGCCCTCCGGGGTGTCGGGCCCATATTATCAGTGGCGCATTTTTTTAGATATGCGTCATTGGTTAAATAAAAT
Source organism: Avena sativa (assembly GCA_916181665.1). Classification (NCBI taxonomy): domain Eukaryota; kingdom Viridiplantae; phylum Streptophyta; class Magnoliopsida; order Poales; family Poaceae; genus Avena; species Avena sativa. The sequence goes on along the minus strand of OV702290.1, from coordinate 492,669,239 downwards.
ATCAGTGGAGCATATTTTTAAATGCGCCACTGATAATTATCAGTGGAGCATATTCAAAAAAATGATCCACTGATAATAAATCTATCCATAAGCCTTTCTCTAGTAGTGATCCTTAGACCATGAGATCATGTTAATCACTAGTACTGGAAGAGTATCTTGATAACATAAAACTTCACACCGTGAAAGGGTGATTATAAAGGTGGGTTCAGTGCTACAAAAGTGTTGTGTAGAAGCTCATGGATCAAGAGTGAGATTTATCCATCCCGATGACAGATAGATATTCTCCGGGCCCTCTTGGTGATATCACATTGGTTAGCTTGCAAGCAAGTGATGAGATCACTAGAATGTTATATAACGAGAACGAGAAAAGAGTACATGTCGGTAACGACAACAAACTAGGTATGGAGATACCGATGATCGAATCTCGGACATGTAATATATCGCGAGACAAAGGGATTTAGTTACCAGTGTTAAAGGTTCTCACGATCACATAAGTCATCGTAGAATGTGTAGGAGTCAGTATGGATCTCCAGGTCCCGCTTCTGATTATTGATTTGAGAGGGGTCTCAATCATGTCTGCATTATTCATGAACCATAGGGTGACACACTTAAGGGACACCAACACCATTTGGAGCAAATATGTTTTAGACGAATGAATTGCAAAGCGCTGAAATTATTTCAATAGACACCGAAACTGTTTCAGGTGAAATTGCTGAAACTGGTTCTGCATGTAATATTGAAATGTTGCAGGGGGTTTTATGTGAATGTTTGTTAATTAAAGTAATTAACAAAATTTTGAATAAATTTAATAAAAGAGTTTTATTAAATGAGAGAGCATTAAATTTGGAGAAATTTAATGCATTTAAAGTAAAGAATTTAAAGAGGTTTGTTAAGGGACACTTTTATGTGGAGGGGGTTACCACCACATGAATGGGGGAGGTGAGGGGTCACCTCCATGGGGCACCGGCCATGGGACGGGTACCCCCTCCTCCTATAGAAGGCCACCCCTCTCACCCTTCTTCCACACACCTCCTCGTGAAGGATCTCTCTCCCTCTCTAGAATTATTCCCCCATGGTCTCGGATTAGCGAGATACATGTTCCTGGTGGCTTTTCGTCTGAAAGGAGTTGCTGCTTCCGCTGCATCGCTGGAGCAAGGAGGCGGAGGTTGTTCGGTGGACTGAACGTGTGTGTGAGTGCGGATGTGCTGCTGGTTTGCGGCGCTAGGACTTTCATACGATCTTGAGATCGACAAGCGTACGACTACATCATCCACAAGTTCCTACTCGAAACTTTATTGTCTTCAAGGGTAAGTTCTCCATGGATGTATATCCACCCATTGCTTGTATCTAGTAGATAGATCTTAGCGTATAGTTCTCATCGTAGGAATTTTTTGTTTTCTATGCTGCGAACCCTTCAGTGGTATCAGAGCCTGATCTATGCGTAGGTGCTTTGCACGGGTAGAACACATAAGAGTATGTGGGCGGTGATGATCATGTTATTGCTTCTTATATGTACTTTGGATATTGGTGGCATAGTGGGATGAAGCGGCCCGGACCAACCTTACATGTCATCGCAGATGAGACCGGTTCCACGACTGACATGCAACTAGTTTTGCATAAGTGGCTGGCGGGTGTCTGTCTCTCCTACTATAGTCAATATCTGATTTACAACGAGTTGTTAATAATTTGGTTATCATCGTTGTGGTTCCATGTTCGTAGGTAAGAACAGTTCTATCTTCGAAAGCCCTAAGCCATGTAAAACTTGCAATTGATAAATTAGAGGCGTCTAGTTTAGATCGTTGTTAGGCTTGTGTCTTGATATGGAATTGTTGTGAGTTGATATATAGTTGATACACTTACAACACACGTAACGTGTAAGTTCCATAGACCTTGGCCTTACACACAAAGGAATGATACAGATCATACCACGATGCATATGATAGTGATCAAATGCAAGAACCATATCATTTCACTTTACACATATGATGTTCGCATCTTATATTGCTAGTTTGGCATTTTAGTTGCATTATAAGATGATCCCTCATTTAAATATCAAGATAAAAATGTGTTCTTCCTTAAGTATGCACCGTTTATGTTTCGCTGTTTCAAGACATCACGTGATGATCGGGTGTACTTGAATCCACGATCATATTTCGGGTGTAAGACAGTTTTACACACGCGAGTACTAAGGTTCTTACTTGGCGAGCCTAGCATGTACAAACATGGCCTCAGAACACGGACCGAAAGGTTAAGCATGAGTCATATAGTTGATATGATGTCCATATAGATGCTCGCCTTTGAAGCTACACCGACTCACGTGATGATCGGACTTGGTGTAGTGGATTTGGTTCATGTAATCACCAAAAAGACATGAGGGATGTTGTTTTTGAGTGGGAGTTTAGTTGAACTCAATCTATCATAAACTTAGTCTATATAAACTTTACAAATTCTGTTGTAGATGGCACCACCTGCTTTTAATTTCAATGTGTTCATGGAGAAAGAGAAACTTGATGCGAATGGTAGCAACTTCACCAACTAGGCTATGAATTTGAGGATTCTCCTCTCTGTTGCACAAAAGCAATATGTGCTAGAAGCACTGCTAGGCTCCCCACCATCTCCTGATGCCCCTAACCAGGAAAAGAATGTTTATGTGACTCGTCAGGAGGACCACAACTTAGTTCATTGCGGCATACTGTATGGGCTAGAGCCAGAACTTCGAAAGCGTTTCGAAAATGGCAATGCTTTTGATACCATGGGTGAACTGAAAATGATTTTCGATACCCATGTTGCCGTAGAGAGTTATAATGCTTCAAAAAAGTTCTTTAGTTGCATGATGGAAGAGAACAACACCGTAAGTGAGCATGTACTCAAAATGTCTGGCTACGTCGATAAGCTTATGTCCTTGGGAATAACGATTCCCATTAATTTAGGCATACATCGTGTTCTCCAATCTCTGCCACCTAGCTACAAGAGCTTCATGATGAACTATAACATGCAAGGCATGAAGAGGACTCTCCCCAAGCTTCTGTCAATGCTTAAGACTACAGAAGTGGAGATTAGGAAAGAACATCAAGTGTTGATGCTCAATAGAACCACCGGTTTCAAGAAAGACAAGAAGGGTAAACAGAAGGGAAAGAAGGGCGACAAATCTGTTGTTGCGCCTGAAAAGAAATCTCGGGCTGGCCCTAAGTCTGATACCGAGTGCTACTATTGTTGGGGGGGATACCCTCGGGTAGGGTCACACCGGGGCATAATGGCCGAGTTAGCCGAGGTCCGGCAAGGTCAAAGCAAATGCTGGCCGAGTCACCTCAAGGCAGGCTGAATCTCAGGGTAACCCGGACCAGGGGATGTCCACCTAACTGGGTCTCAACCGACTTAATCCGTAAGTCGGATGGATGAATCTAACTTGTATGCAGGAGAAGGGGTGGCCGGATCTACTATGTACGATCCGGGTCATATCAAGCTTATAGGAGAAGGAAGGTATCTCGCTGGTCAAAGGTGACCCCTGTACGCAGAGCCTGAGTGAAGCGGACAGAGGCAGGACCACCGAGGCGTGGCCGACAGAGGTGACGACGCCAATGTCGGCTGACGCGAGCGCCGCAGAGGCTCACGTAGCCTCTGCACGGGTGACACGGGGGAAAAGAGACCCGGTCGGCTTACTATTTTGGGAAGAGGCATATTCTCTGGAATATGCCTCCACGTATGCCCTAATTGGAGACCTAGCCACCCCTATATAAGGAGGGTTAGGGCCTCTATAGAGGGGGTTGATCTCTATTGGGCTGAGTTTGACAGAGTTAGTCTTAGGAGGTTATGTTCTTCTAGCAAGTGACTGAGAGCTAGATAGCGGTGAGAGTAAGAGAGTTCTTCTTCCTCCTCTCTCCGATACAGCTCAAGGAGCATTTGTAAACCTTGGAAGTGAATTGAATACAAAGCTACTGTGTGTGGAATCACCACACTATCCCTCCCTGGATTCCCCTAGTGCATTTAGTCCCCACCTTTAGCCTATCCATGCCATCTGCCGTGACACCACCACGACAGTTGGCGCCCACCGTGGGGCTAGCGGCGCTAGCAGGGGTCAAGGTCCGGAAGGGAAACATCATCGGCACCGGCGAACGCATCGTCTCCGGGCTCGTTTAGCGCTTTGGAGCGCTGGACTTTGTCAGCGACAACGCTGGCTGCTTCGGCAAGCGCCCTCTTCCGTGCACGGGGCACGTATCACTCGCTCCCCGGACCGTGCTGAGGTGATGATGACTGCGCCTGGCGCTAGCGCAAGCAAAGATCCGGCACCAGATCCGGAGGTAATGCCTAAGGCACCGAGGAAAGGTAGAGGTCCTCCACTAGAGAGGCCAGAGAATGTGCTGCGGGAAGCGATGGATAGCTTGGCGAACCCCGTAGCAGCAGTAGTAGATCCGGCTCAGGCACAGGCCGAGCTAAGGGAAACTAGACAAAAAATTCTAGAGGGAGCAAAAAAGATAGCCGCGGCTCAGCAGTCGTTGAACATGACGCTGCGTGAGTATGCAAAGGCAAATAAAGTAGATGCTATAAAAGTGAAAGGGAGAAACCTCATGAGTGAAATGAACAAAGAGGGTGATACTAGGATTGAGGAGTCAGAAAACTGGTTGTCCGTGGGGCTGCCGAAGTATAGTACCCCGGCAAAAAACCTCAGAGCAGCAGATGCCGCTGCATCCGACTTAGAGGGTCTGACGGGTGAAGCCCGTCAGAGACAGCAAGATAGGGTCAATGAGTTGGCTCGGATCGCGAACAGGCAAAATGAGGAATTGCTCAGGGCTAACCCGGAGAGAGCTGGGGCCTCCAAGATCGTTCATTCGGTGGTGGGTAACCCGGAGAAGTTCGCTAGAGCTGCATCGTCTCCTCATGGTGGTCCTAGGAGAGAAGAGGTAGTAACCTCGGCCAGGAGAAACAAACAGATAGTCCCGTATGACCCGACAAGGGCAGGGAAAGGACAAGAAGTACAGAGAAACGATGATCGACGAAGTGTGAGCCAAGGTGAAGCTGGCCGAGGTAACTGCAACCAAGGCAATGCCGGTCAAGGAAACGCTGTAAATGGCAATGTTGGACAGCGCAACTCGGCAGGACAACCGTAACAGCGGAGTATACCAAGGCAAGAGCAAAGTGTCGGCCGAGGTATGCAATAGAAAGGTGCTCCACGAGAGCAAGACCGGTATAACGATGGAGATTCGGAAATGGTGAACACCGGATACCCAAGGCCGAACTATCATGTGATAGGGTCAAGATTGGGAAGCAGGGATTTGATGCCTGATGATGCCAGATTGAAACTGGATCGGCTGTATAGGTCAGAACAGATTGAATGTCAAGGTCCCCCGGGTCCTGCATGTTTTGGGCCCCGGATCATGAAGGAGCCTCCGGTACCTAACTTCCAGTTACCTAGAGGCACAAAGACGTATGACGATAGTACAAAGCCAGAAGATTGGTTGATAAACTATGCTACAGCTGTGAAGATTGCTACAGGCAACTTGAGATGGGAAGTGAGATACGTACCCCAGATGTTGGAGGGGCCAGCGAGGGTATGGCTAAACAATTTGCCGCCCAGAAGTATCAACTGTTGGATCAATTTTGAGGAAATGTTTATCAGCAATTTCTCAAGTACGTATCAGAGGCTAAATAGCCCACATACCCTAGCTATGTTTAAGCAGAGACCGAATGAGAACACCGGGAGTTTTTAACCCGGTGGTGTACCGTGAGAAACTCGTGTGAGGGTGTGATAGAATCACAGGCCATAGCATGGTTTGCGCAAGGATGCAGATATGCAAGCATGTTGTGGCAAAGATTGCAAAGAGATATGCCAACTACATTGGCAGAAACAATCCGGATTGCTAATTCGTATGCTTTGGGTGATCCGACTCAACCTACGCTCATGTCAAACGAGTCAAATGAGGAGTGCTACCAGAGAGATGGAGCCAGGTCATCCCGGAGGAATGACTACCGGGGTAAAAGAAGAGATGACAGACCGGATTACCGGTATAGTTCGCAACAAGTTGCTGCTGTGAATCAAGATCAGCCCAGAGCAGGGGGAAATCAACGTCAGAAAACTGGGGGCTGACAATGGACACGGAGAAATGATGGCAAGAAAACTTGGACGCCAGAGCAGAAGAAACAGTGGCAGGAAAAGAAGGACCGTCCGAGGTATACTTATGAGTTAATGTTGGATCAGCCGTGTAAATTTCACACGCCGAATCCGAGTAACCCAGCGGGTCATACAATGAGGAAATGTGAGTGGATGCGTAAGATAGAACAAGGTGGTTTGGGGAATGCTTAGGCACCCCGGAATGATCAACCTCGGCAGGAGTTACCCCGGCAGCAATTGCTCTCCGGAGCGAACACGCAACAACTTATGTTGCCTCCCCCTCCACCGAGGTATGACAACCATGAGAGAAGGGATGCAGTGCATCAAGTGGAAGACCAGCATCAGCCGGATCAGAGGTACCCCGGAAATGAGGGGAGGAATGAGTACAGGGAGCATCATCAGAGTTACTGTGTGTTCACCACAGAGGAAACAAATAGAAAGAGCTTGCAGCACCGACATATGGAGGTCAATGCGGTAATGCCAGCAATGACGAGGTATATGCCTTGGTCGGACCAGGAAATTACCTGGAGCATCAAAGATCATCCCAAGCTTATGCCAAGTCCTGGTTCATATGCGCTAGTGCTGGACCCAACGTTCATTGGGCCTAACATCAATGTGAGGTTCTCCAAGGTACTGATTGACAATGGCAGTAGCATTAACATCATGTATGCGGATACAATGCGCAAGTTGGGTATCACGGAGAACATGCTCCAAGCTACAAGGATAACTTTCCATGGCATTGTGTTAGGCATTTCTTGTGAGCCCATAGGCAAGGTCCGGGTTGACGTATTGTTCGGCACGAGAGATAACTGCCAAACTGAGAATTTGGAGTTTGAAGTGGTGAACTTAGAAAGCGCGTATCACGCGTTACTCGGAAGACCAGCACTGAACAAGTTCATGGCAAGCTGCCACATCAGTTATCTGAAGATGAAGTTGCCCGGGCCAAATGGAGTGATTACCATTCCTGGAGATTTCCGACGTTCCATTGAGTGTGCCTCAGCCGGGTCTAACCTAGCCGAGTCACTCGTGATTGCGGAAGAGAAAAGAAAAATCCAAGAGGTGGCGGCGTTGGCTCAGTCCACGCAGCAATATATGCCGGCGTTGAGTAATCCGCATGGTAGTGTTTCGTTCCAAGCCACAAAAGATACCAAGAAAGTTCCTGTTGATGATATGTTCCTAGAGCGCACCGTAACAATTGGTGCCGGGTTAAATGATAAATAGGAAAGCGAGCTCGTCAACTTCCTCCGTGAGAATCGGGATATTTTTGCTTGGTCCACACAGGACTTGCAAGGTGTTCCGAGGGATTTGGCCGAGCACTCTTTGAACGTGAGACCCGGAGCAATACCAGTGAAGCAACCTCTCCGCCGCTTCGCCGAGGACAAGAGAAAAGTCATTGGAGATGAGATAGCTCGGTTACTAGCAACATGATTTATCATGGAAGTTCTTTACCCGGATTGGCTATCTAATCCGGTGCTGGTGGAAAAGAAGAAGGATGATCCGAATGTGGCAGTGGTTTGGCGTATGTGTATCGATTACACGAACCTGAATAAGGCGTGTCCAAAAGATCCATTTCCACTACCAAGGATAGATCAGGTCATAGACTCAACTGCTGGATGTGAACTGTTGTCATTTATTGATGCATATTCTGATTTCCACCAGATACCTCTGAATCCGGATGATTAAATAAAAACTGCATTTATCACCCCGTATGGGGCTTATTGCTATCGCACCATGCCATTTGGTTTACGTAATGCAGGGGCAACATACCAAAGATGTATGCAGAAATGTTTGCACGACCAAATAGGTCAAAATGTACAGGTGTATGTGGATGATGTGGTTATCAAGACCAAGGAAAGCAAAACGCTCCTTGACGATATCAGGCAGACGTTCGCGAACCTAAGAAGGTTCTGGATGAAGCTTAACCCGGAAAAATGTACCTTCGGTGTCCCGGCTGGAAAATTACTTGGATTTCTTGTTTCCAGCCGAGGTATCGAAGTTAATCCAACTAAAATCCGGGCCATTGAACGAATGGAACTGCCGAAGTGTCTTAACGATGTCTAGAAGTTCACTGGTTGACTGGCATCGTTAAGTCGGTTTGTATGTCGGTTGGGAGAAAAGGCATTGCCTCTGTATCAACTCATGAAAAAGTCGGACAAGTTCATTTGGACGCCGCAGGCTAATGAAGCCTTTATCCAATTAAAGAAAATTTTAGCCACTGCACCAGTGTTAGCCTCTCCACTATCAAAGGAGCCAATGTTGCTCTATATAGCCGCAACCAACCGAGTTGTAAGTGCAGTAATTGTGGTAGAGCGCGACGAAGAGGGTAAGTCAGTGCAAAGGCCAGTGTATTATCTGAGCGAGGTATTATCAGCCTCAAAGAAGAATTATCCGCACTATCAGAAAGTGGCGTATGGAGTGTATATGTCGGCAAAGAAGCTAAAACAATATTTTGAGGAGCACCCTATCAAAGTAATATGTGAAGCTCCCATATCCGGGATAATGAGTAACAAGGATGCAAGTGGCAGGATTGCAAAATGGGCAATTGAACTAGCTCCCTATGCGCCACAATACGACAAAAGAGAAGCAATCAAGTCTCAGGCTGTGGCCGACTTTTTTGTGGACTGGGCCGAGGTGCAATATGAACCGCCATTACCAGATCCTAACTACTGGAGAATGCACTTTGACGGGTCAAAAACAAAAACCGGGTTAGGCGCCGGAGTTGTGCTTACCTCGCCAAAGAATGACCAGTTGAAGTATGTGCTACAGATCCATTTCGCAGCGTCGAACAATGTCGCTGAATATGAAGCACTTGTGCATGGGCTCAAAGTGGCAAAAGAAATTGGGATACATCACATCCAATGCTTTGGCGACTCGGATTTGGTAGTTCAGTAAGTGTCGGGGTTGTGGGACGCTCTTGATCCAAACATGGCATTATACAGATTCCATGTGCAGAAAATATCTGGTTACTTTGAGGGATGCGAATTTCGCCATGTACCCCGGGTGGAAAATGAGGCTGCCAACGTATTGTCGAAGCTCAGATCAACCCGACAAGCAATTCCAACGGGTGTAGCATTAGAGCACCTCAGAAAACCATCTATCAGACCGTCCCTAGAAACCGACTCAATTTACGTCCCGGAGGATCCGGAGTCCAGAGCTGTGCCCATGGACATTGACATGGGAGGTGGTACGCGAAACCCGGGGACTGCTTCGCAAGACCCAGGGACTGCTCAGCGTGATCCGGTTGAAGTTATGCCAGTGGATCAGATGGAAATTGATGAGGATGTGTTCCCTGTATGAGCAATACCAGCTTGGGCACTACCTATATTTCAATTCCTGAGAGATGGAACTTTACCCACTGAGGAGGTGCTATCCAGGCAAACTCAGAGGAGAGCCAAGGCATACACAATCATCAATTCCGAGATATACAAAAGGAGTGTGACCAATGTCCTCCAGCGATGCGTTGACCCGGAAGAAGGGCTTGACATCCTCCGAGATATACATCAAGGGGAGTGCGGGCATCATGCCTCGTCCCGAGCTTTGGTGGCAAAAGCTTTCCAGCATGGATTCTCCTGGCCAAGTGCCTTAGAACAAGCAGAGGATTTGGTAAGAAAATGCAATGGTTGTCCGAGGTATGCTACCAAGACACATATGCCAATGTCGAAGCTCAAGACCATACCAATCACATGGCCATTTGCCGTATGGTGTTTGGACATGGTTGGCCCGTTCAAACCAGCAAGGGGAAATATGACTCACATTTTGGTCATGGTGGATAAATTTACAAAGTGGATTGAAGTAAAGCCAATAAGAAAATGTGATGGAGCTACGGCCGTGACATTTCTCAAGGACATCATCTTGAGATACGGTTATCCTCACAGTATCATAACTGATAATGGCACAAATTTTGCTGAAGGACCATTTGCGCGATTCTGCCGAGATAAGAAGATCCGGCTGGACGTTGCCTCGGTAGCCCATCCTGCATCAAACGGACAAGTGGAAAGATCCAACAGATTAGTACTGTCGGCGATAAAACCCCGGCTCATTGAGCCGCTGCAAAGATCAGCGGGGTGCTGGATAGAAGAACTACCAGCAGTATTGTGGAGTTTAAGAACAACTCTGAATCGATCAACAGGCTATACGCCATTCTTTCTGGTATATGGGGCAGAAGCTGTACTACCAGCCGACATAGAGCATGACTCGCCTAGGGTCACCCAATACACAGAAGCCGAAGTGCAGGAAGCCCGGCAAAATGATGTTGATCTGCTGGAAGAAGCGAGAGAATTGGCATTGTCCAGATCCGCCATATAGAAGCAAAATCTCCGACGCTATCATAGCCGAAAAGTAAACCCCCGAGTCTTCCAGGAAGGTGATCTGGTACTCCGGTTGGTACAACATATTGCTGGCATGCATAAGTTATCCCCCCATGGGAAGGGCCATTCATTGTGAGCAAAGCATTGCACAATGATTCTTACTATCTTATCGATGCAAAACCACAGGAAAAGAACAAGGCGAACAGGTCCGGCAAGGAATCTAAGCGTCCATGGAATGTAGCTCTACTTCATCCTTTCTACACTTAGCAGAGAAGTGTATGTATCTGAGTCTCTCATATGTCGGTATGTATGCCGGCAATGAGCTTATCAATGAAATGTTGGCACCTCGAGCAGTAACTCGGGGACTGCCTTAATAATGATTATTGTCTTCTGTCTTTATTATTTATACGTCGGCTAGCGTAAGTTGTTCTACTTAGGTCGGATTAGTAATGTGTGAGCACCAAAAACCCAACTCTTCGACTTGCTGTTGTCCAACAAGAATTGGCTTCATGGCAAGCAAGAGAACAAGTTTGGAATTGCGTAGCACATGAAAAACGACTAAGGAAAAGAATTTAATCGAGCCGACGTTTGTTTTTTGAATTAACCTTGTGTTTACTTTGAATTATTTTGAGCTAAGCCTAAAGTTTCCAAGTATTGTTAAGACAATTTTTGAAGCTCGGATTCGTAAGTCGTAAAACCGAATCAAGGTAGACACGAGCCGAGCCAAAAGATTGGATGAACAAGAAAATGAAACTCGGGGACTACGCCCAAGTTAATTCGCCATAAAACCTTAGTAGCAAAATACCACTTGTGTACTGGATACAATTCCACCCGGCATACCGGGGATCTGATAAACTTTAAAGTTTTTTCACTCAAGGAGCAGCAGGAGGAGGAAGTTCGGCGTCATCTTTGCTGTCTTCGATGTCCGAGGCATCTTCCTCTTCGTCCTCATCCGAGCCATCTTCAATGTTTTCAGCGTTTTCATCTTCCACGCCACCAAGGAAGCTTGGACCCTCAGTCCATTCATGAACGGGGGCATATTCGACGAGGCTATGGGCGCAAGCCTTGCGCCGAGCTACCCACTCCAGGTCACTGGTCCCTTTGGATCCGGTGCGCATGCGCGCTAGGAGGTTGAGGTCGATCTTCTCGTACCACATAAGCACGTAGTGGAGAACGGTCTCAGCTCCGGCACATCCAGCAGATTCCCTCCAAAGGTCGAGCTGGGTCTCGCATTCCATCAACTTATCGACAAGAACTGCGGTTCCCTCCGGAGTGTCTTCTGCAGGCCAAAAAGTGTTGAAGATTCGGATTGCAACGTCAAGGATATCCTTGCCATAGTTCTTCACGATTTCCACGCGAGAAGATAAGCTGACCAACAGGTCCTCCATGTCATAGGGAATCTCTTCAGCGTCAGGAGCAACGGGGGTACCCCTCTGTCGGCAGAAATAAGCAACAGCGGTGCTCGCAATGGCATTGCCCTCTGGAAATTTGCCTGAAAACAAGACAAGAGAACCGGGTAAAGAAAAGACATGTGAAGTAACCCGGAGAAATATGCTGGATGAGGGAAAGGAGCTTACGTGAAATATGGTTGTGGATCCGGGCCAACTCCTTGGTACAGTCATCACGCCTTTTGTGAAGCTGCACGAGTTCAGTGTTCGCCGACTCAAGTTTGACGTCGGCCTCCTAGAGAAGTTCTCGGTCCTTGGCAATCTGAAGATTGAGGCGCTCACGCTCTTCAGTATAGTCCTGGCCAGCTTTTTGAAGGTCGGTTTGGTGCTGCACTTTCAACTTCTTCATATCTGCCTTGAGCTTGGCAATTTCATCATCCTTGGTTCGGAGGAGGGCAAGCTCATCATCTTTCTTTTTGAGCTCGGCCTGATGCTGCCCTGTTTGTTCGAGAAAATGCAGCATCATATCAGGCACGGGCACACTATCTTCCAGCGATACTGAAATAGTTGGTTGACCCGGCAAAGCCGAGGTATGAATGTTCGCCGAGCCAAGGAGGAAAGGAGATAGAAAGCATAGCAAGGTCGCACAAAAGTAACTTACCCTTGATCTGGTCAAGATTCTCCCTCATGAGGATATTCTCAGCTTCCACCCCAGCTGCAAAAACCGAATGATGGGTTAGTTCAGCAGAAAAAGAGGAAGAAAACACGGAAAAATGTCAAGAAGAGAACTTACCCTTTTTCTCGTGTTCAGCGAGAAGTGCATTATGCTTTGCGTGCAACATCTTGTGAGTGTCCAAGAGACGCTGAAACTCAGCGCTCCGGCGGTTGGTGGTCACCAGAAAAGAGTACAGAAAATATAGCTTAGCCTTGTGCATATTTGCAGTGTACAAAATCCAGGCCAAGTGGAACTTAACCCGGCTCTAGGTGTGTGCATATTCGAAGTGTACAAAATCCGGGCCAAGTGGAACATAACCCGGCTCTAGGTGTGTGCATATTCGAAGTGTACAAAATCTGTGCCAAGTGGAACTTAACCCGGCTCTAGGTGTGTGCATATTCGAGGTGTACAAAATCCGGGCCAAGTGGAACTTAACCCGGCTCTAGGTGTGTGCATATTCGAAGTGTACAAAATCCGGGCCAAGTGGAACTTAACCCGGCTCTAGGTGTGTGCATATTCGAAGTGTACAAAATCCGGGCCAAGTGGAACTTAACCCGGCTCTAGGTGTGTGCATATTCGAAGTGTACAAAATCCGGGCCAAGTGGAACTTAACCCGGCTCTAGGTGTGTGTATATTCGAAGTGTACAAAATCCGGGCCAAGTGGAACTTAACCCGGCTCTAGGTGTGTGCATATTTGAAGTGTACAAGATCTGGGCCAAGTGGAACTTAACCCGACTCTAGGTGTGTGCATATTCGAAGTTATCAAGGAGCTACATTAGTTTCCTAAGGAGCATCCGACCGAGTAACAAGTTACTCCCCCGGAGGCTTAGGGACTAATGGTTATATCACTGATATATACAACATGCTAAGGAAAAGGTGAAGTAACGTACCTCCATCATCCGACCCACAAGGTTAATTGCCTTAGCGGCTGTGTTCATTTGAGCAGAAAATTCGGCGGGACCGAACTTCTCCGGGAGATCGTCGTTGTGGACGAACTCCGCCTTGTTCCAGTTGTTCACAAACTCGATCAAGGTCGGAGGGTATCGTTCGCCACTGAGCATGTGGGGCGCCACCAAGCCCTTGGCATGTGCTTCCCTCCTCTCAACCTGGGAAAGGGCCGGGCTGGTGTGCAAAACGAGTTGCACGTCAGCTAGGTCGGCAGGGACGTCCTTCGGTGGTGGAGTTTTCTTCGAGAGCATGGACGCGAGTGTGCGCTGTCAAGCCTCGATGGATGTTGCCCTGGTGGCGTCAGGGGCCTTCTGGCCCTTAGGCTGCTGCTGAGAAGTGGAAGTTGTTGCAGCAGATTTACCCTTGGGAGCTGCCTTGGTGCTTTCTCGCCAAGACTAAGAAGACTCGGACGAGGCAGAGGGGCTTGGTGCTGTTGTTGTTGCTTTGGCTGCTGGTGCTGTTGCTGGTACTGGTTTCTTCTTCGGTGGGGGTGCTGAGGTAACCTCGGTGGTAGCTGGTTGCGGCGGAGCCGAAGTAGTGGTGGCCGCTGCCTCGGCAGAGCCAGTCTCCCCCACTCCAAGGTTGCCCTCCTCTTGACGAGGTGGGCTGGAACCCGGAGCAGCCGCTGAACCCTCCGAGATTGGGCTCAGCAGGCATGAATCGTCGCCACGAGGGGGAGAAGGGCTGTGTCGGAGCAGGGAAGCAATGCCCGGATCCACTCTTTGGGACCTCCACCGCGGCCCTGCCGAATCAAACAGTGCCAGATGAGAAACTATAACAATAGAAGAACAAGTAAATGGCAGAGGGAAAAGAGGATTACTCATCCGAGGTCAGGGGCTCCTTGGGCTTCCGAGCCCTTCGTGTTGGGGCCTTGGTTGCAGGCTTGGAGGCAGTTTTGTCCCCGGACTTCTTTCGCCTTTTGGCTAGCTGAGAAGGTCCGAAGGAAGAAGTTGATGCGGCTCCCCTTTTCTTCTTCAGTGCAACAGGAACATGATCACCCACGGCAAGGGGAGGGTCCTCATGGATCTGCCCACTAGGGTTAGCTGATGCCGGAAAAGCATAAGAAAGGGGGACAGCGTCAAATGCTTCCATCACCTCAACATCCGAGTCATCTTCATCGTTGGGCCAATCTCTAACGGAAGAGAGTTTACCGGTGGGTTGCTTGGTCGCATCGGCCATTGGAAGGAACATCTCCTGATCTGGTTCCTCCTCGTCATAGGTATCCCGGTCAGGCGCCCATTTGAGGGAGGGCTCGGTGCCATCCTCGATAGTTTGCTAAAGGAGTTGCTAAGGGAAAGAAAAGACAACAGAGTTAAGTATACAACAACGACCGACATATAATTTAATTCGGAGAAAGTTTGCGCCACGAAGCTTACCACGGGAGGAAGCCTATCTCGACAATAGTGTTCAAATCCCCACGTCCATTCAGAGGAGAAGTCCTTGTGGGTGGTGAAGAGGGCCTTGACCCGGTGGTAGATCTCTGTGTTGCTCAACTCGAAAGACGAGGTCCGGTTGGGGTCGCGGCCCCAGCTCATGTGACAGACTTTGTGTGTGCGCTTCTAGAGGGGGGAGATCCGGTTGCGGACAAACGTGATCATGGCGTCCTCGTTGCGCAATCCGTGGTCCTTCAACTCCTAGAACCTCTTGTTGACCTGGTTCGCTAGGACGGTGGGCTTCTTGGGGACCACGTCCCATAGCTCCGGATTGGGAGGACCCGGAGCGTAAGGGCGCAACCGGATCAGATCCTCAGTATTGTCGTTCCGGACATAGAAGAAAGTTCGGGACCATCCCTTGCAAGAGTCCAACCTAGTGACTCGGGGGAAGACGGACAACCTCCAAGGAGAAATTGACGCAGCGCCGAACTGCGTGAGCTGCTTGTCCTCCGGGTCAAGCTGGATGTTCGGAATCACGTTCCGGTGAAGGCCAAAGAACCGGATCCAGAGCTCCTTCGTGGGCCACAGTCCGGCATAACCTTCGATGGTGGAGGCGAAAGCGGAGAGAGATGTGATGGCATTGGCTAGAAGGTGGTGCAGCTAGAGTTCGTATGTGTTTAACCAGTCGTGGAAAAAGTCGCTCACTGGAAGACAAATCCATGTTGAAAATGAGATAGGAACACCACATACTCACCCGGATTGGGTGAGGGGGCAAGCTCGGAGGAAGCGAGGCGTGCGGTGACGCCCTCTAGGATGCGGCTGGTGCGGTAGAGCCAATCCAGGTCATCCTGGCAGACCCAGGAGCCTGCCCACGCGCCACGGTCGGCGCTCGCAGCATCTTCCTCCATCTCCTGCTCGGCGACGGCGAGCTCCTCCTCAGTCATCTCGAGTTCGCTGCCCTCACTGGCGCTAGCGGCGGTGGGTGCAGTGGCCTAGACTGGTAGCGACCCATGGCGGAAGAGATGCGCGGAGGCGGCAGCGACGCTGGTGAGCGTGGAGTCAGTGCGGCGGCGGCGCTGCAACTCATGCGCGGTGGTGGCGGCGCTGTCGCGGGAGAAGAAGAAGAGGTAGAGGCAGAGGGGCGCGGAAGTGGGGAAAAGACCCAAGGGGCGCGCCCCTCCCCTATTTAACCACTCCCTCGAGGGAGAAGTGGGATCGTGTTATGCGGGTGTGCCACACGGTGTGGCCGTGTATAACCCGGATTGACCAATCAGCGATGAGCCACATGGAGGACCACAGGGCGCAGCGGATCCCATGACGCGACGCAGTGATACAGTTAACGAGGAGGCAGGCGTGACGTGACGTGCGCACAGTAACTCCTGACAATAACTGTGTCGGTTACTGTTGCTGGCCCTTAAAATGAGGCAAACTAATGATTAGCATCCACTTGGGGAAGCGTACGAGAGAAGGAAGAATGACCCGGATGAGAATGTGGTAACCCGGCCAGCAAGTGAAAACTTGGAATGTGCCAAGGGAAAGTAAACCCATGGAATCCGAGATAAGGAGGTGACTCGGAAAAGGAACTCAATAGCTCAGTGAAATTGAACCTGTTGTGGCCTTAGCGGCTAAGGCATCTAAGACCGCACCAGCTTCGGGGACTAATGTTGGGGGGATACCCCCGGGTAGGGTCACACCAGGGTATAATGGCCGAGTTAGCCAAGGTTCAGCAAGGTCAAAGCGAATGCTGGCCGAGTCACCTCAAGGCAGGCCGAATCTCGGGGTAACCCGGACCAGGGGATGTCCACCTAACTGGGTCTCAACCGACTTAAGTCGTAAGTCGGATGGATGAATCTAACTTGTATGCAGGAGAAGGGGTGGCCGGATCTACTATGTATGATCCGGGTCATATCAAGCTTATAGGAGAAGGAAGGTATCTCACTGGTCAAAGGTGACCCCTGTACGCAGAGCCTGAGCGAAGCGGACAGAGGCAGGACCACCGAGGCGTGGCCGATAGAGGTGACAACGCCAATGTCGGCTGACGCGAGCGCCGCAGAGGCTCACGTAGCCTCTGCACGGGTGACGCGGGGGAAAAGAGACTCGGTCAGCTTACTATTTTGGGAAGAGGCATATTCTCTAGAATATGCCTCCACGTATGCCCTAATTGGAGACCTAGCCACCCCTATATAAGGAGGGCTAGGGCCTCTGTAGAGGGGGTTGATCTCTATTGGGCTGAGTTTGACAGAGTTAGTCTTAGGAGGTTATGTTCTTCTAGCAAGTGACTGAGAGCTAGCTAGCGGTGAGAGTAAGAGAGTTATTCTTCCTCCTCTCTCCGATACAGCTCAAGGAGCATTTGTAAACCTTGGAAGTGAATTGAATACAAAGCTACTGTGTGTGGAATCACCACACTATCCCTCCCTAGATTCCCCTAGTGCATTTAGTCCCCACCTTTAGCCTATCCATGGCATCTGCCATGACACCACCACGACAACTATTGTAAGGGGACTGGCCATTGGAAGCACGACTGCCCCAAGTTTTTGGCGGACAAGAAAGTCGGCAAGGCAAACAAAGGTATATATGATATACATGTTATTGATGTGTACTTGACTAGTACTCATAGTAGCACCTGGGTATTTGATACCTAACATATGTAACTCGAATCAGGGGATGCGGAACAAGCGACCGCTAGCAAGGGGTGAGGTCAAGATGCGTGTCGGCAATGGATCAAGAGTTGATGTGATCGCCGTCAGAACACTGCCTCTCCACCTACCATCGGGATTAGTTATAAACCTAAAATAATTGTTATTTGGTGCCTGCACTAAGCATGATCATTATATCTAGATCTTGTTTGATGCGATGTGGTTATTCGTTTAAATCCGAAAACAATGGTTGTTCAATTTATATGGATAATATCTTTTATGGTCATGCACCCGTGATGAATGGTTTATTTCTGTTGAATCTCTATAGTACTCATATGCACATCCATAATGTTGATGCTAAAAGAATTAAACTTAATAATGATATATCTGCATATATGTGGCACTGCCATCTAGGTCATATTGGTGTTAAACGCATGAAGAAACTCCATTCTGATGGACTTTTGGAATCATTTGATTTTGAATCATTTGATACATGTGAGCCATGCCTTATGGGCAAAATGACTAGAACACCATTTTCCGGTTCAATGGAACGGGCAATAGATTTATTGGAAATCATACATACTGATGTATGATGTCCAATGAGTGTGTCGGCACGAGGTGGATATCGTTATTTTGTTACTTTTACGGATGATTTTAGTAGATACGGGTATATCTATTTGATGAAACATAAGTCTGAAACCTTTGAAAAGTTCAAGGAATTTCAGAATGAAGTGGAAAATCATCATAATAGAAAGATCAAATTTCTGCGGTCTAACCATGGAGGCGAGTATCTAAGTTACGAGTTTAGCACACACATGAAAGAGTGTGGAATAGTTTCACAACTCACGCCTTCCGGAACACCACAACGTAGTGGTGTATCGGAACATCATAATTGTACTCTATTGGATATGGTTCGATCTATGATGTCTCTGACTGACGTGCCACTGTCATTTTAGGGTTATGCACTGGAAACCGATGCGTTTACTTTAAATCGGGCACCGTCTAAATCCGTTGAAACGACACCGTATGAATTATGGTTTGGAAACAAACCCAAGCTGTCATTTCTTAAAGTTTGGGGATGCGATGTTTATGTGAAGAAACTTCAACCGGATAAACTTGAACCCAATGCAGAAAAATGCGTCTTCATAGGATACCCTAAAGAAACAATTGGGTATTCCTTCTATCACAGATCCGAGGGCAAGGTTTTCGTTGCCAAGAATGGATCCTTTCTAGAGAAAGAGTTTCTCGCGAAAGGTGTGAGTAGTCGAAAGGTAGAACTCGAAGAGGTCATTGAACCTTCTCTTCATGAAATGGCAAGTGGCGCAGCGCTGGAAGTCGTTCTGGAGTTGACTTCACCAAATGAAGAAGGAACTAATGATAATGATCATGAAACTCCGAAAGAGGACACTACTGAACCTCGCAGGTCAAGCAGGACATGTGCAGCTCCTGAACTGCACGGGAATCCTGTTGTAAATTTCATGGTTGATGAAATAGATGACCCTGCGACGTATGAAGAAGCGATGATGAGCCTAGATTCCAACAAATGGCTAGAAGCCATGAAATCCGAGATGGAATCCATGTACGAGAACCAAGTTTGGACCTTGGTGGACTTATCTCATGACCAAAAGGCTGTTGAGAATAAATGGATTTTCAAAAAAAACTGATGCTGATGGTAATGTAACCGTCTATAAAGCTCGACTTGTCGCAAAAGGGTTTGGACAAATTCAAGGAGTTGATTACGATGAGACATTCTCTCCCATAGCGATGCTAAAGATTATGTTAGCAATTGTTGGATGTCAAAACTGCGTTCCTCAATGGTAACATTGAAGAAGAGTTGTATATGATACAACTAAAGGGTTTTGTCGATCCTAAGGATGCTAACAAGGTGTGCAAGCTTCAGCGATCCATCTATGGACTAAAGCAAGCATCACGGAGTTGGAATCTCTGCTTTGATGAGGTGATCAAATAGTTTGGATTTGTCCAAACTTATGGAGAGGCTTGTATTTACAAGAAATTGAGTGGGAGCAATGTGGCTTTTCTGATATTATATGTGGATGACATATTATTGATTGGAAATGATATAGATCTTTTAAACAGTGTTAAAAGTTATCTAAACAGCAAATTTTCTATGAAAGACCTTGGTGAAGCGTCATATATATTAGGCATAAAGATCTATAGAGATAGATCAAGACGCCTAATAGGGCTATCGCAAAGTACATACCTTGATAAGATTTTAAAGAAGTTTAAAATGGACGAGAGTAAGAAGGGTTCTTACCTATGTTGCAAGGCAAGACATTGAGTAAGACTCAAAGTCCGGCTACGACGGAAGAAAGAGAGATAATGGATAAGATCCCCTATGCTTCAGCCATAGGGTCTATAATGTACGCCATGTTATGTACAAGACCAGATGTGGCACATGATATTAGTTTGACTAGTAGGTACCAATCTGATCCAGGTTTGGAACACTGGATAGCGGTCAAGAATATCCTTAAGTACTTGAGAAGAACTAAGGAAATGTTTCTTGTATACGGAGGTGAAGAAGAGTTGGTCGCTAATTGTTATGTCGACGCTAGCTTTGACACTGATCCGGACAACTCTAAGTCTCAATCCGGATACGTATTTCCCATGAATGGAGCAGCAGTTAGTTGGAGGAGCTCCAAACAACCCGTGGTAACAAGGTCAACAATGGAGGCGGAATATATTGCTGCTTCAGAAGCAGCACAAGAAGCGGTTTGGATGAAGGAGTTCATTACCGAACTGGGTGTGGTTCCTAGTGCTTTGGATCCAATGGTGATCTATTGTGACAACAAAGGAGCCATAGCCAACACAAAGGAACCAAGGTCTCACAAGAATTCCAAACATATTAAGCGCCAGTTTCACTCCATCCGTGAGCATGTCAAGGATGGAGATATAAAGATTTGTAAAGTACATACGGATCTCAATGTAGCAGATCCGTTGACTAAAACTCTCCCTAGAGCAAAACATGATCAATACCAGAACTCCATGGGTGTTAGATTTATCACCATGTAACTAGATTATTGCCTCTAGTGCAAGTGGGAGACTGAAGGGAATATGCCCTGAGAGGCAATAATAAAGTTGTTATTATACATATTCCAAGTATATGATAGATGTTTATTTTGCATGCTATAATTGTATTAATTTGGAAACGTTAATACATGTGTGTTTAATAAAC
Source organism: Avena sativa (assembly GCA_916181665.1). Lineage (NCBI taxonomy): Eukaryota > Viridiplantae > Streptophyta > Magnoliopsida > Poales > Poaceae > Avena > Avena sativa. The sequence continues at coordinate 492,648,573 of OV702290.1, read as the reverse complement.
AAAAAGAAAGTTCCTAGTTATGCCTCTCTTATAAACTAGCTCGTTGATTAACAAGATGATCAAGGTTTCCTGATCATGGACATTGGATGTTGTTAATAGCGAGGTCACAACATTAGTGGAATGATGTGATGAACATTCATCCGAAGTATAGCATTATGATCAAAGTCATTGTGTTTATATTGCTATAACATCTAACAAAGTAATCCTAGTCCTTAGACCATGAGATCATGTTAATCACTAACACTGAAAGAGTATATTGATAACATCAAACGTCACACCGTGAAAGGGTGATTATAAAGGTGGGTTCAGTGCTACAAAAGTGTTATGTAGAAGCTCATGGATCAAGAGTGGGATTTGTCCATCCCGATGACGGATAGATATTCTCTGGGCCCTCTCGGTGATATCACATTGGTTAGCTTGCAAGCAAGTGATGAGATCACTAGAATGTTATATCACGGGAACGAGAAAAGAGTACATGTCGGTAACGAGATCAAACTAGGTATGGAGATACCGATGATCGAATCTCGGACATGTAATATATCGCGAGACAAAGGAATTTAGTTACTAGTATTAAAGGTTCTCACGATCACAGAAGTCATCGTAGAATGTGTTAGGAGTCAGTGTGGATCTCCAGGTCCCGCATCTGATTATTGATCTGAGAGGGGTCTCAATCATGTCGGCATTATTCACGAACTGTAGGGTGACACACTTAAGGGACACCAACACCATTTGGAGCAAATGTGTTTCAGACGAATGAATTGCAAAGCGCTAGAATTATTTCAATAGACACCAAAATTGTTTCGGGTGAAATTGCTGAAACTGGTTCTACATGTAATATTGAAATGTTGCAGGGGGTTTTATGTGAATGTTTGTTAATTAAAGTAATTAAAAAAATTCTAAATAAATTTAATAAAAGAGTTTTATTAAATGAGAGAGCATTAAATTTGGAGAAATTTAATGCATTTAAAGTAAAGACTTTAAAGAGGAATGTTAAGGGACACTTTTATGTGGAGGGGGTTACCACCACATGAATGGGGGAGGTGATGGGTCACCTCCATGGGGCGCCGTTCATGGGAGGGGTACCCCCTCCTCCTATAAAAGACCACCCTCCCACCCTTCTTCCACACACCTCCTCGTGAAGGATCTCTCTCCCCCTCTAGAATTATTCCCCCATGGTCTCGGATTAGCGAGATACATGTTCCCGGTGGCATTTCATCTAGAAGGAGTTGCTGCTTCTGCTGGATCGCTGGAGCGCGGAGGTGGAGGTTGTCAGGTGGCTTGAACGTGTGTGCGAGTACGGATGCGCTGCTGATTTGAGGCGCCGGCCATGGGGAGGGGCACCCCCCCTCCTCCTATAAAAGGCCCCCCTCTTCCTCCTTCTTCCTCACACCTCCTCGTGAAGGATCTCTCTCCCCCTCTAGAATTATTCCCCCATGGTCTCGCATTAGCAAGATACATGTTCCCGGTGGCTTTTCGTCTGGAAGGAGTTGCTGCTTCTGCTGCATCACTGGAGCAAGGAGGCGGAGGTTGTTCAGTGGCCTGAACGTGTGTGCGAGTGCGGATGCGCTGCTGGTTTGCGGCGCTAGGACTTCCACACGATCTTGAGATCGACAAGCGTACGACTACATCATCCACGAGTTCCTACTCGTTAACAAAACTTTGTTGTCTTCGAGGGTAAGTTCTCCATGGATGTATATCCACCTGTTGCTTGTATCTAGTAGATAGATCTTGGCGTATAGTTCTCATCGTAGGAATTTTTTTGTTTTCTATGATACGAACCCTTCAAAATATACCTTTCTTCTTGATGTTGCTGTTCTTCAGATCTGCCAGGTACTTGGGGCAGTTGTGCTTCTAGTGACCTTCACCCTTGCAGTAAAAGCACTCAGTATCTGGCTTAGGGCCAGCCTTAGGCTTCTTAGCAGGCGTGGCAGCTTTCTTACCATCCTTCTTGAAGTTTCCCTTGTTCTTAGGCTTGCCCTGCTTCTTGAAATTGGTGGTCTTATTGACCATCAACACTTGATGCTCTTTCTTTATCTCCACTTCAGCAGTTTTCAGTATCGAGAAGAGTTCATGCAACGTCTTGTTCATGCAGTGCATATTGTAGTTCATCACAAAGTTCTTGTAACTAGGTGGTAGTGATTGGAGGACACGATGAATCCCCAACACATTAGGCATCATTATTCCCAAATCTTGGATCTTGTTCGCGTGCCCAGAAATTTTGAGCATGTGCTCGCTAACGGCCCTCTTCCATTTTACAGTTAAAGAACTTCTCGAAGGCCTCATAGCTTTCCACGGCCGCATGAGTTTCAAATATCATTTTGAGCTCATTGATAATATCAAAAGGATCGCGGTGCTCAAAGCGCTTCTGAAGCTCCAATTCTAAACTGTACAGGATGGCACACTAAACTGTGGACTAGTGATTCTTCCGAGTGAGGAAAACATTTTTAACATCCTCGAGAGCATCCTCTAAAGGTGGGTCACCTAGCGATGCATTGAGCACATAGGTCAACTGACCAGCACTAAGGACAATCCTCAAGCCACTGAACCAGTCCGTGAAGTTGCTTCCATTGTTTTTAGGTTTTCTTTCTCTAGGAACGCATTAAAGTTGATAGAGGGCGTTGCCATGATCTACAACATATTTGCAAAGAGTTTAGACTAAGTTTATGACAAATTGAGTTCAAATTTAATTCTTAAATTAACTAGGTGAACTCCCACTCAAAACAACATCCCTCACGTTCCCTTAGTGATTACATGAACCAAATCCACTACACTAAGTCTGATCTTCACGAGAGAAGATGTAGCTTCAAAGGCGAACAATCAACATGTTCATCATATCATTCATATGACTCATGCTTTACCTTCCGGTATTCCGTGTTCCGAGACCATGTCTATACATGCTAGACTCATCAAGATTAACCTTAGTATCCGCATGTGCAAATTTGGCTTGCACACGTAGAATCTATAACACCCGATCATCACAAGATGCTTCGAAACGACGAGTCTTAGCAATAGTGCCTACTAAGGACGAACACTTTATTACTTGATATTTTGTGAGAGGGATCATCTTATAATGCTACCGTCGCAATCTAAGCAATACAAGATGTATAAAGGATTAACATCACATGCAATTCATAATATGTGATATGATATGTCCTTTCTTCTTGTGCCTTTGATCTCCATCTCCAAAGCACGAACATGATCTCCATCATCACTAGTGTGGCGTCAAGGTCAGTGGCACCGCTTCATGGTTGTCCATCAGTAACAGCAACTATTACAACTACTTAGAATAAAGCTATTACATGATGAATAGACACACATGTCTCAAAAAATTTAAAGATAACCATTAGGCTCCTGCTGATTGCCATATTACAATAAAAATCATCTCATACATGAATATATAATCACAATATCATCATGGCCATAGCACATCACATGCCCCTGCAAAAACAAGTTAGATGCCTCTAATTTTCTTTGCATGTTTTACGTGGTTTGGGGCTTTCGAATAAGAACTGTTCCTACATATGAACAAGAACCGCAACACTGATACAGGTGTTGTCAGATGCAAATTGTAAATTGGATCTTAACTATGGTGAGAGAGACAGACACTCGTAAAGCCACGTGTGCAATGCAAGTTGCACGTCGAGCGTGGAGTAAGTCTCATGTGTGATGACATGTAAGGTTAGCCCGGGCCACTTCATCCCACCATCCCGCAAGATACAAAGTAGACGCGAAGCAAACAACAACAAAAGCATCAACGCCCACAAAACCATTGTGTTCTACTCGTGCAACAGATCTATGCATAGACACGACTCTGATACCATTATAGGGTTCGTAGCATGGAAAACAAAAAATTCTACCACAAGAACGAACAAAACCAAGATCCAGTCTATGGAAAAGCCAAGATCTAATCTACAAGATAAGTGCAACAAGACAGATGAGAACTAACCCTTGTAGATCCAAAGCCTTTATCGAGATCAGATCTCGTGGTTGATGTAGTCGATAACTTGTCGATCTGAAGATCGCGTAGACGATCCTTCCAGCGCCACGTTCCGGCAATGCTTCCACACTCGATCACATGTATGGAGTCGATGTATACCTTCCTCTCCTCGTTCCAGCGGGTAGAGGAGGTAGTAGATCCCATTGGAATGCCAGCAACACGACGACATGGTGGTGGTGCTGGAGGAGAAATCATGCAGGGCTTCGCCTAAGCCGGAGTAGGAGGAAGGAGGAGGAGGGTCGTGGCTAGGGTTGGGTGGAAGGGGCAAGGGGGAGGCGCCCACCCCTCCCCTCTTTATATAGAAGGGGGAGCGTACTAGGGTTCCCCCCTTGGCCCACTTCCCTAGGGATGGCACATGGGGAGGGGGGAGTTTTCTTCCCCCCAAGTCTTGTCCCTATTTACGTGGGATTCACGTTTATCTCTTTTAGAACCTTCTGGAACTTTCCAAAACCTTCTAGAAGCTCTAAACAAAAACTCCAAAACTTTTTCGAACCCTAGAAAATGACTTCCATTATATGAATCTTATTCTCCGGACATATCTCTTGGGCATATCTCCAACAGGTAGAGCAGGATCCTAGAGTAACTGTGTCAGCCTCGACGTAACTATTAATAGTCGCAATCACTTGGCTAAGATTTAGCAATCCGACAGCTTCCTTCTGCCTTAGCGAATGCCGGAGAAATGAGCCATGTTCGAGCTCTTCGATGAAGTAAAACACGGCTTCCCGGTCGGAGATTCCCTCGACGGAGCTTCTCAACCTAAGCCACCTGGCCAGGTACTCACGTGGGGTCTCTCCTTTCCTCTAGAAGCAACATGATAGATCGAGGATGCTCATGGTAGCCACGAAGTGTGACCTCTACTTCTCTAACACTTGGGTAAGCCAAGCGGATCTGCGTTGCTCTTCCACCGTTATATCTGCAGAGGGGCGGTTTGGGTGGGTTTTGAATTGTTGAGATCTAAGTCAGAAAACTCCGAAGAGAGATCCGTCTCAGATTTTTCTTCCGTGATCGTGTCTAGCCCGGAGGCGATCCGTGCGGGTCTTGACGTGTGTCCGACTTTCTAGGAGATTGATCCCGAGCCAGTTTTGTCGATGAAGATGTGGATGTCCCCCACTGGGACGATGGAGTAGTGGGTGGGGTTCGTCTTCACCAGGATCTAGAACTCATCCGGAGGGACGATCAGAACATTGTCGGAGAAGAGAACACGCCCAATGGCCACAGTGTCACCGATTCCCACAAAGTGCTCGGGCCTCGCCTGATGTAGAGCTCGAAGCACCTCTTGCCCCATGGTAGGTTCCAACTATTATGGTATTGTCGACGAGTACGCCATGGAGGGTTCCTCACAGAGCGTGTTTAGAGAGGTAGAGTAAGGCAGCAAGTTGGTGGGTATGAGGTTACACAGCTTACCTAGGTTCAGACCCCACAACGCTGGCGAGATCCTACTCCTACTATAAATCACTATAATGGCAATACGCCGAGTTACACGGATCGTATGTTTCGCTATGCGAGATAGTGAATGTATGCCCTAAAGGATCCCAAAGGTCCGACTTATAAAGGTGCCAGAACCTAGGGTTACAGGGTAAAATCCATACCGGACAGGTTACAGAGTCATACACTAACACTAACTAGTATTCATGTCTTACACTCCAAGGCTCTAGCTTCATCTATGCCGGCGCCATAGCCTTCCTGTATCTAGCATGTGCCTCCCTTCTGGATCCACCTAACTAAGTTGTCCAGCAGGCCATAGACCTTGCTATCAACTGAGGGACGCCCCGGTTAGTCGAATTAGAGCTATGCTATGGTGATATCCATTATGCATATCCTCATAGTCTCACTTCTGAAGTTCGAAAGAGAATTTATTTGTTCGGCAATCGGTTCATGTCAGCAGGTTTGGATCTCAAAGACAAAGTTAATAGCAAAACATGGAGAATTTCCTCGCATATGTTTATCACCATGCCACCCAAGACAACCAAGCACGAAGCATGGAAGAGAAGGAGAATGAAGATCAGAAACAAAGTCTTCTACGATAAATTGGCACTAGAACTCGCACACCTGACCATCCGCCAAAATGGACACGACAAACCAATTCCAGCGCCGGCAAACCGAGCTCAAAATCGGTGCCCCGCCGAAATGCTCCTCAGTATACTGAGTCGACGCCTGCCGACCCAACTAGATACCAGACTCAGTGTCACCGAACTTACCGCCGGATTCTCCTACCTGCGCACAACTTTGGATTTAAAGCCCTAGAATATTCCCTCTACCTACCACATCACCCTAGTACTATAAATTGAAGGGTTTCGCAGCATAGTAAGTCAAAATTTTCTACGGAAGCGAACCGAGGGAAAGCCAAGATCTAATCTAGGAGATGCAAACAACGAGAGAGATTGGATTAGATCTTCATACCCTTGAAGATTCGCACAGCGGAACGTTCGTCGGAACGTGGGTGATGTAGTCGTACTCGCTTCTCCTCCTCGCGATCCGATCCGATCTAGCACCACAAGTGGCGGTGCCTCCGTGAGATGCACAAGTGCAGCACCTCGACGTCTCCTCCTTCCTTGGGCCAGCAAGTATGGTGGAGAGATGGATTGGATCTACAACACGACGGCGTGGTGTATTTGGTGGAGAATTTCTGCAGCAGGGCTTCGCCTGCAAACAGTCGGGAGGGAGAGAGGAAGGCAGCAGGGCTACTAGGGCTTGGAGGGAGATGTGTGTCAGTGGGAGGGGGCGCACCAGCCCTCTATATATAGAGGGGGAGGGGGCGGCCAGCCCTAGCCCCTCCTCCAAGCCTATCTCTAGTTTAAACGATTTAAACTCTCCCCTTATCTAGAAATTCTATCCCGAGATTTAAACGAGTTAAATCTCTCTAGAATCGGCTAGGCCCTATGGGGCCTTGTGCCCCTGGCCCAATGTGGCCAGGACACTCCCTCATAGGCCCATGCCCCCTCCCGGAAGGTGGGACCACGTTGGCCCCCTTCCGGAAGGTTCTAGAAGCTTCCGGTACAATACCGATTAATCCGGAACAATTCCGAACTCCAAAAACTGCACTGCCTTATATAAATCTTATTCTCCGGACCATTCCGAAACCTCTCGTGATGTCCCGGATCCCATCCGAGACTCCGAACAAAAATTCATAAACCAATTATCCAATCTATCCTAGCGTCGAGACACGTTAAGTGTGTGACCCTGCGGGTTCGAGAATATGCAGACATGATCTTCTATCAATAATCAACAGCGGGGTCTGGGCACCCATATTGACTCCCACACATTCATCGATGATCATATCGGATGAACCACGATGCCAGGATTCAATCAATCCCATATATATATTCCCTTCGTCTCGCGATATTTTACTTGCCCGAGATTCGATCGTCGGTATCGTCATACCTAGTTCAATCTCGTTCACAGCAAGTACTTTACTCGTTCCGTAATCCGATATCACTTTGTGATTAACTCCTTAACCACATGCTTGCAAGCGGTGTTGATATCGATTACCGAGTGGGCCCGAAGTATATCTCTCCGACTTGGGAGGGACAAATCCCATCTCGATACATACAACCCAACAGATACTTTCCGATTACCTGAGAGACACCTTTATGATCACCCTCTCATAGGATGACGTTTGATGACCTCAAAGCTTTCTTCCGATACCAGGGAGTTGTATTATCTCATGGTCTAAGGAATACAATATTTGACATAAGAAAAACTTCGCAAAGACGAACATGATGACACGATCTAATTGCTTCGCTTAGTTTGGGTCTATCCACCATATCATTCTCCAATGATATGATCTCATTATCAATTGACAACTCATGTCTATGGTTAGGAAACCTTAACCATCATTGATCAATGAGCTAGTCCATAGAGGCGTACTAGGGACACGGTGTTGTTCACAAACCACACAAGTATTAAAGTTTCCGCTTAATACAATTCTAGCATGGAATATAAACTTTATCATGAACAAGAATTATAATAATAACATCTTTATTATTGCCTCTAGGGCATAATTCCAACATAAATAGACCATCGTGGCTAAGATCTGAGATTAGAATTAATTAGATGAAGATGTGAGATATATATATGGCTCCCACCCCCTCCCCCTATGGAGATGATTAGGATTCCTCACATAGCTACTCTTTCCCCATATGGATTCTAGTATTGCATGTGCCAATCTTCTCTCCCAAGGTTCTAGTAGTGCTAATCTTCCCTAGTATTCTATTGGTTTGCTATTCTTCCTTGCTAGAGTTATATTGGATCAGTGGCTCGGCCGATAAGAAGGAATCGGTTTCAATTAGAGTGGGTGTTAGATTGTCTTTCAAGTTCCGAAGGTTGCTCCGCTCAGTGTTTATTGTCGGGATCGATTCTACGGGTTTGCCTCGCTATTTATCTCCATGTGTGTGTATGTTCTTTGTTGTGTTCTTTGCACATTACGCCTTTCCCCTCGAATCCCATGAGTCCGTGAACATCCGGCCGCTCGTTGAATGCATCAAGGCGTATCATCGTACAAGGTGTTTAGAAGATGAATCTTGGCGGGTTTACAAGAGTACCCATCGAGAGTAGATGAATCTAGGGCTAATGACTAAGGCTAATGGCCATGTCTTGGGCGATTATGACATGTCCTCTTCAGGTGAATGTCTTCTAGTATATAGTCATCGGTGGTGTAAGAGTCTCCCTTAGTCACGACATGTCTTTATCTTTTCTTGCATGTTGTCTATCGTTTCTCTTCTTTGGATGTACGTATGGTCTTCAGAATTCTCTAAGAGACGTCTTGCAGCTCGACATGTCAAATCGGTTGAGAGCTCTAGGATGTGAGCCTCCAATTTACAGGCATCGAGGTTTTCGTGGGCAGGAACGCGAGATAAGGCCTATGTAGGATACATGCTTTAATCCACCTATCACCGACAACTGGAAATTAAGTTAATTCTTAGTCATGTGATGTCATTCAATCCCAATTGCAAGCTCACTAGTAACTCATTTGCAACCCTACTTGCAAGTTGCAACTGATAAATTTCAGTTGCAACCGAATCGTGATATAAATCAAACGGATTATCACCAGCTCTACCGTAATGCTCCTCAGTAGAATGAAAACTAGCAAACTTTTTATACCCTGGCCGGTTCTTGCTGCAAAATCGACTATGAGTTTGAGTTTCCCGCCGTAAGGATGGCCGTGGGTATGGGTACACTTTACCCTATTTAGTACAAAAAAATGAACTAAATTTTGGCAAAACACCAGTTTTGAGAAAACTAGTTCATTTGTTTGAACTAGAATAAACTAGAGGGTATTACAAAGTTCCATCTCTACCCAGCCTGTTCCATAACACTCTGATTGATGTGTTCTAGAACTGGCTGTAACACTCTGGTTTAGATTCCTCATTTGTTTGATCCGCTCGATCTCGCACGCACAGCAATAAATTGTGCGGAATGTACTACGATCTTACTTCAACACCAATTTAGGACAGATATTTTTTTCGAACCAAGGGACAGATAGTTTCTGCATAAAACTCTCCATCTCTTGCAATTTCACGCTTTCTCCTGATCATGCACACCATTATACCCACACCCCAAAGCTTGCAGTGGCTAAAACTTTAGCTAGCTATGCTAATTGGTAAGGCATGCAATGTTTCGCGGCTTTGATTAGCCGATGCATGCCGGCAGGTCACACTAGACAGAGCACTGCTCTTGCGCCCCGTAGTTCATGCGCTGCCGCTTGATACTCCCGCCGCCGCCTCCGCCACCGGACGACGACGTGTCGTTGCTGCAAGCCGCCCTGCGGTCGATGACGCCGCGCAGAGCCTCCTGGACGGACGCGATGCGCTCGTGCCTCCTGTGAGAGGCCGCACACTCGTCTCCGTGGACGTCGTCGTCTCCGCGCAGGCACCCGCCCTCATCCTCGTCCTGGGTGATGAGCAGCACGCTCCGAACGCGCCCACCGAGCGTGGTGATCTCAGCCCGGTGCGCGTGCAGCCGCAGCGCCGCGAGCGCGCGGATGATGTCCGGGATGAGGTCCGGGCGGTCCTCGCAGCACAGCGACGCCCGCACTACGAGCCGCCCCTCGCCATCTTCCGCCGCGTCGACGGCCAGCTCGTCGGCCTCCGTCGGAAGCATCTGCGCCGGCCCAGCTCCCTCGTCTCCATCTCCCCCAACGGCCGCAGCTGCCATCATCGTCATCGCCGACGTCTGGCGCTTCAGCTCCTTCACGTGCTCCAGCACCTCGGCGAGCAGCGACGCCTTGTCCGTCTGCACGTCCAACGCATGCGATTACAACATGCTAACCGACGCCAGTAGCAATTGAGTACGGCGCACGCTAGTAGTAATAATTGAGCGATTCAAATGATGGTCAAGCTCGTGTGGGCGTGGAGGAAAAAGGTTACAAGAAATGCGGTCGCGGCGCAGCTTTTCGCTGCATTCTCATGTCTTTTGGGGGTTTAGCTTTACTAGGCGCGTGCATGGGTGTAGGTGCGCGCGCGTGGCGGTGTGACCGGTGTCATGTAGTAGTACTAGGAGCATAGTTCTGACACGATATAGGTGGTTCATTATTGTCTCTCTCTCTTCAACATTTTTTTCTGTTCTCCAAGTAGAAGCAGCGGGAGGCCCCTCCCGTCTTGTCACGAGGACGGGAGCACATACGGCGTGCGTGGGTGCGTCCTGTCTCATTGCCACTAGTAATGGCGATCACTTGATTGATTATTTGTATGTTCACATGTATCATTCCAGTCTTGGAGATGCCACTATGCAACTTTTAGTCCTACTATCTCTAAGATGAAATATGAATGCTTCTACTAACTCACTCTTAGGATAAGGATAAAAAATCAACTCTAATCTAATGTAATACTAGCTAGATCGATGGGAGAATGGATGATGAAAACCATTACCAAAAGTTAAGTTATGTCTTCCTTTATTTTGGATAATGAGAAAGCTATATACCTTAAGTTAAGTTAAGTTATGTACTACTCGTCCTAGCTACATCTTGATACCTACAGCATGCAGGCTAGTGAAATTGGTCGAATCTATTGTTATTTGCATACGTGGGAAACCGAACAGATAGTAGTAGTAAATGAAGGTTAGACCGTTAGAGCTAGCCTGACGATTTAGATGCCCTGGTTATTGTTTTGTTGTGTTTTTTTCACTGCGATCACCGGCCGTTGGCCCGTAGTCAAGATCGCAAGATCCGTGCAACTGTTCCATTGTGGATCTTGCACGTTTTGCCGTTATGCGCACATCAGAAAATGCACACGAGGAATCAAATTAATGATTTGGTCTTTTGCACAAGCGAGTCCAGGACAAAAGATCATAGGAGATGAGAATGAGATCATGCGATTAGAGATCGCGAAAAATGGCACATGTGTGGGGGAGTGTATGGCTCATTGTAACGAGAGATCGACTCGAGAAGGTGCGCGTGCGTAGAGCCGTAGATACATATGTATATGCTGATGGATGATGCATCATAAGATTCGTATAACGTACTACGTACCTTGGTGGTGTTGGGGAGGAGGCTGCGGAGCCTGGCGAGGTGCCCGTTGATCCGCTGCCGGCGCCGGCGCTCGGCCTCGCTGTGGCTCCTTGAAGCCGCCAGGGCCTTGGCGTCCATGATCTCCCCGGCGGCGTTGGCCCGCCCCATCTCCGCCTGCAGGCTCCCGAGCAGCCCCGCCACCACCGCCTTGCTGCTCCCAGCCGCCGCCACCTCCGCCGCGCGCTGCTGCTGCTGCTGTGCCGCCGCTACGGCCGCCTCAAACCCGAACCCAAACATCCCGCCTTGCCCGAGGACGTCGCACCCGTAGCCGCCCGCCCCGGCTACGCCGAAGCCGCCCCCGACGGCCGCGCCGACCGGCTCGCCGAACGCGCCCTGGCCTCCGAACCACGGGGTCAGCAGCCGCGCCGCGGCCTCGTGGTGGCTCCCGTGCACGCCTCCTTCCCACATGTCGTCCTCGTCGATCGTTCTTGCCTTCGATCGTGGTGGTGGGTGGCGTGGGGGGTGAGAGAGAGAGGGAGAGACAGTAGTGGCTGCTCCGATCGATCGATCGGCTGCTTTCTTTCCGGACGGACGGACGGAGCTCTCGGTCAAACGGGTGTGTGCCTTTTATGCCCGCGCGCTGCCCGTGGCCACGGCGCGGCAGGGCGACGGCTTTTTATCCTGCCCTTTTGGGTTTTGGCTCACTCCGCGGCACAGCACACAGCAGTGGTCGAGACGGCAAGCAAAGCGCGGGCAGGGGCTCCTGTACGGCGCTGTGGATGCTAGCGGCATGTGGGCCCGGCCTTTTGTCTCTGGAAAGGATATTTTTCACCTTCGTGTCTGGTACATGTCGTGCGTTTTGTTTTGTATACAGTGGACACATGATGCATGCGCCCGCCCGCGCCTGCGACGTGGCTAGCTATAGCTCTAGAGTGAGTGGAGTTACTCATCAATGAGAATGATCGATGGGCTATAGCATGCTTCAGGCCTACGATACGGCACTATTCGTTATTTTTTGTGACGGTATCGGTAGATGCATTAGCTTCAAAGGTTTCAGAAAGTATGGAAAATGGTGGATCTACTTAGTGTTACAATGGTGAACATGCCAAATTTCATTCATGGCATACAAAACAAGTTGAGTTAATAACAGTGCAATTGAACTTGCTATCTCTTTGCTTTTTGCAGAAAAATTATCCTACGTATACATTTTCTTTCTTGCAAACCTATCCAGCAACTATATTTTAAAAAGTGATACTCCCTCACTTCCTTTCTATAGCGTCTATAGTTTCTGGCACAAAAATTAAAAAAACACATATGGAGAGAAAATTACACCTGTTTTAGAAGGGATTACTCTCGGCTAATTGACGTGATAAAATAGAGGAGTATGCATGAGACAAGGAAATTTAATTAAATCCCTAAAAAATTTGTGCATGTGAGTTGTGTACCACAATATACCTTATATTTTAGTTTTTTCTCTCAAAATAAACTACAGACACTATAGAAAGAAACAAAGGGGGTAGTATTTTCACAAAGCTGGGAATTTCTTGTGTTTCGAGAACCATTTTAGCAAATTGTACTGTTTTTTTATGGAATATTTCTCAATAATCCATGGAGAAAAATATATATTCTAAATATGCAAAATATTGTTATTTTTCTTTGAAGCTAAACTGTGGGTACCCCCCACCCCGACCACCCAAAAACACACGCATAGTAAATTTATTAATAGAACTGAAATATGTATAAAAAGTAAACAACTAGAAAGTACAATTATAGTTTACAAGAGATTGTAAATCCATATGGATAAGTATGTAAAGTTGGCTCCTTTACTCTGTACTTAAGGAGAGTGATATCTGCTATGCATCTTGCCTTCCAGGCAGAAACTTTTAGTTTGATCCCTTCAAATATAAGATTGTCTCTTTGCTTCTAGTTGTTCGAACATACAAGAATAAAAATTTCGGAAAAACATGGGCCTGTAAAGTCCTTTTTTTTGCTTCCTTGAGTGAGTCATTCATAAATCCAGAAATCGAAACAATCTGCAGACAATTCCAGATAATTACTATCTTGAAAGGAAAGAAAGTTCATTGTGCATATAAAATTGAAGGTTGTCCTCTCTGCAAATTTCATATGTAGGTCATCCTATATTCCTAGTAAACTTTGTGATGGCGGTTCTGAATATCACTGGCATTCGATTCACATATTTTTGTAGTGCTTTGTGGAGGCTTGACATTGGTTAGCACCTCAGATCTATGTGATGACATGTTCTACCCTAGCGCCTGTGGCATATTTCTTTGGTATTAGAAAATTGGATATTTTAGGAAAATAAACAAGTTTAAAATAATGGAATTTTACATAAGACCATTGAGTAGATTTTTAGAATATGGTCGTGGCTGGTCTCAAATTCTCAGTCGTGGACCACTCTATGACTCGTGGCTGATTCTTGCAACCTGTTTGAAACTTGCATCAAAATCCCCTAAAACTTCGGATATAAAAACTTACTTTCTAATGTTCTTATATTTAAAAAACAAAACTAACTAGCCATATTATTTGACAAAAATAATGCATGTGTATGTTTTATCATAATATCTTGGCGAAACTATTACCAAGATTTACGAAACTTGCAAAAAATTTGCTAAGATCTAAAAAGTGTGTGTACCAAGACCTATTTATTTTTGCACAAATAAACAAAACTAGCTAGTCGTACAAAACATGAGACCAATCGCCCCTAGGATAAGATCATATGCATACTTTTCAGCAAATCAACGTAGGATTGCAAACCTGAGTGGCAACTCCTGCCCATTATTCCCCGCAAAAAAAATGTCCATCCTTAATTCTACTACTCCCTCTATCTGGGTTTAAAGGGCCTACACGTATACCTTAGATCGTTTATTTGACCAATAAAATGTAAATTATTTAACAAAAATGGTATACCATTAGAAAGTATAACATCTAAATTTTTTAATGATATAATTTTTATGTTAAATAATTAATAGTTTATTGGTCAATTAACGACCTACCTTATGCACGTGAATTTGCGAAAAAATCCGATTAACCATCGTGATAGCAGAAATGTGAATTTTTGGACAATCTTTCTAGCATTTGATCAATGAATGGCAAATGATAATGATCTTTACGAGTGGATTTCTAGCTTTCCAAAATCAATGCACATCCTATATCCAGTAATAGTATGTTCAGCTACAAGTTCATTTACATCATTTGGATAATAGTAATTCCACCTTTTTAGGTACACAATGAACATGACTAACCTATTTACTATCAACTATGGGATAGATAATACGTGTTTATATGAGTTTAATTATCTCTTTCCTTACCACTTCTTTCGTTTTTGGATGGGCACGGTATTGATAATCAACTACAGGCTTTTCATCTTTCTCCAAATTAATTTTGTGCATAGATAAATCAACGCTTATACCTTTCAAATCATCAAGAGAATAACCAATTGCTGGACTATGAGCATATTGTACATCAAGTAGGTTTTATTCCTCTGCAACTGAAATGTTAGCATTGATAATAACATGATATATATCATTTTGATCAAGGTGTGCATATTTTAAATCACGAGGCAAAAGCTTAAGTTCAAAGCTAGGTATACGCGTGTAGGTCCTTTAAACGGGACAGAGGGAGTATCGGCTTCACAAAATGAAAGCGAGGATGTGCTCTCGTAAAAATAAGAATATGCTCGACATAGTCCCCCAGTGTCAGTGAGTGACTGTGACCGATGCACCAACTATATCTTGCACGCGCGCTCCGAAGGAAAAGAGAGCCGCCAACATTTTAAAGCACCCTCTGTTAGCCAATGGAAGTCGAGGAGCAGGGAATTTGAGCGGACGCCGCGACTTGACAATCGAGGGCGCAGTTTGAAACCTACGCACGCACGCACATGAGCATGCCAAGGCGGCAGGCAGGCAGGCAGGGCAACCGCTGTGGACCCGTGCGCGGCGAGTATAAAGCCGACCAACGCTGCGGTGCAGCGAATAGAAAAAGGCCCCAGTGCGGCAGCGCAAGGGAACACGGCAGGATAGCGCCTGCCCTGCATGCCGTGCCTCCGTTTGGCCCAAACTCCTCATTGACATCACGTAAAGCGAGACGCCCCAGCCCGACGCAACGGGACCGGCAGACCTACTACTACTACGCCGATAGCTGCTGCTGCCCTAGCTAGGGCGAGCGTCGAGAGAGAGAACGATCGAGCGGAACACGGATCGAACCGACGGGGAACGAAAAGGCGAGCGCACGCACCTGGGCGCGAGAGCCACCCCACGTTCTGCACCTCTCTGCCCCTCGCTCGACGATCGATCCTCCCGCGCGCGTGCCGAGCCGATCGAGAAGAGGCTGCTGCATGCGCCGCGTGATTGTGTCCGGGGGGGCTGGCTGGCGAGTGCGCCGCGGCGCGGCTTTTTGACAGGTCCGTGCGCCCCCGCGCGCTCGATCGGGTTTTCCTTCCTTCCATCCATCCTTCGAGTATCGCCACCTTTCCTCGCGCCGCCCGAGGGCCGGCGACCGAATGATTGCGTGCCGCGCAGCCTGCCGCACGCTCCCTGCCCGGCGCCATGCATGCGTCCGTCCTGCACCGCTAGCTCTCGAGGCTCGCTCGACCCGGGACGGACCGCGCGCGTATTGGCCTGCCCGGCACGGTCATGGATGGGCGGTGCATGGTCGTGCGGATCGACGGAAAGGGCGACTGCGGGGGTTGGCCGGCCGGGGAGAAAAGTCGGCTTTACCCGGGCGGGCTAGCTCGTGTTGGTCTTTTTCACGCTCCTTTTCCCTCTCCTCCTTTTTGTCTCGACTCGTATGTGTGTGTGCTGCATCATTGCGTCTGCATGTGCATTCGAGGCACGTCAGGTACTACTAGTAGAAAGTTTTCCGTTCAACACGTCCATTTTCGCCAGACGGACGGATCCGTTTTTCCAGATCCGCCACTAGCTACAGAAAAGCAGACCGCTTGTGTTGAACCCCGTTTCTTTTCTTTTTGCTCGACACGTAGAAAAAAAATAGTATAACCGAGCAAAGCGATCGGTGCATGTTACTATTTTACGCATCTTTGACCGCTAATGAGGTAGTAATGCAGAAAGACTGGAAGAGGCGGACGTGCGATGGACGAAAGGATCACATCGCAGATGATGCGGATTGGAAATGACGATGGCGCCACCGAGTGTATCTTTTTCTCCGTTCATTTCATCCACCACCGAATGGGTCCCGCGTGCGCTTGATATCATCACCACGCCATTATGACGTGAGTGCCACACGCCTTTGCTGCTCCTCGGACCCCGAACAAAATTTCCTAGAAAGCACCCTCGCCTTTCCTCGCCCAAAAAAGGGGAGGAAACATGAAAATTTATGCACCTACCGTGTACCCTAGCTAGCCTTTGTTTTTTTTGTTTTTTGGTTTACTAGTACTAAGATTTACTTGAGCAGTGCACCGGCTAGCTAGGCTGGCTGGCCAATGTGCTGCAATCATAATACCGATAAGTATCATCATTGCATCCATTGGGGCAGGGGGTTACCACTTTAAGAGCATGTTTTTCTAAATGCTTTAAAAGGTTGAGTTTAGGAACTTACTATTTAACACTCCTGCTTGAGTAAGTTCAAGGGCCTATTTTGATCACAAGACTGAGAAGCGCAAGATTGGAAAAAACACGGAAATCCGACATAATTAATATATATATAGGCGCTATTTGACACCCAGGGTGTAGAATAGTTATTCTTCATCCACCTCCTATCTTTCAAACCGTACATAATTTTAACGTCACGTAAATTTTCTCTTATCCCGGAAGTCAAGAAGAACATAAAAAAACTTAGACATGTCGTAAAAAATTTATTTACATGCCGTAAAAAAATACGGCGTAAAATGCGAATTTTCTATGTTTTTAACACTATAATGACTCATAAAACGTATTTTTATGTCGATTTTTTTACGTTTCTGATGAATATGAACATAATTATTAGTATACAAAACATAAATTTATGTATGTGAGAACATAAAAATATGTGGGATGCAAAATAACTATTCTGCACCCTGGATGCTGAATAGGATTTCTATATATATATATATATATATGTATGCAAAACTAATAGTTGAAAAGCATAGAAAAGCTACTGAAATTGTCCTTCAGTGTGGGACATAAAAAACACGAGGTGTCTTCATCCTACTCCGTGGCCATGTTAATATAAAGGGTTTATTACTCCGTGGAGTAGCCATGTTAGTATAAATGGTTTCCTACGATCCGTGGTCTCAGTTCATGCGAAAATTGGAAATGTGTCACTTTGAATCGGGCAATTGGGGTTATACTATCGTCCGACGCGGTTTCATTACATCCATGCCCCTGGTTTCGTTAGACGTCGGTCGCTGTTTCCCCTATCTAACTTGTCGTCTGGTTGACTTGGTTTCTTACATGTGAGACCTCTTCTTTGCCATGTCAGCAGTCATGGAAACAAATATATATGTTGCTTTTTGACATGTGGGACCCAGAATAGCACCCACTAGCAGAGTTGGAAACAATTAGTTTTTTATTTCTTCTAACATGCGGGATCTAGCACTTAGCCCCATTAGCATAGGTGAAATAACGGTCAACAAAGTCTATCCCCAAGACGTGGCCAGCCCCGACACGGTCATCCTAGGCATGTCGAACGGCTACACAACAATGTCGGTCACGTTCTGTACTATGATACGGTTGACCGTGCTCACTCGGAAGCACGCGTCTATCGGTACAGGAATGTCATATTCATGGAAAGACATTAGTTTGAGCTCAGTTTAGGATAAACGTGAGTAATGCATTTTAGATGTTTGTCGATTGATCCGATTGATCCAAACGGGACTGCGGGACCTGAGGACCTAACATGTAGCCGCATCAACAACATTGAAAGAATGGTCCAGAACGTCTATCTCCGAGCCCTCCCATGCCTCGAACGGCTACACGGCCATGCCAAACATATTCTATTGATCTCGGTGGCATGGTACGGTTGATCGTGGCCACTCAGAAGCACACATATTATAGTATATGAACTTCAGATTCATTGAAAGACACGAGTTTGAGCTCAATTTAGAGCGAACGTTGAGTAATGCATTTTAGGTGTTCGTCAATTGAACAATATAGAACCACATGACCTGAGGGACCCAGCACGTAGCCACAAGTGCATAGTTGAAAGAACACTAAAGAAGTTCTAGCCTCAGGGCCTCACAAACCACGACGCGGCCGCTCTAGGCATGCTGAATGGCTGTCGGTCACATTTTGTTGATCTAGATACTATGATATGGTTGATCGTGCCCACTAGTAAGCACGCGTCTATTGGTACAACAACATTAGATCCAAGAAAAGAAAATACTTGAAGCCTAGTTTTGATTCAATGTAAGTACTGCATGCTAGTTGTTTGATGACAAACTAGATGGGAACTAGCTGAACAGGTCAGGAATTTATCGATTTATTAAACCATCACTAATCATATGGGTGTTGATGGCAAGCATTACGTTTGATTGGGAAAGAATAAATAGTAACAGAGAAGCATTTGGCTGATGGAAAGTGCAACATCTAGTTCTTTGGTATTGTCGCTGAGGGACCAAGTTTCTCGGTATTTCACGTTAACGGGCCAAGTTCAAGTGTGTTTGACAATCGACTTCTGACATTAACGGGCCAAGTTCAAGTGTGTTTGACAATCGACTTCTGACAGAACTCGAACAAAAAAATAGATTGTGCTGATCTGACAAAAATAAAATATAGGATTACGAGCAGATCACTACTCAGTCATAAACTAAAATAGGATTTTTCGTTAATAAACAAGGAGAAATTTACAATCCAAGTAAACGACAACTCGATGCTGGCAGAACTAATGGTATAACTGTCAGTTCCGCACTACTACTAGTGTGTTGCCTCCCTCGGCGCCGTCGTCGCCACATCCGCCATCGCCACCTCCACCGCCGTCTGATCCTCTGGCGCCGGTGTCGCCACCTCCGCTATCGGCAGCTATGACATTACATATAGTGGATGGATCTACCGATGTCCTAGTAGTTGGTGTGCATGTTGGCGCGGGTGAACACCAGTAGCTCATAGCCGCAGTGGTAGGTGCGGCCATACAGCGTGGCATCCTTAGGGTTGACAAAATGGACAACGTCCCATCATAATATTGTTCGAGGTTGTACATGTGGTGATCATGACGGCGGTCATACCCCTCGCCGAGGAAAGCATAGGCCAGCTGACACATGCTCCTCCATAGGTTGAAGCTCCGGATGTGCATGGAATTTTCCTCGCCGACCCCGAATGAATGGAGCTCCTTGACGATCAGCGGAAGTTGAAAGGTGGCCATGGTTGCAATGTTGCGGACATAGATCTTCCATGTGTCACTGGGAAGAGGGGTTAGAGATGGTAATGTGCGCTAGAATTGTGGGGAATGAGATTTTTTAACTAGGGGGAGATCAACGGGGATTAATGGGTGGGAAAGTTGAGTGGAACCGAGGATTGTGAAGAATCGATTTTGAGGATGAAGAGGAAGCGGAGCCAGTGGGATGCCTCGCTGCTCGCTAGCTCTATGTTCTAAAATCATAATGGCCCATTCATAATTTTGGAGTGCGTTAGTGGAGGAGGCTGGCGGCGCAGACGTGTTGCATGTTGTTCGAGGCGGGCATGTCATGCATTGATCCTTCTTGAGTAAGCCACCTAGCATCAAATATTCCCCCAAAAAACAAGTTTTAGTTTATCGCATTAAAAAAATCTATGATTTTAAGAAACACATATGATGTGGATCCTGTGCTCATGTCGTCAAAACTCAAATAAATTTTAAATTCCCAAAATTGTTTCGTCTGTGATCTGATGTTGCAATGGTCCCAAATTTTATGTTTAGTTCTGCCAAATCCCACTCCCAAATTCATGGCACCCCTCCATGGGATAAGCCCAAACTTGGCAAGTTGGTGCCTCTTGGTATTGCAAACAACTTCTCCAACTAGGGTTTTGGGAGTTCTTAGAAAAAACATGATTTTCCATTTTTTGAATCAAGAAATTGAAATTCGGGGTGGACTTTTCCAAAGAAGGTGCATGAAATCAACATACCCAAGCCATTCGACATTTTTCCCCAGTGGTAGGTCATGTTGGACGGCCATTCTCGGGAGATTGGAATTTTTCTCGTGGTGGAGCTATATACTGATTTTTCAGTAATACTTGCATAATTTAAAATTTGACCCGTAGGTACCATAAATATTGCTCTCAAAATTCAAACAAAAAGGGGTTTGGATGCTCCAGGGGTGTCCTAGGCTGATTCAGCACGGAGGGTTCAAAATTTAGATGCCCTCACGAGGCAGCGCATGCCGGCAAGTTTGGCCTTTTTTGAACCAAACCAAATGAAATTCATTTTTTTAAAAACCTCCGCATGGAGTCCTTATTTGTGACCTAGTACCCAAAAAGGCATAAACACGACATCATGATACTTTGTATATGCAAACCTTCAACCGAATGTCTATCGAGTAGGAGTTCACTTGAGTTTCAACCCTAGTTATCATGCCCACTGCCAAAATCATGGCACCCCTCGATGGAATGAGCTCAAACTTGGAATGAGCCCAGCTAGGGATTTCAGGGTTATATGGAAAAAACTTATTTCCCAGGGTGAATTTTTCCAAAGGAGGTGCATGAAATCAATATGCCCAAGTCATCTGACATTTTCCCCAGCGATAGGTCATGTTGGAGGGTCATTCCTGGGAGATTGAGAATTTTCTCGTGTGGACCTTTATACTGATTTTTTTACTTAGTAATGTTTGCATAATTCAAAACTTGAACTATTTTTAGCATGAATATTGCTCTCAAAGTTCAAATAAAAATGGTTTTGGGTACCCGGGTGCATCCTAGGCTAGACCAACAGAGAGGGTTCAAAGATTAGATACCTCACGAGTTTGCCTTCGAATTGCTTGTGCCTATTTGAATGTTTGTCAAACCCCATTTAACCCCATTGGCTGGCTTAAAATCCCCTCAAAACCCAACAGTACTCGCGTAATTCTAACGCCCAACCAGGGTTGTTGGATGATAAAACTAATTCCAACCTTGTCTATTGGATATGGTCTTGTAGAATGTCACCCGCGATCTTGAAACCTAAACATGACGAGTTGTTCGATCGATGTGCCTGTATAGTTTAGATTGTGTTTTCTAAGCGCGATCTGTGAGCAAGCTGTTCCTGGAACCTAATTGGCCGGACACAGTGGGGTGATTTAATCAGACTTTGTGTGCATTTTCTATGTTACTAGCAAGAAATTTAAAACATCCTAAAAATTATGAAAAAACACAAATGTTGTCCTTATACATGAGTTACACATTGCGTACAAGAGATTCAAATAAAGTTCACATAAATAGTTCATACTCACTAAAAAATCTTACAACGAGATTATTCTGCCCACTTCTTTCTACTCCTCTTTATAGTTTCCAAGCTCAGACTGCATCTACAGTTATAGTTGATTGAAATAAATATGATGAAAATGCTAAACTACACATGTTTTGAATCTTACCTTTCATTAGGAGAATCATACAAAGATAAAATAGGAAGAGATTTATGGTTTTTCCTGCAGTTATCAGAAAGATCTTCTAGAATATCCTCAATATCCCCAACAACTTTTTCAGATTCCAGTTAACCTCCTTCCTTTTTCTTCCCCTTGCACTTCCTCTTTTGTTTCTTCTTATTCTTCCCCTCCTCCAGCAACTTCTGTGATATATTTTCTTCTCGCACCCTTTGTTCTCCATAGAATTGCTTCTCATCACCTTCATCTTGCACTTCCTGCACATCAACAGACTGCTGAACACCCACAACCTGTTGCATTTCCACAACTTCATCAAGCTCGGCTTTGTCATCTGTTTTCCCCTTCCGCTTCCTTTTTTGTTTTGGCTTATTGTTCCCTCCCTCCAACACCTTGTCTTCCGACACCACTCGTTTTTCAGCAAATTTCTCATCAACTTTGTCATGCAATTCTTGCACATCACCATATTGTTGCGCTACACGTTCTTCATCAGCTTGCTACATTTCTACAATGTCCTCAACCTCAGCATTGCTCCATTTCTCTGAACGATAAGATTCAACTTCTATCTCAACTGCTTCATCTTCTACCTCCCTAATGCGAACAGAGACAGGGTCACTGTTGGGGATATACTTTCCGGGTATCCTCACAGTTCCTCACTGACCAGGGTGGCCCACTTTGGGTTAGAGCTTTGCTTCATAGGCGGCCCAGTCAGGGAGAAAAGACGGAGTCCAATCCGGCTACAGGAAGGCCCAGAAGACTTACCGACTTAGGCCCATAGTGTTACTTGTAGTTCAAGATGTATTCTATAACCGACTCTTAGTCGTAGCCGGATAGATCTCTCCTATAAACCCTAGGCCGGATATCTATATAAGCCGTCCTAGGGAGAACCTTTAGGGCACACCTCAATAGCCTACAATCTCAACTCGCACAGGCGAACCCCTTGTAACCCATATTCCGGCTCTGCCGTATTACTTGATTGCTAGCAGGAGTAGGATCCGTCCAAAGCCAGCGGATTCGAACCTGGGTAAACTTGTGTGCTCACCGTCCCGGAACACCGTACGTCTCACCCCCCTCTCTTCTGCACGCCTCGAGGACCCCCTCATGGTGTACTTGTCATCAATCCGACGACAGTTGGCGCCCACCGTGGGGCAAGTGAGCTTCGGATCTGCGTTCCGAGCGGAATCTGCAAGAATCAGAATCGGCGAGACTATCGCCGTCGGTCGTATCCTCTACGCCAACGAAGTCCCTCTCATCATTCTCGACGAGACTTGGATTCCGGCTAGGGAGACCGTGACTGCCTACACAATCATGTATTTTGGCGAGATCGATGTTCACATCGGTTTTGCTGAACCTGCCCCACCCACCCCAGCGGTGATGATAGAGACAGAAGAATCTTTTGGGTCCCCTTTGTCCATGGAGGCGGCAGAGTTCTGGATCTCAGAAAACCCTAATCCCACCCACCCCGTACCAGTTGCGGAGATAGTGGAGAAATCCGAGCCTGAGGAAGACCTAGCGGTCAAAGTCGAATCTAGAGTGGATCTCCTTGGAGAGGCCGGATCCCAGATCGACCCACCCGCTGAAGTCGAAATCTAGGAGGAGCATATCAACGACACTGATTCCGGCTCTGATGACGCCAGGACAGACATGCCTTTCCTAAGGTACACACTGCGACGTATGATAATGCAAAACTCAGGCGTAGATGCAATTCTCGAGACCATCAAAAGTTTCGACGAAGCTGATCGCAAGAGTCGCAGGTACCTCAGGAGGAGCGCAACACACTTTGTTGGATACGTTGGATCCGGATCCGGCTCTGCCGATGCTGGAGACAACACCGACTCTGTACTGGAGGCAATTGGAACAAACGCCGACGTACCCGCATTCTCAGATGAATCGATGACGTCGGCAGATTTCCAAAAGTTCTCCGCGGAATATGAAGAGGAGTATAACTCCAAAGCTGCAGAGGAAGGAGAAGCCATGGAAGAAGGATCCGGGGAACACTCTCCCAAAGCACAGGATGACATGGAAGTCGGAGACAATCCCGAAGTCCAGATGTCCGAAAGTACCGATCAGAGCTTGACTCCGGGAAATGGACCCAAAGCCGTCTTTGCTACCGGCGCTGCCAAGAAGGCAAAGAAGAAGAACAAGACCCCAGCAAAAGACCCTCTGATAGAGGAGGTGATTGCCGAGGAATATGAGGAAGACTCGGATGGAGCACTTATCCCAGAAGAGCCGAAAAAAGAAGAATCGGTGGATGGACACGTGATCACTGAAGGTGCGTGTAAGCTCATCGATGCTGCATTAACCACACCTATCCCTACAGCTGCAGAACTTACTGCTGAAGAGCTAGACGAAAGGGCCCAGGCCCTAGAAGCGTGTCGTCAACAACTCCTGGATGAAGCTAAAAACATCGAGGGGGAAAAGAAACGCATGGCAACTAAGGATTACATGTCTCGGTTGCATCAGAAGACACGGAAACGTTACACAGGTGACGGTAAATTTCCGAAAGTAAACATGGTCCTCTTTGAAGGAGATCCAAGGATGCCTCGTCTCGACATCAAAGGAGATCTGGTGTACCCAACACCAGTACAGAACACTATCGCAGCTCGAGATATCTTGTCAAACAACCCAGGCCCAGAACAGGTTCGATTGGGCATCAAGCTACTCACCAAGGGTCTGGAGCAACAGATGGTTGCGAAATCCGAAAGTGGAAAACTGGTCTCCAAATCCGACCAATGTCACACGGACTCAGCCTAGAATGATATAAGGCCCCAGTGTGTTTCGGAACAGCATCACCATTCCGACCGACGGGAAGACAACTACTCCAGAACCGGATCATCAGGACAGCATCGCAGACCTGCACGTGACTGGAGCAACGTCGCTCCAGCGGCTGAACAAGAGGCCATCGCTGCACTGTATCCGAGGAATCCTCCACGACGTGAGTCAAATGATCGAAGGGGAGAAGGTAAAGAGAAACGTTGGGAGGAGGATCGTCAAAAAATGCCACCTCCTAGACATGCAAGCCGTCCGGCTGAGCCTCACCATAGTGGTAACGACGGACGAAGGAACGACGGAAACCATGCCGGGACAAGCCGGCAGGGGGCTTGTCGTAGTGAAGACCCTCCCCGGAACCAGAATAATGACGCTCCGGACTTAGGCCGGCGAACAGCCGGAAACAATCCAGCTGCCCCACCCTCTCCACCAAGAAGTCATCACAACGGCTCTCACGGAGGACAAGGAGGACGACATGGCGGAGGAGGTGGTGGCAGAAGCCGAAGTACGGCTCCAAGGCACCGCAGCCACAGCCGACATTCAGGACGATCTCTATCCCTGAACGACGCAAGGCACAGGATCAATTCCAACATAGAGGCGCGGCGCTACGAAAACGATGATATCTACGTGGGCACAAAGTGCTTTGGACCATGTATCAGAGCTATAAAGTTCCCGGAAGGATTCGCTATCTCAAGACATATCCAAGCGTACGGTGGCATTGCTCGGCCAGATACCTGGCTACAGGATTTCTTCCAAGCTTGCTGCATCGCCAAAGGCGGAAACAGCCTGGTCGCAACCTGATATCTCCCACTTATGTTGCGGAAGATGGTACGATCATGGCTTAATGAACTTCCGGAGAACACCATCCACAACTGGTATGACATGCAAAGTGCGTTATTTCGGAATTTCGAAGGCACATACCGGAGGCCCTGTACGGTCGGAGACCTACAGTGTTGCACCCAGAAGGCCGGAGAAACTTCCCAGGATTACCTCGGACGATGGATCGACACCAAGAACTCATGTGAAGGAGTAAATGATCAAACTATGATTGAAGCTTTCATTGCAGGTCTCCCAATTGGTCTACTTCTCCATCGCTTGAAGTGTGACAAGGTCACTGATTTGGGAGAGATGATAGAAATAGCGAGCAAGTATGCAGATGCTGACGATGATGCAGAGGGATTACTCAATGCCCTAGCTGTGCCACAGTCGGCAAAACAACCAAAGCAACAAGCTCATAAGCGTAAAAATACCTCGGAAGAAAAACCCAACGCGGAAACGGCAGTGGTCACTGCTACTTTCGGGTCTGGAGGACGAGGAGGACATGGCGGAGGCCGCGGGCATGGCCGTGAAACTTCAAGAGTCCAGGGTAGAGGAGACCAACAACCAGGCAAAACCTACTCTTGGGACGACATTGCCAATAACCCATGTGTGCATCACTTAGACGCCAATGGGGGCTCGTCCCACACCAACGCCGAATGTCGTTTCAATGACGACATCAAAAGAGATGACACCGCGGGCTACAAATCTAAGAGGAAGAAGGGAAAGAAGAATCCAGAAAAAGATAAAGAGACCAAGGAAGATTCCTACATGGAGGAAGCCGATGCTTCAAATCCCAAGCCGGAAGGGAAGAAAAATTTTCTGACCAAGAAAGACACTTATGTCACCTTCCTCGGATCTCAACTAGCAAAGGTCAAAAAAGTAGTTCTACATGAGCTCAATGCAACAGTTCCGGCTGTACCTCGATTCTTGGACTAGTCAGAAGTGGCAATCACATTTGACCGTGCTGATCATCCGCCTAAGTTGCACAGGCGAGGAAAATACGCCTTAATCGTCAATCCACTTATTGACGGTTATGGTTTCTCCAAGACCCTCATGGACGGCGGCAGTAGTATCAATATTCTCTATGTCGAAACGCTACGCTGGATGAAGATCTCGGAGACCCAGCTGAACCATAGCTCTGTGATCTTTCACGGAGTTGTCCCGGGAAGACAAGCCAATTCCCTGGGAGAAATCACTTTGGATGTTACCTTTGGAACTCCAAAGAATTATCGGATGGAGGCACTTTCCTTCGAAGTGGTCCCATTCAAGAGCGCATACCATGCTATATTCGGACGTCCGGCTTACTGGGCTTTTATGGCTCGTCCGTGTTACATTTACAATATGATGAAAATTCCAGGTCCCAACAGCGTAATCACTATCAGAGGAGACCTGAAGAAAGCGCGAGAGTGCGAGGATGGAAATGCCGCCTTTGCTGAAGCCGTGTTGCACGCCCAGGAGTACCAGGAGATCAAGAAAAGCATAGATCCGTCCGAGATGCCCGCAACGAAGAAGGAGGTGACAAAGCCAAATCCGGAGTTCAAGGCATCAAAAGAGACAAAGAAGACGCCATTGAAGGATGATGACCCCTCCAAGGTGACCCATATAGGCGTAGGCCTAGGTAGCGCATAGGAAAGCGCGCTCGTCAAGTTCCTCCAAGCAAATCAAGATATCTTTGCATGGCAGCCATCTGACATGACCAGAGTACCTAGGGAACTTGCCGAGCACTCTTTAAATGTAAACCTGAATGCTAAACCCGTCAAACAGTCCTTACGATGTTTCGGTGATGAAAAGCGTAAGGCAATAGCTAAGGAACTAGCACGACTCGAGTTAGCCGGATTCATAGAAGAGGTCATCCACACTGAGTGGTCGGCCAATCCTGTAATGGTCCCTAAAAAGGACACCACTGATTTTAGGATGTGTGTTGATTATACTGCCTTGAACAAGGCTTGTCCAAAAGATCCGTTCGCTCTGCCTAGAATTGATCAAGTTATCGATTCTACGGCAGGATCGGAACTCCTCTGTTTTCTCGACGCATATTCCGGTTATCACCAAATCCGGATGAAGGAATCTGACAAAGTCAAAACTTCATTCATAACCCCCTTCGGAACCTTCTGTTTTGTTACGATGCCCTTTGGGCTGAAGAACATAGGAGCTACGTACCAGCGCACGATGTAGCGTTGCCTCCATGACCAACTCGGACGCAATGTACATGCATACGTGGATGATATTGCGGTGATGTCCAAAAAGAAGGAAACATTGATTTCCGACTTAGAGGAAACATTCGCCAATCTACGAAAATACAACATCATGCTTAACCCGAAGAAATGTTTCTTTGGAATACCAGCTAGAAAATTGTTAGGTTTCATCATGTCTCAAAGAGGCATAGAGGTGAACCGAGACAAAATCAAGGCTATACTCAATATTTCCAGGCCAACTCGCCTGAAGGACGTACAAAGACTAACTGGTTGCATTGCTGCAGTCAGTCGGTTTGTAAGCTGGCTTGGTGAACGAGCCGCACCATTATCCAAACTCCTGAAAAAGACCAAGGATTTTGTTTGGACTGACGAAGCTGAAGCTGCACTATAAGACCTGAAGAAAGTACTCTCATCTACTCCTATCCTTGCTGCGTCAGAACCACAAGAACCGATATTGCTCTATCTTGCTGCGACAAACAAGGTTGTTAGTATCGTCATGGTGGTGGAGAGACCGGAGGAAAATCAGGAACACCTGGTACAGCGTCCGACTTACTTTGTCAGTGAGGTCCTGACAGAATCAAAACAGCGATATCCACACTACCAAAAACTGGCTTGCGGTGGTTTTTCTAGCATCACGTAAGCTACGACACTATTTTCAGGAGCATCCAATTACCGTGGTGAGCACAACTCCCATGAGAGATATAATCAACAACAGTGACGCCACAGGACGTGTCGCCAAATGGGGCATAGAGCTTTCAGCTTTTGATATTGAGTATAAACCTCGGACAGATATCAAATCCCAGATCCTTGCCGACTTTGTCGCTGATTGGATAGAGACGAAGGAGAATATGACCCTCCCAGAGTCGGAATATTGGACCCTCTACTTTGATGGATCTAAGGCTCGAGGGGGCTCGGGGGCTGGCGTGGTGCTCAAATCACCCCAAGGAGATAAACTTCTATATGTGTTGCAGATCCACTTCACAATGACAAATAATATTGCTGAGTATGAAGCACTGCTGCATGGAATCCAGATTGCTAAGGATATTGGCATCCGACGTTTGATGTGTTACGGAGATTCGGATCTTGTTGCTCAACAAGTGTCGGATATTTGTAATGCAAATAAACACATGGCAGCTTATAAAGCTGTCGTGGATGATTTATCTAAATCGTTCGAAGGGTTTGAAGTTCAACACATCCCTCGAGCATAAAATGAGGAAGCAGATGCACTATCTCGGATAGGTTCTGCGCTGAAAGAGGTCCCAGATGGCGCTTTTTTAGAGCATCTCAAAGTTCCTTCAATAAAGGGAGTAGATGAGGAATATCCGACCAAATCCGACTCACCTTTGATAGCAGTTCTGGCTGTAATTCCCAGCTGGACTCAACCCTACCTTGATTATTTGGTAGATGGCAAATTACCCGAAGATGAGGTTCTGAGCTGGCAGATTATCCGACGAGCGAAAGCCTACACTGTAGTTAAAGGTGAGCTCTATAAGCGGAGTGTTTATGGGGTTTTTCAGCGCTGCGTGTCTCCGGAAGAAGGAGTGGAAATCTTAAGAGAAATCCACGAAGGCGAGTGTGGTCACCACGCTGCAGCCAAATCTTTAGTGGCAAAAGCTTTTAGACACGGATTTTTCTGGCTTACAGCTCAGGCAGATGCCGAACGATTAGTCAAGACGTGCAAACGCTGCCAAAAGTACGCCAAACAAGCTCACGTTCCGGTTGATCAGTTGCGAACAATACCTATAACATGGCCTTTTGCGGTCTGGGGGCTTGATATGGTAGGACCATTTAAACGAGCTCCAAGTGGATTTACTCACCTCTTAGTGATGGTGGATAAATTCACCAAATGGATTGAGGCTAAACCTGTCACTAGTTGTGATGCAGCAACAGCCAAAAGATTTGTCGAGGATGTTATAATCTGGTATGGTTATCCGCATAGAATTATCATGGACAACGGGAGTAACTTTTCTATGGGAGAATTGGCCGAATTCTGCAACGAGCAAAATATCCGGCTTGACATTGCGTCAGTCGCACATCCAAAGGCTAACGGACAAGTCGAAAGAGAAAATGGTTTAATCCTACAAGGCCTAAAACCGAGACTCGAAGCACCACTATGACGTGCTGCGGGGGCTTGGGCAGAGGAATTACCCTCTATAATATGGAGTTTACGAACAACTCCGAACAGGTCAACCGGATACACACCTTTCTTCTTGGTCTATGGTGCAGAAGCAGTTCTTCCTAGTGATTTGATTCACACTTCTCCTAGAGTGGCCACGTATATTGAAGAGGATACCGAGATTTCTCGACAAAATGATCTCAACTTAGTCGAAGAAGTTCGTGTCGTTGCTGAAATGAGATCGACAGCCTATCAGCAGAAGTTACACAAGTATCATAGCCAGAGAGTCAGAAACAGATCCTTCAATAAAGGCGATTTGGTTCTCCGGCTTGTGCAACAAAGAAAGCACAAACTTTCCCCAGAATGGGAAGGGCCCTTTTTAGTTAGTCGAGTATTGCACAATGGTTCATACTACTTAACTGACATGAGGCCAGTCAAAGAAAGACATGCTACTAAGAAGAGAAAGAGAGCTAGAGGCAGTACAAATCCGGATGAGTTAGACAGACCATGGAATATTGCTCAGCTACGTCTCTTTTATTCTTAGTTTATCCTTCTTTGTAATCATATTTATGTACATGTTCTGTGAGAAATAAAAGTTTTGGTTGCCTCAAGTTTTTCTGAGAAGTTTGTACCATCTTATTTCCGAATGATCATGTCATAGTCGAAAATCCCAGAATGCTTGAAAGTACTTTATGCTCATGTTTGTTCTGGTTTAGATTTCCGATTCTAAAATTGCTACCCTCGGGTATAACTCTAAAGTTTCTAGTCTTTACTTTGGTTATTTGTCTGATTGCCGGATGCGGGTATTTTTCGAGTAGTGAATTGTTGGTACTGGAAGTTGGCTTTGTTTCCGAGTTTAAACTGGTTTAGCAATTGAGCTCCGTTGCTCGGCAAAGTTTCCGAGCAGAAGGTTTAGCCGGCTCACGAAAGGGAGGAGGCGGAAAGCCAGATAAACAATAAGTATAGGCGAAAAAGTTCAAGTGCTTATGTAAACATTTCAGGCACACAAAAATTTAAAGCCAAAAGTGCTGAATAGATCAAAAGCTTAGCACTAGCAAAATTATAGTACTTCATATTTACAGACGCATCATGTTTTTTCAGGATAATACAAATGTCTCTGGCAATCTATGATGCAGGAGGAGAAGAAGTAGCTGCCGGCTCGCTGGGTACATCGCCTTGATATAGTTCCAAGATGTCCACATCCAGGTGGTGCGTTCATCGTCGGAAACTTCTGTTGCTTCTTCCGGAGGCGGAGGCGGAGTGTCCACGCGGGTGAAGAAAGGAGTGTCGTAGCTGGTCAAGTCAGCCACGTGACACCCATATCCGGCACATGAGTCCATGATAGCCTTGATGTCCTGCTCCTGGCCGTCTTCATCTACTGTAGAATACGTTCTGGTCACTTGCCATATCTCCATGCTTCCATGGTGGCTCATGACCATGGTGAGAGCGTTCTGCGCTGCAGATCGCGCGTAAGACATATTCCAATCCTGGACAAGCTGTGGCATTTCCTTCGCCTTGTCCCGTACCTGAAAATCCGACATGCTATGCATGTCCAGAATCTTGAGAGCTTCGCCAATATCCTCAAGGGATTGGCGAAAGTCATGAAGAAGGTCATCGACTTGGGTAGGCCGGTGGGTGCGGGGCTCGGCAGAGGTGGAGTCCGTCAAGTTGAGAGGACCTATACACAAAACAAGTTAAGAAAATCTGACATTCAAAGAAGTCAAAGAAAAATAGAAAAGTCAGACAGATGGAACATACCAAAAATGACGTCGTCAATCTTGGTCTTCTCTTCCCGAAGACTCCAGAGTTCAGCCCGGAGCGCCTCGGAAAGGTCACTCTCTCTGCACAGTTTGTTATTGAGGTCCGAGATTTTCTAATCTTGAGCGGCAATCTTGCGATCGCGCTCGTCAGTAGCCATGGAGGAGGACTCGAGAACTTGAGCTATGCTCTTCTCATGATTCGCTTTGAGCTTATCCAGCTCTTGGCGAAGTTCCTTGTTCTCCACCACTAAAGTTTTCAGGTTCTCGGCCTCTTCAATCATGGCGCAGGATTGTTTTACCAGCGTTCTAAGTCAAAAAGAACAACAGTTCAGAAAAAAATTCGATTACGAAAACATGAAAGACAAGGTTTGAGTCTCGGAATGTTTACCTTCGGCCTCATCCTTGGAAACCTTAAGTTCAGCATTCTTAAGTCGGAGAGCCTTGATCTCTCTCCGCTTGTCGCAGACATTTTTCAACAAATCCTGGTTATAGGAACATACTTTCTGTAAGTCATAATACCCAAAGTCAGAAGTCTACTAAAGACTTGGGCTAATATTTTTACTAATATCAGCACGAGCCTTGGGGGCTACACTAGTTCATTCTTTGGCATCCTAAGGAAGCATAAACCCGGATTATATATCCTACTTCATGCTTGGGGGCTAGAGGATATGATATGAAATGAGGGAAAAACAAGAGTTAGAATTCCGACTTACATATTGCTCGCGAGTAAGTTTATCCAAACTCGCATTTACTTCAATAACAACCTTCTCGGCGAGAGTCAGAGGGACCACAGGCATTGTTGGAAGCTCACCGGTCCTTATCCTCTCATCGTGAAGACACACTTGTGCAAGAAGGTCAGAGAACTTGATGTCCTCTGCCTCTTGTGCTTCTTCTTCGGCAGATAAATTTCTTTTCTCCAGGCATTGCCTGGCCAGCCGCTGGATCTCTTCCGCGGATTTCCGGGACAAGGCAAACTTGGAAAGACCCGGATTGTTGAGAAGGTTTTCAGCAAAGATATCTGCCGAGGGATCATTACCCGAAGAGGGTTCACCCTTATCTATACCTGACTCACTCATGGTGACGTCAGTTTGTGATTCAAGGATCACAGGCTCCATTGAAGGAGTCGGATCTTCTGCGACATCCGGGGAAGGAATGATCACCGGCGTTGCGGAAGGTTGGGGGCAGGAGTCGGAGGAGCCACGATTGGAGAAGCCATGGAAAGCTTTGTCTGTCGCAGGGGTTTCGAAGAAGTTCCCTTCCCCTTACCCTTGATGAGCTGCTTAGCTCTGAGAATGTAATAAAGTCGAAAATGTTACATCTCGGAAGAAAATTCGAGTAAGGTACAAAGGCGGAAATTGTGTTGAAAGTTACCTCTTCATGATGGGCACCTCCTTTGTGCCGACAACCACTGCTGGAGCCTTGCGTTTCTTAAGCGCAATGTCCGGCAATGGGACCAGTTCCGCCTCCTGAGAAAACTTTGGAGGATATCCCTCGAGTGGAGCAAGTTCCGACTCGGGGAGGTCAGCAAGCTGAAAAGAAGAAAACATATCAGTATTGCAATGTAATTTAAAGATTGAAACACATAAAAAGGTTTATTGTTAGAAGCTTACCGGCACTATGGGGTTTTCCGCCGTATGCATATCCAGAGAAACCTCCAGGATCCTCCTCTCGATCCGCTCCCTTATCAACCATTTAATCTGGCTTATGTAACCTTGCGAGGTATAGGCTCTAGGGCTGATGCGGAGGGAATCTTTCTTGGACGACGTGATGGAGTGCATCAGTCGGTTTCCGTGGTACTGAAGGGGTTGGATCCGGCGTGATACCCAACATTGGATCAAGTCGGATCCCTTCAGTCCTTTGTGTTTGATCAAATATTTGATTCGCCTCTTAGCGAGAATCAGATTGTCATTGAGAGCCAGAGGAGCCTCGTCCCAAGACGGTTGGGCCGTGGCAGCTACGTCGATGAAAGCCGGCAAAGCGGTGGCTTTGCCGAAAGCCGGAATATCCTTGTGATATAAGAAGGTGGCTGGCCACTGTTTGACCGAGTCACTAGCTAAGATCTTGGGATATGCGCGCTCGCGTCTAAGTGAAAAACTAATTGTACCGGTGATATAAGGAACACCGGCAGTGATAGAATTTCTTCGGACATGAAAGTAATACCGAAATAAGGTCAAACTCGGCCTAATGCCAAGAAATCCCTCACACAAAGAAGCATAAGCACTCATCTCTAGGAGAGAGTTGGGGGGAAGATGGTGGAGTTGAACACTATAATGGTCAATCACCTCGGAAAAGAATTCCGAGGGAGGAAATGACAAACCTCTGTCGAGGTGCGTGCCGAAGTGGACCCGCTCGCCGGCGCGCGGGTTGGGGACGGTCTCCCCGAAGCCGCTCCGCCAGTCGCCGGTGCGAAGGAGCCCTTCTGTCTTCACGCCCTGGAGCTTCTCATCATCTAGCACGCAGGGGATCCAGACCCCAAGGAAGCTTTCCTTCTCCGCCGCCGCTTCCGTCGCCGCCGCTGCCGCCAAGTCGGAAGAGGATGAAGAAGCCATTTCTCTGGTGAGCGGATGACCTAAGATGGGCGGTGCTGGGAGTTTTTGTGGGAAAGCAGAGGAGCTCTGTGTGCGTGGAGGAGATTTGGAGGAGAGGAAAAGGCAAAGGAACAGGTGAAGAAAGGAGGAGGAGAATCCTCACCCCTTATATCCACCTAACTGCGCCAAGATTCGTGCAAATGCTACAGTACAACCGCCGCGCGTCGTGGAAGGAACTGGGAAGGACCCACGCGATGATTATGTTGCCTCGATCTCCACGCACGCATTAAAACGACGCCTCGGTTCCGCGAACCGCGGACCCACCAATGGTCATGCTGACAGGATGTCTGTCAGATGACGTGACTTGACCATGACTGGTGTCAGGTGGCGTTAGAGACCAAATTCCAGCTTAGTTTGAAATCAAGCTGGAAAATCCGAGTAACCTGTTGATAGGTCCGACTTATTTTTAAGACCCGGATCATATTTTTTGTTGTGAAGTTTCAGGAACCCTTCAAGATTATACAAGCCGAAGATCAAGCTAGACGATGATAAATCCGACTTTGGATCTTGGAGACTTCCGGGGGCTGTTGTTGGGGATATACTTTTCGGGTATCCTCACAGTTCCTCACTGACCAGGGTGGCCCACTTTGGGTTAGAGCTTTGCTTCACGGGCGGCCCAGTCAGGGAGAAAAGACGGAGTCCAATCTGGCTACAGGAAGGCCCAGAAGACTTACCGACTTAGGCCCAGTGTTACTTGTAGTTCAAGATGTACTCTGTAACCGACTCTTAGTCGTAGCCGGATAGATCTCTCATGTAAACCCTAGGCCGGATATCTATATAAGCCGTCCTAGGGCGAACCTTTAGGGAACACCTCAATAGCCTACAATCTCAACTCGCATAGGCGAAACCCTTGTAACCCATATTCCGGCTCTGCCGTATTACTGGATTGCTAGCAGGAGTAGGATTCGTCCAAATCTGGTGGATTCGAACCTGGGTAAACTTGTGTGCTCACCATCTCGGAACACCGTACGTCTCACCCCCTCTCTTCCGCACGCCTCGAGGACCCCCTCATGGCGTACTTGTCATCAATCCGATGACAGACACCATCTTCAAAATCATGTGAAACTAGGTTTTTGCATAACCTCTTAATATGAATGATGCCTTCGATCCAGATTCATGGATGCACTACATTAGCTTTGTCTCTAGTAGACCTAGGTTTAATCGAACCTTGGAAAACAATGCTAAAAGAAAGTTAATAAGGCACGTCAACAAGACTTGTTTTTTATTTAACCTCCGTTTACCGGACCATTCTAGTTTACTTTATAACATGGGTTGTTTCAATGGATGGAGATAGGCCAGATTTGAAGATTCACCTACAGATGCACATCACATGGGATGCAGATAGTAATGCGCATATTCATGTGTAATGATTTAACAAAGATAAAATTTGTGTGCAACACATCACAATATACTAGAGCACCAGCGAGTCACATGCATAGCAATAGTATTTTGATCCAACCATTGCAACCGTGAAGTACTAGGCTACAATAATTATTAAGTGAAAACATAGATCAAAGCCTTGAGAAGTGATGTTGTTGTTATTCCCAAATGGATTTATAAACAAAGATCATACTACCCTTTCTGTCACTGGGTTTCCTACGAGATCGCCTCTCACTAAGTATCTCACCTCAAGCCTTTATCAATCTCGGAGATCTTGGGTATCCACAATTCCATAGATCGAGACAAGAGACAAAGAAACAAAGATACAAATCTCTATTCAATCTATACACACTACTCCCATGGATTAGATGCACATAATCGCTACGGGGTTTCACCCCAACCCACAGCCCCTGAGGACTACTCACTCATAACAATAAGATCAAGGATAGAAAACATTATGCAAAACACTTAGATTGAAATCAAATATTCTTACAATGGTCACCAAATGACAAGTAAATCTCAAGTATAAGCTAATGGCTATGGCTATGGAGAGGGTGGAGAGTGGAGAGGATGAACTATGGTGGTGGATCTCCTTCGGTGGTGTTGTGATGCAATCTGAAAATGGAGGCCTTCTGCGCGGCGGTTGGAGCTTGAAATATATAGACGCCTTCATGAAATTCGTAGGTTTGACGAGACGAAGCCAACGCCACATGGTATGAGCGGACCGTAGGGCCTTGCCTATACTAGTGGTTGTTAAAGCCCCTATCGACTTGATTTTACTCCAAGATTGCTTGGCAGGGTAGACTGAAGGGGTTTTGTGGTAGAAAACAAAAAATTCCCTATGCGAACACCCTGACTATCCTAGGATCTATCTATGTAGTAATGTAGTAATGGACGAGGAAGTTTCGGATACATACCCTTGTAGTCAGAAAGTGGTTAACGTTCCAAGGGGAACGTGAATGATGTAGTTGTACTCCTAGCTGACCTTAAGGTCACCAAGCTCCACATAGGTCACCCTTGCTCCATCAGACAGCAGCTCTAGCTCACGAGATTCAAGATGCCACTATTGGTAGCACCCTCGAGGTTTCGTACACATATGGTGTACGACGATGACCTACGATTCCATGATCCCTACCGGGAGTGCGAAACTAGATCTCCTGACTGGAATCCCTACAGCCTAATAGCATGTTGTAGGTGTGTCGTCTCTTGCATGTTCCATCCTTCCAGCGACGGCTCCATCACGAGAGGACAACAAGAGAGAGAGATTTTTTCTCTAAGGAAAAGTACCTTAGAGAATATTTTGGTGTGTTTAATCCCACCCATGGGAACCCCTTTATATAGGTGGAGGAGAGGTAATCCCTCCATTGGGTTTTCAATGTGGGACTAATTAAAATACAAGAAATAAAAGAGGGGGAGGGGGCAGCAGACTGGGCCTCCTAGTTCCTCGCCCAACAGTCGGCCGGTGGTGGCTTCAGTGGCCGGGTGGGGTGGCCACCCCGCGGCCTAGCACATAGCGAGCAACAACTTGCAACGCGGCAGTAGAGCGGCCCCGGGTGGACCGGCCCCTGCACATTGCTCGTGGCCTAGCGTGACAAGGTGGTGGGAGGCGGCGGCAACTGCGTTACCCGGGTGGACCGGCTGCGGTCCGCCAGCGCCTAGCGCCCCCTGCCCCGGCTCATGCCCGGGTGGGACGACTTGGCCATGGACCGCCAGGGGCACCTGGCGCCCTACTGCGTGTGTGGTACTTAGTAACCGCTGCTCGCCAGTCCGCCTGGGCCGGTCAGTAACAACCCAGTTCGCCTGTGGTGCTATTTTGATGTCCCTTTTTCAGGGTGGCTTCCCCCTGGGCCAATTCCCTCCGGGGTTTTGTTCTATTGAGGAAGTTGCCCTATAAATTTTAATTTAAATACTTATTTAGTATATATTAATTCACAATTAACATATAACAAATGCATATTATAAATTTCCACTATCTGAAACACATTTTAGTCTTTTCCTTTCTTTCTCCTCCGAACAACTTCAGAATCTCTTCAGAACAATTCTGGCTTTCTCTTTCTCTACTATGATTCCATCTTATAGAAGAAGATCATCGTACCCTGAAGTGTATTTTCTCAATGCCTCTGGAATGACACAGACATGATCCCATCAATGATCAACAGCGGGACCGGGATGCCCATAATGACCCCTATGCATTGCACGATGACAATGTCGTTTGAACCATAAATGTTGAGTCCAAATCCATTAATTTCCTCAATACAACTTTTCCGAGGTCTGATCATTGGTATCATATACCTTGTTCAATATCGTTATCGACAAGTTCTGTTTCACTTGTTCTCGTGGTATTCCATCCCCGTGACCTATTCACATGTTGCAATATTATGGATGTAATGTCAACAAGTCGGCAGTGTGTATCTTCCTGTCACACGAGTGAACAAATCCCAATCTTGATACATAGGCCTCAACTATTCATCTGGAATACCTGACACACACCTTTATGGCCACCCAGTTACAGGTTTGTCGGTTGATGTGATCAAAGCAGCCTCGAGAGATAGTGATTATTATAATCTCATGGTCTAAGAAGAAGGATACTATGCTTCTAACTATTGCAACGATGAACTTTGTGACTTGATTGTGTCACAATCTTTGGGAAATATCCATCACATCATTCATTAATGATATAACCTCATTGTCAGTTGACTTATAGTAAGTCCATGACCATAGGGATTTGCCTATACTAGTGGTCATTAAAGCCTCTATCGACTAGTTTTTACTCCAAGATTGCTTGGCAGGGTAGACTGAAGAGGTTTTGTGGTAGAAAACAAAAAATTCCCCACGCGAACACCCTGACTAGCCGAGGATCTATCTCTATAGTAATGTAGTAATGGAAGAGGAAGTTTTGGATACATACCCTTGTAGTCAGAAAGTGGTTAACGTTCCAAGGGGAACGTGAATGATGTAGTCGTACTCGTAGCTGACCACAAAGTCACGAAGCTCCTCACAGGTCACCCTTTCTCAGCTCCAGCTCACGAGATTGAAGATGCCACTATTGGTAGCACCCTCGAGGTTTCGTACACATACGGTGTACGACGACGACCTCCGATTCCATGATCCCTACCAGGAGTTCAGAACTAGATCTCCTGGCTGCAATCCCTATAGCCTAATAGCATGCTGCATGTGTGTCGTCTCTTGCATGTTCCATCCTTCTAGCAACGACTCCATCACGAGAGGACAATGAGAGAGAGAGAGAGATTTCTTCTCTAAGGAAAAGTACCTTAGAGAATATTTGGTTTGGTGTGTTTAATCCCACCCATGGGAACCCCTTTATATAGGTGGAGGAGAGGTACTCCCTCCATTGGGTTTTCCATGTGGGACTAATTAAAATACAAGAAATAAAAGAGAGGGAGGGGCAGTCGGCTGGGCCTCCTAGTGCCTCGCCCAACAGTCGGCCGGTGGTGGCTTCAGTGGCCGGGTGGGCTGGCCACCCCCACG
The DNA here is from genome assembly GCA_916181665.1 of Avena sativa. Classification (NCBI taxonomy): domain Eukaryota; kingdom Viridiplantae; phylum Streptophyta; class Magnoliopsida; order Poales; family Poaceae; genus Avena; species Avena sativa. Next base: position 492,609,518 of record OV702290.1, on the reverse strand, counting down.
GCCTAGCATATAGCGGGCAACAACTTGCAACGTGGCAGTAGAGCAGCCCCGGGTGGGTTGGCCCCTACGCATGCTCGCGGCCCAGCGTGACAAGTTGGCGGGAGGCGGCGGTAACTGCGTTGCCCGGGTGGGCCGGCTACGGGCCGCCAGCGCCTAGCACCCCCAGCCCTGGCTCGTGCCCGGGTGGGACGACGTGGCCATGGACCGCTAGGGGCGCTTGGCACCCTACTGCGTGTGTGGTACTTAGTACCCGCTGCTCGCTAGTCCGCCCGGGCCGGTTAGTAACGGCCCAGTTCGCCCGTGTTGTTGTTTTGATGTCCCTTTTTCAGGGTGGCTCCCCCTGGGCCAATTCCCTCCAGGGTTTTGTCCTATTGAGGAAGCTGCCCTATAAATTTTAATTTAAATATTTATTTAGTATATATTAATTCACAATTAACATATAATAAATGCATATTATAAATTTCCACTTATCTGAAACACATTTTTTGTCTTTTCCTTTCTTTATCCTCCGAACAACTTCAGAATCTCTTCAGAACAATTCCGGCTTTCTCTTTCTCTCCTATGATTCCATCTTACAGAAGATCTCTAGATCATCGTACCCTTAAGTATATTTTGCCAATGGCTTTGGAATGACACAGACGTGATCCCATCAATGATCTATAGTGGGACCGGGATGCCCATAATGACCCCTGTGCATTGCACGATGACAATGTCATTTGAACCGTAAACGTTGAGTGCAAATCCATTTATTTCCTTGATACGGCTTGTCCGAGGTCTGATCATTGGTATCATATACCTTGTTCAATATCGTTGTCGACAACTTCAGTTTCACTTGTTCTCGTGGTATTCCATCCCCGTGAGCTAGTCACATGTTGCAATATTATGGATGTAATGTCACCAAGTCGGCCGTGTGTATCTTCCTGTCACACGGGTGAACAAATCCCAATCTTGATACATAGGCCTCAACCATTCATCTGAAATACCTGACGCACACCTTTATGGCCACCCAGTTACGGTCATGTCGGTTGATGTGATCAAAGTAGCCTCGGGAGATAGTGATTAATATGATCTCACGGTCTAAGGAGAAGGATACTACGATTCTAACTATTGCAACGATGAACTTTGTGACTTGATTGTGTCACAATCTTTGGGAAATATCCATCACATCATTCATTAATGATATGACCTTATTGTTAGTTGACTTATAGTAAGTCCATGATCGGGAAACCTTGATCATCAGCTACTCAACAGACTGGTATAAATAGAGGCTACTAGGGACTCGGTCTATTTCATACCACACATGTATCAATGTTTCTGCTTGATACAATTATAGCATAATATGAAAATATTACGAACTAATTGAGATATGATAATAAAATCGATTTATTATTTGTCTCTAGGCCATATCTCCTTCATAAACTTCCTCAAAATCTTCATTAATAGCTCCTGATTTCGCCTTAAAAGCATGATTTCCTACACAACACAATTCAAAGCAAGACATGGCACATATTTGCAATAATTAATCATTAGTAGCAAGGCTAGAAAGATTCTTGGTAAATTACTTGGCTAAAAATGAAGTTTAAACACGGAGAAAGATGGCTATTTTCACAGCCATCAATGGCTAAATCCTCCACACATTTGCATTATTTTTTCCTCGCTCCTAACCTTGAGCCCTTTTCAGTGGATGCTTTCATCCTTAGATTTATAGGCCTACCAGGAGGTCACCTAAGAGCCGGTGGTTCAAGTTTGAACCCTGGATCGACAATCTTCCAATCATTTTTTTCTGCCATCAGTGGTACATTTTTTGCATAAATTGCAACAAACTTTTCACATAAAAATAGCTATGAACAAAATTTTCTATTGTAGCACCTTCCCGTCTCAGCTTTAAGATGAAGTATAGTGCATGGTGACATGGCAGACCAGTAATCTACCACTTCATGCAAAAACAAGTCATGTTCTCAATGTCTGTAGGGTACCTCCTTTCAGTTACATGCTTGTCTGTTGCATAAACCCTAGCTAATGTATCAGAACTTCTGATCATCCTCATATTTATTATACTCATCACCCTTGTTCTTGCATTTAGTAACAAAACCAAGTTTTGCACTATTTTATGGCTTACAAATTTTCTTGCATAGATCTCTACCTAAAAATCTATCTTCGCCATATGCATTGTTGTATTGCGTCTAGCAAACTAACAATTGCAAGTGACTTAATGCTCATAATCTTAGAATTGAATTTCTCTGCCAAAATGTTGCAACATAATGTAGTTTTCTTAACTCGTCAAACTTGCTTCTAGCACATAATTTGCCGTGATGTTCTTCAAGGAATTCTTTCACCTTAGACAATGTATACATGTTCTACATAAGTGGCCTGCCTGCCTGGGGTGTATATGTATGCTGACGGCCACATATTATTTTTAAAGTTCTTCCTTTTCAATTTATCTGTGACGTTAGTAGCGAGGTGATGCATGCATTCTCCACGCTCAACCCTAGAAAATACAACACCAATGACATTCTCTAGCCCCATGGATACATCAGTGTGTAGCACCAAGACTTCAGGGTGACCAATTACTTCATGTTGTCTCTCCTTGAACCATGTCCAGCTTTTCTTAGATTCTTCCTCAAGAACAGCGTAAGCGACTGGAAACACCCAATTATGGGCATCTACAACACAAGGTGTGGCAAGCTATCCTCTAAACTTCCCTATTAAAGCAGTTGCATATATTGCCAAGCATGGTCCGCATCCCTCTAGAAATCCCTTCCAGCATGCCTTTAGGCCGACAAAATAGCTCCTGAAGCACTTCTTGTCTGTAATCATATACTTGAACCCTCTTGAGCTCTTTTGTCTTTCTCTCACTACCTCGTAGTCAATGTAAATAACACTCCCACTCTCCTAGGTGATGCCCTTTCTACCTCTCCTTTGAAATTGTACATTATGTGAAACTGTCATTCCACTTGCCTTGAATAAAGTCCAAAGCCGTCTCCTTCTCATAAAAAATCTATGGTAAAGAATCCAAAGTTAAACTTATCACTAAACTTTGATATGAGTTTAGCAGGTACAATGGATTGATCCCGCCTCACCCAAGTACAATAGAAACAATCCACTATGTTGAAGAAGGTCTTATTTTATCACTTAAAGAAGTATTAGGTAAGTGTGTTTCTTTGTGTTTACCTTGATCTGCATTTGAAACCAATTCAATAAATCAAAACACACACACACACATATATATATATATGTATACATATCAACATATTAAATCTAGAAAAATGAATCAAAGTTAGCCATTGCAACCTGATGTGGGTGTCCACCCCTCATTGGGGATTCATGCAGTCTCCACTTATACACCTTACTTTCCCTACAATGCACCATAAATCTTTTCTGGTCACTCTTTTCAATGTTATAATCAAACCCAAATTTTATTGCAAAGGTGGCAACTACGTATCGGTAGTCTTACGGAGTGTCAAAGACACTCCCCTCGTCAATTCTAGGGTTGTCCCGGTCAAAGTGTATCACTGGCATGTCCTCGTCTTCATCATCTTATTTGCATCCCATTTCGGCATCTTCACCATCCTCTTTTGCATTAGTCCCATAGTCAATTTCAAAGTCTGAATCAACCAAATATTCCCTAATTTCCATATGGTCGGGATCTGCAGCAACATCTGGATATGCTTTCTCGTCATCGTCATCTTTGAACACAAAATCATCCTCGATGCCCCCCATTTCTATGTCCTAGTGCTTGCTAGACAAGACATCTTCGCAAGGTGAAGTTGGGCGGTTGTGCTCGGTATCGTGAGGAAAGGCTGCTCTGTTATGGTAGGTTGAGTTGTTTGCATTGCAGGTGGTCCAAAATCATTGACGATAGTCTCTTTATTAACAATGTGGATAGACATCAACACATTCCTAGTCCCCATATATTTATCGCACATCATTGCCCGGGCCTCGTCGGTCCTAATGTCACAGAAAGTCCGAGAATTGTGTCATAGTACCTGGATACGAAATCTTTTTTCTAGATAATCGAGACTTGCCAAATTCCATGTACAAGTCATATAGAGTTAGGTATGCCGTGTCTACTGTCAGTGCATAATTAAAACCAACACTAACTCCAATTCTATCGCCAGGCAAGGTTTTAGTCCGACACCCGTGCCGAATCTTCAGTAGAAATCTAGATGTGGTAGACGTCCTACGGGTTATGAACACATGTCCTCACTATTACCACTAGAATAGAGTCGCTAATCAAAAAGGGAAGAGACAAAATTACAGTTCTTACCCTTCAAGAAGGACAAAAGGCACATTCACCAGGCTCTAGAGCTGCAGAGCTTTATTCCTCATGCCCTCTTAACCTGTGTCGCCCTCGCCCGTGCTCTCCAACCTTGCAGGATCCATCTCCGTTCTCTCTTTCCATGCAAGATCCATCTCTGTGTCGGATTTGCTACACATCCACCGTCGTGGTCGTGCGACCAACAACTGTCTCAGCTTATCACTTCCAGCCTCCTAACCACGCCAAGACAGGTCACGGCGGGAAGGAGAGAGAGTACGTGGGGGACAACGGTGAGGCAAAGAACAGATACCAGAGTGAGGGAGGTGGAGGTTCCAGGGCGGTGCACGGTGGAACGGTGCGGCGGCGGAAGGGACAAGAACAATGGAGAGGAGTGGGTGGTGGAGTTGTGAAATATGGAAAATTGCAGAATAATGCGGGCTTGTATCCTCGAACCTGGGTCACGCGCGGTCGACGGCTCAGGTGGCAGGGCCCACTCGTCAGTACAATTGCCAAAAACAATGGATGCATGTGATGGGACCCACATGTAAGAAACCGTGTCAACCAGACGACAAATTATACAGGGGAAACAATTGTCGATGTATAATGAAACCAGGGGCATGTGCGTAATGAAACCGTGTTGGCTGATGGCATATCTCCAATTGCCCGATTCATACGGACATAGTTCCAATTTTCGCGTTATCTAGGACCACAAACGTAATTGACCCTAGTATAAAAGAAGGGGATAGGTTCACTGTATATTGAAATTCCTACAAAATTAGAGTATAAATGCTATGGAAAGAGATCTTGGTGGGCATTCATTTGAAGCAAAGGGCTTTCAAAGGAAAAAGTTCCACATACCTAAACATGTTGTATTTTCCGGATAATATTTGTTTGGGAGGCATAGTATTTGGCAAACCACGATGGTTAGCACATGGGAGACAGATGTATATAGGTTCGGGGCCATGAAATAACATCTGGTAATTGATCTACTTCTTTTTAGGGTGGATTCTACTATATGTTGGTGCTCTCGAGGAAGACTACATCTCGCCAATGGTGGTAAATGATGGTGTGATGATTAGGTCTTGTGTCATGTGTGTGTGTGTGTCTTCGGAATGCTCCCACCCCTCCTCCTTATATAGGTGGATGGGGTACGGTTACAAGTAGAGTTTTAGTTGAATACTACCTCCATTAGGGATTTAGGGTATCACTCCGTTGTTTTCAAAATTGTCAGGGATTATAATGCATATCTTGTTTATTGTCTTCATTTTCGTGTTTAATCAATGTATTTTATCTTTTTTTATCCTCCAATGCATGTGATTTTCTCTCCAAACATGACCCCAGTTGTCACCCAAATGCCACCGGTCCCGGTTCGGTTCCGCAATCGGGACCAATGCCAGGCATCGGTCCCGGTTCATGCTGCCTGGGCATTGGTCCCGGTTCATCTCTAAGAAACGGTCCCGGTTCGTGGGATGAACCGGGACCAATGCCCCCTAGACGCACATGTGGCGCTCTGCGGAGCATTGGTCCCGGTTCATGCCATGAACCGGGACCAAAAACACTCCCCTGGCTATAAATAAGCCCAGCCCAACCACTTATTTTTTCTGGAATTTTGTGTGGGAGGTGGATGCTAGGTTTTTTTCTTCACACTACACACAAGGTGTTCGACAAAATGTCCGAGCCACACTTAAGTTCGCACAACACGGTATCCTCGGCCGAGGTTAGCAACCTTATCTTCTTTATCTGTAAATGATACAAAAATATTGCATGTGTCCATGTAGGGTGGTCATTTCACTATTCACGATGTTATTGTAATGGTTAATTATTATGACGTAGATCGATGCGCGGATGCAATGGATGTACGGCGACCGACGCGATTCCGATTTTATTGCAGGCCTGCATAAATTATTGATGTGGCTAAGGCAAACAAAGTGGATAATTTTATGCCTTGTCCCTGCGTCCACTGTCGGAACATGGCGGAGCACTCTGCCCCGAGAATCCTTCAAAGCCATCTGCTTCGGAGAGGTTTCATGCCCGGATATTATTGTTGGGCCATGCATGGAGAAAGAGGGGTTAGGCTGGAAGAAAATGAAGAAGAGGAGGATCATGACAGCTATCCTATGTCCCCTGAAGAATACGGTGATACTACAATGGAAGACAATGAAGAAGAGGGAGGCGGCAATGAAGAAGAACAACGACCATCAGATGAGCCCGTTGATGGTCTTGGTCGGGTCATTTCTGATGCAAAGCAACAATGCGATACAGAAAGGGAGAAGCTTATGGATGCCATGCAAAAGGATCACAAAAAGTTGTCGTACCCAAATTGCAAAGATGGCAGCACAAAGCTCGGTACCACACTTGAACTACTGAAATGGAAGGCAGAAGCTGATTTATCTGACAAGGGATTTGAGAAGTTACTGAAAATAATGAAGCCGAAGCTTCCAAAGGATAACGAGTTGCCCGAGACAACGTACAAAGCAAAGAAGACTATCTGCCCTCTAGGATTAGATGTGGAGAAGATACATGCATGCATTAATGACTGCATCCTATACCGTGGTGAGAAGTATGAGAATATGGATAAATGACCGGTATGCACTGCATGTCGATACAAGATCAGACAAGATGACCCTGGTGATGTTGAGGGCGATGATGAGCCCCCAGGAAGAGGGTTCCTGCTAAGGTTATGTGGTATGCTCCTATAATACCACGGTTGAAATATCTGTTCAGAAACAAAGAGCATGCCAGGTTGTTGCGATGGCACAAAGAAGAGCGTAAGAAAGACGGGAAACTGAGACACCCCGCCGATGGGTCACAGTGGAGAAACATCGAGAGAAAGTACTCGAACTTTGGAGGTGACGTGAGGAACTTATGGTTTGGTCTAAGTACAGACGGCATGAATCCTTTTGTGGAGCAGAGCTACAGTCATAGCACTTGTCCAGTGACTCTACGTATCTACAACCTTCCTCCTTGGTTGTGCATGAAGCGGGAGTTCATTATGATATCAGTGCTCATCCAAGGACCGAAGCAACCCGACAATGACATTGATGTGTACCTAAGGCCATTAGTCTATGAAATTTTGCAGTTGTGGGCAGAACCAGGTGTAAAGGTGTGGGATGAGCACAAATAGGAGCCATTTGGCCGACGAGCATTGTTGTTTGTAACCATCAATGATTGGCCTGCTCTTAGTAACATTTCAGGACAGTCAAACAAGGGATACAATGCATGCACACACTATTTAGATAAGACTAAATGTACATATTTGGATAAATGTAAGAAGGTTGTGTACCTAGGGTGTCATAAATTTCTTCTGACCAATCATCAAGTAAGAAAGAAAGGCAAGCATTTCAACAGTGAGGCAGATTACCGGAAGAATCCTAAGCTCCCTAAAGGTGCTGATGTATTTGGTATGGTGAAGGACCTAGAAGTAATCTTTGGAAAGGGTCCCGGTGGTCAATCTGTTCCGAAAGACCCCATTATAGGACACACGGCCATGTGGAAGAAGAAATCTATATTTTGGGAGCTTGAGTATTGGAAAGACCTAGAGGTCCATTCTTCAACCGACGTGATGCACGTGATGAAGAATCTTTGCGTGAACCTTCTAGGCTTCCTGTGCATGTATGGGAAGACAAAAGATACACCATAAGCACGGGAGGACCAGCAACGTATCAAAGACCCATACAACAAGAATACTGATAAAGGCCGTCAATACTTAAGCAGCTACGCGCTTACCAAAGCAGAGAAGGAAATATTTTTTGAATGCCTGAGCAGTATCAAGGTCCTAGCTGCCTTCTCGTCAGATATAAAGGGAAAAATAAATATGGCAAAGAAAAAATTATAGAACCTGAAGTCTCATGATTGCCACGTGATTATGACGAAGTTGCTTCCGGTTGCATTGAGGGGGCTTCTACCGGAAAATATTCGAGTACCCATTGTGAAGCTATGTGCATTCCTCAATGCAATATCTCAGAAGGTAATCGATTGAGAAAGTCTGCAAAGGCTACAGAAGGATGTGGTCCAATGTCTTGTTAGTTTTGAGTTGGTGTTCCCCCCAACCTTCTTCAATATTATGACGCATCTCTTAGTTCACCTAGTCGAAGAGATTTCCATTCTCGGTCCTGTATTTCTGCACAATATGTTCCCCTTCGAGAGGTTCATGGGAGTCTTAAAGAAATATGTTCGTAACCGTGCTAGGCCAGAAGGAAGCATCTCCAAGGGCTATGGAACAGAGGAGGTAATTGGGTTCTATGTAGACTTTCTTCCTGACCTTAAGCTGATTGGTGTTCCTGAATCACAGTATGAGGGGAGACTGAGTGGAAAAGGCACGCTAGGAAAGAAAGCAATGATATTTAGGGACGGGCATTCTTTGAATCAAGCACACTACACAGTTCTACAAAGTTCTACCTTCGTGGCTCCGTATATCGAGGAACACATGAATTTTGTACGCTCCAAGTTCCCGGGGAAGGATGACTACTGGATTAAAGAAAATCACATGGAGAGTTTCGACACTTGGTTACAATTACATCTCATGAATGACACCACTGTTGGAGATCAGCTCTACTTGTTGGCCGCGACACCATCTACGACTGTATTGACTTTCCAAGGGTACGAGATAAATGGGAATACATTTTACACGATTGTCCAAGATAAAAAGAGCACCAACCAAAACAGTGGTGTCCGCTTTGATGCAACATGCGAGAATGGGAAAAGGACACATACTATGGTTACATAGAGGAGATATGGGAACTTGACTATGGACCTACTTTTAAGGTCCCTTTGTTTCAGTGCAGTTGGGTCAACATGAATTGAGAAGGGGTAAAGGTAGACCAGCTGTACGGAATGACAACAGTGGATCTCAAGCATCTTGGTTACAGAGACGAACCATTCATCCTAACCAATGATGTGGCTCAGGTTTTCTATGTGAAGGACATGTCCTTGATACGTTGCAAACGTATCCATAATTTTTGATGTTCCATGCTTGGTTTTATCTACTTTCTTATGTTTTGTCCATGCCTTGGAGTACTTTTTATACACTTTCTTGGACTAACCTATTAACAAGATGCCACAGTGCCAGTTGCCTGTTTTCTGCTGTTTTTGGTTCCAGGAAAGTCAGAAAATGAATATTCTCGAAATTGGACAGGACAAAAGCCAAAGTCAGTTTTTCACTGAGGGGGACACGGAGCCAGAATACGAGACGGAGAGGGCCAAGGGCCGACCACACCACCTGGCCGCCTAGGGCACCCCCTCTGTCTTCCCTTTCACCTATAAGATGCCTCCGATACAGAAACCCTAAGTACCCGATCAAAATTCCATGAAAGAGTCTGTAGCCGCTGTCATCTCCATCCCTAGACTGGGAGGGATCTGAAGCTCTTCCCGGCACCCTGGAGGCCTCCTTCATCATCATGCAAGACTCCGGTGTGATGCGTGAGTAGTTCATCCTTGGACTACGGGTCCATGTAGTAGCTAGATGGCTGGTTCTTCTCCTGTGTGCTATCATGTTTAGATCTTGTGAGCTCCATTCATGATAAAGATCATCTATTTGTAATCCTACATGTTGTGTTTACGGGGATCCGATGGATATTGAGATGCTATTTCAGATTGATTATTGATTCTATCATGTCTTTGTTATTTGTGGTCTTGCATGCTTTCCGTTGTTAGTAGCTATCTTGGCCAAGTAGATGCTAGCAACTCCAAGAGTTAGTATTTATGCTCGATAGTGGGTTCATGCCTCTAGTAATCTGGGGAAGTGACAGAAATCTCCAAGGTACTAAATGTGTTGTTTCTACTAGGGAGAAAACAGCAATCCTTTGTTCATAGAACAATCGTATTGTTTACTTTACATGCAATGCGTAATGCAATTATCTGTTGCTTGCAACTTAATACTGGAGGGGGTTTGGATGATAACCTGAAGGTGGATTATTAGTCATAGATGCAGTTGGATTATGGTCTATGTATAATGTTGTAATGCCCAATCAAATCTCAAAGGAGTCAAGACGATTAGTATATGCTTGTATGCTTTCTCGATGTTTGTCAATTGCCCCGCTATAATTTGTTCACCCAACATGTCATTTATCTGAAGGAGAGCCACCACTAGTGAACTATGGACCCCGGTCCTTTCTTTTACCATCAATCTACAACTATTTACTACTTTCTATTTACTCTCTGCAAACTATTACTTTCTTCCACACAATACGTTTAATCCTTTGTTTTCAGCAAAACCGGTGAGATTGACAACCTCACTGTAAGTTGGGGGCAAAGTTTTGTGGTTGTGTTGTGTAGGTTTCCACGTTGCTACTAGCACCGGTAGTGTGCCCTGCCAAAGGCCAGCTAGCAACACCTTGGAGGTGTTTCCTTGCTCCTAGTTCGATAACCTTGGTTTCATAACTGAGGGAAACTTACTGTTGTGCTCATCATACCTTCCTCTTGGGGTTCCCCAACGAGCTCGTTATTACACGAGTCAGCAAGTACTTTTTCTAGCGCTGTTGCCGGGAGTAAAGGACATCTTCACAAGGGGAGTCCCTCATAACCAATCTCTTTACTTTATTGTTTTTGTTTTGCTTAGTTTGCTTGTTTGTTTATCAAAAACACAAAAAAATAGTTTTACTAGTTTGCTTTCTTTATTAAAAACACACAAAAATTAAGTCTTTCTATAGTTGTTACCTCTTTCTTAGCTCACCATGTCGATCCCTAAATTCACTCTGAAAGACCTTTCAATAGGTAGTGGCTCTATAATTGGAAAAGATAATATTGAAGAATTCTTTAATCATGTTAGTAAGCATGAGGATATTGAGGATAGATCCCTTGCAGAACTTGCTCCAAACTATGAAATTGCTGCATCTTCTTTAGTTCACATGTTGGAATCTAGGTTTATTAACCTTAACCCCTTAATGCAAGTAATGTTTCTTAAACTTAAAGAAATTGAGGACCCTGAAAAGAGAGATTTTATTCTGGAAACGTTGCTTAAGGAATTCTATGATGTTGCCAAGGAAGCTAATAAAATCTTTGAACATTTTAATATGCTAGGATCATGTGTATATGTTGTTGGTACACGATAAAAAATGAACAAAACCGAACCTAATGGGGAGGAAATTAATATACCAATACCTTTCAAACTTGTAGCAATGCATGAAGCCATAGAAAAGAATCTTGATTGGATTGTTCCCGAAAACCCGTTTGATGAAAATAGTGAACCCAAGAGCGTTGAGAGAGGATCCTCTAGAACTTATTTGGATGAAATACCTTGCCTTGTTGAAGATATTTCTGGTATTAATCTTAATGCTTCTCCATTTGAGAACACTTGATTCTTTTTCTTGCTTCTTATGCCTAACTTAAAGGCGTTAAAGAAAAGTACTTATTGGGAGATAACCCAAAAGTTTTAGATGAGTCTTGGAAGTTATTACCTCTATAATAACCGCTCCTTATCCTTTTTATTTGCTTTTTGTGCCAAGAGTAACCTCTAATGAGAGAGAAGTAATGATTAGGAAAGTTGTTGTCCCGAAACAGATTTTTGTGCTTCACCGTAAAAATTCGTGTAAAATATCTGTACGTTGTTTTCAGGCGTGAATTTTTGTGCTTCTACCCCAGGTTGTTATATAACTTTCATTTGTTCAACACTTTTTTATTTGAGCAACATAAGGTTTTCGAAAAAATTGGTTTTTACCTGCTGGTCTGTTTTGACAGATTTCTGCCATTATTTGCATTTGCTTCTTGTTGGTTCCTTTTTGAATTCTTTTGGGGAATTGAGATTTTTTAGGGAAGTGCTACAGTAGCTTGTGTTTTAATGGAAGTTTTATTGGTGTTGAAACTGAACCTAAAGACTTATATCTTGAGTGCACTAATGTTGCTAATAAAGATTGTGTGAAGTTTTGTATGAAGGAAAAATTTTAGGTGTATGGAGAGAATGATGTAATGAGATGAAGAATGGACTAAAGCTCAAGCTTGGGGATGTCACCCCGTGTCACCCCAAGAAATATTCAATAGGTACAAGCGTCAAAGCTTGGGGATGCCCAAGGCAGCCCCTTCTTCATCAATAAAAATCCCAGGTTTCTTCCAAACACTTCATTTTTATTGTTTCATGCACAAATGTGTTGTTCTTGGAGCATCTTCTTTTTCGTTTTCATTTTGGTTTTCGTTTGCTTGGTTTTCTTAGTTTTCTTGAATAAATTGGTTGGACCCCCTCTTTCATGCATTGGTTTTCAAATAGTTTGGTTTGGATTGGAAAAGAGTAGGAAAAGTTCATGCTTAAGTGGTAAAAGGAGCTTGTTTTTGACTGTAGCCTATGCTTTGTCATGCCATGCTTGATAATGTTTTGGCTTTATGCTTAGTGATCTTTGCTTTAGCATGACATGTTATAAAAAATTGAGATTTCTTAATGTGCCTTGTAAGAATCATGCGTTGTTTTAGCATATTAAAGCATAATATTGTTGTATTCTCCTTTGAAGCTTTATTTGGGTTGACTTGGCGCATGCTCACACCATGTTATGACTATCCCAAATCACCATAGCCTTTATGATCCTTTAGTTTTCGACTTGTAGTATCACTTTATGCTTTGATTAATGATGTTTTGTCGCTCTGCATGCTTATGGCCATTATTGCTCTGTTAGTAGGTTGCTCCCAGTCTTTTGCTTGCCTCCATAACCAAGTATGAGTTCCACTCATGCATCCAACTCCTAAAACCAAGTTATTCCAAAGAGTCCACCATACCTACCTATTAGCATTTGCTATTCCAAGTATATTCATGTTTTTATCTACCTTCCGAATTAAACTTGTTATGAGAAAACTAGTGATTAAAGTTCTCACAAACTTGATGGCACACTTTACTTTTCTTGCCCTTAATAAACTTGAACCATTGTGTCGTCTATGTTGTATATGCTTGCACTTATATGTTGGGGATTAGCAGAACCATGCTATCGTGGGGAACGCTTTCAACATTGCACTTGTACTTTGTACCTAGTTGATATCATGCTCTTTTGTCTATGGATGAAATGAAAGGGGAGCTTATAAGTCCATGGAGTTATGTATGTGTGTTAGAGAAACGCCTGGGCCGCCTGTATGTCATCGGTGGAAACCTGCAGCGTAACCATAATGAGTTGTCTATGAAGCATTCTTCTTGTGAACCGAGGCATACCCGGATGGCTCGGTAGTGCTGATACTACCCAGCCCGCCCGCGTTCGAGCCTCCGCGCTTGCCAGCGTGGGTTGTACACACAATTACCTCTATCAGTACCAGCGTTGCGGGTTTCTTCCCCGTATGGCCAACCATGAAGCATTCTTCTTATAAAAAAAAGAGTCAGATATTGAGAAAAAAGAAAAAAGAAAAAAGAAAAAAAAGAGATATGAGAAAAGAGGAAAGAGAGAAAAAAGCACCATTTTCCCATGGTAAATAAGAAGATTGAGATGCTCGTTTTCTGCTTGCCTTGTCATTTTGATATGGGGATTCTTTCATATCATCGGGCAAGGGGTACCCCATTGGCGGTTCTCTATGATACACATGTACTTACTATGACAAGAACTTACCGGTAACTAAACTTGAGTAGCATGAGGAGCAGCCCTCGTATTCAAGGGACATGAGATTTCCAACTTATACTTTGTCAAGCATATACTCCATAGTTTGTTCACTTTAACCTTAATCACTTCAAGATTCTTATGATAGGGGCAATCAGAGCTGAAAGCTATTAAGTACCATAATTTTTGGAAGCTCTTTATGAAACTTGAATCCCTGCTTCCTTCTATGAAGGCCTTTCTTCTACCTTTATGTTGAGTCTCCACCTTCTATCTTTATGCACCTATTTTGAGAGCATAGTGGCCATTCTTAGTTCTATGTGCATTGTCCCAAGACTTGTTTATTGATGCATAATTTTGATATTGCTTGTTCTTAAACTATTTGTATCTAGTCACTCTTATGAACTTTGAAGGTGTCCTATGCATTTATGTTTGCTACTCTATAAGGGACAAGCTTAATGCTACTATGCTATGTTTTCTTTATGTGAAACAAACAAACGTCTTGCAAAGCATTGTTATTCATGAATCTTTTGTTTGTGCCTTTTCATGTTACAATATAGTTGCTCTGTCTTATTGTTAGAACTTTGTCTTTCATGCTATGTTGAAGTACTATGATCCCAGCTATCAATGTTTTACAAATACTTTGATCAAGTTTATGATGCTGCATGTCACCTCAAAAATTATTCTTTCTTTTTATCACTTACCTACTCGAGGATGAGCAGGAGTTAAGCTTGGGGATGTTGATACGTTGCAAACGTATCCATAATTTTTGATGTTCCATGCTTGGTTTTATCTACTTTCTTATGTTTTGTCCACACTTTGTAATACTTTTTATACACTTTCTTGGACTAACCTATTAACAAGATGCTACGGTGCCAGTTGCCTGTTTTCTGCTGTTTTTGGTTCTAGGAAAGTCAGAAAATGAATATTCTCGGAATTGGACGGGACAAAAGCAAAAGTCAGTTTTTCACCGAGGGGGACCCAGAGCCAGAATACGAGACGGAGAGGGGCCAGGGGCTGATACATTGCAAATGTATCTATAATTTTTGATGTTCCATGCTTGGTTTTATCTACTTTCTTGTGTTTTGTCCACACTTTGGAGTACTTTTCATATGATTTCTTGGACTAACCTATTAACAAGAGCCACAATGATAGCTGCCTGTTTTCTTCTGTTTTTGGTTCGAGGAAAGTCAGAAAATGAATATTCTCGGAATTGTACGGGACAAAAGCCAAAGTTCCTATTTTACCGGAAGATTCACGGATCCAGAATACGAGACGGAGGAGGGCCAGGGCCTAGCCACACCCCCCAGGCGCGGGTACCCCTAGGCCATGCCAGGGCATGGTGTGGGCCCCCCATGCACCCCCTCGGTCTCCCTCTTCGCCTATAAGTTGCCTTCTGACCTAAAATCTCAGGGGGGGTTCGACGTTGTTCCAGAAGGAGTTCCGCTCCGCCGCCACCACCAGATTCCACGAAACAGCACCAGAAACTCCGTTCTGGCACCCTGTCAGGATGGGGAATTGGAGGAGATCATCGCCATCATCATCACCATCGCTTCTCCATTGACCATCCATATTTCCCCCATCTATGAGTGAGTAATCCCCTGCTGTAGGCTATGGGGATGGTAGGGATTGGATGAGATCGTTTATGTAATGGTATTAGATTGTTAGGGCATGGTGCCTAGTATCTTCTATTAGTGCTTTATGACTTTGTTGTGACTTGTTATGCTTAATGCTTGTCACTAGGGCCCGAGTGCCATGATTTCAGATATGAACATGTTATTGATTCATTATGATAGTATTGTTTTTGGTCTTATCTACAAGTTGTATACACACGTTGTTGTCTGGAATCAATGGCCCCGAAGTGACAGAAATCGAGATAACCGAAGGGAATGGCTTTGATGTGAGGATCACATGTGTTCACGGAGTGTTAATGCTTTGCTCCAGTGCTCTGTTAAAAGGAGCACCTTAATTGCCAGTAGTTCCCTTGAGGCCCCGCTGCAAACGGGCTGGCAGGACAAAAGATGTTGTGCAAGTTCTCATTGCGAGCACGTATGACTATATATGGAACACATGCCTAGGATTATCTAGTACTTGGATGCTTTATCTTATTTATCTGCAATTGCCCTATGTTCTGATTGTTATGTGAACTGTCTTATCCATGCAACGCCCGTCCATCCATCCCTATGCCTACCGCACTCGAATCCTACTGTTTACTGCTATAGTTACTGTTGTCTTTACTTTACTACTGCTGTTACTTTACTATTGCTACTACAAAACTGTTGCTACTGATAAACTGTTGTGAGCAAGATTGTTTCTAGGTGCAGCTGAATTGACAACTTAGTTGTTAAGGCTTATAAATATTCTTTGGCTCCCCTTGTGTCGAATCAATAAATTGGGTTTCACTTCCCTCGATAATACTTCGATACACCCCCTATACTTATGGGTCATCAAGACTATTTTCTGGCGCCGTTGCCAGGGAGCATAGCTTTATTTATCAAGTCCACTTGGAATCACTATTGTTCAAGCTTAGTTTATTTCTGCCTTGTTTGCTTGTTTCTTTATCAAAAATACAAAAAAAAGGTTAGTTCCTACTCTAGTTGTTATTTTCGTTGGTCTATTATTGTCTTGCTATATCATGCTTGCTGTCAATGGTTGGTTTCTTTGAAACTGAATCTTATTGGCAAGGTGGGTTCACGAAGATCAAAAATATTATTATAAGGAACACCGCTTGTCACAAAAAGGGAAACACTTATTGGAACAAATTGATAAATTGTATACCATTGCTAGAAACGTGTGCTCTACTTATAATGTTACTTCTTGCTTTGATAAATCTTGTTGCTGTAAGAGGTATAAACACCTCCCTTTTCAATGTGAGTATAATGATAATGTTACCATATCTTCTTATGTTAAGGGAAATTATGACTTTTCTGATGCGGAACAAATTGAGGAATTTATTGCTTGGAAGGGTGCATTTGAACTTGCTAGTTTACTTGAAAATATTGATGATTCACCTTATAAATATGAGGTTTATGATATACTTAGGTTTTGCTTTGATAATTACAAGGAAGAAAATGGCTATATTCTTGAATATATTAATAGATGCTTTCCACAAATGGAAGAGATTAATGCCTTGCAGGATCCTATGGAAGAAGAAATTGATGAACCTAAAATCTCATTAGATGAAAAAGAGGAGGAGAGTGGTGAACAAAAGGAGGAAGAATGGATTAGCTACCCATGCCTACCCTCTAATGAGAGTAACTCTTTATCCCTTACATTATTTGATTGTCCCCCATGCTTACTAAAGGAGGATGAATGTTATGTTCCTGAGGATTCTTTTGAAAATGTTTATAATAAAGCTCTAGTGCTTGTAGATCATGAAAAGCATGCTTTATGTGATAGTTATATTGTTGAGTTCATTCATGAGGCTACTGAAAATTATTATGAGAGAGGAAAATATGGTTGTAGAAGTTTTCATGGTATTGAAACACCTCTCTATGTGCTGAAAGTTTTGAAGTCAGTCTTGTTTTATCTTCCTATGTCTGTCACTTTGTTCTTTGCAAATTTATTTGCATACACGATTCCTATGCATAGGAAGTGGGTTAGACTTAAATGTGTTTTGAATTAGCTTCTTGATGCTCTCTTTTACTTCAACTCATATTTCTTATGTGAGCATCCTCTCAAACTATCATGCCTGAAGATGATAATATGTCTATTATTCTTGGGAGACCTTTTCTTAAATACTGCAAGAGCTGTTATTAATTATAATCAAGGGAAGGTGACCTTCAATGTTAATGGGAACATACTGTCTATTTCCCCAAGAAGATTGAAAGGACTTATGGTTTGAATTCAATTGAACATGTTGAGGGCATTCAAGTTGGAGAGATATATTGTCCCATACCAAGAGAAAAGTTTGAAACTATTATGATTGGGACCATTGCTATCAAAGTTGAGGTAACATAATCACTAGTGGAATACAAAGTTTTGTCTCATATGAAATTGTTTTGGTAGCAAGACCTGATCAACCTTGTTAACAAAAGGATTTCGTTGAACAAAACAATGTTTTCACCATGATTATCTCTGCTTACTTCTATTCAATCCATTTTAGTTTTTGCTTATGCCTAACTTAAAGGCATTAAAGAAAAGTACTTATTGGGAGATAACCCAAAAGTTTTAGATGAGTCTTGGAAGTTATTACTTCACTAATAACCGCTCCTTATCCTTTTTATTTTCTTTTTGTGCCAAGAGTAACCTCTAATGAGAGAGAAGTAATGATTGGGAAAGTTGCTGTCCCGAAACAGATTTCTGTGCTTCACCGTAAAAATTCGTGTAAAATCTCTGAACTTTTTTTGAGGCGTGAATTTTTGTGCTTCTTCCCCAGATTGTTATCTAACTTTCTTTAGTTCAACACTTTTTGATTTGATCAACATAAGGTTTTCGAAAATATTCGTCTTTACCTGCTGGTCTGTTTTGACAGATTTCTGCCATTTTCTGCATTTGCTTCTTGTTGGTTCCTTCTTGAGTTCTTTTGGCGAATTGAGATTTTTGAGGGAAGTGCTACAGTAGCTAGTGTTCTAATGGAAGTTTATTTTGTATTATAACTGAACCTTAAGACTTATTTATCTTGAGTGCACTAATGTTGCTAATAAAGATTGTGTGAAGTTTTGTATGAAGGAAAATTTTCAGGTGTATGGAAGGAATGAGTAATGAGATGATGATGGACTAAAACTCAAGATTGGGGATGCCACGCGTGTCACCCCAAGAAATATCCAAGAAGTACACGCGTCAAAGCTTGGGGATGCCCAAGGCATTCCCCTTCTTCATCAATAAAAATCCCAGGTTTCTTTCAAACGCTTCATTTTTATTGTTTCATGCACAGTTGTGTTGTTCTTGGAGCGTCTTATTTTTCGTTTTTGTTTTGGTTTTTCATTTGCTTGGTTTGATTAGTTTGCTGAATAAATTGGTTGGACCCCCTGTTTCATACATTGTTTTGCAAATAGTTTGGTTTGGTTTGGAAAAGAGTAGGAAAGTTCATGCTTATGTGGTAAAAAGAGCTTGTTTTTGACTGTGGCCTATGCTTGGTCATGCCATGCTTGATATTGTTTTGGCTTTATGCTTAGTATTCTTTGTTGTAGCATGAATTGTTATAAACAATTGAGATTTCTTAATGTGCCTTGATGAATCATGCGTTGTTTTAGCATATTAAAGCATAATATAGTGGTATTCTCCTTTGATGCTTTATTTGGGTTGACTTGGCGCATGCTCACAACATGTTATGACTATCTCAAGTCACCATAGCCTTGATGATCCCTTAGTTTTCAACTTGTAGTATCACTTTATGCTTTGATCAATGATGTTTTGTCGCTCTGCATGATTATGGCCATTATTGCTCTCTTAGTTTGTCGCTCCCAGTCTTTTGCTAGCCTCCACAACAAAGTATGAGTTCCACTCATGCATCCAACTCCCTAAACCAAGTTATTCCAAAGAGTCCACCATACCTACCTACTAGCTTATGCTATTCCAAGTATATTCATGCTTTTGTTTACCTTCCAAATTAAACTTGTTATGAGAAAACTAGTGATTAAAGCTCTCAGGAACTTGATGGCACACTTTACTTTTCTTGCCCTTAATAAACTTGAACCATTGTGTCGTCTATGTTGTATATGCTTGCACTTATTTGTCGGGAATTAGCAGAACCATGCTTTCATGGGGAACGCTTTCAACATTGCACTTGGTACTTGTACCTAGTTGATATCATGCTCTTTTGTATATGGATGTCGTCGGTGTGAAATGAAAGGGGAGCTTGTAAGTCCATGGAGTTATGTATATGTGTTAGAGAAACGCCTGGGCCGCTGGTCTAATCCATGCTGACATGGTGGAAACCTGCAGCGTAACCATAATGAGCTGTCTATGAAGCATTCTTCTTATAAAAAAAGAGTCATATATTGAGAAAAAAGAGAAAATAGAAAAAAAAAGAGATACTATGAAAAGAGGAAAGAAAAAAAGCATCATATTTCCATGGTAAATAAGAAGATTGATGAGATTCTCGTTGTCTGCTTGCCTTGTCATTTTGATATGGAGATTCTTCCGTATCATCGGGCAAGGGGTACCCCGTTGGCGGTTATCTATGATACACATATACTTACAATGACAAGAACTTACCGGTGACTAAACTTGGGTAGCATGAGGAGCGGCCCTCGTATACAAGGGACATGAGATTTCTGATTTATACTTCGTCAAGCATGTACACCATAGTTTGTTCACTTTAACCTTAATCACTTCAAGATGTACACCATAGTTTGTTCACTTTAACCTTAAGCATGTACCAAGTGCAATGTTGAAAGCGTTCCCCATGAAAGCATGGTTCTGCTAATTCCCGACAAATAAGTGCAAGCATATACAACATAGACGACACAATGGTTCAAGTTTATTAAGGGCAAGAAAAGTAAAGTGTGCCATCAAGTTCCTGAGAGCTTTAATCACTAGTTTTCTCATAACAAGTTTAATTTGGAAGGTAAACAAAAGCATGAATATACTTGGAATAGCATAAGCTAGTAGGTAGGTATGGTGGACTCTTTGGAATAACTTGGTTTAGGGAGTTGGATGCATGAGTGGAACTCATACTTTGTTGTGGAGGCTAGCAAAAGACTGGGAGCGACAAACTAAGAGAGCAATAATGGCCATAATCATGCAGAGCGACAAAACATCATTGATCAAAGCATAAAGTGATACTACAAGTTGAAAACTAAGGGATCATCAAGGCTATGGTGACTTGAGATAGTCATAACATGTTGTGAGCATGCGCCAAGTCAACCCAAATAAAGCATCAAAGGAGAATACCACTATACTATGCTTTAATATGCTAAAACAACGCATGATTCATCAAGGCACATTAAGAAATCTCAATTGTTTATAACAATTCATGCTACAACAAAGAATACTAAGCATAAAGCCAAAACAATATCAAGCATGGCATGACCAAGCATAGGCCACAGTCAAAAACAAGCTCTTTTTACCACATAAGCATGAACTTTCCTACTCTTTTTCAAACCAAACCAAACTATTTGCAAAACAATGTATGAAACAGGGGGTCCAACCAATTTATTCAGCAAACTAATCAAACCAAGCAAATGAAAAACCAAAACAAAAACGAAAAAGAAGACGCTCCAAGAACAACACAACTGTGCATGAAACAATAAAAATGAAGCGTTTGGAAGAAACCTGGGATTTTTATTGATGAAGAAGGGGAATGCCTTGGGCATACCCAAGCTTTGACGCGTGTACTTCTTGGATATTTCTTGGGGTGACACGCGTGGCATCCCCAAGCTTGAGTTTTAGTCCATCCTCATCTCATTACTCATTCCTTCCATACACCTGAAAATTTTCCTTCATACAAAACTTCACACAATCTTTATTAGCAACATTAGTGCACTCAAGATAAATAAGTCTTAAGGTTCAGTTATAATACAAAATAAACTTCCATTAGAACACTAGCTACTGTAGCACTTCCCTCAAAAATCTCAATTCGCCAAAAGAACTCAAGAAGGAACCAACAAGAAGCAAATGCAGAAAATGGCAGAAATCTGTCAAAACAGACCAGCAGGTAAAGACGAATATTTTCGAAAACCTTATGTTGCTCAAATCAAAAAGTGTTGAACTAAAGAAAGTTAGATAACAATCTGGGGAAGAAGCACAAAAATTCACGCCTCAAAAAAAGTTCAGAGATTTTACACGAATTTTTACGGTGAAGCACAAAAATCTGTTTCGGGACAACAACTTTCCCAATCATTACTTCTCTCTCATTAGAGGTTACTCTTGGCACAAAAAGCAAATAAAAAGGATAAGTAGCGGTTATTACTGAAGTAATAACTTCCAAGACTCATCTAAAACTTTTGGGTTATCTCCCAATAAGTACTTATCTCCCAATAACGCCCTTTTGCTTCTCCTATGAAAACAAAATTTGGTCTTAATGCTTCTTCATCTGAGAACGCTTGATTCTTTTTCTTTGCTTCTTATGCCTAACTCAAAGGCGTTAAAGAAAAGTACTTATTGGGAGATAACCCAAAAGTTTTAGATGAGTCTTGGAAGTTATTACTTCAGTAATAACCGCTCCTTATCCTTTTTATTTGCTTTTTGTGCCAATAGTAACCTCTAATGAGAGAGAAGTAATTCACCCTGGAGGCCTCCTTCATCATCATGCAAGCCTCCGGTGTGATGTGTGAGTAGTTCATCCTTGGACTACGGGTCCATGTAGTATCTAGATAGCTGGTTCTTCTCCTTTGTACTATCATGTTTAGATCTTGTGAGCTCCGTTCATGATCAAGATCATCTATTTGTAATCCTACATGTTGTGTTTGCGGGGATCCGATGGATATTGAGATGCTATTTCAGATTGATTATTGATTCTATCATGTCTTTGTTATTTGTGATCTTGCATGCTTTCCGTTGTTAGTAGCTATCTTGGCCAAGTAGATACTAGCAAATCCAAGAGTTAGTATTTATGCTCGATAGTGGGTTCATGCCTCTAGTAATCTTGGGAAGTGACAGAAATCTCTAAGGTACTAGATGTGTTGTTGCTACTAGGGAGAAAACAATAATCCTTTGTTCATAGAACAATCGTATTGTTTACTTTACACGCAATGCATAATGCAATTATCTATTGCTTGCAACTTAATACTGGAGGGGGTTCGGATGATAACTTGAAGGTAGATTATTAGTTATAGATGCAGTTGGATTACGGTCTATGTATAATGTTGTAATGCCTAATCAAATCTCAAAGGAGTCAAGATGATTAGTATATGCTTGTATGCTTTCTCGATGTTTGTCAATTGCCCCGTTGTAATTTGTTCACATGTCATCTATCTTAAGGAGAGCCACCACTAGTGAACTATGGACCCCGGTCCTTTATTTTACCATCAACCTACAACTGTTTACTGCTTTCTGTTTACTCTCTACAAACTATTACTTTCTTCCACACAATACGTTTAATCCTTTGTTTTCAGGAAAACCGGTGAGATTGACAACCTCACTGTAAGTTGGGGGCAAAGTTATGTGGTTGTGTTGTGCAGGTTTCCACGTTGCTGCTAGCACCGGTAGTGTGCCCTGCCAAAGGCTAGCTAGCAACACCTTAGAGGTGTTTCCTTGCTCCTATGGGTTCGATAACCTTGGTTTCATAACTGAGGGAAACTTACTACTGTGCTCATCATACCTTCCTCTTGGGGTTCCCCAACGAGCTCGTTATTACACGAGTCAGTAGTCCTCTAGACCAAAAAAAAAAGAAAAGAATAAGGAAACGAATACATCAGACGATAAGCCCAGGCGTCACATAGTTTTTTCAAGGAAAAGAAACATCGCGGGAGTCGAGGACAAGACATACATGTCAGCAGATTATGATAAGTTTGATGAAATTCCACCCTTCACCGTGAAAACTGACCCAAGCATCTCGTTAAGCAAAGAAGATGCTCCATGGTTACGGCCTAAGAAGCGATCATACGCAAGGGATCGACATACACGACGAAGGATTCATACCCTAAACCCTAAACCCTATGTAAATCTATGTAATGTATGAAAACTTTATGTGATGTATGAAAACTTTATATGAGACCACGTGAAGGTTTCACATTGTTTCGATACTTAAACTTGAAGTGGATCTCTGATGAAATAGCATGTTGTGAACCTATAAATGATTTAAAAAAAATCACAAGCATTATATCATGTACTTGTAGTTCAAATTTGGGAAACCTCCTAGCGATTCGGCAGGAATTTGTCTTTTTCATGAGGGATGGACGGAAAGGTTCCAGATACACCGGTTGGGAAATTGTCCATCTAAGGTGGTCTATCATTTTTGAAAACTGGGTTGGTACCAATGCCAAACTTTAATTTGGTGGTTGCTTCACAGAACACCCCGATTTCGGCACCTCAAAAATGGAAATTGGAAATTTCATGCGTCGAAAAGGAAAACTTCCTCGTGCAACATCGTAAGCCATCCCAAGATGCACATGTGTGCACAATATGGGCACATTATCACAAACTATGCCCTGATTCTAGCCATAACATTAGTGGTTTGACCTAAATGCCATGAAACCTCGAACATGATAGGTCATTTTGTGAAGGAATTTTTATGATGTTTGCAATTTTTCAAGTTCAATATTTTTCCTTGCAACTATGACACATAATATGACACCACGCGAAGGTTTCACATTGTTTGGATCATTTTTGAATTTCTTATGCCCGCAAACTATATTCAAAACGGCAGGCATGAAGCTTCTTAGCTTGGGGCTAAGCCTCGTTGAACTTGAAGTGGATCTCTGATGAAATAGAATGTTCTGAACCTATAAATTATTTTTAAAAAAATTCACAAGCATTATATCATGTACCTGTAGCTCAAATCTAGAAAACCTCCTACCGATTCGGCAGGAATTTGTCTTTTTCATGAGGGATGGACGGAAAGGTTCCAGATACACCGGTTGGGAAATTGTCCATCTAAGGTGGTCTAGTATTTTTTAAAAATGGGTTCGTACCAATTCCAAAATTTAATTTGGTGGTTGCTTCACAGAACACCCCGATTTCGCACCTCAAAAATGGAAATTGGCTATTTCATGCGTCGAAAAGGAAAACTTCCTCCTGCAACATCGTAAGCCATCCCAAGATGCACATGTGTGCACAATATAGGCACATTATCACAAACTATGCCCTGATTCTAGCCATAACATTGGTGGTTTGACCTAACTGCCATGAAACCTCGAACATGATAGGTCATTTTGTGAAGGAGTTTTTATGATGTTTGTAATTTTTCAAGTTCAATATTTTTCCTTGCAACTATCACACATAATATGACACCACGCGAAAGTTTCACATTGTTTGGATCATTTTTGAATTTCTTATGCCCTTTTCAAACTATATTCAAAACGGCGGGCATGAAGCTTCTTAGCCCGGGTCTGAGCCTCGCTGGACTTGAAGTGGATATCTGATGAAATAGCATGTTGTGAACCTATAAATGATTTTAAAAAATTCACAAGCATTATATCATGTACTTGTAGTTCAAATCTGGGCAACCTCTTGCCGATTCGGCAGGATTTTGTCTTTTTCATGAGGGATGGAGGGAAAGGTTCCAGATACCGGTTGGGAAATTGTCCATCTAAGGTGGTCTAGTATTTTTGAAAAATGGTTTGGTACCAATGCCAAACTTTAATTTGGTGGTTGCTTCAAGGAACACCCCGATTTTGGCACCTCAAAAATGGAAATTGGCTATTTCGTGCGTCGAAAAGGAAAACTTCCTCCTACAACATCGTAAGCCATCCCAAGATGCACATGTGTGCACAATATGGGCACATTATCACAAACTATGCCCAGATTCTAGCCATAACATTGGTGGTTTGACCTAAATGCCATGAAACCTCGAACATGATAGGTCATTTTTTGAAGGATTTTTTATGATGTTTGCAATTTTTCAATTTCAATATTTTTCCTTGCAACTATGACACATAATATGACACCACACGAAGGTTTCACATTTTTTGGATCATTTTTGAATTTCTTATGCCCGTTTCAAACTATATTCAAAACGGCTGGCATGGAGCTTCTTAGCCCGGGGCTGAGCCTCGCTGAACTTGAAGTGGATCTCTGATGAAATAGCATGTTGTGAACCTATAAATGATTTTATAAAAAATTCACAAGCATTAAATCATGTACTTGTAGTTCAAATCTGGGCATCCTCCTACCGATTCGGCAGGAATTTGTCTTTTTCATGAGGTATGGACGGAAAGGTTCCAGATACACTGGTTGAGAAATTGTCCATCTAAGGTGGTCTAGTATTTTTGAAAAATGGGTTGGTACCAATGCCGAACTTTAATTTGGTGGTTGCTTCACAGAACACCCCGATTTCAGCACCTCAAAAATGGAAATTGGCTATTTCGTGCGTCGAAAAGGAAAACTTCCTCTTGCAACCTTGTAAGCCATCCCAAGATGCACATGTGTGCGTAATATGGGCACATTATCACAAACTATGCCCTAATTCAAGCATTAACATTGGTGGTTTGACCTAAATGCCATGAAACCTCAAACATGATAGGTCATTTTGTGAAGGATTTTTATGATGTTTGCAATTTTCAAGTTCAATATTTTTCCTTGCATCTATGACACATATTATGACACCACACGAAGCTTTCACATTGTTTGGATCATTTTTGAATTTCTTATGCCTGTTTCAAACTATATTCAAAACGGCGGGCATGAAGCTTCTTAGCCCGTGGCTGAGCCTCGCTGAACTTGAAGTGGATCTCTGATGAAATAGCATGTTGTGAACCTATAAAAATGATTTTTTTTAAATGCACAAGCATTATATCATGTACTTATAGTTCAAATCTGGGCAACCTCCTGCCGATTCGGTAGGAATTTGTCTTTTTCATGAGGGATGGACGGAAAGATTCTAGATACACCGGTTGGGAAATTGTCCATCTAAGGTGGTCTAGTATTGTTGAAAAATGGGTTGGTACCAATGCAAAACATTAATTTGGTGGTTGCTTCAAGGAACACCCCGATTTCGGCACCTCAAAAATGGAAATTGGCCATGCGTCGAAAAGGAAAACTTCCTCCTGCAACATCGTAAGCCATCCCAAGATGCACATGTATGCACAATATGGGCACATTATCATAAACTATGCCCTGATTCTAGCCATAACATTGGTGGTTTGACCTAAATGCCATGAAACCTCGAACATGATAGGTCATTTTGTGAAGGATTTTTATGATGTTTGCAATTTTTCAAGTTCAACATTTTTCCTTGCAACTATGACACACAATATGACACCACACGAAGGTTTCACATTGTTTGGATCATTTTTGAATTTCTTATGCCCGTTTCAAACTATATTCAAAACGGCGGGCATGAAGCTTCTTAGCCCGGGGCTGAGCCTCGCTGAACTTGAAGTGGATCTCTGATGCAATAGCATGTTGTGAACCTATAAATGATTTTAAAAAAAATTCACAAGCATTATATCATGTACCTGTAGTTCAAATATGGGCAACCTCCTACTGATTCGGCAGGAATTTGTCTTTTTCATGAGGGATGGACGGAAAGGTTCCAGATATACCGGTTGGGAAATTGTCCATCTAAGGTGGTCTAGTATTTTTGAAAAATGGGTTGGTACCAATGCAAAACTTTAATTTGGTGGTTGCTTCACAGAACACCCCGATTTCGGCACCTCAAAAATGGAAATTGGCTATTTCATGCGTCGAAAAGGAAAACTTCCTCCTGCAACATCGTAAGTCATCCCAAGATGCACATGTGTGCACAATATGGGCACATTATCACAAACTATGCCCTGATTCTAGCCATAACATTGGTGGTTTGACCTAAATGCCATGAAATCGAACATGATAGGTCATTTTGTGAAGGGTTTTTTATGATGTTTGCAAATTTCAAGTTCAATATTTTTCCTTGCAACTATGACACATAATATGACACCACGCGAAGGTTTCACATTGTTTGGATCATTTTTGAATTTCTTATGCCCGTTTCAAACTATATTCAAAACAGCGGGCGTGAAGCTTCTTAGCTCGGCGTTGAGCCTCGCTGAACTTGAAGTGGATCTCTGATGAAATAGCATGTTGTGAACCTATAAATGATTTTTAAAAAAATCACAAGCATTATATCATGTACGTGTAGTTCAAATCTGGGCAACCTCCTACCGGTTCGGCAGGAATTTGTCTTTTTCATGAGGGATGGACGAAAAGGTTCTAAATACACCGGTTGGGAAATTGTCCATCTAAGGTGGTCTAGTATCTTTGAAAAAATGGGTTGGTACCAATGCCAAACTTTAAATTGGTGGTTGCTTCAAGGAACACCCCGATTTCGGCACCTCAATAATGGAAATTGGCTATTTCCTGCGTCAAAAAGGAAAACTTCCTCTTGCAACATCGTAAGCCATCCCAAGATGCACATGTGTGCATAATATGGGCACATTATCACAAACTATGCCCGGATTCTAACCATAACATTGGTGCTTTGACCTAAATGCCATGAAACCTCAAACATGATAGGTCATTTTGTGAAAGATTTTTTATGATGTTTGCAATTTTTCAAGTTCAACATTTTTCCTTGCAACCATGACACATAATATGACACCACACGAAGGTTTCACATTGTTTGGATCATTTTTGAATTTCTTATGCCCGTTTCAAACTGTATTCAAAACGGCGGGCATGAAGCTTCTAAGCCCAAGGCTGAGCCTGGCTGAACTTGAAGTGGATCTCTGATGAAATAGCATGTTGTGAACCTATAAATGATTTTTAAAAAAATTCACAAGCATTATATCATGTACTTGTAGTTCAAATCTGGGCAACCTCTTGCCGATTCGGCAGGAATTTGTATTTTTCATGAGGGATGGATGGAAAGGTTCCAGATACACCGGTCGGGAAATTGTCCATCTAAGGTGGTCTAGAATTTTTGAAAAATGGGTTTGTACCAATGCCAAACTTTAATTTGGTGGTTGCTTCACAGAACACCCCGATTTCGGCACCTCAAAAATGGAAATTGGCTATTTCATGCGTTGAAAAGGAAAACTTCCTCATGCAACATTGTAAGCCATCCCAAGATGCACATGTCTGCACAATATGGGCACATTATCACAAACTATGCCTAGATTTTAGCCATAACATTGGTGGTTTGACCTAAATGCCATGAAACCTCAAACAATATAGGTCATTTTGTGAAGGATTTTTATGATGTTTGCAATTTTTCAAGTTCAATATTTTTCCTTGCAACTATGACACGTAATATGACACCACACGAAGGTTTCACATTGTTTGGATCATTTTTGAATTTCTTATGCCCGTTTCAAACTATATTCAAAACAGCAGGCATGAAGTTCTTAGCTCGGGATTGATCCTCGCTGAACTTGAAGTGGATCCCTGATGAAATAGCATGTTGTGAACCTATAAATGATTTTTTTAAAAATTCACAAGCATTATATCATGTACTTGTAGTTCAAATCTGGGCAACCTCCTGCAGATTCGGCAGGAATTTGTCTTTTTCATGAGGGATGGACGGAAAGGTTCTAGATACACCGGTTGGGAAATTGTCCATCTAAGGTGGTCTAGTATCTTTGAAAAATGGGTTGGTACCAATGCCAAACTTTAATTTGGTGGTTGCTTCAAGGAACACCCCGATTTCGGCACCTCAATAATGGAAATTGGCTATTTCATGCGTCGAAAAGGAAAACTTCCTCTTGCAACATCGTAATCCATCCCAAGATTCACATGTGTGCATAATATGGGCACATTATCACAAGCTATGCCCTGATTCTAGCCATAACATTGGTGCTTTGACCTAAATGCCATGAAACCTCAACCATGATAGGTCATTTTGTGAAAGCTTTTTTATGATGTTTGCAATTTTTCAAGTTCAATATTTTTCCTTGCAACCATGACACATAATATGACACCACGCGAAGGTTTCACATTGTTTGGATCATTTTTGAATTTCTTATGCCCGTTTCAAACTATATTCAAAACGGCGGGCATGAAGCTTCTTAGCCCGGGGCTGAGCCTTGCTGAACTTGAAGTGCATCTCTGATGAAATAGCATGTTGTGAACCTATAAATGATTTTTAAAAAAATTCACAAGCATTATATCATGTACCTGTAGTTCAAATCTGGGCAACTTCCTACCGATTCGGTAGGAATTTGTCTTTTTCATGAGGGATGGACGGAAAGGTTCCAGATACACCAGTTGGGAAATTTTCCATCTAAGGTGGTCTAGTATTGTTGAAAAATGGGTTGGTACCAATGCCAAACTTTAATTTGGTGGTTGCTTCACAAAACATCCCGATTTTGGCACCTCAAAAATGGAAATTGGCTATTTCGTGCGTCGAAAAGGAAAACTTACTCCTGCAACATCGTAAGCCATCCCAAGATGCACATGTGTGCACAATATGGGCATATTATCACAAACTATGCCCTGATTCTAGCCATAACATTGGTGGTTTGACCTAAATGCCATGAAACCTCGAACATGATAGGTCATTTTGTGAAGAATTTTTTATGATATTTGCAATTTTTCAAGTTCAATATTTTTCCTTGCAACTATGACACATAATATGTCACCACGCGAAGGTTTCACATTGTTTGGATCATTTTTGAATTTCTTATGCACGTTTCAAACTATATTCAAAACGGCGGGCATGAAGCTTCTTAGCCCGGGGCTGAGCCTTGCTGAACTTGAAGTGGACCTCTGATGAAATAGCATATTGTGAACCTATAAATGATTTTTAAAAAAAATCACAAGCATTATATCATGTACTTGTAGTTCAAATCTGGGCACCTCTTGTCGATTCGGCAGGAATTTATCTTTTTCATGAGGGATGGACGGAAAGGTTCCAGATACACCGGTTGGGAAATTGTCCATCTAAGGTGGTATAGTATTTTTGAAAAATGGGTTTGTACCAATGCCAAACTTTAATTTGGTGGTTGCTTCACAAAACACCCCGATTTTGACACCTCAAAAATGGAAATTGGCTATTTCGTGCGTCGAAAAGGAAAACTTCCTCCTGCAACATCGTAAGACATCCCAAGATGCACATGTGTGCACAATATGGGCATATTATCACAAACTATGCCCTGATTCTAGCTATAACATTGGTGGTTTAACCTAAATGCCATGAAACCTCGAACATGATAGGTCATTTTGTGAAGGACTTTTTATGATGTTTGCAATTTTCAAGTTCAATATTTTTCCTTGCAACTATGACACATAATATGACACCACGCGAAGGTTTCACATTGTTTAGATTTTTTTCAAGTTAGAATAATTATTTTTGAAAATAGAAAATGGTTTTGGATTATTTATTTAAATTGAAGCACTTTTCCTATTAAAAGTTTTTCCAAATTCACAATAAATAATCATTTCAAAATGAAAGAATTAATTAAAGAAGAAAACAAATTTGAAAATGGAGGGAAGACCAAAAGTTTGACCAAAATCTGAAAAACGGGTCAAAGATCCTGATTCGTCCCACGAACCGAGACCGATGACCCTGGGTGCGTGCGCTGCACGTGGCGACCCAGCAATGCTCCCCGCCCAGACCTTTGGTCCCGGTTCGTCCCACCAACCGGGACCAAAGGCTCAACGGTCCCGGTTGGTGCGATGAACCGAGACCAAAGGCCTGTACTTAGGTGCGCGTGCTGCACGTGGCAGCCCAGCAACGCTCCCCGCCTAGACCTTTGGTCCCGGTTCGTCCCACCAACCGGGACCAAAGGCTCAACGGTCCCGGTTGGTGCGATGAACCGGGACCAGAGGCCTGTACTAGATAACTGTTGCCCCTCCTTCTTCTTACCCATCCACTTCACTCGCAAAATGCCTAAGGAAAATCACGCGCGGAGCAGAACGACACCGTTAGGCTGCCGGATTTTCGAGCCGCCGTCGACCACGTCGTCGTCGCCCTCTTCGCCGTCGACCGCGCTGCCCGAGCCTGCGCCGCTCCACCTCCGATGCCGTCGCCCCTGCACCTGCCCCTGCCCGCGCCGCCCCCCGCCCGCGCCGCTGCCACCCACCCCGGTGCCCAAGGAGGAGGAGGCCCGCGTCGCCCGAGCCTGCGCCGCCCAAGCCCGCCACCGACCGCGCCGCCTAAGCCCGCCGCCTCTGGCCGGTCATAAAGGTTTTTCTTTTTAAAATGTTTTCTATAATTGTTTTATTAACTAAAAATGCTGACAGGTGGGTCCAGCATATCAGGTTTTTATTTTTTTTGGAAATGTTTTCTGAAATTAATAAAAGTCTCATATGTGGGGCCAGATGGAAAATAATTTTAATAATTCAAAAAATGTTTATTTATTTAAAAATGATTTAAAAATGGATTAAATTTGGGAAAAAATCTAATTCATTTTAAATCAGAAAAATGTGTATAATATATCAAAATGTTTAGAAAAATGAGATCTACCATTTAAAAATGTAAATATTCATATTCATACAACTTTGAACCTTACTTTACATAGAGGAACACCGACACTCCCTAAGTACCATGGGTTCGATGGTTTGTCCACCTAGGGCATTCTGAACCCATTTAAATCGATGTGGCACCTAGGGCTATTCTAATACATGAAATCCATCATATAATCCATATTGTATGAGCATTGCACATGCCATGTATTGATTGTTGCTTCTTCTTTCTGGTGTTGGTTCTTCGCGAATAGGAACCGAGACCGAACCTGAAGTCAACGCCACCGAAGAGCAGTACCGTTTCAACGACAGACAGGGCAAGCGTAGCCCCATCATTTTGAACCTATGTTTATAAAGTATTTCTTTCCCGCTATATGCACATGATTCCAATATGGTCTTTTGTTTAAGATAGAGTATCCTATCTATTGCATGTTGTCCTTTGTATACCGATCCACCGCTCCTAGCATAACTAGGGTTGAGCTTATGAGCGTTGCTAGTGCCATATTTCAGTCAAGCTTAGCCAATAGAAGGTGATTTCTACATTGATGTCGACGAGTAGTTGGGGTTCCTGGGTAGCAGCCTAGGATCTATGGAAGGATGGTTTTGCTTATCTTTATGGCCTCTTAGGCCCTTTGCTAAGTTTGTTGTTTAGAACAACGTATTTGCTTCTGTTGCTTGGTGTTTGATGGATCTTTGACCCCTAGTTTGTAATACTTGTATGCAGCTCTGTTTGTGTTGGAGGTCTCGAAATTTTAGGTTTTGACATATCGACATATCGCGGCCCATGTTGCGAACCCCTCCTGACGCCGCGCCGCCTCTCAAAAAGAAGGAAAATATTGCATTTTATTCTTCTATACAACTATTGTATTTTAGAAAATAAGTGCATAGTGTTTTGTATTATTTGCATTATAGTAACTTGCAAATCTTAATTTGCAGATACTATGGATCCAACACACCAAGATACTATGAATCCAGAACATCATGAAAACATCCTCCACGGAATGATCTGCGAAAATGAATTTATCGATGTCGATGTCACCAAGAAGTTTATGAACGAATCTAGTGAGGGAGATGAGTCTCTCAATCGAGAAGACCGATCCGGTGAGGTAGAAGGCGAAGCCTAGGATGGGGGAGAAGCCGACGAGGGAGAAGGCGACGGCTCCGGCGGAACATTAAATCTCGCAAACTTTGGCGAGGTGTATATATGTAATTAAAATGTTGTTGTCTATATATATACATGCATATATTAACACTCTTTCTTCTTTTATCCCTCCGGATCGAGAACTTCTTCCGTAAGAACAAAACGAGGCACAAAAAAAAGTTGGATGACACTGTGAGGTATAGGATCGAAGTGGTCGGTGTAGACGGCGAACCGCAAGCTCCCGATGATGTTGCAAAAAAATTTGTCAAGCAATGTGGAGTTCTTGTGAGGGACTACATCCCGATCACCGTTCAAGAATGGAATCGGCCAAGCGGCGGTGGAGTCCCGTATGTCGGCGACATCGCCAAAGATAAGCTTTTTGCCAAGCTCATGATTAATTTCCTCCTGTCGAGGCTAGATGTGAATCCAGATGAGGAGGAGAGAGCAAAAAAGGAGCTTGTGCAAAAAGTCAAGAAGTTTGCTCTCATCAAGATGGCCGAGGCATTCAAGAACTGGAAGAAGAAACTGTACAATAACTTTGTCAAGGTAGAGAAGACTCCGGATTTTAATCAAGGTGGCTATGCTAAGTTAAGACACCAGTGGGCTGATTTTGTGAAGTACAAGACATCATAGAAAGCTTTGGAAAGGTCTAGAATAAATACGGAGAACACTGCTAAGAAAGTGTACCATCATAATATGGGGCCTGCTGGCTACGCCGGTTGCATGCCTAATTGGGATGCACTTGAGTTCAATTATATTGTTGCCGGGATCAGACCAGAGCCCGCAACATGGATACCACGGGCGAGAAACTGGTTTTATGACCATGGGGGCACGTTGGACGAAGAAGGGAGGGAAATATATAATCAGAAACACAAAGATCATCCCCTACTGCCCATCGACGATATTAGAAATGCAGTAGATGATGTTGCAGTGGGACGGTTCGTTTCCGATAGAGAGAACGACGAGCTCACATGCGCCCTTAAAAATCCAGAACACAAAGGACGAGCACAATGCACACCAGGCTCCAAGTCGTGGAATGTTGTCTTCCCCGCAGAAATGAAGAGATATCCCGATAAAAGCCATTAGAGGAGAAAGGAAAGGGAGGCAGCTGAGAAAGTGGCTGCTGCAGACCGGCTGCATACTGTAGAAGAAGCGTTAAAGCGGCACCAGGATCAACTTGACAGACTTAGCCAGCAACGTATTAGCGGCCAATCTCAGTGGCGCATGGTAGAAGCTGCATTCGATGGTACCAACGCCCTATCGAATAAGAAAAGCAGCGTCGCTTCCACGCAGCTCCAGGATGTTGATGATGATGCACTAACGACGGCTCCTCCTAAACGCTACCTAGTGGATGATATCACGGAGAGCATAGCTTGTGAGCTAAAGGTGCAAGTTATGAACTTAAGGGTGACATCGGCAGTCGGTGATGGCTCAATGCACGGTGCCGAGAAAAATGCTTGATGGCGGTGTTGATGTAGAGCTCGTTGGGAACCCCAAGAGGAAGGTATGATGAGCACAGC
Organism: Avena sativa; assembly: GCA_916181665.1. Classification (NCBI taxonomy): domain Eukaryota; kingdom Viridiplantae; phylum Streptophyta; class Magnoliopsida; order Poales; family Poaceae; genus Avena; species Avena sativa. The sequence goes on along the minus strand of OV702290.1, from coordinate 492,575,180 downwards.
AGCAAGTTTCCCTCAGTTATGAAACCAAGGTTTAATCGAACCAGTAGGAGCAAGGAAAAACCCCAAAGGTGTTACTAGCTGAGCTTTGGCAGGGCACACTACCGGTGCTAGTAGCAACGTGGAGACCTGCACAACACAACCACAGAACTTTGTCCCCAACTTGCGATAAGGTTGTCAATCTCACCGTGTTTTGCGGAAAACAAAGGATTAAACGTATCGAATGGAAAGAAGTAAAAGTTTGTAGAAAGTAAATACAAAAAGTAAACAGTTTATAGATTGTACATAAAAGCCAAGGACCGGAATCCATAGTTCACTAGAGGTGGCTCTCCTTAGATAGATAACATGCTGGGTGAACAAATTACAGCGGGGCAATTGACAAACACCGAGAAAGCAATACATGCATATACTAATCATCTTGACTCCTTTGAGATTTGATTAGGCATTACAACATAATACATAGACCGCCATCCAACTACATCTATGACTAATAATCCACCTTCAGGTTATCATCCGAACCCCCTCCAGTATTAAGTTGCAAGCAACAGATTATTGCTTTACGAACTGCATGTAAAGTAAACAATACGATTGTTCTATGAACAAAGGATTGTTGTTTGCTCCCTAGTAGCAACATCACATCTAGTACCTTAGAGATTTCTGTCACTTCCCCAGATTACCAGAGGCATGAACCCACTATCGAGCATAAATACTAACTCTTGGAGTTGCTAGCATCTACTTGGCCAAGATAGCTACTAACAACGGAAAGCATGCAAGATCTCAAATAACAAAGACATGATAGAATCAATAATCAATCTGAAATAGCATCTCAATATCCATCGGATCCCCGCAAACACAACATGTATGAATTACAAAAACATGATCTTGATCATGAACGGAGCTCACAAGATCTAAACATGAAAGCACAAAGGAGGAGAAACCAGCCATCTAGCTACTACATGGATCCGTAGTCCAAGGATGAACTACTCACGCATCACACCGGAGGCTTGCATGGTGATGAAGAAGGACTCCAAGGTGAATTCCCCTCTCCGGCAGGGTGCCGGGAAGAGCTTCAAATCCCTCCCGATCTAGGGATGGAGATGACGGCGGCTACAGACTCTTTCGTGGATTTTTGATCGGGTCCTTAGGGTTTTCGTCCCGAGGGCAATATATAGGCGGAAGGAGAGGCCGAGGGGGTGCCAGGAGCAGCCACACCACCCCCTGGCGCGGGCCAGGCCTGGCCATGCGGCCAGGTGGTGTGGTGGCACCCTGGCCCTTCTCCATCTCGTATTCTGGCACTTGATCCCTTCCGGAAAAATAGCCACTTTGGCTTTTGTCCCATCCAATTCCGAGAATATTCATTTTCTGACTTTCCTGGAACCAAAAACAGCAGAAAACAGGCAGCTGGCACTGTGGCTCTTATTAATAGGTTAGTCCAAGAAATCATATGAAAAGTACTCCAAAGTTGGAACAAAACACAAGAAAGTGGATAAAACCAAGCATGGAACATCAAAAATTATAGATACATTTGCAATGTATCAACATCCCCAAGATTAACTCCTGCTCGTCCTCGAGTAGGTAAGTGATAAAAAGAAAGAATAATTTTTGAGGTGACATGCACCATCAAAGACTTGATCAAAGTATTTGCAAAACATTCAAAGTTGGGATCATAGTACTTCAATCATAACATGAAAGACAAAGTTCTAGCAATAACTATGATGCAACATGAAAAGGCTCAAACAAAAGATTCATGAATAACAATGCTTTGCAAGACGTTTGTTTGTTTCACATAAAGAAAACATAGCATAATAGTATTCAGCTTGTCCCTCAATAGAGTAGCAAATATAAATGCATAGGACACCTTCAAAGTTCATAAGAGTGACTAGATACAATAGTTTCAAACAAGCAATAACAAGTTATGCATCAATCAACTAGTCTTGGGACAATGCACAAAAAACTAAGAATGGCCACTATGCTCTCAAAGTAGGTGCATAAAGATAGAAGGTGGAGACTCAATATAATGGTGGAAGAAAAGCCTTTGTAAAAGGAAGTAGGGATTCAAGTCTCATAAAGAGATTCCAAAAATTATGATACTTGTATTTTTCAGCTCTCATTGCCCCTATCATAAGCATCTTGAAGGTGATTAAGGTTAAAGTGACACAACTAAGAGGATATGCTTGACAAGTTATAAACCGAAATCTCAAGCCCCTTACTTACGAAGACCGATCCTCATGCTACTCAACTTCAGTCACGAGTAAGCTCTTGTCATTGTAAGTATATGTGTATCATTAAGAACCGCCAACGGGGTACCCCTTGCACATGATACGGGAGCTTTCCCATAATCAAAATGACAAGGCAAGCAGACAATAAGCATCTCAACGATCTTTTTATTTGCTATTTGCATAGGTTTTTATTGAGGATGCTTCATAGAGTGCTCATTATGGTGATGCTGCAAGTTTCCACCATGATTAGGCATGGCTTAGGCTAGCAGCCCAGACGTTTCTCTAACACACATACAAACTCCATGATCTTACAAGTTCCACTTTTATTTCACACCGCCGAGATCCGTAAGCAAAAGAACATGATATCAACGGGGTACAAAGTACAAGTGCAATGTTGAAAGCATTCCCCATGGTACATGGTTCTGCTAATTTAAACTTATAAAGCGCAAGCATATACGCAACAAAGAAGGACCCAATGGTTCAAGTTTATTAGAGGCAAAAAGTAAAGTGTGCCATCAAGTTCGTGAGAGCTTTAATCACTAGTTTTCTCATAACAAGTGGAAGGTAAACAAAAGCATGAATATACTTGGAATAGCATATGCTAGTAGGTAGGTATGGTGGACTCTTTGGAATAACTTGGTTTAGGGAGTTGGATGCATGAGTGGAACTCATACTTTGTTGTGGAGGCTAGCAAAAGACTGGGAGCGACAAACTAAGAGAGCAATAATGGCTATAATCATGCAGAGCGACAAAACATCATTGATCAAAGCATAAAGTGATACTACAAGTTGAAAACTAAAGGATCATAAAGGCTATGGTGACTTGTGTCAGTCATAACATGGTGTGAGCATGTTCCAAGTCAACCCAAATAAAGCATCAAAGGAGAATACCACTATACCATGCTTTAATATGCTAAAGCAACGCATGATTCATCCAAGGCACATTAAGCAATCTCAATTGTTTATAACAAGTCATGCTACAGCAAAGAATACTAAGCATAAAGCCAAAACAATATCAAGCATGGCATGACAAAGCATAGGCCACAGTCAAAAACAAGCTCTTTTTACCACATAAGCATGAACTTTCCTACTCTTTTCCAAACCAAACCAAACTATTTGCAAACCAAAGTATGAAAGAGGGGGTCCAACCAATTTATTCAGAAAACTAAGCAAACCAAGCAAACTAAAAACAAAAACGAAAACGAAAAAGAAGACGCTCCAAGAAAAACACAACTGTGCATGAAACAATAAAAATGAAGTGTTTAGAAGAAACCTGGGATTTTTATTGACGAAGAAGGGGATGCCTTGGGCATCCCCAAGCTTTGACGCTTGTACTTTTTGGATATTTCTTGGGGTGACACGCGTGGCATCCCCAAGCTTGAGCTTTAGTCCATCCTTCATCTCATTACTCATTCCTTCCATACACGTGAAAATTTTCCTTCATACAAAACTTCACACAATCTCATTAGCAACATTAGTGCACTTAAGATAAATAAGTCTCAAGGTTCAGTTATAACACCAAATAAACTTCCATTAGAACACTAGCTACTGTAGCAATTCCCTCAAAAAGCTCAATTCCCCAAAAGAACTCAAGAAGGAACCAACAAGAAGCAAATGCAGAAAATGGCAGAAATCTGTTAAAACAGACCAGCAGGTAAAGAAGAATTTTTTCGAAGACCTTCCGTTGCTCAAATCAAAAAGTTTTGAACTAACTAAAGTTAGATAACAACCTGGGGAAGAAGCAAAAAACATTACAGCTCAATCCGACATACAGATCTCTCTCAGGAATTTTTACGGTGAAGCACAAAAATCTGTTTTGGGACAGCAACTTTCCCAATCATTACTTCACTCTCATTAGAGGTTACTCTTGGCACAAAAAGCAAAATAAAAAGGATAAGGAGAGGTTACTACTGAAGTAATAACTTCCAAGACTCAACTAAAACTCTTGGGTTATCTCCCAACAAGTACTTTTCTTTAACGCCTTTAAGTTAGGCATGATAATTTGAGAAGATGCTCACATAAGAAATATGAGTTGAAGTAAAAGAGAGCATCAAGAAGCAAATTCAAAACACATTTAAGTCTAACCCACTTCCTATGCATAGGAATCTTGTAAGAAAATAAATCAAAGAAGCACATAATATCAAGAATGGGTAGATAAAATAAGAGTAACTTCAAAACTTTCAGCACATAGAGAGGTGTTTCATTACCATAAAAACTTCTACAACCATATTTTCCTCTCTCATAATAATTTTCAGTAGCCTCGTGAATAAACTCAACAATATAACTATCACATAAGGCATGCTTTTCATGATATACAAGCACTAGAGCTTTATTATAAACATTTTCAAAAGAATCCTCGGGAACATAACATTCATCCTCCTTTGATAAGCATGGGGGACAATCAAATAATGTAAGGGATAAAGAGTTACTCTCATTAGAAGGTAGGCATGGGTAGATCCATTCTTCCTCCTTTTGTCCATCACTCTCCTCCTCTTTTTCATCTAATGAGCTTTCAGGTTCAGCAATTTCTTCTTTCATGGAGGTTCTAGCAGGCGGTGGTTCATCTATTACCTTGGCAGTCATAATAATGTTCCCAAATAGGAAACTGAGGGAGCTATCCATAATGAAATAGTGATTGGAGCAGAGCTAGTCATAAAGGCAACTTAAGAAAGGAACTAATTTTTTTTGTGTTTTTGAAATAAGAAAGCAAACTAGTAAAACTAATATTTTTTGTGTTTTTTGAATAACAAAACAAGCAAACAAAGCAAAAAGAAAACTAAGCAAAACAAAAACAACAAAGTAAAGAGATTGATTATGAGGGACTCCCCTTGTGAAGATGTCCTTGACTCCCCGGCAACGGCGCCAGAAAAATCTTTAATGGCGTGTAGTTGACGTGGGAGTTTCTTCTTCTTTGTTCCCCGGCAATGGCGCCATAAAAATGCTTGATGGCTCAATGCACGGCGCCCAGAAAAATGCTTGATGGCGGTGTTGATGTAGAGCTCGTTGGGAACCCCAAGAGGAAGGTATGATGAGCACAGCAGCAAGTTTCCCTCAGTTAAAACCAAGGTTTAATCGAACCAGTAGGAGCAAGGAAACACCCCAAAGGTGTTACTAGTTGAGCTTTGGCAGGGCGCACTACCGGTGCTAGTAGCAACGTGGAGACCTGCACAACACAACCACAGAACTTTGTCCCCAACTTGCGATGAGGTTGTCAATCTCACTGTGTTTTGCGAAAAACAAAGGAATAAACGTATTGAATGGAAAGAAGTAAAAGTTTGCAGAAAGTAAACACAAAAAGTAAACAGTTTATAGATTATATGTAAAAGACAAGGACCGGGATCCATAGTTCACTAGAGGTGGCTCTCCTTAGATAGATAACATGCTGGGTGAACAAATTACAGCGGGGCAATTGACAAACACCGAGAAAGCAATACATGCATATACTAATCATCTTGACTCCTTTGAGACTTGATTGGGCATTACAACATAATACATAGACCGCCATCCAACTACATCTATGACTAATAATCCACCTTCAGGTTATCATCCGAACCCCCTCCAGTATTAAGTTGCAAGCAACAGATTATTGCTTTACGAACTGTGTGTAAAGTAAACAATACGATTGTTCTATGAACAAAGAATTGTTGTTTTCTCCCTAGTACCAACAGCACATCTAGTACCTTAGAGATTTCTGTCACTTCCCCAGATTACCAGAGGCATGAACCCACTATCGAGCATAAATACTAACTCTTGGAGTTGCTAGCATCTATTTGGCCAAGATAGCTACTAACAACGAAAAGCATGCAAGATCTCAAATAACAAAGACATGATAGAATCAATAATCAATTTGAAATAGCATCTCAATATCCATCGGATCCCCGCAAACACAACATGTATGAATTACAAAAAGATGATCTTGATCATGAACGGAGCTCACAAGATCTAAAAATGAAAGCACAAAGGAGGAGAAACCAGCCATCTAGCTACTACATGGATCCGAGTCCAAGGATGAACTACTCACGCATCACACCGGAGGCTTGCATGGTGATGAAGAAGGCCTCCAGGGTGAATTCCCCTCTCCGGCAGGGTGCCGGGAAGAGCTTCAGATCCCTCCCGATCTAGGGATGGAGATGACGGCGGCTACAGACTCTTTCGTGGATTTTTGATCGGGTCCTTAGGGTTTTCGTCTTGAGGGCAATATATAGGCGGAAGGAGAGGACGAGGGGGTGCCGGGAGCGGCCACACCACCCCCTAGCGAGGGTCAGGTGGTGTGGTGGCTCCCTGGCCCTTCTCCGTCTCGTATTCTGGCACTTGATCCCTTCCGTAAAAATAGGCACTTTGGCTTTTGTCCCGTCCAATTCCGAGAATATTCATTTTCTGACTTTCCTGGAACCAAAAACAGCAGAAAACAGGCAACTGGCACTGTGTCTCTTGTTAATCGGTTAGTACAGGAAATCATATGAAAAGTACTCCAAAGTTGGAACAAAACACAAGAAAGTGGATAAAACCAAGCATGGAACATCAAAAATTATAGATACATTTGCAATGTATCAGTCGACATGGCCGTACCAATTGCGCCTAACCCAACTTGGCATTGCAGACCGATTCCAAAAGGGTACGCTGTCGTCACGGTGGATGATGTGAAGCAAGATTTTGAGGAGCTGAAGCTGGACCACCCTGCAGGGGAATATATGGAGCTAACTAAACTAGGAGAAGCCAAAGGAGGGACTGTTTTATGGCCAAAGGAGCACATCGTGCTTCCAAATTATGTGCCGCCAAGGCCACCCACTCCTCAGATAAGCAATCCACCTTGGCCGCCACCTTACTATTCTCTAGCACAACCATCGCCTTCACCGTCTCACCACTCAGCGCAGCCGTCTCCACCGCCGCCTCAGCCGTGTCTGTCGCCGCGTCAGCCATCGCCGTCCCCTGAGCCTCAGAGACAAAAGCGAAAGTATCCTAAGAGGGGCAGCACCTGCAACAGCAGCAAGAGCACGTTCCGGTCACCGAAACATAAGCTATCGCCCCTCTCAAGAGTACCTCATAAGAATATGAAGAAGCTACCTTGCGAGAAGACATGTGAGGAAATTACTGCGCACGTAGATGCCTATTATGAAAAGTGGAAGATTGACATGGCTAACAAGAAAAGGCCGATAGAGCCATTCTTCCCAGTCACCACAGAAGATAAAGCCAAAACAGTCGCGCTTAAGATTCAGCTTCATCAACCCATAGCGCTCACATCAGACTATAATCGCTCTATTACCAAGTCGGCTGAGACAAAAGAGCGGAGAGTCGGGAAAGAAGTTGCCCAGCTCAGGCAATAGAAAAATTAATCGATCGAACCGCTCAAAGTGTACGATACCAATGAGTGGAGGGCCCAGGAGCGCCATGATCTGAACATTGATCCGGAGTTTATTCAACTGTACAGAAAAAGGCCAAATTATATGGACTGTCTATTACTGAGTACATGAGTCATATGGATGAGTTCGAGGGGTACCAATAAATAGCATACGTATACTGACACATGGCTCCTCTCGTCAAACCCGAGTTAGTCAAAGATCTACCAACAAAAATGCGAAGATTGCATAAGTGGTACATGCAAGCCTCTGCTGAATCCAAAAACTAGATCTATGCTGGATATAAACACTACCATTACGGTCATGGAGATGGCTTCCTACTGATTGAATTTTTATAATTATTTCAGTTTTATCAATGAGACGCCCTCGACAAAACTATCGTTAGTGCCTATTGTTTGTAAGTATTATTAATTTATGTAATTAAGTCTTTCTAGCTCAGCTCATTCGTTGCTTGTATAATCTTACTCATCCCTATACTAATTATATATGCAGAATGAAGATTCTCGAATGCAACAAAGGACAAATCTATGACCTTGGGTTTGTTGACTGCAACTTCATTCATGAAGTTACTCTAAAAACAAAATTCAAAAAGACAGAGCATAACTTGGTACAAGCGTTGACGTATTTCGACAACAGAAGGAAAATACTATTTCCTTACAACGCTGGGTGAGTGTTACTGTCTTGTACACATTCTATTTTTGCTTACTCGATGTTAAGCATATAATTGACTCGTGTTATATTTTGTTACTATGCCCATCTTCCACTATATTCTATTAATCATTGTTGTTGACCAAGGAGTAGTAAAAGTCATGGACTCGAAACAAACACCTTTAAGAAAGTGGGCGAACATGCAGGAATACCTCCAGAAGGCTTGGAAACGGTTCACCGCCAACACTAGGGGTGTTTGGAAGCCAAAGCTTACATTTCAACCATTGACTATAAGCACTACTTGCTAGATCCATGCATCTCTTTGATTCTAGTTTCAATACCATTATCATGCTTGATTATTATTTTGATTGAACTCCGTTCTCATAAAGTGCTTGAGGCAGGAAGCCGAGAATAACTTATGTGGATACTATGTCTGCGAGTTCATTCGCCAGACGACCAAAGAGAAGGGCGCAGATCGGAACTTTAAAAAAATTGAAGTAGGATAAACAATAATCACAACTTTATTTTATTACCACTAATTGTGTTTAGTTTCATTCATATATATTGATCCCCTTCTTTAAATTAGATCGAACGGATGCGGGACGGTCTTCTATCACAAGAACGTGTACAAGCAATTTAAGAGGAAATTGCCGGATTCTTATTAGAACATATCATAGATCCGAAAGGAGAATACTATTACCCGGTTCATTTGAAAGGGTAAAGTGTAAAAAAGAAGATGTAAATTAGATTAAATCCGTGTGACTAACGTTTGTAATATGTTTCGACTAAGCACGACGGATGAGACGGTGTATAATATATTCGTGACCATGATGTGTAATATATATATATATATATAGAAACCCTATTCAGCATCCAGGGTGCAGAATAGTTATTTTGCACCCCACATATTTTTATGTTCTCACATATAGAAATTTATGTTTTGTATACTAATAATTATGTTCATATTCATCAGAAACGTAAAAAAATCGACATAAAAATACGATTTATGAGTTATTATATGTAAAAATTAGAGAAAATTCGCATTTTACGCCGTATTTTTTTACGGCATGTAAACAATTTTTTTACGACATGTCTAAACTTTCTTATGTTCTTCTTAACTTCTGAGGTAAGAAAAAATTTACGTGACGTAGAAATCTTATACGGTTTAAAAGATAGGGGGTGGATGAAGAATAACTATTCTACACACATGATGTCAAATAGCGCCACTATATATATATATATATATATATATATATATATATATATATGAAAAATACTTCTTACTTCCGGGTGTAACTACACCCACCTCTCATATACTACCTTACAGAAGTATTTGTAATACTTTATCTATTTGAGTATGTTCATATAATATATCTAAGATACTTACAAGCAAGTTAGGTGAAAAAATTGTAAGTGCACCCATAGTTTGAACTATATATGTCAAATACCGTCATATTTATACGTAGAAAAGGAGTATGTGAATAAAAATTACATACTACCAAAAAAATAGTATATATATTGTCTAAATATTTTTATATACTTCATACTACGCGTACATACCTTCCGGTATGGTAGATACTGCCTATATAGTGTGAAACACGTGTGGGTGTAGTTACACCCGGGTGTAGTATGCCTATATATATATATATATATATATATATATATATATATCGTGGTTCCTTTATTATTGCTGTATATATGTAATACCATTAAATTGAATACAACACACCAAATAAATAAATGGAAAAAACACAAAACTCTGCCGCGGTACAAAAATAACCTGAAATACAGAGACCAAGGATCCCGGTTCGTGACACGAACCGGGACCAATGATCCACCCCCTCTCGTTGCGCGCGCGTCCACGTGGAGACCAACGATCCCGGTTCGTGCCACGAACCAGGACCAATGATCCACCACCCTTGTTACGCGCGCGTCCACGTGGAGACCCATTGGTCTCGGTTCGTGCCAGAACCGGGATCACCATTGTTCCCGAGTGATTGGTTCTGGTTCAAAAACCGGGACCAATGGCCATTATGAACCGGGACCAAAGGGAGATTTTCTACTAGTGTCTCTCACCTTAGATATATGAGCAACTATTGGTGCATACAGTAATCAAACTAGTCTCAATTTGTCTTGTACTCCAAGATGACGAGGGGCTGATCTCTCTCATACATGCTAGGCCGCCCTAGATCGGTGGCCTCGTTTTACCCTGCGAGGTTATCCGAGATGCACGGCGTCAACAAAACCCAGTAAGTTCCTATGACAATCGTTTCCATCCAAGCCATTAATAAAAGGGCATAGGCTCAATGATTAACTTGTAGTGCATTTCACATGCCTTTATATGTGGTTTGACTATCCATAATAATTTAGTTAAGTCATGGGCATGATATTAGTACTTCAACACTGTAGTTATATTCAAATTGATCCATGAAATGGAAGAGCGTGTGAAATTTCATTCAGAAAATCCGAGTACAGCAAGTACACATACACACACTCACGTTTGCACCACTACTAGCACGCTGACACATCGTATAATGGAGAACAGAGTCGTGGAGATTGATTTTGGCGAAGTCGACACGAGAAGCTTGATATGGACCAAGGCATCTAGAATATTACGTGTTTACGAAATACTCGTTTTCTTTACACTTCTTTTACAAAACTAAAACCATCTTATATTATAAAACGGAGGAAGCACAAAAGATGTTCAAGAGTTTGATGCCTGATAACGCAAAAGAACAATATTAGAACCTAAGTGCTAAAAAGTGCTCGGAGGCTCGTTAGTCTCTCCGAGCCTCCGTTTCGTGGCTGTCCGATGTTGTCGATCACGCCTCTGCGCCTAGGTCCACCTGTCACGTGTCTTCTACCTCCCGTACTCCCCGTTTCCCCACGATCCAAATCCCATTCGTCCTGCTCCTCGGCGAGCTTGCCCTGCCACGGTCCGGCTCACCGGCGTGCTCGCCCCGCAGTGTCCCGGCACCGGCATGCTCTGCCCAGATGAAGCCCGGCTCACCGGTGGCGTGGCGTCTGCACCAGGCTCAGCTCCTCGCGGCGGCATGGATGATTGAGCTGGCCGTGGGGGCCAGCAACCAGCGTGCGACAGCGGCTCCAGTGGCCGTGGCTGCCACGGCCGGCGCGCCTCTCTGCTCCCGTCGGCTGAACACCTGCGGTATTTGGGGAAAATCTCTCCATGTGAAAACGAACGAGAGACGAAAGAGAACCTTATCCATTTGCATGTTTTGCTTCAAGGTCCCGTCTTTGAATGAATTACCAAATCACAGAACTCTACAGCGTGCGTCGTTTATGGTGTGTATGCTGCCTATGTGCGTGTGTGATGTGTTTCGCTGCCTATGCGAAGTTAGCGTAGAACAACCAAATTTGGTACTCGCTCAGATTCAAAATTAATGGCTTTAGATTTAATTCAAATGTATCTAGTTATGCTTTAATGCGATAAAATCTGAGACAATTAATTTGAATCAGAGAGTACTAGTAGATAAAATTTGATTCTAGAAAAAATTGGGTTTAGAAACATTGAAGGCCTAGTTTACAACTAATCTCGTGAGAAAATCAGCTTGCCAAATTAGCTCGCCTAAGCCGCGGTTGTGCGTGGGCATATCATCTGAGTATCTCAAAGTGATACCCCTCTAGATTCTTGCACTTGAAGGTCGTCTTGTGCCTTTTATCGTGGCTCATGATATTGGTCACATACACATTGATCGAGGTGGATTTATTCTTTGCAGCAACGCTGCCATGAAGATAACAATATTTTTCACAGTTGTATTAAGTTGTTTTTTCCAGTGATATTATTGGTTCCACAAATGAGCTAAGTTGTATTATTGGTATTATTCGCACTGGTCACTTCTAGATTGATTGAGGCGTCTTTGTCATTTTTTAGTGCTAAGTTGTATACCAGCTGTGCGAAGTTGTATACCTACTAACGCTAAGTTGCATGCACATTGTTATTAAGATGTATACCTATTAGTGCTAAGTTGTATTTCTACTAATGCTAAGATGTATTTCGACTAGTGCTAAGTTGGATACCCACTGTTGCTAAGTTGTATACTGACTAGGGTTAAGTTGCATCATTATCTAACATAGTTGTATATAGAACAAACACCGCTGCATACCCACTGGGGTTAAGTAAAAAAATTCTCCGGTCCTCCTCCATCTTAGCATCGTCGGTCTTAAAGCGACATCTTCTTCGGCTCTTGCATCTCGCGTTGCGCCTTGTGTTGTGCTCATGGCACCGGCAACATCCATGTTGATTGCGGTGGAGTTGTACTTGTGCCGCGGCTGCTAAGAAGACATCAAGTTGTTTATTCGCAGATGTGACAAGTTGTATTTTTGTCGGTGGTATTGTTGGTTCCACATACGAGCTAAGTTGTATTTTCAATAATTTTCTCTCTCATACATTCGCTAAGTATTGTAGACAACACATTGTAGCTTCACATATGTGCTAAGTTGCATGCTCATTACTGCTAGTTTGTATACCCCCACTGTTAAGTTGCATACCTTATCTCATATGTGAAGTTAGATATATTTACACCAGAGTAGCTACAACTTATTTCAAGAAGTTGCAGCAACTATAACTTACAAAAATGCAAGTTAGCACCATTATCGTGAACGTGTTTATCGTTGTGTCTAAGTTGTCTATCATTAAATCGTCTAGCATCACTATTGTGAAGTTGTGTAATATTGTCATAAAGCTTACTAACATTGTTACAAGGTTGAATAATGTTTTGTCAATTCAGACTCCGTTTTATGGCCATCGGATCGACTGGATCAGGTACTGCATCCGTTGTTGGCTATTCGTTGTTAAGTGAGTAGTTCAACAATTAAATTAGCTCCAATCCAAAATACGAAAAAGTATTGTAATCAATTATTTGTATAAGTTGCTTTCTCTAAGATACTAATTTGCTTTTTACGCAAGACTAAGTTGTTTTTTGAAAAAAAAAGTTGTTGAAACATATACAAATAAGATCTAGTTTTAAAAATCTTGTTGCGCGAGGTATAATGGTGTAAACGGATCGCAATTTCGACACACGGTTTAAGAGCTATGACTTTTTAAGTTTTTCTCGTATAAAAATAAATACCCATATAGTCTCCGTGCACTGGACTTTCTATTTTTGGGGTAAGGGCTGGGTTAGACTAATCAGCCTCCGGAGGCTCTCTATCCGTGTCCATATTAGAAAGTAGTATACTTTCCACAATTACTACTCAACATGATCATTTTTTGGCTGAAAGCCTAAAAAACTCGATTTACACTAAGTATTGCTTTTTTGGCAAACAAATGCAAATATGGGTATTCTATAAAAAAACATATTTTCTTACGGGAATTCACTTTTTTTTATCCCGCGTGCATATGCTCTCTCTATAAAAACACGTATAAAATAGTTAAAATATCGGAAAAAAATCACGTGTGTACCTGCATATTATATGTGTTCACATAAAGTTCTGCGAAAAAAGATATTTGTCAGATTCAGGAAAACCAGGGTATCCCTTATCCGCTGATTATGCGCCCCTATACGCTCCATCCTCGCAAGACGCTGAAGCCCTGGACGAGCCGTACGGGCGAGGTCACAAGATCCATCTCCTGTCCTGCGGTCGTTGGAAAGAAAACGCCGGCCATGACGCCATCCCTTGCCTGGGGATGACGATCTGATAAACCCCAAGCCCATTCACCATTGCACGTTTATATTGTCTCAAGGATAACTAAAGAAAAGTCTTGTTTTCAACCGGCATAAGCTATAGCCGGTTCGCTCTCATGACTCGCGATGGTGAACTAGTGCTCACCGTTCGCTCTCGCGTCCCCTCTCCTTCCCCTAGAACCCAACCTTTTTTCCTCCAGGAAATACCCATGGCGGCCCGAGGTGCTTCCGCCTCCGGCGGCAAGTGGGAGCCCAACATCCCATCTTTTTCGAAGTGTAATGGAGGTTGATCTTGTGGTGGATCTTCGGTTGAGGTGGGAAGAGCTTGCCAAGTGCATCATTCACAGTTTCCCATGGAGACCATAGGAGGTTAGCTGTCCACATAATGGAGTTCAAGTAGGTGACATTTAATGGCAACAAACTGTATGTATACAAATTCGTTGGGATTTCAAGCGCGGAGTGTTGCATCATGCGGTTTTTCCCAACAAGGGTGACTCAGGGTTTAATATCAAACTCTCAGGAAAATTGTAGAATCGCCTCCTCCTTCTCTTATAACAACCTACAAACCATAGTAGGTCCCAAATTTTTTGTCACTATCCAATTGTTACTACCAGTTACACCGTCTAACATACATGTTCCCTCTCGCACGTCTTAGCATGATAGTTTAATCAGAACATGTACACTTGAAAGGGATAATATTATTCATCTTCAAATATATCAAACACATACTGAAATTTACAATCTCATAAGTCATCACATAATCAAAAGATCGACCACTATAGGAAATTACATATATGACCGAATCATATAGAACAACTCATATGGTTCTAAAACATTGATAGTACATAGAGAGATCAAACTACTCAACACAAGCTCATTGTCCTGGGGTGGACTAGTCCCTTCTCATCATAGAAGCAATGGATATTACGTTGGAGGAGTCGGAAGAGCAACCGAGGGTGACTCTGGCAGTGTTTATCCCTCCAATTTTTGATGGTTCTGCCTCTTCTTCGGTGTTCTGTATATCGTGGTCGTTTCCTCTAGAATTCGCAAAAGGGGCATATGTATAGTCGGTTTATACAAACAGTTGAGCGCCAATTTTTGATGGTTCTACCTCTTCTTCGGTGTTATGTATATCGTGGTCGTCTCCTCTAGAATTCGCTAAAAGGGGCATATGTATAGTCGGCTTGTACAAAGAGTTGGGCGCATGATTGAGGTTGATTGGATGGTTGAGGCATCTAGACCACCCCATGGCGCGACAGGCGTGGATGGTCGCGCCATGGAGGGCTTCTGGGCTTTCCCGTGGCCTTTCGCTCCTCCCCTTCCGGCACAGTCCTTCATCCGCAATAATATTAGCTTAGAAAAATCCTAGATCATTTTAAGTTCACGAATGTCATTGAAAGTTAAAAAATGCACAAAACATAGGTTTCCCGTTCTGCAGTGTTAAAACGAAAAGAAAGGGGACTTTCTGAAAAATTCCTAAAATCGTTGAAATTCAAGGTAATAACTATATATATGATGCAAATATATTGGAATATAACACAATAAACTAAAAAATCATGCATACACTTTACATGTATCAACACCCAGTGAGTGGATGGGTTGGGCTTCAGCCGATCTAGCTCTAATGACCTCTAGCATGGCAGATTAGTCGTCGACGAGCTCGAATCGACATTATGTCCATGGTCGATGGTGAAGGTCAGTATTTTGGGGATTTTTCTCGATGTTGTAAAATATTACAATGTTATTCTAGATGTATGCTACAAAGAGTTTGTCCAATGTCACCAAAATGTTTTAATATTGTAGAATTCGCTGGACATATTTGTTGGTTGCGCTAGTCTATTTTGTTGCAAATGATGACAACTTTCCCGACATTTTGTGTGACCAATGAGGGTTTACGCGGTTGATTTTTGCTACGTTGATGTGTTCAAAGCATTACAATTTTTTTGCTACAATTTGCAAGTTATTACATCTTCATGGAAAATTGATGCAAATCGATATTGCATTTCAAAAATGCTACATACATAAGAAAAAGAGTTGCGTTCAAGCTTTTTTGCAGCAGTCACTAGATTTTTGCAGCAATGAGGGAGTCCATTTTTGCATGGTGAAAGGAACGGCAATCAAACCGGCTGATGCGGTGGCTCCACCAAACAAGATTTCCCTCGCGTCGCCCCGTCTGGCGACCGAGGGGAAACCTGAGCGCCGTCGCCTAGCTTCCCTCCTCCTACTCCCTCATATGTTTCCGCTGCCGCCAGAGGGTGCGGCTGGGCAAAGCCTAGCCGGCACTGGTGGCGGCGGGGACTCCCTCGCCTCCTTGCCTCTACGTTGGAGCAGGCCGGCTAATGGGAAGGGACATGGCGCTGCCGGGCGTCATGGTGCGGCTGCTCCGGCGACGGTGCGGCAGAAGGCGGCCTCTTCTCCGCGCAGATCAAAGGCGAATGGCGGCCTTCCTCTCCCGTGGATCGGCCATTGGCTGCAGCGAGTGGGTTGGAGGCGAGGCGGTTGGACGGTGAAAACCGGGCTCCGGCTAGAGCCGACGATGGCGGCATTCTTGGATGGCTTTTACCTTATTGAAGGCGACGTTGCTGCGAATTCTACCTCATGCTTAAGGCTCGGGGGAAACCCTAGATCTTGGATAGATTGGACGATGACGGCAATTTTGGTGTCGTTCACCCTCTTGAGGACATTGTTTTGGAGCTCGAGATGCCTGGAGGAGGTCTTTTGGTGGTGCGGTGTCTCATCTTCCACGTCGACGGCGGTGAGTCCCGGCTGCGTGGTGCAGCAAGGTCTCGGCGGCAGGCGTGCTGATGTCCTCGCACAGGGAGGTGGCACTGTCTGGCGCCATGGTGGTGTCGGCGGCAGGACCGACAAAGTTTATGCGGATCTTAACTGTGAAGATTGTTTAGAGGTTCGATGGCGGCGACGGCTTCTGTGGCGTGCACACAAGGTGCTCGCTAAGAGTCAGTTAATCCGGATGTACGCTTTCATCTCGCCTAGAGGCCGCCTCGTGGTATGCGATTGTTCCTAGTCCCTAGCTGGTGGAGTGTCTTCGTTGTCTTTCCGGGCACAGAGCGGCTCTGTTGACACGATTTTTCTCCATTGTCGAGTTTGTAAGTGTTGTGTGATGGCTTCGAGTTTGGTGATGTATATTTTTTGTTGTTCCTTTGTTGATCGATCAATAATAAAGTAATAAAGGACGTATACATCATTTCGATGCAGAGGCCGGGGGTCGCACCCTCCATTTTAAAAAAGTCTGGCTGATGCATCAGCCGACAGTGGGTGCCACCAACTAATTAAGCTCCATGTTAAAAGAAGCTATGCTTGGATGCTCGGGGTGGGTACTATCTCTAAAAGAACTAAGCTCCCTAGCTTTGAGCCTCTATAGATGCTTGGAATGTCACTTTCATGAGGCCTACCTGCTGGTGGTTAGCCCTTATACAAGTCATGGTTATTTCTAGTGCTAAAAATTGAATTTGACTGCTTCTTTCACTTCAGACATGACTAATCAGTTGACTTTACAATATATAATTTTGTAAGCTTACTTGGTTTAAAATCTTTCCGGATCCAATTTCCGTAGCCTCGCAACAAGTAAATAATTGCATCACTGGTTATTTTTTCCGGTTAAAAATTCCTGCCAAAGAAATATTTTAATTTTTAAAGACGGACATATTGACTCTATATTTGGATTAGGAATAGTATTTTTATTGGTCAGATATGTTTTTGGCAAAATTTCACCGTATTGATAGTTTAGTTGGTAGATACCACTCGGGCAATTAGTTCTTCGTTTGAATTAGAATTCTAAATGGAAATAAATTGTATTTTTCTACCATGGGGCCCACCTGAACTTCTGCTGGTGGAATTGGGACTCTATGTTGCTCAGGCTATGTACTACTAAAGGGGCGCAACCGTTCGGCCTTAGGTTTGGCTTAACTGGTAGCATCTTATTGTTTCCCTTGCGGACGCGCCTGTCTGAGTGACTTTTGCATCAGTGGCATTGTGGTTAGTCGCTTGTGGCCTTATATGCTCTACGTAGAAGGGAGACGCAGGCCGTGGGGATCGGTACGCTGCTGTTTTGACCGTTCGAGCCGTCTTTTTCCTGTTCTGCGTATGACCTCTTGCGTTCTCCAAGGTTGTCTGTTCCTCGCTCCAGTTTGCTTTCTCTTTTCCCTACTCTAGTTTTTTCTTTCACTCTATTATGGTGGCTCGCTCTGGCTGGTTCTTTAGTTCGCGGCTGCGATCGCTGTTGTCATAGTTGGTGTGGGGTATACGGTGACACACGTGTATATTGTGGGCCAGAAACAACCCTGCCAAAGAATTTAAATGCTAATGGTAGAGGACGGCGCCGCGCGAAGCGCGCGGGTCCATCTAGTATATTGTATACACGTAAGAATATGCCTGCTTCTTTCCGTAGACTGTAGCTTTTTCTTTGTGAGGGATCACACTACTATGCTTGGGACATCCAAGTAGACTTTGTGAATTTTATGTTACAATCGCTCTTGATGAGATCCAGATCTCTATCTTACATGTATACTGGTAATATTTCTCTCTGAAAGAGTCTATTTATGGGTATCTGTCCTTGTACAGAGGGGTGCCTTCCTTGGCTTGGACCAAGGGTACTTCATGGTTGGGTCCCTTGGGAACTTCCTGAAGTTGACGAACGGTGCCCAGAGCATCAACCTGCAAATGCATGAAAACCGAATTCATGGACTTTTGGTGAATAGAAAACTACTTATCACTGAACATATAAGTTCGAACATGTTCTTTGCTTTTGTATGAAGATGCGTCTAGCTACGAGGAGGATACTGGCACCCCAGATTCTCAACTGAAACCGGTACCAAAACAGTGAACATATGGTAATGCTTTATGCGAACTATGTCTAAAAGAACTAAGCTCCCTAGCTTTGAGCCTCTATAGATGCTTGGGATGTCACTTTCATGGGGCCTACCTGCTGGTGGTTAGCCCTTACACAAGTCATGATTATTTCTAATGCTAAAAATTGAATTTGACTGCTTCTTTCACTTTAGACATGACTAATCAGTTGACTTTATAATATATAATTTTATAAGCTTACTTGGTTTAAAATCTTTCCAGATCCAATTTTCGTAGCCTCTCAACAAATAAATAATTGGACCATTGGTTATTTTTTCCGGTTAAAAATTTCTGCCAAAGAAATATTTTAATTGTTAAAGACCGACATATTGACTCTATTTGGATTAGGAATAGTATTTTTATTGGTCAGATATGTTTTTGGCTAAATTTCAGCATATTGATAGTTTAATTGGTAGGCAATTAATTCTTTGTTTGAATTAGAATTCTAAACGAAAATAAATTGTATTTTTCTACCATGTACATTTCCAGGTCTTTGGGGTCCATATATTGGTGCGTTACCAGTTTGCTATTAGTGGAACTGTGACCGTGATTTCTTGGTCCATATCCAGCTGGTGGGGCCCACCTGAACTTCTGTTGGTGGAATTGGGACTCTATATTGCTTAGGCTATGTACTGCTAAAGGGGCACACCCGTTCGGCCTTAGGTTTGGTTTATCTGGTAGCATCTTATTGTTTCCCTTGGAGACGCGCCTGTCTGAGTGACTTTTGCGTCAGTGGCATTGTGGTTGGTCGCTTGTGGCCTTATATGCTCTACATAGAAGGGAGACGCAGGCCGCGGGGACGGTACGCTGCTGTTTTGACCGTTCGAGCCGTCTTTTCCCTGTTCTACACATGACCTCTTGCGTTCTCCAGGGTTGTCTGTTTCTCGCTCCAGTTTGCTTTCTCTTTTCCCTACTCTGGTTTTTTCTTTCACTCTATTATGGTGGCTCGCTCTGGCCGGTTCTTTAGTTCGCGGCTGCGATCGCTATTGTCATAGTTGGTGTGCGGTATACGGTGACACACGTGTATATTGTGACCAAGGCCAGCCAAAGAATTTAAATGCTAACGGTAGAGGACAGCGCCGCGCGAACCGCGCGGGGTCCATCTAGTATATTGTATACATGCAAGAATATACCTGGTTCTTTCCGTAGACTGTAGCTTTTCCTTTGGGAGGGATCACACTACTATGCTTGGGACATCCAAGTAGACTTTGTGAATTTTTACGTTACAATCGCTCTTGATGAGATCCAGATCTCTATCTTACATTTATATATAGTAATATTTCTCTCTGAAGGAATCTATTTGTGGGTATTTGTCCTTGTACACAGGGGTGTCTTCCTTGGGCTTGGACCAAGGGTACTTCATGGTTGGGTCCCTTGGGAACTTCCTGAAGTTGACGAACGGTGCCCAGAGCATCAACCTGCAAATGCATGAAAACCGAATTCATGAACTTTTGGTGAATAGAAAACTACTTATCACTGAACATATAAGTTCGAACATGTTCTTTGCTTCTGTATGGAGATGTGTCTAGCTACGAGGAGGATACTGGCACCCCAGATTCTCAACTGAAACCGGTACCAAACATTGAACATATGGTGATGCTTTATGCGAACTATGTCTAAAAGAACTAAGCTCCCTAGCTTCGAGTCTCTATAGATGCTTGGGATGTCACATTCATGGGGCCTACCTGCTGGTGGTTAGCCCTGATACAAGTCATGGTTATTTCTAGTGCTAAAAATTGAATTTGACTGCTTCTTTCACTTCAGACATGACTAATCAGTTATCTTGTAAGCTTACTTGGTTTAAAATCTTTCCAGATCCAATTTCCGTAGCCTCGTAACAAGTAAATAATTGGACCACTGGTTATTTTTTCCGGTTAAAAATTCCTGCCAAAGAAATATTTTAATTGTTAAAGACGGACATAATGACTATATTTGGATTAGGAATAGTATTTTTATTGGTCAGATATGTTTTTGGCAAAATTCCACCGTATTGATAGTTTAGTTGGTAGATACCACTCGGGCAATTAGTTCTTTGTTTGAATTAGAATTCTAAACGGAAATAAATTGTATTTTTCTACCACGTACATTCCCAGGTCTTTGGGGTCCATATATTGGTGTGTTACCAGTTTGCTATTAGTGAAACTGTGACTGTAATTGCTTGGGCCATATCCAGCTGGATGGGGCCCACCTGAACTTCTGTTGGTGGAATTGGGACTCTATATTGCTTAGGCTATGTACTGCTAAAGGGGCGCACCTGTTCGGCCTTAGGTTTGGCTTATCTGGTAGCATCTTATTGTTTCCCTTGCGGACGCGCCTGTCTGAGTGATTTTTGCGTCAGTGGCATTGTGGTTGGTCGATTGTGGCCTTATATGCTCTACGTAGAAGGGAGACGCAGGCCCCGGGAATCGGTACGCTGCTGTTTTGATCGTTCGAGCCGTCTTTTCCCTCTTCTGCGCATGACCTCTTGCGTTCTCCAGGGTTGTCTGTTCCTCGCTCCAGTTTGCTTTCTTTTTTCCCTACTCTGTTTTTTTCTTTCACTCTATTATGGTGGCTCGCTCTGTCCGGTTCTTTAGTTCGCGGCTGCGATCGCTGTTGTCATAGTTGGTGTGGGGTATACGATGACACACATGTATATTGTGATCAAGGCCAGAAGCAACCCTGCCAAAAATTTAAATGATAACGGTAGAGGACGGCGTCACGCGAAGCGCGCAGGATCCATCTAGTATATTGTATACACGCAAGAATATGCCTGGTTCTTTCCATAGACTATAGCTTTTCCTTTGTGAGGGATCACACTACTATGCTTGGGACATCCAAGTAGACTTTGTGAATGTTTACATTACAATCGCTCTTGATGAGATCTAGATCTCTATCTTACATGTATACTAGTAATATTTCTCTCTGAAGGAGTCTATTTGTGGGTATCTGTCCTTGTACAGAGGGGTGCCTTCCTTGGGCTTGGACCAAGGGTACTTCATGGTTGGGTCCCTTGGGAACTTCCTGAAGTTGACGAACGGTGCCCAGAGCATCAACCTGCAAATGCATGAAAACCGAATTCATGGACTTTTGGTGAATAGAAAACTACTTATCACTGAACATATAAGTTCGAACATGTTCTTTGCTTTTGTATGGAGATGCGTCTAGCTACGAGGAGAATACTCTCACCCCAGATTCTCAACTGAAACCGGTACCAAAACACTGAACATATGGTAATGCTTTATGCGAACTATGTCTAGTACCTGTAGATTGTTTCTGTTTATTTGTAAGCAGCAGCTGACTGTCAAAATGCAACTCGGTGACTCACCCGGGGAAGAAGAGGTAGGTGAACATGAACTGCAGGTACATCTCGACGAACTTGCGCTTGTACCACCTCAGCCTCATCCAGTTCATGATAATTGGCTGCACTCAGCACACGACACAACCGGAACACGATTAGCAATCCATTCCCCCAAACACAGGAAACCAACAACTAAGTGTTCAGCTTCAGTTAGTACAGTATAGCTAGCGAGCTAGCGCTCACGTACGGGAGCAACGAAGAGGTACACGAAGGCGATCGCCGCGATCGGCGGCAGGATCGCCAGGAGGTCGAGGTCCTCCTCCCCGCTCACCGTCGCCAGCGCAGCCGGGGTCTCCACCTGCACACGCAAACAGAGAGGAATTCGCCATCGCGTGATCATGTGAGGGGCGGGTGGATTCAAGAAGAAGATTGGAGTTTAAAGATTTCTGAAGGTGTCCATACCGCTGCCCAGACGGCCGCGCACTGCAACACGGAGGCTAGCTTCTGCAGCTGACCCGAGCCCTGGGCTGCAGGGGCAGGCTACGCGATCGAGCAAAAACCCAAGAAAGAAAGGAGACGGATCAGAGGTTGCAACTCGCAAATATCGTTCGATCGAGTTGGGGGCGATTGTGTGGAGCTGAGGTTAACTGATACCTTGTCATGGAGGAGGCAGAGGATCGTGGACTTGGAGATCGTCGGGCGCTGCAGGGAAGAGACGAAGGAAGCTTGGCGCCTGGGTTGGAGGCCGAGAAAAGCTGGAGACGGTGAGGATGCAGGTGGGAGGAGGCGCCATGAGGCGGTGGTCTCCATTTGTGGCAGGCGACAGCTTTGGGCGGGAGGTAGCCGTGGCGCCTTATCTGGATAGACGACGGTTTGGGGACGGGGGCTATGGACGACCGGCGTCCATTGTCTGGCGGTGAAGGATTTGGCTTGCTTGGACCGTTAGATGGGGATCAAGCGGATCAAGTTTGTCCATCTCACTCCATCTCATTCGTCCGATTTAACATTTTTTTTTGCGAAAATTTCACTGTCTATACATATAGATAGTAGTGAGAAAAAAAAAAGACCTAAACCAAGCAAATATTATATTGGGTTAACATATACAAGGGTGTTTACAAGGATGATATTTGCCTGCATTTCTTCTAGTTTTGAATTAAATATATAAACTCTATCAATGTGTATTCTTATTCTTCCTCTTTTTCTGTGAAGGAGGAGACACTCTTTACGGAGGTGATGTTTTGGCCCAAAGGGCACATGAAAAATGCATAAAAATAAATTTGAAGATATCAAAAAGATAGATATGAAATAAAATTCTGCATGTACATCTAGAAATTCTATGCCCGCACACGAGTTTTCGGGGAAAAAACATTTTATGTGACTTGTAAAAGGACGAAAAATTCATAAATAGCTATGTTAGTGCAGTGAATTTTGTATTTTTATACGGGATAAAAAATGTACATTTTTCTCGAAAACTTGTGTGTGGACATAGAATGTCTGGATGTACATGCAAATATTTTGATATTTTGATACGTGTTTTCAAACAATGGTTCATACGCACTTGTGACCTGGACTGGATTTCCGCACTCTTATTCTCCTTTTTATGCGAAGGAGGAGACACTCTTATTCATGTTGCTTCAAAGCTGATTCACTCCTTTCTATGTGTGAAGTTGTCATCATTTTCGTCCCTCGTGGCCTTATTCTATTCTCTCCCCCCTCCCCTCTCTCTCCCTCCCTCATTTTCTCTCTCTAAGAGTCGACTCCCTACCTCTTATTTCCCTTTTTTCTCCTCCTACTTTGTCACCGTGCTTGGTCTAGCCATTTACTGGAACCGTAGGCTACTAGGGTTGAGGCATGGCGACATTGTTATTTGTCAGGCAGTGTCGGTGAGCCTTTCAGGATGGTGGTTGCCGTCACCTCAGTCATCATCGATGTTGGCTAACCACCCTATGTTCTTCTTCCTACCCATTTATCTTCTTCCTCCTCCCCTCAGATCTCGGAATGTCATCGTGGCTTAGGTCATCATGTGCCAAGACGTTCAGAAAGTATATTTCTTCTTTTTTTCCATACGACTCCTCTGAGTCGGGTTTCATTACATTTACAATAACAGAACATAATGTCTATTACAACCACCAACACCAAACGAGAAATAAAACAAAATACCAACAAGAGCTAAACAATCCATCACCTAAGGGGGGACTAAACAGTTTATAGAGAGTGCAAAATCATAGAAACATCCAACAACCACTTAGGGGGAGGGGGGGGGCATAATGGAAAGTGTTCTTCTTCACCACGATCAACATAAAGGGGAGGTGAAAAAGGACTAAAACATCCAATTTTTTCTCAGTACCCAGTCAGTCCCTAGTCACGATCAATGTCTTCATCCATTTCACCATTCTTGACATGCAAGGTTGATGCTTGCCTAGCAATATCATGCACTTGTGTCACCATTTATTGCAGATGATTAGCTCCATCTGTCGGCACACCTCAGTCATGCTCGTTCTGCAGACCTTCCCAGTATCGAAGGAAAGCACACATATAACAGATTAATCCCAGAGGGGAAGAGATCAACTTTCCTTCAAAGCAAGCGCGATTCCTTGTTTTCCACAGAACATTGTAACCAAAAGGAAGAAATTTCGCAATCCATCAAAAATATTGAGTGAAACACGATGGCTTAGTCTTAGCACCCAAAATAGATGCAATGGTACTCCACATATAAACAACTGCAGGACAAACAAAAAACGTAAGATTGATTGTCTCCTCCTCAGGACAAAACTGACATATATAACAACCCACCCATTTCCTTTTCTTCATATTGTCCTTGGTAGCGATAGCATTATGTCAAATTAGCTAGAGCCAAATTTTAATCTTAAGAGGCAGTTTTGCTTTCCACAAATGCCTAAATGATCTATCTCAACCCTCATCAACAAGTTTATTATAAAGAGATTTGATAGAGAAGATATCAGACTTAGTAAGTTTCCATTTAGGCTTATCTTTACTCTCACTTA
Source organism: Avena sativa (assembly GCA_916181665.1). Lineage (NCBI taxonomy): Eukaryota > Viridiplantae > Streptophyta > Magnoliopsida > Poales > Poaceae > Avena > Avena sativa. Next base: position 492,550,167 of record OV702290.1, on the reverse strand, counting down.
AGCTAACATATTCCTCAATGTATGCCGGAGTACAAAACATGTGACAACCATATCCTAAAAGTAAAGAACCACCCCAAGTCTAACATCTCTCTAACAATACCAATCTTATGATTCCAAATTTCTAATAGATCTGGAAATTTCTCACAGAGGGAGAAATCTCCAATCCACTGATCATGCCAAAAGTTAGTTTCTCTACCATCACCTAACTCCATTTTCTACCAACAAGATATATCTGTTTCAATTTCAACAAATCCTTCCAGGCAGTAGAGTCCCCTTGTTTCACTTTTACCCTCCAAATACCATGAGTTATACCATATTTTGCCTTAACAATTGTCTACCACAAACCCTCTTCATATTCCAACTTCCATCACCATTTACAAAGAAGGGAAATATTGAGCAGTTTTAGGTTTTTAATCCCTAAACCACCTTTTTTCCTTGGCCTACAAATCATAACCATATACTATTTTTTCCTATTATGAGCCCCTTCCCAAAAGAATTTCCTGAAATATTATTAAAAATTTCGAGGTTGGTATCAACCATGAGATACATTGACATATGATAGATTAACAAATTGCTCAAAGATGATTGAATAAGAGTATACCTCCCCCCCAATCGAAGAGGAGTTACCAACCCAACCATCAATTTTTTCTTAAGCTTATCATACAAAGGTTGTAAGTCAACCACATGGAGCCTAGTGCCACAAACAGGGATACCAAGATACTTTATAGGCCAATTGCTAAGTTGACAAACAAAAAAAATCAGCATATCTCAACTCTTTCTCTCCATCTTCCAAAACCATAACGAGTTCACTCTTGCTAAAGTTAATTTTCAACCCAGACATAGCCTCAAACATAATTAGTTTAACATGAATTAACTGCTCAATATCATCTTGGATTAACAAAATAGTATCATCGGCATATTGTAAAATAGCCACACCATTATCAATCAAATGAGATATCAAACCAGTCACCACACCATTGCTCTAGGCTTGAAAATCATCTTAGCCAACCCTTCAGCGGCAAGATTAAAGAGGAAGGGTCCCATGTCTCACCCCTCTATGATTATCAAAGTATTTGTCTCTTTTGTTATTAATTTTCACACAAAATTTCCCATTTGTCACCACAACATTCACCAAACTACACCAAAATCACTAAATACTTTCTGAGCCACACATTTTAGGAGGTAATCCCAATCCACCTTATCATAAGCTTTTTCAAAATCAATTTTTAAGACAACACCATGGCATTTATGCCTCCATTATTCATGCAAAATTTCATGTAGAGACATCACACCATCCATTATATTTCTACCTTTAATAAAAGCAGTCTGGCAATTGGATATAAGTTTATCCATTACAGGTTCCAACCTGACTGTGATTACCTTAGTAATAATTTTATACAGGACCTGTAACAAGCAAATAGGTCTATACTTGGAGATAATATCATCATCAGGAGTTTTTTGAAGGAGAATAATCATACCAAAATTAATCCTAAACAAATCAAGATTTCCAGAATGCAGATTACTAAACAAAGCAAGAACATCAAACTTAACAGTAGACCAACAAGATTGAAAGAATTCAATAGGAATGTCATCAAGACCAGGAGCCTTATTTCTAACCATAAGATCTAAAGCATCTTTAACTCCCTCCTTAGAAAAAAGGTCTATCTAGCACCTCATTATCAAGGCTACTCAACTTTTCATCTTCAGACCAAACAGATGAGTCTAGTCCCACCTGATTACCCTCTCCTCTTCCAAACAGAAGTTTATAATATTCAGTAGCATGAGAAAGGAGACCAAAGGTCCCCTGAATCAACAGATCATTACACTTAAGAGAGTACATAACATTCTTCCTCCTCCAATCATTAGCAACCCTATGAAAATAAGATGTATTGTTCTCATCTTGCAGGAGCCACTTGGCACTAGATCTACTAAACCAAAACTTCTCTTCTTCATAAATTCGCATTAGTGTAAATTGTATATATCCTTTTCTTTGGAATTGCTCCCCAGTTAAAACATTATCCTCTTCCAGAAGCTCCAAATTTTCTAATTCCAAAGAAAAATATTTTTTCCTTAATATATTGTCCTCTAATATTAATCCCCCGGCCATTCGGACTTTTTTCACATTTTTCAACTTCTGTTGAATCTGACTAATGCTATCAAAGCCATTTCCAGAGGAATGCCAAGCCAACTTAATCGTATCCTAAAACTCAGGATGAGATATCCAAGTTTTCTCAAACCTGAATTTATTACTTTTAATCTCAACTTTCTCACAAGTATCAACAACCAAGGGGTTGCGATCAAACATCACTCTGGGATTTTTTCACTTGAATCAAAGGGAAAATGGATTCCCATTCAGAGTTTATCAAGACCCTGTCCAATTTCTCTAGAGTAGGATCTTTCTGACCATGTATACTGACCACCAGAAAACTTAATTTCCCTAAGAGCATAAGTATTGATAATTGAGTTAAACAGATCAGTACTCCTTGAACATTTACTCTCTTTTTTCTCACTAGCAAAACGAATGATATTAAAATCTCCACCAATGAGGGAAGGAATTGTTAGATCATCACAAACACTAGCAAATTCTATTAAGAAGATATCCTTATCTTCCACTTGAGCAACCCCATATATAACAATCAAGTGCAACTCTCTTAACAACTTATGATAAAAAAAACCTAGCCTTTACAAAGTATCTATTAGTTTCCACTTTAATGACTTTAAACCTTAAGGATTTAAGTCCACACATAATTCCTCCAGACTTTCCCACATAGGGGGGCCAAAGCCAAATAAAATCATTCCCAGGATCAAATTTTCTACAAACAGAGCTATCAACCGTTTTCTTCATAGTTTCTTGCAAACCAATAAAATCAAAAGGAAACTCACTCATTAAATCTCTAAGACAAAAAGCAAACCCTTTCTTCCCCACCCCTCCGCAATTCACAACAAGACCTATCATATGTATTTATTATTTTATTCCTCAATCTAGGTCCACGCAAAATATCACATAGAGGGTGATGTTTTGCAGCCCTTCCCATTTTCTTTGTGCCTCCAAGGGACACACCACCAGATTTTTTGGAAATACTAGAATTTATTTATTTGTTTCCTAGTTCTTTTCGAAACCACAGGAGTAAAATCATCATCCTCAATGCTAGCATACTCATCTAAACTAACATCTAAATCAGTATCATCCACTTTTTCCAAGGTATTAGAAGCTAACACATTATTGATGGACACATTACCATCAACAATTGGATCAACCAAAATAGGAATACTCCTATTTTTATCTAACACGCTATCCCTATCATTCTCCAGATCCTTAAACATACACATAGTTGCAAGAGGTAAAGTTTTCACATCTATGCCAATTTCTAAAGCCTTATCCACAATCTCATTATCACTCAAAATAGAAAAGAATTAGCATCTTTTATGATTTTCTTACCTGCATTATCTCTAGCATTGATATGATCCATGGCTCTAGGCATATTGGACAATCCGGTAGCTTGATTCCTCACACTGTTTCTTGTAGGCATTGGTTGCTCAGGAGTAGGAATAGCAGGCACCGAGGGCCTTGCTACAGAAGAAGAGTCAAAAGCTTCCTCATGCTCAGAGGGCATCTCAGTAATACATATCACAGAAGACTGTATAATGTGAGGCTGGGAGAAATCTTCAGAAACACCATCACTATCAGCGGAGCTAGTTTTACTAGATTTCATAGCACTATCCTATGGAGATTCTATAACATGATCCAAATTTGCTCCAGGCAGTCTGTCAAGATGTTGTCTCCATTAATACCTATTATCATTGTTAGACTGCAGCAGTTGCTTGAGAAATTCCTCATACGTCAGTTCATTCTTCAGGGGTTCATCAGGATTTTCAACCACACAAGCTCCTAGAATCCTGAGCATTTTGATGAACTCTAGGTATTGACAGTAATAATCCACAGCAGGTGGGTGGTATTTTACTAGCTTAACTGGAGGAAGCAGTTGCAGAATCACCAAATGATAAAGGAATAAGTCCACATATTTCTCCTTAAATAGAAATGAAAATTTCAGTAAGATCATTTATGTGAAGTTTTATATAAGAGTGAGTCCGCTGTACACCTTATAGGGATTCTAACATGATGTCTAATCCGTTCTTATTTCCTTCAAGAGTTGTAATTCTTGCGACACTTTTCTTGTCATGCTTCGGCTTGGCTAACGAGTATGAACGTCGCAAAAAAATCCTGACCAAACATTTTAGTTTCTAGAATAAGATTCCTAACCAAAACCTGGTAGTACTATCCTGCAAAGTCGCTCACGTGAATTGAACAGACCGACTGATATTGGACGAGGGAGGAGGCATGATGGGAGCAGTACAGGCAGGAAAACAGATCGGGCAAAAGAAGGAAGCAACTTTTGCCAAGTTGGTGTGTCAAACCTCAGGCGTGGAGGCCATGTCAGAAGCTGCCGCCGCCGCTGCCGGAGGCGCTACAATTACCGATGGGAGGCGTTGCCGGCCGTGGTCATGGCCTGATTGACAGGTCCAGGCGGCCGGTCTGCAGGCGGGACGTGCTCGTGGAGGGGACGGACAGCATGTAACGCTGAAAAGTCAATGCCTACTCAATTTCCGTCCTTCGATTCCCTCCTGTTTTGCTTTTTCTTCCCTTTTCAGGGCAGAAAAAATGATGATGGGGTCAAGCTACGCCGTGCCCGTTTCGGCACGTAATTTTCAGTCGGTCAATCCAATGAGCACAAATCCACGTACTCCTGCAACTTGTTCTAAAAAATATAAAATGTGAATACTCTAAATAAGACATGTCACCTGGAGGTGTTTTTCAATAAGCTACAGGGGCTCAACGACAACAAGTTTGGCTGTGACTTCAGCAAGATTTATTTTTTTGGCCAAAACTTCAGCAAGAATTTGAGGCATATGATATTGGTCGTAATCTTCTCTTTGTTTAGACTCATTTTTTTATCGGTTCAATTACCCAGTTATTTTATTATATCCGATTTATAATCTAGATCTAATTTCAATTTTTTGGTCATAGTAGTATTTGTCACGCCTCCACCAACCAAAAAATTGCGTGTGGTCGCAAGACGTTCAGCTGTTCTACTACCCCAAGTTTTGCGTCTTAATCACTTGTTGGCGCTATTCGCAAATCAGAATCGAGAGTACTAGCATTTTGCCTGTGCATGGAATTGTCTCCTGTGTAAGTGCTGATGATGCCACGCCGTGGGCGAGAGGATATTCGGACCGAGCGCGTGAGGGCGAGCCCCACGGCCGCGCTGCCGAGGGAAGATCCGTTTGGAATCGGCATCCTCTGCTCCCAAGACTTGGCGTCGCTCGCACAGCCGTACCAGGATTTCAGCGACTTCACATCCGCTATTTATTCCCATTGCCGTTGCCGGCAGGGCCAGCCGACTGCACTCGCCGGAGAAGAGGCAGGACATCCCATCATCTGCTACAAATCTCACGTACATAATCGTCTATAGCTAAGGTGCGCTTGCTACATTCTTACTCCATTAGTTTCTTCCAACAACCACCGCATGGAACTTACCTCCCAAAGAAAGAAGAAGCATGTTAACTTACCAGATGAACCCAAGAACTAGTTGCGACGAAAGTTCATCCATGTCAATCTGCTTCATGCAGGGATCAGAAACATAAATCGACCTTTCTCTACTAAGCTGCGAGCTTGCGAAGAACAATCGCACAAGGAGCGATGCAAATGGGGGTCCGGAGTGGCAGAAGAAACCCTCCTGGCATCTTGGACGACCTCTACGGGGTACAGCTCGGGCCTCGGCAGCCACAGGCACAGAGCAACGATGAAGCCGTTCAGACCACCTTCACTGATTCGTCAACTTGTGAACACCAAAATGGCCATCGAACAGTTGCACAACAGCAGCAGCAAAGATTGCTGATACGGTGAGCCATCCATTGGTTGGGAGCAATGGACTCAATGCCAGACTCAAGGTGATTCTATCTGACACTTCTGTTTGTAAACTGCAGACGACTGTGGCAGCAAAGGCCCTCATGCTTGAAGCCAATCCATTGTAGCATCACATGTATGGTAGCTTCCATTCCATCTGCACCATATCTAGTTGTCAAGTGAAGCTTCTTGCTTGACAGTTTTGTTTGATCAGGTGACAAGCATGCTGGCGAAACTTTTGCAAATGTTCTCACCTCTCTGCCCTTCATTATCCTTGGACTGCATACACCAAGGCAAGACGTCTCACACGACAGATGTTCCTTTGTCTTGTTATTTTCTGAGTTTGTATCTAACAATAAAAGTCGGTGCTGCAGGAAGAACTTGAACGCTGCCATCTACGCCAACTCGCTGGTTGGAGTAGGAATAGCTTCAGGCCTGTATCATTCTTCCAAAGGAGAAGTCAGAAAAATCCTGAGATGGGCCGACTATACTATGATTGCCACCACTACATTGGTAAGTCATTTTTTTCTCATCAGGTGGTGGTCGTTAAATGATCAGAATTTTTGCGCCAACATAAATGTTCTCTGTGCAGTGTTTATCCAGAGCAGTTAGGAATGAGAACCCAGGACTACTGATGGCAGCATCGACATTGCTCCTGCCGTTTCAGCCTTTCATGGTTTCAGCTGTCCACACTGGAATGATGGAGGCAAGTCATCTAGATGAACTGGCAGATTTTTCTGTCTAGAACAAAACATTTCAAATGATCAATCGACCGGCTTATGGGATAAAGTTTTGTTGAATGAAACTGCTGGATAAGTCTAACTGTTCCTACACGCAGGTTTCCTTTGCAAAGAGAGCATCAGTTGAACCAGAGCTCAGAACAGTACATAACCTGCACAAGATGTCATCTCTACTGGGAGGGGCTCTGTTTATTGCCGACGATTACTTCCCAGAGACACCCTATATCCATGCTGCATGGCATCTTGCTGCTGCAATGAGCATCGGCACATGCAATAAGTTCCTTGGGTGACATTCGAACCAACCCTGCTTGGTATCGACCAATAGTTGATTATCAGTTTACTCAGAAGTTAATTCAGAAAGCATCAATTTGCCGGCATACAGAACAGTGTACAGCATAGTTACATAGATAAGAAGAAAGCAGCATTTTTCAAATTCATTCCAAAAAAGTGCTTTTGTATCACAGGAAATTTTAGCAAAGAAAATGAGACGAACTAGGTCAGCTTGTGTATGTAGTTCTGCTGTGATTTTGCGTTGGTTTTTAATGCTTATTGTTGTGCCAGCGGGGTGGGCTGCCATAACTTTCTTTTTACTACTACCTCCGTTCCAAAATGTAAGTCTTTCTAGCAGTTCAACAGAATAAATAAGATGGACAGAGATGTTTAAGTTTCAGATACCTCATTATTAGAACTAATAATTTGCAGAGCTATACATATTTGCAATTATAGCAGTATTATCAAGTAATTACCGCAACAAATGTCTAGAACAGTTAATGGTAAGTTAAAATATCATGTCCTAACCTGGAAAGAGAAAAGATTGAAACTGGTGCATAGTTCCACAGTTTCACCAGATGTCAAAGAAAGTGTGGTGCGGAGTGCAGACTGATCATTTTGTCTTCTCTACATCTGAACTTATTCTGTTACTGCATCCATGTGCTTCTGCGAGAAAAACATCAGTGCAAGCACCTGACGGTCGCAATGTTGCAATACTTTGAGTTCTGATTATTACTGCATACTGAATATGGACAGTGGAACACAGGGCTCGGATGTTGCAATACTTTGAGTTCTGATTATTACTGCATACTGAATATGAACAGTGGAACACAGGGCTCGGATGTTTCACGTGAAGTCTTGTGAGTAAAACCAATCAATTCGTTGAGCTCATGCTACCAAAATGCTGGTCTGGTTTTGATTCACCCAGCTCCCAGCAGCAGGCTTCCTGGCATTCAGTGCAGACACTCTTTCCCTCACAATGTGAGCCTGCTCCCACTGACCAACACCGGCATACATGTTCGACAGGAGCACAAGGTGCCCAGCTGCTCGGTCTGGCTGTAGCTCTATTAACCTATCGGTCACTTTGGCGGCAAGCTCAAGATTATCTTCCCTCTTGCATCCACTAAGTAGTGCACCCCACACAGCCTCATTAGATTGCAACGGCATTGTCTCCACGAGCTCGAATGCTTCATGCAGTCGTCTGCTGCGGCAGAGCATGTCCACCATGCACCCATAGTGGTGTATCTCTGGAGTGATCCGATAAACTGTTTCCATGCTCTCAAAGTACTTCCGACCGTCATTAACCTTCCCTGAATGGCTGCACGCCCACAGCACAGCGAGCAGCGTTCCACCATCAGGACGTTCCTCCATCCTGTGAAACAATTCTAGTGCCTCCTCGGGACGACCATGGATCGCAAGCCCATAGATCATTGTAGTCCATGAGATAGTACTCCGCCTTGGCATCTCAAGAAACATGCGGTGCGCGTCCTCCACAGCCCCACACTTCACATACATATGGATAAGTGCATTGTCCAGCGACACGGTCCTCTGCTCTTGGTCGACACGCGCATGTATCCATCGCCCGAGACTCAGGTCCCCCAACTCTGCACACGCCATCAATAAGGCAACCATGGTCACTGAGTCGTCCTTGACCCTGGCCTTCCTCATGCCCCAGAACAGCTCAACCGCCTCCGCTGCCCTCCCAGCATTGGCGCACCCAGCTATCACCGTCGTCCAGGCCACCGCATCCCTCCCAGGCATCACACCAAAGAAATGCAGAGCCGAGTCCACCTCACGACACCGCACATAGGCAGAAAGCATGCAATTCCATGCAGCGGCCGTCCTCCTCCGCATTTCATCAAACACCTTCCGAGCGTCCACGAGATTCCCTGACGCAGCGTACATATCAAGGAGACTAGTCATGACGTGCGAGCTGGATCGAGCGAACCCGGCGGCAAGCGCGCTCGCGTGGAGGGCGGGCCCGTGCGGGAGCGCTCCAGCGCCTGCGTGGGCGAGGGCTGCGAAGAGCGTGGAGAAGGAGAAGGCGTTGGGACGGAACCCGTGGCGGGTAACGAGGCGGGAGAAGAGGGAGATGAGCTGGCGAGGCGGGGATCGGGACGCGGCGGCGGCGCGGAGGAGGAGGTTGGCGAGGGTGGGGGACGCGGGCGGGTGCTGCGGGGAAGAGGAGGAGGATGCGGAGAGGAAGAGGGAGTCGGCGCGGGGGAGATCAGCGGCGGCGGCGGCCAGGGAGAGGATCTTGGCGAGGAGGAAGCGCTTGCGGTGGAAGCCGTTGACGAGGAGCTGCGCGTGGAGCTGGTCGAGCGCGTGGCGTGCGGCGCCGGAAGGGGAGGCGGTGCCCGGGTGGAGGCCGCGGCGGGCGTGCTGCGCGAGGAGGTAGAGGCGCTGCTGCAGCGAGCGGGAGTAGGGGATGTGAGGGGGCAGGTTGGGTGGAAGGCGAGGAGGACGACGAGTGAGATCTGTAGGCATGGTTCACAGGATGGAGGAACGTCCTCTCCTGCGTCTCTGCCTCTGCCTCCGGCCGGCTCGATGGTTTTCTGCGCGGGAAGCGTTAACCACTTAAACCCACACCTTCGATTTGCTTGCAAGGTTAGAAAGGGGGAATTGTCACGGCTCGTGGACGGCTCGGCTTGTTTACTTCTTGGGTATTTTCACCCACCGGGGGATTGGAACGAGAGGGGATTTGGTGAATATCTCCCTTCCACCCAATTCACAGATTTCCACCCATTTCCCTTTATTTTCAAAATTTCCACTGTTTACTTTGATATTTGGGGTTAGGAGGGGATGTGAGAGGATTGGGATCAGTTGGTAAAAAGATAAACTTTACAGACTGATAATGTACGATGGGTTGAGTAAAAATTAATTCTTTAAATATATGCTCGACAGACCAGCTGCCTCATTATTTCTATGATAAGTATATTTTGACCGGCTATACAAATTACATGCTCAATCCATAAACAGTTGATGTGATCATTTCCTTGTCCAGCTCCGTCAATTACTTTCATCCACAACAACCTGTTATACAAGACAACTAATACAAGTTAGCAGCCCCTTCATTTTATGCCTCAACTGGTATTCAAAATTAAGTATAGACAAAAAACTTAAGAAAAGATGACAAAACATGGTGCAACCTGCCTGCATGCACATGCTCACTTTTCATCACAGCAGGCTACAACAGTCATCAAGTACACTAGCTATCTATCAAGAGTAGAGTAGCAAAGAGAGTTTCACTACTCAAATTTGAAGTGAATATTTGAACAAGTGACCAAAGAATAAACATGTACTTGAGGAGAATATAATTTTGTGGCCCAAAAGTTGGATCGCCAAGGCAAAGTGGTACCCAAGTTGCTTGTAATCAGCCACGTTGCTCACAGTTGACGTGCCAAATACTCAGATGGTCTTTTTGGCACGAATTCAACATAACGTTTCAATACAAAATATCAGGCTAACGCCCGTCAAGTTGGGCCCTCTGTCAGTTTTCGCTGTTATGTCGCTGCCGTCGCGTAGGCGTGGTGGTTGTCACGTAGGCTTGCAGCGCTGGCATAGTAGATAGGACAACACGACCGATAGCGTGTATTGACATGACAAAACAGGGTGCATATATCCTCGCTATTACTATTTTTAATATTTGTTTACTCAGAAGCTGGAACGGCCACCGCCACGCGTCTCTCCATTGGACTTTCGTCCTCATTATTAATCACTATCTTAGAAACGTATTGACGGTTCCACCGTTCCCCTGTCTCGCAGAAACCACTCTTCTTCTCCCTGTCCTATGTCTTCTTTCCGTCTTCTCCTTGCCGCCATGGAAGGTCATTCACTCTAGAGACAAGCTTTATTGCCCATGACAATAAGAAGATAAACATCATCTACACCAACGAGGAGGAGACAGTGGTGCGAGTCCTGAGAATGTACGAGGATTGGCTTGTGGAAGACGAGGACAAGTTCGTGAGACTGGACCTCGAGTACACCCCCGAGGATCCAGAGTTGGAGAATGAAGTCGCCGTCGTTCAACTGGCCATGTGGAAACACGTCCTCGTCTACCACTACTCCTGGTTTGTAGATCTGCTCTCCGTAGTTAACTGCTTTTAGGGGTTTCTCCTCTTATTCTTTATCCATTTGCTCATCTTGCAACTACTGAATTTTATTAGGACCAAATAAATTATGACAAGCCAATGTTGAGAGTCTTGATCTTGTATTTACTAAAAAAATTAAAATTATATTGAGATGATGATCTTGCATTGACAAAACATTTGTAGTTACAAATTTTCGTGATGACAAACTATATACTTTTAGGACTGACAAGAAGTGTCCGGCGCTGCGTCAGTTTCTTGTAGAAAAAGGAATTGTTTTCTGCACTATCGACAAAAGAATTGATTTCTTAAAATTTCGCCTTGAGGGAATTACAATTCCTGCGCACAAGTGGATCGATATTCAGATTCTTGTCAAGATCATAGGGGACTCGAGGAAGGATGGAATGGCTACACTAGCAACTAGAATTCTCGATGAGTCGTACAACAGCATGAAGGCAGATTTCCCTAGGGATATGCACGATTTCTGCAAGGAGAAGCTGTTGTCTGAGATAAACCTGAAGTATGCAGCTATAAATGCTTACGTGACCTACCAGCTGTATGTTAAGATCCATTTCTTTCTACGTTTCCTCGTGTTTTGCCCCAGTTGCAAGAGGGAAGACGAGCTTAGGGGAGCCCTTTGTACCAAATGCAATATAGCTGAGTTTGACGCTGCATGTGCAAAGGAAATGCCTGCATCTGAAGCAGCAAACAGAAAGGCAGCATCTTTCAGCGGCAACAACCAGGCCTATGATGCACCGCTAATTGTACCGCACGATGCTGAAGATAGGAAAGTCAAGGTAGATTCCAGGTGGGAAGAACTTGCATTTTGTGTGCTGTGGATGGCCAATAATGTAAGAAACAACTGGAATGCTTGCAGTTGGTCTCCTAGAACGATGACAAGCACCTTAAGTGGTCTGATGAGAAGTAAATTAAATTTTACTCCTTTGTGTTATGTTTCTATTTTGTGGAACTCAGGTAGCTTGTCAAGATGGCTAGCGCATCAAGTGAGAGAAGTGAAATAAATTTTACTTCTTTGTGTTATGTTTCTGTATGTGTCTGGTAGCTTGTCAAGATTGCAGCTCGTTAACTGGCAGTTTGAAAGAGCTTGTCAAGATGGCTAGCGCCTCAAGTGAGAGAAGTGAAATAAATTTTACTTCTTTGTGTTATGTTTCTATATGTGTCTGGTAGCTTGTTAAGATGGCAGCTTGTTAACTGACAGTTTGAAAGAGTACCATTTTCCTCTCTCGCTAACAGTTATGTTTCATTTTGCCCAAATTGGTAGCAAATCTAGAGCAGCTTCTCTCTTTGATCATTCGTTCCCATTTGGCCCGATCTGGTAACAAATCTAGAGCATCAAATCACACCAGGCAGAATACATTCATTCAGAAAACAAAACAAATATAGATATAGTTGTGCGCAGCTAAATAGGATATAGCAATAGAAAGTAGGTTGCCTAAGGAGGTTCGATACATTCGCTGCTCAGCAACCATCACACGCAAAATATACAAAATCAAAAGAAGCTGCTTAGCAGCAGCAGTAGCAGCAGACACGTTCAACCCCTCCTTGCATGCGCCTGCGCCTCCGCCTCCTTCCTATGGCGCTTCCTCCACTTCTTGCTGCCCAGTCCCTTGATCTTGGGGCCTTGGGCTTGATCGGAGGCATGCGACCCTCTTTGATGCCTACCCGTTGGAGGTTGTGGAGGTGGATGTCGAGCGCTTGGTGTTCAGCGATGTAGGCATTAGCGTTCATGGTATGGCTGACTTTGGGGGGTGCCAGAGCTCGAGCCCTCTGCATGCATCACGACGCAGTGGAATTCGGTGCCAGCGAGTCTCGTCCTGTAGAAGGGGCAATTGTAGATGCTGCCAGTGAAGAAGGCATCGTACTGGCTGGCCTGTAGCCTCCTCAGCACCTGACGAGTCTTGGTGTGCTTGGACTCATCATCGCTATAGACGTCGCTGCCGTACACCTATTGGAAGAAAAAAAATGGAGGATTATATGATGTAAGAAGATGGAGCAATCAAAATGCGAACAATTGAATCCTAATAAACCAAGATCTAGCATCCAATGATCGGAACGGGAGAAGAACCAAGGAAGGGGAGCAAACCCTAGTTATCTCCGACCATGGGTCATCGATGCCGGTGTCATAAGGGTTCACTGTAGTGATGTACTCCTCTAGATCGTAGGGATCCCAGAAAAGCTATATCTACATGTGATCGGCGGGGGCCTCCTCACCGGCAGCTATGTTGGTAGCGGGGACCGGGGCCTAGACGGGGACGGCGGCTGCGATCGATGCCTGGACAGGGGCCTAGATAGGGACAGTGGCTGCTTTCAAAGCCTCAAGGGGGAACAGGATGGAGACGAGGGCCTCCTCGCCGGCGACCTTGGAGGCGACGATGGCCGCCGCATCCTCCTTCGCCACCGCCAGCGCAGTTGGGGTTTTCTCTAGAGTTTGCAGAAACAGATGGGACAGTGGAGAGGGTTGCGTGAGGAGAGTGAGCGAGAGTGAGAGTGGGTAGGTGGAGAGGGAGAGGGAGAGGGGCTCTATAGTTAAGGTGATGGGAAGGGACGTTTCCTTGCACCACTGTGCACCGCGTCGCGTAGGCTACTGTTGCACCGTGCACCGCAACACGCGCATGGTACGTAACTTTTTTTCCTGGGCCATGCATGGTAGTTCTGTATTCAGCCGCATGCAAAGGGCACAGACACAATTTCTATGTACGAAGTTTGACACGGCCATAAAATTGCCGATAATTAAAAGGGGAAATGTAGAGGAGAAGGTAGGTGGCTGTATGGCGAGATTTGTAGGGCTGTGCTGGATCGGGTAGAGGGAGGTGTGGATGAGTGCGAGGGACTCGATGAATGCGGAGACATTAGGTCTCCTCGAGGGGCCCCCTCCATGAGACCCATTTCTCAGCTCTTCGGCCTCCGGCTGACGCGTTGAAGTTTCTTGCGGTAGGGCCCAGTTGGAAGTGAGATTGAGAGCGCACTATATAAAAATGGGATATTTCTTATTAAAATCAAGTGGCAATAAATTGCAGCTGCCCGTCGACGACCATGCACTCGATGACCCCGTTGTCCTGTGCATGTGTCATGGTGTAGTAGTAGGCTTTTCAGATGTGATTAAACACGGCATGACCACTCGACGACTTTTTCCATGGACGGCTTTGTGTTCCTTCTTGTAGAACTCTCGTGTGAGGACTAGAACTTAACTTCCAGACCCCCCCCCCCCGTGTTTATTCGTCAATCCCAAGATCAAAGTTGATGACACATCGAAGTGTATATCATTGCAGATGTACAAAAGTAATTTATTACAAAGTCTAGATAACAACCTAGTAAAATTTCTAATGACATTTATTACATCCAGAAAGCACAACGGAAATATAAAACGCGCAGCGACTCCATCTCAGCCACAGGCAGTCGATGTAGTCCACGAGGCCTCACTCATCAGCGTCATCATAGTAGTCATAGTCCTCCCCTTCATAGTATTCTGAATTCAACAAAGTTATTGCCATGAGTACATGACGTACTCAACATACCCCTTATGCAAAACCTAATATATCTACATATGGCTTTATGTGGAGGTCATAGGGTTCTTTTGCATAAAAGCCAATTTTATTTGCAATTGATAGTACTTTTGCTAAAATCAGTTTTAGACGAAAACATGTTTATCATCAATATGGTATTTCTCAATAGTGTGATTGTCCACGACAACTCACATAATTCATAGATTCCAGGATAAGGATAGGGGCAAAGAGGGAAGTAGCAAGACAGGTTCCCATATGTCAAGAAAGATTCATGCGTCGTCCATGACCGTGGACATGGCTATTCGAATAGTTTTACACTCTGCAGAGGTTGTACACTTTTCCCACACGACACAATCCCGTCTTGTTGCCCACCAGTGGCCGCTGGTTTAGTACATGACACATTGCAAATGTATCTATAATTTTTGATGTTCCATGCTTGGTTTTATCCACTTTCTTGTGTTTTGTTCCAACTTTGGAGTAATTTTCATATGATTTCTTGGACTAACCTATTAACAAGAGCCACAGTGCCAGCTGCCTGTTTTCTGCTGTTTTTGGTTCTAGGAAAGTCAGAAAATGAATATTCTCGGAATTGGACAGGACAAAAGCCAAAGTGCCTATTTTTCCGGAAGGGATCAAGTGCCAGAATACGAGACGGAGAAGGGCCAGGGAGCCACCACACCACCTGGCCGCGCGGCCAGGCCTGACCCGCGCCAGGGGGTGGTGTGGCCACTCCCGGCACCCCTCGGCCTCTCCTTCCGCCTATAAGTTGCCCTCGGGACGAAAACCCTAAGTACCCGATCAAAAATCCACGAAAGAGTCTGTAGCCGTCATCATCTCCATCCCAAGATCGGGAGGGATTTGAAGCTCTTCCCGGCGCCCTGCCGGAGAGGGGAATTCACCCTGGAGGCCTTCTTCATTACCATGCAAGCCTCCGGTGTGATGCGTGAGTAGTTCATCCTTGGACTACAAATCCATGTAGTAGCTAGATGGCTGGTTTTTCCTCCTTTGTGCTTTCATGTTTAGATCTTGTGAGCTCCATTCATAATCAAGATCATCTATTTGTAATTCATACATGTTGTGTTTGCGGGGATCCGATGGATATTGAGATGCTATTTCAGATTGATTATTGATTCTATCATGTCTTTGTTATTTGAGATCTTGCATGCTTTCCGTTGTTAGTAGCTATCTTGGCCAAGTAGATGCTAGCAACTCCAAGAGTTAGTATTTATGATCGATAGTGGGTTCATGCCTCTGGTAATCTGGGGAAGTGACAAAAATCTCTAAGGTACTAGATGTGCTGTTGCTACTAGGGAGAAAACAATAATCCTTTGTTCATAGAACAATCGTATTGTTTACTTTACACGTAGTTCGTAAAGCAATAATATGTTGCTTGCAACTTAATACTGGAGGGGGTTCAGATGATAACCTGAAGGTGGATTATTAGTCATAGATGCAGTTGGATGACGGTCTATGTATTATGTTGTAATGCCCAATCAAGTCTCAAAGGAGTCAAGATGATTAGTATATGCATGTATTGCTCTCTCGGTGTTTGTCAATTGCCCGGCTGTAATTTGTTCACCCAGCATGTTATCTATCTAAGGAGAGCCACCTCTAGTGAACTATGGATCCCGGTCCTTTGTCTTTACATACAATTTACAATCCTTTACTGCTTTGTGTTTACTTTCTGCAAACTTTTACTTCTTTCCATTCTGTTGGGGATATACTTTCCGGGTATCCTCACAGTTCCTCACTGACCAGGGTGGCCCACTTCGGGTTAGAGTATTGCTTCACGGGCGGCCCAGTCTAGGAGAGAAGACAGAGTCCAATCCGGCTACAGGAAGGCCCAGAAGACTTACCGACTTAGGCCATGATGTTACTTGTAGTTCAAGATGTACTCTGTAACAGACTCTTAGTCGTAGCCGGATAGATCTCTCCTGTAAACCCTAGGCCGGATATCTATATAAGCCGTTCTATGGAGAGCCTTTAGGGCATAACCTCAATAGTCTACAATCTCAACTCGCACAGGTGAAACCCTTGTAACCCATATTCCGGCTCTGCCGTATTACTGGATTGCTAGCAGGAGTAGGATCCGTCCAAAGCCGGCGGATTCGAACCTGGGTAAACTTGTGTGCTCACCGTCCCGGAATACCGTACGTCTCACCCCCTCTCTTCTGCACGCCTCGAGGACCCCCTCATGGCGTACTTGTCATCAATCCGATGACACATTCAATACGTTTAATCCTTTGTTTTCTGCAAAACACAATGAGATTGACAACCTCATCGCAAGTTGGGGACAAAGTTCTATGGTTGTGTTGTGCAGGTCTCCATGTTGCTACTAGCACCGGTAGTGCGCCCTGCCAAAGCTCAGCTAGTAACACCTTTGGGGTGTTTCCTTGCTCCTACTGGTTCGATTAAACCTTGGTTTCATAACTGAGGGAAAACTTCCTGCTGTGCTCATCATACCTTCCTCTTGGGGTTCCCAACGAGCTCTACATCGATCGTCGAGCGCATCAAGACGTTTTCTGGCGCTGTTGCCGGGATTCAAGGACATCTTCACAAGGGGAGTCCCTCATAACCAATCTCTTTACTTTGTTGTTTTTGTTTTGCTTAGTTTCTTTTTGCTTTGTTTGCTTGTTTTGTTCTTCAAAAACACAAAAAAATTAATTTTACTAGTTTGCTTTCTTATTTGAAAATCCAAAAAAAATTGACTACCCTTGAAAACACTAAGTTGTGTGACTTCACTAGCACCAACAATAATGATTTTATGAGCACACCTATTGCTCCACCTATGGCTGAAAATACTTTCTTTGAGATAAAACCTGCTTTGCTCAATCTTGTTATGAGAGAGCAATTTTCTGGTATTGGTAATGAAGATGCTGCTTCCCATCTAAATAACTTTGTTGAACTTTGTGAGATGCAAAAGCATAGGGATATAGATGGTGATATTATTAAGCTGAAATTGTTTCCTTTCTCTTTGAGAGGAAAAGCTAAAGAGTGGTTGAATTCCTTAACTAGGAATAGTATTGATTCTTGGACTAAGTGCAAAGATGCTTTTATTGGAAAATACTATCCTCCTGCTAAGATTATATCCATGAGAAGTGAAATAATGAAGTTTAAACAACTTGATAATGAGCATGTTGCTCAAGCTTAGGAAAGAATGAAATCTTTGGTAAAGAATTGTCCCACTCATGGACTGACTGCTTGGATGATCATCCAAACTTTTTATGCAGGATTGAACTATTCTTCAAGGAACCTATTGGATTCAGCTGCTGGAGGTACCTTTATGACCATCACTTTGGGTGCTGCAACAAAACTTCTGGACAATATGATGGTTAATTATTCTGAATGGCATACTGAGAGAGCTCCACAAGGTAAGAAGGTAAATTCTGTTGAGGAAACCTCCTCCTTGAGTGATAAGATTGATATTATTATGTCTATGCTTATTAATGGGAAATCCCATATTGATCCAAATAATGTTCCTTTAGCCTCTTTGGTTGCTCAAGAAGAGCAAGTTGACGTGAACTTCATAAGAAATAACAACTTTGGCAACAATGCTTATGGTAATAATGCTTATAGAAACAATTTTGGTAACAACAATTATAAACCATATCCTTCCAACAATGGTAATGCTTATGGAAATTCTTACAACAATAATAAGAGTGCTCCCTCTGAACTTGAGGTTATGCTTAAAGAGTTCATTAGTAAACAAACTGCTTTCAATAAAACTATTGAGGAAAAACTCTCTAATGCTGAAAGAAATATAGCATCTTTGGCTGAAGCTCAATCTTCTTTGAATAAAATGGCTGCTAAACCTGAAACTAATGAGAATCCCTTTGCAGCTACTAATGCTATACAAGTAAGAATTGATGAAAATGTTAGACTATTAGCTGAATTACATGCTAAGTGGGAAACAGAAGACGAAATTGCTAGAAACATTAGTGTTTCTACTATCACCACCACTAGTGTTGAGGCTAGTAATAGTTCTACTACTTTAGATGATAAATTTGATTTTGATCTTGATGGTTGCAAAATCTCTGAAGTTATTAAGTTCCTACAAAAGCTTGCTAAAAGTCCTAATGCTAGTGCTATGAACATGGCTTTTACAAAACACATTACTGATGCTCTCATAAAAATTAAAGAAGAAAAGATGAAACATAAAGCTTATATTCCTATAAAGCAAGAAGATGGTTGGGAACCCATCATTAATATGAAAGTGAATGATTTTGATTTCAAAACTTTGTGTGATCTTGATAGTAGTGTTTCTATTATGCCTAGAAGGATTTATGATATGCTTGATTTGCCTCCTCTTGAAGATTGCTATTTGAATGTCCCACTTGATGATAATGCTAAAAAGAAACTCATGGGGAGTCTTAATGATGTTCTTATTATGGTTAATGATTCCTATGTCCCCGTTGATTTCTATGTTTTGGATGTTGAATACAATGCTTCTTGTCCTATTACTTTGGGAAGACCTTTTCTTAGAACTGTTGGTGCCATCATTGATATGAAAAAAGACACCATTAAATATCAACTCCCACTCAAGAAAGGTATAGAACTCTTCCCTAAAAAGAGAGAAAAGATTTCTTTTGCTTCTCCTATGAAAACAAAATTTGGTCTTAATGCTTCTTCATTTGAGAACACTTGATTCTTTCTTTGGTTCTTATGCCTAACTTAAAGGCGTTAAAGAAACGTACTTGTTGGGAGATAACCCAAAAGTTTTAGATGAGTCTTGAAAGTTATTACCTCTATAATAACCAATTCTTATCCTTTTTATTTGCTTTTTGTGCCAAGAGTAACCTCTAATGAGAGTGAAGTAATGATTAGGAAAGTTGCTGTCCCGAAACAGATTTTTGTGCTTCACCGTAAAAATTCCTGAGAGAGCTCTGTACGTCGGATTAAGCTATAATTCTTTGTGCTTCTGCCCCAGGTTGTTATCTAACTTTCGTTAGTTCAATACTTTTTGATTTGAGCAACAAAAGGTCTTCGAACAAATTCGTCTTTACCTGCTGGTCTGTTTTGACAGATTTCTGCCATTTTCTGCATTTGCTTCTTGTTGATTCCTTCTTGAGTTCTTTTGGGGAATTGAGCTTTTTGAGGGAAGTGCTACAGTATCTAGTTTTCTAATGGAATTTTATTTTGTGTTAGAACTGAACCTTAAGACTTATTTATCTTGAGTGCACTAATGTTGCTAATAAAGATTGTGTGAAGTTTTGTATAAAGGAAAATTTTCAGGTGTATGGAAGGAATGAGTAATGAGATGAAGGATGGACTAAAGCTCAATCTTGGAGATGCCACGCGTGTCACCCCAAGAAATATCCAAGAAGTACAAGCGTTAAAGCTTGGGGATGCCCAAGGCATCCCCTTCTTCATCAATAAAAATCTCAGGTTTCTTCCAAACGCTTCATTTTTATTATTTCATGCACAGTTATGTTTTTCTTGGAGCGTCTTCTTTTTCATTTTCGTTTTGGTTTTTAGTTTGCTTGGTTTGCTTAGTTTTCTGAATAAGTTGGTTGGACCCCCTCTTTCATACATTGGTTTGCAAATAGTTTGGTTTGGTTTGGTTTGGAAAAGAGTAGGAAAGTTCATACTTATGTGGTAAAAAGAGCTTGTTTTTTACTGTGGCTATGCTTTGCCATGCCATGCTTGATATAGTTTTGGCTTTATGCTTAGTATTCTTTGCTGTAGCATGACTTGTTATAAACAATTGAGATTGCTTAATGTGCCTTGGATGAATCATGCGTTGTTTTAGCGTATTAAAGCATAGTATAGTGGTATTCTCCTTTGATGCTTTATTTGGGTTGACTTGGAACATGCTCACACCATGTTATGACTGTCACAAGTCACCATAGCCTTTATGATCCTTTAGTTTTCAACTTGTAGTATCACTTTATGCTTTGATCAATGATGTTTTGTCGCTTTGCATGATTATGGCCATTATTGCTCTCTTAGTTTGTCGCTCCCAGTCTTTTGCTAGCCTCCACCACCAACTATGAGTTCCACTCGTGCATCCAACTCCCTAAACCAAGTTTTTACAAAGAGTCCACCATACCTACCTACTAGCTTATGCTATTCCAAGTATATTCATGCTTTTGTTTACCTTTCACTTGTTATGAGAAAACTAGTGATTAAAGCTCTCACAAACTTGATGGCACACTTTACTTTTTTTGCCTCTAATAAACTTGAACCATTGGGTCCTTCTTTGTTGTGTATATGCTTGCGCTTTATAAGTTGAAATTAGTAGAACCATGTTTCATGGGGAACGCTTTCAACATTGCACTTGTACTTTGTACCCCGTTGATATCTTGTTCTTTTGCTTACGGATCCCGGCGGTGTGAAATAAAAGTGGAACTTGTAAGATCATGGAGTTTGTATGTGTGTTAGAGAAACGCCTAGGCCGCTAGCCTAAGCCATGCCTAATCATGGTGGAAATTTGCAGCATCACCATAATGAGCACTTTATGAAGCATCCTCAATAAAAACCTATGCAAATAGCAAATAAAAAGATCGCTGAGATGCTCATTGTCTGCTTGCCTTGTCATTTTGATTATGGGAAAGCTCTCGTATCATGTGCAAGGGGTACCCCGTTGGCGGTTCTTAATGATACACATATACTTACAATGACAAGAGCTTACTCGTGACTGAAGTTGAGTAGCATGAGGATCGGTCTTTGTAAGTAAGGGGCATGAGATTTCGGTTTATAACTTGTCAAGCATATCCTCTTAGTTGTGTCACTTTAACCTTAATCACCTACAAGATGCTTATGATAGGGGCAATGAGAGATGAAAGCTATAAGTACCATAATTTTTGGAAGCTCTTTAGAGACTTGAATCCCTACTTCCTTTTACAAAAGGCCTTTCTTCCACCATTATATTGAGTCTCCACCTTCTATCTTTATGCACTACTTTGAGAGCATAGTGGCCATTCTTAGTTCTATGTGCATTGTCCCAAGACTAGTTGATTGATGCATAACTTGATATTGCTTGTTTTAAACTATTGTATCTAGTCACTCTTATGAACTTTGAAGGTGTCCTATGCATTTATATTTGCTACTTTATTGAGGGACAAGCTCAATACTATTATGCTATGTTTTCTTTATGTGAAACAAACAAACGTCTTGCAAAGCATGTTATTCATGATTCTTTTGTTTGTGCCTTTCCATGTTGCATCATAGTTTCTTTGCTTATTGCTAGAACTTTGTCTTTCATGTTATGATTGAAGTACTATGATCCCAGCTTCGAATGTTTTGCAAATACTTTGATCAAGTCTTTGATGGTGCATGTCACCTCAAAAATTCTTTCTTTTTATCACTTACCTACTCAAGGACGAGCAGGAGTTAAGCTTGGGGATGTTGATACATTGCAAATGTATCTATAATTTTTGATGTTCCATGCTTGGTTTTATCCACTTTCTTGTGGTTTGTTCCAACTTTGGAGTACTTTTCATATGATTTCTTGGACTAACCTATTAACAAGAGCCACAGTGACAGCTGCCTGTTTTCTGTTGTTTTTGGTTCCAGGAAAGTCAGAAAATGAATATTCTCGGAATTGGACGGGACAAAAGCCAAAGTGCCTATTTTTTCGGAAGGGATCAAGTGCCAGAATATGAGACGGAGAAAGGCCAGGGAGCCACCACATCACCTGGCCGCGCGGCTAGGCCTGGCCCGCGCCAGGGGGTGGTGTGGCCGCTCCCGGCACCCCCTCGGCCTCTCCTTCCGCCTATAAGTTGCCCTCGGGACGAAAACCCTAAGTACCCGATCAAAAATCCACAAAATAGTCTGTAGCCGGCGTCATCTCCATCCCTAGATCGGGAGGGATCTGAAGCTCTTCCCGGCGCCCTGCCGGAGAGGGGAATTCACCCTGGAGGCCTTCTTCATCACCATGCAAACCTCCGGTGTGATGCGTGAGTAGTTCATCCTTGGACTACGGATCCATGTTGTAGCTAGATGGCTGGTTTCTCCTCCTTTGTGCTTTCATGTTTAGATCTTGTGAGCCCCGTTCATGATCAAGATCATCTATTTGTAATTCATACATGTTGTGTTTGCGGTGATCTGATGGATATTGAGATGCTATTTCAGATTGATTATTGATTCTATCATGTCTTTGTTATTTGAGATCTTGCATGCTTTCCGTTGTTAGTAGCTATCTTGGCCAAGTAGATGCTAGCAACTCCAAGAGTTAGTATTTATGCTCGATAGTGGGTTCATGCCTCTGGTAATCTGGGGAAGTGACAGAAATCTCTAAGGTACTAGATGTGTTGTTGCTACTAGGGAGAAAACAACAATCCTTTGTTCATAGAACAATCGTATTGTTTCTTTACACGCAGTTCATAAAGCAATAATCTGTTGCTTGCAACTTAATACTGGAGGGGGTTCGGATGATAACCTGAAGGTGGATTATTAGTCATAGATGCAGTTGGATGGTGGTCTATGTATTATGTTGTAATGCCCAATCAAGTCTCAAAGGAGTCAAGATGATTAGTATATGCATGTATTGCTCTCTCGGTGTTTGTCAATTGCCCCGCTGTAATTTGTTCACCTAGCATGTTATCTATCTAAGGAGAGCCACCTCTAGTGAACTATGGATCCTGGTCCTTTGTCTTTACATACAATTTACAATCCTTTACTGCTTTGTGTTTAGTTTCTGCAAACTTTTACTTCTTTCCATTCGATACGTTTAATCCTTTGTTTTCCGCAAAACACGGTGAGATTGACAACCTCATCGCAACTTGGGGACAAAGTTCTGTTGTTGTGTTGTGCAGGTCTCCACGTTGCTACTAGCACCGGTAGTGCGCCCTGCCAAAGCTTAGCTAGTAACACCTTTGGGGTGTTTCCTTGCTCCTACTGGTTCGATTAAACCTTGGTTTCATAACTGAGGGAAAACTTGCTGCTGTGCTCATCATACCTTCCTCCTGGGGTTCCCAACGAGCTCTACATCGATCGTCGAGCGCATCTGTACACACCTATTGGTGTACCGGCAGAGGGATTGTGACAAGGTATTTTATCTAGATCCCCCAAAGATGTGACATGCCCACCGGGTATGGCGCACGGAACTGAGAGTACGTCCCCAAACCGGTCCCCCCATCTGTGCCGAAGGTTCTCCCGCAGGCAGACACCTCATCAGCGGTATGGCGACATCGACACCTAAGGCTGACTAACCTACTTGATCAAGCCAGTGCCCATTATAGCATGCGGTTGTACGGATGGTCGCAATCTTCAAATCCAAGACTTATTAGGCCCTCATGCGGCACGGACGACGGATTGCCCCCTTCAACTAGTGAAGGGCAACCAATCGCTCCTTCCTTTGATCCAGCTATCGCCCGCGCCAGTGTTTAGATGGTAAGTTTCACCCAGAGTAGAATAGAGTAGAAGAAGTAACAACGGCTAACCAGCCTAGCTCAACGAGCTCAACAAGTTTCAAAAGGTGTGTGTGACCCGAAGGTCATCCAATTCCTTCGAAGAGGCAAGATAGAATATCCTATATATTATTGAGCATGGCTAAGCAATTCTACTCTACAAGATTAATGTATAATCTCTACTTAGGGTTGTGTATGGCGACAGTTGTATCAAGGTATGTGGGTAACCAAAATAGCAGTAATATTTGTAAAACAATAACAACATGCACTTGTAAAACATGGGATAATTATGAAAGGGGCATGCCTTCGTTGTTGTTGTACTGCTCTTCTTCGTAGTCTTGATTCTGCTCGAACTCGCCACTCCCTACTCGTTATAATGATAGCAAATGACAACCAATAAATACCAAGACAATAAACACCAAATGAAATACAAATCAGAATGGCTGGATGGGTAGGTGTAGATTATGATAGGATAACTTGGCTAGGATGAGGAAGTGAGTTACAGTAACTCGAATATGAATCAAATAGCATGAGTAGGATGCTAGGATAGCTCATCGAGATAAAGAGATATGATTAGATATGTCGGTAGATCTTGTTATATCTAACTGACTACATACCCACTATATAAGGGTTATTCTATAGTTGGTCATAACCGTGTAACATAGTAAACCCATTTACTATAATCTATCATAACTAGATAACTAACAAACTTGTAAATAAGACATAGCAATAAACCATATCATACTAACTTGCAATCATCAAACAATACCTATCATACTAGTGATATAAAGAGTAGCAAGGATTATCTAGCATGCTAAAACAAGTATATAAGCGATACAAAGTCTAAGATAAACATCCATCATAAACAATAAGAAATGGAAACTAAAGATGATACTATGAAAACATGCATCACACTAGCAACCATATATGTACACCACATCACATAAGGGTAAACACAGATAATAAACAATTACTACCATAAGTATACTTAGATGATCATAAGGCAATAGCTAAACATGCTCTAACCGGATATCGAACATTCAAAATAGTTCATAGAAAGAAAAAACTAAGATAAGGTATCTATAAATAAACAACAAATTATAGATACCTTTTGGCAACAAGCTAAGTCTACTATCACATGTATAAAATAATAAAGCATGTTATATACTAAACAAGGTCATAGCATGGTAGTATATGACTTCATCACAACGGGTATACAAGCCTATGCATTTGAGTTATACTATAACATGATATAAAATAATTGTCAAGCTTAACTTTACCAAGATGAGATAATATGGCATACAAGCATATACCAGGATATGATACTATCATGCACTACTAACATGAAAAACTTGTCTAAGCATGTGATGGTCTACTATGCAATGTAACAAATATTTCATAAGCTAACATACATGTATGAGACATCATATGCATATATATTCAAACAAACACTCGAGATTATTATTATCTAGTCAAAGACTAAATTTATGCTAACATATACAAAGATAACAATGTAAATCATGTAATAGTAACGTGATAGTAAGCTACAGTCTATGTACTAAGCAATGAAATATGACATGAAATAATAACATATATCACCATACATACATGATGCAAGATATTATTATACACCCTAGCACAAATATATGGTATACAAATAGATATAACTAAGCATCATATATATAGCACATTATGATGCCCCAAATAGATAGATGTCGAAGCATGAATTATAAACTAGATAAACAATTTATATACAACAACACGATAATCTACCAATATCTTGAGTACAAGAAATTTATGCATGAGATACTAATTAACCAAGAGCTATCAAACAATGCCATCGTCTTATATATATAAATATAGCCTACTAGCTTATTTCTTACTAGTACTACTAAGCGAGTAGTTAACTACTACTAAGTAAACATGTGGCAACCAAGCACTAATTTGAGAAATAATAGTAACAAGCAATGCATGAATGAATTACTAAGCATATATCAACATCACACAATGTATTACCGTGAGGACGAATACTGCACTAATTCAATAAATAAAACTATCTCAACATGTCACAAAATAGTGTATAGAAAGTACCGAGAACTCCTACACATGTGACTTAGCTTGGGAAAATAAATCACACCCAAAATCAATCATATAATTCAAATACCATTTGAATATGATCCAAAATAATATATTAAAACTTAGATTAAATTGTACCCAATGGATTTACAATATGACTCCACTGAATGGTTCCTAAGGTCAAACAAAAATATGTGTATGTTGACGTATGATTTTGTAGATCAATAGAACATGGTGTTCCATGGCGATGCCGGTCTATAAGGAATTGGCATGGATGGTGTTTTCTTTCTCTAGTGATCAGATTAAAAGTTCATCTTCTCCTCTAAGATGATTAGCATAAAGTGGCGTGAAAAAATCTCATGGAATTACCCCAGAAAACAAAGATGGCACAACCATATCGGTGTCCATGGTATGGTTGAGAATTGGCGTGGCCAATAGAACAAACTGGATTAAAAGGTTGTCTGGAATATAGGCTTAGATGGGATACGAATAAGATAAAAAAAAGGAATCGATCTAATTCTTACCGTACATGAGGAATCCATCCGATGAACTTGTAGATCGTACTGAGGTAGATGGAGACATTGACGAGTTGTGGTTGATGGATCGAGCTTCTGGTTTCCGGACAAACTCTCCTCCTCCTATTGGTTCTAATGGCGCAGCAGTGCGGTCTCAGGTGGCCGGAGTCGCCAGAAAACGGACAGCCGCCGGTGCCGGTGGTCTGAGCGAAGCTCTGCGCGCGAGACTGGATTCAGGGGCTCTAGGTGACAGTAGAGATGGGAAGAACAGAGAAGTGGATGCGACTCGATGCTCTATAGGAAGAGGCGAGCGACAGTGTTAGGAATAAGCACTCCGTGTCCAGCACCGACATGGTGTCACGTATACGAGTTGTATACGTATAGAATTGCACTACAACTAGGTGTGTGTTGAGTCCAATCCGTATACTTGCATGTAAATGAGTACTACTAGGATTAGAGTTAGGCTAGTAGTCGAGTCGGCAATACTAGAATCCTAGTATATATATGCATGTACCCCGGGTTATAAACACACCGTGAGCTCAGGAGAAAATAAAGGAAGAAACAATACGCACGAGACGTGCGGCTAGCAATCCAATCCGAGTTTTTCCATGTGTGTACGTGAGATTAGCTTGAATCGATCAAGTCAAGACTAGTTAGCTACATACGTGTATACTTGCGATATCTCGCCGGGAGTCTTTGCCTGAACAGATCAGAAGCAATCAAGCTAGTCGTATACGTGCGCGTACCGCCGAAAAGTACTCGGCGAGTTTACGCGGCGTGTCGGGACCAATTCCAACAATTGGTATCAGAGCCAAGATCGTCGTTCGTGATCTGCTGAAAGTACTAGGAGGTCATGGCGATGGTGAAGTTTGGCAAGAGCTCGGCAGCGGCACCGGTGACTGAGACGGTGGGGGCGGCTTTGTATCCGCGCCTCGATCGCAAGGACTACGGGCTATGGGTACTCAACATGGAGGTGGCCATGGAGGCTCAGGAGGTTTGGGAGGCCGTCGATCCAGGAGGCGACGAGTACGTCAAGGGAGGCGCGAAGTACCGGAAGGGTCGTCAAGCGTTAACGGTGCTCTATTCCGTAGTGCCGAAGGACGTGATGCAGCACCTCGTCGGAAAGAAATCGGCGAAGGATGCATGGGAGACGATCAAGATCTTGCACCAAGGTCATGCCCGCGTGAAGGAAGCGCATCTTCAAACTTTGACGAAAAGCTATGAAGATCTGAAGATGGAGGAGAGCGAGACGGTTGATCAGTTTGCCGCCCGTTTCGTTACCCTCGTCAACGCAATCAGGGGATATAGTGAGAGATTGGACGAGGTCAAGAGCGTCAGAAGGTTCCCGCGTGCGGCGCCGACGCGCTACATACAGATCGTCACATTGATCGAACAATGTCTCGACCTGAATACATTGACGGTTGAGGATCTCGTTGGAAGATTCAAGGCACACGACAAGAGAATCCGCATCAGCTTTGGTGATCCAGAACAGGTTGAGCACCTGATGCTCACGAAGCAGCAGTGGATGACTCTTTCGAAAGAAAAGCAAGGAGGCTCCACGAGCGGCAAGGAGAAGCAACACCCAGCGAAAAAGTACATCGCGGGGTAGGAGGACGAAGATGACACCCCGTCGCAGAGGAAGTTTGACATAAAGAAAGTAAGGTGTCATAACTGCGGCGAGCTTGGTCACTTCAAGGCTGATTGCCGGAAATCACCAAAGGAAAAGGAGAGGGCTCTCATCGCCCAGGAAGAAGATGATGGACCGATGATGCTGATGCTCGAAGTAACTGAGCTGAAGGATGAGGAGGATCCTCCATCACCGGCTACGGAGATTGTGGCAGAACTGGATCATGATCTACCGTGTGTGGATCACGAGGAACGGAGTGTCCCGTTTCCATGTGAAGCCACGTTTGGGGCAAGTGAAGCCTCAAAACTTGTTCATGGTGATCTATGCGTTGGAATTTCACTTGCAACTCCGTCTGGCAATAAGTTCTTCATGCTTATGGTGGATGATCATAGTAAATACATGTGGATTGTGTTGCTAAAAAGTAAGGGTCAAGCTCAACAAGCATTAGAGAAGATCAAAGAAGTCGAAGAGTTCAAGGTGGAGGCGAAGATAAGATCCCTACGCATTGATCAAGAGGGTGAGCTGCATCAAACCGTGTTGACCATGGCACGAAGCATGATGAAGAGTAAAGGCTTTCCAGGAAAATTCTGGGGTGAGGCAGTCAATACGGCTGTGTATTTGCTGAACATGGAGCCAACTGAGAGTGGCGTTGGTATAACACCGTACGAAGCATGGTACGGATGGAAACCCTCGGTTGATCATCTTCGCACTTTTGGGTGTGTGGCGCATGTCAAGACGAAGTCCGACCATAAGAGTAAATTGGCGGAGCAGAGGACTCCAATGATCATGACGGGCTATGAAAGCTCTAGCCCTAGTGCTTCTGGCCCAGTGCACAAATGATAATGATCAGAAGATACGGAACTGGAAGGGTGCACAAATGCATGTGCAGTGATACCTGCACTTGTTTGCCCAGCAAAGAGGCCAACAAGGCTTGAAGACGATGGTCCAAGAGTGTGGACTGGTGGCCAGACAGATGGAAGAGACCCAACAATAGGGGGTGCAGATGCATCAAGAGGCTTTTCACGTGGTATAGAGAAGCTGGAAGGAAACATTGCCAGAAAGGGATTCAAAAGGAAAGGACGAATCTCTATAGGTAGGCAACATGTGCCTTGCTACTCTGAACGAGCCAGAAGACGGGGTTGGTCAGGAGCAGGCAGAAGTCAGAATTGCTAGTCACGAGCGAGCTTTGCTGGTCAACAAATTTGAGCTATCTCCTACGTATTTGTTCTATGGCATCCAAGAGTACCGGCAAGCAGAAGATCAAATATGCGAAGCATCGATGAGAAAGTACTTCATCGAACCAAGTATAATGTCTCAAGGCGCGGACAAAAAGGACAGTCGGCGTGAAGGCGTGGAGAAGGGTGCGGACAAAAAGGGTTATCGGCGTGAAGCCATGGAGAAGCCGACGAAAGCAAAGTCGGTGACATGGGTGCTGAGAAAGGAAGCGGCGAAAGCAATGCCGTGGATGACGCCCGCGAGAAACAGCGTGTATATTTGGGATCCAGTTGGATGTTGAAGAGCACGTCGTACTTAGGGGGTGATTGTTAGGAATAAGCACTCCGTGTCCAGCACCGACATGGTGTCACGTATACGAGTTGTATACGTATAGGATTGCACTACACCAAGGTGTGTGTTGAGTCCAATCCATATACTTGCATGTAACTAAGTACTACTAGGATTAGAGTTAGGCTAGTAGTCGAGTCGGCAATACTAGAATCCTAGTATATATATGCATATACCCCGGGTTGTAAACATACCGTGAGCTCAGGAGAAAATAAAGAAAGAAACAAGACGCACGAGACTGTGCGACTAGCAATCCAATCTGAGTTTTTCCGTGTGTGTACGTGAGATTAGCTTGAATCGATCAAGTCAAGACTAGTTATCTACATACGTGTATACTTGCGACATCTCGCCGGGAGTCTTTGCCTGAACAGCTCGGAAGCAATCGACCTAATCGTATACGTGCGTGTACCGCCGGAAAATACTCGGCGAGTTTACGCGGCGTGTCGGGACCAATTCCAACAGGCAGCACGACGGTTCAGCTGGTTGGCGTTTCGTGTACGTGCATGCAGAGCAGCGCGACGCTTCGCTTGGCTGGGCCTGCTTGGACACACTGGTTTGCTCAACACGGGACAAGGCTGAACTTGATGGCTCGAGTTGAACTTGGTGGCCTGAACCAGAAATAATGCCGCGCTACTAAAAAGAAAGAAAGGTTGTAGCTGGCTTGCTTGCTCGACCGGAGAAGAAAAACAAAAGGACAGCGAGAAAGATTGCAGGATTCGATGCATGCATCAACGTACACCAAAAATTAATAGAAAGAAAAACAATATAAGGAGAGACAGTACGGCTGCAAACGTATATATACAGGAAGAGGCCAGCCAAAGACATGCATGCATGTGCATTGCTATAGGATCAAATCCTATCGGACTCTTGGAAAGAAGCAAAATAAAGAGAATCAGATATCAAAAATAAATTCAAATGAGCATATTTTAATATGCTAAAGCCAAAAAAATTCAATCAAACTTGAGGGACAAATAAAACAAAAATCTTATATTCATGTTGGTTAATTCATGTTAAACCATTTGTGTATGAAATTTCAAGATAATCTTTAATTAATTGCGTGAAATTTTCCGGTCCTCATTTTTAGACAAAAGTGTTTTTGAAGAACTCCAAAAACCGGTCCGTTACATCTCGCTGAGAGAGACGGCCGTGCTATCTCACGTTGTACTGTGAAGGACACGATGTGTGCAATGATCCACGTTAGATCACAGAGGATCAACGGTTGGTGCGCACAATCCGCATGACAACTGTGACAACCAATCAGGGTGTAGCACACATAGTGAGCACAGGTTTGTGCTTCTACGAGAGAGAGAGAGAGAGAGAGAGAGAGAGAGAGAGAGAGAGAGAGAGAGAGAGAGAGAGCAAAACTGGGTAGTATCAAAAAACCAAGGGCAAAACTGATTAGTATAAAAAATGGAAAGTGAGTGTCTTATACAATCAAATACATCCTGGCATACATCAAATTATGCCAAGATGGAACCACTAGAGTCATTGCATGTGTGTCCAACCATATCTAGGAACATTAGCAGCATGCTAGGATTCAACTGCAGCATGCATTCTACCACAAGCTTGAAATATGCTGCATCACCACATCCACATGGATCCACTAGAGTTCATTTCATGTGTGTTCTATTCCTAAACCACATGGATCCACTAGATGCCATTGGATGTGTGTGTATCAGTGTGCATCATTGTGGTTTTAGGAAAAGAACACATGCAATGATGCCACTCCGACATGTGGTGTCCAACCATGTCTAGGAACCCTAGCAACATGCTGGGATTCAACTGCAGCATGCATTCTACCACCAGCTTGAAAGTTGCTGCATCACCACACTCACTTGGATTTTTGTGTGTATCAGTGTGCATCATTATGGTTTTGGAAAAGAACACATGAAGTGATGCCACTCCAGCATGTGTTGTCCGACCATGTCCAAGAACCCTAGTAGCATGCTGGGATTCAACTGCAGCATGCATTCTACCACCAGCTTGAAACTTGTTGCATCACCACACCCACTAGGATGTCTGTGTGTATCCGTGTGGTTTTGGAAACGAACACATGCATTGATGCCACTCCAGCATGTGTGTTCTTTTCATAAACCACATGGATCCACTAGAGTTCATTGCATGTGTGTTCTATTCATAAACCACATGGATCCATTAGATGCCATTGGATGTGTGTTCTTTTCATAACCCACATGGATCCACTAGAGTTCATTGCATGTGTGTTCTTTTCATAAACCACATGGATCCACTAGAGTTCATTGCATGTGTGTTCTTTTCATAAACCACATGGATCCACTAGAGTTTGTTGCATGTGTGTTCTATTCCTAAACCACATGGATCCAGTAGAGTTCATTGCATGTGTGTTCTTTTCATAAACCACATGGATCCACTAGAGTTTATTGCATGTGCGTTCTTTTCATAAACCACATGGATCCACTAGATGTCATTGCATGTGTGTTCTTTTCATAAACCACATGGATCCACTAGAGTTCATGGCATGTGTGTTATTTTCATAAACCACATGGATCCACTAGAGTTCATGGCATGTGTGTTATTTTCATAAACCACATTGATCCACTAGAGTTCATCGCATGTGTGTTCTTTTCATAAACCACATGGATCCACTAGAGTTCATCGCATGTGTGTTCTTTTCATAAACCACATGGATCCACTAGAGTTCATTCCATGTGTGTTCTTTTCATAAACCACATGGATCCACTAGAGTTCACTGCATGTGTGTTCTTTTCATAAACCACATGGATCCACTAGAGTTCACTGCATGTGTGCTCTTTTCATAAACCACATGGATCCACTAGAGTTCATTGCATGTGTGTTCTTTTCATAAACCACATGGATCCACTAGAGTTCATTGCATGTGTGTTCTTTTCATAAACCACATGGATCCACTAGAGTTCATTGCATGTGTGTTCTTTTCATAAACCACATGGATCCACTAGAGTTCATTGCATGTGTGTTCTTTTCATAAACCACATGGATCCACTAGATGTCATTGCATGTCTGTTCTTTTCATAAACCACATGGATCCACTAGAGTTCATGGCATGTGTGTTATTTTCATAAACCACATTGATCCACTAGAGTTCATCGCATGTGTGTTCTTTTCATAAACCACATGGATCCACTAGAGTTCATTGCACGTGTGTTCTTTTCATAAACCACATGGATCCACTAGAGTTCATTCCATGTGTGTTCTTTTCATAAACCACATGGATCCACTAGAGTTCACTGCATGTGTGTTCTTTTCATAAACCACATGGATCCACTAGAGTTCATTGCATGTGTGTTCTTTTCATAAACCACATGGATCCACTAGAGTTCATTGCATGTGTGTTCTTTTCATAAACCACATGGATCCACTAGAGTTCATTGCATGTGTGTTCTTTTCATAAACCACATGGATCCACTAGAGTTCATTGCATGTGTGTTCTTTTCATAAACCACATGGATCTACTAGAGTTCATTGCATGTGTGTTCTTTTCATAAACCACATGGATCCACTAGAGTTCATTCCAGGTGTGTTCTTTTCATAAACCACATGGATCCACTAGAGTTCATTGCATGTGTGTTCTTTTCATAAACCACATGGATCCACTAGATGTCATTGCTGAAGGGTTTTGCAGCATAGTAAATCAAAGTTTTCTATGGAAGCGAACAGAGGGAAAGCCAAGATCTAATCTAGGAGATGCAAACAACGAGAGAGATTGGATTAGATCTTCATACCCTTAAAGATTCGCACAGCGGAACGTTCGTCGGAACGTGGGTGATGTAGTCGTACTCGCTTCTCCTCCTCGCGATCCGATCCGATCTAGCACCACAAGTGGCGGTGCCTCCGTGAGATGCACACTTGCAGCACCTCGACGTCTCCTCCTTCCTCGGACCAGCAAGTAGGGTGGAGAGATGGATTGGATCTACAACACGACGACGTGGTGTATATGGTGGAGAATTTTTGCAGCAGGGCTTCGCCTGCAAACAGTCGGGAGGGAGAGAGGAGGGCCAGCAGGGCAACTAGGGTTTGAGGAAGGTGTGTAGAGGAGGGGGGCGCACCAGCCCTCTATTTATAGAGGGGGGCGGCCAGCCCTAGCCTCTCCTCCAAGCCTATATCTAGTTTAAACAATTTAAACTCTCCCTTATCTAGAAATCCTATCTTATCTTATCTCTAGTTTAAACGATTTAAACTCTCTAGGATCGGCTGGGCCCTATGGGGCCTTGTGCCCCTGGCCCAATGCGGCCAGGACACTCCCTCATAGGCCCATGCCCCCTCCCGGAAGGTGGGACCACGTTGGCCCCCTTCCGGAAGGTTCTACAAGCTTCCGGTACAATACCGATTAATCCGGAACAATTCCGAACTCCAAAAACTGCACTGCCTTATATGAATCTTATTCTCCGGACCACTCCGGAACCTCTCGTGATATCCCGGATCCCATACGAGACTCCGAACAAAAACTCATAAACCAAATATCCAATCTATCCTAGCGTCGAGACACGTTAAGTGCGTGACCCTGCGGGTTCGAGAATATGCAGACATGATCTTCTATCAATAATCAACAGCGTGGTCTGGGCACCCATATTGACTCCCACACATTCATCGATGATCATATCGGATGAACCACGATGCCAAGATTCAATCAATCCCATATATATATTCCCTTCGTCTCGCGATATTTTACTTGCCTGAGATTCGATCGTCGGTATCGTCATACCTAGTTCTATCTCGTTCACAGCAAGTACTTTACTTGTTCCGTAATCCGATATCACTTTGTGATTAACTCCTTAACCACATGCTTGCAAGCGGTGTTGATATCGATTACCGAGTGGGCCCGAAGTATATCTCTCCGACTTGGGAGGGACAAATTCCATCTCGATACATACAACCCAACAGATACTTTCCGATCACCTGAGAGACACCTTTATGATCACCCTCTCATAGGATGATGTTTGATGACCTCAAAGCTTTCTTCCGATACCAGGGAGTTGTATTATCTCATGGTCTAAGGAATACAATATTTGACATAGGAAAAGCTTCACAAAGAAGAACACAATGAAACGATCTAATAGCTTTGCTTAGTTTGGGTCTGTCCACCATATCATTCTCCCAATGATATGGTCTCATTATCAATTGACAACTCATGTCTATGGTTAGGAAACCTTAACCATCATTGATCAATGAGCTAGTCCATAGAGGCGTACTAGGGACACGGTGTTGTTCACAAACCACACAAGTATTAATGTTTCCGCTTAATACAATTCTAGCATGGAATATAAACTTTATCATGAACAAGAATTATAATAATAACATCTTTATTATTGCCTCTAGGGCATAATTCCAATAGTCTCCCACTTGCACTAGAGTCAATAATCTAGTTTACATTTGGCAACAATCTCACACCCATGGCACTGAGGTGCTGATCATGTTTTACACGTGGAAGAGGTTTAGTCAATGGATCTGCGACATTCAGATCTGTATGTACTTTGCTGATCTTCAGATCTCCATCTGCTATATAATCTCGGATTATATGAAACTTGCGGTTGATATGCTTGGTCTTTGGATGATATCTTGGTTCCTTAGCGAGTGCTATGGCGCCAGTGTTGTCACACAATATCTCCAGTGGGTCCAATGCACTTGGAACCACGCCAAGCTCAGTGATGAAGTTTCTGATCCAAACTCCTTCACTTGACGCTTCTGCAACAGCCATGTATTCCGCTTCTACTGTAGATCCCGCGATCACGCTTTGCTTGCAGCTTCTCCAGCTCACAGCTCCTCCATTCAAAATATACACGTATCCTGTCTGAGATTTAGAATCATCCTTGTCGGTGTCGAAACTAGCATCGACGTAACCTTTTACGACGAGCTGTTCATCACCCCCATAGACTAAGAACATTTCTTTAGTCCTATTTAGGTACCTTAGGATGTTCTTCACGGCTGTCCAGTGTTCCACTCCTGGATCACTTTGATATCTGCTCGTCAAACTAAGAGCATTGGACACATCCGGTCTAGTACACAGCATGGCATACATGATGGAACCTATGGCCGAGGCATAAGGCACTTTGCTCATAGCTTCCCTATCATTTACCGTAGCTGGACACTGAGCCTTGCTCAATCTCTTACCTGACAACATAGGCACTGAACCTTTCAATGCCTTATCCATTCTGAACCTTTTCAGAACTTTGTCTAGGTATGTACTTTGGCTTAAAGCTATCAGGCGTCTTTGTCTATCTCTATAGATTTTGATGCCCAATATATAAGCAGCTTCACCTAGGTCTTTCATTGAAAAACACTTGTTCAAATAACTCTTCACATCGTTAAGCATGTTGATGTCATTTCCAATAATCAATATGTCATCCACATATAGTACCAGAAACGTCACCGAGCTCCCACTCACTTTCTTGTAGATGCAAGCTTCGTAGCAATTTGGAACAAATCCAAAGCTCTTGATCACTTGATCAAAACGAAGGTTCCAACTCCGAGATGCTTGCTTCAGTCCATAAATGGAACGCTGAAGTTTGCATACTTTATCAGCATCCTTAGGATCAACAAAACCTTCGGGTTGCATCATATACAACTCTTCATCAATGTTGCCATTGAGGAAAGCAGTCTTAACATCCATTTGCCATATTTCATAATCATGAAACGCATCAATTGCTAATAAAATCCGAATGGACTTAAACATCGCTACGGGAGAGAAAGTCTCATCGTAGTCAACACCTTGAACTTGTCGAAAACCTTTCGCAACAAGCCGTGCTTTATAGACGGTAACATTACCATCCGCGTCCGTTTTCTTCTTGAAGATCCATTTGCACTCAACGGCCTTTCGGTCGCTAGGAGGGTCCACCAAAGTCCATACTTGGTTTTCGCTCATGGATCCCAATTCGGATTTCATGGCTTCTAGCCATTTCTCAAAGTCTGGGCTCATCATCGCTTCCTCATAGTTCGTAGGTTCGCTGTCTTCTACTAACAAGACAGTCAGGACAGGGTTGCCGTACCACTCAGGAGGGGCACACGACCTTGTCGACCTGCGACGTTCAGTAGCAGCATCGTCCGAAGCTTCATGATCCTTGTCATTAGCTTCCTCTATTGTTGGTGCAGGCGGCACTGGAACAATTTCAGGTGCTGCGCTACTCTCCAATTCAAGAGAAGGTTCAATAACCTCGTCTAGCTCTACTTTCCTCCCACTCACTTCTTTCGAGAGAAACTCCTTCTCAAGAAAGGAACCGTTCTTTGTGACAAACACTTTGCCTTCGGTTCTGTGATAGAAGGTATACCCAATAGTTTCCTTAGGGTATCCTATGAAGACGCATTTCTCCGCTTTGGGTTCGAGCTTGTCCGGCATCAACTTCTTGACGTAAGCTTCGCATCCCCAAACTTTAAGAAACAACAACTTAGGTTTAGCACCAAACCATAGTTCATACGGTGCCGTCTCAACGGATTTAGATGGAGCCCTATTTAAAGTGAATGCAGCGGTTTCTAATGCATAACCCCAAAATGATAACGGCAAATCAGTAAGAGACATCATCGATCGGACCATATCTAATAGGGTTCGATTCTGGCGTTCAGACACACCATTGCGCTGTGGTGTTCCGGGTGGCGTGAGTTGTGAAACGATTCCACTTGCTTTGAGATGCGTGAGAAAATCATAACTCAAATATTCGCCCCCACGATCGGATCGTAGAAACTTAATCTTTCTGTTACGATGGTTCTCCACTTCATTCTGAAATTCTTTGAACTTTTCAAACATTTCAGATTTATGTTTCATTAAATAGATATACCCATATCTACTTAAGTCATCGGTAAAAGTGAGAAAATAGCGATATCCACCGCGCGTCGAAACACTCATCGGTCCGCATACATCGGTATGTATGATTTCCAACATGTCCGTTGCTCGCTCCATTATACCGGAGAACGGGGTTTTGATCATCTTGCCCATGAGGCATGGTTCGCATGTGTCAAATGATTCAAAATCAAGAGACTCCAAAAGTCCATCAGAATGGAGTTTCTTCATACGCTTTACACCAATATGACCTAGACGACAGTGCCACAAATAAGTAGTATTATCACTATCTACTTTGCATCTCTTAGCCTCAATGTTATGGATGTGTGTTTCATCCCTTTCGAGATTTAGAAGAAATAAACCACTCACAAGAGGTGCATGACCATAAAAGATGTTACTCATATAAATAGAACAACCATTATTCTCCGATTTAAATGAATAACCGTCTTGCAATAAACACGATCCAGAAATAATGTTCATGCTCAACGCAGGCACATAATAACATTTATTAAGGTTGAAAACTAATCCCGAAGGTAAAACTAAGGAGAGCGTGCCTACGGCCATCACATCAACTCTTGATCCGTTGCCAATGCGCATCGTCACCTCATCCCTCGCAAGCCGCCGTCTATTCCGCAGCTCCTGTTTCGAGTTACAAATATTAGCAACTGAACCGGTATCAAATACCCAGGTACTACAACGAGGGCTAGTAAGGAAAACATCAATAACATGTATATCAAATATACCTTTGATGGTGCCAGCCTTCTTGTCCGCTAAGTACTTCGGACAGTTGCGCTTCCAGTGACCCTTGTCCTTGCAATAGAAGCACTCAGTTTCCGGCTTAGGACCAGACTTGAGCTTCTTCTCAGCAGGGGCAACGCGCTTGCCGCCGCCTTTCTTGAAGGGCTTCTTTGCACCTTTACCTTTCTTAAAGGAGGGCTTGTTGACCATCAACACATGATTATCTTTCTTGATGTCCACCTCCGCAGCCTTCAGCTTTGCGAAGAGCTCGGTGATCGTATCAGTGGAACCAATCTGATTATGAGTCACTACAAAACTTTTGTAGCTGGGAGGGAGTGATTGCAGAACCCTGTCAATCTTGAGCTCCTCTGGAATCTTGCAGTCCAGTTGCTCAAGGCGTTGAGTGTAGCCCGACATCTTAATGGCGTGCTCACTAACGGAACTCCCTTCCTCCATCTTGCAGTTAAAGAACTTCTCAGAGATCTCATATCTCTCAGAACGGGCCTGAGTCTGAAACATGGTTTTCAACTCTTCGAGAATCTCAAAGGGCCCGGGATAGTTTTCAAAACAATTTTGAAGTTCCGGTTCCATAGCAAACAACATGGTTCTCTTAATCACACCATAATCATCTTTGCGCGACTGATAGACAGCTTTCTCATCAGCCAGCGCAGTTGCAGCAGGGGGGTTACCTAACGCTTTCTCAAGGACATAGTCCTTTTGTCCGCCAGATAGAATGATTCTTAGATTGCGGAACCAGTTGGTGAAGTTAGACCCATTGTTTCTAAGCTTTTCTTTCTCAGCAAAAACGTTGAAGTTGAAGTTGGACTTGGCCATGTGATCTACAGTATTTGCAAGTACAATTTAGACTATGTTCATGATAAATAGTTCAACTTAATCAAATTACTAGATGAACTCCCACTAAATTCAACATCCCTCAAGTTGTTTAGTGAACACGATCCAAATTCACCACACCTAATCCGATCATCACGAGAAGAGATGTGGTTTCAATGGTGGACAACAAAGTGTCGATCATATCATTCATATGACTCATGCTTAACCTTTCGGTTCTTGTGTTCCGAGGCCATGTCTGTACATGCTAGGCTCGTCAAGTTAGACCCAAGTATTTCCGCGTGTGCAAAACTGGCTTGCACCCGTTGTATGTGAGCGTAGAGTCTATAGCACCCGATCATCACGTGATGCTTGGACACGACGAACTTTCGCAACGGTGCATACTTGGGGAGAACATAGTTTTTATCTTGATCTTTAAGTGAGGAATCATCTTATAATGCTACCGTCGCGATCTAAGCATAATAAGATACATAAAAGGATAAACATCACATGCATATAACTTTATGTGACATGGTATAGCCAATCTTCGCGCAATGATCTCCATCTTGTGCGTTCCGGCATGATCTCCATCACTCCACCATGATTGCCTCCACCACGAATAGCAACTACAACTATTGCTAACTACTTAGCGATAAAGTAAAGCTATTACATGGCGTATAAGAAGTTGACTCGTAGGTCATACACAATTATAAAGACAACCATATGGCTCCTGCCGGTTGTGTACTCATCGACATGCAAGTCGTGAAACATTACAAAACATGATCATCGCATACAATATACACATCACATCTTGGGCCATACCATATCACAGAAAACACTCCCTGCAAAAACAAGTTAGACGCCTCTGCTTTGTTGTTGCATGTTTTACGTGGCTTATGGGAGTAGATGCTAAGAACGATTCTTACCTACGGAAAGCCACAATGGTGATATTATGGTTGCCAAACTCCGGTGTTAATCCCATGATCACTATAGTGAGAGAAACTGACATCCACCAGCCGCATGTGTGGAACAAGCCACACGTCAAGTGCGGAGCCGGTCTCGCGAACGACGTCGCGTAAGGTTGGCCTGGACCGCTTCAATATCACTATGCCGCGTCATAAGAAGAACACAAACAAGAGGCTTGCAACAGAAAACATCAACGCCCGCAACAACCATGTTGCGTTCTACTCGTGAATCACATCTACGCATAGATCTAGCTCTGATACCACTGAAGGGTTTCGCAGCATAGTAAATCAAAGTTTTCTACGTAAGCGAATAGAAGGAAAGCCAAGATCTAATCTAGGAGATGCAAACAACGAGAGATATTGGATTAGATCTTCATACCCTTGAAGATTCGCACAGCGGAACGTTCGTCGGAACGTGGGTGATGTAGTCGTACTCGCTTCTCCTCCTCGCGATCCGATCCGATCTAGCACCACAAGTGGCGGTGCCTCCGTGAGATGCACACTTGCAGCACCTCGACGTCTCCTCCTTCCTCGGACCAGCAAGTAGGGTGGAGAGATGGATTGGATCTACAACACGACGGCGTGGTGTATATGGTGGAGAATTTCTGCAGCAGGGCTTCGCCTGCAAACAGTCGGGAGGGAGAGAGGAGGGCCAGCAGGGCAACTAGGGTTTGAGGAAGGTGTGTAGAGGAGGGGGGCGCACCAGCCCTCTATTTATAGAGGGGGGGCAGCCAGCCCTAGCCTCTCCTCCAAGCCTATCTCTAGTTTAAACAATTTAAACTCTCCCTTATCTAGAAATCCTATCTTATCTTATCTCTAGTTTAAACGATTTAAACTCTCTAGGATCGGCTGGGCCCTATGGGGCCTTGTGCCCCTGGCCCAATGCGGCCAGGACACTCCCTCATAGTCCCATGCCCCCTCCTGGAAGGTGGGACCACGTTGGCCCCCTTCCGGAAGGTTCTAGAAGCTTCCGGTACAATACCGATTAATCCGGAACAATTCCGAACTCCAAAAACTGCACTGCCTTATATGAATCTTATTCTCCGGACCACTCTGGAACCTCTCGTGATATCCCGGATCCCATCCGAGACTCTGAACAAAAACTCATAAACCAAATATCCAATCTATCCTAGCGTCGAGACACGTTAAGTGTGTGACCCTACGGGTTCGAGAATATGCAGACATGATCTTCTATCAATAATCAACAACGGGGTCTGGGCACCCATATTGACTCCCACACATTCATCGATGATCATATCGGATGAACCACGATGCCAGGATTCAATAAATCCCATATATATATTCCCTTCGTCTCGCGATATTTTACTTGCCCGAGATTCGATCGTCGGTATCGTCATACCTAGTTCAATCTCGTTCACAGCAAGTACTTTACTCGTTCCGTAATCCGATATCACTTTTTGATTAACTCCTTAACCACATGCTTGCAAGCGGTGTTGATATCGATTACCGAGTGGGCCCGAAGTATATCTCTCCGACTTGGGAGGGACAAATTCCATCTCGATACATACAACCCAACAGATACTTTCCGATCACCTGAGAGACACCTTTATGATCACCCTCTCATAGGATGACGTTTGATGACCTCAAAGCTTTCTTCCGATACCAGGGAGTTGTATTATATCATGGTCTAAGGAATACAATATTTGACATAGGAAAAGCTTCGCAAAGAAGAACACAATGAAACGATCTAATAGCTTTGCTTAGTTTGGGTCTGCCCACCATATCATTCTCCCAATGATATGGTCTCATTATCAATTGACAACTCATGTCTATGGTTAGGAAACCTTAACCATCATTGATCAATGAGCTAGTCCATAGAGGCGTACTAGGGACACGGTGTTGTTCACAAACCACACAAGTATTAATGTTTCCGCTTAATACAATTCTAGCATGGAATATAAACTTTATCATGAACAAGAATTATAATAATAACATCTTTATTATTGCCTCTAGGGAATAATTCCAACAATTGCATGTCTGTTCTTTTCATAAACCACATGGATCCACTAGAGTTCATGGCATGTGTGTCATTTTCATAAACCACATTGATCCACTAGAGTTCATCGCATGCGTGTTCTTTTCATAAACCACATGGATCCACTAGAGTTCACTGCATGTGTGTTCTTTTCATAAACCACATGGATCCACTAGAGTTCATTCCATGTGTGTTCTTTTCATAAACCACATGGATCCACTAGAGTTCTCTGCATGTGTGTTCTTTTCATAAACCACATGGATCCACTAGAGTTCATTGCATGTGTGTTCTTTTCATAAACCACATGGATCCACTAGAGTTCATTGCATGTGTGTTCTTTTCATAAACCACATGGATCCACTAGAGTTAATTGCATGTGTGTTCTTTTCATAAACCACATGGATCCACTAGAGTTCATTGCATGTGTGTTATTTTCATAAACCACATGGATCGACTAGAGTTAATTGCATGTGTGTTCTTTTCATAAACCACATGGATCCACTAGAGTTCATTCCAGGTGTGTTCTTTTCATAAACCACATGGATCCACTAGAGTTCATTGCATGTGTGTTCTTTTCATAAACTACATGGATCCACTAGATGTCATTGCATGTGTGTTCTTTTCATAAACCAAATGGATCCACTAGAGTTCATTGCATGTGTGTTATTTTCATAAACCACATGAATCCACTAGATGTCATTACATGTGTGTTATTTTCATAAACCACATGGATCCACTAGAGTTCATTGCATGTGTGTTCTTTTCATAAACCACATGGATCCAGTAGATGTCATTGCATGTGTGTTCTTTTCATAAACCACATGGATCCACTAGAGTTCATTGCATGTGTGTTATTTTCATAAACCACATGGATCCACTAGATGTCATTGCATGTGTGTTATTTTCATAAACCACATGGATCCACTAGAGTTCATTGCATGTGTGTTCTTTTCATAAACCACATGGATCCACTAGATGTCATTGCATGTGTGTTCTTTTCATAAACCACATGGATCCACTAGAGTTCATTGCATGTGTGTTCTTTTCATAAACCACATGGATCCACTAGAGTTCATTGCATGTGTGTTCTTTTCATAAACCACATGGATCCACTAGAGTTCATTGCATGTGTGTTCTTTTCATAAACCACATGGATCCACTAGAGTTTATTGCATGTGTGTTCTTTTCATAAACCACATGGATCCACTAGATGTCATTGCATGTCTGTTCTTTTCATAAACCACATGGATCCACTAGAGTTCATGGCATGTGTGTTATTTTCATAAACCACATTGATCCACTAGAGTTCATCGCATGTGTGTTCTTTTCATAAACCACATGGATCCACTAGAGTTCATTGCATGTGTGTTCTTTTCATAAACCACATGGATCCACTAGAGTTCATTCCATGTGTGTTCTTTTCATAAACCACATGGATCCACTAGAGTTCACTGCATGTGTGTTCTTTTCATAAACCACATGGATCCACTAGAGTTCATTGCATGTGTGTTCTTTTCATAAACCACATGGATCCACTATAGTTCATTGCATGTGTGTTCTTTTCATAAACCACATGGATCCACTAGAGTTCATTGCATGTGTGTTCTTTTCATAAACCACATGGATCCACTAGAGTTCATTGCATGTGTGTTCTTTTCATAAACCACATGGATCCACTAGAGTTCATTGCATGTGTGTTCTTTTCATAAACCACATGGATCTACTAGAGTTCATTGCATGTGTGTTCTTTTCATAAACCACATGGATCCACTAGAGTTCATTCCAGGTGTGTTCTTTTCATAAACCACATGGATCCACTAGAGTTCATTGCATGTGTGTTCTTTTCATAAACCACATGGATCCACTAGATGTCATTGCATGTGTGTTCTTTTCATAAACCAAATGGATCCACTAGAGTTCATTGCATGTGTGTTATTTTCATAAACCACATGGATCCACTAGATGTAATTGCATGTGTGTTATTTTCATAAACCACATGGATCCACTAGAGTTCATTGCATGTGTGTTGTTTTCATAAACCACATGGATCCACTAGATGTCATTGCATGTGTGTTCTTTTCATAAACCACATGGATCCACTAGAGTTCATTGCATGTGTGTTATTTTCATAAACCACATGGATCCACTAGATGTCATTGCATGTGTGTTATTTTCATAAACCACTTGGATCCACTAGAGTTCATTGCATGTGTGTTCTTTTCATAAACCACATGGGTCCACTAGATGTCATTGCGTGTGTGTTCTTTTCATAAACCACATGGATCCACTAGAGTTCATTGCATGTGTGTTCTTTTCATAAACCATATGGATCCACTAGAGTTCATTGCATGTGTGTTCTTTTCATAAACCACATGTATCCACTAGAGTTCATTGCATGTGTGTTCTTTTCATAAACCACATGGATCCACTAGAGTTCATTGCATGTGTGTTCTTTTCATAAACCACATGGATCATGTCGTTGTATTGGGAACAACAATACCTGAAAAGGTTAGATAGAGGTGTGGGGACTAGCAGGGAAGCTCTCGAAGGCGTCCGCTGGCAGGATTAGGTATGAGCTAGTGTAGCAAGACACACGAAGTACCCAGGTTC
The DNA here is from genome assembly GCA_916181665.1 of Avena sativa. Lineage (NCBI taxonomy): Eukaryota > Viridiplantae > Streptophyta > Magnoliopsida > Poales > Poaceae > Avena > Avena sativa. Next base: position 492,505,586 of record OV702290.1, on the reverse strand, counting down.
GGAGCCCTCGTGGTGAGGTAAAGCTCCTACTCCTACCGATCTGACTATGGGTAGAATACGGGCTACAATCGCTCCTCGAGTTGTATCTTCTAGATGTGTCTTGAATGCTCAGGGTCCAACCCTTGGTACGAGAACCTCTCCCCTCCTTACATAGGCAGAGGGGCAACGATCGCACTGGCCAGCCCAGTTGGCTGGTCCTACAAGCAAGCCCCAGCCGGCAGGTCATCTACAGTATCCGGTATGGTGCGTCCCGTCAAAGTACATGCCGTGCGGGTCGTCGTGGGTACAGTGAACGCCGTACGAGCCTGTCATCAGCGCCCGGCCACTGTTCCCGTGTCACTAGCAAAGTCTTCGGTATGGTCTTGTAGTTGAGGGCCGTGTCGCTGTACCCAGGGTGTACTATGCACTGTTCTGCACGTCGCCCTGTCTTCTTGATGCGCCCGGCTACGATCGTGTTGCTGGATTGATATCTTGCCGTTCTTCGAGGTTTCGGCTACTGGCTGGGAGCCGACACGAGTTGCCCGCGTCCGGATATGATTTGTTAGCCGGACGCGAGCCGTCTGCCTTGGTTCTTATCTGGTTGGGGTACCCGGGGGTCATCCCCCCGACACTAGCCCCCGAGCACGTGTGGATTCCGACCTTAGGTGAAATGTGCGCGCGCTCCCTCTTGTGTTTGAAATTTGTGTTCGGCTGGCGCCTGGCGGTTGCGCTACCCGTGACGTTAGTGCTGATGCCGGCCACGCGTGCACGCGCCATCATTGCGCTACTGCACGCATTGTTACATCGCATCGCACGTCGCGCACGTCGCCTCGGGAACTGCCATCTGCCGTTTCGATTTCTGGCCCGGGATCTATTGCACACTCGGCGCCAGCGCAAAGGATCAAGAGCGGTGGTGGGGATGCAGCGCGGTCCGGTGGACGCCACGTGGCGTGGTAGACAGTTGCGCTCCTCAGCCCTTAAAAGGTCTCCCGAGGGAGCCGCTTCCCCCTTTAGGTCGCTGCTCCCTCAGTTTTCCCTTGCACCCTTGCTGCCTTGCCGCTGCCTCCTGAGCATCTGCCACCGGATTTAGCCGCGCTGCTCCTTTTGCGTCGCCAGAGACACGGGCCACCGCCACTCGGCACCCACCACCATGGCGAGCGACACTACGATTTCCTCGGAGCACGGCGCGTGGTGTGGAACTTTCATTATGGAGGAAGACATCGCCAACTACCGCGCCACCCGTGTCTTGCCATCGGAGACGGAGGTGAAGGTGCGGCTCGTGCCGCCGGAGCAGTCGCCGCACCCGGAGGAGGGGGAGCGGGTGATATTCCTCTCCCATCTCGCTTGTGGCTTCACCTTGCCCGTGCACCCTTTATTCCTCATCTTCCTTTCTTTCTTCGACCTCCGCCTCCACCACCTCGGCGCCAACGCCATTGGCACCCTCGCGCACTTCGCAGCATTCTAGGAGTGCTACCTCAGGATCTAGCCAGATCTCAGGCTCTTCTGCTAGCTCTTCCGCATCCAGCCGCATGTCTAGTTCACCCAGGGCCCGTTGGTTGCCTGCGGGGGCGCCTCCATCTACTCTCGCTCCCAGACCGACTACCCGAAGTTCCGGCTGCAGGACACGGTCCGACTGCGGAAGCAGTCGTACTTCTATGTCAGCAATGTCACCGACGTCGACCGTATCAACTTGCCAGCCTTCCAGGACGTGGAGTCGAGTTGGAAGAACTGGGACTTGAAGATCCACGGAGACAAGGCGGAGTCGGACACGATGCTGAAGTGGATACGCTCCCTCATCACTGCCGGCTTGACCGGCCTAGTGCTTAGCTAGATGTCCCGGCTGATGATGTCGCTGCAGCAGCGTGCGCACAAGATGTGCTATTACTCCGATCGGCTAGATCCCACCCGGCTATCTCGCCGCGATCCCCGCTACCACAACCTCAAGGAGTGGGTGTGGACGATCACCAAGGATAGGCTGTCGAAGAACTGGAGGTTCGGGCAGGTCCCCTATAGCCGTGACAACCGTGCACCCCGGGTGAGCTTCCTTGTCCAGCCGGTTCTTTCCATCTTTTATTCTGGTCTTTTCGTCCGGCTAACTCTTTTTCCTCTTTTCTCTTGGCAGAACTTCCCCTGCATCATCCGGGAGGAGGGCGAGACTCCCCTCTAGGTCTTCACGCCTGACCTTCCTGAGCCGCGCGCACGCCGGTCCGGTGAGGAGTCAGATGGCGATGATGACGTCTTCCCTAACCGGAACGACGAGCCAGCCCATGACCCCCACGTGCAGGTCGACGAGGAGGAGGAGGCCGTGCCGGCTCCCAAATCTACCCGGCGCTGCGCAGCGGACGACGACTCTAGTCGGTCTGGTGCCGGTGGGAGCGTGTCCATCCAGTTCAGTGCCAGAGGGAGCAGGTCCAGCTGGCCCACGATGGAGGAGGAAGCCCCTAAAATGAGACGGACCGGCGCCCTCCCCCTGAGTTGTCTCAGCCGCAAGAAGGCGCCGCCGCCGGTAGTGCAGGGATAAGTGCCTACCGTCTTTGTGTTGCGCATCTTCCCCCTTTTCTTCTTGCGCAACTTTTCTGTCTTTTGCTTTTCTTACTTGCTCTTTTTTCTTGTCTCTTCAGCTTGCTCATCTCGTTTGGTGCCGCCAGCTCGGCGCGGGTGCCGACTGACTCGCCTCCCCATGCGCCGCCTACTGCCTCGCCTCCTGCTGCCAGCGCCGCCCCTACTCCAACGCCTAGGGCCCTACCGTTGTCGCCTCGCGCGGATCCAGCTGTGGGAGCCAGGACTGGGGACGCCCCGCCGGCCACAGTGGTGTAGCCGGATGCCACCACGTTGAGCCCACCGAGCGGAGGTGGCTCCTCCGCGGGGATGAGGAGGGCGGCGACCGGCAAGGAGCTGGTGGTAGTCCAGGATGACAACTTCGATGGCAAGTCGGGGGAGGAGTGGCGGGTGGCGGTCCACGAGGTAAAGGAGTCGCTGACCCTCAACGCCATCGATGACGCCTCCTCCTTTGCCGCCTCCCTGTCGGACCTGGCCGCCACCTTGGAGCTGGCGGTGAAGGAGATCCAGCTGCTCGAAGCTTCGTCTAGGAGCAACCGGTCGCTGGAGCTGAAGCTGAACGCCGCGAACGGCACCTCCCAGAGTAAGCCTTTTTACTCGGTTTCTCCCTTGTTCTTTTTCTTCTTCTTCTTCTTCTTCTTCTTCTTCTTCTTCTTCTTCTTCTTCTTCTTCTTCTTTTTTCTGATAGCCAGTTTCTTGCAGCCATCATGGTTTGCACCCAGTGAGAAATCGATCGCTTGAAGAAGGCGAATGACTGGCTGTCGAATTCCAACTCCTTCCTCCGGCTCCAGAACAAAGAGTGGCACTCCAAGACGGATCGGCTAGAGGCCACCATCAAGGAGCGTGACTCTGACCTTGCCAGCCGGGCCCAAGCCTTTGATCTCCTTGATGCTCGGAACAAAGATCAGGAGAAGGAGATCAAGCGGCTGGGGGAGCGGGAGAAGGCCCTGTTGGAGGAGCTAATGCAGATCGGCCGCACTACCAAGGGTAAGTACCTTTTCTCCGACTAGTCTTTCCCGTCCGGATCCGGTAGCCGGACCTGACTTTCTTTTTTTGACAGCCTTTTATCCCAGCATAGACCTGCTGGCCTACAACCGGCTCTAGGAGAGCTAGCCGGGGGAGTAGCCGACCTCTCAGGAGTTGGTTTCCCTTCTTGGTGAGGAGGTCGCTGAGCTGCGGAAAGCAGCTCACGTGGCCTTCGACTTCCTGTGGCCGGATGCCATGGCGCCTGAGACGATTGCCTAGTTGGCGGCCAAGGTAGCGGAGGTGCCGGCTGCCGTCGACCGGCTGAGGGACCTGGTGGCGCAAGCCAGAGCAGAGATGGCCGGGGCGATGATGTTGTCCTGGTACAAGGACGCACGTATCAAGAAGATCGACGGGGGCTTCTACGCCGGTGCCGACCTCGGTGCCATCCGCCAAGCTCAACCTGAACTCCGCGCCTCCGCTATCAAAATCGCCGGCTACGCCAACGTTGACGAGGTCCTCACTGACTCAGAGTCCGCCGAGACGCCGGAGATAGAGACCGAGCCGGCGCTGCAGCCGAAGGGTGGAGATGTTGGAGCCGGATCCTCTAGCGCGCCTCCTCTGCCTCCTGAAACCACGGCCGGCCAGGATCAGCCTCATGGCAAGGGCCCTGCCATTTAGATATGATCCCCGAGATGCCGGGTGGAACTGTAATGACTTTGCTTTGTTGACCTTGTCATTTGTGCCGACTGTTGGTGATCTCGGTTGAACCTCTCAGAGCTTCGGCTCCCTTTATCTTGATATGTTGTTTGCTTTCTTCTATCTTTTCCTTGTGATCTTTTGTGCTTCGAAGTTTTTATCTTTTGCCGGTTACATTTATCCGGCTATCTTCGCCTGGCCAACCACTTTTAGTCGAGAGAACTTCAACTCCAGTGGGGGCGCGCCAGCGTACCCACTGGGTGTAGCCCCCGAGATTCAGAGTAGCTAGCGAAGCCAGGTGCTTTGAATCTTCTTCCTTTCCTGCTCTTGCCCTCACCTGGGCTCCAAATATCCGGTTAAACTCCTTTAGCCAGTCGGAACTACATGATTCCACTGGGGGCATGCGAGCGCACCCAGTGGGTGTAGCCCCCGAGAGCACTTGATGAAGGCAAGGACTTTGAATCTTATCTTCTTTTGACGATTGACTCGTTGTAGTCGTACAAAACAAACACACGTATAGATTCGTTGTCAATACGTTAGTCGGTTAAGGTACCGCTTTTTAGCCGGAAAATAGCTTTGTTTTTTTCTTCGAAAAACTAGCTTGCGCTTCTCTGGACACTTAGTCATTTTCCCGTGCGCTCTGCTGTTTACGCTGCATCCTTGCCGGGCAGCCGGGTTTTGGTCTGCGGCCGGAATCGAAGGGAGCTAACAATGCATTGTGCACGATACTGGAGGCTCAGTAGACGGATAATCTCAAACTAGGCACGAGGCCTGAACATCCAATCTATCGCATCCTTCGTTGTTTTTCATGTGGGATGCCTCAGGCTTTTGCTCTTGCTAGCCGGATAGCCGGGTTGCGGTCTATAGCTGATACGAAGAGTGGGCCTCTAACACCGTCGCACACTACTCAATTGGTTTACAGATTTAGCAGGTCAGGCCAACCGGCGAGCCACGGGTAGGGGTTGCCAGAGCCGGAAAACTGAACCGGAAAAGAATATATGCAAATTTCTGGCAAGGAGCCCCCGAGTATCTCTCGGGGTTCCACATCTTTCATTCATAGGGTTCACGGGATACATACACTGTTAGGTGACTAGGTGTAAAATGGACGGAGCAGGGTTGCGTTCCAGGGGCGTTCCGTATCCTCGTTCGACTTGTCCATCTTGTTCTTGCACGGCTGTTGTGTGTCGATGAGGTAGTAGGAGTTGTTGTGCAACGCTCGGCTGATGATGAAGGGGCCCTCCCAAGGCGGCGATAGCTTGTGCATGCCCTTCGTGTCTTGCTCCAGCTGGAGAACCAGATCGCCCTCGCGAAACGCGATGGATCGGATCCGACTCGAATGGTAGTGGCGCAGGCGCTACTGGTACAATGCCGATCTGGACAGCGCCAGCTCGCGGGCTTCCTCCAGGAGGTCGATGTCGTCCTCCCTTGCCTCCTGATTGGCCCTTTCATCATAGAGGAGCTTGCGCGGCGAGTCGAACTCGATGTCCGTGGAGAGGATGACTTCCAAGCCGTAGACGAGGAAGAACAAGGTGAAGCCGTTTAACCTATTCGGTGTGGTGCGGAGGCTCCATAGCATAGCCGGAAGTTCTTCGATCTAGCATCCGGGCGACCACTCCAAAGGCTCGATGAGGCACGGCTTGATGCCGGCTAGCACTAGGTTGTTTGCTCTTTCGACTTGCCCATTGGATTACGGGTGCGCGAAGGAGGTGAGGTCTAGCCGGATGCCCTTGTTGCTGCAGAACCGAGCGAAGTACCCCTTGGCGAAGTTCGTGTCGTTATCCATGATGATGCTGTTGGGGTAGCCGAAGCGGTTGATGATGTCCGTGAAGAAGGTGATGACTATCGCCCTGTCCAATTTCTGGATAGGCTTGGCTTCTATCCACTTTGTGAACTTGTCCACCGCCACCAGCAGGTGGGTCATGCCTGCACGCGCTCTCTTGAAGGGGCCGACCATGTCGAGCCCCTAGACGGCGAAGGGCCAGGTAATCGGTATGGTCTTGAGCACCGTAGCCGGCATATGCTTGAGCTGCCCAAAGCGCTGGCATTCATTGCATGCACGTACTAGCTGCTCGGCATCCTCGAGGGCAGTGGGCCAATAGAAGCCGTGGCGGAACGCCTTGGCGACTATCGCCTGGGATGAAGCGTTATGTCCACACTCGCCCTGGTGGATGTCCTTGAGTAGCCGGTAGCCCGTGTCCATGTCGACACATCACTGGAAGATGCCGGATACGTTGCGCTTGTACAGCTATGATGATGGTGTACGTGTGCACGCGTCGTCGGATCTGTCTGGCCTCCACCTCGTCGTTCGGAAGCTCTCCATTGGCGATATAGTTCATGAAGGGCTGCGCCCAGGATGGTGATACATCAAAAATGTATCTACTTTCCCGAACATTTTTGCTATTGTTTCTCCTCTAAACTTGTGTGATTTGGCTACAACTAACACGGACTAACGATGTTTTCAACATAATTACCTTGGTGTCTAGTTTTTGTGCAGAAAATCAACTATCAGGAAAAATTCTAGAAAATATACCAAAAATCCTATTTCACCAGAAGACGGACGGAGCCACAAGACGAGATGGAGGAGGGCCATGAGGGGCACACACCACCTAGCCGCGCGGGCTATCCCAGGTCGCGCCTGGGGGTGGTGTGGCCGCCTCGGTCACCCCCTCGGCCTCCCTCTTCGCCTATAAGATGCCTCCTGACCTAAAAGCCCAGGGGGGTTCGACATATTTTCCAGAGAGAGTTCCGCTACGTGGCCACCACCAGATTCCGTGATTCGGAACAAAAAACTATGTTCTGGCACCCTGCCGGGATGGGGAATTGGAGAAGATCATTGCTATCATCATCACCATCGCTTCTCCATCAACCATCCGTGATTCCCCCATCCATGACTGAGTAATCCCGCGTTGTAGGCTATGGGGATGGTAGGGATTGGATGAGATCGTTCAATGGCATCGGATTGTTAGGGCATGGTGCCTAGTATCTATTATTAGTGCTTTTTGACTTTGTTGCAACTTGTTATGCTTAATGCTTGTCACTAGGGCCCGAGTGCCATGATTTCAGATCTGAACATTTTATTGATTCATGATGATAGTATTGTTTATGATCTTACCTGCAAGTTGTATACACATATTGTTGTCTGGAACCAAAGGCCCCGAAGTGACAATAATCGGGATAACCGGAGGGAATGGCTTTGATGTGAGGATCACACGTGTCCATGGAGTGTTAATGCTTTGCTCTGGTGCTCTATTAAAAGGAGCACCTTAATTGCCAGTAGTTCCCTTAAGGCCCCGCTGCAAACGGGCTGGCAGGACAAAAGATGTTGTGCAAGTTCTCATTGCGAGCACGTATGACTATATATGGAACACATGCCTATGATTATTTAATACTTGGATGCTTTATCTTATTTATCTGCAAATGCCCTATGTCTTGATTGCTATATGAATTGTCTTATCCATGCAACGCCCGTCCATCTATCCCTATGCCTACCACGCTTTAATCCTACTATTTATTGTGATTGTTACTACTGTCTTTACTTTTACTACTGCTATTACTTTGCTATTGCTAGTACAAAATTGTTGCTAGTACAAAAGATTGTTTCCAGGTGCAGCTGAATTGACAACTCAGTTGTTAAGTCTTATAAATATTCTTTGGCTCCCCTTATGTCGAATCAATAAATTGGATTTCACTTCCCTCGAAAATACTGCGATACACCCCCTATACTTGTGGGTCATCAGATGGTATCTCCCAGATGGTGAGGATGCTCTCGTGCTCCGGCTAAGGGATGTCGGGGGGTCATCCGGGTGAGGTACCCGGCACAGCAGCCCCCGAGACACTTGATGAATAGGCAGCCCCCGGGTCTTGCGAGCCGGAGGGTGTAGATGCGCCGGAGTCGGTGCGAGCCTTTTTGTTTGCGGGTTCTGTGGGTTCCACATATGCTGGGTTATCAGCCAGCGCGCTTCCCGCCCAGATGATGGAATCCGACTCGGGAGACGGGTTGATGGAGGGCTTGCGTAGATGCTCTAAGGAGACCCCTGGCGGGATCGCCTACCTGGTGGATCCGATTCGGGCGAGCGAATCGGCTACCTCATTGTTCATGCGTGGGACGTGATGGAACTCACATCCGTCGAAGCAGGCACTGAGCTTCTGCACGTAGAACCGGTAGATGTCCATGTTCGCATCACGAGCGTCCCATTCCCCGGATACTTGCTGGACCACCAGATCTGAATCGCCAAAGCAAAGGATCTGGTTGACGTTGATCTCCCTGGCTAGCTGGAGGCTGTGCACCAGTGCCTCGTACTCGGCGACATTGTTGGAGGCCTTGAAGTGGATCTGGAGAACATACTCCAGCGGGTCTCCCTTGGGCGAGGTGAGGACGATGCCGGCTCCCAAGCCCCCGAGCATCTTCGAGCCGTCGAAGTGCATCCTCCAGTGATCTGAGTCAGGGACTGGCGGGAGGTACTGGGTTTCGTCCTAGTCGACAAGGAAGTCCGCTAGAGCCCGTGACTTGATCGTGAGCCTTGGCTCGTACTGGATGGAGTAGGCGGAGAGCTTGATGGCCCACTTTGCGACTCGGCCGGTGGCATCCTTGTTGCTGATGATCTCCGAAAGGGGTATGGTGCACACCACCTTAATCGGATGCTCCTAGAAGTAGTGCTTGAGCTTCTTGCACGCCAGGTACACGTCGTAGCACATATTCTGGTAGTGGGGGTAGTTCTGCTTAGAGAGGGAGAGAACCTCGCTGAGGTAGTAGACGGGTCTCTGAACCGGCTGAGCCTTGCCTTCATCGGGGCGCTCCACCACCAGGACAACGCTGATGACACGGCTAATGGATTCTATATAGAGCAACATCGGCTCCTTGCTAGCCGACGTGGCTAGAACCGGCATTGTGGATAGCATGCGCTTGAGGTCGTGAAAGGCGATGTCAGCTTGCGAGGTCCAGGAGAACTTGTCCGTCTTCTTCATCAGCTGGTACAACAGAAGTGCCTTCTCCCCCAGCCGGCTGACAAAACGACTGAGGGAGGCTAGGCATCCAGTGAACTTCTGGACTACTAGCAAGCTCTTAGGCGGCTGCATTCTCTCGATAGCCGCAATCTTCTCCGGGTTCGCTTCGATTTCTCATTGTGAAATGAGAAAACCGAGTAGCTGGCCGGATGGGACGCCGAAGACGCACTTCTCCGGGTTCAGCTTCATCTGGTACCGATGGAGGTTGCCGAACGTTTCCCCCAAGTCCTTGAGGAGGGTGCACTTCTCCTTCGTCTTGATGACGATGTCGTCCATGTAAGCGTGCATGTTTCGGTCGATCTGCGAGTGTAAGCATTTCTGCATACAACGCTGATAGGTAGCGCCTGCATTCTTTAGACCGAAAGGCATGGTTACATAACAGAAGGCCCCGTACGGGATGATAAATGATGTCTTTATCTGGTCAGCCGGGTTTAACCAGATCTGATTGTAACCGGAATAACAATCCAGGAAGGACAACAAGTCGCAGTCGGCCGTGGAATCGATAACCTGATCGATATGGGGCAAAGTGAAGGGGTCTTTCGGGCACTCCTTGTTTAGGCTGGTGTAGTCGATACACATACGCCAAGTCTTGTTTTTCTTTAATACCAGGACTGGTTTGGCTAGCCAGTCCGGGTGGTATACTTCCATGATGAACCTGACTGCAGGGAGCCGAGTGATCTCGTCACCAATGATCTTCCTCTTCTCTTCTCTGAACTGGCACAGGGGTTGTTTAACCGGGTTGGCATCCGGCCGCACGTGGAGTGAGTGCTCGGCGAACTCCCTCGGCACACCTGGCATGTCCTTGGGTAACCATGCGAAGATGTCCCGATTCTCACGGAGGAAGTCGATGAGCATGCCTTCCTATTTGCTATCCAAGTTGGCACCGATGGTGACGAACTTGGTTGGGTCGGTGGGGTCAAGCAGGATCCTCTTCGTCTCCTTGGCCGGCTGATACGTCCATAACGTATCTATAATTTTTGATGGTTTTATGCTAATAATATGCTTTTGACACTCCTTTTTGTATAAAGTTTATGATTTATTTGGACTAACCTACTAATAGTTGCAAAAGTTCACAATGTTCTTGTTTTACACTTTGATGTGTAGGAATTACCAAGAATACAAGTGGAAACCTTATTGGAGTCAAATTGGGATTTTTTTCAGAAATCTATCTCAGAACTCTTTTTGAAGATGGTCACGTTTCAGGTCGAAGACAGCTTCAAACGAAAAACTCTTCAACTACAAAGTTGTTGGAGATTTCGTGACAAATATTTTGGACATAAAATTTAGCTGATTCCGAGTCCGGACGGGCCTTTTAGGCCCGATTTTCTGTAGCCCAAGATGGGGTGACGGGAATCTGAGAAGCTATATAAAGGGAGGAAACCTAATTCGCCCAGCGCATCTACACCCACGAATTTGCAGTCATCAAAGCCATGTTTTTGTCTCCCCCATGGATCCCATCTCCATGGGGAAGGGCTCCCAAGAAGCCATTAAGGAAGGGGGGAGGGGTAAGGGGCGATGCTCTCCCATGATACCGGCGGCGGGGAAGGAGTCCCCCGAGCCGCCGTTGGCGCCCTCTTCACCATCTTCACCGCCATCTCCATCACCTAATCCTCCTAGTATGCAGTGGTTCATCCTCCCACACACCTCTGTACCATCCTATGTAAACATGGTGTTTGATGCTATAAGTTATAATCATATGATCTATGCCATGTTTGTGTAGTTCTTTGTTCTTAGATTGAATGGTTGAACGTCTTTGGTTCACTAGAGTTGTATGTTATATGGTACAGTCCTTTGGTGTCCATTATATTTGTGCGCGCATGGATTAAACATAATAGGGTTTGTAGTATGTGTAAGAGGAAGGGGGAAGTTCTGCCGGAGTGACATAAACCTGAGGACACGAACCAGAATGTTGCACGTATGGGAGTAAGAGGACCATTAAACTTAGGTCTATGGTTGGGTAAACCTTAATGCATTGATTAGTACTTACGGATGTTTGCTAACAATCCAATCATATAGTACATGTAATTTCAAGTAGTGAAGCGCATGTATATTTAGCCTCTCCCACATAGAAAACTGCATCGAAGACAATGAACCCGGTCTATTCGCTATTTAAACTTGGACAAAGCCACCACAATTAGCACCACTATTCCACACTCATGGTTCTGTTAGTTTAGTGTATTTTATTGCTGCAACAACTAGCTTTACTTTCTTGTTATTTATTATCATGTAAAGCTATCTCTATTACTCGTATTGTTGCTCTACTTTTATTTCCTAGATCATGCAAACATTTAGTGTGCATAGAGTTGTATCAGTGGTTTATAGAACTTGAGAGAATATTTATCCTATCTTTAGCTCCTCGTTGGGTTCGACACTCTTACTTATCGAAAAGGCTACACACGATCCCCTATACTTGTGGGTTATCAAGACCTTTTCTGGCGCCGTTGCCGGGGAGCAATAGCGTGTGGGTGAATATTCTTGTGTGCACTTGTTTGCTTTATTCTAAGTAGGTTTTACTTTTAGTTTTAAGTTGTTGTCTATCTTAGTATGGATAGGGAATGCGAATTACAAAAAAATAGTTGTACTTGTTACCTAAAAACATTTTCAAAAAGGAAAGTGATTGGAAAGATGAGTAATGGTTAAGTGGGGGTCGACCTTGAACACTTGTGTTCATGCCTATGAAACCAAAACAAATCTTTCCATGGAAGCTTTTTAGTTAAAAACTTATAGGAATGCATGAAGCCTTGAAAAAGAAAGATATTTCTGATATTGATCTTAATGCTTATTCATTCGAAAATACTTGAATCTTACTCCTATGCCTAACTTAAAGGCGTTAAAGAAAAATACTTATTGCGAGATAACCCAAAAGTTTTAGATGAGTCTTGGAAGTTATTACCTCTGTAATAACTTCTCCTTATCCTTTTTATTTGCTTTTTGTGCCAAGAGTAACCTCTAATGAGAGAGCAGTAATGCTTGGGAAAGTTGTTGTCCCGAAACAGATTTTTGTGCTTCGCTGTAAAAATTCGTGTAAAATCTCTGTAAGTCAGTTTGAGCTGTGAATTTTTGCGCTTCTGCCCCAGGTTTTTATCTAACTTTCATTAGTTCAACACTTTTCGATTTGAGCAACATAAGGTCTTTGAAAAAATTGGTCTTTAACTGCTGGTCTGTTTTGACAGATTTCTGCCATTATTTGCATTTGCTTCTTGTTGATTCCTTTTTGGGTTCTTTTTGGAGAATTGAGCTTTTTGAGGCAAGTGCTAAAGTAGCTTGTGTTTTAATGGAAGTTTTATTGGTGTTGGAACTGAACCCAAAGACTTATTATCTTGAGTGCACTAATATTGCTAATAAAGATTGTGTGAAGTTTTGTATGAAGGAAAAATTTCAGGTGTATGGAAACAGTGATGTAATGAGATAAAGAATGGACTAAATCTCAAGCTTGGGGATGCCACGTGTGTCACCCCAAGAAATATCCAAGAAGTACAAGCGTGAAAGCTTGGGGATGCCCAAGGCATCCCCTTCTTCATCAATAAAAATCTTAGGTTTCTTCCAAACACTTCATTTTAATTGTTTTATACACAGTTGTGTTGTTCTTGGAGCGTCTTTGTTTTTGTCTTCGTTCACTTGGTTTTCTTAGTTTGCTTGAATAAATTGTTTGGACCCCCTCTTTCATACATTAGTTTTCAAATAAGTGTGGTTTGGATTGGAAAAGAGTAGGAAAAGTCCATGCTTAAGTGGTAAAAGGAGTTCGTTTTTGATGTGGCCTATGCTTTGTCATGTCATGCTTGATATTGTTTTGGCTTTATGCTTAGTGATTTTTGCTATAGCATGACATGTTATAAACAATTGAGATTGCTTAATGTGCCTTGAAAGAATCATGCATTGTTTTAGCATATTAAAGCATAGTATTGTGGTATTCTCATTTGATGCTTTGTTTGGATTGACTTGGCGCATGCTCACACCATGTTATGACTATCCCAAGTCACCATAGCCTTTATTATCCTTTAGTTTTCTACTTGTAATATCACATTATGCTTTAATTAATGATGTTTTGTCGCTTTGCATGATTATGGCCATTATTGCTCTTTTAGTTGGTCGCTCCCAGTCTTTTGCTAGCCTCCATAACCAAGTATGAGTTCCACTCATGCATCCAACTCCAAATAAAACCAAGTTATCCCAAAGAATCCACCATACCTACCTATTAGCATTTGCTATTCCAAGTATATCCATGCTTTTATCTACCTTCCGAATTGAACTTGTTATGTGAAAATTAGTGATTAAAGCTCTCATGAACTTGATGGTACACTTTATTTTCTTGCACTTAATAAACTTGAACCATTGTGTCCATCTTTGTTGCGTATATTCTTGCGCTTTATAAGTTGAAGTTAGCAGAACCATGTATCATGGGGAACGCTTTCAACATTGCACTTATATTCTGTTGATATCATGATTCTTTTGCTTATGGATCCCGGAGTGTGAAATAAAAGGGAAACTTGTAAGATCATGGAGTTTGTATGTGTGTTAGAGAAACTCCTGGGCTACTAGCCTAAGCCATGCCTAATCATGGTGGAAACTTGCAGCATCACCATAATGAGCACTCTATGAAGCATCCTCAATAAAAACCTATGCAAATAGCAAATAAAAAGATCGCTGAGATGCTCATTGTCTGCTTGCCTTGTCATTTTGATTATGGGAAAGCTCTCATATCATGTGCAAGGGGTACCCCATTGGCGGTTCTTAATGATACACATATACTTACAATGACAAGAGCTTACTCGTGACTGAAGTTGAGTAGCATGAGGATCGGTCTTCGTAAGTAAGGGGCATGAGATTTCGGTTTATAACTTGTCAAGCATATCCTCTTAGTTGTGTCACTTTAACCTTAATCACCTAAAGATGCTTATGATAAGGGCAATGAGAGCTAAAAGCTAATAAGTACCATAATTTTTGGAAGCTTTTTATGAGACTTGAATCCCTGCTTCCTTCTAAGAAGGACTTTCTTTTACTTTTATGTTGAGTCTCCATCTTATATCTTTATGCACCTATTAAGAGAGCATAGTGGCCATTCTTAGTTTAATGTGCATCGTCCCAAAACTTGTTGATTGATGCATAACTTTGATATTGCTTGTTCTTAAACTATTTGTATCTAGTCACCCTTATTGTCAACACCCGGATTTTTAATCCCAGATGCCCGTTATGCCATACCTCGCAATCCCAGGATTACCATTTTTGCGAGACATAACGGATTGGATATCATAGTACATCATCCATTACAAACCATACATAAGGTTTTACACAAGTAAGGATCTCATGATCCAGTCTTTAATACAACAAGCAGCGGAAATAAACGATAGCGTAGCGGTGGGGTCCATCTTCAGGGGCACAGGCAATGCTGACGAAGGCAGATAGTCCTAGTTATCATAGCCGTCCTGTTGACCATCATCTTGATAATCTCCTTCATAGTCTGGCCATGATAATAGCCAGGGACAAAAGCCATGAGTACTCTTTAAGTACTCGCAAACTACTACTAGCAAGGGTTATGATTCCAAGTTAAAGTACTGAATTGAAAGAATAACTATCAAGTTAAGTTTGAAACCTAAGCTGAGTTCTGAAACAAGAAAGATACAATAAAAGTCTAGAATCACCTAAGTTGGGAAGCTAATTTCTTCTACACAACCCTGTTGTGGTCAAGTCAGGGTTCATCATTCATTTCAAGGTATTTAGAAAACATCTGACAACGAAACAATATGGCCATTCCAATTGTCCATAACCGCGGACGCGGCTATTCGAATAGTTTGACACTCTGCAGAGGTGGTACACTTTCACCACAAGATTCGATACATCTGTCAGGGATAACCCTGAATCATCATACTTAGTATGCAGATAATCAAACATAACCTTCCCTTTACACACCCTAGTACAAGCACCACTCCTATGAGCATGGCCTCCCAACCATGACCATCAGTCATCTTGGGCACTGCATAGGTGGACAACATTGAGAGGTAGCTTCAGCTCAAACCTCTCCCGTGAGGGAACTAATACTAATGCATATAAATTTCCAGCTAAGCCTTACCCAATTCAGGTAATGTGGTTGTACGGTAAATTTGGAATGGTATCGCATCCGAATCCAACCATCAGTTTTATAACAAGGGTTAAGGCTCATGCCTCATCATTTTCATCATCATAAACCAATTGTGTTTCTTAACACATGTCAAAACATCTCAATAGAATGACTCATCATTCCAAGGTTTTCATAACTCATTTTCACCAAGTGTTCCCATCTAAAATGACTCAAGTTTGATCTAGTCTAAAACACTAGGTTAAGAGTGTTCACTAAGGTGGAAAGGTGGGATCAATCTCATGTCATATCATGACATCTAAGGGTTTATACTTAGGTCAAGTTTTATACTCTTTATGCTACCTTCAAAATTAATTAATGAACTTTGTGTAAACTAAGGGGGTGTGATCAAAGTATGCTTAAGGCATCTTTACTAAACTATCTAGTTTTATTCTAGCTTGCTACACTAGCTTACTAAAGCATGTTTGCAAGGGTTAGCTTGCCACTAATAGCTTGCTAAAGCATGTTTGCAAGGGTTAGCTTGCCACTAATAGCTTGCTACAATAGCTTGCTAAAGCATGTTTGCAAGGGTTAGCTTGCCACTAATAGCTTGCTACAATAGCTTGCTAAAGCATGTTTGCAAGGGTTAGCTTGCCACTAATAGATTGCTACAATAGCTTGCTTTGGTTGGTGCAGTGGTTGAAGTTTTCTTCTTCTTCTTGGTAGAACTCCTCCTCCTCGAAGGCTTGGTCGGTACTAGCGTCTAGAAATACATAGGGAGGGCACAATCACCAAACAATACTTAATTTAGGCTAGGTAGTATTCTAAACCACACAATTGATGATCTATTATCATCCAAAACATCACAAGTTTAATTCAATAGTTTCCACCTTTTTATTTTGGAAAAGTAATTTCTACTCATTGAAAAATTAACTACAATTTAATATTCACCACCAAAATATGGGATCATGTGGACACATGTCCTCACCACATATTCTAACATGTGGGAATGAGATTTAAAGGTTGGATCAATATTACTTTGGTTTAAGTTTATTATTTAATGATTTAAAGCGACTAGAAATGCCTATATAGCATTATTTTGGTACTAGTCCAAAGTCACTGTCTGTAAACCTTAATATTATTACATATTTGGATAGATATGATGAAATGTGATCTTTGAGAGTTGGAATCAACTCAAAATCTAACTTGGTTGATTTTATAAAAATGTTTCAAGTTGCAACAGCTTCTGTCTTCTTATTTTTATTAGGAGAAATCTATAACTCTAAATGAATTAAATCCAACGGGCTTGGATAGAGCATTTCAACACCTTCCAGACAAAATTAGTTTCATGCAATTTGGATTTGTCAAACTCACAGAATTGAATTTTGAAACACTGGACAGAAACTATATTCTAACTAAAAAGAAAAATCTAGATTTGAATCTACGGGCTTGCGTGGGAAAGGAAATGGGCCGGCCCAGTGGCGCTACGCGGCACAGGGCTCAGCTGACAGGGGGGTCCCACTGGTCAGCGGCACTTAAAACGCGAAACGGTACGCGCGCTGTGAGCCGTGCGATTAGAGGCTAGATCTACGGCTGAGGGTCGTCGTCGACGACGGACGGGTCGCCGGCGAGCTCGAACCCTAGCGGCTCGGTGGGGGTCTACTGGGGGCGTACCAGGGCTCCAGCGGGGTCGGCGATGCGGGCGAACAAAGTGGAAGACAACGGCGAGGCGAGGCGTGGTCGCGGGGAGCTTGGGGTGGCCGGAATCAACAACACCCTTCTTCTCCAGAGGCGACGGCTCCGGCTCCAATTCCGGCGAGCTGCTGATCCACTTGCTCCGGCGAGAGGTGGGTGAGGTCCAGAGAGGTGAGGGGAGTGGAATGGTGTGAGTCTTTGGTGCTGGGGAGGGCTCCTTTTATAGGCTCGACGGTGAGACCGAGCAGGATGGGCGGTCGACGGTGGCGACATGGCTACGGCAAGCTAGCGGCATGGCTGGGGATGGCGATCGATGGGCGGTCCCCTGGCGGTGCTCTAGCGCTTCAATGCGGCCGTAGGGGCGGTGGTATGCGGTCGGGGTGAGTGGCGCTCTGAGAGGCAGAGGCGGCGGTGTCCACGGCGAGCGGTGGCTGTGGGGCTTTGGGCGACGAACGGGGGTGTCCGGGGTGTTCTCTAGGTCGAGGCGGAGCGGTGGGCGCGGGCTGGTGTCGAGTGGTGGCTTGTGCACGCGGGGACAGGGCGCGCTCTGCGGGCGGCGTCGGCATGGTCTGGTGGCACTGGGCGTGGCTTCTCCTCGGTGGTCCACGGCTGCTCTTGGCTCGGGCAAGGGACAGAGAGGGGCGGTGCGGCGTTGGCTACCTCCTAGACATGGCGAGGGAAGGGGGAGTGGTCTGCTGCGATGGTTGCAAGGTTGGCCGGCCAGGGTGGTGCTCGGCATGGCTTGGCATGGCCACTAGGGCATAGGGGATGAGCTGCAATTGGCATGGTTTGATCAAAGGGGGACAGAGGGATTAAATGGAGATCAAATGGGGGCAAAACCCTGTTCAAAACAGTGAGCTAGGATTAGAGTTAGGATTCTGCCTGCCAAGTGTTTGATAAAATGGCCGCCAGAGAAAAAGTTTTGAATTTTGAGTTCAAAATTTTTGGGTGATCTCCACTAGTGCTAGGTAGGCTCTGGTTGCAAGGGTTTTGAAAATGGAGCTCAAATACATGGTTTTTGAAATAGGGGTGATCTATGCATATGCATTAGATTCAATTTTGAACTCCCATTTAAAATAGTTTCCAGAATGTTTTTAGAAGATCAAAAGGTGGGCCTTGGTACCTCATTATGTGTACTAGCAAGGGGTGCAAAGATCAAGAATTGTTTCTGTTAAGAATTGAGTACTAGGAATAGCCAAAGTAGGCATGAGAGTTAAATTTGTCCAAATGACCATTCCTTCATTTTAATTCTTTTTGATTTGATTTCTTTTAGGAAAAGTTTGGGAATGATGTTTAAATCACCTAAGAAACATTTTAGATGCAAAGGATCACACAATCATGGCAATTCCAAACAACTCCTATTTTAAATGCACACATATATGAATGCTTTCATTTTAAATATGGAAAAGTTTTTGTTAATCCTAAATTTGGATGATTTAATCTTTGATACTCTTGGATTAAAGTTTTGGGATGTTACACTTATGAACTTTGAAGGTGTCCTATGCATTTATGTTTTGCTACTCTATGAGGGACAAGCTTAATACCATTCTCATTATGCTTTCTTTATGTGAAACAAACAAACGTCTTGCAAAGCATTGTTATTCATTAATCTTTTGTTTGTGCCTTTTCATGTTACAACATAGTTGCTATGTCTTATTATTAGAACTCTATCTTTCATGATTCATGTTTAGAGTACCTTAATACCATCTATCAATGCTTTTACAATAATGATGATCAAGATTGTGTTGTCTGCATGTCACCTTAAAAATTATATTGTTTTGATCGTTTACCTACTCGAGGACGAGCAGGAACTAAGCTTGGGGATGTTGATACGTCCATAACGTATCTATACTTTTTGATGGTTTTATGCTAATAATATGATTTTGACACTCCTTTTTGTATAAAGTTTATGATTTATTTGGACTAATCTACTAATAGTTGCCAAAGTGCATAATGTTCTTGTTTTACACTTTGATGTGTAGGAATTACCATTTTTTCAGAAATCTGTCCCAGAACTCTTTTTTAATATGGTCATGTTTCGGGTCGAAGACAGTGTCAAATGGAAAACTCTTCAACTACAAAGTTGTTGGAAATTTCGCGGCAAACGTTCTGGACATAATATTTAGCTGATTCCGAGTCCATACGGGCCTTTTAGGCCCGATTTACTGCAGCCCAAGATGGGGTGACGGGAATCCGAGAAGCTATATAAAGGGAGGAAACCTAATTCGCCCAGCGCAGCTACACTCATGAATTTGCAGCCACCAAAGCCACGTTTTTGCCTCCCCATGGATCCCATCTCCATGGGGAGGGCTCCCAAGAAGCCATTAAGAAAGGGGCTAAGGGGCGGTGCTCCCCCATGATACCGATGGCGGGGAAGGAGTCCCCCGTGCCGCTGCCGGCGCCGCCGCCGCCCTCTTCACCGTCTTCACCATCTTCACCGCCATCTCCATCACCTAATCCTCCTAGTATGCAGTGGTTCATCCTCCCACACACCTCTGTACCGTCCTATGTAAACATGGTGTTTGATGCTATAAGTTATAATCCTATGATCTATGTCATGTTTGCGTAGTTCTTTGTTCTTAGATTGAATGGTTGCACATCTTTGGTTCACTAGAGTTGTATGTTATATGGTACAGTCCTTTGGTGTCCATTATATTTGTGCGCGTATGGATTAAACATCATAGGGTTTGTAGTATGTATAAGAGGAAGGGGGAAGTTTTGCTGGAGTGACAGAAACCTGAGGACGCGAACCGGAATGTTGCACGTATGGGAGTAAGAGGACCATTAAACTTAAGGCTATGGTTGGGTAAACCTTAATGCATTGATTAGTACTTATGGATGTTTGCTAACAATCCAATCATATATTACATGTAATTCCAAGTAGTGAAGCGCATGTATATTTAGCCTCTCCCACATAAAACACTGCATCAAAGACAATGAACCCGGTCTATTCGCTATTTAAACTGGGACAAAACCACCACAACTACCACCACTATTCCACACTCATGGTTCTGTTAGTTTAGTGTATTTTATTGCTGCAGCAACTAGCTTTACTTTCTTGTTATTTATTATCATGCAAAGCTATCTCTATTACTCGTATTGTTTCTCTACTTTTATTTCCTAGATAATGCAAACGTTTAGTGTGCGTAGAGTTGTATTAGTGGTTGATAGAAATTGAGAGAATATTTATCCTACCTTTAGCTCCTCGTTGGGTTCTACACTCTTACTTATCGAAAAGGCTACACACCCCTATACTTGTGGGTTATCACCGGCTAGAAAGCCGCGTCACCAGCCGACTTCCTGCTAGCCGGCATCTCTTGTTGGGCCACGGCCACGTTGCGCATGATCTCGCGCTTCTCTTCGGCTATGATGAGGGATTTAGCCAGCTTGGAGCCGGCTGACGCGCACTCCATCGACCGCCTGAAGCAGACGGCGATGGTGATCACGCTGTTTCGCCTCGGCATCTTCGTCTTGAGGTATGTGTAGTGGGGGGACGACCATGAACTTGGCGAGGGCGGGACGCCCGAGGAGAGCGTGGTAGGAGCTTGCTAGGTTCACCACCTCGAACCATACCGGCTCATGCCGAAAGTTCTCCTCGGTTCTGAAGATGACGTCCAGCTGGATTTTACCCAGCGGGGCGCAAGCCGGTCCTGGCAGTACATCGTGGAACGTTGTGGTAGTCGGGCGCAGGTCGAACTCGCGGATGCCAAGCTTCTCCAGGGATGACCGGTAGAGCAGGTTGAGACTACTGCCTCCGTCCATGAGGACGCGCGAGAAGCGGCAAGTACGCTCGTTGGAGATGATGAGGGGGTCAAGCACCATCGCGTAGCCCCCGGGATTTGGAAGGCGATCTGGCTGATCCTCCCGGCTCTAGGTGATGGGGGTCTCTGACCAGTTCAAGTACTGGGGGACTAGGGAGATGATGGCGTTGACCTCCTTGGAGCGCCCCCTGCAGCTGTGCTTGTCGTCCAGCTCGGTCTCGAAGATGTGGTAAGCGGCGTGCGCCTGAGGGTAGCCGTTGTTGTTGTTGCCGGCTCCCCTAG
Organism: Avena sativa; assembly: GCA_916181665.1. Taxonomy (NCBI): domain Eukaryota; kingdom Viridiplantae; phylum Streptophyta; class Magnoliopsida; order Poales; family Poaceae; genus Avena; species Avena sativa. The sequence continues at coordinate 492,484,592 of OV702290.1, read as the reverse complement.
CCGGTGGTGGTGGTCTACCGGGAGGGGGCAGGGGTAACCGGGGTTGGTGACCTTGGTCTTTCATCTGGCGGGTCCAGCTGCAGTTCTAGGTGGTGTACGTAGCCGGTTTGAAGGGTATGCTATGCCACTTGCACGGGCCATCGAACATTTGATCGAAGGTGAGTCGCGGCTTCTGCCTTTTGCGTCGCCAGCCGATGCGTCGAGTGCGCCCTCCACAACATTGACTTGCCTCGCGTGGTAGCGGGGCTTCTGTTGTCAGGCTTGGCGGTCCCCGTGGAACTAGTTGTCGTTGCCGTGCCGCCTGGAGGATCTGGCTTCGCCACCCGGGTTACTCGGACTGTCGCGAGCCGGCTAAAATGGATCGTATGGGCACCTAGAGGGAGGTGACTAGGTGCTACTTCAAATTTAAATGCTTTTTCAATTTTAGGCTTGACACAAAAGGTAAATTCTCTAGATATGCGACTATGTAGAATTTCCCTATATGCAAACCTAACTACTAGCGAGTAAAGGTGTGAGATCCAGGCACATGGCTTAATAGGATTGATAGGATACCCATATCAACAAGTTGCAACTTCTTTTCTGGAAGCTCATTCGAAAAGAACTCTAAGGTTAAGCGTGCTTGGCCTAGGGCAATTCTAGGATGGGTGACCGACTGGGAAGTGGGTAACCGGGTGCGCACGAGTGAGGACAAAGTGCGCAGAAAAGACTAGTGTTGGTCTGTGGGGCCAGTCTAGATATCCTATTAAGCTGCCAGGAGTGACACCCCCCGAGCCCAGGAGTGGACGGGGTGTTACAAGTGGTATCAGAGCCGGCCCTTGCGATTACACGGGTGTGTGCGGGTCAGTGGCGGGACATGTGGAGCATGGCGCGTGTGGCCCGGAGTGGACACGGCATGGCACATGTGCCGGCACTGGACGCACAGACACGTTCCAAGAGGGAACGTTCCTGGGGTGTGCTTGATCAATGAGGGCATCGATCTTCTAAAGGGTGGGTGTATGTGAGATCCAGGTACATGGCTTAATAGGATTGATAGGATACCCATATCAACAAGTTGCAACTTCTTTTCTGGAAGCTCATTCGAAAAGAACTCTAAGGTTAAGCGTGCTTGGCCTAGAGCAATTCTAGGATGGGTGACCGACTGAGAAGTGGGTAACCGGGTGCGCACGAGTGAGGACAAAGTGCGCAGAAAAGACTAGTGTTGGTCTGTGGGGCCAGTCTAGATATCCTATTAAGCTGCCAGGAGTGACACCCCCCGGGCCCAGGAGTGGACGGGGTGTTACAAAAGGCGAGTGAGAGTGAGGAACGAGGGAACCATAGTGGAGCACGCGGAGACACAAGATTTGTTTTACCGCAGTTCCTTCCTTGTTAAGGGAAGTACATCTGCATTGGAGGGGTGGGCGATACTAAGGCCACCACACCACAATAGGCCTCACCCTGTTCTTCGATGAATGTCGCCACCAAAGGCTTGATCCACCTTTCCAATATGGGAACCCTTCGAGATAGGAACCGTCGCCTTTACACAACTAGCGGGGCAAAACTCCACAACCGAATTGGAGGCTCCCGTAATGACAACAAGCTGCCACGAGAACAAATGTTATCAATATCGAAACAGAAGATCTAGATATTAACAAGAATACTAGATCAGGAATTCTCCAAGTGAATGGAGAGGAGTTGAAGCGCTTGATTCATGATGACGATGAATGAAGTCTCCTCCTTCAATTCCCCCAAAGATCGAAGCCTTCAGGTGGTTGAAGTGGGAGATCTTGAATGAGAGCTTTTGCAACAGGCGTGAACTTTTTCGAATGAATCAAGAGATCTGACAGGAGGGGTGATTGGGGCTTTTATACCCCCTATCCAGACAGAGCTGTTGGAGTGTTATGGGGCTAGATTATCTGGCCTGGGGGAAACTCCGTCCTAGACTCGGATTATCCAGAGGAAAATCCGCCCCCGAACAGAAGCTCGCGCCAAGCCATCCTTGGCATCTTCTCCTAGGGGGAAGATTATCCGGCCCAAGTGAAAGGATGGATTATCCGGCTGGGGGAAAATCTGCCCCAGCCATGAATTGTTCGGGGGGGAAATCCGCCCCTAGACAGAAGCTCGTGCCGATCTTCCCTTGGCCACTTCCCTTGGGGACCGGATTATCTGGCCCAAGAGAAGTCCGGATTATTCGGCTGGGGAAAATTCTGCCCCAGCCACGGATTGTCTGGGGGGAAATCCGCCCCCAGATAGAAGCTCACACGCGACCAACTCTGGCCAAGAGGGTCAGACCGGATTATCCGGCCCTTAATAGGGGCGGATTATCCGCCCCAACCACATGAATTCTTGCCTGCAACACTTGGCACACATGAGATAATCCATGGTATTGTTATCTAACACGGAAAACACTAGAGATCATGAAATGTTCTTTCAATCTCCCCTTTTTAGTGTTAGATGACGATACTAAGATTTGTAGGATAGCTCTAATAACAACAACATTTAGCAATTGAAAAAGACCTCCCCTAAATGTGTGCATAATAAAAAATTGCATTTGAATACAAATGCACACATGTAGGTATAAGTCTATTTCACTGGAAAGGACTCTACACAAGCATGATGATCTTAGCCCAAAAATATCATACCACCGTGAGATAGGCGTCCTCCATATAGTATAAGAATACCCAAAGTGATAACCATTATAAATGCCTTCCTCGAGATAGATATCCAATATAGCCAATATGATAGATTAATCCATAAGAATAATCCACGAGATAAATCCAGAGCCACACATAAACATAGTCTCATACAAAGCAAACCACGAATAAGAGTTCAACACTAAAAGAGCACAAGCGAGAAAAAAGACCAAAAAGATAAAGTGCAAATGCTTGCGCTTGACCCATGCAAATCCACGAAGACCTAATAGAACTACTGCTCCCCTTTTGGCATCGAAAAACCAAAAAGGAAGAAGAGCGATGCTAGCGCCCCAAGGGATCACTCGTAGTCCTCATCGTCTTCCCCGTCCTCATCCTCATCATCATACTCCTTAGTGTCTTCCCCCTCCTCATTAGCTGGTGCAGCGGGCTCCCTTGCCGGGGTAGGAAACATCTGACACTCAAGATCTCCATAGTCTAGCCCTGACGAAGAATTCCACTGAGCATATGGAGTGGGAGCGGTAGGAGCAGGAGGATCGCCTGACGCCCCGGACACATGGTGAAGAATGAGCTGCTGAGTATGGGCCATCTCGTGGCTCTACTTGTACGCCGCATACTGCCCCTTGCGAGTGTCCACCCCCATGCAAAGAATGTTCCGCTGGAACAAATTCAGCTGCTTGACCTCACGAGCAATAGGAGGCACTAGGGGCCTACGAGCACTGGCACGGGCATCCCTCATGAAGCCCTCAGAAGCAGAAGATGGATGTGAGGTCTTCCTAGCCTTGTTGTATATCTTCTTCACCTTATGCTCAACATCAATGTGAAACTCTCTAGTGGGAAGCATGTGCTTGATCAACATCATAATATAAGGGGCATAAGGGATGGAGAGCCTATTGAACATTGCATCAGTCAACTCATGATAGATGAAATCCATCACATCTAGCTTGTAGTCTGTAGACTCATCCTCACAATAGGCCACCTCATAAGAAAAGGCAAGCAGCTGAACCAAATGACCACGAATACTGTCATTGTTTCCCCCACTCGGGGTGATAGAGTCACAGAAAATGCCCACCAAGTTAGCATACAGAGGAGAAAGACCAGCAAAGGAACCCATACCATTGTCAACTGTGCAAGGAGAGAGAGAAACATCTTTATTGGGCTAGAGCTGGGTGATGATACGATGGCCACTAGCATGATCCCTATGACAGAAAGTATATCCAAGCACCCTAGCAAAAGTACGAAAATCAGCTTGCATTGGCATGTAATGGGTCATCCACTTCATGGTGCCGTGCTCATCACCATGATGACTCAAGATATGTAGAGCTTGTTGGGAACCCCAAGAGGAAGGTATGATGAGCACAACAACAAGTTTCCCTCAGTTATGAAACCAAGGTTATAAAACCAGTAGGAGTAAGGAAACAACTCCAAGGTGTTGCTAGCAACTTGGAATCCTGCACAACACAACCACAGAACTTTGCCCCAACTTATAGTGAGGTTGTCAATCTCACTGGTTTTGCTGAAAACAAAGGATTAAATATATAGTGTGGAAGATAGTAATTGCTTGCAGAAAGTAAACAGTAAACGGTAAACAGTATATGGTATTTTAATGGTAAAGGAATGGACTAGGGTCCACAGTTTACTAGAGTGTTTCTCCTTAAGATAAATAGCATGTTGGGTGAACAAATTACAGCGGGGCAATTGACAGATTCAGAAAGCATAACAATGCATATACTAGACATCTTGACTCCTACGAGATTTGATTAGGCACTACAACATAATACATAGACCGTAATCCAACTGCATCTATGACTAATAATACACCTTCAGGTTATCATTCGAACCCCTTCCAGTATTAAGTTGCAAACAACAGATAATTGCATTAAGCAAAGTGTGTAAAGTAAACAATACAATTGCCCCACGGACAAAGGATTGTTGTTTTCTCCCTAGTAGCAACAACACATCTATAACCTTAGAGATTTCTATCACTTCCCCGGATTACTAGAGGCATGAACCTACTATCAAGCATAAATACTCCCTCTTGGAGTTACAAGCATCTACTTGGCCAAGATAGCTACTAGCAATAGAGAGCATGCAAGATCACAAATAACATAGACATGATAGAATCACTAATCAAGCTGACATAGTATCTCAAAATCCATCGGATCCCCACAAACACAACATATAGGATTACAAATAGATGATCTTGATCATGAATGGAGCTCACAAGATCTAAACATGATAGCACAAAGGAGGAGAACCAACCATCTAGCTACTATATGGACCCATAGTCCAAGGACGAACTAATCACGCATCACCCCGGAGGCTGGCATGGTGATGAAGAAGGCCTCTAGGATGATCTCTCCCCTCCGGCAGGGTGCCGGGAAGAGCTTCGGATCCCCCCGATCTGGGGATGGAGATGGCGGCAGCTATAGACTCTTTCGTGGAATTTTGATCGATGTTTAGGGTTTCTGCATCGGGGTACTTTTATAGGCGAAAGGGCAAGGTCGGTGGCCGCCCGAGGGGCCCACACCAGGGCCTGGCGTGCCCAGGGGGCCGTGCCACCCTATGGTGTGGCCACCTCATGGCCCCACTTCGGCTGCCCTTCAGACTCTGTGTTCCTTCTAGTAAAATATTGACTTTGGCTTTTGTCCTGTCCAATTTCGAGAATATTTCCTTACTAGCTTTTCTGAAACCAAAAACAGCAAAAAACAGGCAATTGGCACTACGGCATCTTGTGAATAGGTTAGTTCTAGAAAATGTATAAAAATACCTCAAAGTGTGAACAAAACATAAGAAAGTTGATATAAAACAAGCATGGAGCATCGGAAATTATAGATACGTTTACGACGTATCACACCACAAATGACCAAACTGGAGAAGAACGATTCACTACCTCGGAGTCATAGGAACACTGAAGGGCCATGAGATGGTGCATCCCCATCATCTCAGTTGACACTTTCCCATGGCCTCAGCAATAATCATGGGATGCATAGGGCGAATCTTCAGCTCAGCATAAACATCTTCATAAATAGACTTTTGGTTAGCACACCAAAAGCGGGAGTCACCGAGATCAGTATCTTGCACAGATTCCGCAAACAGATCACGATGGCGAATAGAAGAGTAGGTAACAACATCCATCTTCCTATAGTTGATCTTTGGTTCCTTTCCCTTTTTCTTGGACACACCCTTCCTGCTCATGTCCCTCTTTGCCTGTTCGGCCATACGGTCAGCCTCTTTGTTCCTCCTTCTCAGTTCAACCTCGTCCACGAGACCACCCTCACCATCGTCCCAGAAGTAGAGGCCATCGGGACGACACTTGTAGGTTTTGGGAGCACTTGAACCACTTGTGAAACGAATAAGATGGATAGCATGGGGATAAGCACACACAAGTCCCAGAGAGAAAGTACAAATAGTAGACACACAATCCACAGTCAACACATACATCATGCAATAACCCATAGAAAACATAAGCAGAGGTAAATCTATCAGGCCGGATAATCCGGCATGGCCAGGGGCGGATAATCCGGCCCTGGCAAAAAAATTCAGATCCTGCAAGATTAAGTGCAACGACATAGATCGAGCATAGGAATTGCTAGACTATGATTTCTACGCGAAAAAAACAACCACAAGGAAACTCCTAAACCACGTTCCACCAACAAGTACCAAATCAACACAAGGATGGGAGAGAGGGAGTTACCCTCACTCATTGAAGGAAGAACATTGAGGAGAAGGTACCCAGAGGCATGGGGAAGAGATCTAGGGCAGGCCCAGAGAATCCGGTGGCCGGAAGGCCTCCGGGGAGGGTTGGGGCAACGGGCAGCGGCGGGAGAGAGGGAGAGGGTCGAGGAGAAGAACTGCTCTCTATGAGCCCTTCCCCCTGACGCCTAGCCCTCAATAGACTGAATCCACCAGGGCCGGATTATCCGGCCACCACTTGGGACGGATTATCCGGCCTGATTTCTGAATTACTGTTATACACAGCTTTAGTCCCACACGTCCCCAAACAAAACCCCCACAAGATGAATAATGGACTTGTGTGCTAGAAGAGATGGCTTAGGGATAAAGAGAGGCTTGAGATTAGACAACCAAACTGAGATGGAACTCTGATGTCTACGCACTTCTATTCTTGTAGACAGTTGTTGGGCCTCCAAGTGCAGAGGTTTGTAGAACAGCAGCAAGTTTCCCCTTAAGTGGATCACCCAAGGTTTATCGAACTCAGGGAGGAAGTGGTAAAAGGTATCCCCTCTCAAGCAACCCTGCAATCAAGATACAAGAAGTCTCTTGTGTCCCCAACACACCCAATACACTTGTCAGGTGTATAGGTGCACTAGTTCGGTGAAGAGATAGTGAAATACAAGTGGTATGGATAATTATAAGTGGTAATGGTGATAGAAAATAGCTTGATGGTGTGGAAAATACTAAAGTAAAACTGAAATAAAGATAGAAGCAAGCAAACATGTAATAGATCTAATTGCAAACGGTGTTTTGATGCTTAGAAACAAGGCCTAGGGATCATACTTTCACTAGTGAACACTCTCATATAAATATATTCTTCTTTATGATACTATGTTGAACTACTCTCCGGTTGGACACTCTAATCCATGGTAGGGCTATAACAGCACACCTCAAAGTTCGCTTTCCACATCTAGATAACCCCACACTGTCACTTTGAGCACTAGATGGTTCAAACAAACACCACAATTTCATAAAGACATCCAACTCCAAATATAACTCATAACAAGTATTTGTAATCTCTAGCCTAAGTGCCACCATGGTGTGCACACTGTCAACTTCACACACATGGGGAGAGTAGAGATCAATTAAAGCACTTGAGTAGCAAGGTAGATCTATAGATTACAAGCTCATGATCTCAATAAGATCATGCATAGAGAGAGGGATGAACACATAGCTACCGGTAGAAACCTTAGCCTCGAGAGAGAACTACTCCCTCCTCATCATGGGAATCAACAACAGTGATGGAGAGGTGGTGGAGATGGCTCCAGGGGCACTTCCCCGTCCCGGCAGGGTGCCGGAACAGAGACTTTCTGTCCCCCGAATCTCCCCTTTGGTGGCAGCAGCGCTGCGGAACTTTTCGTGGTTGGAGGCTTGATGATTTAGGGTTTATGCATCGGGAGGCTCTTATAGGCGAGAGGGGAGACCGAGGGGGTGCCGTAGGGGCCCACACCACCCCCTGGCGCGGCCTGGCCTAGCCCGCGCCACCAGGTGGTGTGGCCACCCTCTGGCCCTTCCCCGTCTCGTATTCTGGCTCCAAGTGTCCCCCGGTAAAATAATAACTTTGGCTTTTGTCCCGTCCAATTCCGAGAATATTCATTTTCTGACTTCCTGGAACCAAAAACAGCAGAAAACAGGCAACTGACACTATGGCATCTTGTTAATAGGTTAGTCGAAGAAATCATATGAAAAGTACTCCAAAGTGTGGATAAGACACAAGAAAGTAGATAAAACCAAGCATGGAACATCAAAAATTATAGATACATTTGCAATGTATCAACATCCCCAAGCTTAACTCTTGCTCGTCCTCGAGTAGGTAAGTGATAAAAAGAAAAAATAATTTTTGAGGTGACATGCACCATCATAAACTTGATCAAAGTGTTTGTAAAGCATTCAAAGCTAGGATCATAGAACTTCAATCATAACATGAAAGACAAAGTTTTAGCAATAAGACAAAGAAACTATGTTGCAAGATGAAAAGGCACAAACAAAAGATTCATGAATAACAATGCTTTGCAAGACGTTTGTTTGTTTCACATAAAGAAAACATAGCATAGCGGCATTCAGCTTGTCCCTCATAGAGTAGCAAATATAAATGCATAGGACACCTTCAAAGTTCATAAGAGTGACTAGATACAAATAGTTTAAAACAAACAATATCAAGGTATGCATCAATCAACAAGTCTTGGGACAATGCACATAGAACTAAGAATGACCACTATGCTCTCAAAGTAAGTGCATAAATATAGAAGGTGGAGACTCAATATATAAGTGGAAGAAAGGCCTTCATAAAAGGAAGTAGGGATTCAAGTCTCATAAAGAGCTTAAAAAATTATGGTACTTATAGCTTTCAGCTCTCATTGCCCCTATCATAAGCATCTTGAAGTGATTAAGGTTAAAGTGAACAAACTATGGAGTATATGCTTGACAAAGTATAAGTTGGAAATCTCATGTCCCTTGAATACGAGGGCCGCTCCTCATGCTACTCAATTTTAGTCACCGGTAAGTTCTTGTCATCGTAAGTACATGTGTATCATAGAGAACCGCCAACGGGGTACCCCTTGCCCGATGATACGGAAGAATCCCCATATCAAAATGACAAGGCAAGCATACAACGAGCATCTCGGAAATCTTCTTATTTACCATGGGAATATGGTTTTTTTTCTCTCTTTCCTCTTTTCATAATCTCTTTTTTTCTTTTTCTCTTTTTTCTCAATATAGGACTCTTTTTTTATAAGAAGAATGCTTCATAGACAGCTCATTATGGTTACGCTGCAGGTTTCCACCATGTCTGCATGGATTAGACTAGCGGCCCAGGCGTTTCTCTAACACATATACATAACTCCATGGACTTACAAGTTCCCCTTTCATTTCACACCGACGACATCCATAGACAAAAGAGCATGATATCAACTAGGTACAAAGTACCAGTGCAATGTTGAAAGTGTTCCCCATGATAGCATGGTTCTGCTAATCCCCAACAAATAAGTGCAAGCATATACAACATAGACGACACAATGGTTCGAGTTTATTAAGGGCAAGAAAAGTAAAGTGTGCCATCAAGTTCGTGAGAGCTTTAACCACTAGTTTTCTCATAACAAGTTTAATTCGGAAGGTAGATAAAAACATGAATATACTTGGAATAGCATATGCTAGTAGGTAGGTATGGTGGACTCTTTGGAATAACTTGGTTTTAGGAGTTGGATGCTTGAGTGGAACTCATACTTGGTTGCGGAGGCTAGCAAAAGACTGGGAGCGACAAACTAAGAGAGCAATAATGGCCATAATCATGCAGAGCGACAAAACATCATTAATCAAAGCATAAAGTGATACTATAAGTTGAAAACTAAAGGATCATAAAGGCTTATGGTGACTTGGGATAGTCATAACATGGTGTGAGCATGTGCCAAGTCAACCCAAATAAAGCATCAAAGGAGAATACCACAATACTATGCTTTAATATGCTAAAACAATACATGATTCTTCAAAGGCACATTAAGCAATCTCAATTGTTTATAACAAGTCATGCTACAGAGAAGAATACTAAGAATAAAGCCAAAACAATATCAAGCATGATATGACAAAGCATAGGCCACAGTAAAAAACAAGCTCTCTTTACCACTTAAGCATGAACTTTCCTACTCTTTTCCAAACAAAACCAAACTATTTGAAAACAAATGCATGAAAGAGGGGGTACAACCAATTTATTCAGAAAACTAAGAAAACAAAGCAAACAAAAAACCAAAACAAAAACGAAAAAGAAGACGCTCCAAGAACAACACAACTGTGCATGAAACAATAAAAATGAAGCGTTTGGAAGAAATCTGGGATTTTTATTGATGAAGAAGGGGATGCCTTGGGCATCCCCAAGCTTTGACGCTTGTACTTCTTGGATATTTCTTGGGGTGACACACGTGGCATTCCCAAGCTTGAGCTTTAGTCCATTCTTCATCTCATTACTCATTCCTTCCATACACCTGAAATTTTTCCTTCATACAAAACTTCACACAATCTTTATTAGCAACATTAGTGCAATCAAGATAATAGGTCTTTAGGTTCAGTTCCAACACCAATAAAACTTCCATTAGAACACTAGCTACTGTAGCACTTCCCCCTCAATTCCCCAAAAGAACTCAAAAAGGAACCAACAAGAAGCAAATGCAAATAATGGCAGAAATCTGTCAAAACAGACCAGCAGGTAAAGACGAATTTTTTAGAAGACCTTATTTTGCTCAAATCGAAAAGTGTTGAACTAACTAAAGTTAGATAACAACCTAGGTCAGAATAACAAAAAATCACGCCTCAAAAGGACATACAGAGATTTTACACGAATTTTTACAATGAAGCGCAGAAATCTGTTTCGGGACAACAACTTTCCCAAGCATTACTTCCCTCTCATAAGAGGCACAAAACGCAAATAAAAAGGATAAGGAGCGGTTTTTACTGAAGTAATTACTTCCAAGACTCATCTAAAACTTTTGGGTTATCTCCCAATAAGTACTTTTCTTTAACGCCTTTAAGTTAGGCATGATAGTTTGAAAAGATGCTCACATAAGAAATATCAATTGAAGTAAAAGAGAGCATCAAGAAGAAAATTCAAAACACATTTAAGTCTAACCCACTTCATATGCATAGGAATCTTGTAAAGAAACAAGTCATGAAAGCACAAATCAACCAGCATAGGAAAGCAAAACAAGTGCAACTTCAAAATTTTCAACATAAAGAGGGGAAACTTAATATTGTTGAGATACATAAAACCATGTTTCCCTCTCTCATAATAACTTTCAGTAGCATCATGAATAAAATTAACAATATAACTATCACATAAAACATTCTTATCATGAGCCACATGCATAAAATGATTATTACTCTCCACATAAGCATAGTCATTCTTATTAATTATGGTGGGAGCAAATTCAACAAAATAGCTATCATTATTTTTCTCATCACCATACTCATCAAATATAGGAGGCATACTGTAATCATTAATTTTCTCCTCAATAGTAGGTGGACTGAAAATATCATATTCATCATTGTAATCATCATATATTGGAGGTTTGGTATCATCATAAGCAATAGAATAGCTATCTTCCAAAGCTGGGGAACTAAAAAGATCATTTTCATAAAAACTAGCTTCCCCAAGCTTAGCCTTTTCCATAGCATTAGCAATAATGGTGTCCAAAGAATTCATACTAACAACATTGCTATTAGCATGCAAATAAAGTTCCATAGGTTTTTTAATTTTCACTTCAAACACTTCATGTCCTAACTCAAGATAAATACTATAAAGCTCTCTATTTTTTTGTTTTTTTTCCATTAAGCCTAACTAGTGAAAACAAGAAACAAAAAGACAAAATTGCAGAATCTAAAGGAAATAACTTCGAGCACTCACACCGGAGGATGTGAGTACCTTTTACCTTACCTCCTCGGCAACGGCGCCTCAAAATAGCTTGATGTCTACGCACTTCTATTCTTGTAGACAGTTGTTGGGCCTCCAAGTGCAAAGGTTTGTAGAACAGCAGCAAGTTTTCCCTTAAGTGGATCACCCAAGGTTTATCGAACTCAGGGAGGAAGTGGTCAAAGGTATCCCCTCTCAAGCAACCCTGCAATCAAGATACAAGAAGTCTCTTGTGTCCCCAACACACCCAATACACTTGTCAGGTGTATAGGTGCACTAGTTCGGCAAAGAGATAGTGAAATACAAGTGGTATGGATAATTATAAGTGGTAATGGTGATAGAAAATAGCTTGATGGTGTGGAAAAGACTAAAGTAAAACTGAAATAAAGATAGAAGCAAGCAAACATGTAATAGATCTAATTGCAAATGGTGTTTTGATGCTTAGAAACAAGGCCTAGGGATCATACTTTCACTAGTGAACACTCTCATATAAATATATTCTTCTTTATGATACTACGCTGAACTACTCTCCGGTTGGACACTCTAATCCATGGTAGGGCTATAACAGCACACCTCAAAGTTCACTTTCCACATCTAGATAACCCCACACTGTCACCTTGAGCACTAGATGGTTCAAACAAACACCACAATTTCATAAAGACATCCAACTCCAAATATAACTCATAACAAGTATTTGTAATCTCTAGCCTAAGTGCCACCATGGTGTGCACACTATCAACTTCACACACACGGGGAGAGTAGAGATCTATTAAAGCACTTGAGTAGCAAGGTAGATCTATAGATTACAAGCTCATGATCTCAATAAGATCATGCATAGAGTGAGAGATGAACACATAGCTACCGGTAGAACCCTTAGCCTCGAGAGAGAACTACTCTCTCCTCATCATGGGAATCAGCAACGGTGATGGAGATGGTGGTGGAGATCGATGGAGATGGCTTCGGGGGCACTTCCCCGTCCCGGCATGGTGCTGGAACAGAGACTTTCTGTCCGCCGAATCTCCCCTTCAGTGGCGGTGGCGTTGTGGAACTTTTCGTGGCTGGAGGCTTGACGATTTAGGGTTTATGCATCGGGAGGCTCTTATAGGCGAGAGGGGAGACCGAGGGGGTGCCAGAGGGGCCCACACCACCCCCTGGCGCGGCCTGGCCTAGCCCGCGCCACCAGGTGGTGTGGCCACCCTCTGGCCCTTCCCCGTCTTGTATTCTGGCTCCAAGTGTCCCCCGGTAAAATAATAACTTTGGCTTTTGTCCCGTCCAATTCCGAGAATATTCATTTTCTGACTTCCTGGAACCAAAAACAGCAGAAAACAGGCAACTGACACTTGGAACATCAAAAATTATAGATAAAACCAAGCAATACAAGAAAGTAGATAAAACCAAGCATGGAACATCAAAAATTATAGATACATTTGCAATGTATCATACTCTACACCCAAGGTTGCGAGATTCAAATCAAAAAAAAGCCAACATTGAGTGTGGTTTTTGTAAAAACAAGAGATGAGCAAGAAAAACCATCAAGATGCACATAGAACCAACTCTTCTCATGGAAGAGGGCGGTGGCTGAGGCCACCTTGTTGGAGTGCATGGTATGACACCGCAAAGATATATCTTGGGTTCATGACCAATACTCATCAATAAACTCACATATCACAAAATGATATTAAGAGAAATGATTTTACTTGCTTTCGGCATTATGGGGGGAGGGTTAGCCCAACTAATTAGGACCACACTCCCCCTATATCTATGCCCACACCTAAACCAAATAAGGATGAGATATAAGAGTGAGTGCATGGGTAATCAAGACAAGCTCCTTGAATCAATGATATTTAGCTCATTCCTCAAGTAACAAAACCTTGCTTCATCAAGTGGCTTCGTGAAAATATCAGCAAGTTGATTCTTTGTGCTCACAAAAGATAGATCAATATCACCTCGAGCTACATGGTCCCGAATAAAATGATTTTGAATCTCAATATGCTTTGTCCTTGTGTGCTGCACCGGATTGTATGCAATTTTAATCGCACTTTCATTATCGCATAAAAGAGGCACTTTGTCACAACTGATACCATATTCCTTTAAAGTTTGCCTCATCCATAATAATTGTCTACATGCACTAGCAGTAGCCACATATTCAGCCTCGGTGGTGGAGAGAAATATACAATTCTGCTTTTTAGAAGACCAACATACCAAAGACCTTCCCAAAAATTAACAAGCTCCAGAAGTTGATTTCCTATCATCCTTATCACTAGCCCAATCTGAATTAGTATAGCCACATAGAGAGAATTTGGAACCCTTCGGATATCATAGACCAAAATTAGGGGAATGAACCAAATATCGGAAGATCCTCTTGACTGCCACTAAGTGGCTTTCTTTAGGAGCTGCTTGATACCTTGCACACACACCTACACTCAACATAATATCGGGTCTAGATGCGCAAAGGTAAAGGAGAGATCCGATCATGGACCGGTATACCTTTTGGTCCACATCTTTACCATTTGGATTGAGTTCAAGATGGCATTTAGTTTGCATTGGTGTGGCAACGCCATTAAGATCCGTCATCTTGAATCTCTTGAGCATGTATTGGATGTATTTTGCTTGATTTATGAAGGTCCCTTCTCTAAGTTGCTTGATCTCAAATCCAAGAAAGAACCATAACTCCCCCATCATAGACATCTCAAACCTGTCAGTCAGAAGCTTTGAAAATTCATCATTAAAATCTTTATTAGTATATCCAAAGATAATGTCATCTACATATAGTTGGCATACGAAGAGCTCCCCCTTAACCTTCTTAGTAAAAAGAGTGGGATCGATTTGCCCAACTTCGAAGCCATGGTCTAGCAAAAGCTCTTTAAGGTGATCGTACCATGCACGTGGGGCTTGTTTAAGGCCATAGAGTGCCTTATCGAGTTTGTAGACATGGTTCGGAAAGTTAGGATCCTCAAAACCCAGGGGTTGCTTTACATATACCAACTCATGTAGAGGACCATTAAGAAAGGCACTCTTAACGTCCATTTGATGTAATTTAAAATTATTATGAGCAGCATAAGCAAGAAGGATACAGATGGACTCAAGACGAGCCACTGGAGCATAAGTCTCGCCGAAGTCGATGCCTTCAACTTGGGAATAGCCTTGTGCCATGAGACTTGCCTTGTTCGTTACAACAATGCCATTCTCATCTTGCTTATTCTTGAAAATCCACTTTGTGTCGATAACATTACGACAATCCTTGGGCTTCTCTACTAATTTCCAGACCTTGTTGCGCTCAAAATTGTTTAACTCTTCATGCATAGCAGCAACCTAGTCCGGATCTTCAAGGGCTTCAAACACTTTCTTGGGTTCCACCATGGATATGTGAGCTTGATGCTCACCGAAGCTTGCTAGCTCCCTTCTTGTGGACACCTTCTGTCTGAGATCACCTACAACTTTGTCAAGTGTGTGACCCCTTAATTCAAGATTCCTCTCTACACGAGCCTTGCAATGAAGTTCAATCAACTTGTTGTTTCTTGGAGGAATATCTTCATCATTTGATTCTTGATTGGAATTACTAGCTTGGTCTTGATCTCCAGCTTGATCAGCAGAAATTGGAGATGATGAATCTTTCTCTTGATGTGAATTAGCATCCGTAATAGGAGGTTGTAGCTGATCTGAAGTTCTAGGGCCAGATAATCCGGCTGAGGGAGTGGCCGAATAATTCGGTCTGGGAGAGCATGGTTCATCTTCATTATCTTGTAAATCTCTAGCTCGAACTGGGGAGGGGCCGGATAATCCGGTGTCGGCCGAAAAACCCGGCTTGGGAATCGCAGTGATTTCTTCAACATTGTTTTCAATTCTGCTAGTTGAGGGAGGTTGGCCGGATAATCCGGTGTCCACCGGATAATCCGACCTAGAGCTTCCTAGAGCAGATGAATGGCGATCTTCAGCAGATGGAGGTGTTGGTGTAGAAGTTTCTCCATCTATTGGAGCATGTTGAGCTTGTGTCGATGAGGGCTCTACTTGAGTAGAGCATTGTCCTTCCTGATCCGCCACAAGGGGTTCCTCAATGGGGCGAAAAAATCCCACGCCCATTCTTCTTATGGCATCTTGGGGTATTTCAACATCCGCATCACAAACATCAACTTGCCCGCACAGGAGCCATCATTTTCTTCAAACACCACACTACAATATTCTACAACAGTTTCGGAGAGCTTATTGTAGACTCTATAAGTGTGGGATTCGGCACCATAACCAACAAAAATGCCTTCTAAAGCCTTAGATTTGAATTTAGATAGACGGACTCCTTTGATGAGAAAGAAACACTTACAAGCAAATACCCGAAAGTAGGAGATGTTTGGCTTGTTATCGGTAAGTATTTCATAAGGTGTCTTGTCCAAGATTTTGCGGAGGTAGAGCCGGTTGGATGAGTGGCATGCGGTAGAAATTGCTTCAGCCAGAAATTATATGGTGACTTGAATTCAGCCAACATAGATCTTGTCATATCCATTAAAGTCCGGTTCTTCCTCTCGCCAAAACCATTTTGTTGAGGGGTGTACGTAGCAAAATATTGATGTCTTATCCCCTCTTCACTTAGGAATTCATTCAGAGTGTAGTTCTTGAACTCGGAGCCATTATCACTTCTAATTACCAATAAGGGACATTGTGTTGACGTTGAACCTCGTTGGCAAAATCGATGCCCGTTTGTTGAGTCTCGCTCTTCAACTTGAAGAAATAGACTCATGTATATCTTGAATAATCATCAACAATTACGAGGCAATATTTCTTCCCACCGAGGCTTGCATGAGATGGAGGACCAAATAGGTCCACATGGAGGAGCTCCTAAATCCTCGTTGATGAAATAATAGTCTTCCATCGATGGGGAGAGATGCATTTTCCCTTCAACACAAGCCCTGCAAACACGATCTTTAGAAAAGGAAACATTTTATTTTAGTCCAAGGATGTGGCCACCCTTGTGAAGACTTTCCAAGTTCTCATATTGACGTGGGCTAGTCGGTGATGCCATAGCGAACCCGCGTTAGCCTTTCCGAAAAGACACATCGGGCCTGTAGTGGTTTTCCCCGAGAAG
Source organism: Avena sativa (assembly GCA_916181665.1). Lineage (NCBI taxonomy): Eukaryota > Viridiplantae > Streptophyta > Magnoliopsida > Poales > Poaceae > Avena > Avena sativa. Next base: position 492,467,761 of record OV702290.1, on the reverse strand, counting down.
TCCACCACATACAGGTCATTTTCGACGTATCCCAAAAAGCGACCTTTAGAGACTTACTCCACAAGAGTACCACCAAATCACCATCAATAAAAACTGTGAAGCCCAACTTACCAAGGGGCACAAACTGAAAGTAAATTGTAACCGAGGGTCTCAACAAGCATGACGTCCATGAGAGAGATATCGTGAGCAACCACAACCTCACCAAGACCCAATACCTCAGATTTTGACTTGTCACCATAGGAGACGGTTATGTGATCATGATTTGGCCGCATCTCTGAGATGATCTCCTTGCTTCCGGTCATATGACTAGTGCACCTGCTATCAAGCACCCATTGGGAACCACCCGAAGCATAGCCCTACAAGAAAGTTACTTCTTGGTTTTAGGTACCCATTTTCAATGGGTCCTCTGTAGCATCCCAATTGTCTAACAATTGCAATGCTACTAGTCTAGTCTATATATAATGGCTACTTCAAATATATAATTGTTGCATCATAATTATATCATGCTCATGTCATCATGCCACCTTGCATTTGAGCATCATATAAAACCCTTTTCCTTTTGGTTCTTATCTCATATGCATTATTAATTGTATTTGCCTCTTGATATTGTATTTGGTTGTTGATATATTGTTTAAATGCCCAAGATGAGTTGGGGGCATATCTTTTATTTAACTCCACCACCTTTCTTATCATCACCCCATCTTTCCACCATTCCATTATCCATGAGCTTGCAATTGTTTTTCTTCTGGGTTTTACCTCTAGCTCATGTGGATTGGGATGGATCCAATTCTATTCTTTTTCCACATGCTCTCATCTTAGCATCATGTTGTTTTCACATTATTGATATATGAGAGCCACATGGACACCTTTGCATGCCTTGTGAGTGGAACCCTTTTTCCTAGCTTCCATATGGATTATTATGGATTTATGCTCATGTGGGAATATTTTTGGGACTAGTAGGCATCTAGTGAAATATACACACTAGTAAGTCCCAATTATAATCAAATGTGATCATCTCCATCTACTCCACTTGGAACTTTCTTTTAAATTCTTTTGCTTGGCTTAATTCCACTTTTGGAAATGCATAAGAATAATGCCATGTTTATTGTTTTGTTTCACAAGCTTAAAACATGGTATTAATTATTTATGCATGGCCCATGCAAGTACCACCTTTTTCTAGCCTTTGGTTTTATTTGAATCTTTGAGTGGATCTTCCCCATATCTCTCTCTACCCTTATGCTTGATCTTGCTTGATGCATGCAAGCATCTAAAACCCCATCACCATCTCCATCCATACCATCACCACCTTTTTCTTCTCTCCTCCCTTTTGACTATATCTTGCTTGAGCTTGTCTTGATCATGCTTGATCTTGTCAAAAGTTTACCACACCACATCTCACCTCTCTCTCTAAACCTCTCTCCTAATCTATACCTAACCTAAACCCATACCCCTATCTCTAAAACCCTAACCCGAGCTACCCCCTCTCTCTCGGCCTCTCTCCTCTCTCACCCACCTGGCCACCCTCTCTCCCTGGCCACACCCTAGCTACCTCCCACCCCAACCCTTACCAAACCTAACCCTAACCCGACCCTAGTACAAACCCTAACCGAGCCTACCCCCTCTCTCCCTCTAGCTCTCTCTCTGCCTGCATGTCCCACCAGCCCGAGCCTCCCCCTGCCTCCCTGGCCTCACCTTGCCCCACCTGGAAGCCTCCCCCTGCACCTGCCCTGGCCGAGCCCCACCCGAGCACGTGAAGGAGGAGGAGAAAAGGTGGCCGAGCCACCTTTTCCACCGTCCACTCCCGCACGGCACCTCCCTCTCCCTCTCTGCTTTACCTCCTCCCCACCATCCCCTGCTGCATCCCAGATCCGCCCCAAAGCCTGCCCTCTCCTCCCCTCTCTCTCCACCACCGCCATACCCCGACGCCAGCCGCCGCCGCCGTCTACCTCTGTCCCTCTTCGTTCCAGTCGACGTGCCCGTCGTGGAGGTGATCGAGAAGACCAAGGCGACCCTCTGCATCGCCCCCATCCACGCCAGCAAGGAGGAGAAGCCTCGGACCTGCCGCAGCACCGCGTGGCCGACGAGAAACCCTAGCTCCAGATCGCCTGCGTCCTCACCGATCGGCTGCTCCCCAGCCCGAACCACCTACACCGACCGCCCCACGGTGAGCCCTTGGACCCCCCAGACATCCTCTCCCTCTCCGCCGCATGCTGTCCTCACCGCGCGTTTAGCCGAACACACTGCGTGCGCCGGCGGTGCTATCGTCTGCTCGCAGTTGCGCCTTGCAGACGGCTTAACCAGCCGCCATCCGCCCCTCTGTCACCCTCCCTACCCATACCGCACTGGCTCCACACCTCAGCGCAGGCGCCCCGCGTCACGGGTTGGAGTACCCCGCGCCGTGCTCTGACGCGTTCGGCATCGATCTGTCGTCAGTAAATTCAGAGAAGAAGCACAGTGCGAGCCGTGTCGTTTTATAGAAAACCCCCTCTTTTGCTTTTCGCTCTACCCGCGGTACCTCGTGGGCCACCAGTCAGCCTCCCCGGCCTTTTGCAAAGACCCCCCCGTAGTATCTTAGCCTCAACCCGCGGTCTGGTATCCCCCTCCTGCCAACCACGTCGGTATTCCCCTCTGTCACGTGGACCCCTGTGGCCCTGGCCCCACCTGTCGGCCTCTGTGGCTGGCAGCAGCCGCGGTGAGGAACCCCTTTCTGTGCGCTGTTTCGCCAGGTCAGCTTGGCCCCACTTGTCACTGACTGTGGCTAAGTCTGGGCCGAGTAACAAAAGGATTTCTCTGTTTCCTGTTTTAATTTAAACCTTTTTCAAATTAATTTAAATTTAAATTCAAATCTGTTTTTAAATAACTTTTGAATTATAATTCCAAATAATACAAATAATATATGTTTTTGAATCAGAAAAATGTGAGGATTTCAAATATACCATCCAAAATATATTTTGAACAATTAAATTTTCGAGTTGATTAAAATTACAATAAAATGCCCTTTTTCCTTAATTAATTAATAACTTTTGTTTTATAACTCCAAATTTAACAAATGATATGTCTAAAATGATTAGCTCGACGAGACCTTTCTGTTTATGCATTCCATGTTTTGATTTGAAGCATGCATCATATAAATATAATGTATACAGCAACTTAATTGAGGTTAAAATATGATTAAAACCACATCAAATGTTTATTTCTTGTATTCCACACCTCACCCATGCCATGCTACTTTATTGCCATGCAATTTGTGCATCATTCATCATGGCATGATTGTTTGCTTGATGCATTTTATTCATATGCTTGTGCACTTTATTTATGTTGGCCCTTGTTTGTTTGGTTCTTCTTCGAATAGACGCTGAGCAGGGGATATATCAAGAAACCCAGGAGCACTACCCAGATCCATCCCTCGCTTCAACTGAGTTGCCAGGCAAGCACTACCACATGCTTGCATACATATAGTACCTATTGCCTCTATCTTATTCTTGCATCATTGAGTCGCGATTGCATTAAATTGAATCCCAAGTACTGCATAGCCTTTACTTTTAAACCCCACCGAAGCTTGTTCCTCCATCCCATGAGCCATTACTACAGGAGTTGTTTGAGCCACACGAGTCGTAGAACAGCATGTGTAGGGTATGTGAGTGTCTGATGGATAACGAGGTACCTATACAACTTAACCTGAGTAGTAATGGGATAACTAATGAAAGTGGCATCGGTGAGCAATATCTGCTATTTGGTTTTTCATGCTCACTTGTGTCCCGTAGGACCCCGAGTACTTGATTCCTGTTCCTTGAATATCCGCGCTATCCACATCCGGGAGGCCTATGGACCCTCCTGAGCCAGAGCTTGATTCATTCTTATTTCTTGGGGCCACAAACTAGTTTGAGGTTTTATTTACTATCCTGTACTTATGCCATGCTTTACTGCTTTATTTAAAATTGTGCGAGGTACTGCACCTGTACTGTTTAGGTAAGAGGAGTGTTTTCGCGGTATCGACAAGCCCAGTCACACTTTCGGGTTCCCAGTCGTTTACAGCCATTGGCACAAACCTTGAGTCCGTCTCGGAGTCGGCCAACTTCGTCGCGGGTAGCTTAATGGGGTGGCCCCCTGAAATATTTCTGAATCCTGTGATCGCTTTGTTGTGACTGCCTCGTTGGGTTTTGATTTGGTTTTTCCGAGGTTGATCGAGTGTGTGTTGCTATTTGTGCACCCCTGCAGGGTAAAACTTTCTGAAAGCCGTGTCCGCGGTTATGGACGACTTGGAGCACAGTTTCTCGATCATAGACAAGAATAACTAAAGTACCGCTTTTAATTTGACTAAGTACCGGACTAGTAAATAGTGCAACACTCATGGAATGGATAATAAAACTGCCAACGGATGGGGGGGTTGTTTGTCCGCTTCCTCGTCGGTAAGCGAGGAGGAGGATGGATCTGTGGATATTACTGTTATAACTATTGTTATTAATTCACGGACATCCGTCTATCTATGGTTAGGCGGATGGTTAGCGAGTATCTATAGAACTGTTAGGGTTTATCTTTTGCTGCAATTGCGTCACCCCAGGTTGTGTCCCCTTTAGAGGCATAAAGACTTGCTGAGTACCCCTAGGGTCTCACACGATAAATTGTTTGATTCAGATGAACAGGTAAGCTCGCAAGATGGATACTAGGTGGAGGAGACGGACGATGTGGACAACGATCATTCGGTGTAGAGATTCCGGGAACGGGGATCCGTGAGATCTGTGGGCGGGATGTGTTTATTTATGGGGCATCTTATGCCGATTTGCGTCTTATCCGTACTCGGATCTTGTTTTCCGCTTCCGCCTGATACTCTGATGTTTGATGTATGAGGAGATATCCTAAACTATTATATCTATCTAGGATATTTGGATCTTGCCGTATGGCGTTGCTATATTTCCTTTCTTTTTAGATGGAATGACTCTGAGAACCATTGTATGGTGGCTTGCATACATACTCATTTGTGTATGTAGTTGATCCCTTCGCCTGCCGATTACGCCGCCCGTTCTTGTCCCGATGTTTGGAAATGGTTAGGACGGCCGAAAGGTCTTCCTGTGAGTGGCATTTGGGCCCCACCGTACTATTTTAACCATTTCCGCTCATCCAGGCTTGCAACTAGGAGCGTAATTCACCGAGGTAGTTACAATTGGTATCAGAGCCATCCCGCCCTTCAGGGTCTCAGCCAAATGGTCGTTGTCAGTCTAGCAAATATTTTTGGTAGCTATGTATACTAGGGAAAAACAAAACGTGAGAGTAGGACTGCTTCCACTTTTCTTCTTACCCACCCACCACCCTTTTCTGGTAAGGAAGTGTAACGTTTTCAATCCTCTTCTTAAAATTCAAACTAGGATTCACGTGTTCTGGGTTTCCGTAGTACCATAGAAAGTGTGTGTGTGTAATTCCTTGTCTATCTGTTGCATCCAACTTGTTATCAGAATCTGCCTTTGGTTATCAACTGTTGGTACATTCCATGTTGACAGGCTTTTGAAAACCGGCGCGATCTATCTGACTCCTTGTTAACCGGTGCCATCTTCTTAAGGGTGTCCTTCCTTCTAGCAACTCCACATTCTGTGAAACCATCAGTTGCTAATCTCTACCTGGTAAGTGTTTTTGCGCATCTATTGGTATTTTAATGCCGAAAAATGCGGAAAAATTTTCTTTGATACATCTATGTTTCCACACTCCTTTCCAGTCGTGTGTGAAACATTATCTATCTCCCTTTTATCAGCATGTACATGCTAACTCATTCTTTTGTCACCGGCGCTTAATCCTGGAGTTTCTTTTCATCTCCAAATCTCTTGGGCTAATTACATAACATGTGTCGATCCGATGCTGGCGATTGTAATTTGGCTCTCGGCATAGCTATATGACACTTATCATGAGTGGAATATGGAAATTGCTATCAACTCTATCCTCCAAATGGTGACGGTTATCTCATGTGATTTTGAGTACACCGTAAACATATCTATGCATATTCAAGCATCTTTGGCAATCCGGAGTTTCTCAAGGCACTACGGCGATCTATCATCTGTCCATCATGCTGCACATCTTTTTGAAAGCCATATCTGCAAAATCCTCTTTGAGACGAGGGAATTGCATCTTTTCGTCTCTGATAGCTTTGCTTAAGGTATGATCTATCATCTTTTCTTTATCCAAGATCTCCCTATCTTTGTAACCGGTGATCTGATCGACAATGTGAACCAGGTGACATCTCTTTTTCTTCCGAAGGACCAGATAATCTATTCTTCCAGTGCCTCTTCTCCAACACGAACCCGTGCTCTTAATATTGATCTTTCTAAGAGCGTTGAGCTCAGGAAGTGTTCGAGCATTTGTTCGTTCCTCTCGCCTTTTGAACTTGATATTCTGGGAATATCCTGTTAATCCATGGTGGTATATGTTGATAATATGCTTGCCTATTCTATATCAATGGAAGGACATGGAAGATCATCTGTGTCTCTTTCTCTCAAGCTTCGAGAACACTGCCTGTGTGCAAAGTCTCAAAGTGAGAATTCTGGCTTCTTGAAGTCACCTATCTCGACCACGTCCTTCTGCTAAATAGATCGCTTCAATTCTGGAATCAGCAAGTCCATTGTTAATTCCATCTTCCATCTTCAATCCAACCCGGAGTTTTCCTTGGTGGCAAGTCATCATCGTCGTTCCGCTAAAGATTTTTCCTCAAGACTGCTAAATCTCTCTCAATCATTTCAAGAAGAACATGCAGTTCTTTCACCTCTATCTCGTTAAGTAATCTCTTGAAACCCTCTCGCTCTATCGTCTATGCTCAATCCACCGGAGGCCATGAAGACCTTCCAGATCTTGTTTTCCTTTCGTTCAAGTTGGTGCTATCTTTTCCGTAGCTGTTGAATCTTGCAGTTGTCTCCGTAATCTGCCTTCATATCTTTCCGGTGGCTTGGTACTTCAGACATGACGACAACCTCATCATCTTTATCTATCTATGAATCCGGCAAATCGTTTGCATCTATCCTTGTTTTCTAACGGAGTTCCATGAGCTCTTTTTGTCAATACCTTCAGTCTGTTTCGGTAGTTGGGTTGCATGGTTTTCTTATTCATGTGCGGAGTAATGCTTTGAGTGCGGGATGGAGTAGCTACCATACCACTACTCTTATCATTCGCTCTTGTACATTGAATTGGTGAATTAATGTGATTTCACTCATTCCACGGAAGTTAGAAGTGGCCTTTATCCCTCGATACTTTTACTTCCGTCTTTGTTTTCCGGAGTGCTCTCTCGAAGAAAGTAATCAATAATCTCTTGTTGGTGGTCTGTCTATCCTAGATGAAGCAAAATCTTCAGTTATCTGGTGGAAGCAAACGCAAACTCTTTTCGGTCCTCGTCTTTCTACCGATGCTCTACATCCCCAAACACGATGGAAGGAAACTATCTCTCTTTGTTTCATCAATTCTTTTTCTGTGGTAAAGCCAATTATGGTTGATGCCATCAGCCGCAAATCTATTGCGTTAGCCTCAAGGCTAAAGAAAGCAATAAGTATCTCTACGATAAACTCCAGATCCTCCATATTCTTGGCTTCTCGGGATTCCATCATGATCTGGCTTCACATCCGTCTCTAGAAGTTATATCCGCGCACCTCAATTGCGTGATCCTTTGGTTCTTACCGGCGCAAGAAGAATCTAATCCGACGATGTCTAACTAAATCTTTCTGTTGATATCAAAGGGACTCTATTGTTTGAAGGCAGTATTGTTTCTGAACTTCATTTCTCAAATCCGAGAGAAGATACGATGCTATTGTCAAAGTGGTTCAAACCTCTCCAATCTAGCTCTTTTCTTCCGGCGAGACAAAGATTCATCCTCTCTAGTATCGGTAAATCTTTAATCTTAACGGTGTGTCCTTTCTCTATCCATGATACATCATCTTGTCCTTTCTTTCTCAAGTGGTTCTATTCTTTTATCATGTTTCTTGAGGAAACCGGAGCTATGTTCATCCTATCCTTCTTGTCTCACAACAATCCTTCAACTCTTCTAACCCGTTGTTTCTCAAGCAAAACGCAAGACTCGCAACAAGTCTAGCAAGTTTTGCAAGGTGCAGTGGTCGCACCATTCCGCTCTTCATCATCTTGGGAACGTGAGGGTCACCTTCGTTCGAACAACCGCCTCTCCTTGTGTTGTTTTCTTTTTCCTAGGAATCTCGGGGCGAGATTATTGTTTAGTGGGGGAGAGTTGTAGCATCCCAATTGTCTAACAATTGCAATGCTACTAGTCTAGTCTATATATAATGGCTACTTCAAATATATAATTGTTGCATCATAATTATATCATGCTCATGTCATCATGCCACCTTGCATTTGAGCATCATATAAAACCCTTTTCCTTTTGGTTCTTATCTCATATGCATTATTAATTGTATTTGCCTCTTGATATTGTATTTGGTTGTTGATATATTGTTTAAATGCCCAAGTTGAGTTGGGGGCATATCTTTTATTTAACTCCACCACCTTTCTTGTCATCACCCCATCTTTCCACCATTCCATTATCCATGAGCTTGCAATTGTTTTTCTTCTGGGTTTTACCTCTAGCTCATGTGGATTGGGATGGATCCAATTCTATTCTTTTTCCACATGCTCTCATCTTAGCATCATGTTGTTTTCACATTATTGATATATGAGAGCCACATGGACACCTTTGCATGCCTTGTGAGTGGAACCCTTTTTCCTAGCTTCCATATGGATTATTATGGATTTATGCTCATGTGGGAATATTTTTGGGACTAGTAGGCATCTAGTGGAATATACACACTAGTAAGTCCCAATTATAATCAAATGTGATCATCTCCATCTACTCCACTTGGAACTTTCTTTTAAATTCTTTTGCTTGGCTTAATTCCACTTTTGGAAATGCATAAGAATAATGCCATGTTTATTGTTTTGTTTCACAAGGTTAAAACATGGTATTAATTATTTATGCATGGCCCATGCAAGTACCACCTTTTTCTAGCCTTTGGTTTTTATTTGAATCTTTGAGTGGATCTTCCCCATATATCTCTCTACCCTTATGCTTGATCTTGCTTGATGCATGCAAGCATCTAAAACCCCATCACCATCTCCATCCATACCATCACCACCTTTTTCTTCTCTCCTCCCTTTTGACTATATCTTGCTTGAGCTTGTCTTGATCATGCTTGATCTTGTCAAAAGTTTACCACACCACATCTCACCTCTCTCTCTCTAAACCTCTCTCCTAATATATACCTAACCTAAACCCATACCCCTATCTCTAAAACCCTAACCCGAGCTACCCCCTCTCTCTCGGCCTCTCTCCTCTCTCACCCACCTGGCCACCCTCTCTCCCTGGCCACACCCTAGCTACCTCCCACCCCAACCCTTACCAAACCTAACCCTAACCCGACCCTAGTACAAACCCTAACCGAGCCTACCCCCTCTCTCCCTCTAGCTCTCTCTCTCTGCCTGCATGTCCCACCAGCCCGAGCCTCCCCCTGCCTCCCTGGCCTCACCTTGCCCCACCTGGAAGCCTCCCCCTGCACCTGCCCTGGCCGAGCCCCACCCGAGCACGTGAAGGAGGAGGAGAAAAGGTGGCCGAGCCACCTTTTCCACCGTCCACTCCCGCACGGCACCTCCCTCTCCCTCTCTGCTTTACCTCCTCCACACCACCCCCTGCTGCATCCCAGATCCGCCCCAGAGCCTGCCCTCTCCTCCCCTCTCTCTCCACCACCGCCATACCCCGACGCCAGCCGCCGCCGCCGTCTACCTCTGTCCCTCTTCGTTCTAGTCGGCGTGCCCGTCGTGGAGGTGATCGAGAAGACCAAGGCGACCCTCTGCATCGCCCCCATCCACGCCAGCAAGGAGGAGAAGCCTCGGACCTGCCGCAGCACCGCGTGGCCGACGAGAAACCCTAGCTCCAGATCGCCTGCGTCCTCACCGATCGGCTGCTCCCCAGCCCGAACCACCTACACCGACCGCCCCACGGTGAGCCCTTGGACCCCCCAGACATCCTCTCCCTCTCCGCCGCATGCTGTCCTCACCGCGCGTTTAGCCGAACACACTGCGTGCGCCGGCGGTGCTATCGTCTGCTCGCAGCTGCGCCTTGCAGACGGCTTAACCAGCCGCCATCCGCCCCTCTGTCACCCTCCCTACCCATACCGCACTGGCTCCACACCTCAGCGCAGGCGCCCCGCGTCACGGGTTCGAGTACCCCGCGCCGTGCTCTGACGCGTTCGGCATCGATCTGTCGTCAGTAAATTTAGAGAAGAAGCACAGTGCGAGCCGTGTCGTTTTATAGAAAACCCCCTCTTTTGCTTTTCGCTCTACCTGCGGTACCTCGTGGGCCACCAGTCAGCCTCCCCGGCCTTTTGGAAAGACCCCCCCCCGTAGTATCTTAGCCTCAACCCGCGGTTCGGTATCCCCCTCCTGCCAACCACGTCGGTATTCCCCTCTGTCACGTGGACCCCTGTGGCCCTGGCCCCACCTGTCGGCCTCTGTGGCTGGCAGCAGCCGCGGTGAGGAACCCCTTTCTGTGCGCTGTTTCGCCAGGTCAGCTTGGCCCCACTTGTCACTGACTGTGGCTAAGTCTGGGCCGAGTAACAAAAGGATTTCTCTGTTTCCTGTTTTAATTTAAACCTTTTTCAAATTAATTTAAATTTAAATTCAAATCTGTTTTTAAATAACTTTTGAATTATAATTCCAAATAATACAAATAATATATGTTTTTGAATCAGAAAAATGTGAGGATTTCAAATATACCATCCAAAATATATTTTGAACAATTAAGTTTTCGAGTTGATTAAAATTACAATAAAATGCCCTTTTTCCTTAATTAATTAATAACTTTTGTTTTATAACTCCAAATTTAACAAATGATATGTCTAAAATGATTAGCTCGACGAGACCTTTCTGTTTATGCATTCCATGTTTTGATTTGAAGCATGCATCATATAAATATAATATATACAGAAACTTAATTGAGGTTAAAATATGATTAAAACCACATCAAATGTTTATTTCTTGTATTCCACACCTCACCCATGCCATGCTACTTTATTGCCATGCAATTTGTGCATCATTCATCATGGAATGATTGTTTGCTTGATGCATTTTATTCATATGCTTGTGCACTTTATTTATATTGGCCCTTGTTTGTTTGGTTCTTCTTCGAATAGACGCTGAGCAGGGGATATATCAAGAAACCCAGGAGCACTACCCAGATCCATCCCTCGCTTCAACTGAGTTACCAGGCAAGCACTACCACATGCTTGCATACATATAGTACCTATTGCCTCTATCTTATTATTGCATCATTGAGTCGCGATTGCATTAAATTGAATCCCAAGTACTGCATAGCCTTTACTTTTAAACCCCACCGAAGCTTGTTCCTCCATCCCATGAGCCATTACTACATGAGTTGTTTGAGCCACGCGAGTCGTAGAACAGCATGTGTAGGGTATGTGAGTGTCTGATGGATAACGAGGTACCTATACAACTTAACCTGAGTAGTAATGGGATAACTAATGAAAGTGGCATCGGTGAGCAATATCTGCTATTTGGTTTTTCATGCTCACTTGTGTCCCGTCGGACCCCGAGTACTTGATTCCTGTTCCTTGAATATTCGCGCTATCCACATCCGGGAGGCCTATGGACCCCCCCCCCTGAGCCAGAGCTTGATTCATTCTTATTTCTTGGGGCCACAAACTAGTTTGAGGTTTTATTTACTATCCTGTACTTATGCCATGCTTTACTGCTTTATTTAAAATTGTGCGAGGTACTGCACCTGTACTGTTTAGGTAAGCGGAGTGTTTTCGCGGTATCGACAAGCCCAGTCACACTTTCGGGTTCCCAGTCATTTACAGCCATTGACGCAAACCTTGAGTCCGTCTCGGAGTCAGCCAACTTCGTCGCGGGTAGCTTAATGGGGTGGCCCCCTGAAATATTTCTGAATCCTGTGATCGCTTTGTCGTGACTGCCTCGTTGGGTTTTGATTTGGTTTTTCCGAGGTTGATAGAGTGTGTGTTGCTATTTGTGCACCCCTGCAGGGTAAAACTTTCTGAAAGCCGTGTCCGCGGTTATGGACGACTTGGAGCACTGTTTCTCGATCATAGACAAGAATAACTAAAGTACCGCTTTTAATTTGACTAAGTACCGGACTAGTAAATAGTGCAACACTCATGGAATGGATAATAAAACTGCCAACGGATGGGGGGGTTGTTCGTCCGCTTCCTCGTCGGTAAGCGAGGAGGAGGATGGATCTGTGGATATTACTATTATAACTGTTGTTATTAATTCACGGACATCCGTCTATCTATGGTTAGGCGGATGGTTAGCGAGTATCTATAGAACTGTTAGGGTTTATCTTTTGCTGCAATTGCGTCACCCCAGGTTGTGTCCCCTTTAGAGGCATAAAGACTTGCTGAGTACCCCTAGGGTCTCACACGATAAATTGTTTGATTCAGATGAACAGGTAAGCTCGCAAGATGGATACTAGGTGGAGGAGACGGACGATGTGGACAACGATCATTCGGTGTAGAGATTCCGGGAACGGGGATCCGTGAGATCTGTGGGCGGGATGTGTTTATTTATGGGTCATCTTATGCCGATTTGCGTCTTATTCGTACTCGGATCTTGTTTTCCGCTTCCGCCTGATACTCTGATGTTTGATGTATGAGGAGATATCCTAAACTATCATATCTATCTAGGATATTTGGATCTTGCCGTATGGCGTTGCTATATTTCCTTTCTTTTTAGATGGAATGACTCTGAGAACCATTGTATGGTGGCTTGCATACATACTCATTTGTGTATGTAGTTGATCCCTTCGCCTGCCGATTACGCCGCCCGTTCTTGTCCCGATGTTTGGAAATGGTTAGGACGGCCGAAAGTTCTACCTGTGAGTGGCATTTGGGCCCCACCGTACTATTTTAACCATTTCCGCTCATCCAGGCTTGCAACTAGGAGCGTAATTCACCGAGGTAGTTACATCCTCTCATGTTAGTGACAAGGGTCCTGGGGACCCAAATAGACCAAGAAATGTTACTATCAAATGGACCAACATAACTAGCATAGACATCACCATAATAATCACAAAATAATTCATAATTCAGATTATTAGCCCCTGCAAAACCAACATAGTTAGTCTTGTCATTTGTTGTGGTGCTTGTCTTTGTTGAGCAGTTTTACTCTTCTTCTTATTCTTCTTATTCTTGTTTGTCTTGGGAGCATAGCCAAGACCCTCTTTTCCATTGTTTGTCCTTTGCTTGCTAAGGATCTCATCTAGGACTTCCTTACCTTTGGATTGAGATCCCTTGACAAGTTCTTCTTTCAATCTCGTGTTTTCCTCAATAATATCTTCATGTCCACATGATGGTGTGGAGGTGCTAGGCATATCATACTTGTCCAATTGAGTTTGGAGCTGATCACGAGACTCATTTAGAGTAGAATGTTCACTCTCCAATGCCCTGTAGGCAATGTCAAGTTTCTCAAACTTCTTTGAGAGTCTAGCATGAGGAGCCCCAAATTCAATCTTATCCTTCTTTAGTTTCTTTACCTTAGCAAGAGCATTGTCACGTTCCTTTATGAGCTAGGCAAAAACTTCTTCATGGGACTCCTCAATTGACTTTAGTTTCTCCTCTAAAGAGACTCGAGTTTCCTCTTCTTCCTCTAGAGCGTTCTTCAAAGAGGCTATCTCCAAAGCATCTTTTCTTTCAATTATCCCCTTCTCTTTGAGGAGTTCTTCGGAGTGAGCAAGTGGACTCATAAGAGCATAAAAATGAAGTTTGTGCTCACCTTGCAAGTTAGTAAAAAAATTGTCCAAAGCAATAACCTCTTCTTTTATCCTAAGACTTGTATGATCATCCATATTAATATCCATAGTAGTCTTAGGAAATGAGGAAATGGAAGATGATACCTCAGACCCTCTTGCCATAAGGCAAGTGATGTTGTTGTTGATGGCATTTTCGTTTGGAGAGTCGAAGAGAGATGTGGGGCTCGATGTGGTGGCTATAGCAGCCACCACCCGAGAGTTATCTTCATCCTCTTCATCTTCACTTGTAGAAGAATATTCCTCTTGTGCCACCAAGACAATCTTGGGTAAGGGCCATTCTTCTTGATAAATGGTTTCTTTTGAGGTGCCTTGGACTTTTCTTTGAGGATGAGCCTGCCCCCATTGTCTTCTCTACTTTGATAAGGACACTCAGCCACAAAGTGCAACAGGGTCCCCACAATTGTAACAAATCCTCAGTTTTGGGCCATTCTCTCTTCGCCCACTTGACCCATTCTTGTGCTCAAGTTAAGACTTAGCCTTGGCTGGGTCCTTCCAAAAGTTCCTTGCATAAAAGTCCATGTAATCACCATGAGCACGCTTGACCTCCTCGGGACAGCCCATGGAGACAACATCATATCCTCTATCATCCTCATCTTGTTCAACAACATTGGCCTTTAGAGCAACATTGACTCCCTTTTGCATCCCAATTGCTCGAGCATGAGCGTCCTCGGCATTCTTAGCGGCAACTTTGAAGGACACCATTTCTTGCATGACTTCATTGGAAGTCATTTGGTGGTAGTTGTGTCTACCTTGCAAACTCTTCAAGTCCGTTGGCTCAAATGGCATGAGGGCACTCACATATTTCCTTTTGATCCAAGCAACATCAATGTGAGTGGCTCCATGATACATTGCAAATGTATCTATAATTTTTGATGTTCCATGCTTGGTTTTATCCACTTTCTTGTGTTTTGTCCACACTTTGGAGTACTTTTCATATGATTTCTTGGACTAACCTATTAACAAGAGCCACAGTGCCAGCTGCCTGTTTTCTGCTGTTTTTGGTTCCAGGAAAGTCAGAAAATGAATATTCTCGGAATTGGACGGGACAAAAGCCAAAGTGCCTATTTTTCCAAAAGTCATCAGATGTCAGAATACGAGACGGAGAGGGGCCAGGGGCCACCACACCACCTGGACGCACGGCCTAGCCTGACCCGTGCTAGGGGATGGTGTGGCCGCCTCCGGCACCCCCTCGGCCTCCCCATCCGCCTATAAGATGCCCTCGGGACGAAAACCCTAAGTGCCCGATCAAAAATCCACGAAAGAGTCTGTAGCCGCCATCATCTCCATCCCTAGATCGGGAGGGATCTGAAGCTCTTCCCGGCACCCTGCCGGAGAGGGGAATTCACCCTGGAGGCCTTCTTCATCACCATGCAAGCCTCCGGTGTGATGCGTGAGTAGTTCATCCTTGGACTACAGATCCATGTAGTAGCTAGATGGCTGGTTCTCCTCCTTTGTGATTTCATGTCTAGATCTTGTGAGCTCCGTTCATGATCAAGATCATCTATTTGTAATTCTACATGTTGTGTTTGCGGACACCCGATGGATATTGAGATGCTATTTCAGATTGATTATTGATTCTATCATGTCTTTGTTATTTGTGATCTTGCATGCTTTCTGTTGTTAGTAGCTATCTTTGTCAAGTAGATGCTAGCAACTCCAAGAGTTAGTATTTATGCTCGATAGTGGGTTCATGCCTATGGTAATCTGGGGAAGTGACAGAAATCTCTACGGTACTAGATGTGTTGTTGCTACTAGGGAGAAAACAACAATCCTTTGTTCATAGAACAATCATATTGTTTACTTTACATGCAATTCGTAAAGCAATAATCTGTTGCTTGCAACTTAATACTGGAGGGGGTTCGGATGATAACCTGAAGGTGGATTATTAGTCATAGATGCAGTTGGATGGCGGTCTATGTATAATGTTGTAATGCCCAATCAAGTTCCAAAGGAGTCAAGATGATTAGTATATGCATGTATTGCTTTCTCGATGTTTGTCAATTGCCCCGCTGTAATTTGTTTACCCAGCATGTTATCTATCTAAGGAGAGCCACCTCTAGTGAACTATGGATCCTGGTCCTTTTTCTTTACATACAATCTACAAACTGTTTACTTCTTTGTGTTTACTTTCTGCAAACTTTTACTTCTTTCCATTCGATACGTTTAATCCTTTGTTTTCCGCAAAACACGGTGAGATTGACAACCTCATCGCAAGTTGGGGACAAAGTTCTGTGGTTGTGTTGTGCAGGTCTCCACGTTGCTACTAGCACCGGTAGTGCGCCCTGCCAAAGCTCAGCTAGTAACACCTTTGGGTGTTTCCTTGCTCCTACTGGTTCGATTAAACCTTGGTTTCATACTGAGGGAAACTTGTTGATGTGCTCATCATACCTTGCTCTTGGGGTTCCCAACAAGCTCTACATCAACCACGCACCAGCACTTTTCTGGGCGCCGTGCATTGAGCCATCAAGCATTTTTCTGGCGCCGTTGCCGGGGAGTCAAGGACATCTTCACAAGGGGAGTCCTTCATAACCAATCTCTTTACTTTGTTATTTTTGTTTTGCTTAGTTTCTTTTTGCTTGGTTTGCTTATTTTGTTATCAAAAACACACAAAAATTAGTTTTACTAGTTTGCTTTCTTATTTGAAAACACAAAAAATTTAGTTCCTACTATAGTTGTTGGTCTATTATTACCTTGCTTTATCATGCTTTCTATCAATGGTTGGTTTCTTTGAAACTAAGTCTTATTGGCAAGGTGGGTTCACGGAAGAACAAATATATTATTATAAGGAACACCGCTTGTCACAAAAAGGGAAACACCTATGGGAACAAATTGATAAATTGTATACCATTGCTATAAACGTGTGCTCTACTTATAATGTTACTTATTGCTTTGATAAATCTTTATGATGTAGGAGGTATAAACACCTCCCTTTTAAATGTGAGTATAATGATAATGCTACCATATCTTCTTATGTTAAAGGAAATTATGACTTTTATGATGTGGAACAAATTGAAGAATTTATTGCTTGGAAGGGTGCATTTGAACTTGCTAGTTTGCTTGAAAATACTGATGATGCACCTTATAAATATGAGGTTTATGATATACTTCAATTTTTCTTTGATAATTACAAGGAAGAAAATGGCTATATTCTTGAATATCTTAATAGATGCTCTCCACCAGCGGAAGAGACTAATGCCTTGCAGGAGCCTATGGAAGAAGAAATTGCTGAAACTAGAAGCTCATTAGATGAAAAAGAGGAGGAGAGTGATGATCAAGAGGAGGAAGAATGGATCTACCCATCCCTACCTTCTAATGAGAGTAACTCTTTACCCCTTACATTATTTGATTGTCCCCCATGCTTACCAAAGGAGTACGAATGTTATGTTCCTGAGGATTCTTTTGAAAATGTTTATAATAAAGCTCTAGTGTTTGTAGATCATGAAAAGCATGCTTTATGTGATAGTTATATTGTTGAGTTTATTCATGAGGCTAGTGAAAATTATTATGAGAGAGGAAAATATGGTTGTAGAAGTTTTCATGGTATTGAAACACCTCTCTATGTGCTGAAAGTTTTGAAGTTATTCTCGTTTTATCTTCCTATGCATGTCACTTTGTTCTTTGTGAATTTATTTTCATACGAGATTCCTATGCATAGGAAGTGGGTTAGACTTAAATGTGTTTTGAATTTACTTCTCGATGCTCTCTTTTACTTCAATTCATATTTTTTATGTGAGCATCTTCTCAAACTATCATGCCTAACTTAAAGGCGTTAAAGAAAAGTACTTATTGGGAGATAACCCGAAAGTTTTAGATGAGTCTTGGAAGTTATTATCTCTGTAATCACCTCTCCTATTCCTTTTTATTTTCTTTTTGTGCCAAGAGCAACCTCTAATGGGAGAGAAGTAATGATTGGGAAAGTTGCTGTCCTAAAACAGATTTATGTGTTTCACCATAAAAATTCGTGTAAAATCTCTGAAGGTCTTTTTGAGTCATGAATTTTTTTGCTTCTGCCCCAGGTTGTTATCTAACTTTCGTTAGTTCAACACTTTTTGATTTTAACAACAGAAGGTCTTCGAAAAAATTCGTCTTGACCTGCTGGTCTGTTTTGACAGATTTCTGCCATTTTCTGCATTTGCTTCTTGTTGGTTCCTTCTTGAGTTCTTTTGGGGAATTGAGCTTTTTGAGGGAAGTTCTACAGTAGCTAGTGTTCTAATGGAAGTTTATTTGGTGTTAGAACTGAACCTTAAGACTTATTTATCTTCAGTGCACTAATGTTGCTAATGAGATTGTGTGAAGTTTTGTATGAAGGAAAATTTTCAGGTGTATGGAAGGAATGAGTAATGAGATGAAGGATGGACTAAAGCTCAAGCTTGGGGATGCCACGCGTGTCACCCCAAAAAATATCCAAGAAGTTAAAGCGTCAAAGCTTGGGGATGCCCAAGGCATCCCCTTCTTCATCAATAAAAATTCTAGGTTTCTTCCAAACGCTTCATTTTTATTGTTTCATGCACAGTTGTGTTGTTCTTGGAGCGTCTTCTTTTTCGTTTTTGTTTTGGTTTTTAGTTTTCTTGGTTTGCTTAGTTTTCTGAATAAATTGGTTGGACCCCCTCTTTCATACATTGGTTTGCAAATAGTTTGGTTTGGTTTGGAAAAGAGTAGGAAAGCTCATGCTTATGTGGTAAAAAGAGCTTGTTTTTAACTGTGGCCTATGCTCTGTCATGCCATACTTGATATTGTTTTGGCTTTATGCTTAGTATTCTTTGCTGTAGCATGACTTGTTATAAACAATTGAGATTGCTTAATGTGCCTTGGATGAATCATGCGTTGTTTTAGCATATTAAGGCATAGTATAGTGGTATTCTCCTTTGATGCTTTATTTTGGTTGACTTGGCGCATGCTCACACCATGTTATGACTATCTCAAGTCACCATAGCCTTTATGATCCTTTATTTTTCAACTTGTAGTATCACTTTATGCTTTGATCAATGATGTTTTGTCGCTCTGCATGATTATGGCCATTATTGCTCTCTTAGTTTGTCGCTCCCAGTCTTTTGCTAGCCTCCACAACAAAGTATGAGTTCCACTCATGCATCCAACTCCCAAAACGAAGTTATTCCAAAGAGTCCACCATACCTACCTACTAGCTTATGCTATTCCAAGTATATTCATGCTTTTGTTTACCTTCCGAATTAAACTTGTTATGAGAAAACTAGTGATTAAAGCTCTCACGAACTTGATGGCACACTTTACTTTTCTTTCCATTAATAAACTTGAACCATTGTGTCGTCCATGTTGTATATGCTTGCACTTATTCGTTGGGAATTAGCAGAACCATGCTTTCATGGGGAACGCTTTCAACATTGCACTTGGTACTTGTACCTAGTTGATATCATGCTCTTTTGTATATGGATGTCGTCGGTGTGAAATGAAAGGGGAGCTTGTAAGTCCATGTAGTTATGTATAGGTGTTAGAGAAACGCCTAGGCCGTTGTTCTAATCCATGCTGACATGGTGGAAACCTGCAGCGTAACCATAATGAGCTGTCTATGAAGCATTCTTCTTATAAAAAAAGAGTCCTATATTGAAAAGGAGAAAAAAGAAAAAAAAGAGATATTATGAAAAGAGAAAAGAGAGAAAAAAGCACCATATTCCCATGGTAAATAAGAAGATTGTTGAGATGCTCGTTGTCTGTTTGCCTTGTCATTTTGATATGGGGATTCTTCCGTATCATCGGGCAAGGGGTACCCCGTTGGCGGTTCTCTATGATACACATGTACTTACGATGACAAGAACTTACCGGTAACTAAACTTGAGTAGCATGAGGAGCGGCCCTCGTATACAAGGGACATGCAATTTCTAACTTATACTTCATCAAGCATGTACACCATAGTTTGTTCACTTTAACCTTCATCACTTCAAGATGTTTATGATAGGGGCAATGAGAGCTTAAAGCTATAAGTACCATAATTTTTGGAAGCTCTTTATGAGACTTGAATCCCTACTTCCTTCTATGAAGGCCTTTCTTCCACCATTTTAATTATATTGAGTCTCCATCTTCTACCTTTATGCACTTACTTTGAGAGCATAGTGGCCATTCTTAGTTCTATGTGCATTGTCCCAAGACTAGTTGATTGATGCATAACTTGATATTGCTTGTTTTAAACTATTTGTATCTAGTCACTCTTATGAACTTTGAAGGTCTCCTATGCATTTATATTTTCTACTCTATGAGGGACAAGTTGAATGCTATTATGCTATGTTTTCTTTATGTGAAACAAACAAACGTATTGCAAAGCATTGTTATTCATGAATCTTTTGTTTGTGCCTTTTCATGTTGCATCATAGTTTCTTTGTCTTATTACTAGAACTTTGTCTTTCATGTTATGATTGAAGTACTATGATCCCAGCTTTGAATGTTTTACAAATACTTTGATCAAGTCTTTGATGGTGCATGTCACCTCAAAAATTATTCTTTCTTTTTAGGGTTTTCTATTTTCGTGCCCTCGGGTCCTTAGTTGTACTCAGTTTTCCCCAGCTCCTTAGTTTTTCCTCAGTTTTCCCCAAGTCCTTGTCTGAAACCCGTAGGAGCTCGGACGGAAGGAATCCGTTAAGTTGACCATTCCGTGCTGACGAGTGGGGTCGTGTCGTTTGTAGGGCCGCGTCGTGTGGGGCCGTGTCGTGTGGGGCTGGTAGGAAGGGACCGCGTGGGACAGGACAAGATCGTGTTTGTGTGGCTGTAGCGTGTGGGGCCGTAGCGTGTGGAGTCGTGTGGGTCCGGGACGTGGGCACGAGTGGTTTCTGTCTCTTTCGCCCAGATTAGCAGTTTTCAATGTACCTTTTTCCTCTCTCTCGCTCGATCTCATTCGTATTTGATATCCCAAATTGGTAGCAAATCTAGAGCAGCTTCTCCTTCTGTTTTTTAATGCCATTCATTTCTTTATGCCTTCGTTTTTACCCAATCAGGTAGGAAATCTAGGGCACAAATCCAGAGAAAATATAGGATAAGCTGCATACAGCAGCCAACATAGCATAGATATATTCACGACAGATCCAAAAGTAGTACCGATAGATACAACATAAGCTACATTTTACATGAATTTAAGCTACTCTACAGATAGAGCAGTCACATACAGAGAGTGCAGTAGGCACGTTCAACGCCTCCAGGTAGCGCCTGTGACTCGCTTGGAGGTTGCGCGGGTGAATCCCAAGTGCTTTGTGTTTGGCCATGAATGCATGCACGTTCACGGTCATTCCAACTCTAGCGCCACATCTGCCAATGGATTCAGCATGGTTCACCAGGCAGTTGAAGTCGGTGGCATGGAGCTTCCTTTTGCAGAAGGGGCACTTGTAAATGCCTCGAGCAAAGGGGCCATCGTAATGGCCGGACTGCAGCCTCCTGAGGACGTGACGAGTCTTGGTGTGGAAGGACTCGTCGTCGCTGTCGACGTCGCTGCTCTGCACCTGTCACGTAGCACCAAAGATCGTGCAAAAAACACGAAGTCAATTGCAACGATGATGGAACAGAGAGTGAACAAAGATCATGCATGATAATATGGGCTCGAAAAAAGAGGTAGCCTCAGTTACATTGGACACACTTATATCCAGGATTTGAGTCAGTAAACCAAAGATCATGCACAACAAATTTGTACACACCAATTGTTTACTGACTAAACCCTGAATCAATTTGTGCCCAAATATTCATCATCATCGGCACAAATCTTAAACAAAAGCAAATCACAAACACTAATAACGCAAGATCTAACACAAAAGGATTAAACTAGGAACAGACGAACCCTAATAACGCAAGATCTAACACAAATGGATTGAACTAGGAACAGACGAACCCTCATAATGCTAGATCTAACACAAAAGGATTGAAATGGGATAAGAACAAGGGAGCAAAGGGTTACCTCCGGCTCGTCGTCGACGATGCTGGTGTCGTAGGGGTTCTCCGGCCCGACGTACGGCACTGGTTCGTACGGGTTCCAAGCGACGGGGGCCTAGACGGGGGCCTGGACGGTGGCGGCGGCCTATGCGCCGGCGGCTGATGCGTCGGCTGCTATGTTGGAAGCAGCGACAGGGGCCTGGACGGGGGCCACGGCTGATGCGCTGGCGGCTGATGCGCCGACAATGGGCATCTCATTCTTCTCCATCGCCGGCGGTTTTCTTCGGGGGTTTTTCTTGGGCTCTTCGGTTATGGAGAAGATGATGGGACAGGAGAGGCGGTTGCAGTGAGAACGTGCGTCGAGGGAGAGAAAAATGGCTCTATAAAGACGAGGGTGGCGTGTACCGCAACACGCGTCCGCTATGCACGGCTGCGGCGTGCACCGCGACACGAGTCTAACCCTGGGACGTTTGGTGTACTCAGTTATAATCTCGGGCCTTATACAGAAATTTTATCTGTACTCAGTTTTCCCCTCGAGTACTTAGACTGGCAAGTGCAATATACTCAGTTTTACCCTTAAGTAGCTGGTCAATAGAGAGTCAATAAATGAGATTAACATAGCTAATTGAGTCATTTCATGCGCAAAAAAATCCAAAAAAATAAAAACATAGTGGCACCTACTCATGGAGTCTTCCTACGCAACCTGCCACCTAGAAAACCTTAACAAACATATATAAATCAAGTTTTACCACAAATTGCCACTTCTCAGAATCACTAGTGTAGCTATGAAGATGCATGGTTTTCCACTCAAACCCCTTTGCAAAACATCTTCCCCAAAAACATAGTTTGTCTAAATGATGCCATAATTGTCACACTCATGTATATTTGAATTGCAAATAATTTGATGTAGCCCAATATAAATTATATTGTACAAAACACGCATTTTTCATTTTGTAATTCTTTTGTTTGAATCCCTTAGTCTATTTACTATTTATGTGCCCTTGGATTCTTAGTACTACTCAGTTTTGCCCTCAAGTTCTGTCACAAATGCTCTCAGAAGCCCAAACTTATCCTGATTGGTTGAGCCGTTGTCACACGGATCGACTCCACGAACCGTTGATCAACTGATCTAACAGGCAGTATACCCCTCTCCGTCTCTTCATGGCCACCCCTCTCTCTGTCGGTGGAGAGTGCCACCCCTCTATTTATGTGCAATAACAAGTTTGCCACGTAATATAGTTTGCGGATTTCAATGAATGCATTATTTGTCACCCCTCTAACAATTATCAACTATCTTTAGCTTTCCTTTTCTTTTAGGGAATATAGTTTGGGATATAGTTTTGGTAATTTGAAACGGCCCACAAGTGGTATAATTTTGGTATAAACATGAGGCATACATATTTGCGGATTTCGGTGAATGCATTATTGTCATCCCTCTAACAATTATCAACTATCTTTAGCTTTCCTTTTCTTTTAGGGAATATAGTTTGGGATATAGTTTTGGTAATTTGAAACGGCCCAAAAGTGGTATAATTTTGGTATAAACATGAGGCATACATATTTGCGGATTTCGGTGAATGCATTATTGTCACCCCTCTAACAATTATCAACTATCTTTAGCTTTCCTTTTCTTTTAGGGAATATAGTTGGGAATATAGTTTTGGTAATTTTGGTAGAAACATGAGACATACATATTTGGCATATTTGGGGGATTTCGGTGAATGGATTATTTGTCACCCCACTAACAATTATCAACTTTATTTAGCATTCCAATATAGTTGGTAATTTCGGTGAATGCACACACTAACTATGAAAACAACTACAAGTACATGTAACTGAATAATGGATTTGTAACAAGGTATCCCTTGTAACAACTTCTAGCGCCTAGTGAGCAATGATAAGAATCCGATCGCAATTATACAACAGAAAAAACAACCAACCATCAGATTAGCTTGCTTCTTCAACTCGATCAGCTGCCTTAACTGCTTGTTCATTTTCTTCAGTTCTCCCTTCACTTCCACCAGTCCTGCATTGGGAGCATTAGGCATAATCGGAACGGCTCCTCTCTCCGCCGCATTCTCTACAGCAAGTCCCCCCTCCCAAATTGCACTCCCCAATAGCACCAATTGATTCCTGTAATTGAAGCCTCTGAACGTACACATCGATCCACTCGAAATGCCTGCATTTCTTCAGGATCTGAAAACAACAACGTGAACCCTAAATCCCAAATTCGAGGGAATAACAAGAAAATCGAGAGAAAACAGAGAAATTGGAGCGAGATCTAACCTTATCCCCCTCTCTATATGGCAAGCTCTCGCATGCAAGGAACTCACGTCCACGGTTGCCATTGTCATCCATCTTATAGATCGACCGCTTCAGAGGCTCCTGGCGTGGGCAGTCAGAGCATCTTGTCAAAGGCACAGGTCCATACTGCGGCCATGAAGAACGGGAGGTCGAAGAGAAACTAGACATCACCCGCCTGCCGGAGAAGGGCTGCCGCTGGCGGAGAAGAAGAACAATGGGGCGCGGGGAAAGAAAGGGGAAGCAATGGCATGGGCACGGGCGCGGGGAAAGAAAGGGGAAGCAATGGCACGGGCACGGGCGCGGGGCTGGCTCAGGCTCCCATTTTGCAACGGTCACCTGGGTAAGCTGTGGGTCTGGCGCGCTAACATGGACAAGTTGTGGGTCCCACGATGATCTGGATAAGTGGAGACGTGTCCACTACGGGGCACCAACAGCGGCCCCACTTGCCAGCACCAACCAACGTCAACTAAACGGGAATCCTCCGTCCGAGCTCCTTCTGCGGGTTTCAGACAATGGATAGGGGAAAACTAAGGAAAAACTAAGGAGCTGGGGAAAACTGAGTACAACTAAGGACCCAAGGGCACGGAAATAGAAAACCCTTCTTTTTATCACTTACCTACTCGAGGACGAGTAGGAGTTAAGCTTCGGGATGTTGATACATTGCAAATGTATCTATAATTTTTGATGTTCCATGCTTGGTTTTATCCACTTTCTTGTATTTTGTCCACACTTTGGAGTACTTTTCATATGATTTCTTGGACTAACCTATTAACAAGAGCCACAGTGCCAGCTGCCTGTTTTCTGCTATTTTTGGTTCCAGAAAAGTCAGAAAATGAATATTCTCGGAATTGGACGGGACAAAATCCAAAGTGCCTATTTTTCCGGAAGTCATTAGATGCCAGAATACGAGACAGAGAGGGGCCAGGGGGCCACCACACCACCTGGCCGCGCGGCCTAGCCTGTCCCGCGCCAGGGGGTGGTGTGGCCACCTCCGGGACCCCCTCGGCCTCCCCTTCCGCCTATAAGATGCCCTCAGGACGAAAACCCTAAGTGCCCGATCAAAAATCCACGAAAGAGTCTGTAGCCGCTGTCATCTACATCCCTAGATCAGGAGGGATCTGAAGCTCTTCCCGGCACCCTGCCGGAGAGGGGAATTCACCCTGGAGGCCTTCTTCATCACCATGCAAGCCTCCGGTGTGATGCGTGAGTAGTTCATCCTTGGACTACGGATCCATGTAGTAGCTAGATGGCTAGTTCTCCTCCTTTGTGCTTTCATGTCTAGATCTTGTGAGCTCCATTCATGATCAAGATCATCTATTTGTAATTCTACATGTTGTGTTTGTGGGGATCCGATGGATATTGAGATGTTATTTCAGATTGATTATTGATTCTATCATGTCTTTGTTATTTGTGATCTTTCATGCTTTCTGTTGTTAGTAGCTATCTTGTCCAAGTAGATGCTAGCAACTCCAAGAGTTAGTATTTATGCTCGATAGTGGGTTCATGCCTATGGTAATCTGGGGAAGTGACAGAAATCTCTAAGGTACTAGATGTGGTGTTGCTACTAGGGAGAAAACAACAATCCTTTGTTCATAGAACAATCGTATTGTTTACTTTACACGCAATTCGTAAAGCAATAATCTATTGCTTGCAACTTAATACTGGAGGGGGTTCGGATGATAAGCTGAAGGTGGATTATTAGTCATAGATGCAGTTGGATGGCGGTCTATGTATAATGTTGTAATGCCCAATCAAGTTCCAAAGGAGTCAAGATGATTAGTATATGCATGTATTGCTTTCTCGATGTTTGTCAATTGCCCCATTGTAATTTGTTTACCCAGCATGTTATCTATCTAAGGAGAGCCACCTCTAGTGAACTATGGATCCCGGTCCTTTTTCTTTACATACAATCTAAAAACTGTTTACTTCTTTGTGTTTACTTTCTGCAAACTTTTACTTCTTTACATTCGATATGTTTAATCCTTTGTTTTCCGCAAAACACGGTGAGATTGACAACCTCATCGCAAGTTGGGGACAAAGTTCTATGGTTGTGTTGTGCAGGTCTCCACGTTGCTACTAGCACCGGTAGTGCGCCCTGCCAAAGCTCAGCTAGTAACACCTTTGGGGTGTTTCCTTGCTCCTACTAGTTCGATTAAACCTCGGTTTCATACTGAGGGAAACTTGCTGCTGTGCTCATCATACCTTCCTCTTGGGGTTCCCAACGAGCTCTACATCAACCATGCACCAGCACTTTTCTGGGCGCCGTGCATTGAGCCATCACTCCATGCTTTCTAAATGTTGTTGCAATGCTCTTGAGCCTTCTATACATGTACTCATGTTCCTCACTATCCAACATGTAAAATCCTTCAGCTTCATTGCTAAGAGCACCATACCTATTTCTTCTCATGCTTTCATTTCCGATGAACAGGTCGGTGAGAGCATCCCAAGCTTCTTTGGCAGTGTTGAAGTGCTCAATATGTGGCATGTCCTTGGGACCCACTCCTAGCTGAATCATGTGAAGAGCCATTGCATTTAGTTGACTATCCACAACTTCTCTTAGAGTCAAGTTAGTGGGGTCTCCAATATGAAGACCATCTTCAATGATCATCCAAAGCTCAATTGATGAACTGCACACATGAGATTTCATTAAGAATTGCCATTAATTAAATGAAGATGTAGTAAGCTTGGGTGGATCACCCCTATTGTTTATATGAGCATGAGGGATAGGTGGGTCGGGAGAATATAGGTGAGAGACCTCACTATAATCCTCCTTACCACTTCCCTTCTTAGAAGCGGAGCCATTATTTTTCTCACCCACCACCTCGTCTTCCTTAGATTCGGCATGAGCCTTATCCTTAGATAGAGGAGTGGTGGCCTCAGAGGAATATGGAGGTGGGGCTATAGATGAGGTGAGGCGAGCAATCATTTGCTACATCTATTCCATCTTGGTCTCAAAGGATTTCAACAAGGTTGTTTCCAACATCTTGAGGTCATCCATTGTGACCTTGTCCACAGCCTCACTCCCATTTTCCTTAGTACCCATACTTATCTTAGGCGGTTAGGCCCTAATAAAGAGTCGGGGCTCTCATACCAATTGAAATGGATCGTATGGGCACCTAGAGGGGGGGTGAATAGGTGCTACTTCAAATTTTAATGATTTTTCAATTTTAGACTTGACACAAAAGGTAAATTCTCTAGATATGCGACTATGTAGAATTTCCTATATGCAAATCTAACTACTAGTGAGTAAAGGCGAGTGAGAGTGATGAACAAGGAAGCCGTAGTGGAGCACGTGGAGATACAAGATTTGTTTTACCACAGTTCCTTCCTTGTTAAGGGAAGTACATCTGCGTTGGAGGTGTGGGCGGTACTAAGACCACCACACCACAATAGGCCTCACCCTATTCTCCAATGGATCTCGCCACCAAAGGCCCGATCCACCTTTCCACTATTGGAACCCTTCGAGGCGGGAACCGGCACCTTTACACAACTGGCGGGGCACAACTCCACAACCAGATTGGAGGCTCCCATAATGACAACAAGCTGCCATGAGAACAAATGTTATCAATATCGAAACACAAGATCTAGATATTAACAAGAATACTAGATCGGGAATTCTCCAAGTGAATGGAGAGGAGATGAAGCGCTTGATTCGTGATGACGATGAATGAAGTCTCCTCCTTCAATTCCCCCAAAGATCGAAGCCTTCGGGTGGTTGAAGTGGGAGATCTTGAATGAGAGATTTTGCAATAGGCCTGAACTTTTTCGAATGAATCAAGAGATCTGACAATATTGGTGATTGGGGCTTTTATACCCCCTATTTAGATAGAGCCGTTGGAGTATTCTAGAGCCAGATTATCCGGCCTAAGTGGGGCATGGATTATCCAGCCTCGGGAAAACTCTGCCCCATACTCGGATTATCTGGGGGAAATCCGCCCCAGAACAGAAGCTCGCGCCAAGCCATCCTTGGCATCTTCTCCTAGGGGGCAGATTATCCGGCCCAAGTGAAAGGATGGATTATCCGGCTGGGGGAAAATCCGCCCCAGCCACGAATTGTTCGGGGGGAAATCCGCCCCCAGACAGAAGCTCGCGCCGATCTTCCCTTGGCCACTTCCCTTGGGGACCGGATTATTTGGCCCAAGAGAAGTCCGGATTATCTGGCTGGGGAAAATCCTGCCCCATCCACGAATTGTCCGGGGGGAAATCCGCCCCCAGATAGAAGCTCACACGCGACCAACTCTGGCCAAGAGGGTCAGACCGGATTATCCGGCCCTTAATAGGGGCGGATTATCCGCCCCAACCACATGAATTCTTGCCTGCAGCACTTGGCACACATGAGATAATCCATGGTATTGTTATCTAACACGCAAAACACTAGAGATCATGAAATGTTCTTTCAATCTCCCCTTGTTAGTGTTAGATGACGATACTAAGATTTGCAGGATAGCTCTAATAACAACAACATTTAGCAATTGAAAAAGACCTCCTTGGCATCTTCTCCTGGGGGCCAGATTATCCGGCCCAAGTGAAAGGCCGGATTATCCGGCTGGGGGAAAATCCGCCCTAGCCATGGATTGTCTAGGGGGAAAATCCACCCCAGACAGAAACTCGCGCCGATCTTCCCTTGGCCACTTCCCTTGGGGACCGGATTATCCGGCCCAAGAGAAGTCCAGATTATCCGGTTGGGGAAAAATTCCGCCCCAACCACTGATTGTCTAGGGGAAATCCGCCCCCAGACAGAAGCTCACACGCAACCAACTCTGGCCAAGAGGGTCAGGCCGGATTATCCGGCCCTTGATAGGGGCGGATTATTCGGCCCCCCAACCACATGATTCTTGCTTGCATCACTTGGAACACATGAGATACTCCATGGTATTATTATCTAACACGCAAAACACTAGAGATCATGAAATGTTCTTTCACCGGCTCCGAGGGAGTCGATCTCCCATCAGCATTCACCCGGAGAGGCTTCTTCATCGCGACGTCAGCCATGGCGTACTAGTCCGGAACCATCATGAGATCCACCATGGTTTTCGGCTCGTCACATAGTAGCCGGTGGCAAAGCATGGTGCCCTCTCGGCATCCCTCGACAAAGAACCTGATCACCTGGCTCTCCAGGATGCCCTCACAAGTGTTGCGCAGCTCCGTCCACCTAGCAAGGTACTCGCGGTCGCCCTGGATGCACAGGGCCAGGTCGCGAGGGTAACCCAGGCGCTCGTACGTGCCGTTGAAGTTGCGGACAAACACCTTCTCGAAGTCTGGCCAGGCGTTGATGCTATTGGGCGCGAGGCGAGTGAGCCATGTCCTCACTGACCCGGTTAGAATGAGGGGGACGTAGCGCACCGCTATGCGCTTGTTCCCATGGGCGATGCCAACTTCTATGGCATAGTCGGTCAGCCAGTCCTCCGGCTTCATGCTGCTGTCGTACTTGGGGTATCCTGAGGCAGGGTAAACTTATCTAGAAACAGTTCGTTCCGGATACGAGGTCCAAAACAAACCGGCTTGGTGGAATCTTCCTCTTCCGTGATGTGCGCTTGAGCTAGGAGCTCGAGGCGGTCACGGGCATCCGGACGGTCCGGGTTGGGCGCTCCTACCCGGCCCGAGAGACGGGAACCGGCAGGTCGTGGCGCTCCGGTTGGTGGAGGGGGTGGTGGTGGGTTGTTGTTCACTGTTTGCTCTTGACGTGGCTGGCCCTTGTGGCCAGAGTTACAACGCCTGCTGCGGGATCTTGCTGGAGGAGAAGACGCCTGCTGGGTCTCATGGGGTGCGCCCTTGCTTTTGATGGGCGGCTTGCTTCCCTTGGAGCAGCTGGGGTCCTCGTGCATCTGCCGGATGGTGTCATCTTGCTCATCCGCGATCCGGAGGAGCTCCTATACCCGGGCGTGTTGCCGGTCTTGCTCCTCGCCCTCCATGTTGGGCAGCTCATCCGCCACGGCTTGCTCCACGCATAGGTTCTTCATGGGCATGCTGTAGGTGGGCCGCACAAGAACGGGTGGTGGATCCGGCTCGCCATCCCTCTCCATCCTTCCGCCTAGCTCGCCACCCCAGTGTCGCACCTATCCGTGTTGTCTCGGCTCCGCGGTAGCCGGAGTGTGGCCATGGGCGCGGTTGTACTCATGCATGGTGATGTCAACTTGCTTCTTGGCGGCGGCCAACTCGATGGCCTCCTACAGGAGAAGTTGTCTCTCCATGGTGAAGTTCGCCTCCGCCTCCTCCGGGTTGTCCCCGAGGTTAACCGGTGTGAGGAGCTAGTCAATGGCCTCTTCCACCGGGTTCTTTGACCGCGGTGGAGCAGAAGTTCCGACCTCGTCGTCGCCCTGCTCCCGAGGACGGTGAGGCTGGGAGCTGGAGCCGGCCATCATGACCTCAACATCGTGCGGAGCGACGGAGATGCCGCTGCTGGGGAGCAGCGACTCTGAGACAGAGACGATCTCCCTAGGGAAATGCTTCGACACGGTGGCGACATAGATGGGAAGGTCACCGAAAAGCGGGATGGAACCATTTACCGGAAAGGAGGATCTGGCGAAACACGATGCATTGTCGATGACGCAGTCGAACTTGCCGAGCGTAAGCACTAGGTCAGAGGCCACGCGCTCATCGGCTAGAGTGCGGGGTCCCGTGCGGAACGTGACTCCGGTCGAAGCCATCTAGCCCCACGGTGGGTGCCAACTGTCATTGTATTGGGAACGGTAGTACCTGAAAAGGTTAGATAGAGGTGTGGGGACTAGCAGGGAAGCTCTCGACGGCGTCCGCAAGTGGGATTGGGTACGAGCTAATGTATCAAGACACACGAAGTACCTAGGTTCGGAGCCCTCGTGGTGAGGTAAAGCTCCTACTCCTGTCGATCTGACTATGGGTAGAATATGGGCTACAATCGCTCCTCGAGCTGTATCTTCTAGCTGTGTCTTGAATGCTCAGGGTCCAACCCTTGCTACGAGAACCTCTCCCCTCCTTATATAGGCAGAGGGGCAACAGTCTCACTGGCCAGTCCGGCTGGTGGGTCCCACAGGCGGGCCCCAGCCGGCTAGTCATCTGCAGTATCTGGTATTGTGCGTCTCGTCGAAGTACATGCCGTGCGGGTCGTCGTGGGTACAATGAACGCCATGCGAGCCTGTTGTCAGCGCCCGGCCATTGTGTCCTCATCACCAGCAAACTCTTCGGTATGGTCTTGTAGTTGAGGGTCTTGTCGTTGTACCCAGGGTGTACCGTGCATTGTTCCACACGTCTCCATGTCTTCTTGATTGCACCCGGCTATGATCATGTAGCCGGATCGATATCTTGCCTCCTTCCTGGTTCCGGCTACCGGCTGGTAGCCGACACGAATTGCTCGCGTCCGGCTACGATCTGTTAGCCGGACGCGAGCCGTCTGCCTTGGTTCTTGTCTGGTTGGGGTACCCGGGGGTCATCCCCCCGACATATCCACTAGAGTTCATTACATGTGTGTTCTTTTCATAAACCACATGGATCCACTAGATGTCATTGCATATGTGTTCTTTTCATAAACCAAATGGATCTACTAGAGTTCATTGCATGTGTGTTATTTTCATAAACCACATGGATCCACTAGATGTCATTGCATGTGTGTTCTATTCCTAAACCACATGGATCCACTAGATGTCATTGCATGTGTGTTATTTTCATAAACCACATGGATCCACTAGATTTCATTGCATGTGTGTTCTTTTCATAAACCACATGGATCCACTAGATTTCATTGCATGTGTGTTCTTTTCATAAACCACATGGATCCACTAGATGGCATTTCATGTGTGTTCTTTTCATAAACCACATGGATCCACTAAAGTTTATTGCATGTGTGTTCTTTTCATAAACCACATGGATCCACTAGAGTTCATTGCATGTGTATTCTTTTCATAAACCACATGGATCCACTAGAGTTCATTGCATGTGTGTTCTTTTCATAAACCACATGGATCCACTAGATGTCATTGCATGTGTGTTCTTTTCATAAACCAAATGGATCCACTAGAGTTCATTGCATGTGTGTTATTTTCATAAACCACATGGATCCACTAGATGTCATTGCATGTGTTTTCTATTCCTAGACCACATGGATCCACTAGATGCCATTGCATGTGTGTTATTTTCATAAACCACATGGATCCACTAGACTTCATTGCATGTGTGTTCTTTTCATAAACCACATGGATCCACTAGATTTCATTGCATGTGTGTTCTTTTCATAAACCACATGGATCCACTAGAGTTCATTGCATGTGTATTCTTTTCATAAACCACATGGATCCACTAGAGTTCATTGCATGTGTGTTCTTTTCATAAACCACGTGGATCCACTAGAGTTCATTGCATGTGTGTTCTTTTCATAAACCACATGGATCCACTAGATGTCATTGCATGTGTGTTCTTTTCATAAACCACATGGATCCACTAGAGTTCATTACATGTGTGTTGTGTTCATAAACCACATGGATCCACTAGATATCATTGCATGTGTGTTCTATTCCTAAACCACATGGATCCACTAGATGTCATTGCATGTGTGTTCTTTTCATAAACCACATGGATCCACTAGAGTTCATTGCATGTGTGTTCTATTACTAAAACACATCAATCCACTAGATGCCATTACATGTGGTTTCTTCTTATAAACCACATTGATCCACCCGAGTTCATTGCATATGTGTTCTTTTCCTAATCCACATGGATCCACTAGATGTCATTGGATGTGTGTTCTTTTCATATACCATATGGATCCACTAGAGTTCATTACATGTGTGTATTTTTCCTAAACCACATGGATCCACTAGAGCTCATTGGATGTGTGTTATTTTAATAAACCACAAGGATCCACTAATGGTGGCCGTTAGATCGAGTCTTCTAGAAGGCACGCCCCAACACACTTGTTCTGCATGATGATTGTTACATACCGTTGGATCGGGGCGCTTGGACGATTGGGATGGTTCTTCATAAGAGCGATGTGCGAGTAGGTGGTTATGCGACATGATTGTCCATGCTTATTGTCCGCTTGCTCTGGACAAACTGGAAACACTGCGTGTGAAATGGATCGTATGGGCATCTAGAGGGGGAGGGTGAATAGGTGCTACTTCAAAATTTAATGCTTTTTAAATTTTAGGCTTAGCATAAAGGGTAAATTCTCTTGATATACTATTAGGTGGAATTTCCCTATATGCAAACCTATCTACTAGCGAGTAAAGAGCGAGTGGAAGAGGAACGGGTAAACCGTAATGAAGCATGCAGAGACATAGGATTTGTTTGACCACAGTTCCTTCCTTGTTAAGGGAAGTACGTCTATGTTGGAGGGGTGGGCGGTACTAAGACCACCACGCCACAATAGGCCTCACCCTGTTCTCCGATGGATCCCGCCACCAAAGGCCTGATCCACCTTTCCACTATAGGGACCCTTCGAGGTGGGTACCGGCACCTTTACACAAATAGCGGGGCACAACTCCACAATCAACTTGGAGGCTCCCGTAATGACAACAAGCTGCCACAAGAACAATGTTATCAAAAACAAAGAACAAGATCTAGATATTGACAAGAATACTAGATCAAGGATTTCTCCAAATGAATGGAGAGGAGTTGATGCGCTTGATTCGTGATGACGATGATTATCCTCTCCTCCTTCAATTCCCCCAAAGATCGAAGCCTTCAGGTGGTTGAAGTGGGAGATCTAGAATGTGAGCTCGTGCACTGTGTCTGAACAATTTCGAATGAATCAAGAGTTCTGAACATTGGGAAAGAAGGGATATTTATACCCCCTTCCAAAATCAGCCATTGGAGACTTTGGGGGCCGGATTATCCGACCCAAGTGAGGGCCGGATTATCCGGCCTGGGGAAAACTCCACCCCAGACTCAGAATATCCGGCAGAAAGTTCGCCCCCTCTTTGAGTGTCACGCAGATCTTGCACTTGATCATCTTCTGGGGGCTAGATTATCCGGCCCCGTGTGATGGCCGGATTATCCGGCCTGGGGAGGAAAAACCGCCCCAGTTCGGATTTTTCGGGAAAAGAACCAACTGGACTCCGAGCGACACGCCTTGGCATGCTTTGCTCAAAAACTGGGGGCCGGATTATCCAACCCATGTGATAGCCGGATTATCCGGCCTGGAGAAGAAAAACCGCCCCTAAGTCCGGATTTTTCGGGCGATAATCCGCCCCCTCTCTGGGTGACGCGCCTTGGCAGTCTTTGAACAATGAGGTAGGCTAGACTATCCGGCCCTTGGTGGGGCGGATAATCCCCCCCCCCCCCAAACTTTCTTCACACTTAGCACACATGAGAAATCTCCACATTATTGTTATCTAACATGCAGAACACAGGAAAACATGAAATGTTCTTTCAATCTCCCCCTTTTTGGTGTTAGATGACAATACTAGGATTTGTAGGAAAGGATCATAAGATAACAGCAAAAACATGGAAGAGACTCCCCCTCAATGTGTGAATATTCGAATTTTGCATTTGAATACAAATGCACACAAATAGGTGAATCTATTCCATAGACATATGAACAACATAATCATACCACCGAGGTAGAAGAGAGGTATCCTTGAAATAGCCTCAATTATCAACGTGATAACCAATATAAGCGCCTTCCTTGATAAAGATTTCCAGCATAATATGATGTGAATAGATGAATCCATAAGCATAATCCATGAGATAAATCCAGACAATCACCATCATAGAATCTCAAACAAACCACAAATCACAAATTTAAAGTTCAACGCTAAATGGGCATAAGAGAGAAAATGACGAATAGAAAAATGCAAGTGCTTATGCTCGACCCATGCAAATCCTCGAAGATCCTAATAGAACTACTTCTCCCTCTTTGGCATCGAGACGCCAAAAAGGAAGAAGAGCGATGCTAGGGATCACTCGTAGTCCTCATCCTCATCATCGTCCTCGTCTTCATTCCCATCCTCATCCTCATCTTCAAGCTCCTCGGTGTCATCATCCTCATCATCAGCAGTGGCCGCAGGGGGGAACAAGTGATGTTCCAGCTCTCCATAGTTCAGCCCGGAAGAAGATTTCCACCAAGCATATGGTGTGGGAGGTGTAGGAGCCGGGGGGTCACCAGAAGCACCGGACACATGGTGAAGGATGAGCTGCTGAGAGTGATCCAACTCATGGCGCTGCTTGTACACCTCGTACTGACCCTTGCGTGTGTCCACGCCCATGCAAAGGATGTGCCGTTGGAACCATTTCAGCTGCTTGATCTCACGGGCAACGGGAGGCACTGGGGGCCTACGAGCATCCCTCATGAGACCCTCAGGAGCATAAGAGGGGTGAGAGATCTTCCGAACCTTGGTGTATATCTTCTTGGCCTTATGCACCACATCAATGTTGAAATCTTCAGAAGGGAGCAGGTGCCTGATGAGCAGCATAATGTAGGGAGCATAAGGAATGGATAGCCGGTTGAACATTGCATCAATCAGTTCATGTTAGATGAAGTCCATCACATCCATCTTGTATTGCACGGACTCATCCTCGCATGAGGCAACCTCATGGGAGAAAGCAAGGAGCTGAACAAGGTGACCATGGATGCTATCATTGTTGCCTCCACTTGGAGTGATGGAATCACGGAAGAGACTGACCAAAGCAGCATAGATAGGAGCCAGACCAGCAAGAGTGCCCACAATGCCATTGTCCACAGTGCAAGGAGAGAGAGCTGCATCTTTGTTGGGCTTCAGCTGAGTGATGATACGGTGGCCACTTGCCCTATCCCTGCTGCGGAAATTGTATCCAAGAACCTCAGCAAACACACGGAAATCAGCAGTCATAGGCCTGTCATGAGTCATCCACTTCATGGTGCGATGCTCATCGCCACAAATAACCAAAGTGGAAAAGAACTTCTTCACCACCTCAGAGTTATAGGAGCACTGGAGAGACATGAGATGGTGCAGCCCCATCCGCTCAGACAGATACATGGCATCCACAAGGTGGGGCTTCTCCAAAGCCTCAGCAAGAACCAAAGGGTGCATAGGCCTAATGTTCAGCCTGGCATACACATCTTCATAAATACCTTTCTGTTCAGCACACCAAAATCGAGCATCCCCCAGCTCATCATCACGAGGCAACTCAGCAAACAAATCACGGTGACGGATGGAGGAATAGGTGACTGCATCCAAAGCCTTGTAGTTGATCTTGGGATCCTTGCCCTTTCTTTTGGACACCCCCTTCCTAGTCCTCTTTGCTTGTTCAGCCATGCGCTTCTCTTTGTTCTTTCTTCTCCTCAACTCAACCTCGTCCACTAAGTTACCCTGCCCATCGTCCCGAAAGTATTTACCGCGAGGGCGGCGCTTGTAGGTCTTGGGAACATTGGAACCACCTGTGAGGAGAACAAGGGTGATAGCATGGGGATAAGCATACACACAAGTCCAGGGGAGAGCATGGAAAAAGCAGTCAAAAAGTTCATAAGACAAATCTACTCGATGCACACTCCATGGTGAAACTTGAACCAGAGTTGAATTTGTCAGGCCGGATTATCTGGCCTGGCCAGGGGCGGATAATCCGGCCCTGGCAGAAATTTTTGACTTCACCTAGATTGGATGCAAAAAAGTAGATCGGGCCTAGAAACTACAAGACTACGATTTCTATGCGGAAAAAAAATCCTTCTAGACAATGTTCCACCCAACAAATAACACATCTAGACAAAGATGGGAGAGAGGGAGTTACCCTCACTCATTGGAGGAAGAACGCGGAGGGGGAGGTACCCGGAGGCACAGAGAAGAAGATCCGGGGAGGCTCGCAAAATCCGGTGGCCGGAGAGGCTCCGGGGAGGGTGGGGGACGGCAGGCGACGGTTGAGGAGGAGGAGAGGGTTGGGGAAGAAGTGTTGCTCGTTATGAGCCCTTCCCCCGATCCCTGCCCTTTAAGACGAAATCCGCCAGGGCTGGATTATCTGACCTACACTTGGGCCGGATTATCCGGCCTCAAATCTGAAATTCTGTTGTACACAGATTCAGGCCCGCGCGTCCCCAAACAACACCCCCACAAGGTGTACAAGGGAATTGTGTGCAATAATAGATGGCTTAGGGGTAGGGAAAGGCTTAGGATTAAGAGAACCAAACTGAGATGGTACTAGACACTTAAAATTGCAAGATCCAAATCAAATAAGAGCCAAGATTGAGTGTGATTCCCATAAGAACATGAGAGAGCAAAAAACAACCAAAAAGATCCATAAAAATCCAATTCTCCTCAAGGGAGAGAGCGGTGGCCGAAGCCACCTTGTTGAAGTGTATGGTGTGACACCGCGAAGATATATCTTGGGTTTACGACCAATACTCATCAATAAGCTCACATATCACAAAATGATATGAAGAGAAATGATTTATCTTGCTTTTGGCATTATGGGGGGAGGGTTAGCCCAATGAATTAGGACCACACTCCCCCTATATCCATGCCCACACCTAGACCAAATAAGACTGAGATGTACGAGTGAGTGAAGGAAATATGCCCTAAGAGGCAATAATAAAGTTGTTATTATGTATTCCTTATATATGATAGATGTTTATTTTGCATGCTAGAATTGTATTGATCGGAAACATCAATACATGTGTGTTTAATAAACAAAAAGGGTTCCTAGTTATGCCTCTCTTATAGACTAGCTTGTTGATTAATAAGATGATCAAGGTTTCCTGATCATGGACATTGGATGTTGTTAATAAAAAGGTCACACCATTGGTGGAATGATGTGATGAACATTCATCCGAAGTATAGCATTACAATCAAGTCATTATGTTTATATTGCTATAACATCATACGAAGTAATCTTTATCCTTAGACCATGAGATCATGTTAATTGCTAACACCGGAAGAGTATCTTGATAACATCAAACGTCACACCGTAACAGGGTGACTATAAAGATGGGTTTAGTACTACAAAGGTGTTATGTTGAGGCTCATGGATCAAGAGTGGAATTTGTCAATCCCGATGACGGATAGATATACTCTGGGCCCTCTCGGTGATATCACATTGAGATAGCTTGCAAGCAAGTGATGTGATCACTAGAATGTTATATCACAGGAACGAGAAAAGAGTGCATGTCGGTAACGAGATCAAACTAGGTATGGAGATACCGATGATCGAATCTCGGAATTGTAATATATCGCGATACAAGGGGATTTAGTTACAAGCGTTAAAGGTTCTCACGATCACAGAAGTCATCGTTGAATGTGTAGGAGTCAGTACGGATCTCTAGGTCCCGCTGCTGATTATTGATCGGAGAAGGGTCTCGATCATGTCTGCATTATTTGCGAACCGTAGGGTGACACACTTAAGAGTTACCGGACACCATTTTGGAGCACATATGTTTCAGACGAAAGAATTGCAAAGCACAGGAATTGTTTCAATAGAAACCAGAAATTGTTTCGGGTGAAATTGCAGAAAGTGGTTCTGCATGTGATATTGAAATATTGCAAGGGGCTATATGTGAATGTTTGTTAATTAAAGTAATTAACAAAATTCTGAATAAATTTAATAAAAGAGTTTTATTAAATGAGAGAGCATTAAACTTGGAGAATTTTATTGCATTTAAAGTGGAGACTTTAAAAGGGAATGTGAAGAGGCATTTTAATGTGGAGGGGTTACCACCACATGAATGGGGGAGGTGAGGGGTCACCCCCCATGCGTCAGCCATGGAGAGGAGAGGCACCCCCCCTCCTATAAAAGGCCACCCATTCCCTCCTTCATCCACACACCTCCTTGTGAAGGATCTCTCTCCCCTCTAGAATTATTCCCCCATGGTCTCGGATTAGCGAGATACATGTTCCCGGTGGCATTTTGTCTGGAAGGAGTTGCTGCTTCCGCTGAATCACTGGAGCGAGGAGGTGGAGGTTGTCCAGTGGCTTGAACGTGTGTGCGAGTACGGATGCGCTGCTGAGTTGCGGCGCTCGGACTTCCTCACGATCTTGAGATCGGCAAGTGTACGACTACATCAACCACGAGTTCCTACTCGTTAACAAAACTCATTATCTTTGAGGGTAAGTTCTCATTGGATGTATGTCCACCCGTTGCTTTGTACCTAGTAGATAGATCTTGGCGTGTAGTTCACACCGTAGGAATTTTTTTGTTTTCTATGCTGCGGACCCAACGGTGGTATCAGAGCCTGATCTATGCATAGGTGCTTTGCACGGGTAGTACACATATGTTTATATGTGGGCAATGATGATCATGTTATTGCATCTTTTATGTATTTTGGATATTGGTGGCATAGTGGGATGAAGCGGCCCGGACCAACCTTACATGTCATCGTACATGAGACCGGTTCCACGATTGACATGCAACTTGTTTTGCATAAGTGGCTGGCGGGTGTGTGTGTCTCTCCTGCTATAGTCAATATCTGATTTACAACAAGTTGCTAATAACTTAGTTATCCTCGTTGTGGTTCATGTTCGTAGGTGAGAATGGTTCTATCTCCGAAAGCCCTAAGCCACGTAAAACTTGCAATTGATAAATTAGAGGCGTCTAGTTTAGATCGTTGCTGGGCTAGTGTATTGATATGGTATTATTGTAAGTAGATGTATGATAGATACTCTTACAACACATTCAACGTGTAAGTTCCATAGACCTTGGCCTTACACACAAAGGAATGATAGAGATCATACCACGATGCAAATGATAGAGATCAAATGCATGGACCATATCATCTCACTTTACACATTAGATGTTAGCATCTTATACTACTAGTTTGGCGCTTTTGGTAGCATTGTAAGATGATCCCTCATTTAGATATCAAGATAAAATGTGTTTTTCCTTGAGTATGCACCGTTCTATGGATCGTGTTTCGAGACATCACGTGATGATCGGGTGTACTCGACTCTACGCTTTCATACAAACGGTGTAAGGCAGTTTTACACACGCGAGTACTAAGGTTCTTACTTGGCGAGCCTAGCATGTACAAACATGGCCTCGGAACACGGACCGAAAGGTTAAGCATGAGTCATATGGTTGATATGATGCCCATATAGATGCTCGCCTTTGAAGCTACACCGACTCACGTGATGATCGGACTTGGTGTAGTGGATTTGGTTCATGTAATCACCAAAAAGGCATGAGGGATGTCGTTTTTGAGTGGGAGTTCATTAGTAATTTGGATTAGTTGAACTCAATCTATCATAAACTTAGTCTAAATAAAATTTACAAATTCTGTTGTAGATGGCACCACCTGCTTTTAATTTCAATGTGTTCATGGAGAAAGAGAAACTTCCTGCGAATGGTAGCAACTTCACTAACTGGGCTATGAATTTGAGGATTCTCCTCACTGCTGCACAAAAGCAATGTGCTAGATGCGCCGCTAGGCCCCCCACCAGCTCCTGATGCCCCTGACGAGGAAAAGAATGTCTATGTGACTCGTCAGGAGGACCACAACTTAGTTCATTGCGGCATACTGTATGGGCTTGAGCCAGAACTTCGAAAGCGTTTCGAAAATGGCAATGCTTTTGATGCCATGGGAGAATTGAAAATGATTTTCGATACCCATGCTGCCGTAGAGAGTTATAATGCTACTGAAAAGTTCTTTAGCTGCATGATGGAGGAGAACATCTCTGTTAGTGAGCATGTACTCAAAATGTCTGGGTACGCCGATAAGCTTGTGTCCTTGGGAATAACGATTCCCATTGACTTAGGCATACATCATGTTCTCCAATCTCTGCCACCTAGCTACAAGAGCTTCGTGATGAACTATAATATGCAGGGCATGAAGATGACTCTTCCCGAGCTTCTGTCAATGCTTAAGACTGAAGAAGTGGAGATTAGGAAAGAACATCAAGTGTTGATGATCAATAGGACCACCGGTTTCAAGAAGGACAAGAAAGGCAAGCACAAGGGAAAGAAGGGTGGCAAATCTGTTGCCGCGCCTGAAAAGAAACCCCGAGCTAGCCATAAGTCTGATACCGAGTGCTA
Organism: Avena sativa; assembly: GCA_916181665.1. Lineage (NCBI taxonomy): Eukaryota > Viridiplantae > Streptophyta > Magnoliopsida > Poales > Poaceae > Avena > Avena sativa. The sequence goes on along the minus strand of OV702290.1, from coordinate 492,426,858 downwards.
CTATTGCAAGGGGACTGGCCATTGGAAGCGCAACTACCCCAAGTATTTGGCGGACAAGAATTCCAGCAAGGCGAAGAAAGGTATATGTGATATACATGTTATTGATGTGTACTTGACTAGTACTCGCAGTAGCACCTGGGTATTTGATACGGGATCAGTTGCTAATATATGTAACTCGATTCAGGGGCTGCGAAACAAGCGACAACTAGCAAGGGATGAGGTCACAATGCGGGTCAGCAATGGATCAAGAGTTGATGTGATCGCCGTTGGAACGCTGCCTCTCCATATGCCATCGGGATTAGTCATAAACCTAAATAATTGTTATTCGGTGCCTGCACTTAGCATGAACATTGTATCCGGATCCTGTTTGATGCAAAGTGGTTATTCGTTTAAATCTGAAAACAATGGTTGTTCGATTTATATGGATAATATCTTTTATGGTCATGCACCTGTGTTGAATGGTTTATTTCTGATGGATCTCGATAGTAATATTACGCACATTCATAATGTTAATGCTAAAAAGATTAAACTTGATGATGATATATCTGCATATATGTGGCACTGCCGTCTAGGTCATATTGGCATTAAACGCATGAAGAAACTCCATTTTGATGGACTTTTGAAATCACTTGATTTTGAATCATTTGATACATGTGAGCCATGCCTTATGGGCAAGATGACTAGATCGCCTTTTTCCGGTTCAATGGAACGGGCGACAGATCTATTGGAAATCATACATACTGGTGTGTGTGGACCAATGAGTGTGTCGGCGCGAGGTGGATATCGTTATTTTGTTACTTTCACGGATGATTTGAGTAGATACGGGTATATCTATTTGATGAAACACAAGTCTGAAACTTTTGAAAAGTTCAAGGAATTTCAGAATGAAGTGGAAAATCATCGTAATAGAAAGATCAAATTTCTGCAGTCTGACCGTGGAGGAGAGTATCTAAGTTACGAGTTTAGCACACACATGAAAGAGTGGGGAATAGTTTCACAACTCACGCCTATCGGAACACCACAACGTAATGGTGTGTCGGAATGTTGTAATAGTACCTTATTGGATATGGTTCGACCTATGATGTCTCTGACTGACTTGCCACTGTTATTTTGGGGTTATGCACTGGAAACAGTTGCATTCACTTTAAATCGGGCACCATCTAAATCCGTTGAAACGACACCGTATGAATTATGGTTTGGAAACAAACCTAAGTTGTCATTTCTTAAAGTTTTGGGATGCGATGTTTATGTGAAGAAACTTCAACCGGATAAACTCGAACCCAAAGCGGAAAAATGCGTCTTCATAGGATACCCTAAGGAAACAATTGGGTATACCTTTTATCACAGATCCGAGGGCAAGGTTTTTGTTGCCAAGAATGGATCCTTTCTTGAGAAGGAGTTTCTCACGAAAGGTGTGAGTAGTTGGAAGGTAGAACTCGAAGAGGTTATTGAACCTTCTCTTCATGAAATAGCGAGTGGCACAGCACCAGAAGTTGTTTTGGAGTTGACTTCACCTAATGAAGAGAGAGCTAATGATATTGATCATGAAACTCCGAAAGAGGAAACTACCAAACCTCGCAGGTCAAGCAGGACACGTGCAACTCCTGAACTGTACGGCAATCCTATTGTGAATTTCATGGTTGATGAAATGGATGACCCTGCGACGTATGAAGAAGCGATGATGAGCCTGGATTCCAACAAATGGCTAGAAGCCATGAAATCCGAGATGGAATCCATGTACGAGAACCAAGTTTGGACCTTGGTGGACTTACCTCATGATCGAAAGGCCGTTGAGAATAAATGGATTTTCAAAAGAAAAACTGATGCTGATGGTAATGTGACCATCTATAAGGCTCAACTTGTCGCAAAGGGGTTTTGACAAATTCAAGGAGTTGACTATGATGAGACATTCTCTCCCGTAGCGATGCTTAAGTCAGTTAGGATTATGTTAGCAATTGCTGCATTTTAGATTATGAAATATGGCAGATGGATGTCAAAACTGTGTTCCTCAATGGTAATATTTAAGAAGAGTTGTATATGATACAACCTAAGGGTTTTGTCGATCCTAAGGATGCTAATAAGGTATGCAAACTTCAGCGATCCATCTATGGACTGAAGCAAGCATCCCGGAGTTGGAATCTCCACTTTGATGAGGTGATCAAAGAGTTTGGATTTGTCCAAACTTATGGAGAGGCTTGTATTTACAAGAAAGTGAGTGGGAGCAATGTGGCATTTCTGATATTATATGTGGATGACATATTATTGATTGGAAATGATATAGATCTTTTAAACAGTGTTAAAAGTTATCTAAACAGCAAATTTTCGATGAAAGACCTTGGTGAAGCGTCATATATATTAGGCATTAAAATCTATAGAGATAGATCAAGGCGCCTAATTGGGCTATCACAGAGTACATACCTTGATAAGATATTAAAGAAGTTTAATATGGACGAAAGTAAGAAGGGGTTCTTACCTATGTTGCAAGGCAAGACATTGAGTAAGACTCAAAGTGCGGCTACGGCGGAAGAAAGAGAGATGATGGATAAGATCCCCTATGCCTCGGCCATAGGCTCTATTATGACATGCTATGTACAAGACCGGATGTGGCATATGCTATTAGTTTGACTAGTAGGTACCAATCTGATCCAGTTTCGGAACACTGGATAGCGGTAAAGAACATCCTCAAGTACTTGAGAAGAACTAGGGATATGTTTCTTATATACGGAGGTGAAGAAGAGCTAGTCGCTAAGTGTTATGTTGATGCTAGCTTTGACACCGATCCGGATGACTCTAAGTCTCAATCCGGATACGTATTTCTCTTGAACGGAGCAGCAGTTAGTTGGAGGAGTTCCAAACAACCAGTGATGGCTGGATCAACGACGGAGGCGGAATATGTTGCTGCTTCAGAAGCGGCGCGGGAATCGGTTTGGATGAAAGAGTTCATTACGGAACTAGGTGTGGTTCATAGTGCATTGGACCCAATGGTGATCTATTGTGACAACAATGGAGCCATAGCCAATGCAAAGGAACCGAGGTCTCACAAGAATTCCAAGCATATTAAGCGCCGGTTTCACTCCATCCGCGAGCATGTCAAGGATGGAGATATAAAGATTTGTAAAGTACACACGGACCTAAATGTAGCAGATCCATTGACTAAAGTTCTCCCTAGGGAAAAACATGATCAACACCAGAACTCCATGGGTGTTAGATTTATCACTATGTGAACTAGATTATTGTCTCTAGTGCAAGTGGGAGACTGAAGGAAATATGCCCTGAGAGGCAATAATAAAGTTGTTATTATGTATTCCTTATATATGATAGATGTTTATTTTGCATGCTAGAATTTTATTGATCGGAAACATCAATACATGTGTCTTTAATAAACAAAAAGGGTTCCTAGTTATGCCTCTCTTATAGACTAGCTTGTTGATTAACAAGATGATCAAGGTTTCCTGATCATGGACATTGGATGTTGTTAATAACAAGGTCACACCATTGGTGGAATGATGTGATGAACATTCATCCGAAGTATAGCATTACGATCAAGTCATTATGTTTATATTGCTATAACATCATACGAAGTAATCTTTATCCTTAGACCATGAGATCATGTTAATTGCTAACACCGAAAGAGTATCTTGATAACATCAAACGTCACACCATAACAGGGTGACTATAAAGATGGGTTCAGTACTACGAAGGTGTTATGTTGAGGCTCATGGATCAAGAGTGGAATTTGTCAATCCCGATGACGGATAGATATACTCTGGGCCCTCTCGGTGATATCACATTGAGATAGCTTGCAAGTAAGTGATGTGATCACTAGAATGTTATATCACGGGAACGAGAAAAGAGTGCATGTCGGTAACGAGATCAAACTAGGTATGGAGATACCGATGATCGAATCTTGAACATGTAATATATCACGAGACAAAGGGATTTAGTTACAAGCGTTAAAGGTTCTCATGATCATAGAAGTCATCGTTGAATGTGTAGGAGTCAGTACGGATCTCCAGGTCCCGCTGCTGATTATTGATCAGAGAAGGGTCTCGATCATGTATGCATTATTCGCGAACCGTAGGGTGACACACTTAAGAGTTACCGGACACCATTTTGGAGCACATATGTTTCAGACGAAAGAATTGCAAAGCACAGGAATTGTTTCAATAGAAACCGAAAATTGTTTCGGGTGAAATTGCAGAAAGTGGTTCTGCATGTGATATTGAAATATTGTAAGGGGCTATATGTGAATGTTTGTTAATTAAAGTAATTAACAAAATTCTGAATAAATTTAATAAAAGAGTTTTATTAAATGAGAGAGCATTAAACTTGGAGAATTTTAATGCATTTAAAGTGGAGATTTTAAAAGGGAATGTGAAGAGGCATTTTAATGTGGAGGGGTTACCACCACATGAATGGGGGAGGTGAGGGGTCACCACCCTATGCACCGGCCATGGAGAGGAGGGGCACCCCCCCTCCTATAAAAGGCCACCCATTCCCTCCTTCATCCACACACACCTCCTTGTGAAGGATCTCTCTCCCCCTCTAGAATTATTCCCCCATGGTCTCGGATTAGCGAGATACATGTTCCCGGTGGCATTTCTTCTGGAAGGAGTTGCTGCTTCCGCTGGATCGCTGGAGCGAGGAGGTGGAGGTTGTCCGATGGCTTAAACGTGTGTGCGAGTACGGATGCGCTGCTGAGTTGCGGCGCTCGGACTTCCTCATGATCTTGAGAGAGATACAGTTTTGCTTCGGCGGTGGAGAGAGATACAATTTTGCTTTTTAGATGACCAATACACAAGAGATCTTCCCAAGAATTGAAAGCTCCGGAAGTGGATTTCCGATCATCCTTATCACTAGCCCAATCTGAATCAGTATAACCACATAGAGAGGAATTGGAGCCCTTGGGATACCAGAGACCAAAGTTAGGGGAATGAACCAAATATCGAAAGATCCTCTTGACCGCCACTAAGTGGCTTTCTTTAGGAGCTGCTTGATACCTTACACACACTCCCACACTTAACACAATATCAGGTCTAGATGCGCAGAGGTAAAGAAGAGAGCCGATCATGGACCGGTATACCTTTTGGTCCACATCTTTACCATGTGGGTTAAGTTCAAGATGACATTTTGTTTGCATCGGAGTGGCGACACCATTAAGATCCGTCATCTTAAATCTCTTGAGCATGTCTTGGATGTACTTTGCTTGATTGATGAAGGTTCCTTCTCTAAGTTGCTTGATCTAGAATCCAAGAAAGAACCGTAATTCCCCCATCATAGACATCTCAAACCTGTCAGTCATAAGCTTTGAAAATTCATCATTAAAAGCTTTATTAGTAGAACCAAAGATGATATCATCTACATATAGTTGGCATACGAAGAGCTCCCCCTTAACCTTCTTAGTAAAAAGAGTGGGATCGATTTGCCCAACTTCGAAGCCACGGTCTAGCAAAAGCTCTTTAAGGTGCTCATACCATGCACGTGGGGCTTGTTTAAGGCCATAGAGTGCCTTATCGAGTTTGTAGACATGGTTCAAGAAGTTATGATCCTCAAAGCTTGGGGGTTGCTTTACATATACCAACTCATGTAGAGGACCATTAAGGAAAGCACTCTTGACGTCCATTTGCTGCAATTTAAAATTGTTATGGGCAGCATAAGCAAGAAGGATACGGATGGACTCAAGGCGAGCCACTGGAGCATAGGTCTCGCCGAAGTCAATGCCCTCAACTTGAGAGTAGCCTTGTGCCACAAGTCTTGCCTTGTTCCTCACAACAATGCCATTCTCATCTTGCTTGTTCTTAAATATCCATTTGGTGCCGATAACATTGCGGCAATCTTTGGGTTTCTCCACGAGTTTCTAGACCTTGTTGCACTCGAAATTATTCAATTCTTCATGCATAGCAACAACCCAGTCCGGATCTTCAAGAGCTTCAAAGACCTTCTTGGGTTCCACCATTGAGATGTGAGCTTGATGCTCACCAAAACTGGCCAATTCCCTTCTTGTAGAAACCCTTCGTCGAAGATCACCAACAACCTTGTCGAGGGTGTGACCCCTTAACTCAAGGTTCCGATCAGCCCGAGCCTTGCGACGAAGTTCAATAAGTTTGTTGTCTCTTGGTGGAGTAGTTTCATCACTTGAATCTTCATTGGAATCATTTGCTCGACCTTGATTAGAATTTGTGATAACAGTAGTAGGCGGTGATGAAGCATGCCCTTGAGATGAGTCAGCAGCCGTAACAGGAGACTGCTGAACAACAGGAGAGTCAGGGCCAGATAATCCGGCCGATGGAGAGGCCGGATAATCCGGCCTGGGAGTACTTGTAGCAGCTTCATCAGACTGACTGGGGCTTCCTTGAACTGGCGAGGGGCCGAATAATCCGGGGCCGGCCGGAAAATCCGGCCTGGAGCTTGCATCGATATCTTCAGCACCAGGAGAAATATGGTCGTTAGGAGCGGGTGGCCGGATAATCCGGTGTCCACCAGATAATCCGGCCTGGAGCTTTCTGGAACCTCTTGACCTTCAGCAGTTGATGGAGATGGTGTAGAAGTTGCTCCCGTGGTTGGAACATGTTGCGTATGTGTAGATGAGGGCTCTACATGAGTAGAGCATTGTCCTTCCCGATCCGCCACAAGGGGTTCCTCAGTGGGGCGGAAAAATCCCACGCCCATTATTCTTATGGCATCTTGGGGTATTTCAACATCTGCATCACAAACACCAACTTGCTCCGCACGGGAACCGTCATTTTCCTCGAATACTACACTACAAGATTCTACAACAGTTCCGGAGAGCTTATTGTAGACTCTATAAGTGTGGGATTCGGCACCATAACCAACAAAAATACCTTCTAGAGCCTTAGATTCAAACTTAGATAAACGAACTCCCTTGATGAGAAAGAAACACTTACACCCGAATACCCGAAAGTATGAGATGTTTGGCTTGTTACCGGTAAGTATTTCATACGGAGTCTTGTCTAAGATCTTACGGAGGTATAACCGGTTGGATGAATGACAAGCGGTAGAGATTGCTTCAGCCCAGAAGTTATATGGAGACTTGAATTCGGCTAGCATTAACCTTGCCATGTCCATTAGGGTTCGATTCTTCCTCTCGGCTACACCATTTTGTTGAGGGGTGTACGCAGCAGAATATTGATGTCTAATCCCCTCTTCACTTAGAAACTCATTTAAGGTGTAGTTCTTGAACTCAGAGCCACTATAACTTCTTATAGCCAGAATAGGGACGTTGTGTTGACGTTGAACCTCGTTGGCAAAGTCGATGACTGTTTGTTGAGTTTCACTCTTCAACTTGAAGAAATAAACCCAAGTGTATCTTGAGTAATCATCAACGATCACAAGACAGTACTTCTTCCCACCGAGGCTTGCATGAGATGGAGGTTCAAAGAGGTCCACATGTAGGAGCTCTAAGATCCTTTTTGACGAGATGATAGTCTTCCTACGATGAAGAGAGTCATGCATTTTCCCTTCAACACAAGCCCTGCAAACACGATCTTTGGCAAAGGAGACATTTTCTTTTAGTCCAAGGATGTGGCCACCCTTGTGGAGACTTTGCAAAGTTCTCATATTGACGTGGGCTAGTCGGCGATGCCATAGCCAACCCGCGTCAGCCTTTCCGAAAAGACACATCGGGCCTGTAGTGGTTTTCCCCGAAAAGTCCACCACGTACAGGTCATTTTCGACATATCCCACTAAAGCGACTTTTAGAGACTTGCTCCACAAGAGTACCACCAAAACAGCATCAATATAAACTGCAAAGCCCATCTTACCAAGGGCGCGAACAGAAAGTAAGTTGTACCCGAGGATCTCAACAAGCATGACGTCCACGAGAGAGATATCGTGAGCCACCACAACTTTGCCGAGACCCAATACCTCAGATTTTGACTTGTCACCATAGGAGACGGTTATATGATCATGATTTGGCCGCATCTCTGTGATGATCTCCTTGCTTCCGGTCATATGACTCGTGCATCCGCTGTCGAGTACCCATTTTTAGAACCACCGGAAGCATAGCCCTGCAAGAGAGTTACTTCTTGGTTTTAGGTACCCATTTTTCAATGGGTCCTCTCATGTTAGTGACAAGGGTCTTGGGGACCCAAATAGACCAAGGAATGTAACAATCATACAAGCCTACATAACTAGCATAAACATCACCATAATAATCGCAATATAATTCAAAGTTAGGATTGTTAGCCCCTGCAAAACCATCATAATAGACTTGTCATTGGTGATGTTGCTAGTCTTTGGTTGAGCAGTCTTGCTCTTCTTGTTGTTGTTGTTTTTCTTGTTCTTTGTCTTGGGAATGTAACCAAGACCTTCTTTTCTATTGTTTGTCCTTTGCTTGCTCAATATCTCATCAAGAACCTCTTTACCTTTGTGTTGAGAACCTCTTGCAAGATCTTCTTTACCATGAGATGATGTGGAGGTACTTGGCACATCATGTAGCTTCAATTGAGTTTGGAGCTGATCATGAGACTCATTTAGAGTAGAGTGATCACTCTTCAATGCCTTGTGAGCACTGTCAAGTTTGTCAAACTTCTCCAAAAGTCTAGCATGAGCAGCCCCAAATTCAATCCTTTCTTTCTTTAGTTTATTTACCTTGGTAAGAGCATTGTCATGTTCTTTGATGAGCTGAGCCATAACTTCTTCATGTGACTCCTCAATGGATTCGAGTCTCTCTTCCAGAGATACTCGAGCTTCCTCTTCTTCTTCCAAAGCATTCTTCAAAGAAGCTATCTCCAAGGCATCTTCTCTTTCAATTCTGCCCTTTTCTTCTAGGAGATCTTCGGCTTGAGCAAGTTGACTCATAAGAGTATCAAAATGGAGTTTGTGCTCACCTTGCAGGTTAGTGAAAAAGTTGTCCAAGGCAATAACTTCTTCTTTCATCTCAAGACTATCATGATCATCCAAATCCAAAATTATGTTTGTCTTAGGAATTGAAAAGCTAGAACTTGATACCTCGGACCCTCTTGCCATAAGGCAAGTGACGTTGTTGTTGATGACGTTCTCGTTTGGCGAGTCGAAGAGAGATGATCGAGTCGATGTGGTGGCTATGGCAGCCACCTCGCGAGAACTATCTTCGTCCTCTTCATCTTCACTTGCCGAGGAGTATTCTTCTTGTGCCACTAAGACGATCTTAGGTTGCTTCTTGTAGGGGCCATTCTTTTTAATAAATGGCTTCTTCTTAGGTGCTTTAAATTTTTCTTTAAGAATGAGCTTGCCACCATTGTCTTCTCTATTTTGATAAGGACACTCGGCTACAAAGTGCAGTCTATCTCCACAATTGTAGCAAGTTCTCAGTTTTGGGCCACTTTCTCTTCTTCCACTTGACCCATTCTTGTGTTCAAGTTCTGACTTGGCCTTGGCAGGATCCTTCCAAAAGTTCCTTGCATAAAACGCCATGTACTCACCATGAGCACGCTTGACTTCATCGGGGCAGTCCATGGACGCCCCCTCAAAAACTCTTTCATCCTCCTCTTGCTCAACAACATTAGCTTTTAGAGCAACATTTACACCTTTTTGCATTCCAATGGCACGAGCCCGGGCATCTTCAGCATTCTTCGCGGCAACTTTGAATGATGCCATTTCTTGCATGACTTCATTGGATGTCATTTGATGGTAGTTGTGTCTACCTTGCAAGCTCTTCAAGTCCGTTGGCTCGAAAGGCATTAAGGCACTCACATATTTTCTTTTTATCCACGCATCATCAATGTGAGTGGCCCCATGCTTTCTAAATGTTGTTGCAATCCCCTTAAGTCTTCGATACATGTCTTCATGATTTTCACCATCCAACATGTAGAATCCCTCAGCTTCATTACTAAGGGCATCATACCTATTCCTTCTCATGCTTTCATTCCCAATAAAGAGATCGGTGAGGGCATCCCAAGCTTCTATAGCAGTGTTGAGGTGTTCAATGTGGGGCATGTCCTTGGGACCCACACCAAGTTGTATCATGTGGAGAGCCGTAGCATTCAATTGGCTGTCCACAACTTCTCTCCTTGTTAGACTGGAATGATCTCCAATATGAAGACCCTCTTCAATAATCCTCCAAAGTTCAATTAAGGAGCTGCAAACATGAGACTTCATTAAGAATTGCCATTGATTAAAAGAGGATGCAGTGAGCTTGGGTGGATCACCCCTATTGTTTATATGAGGATGAGGGATAGGTGGATCGGGGGAATATACGTGATGAACCTCACTATATTCCTCCTTACCACTTCCCTTCTTGGAGGTGGAACCATTAAGTTTTTCACCTTCCGCATCATCATCCTTGGATCCGGTGTTAGCCTTTTCCTTGGACGATGGTGTGGCTGCCTCAGAGGAGGATGGAGATGGGGCTATGGATGATGTGAGGCGAGCTATAATTTGATTCATCTCCTCCATCTTGGCCTCAAAGGATTTCAACAAGGTTGTTTCCAACGTCTTGAGGTCATCCATTGTGACCTTATCCATAGCCTCATTCCCATCATCCTTGGTACCCATACTACTCTTAGGCGGTTAAGCCCGAATTAAGAGTCGGGGCTCTAATACCAATTGAAATGGATCGTATGGGCACCTAGAGGGGGTGAATAGGTGCTACTTCAAATTTTAATGCTTTTTCAATTTTAGGCTTAGCACAAAGGGTAAATTCTCTAGATATACTATTAGGTGGAATTTCCCTATATGCAAACCTATCTACTAGCGAGTAAAGAGCGAGTGGAATAGGAACGGGTAAACCATAATGAAGCACACGGAGACACAGGATTTGTTTGACCGCAGTTCCTTCCTTGTTAAGGGAAGTACGTCTGCGTTGGAGGGGTGGGCGGTACTAAGACCACCATGCCACAATAGGCCTCACCCTGTTCTCCGATGGATCCTGCCACCAAAGGACTGATCCACCTTTCCACTATAGGGACCCTTCAAGGTGGGTACCGGCACCTTTACACAACTAGTGGGGCACAAATCCACAATCAACTTGGAGGCTCCCGTAATGACAACAAGCTGCCACAAGAACAATGTTATCAAAAACAAAGAACAAGATCTAGATATTGACAAGAATACTAGATCAAGGATTTCTCCAAATGAATGGAGAGGAGTTGATGCGCTTGATTCGTGATGACGATGATGATCCTCTCCTCCTTCAATTCCCCCAAAGATCGAAGCCTTCGGGTGGTTGAAGTGGGAGATCTAGAATGGGAGCTCGTGCACTGTGTCTGAACAATTTCGAATGAATCAAGAGTTCTGAACGTTGGGGAAGAAGGGATATTTATACCCCCTTCCAAAACCAGCCGTTGGAGACTTTGGGGGCCGGATTATCTGGCCCAAGTGAGGGCCAGATTGTCCGGCCTAGGGAAAACTCCGCCCCAGACTCGGAATATCCGGCAGAAAGTCCGCCCCCTCTCTGAGTGTCGCGCAGATCTTGCACTTGATCATCTTTTGGGGGCCGGATTATCCGGCCCCATGTGGAGGCCGGATTATCTGGCCTGGGAAGGAAAAACTGCCCCAGTTCGGATTTTCCGGGAGAAGAACAGACCGGACTCCGAGCGACGCGCCTTGGCATGCTTTTCTCAAAAACTGGGGGCCGGATTATCCGGCCCATGTGATAGCCGGATTATCCGACCTGGGGAAGAAAAACCGCCCCAAGTCTGGATTTTCCGGGCGATAATCCGCCCCTTCTCTAAGTGACGCGCCTTGGCAGTCTTTAAACAATGGGGTAGGCCGGATTATCCGGCCCTTGGTGGGGCGGATAATCCCCCCCAAAACTTTCTGCACACTTAGCGCACATGAGAAATCTCCACGGTATTGTTATCTAACACGCAGAACACAGGAAAACATGAAATGTTCTTTCAGCGTGCTCCCCTTTTGCCAGTGTCACATGTTCCGTGGGCCACCTGTCAATGTCACGTCCCCTTTACTTCTCTTACTCCCCATACTTTTCTTCCTTCCCCTCGAAGCCACTTTCCCCACTTGTCTCCCATCCTACCATAGCCGTAAGCCGACAATGCCTCCAGCGATCTATCCCGCAGCCACCCTAGTCCCCTACCCCCCTTTCGCCATGGGTTCAAGAGGAGACGGTGAGGAAACGTGTCGTGACGACAATGATGTTGATTTCAATGTGAGTCTTCTCGTCTCTAACATATGTGGACACTTATCTATTTTAAGCTAGATCTACTCTGATTACTCATGCACGTATGATGCGTTAGGCCAACCAGAGCTGTACGACTCCGACTATCACGGTTTAGGGGAGGAAGACAGTCCTCCGCTATGTCAATATGGATATGTGCCCGCTAAATTTGTAGTGTTCGAAGGACGAAATGCAGGCATGAGGTTTTTAGGGTGTCAAGGTCATGGTGCAATGTTGTTGCGGTGTTGTCAAATGGGTAGATCTAGAGTGGCCCAAATCGATGCAGAAAACGATGGACAAACTATCGGATATGACTGTTGAGTTGAAAGAATCCATAGTCAGCTCACTTCTTGAGAGTGCTGATATGAAGTTATTTGACCATGTTGACACAACCAAGGTTAACTGAGATCTCAAAAGGGTGCAAGACAAGGTTAGCAAAGTCGAGAAGAAGAGGGACGTGGTGTTGGCCCGAGCAAGAACTGACTCAAGCAAGGAATGAACTTTACCAGGCCAAAGTCCCACAGTTCACAACTACGGGTATTGACAAGTGCATGAGGATAAATGCAGAGAAATAATTGAAGCTATACAAGGAAGATGCTAAAAGGACAGAGCGGATGATTCGATCCTTGCTCTCGCAGGAAGATGCGCATCGGGTTAAGATTAGGAAGATCAAGGAGATGTGTGATAACTAGTTCTATTTAGCTTGAGCTCTGTATTTTTTAAGTTGTAATAGTAGTATCTGTTGACCTAGCGGTCTGAACTAGTGGTCTCGGAGTCCTAGGAGAAAAAAATTGTTGCATGTTAATCTGTCTTATCCCTCCATTACTTCCTTTTGTCTGATGATGGTGGTATTATGACTTTGGTGGCTTGTTTAAAGGTAATCTACATAGACTGTGTCGCATGCAAATGGCACAGACACAATTTATAAAGTGAAAGCACGTACACCGTGTTACTGGAGATCCGGAAGCTTCGCCATACGGGCTCAAGATTAGGCCAGAAAGTGGTGCCGGTTTCCTCATTATCTGGACATTATCGGTTGTTATTGTTGTTTATGTTGCCATGTCGTTGTGCAGCAGCTGAAATAAGTTGCTGCTTCATAGAGTGTAGCAGCTTAAATAATTTATTTCTATGTCACTAACATTCCATCAAATTTGGAGACCTCATGTCCCTCAGCAATCGTGGAACCGGTGCTGCGTGTTTTCAGATAGTAGTGGCATAATCACAATTTCGAATTCAACTAGTTATTTGGCCGTTTCCAAATCTCAAGTCGCAGTATATTTTACTCCGAGAACGTGGATAGATTGTTTCGTCCGACAAGTTCCATGCACAAAGCTCTAGAATTTAACTGAATTACATATATAGGTTCAAGTTCAACACATTATTATGCATCTTCATTGCCAGCAGCCTTCTTCCCCTGTTTGGGTGCCAAGCCTTCACGTCTACTGGCTTCTTTATTTCCTGCCTTCTTTCTCTTCCTCGGTGCCAATTTTCTTAGCTTCACGTATTCTGTATCGTTGAGTTAATCAGCACCAGAATCGTGTCCAACATCATCACTCCACTCGTTTTTATTTTCTTCTAGTAGCAAAATAACTGACACGGTAGTCATGTTTTTAACCTTATGGTGCTTCCTTCCAAAGAAATAGGATTGTTGTATAACTGCCTAATATCTACAAAGTAAACAAAACAAAAATTACAATTCAGCACAAAAATGCGAACCCCAAGAGACTTTTGCTTACCAGGAGCTAATTGGGTTTGAGCTACCACCCTGTCCAATAATAGTAGGGCGACTCCCAGTTGCAGCAGTTTCCACATCCAGTACATCACAATTCAGCGTAAACATGCAAATTGAACCATACCTTTTCATCAACCTAATTAGCTAACTATCACATGTTAGAGGAATCATGATGCCCCGTTCATCCATGAAGCTGAACTTTGCAATCTGCTTTGGCCCTATTTTAGCATGTTTACGCAGAGCATCAACCATACCAGGGATAGTGCAGATCTATGTAGGCGCATCTTCCATCATGAGATAATGGTGTTCAGACCACTTGCCCTTCACCCCTTCTGATTTAGAGTCGTAGCTGAAGAGGGCTACCATAACCAGGTAAGAGTGGTCTGCGGAGATCCCACTTGACAGAAAATTGTGGACACAAAATGTTTGTCAGCATTGGGCTAGCTAAACAAATCTAGGTTCAATAGCCATCTGGCAGTTATAGTTAGTACGAATAGCAAAGATAAGAGTAGCTCACCCGCATGTAGCCAGAACTTCTCCCTCCTTGGTAGTAGGATCTACCATCCACTGTGTTGCTCAGCTCGTCGGCAGCAGAGGCGGGCTAGAGCCTCGCAACGGCGGCCACGACATGCAGCATTGGAGCTCGGGATCGACGAATGGGCGCAGCAACTTGGCACCGGAAGTCAAATCTCCGAAGGGATCGTTCTGCTTGGAGGGTGGATTTCGATGCCACAGATGCAAGGGGAAAGGAGGGAGTGGATTTGTGAAATTGGTCAACACACCTAGCCACTTAGTTCCTTGATTTGCCTAAGAGGTTGCCACGTTGGCGCTCGCGTCACGAACAGATCAACGACATGTGGGTCCCGACCGTCTACTTCACGGGACAGTTTAACGGAATGTTTGAATTTGGTAGGAGTGAGATGGGTTTGCTCGAAATGGCCCCTCTCGGTAGTTGGCAGCCCAACTTTGCGAAACGCGGTAATTACAAGCAACTTGGATACCGTGATGCACTCGCTCGGAAACTTTCGGGCCGCAAAACCACAAGCCCGTACTTGAGGCTACATAAAATAGAAAGGGAACTCAATTCGCAAATGATGGAACTGTTACTAATGCCTACGTACATATGAGGTAACTTCACTACTACGATATCTAAGCAAGCATTGCATCACCTAAGAAACTGCAGGGCAAGTGCACTAGCAAGTGACAGTCAAACAGATAACATGACTTTCTCATGAGGAGCTATAGATAGCAACAGGCCACCTAAGAAACTATAGTAACCTTATCAAGATAATGTAAGCCTACAAGATATATCTTTTCTGTTTGACAGATTAAAATTTGAGAACAACATGAACAAACTCCTTGGACACCCAACGAAAATAAAACTTGGATAACTAGTTTCCCTACAATCAAAAATTTCTATCTTTCTCTCACCCAAACATCATACTACACATACACAAACAGTTTATCAAGGCCATATTTCTCAGTTGATAGTACAACATAGTGAGCAAAATCAGGAAAACCATCCTACAAGACTACTCCTAGATAGAGCACAAGTAAGCAAAATTGCACTAATCCATTTTGCGACTAGCAACATATGTATATCATATATTTTAAGCAGGAATAAAAGTGTTACCTCAAACTAACTCTCGCAGTTCACCCATTAGCTACATTATAGCCGACTCCTCATCCTGAGCAGTCCAAGTAAGAAATTTCTCTTGGCTTTCGGCACTTTTGAACACTTTCGAAGGCTCCACTTTTTTATGCTCCTCTCAATCATGGGATCATTGCCAACTCCTGCTAGATGTTTTCATCAACATCAACCTGTTATAGAAGGCAACATATACAAGTTAGGCCATGTTTACTTCATGAGCCACAATAGTTCTAGTCCACAAGATTCAAGCAATGTACAAATCAACAAAGCAAAAGCAGATACATGTACTACATGAACGCATCAAAGAACTTGGCAGCTACTTCTCAAATATTCCCAATTGTTACTGCCCAGCCTAGCATTATGGAACAAGAAAATGACATGATACAGACTACTTAGAACCTAAACCATGTAGCCATCTAATAAATGTAAGCATCAACAAACTACAAAATTAATTACAATCAGATGAAGAAGGCATGATAAACATGGAATGAGTAACCAACATGGCACTCTAGCTACCTCTCTTGTCGAAGAATACCATGACAGTGTACATGATTCAAGATATTCAAGAATACTATGCAGATCCATTTGGTGACTGCAACTAACCAAGATCCATGTTATATATCCTGACTCCACATTATACGATTCAATAAGCAGAAAAAGATACTAGATTCATATGTCTAGTAGTATCGAGGCACCAAATTCAAAAATCTAAGTGCATAAAAGCATCAATCCCTGTCCCTCTAGTAAACAATCGGATGGCAATGGCTATTATCAACATAAAAATAATTTTATTACATATGAAAAACTTCAAACAACATATTTTCATAGTAGGATCCCAAATATTACAACGAGCCTAAATTGATCACAGTCCAGTCTAGTATTTTTTACACGCCAACACAAGAAACAATAGATACTATGCTATATAAACAATAGTGGACAGGCAGTTGGAAGTAAGAAGACTGAATAAACATGGTACCAATCTTGGACACCACCAAACCACGCTGAGCTCCACAATCAAGAAATGCGGACGTACGTGGGCAAGATGGGTCCAGCGGCGTTGATGTCCTCGGCCATAAGTCCGTGTTGCATATCACTAGTTGAGCCACTCCACACTACGTAGTGCTACTAAGACCCTATTCTTCAGACAGTACACACTATCAACTCCTGCCATATGTGGTGTTATATATGTTTAACAAACATCTTCCAAAAAACATCATAATCTCTCTACGTTTGTTCTTGCCAACACAGTGTACAAGTTTCCAAATCGTTTTTTTGCTTAAGAAAAAAATGGTAAATTATGCCTATCTTAGGATGGGCAGCGGTCAGGGGCGGGCCTAGAACTTTGAGAGCGGGTATTCGAAATTTATAAATTATTTTAGTGTTTAAATTAAATGTTTATACAAGAATTAGACTATGAATACGGACCCAACCTTATTTCATATGCTCTTGAGAAAACATCAAAATAAAGGATACTTGTGTTTGCGAACATATAAATTTACCAAAATAAGAGTTTCCAGTATGTAACTTTCTACATATTTCTCACTAATGGAGTTAACATGAAAGTGTAATAAAAGTAGAAGAAAACTATGAGTTTTTCATAACAAAATAGATGCAAAAAAAAATATTTTGAAAAATTGCAGACGTGGGATTTGAACCCATGACCTTACAATTCAGCGCATTAATCCAAAAAGGAACCAACTCAGCTACTATACCAAGAATGACATAAACTGACAGTTTAGTCTACTTATATATCTCATCGAACAATGGAATACCACTATTTTATCAAAATATTTGGGTATTCATCTGAATACACTTGAATTGAAGTGGGCCCACCCCTGGCAGCGGTGAGTGGTGGACAAGCAAAGACTAGCCTAGACATCCATTTATAGTACGGTACTAACCCAGTTCAAGCTCCAATCAAAGAGAACACTAAAGCGATTCTACTAATATCTATTAGAGCAAATACAATAAGTCCTAATCAGCTGGCTATAAGGATTAAAATATTATTTTCTTGCCTAGTTGGAAGAGAGATAATAGGAGAGAGAAGAACAGTGGACTCTCATGTAAGAGTCAGCTCTAGCACGTGCTCCTAGGCACTTTGAGAGAGTGAAATATGGCCCATGTAGTGCTAAAATATTATATTTTTGTAGCTCACTATTGTACATACTAACTCTAAGTTGGCTATAGATGACATGGCACTTGACTTATAGCCAGCAGCTGGCTATATTGTCCTTGCTCTTATATGTGCCCTCCTACTGCTCTGAAGCTACCGGTTCCTTGGTTTGAAGCTGCCGACGGATCAGCTAGCAGGCGGACAGCAAGATCTTGGTCTCGTGCTCCAATAGCTTGGCCATGGCGGCTAGGCCAGTGTCCCTCAAATCCGTCTCTCCCTCCCTCCCTCCCTCCCTCTCTCTCTCTCTCCAACATCCAAAGAACCAGGAGCTGGATGTTGCCGGCGGACAAGAAACCCTAGGGAGGGGGAGAGGGGAAGAGGCGGGGGAGGGACTCACCAGAGATAAGGAGGTGTCTGTCGGTAGCTTCTCCATGTCGGCATCTGCGCCATCGCCTCCGGTCTGCGTCGCCGCCTCGCGGCTCCGCTCGGTTCCTTCCTCGACGATACACGAGGGTCGACTCGTGTGTGATAATACACGAGCTGGCGGAGGTTTGGTTGGGGATTTTTGGGAATGGGCCGGGAGAAAACTGGTGAATACGTGAGAAGTTTTTTTTTTTGAGCATCACACATCCCTAAATTACGAGTTCAGAGATACAGGTATGTTTGCACCATCCGATGGCTCCAACAGCCACACATGTCTACCCACCGGCAAGGTCGAAGCCATCCTTGCCAATCTGTGAGCTTCACCATTCGACCCTCGTCGGTCATGGACGAAAGTTGTGCTCCCTCGCTTTTTTGAATGGTCTTTGATCTCGTCCAAAATACTTCCAAACACTCCATGATTCTCAGAGTGCAAACCCCTCACTACCTCCAAGCAATCTGACGCGATGTGAATATGGCCAAGCATAAAGTCATTTGCGACATCTAGAGCCTCTCTGCATGCCAGCGCCTCCAAAATTCCTGGGTGTGAAATTCTGGCAAAAACCATCGCTGAAGCGCCTGCAAACACGTCGTCCCCCGATCGGCAGACTGTGGCCACCGCTCCTCCCTCTCTTGATCTTGCTACTGCGGCATCGACATTATCCTTCGTACACCCCTCCGGTGGTGCAATCCATCTAGGCTGACATGGAGCCTTTGGGGAGCTTCCTCCTCCCCTCGGAGTACTCTCTTTGCCCATGTCCAGATCAGAGAGAAACCGCTCCACAAAAATGATCATCGATATCGAGCTTTGATAAATCTCCTCGTGAATAACTTTCCTCCGTGCATGCCAAATAGCTCATAGCGTGACTATCATACGAGTCAGATCTTCTGATTTCATAGTCTTCATCATTGTGAAAAGCCAATTTCTTGCACTAGGTTCAGTAGACAATGAGATATGCTCGACAATGTCCTCCAACGTCAAGGCCCAAACGCACCTTGCCATATTGCACTCAACGAGGGAGTGGCGCCATGAGTCCTCCTGGCCACATATTGAGCATGCTGCTGATTGCGCCATGTTACGACGCATATGTAGGTCCCCTGTAGGTAGAGAGTATTTTACAAGTCTCCATAAAAACAGTCTGATCTTAGACGGGACTGCAACTTTCCACAGCTTCGCCCAGGACTTCTCTTCCTCCTCCACTCTGGATGACATCGCCCTCTCGTCCAGCCAATCTTCTCTCGATCGCTTCATCGCCATTACTGCTCTATAGCATGATCGGACCGAGAACACTCCAGATTTTTCAAAATGCCATGCCCATCTATCCTCTTGAGACCGATGACTCAGCGGAATGCTCCTGATTATCTCCACATCCATCGGTAAGAAGAACTCTTCTAATTTCAGCACACTCCACGTTGCTTTGTGGTGGTTTATAAAACCACTCACTCTGACGGGGGCATGGTCCTTCATGGCTACAACGGGCCTCAGCCTAGTGTCACGGGGCAACCAGTTCTGCTCCCAAGCCAGAGTAGAGGTACCGTCACCAATCCGTCGGATGATACCAACGTTGAGAGCGTGCCTTCCCTCCAGGATCGACCTCCAGATTTGGGATGGGTGAGTCCCCAGCTCCGCATTCAAGATATCGCTATCCGGGAAGTAAACTGCCTTCAGAACCTTGGCACTCAAAGAATCTGGCACTGTCAGAAGTTGCCAAACCTGTCGCGCTAAGAGCGCTAAGTTGAAAATTTCAATGTCTCAGAAACCCAGGCCCCCAGCACCCTTCGGCCGAGTCATTTGTTCCCAAGAAACCCAGCTTGTCCTTCTCTTCCCGTCTTTACATCCCCACCAGAACTTGCGGACCATCGAATTAATGTGCTCACAAAGTCCTCGCGGGAGCTTGAAACAGGACATGGAGAAAATCGGTACCGCCTGTGCCACCGATTTAATAAGAACTTCCTTTCCCCCCACTGAAAGCAGGAGTTCCAGCCAACCCAGAATCTTCTTCCAAACTTTATCTCGTAGGTATTTGAAAGCTCCACTCTTGGATACACCAACATCAGACGGCATACCAAGATATTTCTCATTGAGTGTTTCCCTCTCCACTTGTAATTCACCCTTTACATCCTGTCGTTTACTGAAAAAGATAGAAGATTTGTCAATATTAATCTATTGTCCCGAGGCATTGCAGTACACTTCTAGCAAACTCTTAATCTCCACCGCTCCTTTGACACTGGCTTGGAAAAATAGCAGGCTGTCATCAGCAAAGAGAAGATGGTTTATCGGTGGTGCCGACATCACCACTTGCAACCCTTTCAACACTGGTGTCTGAACTCTAGATTTGAGGAGGCACGAAAGGCCCTCTACTGCCAACAAGAACAAGTAAGGGGATATAGGGTCTCCCTATCGAATCCCCCTGGACGGGGTAAACTCCTCCTGCGGTACTCCATTGAACAACACCGAGAAAGAGACTGTCGTGACTAGTCTCATCACCAGGGCGACCCACTTGGCACTAAAGCCCAGTTTTAACATGACCCTCCTTAGATATCTCCACTCCACCCAATCGTATGCCTTCCACATGTCTAGCTTAAGAGCACACGTCTGATGCTTCTTTGTCCTGTTGCGCTTCATAAAACGCAGACATTCATAAGCTGTAATGATATTATCAGTGATCAGTCTACCTGGCACAAATGCAGATTGTTCCTCTGATATAACCTCGGGTAACACCTTCTTAAGTCTGTTAGCCGCCACTTTAGATGCAATCTTGTAGATAACATTGCACAAACTAATGGGACGGAATTGGCCCATCTCCTCCGGGCTCGCCACCTTGGGAATCATCACAATGAAGATTTTATTAATCACCCTCGGGCTCTCCTCCCCTGCCAGAACTCGGAGAACCGCCTTTGACACTTCCACCCTGCAGAGCTCCCAGTTTCTTTGAAAGAAATGCGCCGGGAAGCCATCCGGACCTAGTGCTTTAGTAGGGTACATTTCGAACAAGGCAGTTTTCACTTCTATCTTCTCAAAAGGCGCATTGAGCATCTCATTCATCACTGCGCTTACCTTCACCGAGACTGAATTCAGCACTTCCTCCAGCCATTGTATGCCTTCTGACGTATACAACTCTTTATAGAAACTGCTCGCCATATCTCCCAACTCCGCTTGGCTACAAACCCGTGAGCCATCCGCTCCACGGAGCATTGTAATTCTGT
This sequence comes from Avena sativa, assembly GCA_916181665.1. Taxonomy (NCBI): domain Eukaryota; kingdom Viridiplantae; phylum Streptophyta; class Magnoliopsida; order Poales; family Poaceae; genus Avena; species Avena sativa. The sequence goes on along the minus strand of OV702290.1, from coordinate 492,405,620 downwards.
TCTTCTTTTGGCGTGGACTCGCTCTCATATGAAAGAAACGTGTATTCTTGTCTCCCGCTGCTAGCCACTGTACCGGAGAGCGCTGTTTCCACATCACCTCCTCCTGCTCAAAAAGCTCGGCGAGGCGCTGTGTTATTTCCTCCTCTCTCACGCTCAGGTCGCGGCGACGCGGTGCTCGCCGCAGCTCTCCCAGCTCGCGCTGTAAGTCTGCAATCTGCCACTGGACGTTGCCGAAAGTCAGCTTGTCCCATTTTCGTAAGCCACTCGGCAGAGATGAGAGTTTTCCTTGCAACTCCTCCATCGATAAGTTCTCCTCACATGTACCCCATTCCCTTGCAAGCATCGGTGCAAAGGTCTTGTGGCTCTCCCAGGCTACCTCATACCTGAACACTTTTTTGTCCCTCCTCTCCCCAAACCCTGGCTCTCTCTGCAGAAGCACAAGTATGTGATCCGAGGTCGCAAAAACCTCCAAATGCTGCACCACGGCTGATGGGAAATGAGCGCACCATGACGGTGAAGCTAGCGCTTAGTCCAGCCCAGTACGGCAAAAAGAACCTCCTGCCACTTTCTTTCCAAAAGTCCAGTCCACTCCTATGTACCCCAAGTCACATAGTCCACACACATCAACAGCCTCTCTGAAACCAGCCATCTGGCTGTAACTCCGTTCGTTGACACCACTATGCTTAGATTGGTGCATGACCTCATTGAAGTCCCCAATACAGAGCCATGGATAGTCACTCGTCGAACGTATAAATTTGAGCATATCCCAAGTCTTATGTCTCTCCTGAACTTGCGCTTCCCCGTAAACAACAGTCAGGCGCCAAGGTCCCTGCCCCTCCTCCGTAACAATTGTATCAAGATGGTCCCTGCCCCTCCTCCGTAACAATTGTATCAAGATGGTACTGCAAGTAGGGTAAAACTTCGATTTTTATTTCTTTATTCCAAAACAGACCAAGACCGCCACTGCGGCTTGAACTACTAATAGCAAAGCACTTATCAAAACCTAAAGAACGAGATAAAATTTCCACACTCCTCTGGTGTAACTGAGTCTCGACTACACAAAGGAAAGTGGGATTGTAACGCTTCACCAAACCGTGAAATACGTGAGAAGTAAACGACCTTGCTGGGAAAATACGGGAATAGCGAGTGGGCCGGGAAAATACTCGCGGAATCCAGGAAATACCAGACAAGTAAAGGAGGCCTAAGCTGGTAAAAAAAAGGGAAATTGGAAATATCTCTTTTTAAGAAAAAAAATACAATCTCTACTGTGAATTCTTATAGTTATAGGGTTTCATAAGCAGAGCAAAAATAAGATGAAAAAAATACTTTAAAAATTCAAATAGTGTAATGTCAGTGCCAATATAAATTTTCTTCCATTTTGTATACAAACCATGCTCGGCTCAAATAAGAAACAAAAAGACAAACCACCAGTCCATCACTACCATCGACAGATACTACTACTATGTGATAGGATAGCGGCACATGTAAGTGTAGATTGTATACTCAAAATTGTCCATTCACTATCTCTGATTTTAATGTCATTTCTTGGTGAATTTTGTGTTTCTAAAGTATAGCCATGGTGTTCTACAAATATATGTTAGCAAAGATTTGAGAGAATTTATTATCGATAATGACTCAGTTTTTGCCAAAGGAGATTCTTTGATTGATTTCTGTTCAGTTTTTTATTTGTATGCTAATTCTGTGTCCCTTTTGCCAAACATGTAGTGATGTTCAAAATACAAAGGGCAGGTGTCATGCGCCTGGACCAATGAAAATTAGAGCTGCACCGCATGTTGTGGTTAGTAGTCCTTGTCTCGGGAGTTCCTTGTTGATACAAACTTTTGTATCTGAATGTGTTCTACGCTTGCAAGCATAGATGTGGTCTTTTGTCTTCCTATGCCCCAGATACGCCGAGCAACATTCTGCAGTTTATTTTTGTTTATGGAAAAGAAGGCACTCTCTATTAATTATTAAATTTGAATCACCAAAGTTTTGAAGTTCCAATAGAAACTTGTCAATTCACTGAATTATGTATTCAGTTTTACATGCATCATCGGAATTATCTGGCGTTCCTTACACCGTTGTTTAATTCATTCGGAATTAGAAGCTTCAATTCTAAATATTTCTAGTTCAAGAGTAGGTAGCTCCTATGTGCCGGTGTATTTAACATTTTATGAATGATTTTGTTGTATGCTATGAGATTGGTCGGCGGGTGGAATTGGCGAGCAACGCAGCAGGTGGTGGCTATGGGTGGCACTGGTGTGGCATCGGCATCTTGCTGAGTGGCTAGTCTGCCTCAACACTGGTGTGGCTGAGCACGCCAGCGGGTTTTGACATAAAGGTATGCGGGCGGTAAATCCTTGTTGGTCGTACATGCTAATGAGGCACCAAGGCGCAACTGTAGTGATCCTTTTTTTCCTTTAATACTTCTTTTATTTACCAATTCCTTTAGCAGACATTACCCCCTTTCATAATCTGAAGAGTGGGCAATAATGTTTTACTTATGGTTGACATAAGTAAGTATGTGCTTGGTCTAATGATAATGTTATCAACAAAAGGCATATATATATTGTTGCTATTGTTGGAATTATGCCCTAGAGGCAATAATAAAGATGTTATTATTATAATTCTTGTTCATGATAAAGTTTATATTCCATGCTAGAATTGTATTAAGCGGAAACATTAATACTTGTGTGGTTTGTGAACAACACCGTGTCCCTAGTACGCCTCTATGGACTAGCTCATTGATCAATGATGGTTAAGGTTTCCTAACCATAGACATGAGTTGTCAATTGATAATGAGATCATATCATTGGAGAATGATGTGGTGGATAGACCCAAACTAAGCGAAGCAATTAGATCGTATCATTGTGTTCATCTTTGCGAAGCTTTTCCTATGTCAAATATTGTATTCCTTGGACCATGAGATAATACAACTCCCTGGTATCGGAAGAAAGCTTTGAGGTCATCAAACGTCATCCTATGAGAGGGTGATCATAAAGGTGTCTCTCAGGTGATCGGAAAGTATCTGTTGGGTTGTATGTATCGAGATGGGATTTGTCCCTCCCAAGTCGGAGAGATATACTTCGGGCCCACTCGGTAATCGATATCAACACCGCTTGCAAGCATGTGGTTAAGGAGTTGATCACAAAGTGATATTGGATTACGGAACGAGTAAAGTACTTGCTGTGAACGAGATTGAACTAGGTATGACGATACCGACGATCGAATCTCGGGCAAGTAAAATATCGCGAGACGAAGGGAATATATATATGGGATTGATTGAATCCTGGCATCGTGGTTCATCCGATATGATCATCGATGAATGTGTGGGAGTCAATATGGGTGCCCAGACCCCGCTGTTGATTATTGATAGAAGATCATGTCTGCATATTCTCGAACCCGCAGGGTCACACACTTAACGTGTCTCGACGCTAGGATAGATTGGATAATTGGTTTATGAATTTTTGTTCGGAGTCTTGGATGGGATCCGGGATATCACGAGAGGTTCCGGAATGGTCCGGAGAATAAGATTCATATAAGGCAGTGCAGTTTTTGGAGTTCGGAATTGTTCCGGGTTAATCGGTATTGTACCGGAAGCTTCTAGAACCTTCCGGAAGGGGACCAACGTGGCCCCACCTTCCGGGAGGGGGCATGGGACTATGAGGGAGTGTCCTGGCCGCATTGGGCCAGGGGCACAAGGCCCCATAGGGCCCAGCCGATCCTAGATAAGTTTAAATCGTTTAAACTAGAGATAAGATAGGGTTTCTAGATAAGGGAAAGTTTAAATCGTTTAAACTAGAGATAGGCTTGGAGGATGGGCAAGGGCTGGCCGCACCCCCCCTCTATATAGAGAGGGCTGGTGCGCCCCCTTCCCCCCCCCCCCCACACACACACCTTCCCCTCCAACCCTAGCCGCCCTGCTGCCCTTCCTCTCTCCCTCCCGACTGTTTGTAGGCGAAGCCCTGCTGCAGAAATTCTCCACCATATACACCACGTCATCGTGTTGTAGATCCAATCTATCTCTCCACCCTACTTGCTGGTCCGAGGAAGTAGGAGACGTCGAGGTGCTGCACGTGTGCATCTCACGGAGGCACCGCCACTTGTGGTGCTAGATCGGATCGGATCGCGAGGAGGAGAAGCGAGTACGACTACATCACCCACGTTCCGACGAACGTTCCGCTGTGTGAATCTTCAAGGGTATGAAGATCTAATCCAATCTTTCTCGCTGTTTGCATCTCCTAGATTAGATCTTGGCTTTCCTTCTGTTCGCTTTCGTAGAAAATTTTGATTTACTATGCTGCGAAACCCTTCAGCTATTAATTTGGCTATGGAGTTCAGTTGGATCATTTTGTTTCCTTGTGGGGAGGTTTATCACGTATTCAAATTAACCCGTCCAACATTTTTTACTTAGCCGTAGACCATAGATTTACTCAGATGACCAATACAACTGTCAAGTCCAGTAGAAAAAAACTTGATTGTAAAGCATCAATGTGGTTATCCTATAATAGAAGAAACAATTAGGGACCCTGAAAATCTATATCTAACGTTAAATAAAATCAGTAACATTGATCAACTGGATGAACACCCAACTGGATTTTGGCACAACCATCCAGAAGTAAGAGGATAGTACTGACGAAATGAAGGTGCCACACGAGATTAGAGTTTAATAGTACTAATTATTTTAGCTGTTACCAACTAGCGTATCACAAAATTACCTCTTGAGATTACGGAACTGATGGGTGTGTTTTTCTATGCACTAGTAAATATTTATACCCAACGGATCCAATGGCATGTTTTGACGTTAGCTGCTTGTTGGATATTATTTCTATCGGATGCATTTCCCCTTGAATAATAGCATGTATCTCTTTGCTTCCTTCAATTTTCTTGCAATCCATGCACTTAATTCTTCAAACAAAGGATAATGATTCTACTATGTTTTGGGGCAGTTGAGAGGACGTTTGTTATGATTTAGTGTCGTCATTTGTTTGTTTTGGCTCTAAAATTTAGATGATTAATTGTCTGACCATGTTGGCAAGTTGTTCTATGGCCGGTACTTAAGTAACACTAGATGCTATATTGCCTCTCCTATACCAATAGAAGTGTTGGTTTTAGTTTTTGTTAATAACTAACAAGCTAAAAATAGGAAGTGTTGGAAGTACAAGATATCCTTATATTATTTGAGAAGCACGGTAAATAACCTCATTTATATGTTGTTAGCAAGTTTTTGTCGCTCAAAAAGAAAGTAAGCAAACTTAAAAGTGATAGCTTCTTGTTGGTGCCTTCAAATTTACGCCATAAGACTTATTTTGGCAAGTTTAGATGGATTATGATATATATGCCATATCCATATATACCTGCCCATCCTTTTTACACACCAGCATGGACATAGTGGATTAATGCATTTTAAGTTTAGTGAAAAACAGAACTTCTCTCACTCACTAAACAATGCATCAATCCAGAAATTAAGAGACCTAGCATAGGAAAGGTTTTGGCACTTAGTCTTAGAAGTTTCAGACGACACAAATGTGATTGCAACTATGCAATATCGGTCTTCATGCTTGTTTGATTGAACCAGAATGAGTTATATATGTCCTTATGAGTTATTTATGTACGATTTCAAGATGACTCGACATGTGGTCCGTGCTACCTCAGTGCCTGAAAATGTAGCAGTTCGCATGAGAATGTGAGGTACTAAAACTACACATGCTACTATTGTTACTCTTACTGAAACAACACCTAGAGGTTTAGACTGAGTGACAGATGTTTCTAAGTAGACGTAGGAAGACAACAAGACCAAGATAAGTTGAATGGCGGTTCTTCAATATTTTTATTTATCAAAAATAGCTCAAAACACAGACTTTTTCTTATAGATGAAAAAAACCCTTCTTTGATAAGTATATACCTATCATAGGTGAAGGTAATAAAGCACAACCAAAGTTATAACTTTTGGAGAAGTGGCGATTGTTATCCTTTTTCAATTGCATCGAAGTGCCGGAGGGTTTCTACAAGACAGAAAATCAAAGGGCGACAGAAAAAAATAGGGAATGATTTGTCTTCGGGGGTTACCTTGTGATCTTCTTCTCGGAAGTTTCGGTTCTATTATGATCTGAAGGGGTCGCGGCCTCCCAAGGAGATCTAGAGGAGAAAGAGGAACCTTGGAGCTTTTTTTAAAAAATTCTCCAGAAAATTAAAGTACTTCCTCAATTCTAAAATAAATAACTTGTATTTATCTAGACTCATACTCCCTCCGTTCAGAAATATAAGAGGTTTTAGTTTTATGAATTAAATATATCTAGACATATTTTAGTGTATAGATTCGTAGAGGTTCGAAGTGAATCTATACACTAAAAATTGTTTAGATATATCTATTGTACAAAACTAAAATGTTTTATATTTGTGAACCTAGCTCACTTGTTTCACGACAGAGGGAGTAAGAAAAGTGGTGAGGCCGGGCCAGCCAGGCCAGGCCCAGCAGGCCTGCTAGACCCCAACCCTAGAACTAGAACAAGCCCCTGCGTCACGCTTGTCGCTCCTCCCATCCCTTCCCCTCCGCCAGACGCGTGAGTCGCCACCGGCCGCTAGCAGAGCTTGACCCCTCCCGCCCACCCTCTCTCCTTCCCTCGCATCTGCCATGGCGGACGATGATTACAATGACATTGACATCGGGTTTGCCCCTCACTCTCTCTCTATATCTCTCTCTCTCATGCTTGTTTCGTTTGATTCCCGGAATCTAGGCTAGGGTTTCCGACAGGCAGCGTCTTCGCGTGGACGAACCTGTTTCCTTGGTTTCTTGATAACGTTTGCGCTCCTGGGCTTTGGTCCTGGATGATTGATTTGGGGCTCACGTGTGGTTGGTTAGGTTTCGAAAGTACGCGCTCTTGGTGTCGATTTCCCACTGGTCCTTTACGTGATTGTTTGTCAATTGCACAAGCTCTATCTAGTTAGCAAGAGCTGTAAGGCCTTGTGCTTCTAATCGGGATAGGATTTTGAGCTTTTCTTTGATTGGTATTTGGTGGTTAAAGATTGATTAAGTGGTCGGTCAAGTCTATATTTTTAGGATGCAGTGTCATTATTATGTGACGCTATGGGTCTAATTGCACAAACCAAAATATTATAGACTATTTAACTCAACTAATTATTGAATTACACTTTCCTCATTCTTATGCAGGTATGAGGATGAGCCTCCGGAGCCTGACATTGAGGTGCAGATCCTTTGCTAATTTCAAATACTGCTGTTACTTTTCAGAGGAAGAGCTTGTAGATTAACTCATGTTCGTACTTCTCTTGAATAGGAAGGAGTTGAAGAAGATCCTGAGAACAATGAGGATGCCCCCGATGATGTGGAAGGGGGTGAAGGTGAAGAAAAGGAACAGGAAAAGGCTCCGCGTCCACGCCATACAACAAAATACATGACTAAGTATGAGCGTGCACGCATCCTCGGTACACGTGCTTTGCAGATAAGGTATATTTCTATCTGAGCACACCTTACAGATACTGAGTTCATTCATCCAAGTAATTGACCCTTTGGTATTTGTAGCATGAATGCTCCAGTTATGGTTGAGCTTGAGGGAGAAACTGATCCTCTTGAGGTAAATAAAGTTATATACCCCCTCCGTCCCAAAATAAGTGACTTGAGTTTGTCTAGATTCGCATGTACCTATATACTAAAACGTGTCTAGATACATCCGAATCTAGACAAACCCACGGCACTTATTTTGGGACGGAGGGAGTATACCTTTTGCTTGCGTATACTTTTAATCTAGGCTTCCAGATAAAGAATAGCCTTTATTGTTTGCTTTCATTATTTTACTATCACTTGCATTGCACTTCTCCTCTGATAGTATAATTCAATCACAATTACTTTCCAAGTAAAGATTGATCTTGCTGATTCCATGAAATTCGTGATACCATATTAAAAAGCCATCCTTATTTCTGAAGCTACTTTATGTCCAGCTGTAAACATATGCCCTGCAATTATATGATTGACATGGTGGATGTGTATGACCATGCCATCTTTTAATCTAGGAATGTACGTCATATCCAACTATGAGCTGATGAATATCCAGTATTGTCGGAATTATTTATGAATTTGTTATTAATGTACATATGTTCGATAGCTGAACAACTGATAGTTGATACTCTTAAGACCACTGGTTCAGGGATCCCACCAGTTACTGATGAATTTATGGATACTATTGTTCTACTGGATTATGAGAATGCTTGCTTTCAATATTGTATCTAATTATGCATTTATTGTTTATAAGCTTAAATGTGCCATTGACAAGGAAATATACTTATGTGCAGTTATATGCATTTGCATTTTACACTGTACAGGCATACGCCACATACACCCTTTGCTGTATTACCATGTACTCCCTCCGTCCCAAAATAAGTGACTTCGGTTTGTCTAGATTCGTATGTATCTAGACGTGTTTTAGTATATAGATACATGCGAATCTAGACAAGCTCAAGTCACTTGTTTTGGGACGGAGGGAGTAATAATTTAGATTTCCTTGTAATGTTATATCTAGCTATTTTCTTATAAGGAAATCCGTACTGTAATACAGCAAAGGATGTGTGTTCATATGTAAATTTAGCTATTTTATTATACTGAAAGGATGTCCTTGCTACTCGTCTATGGTTCTACTTTTCTCTGGAACCTTAGTTTACAGTTTGTGTTTTATTTTATGAGAACAAAAGAAACCTTAATAGTTTTTGTTAAGAGCAATGAAACTGTGAATGATAAATATGTTTAGTAGGAGCAAAGGATAAATGAAATGAAAGTTTTTTTCCGAATAAAAAGAAATGAAACTTGACCTCACTTGTTGATAATTCATTACAAACACTCTCCATATGGTTTCTCTTGCTCACTGGAAAATGTAGACTCATTTCTAGTTGTAAAATTTGCTGCTCTGCTGATCCTATTGTCTTGTTTTCAGATTGCCATGAAAGAACTGAGAGCACGTAAGATCCCCTTCACTATTAGGCGTTACTTACCTGATGGAAGGTGAGACTTGCAGGAAAACCCAAACGTTACTTGTCCTGGTGCCTATTATCATGTACTACTGTATAGCCTCATTGTTATTTACTTTGTTTTGAAATAGTTATGAGGACTGGGGAGTCGATGAGCTCATTGTGGAGGACTCCTGGAAGCGTCAAGTTGGTGGGGGCTAAAGCTGGTAAACTGTTTGACAAGAACAAGGCTCTGTGCTGTGCTGCATCTGAAGTTTGCCTTTGTAGCTATCCTCTTCGTTATATGTATGCAAGTCTAGCACTGAAACTGTGTGAACAATGTTATGTTACCGTAGGCTCAGTTTGCTTGGACCATTGCTGTCATGCAGCCGCAAGTTGAACTGAATTATGTGAATACGCTATGGACTTTTAACACCAAGAATTGCTCCATTTTCCTTTGGACAAATCTGGTACTACCAGAGATGTCCGATGTTGTTTATGCAACTCAAATGCTGTGGTTCTTGCCGGCAATGTGCGGGACGTTGTTTTCTGTTTGCATTTCCAGCCCTGTATGGCAGCCCAGGAAGTTTTGTCTACCAAGGTCCAGTGCTCCTATTATTTTATAACAATCGAAACCAGTTTTAAAAACAATTGAAAAAAGTATATGGATGTATGCAACCCACAAGAATGCAAAATCTCAATATCAAATACTTTGTATTGTGGGCTATACGAAAATTACGAAATCAAGACTGCCTGGAATTGTTCGTGAAGAAATTGTTTAATTCACAAGATTGTAACCTTCAGGAACTAACAATATGAATAGCAAATTTTAATTAGGTTAGAGCTCATGAACCTATAAACTTCTTGGAGCCTGGACATACAAGGTGTCATTATTTTAGACAATATCAACGTGTCATTGCGGCAACTCTGACAAGACTGGGTGGCCAGGATGTAGGGACCTTAGAGCATCACCACTCGGGGTCGCTAAAGGCCCCCAAAGGTCTTTGGAGTGTGCCGGTGCCTAAATTGATGCCCGGCTGTGTCTCCAAATGTTTTTTGACGCCGGCGAGGTCCGTTTAGTTATTCGGTGTCCCTAGGCTGAACCCAGTCCACGGGGGCGCGGGGGGGGGGGGGGGGGGGGGGGGAGAGCAACGCGGTCCAGTCTTGTTGGCGACACATACCTGCGAAAGCCGCCCACATGCCGCGTTCTCACCCACCCACCCTCCCTTCCCCCGCTTGCCACCACTCGACGCCGCTACCACCCCACATCACCGTCCACCATTCAGTCCTCTAGAGCCGCCGCCACAGCCGCCGAGAATACTCCCCCAACCCTCCTGAGCCACCCACACTCACTCCCTGCCTGGTCCCACGCCCGCCGGTAGCCCCAAGTCCGCCGCACAACCGCCCTGCTCGCGAGGTGTTCGGCGGTTTGCCGAATGCATGGATTCGGACGAAGAAGAGATGTTGGCCGCTCTGATGGACGGTGAAGTCGCCGTTGTTGCTGGCGTCCGAGACAACATTGGTGACGATGATCATCTTCTCATCATCACGTCCCTCCTGGGCATGATCGCCGACGCCGATGAGAAGCCGCCTGCTGGGGATTCGAAGCCTGGGCGGCGCAAGAGCAAACCGAGACAGAGGATGGGGCGGCGCAAGAGCAAACCGAGACAGTGGATGGAAGGCTATTGCATGCTCTACGCCGACTACTTCGCCGACAACCCATTGCATGGCGATATCACATTTTGGTGCCGTTTCAGAATGTGCCGGAAGCTTTTCCTGAAGATTGTCGAGGAATTGAGAGAATTTGATGACTACTTCAAACTAAAGGGAGATGTCGTCGGCACGCTTGGTTTCTCCACAATCCAAAAATTCACAGTTGCTCTCTAGATGCTTACATATGGAGTTGTTGGAGACACACATGACGACTACCTCTGCATGGCGGAGTCCATAGCCATCAGCTGCATGTACAGATTTTGCAGGGATATTGTGGCAGTGTATGAAAAGAAGTACCTGAGAACACCCAATGCAGAAGACACAACTCAGTTCTTAGAACAGAATGCTGCAAGGTTTTTTTAGGAATGCTTGGAAGCATTGACTGTATGCACTGGGCTTGGAAGAACTGTCCATTTACGCACCAGGAAATGTACAAAGGTCACAAAGGATCATGCAGTGTGGTGTTTGAGGCTGTGAAAGATCAGGATCTATGAATTTAGCATGCTTTCTTCGGTATGGCAGGATCACACAATGACATTAACGTGCTGCAGTGTTCAAATATTTTGCCAAGCTTGTTGAAGGAAGAGCTCCTTCAATGCAGTTCGAGATTAGTGGCCACTAGTATGACAAGGGCTACTACTTGACAGATGGCATCTATCCAAGATGGTCAATATTTGTGAACACAATCTCAAACCATGTGCCTAGAGGAAAGAAAGCTTGGTTTGCCCAACAGCAGGAGGCTTGCAGGAAGGATGTGGAGAGCGCATTCTGTGTGTTACAAGCTCGATTTACTATTATCAGGTACCCTGCCCTTACCTGGTCGAAAGATTAGATGTGGGAGGTCATGGTTGCCTGTGTGATTTTGCACAACATGATCATCGAGAGCGAGCGAGAGACTCTAGTGTTTGACACTGAGCCGTATTTTTGCCAAGGTCCACTTGTATTGATCACCAAGTGTCACCCGCGTTTGCTATTTCTTGCTAGGCGGCAGGAAGTTCGAGACACAGATACTCATAGCCAACTGCTGGATGATCTGGTGGAGCATCTGTGGAGGTTCAAAGGAGCCAGTTAGTTAGTTTATTTGTTTGCCTTTATTTGCTACAATGAACATTTTAAATTGTTTGTTTAACTTCATGAACTTGTAATAAATCTGAATGTTCAATTATTTATTTGCTATATTGAACATGTTTAAATTACTTGTTGATTTGATAAAAAAAATATTTTTTTTGTATGGGGGCACGGCTGGGAGCCCCCCCCCCCCCAAATCGTGAACCAGTCCGGCGTCCCCCCCATACGGCCCAAAATCGGGCCACGCCGGACGCTGTATGAGGGGACGAGTGGAGTGGAGATGCTCTTAGATCCCCATGAGCGTAACCAATTTTATATGAGTGGAGATTTTTGGATCCCAAGCTTGAGCGCTGATGGCTTAAAATATATCAAGCTCGTTGGGGAACCCCAGGAGGAATTCACAGCGGGGTCTATAGTCCACTAGAGGTGATTCTCCTTAAGATAGATGACATGTTGGGTGAACAAATTACAGCGGGGCAATTCACAGACACCGAGAAAGCATACAAGTATATATTAATTATCTTGACTCCTACAAGATTTGATTAGGCATTATAACATTATACATAGACCGTAATCCAACTGCATCTATGACTAATAATCCACCTTCAGGTTATCATCTGAACCCCCTCCAGTATTACGTTGCAAGCAACAGATAATTGCATTAAGCAAAGTCTGTAAAGTAAACAATACGATTACCCCATGGACAAAAGATTGTTGTTTTCTCCCTAGTAGCAACAACACATCTAGTACCTTAGAGATTTCTGTCACTTTTCCAGATTACTAGAGGCATGAACCCACTATCGAGCATAAATACTCTCTCTTGGAGTTGCTAGCATCTACTCGGCCAAGATAGCTACTAACAACGGAAAGCATGCAAGATCACAAAAAATATAGACATGATAGAATCAATAATCAATCTGAAATAGCATCTCAATATCCATCGGATCCCCGCAAACACAACATGTAAGATTACAAATAGATGATCTTGATCATGAACGGAGCTCACAAGATCTAAACATGGTAGCACAAATGAGAAGAACCAACCATCTAGCTACTACATGGACCCGTAGTTCAGGGATGAACTACTCACGCATTACACCGGAGGCAGTCATGGTGATGAAGAAGGTCTCCAGGGTGATCTCTCCCCTCCGGCAGGGTGCCAGGAAGAGCTTCAGATATTGGGTTTGCAGCATAGAAAACAAAAAAATTCCTACGATGAGAACTATACGCCAAGATCTATCTACTAGATACAAGCAACGGGTGGATATACATCCATAGAGAACTTACCCTCGAAGACAACAAAGCTTTGTTAACGAGTTGAAACTCGTGGATGATGTAGTCGTATGCTTGTCGATCTCAAGATCGTGTGGAAGTCCTAGCGCCGCAAATCAGCAGCGCATCCGTCCTCACACACACATTCAGGCCACCGAACAACCTCCACCTCCTCGCTCCAGCGAATCAGCGGAAGCAGCAACTCCTTCCAGACGCAATGCCACCGGGAACATGTATCTCGCTAATCTGAGACCATGGGGAAATATATCTAGAGGGGGAGAGAGATCCTTCACGAGAAGGTGTGCTTTGTGAGGGAGGAGAGGGGGGCTCCTCTCCTCCCATGGCCGGCGCCCATGGGGGGTGCCCCCACCTCTTCCTCATTCATGTGGTGGAAGCTCCAATCACATCAATTTAGCCTCCACCCAAAGTTCCACTCACATGCATTAAATTTCCACCAAATTTAATGCAACTCTCATTTAATAAAACTATTTTATTTATTTTATTCAGAATTTTGTTAATTACTTTAATTAACAAACATTCACATAAAACCCCTTGTAACATTTCAATATCACATGCAGAACCAGTTTCTGCAATTTCACCCGAAACAATTCCAGTTTCCATCGAAATAATTCCAGCGCTTTGCAATTCTTTCGTCTGAAACATATGTGCTCCAAAATGGTGTTTGGAAACCCTTAAGTGTGTCACCCTACGGTTCGCGGATAATGTAGACATGATTGAGACTCCTCTCAAATCAATAATCAGAAGCGGGACCTGGAGACCCATACTGACTCCTGCACATTCAACGATGACTTCTGTGATCGTGAGAACCTTTAACGCTAGAAACTTAATCCCTTTGTCTCATGATATATTACATGTCCGAGATTCGATTATCGGTATCCAAATACCTAGTTTGATCTCATTACTGACATGCACTCTTTTCTCGTTCCCATGATATAACATTCTAGTGATCACATCACTTGTTTGCAAGCTATCTTAATGTGATATCACCGAGGGTGCCTAGAGTATATCTATCTATCATCGGGATTGACAAATTCCACTCTTGATCCATGAGCCTCAACATAACATCTTCAGAGTATCCGAACCCACCTTTATAGTCACCCTTTTATGGTGTGACATTTGATGTTATCAAGTTACTCTTCTAATGTCAGCAATTAACATGATCTCATGGTCTAAGGATAAAGATTACTTCGTATGATGTTATAGCAATATAAACATAATGACTTTGATCGTAATGCTATACTTCAGATGAATGTTCATCACATCATTTTACAAATGTTGTGACCTCGTTATTAACAACATCCAATGTCCATGATCAGGAAACTTTGATCATCTTGTTAATCAACGAGCTAGTCTATAAGAGAGGCTTAACTAGGAACCTTTTATTTGTTTATTAAACACACATGTATTGACGTTTCCTATCAATACAATTATAGCATGCAAAATAAACATCTATCATATACAAGGAATACATAATAACTACTTTATTATTGCCTCTCAGGGCATATTTCCTTTAGTCTCCCACTTGCACTAGAGACAATAATCTAGTTCACATAGTGATAAATCTAACACCCATGGAGTTCTGGTGTTGATCATGTTTTGCCCTAGGGAGAACTTTAGTCAATGGATCTGCTACATTTAGGTCCGTGTGTACTTTACAAATCTTTATATCTCCATCCTTGACATGCTCGCGGATGGAGTGAAATCGGCGCTTAATATGCTTGGAATTCTTGTGAGACCTTGGTTCCTTGGCATTGGCTATTTGCTCCATTGTTGTCACAATAGATCACCATTGGGTCCAATGCACTAGGAACCACACCTAGTTCCGTTATGAACTCCTTCATCCAAACTGCTTCCTACGCCGCTTCTGAAGCAGCAACATATTCTGCCTCCGTCGTTGATCCAACCACCACAGGTTGTTTGGAACTCCTCCAACTAACTGCTGCTCCGTTCAAGAGAAATACATATCTGGATTGAGACTTAGAGTCATCCGGATCGGTGTCAAAGCTAGCATTGACATAACACTTAGCGACTAGCTCTTCTTCACCTCTGTATACAAGAAACATATCCTTAGTTCGTCTTAAGTACTTAAGGATATTCTTGACCGCTATCCAGTGTTCTGAACCTCGATCAGATTGGTACCTACTAGTCAAACTAATAGCATGTGCCACATCCGCTCTTGTACATAGCATGGCGTACATTATAGAGCCTATGGCTGAGGCATAGGGGATCTTATCCATTATCTCTCTTTCTTTCGCCGTAGCCAGACTTTGAGTCTTACTCAATGTCTTGCCTTGCAACATAGATAAGAACCCCTTCTTACTTCCGTCCATATTAAACTTCTTTAATATCTTATCAATATATGTACTTTGCGATAGCCCAATTAGGCGCCTTGATCTATCTCTATAGATTTTAATGCCTAATATGTATGAAGCTTCACCAAGGTCCTTCATCGAAAATTTGCTATTTAGATAGCTTTTAACACTGTTTAAAAGATCTATATCATTTCCAATCAATAATATGTCATCCACATATAATATCAGAAATGCCACATTTCTCCCACTCACTTTCTTGTAAATAGAAGCCTCTCCATAACTTTGGACAAATCCAAACTCTTTGATCACCTCATCAAAGCGGAGATTCTAACTCTGGGATGCTTGCTTCAGTCCATAGATGGACCGCTGAAGCTTGCATACCTTATCAGCATCCTTAGGATCGACAAAACCCTTAGGTTGTATCATATACAACTCTTCTTCAATATTACCATTGAGGAACGTAGTTTTGACATCCATCTGCCATATTTTATAATCGAAATATGCAGCAATTGCTAACATAATCCTAACCGACTTTAGCATCGCTACGGGAAAGAATGTCTCATCATAGTCAACTCCTTGAATTTGTCGAAACCCCTTTGCGACAAGTCGGGCTTTATAGATGGTCACATTACCATCAGCATCAGTTTTTGTTTTGAAAATCCATTTATTCTCAATGACCTTTCAATCGTGAGGTAAGTCCACCAAGGTCCAAACCTGGTTTTTGTACATGGATTCCATCTCGGATTTCATGGCTTCTAGCCATTTGTTGGAATCCGGCCTCATCATCGCTTCTTCATACGTTGCAGGGTCATCTATTTCATCAATCATGAAATTTATAATAGTATTTCCGTACAGTTCAGGAGCTGCACGTGTCCTGCTTGACCTGCGAGGTTCGGTAGTGTCCTTTTTTGGAGTTTCATGATTATTATCATTAGCTCTCTCTTCATCAGGTGAAGTTAACTCCGAAACAATTTCCGGTGCTGCACCACTCGCCATTTCATGAAGAGAAGGTTCCATAACCTCTTCAAGTTCTACCTTCCGACTACTCACACCTTTCGCGAGAAACTCTTTCTCAAGAAAGGATCCATTCTTGGCAACAAAAACCTTGCCCTCGGATCTGTGATAGAAGGTATACCCAATCGTTTCTTTAGGGTATCCTATGAAGACGCATTTTTCTGGTTTGGGTTCGAGTTTATCCGGCTAAAGTTTCTTCACATAAACATCGCATCCCCAAACTTTAAGAAATGACAACTTAGGTTTGTTTCCAAACCATAACTCATACGGTGTCATTTCAACGGATTTAGATGGTGCCCGATTTAAAGTGAATGCAGCAGTTTCCAGTGCATAACCCCAAGATGACAGTGGCAAGTCAGTCAGAGACATCATAGATTGAACCATATCCAATAAAGTACAATTATGATGTTTCGACACACCATTACGTTGTGGTGTTCCGGCAGGCGTGAGTTGTGAAACTATTCCACAGTCTTTCATATGTGTGCTAAACTCGTAACTAAGATACTCCTCCATGGTCAGACCGGAGAAATTTGATCTTTTTGTTACGATGATTTTCCACTTCATTCTGAAATTTTTTGAACTTTTCAAAGGTTTTAGACTTATGTTTCATCAAATAGATATACCTGTATCTACTCAAAGCATCTGTGAAAGTAACAAAATAATGATATCCACCTCGCGCCGACACACTCATTGGTCCACATACATCAGTATATATGATTTCCAATAAATCTGTCGCCCGTTCCATTGAACCGGAAAACAGCGTTCTAGTCATCTTGCCCATAAGGCATGGCTCACATGTATCAAATGATTCAAAATCAAGTGATTCCAAAAGTCTATCAGAATGGAGTTTCTTCATGCGTTTAACGCTAATATGACCTAGACGGTAGTGCCACATATATGCAGATATATCATTATCAAGTTTAATCCTTTTAGCATCAACATTATGAATATGTGTAATACTACTATCGAGATCCAACAGAAATAAACCATTCATCACAGGTGCATGACCATAAAAGATATCATTCATATAAATCGAACAACCATTGTTTTTAGATTTAAAGGAATAACTACTTCACATCAAACACGATCCGGATACAATGGTCATGCTCAGTGCAGGCACCAAATAACAATTATTTAGATTTATCACTAATCCCGACGGCATATGGAGAGGCAGCGTTCCGGCGGTGATCACATCAACTCTTTATCCATTGCCGACCCGCATCGTGACCTCATCCCTTGCTAGCGTCGCTTGTTCCGCAGCCCCTGAATCGAGTTACATATATTAGCAACCGATCCCGTATCAAATACCCAGGTGCTACTGCGAGTACTAGTCAAGTACACATCAATAACATGTATATCACATATACCTTTGTTTGCCTTGTCAGCCTTCTTGTCCGCCAAATACTTGGGGCAGTTGCGCTTCCAATGGCCAGTCCCCTTGCAATAGTAGCACTCGGTATCAGACTTAGGGCCAGCTCGGGTTTTTTTCTCAAGTGTGGCAACAGATTTGCCACCCTTCTTTCCCTTCTGCTTGCCTTTCTTGTCTTTCTTGAAACCGGTGGTCTTATTGATCATCAACACTTGATGTTCTTTCCTAATCTCCACTTCTGTAGTTTTAAGCGTTGATAGAAGCTCGGGAAGATACGTCTTCATGCCCTGCATGTTATAGTTCATCACGAAGCTCTTGTAGCTAGGTGGCAGAGATTGGAGAACACGATGTATGCCTAGGTCAATGGGAATCGTTATTCCCAAGGACACAAGCTTATCGGCGTACCCAGACATTTTGAGTACGTGCTCACTAACGGAGTTGTTCTCCTCCATCATGTAGCTAAAGAACTTTTCAGAAGCATTATAACTCTCTACGGTAGCATGGGTATCGAAAATCATTTTCAATTCTCCCATGGTATCAAAAGCATTGCCATTTTCGAAACGCTTTCGAAGTTCTGGCTCAAGCCCATACAGTATGCCGCAATGAACTAAGTTGTGGTCCTCCTGACGAGTCACATAGACATTCTTTTCCTCGTCAGGGGCATCAGGAGCTGGTGGGGGGCCTAGCGGTGCCTCTAGCACATATTGCTTTTGTGCAGCAGTGAGGAGAATCCTCAAATTCATAGCCCAGTTGGTGAAGTTGCTACCATTCGCAGCAAGTTTCTCTTTCTCCATGAACACATTGAAATTAAAAGCAGGTGGTGCCATCTACAACAAAATTTGTAAAGTTTATTTAGACTAAGTTTATGATAGATTGAGTTCAACTAATCTAAATTACTAATGAACTCCCACTCAAAAAGACATCCCTCATGTCTTTTTGGTTATTACATGAACCAAATCCACTACACCAAGCCCGATCATCACGTGAGTCGGTGTAGATTCAAAGGCAAGCATATATATGGGCATCATATCAACTATATGACTCATGCTTAACCTTTCGGTCCGTGTTCCGAGGCCATGTCTGTACATGCTAGGCTCGCCAAGTAAGAACCTTAGTATTCGCGTGTGTAAAACTGTCTTACACCCGTTGTATGAAAGCGTAGAGTCGAGTACACCCGATCATCACGTGATGTCTCGAAATACGATCCATAGAACGGTGCATACTTAAGGAAGAACACATTTTATCTTGATATTTAAATGAGGGATCATCTTACAATGCTACTAAAAGCACCAAACTAGCAATATAAGATGTGAACATCTAATGTGTAAAGTGGGATGATATGATCCATGCAGTTGATCTCTATCATATGCATCGTGGTATGATCTTTATCATTCCTTTGTGTGTAAGGCCAAGGTCTATGGAACTTACATGTTAAGTGTGTTGTAAGAGTATGTACCATACATCTACTTACAATATTACCATATCAAGACACTAGCCCATCAACGATCTAAACTAGACGCCTCTAATTTACCCATTGCAAGTTTTACGTGGCTTAGGGCTTTTGGAGATAGAACCGGTCTTACCTACAAACATGGAACCACAACGAGGGTAACCAAGTTATTAGCAACTCGTTGTAAATCAGATATTGACTGTAGTAGGAGAGACATACACCCGCCAGCCACTTATGCAAAACTAGTTGCATGTCAGTCGTGGAACCGGTCTCATGTGCGATGACATGTAAGGTTGGTCTGGGCCGCTTCATCCCACTATGCCACCAATATCCAAAATACATGAAAGAAGCAATAACATGATCATCATAGCCCACATATAAACATATGTGTACTACCCGTGCAAAGCACCTACGCATAGATCAGGCTCTGATACCACTGTTGGCTTTGCAGCATAGAAAATAAAAAATTCCTACGATGAGAACTATATGCCAAGATCTATCTACTAGATACAAGCAACGGGTGGATATACATCCATAGAGAACTTACCCTCGAAGACAACAAAGCTTTGTTAACAAGTTGGAACTCGTGGATGATGTAGTCGTACAATTGCCGATCTCAAGATCGTGTGGAAGTCCTAGCGCCACAAATCAGTAGCGCATCTGTCCTCGCACACACGTTCAAGCCACTGAAAACCTCCACCTCCTCGCTCCAGCGAATCAGCGGAAGCAGCAACTCCTTCCAAATGCAATGCCACCAGGAACATGTATCTCGCTAATCCGAGACCATGGGGAAATATATCTAGAGGGGAGAGAGATCCTTCACGAGGAGGTGTGCTTTGTGAGGCGCCCATGAGGGGTGCCCCCACCTCTTCCTCATTCATGTGGTGGAAGCTCCACTCACATCAATTTAGCCTCCACCCAAAGTTCCACTCACATGCATTAAATTTCCACCAAATTTAATGCAACTCTCATTTAATAAAACTCTTTTATTTATTCCATTCAGAATTTTGTTAATTACTTTAATTAACAAACATTCACATAAAACCCCTTGTAACATTTCAATAACACATGCAGAACCAGTTTCTGCAATTTCACCCGAAACAATTTTGGTTTCCATCGAAATAATTCCAGCGCTTCGTAATTCTTTTGTCTGAAACATATGTGCTCCAAAATGGTGTTTGGCAACCCTTAAGTGTGTCACCCTATGGTTCGCAAATAATGTAGACATGATTGAGACTCCTCTCAAATCAATAATCGGAAGCGGGACCTGGAGATCCATACTGACTCCTGCACGTTCAACGATGACTTCTGTGATCGTGAGAACCTTTAACGCTAGTAACTTAATCCCTTTGTCTCATGATATATTACATGTCCGAGATTCGATCATCGGTATCCAAATACCTAGTTTGATCTTGTTACCGACATGCACTCTTTTCTCGTTCCCGCGATATAACATTCTAGTGATCACATCACTTGCTTGCAAGCTATCTAATGTGATATCACCGAGAGGGCCCAGAGTATATCTATCCATCATCGGGATTGACAAATTCTACTCTTGATCGATGAGCCTCAACATAACATCTTCGAAGTATCTGAACCACCTTTATAGTCACCCTTTTACGGTGTGACGTTTGATGTTATCAAGTTACTCTTCTGATGGCAGCAATTAACATGATCTCATTGTCTAAGGATAAAGATTACTTCGTATGATGTTATAGCAATATAAACATAATGACTTTGATCGTAATGCTATACTTCGGATGAATGTTCATCACATCATTTCACAAATGTTGTGACCTCGTTATTAACAACACCCAATGTCCATGATCAAGAAAATTTGATCATCTTGTTGATCATCTTGTTTATTAAACACACATGTATTGACGTTTCCTATCAATACAATTATAGCATGCAAAATAAACATCTATCATATACAAGGAATACATAACAACAACTTTATTATTGCCTCTCAGGGCATATTTCCTTTATCAGATCCCTCCCGATCTGGGGATGGAGATGATGACGGCTATAGACTCTTTCATGGAATTTTGATCGGGTCCTTAGGGTTTTCGTCCCGGGAGGATTTTATAGGAGGAAGGGCAAGGTCGGTGGACGCCCGAGGGGCCCACACAACCCCCTGGCGCGGCCTGGGCTAGCCCGCGCCACCAGTTGGTGTGGCCACCTCGTGGCCCCTCTCCGTCTCGTCTTCTGGCTCCATGAGTCTTTCGGTAAAGTATTAACTTTGGCTTTTGTCTGGTCCAATTCCGAGAATATTTCTTTTCCAGCTTTTCTGAAACCAAAAACAGCAAAAAAAAAGGCAACTGGCACTATGGTATCTTGTTAATAGGTTAGTTCCAGCAAATGTGTAAAAATACTCCAAAGTGTGGACAAAACATAAGAAAGTATATATAAAACAAGCATGGAACATCAAAAATTATAGATACATTTACAACGTATCAACATCCCCAAGCTTAACTCCTGCTCGTCCTCGAGTAGGTAAGTGATAAAAAAGAATAATTTTTTAGGTGACATGCATCATCATAATCTTGATCAAGGTATTTGTAAAACATTGATAGCTAGGACCATAGTACTTTAACATAGCATGAAAGATATAGTTCTAACAAATAAGACATAGCAACTACGTTGTAACTTGAAAAGATACAAACAAAAGATTCATGAATAACAATGCTTTGGAAGACGTTTGTTTGTTTCACATATAGAAAACATAATGAGAATGGTATTCAACTTGTCCCTCATGGTACAACAAAACATAAATACATAGGAAACCTTCAAGATTCATAATGGTGACTCGATACAAATAGTTTAAGAACAAGCAATATCAAAGTTATGAATCAATCAACAAGTTTTGGGACAATGCACATTAAACTAAGAATGACCACTATGTTCTCTCAATAGGTGCATAAAGATGTAAGATGGAGACTCAACATAATAAGTAAAAGAAAGGCCCTTCATAGAAGGAAGCAGGGATTCAAGTCTCATAAAGAGCTTCGAAAAATTATGGTACTTATTAGCTTTTAGCTCTCATTGCTCCTATCATAAGCATCTTTAGGTGATTAAGGTTAAAGTGAACAAATATGAGGATATGCTTGACAAGTTATAATTTAAAAATCTCATGCCCCTTGCTTACGAGTACCGAACCTCATGCTACTCAACTTTAGTCACGAGTAAGTTCTTGTCATTATAAGTACATGTGTATCATAGAGAACCGCCAACAGGGTACCCCTTGCCCGATGATACGGAAGCATTCCCATATCAAAATGACAAGGCAAGCATACAATGAGCATCTCAACGATATTTTTATTTGCTATTTGCATAGGTTTTTATTGAGGATGCTTCACCGATTGCTCACTATGGTTATGCTGCAAGTTTCCACCATGATTAGGCATGGCTTAGGCTAGCCGCACAGGCGTTTCTCTAACACATATTAAAACTCCATGAGCTTACAAGCTCCCCTTTTATTTCACACCGTTGGGATCCATAAGCAAAAGAATCATGATATCAACTAAATAATGTGAAATGTTGAAAGAGTTCCCCATGGTAACATGGTTCTGCTAATTCACAACTTATAAAGCGCAAGCATATACGCAACATAGATGGGCACAATGATTCAAGTTTATTAAGTGCAAGAAAAGTAAAGTGTGCCATCAAGTTTGTGAGAGATTTAATCACTATTTTTCACATAACAAGTTTAATTCGGAAGGTAGATAAAAACATGAATATACTTGGAATAACAAATGCTAATAGGTAGGTATGGTGGACTCTTTAGAATAACTTGGTTTTATTTGGAGTTGGATGCATGAGTGGAACTCATACTTGGTATGGAGGCTAGCAAAAGACTGGGAGCGACCAACTAAGAGAGCAATAATGGTCATAATCATGCAAAGCGACAAAACATTATTAATTAAAGCATAAATGATATTACAAGTCGAAAACTAAATGATCATAGAGGCTATGGTGACTTGGTGTAGTCTTAACATGGTGTGAGCATGCGCCAAGTCAACCCAAATAAAGCATCAAAGGAGAATACCACAATATTATGCTTTTATATGCTAAAACAACGCATGATAATTTCAAGGCACATTAAGCAATCTCAATTGTTTGTAACAAGTCATGCTACAACAATAATCACTAAGCATGAAGTCAAAGCAATATCAAGCATGACATGATAAAGTCTAAGTCACAGTCAAAAACAAGCTCCTTTTATACCACTTATAAGCATGAACTTTCCTACTCTTTTCCAATCCAAATCAACCTATTTGAAACTATGTATGCATGCGGGGGTCCAACCAATTTATTCAAGCAAACTAAGAAAACAAAAACGAAGACGCTCCAAGAACAACACAATTATGCATGAAACAATAAAAATGAAGTGTTTGGAACAAACCTGAAATTTTTATTGATGAAGAAGGGGATGCCTTGGGCATCGCTAAGCTTTGACACTTGTACTTCTTGAATATTTCTTGGGGTGACACGGGTGGCATCCCCAAGCTTGAGCTTTTATCCATACTTCATCTTATAACATTGTTCTTCCCTACACTTTAAAACTTCCTTCATACAAAACTTCACACAATCTTCATTAGCAACATTAGTGTATTCAAGATAATAATTCTTTAGGTTCAGTTTCAACACAAGTAAAACTTCCATTAAAACATAAGCTACTGTAGCAATTCCTTTAAAAAGTTCAAGTGATCAAAGAGAACTCAAAGAGAAAGAGATTAAGAGGCAAATGCAAATAATGGCAGAAATTTGTCAAAATAGACCAGCAGGTAAAAACCAATTTTTTTGAAGACTTTCTGTTGCTTAGATCGAAAAGTGTTGAACTAACGAAAGTTAGATAAAAACCTGGGGCATAAGCACAAACAATTACAGCTCAATCCTACGTATAGAGATTTTTCACGAATTTGTTCAGCGAAGCACAAAAATCTGTTTCGGGATAGCAACTTTCCGAAATCTTACTTCTCTCTCATTAGAGGATACTCTTGGCACAAAAACCACACAAAGGATAAGGAGAGGTTATTACTGAAGCAATAAATTTCAAGACTCAACAAAAGATTCCTAAATAAATTTGGGTTATCTCCCAATAAGTGCTTTTCTTTAACGCGTTTGAGCTAGGCATAAGAAGCAAGAATCAAGTATTCTCAAATGAAGAAGCATTAAGAGCAAATTTTGTTTTAATAGGAGAGGCAAAAGGAATCTTTTCTCTCTTCTTAGAAAAGTGTTATATACCTTTCTTGAGTGGGAATTGATATTTAATGGTGCCTTCTTTCATATCAATAATGACACCAACAGTTCTAAGAAAAGGTCTTCCCAAAATTATAGGACAAGAAGCATTGCATTCAACATCCAAAACATAGAAATCAACAGGGACATAGGAATTGTTAACCATAATAAGAACATCATTAATACTCCCCATGAGTTTATTTTTAGCATTATCATCAAGTTGGACATTTAAATAACAATCTTCCAATGGTGGCAAATCAAGCATTTCATAAATCTGTCTAGACATAATAGAAACACTACTATCAAGATCATATAAAGCCTTGAGATCAAAATCATTCACTTTCATATTAATGATGGGTTCCCAACCATCTTCTAATTTCATAGGGATAGAAGCTTCATGTTTTAGTTTTTCTTCCTTAATTTTTATGAGAGCATCAGTAATGTTTTTTGTAAAGGCCATATTCATAGCACTAGCATTAGGACTTTTAGCAATATTTTGTAGGAACATAATTACTTCAGAGATATTGCAACCATCAAGATCAAAATCATAATTACCATCTAAGGTAGTAGAGCTATTGTTTCCCATATTTCGAAGAATTTCAGCATTTTTATTAGAAAAGGTTCCATTGGTTTTAGGCATTGTTGCAAAAGGAATGGGGACTTCATGTGGTTTGCTAGCATCAACATTAGAGGTGGTGATAGTACAAATACTACTATTTCTAGAAATTTCATCTTCTCTCTCCCACTTAGCATGCAATTCAGCTAACAGTCTAACATTTTCATCAATTCTAACTTGTATGGCATTAGTAGCAGCAAAGGGATTTTCTATGGTTACAGGTTTAGTAGCCATTTTATTAATCAAAGAGGATTGTGCTTCAAACAAATATGATATATTTCTTTCAGCATTCGAAAGTTTTAATTTCAAACTAGGAATTTCCCTATTTAAGCTCTCAAGTTGATGACTAATATTTTCAAAATAGTAGATTGTTCCTCCATGGTTTTAGTAAATAATTTATTTTGCTCATATTGCATTTGCATGAAGTTTTTAGTGGCTCTTTCAACTTCTAAAATTCTTTCCTCACTAGGCATTCCAGGTTTACCATGATAACTATAAGTATTATTAGGAGGGTAAGGCCTATAATTGTTATTACCATAAGCATTGTTGCCAAGATTATTATTTCTAATAAAGTTCACATCAACTTGCTCTTCTTAAGCAACCAAAGAAGCTAAGGGAACATGATTTGGATCAATATGAGCTTTCCCATTAACAAGCATAGACATAATAACATCAATTTATCACTCGAGGAGGAGGTTTCTTCAACAGAATTTACCTTCTTACCTTGTGAAGCCCTCTCAGTGTGCCATTCAGAATAGTTAACCATCATATTATCCAAAGCTTTGTTGCAGCACCCAAAGTAATGGTCATAAAGGTACCTCTAGCAGCAGATTTCTTGAAGAATAATTCAGTCCTGCATAAAAGGTTTGGATAATCATCCAAGCAGTCAGTCCATGAGTGGTATAATTCTTTACCAAAGATTTCATTCTTTCCCAAGCTTTAGCAACATGTCAATTATGAGATTGTTTAAATTTCATTATTTCACTTCTCATAGATATAATCTTAGCAGGAGGATAGTATTTTCCAATGAAAGCATCTTTGCATTTAGTCCAAGAATCAATACTATTTCTAGTTAGGGATAACAACCATTCTTTAGCTTTTCCTCTCAAAGAGAAAGGAAACAATTTAAGCTTAATAATATCTCCATCTATATCCCTATGTTTTTGCATCTCACAAAGTTCAACAAAGTTATTAAGGTGAGCAGCAGCATCTTCAGTACCAACACCATAAAATTGTTCTTTCATAACAAGATTAAGCAAAGCAGGTTTAATTTCAAAGAAAGTAGCTTCAGGAACAGGTGGAGCAATAGGTGTGCACATGAAGTCATTGTTGTTGGTGCTAGTGAAGTCACACAACTTAGTGTTTTTTCAAGAGTATTCATTTTTTTGTGTTTTTAATATAAAGAAGCAAACCAGTACAACTTTTCTTTGTGTGTTTTTGATAAAAGAAACAAGCAAACAAAGCAGAAATAAACTAAGCAAAACAAAAAAACAAAGTAAAGAGATTGGTTGTGAGAGACTCCCCTTGTGAAGATGTCCTTGACTCCTCGGCAACAGCGCCATAAAAAAGGCTTGATGGAGCAAAATATATCGAGCTCGTTGGGGAACCCCAAGAGGAAGGTATGATGAGCACAGCAGCAAGTTTTCCCTCAGTTATGAAACCAAGGTTATCGAACCAGTAGGAGCAAGGAAACACTTCTAAGGTGTTGTTTCCAACATGGAATCTGTTGGAGATATGCCCAAGAGGCAATAATAAAAGTGGTTATTATTATATCTTTGTGTTTATGATGAATGTTTACATCCCATGCTATAATTGTATTATAAGGAAACACTAATACATGTGTGTTTTGTAAACATAAAAGGGTCCCTAGTAAGCCTCTTGTTGAACTGGCTTGTTGATTAATAGATGATCATGGTTTCCTGATCATGGACATTGGATGTCATTAATAACAAGGTTATATCATTAGGAGAATGATGTGATGGACACACACCCATAGTAAGCGTAGCATAAGGTCAAGTCATTAAGTTCGTATTGCTATAAGCTTTCAAATGCATAGTAACCTAATCCTTCGACCATGAGGTTATGTTAATCACCATCACCGGATGGGTACTTTGATGACATCAAACACCGCTTCGTAACTGGGTGGTTATAAAGGTGTCATTGGGTATTCTGAAAGTATGTGTTGAAGCGCATGGACCAAGATTGGGATTTGTCCATCCATATGACGGATAGATATGCTCTGGGCCCTCTCGGTAGAATGTCATCTAGTTAGCTTGCAAACATGTGACTAGGTCACAAGGGATGACATAACATGGAACGAGTAAAGAGTACTTATCAGTAACGAGGTAGAACTAGGTATGGAGATACCGACGATCAAACCTCGGATAAGTAGAATATCGCGTGACAAAGGGAATTGGTTTCGTATGTTAATGGTTCTATCGATCACGAAGTCATCGTTGAGTATGTGGGAGCCGTTATGGATCTTCAGATCCCGTTGATGGTTATTGATCGGAGAGGTGTCTCCATCATGTCTGCATATTCACGAACCATAGGGTGACACACTTAAGGTTCGAAGTTGTTTTTAAGTAGATATGGAATGTGCGTTGGAGACCGAATGTTGTTCGGAGTCTCGGATTGGATCCGGGACATCACGAGGAGATCCGGAATTGTCCGGAGAATGAGATTCATATATTGGGGATCATTTTCTAGTTAGGAAATGTTCCGGAGTATTTGTATGGGGATTATAGAAGGTTTCGGAATGTTCCGGAAGGTTCTAGGAGATTTCTTGGAGTTTGCTTGAAAACCAAGAAAGGATCAAGGAGTCCTTGTGGGGCAAGACAAGGAGTTGTGGGGGAGGAGGACTCCTCCCCCCTCCCAATCCGCCGGCCAAGGAAGGGAGGGGAGTCCTACTAGGACTCCCCCTCCCATGGCGCCTCCCTCATTTAAATAGAGGGGTGGGGGCGCCACCCCCTTGCCCCCTCCACTCCAAACCCTAGCCGCCGCCTCTCTCCTCCTCCTTCCCTCTGCTCAGGCTTAGGCGAAGCCCTGCAGAATTCTCTACTCCACCACCACCACCACACCGTCGTGCTGCTGGGATTCCATGGAGAAGATCTACTACCTCCGCTGCTCGCTGGAACGGGGAGAGGAAGGTCTACTTCGACTCCGCACGTGTGACCGACTGCGGAAGCGCTGCCGGAACACGACACCGGAAGGATCGTCCACACGATCTTGAGATCGGCAAGTGATCGACTACATCAACCACGAGATCCAATCTCGTAACGCTTTCGGATCTACGAGGGTTAGTACAGATCTATCTCGTTGCACATGTCTAATAGATTAGATCTTGGCTTTTATCTAGATTAGATCTGGGTTTTGTTCGTTCTTGCGGTAGAATTTTTTTGTTTTCCATGCTACGAACCCATCAGAATCTTGCACAACACAACCACATAACTTTGCCCCCAACTTACAGTGAGGTTGTCAATCTCACCGGTTTTGCTAAAAACAGAGGATTAAACGTATTGTGTGAAAGATAGTAATTGCTTGCAGAAAGTAAACAATAAACAGTAAATAGATTGTAGATTGATGGCAAAAGAATGGACCGAGGTCCATAGTTCACTAGAGGTGATTCTCCTTAAGATAGATGACATGTTGGGTGAACAAATTACAACGGGGTAATTGACAGACACCAAGAAAGCATACAAGCATATACTAATCATCTTGACCCCTACGAGATTTGATTGGGCATTACAACATTATACATAGACCGTAATCCAACTTCATCTATGACTAATAATCCATCTATAGGTTATCATCCGAACCCCCTCAAGTATTACGTTACAAGCAACAGATAATTGCATTAAGAAAAGTGTGTAAAGTAAACAATACGATTGCTCCATGGACAAAGGATTGATGTTTTCTTCCTAGTAGCAACAACACATCTAGTACCTTAGAGATTTCTGTCACTTCCCCAGATTACTAGAGGCATGAACCCACTATCGAGCATAAATACTCCCTCTTGGAGTTGCTAGCATCTACTCGGCCAAGATAGCTACTAACAACGGAAAGCATGCAAGATCACAAATAACATAGACATGATAGAATCAATAATCAATCTGAAATAGCATCTCAATATTCATCGGATCCCGGCAAACACAACATGTAAGATTACAAATAGATGATTTGATCATGAACGAAGCTCACAAGATCTAAACATGGTAACACAAAGGAGAAGAACCAACCATCTAGCTACTACATGGACCCGTAGTCTAGGGATGAACTACTCACGCATCACACCGGAGGCAGTCATGGTGATGAAGAAGGCCTCCAGGGTGATCTCTCCCCTCCGGCAGGGTGCCGGGAAGAGCTTCAGATCCCTTTCGATCTAGGGATGGAGATGACGGCGGCTACAGACTCTTTCGTGGAATTTTGATCGGGTCCTTAGGGTTTTCGTCCCGGGAGGATTTTATAGGCGGAAGGGCAAGGTCGGTGGACGTCCGAGGGGCCCACACCACTCCCTGGCGCGGCCTGGGCTGGCCCGGGCCACCAGGTGGTGTGGCCACCTCGTGGCCCCTCTCCGTCTCGTCTTCTGGCTTTGTGAGTCTTTTGGTAAAATATTGAGTTTGGCTTTTGTCCGGTCCAATTTCGAGAATATTTCTTTTCTAGCTTTTCTGAAACCAAAAACAGCAGAAAACAGACAACTGGCACTGTGACATCTTGTTAATAGGTTAGTTCCAGAAAATGTGTAAAAATACTCTAAAGTGTAGACAAAATATAAGAAAATAGATATAAAACAAGCATGGAACATCAAAAATTATAGATACGTTTACAACTATCAAACGCTCCTATTATTCTGCAAAATTCGAATATCATATTTGCATGTTTCAAAAAAATTGAAAATATATCTAGATGTGGCCAATGATATATATACTACAAACATGCCAAATATCAATCCCAAATACTTTGTATTCTGAACTACACAAAAATGAAAAAAATATGGATCTATGAATGTATATATTTGAATCCTCAGATTTTATTGGATATTTCATTTTTGTACAGCCCACAATATAAATAGTTTTATGTTGTGATTTTGCATGCTCGTGAGATACATGCAAAATTATATTCAGATTTTTTTAAAACATTTAAATGTGATTTTTTTAATGAAGGGAGCATTAGACCTCGGGAGCTGAAGACACTTTCGGATTTATACTCTTCATATTCATGTACATTTCCCGTTAACCAAAATAGGCAAATAGCCATCGAAGAGATAATAATTACTCCCACAGTTCAGAAATATAATATATTTTAGCTTTTTTTAGTTTTGTAAAATGAATGTATCTAAATGTCTTTTCGTGTATAGATTCACGTTGAATCTCTACGAACCTATACACTAAAAGACGCCTAGATATATTAGATTCAAAAAGCACCCCACGATATCCAGTGTCTCCTCCTAGTTCGATGACACATTTTTTTATTGCGAAAATTCCACCGATCCATTAATATTCATCAATAGTAGTACAAAGAGGCTTAAAGTAATAAAAATTACAAATAGATCGATGGACCACCTAGCGAAGACTACAAACATTAGCACGAGCCGAAGGCGCGCTGCCGTCCTCGCCCCTCCATCACCGGAGCCAAGCAAAGCTTGTCGTAGTAGAGCTTGTTGTAGTAGACAAACGGAAAGTCGTCGTGCTAAGGTCCCAAAGAACCAGCGCACTAAAGCAACAATCATGCCAATGATGACATCAATAGATTGAAAGAGACTGACCTGAAATTAATATGAAAAACGACTAGATCCCAGGAGATCAGCCGGACACACGACTCCACGCGTCCTCTGTCAGCGCTAGGCGCATCACCGGAGCGAGATAGAGCGGGGAAGACTTTATTTTGATTTCAGGATGTAGCCGTCGCCATCCCAAAAAAGACACGAAAAAATAGACTAAACGAAAAAAAAACCTTCCACAGACAAGAGACCGTGGTCCGCCACACCGATCCTAAGACCATCGGAGACGGAGCGGACCGATGGCGTCACCGGCTTCGATGACGCCTTGATCCATCTAGGTCAGCCGTTGTCTGAATCAGTAAGTAGATCAGAACACTTGTTACCTGAATAATGCACTCAGAGACGTACAGCTGCTTGCTCAGACTGCATGAACAGCGCTCCTACGAACTCAAGCAGGAAAATAAGTTCCCCAGTCAAATAGTTCAGATTTGCCACGCCCCAAATGCCAGCCCTATGCCGCTCTCGCCATCACTCCGCCTCCTCCTCTCCTCCCGCCGCCCGCCCCTCGCTCTGCGCCACCGCCTCCTATCCGCCTCAGCCGCGGCCGCTGCCACCCCGGCTCTCTCAGGCGACCGCGCCGCCCAGCTCGCCTTCGCCGTCCACGGCTCAGCCGCGGCCAAGAACTTCCCGCACGCCATCCGTTTGACGAAATCCCTCGTCCAGGCTTCCTCTCCCAGTGCGCGGCCGGGGGCTGCGGCCTTCGCCGCGCTCGCGTCCACCTCCAGCTGCCCGGAGCCCGCGCTCGGCGTGCTCGTCATTGCTCTCTCCCAGATGGCGCTCCACGAAGAGGCCCTGTCTGTCTTCCACCGCCTGACGATGCTCCCGGCGTTGCCAGCGTGCAACGCGATCCTCGACGTGCTTGTGAAATCCCACAAGTTCGACCACGTCTGGAAGCTGTTCGATGAAATGCTGAGCCGGGGGCTGGTGCCAAGCGTGGTGACGTACAACACGCTCATCAACGCTTGCCGGCACGAAGGCGCTGTGAAGAAAGCTTGGGAGGTCTGGGATCAGATGGCGGCGAGACGGATTGACCCGAACGTGGTCACGTACTCGACGATGATCTGTGTGCTTTGTGAAGAGGGCTGCATCGGCGAGGCTGAGCGGCTGTTCTTTACATGAAGGAAACAGGGATGCGACCTAACCACTACACATACAATGCGCTGATGAGCAGCCACTGCAAGATAGATGGTGTCAAGCGGGCACTTACGTTATACCAGGAATTGCTGAAGAGTGGTCTTGTTCCCAATGCTGTGATCTTTACAACGCTAATTGACGGTTTCTTCCAGGCGAAGAGAATAAGTGATGTGAAAAATACTTTTCTTGACATGCACAGGTATGGCGTTGCTCCCACTGTGCCTGTGTACAACAGTTTGATTGATGGATCTTTCAAATCTGGTGATGCGCAAGAAGCATTAAGAGCTTATCAGGACATGACCCGCCTAGGGTTGTGCCCAGATGAGTTCACCTACAGCATAATTGTAAGAGGCCTCTGTGATGGAGGTCAAGTGCAGGTAGCGGCCAGGTTTCTTGAATTAATGCAGAAATCTGGAATTAACCTCAATGCTGCTGCGTACAACGCACTAATCGATGAGTACTGCAAGGATGGAAATCTAGCAGAAGCCCTGGCAACATGCACAAAAATGAGTGAGGTTGGAATTGAGCCCAATGTGGTGACATACACCTCCTTGATAGATGGACATTCAAAGGAAGGAAAGATGGAAATAGCAATGGCTATATACACAGAGATGATAGCTAAAGGGGTTGAACCTAATGTTTTGACATATACGGCTCTGATTCATGGCCATGCCAAGGATGGTGACATTGATACTGCTTTTAGGTTACAGAAGGAGATGGCAGAGAAACGCATTTCTCCCAATTCAATCACAGTATCGGTTCTTGTCCATGCTCTGTGCAGAGAGAATAGGGTTCAAGATGCAGTCACTATGGTCCTGAACTACTCAGGGCAGAAGAAGCATGGTGACATTCGTTCCTGTTTTTCCAACTCTACAACTGAGGAAGGCCATTCAATCCCAAACAGTGTG
Organism: Avena sativa; assembly: GCA_916181665.1. Classification (NCBI taxonomy): domain Eukaryota; kingdom Viridiplantae; phylum Streptophyta; class Magnoliopsida; order Poales; family Poaceae; genus Avena; species Avena sativa. The sequence continues at coordinate 492,372,768 of OV702290.1, read as the reverse complement.
ACATATATGACCTTGATATATGGTCTATATATAGATGGCCAATAACATGAAGCTGGTAAGTTCTTCTCTTGCATGAGAGAATCTGGTATGGTGCCTGATAGCTTCACTTACTCACTACTGATTCGGGGACAGTGCATGCTTGGCTATGTCTTGAATGCCATGATGCTCTATGCTGATATGGTCAAGATCGGTGTTAAGCCCATGAGATATGCCATGGTCTGCCCTGAGATTTGGTCAAGGGATTCATCAAATGGTCTCAAAACTGAAACATGAGTATTCGCTCATCTGACTTGATTCAAGACTTCAGAGTTCAGAGCAGTTCCACACAAGCCCAGTTCACAGTTTCTGAACCTGGTGACTTCTGACTTGTTAAGGCATTACAATGACGAACCAGTAGTCGGGACAATATTGAAGACTCACCATCTCAATAGCCCTTCGTATATGAGTTCGAAAGAAGAAATTCTTAGGTAAAATGAACCTGCTTCTCAAGGCAGATGTAGGTTCAAGCAACAAGATATTAATTGCCTGGCAAGAGCATCATTTTGGATCATCAGCTCTGCAAATGAAAATAAGGGCAGTCCCGTCCCGTATTTAATGTGTCGGTGACATGCTCATTGACAGGAGCTGCTGAAGTCTTCTTTATCTAAAAGAATAAGTTGATTGTAATGAACAAAGCATGAGATTTGAAGCCCAGCTGTAGCAAATGGCAGAATTGTGACCTAGCACGCTAAACCACTTTTGTGCTGGTCAATATATCATTTTGCTTGTGCTCTGAGGTAGCCGAGCTCAGAGGAGAGATGTTGATGCGTATGCAACACATGCTGCACTAGGATTGTGATGGACCTTATGATCCATATCAGCTTAGTCACAGATAATTGTACAGCTTTGTTGCTGATAGTAATTTGTCGCCACAAGCAAGATGTGAAGATGTTTTCTTTGTATTTATGCCACTATTATTAATCAAGTTATGCACCTGATAGAATTATGATTGATGTTCTTGTCTTCCTTCCAAATTTGAATGTTGATGATGATTTTTATTTCTGATTCTACATTAGTTTATTGATTATGGCACAAGGTCGGTTTTTAACTGTTCTTGTTAACTATGTGTAATCAATCTCTCTTCCATTAGTCTATTATTGCAAAATTGCATGTTACAAAAACTTTCTAGGACTCCCAGAAGATAATTTCACCATTGTCACCAAGGAAACCAAGATCTTTGAGCCTCCTTTCCTGGTAATACTCAAGGTCATCTAATTCTTGCTCCCTCTCCTTAAAAATATCATTTATTTGCTGTAGTACTTTCTTTTCACCAGTCCTCACATCAATGGCGATTTGATGTCTTGATTGCAAATCTTCTCTTTCCAGTAGTTCTTCATCCTGAATATTTTATGCATGTTTCATTAGACTAATTAGGAGGTAACCAACAAATGAGATAAAGCAAATAACATTCTTTTAGTAGGCTCACCTCTTCTATTGTGGTGTGATAGGCAGCAAGGGCAGATTTGCAGGCATTTTGGATGACTTGGCATATTGATTCCTCGTTATCACGACTCACAGGAAGTTCAAGGTGCTCCCAAACTTTATTTCTAAAGAGCGCTTCCAATAGAAATGCATCTGTTCCCCCAAGACAAAGTAAGCGCAGGTAAGGAATCATTTGAGGAGGAAGGGATTCTCCAAGCACAACATCAAAGTATGCGGTCTCCCCCATTCCATTTAACTCTGCAATGTCAAGCTTGTCTCCATAGAATGGATCAGATTCAGAGATCTCCAGCGTCAGAGTATACGAGTCCCTTGACGAGTTTAATTCGGCGATCCCATAGTCAAGAGCCAATTCAGCATTACTCTTGTCCAGGTCATACTGAATATATACCTGTCAAAGTATACTTCTTCTATAAGTTGCACATATCTTATCTTACTTGAGATCACTAAAACTGCTGATTATGAATATACATCTTGAGGGCATTTATATATAACTAAATATTGGAAGTTCATGTGTACCTGTTCCCCAGATTTGACCTCCAGTGGCGTTCGCAAGGAGAACACGACATCCCTGCCCAGAAAGCCCTTTCCTTTGATCTCCCAACAGGGTTCTTTTGAGGTAATACCACCATTGTGATTTATCTGATTTGATAAAGTACCAACATGATTATAACTGAACGTACTCCTGATCTTCAGGTGTATTATGTATTGAAAGGGAAAAGGCACATGAAACCAGTCTCTAATGGAAATATTATAAACGTTTAACATGAAAAATTAATCATCTAAATTACTGGTACAATGAGAGTTGGCTTGGAGTTTTTTTGGATCAGCAACATCAGACCATGTCTGGCATGCTCTGTGTTTGAATATCTTACCAAATCAGCAAATGGTATCAGAGCAAGCTTATCTCCCCGGAGCTCTGGAAAAACCCTTGATCTTAGTACTCCGAATGCCCATAGGAAATCATCGAATGTTATAGTACCAGGGAAAAGGTCCTTGTTCGCGCTTATAATCTCAGCTTCAACATTATCAAACTCGCTCTGCACATACTCTTTCACACCCATTGTTGTGCTCAATAATTGAGTTCCTGCAAGCAAGGGACAGATAATACAGAGTCAATTACTACAGAGAGGTTCGAATGTCTACTCTACACAGAAGTCATGGAATTTTGCATTGCAGGCTCACCTTGTATCTCCAAGAGCTCTTGTTCTGACCTGCACTGGAGGCACGAAGCAACCACTCGAAAGCATCAGAACGCGCAATACGAGGTCGTGAAGAAGCAGCAAAGAGTATTTTCATCAAACACATGGAAAGCGACGAGTGCCCTCACCAGAAGATGGTGGAGTCGGTCTGGCGCGGGAGGATGGCGAGGTAAGGCGCCCACAGCGAGTCCCCTCCGCGCGCAGCCTCCCGGAGGATGAGCAGAGACACGGTGACCCACGGACGGAGGTCTCCTGCGCTGCTGCAGACGCGGCCGATGTCGGAGGAGGCGACGGCGTCGGCGTCCATCCAGAGCTTCTTGGGCACCTCAGCGACGACCTCCCCGCGGGGCAGATTCCGCGCCGCCACGAGGCCGATACCCTCAGGCACGACTGCCGGAGACACCGCTCCCGTGTCAGCTCCGTGGGTAGAGAGCCAGCGGCGGAAGTTCTGCAGCGCGGCGTCCGAGGGTGCGGACACCGCCGATGCCCCTGTGGCTGCAGCTGCCGCGCGCGGCAGCAGGTGGAGGAGGGGTCTCGGGGTCCTGGGGAAGCGGAGGAGGGGAGGGGGTCCGTGACCAGAGAGGAGTTGAGGCGGGAGGACGAGGTGGTGGAGAGCTGCCATGGCGGCACCGCGGCGTGGGATGTGGAGGAGGCGCCGAGGCGATTGTTTGGATTGGGAGACGACGACCGTTGGTTCTGTTGCGTAAATGGCGGGAGTGGATATGATTAGTGCCGGGCTCTAGTAATAAACTTTTTTTCTGCAGGGTTATAATATCTTTTCTGTTTGAGAAATTCTACAGATCTATTAATAATCACCGACAGTCTTAAAAGTAATAAAAAATACAAATATATCTTTGGATCGTCCAGAGACACGGCGACCACGAATGAAGACCTCCTGCGCTGTTGCAGACGCGACAGAGGTCAGAGGAGGCGACGGTATCGGCGTCCATCCAGAGCTTTTTGGGCACCTCAATGACCTTGTCAGGGGTAGGTTATGCGCCGCCACGAGGCCGAGGCCGTGAGGGTGACCCTAAAATCAATCTACGGTTTCGTCTCCTTGTCGGCGACCTGTCGGTCCGCTCCGTCTTCCGTGGGTCACCGTGTAGCAGACCACGTCTCCTCACCGTTGGGAGAGGTTTCGTTTATTGTTTTAGGTTGTCTTCGGTGTCTTTGTTAGGACCGTGAAACAACGGCTACATTTTAAAGTCAGAATAAAGTCCTACACGCAGTGGCGGATCTAGAATGAAGTCGGTGGGGTGTCAAGCATAAAAAGTACCCTATTAAGCTTTACATTGAGCCATTATTAATACAACTATTATAGTATCTAAAAGAAGATTTGTATTTTTGGAGGGGGTGCCATGGCACCCCCACTGGATACGCCACTGGCTACATGCCCTATCCTCAGAGCGTCTAGAGCTTGCAGAGGCACGTGGAGTCGTGTGTTCGTCAGATCTCTTGGAAACCTTTTGGTTTTCGAGTTCGTCGGCGTAGTTTCAGACCAATCTTTTCTAATCTATGGTTGTCATAATTGGCGATGGTTGCTTCTCTGGTGCTCTAGTCCTTTGGAGACTTGGCACAAAATCTTCCTATTTGTCTGGTACAACAAGATCTATTACGCCAAGTTTTGCTAGATTCCAATGATGGAAGGGCAAGGACGTTGCATACATGAGAAGTTTAGTTTATTGTGATATATTCCAACATATCCACTATCATATCCATGTTTTATATTTATTTGAAGACTTTCTAAAAGATCCCCTTTATTTAGGTTATAAATCTTGCGGGACAGAAAAATCAAGTTTTGCGTATCCTTTTTTACTTTCAGGGACCTTCCCGAATTCAAAAGGATCAAGGATTATTTCCGCGGAAGTTTTTCATCAAGACGGATGCCTGAAGCACTTGCTAGATGAGGAGCTGCACGAGACCCTAGAAGAGGCCCATGGTGCGGCCAAAGAAGTTTGTCATGCCATGGGGAGCACTTCCCACCTCGTGGCTCCAATTTCGTCCATCTTCACGTCGATCTCTTCGTCTTGACCTAAAACAGACTATATATATGGCTCCTTTTGCGATCTCGCAAGGAGATGGAGCACAGAGATAAAAACATACAGAACCAGATACAAAAGCATGAGGCTTAAAAAATTGGAGGGGGAAACACTGCCGAAGTCATCCTGGTTGCTTCTCCAACCTCTTCGACATCACCACTGCCATTTGCATGATGAAGAGGGAGTAGTCTACCCCGGACTATGAGTTTGTGGAAGTAGCTTGTTCTATCTATCTATCTTGTGCTATGATTGTTTTAGAACCATATGAGTTTCCCAACACGATTATGGTCACATATATGTAATTACCTTATGATGGATCTTTGTTTTATGATATGATTATATGAGGTTGAATTTTTTAGCATGTGATTGGTAATATTGATAGATGCATATGTCTATCCCGTCTTGTATACATATTTTTGATCAAATTAGTAAGCATAGGCATGAGAGGGATAAGTGTGCATTAGATGCAACGACGGGTAGTAGTAACTGGATAGTCACTCAAAATTTAGGATTAACTATGGTTTTTTACCTTTCCTTCGTTGCCCCACTAGGAAGAATGAAATACTTATACTATAATCATCTAGTGATAGAAAAGGTAGTCTTGTTTTTTTAAGGTAGTATAATGTTATTCAACATTATGTCAAAGTACTTAAGGATATACTCTCTTTTATCTTAAATATAGTATTTGAGGATTTTTTCTCTTACTAGAAGAGTATGAGGGAGATATGTTGCATTGTCTTAATTATAAGGCGTGATTCCCATATGAATGTGAACCAAACCCTAACATGAAACTTCTATCAAGATTTATGATATGTCTAAGGTTGTTTTGATCTCACCATGCTTATGAGAGAGTAAACAATTGAACCTGAACTCCAGTCCATTTTAATTGCATTTAATTTCCTGCATTGTTTATTCCAAAAATACAAAAAATACTTTTACTTCTTGCATTCACTATCAAAGATCCAAAAACATCTTTACCTTTTACCTTGCATATAGTTTTAGATTTTGCATCTAGATTATTTTACTTTATTTCTTGCACACTTAGTTTACTTTATTTTATTATTTGTTTATTGTTTTTAATTCTAATATCAAACCTTGTGCTTAACAATCACACGGTGAAGTTAAGGACATCCCAACAAGTTATCTTGTTTTGCAGGTTGCAACAAGAGATAGAAGAGAAGTGGTTTTTATATTTCCCTGACGAGTCTCCCTTATGAGAAAATCCTCTGCTACATCATTTTGCTTTTGGAGTTCCAATGAATTTTTATCCACGTGAATTTGTGCCATCAGACAACGGCTCCTTCGGCTCGTACTACTGTCTATAGTGGCCGCTAGGTAGTCCAAAGATCTTTTTATTTTTTTTATTTTTTTATTGTTGATGATTATTAGATTGGCGAGATTATGGTGAAAAATATATATAGGTAAGCTCTCTGGGACAATCTTTTGGCTTATTATATCCTCTCTCTTTTACCTATAACTATTTTGTCTACCTAAAATATATTTAAGCTCTTGAATAGAGATGGAAGTGGGTCATTGTTTCCACTCTACCTTTATCCCCTTTAGTTTTAAAAAATGAACTTACTTTTTTTTTCTAAAATGGTGATATGATTGAAAAAATTAGTTTGTTTTGTTGAAGCAAAGAGTGTAGAGTGCACCGACCCACTTACATGTTTTTTTGGGGGATTCTCTAGGTACACAACGTACCCTATAAAAACATCTTTAGCACACAGCGTAAACTTCGATCCTTAAAAACGCGTATATAGGCACCCAAAACCGTTTTTGAGATGCAAAAATGGCCGACAAAAATAGACACCGTGAACAAAACTGCATTCTGTAGCCCTCCTTTTTTTCTTATTTTCCCCCTCCCTTTTCCTCTTTAGCACACCCGCCTCCCCTGCGCAGCCCCGTCGCCCTAGCACAGCCGCCTCCTCCGGCACATCCCCGTCGCTCCCCCAGCGCTGCCGACCTCGCTCGCCGTGCCGAAGTCTGCCACGTTGTTGCCCACAAGGTTGCCGTCCTACGAGCTCCGCCCCGCTCTGACGGACTCTCTAGCCACCGCGCTGCGAGCTCCGCCTAGCTCCTATGGGCTCCCTTGGCCGCCGCGCGAGCACCCGCCGCCCTTCTCTAGTCCCGTCCCGCTCGTGGTCGGCCTCGTTCGGCAGTGGAGTCGACCCCGTCCCAATTCGAACCGGCGGTGGCCTCTTCCGGCGAGTTCCGCGGTGGTTGTGTGGTGGCGTGTCTTTTCCGACGAGGTTTGACCTCTTTACAGGGACCATCAAAACAGCCTCCTGCATATATGTTGTTCTCGTGTATGGATTTTCCATGCCCTGTAAAATTTTTTGGGTTGGTCAAGTTTGACGAGATCTGTTCTAGGCTGTTTCTTCGACCAAAACTATGAACATCTCTTTTTTATGTGTCCGCTAGAGATGCTATTTTTAGATTGATCTCTCCCCGATCGAGTCCAACGACTAGACGAACCCTTTTGACTCAGGTCCTGATCAGGGGCGTCCAACCGTACACTGGCTAGTGGGCCCCTATCACAGCGGTATACAAAGGGTTGGGGCCGGCGGCACAGGACATGAGGTTCGACTATGCCGCAAACCCCACCAACATCCCCTAGCCGATCTAGGGTTAGCGCCTAGCGACGGGAAGCTTCGACGCCGCCACTCTCGCTCGCCGCACTCGCCGCCTTGCCCACGCCACCCACACTCTCGTCGTGGCCCCTCTGCCATGGCTAATGGCTCGAGCTCGTCGAGCCAAGGCGAAGGTGTGTCTCCCGATCTCTCTCTCTCTCTCTGTATCTAGCAAATCCGAACACTAGTTGTTTAATAGACAGACACTACCATAAGATCCACTCCTAGACAATCTAAAGCACATTAACATTGGTATCATAGCGAGTGTTCTAGGCCGTGGATCTTTTTTTCGATAGAAAGCTTACAGAGAAAAGGACAGGAACCCTAACCCCAAAAGAACAGTGCGCCGCCCACCTGGGCTGCGCCGTTCCTCTCGATCCCTATGCGCATCGGCAAGCCGATGCATAGGGAAGAAGAACCCACCCCTCACGGGGCAAAGAATGCCGAAACATCGCCCCGAATCCGAATCAAACATAAAAAGAGAGCATTTTTGCAAACAGAAATCAAAAGAAATCAAAGAACTGAACCAGCTGTAGCCACTGCCACCGGCAAAGGGCACCTCCGCCTGAGCTGCTTGACAGCGGCGCACCCACCCTCGGGTGGATGCGCGCACTAGCAAGAGGGCCAGGGGGCCGCCGCCATCCATCGCTTCCTCTCTGAACTGCGAAGCCGGTTTAGCTCTCTGTACGAGCTCGCTATTGTGGCCGTGGGAGCTCTCTGCTGCGTGGGTTTTCTGGAGAAGCTGGAATGGAAAGAAAGAGGAGGAAGGGAGGGGCTCTTCGCCGGCCTAGCCGGGCGGCGCTGCCTCCTCGCCAACCCTCAGCAATGAAAGAAGCGGCACCACCGCTAGAGAGCGGGCGCACGCGCGCGGGGGAGCGAGTCGAATGAAGTTTAGGGTTTCACGGGGGCGCATGGCTGGTCGTTTTTACCAAGGGAGCCTCGCGCGCAGCCATCCGATGGCATCCACGGCCAAGATCGGGCGGGGCGGGCGGCCCCGGTCTATGGGCTGCTACGCGGGCCACGTGAGAGAGCATAGGAGGCCGGCCGGCCATGGGCTATTAGCAGACCGCGAGCGAGCGCTCTGTAACAGTTCCTTGCCGCGTGCGTGCTGCACATCAGGCGGTGGGCCGTTATCTACCGCCCAACGTCTAGTTTTTTTGTTTTTTGTTTACAAAAGCTTTTTTGACCGTTTTATTTCAGTTTTGGACAGTTTTTTAGTCTAGTTTTTTCTATGCAAATTGAACCAACGAGACGTTTGTTTAGAAAAACAGAAAAGTAACCGATTTTTTTCTGAAAAGTATAAAGTTTAATGAATTTTATTATTTTCTTCCACTGCAAATAGTTAAAAGTGCCTTTTAAATTCAATAAAAGTGAGAATTGAATTTTGAAAGCATGTCAAAGTATTTATTCTAGTTATGTTCATGTTATTTTTCTAACCAACCTTATAAATAGCATGATCATGATTAGTTGTTTGTTTTAAAGTGGTTAGTGCATTTGGTTCTATGTTCTGGCCAACAGTGATAAAATTAATTGCATGAATAGTTGTATGTCTTAATTTTGACCAACATTAGATTAATATATGCAATTGTTGTTGTTATCTCACTTATTTGTGGTTTTCAGGAGGGTACTACTTGATGAGCTGCATCATGGAGGTCCCAACCCTTAGAGGAGATAACTATTCCGAATGGAGAAAGAAAATGGGCATGGCGTTTGTTTGTGCTGAGGTGGATTGGGTACTTGAGACTCCCCAACCCACCAAACCGACAGAGCCACTCCGAGTCAGTGTAGATGATGATGTTCCATGGGAGAAAAAGAAAAGAAATTATGCTCCATTAGAGATGGCATACACCCTAGAAAACAAAAAGTGGTCAAACGCCAATAAAAAATGCATGGCATTTATAAAGAACACAATTGAGCAGCCATTGTGGGCACAATTATAGAGTGCGCTTCCGTAGGGGATAGACCTAAAATTATAACTCGAAACTCGTGAGCTAATTGAGTAACTCGTGACTCGTCTTGACTCGGTTCGAACTCGGTGTCCAACGAGTCGAGCCAAGTTTTCAGTTTGAGCTTGTTTGTTCACCCAAGCTAAATGAGCTACTCGCGAGTGACTCATTTAACTCGTTAAACTCATTCAAATATAGAGTTTCAAAATTTTCATAGATGAGTGCCATACTATGGATGTTTCTTGAACCTGTAATGGTGTAGAGCTACTATATTTTTCATTGATCTTTCTTCGTGTTATTATGGAAGTACTATCGGTGTTCTAGTTCCAAATTAGTAGGATAATTACTAGTTTTTATCATATGTGATCCTATTCGTAACTTATAACAAGCTAAACGAGCTACTCGTGAGCTACTCGTGAGTTTACCGAGTCAAGCCGAGTTTCAAATATGAGCTCATTCTGTAAATGAGCCGAGTCGAGCTAACTCGTTACTTTAACAAGCTTTAGCGAGTCGAGCCGAGTTGGCTCGGCTCAGCTCGAATTCTAGCCCTAGTAGGGGAGTACCTTGAAAAGATAAAGAGCCATTTCACTGGCTCTTTAAAGACATATGTTACCCAGTTGCTGAAACAGCTGGTGGCAGAAAAGTACACAGGAGGTGGACATGGAATAAGGGAACACATCGTCGGGATGAGGAACATGGCTACTAAGTTTAAGCCCATGGATGTTGATCTGGAGATCAAACCTGCACTCCTAGTTCACCTAGTCATGGCTTCACTACCAAAAGAGTTTGACACCTTTGTTGTCAACTACAACATGTCGCCAGAAAAGTGGGACATTTAAAAGACTATAACCATGTGTGTGCAAGAAGAGGAGAGGCTGAAAACCTCAAATGGTGGTTCCTTGAACTATGTCAATAAGAAGAGGAACTACCATCAAAGCAACCAAGGTTCTCCTTCAAAGCCACATGGAAAAGCTCCCATACACTATCAACATTAATAGAGTCCTCTCCCAGTGGACAAAGACACTTGTCTCTACTACAAGAAGACAGGGCACTACAAGAAAGATTGCCCTGCTTGGCTAAAGGAAGTAATGGCAAAGAGAGGTAGCAACGTTGTTTCCTTTGTAAATGAATCCTTGTATACACAGTTTTTGAAATCTACTTGGTGGATTGAATCAGGTGCAACTGTTCATGTTGCAAATTCTTTACAGGAATTCCATTCGGCACGAACTACGAAAATAAGCGAAAGATACACTGAAGTTGCAAATGGAGTCCAAGCAGATGTTGAAGCTGTTAGCGACATCTCCTTGGAGCTAGCTGATGGATTCACGATCTTGCTTACATATGTCTTATATGTTCCTTCATTACACAAAAACTTAATAAGTGTATCACGTTTGGACATAGTTAATTATGAGTGTCATTTTGGACATGGCCAGTGTGCCATTTGGTGTAATAAAGGGTGTTGCTTTCCTTCACAATGATATTTATTTGTTATCCCTTCGTGAAAAAGTATATTCTGTGTGTAATGTGAATGAGCATGTTTCTATGTCGGACAAAGATCAAAAGAAAAGAAAGAGAACTCATGACTCGTCGAAATTATGGCACTGTCACTTAGGCCATATTTCGAGGGGGAGAATAGAAAGACTAGTTAAAAATGATATTATTGCTCCATTAGAATTCTCTGAAATAGAGCAATTAATAGATTGCATTAAAGGAAAGTTTGTAAAGCAAATCAAAAAGGATGCAAAACAAAGCACCAAAACATTAGAATAATTTACACTGACATTTGTGGACCGTTTCCTGTGAAAAGTGTGGATGGTTATGACTCGTTCATAACATTCATAGCTGATTACCCCCATTATGGTTATATTTATCCAATTAAAGAAAGATCGGAAGCATTGGATAAATTTAAGATATTCAAAGCTGAAGTAGAGAATCAGCACAATAAAACAATAAAGATAGTAAGATCTGACCTTGGAGGGGAGTACTACGGTCGGCACACCCCATATGGCCAAGTTCCTGGACCTTTTGCAAGGTTCTTATAGGATACTAGCACAGTGGCCCAGTTTTTGATGTCATGCGAGCCTCAGCCAAATAGAGTAGCTGAAAGGCGTAACCATACACTTATGTATATGGTGCGTAGTATGATGAGCTACTCCACCTTACCATTAGGATTGTGGATGGAGGCGTTAAAAACTTGCATTCATATTCTCAATAAAGTACCAAGCAAGTCGGTGCCCAAAACACTGTACGAGTTGTGGACAAGAAGAGTATCCTCTCTACAACACATGCGGGTGTGGGGGAGCCCAGCTGAGGCCAAAGTGTTTAATCCAAACATTGCGAGGCTAGATGCTAAAACAGTCAGTTGCCATTTCATTAGCTATCCTGAAAGATTAAAAGGGTTTCGTTTCTACTTTCCAGATAGATATAGAAAGTTTGTAGAAACAAGACATGCAGTCTTCTTAGAAGACGAAATGATGAGGGGGAGCATGGTAGCTCGAAAATTGATCTTGAGGAGAAGAGGGTGCATGCACCTAATCCGATGACTCGGGAGCCATTCTTTTCACTACCTGTTGTTCCTGCATCGACAACCCTGAGGTTGTGGTCTGTGACAATAATGAGTGAAGATCCGGAACCTGTCCGTCAGGAGTCGACTGAACCCATTGTTGTGCATGATGGCTCTGATTTTTTCCATCTTCCACTGCGTTTAAACGTTGTTTTTGGTCAAGCAATTGCCAAAAAAATCTCAACTCTTGCCACTAATGACTAATAATTGCAAAGATATGCAAATACCTTCTTTGATTTATGTTGTGCAGGAAACCACGGCTTTTAAAGCGAAATAAGGAGTCATAATAAAGGATTTTGAGGAAGTACACATGATCAAGTAATTGGAGAGGTGTTCTAGGGCGCCTGAAGTCTTAACGACCACTGGTACAGGCGCGGTTCGCCCGTACCGCCCGCCTGTACCAGGTGGCGATGACTTCCTCTCGTCAAACCCTACAACTTTCGTGAAGATGCCAATATATATTGAGACTCTAGCCACCGGTCAGAGGGCCACCATTCTCAAATTGTATCACAACACCCCCAAAGGAGATCCACACCATTGTTCATCCCTTGTTCATCCATTGTTCATCACTTCCCCCATCCATCCATCCATCCACTAGCCATAGCCATTGCATTATACTTTAGATCTCCTTGTGATTTGGCGACCATTATAAGAATATTTGATTTTAATCTAAGTATTTGTATGATGTTTTCTATCTCCGATCTATTCGTTATGAGTGAGTAGTCCTCACGTGATGTGGGTTGGGGAGAAACCTCACAGCGATTATGTGCATCTAGATCATAGGAAATTGTATTTTTGTTTGGAATAGTGATTTATATATTTTGTTTCTTCATCTCTTGTCTTGATATGTGGACTTGTAGGTATCCAAGATCCCATAGATTGATAAAATCTTGAGGTGAGATACATGGCTAATGGTGATCTCATAGGTAAAGGGGATCCGCAGCAGAAAACAAAAAAATTCCTACGTTGGAACCCCAAAATTGCCTAGGATCTATCTATGTAGTAATGCGGTAACGGCCAATGCGTATAAAATACATACCCTTGTAGACTGTACACGGTTAACGTTCCGCAGGGAACGTGGTTAAAGGAGTCGTACTCGTAGCCGACCTCAAGGTCACGAAGCTCCTCGCAGGTCACCCCTTGCTCCTTCTTCATCTTCATCGTGCAACAGCTCCGGCTCACGATATTTAAGCACCCCAAGTGTTGCGCCTCGTGTCTTCGTACACATCTAGTGCACGATGAGACCTCCGGCTCCCCGATCCCGCTGGGAGTGTGGAAGTTGATATTCGGCTAGGAATCCCTGCATCGCAATGGCGTACTGTAGGTGTGCCTCGATCGCACAACCCAGACTTGGGGCCATGGTCACAAGGTATAGAGAGAGGGAGGGAGAAAGTCAACTAAAAGACTTCTGAAATTGTGTGTTTAATCCCACACATAGGTACCTCTTTATATAGGCAGAGGGGGTGTGCCCTCCCCATTAGGTTAGCCATGTGGGAATAATCGTCAAAGGAAAAATCAGGAAAAATTCGGACCAGCCGAATGGGCCAAAACTTCAGGCCCAATAGAACACAGCAACAGTTGGCAGCAGCAGGTGAGCCAGCGCCGGCCGGGTGGGCCTTTGGTGCAGCCCACCCCGTGTCCCCGAGCTCCCGCGGTGGCCTGGTCCCGCCTGGCGCCTAGCTGGGCCTCCGCCCGCTTTGCTGACCGGGTGGGCTGCCAGTGGCCGCGGCCTACCTGGCGGCTGGCTCCCCCGCGCGCCCGCGTGGGCCGGGGTCGAGCTGGCCGGCCCGGCGGCCGTCTGACTGTTGTCCGCCCGCGCGCGGCGGGTAGTACCTGTTGCTCGCCCGCGCGTGCAGCCTAGCTGCTTGTCGCCTGGTGCGGTGGATAATATCTGCCGCCCAGTGGGCTAGGCTGTTTTCTTTTTCCCTTTTTATGCAGCTTTTATCCTAGGCTAATTCCCTCTGCGGATTTGGCCTAATATAAAAGTTACTTTTATAAATCTTAATATAAATATTTTTTAGAATATATTAATTCATAATTAACATATAATAAATATATATTTAAATTCTCATTTACCTGAAAACACTTTTCCAGTCTTTTTTTATTCTTTCTCCGAACAACTTCAGATCTCTCCGCGGAACAATTCTGGCTTTCTCTTTTTCTCTATTGTGATTCCATCTTACGAATGATCGCTCTCATCGTACCCTTAAGTGTATCCTCTCACGGGCCGGGAATGCTCTAGACATGATCTGTATCAATGATCAATAGAGGGACTAGGGATATCTATGTGACCCCTATGCATTCCTGATGACAATATCGTTTGAACCGCTAAATGTAGCATCCTTATCTTTTCGTTTCTCGATACAACTTATCCGAGATCCGATCATTGGTACCCCGTACCTTGTTCAATCTCGTTCGCAACAAGTTTTGTTTTCTTGTTACCGTGATATTACATCCCCGTGACCGAGTTACATGTTGCAATATTTATGGATGTAATCTCACCAAGCCGACCGTATGTATCTTTACCCGTCATGTGGGTGAACAAATCCTGGTCTTGCAGTCACATATCATCTACTGTTCCTTCGGAATACCCAACGTACACCTTTATAACCACTGTATTACCAAGTGGCGCTTGATGCAATCTAAGAAGCGTCAGGAAACAGTGAGTAATATGAGCTCACGGTCTAAGGAAAAGGAGTCTAGGTATAGCTATTGCAACAATGAACTATATGACTTGATCGTGTTGCAATCCCTCGAGGAATGTCCAATCACATCATTCTCCAATGATATAATCCTGTTGTCAATCGGCATAAATGCCCATGATCTTGAAACCCAGATCATCCTCATGACCAACGAACTAGTATGAATAGAGGTTACTAGAGACTTTGTTGTTTCATACCACACCTATACCAATGTTTCTACTTGGCATAGTTATAGCACAATATGAAACTATTATAAACTAATTGAGATATGATAATAAAAACCTATTTATTATTTGCCTCTAGGGCATATCTCCTTCAATTGGAACCTCAGTGACAGAAAGGGTAGTACGGTCTTTGCTTAGCGTCTCATTTGGTATCAACAACAACATCACCACTTAAAGCTTTGATCTATGTTTTGCACTTAATAATCGTTTGTAACCCGTAGCTTCGGTGTACTCTCGGTTGGATTAAAAGTCTATTGCTATGCCCGCTGCATCACAGGGGCTCTAGAATATTAGGATGTGTTGGCCATAATAGATTATCTCGATACAAACATTATACATGACTATGCTTATTATTATCTTTTATCCCATTTGGTGTGCAGCTGCAGGTGGATCTTCAACCCTGGGCTATCTCCATCCATTGATTTAAACCCACTATAAAGTAAACTAGATCGGTCCGGTCAACTAAGGTAAAACGAACAAACAAAGTCTTGTAGATGTGTCCTTTTTATTACCTTTTAGCAGTGCTTTCCGAGGTTCGATTAAACCTAGGTCTTTTAGGGAAAAAGCTATTATACTACATCCGTGAATCTGGATCAAAGGTATCAATCCTTTTTCTTGCGCTGTTGCCGGGGAAGCAATTTCGCTATCCTAGTGAGGTCATTAGAGACCTTGTTTTTTTATTATTAGTTGTAGTTTAATTCTTGTTATTAGTTTACTTTCTTGCTATCTATTTGAAAACCTAGAAAAATTAGTTACTTGTTATTCGTTTTCATTACTTAAAAATTACCAAAAAGATAAGAGCCATGGCTCAAAAGAGATTAGGGGAGTATGCTACTCCTACTGATGATTTTATTCATGCACCCATCACTTAGCCCGCAGTTGATGCGGAAACATATGAGATAAAACCTAACCTATTAAGTTTGGTTCAACAAAACTAATTTGGGGGTTCATCTACTAAAGATTCGGGATTACACTTAAATACTTTTACTGAAATTTTGTGACATGATGCGTATTAAGGATATAGATTCAAATGATGTTAAGTTAAGATTGTTTCCTTTCTCTCTTAGAGGGAAGGCTAAGGATTGGTTGCTAGCTCTACCAAAGGGCACTATTAAATCTTGGGAGGAATGTACTAATTTGTTTATGACTAAATTTTTTCCTCCAGCTAAGACTATGCAGCTAAGATCCAACATTACAAGCTTTAGACAAGAAGACCATGAGCCACTAGCGCTTGCGTGGGAAAGGATAAAAGAAGCCATAATGAACTATCCTAATAATGGGATGGAAGAGTGGCTTATATTATATTTGTTTTATAATGGTCTTAACACAATGTCTAAGTCTATTCTAGATACTGCAGTAGGAGGAACGATCATGGGAAAGCATGTGAGTATTGTAAAGGAGTTACTTCATGATATACAAAATAACCATGCCCAATGGCATGTGGAAAGAACCTCAAAGAGAGTAAGTTTAATTATCGAGGTAAAAAATGAAGAGCTTACATCTAAGGTAGATGAGTTGCTTAGCTTAGTAAAGGGTAAGGAAGATATCCAAGTTAATGTTATCACTACCGATATTAATTTTATAGCTCCCACTCCTTTTAATCCTCTATGGAAAAATAATTATGCTTCTAATGTTCAAAAATATCATGTTAATCCTGCATGAGCTCCTTATAATAATTATGATAATACTAATGGAGCAAATCATGGCAATCTCCCGTTTGAGCAAACCGTTAGAATATTTATACAACTCAAACCGAGCAAAATAATATGCTTATTAAGATTACGGAGAACCATGAAATTAGTATAGAAAGATTATCTAACCAGGCTGTTGCAATTAGAAATGATGTGCATGCTCTACAGGAAAGAACAAAGACCATGGAGGCTTAGCTGGATAATGTAGGCGATAGCCAAGCACTCATACTAGCAAATTTTGCTGGAAAACTCGAGCCAAATCTGGTAGAAGACCTCAAAATGACGAGGGTGGTAACCAATGATGAGAAACCTGAAGAGCTGGATTATAGCAACACGCCAACACCAGAATATACCATGGAAGATCTATTGAAGATGATCACCATTAAGAATCCAGGTATAGAACTAGGTAATGATGCTATATACCAACAATTTATACAACAAGTAGCATCTAAGGTTCGTGATTTAGAGATGGAGTATAAAATACTAGCTGATAAGCTTCCAGCTAAGCTAGACGATATATTTGAGCCCACTATTAAAATTAAGTTAGGAGTTAATGAGATATCCGCACTTTGTGATCTTGGTGTGAGCGTCTTAACAATTTCCAAAAGTCTATTCGATAAATTAAACTTGAAGCCATTTGTTACAACTGAACTGAGACTCCATCTAGCCGATTCAACTTATAAACAAGCTGTTGGGATAAAAGAAAATATAGTTGTTGAAATTAAGGGTAGTCCCGCTCTTATTGATCTTGTTATTGTGGACATGCCTGAAGATCCCATAGCACCTATAATTCTAGGTAGGCCATTCCTAAGAAGTATTAAAGCTTTGATTAATTTACATGAAGGAAATGTGAGAACAGGACTACCATCTAGAGATCCTTTTGTAGTCCACTTCTCTAGGAAAAATAAAGCCAAGCCTAATGATGATGATGGTGTAATTACTTTGAAAGCCAATTACTCTGGAGTGGGTGTTCCACTTCACAAACCTAAGTGATTTCCATCGAGGTCAAGCTAATTGACCTTAACTAGAAGCGCTTCATGGGAGGCAACCCATGTGAAATAAAATTTCTCTTTATATTATTTTTATTGTGTTAGTTGTTTTTTGTTTTGTTTTGTTTTTAATAAAGAGTGTTCAAGAAGACCTATGTAGAGAGGAGAAGAAACACGGTAGTCCTCTATATTTTATTTTACTAACACATGGCCTAAGATGTATTGCTGGATCATTACATAGTATTTTTACTGTTATCTAGCCCTTTGATAAGATGTGCAAAGGCGTACGGGCTACTAATCAAATTTCTTGAGTTTTGTAGTTCAAAATGTTCTTAACGACCACCGGTACGGCCGTAGTGGACCGTACCGTATGCCCTTACCACCTCAAGGCAAAGGAAGATAATTTTTTTGATGTTTGCCGAAAGGAACAGTGTCGATAACGACCACTGGTACGGCCGGATGCGCCCGTACCACGCGCTTGTACCGTACCCCCGAGCAAATATTAGATTTTAAGCAAAAGTCACTTCAGAGTTAACGACCAGCAGTACGGGCGTGCACGACCATACCTGCGACTGTACCGAGTGCACCGTTTGGGAGCAGTCGTCGTCCCCAAGGTAAGTCACCCGGTACGGGCGGGCTCCGGCCGTACCGCCCGCCCGTACCACGTACGCGACCGCCATAAGCATCCCGAGGAGGTAATCTAAAAATCCCCAAATCATTTTTTCTCTTTCTTCTTCCTTCAAACTTCAAACCATCTCTATTGGATCTTCAAATTTACTCAATCTTTCTTTAATTCTTTGCACTCACTCGATTTAAGGTATGATTCTCCTCCGATCCCCAACTTATTTGTGCAAAAGCTTCACTCAATCATTCATCATTGTCAATCTAGACTTAGGTCTTGTTCTTGATTCAATCTTGATATTAAGTATGCTTAGCATTGTTTTAGAGGAGTCTCTTTTGTAGTTAGTGTAGAGAATCACTTATGCTATGTTTTTATTGGACCAAAAAAATTATTAGCAATCTTTATTTACTCTGTCTTGTTTTTATTTATTAGATGAACACGAGGACGTATACGTGAGATGGCTGCAAAATCCTCTGCACCACCCGTTGATACGTTAACCCCCGAGTTACTTGGTATCGAGTTCACCGAGGAGTTCCATCTTACCCGTTTCGATCGTCTCAAGATTCAAGAGATCAAGTCGACCAAGTGGGCGTGTCCTTATATCTTGAACCAACTTGGTATTCGTGCTAATTTCGATTTACTTTGCAACAATGTTGGTTTGTACAGTTTTGTATTTCAGGATGTGGCGACATATCACCGCTTGACGCTTGAGTTCTTCAGCACCTTGACACACACGGTGGATCCTTATGGTTGTTCTGAGGAACAAATGCCCGGAGTTGATCGAATTAAATTCCGCCTTATGAACTATGAGTATACTTTAACACTCAGCCAATGGGCTCAATGCTTCGGGTTTGCCAACAACACCATCGATGTACGCACAACTACCTTCATTTTAGATCCTCCCCCTTTACATTACTTTAATTTGATGAGAATTTGTGGAAACAGACCCAAGGGGAACCAAATTGGTCACCCTGCTATTCAAAATTTATTCTATGTGATTGTTAACACATTGCAGGCACGTGGTGAGTTTACTAGAGTTAATGAGGAGGACATGTTGATCCTCGCAAAAGCCACACTTATCAATTGTAACTTAACGCCAAATTTGGGTGTGCTACTTGTGATTTACCTTAAGCACTAGGCTATGCAATCTCATCCATATATGGAGGAGGAGTTGTGACCATTCTTGCACGGGCACTTCGCATCAACCTAGGTAATATCCAATCATTGACTGGAGGTAACCGTCTTGGTCTTTCTACACTAAGAGCATGTGGTATGATTTCTAAAAATGATGGTAAATATTTCTTCGATATACCTAGAGAGGATCACTTGATCCTAGCTCCTTTGCCTAACGGTTTATTCTCTATCAAGGATGGACGTTGCGTTATGACGCGCAAGTTGAAGCTAATCTACCCCAACAAGTACCCGTGGGAGGAGGAGAAGATGAAGAAGTAGAATAAGGAGGACCCGAACAAGATGTGCAGCCACCAAACTACTGCACCACCTATGAAGACATCTATGCACTCCAAAAAAATATTCAAAACATAAACAACCTCTCCATTAACCTTCGAGATGCCACTGCAAGCCTCGCCTCCCAGCTCCATGATTGAAGCAACCAATAGAAGGTGGGAGAGTATCCACCGCCACCACAATGGGCAACAAAAGGGCTTGCAAAAGCCTGAGTTTGGGGATGTGTTCTCCCGGCAAATTTATTTATGTAATAACGTGGTTGTACTCCAGCTCCTTGGGGACTTTGAAACACTCGTGTTGGCTTGTTCCAACACTTTGCTTTTTTCCTTTGCTTTTTTAGTTTGCTTTTGTTTTAGTTTATTTTTATTCTGTTTGTTTTTTATTTTCACCCTTGCTTGGTCGCAAGTTCTTTTATATTCTTTAATCCCTATCCTCAAAAATAAAAAAATATTTTTCCGTTTATCCTTTTTTTCGTAAACGTGGATTCATACTTTGCCTCTTTGCTTTAATATCATTTCGTGAGTAATCCTGTTTGAGTTTTGAAGGAACACATCCCTACAAGGAAGAGGATCATGAAGTTAGTTATGAGAGGTATGTCCTATGTCTCCCACTTATGAAGTTTGAGTTGTTTATCTGAGTTGGTTAATTTGCTAAGATGCCATGCTAGTGGGAAGTAATTTAATATGGTTAGAGTAAGACTTTTTTATTTCTATGATGATTAGTTGTTGAAGCTCTTGCTCTAGTTATTTTAGTTAGCCGAATCTTGCCTTGGAAATAATAATGCCAAATAAGTATAATAAGAAAAGTCTGAAATTTATGACTTATTTGCTGAATTATTGTCTTGAGAGTATACCCTTGATGATACTTAACCCCATAGATATTTTGACAGTCTCGACAACCCTCATGAAAGGAGTTGTATGGTTGAAATAAAGTCTAGTGGTAATTGTGATGCATGCCAAAGCTAACCTTGTGGATCAAACCGAGGTACTAGCTCAAAAAAAGGAGAATGAGAAAGAAGCGAGACAACTTTTATTCTATATCTCTAATGCACACCTTTGGGATGCCAATAACTCTGCTAGCTTTTGAACGATCTATGGTATAACCCTGGATTTCGGCTATGAGTTGATGAAATGAGTGACATCCGTGTCAATATATGGGAAAAAGTATTAGTACTCTCAAAGGTTGTGCAAACACTTGCAAAATAAACAATCAACGATCCTTGAAAAACAAAAGAAATAAAAAAAGATATCTATGAGGATCCACATGACAAGTCCTTGGCATTGTCTCATTACTACTTTACAATTTTTTCTTGAAAGACAATGATTGGATTAGAAGTTTTTAGATAGACTTGATTTATTAATGTGGGTGTAAATAAGACACTTCATTGTTATACTACTTGGAACATGAAACTCTCTTACTCAATTATGCTATAAAACCTACAACTGACACACCTTAATGTAATACGATATGGTACAGATGTTCAACGGATGGCAGCAGAATGTTAAGGTGAATCTTTCTCAAGGTACTCAAAATCAACACACCCACATGTTAAGTATCACATTTACACTATGTTCACAGCCTCCAATCTCAATAGTTTCTAATTTTGTGAGAAATAAAAATGTCGGTGCTCTTTCCAAGCAGAAAAAATAAAATAAATTATTCTCGGTTCCTTTAATGAAGTACATATTATTCAGATTAATTGTTCACTACTTTTTGTCGATACTATTGTTTTGCTAATTTTGTAACTTATGAAGGAATTTCCATGTTCATATCACATCTATCCATACTATACAAATTATAGACTCCCTTGAAATTAGATCCCATGTTAATTAGATAAAATAAATACTATAGGTCCATATTCCAGGATTCAAGTTTTAGGTCACGATTATTCCTATTGCTTGCAAAAAAAATTGATCTTATTTTCATCTCACTGTTCTTGATCTTTTTTTGTCGCATCACATAATTTTTGTATCATCTCCTCTCCAATATAAGGCACCTTGGGTCTCGAAGGATGTTGAAGAAGCATCAAATAGTTGGAGAAACTTTTCTGTCGATGAATATTGCTAGTGGCATAATTTATGAGGTTGTATTCCATGCTTCTAGCCATCCTTTCCTGCAAATTGGCCATGGCTATCAAGACCATAACCACTATACTACAATTTTCTCTTACATGTGTGTTAGTCTGTGAATCCTCAAGAAAAAGTAGCATATCTATTAACTAATTTGCATCCATTTCGAAAGTACTTTTTATTTACACTTAGGATTGGACTCGAGCGGATGCTAATAGTTTTAGCTGGTTCATAAGTTCATAGTGTGCAGTCTTATTCTCTGTGTTGGTGCCTCCAGATTTTGTATTTCTTGGTTGAGATATTGTTGGGTTTCTAGGATGAATGTGTTTTCTGCTTACTACAAGGTGCACAAGTTCCAAATTAGCATTACTTCTAAACGTATGTGAAGGTGCCGTTGTTAGCTTAGTTGTTTATTGTATAAACTTCACCATTTCTTTACACTTTAATTATGTGTAACTGTGAAAAAAGGTCGCATAATGATACATATGTATCTTTATGTTGGTTTATACAAGAACATCCTCTAGCTGTTTGTATTTTCTATTCATAGAACTTGATGCCCCTGATTTTCTAGCACAAGTTTTTCCATAGCTTGGTTTCATGATATTTACTACTTAGTAATTCTTTACCAATTTCAAAGATCTTTATAGAGGGCATCTTCATATTAGTCCCCACTCCTCGCAAAATACTAGACAAGGTACATTTAGTTCTGGTAAGATGACATTTTTCTTTCTATTTCTATGATTTGTTTCATTTTTTTCTCCCTTGCATATAAGAGTATACATATAACCCAACAATTTTGTATATCATCTCTATATTGTTTTGAGGGGAGGAACAAATGATCCACTTATGTACCACTTCACTAGATGGTTTGAACTGCTAGGCTTTCCCACCACTTCCTCATATAGGGCTTAGGAACCTAATTCTATTGTGTCATGCTTGGATTTAGAATTATTTTCATGTCCAGATGATATAGGAGGTGGGTGTTCAATTTTTATTTCTTCTGGTATTCAGATAAGTACCCGAAGGGAAGGTGCATTGCTATTTCAACGGTTACAGATGTTCTGTTTTTCCTTGAAGCGAGTTCTTGTGACTGCGGCCTCACAATGGAAACTTCTACAATATATCTGTTTTGGTGAAACTGTTAAATCTTCAACCTTCATGACTATAGCATGGGACACAAGATATCAGATCTTCAGCAAGCCAAAGTTTCATCCAATAGTTCTTAGTTTCTTACAAATGAAAATAGGTGATAACCTGAAGTGCTATATCGGAATTGGTCCTCTCCATTGGGCATAATAATCAGACAATAACTCACTTCAAAATAATTTTGTTTTATATTGCAGCTTTTCTGCTCCCTACTTGATTAGAAGTATTTCATTGGTAGCATTGATTATCGGAAGCATCTCTCGATGGTACTTATTTACTTTAGCACTATTTGTAAATGCTTAGTATTACTTGGATAGTATGAATTTGACTCGGCCTTAGTTGTTTAGTGCATTTTGTAGCTAATTAATATCTTTAATGACATATTACCTCTCTTCCCTAAATGTAAGACATTTTGGTTGGCGAAGCCTGCCAAAGAGTCTTATTTTTAAGAATGGAGGTAGTATCATTTATCACATATGCTATGTCATGTTGCTGCATTCACTTCTTTTTGGATAGAGTCTTCCGGCTGACCGGAGTTGATCCACCTGCCGCCACAAATGATTTGGATAACTGGGATAGTAATAATTGACTTGATCTTAATTATTTATTTGTCTTAATGTGATGTTTTGATTTTATTTGAGAATGGTGCTTAATTATCTGGATAAGAAAAGTTGGAGAATATCATAGTCGCAGCTCAGGTATGGTATAATTGACTTAATTTATCTTTTTCCGTGTCCTACCGGATAGGTCTGATTCTATTGGACATAAAACAGGGACACATATTATCTTTTTTCGAGTCCTACCAGAGAAGTCTAATTCTTATGAACATTTGATATTGTTTTTGCTTTCTTTGATCACATGAATCATGTCTTATACCTGTTTCAATGGACCCTTAAGCAAGTGTCTGAAAAATCAAGGCATGGCAGTGATACATGATCTAGGCGCATCACTGAGGCTTGGGATGGAGAAACCTAAAAGGAAGAACAACTTCTCTACGAGTTTTGAGCATATTGACATTGAAGCGTGGCAGACCGTTGGAATATTTGGTTGATCCTTGTGTCCCGTCTCGCTTTAATAGTTAGAAATCAAATAAACAATCTTCTGTTGTTCGCTTACATGACACTATATGCTGAACGCTGATGTGCCTCACATTGCTACCTCAACACGTGTGGCTATGCATGTTGTGCCTTGTGGGATCTAGGGTAACGTGTGGTAGTAGTCTGGTTGTTATGTCTAATGTCGTCCTTTCTACACATTGATTTTATTCGTAATCAGTTTATCTTTTTGATGTATTATTATACTAAAAACATGTTGTGCATTCTGCAAAAGTATACTAATCATGCCGTACACATTGAGACATGTCAAAACTGGTACATGTTAAAATGTCATGCATGAGCGGGTGATACATAGAAAAATTCAAATAAATCTCAATGTTCACTGCCACTGAATGCAACAACCCCATGTAGGCGGCGAGGCGGAGCTCGCGTATTCGTCTAGTAACAATTACGACTAGGATGTGCACTTCTGAAGAATTGGGACCAACTCGGCACACCCGACTACTTGTACTATGTCTGGTGTGTTTTACTCTTCAAAGAATTAGGCTTTTCAATCTCAATTGCATTTACGAGATGTGAAAACGACTGTTGTTGCTAAAACAACAGTATTTGTTTCCTCCAATGATGCAAATGCAAGATAGTCCAGTATTCAAGTTTTGGGGATCGAGTATTCTTAGAAGTTTCTGACAGTGTCGTCTGAAACAAAAGAATAGCTCAGAATATCTCCTATGGAATGAATATCTCCTACGGAATGAACTATTTAGGAACTTTGGAGAGAAACAGCATGAGGTACCTCACGTTTATTTCTGTGTGTGTTGTGTGTGCAGTTACACCATTTTTCATAGTAGTACATACTAGTAGTAAAATGCAGTGACACTTTTGTAATTCTCTATCCAGCGTATATGATACTGGTTTTCTCGTTCCTGTGTTTCCAAATTATTATGTTTCAACTAGGCATTGACACGTTTTATACAGATACCACACCAACATGGCAACTCCAAGTGCCTCCCGTGAAAAACCTTTTGAGCAAAACGCAAAACACAGATGAGCATCCACTGAAGTGATAGCCATCAAAAGGAGAAACACATGCTAAATCTCAGCCTTTTCCACACAGATCATGCTATAACAGGAATGAGAACCTCACAGGTTACTACATCGAGCACAATGTTTGGGCAACACTTTTCTGGGACAGCATGAAAGTAGCTAGAATACACATGTCCAGACAAGCTTATTGAGTCAACAGAGAAGCCATGGGGCCATTTGCATCCCATATTTGCCAGAGGTGCTTTACATCCCAAACCTGACGCATTACTTTCAGATCAGTTCTTCCTCCCTTCGCAGAGGATGAAGTGGTACCCATGCCTAATTAGGAGTCGACAAACATTGTGTAAGTACATATCAAAATATGAGGCAGACGATTAGGAATCAAAACGAGCAAAACACTTTAGTATTAATCCAGGAATGATCTAAGTATTTCCTTTTTATCCATAAACCAGTAGAGAGAATATCCAAAGTGTTAGTCAAAAGGAGCATCACAGTACTGCACAGATCATGAGTCATGTCGTGCTCACTAGTTGCATGATAGATAAGCAATCCATGGGGGGAAATCAGTGAGAGTTCACGTACGTAGACTTAAATGGCGCACTAGTAGCTCCCACAGGTGTGTTGAATGCAACTTCCTGGAAAGGACCAGCCATTTTGCCACGTGGGAACCATCCAAGATCTCCGCCTTTCTTTCCTGATGGGCACTCAGAGAATTCTGTGGCTATCTGCAGTATCAAAACAACAGCTGCTTAAGTCAAAGGAAATATTATTCATGGCATTTAAAAGCGTACAAAATACAGTCTCCACTAAAGACATGTTTTAAGAACTGCACTACATAACAGAACATTAGTTTCAAATAAATGTAGAATTACTAGGAAAATATATTTCCTTTTGGTGTCCTGTGCATAAATGCACTAAATAGCAGTCAAAAACATGTCCCGGGTATAAGTTTAACACCTAACTCTCGGCAAATTCAATCCATTAGTGTTTATGTTTACCACTCATAACACATATTCCAAATTCCATCAGTCAGAGGCAATGCAAGCGAAAGTAAATAACATATATCTTAGCCAGCCAGTTTTCAGAAACCAGTTTGCTTAGAGTATGCATTAGACTGCCAGAGGGTTTTTATTCCAACTTGTGCACTATTCTTGCATGTCAAGACAATTACTTGAGAAAAAAAGAATTCGATGGTTACTCATTTTCTCCTGAGAACAGCTTGATCCTGTCCAAGTAAAAGCTTTAAAGATCTCCAGCATAGTAATTGGTAAGCTACTCTGATGGTCAATCAGTTACTACTCTAGAATTGGCATCAGCACTAAGCAGACTAGGTCATATACCAGTTCAGGACCATGTCTAATCATTTTTGTTACCAGTACCATTTGCCCCCATCTAATATATTCAAATAGTCCAATTGGTTTTTACAATATTATACGATGGCATCGAAAGCCAGCCCATATTTGACTCGCTTCACATAAAAACTATCTGTGCTTCTCAATAGACAATGAAATTAGGGCAGTCAGGTAGTACAAATCCAAAGAGAGGTGCTAAAGTTTCAGGGTACCATGATTGAATGGATTAGAATCATACAGGAAATAAAGAATGTAACATAGTCTGTGGATTGTGCTATCTAACTGCAGCAGATGAGCACCCAAGGTTCAATCAATTGCGAAAAGCTAACATTATGAGGAGAAAAACAGGTGAGCCATAAGCAATATATCGTCAACAAAAACAGGTGAAAAATACACGCCGCATGCAAATTGCAGATGGTGAACTGCACTAATAATCTAAGGTTCACTCAACTCCAGACTAATCTCAAGCATTTTTCCCTTTATAAATACTACACTAGTTTCAGAGCTGAGATGGACACACCAGCGCGCGCTTATCAATCTGCCAATTACCTTCGCAAACTCAGCAGGAGGGACCTTGTCGCCGTTGTCCAACCAGCCATCCTGAAGCTTCTTGTACGCCTCATTGATCTTCCCCTGCTTCTCGCACAATACGTGCCTAGCTGCAAACACAGGACAATAGCACACCAGTTACTACCGAGAAAGACACGATTTTAAGAATACCAAAATCAAGCGAGCCTTCAACACAAGCACCGCTTTCAATTTCACAACCATGCTAATTTTCAGACCCAAGCATCATGGGCGAATCCAATCACTTGCGACTTGGGGTATTGCCCCTAACCCTTAAAACCATAAGATCTCACTCTAATCTCGCGAGTTTTCTTTTCGATCTCGACACAGACGGCGAATAAGGATCTGATATACCTTTGACGAAGGTGCAGGTGCCGAGGTCGTCTCCTCCCTTGCCGCCCTTTCCCTTGCCCTTGCCTCCCTTGCCGCCTCCGGCGTCGTCGGAGGAGCTGGCCGCCTGCTTGCCCTTGCCCTTGGCCTCCTTCGCCTTCCCGTCCTTCCCCATCCGCGTTCGTCAAGCGGCGCCGAGAGGGGTGTTGGTTTACAGCAAAAACCCTAGTCCCTAGCAAGACTCTGATGATTGGCTCGAGATTGAGATGAGAGTTGAGGCGAGGACGAGATGGACGATGAGATCAGTCAGGCGATCAGGAGACGGGGGACGGGACGAGCAAAAACGGCCATGTGCAGCCGGCCCACTGGGCTAGACCAGGATATCAGGACATGTGGAAGTTATTCTCAGAAGTTTGATATCAGTCAGGCGAACAGAATTAGTTTTTTAGATGAAAACAGAATTTTTTATTACGAAATTCTACGGATCTATGAATAATCATCAACAGCAGTATAAAAAGCGTTAAAAGTAATAAAAACTATAAATAGATCAATGGACCACCTAGCGATGACTATAACCCTCCATCACCGGACCCAGATAAAGCTTGTCGTAGTAGAGTTTGTTGTAGTAAAAGGACGGGAAGTCATTGTGCTAAGACGACAAAGGACCAGCGCACCAGAGCAGCAACCATCGCCGAAGATGACCAACCTAGATCGTAAGAGAGTGACCTCAAAACAAACCAATAAATACGAAAAAAGACCGAATCCCAAGGTATCTGTCGGGCACATGACTCCACAAGCCCTTCGTCGATGCTAGACGCACCACCAGAGCGAGGATAGGACGAGGAGGACCTTATTCTGACTTAGGACATAGCAGTCGTCTCAACATCCTAAAGAAGACACTGAAAATAGTCTAAACAAAACACTGAGACCTCCCGCCGACGAGGGGCCATGATCCTCCACGCCTCCAAGGACCTAAGGCCGCCTGAGGCGGGACGGACATGTGGCGTCGCCGACGGAGGGAAAGAACCCTAAAGGTCCAACTTTGGTCGACTAGAGGGAGGTGAATAGGATACTACCAATTTTTAAGCTTTTCTTACAAATTTTGTCTTTGCACAAAATTTGGTTCTCTAGAGATGCAACTAGATGCGCAACCTATATGACAAACGATGCAACAAGTAAACAAGACGGTAATTGCAAGTAGTAAAGAAGAGAAACTAGTAAACTAGCGAGGGGACATGAAGATGTAATTCCTGTAGGTCACTTCCAAGGAAGCTACGTCTACGTTGGAGAGGTGTCGGGCCCACACAAGGTCACCCGAGTGCCACAAAGGCCTCACCTTCTTCTCCGGTCAGAACCACCATGAAGGCGGCCTCACAATCCACTAACCGGTGGCTTTGAAGGCGCCAACCGAAACCTTTACAACAAGGTTGAGGGGAGACTCCATAACTCAATTGGAGGCCTCAACGACACCACAAAGCTTCACAACAATTGCCCCAGCTTCGAGGATGCCCTACATCGTCTAGGGTTCCAAGAACCCAAGAGTAACAAGATCCACTAAGGATGGATGGGGGAAATCACGATTCTTTTGGTGGAAGTGTAGATCTAGGTCAGCTCTCCCACTCCTCAAAAGATCAAGAGGTTTGAGTGGCTAGGGAGAGAGATCTAGGCAGTTGAAGCCCTTATATTAATGGAGGAGAGAGAAAGCAAAGGGATAAGATGAAAGGAGGAATAAGGGTGCCTTAAATAGGCCCCCTTCAAACTGAGCCGTTAGCCGCCCCTGCGACTCCACCGGTACTACCGGTGGGAGGCCGGTACTTCTGATGGGCATGCTTCAACGGCTCGAAAGCAGCTAGGAGCGGCTCCTGGTCCATCCAGAAGTTCCGACTGAGTCTAGCGGAAATACCTGACAGGTACTACCGACAGAAGTTCCAGCCCAAATTCCGACAAATACGACACTACGAAACAGAAGTGTACTGAATTGATTTTGATCGCAGCGGAATTTGGATCAGAACTAGCGCCGGAAGTACTGGGTCGCGAGGTTCCTGACCAGAACTACCGGTGCCCAGCGGTAGTACCGCTCAAGGCAATGGGCCAGGTAGTGCTGGCCGGAAGTTCCAGTCAGGGATGACTGAAACTTCCGACCGGTACTACCAGACTAATTTCCGGTGTTATTTCTGTCAAATATAACACTCTCAAACATAGAGATACTGAATGTGAGCGGAAGTTCCACCAGAACTTGAGTCGGAACTACTGCCAGGCCAGCCCCACAGAAAACTGTGAGCGGAACTACCGGCGCCTGGTCGATACTTCCGGCCAGGACAGAAAAGGCTCAAACAGCTCACAAGGTTGCTCTCTCACTAAACAATGGGAAGGTTGTGGATGTGCAAATATAGTCTGTGCATGAAAACATGATTTCCCACAACCTTCCTAGGTGGACCCCTCTTGATAGTATGTCCTCCTAAACCATAAAATGAGAGAAAGTGTAAATACGAAACACCGTCTTCATGATTGTCCAAGAGATGAGTCCACACACCAAAACATTGATAAGTAAAACCTGTAACTTAGGCAAATGGTTAAACCACAAACGAAGTTGTCATCAACACCAAAATACAAAGAGAAATCAATATTCTTTCAATCTCCCCTTTTTGGTGTTTGATGACAACCCCATAAGATTTGCATAGATAACGCGTAAAAAGGAGCAACCTTGTGTAGTGTAAGAGTAGCTCCTCCTAGATGTGTGCAAGAGATGAAAATTTGCTTATGGAATGCAACAAGCATGCATACGGGAGAATTCCCCTTACCATTACACAAGTGCAATGAAATAGAAGTAAGAAAGTGAGTCATACCTTTGCACCAACAACCATATGGAGAGACACTGTATGATAAAAGGAGATAGCTCCACCCAATATAACCAACCACTAGAATACCACATAGATATCACAATGCATAGTCTCATACATATAAAAGCACACATAATGGAAGTCCACAGACATATAGATAACGGAGGTCCACAACACATACATAAATAGAGAAAGTGTTCACGAACATTAAAAAGATCAAAGCAAGAATGAGCTCGTGACACACACCCATGCAAATCCTGTAGCTCCCTAATGGACAAATTTCTCCCCCTTTGGCATCAAGAAGCCAAATAGGGATAAAGCCACCAAAATACGCGCCCCAACCACCAACATAAGGAGGAGAAGTCTCAGGTTCCCATGTGGCATTGTTCCAAGCGGGTGGAAGAGGGCTAGAGGCATCATCCTCATCATCACTGGCAGTCCACTTGCAATGAGAATTGATCCACTGATCCTTGGGAGTGGTGATGGAGCTGGAGTCAGGAGATACATCAATATCAAGCTTCCTCATGATGGCCTTCTCCCTCTTGACACTGTGCCTCCGGTCAACATAGGCTTGGTACTCACGGTCTTGCATGAAACATAAAGACTTCTTGACCTTCTTCAATAGCTTCTTGGTCCAAGATGGCTGCCACTCAAGTCGGGGTGGAGGAGAAGCCTCAGCACGACCCCCATCACTAGACTCAGCATGTCCTGAAGCCTCTACACTGTCCCTTGCAGCCCTCAACGCAGCAGCGTCCCATGTAGCTTGAGACCGGGGTTTCTCATGCTTCATAACACGAAGAGTCTTCTCCTCATGGATAGTGAAACCATATTCTGGAAAGCACGAGTGGGTGACCTCCAGCCACTTGTCATTGATAAGAGTCTGAATGTATGGAGCATAGGGACACGACCTCTTCTCAATCAGAGCAGGCCAAATCTCTTGGAATAGATAATCCATAACATCAAGCCGCTCATCAGACTCTCTATGGCGATACGTCTGATACATAAGATCAATATGGAAGGCATGAAGCTGATCAAAGTAACCTGCCTTGGGAGCAATGGATTGTTCTAGTACACTCTGCGCATGATGTCATAGGTAGGAAGGAGATGAGCCACCTGACCATTCACACCCTAGCCTTCAATGTACAAGGGCTCCAAAACTTCAGGAGCGGAAGCCTTGGACCTATGCACACGCCATCCATTTGTGCGCTTAGCTTGTAGAATGGGATAGCCAAGAAGATTAGCAAACTTAGACCACTTGGTAGTCATCAGCTTGCCATGAGTCATCCACTTCATCGTAATATCCTGAGGATCAGTATCAATGTAGAGAGTGGTGTAGAACTAAGCAATGGCCCTCTCATCAAAATTTTGACGATGCTCCATGATCTTGAGGAGCCCAAACTTCCTACATAGCTCAAGGGCATCACCAAAATAAGCAGGCTTGCTCTCCATGTGAGCCACATTGATATTCTTCTGAGGGGCAACAATATTTTTCTTCTTTGTGACGTACACTTTAAGACAGATCTATTATTGACGCTTCGTATGAAAGTAGGGGTCTTGGGATAGATGGTCACGGGGAGCAGCATAGGGATCCTGCTTGCGAAACTGCTCATAAGCTGCCTGAGGCCATGAAGAGATCTTTTTCTTGGACGAGTCGGGCCCTATGATGGTTTTCTTCTAGGAGGCTATAGCGAGCCTTTTTCCTTCAGCCGCAGCAGCATGATGCTCAGTAGTAGATCTCTGACGGGTAGTCTGGCCAGACAGACGCACAACCTCTAGATCATCCTCATCAATTTCTAGCGGAGCACTCGAGAATGCACGGGACTGCTTGGAGCCACCACGGGAAGCACCTTACCCTGAGAAGAAAGCATAAGGTAGGGAGGGAATGGGAGGGTAAGTGCACAAGTTCGAAAGGAAAAAACAAATATAGATTGAAGAAATACAGAAAATGAATCCTGACAGGGTGCACCAGAAGTTCCGGTGAGCTGCCGAAACTATCGCTGGTGGTTAGACCACCGGAAGTACCGATCTTGCCGCACCGGTAGTACCGGTGAGGGCACGAACAGAGCAGTTCATCAGATCAAACAGGCACCCAAGTACAAATTCATTCAATGTATTGGGTCAATCTACCAGGACAAGGAACTCTAGGCCTACCACGATCTCCTTAGAAAGTTCTAGCCAAATAAACAACCCTAGACATGGCATGCCCTAACTCAAGCAATTGGATGTGCAAGATCTCCATGAATGGAGGGAGTGAGGGGCAAATATCGGAGTCCATGGCGGGATATCAAGGTGGGGAAGGTTCCCATGGAACATATCTGAGAAGGGGTGGCCAGAATCGGAGGTGTCGGTGGCGCCTCGGCGAAAAAATAGCTCCTAGCGATGGCTCCTGTAAGCGACGGGTCGAGGGAGAGAATGGGGAAGAAGACCCTGTTGTCTCCCTGGCCCATGACTTAAAGGTCGATAGCCCGACCGGTAGTACCGGCCAGGGCCGGAACTACCCGTGACGTGAACAGTTTAGACCCGGAAGGTAGTACTATTCCAGGGAGAACTTCTGGAGAAATTCTCCCAGGATCGGTACTACCGGCACTGGCCGGAACTTCCAGTGCTACCAGGAATATTTTCTAGGTTAAGAAAATGGCAATGAATGAACTTGTGCAAGAGATGAAGGGTTTTCGGGGAGTAACACGGGCTTGGGATAGACAGCTCAAACTATGAAGAACCAAACAACACCCAATAACGAACGAACAACACCAAAAACAAAACGAGAGAAACTACACGAAACAAACAAATAAGGAAAGCACACAAAAGGTCGGTGGCCAAGGCCACCATATATGAGTAAATTTGGCTTGACATCACGAAGATATATCTTGGGTTCATTACCAAAACTCATCATTGAAGCTCATTTTGTCTCCTTGAGATACCATAGAGAATGAATACATTAATGTGTGCATAATAGGGAGAGTGTTGGTTCATATGAGGAACTAACTCCCCCTAAGTCCATGCCTACATCCAAATAAGATATGCTTTAGGACACGGGTAGGTGTGCAAGTCACTCAAGCCACATTGCTCGAATCAATGATATTTAGCTCATGCCTTAACTCTCAGAACCTTGCTTCATCAAGAGGCTTCGTGAAAATATCTGCTAGATTGGCCTTGGTAGGAACATACTCCAAAGAAATGTCTCCTCTTGCAACATGATCCCGAATGAAGTGATGACGAATCTCAATGTGCTTGGTTCAGTTTTGTTGCACCGGGTTGTGAGAAATGGCAATGGCACTCTCATTGTCACAAAGAAGGGGGAACTTGTTCAAAGTTTGCTTCATCCATAGCAATTGAGCACAACAACTTACGGCGGAGATGTACTCGGCTTCGGCAGTGGACATAGACACGCAGTTTTGTTTCTTGGAGGACCAACACACTAAGGATCTTCCGAGAAATTGACAAGCTCTAGAGGTTGACTTCCTTCCCACCTCGTCTCCCGCTCAATCTGAATCCGTGTATCCAATGAGGTCAAACCTAGCTCCCTTGGGGTAACACAACCCGAAGTTTAGGGTATGAACTAGATATCAAAGGATTCTCTTGACCGCCACCATGTGGCTTTCCTTTGGTGTGGATTGGAATCTTGCACACATACCCATGATCAACATAATATCCGGGCAGGATGCACAAAGATAAAGCAAATAACCAAGCATCGAGCGATAAAGTTTTTGATCCACATCCTTACCCTTGGGATCGAGATCAAGATTAACCTTTGTAGGCATGGGAGTTTTGGCTCCATTGACTTGATCAAGGTTAAACTTTTTGAGCATGTCTTGAATATATTTGGCTTGGTTGATGAATGTTCCCTTCCTCAATTGCTTGACTTCAAAACCAAGAAAGAATTCCAAGTCCCCCATCATAGACATCTCAAAACGGTCGGTCATGAGCTTGGCAAAATCCTCATTAAAAGTTTTGTTAGTAGACCCAAAAATAATGTCATCAACATAAATTTGGAAAACGAACAAGTTTGCTCCAACTATCTTAGTAAAAAGAGTGGGGTCGATTAGCCCAACTTCACAACCACGGTCTAACAAGAGCTCTCTAAGGCACTCATACCACGCGCGTCGGGCTTGTTTAAGGCCATAGAGAGCCTTGTCAAGTTTGTAGACATGGTCCGGGAAGAGAGGATCCACAAAACCTGAGGTTGCTTGACATGAACCAATTCATTTAAGGGGCCATTAAGGAAAGCACTCTTAACATCCATTTGTTGCAATTTAAAATTATGATGAGTAGTGTAGGCAAGAAGCATGCAAATGGATTCAAGACGGGCAACGGGGGCATAAGTTTCACCATAGTCAATGCCCTCAACTTGGGAGTATCCTTGGGATACCAACCTTGCTTTGTTGCGAACGACTATCTGATGACCCACAAGTATAGGGGGTGTATCACAGTATTTTCGATAAGTAAGAGTGTCGAACCCAACGAGGAGCAGAAGGTGCGGGCTAGTGGTATGGATCAGGAATTCTCTGCAAATACTTAGCAAACGGATTTTTAGGGGTTTTTGATAAAGCAGGTAAACAAAGTACGAGTAAATAAGAGACAGTAGGAATGCATGCAGCAAGTGTCCCAATCCTTTATGTAGCAAAGGACAAGCCGGTTGTATTACTTAAGATGACCAAACATTCTCGAGGACACATGGGAAGACTGTCAAGTGCTTTCGCTTCATATAGTTGATTAATCTTCTTTAGCTTGCTAAG
This sequence comes from Avena sativa, assembly GCA_916181665.1. Lineage (NCBI taxonomy): Eukaryota > Viridiplantae > Streptophyta > Magnoliopsida > Poales > Poaceae > Avena > Avena sativa. Next base: position 492,338,072 of record OV702290.1, on the reverse strand, counting down.
TGTTGTGTGGGTGAACCTGTGCTAATGTACCGACCTTCCTAGGACTAATACATACTTGTGATTATACCCCTTACAAACATCCGTAAGTACAAGAAAGTAATTAAGGCAGAAACCTAACCACAGCTTTAAACTCTAAGACCCTTACGTCCCTTGTGCAATGGTTTCCTAATTGGGGTTCAGGTTTCTGTCACTCCAGCAACCCCTACGATTAGTAGCCAAATACACAATGCATTCCCCTAGGCCCATATAGGTGAAGTGTCATGTAGTCGACGTTCACATGACACCACTAGAAGAAGTACACCACAACTTAAATATCAAACTATTGAATCTTTCTCAACACAATTCCACTACTAACAACATGACTTCTCCCATGTCCTCAAGAACAAAACGAACTACTCACAAGACATCATATGGATCATGATCAGAGATGGAATAATGATGTATAACAATCTGAACATAAACAATAATTCAATGGTTCACTCAATAGCATCAACTACAAAGAGTAATCAACACCGGGAAAGTTTCCCCTATGAACTAATGCAAGATTCAACTCAATTGTTACAGCAATATGGAGATGGTGATGAGGGTGATGATGGTGCTGATGATGATGATTATAATCCCGATGAAGTCCAGCTTGATGATGGTGTTAACGACGACGATCTCCCCTCTTCGGGAAGGAATTCCCCCGGCAGAAATCTGTCTACCGGAGAGATCTTTCTCTCTCGGTGTTTTCCACCCCGCAGAGGCGGCGGAATCTTTCTGTCGTCGCTCCCCGAGTCTTAGGGTTTCGGGAGGATGATATACGCCAGAGGGGAGAGCCTGGAGTGGGCCAGGGCAGCCACACCACCTGCTGGCATGACCTAGGGCTGCCCGCGCCAGGGGGTGGTGTGGGCCCCCTGTGGCCCATCTCCAGCCCCCCTTCTGGCTTCCTTCGTCTTCTGAAAAAATAGGATTTTCCGTATATTTTTCCGGATTTTCTGATCTTCGCGAATTTTGCCTCCAAACAGCACCTTTTCCATTAGAATCCTGACTGCAGCGGTCCATGCTCCAAAAGTCATCAAACATGCAAAAATAGATGAAATAACATAAGTATCACCTCTCAATACGAAATATATCAATGAATAATAGTGAATTAAGACATAGAATAGTGATGCAAAATGGACGTATCACTATCCCATTGACATCTCGCTTGTTCTTGAATATCCACTTGGTCCCAATGATATTTTTACAATCTCTTGGCTGCTTCACTAATGTCCACACCTTGTTCCTCTTGAAGTTGTGAAGTTCTTCATTCATAGCATCAAGCCAATCATCATCTTCAAGTGCTTCGAAGACCTTTTGGGGTTCAACATGAGAGATAAAAGCATGGTGAGAGATAAAAGAGGTTAGTTGTCTCCTAGTAGTAGAACCCCTATTGAAATCTCCATAAACATTATCAAGGATATGGCCATCTTTGACGAGCTTGGTTAGACAATATGCTTGATGGTGGGCTTTGTTCTCAAGACGAGATTCTTGAGAAACCACTTGGTCATCACCATGATTTGAGTCCTCGCCTTGACTATATGCACGAACTTGATCACTATCTTCATCAATATTAACCATTGGAGAAACATTAGCTTGGCCTTGGTCATTATTATCTTGACCTTGATCTTCTATAGATTGACCTTGATCAACATTGTCTTGTGGAGTTCCACAATCTTGGAGAGGTAGAGCTTGAGGAGCTTGATGTTGACGGGGGCTTGGAGAGTCATGGTCATGAGGAGCTTGGGAAGAGCTTGGAGAATCTTGAGGTGCAACAATTTGTCCTTGATAAATAAGACGATCTTGTGAGAGTGAGGGCCCCACTTGAGTAGAGCTTGGTCCTTCTCCTTCGACCACAAGGGGTTCCTCAATGGGGTGTAAGAATCCCACACCCATTCTTCTTATGGCTTGGGGAGGAATTTCATCACTTGGATCACGAACACCATCTTGCCTCACTAAAGACTCATGATCTTCATCGAACTCAACATTGCTAAATTCTTCAACTCTTCCATTGGCTTTGTTGTAGACTCTATAGACATGCGATTGATTGGAGTAGCCAACAACGATACCTTCTTGTGCTTTAGGCTCAGACTTCGAACCAGACACCTTTCTTGAGAATGAAACATCTACAACCAAACACCCGGAAGTATTTGACATTGGGCTTGCATCCAGTGAGGATTTCATATGGAGTCATGTTCTTATTCTTGTGGAGGTAAAGGCGGTTGGTAGCATGGCAAGCAGTGGAAATGGATCCGGCCGAAAAGTTGTAAGGTGACTTGAATTCAGCCAATATTGTCTGGGCCACATCCATCAAAGTACGATTCTTCCTTTCAGCAACACCATTTTGTTGATGGGTATAGGGAGTTGAGTATTCATTCTTGATCCCCTCATCACTAAGAAACTCGTCCAAGGTGTAGTTCTTGAACTCGTTCCCATTGTCACTCCGAATGGTGAGGATTGTAGCATTGTGTTTCTGCTGAACTTGATTGGCAAAGTCGATGACGGTTTGTTGAGTCTCGCTCTTGAAATTGAAGAAGTGGACCCATGTGTATCTTGAGAATTCATCCACAATCACCAAACAATACTTCTTCCCTCCAAGGCTATTATGAGATGGAGGCCCAAAAATATCCATGTTAAGAAGTTCCAAGCACCGCTCAATGATAATTTGATTGAGGATCTTATGAGGCTTCTCATGCATCTTACCTTCAGTACAAGCCCTGCACACACGATCTTTGGCAAAGGAAATTTCTTTTAGTCCAAGGATGTAGCCCCCCGTGTAGAGACTTTTCAAAGACTTCATGTTTACATGGGCCAAGCGATGATGCCACAACCAGCCCACGTCGGCTTTCACATAGAGACATATAGCATGTGTAGAGGGTTTTCTGGAGAAAGCCCCGCGTATAAGTCATGCTCTACATATCCGATGAAATCCACCATGAGAGTCTTGCTCCACATGAGGACCACGAAATGCTCATTAAAGAAGGACGAAAGACCCATAATGGCTAAACAACGAACGAAAATGAGATTATACCTAAGGATTTTTACAAGCATGACATTAACCAAGGAAACATCCGGGGTTACTACCACCTTACCAAAACCCAATACCTGAGAACTTGTTTTATCACTGTAGGAGACCATAGTATTGGCAAAATTTGGCCTAATATCCAACATGATAGACTTGCTTCCGGTCATATGGCTTGTATCTCCACTATCAAGCGCCCATTTTGCTCCACCGGAAGCAAAGTCCTACAAGAAAATCAATCTTTGGTTTTAGGTACCCATTTTGCAATGGGTCCCCTTTTGTTAGTCACAAGGGTCTTTGGTACCCAAATAGTCCAATGATAATCATGAGTATAAGAAGTGCCAATGTATTTTGCATAAACATGACCATCAAAATATTTGCAAAGAATGTAAGAGGGTTTGTTCTTCCTGGCAAAGCTATCACTTTGCACAAAGTTAGAACCATAAGTGGGTCCTTGAGAAAAAATCTTGCTCTTCTTCTTTTTCTTGTTGTTCTTCTTCTTCTTGGGCTTAGGAGCATACCCAATACCCTTCTTGTCAACTTTCCCCTTTGCAAGTTGTTCCTTCAACTCCATGTTTTCCTCAACAAGTTTCACATGCTTGCAACAAGGGTCAGTAGAATAATACAAATCTATAATAGGCATAGCGGAAGACTTTGATTGTTCATTGTTCAATTGAGTTTGAAGTTTCTCATGAGCTTCAAAAAGACTTGCGAATTTTCTCTCCAAGGCGTGGTGTTCCTCTTTGAGTTTCTCAAAGTCCTTTAAACATTCATGACCAATACAAAACTCAACCTTTTCATTTTTAAGGATTTTAACCGAAGCAAGGATCACGTTCTTTAACAAGTTGTGACATGGAGGCATTATGGTAATCTACAAGCTTAGAAACACTCTCCTCAAGAGTTATTCTCATATTATGTTCATCTTCAAGAGATTGTGAGAGAGAGAGGAAATTTCATTGACGACCTCTCTTTCATTTTTACCTAGCATATCAATTAGTTCTTCCTTTTCATCTAGCATTTACCTAGCATGGTCAAGTTGGTTTGCAAGAGTTTCAAAGCACATTATAGTATAATCATCTAGGTGCTCTATGAATTCACCCATGCTTACCTAAAGGGTTTTGCAGCAGAAAACAAAAAATTCCTACGTTGGAACCGCCTAATACTGCCCAAGATCTATCTATGTAGTAATGCGGTAACGGCCGAGCGTATAGAATAGATACCCTTATAGACCGTACGCAGTTAACATTCTAAGAGGAATGTGGTTGATGTAGTTGTACTCGTAGCTGACCTCAAGGTCACGGAGCTCCTCGCTGGTCACCCCTTGCTCCTTCTTCATCGTGCAATAGCTCCGGCTCATGACAATTAAGCGCCCCAAGTGTTGCGCCTCGTGTCTTTGTACACATTCGGTGTACGACGAGACCTTCGGCTCTCCGATCCCGCCGGGAGTGTGAAAGTTGATATCCAGCTAGGAATCCCTGGAGCGCAACTGCGTGCTGTATGTGTGGCGTCTCTTGCGAGGACAGTCCTTACTTGGGACCGTGCCAACGCGTGGAGACTAGAGAGAGAGGGAGATCATTCCAACCAAGGGGAATAACTCTATTTTTATTGTGTGTTTAATCCCACCCATGGGCACCCTTTATATAGGCTAAGGGGGTGTGCCTTTCTTAAAGGCTAAGCCATGTGGGACTAATTGCTAAAGGAAAAACACCAGGATTTTCATCCTAGCCGAATGGGCCAAAAATCAACCCAAGAGGAAAAAGGGGTAGCAACAAACAACAGGACACACACCGGCCAGGTGGGCCTTGGGCGGCCAATCTCGCGCCTTGTCTCCCGCACACGGAGGCGTCGAGGCTACCGCCCGGGTGGGCCGGCTGGCCTCGCCCGCCCGCAGCGGTGGCAGCCGACCGGCCCCGATGGGCCGCATAGCCACCACGGCCCGTTGGCCATTGCAGCTGAGCCCTGCGCGGCGCGCGGTTATCTGCCACCCACGTGGCAAGTATCCCGTCGGTGCCCGCCTTAAGTAGGCTGCCCAACCCACTAATGGCAGAAACATATTTTTTGCTCCTTTTTCTTTTTCCTATTTTCTACAGCTTTTCTAGTAGGCTAATTCCCTCCGGGGATTTGGCCTAATATGAAAGTTGCTTCTATAAATCTTATTTATAATATATTAATTCATAATTAACATATAATAAATGTATATTTAAATTCCCATTTATCTGAAAACACTCCAGTCTTTTCCTTTATTCCTTTCTCCGAACAACTTCGGATCTCTCTGCGGAACAATCTCTTTATTTACCGTGATTCCGTCTTATGAATGATCGCTCTCATTGTACCCTTAAGTGTATCACTGATGTCTATGCACGCTTCTATTCTTGTAGACAGTGTTGGGCCTCCAAGTGCAGAGGTTTGTAGAACAGCAGCAAGTTTCCCTTAAGTGGATCACCCAAGGTTTATCAAACTCAGGGAGGAAGTGGTCAAAGGTATCCCTCTCAAGCAACCCTGCAATCAAGATACAAGAAGTCACTTGTGTCCCCAACACACCCAATACATTTATTAGGTGTATAGGTGCACTAGTTTGGCGAAGAGATAGTGAAATACAAGTAATATGGATGATTATAAGTGGTAATTGCAATCTGAAATAAGAGTGGCAGAAATCAAACATGTAACATGACTAATTGTAAACGATGTTTCAATGCTTAGAAACAAGGCCTAGGGATCATACTTTCACTAGTGGACACTCTCATATAAATATCTTCTCTTCATTGTGCTACCCTGAACTACTCTCCGGTTGGACGATATAGGGCTATAACAACACACCTTAAAGTTCGCATTCCCCATCTAGATAACCCCTCACTATCACCTTGAGCGCTAGATGGTTCCAACAAACACCACAATCTCATAGAGACATCCAACTCAAATTATACTCATGATAAGTATTTCTGTAACCTTAGCCTAAGTGCCACACGGTGTGCACACTGTCAACTTCACACACGTGGGGATAACAGAGATTAATTAAAGCACTTGAGTAGCAGAATAGATCTATAGATTACAAAGCTCATGATCTCATAAGATCACGCATAGAGAGAGATGAACACATAGCTATCGGTAGAGCCCTTAGCCTTGAGAGAGAACTACTCCCTCCTCATCATGGGAGTCAGCAACAGTGATGGAGATGGCGGTGGAGTCGATGGAGATGGCTCCGGGGGCACTTCCCTGTCCTGGCAAGGTGCCAGATCAGAGACTTCTGTCCCCCGAATCTTCTCTTCGGTGGCGGCGGCGCTGCGGAACTTTTCGTGGAATTCTGATCTTGTGTCTAGAGTTTTTGTCCCAGGGGGCTTATATAGGCGAAGGGGCGATATCAGAAGGTGGACCAAGGGCCCACACCACCTGGTGGCGCGGCCAGGGGGGCCCGTGCCACCCTATGGTGTTGCCAGCCCCTGGCCCTCCTTCGTCTCTGCTTCTGGCTCCGTGAGTCTTCCGTTAAAATAGGAACTTTGGCTTTTGTTCCATCCAACTCCGAGAATATTTCTTTTCCAGCTTTTCTGAAACCAAAAACAGCAGAAAACAGGCAACTGGCACTGCGACATCTTGTTAATAAGTTAGTTCCAGAAAATGTGTAAAAATACTCCAAAGTGTGGACAAAACATAAGAAAGTAGATATAAAACAAGCATGGAACATCAAAAATTATAGATACGTTTACGACGTATCAACATCCCCAAGATTAACTCCTGCTCGTCCTCGAGTAGATAAATGATAAACAAGAATAATTTTTGAGGTGACATGCACCATCACAATCTTGATCAAGGTATTTGTAAAGCATTGATAACTAGGATCATAGTACTTTAACATAGCATGAAAGATATAGTTCTAAGCAATAAGACATAGCAACTATGTTATAACATGAAAAGGCACAAACAAAATATTCATGAATAACAATGCTTTGCAAGACGTTTGTTTGTTTTCACATAACGAAAGCATAATGAGAATGGTATTCAGCTTGTCCCTCATAGTGTAGCAAAACATAAATGCATAGGACACCTTCAAAGTTCATAAGGGTGACTAGATACAAATAGTTTAAGGACAAGCAATATCAAAGTTATGAATCAATCAACAAGTTTTGGGACAATGCACATTAAACTAAGAATGGCCACTATGCTCTCTCAATAGGTGCATAAAGATAGAAGGTGGAGACTCAACATAAAAGTAAAAGAAAGGCCCTTCAAAGAAGGAAGTAGGGATTCAAGTCTCATAAAGAGCTTCCAAAAATTATGGTACTTATTAGCTTTCAGCTCTCATTGCCCCTATCATAAGCATCTTTAGGTGATTAAGGTTAAAGTGAACAAATATGAGGATATGCTTGACAAGTTATAAGCTGAAAATCTCATGCCCCTTACTTACGAGTACCGTTCCTCATGCTACTCAACTTTAGTCACAGGTAAGTTCTTGTTATTGTAAGTACATGTGTATCATAGAGAACCGCCAACGGGGTACCCCTTGCCCGATGATACGAAAGATTCCCCATATCAAAATGACAAGGCAAGCAGACAATAAGCATCTCAGCAATCCTTTTATTTCCTATTTGCATAGGCTATTTTTTTCTTTTTTCTCTGTTTTTTCTTTCCTATTTGGATAGGGTTTTTTATAGAGGATGCTTCATAGATTGCTCACTATGGTTACGCTGCAGGTTTCCACCATGATTAGGCATGGATTAGACCAACCGCCCAAGCGTTTCTCTAACACATATACGAACTCCATGAGCCTTACAAGCTCCCCTTTCATTTCACACCACAGGGATCCATAAGCAAAAGAACATGATATCAACTAAATAAAGTGCAATGTTGAAAGCGTTCCCCATGATAACATGGTTCTGCTAATTCACAACTTACAAAACGCAAGCATATACGCAACATAGATGGGCACAATGGTTCAAGTTTATTAAGTGCAAGAAAATTAAAGTGTGCCATCAAGTTCGTGAGAGCTTTAATCACTAATTTTCACATAACAAGTTTAATTTGGAAGGTAGATAAAAACATGAATATACTTGGAATAGCAAATGCTAATAGGTAGGTATGGTGGACTCTTTGGAATAACTTGGTTTTATTTGGAGTTAGATGCATGAGTGGAACTCATACTTGGTACATGTGGAGGCTAGCAAAAGACTGTTGGGTCCGCAACATAGAAAACAAAAAAAATCCTATGATGAGAACTACACGCCAAGATCTATCTACTAGGTACAAAGCAATGGGTGGACATACATCCATCGAGAACTTACCCTCGAAGACAACGAGTTTTGTTAACGAGTAGGAACTCGTGGTTGATGTACTCGTACACTTGCCGATCTCAAGATCATGAGGAAGTCCGAGCAGGTCCGGCTCCAGCACGTCCTTCAGATCCAGCTCCAGCACCACCAAGTCCAGCACTGCAAAGCAGCGGTGCATCCGTGATCACACACACGTCCGGTACCCCGACAACCTCCATCCCTCGCTCCAGCAAAGCAGCGGGAGCAGCAACTCCTTTCCAGATAAAGCCACCGGGAAGATGTATCTCGCTAATCCGAGACCATGGGGGAATAATACTAGAGGGGGAGAGAGATCCTTCACGAGGAGGTGTGAGGAAGAAGGAGGAAGAGTGTGGCCTTTTATAGGAGGAGGGGGGTGCCCCTCCTTCATGGCCAGCGCATGGGCGGTGACTCCTCACCTCCCCCATTCATGTGGTGGTAACCCCTCCACATTAAAATGCCTCTTCACATTCCCCTTTAAAGTCCCTACTTTAAATGCATTAAAATTCTCCAAGTTTAATGCTCTCTCATTTAATAAAACTCTTTTATTAAATTTATTCAGAATTTTGTTAATTACTTTAATTAACAAACATTCACATAAAACCCCCTGCAACATTTCAATATTACATGCAGAACCAATTTCAGCAATTTCACCCGAAACAGTTTTGGTGTCTATTGAAATAATTCCAGCGCTTTCTTAAATCTTTATCTGAAACATATTTTCTCCAAATGGTGTCAGTATCCCTTAAGTGTGTCACCCTACGGTTCGTGAATAATGCAGACATAATTGACACTCCTCTCATATCAATAATCAGAAGCGGGACCTGGAGATCCATACTGACTCCTGCATATTCAACGATGACTTCTGTGATCGTGAGAACCTTTAACGCTAGTAACTAAATCCCTTTGTCTCGCGATATATTACATGTCCGAGATTCGATCATCGGTATCTCCATACCTAGTTTGATCTTGTTGCCGACATGCACTCTTTTCTTGTTCCCGTGATATAACATTCTAGTGATCACATCACTTGCTTGCAAGCTATCTTAATGTGATATCACCGAGAGGGTCCAGAGTATATCTATCCGTCATCGGGATTGACAAATTCCACTCTTGATCCATGAGCCTCAACATAACACCTTCGTAGCACTGAACCCATCTTTATAGTCACCCTGTTACGGTGTGACGTTTGATGTTATCAAGATACTCTTCCGGTGTTAGCAATTAACATGATCTCATGGTCTAAGGACTAAGATTACTTCGTATGATGTTATAGCAATATAAACATAATGACTTTGATTGTAATGCTATACTTCGGATGAATGTTCATCACATCATTCAACTAATGTTGTGACCTTGTTATTAACAACATCCAATGTCCATGATCAGGAAACCTTGATCATCTTGTTAATCAACAAGCTAGTCTATAAGAGAGGCATAACTAGGAACCCTTTTTGTTTATTAAACACACATGTATTGACGTTTCCGATCAATACAATTATAGCATGCAAAATAAACATTTATCATAAACATGGAATAATATAATAACCACTTTATTATTGCCTCTCGTGCATATTCCCTTCAGTCTCCCACTTGCACTAGAGTCAATAATCTAGTTTGTAAAACTTTGCGTATTGAACACTTATAGCTTTCTAGTGTTGCATATACGCTATTGCTAGTGGTTAACATAATATCCGGATCTGACAGTTTTAGGTCCGTGTGTATTTGCATGTCTTTGCGTCTCTACGGATCACTCATTCTGAAATGAGATGGCATTGTATAAATTTGGTCCTTTGGTGAGACCTTTAGTTTGTTCGGCTCAAAATATGTTGATATTATTGTCACACAATATATCTTCATAGTATTAGCCCACTTTGAACCACACCTAGTTTGATAACAAATTACTTAACACAAATTCCCTCCTTTGTTGCTACTATAGCAGTTATATACTTAGCTTTTTGTTGTAGTATCCGTCACAATGTCTCAACTTTGGAACTCATCCAAATCCACCATGGAACATCCTTTTCATTACATTGTGCCACCCATAGTCTAAATTGAGATAAACTTAATTTGTATCTTGTGACAAAACTAGTATCAATGTAACACTTTACAATGAACTACCTTTAACTATTTGTCACTTATACATGATATATTCTTAGTTCTTCCAAAGCTCATAAGAATATCTTTACTATTGTCCAATGATCATCTTATGGATCATTCTGGTATGTTCTCATAACATTTAGAGCATAGGACATTCTAGATATTTACATATCACGGTATAATCGATCAAAATCTTCATGTGATTTTACTCACCAGGTGTTGGAACACTTGAATTTTTGATACAATTCTTTCCATGCAGCAAGAACCTTTCTTGTTGTTTCCATATTGAACCCTTTCAATATCTCATATATGTATGTCTGGCACAACCATATTAGCGCCTCAATCTATCCATATAGATATTGATGCCAAATATTCCGGGTTTGCCCAAGTCTTTTATCGAAATCTCATTTTAATGAAATTCTTAACTTGTGTCAATACAATATACATCATTTCCAATCAACAATATGTCCTCTACATAATGTATTAGAAATATGTCTCAGTGCTCCCACTTAATTTCTTGCAAATGCAAGCATCTTCATCATCTTCGATGAATTTAAACTCTTTTAACAATTTCATCATGGTGAAGATTCCAACTTCGCTATGCTTACTTCAACTATTGAAGTTTGCATGCCTTTTTAGCATCCTTTGAATTAACAAAACCCTTCAGGCCGTGTCATGTACACGTCAAGGTAACCATTCTATTAGAAGAACCTTGTTTTGTTTATTCAACTACCATATACCAAATTATATGTAGTGGTTGCTACATTAATCCATCAAGACTAAATATCGCTATGAAAGATCAAATCTTGTCATAGTCAACTCCTTGAACATTGCTGTAAACTTCTTTCCAACATGTCGACTAATTCATAGATGTTAAACATCCATGTCTATTTCTTTATAGATCCAAACACGACCGACAGGCTTCACGCCTTTCCGGAGGGTCTTCCAAGTTCAGAAACTTGATTTCTCGTGTATGGATACTATCACGGATTCTATGACTTCTAGTCATTTTATGGAGTCAGGGCCCATCATCGCTTCTTTGCATGTAGTCGGTTCATCATTGTCAAAACAATAACGACTTGCTTATCAAATCACATTATTTGATTCTTACCGACCCACATGGTTCAATAGGAACTCTAATCTCCGAGATCACAACCTTTGTAATAACGGGAGCCATGAGTATTATGGCCGCCACCGGGACACTTTCCGGCGCTGCACTACTTAGCACATATATCTAAGGTTCAACAACCTTATCAAAGTTCTATTGTCCTCCCACTTAACTTTCCGTGAAAAATTCCTTCTCAAGAAACTTGACGTTCCAAGTAACAAAATCTTTTGTCCTTGGTGTTATGGAGAAATTCCCAACAAATTCTTTGGGATAACCTACAAAGACGTGCTTATCCGACTTTGGTTGTAAACATTTTACTTATGCATAGCATACCAAAATTTAAGAAAATACAATTCGGGTTTTATCCCAAAACATAACTTATATGGTGTCATTTCAACGGATCACGATGGTGCTCTTTTGAGTGTAAAAGCGGTAGTCTCTAAAGCTTTAATCCTTAAAACATAATGGCAGTTTTATAAATGACACCTTTGATCTTACCTTGTCAAACATGGTTTGATTTCATCTCTCGAATATGCCATACTCCTATGGTTTATCGGGAAACACAAATCATGGAACAATTCCTCAAATCTTAGGTGTTTTTGCTAAACATGTAACTCAAATATCTTCCTTTATGATCGAATCATAAACTCTATATTTTCTTGTTACAATGATTTTCCACTTCATCTTGAAAGTCTTTGAACAATTTTCAAATGTTTCATACTTCTTCCTTATTAAGTAAATATACAGATATATTCACTCAAATTTTCGGAGAAAGCATATGAAGCAAAAAGTTCCATCACATATGGCTACACATAATGGACTATGCACATCAGCATGCACAATTTCCAATAAGCTAGTCATCCGTTCCTCTCTGGCCTATGGACGGAGTTTCAATTATCTTGAGGAAAGTCTCACATGTGTCAATTGATCAAAATCAAAGACTCCAAAAATCCATCAACATGGAGTTTCTTCATGTTTTCTTTCCAATATAATTTAAAACAATGATGCCACTTCATAAGTGATCTTTCAATCATTTGTCTTGCGACATTTTAGCAATAGTGTTTATGGATGTGATTTCTCCCACTAGACTTGTAAAAGTTCATCCATCTTTTATGGAATACGGTAATTATTTGAACAACCATTGTTCTCATAATACCGGAACAAAATAACAATTATTTAAACAAATCTTGAAGGCTAGGTTTGATGACAACGAAAAAACACAATAACACTTTATTTGTTTTCGATGAACATCATCACTTATTCTCTTGCTAGTTACTTAGGCCATTGCAGTTCATGAATTGCGTTGTCCTGTATGACACTTCATACCAACCAATTTGGTATCCAATACCTCATAACCACATTGTTTAACAAGCAAGGAATACAACCATAACATGTATATCTTCTATATACCTAAGTTGGACATCTCCAACTTTTTCTTTTCTGCCAAATATGTTATAGATTCTCTTTCAACAATTCCTTTTTCCTTTTAAAAGAATCTATCAACATCAATAGTGGTGTCATTCACATGACACATAGTACAAAGCGTATATAGTCAAATACTAATACCTTAGGACTTGCACTTTGAAGTGGATCACCATCATCAAATGTTTGGTATTCTTTCAAAAAATCCATTCTTTAGTAATCTATTAGTGTAGTAAACATTTTACTTACATCTTCTATTCATCCTTATCATGACAACTTTCATGATCAAGCTACTATAGCCTATAAGGAAGAATAACGAGTATAATTTTAGTTCCCAAAAACCTTTTTGGGAGATTCGGATGCCTAGCATCTCCGTCCTTCACAAATTCTCATACAATATGAGAACATGTATTTTGCTAAATTATACTCTATCATAATGCAACCAAAAACATTGTTTCAGATATCACAATATCTTTCACACATGATGGTTTCTGAAACAATTTCCAGCTCCTATATAATCTTGATATTAAAACTTTTGAATATCAAGAATCATGGAGCCAAACATGATACTTTAGATACTAACAATGGAATTCTTACTCTTGATTTAATACTACTTATTAAACTTCATGGAGTAAATAGAGTTTGCTGAAAGTTTGCAATAGGACTTATAAACTTTAAATTGACATTCAAAACAATACGATACCAGTTCGTAAAGTAAATATCCAGAATTCTATAGTTCTATTATCTCAATTAAAACTAAGCATAAGGTAGTGAACAGACGCCAATGACTACAACAAATTATGCAAATTCACTTCGATTTAGTTTATGACAAATTGAGTTCGACTAATCCAAATTACTAATGAACTCCCGCTCAAAAATGACATCCCTCATGTCTTTTTGGTGATTACATGAACCAAATCCACTACACCAAGTCCGATCATCACGTGAGTCGGTGTAGCTTCAAAGGCGAGCATCAATATGGGCATCATATCAACTATATGACTCATGCTTAACCTTTCGGTCCGTGTTCCGAGGCCATGTCTGTACATGCTAGGCTCGCCAAGTAAGAACCTTAGTACTCGCGTGTGTAAAACTGTCTTACACCCGTTGTGTGAAAGCGTAGAGTCGAGTACACCCGATCATCACGTGATGTCTCGAAACACGATCCATCTTACAATGAGGAACATATTTTTATCTTGATATCTAAATGAGGGATCATCTTACAATGCTACCAAAAGCGCCAAACTAGCAGTATAAGATGCTAACATCTAATGTGTAAAGTGAGATGATATGGTCCATGCATTTGATCTCTATCATTTGCATCGTGGTATGATCTCTATCATTCCTTTGTGTGTAAGGCCAAGGTCTATAGAACTTACACGTTGAATGTGTTGTAAGAGTATATATCATACATCTACTTACAACAATACCATATCAATACACTATCCCAGCAACGATCTAAACTAGACGCCTCTAATTTATCAATTGCAAGTTTTACGTGGCTTAGGGCTTTCGGAGATAGAACCGTTCTTACCTACAAACATGAACCACAACGAGGATAACCAAGTTATTAGCAACTCGTTGTAAATCAGATATTGACTATAGTAGGAGAGATAGACACCCGCCAGCCACTTATGCAAAACAAGTTGCATGTCAGTCGTGGAACCGGTCTCATGTACGATGACATGTAAGGTTGGTTTGGGCCGCTTCATCCCACTATGCCAGCAATATCCAAAATACATAGAAGATGCAATAACATGATCATCATCGCCCACATATAAACATATGTGTACTACCCATGCAAAGCACCTATGCATAGATCAGGCTCTGATACCACTGTTGGGTCCGCAGCATAGAAAACAAAATTTTTCCGACGATGAGAACTACACGCCAAGATCTATCTACTAGGTACAAAGCAATGGGTGGACATACATCCATCGAGAACTTACCCTCGAAGACAACGAGTTTTGTTAACGAGTAGGAAATCGTGGTTGATGTAGTCATACACTTGCCGATCTCAAGATCGTGAGGAAGTCCGAGAAGGTCCGGCTCCAGCACGTCCTTCAGATCCAGCTCCAACACCACCAAGTCCAGCACCGCAAAGCAGCGGTGCATCCGTGATCGCACACACGTCCGGTACCCCGACAACCTCCGTCCCTCGCTCCAGCAAAGCAGCGGAAGCAGCAACTCTTTTCCAGATAAAGCCACCGGAAACATGTATCTCGCTAATCCGAGACCATGGGGGAATAATGCTAGAGGGGGAGAGAGATCCTTCACGAGGAGGTGTGAGGAAGAAGGAGGAAGAGGGTGGCCTTTTATAGGAGGAGGGGGGGTGCCCCTCCTTCATGGATAGCGCATGGGGGGTGACTCCTCACCTCCCCCATTCATGTGGTGGTAACCCCTCCACATTAAAATGCCTCTTCACATTCCCCTTTAAAGTCCCTACTTTAAATGCATTAAAATTCTCCAAGTTTAATGCTCTCTCATTTAATAAAACTCTTTTATTAAATTTATTCAGAATTTTGTTAATTACTTTAATTAACAAACATTCACATAAAACCCCCTGCAACATTTCAATATTACATGCAGAACCAATTTTAGCAATTTCACCCGAAACAGTTTTGGTGTCTATTGAAATAATTCCAGTGCTTTCTTAAATCTTTATCTGAAACATATTTGCTCCAAATGGTGTCGGTATCCCTTAAGTGTGTCACCCTACGGTTCGCAAATAATGCAGACATGATTGAGACTCCTCTCAGATCAATAATCAGAAGCGGGACCTGGAGATCCATACTGACTCCTGCATATTCAACGATGACTTCTGTGATCGTGAGACCCTTTAACGCTAGTAACTAAATCCCTTTGTCTCGCGATATATTACATGTCCGAGATTCGATCATCGGTATCTCCATACCTAGTTTGATCTCGTTGCCGACATGCACTCTTTTCTCATTCCCATGATATAACATTCTAGTGATCACATCACTTGCTTGCAAGCTATCCTAATGTGATATCACCGGGAGGGCCCAGAGTATATCTATCCGTCATCAGGATTGACAAATTCCACTCTTGATCCATGAGCCTCAACATAACACCTTCGTAGCACTGAACCCATCTTTATAGTCACCCTGTTACGGTGTGACGTTTGATGTTATCAAGATACTCTTCCGGTGTTAGCAATTAACATGATCTCATGGTATAAGGACTAAGATTACTTCGTATGATGTTATAGCAATATAAACATAATGACTTTGATCGTAATGCTATACTTCGGATGAATGTTCATCACATCATTCAACTAATGTTGTGACCTTGTTATTAACAACATCCAATGTCCATGATCAGGAAACCTTGATCATCTTGTTAATCAACAAGCTAGTCTATAAGAGAGGCATAACTAGGAACCCTTTTTGTTTATTAAACACACATGTATTGACGTTTCCGATCAATACAATTATAGCATGCAAAATAAACATTTATCATAAACATGGAATAAGATATAACCACTTTATTATTGCCTCTCGGGCATATTCCCTTCAAAGACTAGGAGCGACCAACTAAGAGAGCAATAATGGCCATAATCATGCAAAGTGACAAAACATTATTAATTAAAGCATAAAGTGATATTACAAGTCGAAAACTAAATGATCATAGAGGCTATGGTGACTTGGTATAGTCTTAACATGGTGTGAGCATGCGCCAAGTATACCCAAATAAAGCATCAAAGGAGAATACCACAATATTATGATTTTATATTCTAAAATAACGCATGATTCTTTCAAGGCACATTAAGCAATCTCAATTGTTTGGAATAAGTCATGCTACAGCAATAATCACTAAGCATATGGTCAAAGCAACATATAGCATGACATGATAAAGCCTTAGTCACAGTCAAAACAAGCTTCCTTTTGTACCACTATAAGCATGAAACTTCCTATTATTTTCCAACACTAATCGGAAACTAAAGCTAAACGCAGTGCTAGCAAAGGAGAACACTCACGGAATAATAAGAGTGAAAACTAGAGTGTTCTAGGCAATGAATAACGGGGTGTGTCTCTCTCCAAAAGAAGTGTGTTGGGATCCATCCAACTTATTTAAGCAAACCAAACAAAAGAAAACTAAAATAAAAATGAAGACGCTCCAAGAACAACACAATTGTGCAAGAAACAATAAAAATGAAGTGTTTGGGAGAAACATGAGATTTTTATTGATGAAGGGGATGCCTTGGGCATCCCCAAGATTTGACGCTTCTACTTCTTGAATATTTCTTTGGGTGACACGGGTGGCATCCCCAAGCTTGAGATTTTGTCCATACTTCATCTTATCACATTGTTCTTCCCTACACTTTAAAATTTCCTTCATACAAAACTTCACACAATCTTCATTAGCAACATTAGTGTACTCAAGATAATAAGTCTTTAGGTTCAGTTTCAACACAAGTAAAACTTCCATTAAAACAAAAGCTACTGTAGCAATTCCTTCTAAAAGCTCAAGTGATCAAAGAGAACTCAAAGAGAAAGAGATTAAGAGGCAAATGCAAATAATGGCAGAAATCTGTCAAAACAGACCAGCAGGTAAAAACCGATTTTTTCGAAGACCTTCTGTTGATCAAATCGAAAAGTGATAAACTAACGAAAGTTACATAATAACCTGGGGCAGAAGCAAAAAAAATTACAGCTCAATCCAACGTACAGAGGTTTTCACGAATTTTTACAGTGAAGCACAAAAATCTATTTCGGGACAACAACTTTCCCAAATCTTACTTCTCTCTCATTAGAGGTTATTCTTGGCACAAAAACTAAACAAAAAGGATAAGGAGAGGTTATTACTGAAGCAATAACTTCCAAGACTCAACAAAACAAAAATAAACTGAAAGCAAAAATATATTGGGTTGTCTCCCAAAAAGCTCTTTCTTTATAGCCATTAAGATAGGTATGATAAATTTCGATGATGCTTACATAAGAAATATGAATCGAAGTAAAAGAGAGCATCAAGAAGCAAATATGGAACAAACTGAAGTCTAACCCACTTCCTATGAAAAATAATCTTGTAAAGAAACAAGTCATGAAAGCACAAAGCAACAAGCATAGGAAAGCAAAACAAGTGCAACTTCAAAATTTTCAACATAAAGAGGGAAAACTTAATATTGTTGAGATTCATAAAACCATGTTTCCCTCTCTCGTAATAACTTTCAGTAGCATCATGAATAAAATTAACAATATAACTATCACATAAAACATTCTTATCATGAGCCATAAGCATAAAAGAGTTAATACTCCCCACATAAACATAGTCATTCTTATTAATTGTAGTGGGAGCAAATTCAACAAAATAGCTATCATTATTATTCTCATCACCATAATCATCAAATATAGGAGGCATATTGTAATCATA
Organism: Avena sativa; assembly: GCA_916181665.1. Lineage (NCBI taxonomy): Eukaryota > Viridiplantae > Streptophyta > Magnoliopsida > Poales > Poaceae > Avena > Avena sativa. The sequence continues at coordinate 492,319,726 of OV702290.1, read as the reverse complement.
ATTAATTTTCTCCTCAATAGTAGGTGGACTGAAAATATCATATTCATCATTGTAATCATCATATATTGGAGGCATAGTATCATCAAAGTAAATTTTCTCCTCCGTGCTTGGGGGACTAAAAAGATCATTTTCATAAAAACTAGCTTCCCCAAGCTTAGACTTTTCCACAGCATTAGCAATAATGGTGTTCAAAGAATTCATACTAATAACATTGCTATTAGCATGCAAATAAAGTTCCATAGGTTTTTTAATTTTCTCTTCAAACAATCCATGTCCTAACTCAAGATAAATACTATAAAGCTCTCTAATTTTGTTGTTGTTTTCCATTAAGCCTAACTAGTGAAAATAAAAACAAGAAACAAAAAGATATAATTGCAGAATCTAAAGGAAATAACTTCGAGAACTCACACACCAACAACGGTACTAGAAGATAGCTTAGTAGCCAGAGGACGTGAGTACCTTTTACCTTACCTCCCCGACAATGGCGCCAGAAAATAGCTTGATGTCTATGCATGTTTCTATTCTTGTAGACAGTGTTAAGCCTCCAAGTGCAGAGGTTTGTAGAACAGTAGCAAGTTTCCCTTAAGTGGATCACCCAAGGTTTATCGAACTCAGGGAGGAAGTGGTCAAAGTTATCCTCTCAAGCAACCCTGCAATCAAGATACAAGAAGTCTCTTATGTCCCCAACACACCCAATACACTTGTCATGTGTATAAGTGCACTAGTTCGGTGAAGAGATAGTGAAATACAAGTAATATGGATGATTATAAGTGGTAATTGCAATCTAAAATAAGAGTGGCAGCAAGCAAACATGTAACAGAACTGATTGTAAACATTGTTTCAATGCTTAGAAACAAGGCCTAGGGATCATACTTTCACTAGTGGACACTCTCATATAAATATCTTCTCTTCATGATGCTACCCTGAACTACTCTCTGGTTGGACGATGTAGGGCTATAATAGCACACCTTAAAGTTCACATTCCCCATCTAGATAACCCCTCACTGTCACCTTGAGCGCTAGATGGTTCCAACACACACCATAATCTCATAGAGACATACAACTCAAACTATACTCATGATAAGTATTTATATAACCTTAGCCTAAGTGCCACACGGTGTGCACACTGTCAACTTCACACACGTGGGGATAGCAGAGATTAATTAAAGCACTTGAGTAGCAGAATAGATCTATGGATTGCCAAGCTCAAGATATCATAAGATCACGCATAGAGAGAGATGAACACATAGCTACCGGTAGACCCCTTAGCCTCGAGAGAGAACTACTCCCTCCTCATCATGGGAGTCAGCAACAGTGATGGAGATGGCGGTGGAGTCGATGGATATGGCTCCGGAGGCACTTCCCCATCTCGGCAAGGTGCCGAAACAGAGACTTCTATCCCCCAAATCTCCTCTTCGGTGGCGGCGGCATTGCCGAACTTTTCGTGGAATTCTGATCTTGTGTCTAGAATTTTCATCCCGGGGGGCTTATATAGGCGAAGGGGCGATGTCAGAAGGTGGACCAGGGGCCCACACCACCTGGTGGCGTGGCCAGGGGCCCGCGCCACCCTATGGTGTGGCCAGCCCCTAGCCCTCCTCCGTCTCTGCTTCTGGCTCCGTGAGTCTTCCGGTAAAATAGGAACTTTGGCTTTTGTCCTGTCCAATTCCGAGAATATTCCTTTTATAGCTATTCTGAAACCAAAATTAGCAGAAAACAGGCAACTGGCACTGCGGCATCTTGTTAATAGGTTAGTTCCAGAAAATGTGTGAAAATACTCCAAAATGTGGGCAAAACATAAGAAAGTAGATATAAAACAAGCATGGAACATCGAAAATTATAGATACGTTTACAACGTATCAATCCCCTCACGGCTCGGGAATGCTCTGGACATGATCTATATCAGTGATCGACAGAGGGACCAGTGATGTCCATGTGACCCCTATGCATTCCTGATGACAATGTCATTTGAATCGGTAAATGTAGCATCCAATTTCCTTTTGTTTCTTGATACTACTAGTCCGAGACCCGATCATTGGTATCACATAACTTGTTTAATCTCGTTACCAACAAGTTCTATTTTACTTATTACCGTGATATTACATCCCCATGGCCGGGTCACATGTTGCAACATTTATGGATGTAATCTCACCAAGCTGGCCGTATGTATCTTTACCCGTCATGTGGGTGAACAAATCCCGATCTTGTGGTCACATGTCATCTACTGTTCCTTTGGAATACCCAACATACACCTTTATGATCACCATTTCACCGAGTGACGTTTGATGCAGTCAAAGCAGCCTCGGGAAACAGTGAGTAATATGAACTCACGGTCTAAGGAAAAGGAGTCTAGATTTTAGCTGTTGCAAGAATGAACTATATGACTTGATCGTGTCGCAATCCTTCGAGGAATGTCCATCACACCATTCTCCAATGATATGACCACATTGTCAATTGGCATAAATGCCCATGATCTTGAAACCCAGATCATCCTCATGACCAACGAACTAGTATAAATAGAGGCTACTAGGGAGTTGTTTGTTTCATACCACACGTGCACCAATGTTTCTACTTGATACAGTTATAGCACAATATGAAACTATTATAAACTAATTGAAATATGACAATAAAAACTTATTTATTATTTGCCACTAGGGCATATCTCCTTCGGTCTCCCACTTGCACTAGAGTACAAATAATCTAGCTTGCATTTTATTCATCATAAACCATATAACATATGTGTTTATAGATCATGGATGCTCACGGGAAACGTCATGTCCATGTTCTGTTTTACCAGATCATTATGTCTTTTGCAAATCGTTAATGTCTTGCTAATCTTGACATTCATACCATTATATTATAATGGGTTGAAGTATTCGTTTGGCGACAAAGTGAGACTTTGTTTCAAGTTATTATAATGATGGTCGTTTTCACTGTTGTCATCTAAACTTCGAAACACACTTTGCAATCCTTTATGTATATACGACAATTATGGCAGAAGAACGAGGCCGGTTTCCAGGAGCCTATAGTGACTTTAGATCAACCTCAGGGGCTTTCTCATGGGCACCGTGCCTTGGGACACATCATTCTACGTCAAAGACAAACTAATCCCGCCATAACAATATACATCACATTAGATGGAGCCTTTATACTTCTATATCTATGTAGATCCTAGTGCATGAAATGCATCTATGCCCCTTACTTTGATTCTTGCCATTTAAGTAGAAACTTAATTCTGGTTTAGTGATCAACTCAGGAATCACTTCAAGACATGTTCTTACAGCTAAGAGCTAGCCCTTCCAACTAGAACCTTGGGTCATATTACGTCGAGTATTCAATATGGTTATATGGAAGAACCTATAGCTGAGGCATAGGAGATGCAACACATCTCTTTCTTTCTTTTAACCATAGTTGCAATACTAACTCAATGCTTCATATAGTAAGAACTTATTTCTTACCTTGTTCCATTCCGAGCTTCTTCAAAATCTTGCTTAGGACATTCTGAACATCTTTCAAAATCAAGTCCAGGAAGCATTCGGCATTTGATTTTTATTAAACTAACCAATCTATATAGATAGATCTCATTGTTTAATAACTTCAACTTCATCCTTATTTATCTACTTAAATGTTATTGACAGTAATCACATCATTCACATATGTCATCCACATATCCTAGAATGATTTCACGCTCCCACTCAAATATGGCATCCATATTTGAGATCTAGGAATTTCGCTTAGCTCCCACTCAAAATATGTCAGATACATATTATGAAGTAGCCAAGCTGATTTGCTCACACTCAAATCCAGGTTCTCTTGATAATCTTGGACACTCCAACATTATTTGATCACCATCAAATCGAGAATTCCACTAAAGAGATTTCAATATCCATTTATTTCTCGCACTTAGGTCCATCACGCTTCTTTGTATTTTGTAGGAATGTCTTGTTCAAAACATGACAAGTGAATCAACAATATAATTCCACAAACTTGTAGAATACATAGTTGAATCCTACTTTCTTTAGTAAAAGTATTCATTGAAACTTTTATGATCATTATTATTAGTTTCTCCTCTATTTGTAGAGTTTGGGTTCACGGAACAAATTCCATTACGCCACTCAACAATCAGTAGGTAAGGTCAAATACCTTGTTTTTTTATCTTTTACTTTCTTCCACCTGTATCTTCATTAAGATACATCAACTTTGGACAACATCAGGTTTGCCCCTTGTGGACGATGCATTCATAGCTTCCTAAGAATGCTCTACAAAGACTTGTTTATTCGCCACAACTTCGATTTATCGAAATCTCCAGAAACTCAAATGTGTCATAACTCTTATGGTGTTGTTTCCATGAATCTTTAGATGTTCCTATGTATTTCAAACGAGTGTTTGCTTATTTTGATCTCTAACTCTAAACGACAACTATAACCCCGATAAGAAATAATATTAGTGTTGGGGTTCCGCGTATGAAAACAATAATTTTTACCCTATGCCCCTGAACCCCTGAAGCTGCCAGGACCTATCTATTAGTAATACAGTAATAGGAGGGGCTTTTCGCGAACTTACCCTTGAAGACCGAAAAGTGTTGTCAACGCTCAGGAGAGCGTGGTTGATGTAGACGAGCCAAAGCCGACCTCAAGGTCGTGATGAAGTCCTTGTGCTCCTTTGGCTCCAACGACTTGAGTGCCTCAAGTGCGACACCTCGCAGGGAGTTACACACGTACGGTGCCTGACGATGACTCCCGCTTCCCCGAACCGGCAGCGGTTGCGAAAGTAGAGCTCCTGGATCCGAATCCCGCAGCGTGACGACGCTCTGTAGTGAAGATGTCTCTCGTTCGTGCAGTCTAGACTTGGGACCACGGTCACGAGAGAGAGAGAGAGATAGAGGGAGAGGGAGAAAATTTCAATTAGAGGTCCTCCCAAAAGTGAGAAGACCTTTATTGATTATTGGGTGTATTTATCTGGTCAAATACCCCCACTATATATAGGGGGAGGGGAGGTACTACCTCCCTCAAAGTCCCGGGGTGGGACTAAAGGAGAGGAGAGGTGGGGGAGGCACCGTCGGCCACCCCCTCATGGGCCCCACGTGGGGGGATAGCCCAATAGGGCCGCTGGCCACCCCCTTGGCCCCTTCCTCCTCTTGCCTTTCCCTAATGGGCCCTCTCCCCTCCGGGAATTGGCCCATTAAGCCTTTTGACCTTTTAAATGGATTTTCTCTTTATTAAATAATTATGAATAAATGATTAAATCAATATTTAACATTCATTGACATATTATTCAACCTCTATGGTTATGGAACACTTCCACCTCCACTCCGGACATCCTCCGGACTTACCGAAACCCTTCTAGTTTTCTCCCTACAATTCTTCGGCGATTTTACCGATCCTATAAACACTCTCTAAGCATCATCAAGCCCTTAAGCGTGATACCCCACAGTTCGGGAACACTCCAGACATGGTCGGGACACTCCCGCACTAATGATCGATAGAGGGACCTGGATGGCCATGTGACCCATGTGCGTTCCACGAAGATCTTTCGTCATTTGAACCGGACAATCGTGTCTTATTCCCTTTGTCTCTCGATACTTGCATTGCCCAAGATCTGATCAATGACATCACCATGTCGTGTTCAATCTCGTTACCGAACAATGCTACTTGACTCGTTCCGACAAGTGATATCCCCGTGATCAAATCACACGCTGCGCAGCTATTGGATATAACTTCTCCGAGTGGGCCCTTGAGTATCTTCCCGTCACATGGACGGAAAAATCTCGCTCTTGACATATATTGCCTCTACGGTTTCCTCCGAGTACCTAAACACACCATTATAACCACTGTATTACCAAGTGGCGCTTGATGCTATCTAAGCACTCTCGGGAGGCAGTGATTGATATAGCCTCACGGTCTAAGGAATAGTCTACGAGGATCCATTTCTAATCATCGTAACTTGAACTTCGTGACATGATCGGGTCATGATGTTTAGGTTGGGTATTGGTTCATCATCTCATTCTTAGAATGAGTTGACTCCATTTCCAACTGGCATAAATGTCACATGATCAGGAAACATGATCATCTGTTGACCAATGAACAAGTGACTAGAGTTTCACTGGGAACCCCTGGTTGTTTGTATATCACACGTGTATTGATGTTTCCACTCAATACAGTTATAGCATGATATAAAACTTAATCAGAAACTATATGAAATATGATAATAGTCCTTACTACTATTTGTCTCTAGGGCATATTTCCAACAATTAGATCATATGTATCTAATACAAAATGATTATGATGTTTAGACATTTCAATATAGTTTGAATTCGTCCAATTATCATAATTTGTGAAACATCTTTCACAAGTCCTTTCATTCCAAAATTAACTCAGATACTTTAGTCATGTCGATCAAATCAAAGAGACTTTATATTTCTGTTAATTCAATATCCATCTTTGTTGTGAACTCATTTGAACAATTCAAATCGTTTCAAACTCATGTTTCATTAAGTAAATACGCTTATTCACTTAAGTCCACAAGTAACTAATGATTTCCACTATTTGTTGAAAATACAATACATCACTATGTATAAGATTCAACATTTCTTCGCATATCACCGTTGTACCAGAATGCAGAGTTTTAGTCATTCTGCCCAACGAGGCATTGTTTTGCAAAGTCTCTAGATTAAGTATCTAAGACCCTGATCTTGATGAAGAATATGCAATAACCAAAATGACTTAAACTTTAGTGTTATTTCATTATTAAACTTTGGATATCTTTTAGCATTCTAATCCTTTATAAATGCTTAAACTATTATCATTAACATAGTGATGAGAATAACTTATTTATAATCGTAATGTGACCATAACGGTATTGTTCACAAGAATAGTACATCTAGCTTGTAACACGTTCATATGAATAATCGTGTCGCCAAAAGCAAGACACACAAACAAGGATTACAAAGTTATATTCAATTCCACTAATCCAAATGATAAACTTTGAGGAAAGAGGTGATGTCGGCCATCAACTGTTTTGCTTTCCGTCATGAAGTCACGTTGCGTCAAATCCAACAATTCTCAAGAAGATCATCCTGTTTTCACAAAGCAGGACAAGTATCAAATACTTTGCAAACTGCAACGAGTTTTTGCAAGAATTACACTTATAACTTTGTATATCTAACATATACCTTTTTCATCCATGACCTCCATTGCAATCAAGCCCTTCTAAGAGTTATCAACTCTAACTCAAGATCGCTAAGTGTTTCTCCAAATATTCTCTTTTCATCCATGATGGAGGAAAACCCATCCAATGACTCATACTTTATGTGCCAGATCTTGCATAATAGAAGATTGTAGTCCAACTCTCTAGTGAATGGAGAATGGCTTATTGGATGATAATGGAGAATACACAAACATTGTGGAGTCATCGAATTATCTCCTAATGGTTATTCTATCAAGAAGATAAGATCACCTTTTACAAGGATATCCCTCAGGCATGGGTATTAATCTATGAAGTTGGAACCTTTTGCTAAGTTCCACATCAAGCAAGAATTCCCCATGGTCGCAAAGGACCTCAATGGGATAGGCCATGATCTACTAAGATATTTGCAAATAGACATCTAGACTAAGTTCATAATAAGACTTCAATTTTATAATTGATCTCCACTAAAATTGTCATCCCCTGGACGATTTTAGTGATCACATGATCCCAATCCTCTGCACCTCCCCCGATCATCATGACCATCAGTGCAGCATCAGAGGTAGACATTCCCTAATGTTAATCACATCATCCGTGTGACTCATGCTCGATCTTTTGATCTGTTGTGTTCCGAGGCCATGTCTGTACATGCTAGGCTCACCAAATCTAACTTGTGTGTATTTGCTGTGCAACATGGCTTACACCTACTATATGTGGACGTAGATATGTCTATCCCCCGATCATCACGACCGGCTTCATAACAAAGAAATTTCTTGGTGGTGCACACACAAGGGGAACACGATCATTGGAATTAAATAGGGATTATCTTATTTGCTACCGTTGAGTATCTAATACTAGCACACAATAAGATATAAAATAGGTATCAACATCATATGTATAATGTGATATGATATGGTCCTTCTTCTTGTGCCTTGATCTCCATCGAGCGCTCCGACATGATCTGCATCTTGGCCTTGGTTTGACGCCAAGTCCACGACGCCACCACCCGGTCGTCCATCGGAACGATGAATATTACTACATAACTTAGTAACATAAAAGTAAACTATTTTACCTTTGTAACGACCATTACCATATCAAATCACATGCCCTCCTGCAAAATAAAGTTAGACGCCTCTACTTTATCTATTGTAATTTTTACGTGGTTGTTAGGGCTTTCGCAATAGAACCGTTTCTAGACTACGAACTTTCCAACCACAACATGGATCCAACAGTTGTCTCTACTACACCCCTTTCGGGACCCTCTATTGTAAATGCTATATCAACTATTGAATGAGAAACAAACACCCGCTAGCCACTTATACAGAACAAGCCGAATGTCGAACATGGAACCGGCCTTGCGTACGAATACACGTAAGGTTGGCCCGGGCCGCTTCATCAAACAATACCGCGATATAAACAAGTACATGTTAGAGGGTGACAACTAAGAGATCAATGCCCGCACAAAACTTGTGCGTACTGGCCGTACAACACTCCTACACATAGATTGACTCTGAAACCACTGAAGGGTTCTGTAGCAGAAAACAAAAAATTACCTATGTTGGAACCGCCTAATACTACCCAAGATCTATCTATGTAGTAATACGGTAACGACCGAACATATAAAATACATATCCTTGTAGACTGTACACGGTTAACGTTCTGAGAGGAATGTGGTTGATGTAGTCATACTCGTAGCTGACCTCAAGGTCGCGAAGCTCCTCGCATGTCACCCCTTGCTCCTTCTTCATCATCATGCAGCTCCGGCTCACGACATTTAAGCGCCCCAAGTGTTGCACCTCGTGTCTTCGTACACATCCGGTGTACGATAAGACCTCTGGCTCCCTGATCCCGCCGGGAGTGCGAAAGTTGATATCCGGCTAGGAATCCCTGCAGCGCAACAACGTGTTGTAGGTGTTGCGTGTCTTGCGAAGGCAATCCTTACTTGGGACCGTGCCAGCACGTGGAGACTAGAGAGAGAGGGAGATCATTCCAACCAAGGGGAATAACTCTATTTTTATTGTGTGTTTAATCCCACCCATGGGCAATCCTTTATATAGGCTAAGGGGGTGCGCCTTTCTTAAAGGCTAAGCCATGTGGGACTAATTGCTAAAGGAAAAACACCAGGATTTTTGTCCCAGCCAAATAGGCCAAAAATCAGCCCAAGAGGAAAAAGGGGTAGCAGTAAGCAGCAGGACACGCGCCGGCTGGGTGGGCCTTGGGTGGCCCATCCCACGCCCTGTCTCCCACGCATGGCGGCGTCGAGGCTACCTCCAAGGTGGGCCGGTCCATGACCACGACCTGATAGGCGCGCGCGCAGCCGGCGGCTTGGGTGGGCCGACTGGCCTCACCCGCGGCCCAGCTCTCGCCCACCCGCAGCGGTGGCAGCCGCCCGGCCCCGGGGCCGTAGAGCCACCCCGACCCATTGGCCGTTGCAGCTGAGCCCCGCGCGGCGCGCGGTTATCCGCCACCCATGTGGAAAGTAGCCCATCGGTGCCCTCCTTAATATATTAATTCATAATTAACATATACTAAATGTATATTTAAATTCCCATTTATCCGCAAAAACTTTTCTAGTCTTTTCCTTTATTCCTTTCTTCGAACAACTTAGGATCTCTCTGCGGAACAATTCCGGCTTTCTCTTTCTCTACTGTGATTACGAATGATCGCTCTCATCGTACCCTTAAGTGTATCCCCTCACGGCTCATGAATGATCTAGACATGATCTATATCAATGATCAACAGAGGGACCAGATCGAGATGTCCATGTGATCCCTATGCATTCCTGATGACAATGTCGTTTGAACCGGTAAATGTAGCATCCAATTTCCTTTTGTTTCTTGATACGACTTGTCTGAGATCCGATCATTGGTATCACATACCTTGTTCAATCTCGTTACCAACAAGTTCTATGTTACTTGTTACCGTGATATTACATCCCCGTGACCGAGTCACATGTTGCAACATTTATGGATGTAATCTCACCAAGCTGGCCGTATGTATCTTTACCCGTCATGTGGGTGAACAAATCCCGATCTTGTGGTCACATGTCATCTACTGTTCCTTTGGAATACCCAACATACACATTTATGATCACCATTTCACCGAGTGACGTTTGATGCAGTCAAAGAAGCCTCAGGAAACAGTGAGTAATATGAACTCACAGTCTAAGGAAAAGGAGTCTAGATTTTAGCTGTTGCAACAATGAACTATATGACTTGATCGTGTCGCAATCCTTTGAGGAATGTCCATCACATCATTCTCTAATGATATGACCCTGTTGTCAATTGGCATAAATGCCCATGATCTTGAAACCCAGATCATCCTCATGACCAATGAACTAGTATAAATAGAGGCTACTAGGGACTTGTTTGTTTCATACCACACTTGTACCAATGTTTCTACTTGATGCAGTTATAGCACAATATGAAACTATTATAAACTAATTGAGATATGACAATAAAAACCTATTTATTATTTGCCTCTAGGGCATATCTCCTTCATTACCATCTCTTTCTTTACCTCTAGACCATCAAGATCATGCAAAGGAAGTTCGTTTGGGGGAGACTTGGAGGTAGAATGTTACCTCGGTGGCCTTGGCCATGCGACACTTTTTGTTGGGGTGGATGATGTTCTCATTAGGCGAGTCGAAGAGAGACACTCGTGGGCAACTCCCACGATCTCTCCACCTTGACCTTCACTATCATCATTATCATCCGCGCCCGAGAAGTACTCTTCATGAACCACCATTGCCCTTTCCTTGTTTGGAAGGTTCTTGTTTTGGAAGTTCTTGTTCATTGGTTGAGGAGGTCTTGGCTTGCTCTTGCGGATAAGATGACCACCATTGTCCTCTCTATTCTCGAAGGGACATTGGGCCATGAAGTGACTCTTGTCATTGAAATTATAGCAAGATCTTGCCTTAGGAGCCTCCGTGGTTGAGTTGAATCTTGAGTTGTCCCGTGACCTTGACTTCATGCCTGAATTGTTCCAAAAGGCTCTTGATGCGAGGCGAAATGTTCATTGAAGGCGTAGTTGATGTCCTCTTTAGACCACTCACTAGTGTATTCATCTTCATCAATTTCCACCACTTGCGCCTTCAAGACAAGATTCACATTTTGAGATCCATAGGCGCGAGCACGAGCAGACTTTATGACCCACAAGTATAGGGGGTGTATCGCAGTATTTTCGATAAGTAAGAGTGTCGAACCCAACGAGGAGCAGAAGGTGCTGGCTAGTGGTATGGATCAGGAATTCTCTGCAAATACTTAGCAAACGGATTTTTAGGGTTTTTTGATAAAGCAAGTAAACAAAGTACGATTAAATAAAAGACAGTAGGAATAAATGCAGCAAGTGGCCCAATCCTTTATGCAGCAAAGGACAAGCCGGTTGTATTACTTAAGATGACCAAACGTTCCCGAGGACACATGGGAAGACTGTCAAGTGCTTTTGCTTCATATAGTTGATTAATCTTCTTTAGCTTGCTAAGTGTTGTGTGGGTGAACCTGTGCTAATATACCGACCTTCCTAGGACTAATACATACTTGTGATTATACCCCTTGCAAAACATCCGTAAGTACAAGAAAATAATTAAGGTAGAAACTGATGACCCACAAGTATAGGGGGTGTATCGTAGTATTTTCGAGGGAAGTCAAACCCAATTTATTGATTCGACACAAGGGGAGCCAAAGAATATTTATAAGCCTTAATAACTGAGTTGTCAATTCAGCTGCACCTGGAAACAATCTTGCTCACAACAGTTTATCAGTAGCAACAGTTTTGTCGTAAGAATAGCAAAGTAACAGCAGTAGTAAAGTAAAGACAGTAGTAACAAAAGCAGTAAACAGTGGGATTCGAGTGCGGTAGGCATAGGGATGGATGGACGGGCGTTGCATGAACAAGACAATTCACATAGCAATCAGAACATAGGGCAATTGCAGTTAAATAAGATAAAGCATCCAAGTACTAGATAATCCTAGGCACGTGTTCCATATATAGTCGTACGTGCTTGCAATGAGAACTTGGACAACATCTTTTGTCCTGCCAGCCCATTTGCAGCGGGGCCTCAAGGGAACTACTAGCAATTAAGGTGCTCCTTTTAATAGAGCACCGGAGAAAAGCATTAACACTCCGTGAACACATGTGATCCTCACATCATAGCCATTCCCTCCGGTTATCCCGATTTCTGTCACTTTGGGGCCATTGGTTCCAGACAACATCGTGTGTATACAACTTGTAGATAAGACCAAAAACAATACTATCATAATGAATCAATAACATGTTCAGATCTGAAATCATGGCACTCGGGCCCTAGTGACAAGCATTTAGCACAAAAAGTCGCAACAAAGTCATAAAACACTAATAGAAGATACTAGGCACCATGCCCTAACAATCTGATGCCATTACATGAACGATCTCATCCAATCCCTACCATCCCCATAGCCTACAGCGGGGGATTACTCACTCATAGATGGGGGAAACATGGATGGTCGATGGAGAAGCGATGGTGATGATGATGGCGATGATCTCCTCCAATTCGCCGTCTCGACAGGGTGCCAAAACGGAGTTTCTGGTGCTATTTCGTGGAATCTGGTGGTGGCAGTGGAGCAGAACTCCTTCTGGAAAAACGTCGACCCCCCCGAAGTTTTTAGGTCAGGAGGCTCCTTATAGGAGAAGAGAGAGGCCGAGGGGGTGCCTGGGGGCCCACACCACCCCCTGGCGTGGCTTGGCCCGCGCCACCAGGTGGTGTGGCCACCCCCTGGCTCTTCTCCGTCTCGTATTCTGGCTCCTGGAGTCTTCGGGTGAAATAGGATTTTTGGCATATTTTCCGGGATTTTTCCTGATAGTTGGTTTTCTGCACAAAAAGTAGACACCAAGGCAATTCTGCTGAAAACAGCGCCAGTCCGCATTAGTTGCATCCAAATCACACAAGTTTAGAGGAGAAACAATAGCAAAAGTGTTTGGCAAAGTATATACGTTTTGGATGTATCAACTCCCCCCAAGCTTAGCTTATAGCTTGTCCTCAAGCAATTCAGTTGAAAACTGAGTGCGATAAAAGAACTTTCACGAACACATTTGCTTCATATGATGTAAATATTATCAGCAATGTGATCAACTACTTAGACAATTCATAATAAAGAGTATGCAACCAAGTCTACTTAATAGTCATTGCAAGCTATGAAGAGATTCCAACTCAAAAATAATAAGTAGCAAGAGGCACAAACATAAGCAACATTACAATGCTCATAGAAAGGTATGATAGAGTGGTATCTCGCTTGCCTTTGATTATGAATGTCAAGGCACCTCTGAAGTTTAAGTGATGACTAGAAGTACAGATATCAAGGATACAAGCATCAAAGTCATAGCACAAATAATCAAGTAATGGAACAAACACAAAGAATGACAACTATGCTTTCAAGAAGGTGCTCAAAGAATAAGTGGAGACTCAACAAGTAGAAGAAAAAGGTTTTGAATAATTTGAAAGGCTTCCAAATGCTAAAAGTATGGTACTCATTATCTTTGAGCTCTCATTGCCCCTGTCATAAGCATCTTTAATGTGGTTAAGGTGAAAGTGAGGTCCAATCTGAGTTATATGCTTGACAGACTATAAACTAAAAATCCCAAGTCCCTTGAGTACGAGGGCCTCTCCTCATGCTACTCAACTTTAGTTATCGGTAAGTTCTTGTCATTGTAAATATGTGCGTATCATTGAGAACCGCCAACGGGGTACCCCTTGCCTGATGATACGGAAGAATCCCCATATCAAAATGACAAGGCAAGCAGACAATGAGTATCTCAGCAATCTTCTTATTTACCATGGGAAAATGGTGCTTTTTTCTCTCTTTCCTCTTTTCATAAATCTCTTTTTTTTCTTTTTCTCAATAGTTATCTCTCTCTTTTTTTATAAGAAGAATGCTTCATAGATATCATTATGGTTACGCTGCAGGTTTCCACCATGTCAGCATGGATTAGACCAGCGGCCCAGGCGTTTCTCTAACACACATACATAACTCCATGGACTTACAAGCTCCCCTTTTATTTCACACTGGCGACATCCACAAACAAAAGAGCAAGGTATCAACTGGGTATATATTTACAAGTGTTGAAAGCGTTCCCCATGACAACACGGTTCTGCTAATCCCCAGCCTATAATTAGCAAGCATATAACTTTCATGGAGAGTTCACAATGGTTCAGGTTTATTAAGTGCAGGAAATAAAGTGTGCCATCAAGTTCGTGAGAGCTTTACTAACTAACTTTCTCATAACAAGCAAACATTTTATTCGGAAGAAAACAAGGCATATTGAATATGCACGGAAGTAGCAAATGATGCTAATAGTTAGGTATGATGGACACTTTGGAAATATTTTGTTTAGGGAGTTGGAAACTTGAGTAAAACACTCAGTGGAAGTGAAGGCTAGCAATAGTAAGGGAGCGACAAACGAGAGAGCAATAGCTGTCATTATCATGCTTGCAACAAAACAGGACTACTCATGGCATGAAAGTGATTCAAGATCCTCAAGGCAAAATAATTCATCGAGGCTCAACTGATTATTACAGTCATGTGCATGCGTGAGCATGTGCCAAGTCAATTCAAATGAAACATTCAGAGGAGGATACCACGGTGTCATACCAATTTATGAATAGAGCAATGCAAGTAAACATTCATAAGACATGCTACAAACTATTAGTGAGCTGGAGCTAATCATAAGAAAGCAAGAACTACTAAGCATCCAAAAAAAACATACACCCTACACGAACAGGCTAAGCAAGCCCACAATGATGAGTATAAGTACAAAAATGAAAACAAATAGAGTTCGTTACCAGCCTCTTACCACACTTCAAGTTGTCATTAATCCTCATTATTGCTCTTCACTTGTGTGGCTTGAATAATAATATGAAACCAATATTCCACTGAGGACTGCCGAACCCTGTAGCAAACTCACAAAACCAAAGAAGAACGACAAATATTTTTTTTGTTTTCGATTTTTAAACAAGAACCAAAAGGGAAAAACAAGCAAAACAAAATCTTTTTGGGTTTTTCAAATAGTTCAAACAAAGAAAAAAGGGAAAAATAGACCAAGGCAAAAAGAAGAAGCAAACCAAAGAGAAACAACAGAAATATTTTTGGTCTTTTTGTGTTTTAGAAAGCAAAAGCAAAAGAAGAACGAAAACTAAAAAAAAGAACGAAAACATGAATATACAAAGTACCGACGCAACATGATATGGAGATGAGTGCGGTGTCGGCGTACCTCCCCCCAAGCTTAAGCTTTTGGCCTAAGTGGGTATCAATCCATGTATGAATAGGGGTTCCAAGCGGGCGGATCTTGGTAAGAATGGTCGTAGCTGGGCCCATGGGAAGAAGAAGAAGCTCCCCAATCATAAGCAGGCTGCTGATATGAAGACTCTCCCTCATTCGAGGGCTGGACCGAATCATCCGTGACCTCCCTTATAGTGTCCTGCTCCTATTGGGAGAGCTCTCCCAGGTACGTGTCAAGCTCCTCCTCAGTGAGGGACCATCCTCTCCTGTTATCAAGGTTAAACAAAACAGGTGTAGGCAAAAGAACAACACGCTCGGACTTGCTATTTCTCCAACCAACTTTGAGAAAGGTTATTTCATAAGATAACCCACTCATACTAGCCCACGAGGAAACAAATTTATGTTGTATCATGGAATTAAGAACAAGCCTTTCTATAGGAAACTGTAGGTCTAGATGATGAGGCACTAAACCATGCAATGCTAGTAAACGAGAAGCAATGAGGCCTCCACAAATTCCACCTTTCTCACGATTAGCAGCAAGAGGGAAAGCTATCAAAGCACCCAAGTTGTAAGACCTATCTCGTCTAAGAGCAGCCGAGATAAATGCTAGGTCAAACGAAGATAACTTATTGGCAGTTTTCCTAGCAAGAACACACGGGAATAAAGTAGGCAAAGTAGCGAATGGAGGGAAGATGAATGTTACGGATTTTTCCACTCTCCTTCAAGAAGCTACTCCCTTGGCAAATTTCTGCGTATAAATCCATGAGTGGTTCAGGTCTCTCCTTAATCTTTCTACATGATCTCGATTGAGGTACCTTAATAGCTGCACAAAAATCATCAAGAGAAAGGTCGACAACAATATTGTAAATCTTGTAATGGACCATGGGGTTAGGCAAAGAGTGACTAAATTTGAAGTCCTGCACCACAGACATGGTTAGCTTCACAAATTGACAAGGTTCATCTTCCAAAAAGTGCTGTAACCCTGCATTAGAAACCAAAGTGTGGAAATCTTGTAGAATTCCTGCAGCTCTCATGAACTCAGAGCATGGATAAATGGAGGGAAAACTTCCTCCTCCCAGTGGACCTTCATGACCTCAGGCACCCAAAGCTCATGTTGGTTTAGGTGGTGTTCACTCATCTTCTATTCTAAATTTAAACACCTATTAAACAAGTGATTGCAAAGTAAATATAATGAAGGATTCTACTCATATGGACTTGCAAGAGGCCTAAACATGCATCAAAACTATATCTCTAAGCATCAAACAAGCTTACAAGCTCTTAAAACTAGTCACCTACAGCAGCAAAATACTCAATATATAATCCACTAAACACAAATCTACTTGGACAAGGGGAGGAGTCACATACCAGGGAACAAATGCTCCAAATTTCAGCAAGAAAGATGGGCTGAGCAAGGAGATCGAAAAAATCGAGAGCAAGCACAACAAGAACGCAATTTTGAGCAATGAGCTGGAGCTTACTCGGGAGAGAGAAGAAAGTGGCAGGTGAGAGAGTTGGTGGGGGGCTAGGGGTGGCCCACACCAGGGCATGGCGCCACCCAAGGCTGGTCACGCCACCATGTGGTGTGCCTGCCTAGTGGGACCCCCTGGTACCTCCCAGGTACTCCTCTGCCCCTTTTTTCACGTAAAAATTTAATATGAATTTTCTGGAATTTTTCGAGACACTTTATTTTTAGGCATTTTCAGGCATAGAAGAATGATTTTTCTGACAGACAGATTTTTTTTCTTTTGGAAACATGATGCAAGGACAAAACAAGGCTAGAACTATAGAAGTTCTAAGACACTCTAACATGCAAGCAACTAACAACAAAAAGAAAACTAAACGAAATCAAAAACTAAAATGCAAAGGGTAGAAATAAACGGAGATAATCATAATGAAAACATTGTTTTGTTCAATGGAATCCTTTTGTTAACAAGGTTGATCAAGTCTTGCTACCAAAATAATTGCATATGAGACAAAACTTTGTATTCCACTAATGATTATGTTACCTCAACCTTGATAGCAATGGTCCCAATCATAATAGTTTCAAATTTTTCTCTTGGTATGGGACAATATATTTCTCCAACTTGAATGCCTTCAACATGTTCAATTGAATTCAAACCATAAGTCCTTTCAATCTTCTTGGGGAAATAGACAGTATGTTCCTTGTCATTAACACTGAAAGTCACCTTTCCTTGATTACAATTAATAACATCTCCTGCAGTATTAAGAAAAGGTCTCCCAAGAATAATAGACATATTATCATCTTCAGGCATTTCAAGCACAACAAAATCAGTTAATATCAAGCAATTATGAGCCACTTGAACAGGTACATCCTCACATATACCCATAGGAATAGTGGTAGATTTATCAGCCATTTGGAAAGATATATCAGTTGGTATCAATTTATCAAGCTGAAGCCTCTTATAGAGAGAGAAAGGCATAACACTAACTCCAGCTCCCAAATCACATAAAGCAGTTCTAACATAACAATTCTTAATAGAACAAGGGATAGTTGGAATCCCTGGGTCTCCAAGTTTCTTAGGAACCTTACCATTAAAGGAATAATTAGCAAGCAAAGTAGAAATTTCTTCATTAGGGATCTTCCTTTTATTCGAGACAATATCCTTCATATACTTTGAGTAAGGAGGCAATTTAATAGCATCAGTCAAAGGAATTTGCAGGAATAAAGGCTTCATCCACTCACAAAACTTATTATAATGTTCATCTTCCTTTGACTTGTGTTTCTTATTAGGGAAAGGCATAGGTTTTTGGACCCAAGGTTCTCTTTCACTACCATGTTTCTTAGCAATAAAATCTTCTTTGGTGTATTTAGTATTCTTAGTGTGGTTTTCAGGTTCTTTTTCAACTTTTTCTTCATTGGGAACTTCATTTTCTTCATTACCACTTTCAGTTTCAGCATCAGAGATAGATATACTATTAGGATCTATAGCAGGTTCAGAGGGTTCTACAACAATTTTATGTTTCTTTTTCCTTTTCTTACGAGTAGAGCCACTATTTTCAGCTTGTTGAGAATCCTTCTCAATTCTTTTGGGATGCCCCTCAGGATATAGAGGATCCTGGGTAGCAGCACCACTTCTAGTTCTAATTTCATAAGCATGTTTTTCTTTAGCAGCATTAACTAGCAAGTTTTTTCGCACTTTAACGAGTTGATCTATTTGAGTTTAAACCATTTGAAAGTGTTTAACAATCATTTTAACATCATTAGAGGTTCTTTCCACAATATCTTTCAACTCAACAATAGCACTAGTGTTTTCCATTAGATGATTTTGCACCCTTTTATTAAAATTATCTTGCTTAACAATAAAGATATCGAATTCTTCTAAGCATTGATCAGGAGGTTTAGAGTAAGGGATATCACCTTCATCAAAGTGTTGGAGAGAGTGTACCACAATAGTGGATGAGTAGGGAATAGGCTTACATAATTCTTCTATAGGAGGTAAATTCTTGACATCTGCAGCTTCAATTCCCTTCTCCTTAAGACATTTCTTAGCTTCCTTCATTACTTCATCGTTTAATTCAATAACTCCCCTCTTCTTTGATGTTGGAATGGGCACTGGAATAGATGGTTTAGGTATAATTACTTCAGGTATAGCTTGTTTAGGAGGAGTCCAATCTTCATAGTTCTTACTTATTTTAGCCATTAATTCCACAGCTTCCTTAGGAGTCTTATTCCTGAAAACACAATCAGCACAACTATCTAGGTATGTCCTAGATTCCTCAGTTGGTCCATTATAAAATATATCAAGAAGCTCATTCTTAGGTAATGGACTTCCAGCTTGTGCATGAATCAAAGCACAAAACCTTGCCCAAGATTCAGGCAATACCTCTTTTTCTCCCTGTTTAAAATCAAAAAGTTCCTGCAAAATAGCATGTCTAGCACTAGGAGGAAAATATTTTTGCAGGAAAGTACTAATAAAGCACTCAGGGCTATCAATAGATCGAGGAGGTAAATTACTAAACCAAGTTTTAGCTTCTCCTTTCAGTGAAAAGGGGAAAATCTTGGCAACAAAGTAAGTACGCATATTAACATCATCAGAAAACAAGCCACTCATGGTAGAAAGTTCATTCATATGTGCTACCGCACTTTCATTTTTAGTCCCACAAAAAGGTTCTTTCTCAACAATAGCTATGTAAGATAGATCAAGAGAGAAATCATAATCTTCATCTATAATGTTTATGGGAGAAGCAGCAAACTTAGCAATAGGAGACAATTTGGGTCTAATAGTACGCCTCTCAAGGAGACTCTTAGCAGCACTCCTATCATGGGTGTTCTTACATTCTTTAATAAATTCATCGGTCATGTCAACATAACCATCTTCAATATCATAACTTTCACTAGACTCAGGTGAACTAACAGGTGTGGTAGTGTCTTCATTAGGAGTTTCGGTATTTCCAGCTATAGTTCTAGCAATCGTAGCATCTAGGAAAGGACCTAATGAACCACTCTTATTAAGCACAGTAGAAGCAGCATCATAAGCATCCGAAGTTTCAGATTCAGCAGTAGTAGTAGTGTGTGTAGCATGTGTATGTGGTGGTGTAAGGAACTTATTCATAACAGACAGTGAATCAAGAGCAGCAGAGGTGTTTAGAACCGTACCTCTTCTTGTAGTGGATGGTAAAATAGGAACCTTTCCATCACGAGACTAACCCATGATGGATGGATAACAACGAACAATACAGAATCCAACTAAACTTAATAAATAAAACTATGCTCCCCGGCAACGGCGCCAGAAAATAGTCTTGATGACCCACAAGTATAGGGGGTGTATCGCAGTATTTTCGAGGGAAGTGAAACCCCATTTATTGATTCGACACAAGGGGAGCCAAAGAATATTTATAAGCCTTAACAACTGAGTTGTCAATTCAGCTACACCTGGAAACAATCTTGCTCACAACAGTTTATCAGTAGCAATAGTTTTGTAGTAGGAATAGCAAATTAACAGCAATAGTAAAGTAAAGACAGTAGTAACAAAAGCAGTAAATAGTGGGATTCGAGTGCGGTAGGCATAGGGATGGATGGATGGGCGTTGCATGAACAAGACAATTCACATAGCAATCGGAACATAGGGCAATTGCAGATAAATAAGATAAAGCATCCAAGTACTAGATAATCCTAGGCATGTGTTCCATATATAGTCATACGTGCTCGCAATGAGAACTTGCACAACATCTTTTGTCCTGCCAGCCCGTTTGCAGCGGGGCCTCAAGGGAACTACTAGCAATTAAGGTGTTCCTTTTAATAGAGCACCGGAGCAAAGCATTAACACTCCGTGAACACATGTGATCCTCACATCATAGCCATTCCCTCCGGTTATCCCGATTTCTGTCACTTCGGGGCCATTGGATCCGGACAACAACGTGTGTATACAACTTGTAGATAAGACCCAAAGCAATACTATCATAATGAATCAATAACATGTTCAGATCTGAAATCATGGCACTCGGGCCCTAGTGACAAGCATTAAGCACAACAAGTCGCAACAAAGTCATAAAGCACTAATAGAAGATACTAGGCACCACGCCCTAACAATCTGATGCCATTACATGAACGATCTCATCCAATCCCTAGCATCCCCATAGCCTACAGCGGGGGATTACTCACAAATATATGGGGAAACATGGATGGTCGATGGAGAAGCAATGGTGATGATGATGGCGATGATCTCCTCCAATTCCCCGTCCTGGCAGGGTGCCAGAACGGAGTTTCTGGTGCAGTTTTGTGGAATCTGGTGGTGGCGGCGGAGCGGAACTCCTTCTAGAAAAACATCGAACCCCCCGAAGTTTTTAGGTCAGGAGGCTCCTTATAGGCGAAGAGAGAGGCCGAGGGGGTGCCTGGGGGGCCCACACCGCCCCCTGGCGTGGCCTGGCCTGGCCCGCGCCACCAGGTGGTGTGGCCACCCCCTGGCTCTTCTCCGTCTCGTATTCTGGCTCCTGGAGTCTTCGAGTGAAATAGGATTTTTGGCATATTTTTCGGGATTTTTCTTGATAGTTGGTTTTCTGCACAAAAAGTAGACACCAAGGCAATTCTGCTGAAAACAGCGTCAGTCCGCATTAGTTGCATCCAAATCACACAAGTTTAGAGGAGAAACAATAGCAAAAGTGTTCGGGAAAGTAGATACGTTTTGGACGTATCAGAAACCTAACCACAGCTTTAAACTCTAAGACCCTTACGTCCCTTGTGCAATGGTTTCCTAACGGGGGTTCAGGTTTCTGTCACTCCGGCAACCCCTACAATTAGTAGCCAAATACACAATGCATTCCCCTAGGCCCATATAGGTGAAGTGTCATGTAGTCGATGTTCACATGACACCACTAGGAGAAGTACACCACAACTTAAATATCAAACTATTGAATCCTTCTCAACACAACTCCACTACTAACAACATGACTTTTCCCATGTCCTCAAGAACAAAACGAACTACTCACAAGACATCATATGGATCATGATCAGAGATGGAATAATGATGTATAACAATCTGAACATAAACAATAATTCAACGGTTCACTCAATAGCATCAACTACAAAGAGTAATCAACACCGGGAAAGTTTCCCCTATGAACTACGCAAGATTCAACCCAATTGTTACAACAATATGGAGATGGTGATGAGGGTGCTGATCATGATGATGGTGATGATGATAATGATGATGATCCCGATGAAGTCTAGCTTGATGATGGTGTTGATGGCGACGATCTCCCCTCTCCGGGAAGGAATTCCCCCGGCAGAAATCTGTCTGCCGGAGAGATCTTTCTCTCTCGGTGTTTTCCGCTCCACAGAGGCGGCAGAATCTTTCTGTGGTTGCCCCCCGAGTTTTAGGGTTTCGGGAGGATAATATACGCCAGAGGGGAGTGCCAGGGGTGGGCCAGGGCAGCCACACCACCTGCTGGCATGACCTAGGGCTGCCCGCGCCAGGGGGTGGTGTGGGCCCCTTATGGCCCATCTCCAGCCCCCTTCTGGCTTCCTTCATCTTCTAGAAAAATAGGATTTTCCGTATATTTTCCCAGATTTTCTGATCTTCGCGAATTTTGCCTCCAAACAACACCTTTTCCATCAGAATCCTGACTGTAGCGGTCCATGCTCCAAAAGTCATCAACCATGCAAAAACAGATGAAATAACATAAGTATCACCTCTCAATATGAAATATATCAATGAATAATAGAGAATTATGGCATAGAATAGTGTTGCAAAATGGATGTATCAACTCCCCCCAAGCTTAGACTTCACTTGTCCCCAAGCGAAACTGAGCTCAATGATGGCTCTGTATATGGTGCCAGAAAAATGCTGGAGCGGTGTTGATGTAGAGCTCGTTGGGAACCACAATAGGAAGGTATGATGAGCATAGCAGCAAGTTTCCCTTAGTAATGAAACCAAGGTTTAATCGAACCAGTAGGAGCAAGGAAACACCCCAAAGGTGTTACTAGCTGAGCTTTGGCAGGGCGCACTACCGGTGCTAGTAGCAACATGGAGACCTACACAACACAACCACAGAACTTTGTCCCCAACTTGCGATGAGGTTGTCAATCTCACCGTGTTTTGTAGAAAACAAAGGATTAAACGTATCGAATGGAAGGAAGTAAAAGTTTGTAGAAAGTAAACACAAAGCAAAAACAGTTTACAGATTGTATGTAAAAGACAAGGACCAGGATCCATAGTTCACTAGAGGTGGCTCTCCTTAAGATAGATAACATGCTGGGTGAACAAATTACAACGGGGCAATTGACAAACATCGAGAAAGCAATACATGCATATACTAATCATCTTGACTCCTTTGAGACTTGATTGGGCATTACAACATTATACATAGACCGCCATCCAACTGTATCTATGACTAATAATCCACCTTCAGGTTATCATCCAAACCCCCTCCAGTATTAAGTTGCAAGCAACAGATTATTGCTTTACGAACTGCGTGTAAAGTAAACAATATGATTGTTCTATGAATAAATGATTGTTGTTTTCTCCCTAGTAGCAACAGCACATCTAGTACCTTAGAGATTTCTGTCACTTCCCCAGATTACCAGAGGCATGAACCCATTATCGAGCATAAATACTAACTCTTGGAGTTGCTAGCATCTTCTTGGCCAAGATAGCTACTAACAACGGAAAGCATGCAAGATCACAAATAACAAAGACATGATAGAATCAATAATCAATCTGAAATAGCATCTCAATATCCATCGGATCCCCGCAAACACAACATGCAGAATTACAAATAGATGATCTTGATCATGAACGGAGCTCACAAGATCTAGTCATGAAAGCACAAAGGAGGAGAACCAGCCATCTAGCTACTACATGGATCCATAGTCCAAGGATGAACAACTCACGCATCACACTGGAGGCTTGCATCGTGATGAAGAAGGCCTCCAGGGTGAATTCCCCTCTCCGGCAAGGTGCCGGGAAGAGCTTCAGATCCCTCCCAATCTAGGGATGGAGATGACGGCGGCTACAAACTCTTTCATGGATTTTTGATCAGGTACTTAGGGTTTACGTCCGGAGGGCATCTTATAGTCGGAAGGGGAGGCCGAGGGGGTGCCAGGAGCGGCCACACCACCCCCTGGCGCGGGCCAGGCCTGGCCGCGCGGCCAGGTGGTGTGGTGGCCCCATGGCCCCTCTCCGTCTCGTATTCTGGCACCTGATGACTTCCAGAAAAATAGGCACTTTGGCTTTTGTCCCGTCCAATTCTGAGAATATTCATTTTCTGACTTTCCTAGAACCAAAAACAGCAGAAAACAGGCAGCTGGCACTGTGGCTCTTGTTAATAGGTTAGTCCAAGAAATCATATGAAAAGTACTCTAAAGTGTGGACAAAACACAAGAAAGTGGATAAAACCAAGCATGGAACATCAAAAATTATAGATATATTTGCAATGTATCAACATCCCCAAGCTTAACTCCTGCTCGTCCTCGAGTAGGTAAGTGATAAAAAGAAAGAATAATTTTTGAGGTGACATGCACCATCAAATACTTGATCAAAGTATTTGTAAAACATTCAAAGCTGGGATCATAGTACTTCAATCATAACATGAAACACAAAGTTCTAGCAATAAGCAAAGAAACTATGATGCAACATGAAAAGGCACAAACAAAAGATTCATGAATAACAATGCTTTGCAAGACTTTTGTTTGTTTCACATAAAGAAAACATAGCATAAAAGTATTCAGCTTGTCCCTCATACAGTAGCAAATAAAATTGCATAGGACACCTTCAAAGTTCATAAGAGTGACTAGATACAAATAGGTTAAAACAAGCAATATCAAGTTATGCATCAATCAACTAGTATTGGGACAATGCACATAGAACTAAGAATGGCCACTATGCTCTCAAAGTAGGTGCATAAAGATAGAAAGTGGAGACTCAATATATAATGGTGGAAGAAAGGACTTCATAAAAGGAAGTAGGGATTAAAGTCTCATAAAGAGCTTCCAAAAATTATGGTACTTATAGCTTTCAGCTCTCATTGGCCCTATCATAAGCATCTAGAAGTGATTAAGGTTAAAGTGAACAAACTATGGTGTACATGCTTGACGAAGTATAAGTTAGGAATCTCATGTCCCTTGTATACGAGGGCCGCTCCTCATGCTACTCAAGTTTAGTCACCGGTAAGTTCTTGTCATTGTAAGTACATGTGTATCATAGAGAACCGCCAACGGGGTACCCCTTGCCCGATGACACGGAAGAATCCCCATATCAAAATGACAAGGCAAGCAGACAACAAGCATCTCAGCAATCTTCTTATTTACCATGGTTATATGGTGCTTTTTTCTCTCTTTCCTCTTTTCATAGTATCTCTTTTTTCTCTTTTCTCTTTTTTCTCAATATAGGACTCTTTTTTTATAAGAAGAATGCTTCATAGACAGCTCATTATGGTTACGCTGCAGGTTTCCACCATGTGAGCATGGATTAGACCAGCGGCCCAAGCGTTTCTCTAACACATATACATAACTCCATGGACTTACAAGCTCCCCTTTCATTTCACACTGACGACATCCATATACAAAAGAGCATGATATCAACTAGGTACAAGTACCAAGTGCAATGTTGAAAGCGTTCCCCATGAAAGCATGGTTCTGCTAATTCCCAACAAATAAGTGCAAGCATATACAACATAGACGACACAATGGTTCAAGTTTATTAAGGGCAAGAAAAGTAAAGTGTGCCATCAAGTTCGTGAGAGCTTTAATCACTAGTTTTCTCATAACAAGTTAATTTGAAAGGTAAACAAAAGCATGAATATACTTGGAATAGCATAAGCTAGTAGGTAGGTATGGTGGACTCTTTGGAATAACTTGGTTTAGGGAGTTGGATGCATGAGTGGAACTCATACTTGGTTGTGGAGGCTAGCAAAAGACTGCGAGCGACAAACTAAGAGAGCAATAATGGCCATAATCATGCAGAGCGACAAAACATCATTGATCAAAGCATAAAGTGATACTACAAGTTGAAAACTAAAGGATCATAAAGGCTATGGTGACTTGAGATAGTCATAACATGGTGTGAACATGCGCCAAGTCAACCCAAATAAAGCATCAAAGGAGAATACCACTATACTATGCTTTAATATGCTAAAACAACGCATGATTCATCCAAGGCACATTAAGCAATCTCAATTGTTTATAACAAGTCATGCTACAACAAAGAAAACTAAGCATAAATCCAAAACAATATCAAGCATGGCATGACAAAGCATAGGCCACAGTCAAAAACGAGCTCTTTTTACCACATAAGCATGAACTTTCCTACTCTTTTCCAAACCAAACCAAACTATTTGCAAACCAATGTATGAATGAGGGGGTCCAACCAATTTATTCAGAAAACTAAGAAAATCAAGAAAACGAAGAACCAAAACGAAAACGAAAAAGAAGATGCTCCAAGAACAACACAACTGTGCATGAAACAATAAAAACGAAGCGTTTGGAAGAAACTTGGAATTTTTATTGATGAAGAAGGGATGCCTTGGGCATCCCCAAGCTTTGACGCTTGTACTTCTTGGATATTTCTTGGGGTGACACGCGTGGCAACCCCAAGCTTGAGCTTTAGTCCATCCTTCATCTCATTACTCATTCCTTCCATACACCTGAAAATTTTCCTTCATACAAAACTTCACACAATCTTTATTAGCAACATTAGTGCACTCAAGATAATAGGTCTTAAGGTTCAGTTATAACACCAAATAAACTTCTATTAGAACACTAGATACTGTAGCACTTTCCTCAAAAATCTCAGTTCCCCAAAAGAACTCAAAAAGGAACCAATAAGAAGCAAATGCAGAAAATGGCAGAAATCTGTCAAAACAGACCAGCAGGTAAAGACAAATTTGTTCGAAGGCCTTATGTTGCTCAAATCAAAAAGTGTTGAACTAACGAAAGTTATATAACAACCTGGGGCAGAAGCACAAAAATTCACGCCTCAAAAAGACGTTCAAAGATTTTACACAAATTTTTACGGTGAAACACAGAAATCTGTTTCGGGACAACAACTTTCCCAATCATTACTTCTCTCTCATTAGAGGTTACTCTTGGCACAAAAATAAAATAAAAAGGATAAGGACGGTTATTACTAAAGTAATAACTTCCAAGACTCATCTAAATTTTTTGGGTTATCTCTCAATAAGTACTTTTCTTTAACGCCTTTAAGTTAGGCATAAGAAGCAAGAAAGAATCAAGAGTTCTCAAATGAAGAAGCATTAAGATCAATACCAGAAATATTTTCAACACGGCAAGGTATATCATCCAAATAAGTACTAGAGGATCCTCTCTCAATGCTCTCAGGTTCACTATTCTCATCAAAAGGGTTTGCAGGAACAATCCAATCAAGATTCTTTTCTATGGCATCATGTATTGCTACTAGTTTAAAGGGTATTGGTATCTTAGGTTCCTCCCCATTAGGTTTGGTTTTGTTCATATTTTCTCGTGTACCAACAACATCTACACATGATCCTAGCATATTGAAACGTTCAAAGACTTTCCTAGCTTCCTTGGCAACATCATAGAACTCCTTAAACAAAGTTTCTAGAATAAAATCCCTCTTTTCAGGGTCTTTAATTTCTTTAAGCTTAAGAAACATTACTTGCATTAAGGGGTTGAGGTTAACAAACCTAGCTTCTAACATGTGAATTTAAGAAGCTGCAGCAATCTCATAGTTTGGAGCAAGTTCTGCAAGGGATCTATCCTTGGTATCTTCATGTTTGCTAACATGGTTAAAGAATTCTTCAATATTATCTTTCCCAATTATAGAACCACTACCAATTGAAAGGTCTTTCAAGGTGAATTTAGGGATCAACATGGTGAGCTAAGGAAGAGGTGACAACTAGAGGAGACTTAATTTTTTTGTGTTTTTGATAAAGAAAGCAAACTTGCAAAACTATTTTTTTGTGTTTTTGATAAGAAAACAAGCAAACAAAACAAAAAGAAACTAAGCAAAACAAAAATAACAAAGTAAAGAGATTGGTTATGAGGACTCCCTTGTGAAGATGTCCTTGACTCCCCGGCAATGGCGCCAGGAAAATGCTTGATGGCTCTGTATATGGCGCCAGAAAAATGCTGGAGCGGTGTTGATGTAGAGCTCGTTGGGAACCCCAAGAGGAAGGTATGATGAGCATAGCAGCAAGTTTCCCTCAGTAATGAAACCAAGGTTTAATCGAACCAGTAGGAGCAAGGAAACACCCCAAAGGTGTTACTAGCTGAGCTTTGGCAGGGCGCACAACCGGTGCTAGTAGCAACGTGGAGACCTGCACAACACAACCACAGAACTTTGTCCCCAACTTGCGATGAGGTTGTCAATCTTACCGTGTTTTGCGGAAAACAAAGGATTAAACGTATCGAATGGAAGGAAGTAAAAGTTTGCAGAAAGTAAACACAAAGACAAAATAGTTTATAGATTGTATGTAAAAGACAAGGACCGGGATCCATAGTTCACTAGAGGTGTCTCTCCTTAAGATAGATAACATGCTGGGTGAACAAATTACAGCGGGGCAATTGCCAACCATTGAGAAAGCAATATATGCACATACTAATGACTCCTTTGAGACTTGATTGGGCATTACAACATTATACATAGACCGCCATCCAACTGCATCTATGACTAATAATCCACCTTCAGGTTATCATCCGAACCCCCTCCAGTATTAAGTTGCAAGCAATAGATTATTGCTTTACGAATTGCGTGTAAAGTAAATAATACGATTGTTCTATGAACAAAGGATTGTTGTTTTCTCCCTTGTAGCAACAACACATCTAGTACCTGAGAGATTTCTGTCACTTCCCCAGATTACTAGAGGCATGAACCCACTATCGAGCATAAATACTAACTCTTGGAGTTGCTAGCATCTACTTGGCCAAGATAGCTACTAACAATGGAAAGCATGCAAGATCACAAATAACAAAGACATGATAGAATCAATAATCAATCTGAAATAGCATCTCAATATCCATCGGATCCCTGCAAACACAACATGCAGAATTACAAATCGATGATCTTAATCATGAACGGAGCTCACAAGATCTAGTCATGAAAGCACAAAGGAGGAGAACCAGCCATCTAGCTACTACATGGATCCGTAGTCCAAGGATGAACTACTCACGCATCACACCGGAGGCTTGCATGGTGATGAAGAAGGCATCCAGGGTGAATTCCCCTCTCCGGCAGGGTGCCGGGAAGAGCTTCAGATCCCTCCCGATCTAGGGATGGAGATGACAACGACTACAGACTCTTTCGTGGATTTTTGATCGGGTACTTAGGGTTTACGTCCCGAGGGCATCTTATAGTCGGAAGGGGAGGCCGAGGGGGTGCTGGGAGTGGCCACACCACCCCCTGGTGCAGGCCAGGCCTGGCCGCGCGGCCAGGTGGTGTGGTGGCCCCCTGGCCCCTCTCCGTCTCGTATTCTGGCACTTGATGACTTCCAAAAAATAGGCACTTTGGCTTTTGTCCCGTCCAATTCCGAGAATATTCATTTTCTGACTTTCCTAGAACCAAAAACAGCAGAAAATAGGCAACTGGCACTGTGGCTCTTGTTAATAGGTTAGTCCAAGAAATCATATGAAAAGTACTCCAAAGTGTGGACAAAACACAAGAAAGTGGATAAAACCAAGCATGGAACATCAAAAATTGTAGATACATTTGCAATGTATCACTCAATAAACATGGCCTCAGGTTTATGGAGTGAAGAGTCGATAAAAGAATACGGACAAGAAGCATCACATTCATCAATACATAGATCATAATAGAAGACAACTCACTATTATATAACTCCACTTGCAATGAGTAAAGGAAACACAATAAAGATACATAAAGTAAATCATAATTGGTAATGGCAAACTTAGCTCTTGGTCGAAGAATAGTTGATAATTTGCTGGAGTTCACAAATAACTGGTTTTCAATGATAGCTTTCAAAGTAGTAAACATCAAGATAAGAGCAATGTGCAAAACAAGGAACATAAGAAACATGATTGAATAAATCATCGTATGAATGAATGAAACACAAGAACTCAAAATACTTGCTGAGATTGAAGGGAGTAGGTTTACTGACTCAACTAAAAAGTAAAAGAAAGGCCCTTCGCAGAGGGAAGCAGGGATTGCAAGTCTCATAAAGACCTCCCAAAAATTATGATACTTACTAGCTTTCAGCTCTCATTGCCCCTATCATAGGCATCTTTAGGTGATTAAGGTTAAAGTGATCAAATATGAGGATATGCATTGACAAGTTGTAAATTGAGAATCTCATATCCCTTGAATACGAGGGCCACTCCTCATGCTACTCAAGTTTAGTCACCGGTAAGTTCTTGTCATCATAAGCATATGTGTACAATAGAGAACCGCTAACGGGGTACCCCTTGCCCGATGATACGGAAGAATCCACATATCAAAATGACAAGGCAAGTAGACAACAAGCATCTCAACAATCTTCTTATTTACCATGGGAATATGGTGCTATTTTTTCTCTCTTTCCTTTTTCATAATCTTTTTTTTATTTTTCTCTTTTTTCTCAATATCTATCTCTTTTTTTATAAGAAGAATGCTTCATAGATGCTCGTTATGGTTACGCTGCAGGTTTCCACCATGTCGGCATGGATTAGACCAGTGGCCTAGGCGTTTCTCTAACACACATGCATAACTCCATGGACTTACAAGCTCCCCTTTCATTTCACACCGACGACATCCATAGACAAAAGAACATGATATCAACTAGGTACAAAGTACCAGTGCAATGTTGAAAGCGTTCCCCATGACAACATGGTTCTGCTAATTCACAACTCACAAAGCGCAAGCATATACGCAACATAGATGGGCACAATGGTTCAAGTTTATTAAGTGCAAGAAAGTAAAGTGTGCCATCAAGTTCGTGAGAGCTTTAATCACTAATTTTCACATACCAAGTTTAATTTGGGAGGTAGATAAAACAAGATTTTACTTGGAATAGTAATAAAGCTAATAGGTAGGTATAGTGGACACAAATGGCATGGGTTTTGGTTTAAAGGAGTGGATGCACGAGAAGAATTCCCTCTCAGTACAGGTTTTTGGCTAGCAAGGCTAGCTAGCAAGTATAAGAGTTGAAGGAAACAAACAAACATACAAGTGATAAAAACAAACATGCAATCTTCCTTGGAAGCACAAAAGATCTTAACTAGAGCATACTAGACTTATGAGCAAATCAAGAAAGAAAGATGATGAAATTATATTTCTTTAGAGTACTTTTATCTCTTCTTTCAACTCTCAAAAATAGTGTGCTACTGACCGAGCCAGGTTTGCCAAAACCAACTAAATTAACTCAATGATCCCAAAGTGATACCAATACTAACAACAAGATCAATCATATAACCACGAATTGAAAACTAATATAAGCTATGCAAAAGAGTAAATGATAGAACTTCTCATTAATAATCCATAACGGCAAATCACACCAAGGGATACATATCTAATGAGAGAGGGGACACTTCCATAATGCAAACCATCCTACATAATAACTTCTCTATTCATGATATGACTCTACTAAAAAGGTAAAAAGATAGAAGATAGTGATGTGATACCGCGGCACTCCCCAAGCTTGGAACAAACCAAGGGGATGCCAAACCTGATGATGAATTACTCCTTCGGTGGTGGTATCTTCTCGTCATCGTCCAACTTCCAAGGTAAGGGCTCCCCATCAAAAAAGGACATCATGGTCTCCAGCATCCTGAAACTTGCAGCAGCACTTATGCGTTTAAACCTAACCTCGTACTCACAGTTTTGATTTTGAACATCATAGAGTTGTGCTTGTAGTTGGTTGGTTGTTTGGCAGAGTCAGAGGACTTCATCCTTGAGTTCAGCAGTCTCCTTTTGGTGCTCAGTGATGAGTTCGGAACAAATCTTATGGATGATATCCACTTCGCGCTCCGCCATCTTCTTGTACCTAAAGACTTCTTGCTCCAGTGCTTCCATCCTATCCTCCAGACTTCCTTCACCTTTAGGGCCTCGAACCTCTTTTATCCGGAGCTCTCCATCTTCAAGCAACAACTCCTTGGGATGAATCTTCAACTCTCTCATGTATGGGTTGATGATATCCTCTAAAGAATCTTCCTTGGCTGATCCAGAGGAAGACATTGTAGCTCCAAATCTGGGACTCTACCTGTCAGGAACAGATCGAAACGAAAACATGATATACGAACCTCGGGAGATCCGGGGGATTATATATTACGAAGTTTCATAACAAAAGGAAGGTACTAGGCGAAAACGAGTCGGAGGTGGAGTCCGGGGTGGACTCACCACCTGGTGGCGCGGCCAGGGGAGGGCCTGCACCACAGGGTGGTGTGAGCCACCCTAGCTCCTTTTCCGTCCCTTTTTCGCTTCGTAGCTTTTTTGTTGACTAAAAACTGCAAAAATATAGTTGGATAGTATTTTCGTGGAACTTTTCTTACCAGAACTGTTACCTATTTGGAAACGGACTCTGCAGGTCTCTGAATTTGGTATCTAGTGGATCTTTCCGGAGTCATTACTTGAATAACATCAATATCTTCATCTTCATACTCTTATTACTTGAGTCATAAAACCTTTCTCTTCCTTATTACACCATTATCTCCACTTCCTGGAAATTTCTTTCACACAAAACTCCACACAGTTCTCATTAGCAACATTAGTATATATAAAGTGATAAAACCTTTTGTGTCCAACTTCAACTGAAAACCATCAAAACATAATCTACTGTAGCAACTCCTTCCGAAAATCCAAAAAGAATTCGAAAAGGAAATCGATTAAAGAAGCAAATGCAGGAGTGGCAAAATCTGTCAAAACAGACCAGCAGGTAAAGATCAATTGTTTCGAAAATCTTCTGTTCCTCAAATCAAAAAGTGCAAAACTAACGAAAGTTAAATAACAACCTAGGGCAGAAGCTCAAAAAATTACAGCTCAATCCGACATACAAAGATCTCTCACGATTTTTTACGGTGAAGCACAAAAATCTGTTTCGGGACAACAACTTCCCCAAATCTTACTTCTCTCTCATTAGAGGTTGATCTTGACACAAAAACCAAACAAAACGGATAAGGAACGTTTATTACCGAAGTAATAACTTCCAAGACTCAAAGAAACAAAAACAAACCGAAAGCAAAAATAAATTGAGTTGTCTCCCAAAAAGCTCTTTCTTTATAGCCATTAAGATGGGCATGATAATTTCAAAGATGCTCACATAGGGATATGAATTGAAGTAAAAGAGATCATTAAGAAGCAAAAATACACAGATTTAAGTCTAACCCACTTCCTATGCAAGGGAATTTTGTAAACAAACAAGTTGTTGAAACCAGAGGCTACTTGCATAAGAAGGCAAAACAAGTGCAACATAAAAACTTTCAGCATAAAACGAGGAAACTTGATAGTATTGAGATACATAAGAACACTTTTCCCTCTCTCATAGTAACTTTCAGCGTCATGCATAAACTTAACAATATAACTATCACAAGGGCCATCATAGCAATGATCGCTTATTCTAACAGAAAACACAGGAATACTAGCTCTCATAACACTACTATGTGAAACAATATTAGAGGTATCCTTACAAAGGATAGGGTGTCCCTCTTCTTCATATTTAGTAACAAAGTCTTTCACATTTGCTATTATAGGTTCATCAACCATTTGTTTATCAGGTTCAACAGCTTTGATTATACTTTCATTAACCATACTAGCTATCATAAAATGTTCCTTAATCTTAACTGGGAAAGGCATTTTCTCAATATAAGGTTCAGGTAAGACATGATTAGCAGTATAAACTTCAGTATTTCTTGCAGGAACACTCTTAGAAACATATTTATAAGGTTCATGATGCTTATCCCACTTATTTTTAGGCACTTCAATGTAGGAAGCAAAAGCCTTAAAATAAGAAGCAATAGCTTAAGAGTCTAGACCATAAGCATTTTTAATATTTTGAAAGTCATCAGTTCCCATAAAAGATTCAATGCATTCATAATCATAATTTATACCTGACTTTCTACCTTTGTCATTCTCCCAAGCTTCATCATTGTCTTGAATACGGTCCAGAAGATCCCATTTAGCTTCTTCTTCCATGCAAGTGAATGATCCAGCACAAGAAGCATCCAATAAATCCTTGTCATGTAGAGGGAGCCTTGCATAAAAGTTATTGATAATGATATTGTTTGGGAGCTCATGAATGAGACATTTGAGCATTAGTAATTTCAATCTCCCCCAAGCTTGAGTTGTACTCTCTCCACCGAGAGGCCAAAAGTTGTATATTTGATTTCGATCTTTATGAATCTCACTAGGAGGATAAAATTTTGAATAGAAGAGAGGTACTATTTCCTCCCATTCCAGAGCTTGACCATTCTTCAGCAGCTTATACCATTCCTCAGCTCTTCCTTTCAGCGATAATGAGAATAACTTCTTCTTAACTTGATCTGTAGTAATACCTGCACACTTGAACAACCTGCATAATTCGTGTATAAAGAGTAAATGATCACTGGGATGGACAGTTCCATCCCCAACATAGTAGTTATCCATAACACGATCAACAATTCTTGTAGGTATTTTAAAAACATCACTCTCAGCAAGTGGTGGCTTATCTACTTCCTTAGCAGTGGTAGTAGCATTAGCAAATAAGAAACTCAGCGAATTATCCATAACGAAAATAAAGCAACTAGCAGAAGTAAACAATACTCACAGTAGAAGTTTCCTTTACCAGTTCCACTCTCCAATAGCGCTTCACTCCCCGACAACGGTGCTAGAAAATAGTCTTGATGACCCACAAGTATAGGGGGTGTATCGCAGTATTTTCGATAAGTAAGAGTGTCGAACCCAACGAGGAGCAGAAGGTGCTGGCTAGTGGTATGGATCAGGAATTCTCTACAAATACTTAGCAAACGGATTTTTAAGGGTTTTTGATAAAGCAAGTAAACAAAGTACGAGTAAATAAAAGACAGTAGGAATAAATGCAGCAAGTGGCCCAATCCTTTATGCAGCAAAGGACAAGCCGGTTGTATTACTTAATATGACCAAATGTTCCCGAGGACACATGGGAAGACTGTCAAGTGCTTTCGCTTCATATAGTTGATTAATCTTCTTTAGCTTGCTAAGTGTTGTGTGGGTGAATCTGTGCTAATGTACCGACCTTCCTAGGACTAATACATACTTGTGATTATACCCCTTGCAAACATCCGTAAGTGCAAGAAAGTAATTAAGGTAGAAACCTAACCGCAGCTTTAAACTCTAAGACCCTTATGTCCCTTGTGCAATGGTTTCCTAATGGGGGTTCAGGTTTCTGTCACTCCGGCAACCCCTACGATTAGTAGCCAAATACACAATGCATTCCCCTAGGCCCATATAGGTGAAGTGTCATGTAGTCGACGTTCACATGACACCACTAGAAAAAGTACACCACAACTTAAATATCAAACTATTGAATCCTTCTCAACACAACTCCACTACTAACAACATGACTTCTCCCATGTCCTCAAGAACAAAACGAACTACTCACAAGACATCATATGGATCATGATCAGAGATGGAATAATGATGTATAACAATCTGAACATAAACAATAATTCAACGGTTCACTCAATAGCATCAACTACAAAGAGTAATCAACACTGGGAAAGTTTCCCCTATGAACTATGCAAGATTCAACCCAATTGTTACATCAATATGGAGATGGTGATGAGGGTGCTGATGATGATGATGGTGGTGATGATGATGATGATGATGATCCCGATGAAGTCTAGCTTGATGATGGTGTTGATGGTGACGATCTCCCCTCTTCGGGAAGGAATTCCCCCGGCAGAAATCTGTCTGCCAGAGAGATCTTTCTCTCTCAGTGTTTTCCGCCCCACAAAGGCGGTGGAATCTTTCTATGGTCGCCCCCCGAGTTTTAGGGTTTCGGGAGGATAATATACGCCAAAGGGGAGTGCCAGGGGTGGACCAGGGCGGCCACACCACCTAGTGGCGCGGCCTAGGCTGGCCCGCTCCAGGGGGTGGTGTGGGCCCCCTGTGGCCCATCTCTAGCCCCCCTTCTGGCTTCCTTCGTCTTCTGTAAAAATAGGATTTTCTGTATATTTTCCCAGATTTTCTGATCTTCGCGAATTTTGCCTCCAAACTGCACCTTTTCCATCAGAATCCTGACTGCAGCGGTCCATGCTCCAAAAGTCATCCACCATGCAAAAACAGATGAAATAACATAATTATGACCTCTCAATACGAAATATATCAATGAATAACAGTGAATTATGACATAGAATAGTGATGCAAAATGGACGTATCAGGACTCTACATTCTTCTTGGAATTCGTCATGGCAATAACTTCACTCAACACGTCTTGATATGACATGATGTGATAGTTGCTCCTCCCCTTGATGGAGTTGAATTTTTGCTCCTCAAAGGGAAGAAGGGCTTGAACAAACTTTGTCTTCATGAACTTGCCATCAACGTAGGTAGCTCCAAGGCCCCTCATAGTGCAACAAAGAACCTTGAGACAATGATACATGTCTTTGGGAGTCTCATCATCTTGCATAGCAAAGCCATCAGACTCATTGTTGACTTCATCAAACTTGGAGCTTTGAATGCTAGCATTCCCAACATATAACTCGGTGAGATGATCCCAAGCTTCTTTGGTGATGGATAATTGGCGAATGTGAACAAAGTCCTTGGGAGTCAATGCCTTTTGAATCATGCCCAATGCGGTGGCATTGAGCTGCTTGTCCACAACCTCGGCCCGGGTCAACTTCTTTGCATCATATGGCGAGAATCCTTCTTCCACAATCCTCATCAATTCAGTAGAAGAGCTGGAAATGTGAGATTGCATTAGATATTGCCAATTGGGAAATTAGAAGTATCTAGCATGGGAGGTGCTCCTTGAGGTATGATATGAGTGAAGGGAATATGCCCGAGAGGCAATAATAAAGTGGTTATTATCTTATTCCCTGTTTATGATAAATGTTTATTTTGCATGCTATAATTGTATTAATTGGAAACATTAATACATGTGTGTTTAATAAACAAATAAAGGGTTCCTAGTTATGCCTCTCTTATAAACTAGCTTGTTGATTAACAAGATGATCAAGGTTTCCTAATCATGGACATTGGAAGTTATTAATAACGAGATCACAACATTGGTGAATGATGTGATGAACATTCATCCGAAGTATAGCATTACGATCAAAGTCATTGTGTTTAAATTGCTATAACATCATATGAAGTAATCTTAGTCCTTAGACCATGAGATCATGTCAATCGCTCACACTAGAAGAGTATGTAACTTGATAACATCAAACATCACACCATAACAGGGTGACTATAAAGGTGGGTTCAGATACTCTGAAGGTGTTATGTTGAGGCTCATGGACCAAGAGTGAGATTTGTCCATTCCGATGACGGATAGATATACTAAGTGACCTCTCGGTGATATCACATTGAGATAGATTGCAAGCAAGTGATGTGATCACTAGAATGTTATATCACATGAATGAGAAAAGAGTGCATGTCGGTAACGAGATCAAACTAGGTATGGAGATACCGATGATTGAATCTCGGACATGTAATATATCGTGAGACAAAGGTATTTAGTTACGATGTTAAAGGTTCACACGATCACTAGTCATCGTTGAATGTGTGGGAGTTAGTACAGATCTCTAGGTCCCGCTGCTAATTATTGACCGGAGAAAGGTCTCGATCATGTATGCATTATTCACGAATCGTAGGGTGACACACTTAAGGTATACCAACACCGTTTGGAGCAAATATGTTTCAGATAAAGATTAGAGAAAACATTGAAATCATTTCGATGGAAACCATAATTGTTTCGGGTGAAATTGCAAAAACTGGTTCTGCATGTGATATTGAAATGTTGCAGGGGGTTTATGTGAATGTTTGTTAATTAATGTAATTAACAAAATTCTGAATAAAACAAATAAAATAGTTTTATTAAATGATAGATACATTAATTTTGGTGGAAAATTAATGCATGTGTGAGTGGAATTTTGAGTGGGGGTCTTTTATGTGAGTGGGTGCTCCTCCCACATGTATGACGAAGAGGTGGGGGCACCCACCATGGCTACCACGCCATGGCCCTTGGATGCCCCCTCCTCCTATAAAAGGCACCCCTCTCACTCCATCTCACTCACACCTCCTTGTGAAGGATCTCTCTCCCCCTCTAGAAATTATTCCTCATGGTCTCGGATTAGCGAGATACATGTTCCAGGTGGATTTATTTGAAAAGGAGTTGGTGCTTCCGCTGCTTTGCTGGAGCGATGGACGGAGGTTGTTGGGGTACCGGACATGTGTGTGATCACAGATGCACCGCTACTTTGCGGTGCTGGACTTTGTGGTGCTGGACCTGCTGGACTTGCTGGTGTTGGACCCGCTAGACTTCATCACGATCTTGAGATCGGCAAGTGTATGACTACATCAACCACGAAAGCAGTTTCGTTAACAATGCTTTGTCGATATTCAAGGGTATGTTCTCTATGGATGTATATCCACCCGTTGATTGTATCTAGGTAGATAGATCTTGGTGCTTAGATGTTCACATCTTAGGAATTTTTTTGTTTTCTATGCTGCGAACCCAACAGTGGTATCAGAGCCTGATCTATGCGTAGATGCTTTGCACGGGTAGTACACATAAGTGTATGTGGGTGATGATGATCATTTTATTGCATCATCTATGTATTTTGGATGTTGGTGGCATAGTGGTATGAAGCGAATCGGAGTAACTTTACATGTCCTCGCACATGAGACATGTTCCACACTTAACATGCAACTAGTTTTGCATAAGTGGCTAGCGGGGTGTCTGTCTCTCCTACTATAGTCAATATCTGATTTACAATGAGTTGCTAATAATTTGGTTATCATCGTTGTGGTTCCATGTTCGTAGGTAAGACCGATTCTATCTTCGAAAGCCCTAAGCCACGTAAAACTTGCAATGGATAAATTAGAAGCGTCTAGTTTAGATTGTTGCTGGGATGGTGTCATGATGTATAGTTGATACTCTTACAACACACCTAAACATGCAAGATTCATAGACCTTGGCCTTACACACAAAGGAATGATAAAGATCATACCACGATGAACATGATAGTGATCAAGTGCAAGAACCATATCATTTCACTTTAGACATGTGATGTTTGCATCTTATATTGCTTGTTTGGCATTTTAGTAGCATTATAAGATGATCCCTCATTTAGATATCAAGATAAAAATGTGTTCTTCCTTAAGTACACACCATTTTATGTTTCATCGCTTCAAGACATCATGTGATGAGCGGGTGTACTTGAATCCACGTTTGTACAACGGGTGTAAGATAGTTTTACACACACGAGTACTAAGGTTCTTAATTGGCGAGCCTAGCATGTACATACATGGCCTTTGGAACACGGACCGAAAGGTTAAGCATGAGTCATATGGTAGATATGATGCCCATATAGATGCTCGCCTTTGAAGCTACATCGACTCACGTGATGAGCGGACTTGGTGTAGTGGATTTGGTTCATGTAATCACCAAAAGAACTCGAGGGATGTTGGTTTTGAGTGGGAGTTCATTTGTAATTTGGATTAGTCAAACTCAATTTATCATAAACTAAAATCAAAGTGAATTTGCATAATTTGTTGTAGTCATTGGCATCCGTTTACTACCTTGCGCTTAGTTTTAATTGAGATAATAGAACTATAGAATTCTGGATATCTACTTTACAAACTGGTATCGTAGTATTTTGAATGTCAATTTAAATTTTAGAAGTCCTATTGCAAACTTTCAGCAAACTCTATTTACTCCATGAAGTTTAATAAGTAGTATTAAACCAAGATTAACAATTTCAGTGTTAGTATCTGAAGTATCATGTTTGCCTCCATGATTCTTGATATTCAAATATTGTTTTAATATCGAGGTTATCTGGGAGCTGAAAGAATTGTTTCAGAAACCATCATGTGTGGAATATATTGTGATATCTGAAACAATGTTTATGGTTGCAATATGATAGAGTATAATTTGGAAAAACATACGTTCTCATATTGTATGAGAATTTGCAAAGGTTGGAGACGCTAGATGTCCTAATCTCCCAAAAAGGTTTTGGGAAGATTATATTCAAGGTTCGTCCTTATAGGCTACAGTAGCTTGATCATGAAAGTTGTCATGAGAAGGATGAATAGAAGATGTAGGTAAAATGTTTACTACACTAATAGATTACTAAAGAATGAATTTTTGAAAGAACGCCAAACATTTGATGATGGTGATCAACTTCAAAGTAGAAGTCCGAAGGTATTAGTATTTGATTATACACGCTTTGGACTATGTGTAATATGTATGGCGCCACTTTTGATGTTGATAGATTCTTTTAAAAAGAAAATTAAATGCTGAAAGAGAATCTATAAAATATTTGGCATAAAAGAAAAGACTAGAAATTTCCAGCTAAGGTATATAGATGATATACATGTTATGGTTGTATTCTTTCCTTGTTAAACAATGTGGTTCTTGGGTATTGGATACCAAATTGGTTAGTATGAAATCTCATACAAAACAACGCAATTCATGAACTACAATGGCCTAAGTAACTAGCAAGAGAGTATGTGATGATGTTCATAAAAAACAAATAAAGTGTTATTTTGTTCATCATTGACATCAAAGCTTGCCTTCAATATTTGTTTAAATAATTGTTATTTTGTTCTAATATTATGAGAACAATGGTTGTTCAAATAATTACCGTATTCCATAGAAGATGGGTGAACTTTTACTAGTCTAATTGGAGAAATCACGTCCATAAAACTAATGCTAAAATGTCGCAAGACAAACGATTGAAAGATCACTTATGAAGTGACATCGTCGTTTAAATTATATTGGAAAGAAAACATGAAGAAACTCCATGTTGATGGATTTTTGGAGTCTTTGATTTTGATCAAATGATGCTTGTGAGACTTTCCTCGAGATAATTGAAACTCCGTTCATAGGCCAAAAGGGAACGGGTGACCAACTTATTGGAAATTCTGCATATTGATGTATATAGTCCATTATATGTAGCCATGTGAGGTGGATGTTTCGACTTCATATGCTTTCTCCAAAAAAATTGAGTGAATATATCTATATATTTACTTAATAAGGAAGAAGTATGAAACATTTGAAAATTGTTAAAAGACTTTCAAGATGAAGTGGAAAATCATTGTAACGAGAAAATGAAGATTTTATGATTCGATCATAAAGGATGATATTTGAGTTACATGTTTAGCAAAACACCTAAGATTTGAGGAATTGTTCCATGGATTTGCATTTCACGGTAAACCATAGGAGTATGGTATGTTCGAGAGATCAAATCGAAGCTTGTTTTACATGGTAGGATCAAAGGTGTCATTTATAAAACTACCATTATGTTTTAAGGATTAAAACTTTAGATACTACCGCTTTTACACTGAAAAGAGCATCATCGCGATCCGTTGAAATGACACCATAAAGGTTATGGTTTGGGATAAACCTAAGTTGTCTTTTCTTAAATTTCGGTATGCTATGTATAAGTAAAAAAATTACAACCAAATTTAGATAAGCACGTCTTTGTAGGTTATCCCAAAGAATTTGTTGGGTATTCCTCCATAACACCAAAGACAAAAGAGTTTGTCGCTTAGAACGTGAAGTTTCTTAAAGAAGGAATTTTTCATAAAAGTTAAGTGGGAGGACAATAGAACTTTGATTAGGTTGATGAACCTAAGCAACATGTGCTAAGTAGCGCAACGCCGGAAAGTGTCCCAGAGGTGGCTAAAATGCTCATGGCTCCTGTGATTACAAAGGTTGTGGTCTCGGAGATTAGAGTTCCTATTGAACCGTACGAGTCGGTAAGAATCAAATAGTAAGATTTGAAATAGAAGTCGTTATTGTTTTAACAATGATGAATCGACTGCATGCAAAGAAGCGATGATGGACCCTGACTCCATAAAATGACTAGAAGTCATAAAATCCGTGATAGTATCCATACATGAGAAATCAAGTTTTTGAACTTGGAAGACCCTCCGGAAAGGCGTGAAGCCTATCGGTCGTATTTGGATCTATAATGGATGTTTGACATCTATGAAATAATCAACATATCGGAAAGGAGTTTACGACAATGTTCAAGGAGTTGACTATGACAAGATTTGATCTTTCATAGCGATATTTAATCTTGACGGATTAATGTAGCAACCAGTACATATAATTTGGTATATGGTAGTTGAACAAACAAAACAATGTTCTTCTAATAGAATGGTTACCTAGGACGTGTACATGACACAATATGAAGGTCTTTGTTAAATCAAAGGATGGTAAAAAGGCGTGCAAACTTCAATGGTTGAATTGAGCATAGCAGAATTGGAATCTTCACCGTGATGAAAATGTTAAAAGAGTTTAATTTTATCAGAGATGATGAAGATGCTTGCATTTACAAGAAATTAAGTGGGAGCGCTGAGAAAAATTTCCAATACATTATGTAGAGAACATGTTGTTGATTAGAACTGATGTATCTTTTATTGACACAGATTAAGAATTTCACTAAAACTGGATTTCGATGAAAGACTTGGACAAAACCGGAATATTTGGCATCAATGTCTATATGGATAGATTGAAACACTAATATGATTGTGCCAGACGTACATATATGAGATATTGAAAGGGTTCAATATGGAAACGATGAGAAAGGTTCTTGCCACAT
Source organism: Avena sativa (assembly GCA_916181665.1). Taxonomy (NCBI): domain Eukaryota; kingdom Viridiplantae; phylum Streptophyta; class Magnoliopsida; order Poales; family Poaceae; genus Avena; species Avena sativa. The sequence continues at coordinate 492,277,144 of OV702290.1, read as the reverse complement.
GGAAAGGGCTGAATCAAGATTCAAGTGTATTGACACTTGGTAAGTGAAACGAGATTCAAGTGTTTTAACACTTGGTGAGTGAAATCACAGGAATATTTTGATTAATAATATATACCATGATATGTACTGGGTCGCGAGGTTCCTGACCAGAACTACCGGTGCCCAGCGGTAGTACCGCTCAAGGCAGTGGGCTAGGTAGTGCTGGCCAGAAGTTCCAATAAGGGATGACCGAAACTTCCAACCGGTACTACCATACCAACTTTCGGTGTTATTTCTGTCAAATATAGCACTCTCAAATAGATAGATACTGAACGTGAGCGTAAGTTTCACTGAAACTTGAGTCGGAACTACTGCCAGGCCAGCCCCACAGAAAACTAGGAGCAGAACTACCGGCGCATGTCCGGTACTTCTAGTCAGGACAGAAAAGGCTCAAATAGCTCACAAGGTCGTTGTCTCACTCAACAATGGGAAGGCTGTGGATGTGCAAGTATAGTTTGTGCATGAAAACATGATTTCCCACAACCTTCCTAGGTGGACCCCCTCTTGATATTACAGCCTCCTAAACCATAAAAAAGTTCAAATAATAAAAAACCGTCTTCATGGTTGTCCAAGAGATGAGTCCACACCAAAACATCCGTAAGTAAAACCTGTAACTTAGGCAAACAGTTAAACCACAAAATAAGTTGTCATCAACACCAAAATATAAAGATAAATCAATATCCTTTCAAACCCTAGATGGTTTTGCCACCGCCTCTTGGAGAGCCCCTCTCTCTTGGTAACGATTCGGGATGTACTGATAATTATGTAACTCATATAGATGAAAGAATTACTTTTTTTGACCTAGAACTATGGGGCAACACCCCACAATATTTTATTATTAAAGTCTCACAAAGTTACAACTTAAGAATATGTACAACAGAAGAAAAGAAAATGTTCGAAATTATAAGAGGCTATCTATCCATCTTAACAACTTAGCAGTATATTTGTCCTTTACCCTATGCTCATGCATGGTGACCTCGTGTACAAATGCTCTCTTCCAGGACCTAAAGGAAGGTAACACATTCTCAAAGATTTCTCCATTTCTTTGCTTCCATATATGCCATGCAGCTAGGATTACAACTTAGGTAAAGAAAGGTTTCTGAAAAGTTTTCCTAGCTTGATTTTTTTATCTTCTATTGTATTGCCCACTGACCAATCAATTTGTAAGTAAGCCTAGATCCTTCGGCTAAAATTATAGTCAAAGAATAGATGCATCCAATCTTCAGTAGCATGTGTTGGATAGAGAACACAATGATATATATTGGTGACATTCCAATTTCTCATCCTTATCATATCTTTTGTGTTTAATCTATCATTGATCAAAAGCCATGTAAAAACAGAATTACTTGTGATACCAATAGAATTAGTTACCCTCTTAATCCAAATGCAGTCCTTCCTAAGTTTGATGATTAGGGGATTTTCAACTATTATAATACTTTCTTCATCCAAAAATAAGTGATTTACATCTAGATAGATTCATATGTATCTAAACACATTTTAGTGTATAGATAAATGTGAATCTAGACAAACACAAGTCACTTATTTTTGAAAGAGGGAGTATCAAATAAATATATTATGTAAATAAATCTTGTGGTGGATCTATTGATGTTGATTTAGTATTGTAAATGTTCATAATTTTGTATTGTGTACTCGATCAAACTTAGAAAGCATCTACTTCGCGATTCAATTTGTACGCCACCTATTCCGAGACATAGAGAGTAGACACTCTCAAAATTCATTATCTAAAATGGTTGTGGATTATCTAAAAAAGGTTGAAGTTAGAGTTTCTAAGGTGATTGTTGCAAAATCCGATATAAACTACAAATATTTGGAGTTTCGCGTGTGGTTTTTACTCCTTGGACCGAGGAGGGTTTTCCATATAAATCATTGTATCTTGTGCATATTATTATGCTAGTTCATCCCTTACTTGTTCGTTGAAACTATTATCAAAATTCACTACAAGATGAGGACGTTGTGTTTTCTATATATGGTGTATCGATATATTGGTGCATTGCTTTGTTGTTGTTGTCCAGCTCTAGCCCCACACTTGGACAGCGGGCTGAAGTTGTTGGTGTTACTGTCAAACATCACATGATGTTGTTGAATGTATTAAAACAAGTAACTTAGATTTTCAGTATTTTTTTAGATAAAACATGATAATAAAAAGGGGAAAATTGCTAAGGACGCCGTTATTTTCTGGCGTTTGCCAAAACACACATTGCAATTGTGTCTTTGCTAGATACCATTACAATTTTGTGGCACAATTGCCAGAACGCACTGCACGGTCAAAAGGAAAAGTTTGGCACATTTTTTTCAAACCCAGCCTAAACATGGTTGCTTGGGCAAAAGTGCCAAAACTTTCCATTTCTGACCATGTGGTGTGTTCTGACAAATGTGCCACAAAATTGTAATGGTATCTAGCAAAGACACAACTGAAAGGTGTGTTTCAGTAAATGACAGAAATTAACGGTGTCCCATAGCAAATTTTCCCTTATAAAAAAATACTCCCTCTATCCACTAATGTAAGACTTTTAGATATTTCAAAGTAGACTAGATACACTCAAATATGAGTGAACCTACATACTGAAACATGTCTATGTGTTGTGTTTTAGAAAAAAGCTAGAGTGTCTTACATTAGTAATCGGAGAGGAAATACATGAAATTATTCGCTAACATCCCTGAATTAATTGGTCACCTCACACACTTGTTTTTCCTGTAGATAATGACCTCAGATATGTACTCAATGACATGTTAAAATTATACAGACAAATATAACACTTCCTCAAAAAAAATGTAGTATGAAAACATTGGCAAATAGGTTAACTTGCCGATCGAATGAAAATATTGGCAAGTGGCCCAATGTTTGTATTGCATGTCTCGAACATGTGACCTTCTTGTTATTAAAATGATGCTCTAATCGGCTGAGCTAAAGGCATCCACAGTGTGTGGCTAAAAGTAGTTCTATATTTAATATTAAGCTTTTGGAACTAGTTCCTAACAATGTGGGAATGGTTCTAAATTAGAGGAAGTAGGAAACCGGAGCACCAACATGCTCCGATGCCAAATCTTTTTATGGGATTAAAAAATTCTCTACTCACACGCTGGGGAGAGATGGGTGGAGAGAGAGGATGATTAAGAAGAAATAAGTTATTTTACCATAAAGGTGTGTCAGTACAGGAATTTAGAATCACCACGCTGTGAAGTTATTGCTATATTGAAGACTGAAGGCAAATTCAGTCGCATGTCAGATTTGGCCATCTACACGTTGTGGTTGCGCTAATAGGCCTTGTTGCAATGGTTTCGAGGAAGAAAAACATTGAAAAGCGACTTAGCGTGTGTATTCGAAAAGACAGGAGAAAGATAGTTATACCGGTTTCTCCGACACGTGAGGCAAGAAGCAAGAATAAAAGTGGCATTACATGACGAATTGCTTAAAGCAAAAACAAAAGAAAAAAGTATGGCCCATACAGGTCTCGAACCTGTGACCTTCGCGTTATTAGCACGACGCTCTAACCAGCTGAGCTAATAGGCCTTTGATGAGAATATGTAGGAAAGATACGTAATAAATCGTTTGGGGAGTTAGAAGATGGACAAACCTACAAGATACACTTACCGCAGTGCTTCCCTATGCAAGGAAACTAACGATTGTATGTGATCTCTGCCTTCTCTCCCAAAGTGAAACCAGATTCCAAAGCAGGACTGGAGGAGTTGCTTTGGCTGATGTTAGGAGAAGAATGGCAACCTGTCTAAAATCACCAAGGCGACATGTGACATCTTGGCTCTAGCATGAGAGAAGGAGGCAAACACGTAACCAGAAATGATTTGCCGGCTCGATCGATCTCCTGTATGAGGTCAACGAACGCCGGCAATTCATCCTTGGCTACATGTACGGTGCAGCTAAGCTTAACCTCCTCCCCACATGCAAGAGCCAGAAGATGATAAATTGAGCTAGCTAGCAGCCTAGCACACACGATTTCACGCGGACATGCAGAGAACTGACGGATCGCAGCAGCTCAGGGCAGGAGAAGCGGCTGGTCTGGCTGGCTGGAGCTCATGGCGGCAAGAAGGTCATCGCAGCTAGCTATATATCTAGCCAGCCAGCGTTCATGGCGGCAATGGGAAACGACACTGCACTGGACAGGGAAGAAGACGGTGTGTGTGTGTCGATGGATTGTCGAAGTGCAGCATCGCCTGCGTATTTCTTATGTGGGGAGCTAGCTCCGTCTTGTCGTTTGGAGCTCGCTAGCGGCCGGTATGTACGTGGATCTCGTGTGACGGTCTCCGAGACTGGACACACGAGGACATGCATGGGGGTCACCTCGTACTACGTAGGAGCATGCAGCTCCATTCACCTACGTTGCTGGCGCTACGGCCCTAGGCAGCTACGCTTACTTTTGGTCATCGCACGAACAGTTTCCCGTCCTATGTGTCTGTACGTGTGCACGGCACTTGGAAATGTTGCGAGCTGAATTTACGGGGAGACTACTACTGTCAGCAGTTGCAAGGTACGCACCGTACATCGTGCTGTTCGGCGGTAAGCCTTGTGCAACTAATCGAAGTACAGAGGCGGGAACCAAGATCACACGAGGGCCGAGGCACGAAAGGGTGCGTATACGCACACAGAGTGACAGAGTCGAGTCGAGAGAGACGATATTCATGGCAGTAAATTACTGTCGATCTCGAGACAAAAGCCGAGGAAGCAGGGCCGCTGTCCAGTCAAAGCTGGACGTATGCGGCCGGCACGCACTGAAATACCAGCACTGCTCCAAATTTCTTTGATACAACAGGCTGCCGCGGATTCAGGTTCTTCTGGAGTCAGCTTCTGCGTCTCCAACCCTGTTTCTCTCATCTCGTTATTTCCGGTGGAAAAAGGGACCTATCAAACTTCATGTCATGCCTCAACAAAACTCTCAATTGGATCTCAGCTTCCACCAAACAGCTTTTCGCCCGCTTGATAAATAAAATCACACGGTCAAACCCATACAAAATGGAAAAAGATCCTCGTACACAGAAAAGTGCGGCGGGTATGCACTGAAAGCCAGCCTGCTCATCTACACATATGTGGGTGTCCAGGCTTATCCCTGACACCCATCCTGATTCACGCAGCCGCTTCATGCACATTCTAGAAAACACCCTCTCATATTTCCGTTTCTGCGCGTCAGCTCCACCACATATTCACCAAGGATACATTGTTTCTAGAATGTGCATGAATGTACTATATACTGTTTGTGTAAATAGTACAATCCCGATCTCAAACACGAAGTGGACCATGGAGATAAGACCAAAACACGCACAACGGGGCAGAATCTCAGAGGGTGTTTTCTAGAATATGCATGAAGGGGCTGCATGAATCTTACAGCAGATGGGTGTCAGGGATAAGCCCGGGACACCCACATATGTGTAGAGTTGCATTTTCAGGAGCAGGCTAGCTTCAGTGCATGCCCGCCGCACTTTCCTGTGTATGAGGATCTTTTTTCACTTTGTATTGGTTCGACCGTGTGACCTTATTTATCAATGTATCCTTGGTAGAAACAATGTATCTGTAACACCCTACTTTTAGTAACCTTGTTTAGATGTCCTGAGTGCAAAAATCAGGGTGAACAAAAACTTTTTCTTGCTTAGTGTGTAGTAGTTGCATGTTTCTTGCTCTGTCTTTGTTTGTGCTTGTGTGTGATGAAGATACTTCTCTATCTTATCAAATTGTTTACTAAAGCTATTTACCAAAACGGAAATGTCTTGGCTTACTTTACATATTCTCAAATGTTCTGACTTTTCAAAATCAGAGCCAAGATGATTTTGTAAAAGTAAAATGTTTTCTCTTCCTTTCCATTGACAAAACTAAGGAGATTTATATGATATCATCTCCCTATGTCTTCAGGATAGAGCTTCTCAAAATACTCTCTTCCCTCAAGTATTTCCAAAACCTTTATCTACTAATCTCAAACTTCTCCCTCAAGACTTTGAGAAATCTCTGCATGTGTTTGTATCTCTTCATTGAGATGTTTGTATGAATTGCCTTGATCTGCTGCTTTCAAGCATATTTGCCTTGACTTGTTTGTTAGATGTTGTCTGAGATACTCCAGGAGCTCAACCCCTAGTATCAAAACCAAGCCAACAACACACCCTCTAAAACTCAAGTTGATGGATGGAAATCATTCTCCTCTCAACTCTTTAAGCTTGGATGGGTCCTAACATCTCTCCATCACCAAATCACCTTATCCAAAACCCTTTCCAATCAAGATAAGGATAATTGATACTAATGCTACATCCCCTAGGAATATTAGTGTCTAGTTATCAAAACCCTAACAGGAAGACTATATGCCTACTTGTTATTAGATTCACTTTTTGGAGCTCTAATCCAGACACTTACCCTTGATCCCTAGGCAAGGAGCCTATCCCATCCTCTTCTTTGTGATGTGCCTTCTCATCACCAGTACCTAATCTTGATCAATAAACCCATCTACCAAGTTTCCCAAGCTAGTATTGACCTCTAAGTCATAATTATGACCATCTATTTACTTATCAGGTTCAATTTTGAGCCACTTCCTTTTTGTTGTTTCCCAAGTAGTGGAGACCAACTCAAGTCATTAATCCCTTCTACTCAATCTACTCTACAACCGCATTCACCTAGTGATAAGTTTGGGACCTTGGCACCCATCTATTACTCCAGATCTTGTACCCTAGTCAAAAATACTAAAACAAGCCAAATTTGGCTAAGTCATAAACTGTTATCAAGATCCAATCTTTGAAACCATATCTATATTCAACCATGGGCATTTTTGGAAATACACTTAGACCATATTGTACACAATGATTATCGTCTCAACACGTCGAGCTTGTTGGGGAACACCAAGAGGAAGGTATGATGAGCACAACAGCAAGTTTTCCCTCAGTTATGAAACCAAGGTTATCAAACCAGTAGGAGCAAGAAAACACCTCCCAGGTGTTGTTGCCAACTTGGAATCCTGCACAACACAACCACAGAACTTTGCCCCCAACTTACAGTGAGGTTGTCAATCTCACCGGTTTTGCTGAAAACAAAGGATTAAACATATTGTGTGGAAGATAGTAATTGCTTGCAGAAAGTAAATAGTAAACAGTAAACAATTGTAGATTGATGGTAAAATAAAGGACCGGGGTCCATAGTTCACTAGTGGTGGTTCTCCTTAAGATAGAGGACATGTTGGGTGAACAAATTACAACGGGGAAATTAACAAACATCGAGAAAGCATACAGGCATATACAAATCATCTTGACTCCTATGAGATTTGATTGGGCATTATAATATTATACATAGACCGTAATCCAACTGCATCTATGACTAATAATCCACCTTCGGGTTATCATCCGACCCCCCTCCAGTATTAAGTTGCAAGCAACAGATAATTGCATTACGCATTGCGTGTAATGTAAACAATACGATTGTTCTATGAACAAAGGATTGTTGTTTTCTCCCTAGTAGCAACAACACATCTAGTACCTTAGAGATTTCTGTCACTTCCCCAGATTACTAGAGGCATGAACACACTATCGAGCATAAATACTCCCTCTTGGAGTTGCTAGCATCTACTCGGCCAAGATATCTACTAACAACGGAGAGCATGCAAGATCACAAATAATAAAGACATGATAGAATCAATAATCAATCTGAAATAGCATCTCAATATCCATATAGGATTACAAATAGATGATCTTGATCATGAACGGAGCTCACAAGATCTAAACATGGTAGCACAAAGGAGAAGAACCAACCATCTAGCTACTACATGGACCCATAGTCCAAGGATGAACTACTCACGCATCACATCGGAGGCTTGCATGGTGATGAAGAAGGCCTCCAGGGTGAATTCTTCCCTCTGGCAGGGTACCGGGAAGAGCTTCAGATCCCTCCTGATCTAGGGATGGAGATGACGGCGGCTACAGATTCTTTCGTGGAATTTTGATCGGGTACTTAGGGTTTCTGTATCGAAGGCATCTTATCGGCGAAAGGGAGGCCGAGGGGTGCCCTAGGCGGCCACACCACCCCCTAGCGCGGGCCAGGCCTGGCCGCACGGCTAGGTGGTGTGGCGGCCCTATGGCTCCTCTCCGTCTCGTATTCTGGCTCCGTGTCCCCCTCGGTGAAATACTAACTTTGACTTTTGTCCCGTCCAATTTCGAGAATATTCATTTTTTGACTTTCCTGGAACCAAAATCAACAGAAAATAGGCAGCTGGCACTGTGGCATCTTGTTAATAGGTTAGTCCAAGAAAGTGTATAAAAAGTACTCGAAAGTGTGGACAAAACATAAAAAAGTAGATAAAAACCAAGCATGGAACATCAAAATTATAGATACGTTAGCAACGTATCACACCATCATGTGTACTTGCAAACCGTACTCTTGCCCTTAACTAGATCCTTCTTGGACCCACTTGTCCTTGATGGTTTTATAGTCAAGAAAATAATTTGTTTCTGTGAACTATTTCAACATGCCAACTTTGGCAGAAGCTCCCAACTCCATCTCAACCTGTATTGATCACTTCTTTGCATGGTTGTGATCTACTCAACCTAGTCTATCAACTCATACCTTCCTTGTTTTCCATTGGAGCCTTGAGTATCTTAAACCCACATGGTTTTAGAGGCAAGGCAATATTCTATTTTGGCACCCTTAAAATCAACAAAGTTTGACATCCAAGTGTAAATCACCTAAGCATGATTTAGACCAAATCTTTGCATCAATCTAATCTACAACACCTAGTCATCAACCCCATATCCTTATTGGTGTAGTTGGAGCCCTAGAACCTATCTCTCTGTCAAGCTAAAGAGGCCTAGCCAATAACTTTGCATAAGATCATCCTCCCTCTCTAAATCCTTATTATCTTCAATCCAAGTTGGAAATCCTCAGAGACCAAGGTAGGGAGATGAGAGCTACATCAAGTGGCACTCCTAAGCCTTGGAAATAAAATTTATAAAAGGCTTTTCTATAATTATTTTGCCCTAAAATGGATGATAATTCTCTTTTGTCCAAAAACCACAAAACCTCCTTTATAAATAAAAGTTTGTTCTTTTACAAAACACCTTTCCAACTTTAGGAACAATTGAGGCCTATATTTTATTCCCTATCTTTCTACTTCAAAAATAAATAATTATTTTTGAAGTGTTTTACTATTTTATTAAATGGCAGTAATGATAAAAATAATGTTTTAATTATTTTTCTTCCTTAATAAATCTTGTCAAAATTCCCCCAAGTGTGATATGATAATTGGAACTATCTCACACCAAAAACCCATTTTACCAAGTTCAAAATTATCAAATGGGATGCTAAAAAATTCGGCACTTTTTGAATTTTGGATAATAAATAGCTCTAAAGTCATCAGAAAGCTCCCAAATAAACTCCAAGGGTGCATATTGACCTCCCCATATCCTAGTACCATTAGCTCATCTTGCCAAAGAAACACATTCATCAACTTTTGAATTGTGAAAAATACAATAATCAAAATCTTCACCGAAATCATGGAATTGACCACTCCAGAACTCAACACCCCCTCTCTTGGTTGACCTACACTATAGCACTATTGTAGCTCTACCCCCTTGTCCCTTGTGCTTGGAGAAGATAGAGAGTTATTGAACCCTATCCTACAAAATCTTGACAAATGAATGCAACAACATCACCCCTCCTTCCAGCTAGTAGATGGGCATGTAACTAACTCCACAACCTCTCCCTACCCCACCTAGAAGCCCCAAGGAAGGTCTTAAGCCCCTCCATCTCTATTTCTTTTCCATGCCAGAGGCATGGGAGAGAGTGGCATATTCGCTCCCCCAGTCCCTTGCAGCTTGTCAAGTGCCCCTCACACCTTCCCCATGAGCTCGACCACCCTCCAGGCCCAATCTCTGGCTACCTCCCCTCTCCCATGTCAAAATATGGATTACACCCACCATAGACCACCCTCCTTCAATAGAAGAGGCCATAGGCCACTTCAGCACCCCATTCCAGTATCACCACACCATCTTGTCCTCCCAGGAGCTTAGGGCCTACTCTCTTGCTCCTTGTCACCACGAATAGGGAGAGAACACCCTCTCATATCTGCAAGGAAGAATGGAGGTTGTTGTCGACCAAGGCCACCCCTTCTTACTCTTTTTGCATCTCTGTAATCCCCTCTTCAGTCTCTACCTAACCCCGATCCTGGTTTTGCTTAGAACCGCCCTAGTCACCCACACCGGCGAGCCTCCGAGCGTGCTACGTAGGTGTCATCGCGCGAGCCTCTCTCCGACACCAAAACTATTGTTTCTTCCCTCTCTATGGTAATTTAGGACCGCTACGTCACCCAGTAACCTCGCCATTGAAGGAGATATGACATAGAGGCAAATAATAAAGGGGTTTATTAGCATATCTCATTAGTTCATAATAGTTTTATATCATGCTATAACTATATCAAGCGGAAACATTGATACAGGTGTGGTATATAAAAAAACCCAGGTTCGTAGTAGCCTCTGTTCAACTAGTTCATTGGACAAATGATGATCAAGGTTTCCTGATCATGGTGTTGTTGAAGACAACTTACAATAAAGTCATATCATTTAGAATGATGTGATGGGCATTTCCCACCGATGATTGTTGCAACACGATCATGTCACTTAGTTCACATAGCAATTATCAAAAACGGAGTGTCCTAATCCTTAGACCGTGAGATCATATTAATCACTATTATCGGAGGATTGCTTTGACTGCATCAACCGTCATGTCCGTGACTAGGTGACCATAAAGGTGCATGTTGAGTAGTCTGAAGGGGAAGGTTGAGGCCTATGCATCAAGATCAGGATTTGTTCTCATGTGTGACGGGAAGATACACTAGGACCACTTGGTGAATTACATCCATAACTTGCACACCGCATGCCTAGGTCACGGGGATGCATTTTCACGTGAACGAGTAAAACAATACTTGTTGGAAATGAGATTGAACAAGGTATTATGATACTGATGATCAGATCTCAGACAAGTCTTGCATCGTGTAACAAAGGGAATTGTATATATCGTTAAAGTTTGACAGGATGGTGATTTGTGGAGCGCATAGGGGTCAATAAGGGCACCATGGTCCCGATGTTGATCATTGATCAAGATCATGTCTATGATATTCCTGAACCATAGGAAAACACACTTAAGGTCACTACGACGCTTAGAGATCTTCCTGTAAAGATGGAATCACAAATGAGAGAACCAGAATTGTTCTGGAGAGGAAAGAAAGATATGAAGGTGTTCGGAGGAGAAATAAAGAAAGGAAAGGACCGAAAGGTGTTTCAAATAAATGGCAATTTACAATATGCATTTACTATATCATAATTGTGAATTAATATATAATAAATAAATATTAAAATTAAAATTTATAAAGCAACTTCCTCATTAGGCCAAAACCCCAGAGGGATTTGACCCAGGAGAAAACCGCGGGAAAAGACAACAGAAATCGAGCTGGGCTCGTTTGACTAGTCCACGTGAGTGAGCGATAGATAATAGTTACCGCGCAGGGCAGGCTGCTGCCCCCGGCCGTGGCCATGGGCCTGCTCAACCCCAACCAACGCGGGCGCGCGGGGGAGATGGCGGGCGGGAGTGCGTCGGGCGTCACTGGGCCGTGCCGGCCCTGATACGTCGTAAACGTGTCTATAATTTTTGATGTTTCATGCTTGTTTTATATCTACTTTCTTATGTTTTGTTCACACTTTGAGGTATTTTTATATATTTTGTGGGACTAACCTATTAACAAGATGTCACAGTGTTAGTTGCCTATTTTCTGCTGTTTTTGGTTTCAGAAAATTTAGTAAGGATATATTCTTGGAATTGGACCGGACAAAAGCCAAAGGCAATATTTTACCCGAAGCAACACGGAGTACGGAGGGGAGACGAAGTGGTGCACCAGGGCGGCCACACCTGGTGGTGGCATGACCTGGGGGCGTGCCACTAGGGGGTGTGGGCCCCCTGGTGCTCCACCGACCTTGCCCCTTTGCCTATAAAGCCTCCCGGGCCGAAAACCCTAAGTACCCGATCAAAATTCCACGAAAGAGTCTGTAGCCGCCGTCATCTCCATCCCTAGATCGGGAGGGATCTGAAGCTCTTCCCGGCACCCTGTCGGAGGGGAGAGATCACCCTGGAGGCCTTCTTCATCACCATGCCTGCCTCCGATGTGGTGTGTGAGTAGTTCATCCTTGGACTACGGGTCCATGTAGTAGCTAGATGGTTGGTTCTCCTCCTTTGTGTTATCATGTTTAGATCTTGTGAGATCCGTTCATGATCAAGATCATCTATTTGTAATCTTACATGTTGTTTTTGCAGGGATCCGATGGATATTGAGATGTTATTTCAGATTGATTATTGATTCTATCATGTCTATGTTATTTGTGATCTTGCATGCTCTCCGTTGTTTGTAACTATCTTGGCTAAGTAGATACTTGCAACTCCAAGAGGGAGTATTTATGCTCGATAGTGGGTCCATGCCTCTAGTAATCTGGGGAAGTGACAGGAATCTCTAAGATTGTAGATGTGATGTTGCTACTTGGGAGAAAACAGCAACCTTTGTCCATGGGACAATCGTATTGTTTACTTTACATACTTTGCTTAATGCATTTATCTGCTGCTTACAACTTAATACTGGAAGGGGTTCGGACGATAACCTGAAGGTGGATTATTAGTCATAGATGTAGTTAGATTACGGTCTATGTATAATATTGTAATGCCCAATCAAATCTCATAGGAGTCAAGATGTCTAGTATATGCATGGTATGCTTTCTCGAATTTGTCAATTGCCCCGCTGTAATTTGTTCACCCAGCATGTTATCTATCTTAAGGAGAATCACCTCTAGTGAACTATGGACTCCGGTCCATACTTTTACCATTGTTATACCATCTACTGTTACTCTTTACTATTTACTTTCTGCAAGCAATTACTATTTTCCACACAATATGTTTAATCCTTTGTTTTCAGCAAACCGGTGAGATTGACAACCTCAATGTAAGTTGGGGGCAAAGTTCTGTGGTTGTGTTGTGCAGGATTCCAGGTTGCTAGCAACACCTTGCAGTTGTTTCCTTGCTCCTACTGGTTCGATAATCTTGGTTTTATAACTGAGGGAAAACTTACTGATGTGCTCATCATACCTTCCTCTTGGGGTCCCCAACAAGCTCTACATTTTGATCCATCAGGCCCATTTGCCCGCGCGTCGTGGCCACCGCCTCGGGCCACTACCGCCTAACAGGCCATAGGCGCACACGAGCCCACCCGGGCCACGACACTGCAGCGCTGGGCGTTGCTGCCTGGCAGGCCGCGGGTAGGCGACGCCAGCCCACCCGGGCTGCATGGCTGGCACCGTTGCTTGATGTTGTTGCTTGCTGGGCTACAGCGGGTCGGCCCACCTGGCTGCCCCAGCTCAGCGCAGTCGGCTAGCCCCCTTTTGCTTTTATTCTTTTGCCAATATTTAGTCGCACATGGATAGACCTTTGGGAAAGGTACGCCCCCTTTACCTATATAAAGGGGTGCCCATGGGAGGGATTAAACACACCAATCCAGATATTCTCTAAGGCACATTTCCTTAGAGAAAATCCCCCTCTCTCTAAGTTGCCTTTGTGGTGGCACGGTCCCGGAGAAGGACCGTACACGCAAAGTCAACACCACTGCGGCACGCCATTGTGTTGCAGTGATTCCAGCCAGGAGTTCTACTTCCACAACCTCGGCAGGGATCAGAGCCCTGGAGTCGTTGTCTTACACCGTATGTGTGTGATAACTTGGGGGGAGCTACCAATAGAGGTGATGTGCGAGGATCTTCGCGACCCTGAGGTCAAACGGGTATGAATATATCATCCACGCTGCTGCATGAGCATAATGCTCCCTCGGCCTTCAAGGGTATATTACCACGGTCTTTCTCCATTACGACATTACTTCTAGATAGATTCTTGGGAAATTAGGGCATTCCGCGTAGTAAAAAAATTGCTTTCTGCTGCGGAACCCTTCAGTCATTGCCTCCCCATGCCATAGGTGAGCTCTCCTCGCCCGACTGCCCGCGCTAGGGTTCCGTCCCACTATTCCAGTGACCAGAGGATGAAGATGACGGACATCCATACCCCTTCAGCCGTCCTGCGCCACTGATGGGGGGCCCATCCAGGCTATTCAAACCACTCCCTCCCACGTGTGGAGACGTCTGGGTGGGCCATCCCAGCTCTGGCGGCCTATTTCTGGTCCAGATCTGACCTGTTGCACTTTTTCTTTGTTTTTCTTTTATCCAAATTTCTAGATCTGCAAAAATGAATGGTAGGATTAATTGCAAACAAAAATGGAAAATACGAGAAAACTCCCACATCTAAAAAAATCATGTATCTAGATGTTTTCCCTAACATACATGACAAGGATCTAGCCCAAAGGATAAATATATTTTCTCCGGCAAATAAAATAGAAACATGTATCAATATCACTCAGAAATTAATTCAGAGATTTTTAGGAATCTAAATGGGTTGAGACCAATTGGTTCTTGAAGGAATCTTTGGTGCCTTGCATGTTGCATTGGTCTCATTCCAAAATAGTTTGTAGATCTATTGTAGTAAAAATGACCAAAAGGGTCTAGATCTTTCTTTGGAAATATCTCTAAGTCAAACTATAAAGATTTTGAGTTGTTCCAACTCTCAATAAACATTTATTGAGCCTCTGATAAATTTTAATGGATTAAACACTTCTATTGGTAGTTGTTTCACCAAGTAAAATATAACTAGAGTTCTACAACTCCAAAAATAGTGAAACCAAATTCTACAGAAAGGTATTAGTGATGCCTACACTTTGTACTATGTTGAATACCAAAATGATATGTAGAATAAATATAGTGAAAAAGACAATTTACTTGCAGAACTAAATTTGGGAATTTTCCTAGGGCATTCTGGTAATTATTTTGAGATGAAACCAACTCCCGGTGAACCAGTGCTCAAGTACCCTTCTAACCCTAATAGGAAATACTCATTTGAATTATCAATATTTTCTGGTGATTTAACTACCAAAACAAGGGTTTGTCTCACTAGAAAATTCATAACTAAATAAATAAAAATGAAAAAATGGTGAAACCACATCTAGTGGTTTTGTTAATTCAATACCTACCTAATTATACCACATTTGTATACTAGTACCATATAAAACCTGGTCTGGACATAAAAACAATTATCTAAATAATGTTTGGTATTTAAATCACTAAGAACGCTCTAAAAAGGCAAAAGAGATGAATCTAATTTCCTTGTGTTGATATTTTCAAAACCTACGGAAGTGTATTAGTGTCTTGTTCAATTGCTTGTTTCCTTGTGCTGATTGTGGTACCTTGCTTGTTTGCATGTGTGATCTATGACGACGATAGTTGCAATTGTGTTGACGTCAAGAAGAAGAGGCATTTTTATTATTATTGGTTATCCAAGAAGAATTCCATGGACATATTGTTGACCATAGGAAAACACCCTTCCTGAATTCCGATGCTTTCCCTACTCCTTTTTATGTAGACATTTTATATCTCCTTTATAAATTGTATTACTATCTGCATGATTTGTTTTACTACTACCACGATAATAACTTGGCTCCTCCAAGTTATGACCTGGTGTCCTGTAGGACACCCACACCCTATTTATACCTATTATCCCCTTAGACCGAGAGTATGATGGTTAGCATCCTACCTCGTTTGAAAACGCGGGCTTTGAAAACAAATCTATTTTGGAATTACCCTACAAACCAGGGTTTGAAAATGTTTTGGGTAAAACCCTTAGGGAAGGAATCGTTCCCAAGTGGATGTTTTAAAGATGAGAAAAGTGATTTGATCAAAAGGGCTTGGTGGAAATGATAAAGAGAAGGGATGTTCTATGCCTTTACTAAAACAACTTATCCGTGCAACCACATTACCCAAGAGATGGGGCTTAACTCATAGTTTATTCTCCTTAGCATGGGCAACGCCTAGCGTATACGGAAGAAATCCCTAGAATCCGGACTTCTCTAAGGAAAGGGCTACGACCAGGTGATGGTATTCTTCCTAACACATGACACGGACGCAACAATGGGTCTCCCACGGACGATACAATTAAGGAGTGGGGAGATTATTCTATACTGTTTGTGATATGGGCTTGTACAGGAGGGAGATTATGGCACGGGATGCCACATACTCGTTTTCGGGGAGAACAAGCCCAAAGGGAAAGGTGCCCTTGCTAGGGTCGACAAATGAAAGGTTGTGCTTGATTATCCGAACCCCCGTGTACTATGTGTAGCAGGTCGCGGTGGAATCCCGGTGGATGTATTGATTTTTGTGGGGAAAGTGCACAAACCCTATAATCTATTCAAATAGTCGTGTCCACGGTCAAGGACGTTTGGAAATGTGATTGCTAGGAGGACCCAAATAATGGTTTTGGAAAGAGAAAAGGATGTGTTTTGGTAACAAGATGCCTGGAGGTAAACATTTTGTTTTGACCATGGATGGTCGAAGGTATTTTAGAAAGGGTTTTCCTGTAAAAATGTTTTACTTCAAAAAGGAGATTTCAAAACGGTCTTTAACGAAGGTATAGGGATATTAACCTTTTAAAAAGGAGTCATGTTTTCAAAAGTCTTTCTTAACAAAGATACACAGATGCCCTATCTGCAAGAGAAACTAGGTGATGCAGCCCGTCCTATGGACGCTCCTACATCTACACCAACAAGTCCCCCAAGTGGACCCATGACTCATGCACGAGCCAAACTCCTACAAGCTAAGGTGAACTCGCTCCTTTCCTCGTGCCAATTTGATACCTCCTTAAATGGCATGCTACTTCACACAACTACCCTATGCATCATCAGGTACGAAGCTTTGGCACATCACCAAGCACCCAAGGATGGAGAACAAGAAGCAGAGCGTGAAGCAGGAGCCACTGGAGCTGCTCAGACCGGAGTCTCTGGTCTGCTCACACCAGAGTCTCTGGCCTGCCAAAGTCTCCGGCCTGAAGACACCGGAGTCTCCGGACCCACCTCCAGTCTGCCCCCGGAACCAGGCGCTAGGACAATCTGAAGGCCCCTCCGGAGGCCAGTCCGGAGACCGACCGGAGTCTCCGGTCCACCACACCGGAGTCTTCGGTCCGACCGTCGCCAGACATGAAAAGGCCTTTGGGCCTGCGCCCATGTAACCCCTAGTCCGTCCAGAACTTGTCTTTTATTCCTAAAGTACCCCTGTTCAAGTGGCTGGCCTATATATAGTCCCCCACCTCCATTGTAAACCCTAGGCATGATATTGGAATTAGTGGAAACCTCTTTGTGGATCTATCTAATTCTTGCCTCATGCTCCTTGACAAAGGAGCACCAATATCCCCAAACCTCGTTGGAGTTTGCATCATGCCTCCGCGTTGTACAAGGCCTAGGCATCGGTGTCCCTTTGCCTAGACGTCAAGATCTCACCGAGTCTCCCATCTCACCGTGCCGGTTTGAGAGAGAGTCCTCCGCCCGACGCTGATCCTAGGGATTGCGCCGGACCGGTCACCGCCGACGTGAGCTATTGGTGTGTATCGTGGTTTTGTGTGTGTGTGTGTTCTTCACGTTCGTCGTGCGTGTGTTCGTCGTGTTCATCTTCCCCTCCTCTCCCCGCACTCCATCCTCGATTTGAAAGGGAATCGTGAAAGATCAGGCCACCCTAGAGGTTTGCCCTCAACATATTGGTATCAAGAGCTTCGTTGCTCACGATTTCCCCCACAAAATTTTCTTCTATCCACCAAAAATTCGAAAATCCCCAAAAAAAGCCCATATTTGCCTTTGGATCGATCTCTTGATTTGGAGTGTTATTTGTGGTTTTGATCCGACCAAACCTTGTTTTAGGTGTTGGTCCAGCTTTATCCTGCGTTTTCCCTGCCCAATTTGGCCAACTTTTCGCGGATTTGAGGACCCAAGGCGTGGATTTACGCTCAAGAACACGAGCAGTTTGCGATCTGACTCCAGACCGGAGTCTCTGGCCTACCCACACCGGAGTCTCCGGCCTGCACCGGAGTTTCCGGCCTAAAACCCCGGAGTCTCCGGCCTGACGCCTGATTTTGATAGTTTTGCCTCTAATCTTGCATTGGCTAATTTATTCTTGTTTGTTTGTGCCCGTGTGCGTGTCGTCAACTAACAACAAGCTTCCACATCGACAACCCCCGCGCTCATCGACACCACGGCCCACGAACATCATCCCGCACCACCGATGCCAAGTTCATCATCAAAGAAGGTATAACTTGCGTCACCTTGTTAACCCCTATCTTCCTTTGTGTGTACCTATCCCATGAGAGTGACTCATCTTGTGTTTGCTTAAGCATTGTGCATTTGTCCTTGAATAGTGAGTGTGCAAGAGCAATATCAAGTGTGACTAGGTAGCATCAAGGGAGAGCAAAAAAAAGATACAAAGAAAAAGCAAAAGAAAAATAGTCTCCCATTGCCAAAGAGAGTCTCAAAGCTTGTAAGCAAGAGATAAAGAAGAGCGCCCAAGGCAAGTGCACAAATCCATTGCTCATTTTTCTTCTTTGCAAACGAGCCATGGTCTCTCCTTGCATTGGCACGACAATGAGCTTAGTCTTTGTTAGGACATTTTGTTTGCTCATTGTCATAGTCGTGTCAATCCCAACTTTCTCCACGTGTGTGTACATAGTCATAGGTTCCCGTCACCCTTTTGAGTTGTTAACCTTCGCCTTTGACTTGAGTTTTGTTGGATTTTACCCACTTTTGACTATCCATTTTCTTTTGGTTGGTCCTTTGGCTTTCCACAATCCTAACCTACCACCAACAAGCTTTTGAGAGTTAGTTCTTTCTTTAGTGTGAGTTTTCTTTGCAATTCCACTTTGCATGCTTATAGCTCTCACTTGTGGTTTCTAGTTTGGTGCAATCCCCAAGGTGAGGTACAAGGCTAACACCACCATATTACACTTCCATATACAATACTTGTGTGTCTTGCATGATGGATAGGCACGGTGAGCCAAGCCAACCACCTCCCCAAGAAGAAGATCAAGGACCGTACATGACGCGTGCAAGTCACTTCATCGTTTGCCAAGAGTTCCGTGAACGTTGCCAAGCCCTTGAGACACGACAAGATGAACAATTTGGCCAGACGCAAGCCGAGTTCAAGAACATCGACAACCGCTTCGATGGCCTCGAAAGGCAAATGCATGCAATGCATCATAACTTCGGCCACCAAAATGAAGCGCTTCAACGCTCCGTCGCTGAAACAAATGACAATCTTCGACGCCTCATCGACGAAATGGCAAGACCGTGTTCACGTGCTTCAAGCTCTTCAAGCTCATCACGTCATCATGCTCCTCCTCAACAAGATCTTCAACCAAGTGCTCCAAGACGCAATGATGCCCCCATGGTTGAAGATGGAACCTCTTTAAACTATGTACCTTCCCCACGACACGCTGCAACGTCAAGCTATGATGGTGACCTCTCTTCAAGGCCACGAGCAAGGCAAGAAGCACACCGTCATCACGCAAGGGCACTAGTGATCCAACAAGAGCAACCACAAGAGGAACCGCAAGCGCAACCGCAAGTGCAACCGCAAGTCTACCACCATCGACCGCGACACATACTTGACACAACAAGTGATGACTCCAGTTTGGAGAATCGAGCTCGTCATCAACGTGAAGCTCTCCAAGATCCTCCTCCTTATCATGAACGTCAACACCGACACCATGGTCATCTCGAGGCGCCTCCTCCACCTCAACAAAACTTGGAGCGTCAAGTGATACAAGTTGAGCGACGCCCACCACATCAAGAGGCTCATGACCATGTTCTTCGCCGTGAGGCCCATGTGCCTAACCAACATCACCAACCGAGGAATGAGCCTCCTCTTCGTCATCAACCGTGTCAAGAGGCTCCACACCCTCGCCACCATGAGTCCCAAGCGCCTCAACCACGTCAACAACCGTGCCAAGAGCAAGAGCAAGCCCCTCAACAACAGTACCAAGAGCAAGCTCCGCAACAAGGACGCGAGAACCAAGTTCCACCTCCCCAACTACAATATCATCAACAAGGTCACCAAGCTCATCGCAATGACCGCAACGATGAAGAAACGTTTGGCAAGATCAAGTTCACAATGCCCAAGTTCACCAGATCCAATGACCCCGAAGAATACCCCTCGTGGGCACTCAAAGTCGACAAGATCTTCCGCATGCACAACTATAGCAACAAGAAGATGGTCGCCATGGCTTTGCTTGAGTTTGATGATTACACCAACCTTTGGTGGTAACAAGTTCAAGTTGCTCGTGATGCAAGACAAGAGCCACCAATCACAACTTGGCATGACATGAAGGCTCACATGAGATCCCGGTTCGTCCCCGCGCACTACACGCGTGACCTCTTCAACAACCTTCAAGCGCTTCGTCAAGGGACAAAGACCGTGGAAGAGTACTTCAAGGAAATGGAACTTAACTTGATTCGCGCCAACATTGATGAACGCATGGAGCAAACAATGGCATGTTTCCTTATTGGCTTGAATCACCCAATCAAGCGCGTCGTCGAGTTTCAAACATACAACACCATGGTTGAGCTTGTGCACATAGCAACAAAGGCTGAACGTCAAGTGCAAGAGGATATAAAGTACAACAAGCCCAAGACGTACTTCACATACAAGCAAGCTTCAACCGCTACACCAACAACTTTCAATGGAAGCTCATCAAGTACCTCCAAGCCTTCCTTCAAGCCCACACTTCCTCAAGGAAAATTGCCCCCAAGTGGCAAGCAAGCAAAGAGTGATACACCTTTCAATGGTGAATGCTACAAGTGTGGAGGTAAAGGACACAAGTCGGCCGAATGTGGAAACAAGAAAGTCTTGTTCATCCATGACAATGGTGATGAAGATTACTTGAGTGAAGATGAGTTTGATGCCCGCGCCAAGGAAGCAATGGCAAGGCAATGAGTGGAAGATGATCCTCCTCATGTGTGAACATGACGCAAGTCCATCGCTTGTCTTCACAAGGATCTTGACCACTCAAGCACAAGAGCATGAAGACCAATGCTCCAATATCTTCCAAACACGAGCCGGCATCAATGGCAAATCTATCAAGGTGATCATTGATGGAGGGAGTTGTCACAACCTTGCTAGCACCGAGTTGTGTGAGAAGCTCAACCTCACCCTCCATCTGCACAAGCACCCCTACCACGTGCAATGGCTAAGTGACCAAGGGTCTATAAAGATCAAGCATACCATATATGACAGTTTGCCACATGCTTCTTGGTCGACCGTGGCAATTTGACAAGGCTGCTCAACATGATGGTCGCACCAATGTATACACCTTCAAATGGCTCAACAAAACATGTGTTTTGCAACCGATGACTCCTAGCCAAATAATTGCGGACAATGCAAAGGATTTAGCGAGGGTGCAAAGCACAACACCTACTTGTGAGAAGAGCGGTGAGAGAGAGAACCACCTCATAGTGAGTGAGAGCCACAAGCCAAACTCGAGTGGAAAAACTAAGAGTGTTCTCCTTGCCACCAAAAGTGAGATGAGAGATGTTCGGAACAACCCATCCATCTTGCACTATGTCCTCCTTTGCAAGGGACTAGCGCAAGGAACTAATGAATTAGCCAATGTTCATCCATCTTTGATGAGTGTTTTGCAGGAATTCAAGGATGTGTTCCCCGAAGAGCTTCCACATGAACTACCTCCTCTTCGCGGCATCGAACATCGCATTGACATCATCCCCGGTGCACCACTTCCCAACCGCGCCGCCTACCGCACGAACCCAGAGGAGACAAAGGAGATTGAACGTCAAATCAACCAACTCGTCTCCAAAGGTTTGATCCAAGTTAGCACTAGTCCAAGTGTCGTACCCGTGATTCTTGTTCCAAAGACGGATGATACGTTACGGTTATGCATGGACTGTCGTCCAATCAATGCTATCACCGTGTGTTATCGACATCCCATACCACGTCTCGATGACATGCTTGATGAGTTGTGTGGAGCCACTATTTTTTCAAAAATTGATCTTCGTAGTGGTTACCATCAAATACGCATGGCTGAAGGTGATGAGTGGAAAACCGCCTTCAAAACCAAACTTGGTCTCTATGAATGGTTGGTTATGCCCTTTGGTTTGTCTAATGCCCCATCCACCTTCCTGCGCCTAATGAATCATATCTTGCGTTCTCTCATTGGAAAAAGTGTTCTTGTCTATTTCGATGATATTCTTGTTTATAGCAAATCACGTGAGGACCATATAACACATGTCAAGGAAGTTTTGCAAATCCTTCGACATGAAAAGCTTTATGCTAATCTTCCCAAGTGCACTTTTGCTAAAGACAAGTTGATTTTTCTTGGATTTGTCGTTTCTTCGAAGGGAATTGAAGTTGATGTTTCCAAGGTAAAAGACATACGAGATTGGCCCATCCCAACAAATGTGAGTGAACTCCGAAGTTTTCATGGGTTGGCTGGTTTCTATCGTCGCTTTGTGAAAGAATTTTCCACTATTGCTTGTCCACTCAACGAGTTGACGGAAAAGAATGTCACCTTCGTGTGGGGCAAATCACAACAAAAAGCTTTTGATGAACTCAAAAAGAGGCTCACCGAAGCACCTCTCCTTGCTTTACCGGATTTCACAAAAACTTTTGAGATAGAGTGCGATGCTAGTGGTATTGGCATTGGAGGAGTCCTTATGCAAAACGGACGTCCTATAGCCTACCATAGCGAGAAACTTGATGGTGCTTGCCTCAACTATCCGATTTATGACAAAGAGCTTTTTGCCTTAGTTCGTGTCCTTCAAGTTTGGCAACACTACCTTTGGCCCAAGGAATTTATCATACATTTCGACCACGAGTTGTTGAAATATCTCAAAGGCCAAGCTAACTTGAGCAAGAGACACGCTAAGTAGGTTGAGTTCATGGAGTCTTTTCCGTACATTGTCAAGTATAAGAAGGGCAAAGATAATGTATTTGCGGACGCATTGTCTCACAAACACACAAGCCTTCTTACGTGACTTGAAATCAACGTGTTGGGTCTTGAGGAAATAAAATCATTGTATGCTTCCGACCCGTTCTTCGAACCAATTTTTGCAAAGTGCTCCAATGACAAAGGAGTTGATGATTTCTATTTGCATAAGGGCTTTCTATTTAAACAAAACAAGCTATGCATTCCGAAGTCGTCGCTTCAACTTTTGCTCCTCCAAGAATCTCATGGTGGAGGCCTTATGGGTCACTTTGGTCGCGACAAGACATTGGACATGCTCTCCAATCACTACTTTTGGCCCAAGATGAAGCGTGACGTGTAGCGCTACGTTCAACGATGCACGACATGTGTTCAAGCTAAGTCGCAAGCTAATCCCTATGGTCTTTATATGCCATTGCCTATTCCTCATACACCTTGGTCTGACATTAGCATGGATTTCGTGTTAGGATTGCCTAAATCTAAGCATGGTCATGATTCTATATTTGTTGTTGTGGATCGTTTTTCCAAAATGGCACACTTCATACCGTGCCATAAGACTGACGATGCTTCACATGTTGCAAATCTATTTTTCAGGGAAATTGTCCATCTTCATGGTGTGCCAAGGACAATCGTCTCCGACCGCGACGTCAAATTCATGAGCTACTTATGGAAGACCCTCATGGCCAAGCTCGGCGTCAAGCTCCTCTTTTCATCCGCATCACATCCTCAAACTGATGGCCAAACCGAAGTTGTCAACCGAAGCCTCGGAACTCTCCTTCGTGTGTTGATCAAGAAAAACCTGAAGGATTGGGAGGAATGCATCCCACACGCCGAGTTCGCCTACAATCGAGCCAAGCACTCAACAACCAAGATGAGTCCATTCATGTTCGTCTATGGTTTCGAGCCCCTCACCGCACTCGACATCCTACCACTACCTCTCCATGAGCGAACGAACATGGACGTCGAGAAACGCGCACAAGCTATGAAGAAACTTCATGAAAAAACAAGAGCTACTATCGAACATCAAGTCCTTCGCCAAGCTTCAAGATTAAACAAGGACAAGAAGGAGATGATCTTTGAAGAAGGTGACCTTGTGTGGATACACCTAAGCAAAGACCGCTTCCCCAAGGAACGTGACTCCAAGCTCAAGCCTAGAGGAGATGGTCCCTTCAAGGTCCTCAAAAGAATCAACAACAACGCCTACATGATCGACATACCGACCTCCAAGTACCTTGCAAGCAATACATTCAATGTCTAGGATCTCTCACCCTACCATGGAGATGTTCAAGATGATAACCATGAAGAGTCGAGGACGACTCTTTCCCAAGGGGGAGAGCTGATGCAGCCCGTCCTACGGACACTCCTACATCTACACCAACAAGTCTCCCAAGTGGACCCATGACTCGTGCACGAGCCAAACTCCTGCAAGCTAAGGTGAACTCGCTCCTTTCCTCGTGCCAATTTGATACCTCCTTGGATGGCATGCTACTTCATGCAACTACCCTATGCATCATCAGGTACGAAGCTTCGGCACATCACCAAGCACCCAAGGATGGAGAACAAGGAGCAGAGCGTGAAGCAGGAGCTACTGGAGCTGCTCAGACCGGAGTCTCCGGTCTGCTCACACCGGAGTCTCCGGCCTGCCAAAGTCTTCGGCCTAAAGACACCGAAGTCTCCGGACCCACCTCCGATCTGCCCCCGGAACCAGGCGCTGGGACAATCTGAAGGCCCCTCCGGAGGCCAGTCCGGAGACCGACCGGAGTCTTCGGCCCAGACCAGAGTCTCCGGTCCACCACACCGGAGTCTCCGGTCCGACCGTCACCAGGCATGAAAAGGCCTTTGGGCCTGCGACCCATGTAACCCCTAGTCCACCCAGAACTTGTCTTTTATTCCTAAAGTACCCCTGTTTAAGTGGTTGGCCTATATATAGTCCCCCCCCTCCATTGTAAACCCTAGGCATGATATTGGAATTAGTGGAAACCCCATTGTGGATCTATCTAATTCTTGCCTCATGCTCCTTGACAAAGAAGCACCAATATCCCCAAAACCTCGTTGGAGTTTGCATCGTGCCTCCGCGTTGTACAAGGCCTAGGCATCAGTGTCCCTTTGCCTAGACGTCAAGATCTCACCGAGTCTCCCATCTCACCGTGCCGGTTCGAGAGAGAGTCCTCCGCCCGACGCCAATCCTAGGGATTGCGCCGGACCGGTCACCGCCGACGTGAGCTATTGGTGTGTATCGTGGTTTTGTGTGTGTGTGTTCTTCATGTTCGTCGTGCCTGTGTTCGTCGTGTTCATCTTCCCCTCCTCTCCCCGCACTCCATCCTCGATTTGAAAGGGAATCGTGAAAGATCGGGCCACCCTAGAGGCTTGTCCTCAACACTAGGTTTTTTCAAAGGAACCCAGATAGAGCCTTACTTCATCACATCCATACTGCATTATCTTGTTTATATTATCTTGATGGTTTACGAGTATATTCAAATGTACACACTAGCATTGTCGCTAGTTATTTACTTGGCCAGACTTTCAGAAACATGATTAATGAAGGGTTTCTCAACGTCTATGCCAAGCTAGGTCGTTTCCCTAGTCAGCTACCTATAGGGTTAAACATGGCTTGGTCTCTGCGATTGATAAAGTTCTGTTGCTGATGATTGGTGTAGCCCGATGAGGCTCCTATAAGGTATAGACAGTATGGCATTGTTGTAAGTATTGTTCATTATGTTTTCGATGTTACAATGATACTTGTCAGTTATGTGACACAACAGACTGATCATGGGATCGTGGCAATACGCATAACAGGGATTCTCGGAGTGCTGGTGCGGGGGGCCCAAACAGCCTTAGTATCAAAGATCTTAGTTAGCATGGACGTTAGACAGGAAGCACGATTATTTTGAGAATACCGACTTTGAAAACCTATTTTCTCAAAAACCTTTTGAAAGATCCTACATCTTATCCCCTCCTAGCAAAACCACAATAAAGTTGTAGCAGAATAATTATGTCACTGTAGCATTGGTTGAAGCTTTTTTCGTGCGGAGGCTAAAAACATCCTAACATTTTGGAACATCAATGTAGCAAAAAATACAAATAAAAAAGTAGTAAACAATTATGAGCATGTAGCAAAAATCCCCAAAACACAATTGTTCGCCATGGTTGCAGCTAGCCGACTAAAATGGCAACTATCTGCATCTTTGGCGACAGCGGGAGCGCTCGGAGCTTGAGCCTGCATCTCTGGCGGCAGCGGGAGCGCTAGGAGCTTGAGCCTGCAGGGAGCTACGATGGCGACGACCTGCAGGAGTAGGGCGACCTCCATCTTCGATGAAAGAGGGGCGCCAGGGAACTAAGGCGATGGCGGCCTGTAGGAGTTGGGCAACCTCCATCTCCGGTGACTAAGGGGCGCCGGGGAAGTAGGGCGGCGACAGCCTGCACGGAGCTAGGCGACGGTGTGTCCTGGAGGGATACAACGGTGGAGCGGCAAGGGTAGTTTCTAGAGACGGAGACGCAGATCACGAACAACATAAGAAGATGTGAAACCGTGCATGGTGGGGCCCAACCGCGAGCCTCTGCGTCCTTGCGTCGCTTGACCCGGACGATGCTACCCCAGGGGAGGCAGATTATTTTCAATATCATCAAAACTTTGTAGATCAAGCTTTTGATCGTCTCTAAATTCATGCATAAATGTCTATGCCAAAACTTTGGAAGATAGCGCTTTCATTTCCCATACACCATCACATTCATGATTGCCTACATATGTTGTGACTATAAATCCACCATACCTACATCCTTCATCGCACACACTCTCCAATCTCCTTTTGTCATTCTTCCTCTTCCTGATTTTTTCATGTTTCTAATAGTGTATGCTGATAGTGCTTTCCTTGCCTCTTCAACACCACTAAACAACAGCCCAACTTTGAAAACTGGATTTTGCATGTAAACTACTGGATTAAATTTCCTAAATTTGTTCTTCAAGTGCTCTCCTACTTGCATCAGATTCAGATCATCATCTTGAAGTGCGTCCTCATCTTCATGTTCATCTAGCTGCTCCTTCTCATTATAATCACCTTCTCATTATGATCATCAACTCCACTGTTCACATTGTCAGCAAAAAGGTCTCCATTCCAATCACAAAAATCAGAGTCGTTATCACTGTCACTATCTTCTAACTACATGGAGTCTTCACATCGCTTCGCTGCTGGAGTTGAACTTGGACCTTCAGTTGTACCTAATCTAAATGCCACAACAGTTGAACTTGAAGCTTCAGTTGTACCTAATCTAGATGTGTAGCTGCTCGAGGTGAAGCTGATTTTAATTTTTGTGAAACTTTTGTAGGACTGATGACAGAAGGCAAACAAGGGACTACATTGTTGATAACATCATCTATTAATTGCCTCAGAAAATTGTTGTGATCATGTCTAATTTGTCTTTAGCTAACGCCATTTCCTTAAAATTTGCATCTATATCAAGTGGTATTAAGTCATCTGTAATGTCCTTCACGCCAAACAACTGCATTGCCGGACTTTCTTCAACAACAAGAATGGAAGTTTGAGCAATGCAATTATCGAAAAACAACAAAACACATACAGTGCCACTCGTGGCATAACTCGAACTAACTTCTGCCACCATGACGTAACTCTAACTAACTGGCCGTACCATCCATGTTTAGCAAGTTATATACTAGGACTAACTTGCACCTAACACTACTTAGGGTGCATATAGCACATAACAGAATATGGATTTAGTATTGTAGTTAAAATAAGTATAGAATATGCCATTAAGATATTTTCAGTACTTAGTGTTGTAGTTAATGTCAGTATATGGCGTGGTGCCAGAGCTCTTGCTTTGGTATACAAGTTGATTCATATTTGAATGAATCATAAAATTCAACATGAAACAATAAAAACATTCATATTTGAATGCGTCAGAAAATTCAACACACTACAAACATTCATATTAGAATGCATCAGAAAATAAAACATGAATACTACAAACGTCCATATTTTGATGCATCTGAAAATACAACATGAACTAAGACCGTTGAAAACACTCTATGAATAGATTAACTTAAGTCTGAAAATTCAGAAAATGCCAACTTCTTTGATCTTATCATTCATTTGTTGCAGAATTTCTTCTTCTAGAATTCTTGTTTGTTTGCCTTGATGAAACAAAGAAAGGAAATCACAATATAGTTGTATCTTCTGAAGTTGATGTGAGAAGGTGGGGGCACGGCGACGATATCCAGCGGCAGGACTAGGGCCAGCAGCTGTTGAGAGCAGAGGAGGCGGCGGGGAACAGATCTCCTGGTCGAGGAGGAAGAAAGGGCGATTCAATGAATCTCTGTGGGTTATAACTAGGCTCAGACAGCAAACGGTGGCACTTGAGGCCGGAGCAAGAACATGAGCTTTCAGCCTAGCTCCACCACGGTGGGGCAGGGCGATCACCACTGCAGATATCAAGGACGGTTGAGACTTTGAAGGCCAAATAAAATTCAACACAGTAACAAAAATCTGATCTTGGAATTCAACTTTAAAGACTCAAACAGAATGTATCTACCAAGGACTTGCATGGGTGGTGATATAGCAGGATGGTAGACATGCAAATTCTAGTATAATCTTCAACGTAATTAATGAAGATGTGCGTACACCAAAAACAAATAAACACAAAAACTGATTGTTTCTCTAGAAAACTTGCTGCAGATGTCGTCAGATAGGAGCGAAAGACTATTTTTGTTCAGGTAATCACGTTTTGATCATATGAACTATGCACTTGTGATCATCATCCGACCTTGAAAGTACAAATATTCCAGAGAAACAAGATCAAAATGTAGACAAAAAACCCATATAAATCATGATGCTTCAGAAGGAAGGCAGTAGGTTATGTAATCACTTATGATTTCATTGAGAAAGGTTCACACTAATCATCATCAGCATCACGATGAGCCACAAAAATAAAATCGGAGAAAACCAAAATAAGACATTTACCTAGAGCTGGCCTCATAGAGAAGATTAGATAGTTCCACATAAAGAAAATTCAGACATATGCTTGTCTATTAATGTTGTTTAATCCTCAGCCAGATTCTAAGATAACAAAACAAAAGAAAACAAAAAAACAAAGAAGTGACAGATTTGGTGGCAGGGAAAAGATTTTGGATCGTGAGGACTCAGAATATGGGTTGTGATATAGCAGAATGGTCGGCAAGGCAAATTCATGCCAGTTACGACGAACGAGACCAAATATCAATCGTCACTGTCCTCAAAATCACAGATGCAAAAACATATTAATGAGGAATCAAGTGAAAAAATCGATGGCGAATCTGAAAATTTCAACCAATCAGCATCTCAAGAAAGAAAAAGCTAGAATACGCGCAGAAGTGTGTCAGCCCTGCTATACCCCAAATCAGTCTTAACATGAAAACCGACACGGTAGCCAGTTTGAATACTCGTACCAGGTTGAACAGTTGCAATGACCACAGAAGGGCTACCATTTCATCTTACTAAAAAATGGCAGTGGATAAATACTGGATTTTGCTACAAGTAGATAAAAGTCAGTACAACCGTTGTAAATTAACCTTGCTGGTCACCACGTCAATTACATTCAAGTTACTCTGACAATTTTCAGGACCATACCAGTGATCTGGTTGCCACTACACTACAACAAAGACAGGTATTTCTGCCTGACCAAGAAAAACAGAATAAAATTGGATCAGAGATTCAGTGGATTGAATGCAAATGCCTCAGTTCGTAGGTTTATTTCATAGCTAAAAGCTGCAAAGTATATTTAACACCATCATCGGCATTTTGCTCCAACCCATCAATCTCCCAAGTACGGACATTGAATTAAAATTCTGTAAAGATCAGCTGAAAACTACTAAAAACAGATCAATAAACAGAACACAGGAACGCTGCTTCAGTGGTAGTGACAATGTGTTTGATCGTCATGGAATAATCCGACAATACGTGCATTTTTTATGCATCATCGGCAGGCCATCAAATCCTTGAAAAGATTAAAAATAACAAAGCGAAGGGGAAAAACTCAAATATTGGCCTGGTAAAACGAAAGCATCGGAGAGATTCCCATTATAGACGTGGTCTATCATTTACCATGAGATGGTTCTGATGTCCCTGTCTTATTGTCTTCATCTGCATCTATTAATTCAGCTCCAAGATTGGAATTGCAAAGGAAAATCGAAGATAAATCAAAAGGAATCCAAAAAGTAAGATCTAGAAACAGGTTGCGACAGGAAATCAGATAAATTTGGCTTTGGAGGATCGAAAACATCAGAGAGATTCCCATTATAGACGTAGTCTGTCATAACCCGAGGGTTCTGATGTCCCTGTCTTGCTATCATCATTTGCTTCCGCGAATTCACTACCGAGATCTAAACCAGAAAGAACGAACAAACGAAGGAAAACAGCAGATTTCACCGAAACAGAGGGAAAAAGAGGGATGGGAAAGACGAATCAGAAAGAGAACATGAAGAACAGAAGAGAAGTACAGGCGGTGCGGCCGGGGAGGAGGCTGAAGGGGAGGAGGCGGTCGGTGGGTGCGGGATGTTTCTGCCGATATAGGCCTTGCCTATATATAGGTGCCATCGAACATCTATTGTTTTTAGAACGTGGGCCTACTGGGCTGTATCTTAGGGCTCAGACCTCGACGACAAAGTGCTGGGCCTCTTTATTATAGCCACTAATTTTTTAAATAACACGATTTATTTAATAAATTCCATGAATAATACACGAATTTGAGGATTTATAAATCTAGCGCGGTCTCGGTGGTTCAAATCTCGACCAGGTCTTGTCGGTAGTTGAAGTCCCGATTAGCCTGTCGGAACACCGCCTGCCGTGGCAAAGAGCTGGCGGTGGTTGAACTACCGACAGGACAAGTCGGGACACCGATTACCGTAGATGCCTCCCGATGCTTCCATGGATCATGCGACGTGTTTCGTTAGCCTAATAAAGTGATCAGTTTTCGGTTCCCGCCAGTCGATTTTCGCCAATGTTTTGCGTCATTTACCTCCGCCATCGCTTTTCGCGTTTTTTCCCGTCTATTCTTCCTAGTGCCTCTATAAATCCGGGCACCGAGATGTTATCTCTTCACCCAGTTCATATGTTCCTCCTCTTTCTCTCGCATTTCCTTCTCCTCTCCATCATGAGTGTGACATGTTTGGACCTAGAGTATAGGCCTAGGAAGATGAAAGATGCCAGGTTGCCACAAGGGGTGACACACGAGCATTGTTGGTGCGGAAATCTCGCCAAGCTCAAGGAGTCGATCGATTTCTTCACTTGCATAGCCCGCCCCGGCAAGCAAGTTCGTCGTACGAGAGGCCTCTGGTATGTTCTCATAGCATGGTGAATATGAATGATTCACGTTATTATGTATTATTTTATTCATTCTATTGATGTGCTTGTAGTCTCCTCCTCCTCTTTGCAAGTGGTACCATTGGATTGACACGGAGCAGCCAGCTTGGGCCGTGCAAGAGACTCGTGATAGGAGTCGAGTTGTGTGGGCTGCCTTTCACGAAGAGGAACATGCTGAAAGAAGGGCCGAGAATGAGAAGAAGGAGCAGGAGAGAGAGCTGAAAAAGTAAGAGATGAGAGAGATCAGAACCGGGGGATAAACATGAACATGAGGGCGGAAGAGGAAGAGCGCATGTATGCGGAGGAACAGGTGCGCAAGGAGGTCCAGTATGCGGAAAGGAAGAGATTAAGAGAAAGGGTTGTTGAGGCGCAGCCGACAAACGAACGTGGTGACAAGACTGGAAAGTACCCACGTTGGACTCAGGGAAGGTAGACGTATGTCTCAATAGCGTGGTATCTTGATTTTAGTTGTAGTGTCGTGATGTATCTTCATTTCAGTTGTAGTGTCATGATGTATCTTTATTTCAGTTGCAGTGTTATGATGTATCTTAATTTCAGCATTACTTTGTAGTTGTCAGTTAATTTTGGAGACAATGTATCTTAGTTCTTCCCGCCAAAATGTTTCTCGCTGCAATGTTTTCCGCCAAAATGTTTCCCACCATAATGGTTCCCGCCAATGAGTTCCCGTCATTTCTTGTTCGTTTACCCTATAAAACCCCTCCTCGTGAAGTTGTGTAAGCACGGAATTCACGTTTTAGCCAGTATGTCCGGTTTTCCCAATAACCGCAGTTTTGAGACAAACATGTCCGTCGACCTTTTTCATTTCGCCAGGACCTGTAGGACAGACAATAATCCAACCCAATTGGAGGAACTCATTGCTAGTGATTATCTCCTCACTGAGCTGGGTGAGGCATTACGTAGAAAAGGGTGGCTGAAGAGGACCCCAGAGGAGATACGACAAAAGCTTCTTAGGATCATTGCAAGGTGGGGCAAGCTTAAATTCATCAATGAAGCTTCAAGGCAGAGGCAAGCCCAGTACCCTTGGCTATGGATACAAGAGAGTGAAGATGAAGATGATCTCTTCATGCCGTCGGCCGATGGTACTAGGGAGGGAGCTGAGTGGGACAAGGCGTATCCATGAAGAAGGCTCACGCCAAGAAGAGCAATGACAAGCATAGGAAGGATGAAAACTTTTTATATTGGCTAGAAGAGAGTGAAGATGAAGATGATTCGTTCATGCCGTCAGCCATTGGTACCAGGGCGAGAGCTAAGTGGGACAAGAGGTAGACCATGAAGAGGCGCATGCCTAGAAGAGGAAGGGTGAGCCATCGTCGAATGGAAAAGGAGAGGCATCGTCGAAGGGCAAGGGTGAGGCATAGTCATAGGGATAGAGAGGCTCTTATTTATATACCGCAAGTTATGTTGAACTATGTTGCAAGCTATGTTGAAGTGTTTGTCGAATAAAAATATGAAATAATAGAAAGATGTCTCATACATAGATAGATATATATATATATATGTCTCATACATAGATAGATAACACTACCACCGGTCACGGGGTTTCTGCGGCCTAGGTGTACTCCGTCCGTACCTTCTGGGTGGACCCGTATTACGGGGAGGTAGAGTTGACCCATCACCCTTGAAATGGATCGTATGGGCACCTGGAGGGGGTGAATAGGTGCTACTTTAAATTTTAATGTTTTTTCAATTTTAGGCTTGACACAAAAGATAAATTCTCTAGATATACTATTATATAGAATTTCCCTATATGCAAACCTAACTACTAGCGAGTAAAGGCGAGTGAGATAGAGGAACGAGTAAACCATAGTAGAGAACGCGGAGACACAAGATTTATTTTACCGCAGTTCCTTCCTTGTTAAGGGAAGTATATCTATGTTAGAGGGGTGGGCGGTACTAAGACCACCACGCCACAATAGGTCTCATCCTGTTCTCCGATGGATCTCGCCACCAAAGGCCTGATCCACCTTTCCACTATAGGAACCATTCGAGGCGGGAACCGACGCCTTTACACAACTAGCGGGGCACAACTCCACAACCAAATTGGAGTCTCCCGTAATGACAACAAGCTACCACAAGAACAAGTTATCAATAGCAAAACACAAGATCTAGATATTAACGAGAATACTAGATCGGAGATTTTATCCAAGTGAATGGAGAGGAGTTGATGCGTTTGATTCGTGATGACGATGTATAATGTCTCCTCCTTCAATTCCCCCAAAGATCGAAGCCTTCGGGTGGTTGAAGTGGGAGATCTAGAGAGAGAGTTTTTTGCCACAGGTCTGGTTTTTTCGAATGAACCAAGAGCTCTGACCGAAGGGGATGATGGGGCTTTTATACCCCCTGTCCCAACTGAGCCATTGGAGCCTTTGGGGCCGGATTATCCGGCCCAAGTGAGGGCCGGATTATCCGGCCTAGGGAAAATTCTGCCCCAGACTCGGATTATCCGGCAAATAATCTGCCCCCAGTCAGAGCGACACGCCGAGCCAGCCCTTGCTTGTCTCCTGGGGGTCGGATTATCCGGCCCAAGGTAAGGGATGGATTATCGGGTCATGGGAAGAAAGTCCACCCCACTTTGGATTTTTCGGGGGGAAATCCGCCCCCAGTTAGAGCGTCGTGCCATGCCAGCCCTTGATCATCTCCTGGGGCCCGGATTATCCGGCCCAAGGTGAGGGCCAAATTATCCGGTCAGGGGAAGAAACTCCGCCCCCTTCAGATTTTCTGGGGGAAAATCCGCCCCCTTCAGATTTTCCAGGGGAAAATCTGCCCCCAGTCAGAGCATCGCGCCATGCATGCCTTTGCCAAGTGAGTCAAGCCAGATTATCCGGCCCTTGATGGGGGCGGATAATCCGGCCCCCAAACACAATAATATTTCCCTGCACACTTAGCACACATGAGAAAACTCCACGGTATTGTTATCTAACACACAAAACACAGGGAACCATGAAATGTTCTTTCAATCTCCCGCTTTTTGGTGTTAGATGACAATACTAGGATTTGCAAGATAGTTCTCAAGACAACAATATTTAATGAATGAAACAGACTCCCCCTCAATGTGTGCATACTAAAGATTGCATTTGATTACAAATACACACAAGAAGGTATAAGTCTATTTCATTGAAACATACGCGAAAAACTCATACCACTGGGACAGAGATAGATGCGTCCTCAAAATATTATAAGAATATCCAATGATAGCCATAATGAGCGCCTCCCTCGATATAGATATCCAATATAGCCAATATGATAGATGATTCCATAAGGATAATCCACAAGATAAATCCAGAGCCACACAAACATAGTCTCATATAGCACAAATCACAAATAAAAGTTCAACGCTAAATGGGCACAAGCGAGAGAAAGACCGAAAAGGTAAAGTGCAAATGCTTGTGGCGGACCCATGCAAATCCACGAAGACCTAATAGAACTACTTCTCCCCTTTCGCATCGAAACGCCAAAAAGGCAGAAGAGCGATGCTAGCGCCCCAAGGGATCACTCGCAGTCATCATCGTCGTCCTTGTCCCCGTCCTTGTCCTCATCCTCAAGATCCGCGGTGTCATCCTCCTCCTCATCATCAACAGTGGCCGCAAAAGGAAATAGGTGACTCTCAATCTCACCATAGTTGAGCCCAGAAGAAGAATTACACCGAGCATATGGTGTGGGAGTAGTAGGAGTAGGGAGATCGCCTGATGCACCAGACACATGGTGGAGAATGAGCTACTGAGTGTGAGCCATCTCGTGGCGCTGTTTGTAGGCCTCATACTGTTCCTTGCGAGTGTCCACTCCCATGCAAAGAATGTTCCGCTGGAACCAATTTAGCTGCTTGATATCACGAGCAATAGGAGGCACTGGGGGCATATGAGCACTGGCACGAGCATCCCGCATGAGACCCTCAGGAGCAGAAGATGGGTGTGAGGTCTTCCTCACCTTGTTGTAGATATTCTTCGCCTTGTGTTCCACATCGATGTTAAACTCTTCAGTGGGAAGCAAGTGCCTGATCAACATCATGATGTATGGAGCATATGGGATGGATAGCCTATTGAACATGGCATCAATCAACTCCTAGTAAATAAAATCCATCACATCCAGCTTGTACGAAATGGACTCATCCTCACAAGACGCAACCTCATGAGAGAAGGCAAGAAGCTGAACCATGTGACCACGAATACTATCATTGTTGCCTCCACTTGGGGTGATAGAATCACGAAAGAGACCCACCAAGCTAGCATACACAGGAGCGTGACCAGCAAAGGTGCCCAAAATACCATTGTCAACTATGCACGGAGAGAGGACTACATCTTTGTTGGGCTTGAGTTGGGTGATGATATGGTGGCCACTAGCACGATCCCTAATGCGGAAGGAATATCCAAGCACCCTAGGGAAAACACGAAAATTAGCTTGCATAGGCCTGCCACGAGTCATCCACTTCATAGTGCGGTGCTCATCACCACAAATAACCAAGGTGGAGAAGAACTGCTTCACAATCTCAGAATTATAGAAGCATTGAAGGGCCATGAGATGGTGTGATGACCCACAAGTATAGGGGGTGTATCATAGTATTTTCGATAAGTAAGAGTGTCGAACCCAACGAGGAGCAGAAGGTCCTGGCTAGTGGTATGGTACAGGAATTCTCTGCAAATACTTAGCAAACGGATTTTTAGGGGTTTTTGATAATGCAAGTAAATAAAGTACGAGTAAATAAAAGACAATAAGAATAAATGCAGAAAGTGGCCCAATCCTTTCTTTAGCAAAGGACAAGCCAGTTGTATTACTTAAGATGACCAAACATTCTCGAGGACACATGGGAATATTGTCAAGTGCTTTCGCTTCATATAGTTGATTAATCTTCTTTAGCTTGCTAAGTGTTGTGTGGGTGAACCTGTGCTAATGTACCGACCTTCCTAGGACTAATACATACTTGTGATTATACCCCTTGCAAACATCCGTAAGTACAAGAAAGTAATTAAGGTAGAAACCTAACCACAACTTTAAACTCTAAGACCTTGACGTCCCTTGTGCAATGGTTTCCTAACGGGGGTTCACGTTTCTGTCACTCCGGCAACCCCTACGATTAGTAGCCAAATACAAAATGCATTCCCCTAGGAACATATAGGTGAAGTATCATGTAGTCGACGTTCACATGACACCACTAGAAGAAGTACACCACAACTTAATTAACAATCATTGAATCTTTCTTAACACAATTCCACTACTAACAACATGACTTCTCCCATGTCCTCAAAAACAAAACAAACTACTCACAAGACATCATATGGATCATGATCAGAGATGGAATAATGATGTATAACAATCTGAACATAAATAATAATTCAATGGTTCCACTCAATAGCATCAACTACAAAGAGCAATCAACACCGGGAAAGTTTCCCCTAAGAACTATGCAAGATTCAACCCAATTGTTACAGCGATATGGAGATGGTGATGATGGTGCTGGTGATGATGATGGTGGTGATGATGATGATGGTGGTGATGATGATGATGATGATCCCGATGAAGTCCAGCTTGATGGTGGTGTTGATGGTGACGATCTCCCCTCTCCGAGAAGGAATTCCCCCGGCAGAATTCTGTCTGCCGGAGAGATCTTTCTCTCTCGGTGTTTTCCGCCCCACGGAGGCGGCGGAATCTTTCTGTGTCCGCTCCCTGAGTATTAGGGTTTCGGGAGGATAATATACGCCAGAGGGGAGAGCCTGTAGTGGTCTAGGGCGGCCACACCACCTGGTGGCGCGGCCTAGGGCTGCCCGCGCCAGGGGGTGGTGTGGGCCCCCTGTGGCCCATCTCCACTCCCCCTTCTGGCTTTCTTCGTCTTCTGGAAAAATAGGATTTTCCATGTATTTTTCCGGATTTTCTGATCTTCGTGAATTTCACCTCCAAACAGCCCCTTTTCCATCAGAATCCTGACTGCAGCGGTCCATGCTCCAAAAGTCATCAACATGTAAAAACAGATGAAATTACATAAGTATCATCTCTTAATACGAAATAAATCGATGAATAATAGTAAATTATAATATAGAATAGTGATGCAAAATGGACGTATCAACTCCCCCCAAGCTTAGACTTCGCTTGTCCCCAAGCGAAACTGAGCTCAATAAACATGACCTCAGGTTTATGGATTGAAGAGTCGATAAAAGAATACGGACAAGAAGCATCACATTCATCAATACATAGATCATAATAGAAGACAACTCACTATTATATAACTTAACTTGCAATAAGTAAAGGAAACACAATAAAGATACATAAAGTAAATCATAAGTGGTAATGGCAAACTTAGCTCTTGGTCGAAGAATAGTTGACAATTTGCTGGAGTTCACAAATAACTAATTTTCAATGATAGGTTTCAAAGTAGTAAACACCAAGATAAGAGCAATGTGCAAAACAAGGAACATAAGAAACATGATTGAATAAAACATCATATGAATGAATGAAACACAACAACTCAAAATACTTGCTGAGATAGAAGGGAATAGGTTGACTGACTCAACTAAAAAGTAAAAGAAAGGCCC
This sequence comes from Avena sativa, assembly GCA_916181665.1. NCBI lineage: Eukaryota > Viridiplantae > Streptophyta > Magnoliopsida > Poales > Poaceae > Avena > Avena sativa. Next base: position 492,239,345 of record OV702290.1, on the reverse strand, counting down.
TTCATAGAGGGAAGCAGGGATTGCAAGTTTCATAAAGAGCTTCCAAAAATTATGATACTTACTAGCTTTCAGCTCTCATTGCCCTTATCATAGGCATCTTTAGGTGATTAAGGTTAAAGTGATCAAATACGAGGATATGCTTAACAAGTTGTAAGTTGAAAATCTCATGTCCCTTGAATACGAGGGCCGCTCCTCATGCTACTCAAGTTTAGTCACCAGTAAGTTCTTTTCATAGTAAGCATGTGTATCATGGAGAACCGCCAACAGGGTACCCCTTGCCCGATGATACGGAAGAATCCCCATATCAAAATGACAAGGCAAGCAGACAACGAGCATCTCAGCAATCTTCTTATTTACCATGGGAATATGGTGCTTTTTTCTCTCTTTCCTCTTTTCTCATCTTTTTTTTTCTTTATCTCCTTTTCTCAATCTCTATCTCTTTTTGTTTATAAGAAGAATGCTTCATAGATGCTCATTATGGTTAGGATGCAGGTTTCCACCATGACAACATGGATTAGACCGGTGGCCCAGGCGTTTCTCTAACACACATGCATAACTCCATGGACTTACAAGGTCCCCTTTCATTTCACACCGACGACATCCATAGACAAAAGAACATGATATCAACTAGGTACAAAGTACCAATGCAATGTTGAAAGCGTTCCCCATGACAGCATGGTTCTGCTAATTCACAACTCACAAAGCGCAAGCATATACGCAACATAGATGGGCACAATGGTTCAAGTTTATTAAGTGCAAGAAAGTAAAGTGTGCCATCAAGTCTGTGAGAGCTTTAATCACTAATTTTCACATAACAAGTTTAATTTGGAAGGTAGATAAAAACATGAATTTACTTGGAATAGCAATAGTGCTAATAGGTAGGTGATACGTTGCAAACGTATCTATAATTTTTGATGTTCCATGCTTGGTTTTATCTACTTTCTTATGTTTTGTCCACACTTTGGAGTAATTTCTATACACTTTCTTGGACTAACCTATTAACAAGATGCCACAGTGACAGCTGCCTATTTTTTGCTGTTTTTGGCTCCAGGAAAGTCAGAAAATGAATATTCTCGGAATTGGACGAGACAAAAGCCAAAGTTGATATTTTACCGGAAGACTCACGGAGCCAAAAGACGAGACGGAGAGGGGCCACAAGGTAGCCACACCACCCTAGGCGCGGGTCCCCCTGGCCGTGCCAGGGCATGGTGTGGGCCCCCTGGCTGGCCACCGACCTTGCCTCTTTCGCCTATATATCTCCCCCGATGCAAAAACCCTAAGTCATCAATCAGAAATCCACGAAAAGTTCCGCAGCACCGCCGCCACCGAAGGGGAGATTCGGGGGACAGAAAGTCTCTGTTCCGGCACCCTGCCGGGACGGGGAAGTGCCCCCGGAGCCATCTCCATCGATCTCCACCGCCATCTCCATCACCGTTGCTGATTCCCATGATGATGAAGGAGTAGTTATTCCTCGAGGCTAAGGGTTCTACCGGTAGCTATGTGTTCATCTCTCTCTATGCATGATCATATTGTGATCATGAGCTTTGTAATCAAGTAGATCTACCTTTCTACTCAAGTGCTTTAATAGATCTCTGCTCTCCCCATGTGTGTGAAAGTGACAACGTGCACACCATGGTGGCACTTAGGCTAGAGATTACAAATACTTGTTATGAGTTATATTTGGAGTTGGATGTTTCTATGAAATTGTGGTGTTTGTTGGAACCATCTAGTGCTCAAGGTGACAGTGTGGGGTTATCTAGATGGGGAAAGCGAACTTTGAGGAGTGCTGTTATAGCCCTACCATGGATTAAAGTGTCCAACCGGAGAGTAGTTCAGAGTAGTATCATTAAGAGAAGATATTTATATGAGAGTGTTCACTAGCGAAAGTATGATCCCTAGGCCTTGTTTATTAGCATTGAAACACCGTTCGCAACTAGATCTGTTACATGTTTGATTGCTTCTATCTTTATTTCAGTTTGCCTTTAGTCTCTTCCACGCCATCAAGCTATTTTCTGGCACCGTTACCACTTATACTTATCCATACCACTTGTATTTCACTATCTCTTCGCCGAACTAGTGCACCTATACACCTGACAAGTGTATTGGGTGTGTTGGGGACACAAGAGACTTCTTGTATCTTGATTGCAGGGTTGCTTGAGAGGGATACCTTTGACCACTTCCTCCCTGAGTTCGATAAACCTTGGGTAATCCACTTAAGGGAAACTTGCTGCTTTTCTACAAACCTCTGCACTTGGAGGCCCAACAACTGTCTACAAGAATAGAAATGCGTAGACATCAGTAGGTATGTGATGGCTCAATACACGGCGCCCAGGAAAATGCTTGATGGCGGTGTTGATGTAGATCTCGTTGGGAACCCCAAGAGGAAGGTATGATGAGCACAGCAGCAAGTTTCCCTCTGTTATGAAACCAAGGTTTAATCGAACCAGTAGGAGCAAGGAAACACCTCAAAGGTGTTACTAGCTGAGCTTTCGCAGGGCGCACTACCGGTGCTAGTAGCAACGTGGAGACCTGCACAACACAACCACAGAACTTTGTCCCCAACTTGCGATGAGGTTGTCAATCTCACCGTGTTTTTCGGAAAACAAAGGATTAAACGTATCGAATGGAAAGAAGTAAAAGTCTGTAGGAAGTAAACACAAAGCAGTAAACAATTTATAGATTGTATGTAAAGAAAGAGGACCGAGATCCATAGTTCACTAGAGGTGGCCCTCCTTAGATAGATAACATGCTTGGTAAACAAATTACAGCGGGGCAATTGACAAACACCGAGAAAGCAATACATGCATATACTAATCATCTTGACTCCTTTGAGACTTGATTGGGCATTACAACATAATACATAGACCGCCATCCAACTGCATCTATGGCTAATAATCCACCTTCAGGTTATCATCCGAACCACCTCCAGTATTAAGTTGCAAGCAACAGATTATTGCTTTACGAACTGCGTGTAAAGTAAACAATATGATTGTTCTATGAACAAAGGATTGTTGTTTTCTCCCTAGTAGCAACATCACATCTAGTACCTTAGAGATTTCTGTCACTTCCCCAGATTACCAGAGGCATGAACCCACTATCGAGCATAAATACTAACTCTTGGAGTTGCTAGCATCTACTTGGCCAAGATAGCTACTAACAACGGAAAGCATGCAAGATCTCAAATAACAAAGACATGATAGAATCAATAATCAATCTGAAATAACATCTCAATATCCATCAGATCCCCGCAAACACAACATGTATGAATTACAAATAGATGATCTTGATCATGAACGGAGCTCACAAGATCTAAACATGAAAGCACAAAGGAGAAGAAACCAGCCATCTAGCTACTACATGGATCCGTAGTCCAAGGATGAACTACTCACGCATCACACCGGAGGCTTGCATGGTGATGAAGAAGGCCTCCAGGGTGAATTCCCCTCTCCGACAGGGTGTCGGGAAGAGCTTCAGATCCCTCCCGATCTAGGGATGGAGATGACGGTGGCTATAGACACTTTCTTGGATTTTTGATCGGGTACTTAGGGTTTTCGTCCCAAGGGCATCTTATAATCGGAAGGGGAGGCCGAGGGGGTGCCTGGGCTGGCCACACCACCCCCTGGCGCGGGCCAGGCCTGGCCGCGTGGCTAGGTGGTGTGGCCGCCCTCTAGCCCCTCTCCGTCTCGTATTCTGGCACTTGATCACTTCCGGAAAAATAGGCACTTTGGCTTTTGTCCTGTCCAATTCCGAGAATATTCATTGTCTGACTTGCCTGGAACCAAAAACAGCAGAAAATAGGCAGCTGGCACTGTGGCTCTTGTTAATAGGTTAGTCCAAGAAATCATATGAAAAGTACTCCAAAGTTGGAACAAAACACAAGAAAGTGGATAAAACCAAGCATGGAACATCAAAAATTATAGATACATTTGCAATGTATCAACATCCCCAAGCTTAACTCCTGCTCGTCCTCGAGTAGGTAAGTGATAAAAAGAAATAATTTTTGAGGTGACATGCACCATCAAAGAATTGATCAAAGTATTTGCAAAACATTCAAGGTTGGGATCATAGTACTTCAATCATAACATGAAAGACAAAGTTCTAGCAATAAGCAAAGAAACTATGATGCAACATGAAAAGGCACAAACAAAAGATTCATGAATAACAATGCTTTGCAAGATGTTTATTTGTTTCACATAAAGAAAACATAGCATAATAGTATTCAGCTTGTCCCTTAATAAAGTAGCAAATATAAATGCATAGGACACCTTCAAAGTTCATAAGAGTGACTAGATACAATAGTTTTAAACAAGCAATATCAAAGCATGCATCAATTAACTAGTCTTGGGACAATGCACATAGAACTAAGAATGGCCACTATGCTCTCAAAGTAGGTGCATGAAGATAGAAGGTGGAGACTCAATGTAAGGGTGGAAGAAAAGCCTTTTGTAAAAGGAAGTAGGGATTCAAGTCTCATAAAGAGCTTCCAAAAATTATGGTACTTAATAGCTTTCATCTCTCATTGCCCCTATCATAAGCATCTTTAAGGTGATTAAGGTTAAAGTGACACAACTAAGAGGATATGCTTGACAAGTTATAAACCGAAATCTCATGCCCCTTACTTACGAAGACCGATCCTCATGCTACTCAACTTCAGTCACGAGTAAGCTCTTGTCATTGTAAGTATATGTGTATCATTAAGAACCACCAACGGGGTACCCCTTGCACATGATACGGGAGCTTTCCCATAATCAAAATGACAAGGCAAGCAGACAATGAGCATCTCAGCGATCTTTTTATTTGCTATTTGCATAGGTTTTTATTGAGGATGCTTCATTGAGTGCTCATTATGGTGATGCTGCAAGTTTCCACCATGATTAGGCATGGCTTAGGCTAGCGGCCCAGGCATTTCTCTAACACACATACAAACTCCATGATCTTACAAGTTCCACTTTTATTTCACACCGCCGGGATCCGTAAGCAAAAGAACATGATATCAACGGGGTACAAAGTACAAGTGCAATGTTGAAAGCGTTCCCCATGAAACATGGTTCTGCTAATTTCAACTTATAAAGCGCAAGCATATACGCAACAAAGAAGGACCCAATGATTCAAGTTTATTAGAGGCAAAAAGTAAAGTGTGCCATCAAGTTCGTGAGAGCTTTAATCACTAGTTTTCTCACAACAAGTGGAAGGTAAACAAAAGCATGAATATACTTGGAATAACATAAGCTAGTAGGTAGGTATGGTGGACTCTTTGGAAAAACTTGGTTTAGGGAGTTGGATTCATGAGTGGAACTCATACTTGGTGGTGGAGGCTAGCAAAAGACTGCGAGCGACAAACTAAGAGAGCAATAATGGCCATAATCATGCAGAGCGACAAAACATCATTGATCAAAGCATAAAGTGATACTACAAGTTGAAAACTAAAGGATCATAAAGGCTATAGTGACTTTGGATAGTCATAACATGGTGTGAGCATGTGCCAAGTCGACCCAAATAAAGCATCAAAGGAGAATACCACAATACTATGCTTTTAATATGCTAAAACAACGCATGATTCATCCAAGGCACATTAAGCAAATCTCAATTGTTTATAACAAGTCATGCTACTGCAAAGAATACTAAGCATAAAGCCAAAACAGTATCAAGCATGGCATGACAAAGCATAGGCCACAGTCAAAAACAAGTTCTCTTTAACACTTAAGCATGAAGTTTCCTACTCTTTTCCAAACCAAACCAAACTATTTGCAAACCAATGTATGAAAGAGGGGATACAACCAATTTATTCAGAAAACTAAGCAAACCAAGCAAACTAAAAACGAAAATGAAAATGAAAAAGAAGACGCTCCAAGAAAAACACAACTGTGCACGAAACGATAAAAATGAAGCGTTTGGAAGAAACCTGGGATTTTTATTGATGAAGAAGGGGATGCCTTGGGCATCCCCAAGCTTTGACGCTTGTAATTCTTGGATATTTCTTGGGGTGACACGCGTGGCATCCCCAAGATTGAGCTTTAGTCCATCCTTCATCTCACTACTCATTCCTTCCATACACCTGAAAGTTTTCCTTCATACAAAACTTCACACAATCTCATTAGCAACATCAGTGCACTTAAGATAAATAAGTCTCAAGGTTAAGTTCTAACACCAAATAAACTTCCATTAGAACACTATCTACTGTATCACTTCCCTCAAAAAGCTTAATTCCCGAAAGGAACTCAAGAAGGAACCAACAAGAAGCAAATGCAAAAAATGGCAGAAATCTGTCAAAACAGACCAGCAGGTAAAGACGAATTTTTTATAAGACCTTGTGTTGCTCAAATCAAAAAGTGTTGAACTAAAGAAAGTTAGATAACAACCTGGGGCAGAAGCACAAAAAATTACAGCTCAATCCGACGTACAGAGATCTCTCAGGAATTTTTACGGTGAAGCACAGAAATCTGTTTCGGGACAGCAACTTTCCCAATCATTCCTTCTCTCTCATTAGAGGTTACTCTTGGCACAAAAAGCAAATAAAAAGGATAAGGAGAGGTTATTACAGAGGTAATAACTTCCAAGACTCATCTAAAACTCTTGGGTTATCTCCCAACAAGTACTTTTCTTTAACGCCTTTAAGTTAGGCATAAGAAGCAAAGAAAGAATCAAGTGTTCTCAAATGAAGAAGCATTAAGATCAATACCAGAAATATTTTCAACAAGGCAAGGTATATCATCCAAGTAAGTTCTAGAGGATCCTCTCTCAATACTCTTAGGTTCAGTATTCTCATCAAAAGGGTTTGCAGGAACAATCCAATCAAGATTCATTTCTATGGCATCATGTATTGCTACTAGTTTAAAGGGTGTTGGTATCTTAGGTTCCTCCCCATTAGGTTTGGTTTTGTTCATGTTTTCTCGTGTACCAACAACATCTACACATGAGCCTAGCATATTGAAACGTTCAAAGACTTTCCTAGCTTCCTTGGCAACATCATAGAACTCCTTAAACAAAGTTTCTAGAATAAAATCCCTCTTTTCAGGGTCTTCAATTTCCTTAAGCTTAAGAAACATTACTTGCATTAAGGGGTTGAGATTAACAAACCTAGCTTCTAACATGTGAATTAAGGAAACTGCAGCGGGGGAGCGAAGGAAAGGAATTGCCTCCCCCGCGGCGTCCCTTTAAAGGACCGGAAGGGCAACCGTCGACAGGGCCACGTGGCGCACATCCGGGCAACCCACACCCCAACCGCCGCCTAGATCCCGTGTGCCAGGGCAGGATGCGCAGAAGATCCTGGAGCGAGAACCGAAGCGCCGGACAATAGTTTCCCGAGGCGACGTGCGACAGGAAGTTACGCTGCCTACCGCAGAGCATTGATGGCGCGTGCGCGCGTGGCCGACGTCAGCACTGACGTCACGGGTAGCGCAACCGCCAGGCTCAGCCGGACGAAAACTCAAAAAGCAAGAAGGAGCGCGCGCACATTTCGCCTAAGGGCGGAATCCACACGCGCTCGGGGGCTAGTGTCAGGGGGATGATCCCCGGGTACCCCATCCGGATAAGAAACAGGATAGTCGGATCGCGTCCGGCTGATCAGATGTAGCCGGACAGGGCAAGACGGGCCGGCTATCACCCGGTAGCCGGATCAGCAAGAGACAGCCGGATACGGCGACATAGCCGGACCCAATCAGTGAGACAGGACGACGTGCGTATCAGTGCACGGTACGCCCTGTACGATGACAAGACGAGCAACCACCCGCCCATACCGAAGACTTTGCGTGGGTGACGCTGGAACAGTGGCCTGTGCTGATGACGGGCTCGCATGGCGTCCACTGTATCTACGACAACCATACCGCTCATATCCGATAAGACAAGCCATACTAGATACTGTAGATGACTAGTCGGCTGGGACCCGCCTGTGGGGCCCGCCAGTCGGACTAGCCAGTGAGACCTTTGCCTCTCTGCCTATATAAGGAGAGGCAAGGCCTCAGTAGTTGGTCTCAGTGCATTTAAGGCAGTAGCTAGAGAACACAGCTCAAGGAGCACTTGTAGTTCGTATATCCCTCATAGTCAGATCAGGCAGGAGTAGGAGCTTTACCTCATCACGAGGGCTCCGAACCTGGGTACTTCCTGCGTCCAGCTACCCTTGCTTGTACCCAATCTCGCCTGCGGACGTCGTCTATAGCTTCCCTGCTAGTCCCCACACCTCTATCTAACCTCCTTAGGTACTGCCGTTCCCAACACAACAACAGTTGGCGCCCATCATGGGGGCAGATGGCTTCGACCGGAGTCACGTTCCGCACGGGACCCCGCACTTCAGTCGGTGAGCGCGTGGCCTCCGGCCTGGTGCTCACGCTTGGCAAGTTCGACTGCATCATCGACAACGCCTCCTGCTTCGTCGGAACTTCCTTCCCAGCGAACGACACTGTCCTGCTATTCGGCTATCTCCCCGTCTATGTCGCCATCTTCCCAGAGCGTTTCCCTAGGGAAATCGTCTCTGTTGCGGAGCTGCCGCGCTCAGACGGCAGCACCTCCACCGCACACCGCGGCGTGGAGGTCATGATGGCCGGATCTAGCTCACATCCCCTCCAGCCGCGGGAGCGAGGCACGGACGAGGTCGGAACTTCTGCTCCTCCACAGCCTCAGAACCCGGTGGAGGATGCCATCGATCGGCTCCTGACGCCGGTTAACCTCGGGGATAACCCGGAGGAAGTGGAAGCCAACTTCACCATGGAGAGACAGATCCTCCTCCAGGAGGCCATGGAGCTGGCAGCAGCCCGCAAACAACTTGAGATCACTCGGCGCGAGTACGACCATGCACACGGCCTCACTCCGGCTACCGCGGAGCCGAGCCGGCGTGGCCAGGTACGGCGTCGGGGCGGTGAGCTGGGCGGTAGGATGGAAAAGGACGGAGAACTGGATCCCGCGCTTGCCCTCACACGGCCCACCTACAGCACGCCCATCAAGAACCTGCGCGTGGCGCGAGCCGCAGCAGAGGAGCTACCTATCCTGGAGGGCGAGGCACGAGCCCGCCAGCACGCTCGCGTGCAAGAGCTCCTCGGCGTCGCGGACGAGCAGGCCGATGCCAACCGGCAGATGCAGGAATACCTTAGCTACTCCAGAGGGAGCAAGCTACCTGCCAACAGCAGAGGCGCGCCGCGCGACACCCAGCAGGCGTCCTCCCCTCAACCGCCCAGGGCCCGCAGCAGGCGTCGCAGCTTGGGCAACAGGGGCCAGCCGCGCCAGGAGCAGACGGTGAACAGCAACTCGCCACCTCCCCCACTGCCAGCCGGAGCGCCCAGACCAGCCGGTTCCCGTCTCTCGGGTCGGGTGGGAGCGCCCAACCCGGATTGTCCGGATGCCCGTGACCGCATCGAGATCCTCGCTCAAGCGTGCATCACGGAGGAGGAAGATTCGACCGGCCCGGTTTGCTTCGGACCCTGCATCCGGAACAAGCCGTTTCTGGATAAATTCTCCCTGCCCAGGGACACCCCCAAGTACGACAGCAGCATGAAGCCGGAAGACTGGTTGACCGACTATGCTACGGCAGTCGGTATCGCCCACGGGAACAAGCGCACAGCCGTGCGCTACGTCCCTCTCATGCTAACCGGGTCGGCATGGACATGGCTCAATAGCCTTGCGCCCAACAGCATCAACGCCTGACCGGACTTTGAGAAGGTGTTCGTCCGCAACTTCAACGACACGTACAAACGTCCAGGGCGCCCGCGCGACCTGGCCCTGTGCGTCCAGGGCGACCGCGAGACCGACCGCGAGTACCTCGCCAAGTGGACGGAGCTGCGCAATACTTGTGAGGGCATCCTGGAGAGCCAAGCCATCGGCTTCTTCATCGAAGGTTGCCGAGAGGGCACCATGCTTCGCCACCGGCTACTGTGTGACGAGCCGAAAACCATGGCGGAGCTCATGGCGGTTGCGGACCAATATGCCACGGCGGATGTCGCCATGAAGAAGCCCCTCCGAGTAAGCACGGATGGATGTCTGACTCCCATGGAGCCGGCTCGCGACCGTCCGAGCAATCCGGCTCGTGAAGTCGGATCCTCTAGACGCCACGGCAACGACAATCGGTTCCACGGGGACCGCCAGGCCGGACAACAGAAGCCTCGCTACCATGCACGACAGGTCAATGTTGTGGAGGGTGCGCCCGACGCACCGGCTAATGAGGCAAGAAGGCAGAAGTCCCGGCTCACCTTCGACCAGATGATTGACGGCCTGTGCAAGTGGCATAGCGGTCCCTTCAAACCGGCTACGCACACCACCCGGAACTGCAGCTGGACCCGCCAGCTAAAGGACCAGGGCAACCAGCCTCGTCTCCCGCCTCCCCCACCGGGTGGACCTCCACCACCGGCTAGGGGAGCCGGTAATAACGGTAACGACGGCAACGGCGGCAACAACAACAACGGCTACCCCTAGCCGCACGCCGCCTACCACATCTTCGAGACGGAGCAGGACGACAAGCACAGCCACAGGTGACGCTCCAAGGAGGTCAACGCCATCGTCTCTCCGGTCCCCCAATACCTGAACTGGTCGGAAACCCCCATCACCTGGAGCCGGGCAGATCAGCCTGAGCATCTGCCGACTCCCGGGGGCTACGCCATGGTGCTCGACCCCCTCATCGTCTCCAACGCGCGCACCTGCCGATTCTCGTGCGTCCTCATCGACGGAGGCAGCAGCCTCAACCTCCTCTACCAGTCCTCGCTGGAGAAGCTGGGCATTCGCAAAAGCGACCTGCGCCCGACTACCACGACGTTCCACGGCGTACTGCCGGGGCCAGCCTGCGCCCTGCTGGGGAAAATCCAGTTGGACGTCATCTTCGGGACCGAGGAGAACTTCCGCCGTGAACCAATCTGGTTTGAGGTGGTAAATCTGACGAGCTCCTACCATGCTCTCCTCGGGCGCCCTGCCCTCGCCAAGTTCATGGCCATCCCCCACTACGCGTACCTCAAGACGAAGATGCCGGGGCCCCACGGCGTGATCACCGTCGCCGGCTGCTTCAGGCGATCGATGCAATGCGCCTCAGCTGGTTCCAAACTGGCAGAGGCCCTCGTCATAGCCGAAGAAAAACGCGCGATCATGCGCAATGTGGCCATGGCCCAGCAGGACATTCCGGCTAGCAGCAAACCGGCTGGAGAAGGAGCTTTCCAGCCGGCAAAGGAGACGAAGAGGATCCTGCTCAACCCCTTCGATCTGACTAAGTTCGTCACCATTGGTGTCGGCTTGGACAGCAAATAGGAAGGCGCACTCGTCAACTTCCTCCATGAGAATCGGGACATCTTCGCATGGTCCCCCAAGGACATGCCGGGTGTGCCGAGGGAGTTCGAGCACTCACTTCATGTGCGTCCGGATGCCAAGTCGGTCAAGCAACCTCTGCGCCGGTTCACAGAGGAGAAGAGAAAGATAATCGGTGACGAGATCACCCGGCTCCTTGCAGCCGGGTTCATCATGGAAGTGTACCACCCGGACTGGTTGGCGAACCCAGTCTTGGTGTTGAAGAAGAACAAGACCTGGCGCATGTGTATCGACTACACCAGCCTGAACAAGGCATGCCCGAAAGACCCCTTCGCCTTTCCCCGTATCGATCAAGTCATTGATTCCACGGCCGGCTGTGATTTGTTGTCTTCTCTAGATTGTTATTCCGGGTACAATCAGATCCCGCTAAACCCGACTGATCAGATTAAGACATCATTTATCACCCCCTACGGGGCTTTCTGCTATGTAACCATGCCTTTCGGCCTAAAGAACGCAGGCGCCACCTATCAGCGATGTATGCAGAAATGCTTGCACTCGCAGATAGGCCGAAACATGCACGCTTACGTAGATGACATGGTCATCAAGACCAAGGAAAAGCGCACCCTCCTCGAGGATCTGGGAGAAACATTTGGCAACCTCTGCCAGTACCAGATGAAGCTGAACCCAGAGAAGTGTGTCTTCGGAGTACCATCCGGTCAGCTACTCGGTTTCCTCATATCACAATGAGGTATCGAGGCGAATCCGGAGAAGATCGCGGCCATCAAGAGGATGCAGCCGCCCAAGAACCTGTTTGGAGTCCAGAAGTTCACCGGATGCCTGGCTTCCCTCAGTCATTTCGTCAGCCGGCTGGGAGAGAAGGCACTCCCATTATACCAGCTGATGAAGAAGACGAACAAGTTCTCCTGGACTTCGCAAGCCGACACCGCGTTTCACGACCTCAAGCGCATGCTCTCCACAGCACCGGTTCTAGCCACGCCGGCTAGCAAGGAGTCGATGCTGCTCTATATAGTAGCCACCAGCCGGGTCGTCAGCGTCGTCCTGGTGGTGGAGCGCCCCGAGGAAGGCAAGGCTCAGCCGGTTCAGAGACCCGTCTACTACCTCAGTGAGGTTCTCTCCCTCTCCAAGCAGAACTACCCCCACTACCAAAATATGTGCTACGGTGTGTACCTGGCATGCAAGAAGCTCAAGCACTACTTCCAAGAGCACCCGATCAAGGTCGTGTGCACCGCACCCCTTTCGGAAATCATCGGCAACAAGGACGCCACCGGCCGAGTCGCCAAGTGGGCCATCGAGCTCGCCGCTTACTCCATCCAGTACGAGCCCCGGCTCACGATCAAGTCACAGGCGTTGGCAGACTTCCTCGTCGACTAGGCCGAGACCCAGTATCTCCCACGGGTTCTAGATTCGGACCACTGGCAGATGCACTTCGACGGGTCGAAGATGCTCGGGGGCTTGGGGGCCGGCATCGTGCTCACCTCGCCCAAAGGAGACCGGCTGGAGTATGTGCTGCAGATCCACTTCAAGGCCTCTAACAACGTAGCCGAATATGAGGCACTAGCGCACGGGCTCCGGCTGGCCAAGGAGATCAGTGTCAACCGGATCCTGTGCTTTGGTGATTCAGACTTGGTGGTGCAACAGGTGTCCGGGGAATGGGATGCCAGAGATGCAAACATGGCTCTCTACCGGTTCCACATCCAGAAGCTCATCGCCTCCTTCGACGGATGTGAATTTCACCACGTCCCCCGCACCAACAACGAGGCAGCCGATGCGCTCTCCAAGATAGGATCCACCAGGCAGGCCATCCCACCAGGGGTCTCCTTGGAGCATCTGCGTAAGCCATCCATCAACCCATCACCGGAGTCAGACTCCATCGTCTGGGCGGGAAGCGTTCCGGCTGGCGGAACAGCAGAAACGGAGCTAGCAGAACCACCAAAGAAGAAAACCCGCACCAATTCCGGCCAGGCAGTGCCCTCCGGCTCGCAAGACCCGGGGGCTGCCGGCTCGCCTAATGGCTCGGGGGCTACCGTCCTGGGTACTCCACCTAGACGACCCCCCGACATCCGTCAGCCGGAGGACAGGAGCGTCATCGTCATCCGGGAAGTGCCATCCTGGGCACAACCCTTCATGAACTACATCACCAACGGAGAACTCCCGGACGACGAGGTAGAGGCCAGGCAAATCCGGCGCCGTGCGCATACATACACCATCATAAACGGCGAGCTGTACAAGCGCAGTGTATCCGGTATCTTCCAAAGATGTGTTGATGTGGACACGGGCTACCAGCTACTCAAGGATATCCACCAGGGTAAGTGCAGGCACCACGCTTCGTCAAGGGCGATAGTCGCCAAGGCATTCTGCCATGGTTTCTATTGGCCCACCGCCCTCGAGGATGTCGAGCAGCTGGTCCGCGCATGCAATGGGTGCCAGCGCTTCGGGCAGCTCAGGCACATGCCAACCTCGGTACTCAAGACCATATCGATCACCTGGCCCTTTGCAGTTTGGGGCCTCGACATGGTCGGTCCCTTCAAGCGAGCCCGCGCGGGAATGACCCACCTGCTGGTAGCGGTGGACAAGTTCACAAAATGGATCGAGGCCAAGCCTATCCGGAAGCTGGATGGAGCGACGGTTGTTACCTTCTTCACCGACATCATCAACCGCTTCGGCTACCCCAACAACATCATCACCGACAACGGCACGAACTTCGCTAAGGGGGCCTTTGCCCGGTTCTGTAGCAACAAGGGCATCCGACTGGACCTCGCCTCCGTTGCACACCCGCAGTCCAACGGGCAAGTCGAACGAGAAAATGGCTTGGTGCTAGCTGACATCAAGCCACGTCTCATCGAGCCGTTGGAGCGGTCACCCGGATGTTGGATCGAAGAACTTCCGGCGGTGTTGTGGAGCCTCTGCACCACACCAAATAGGTCAACCGGCTACATGCCATTCTTCCTAGTCTACGGATCGGAAGCCGTCCTCTCCGCCGAAATCGAGTTCGACTCCCCTCGCAAGCTCCTGTACGACAAAAAAGCCAACAAGGAGGCGCATGAGGACGGGGTGGACCTCCTGGAGGAGGCCCGTGAGCTGGCCCTGTCCAGATCTGCCCTGTACCAGTAGAGACTACGTCGCTACCATTCAAGCCGGATTCGCCCAGTCGCATTCCGCGAGGGCGACCTGGTTCTCCGGCTGGTGCAAGACACGAAGGGCATGCACAAGCTATCACCACCCTGGGAGGGCCCCTTCATCATCAGCCGGGCACTGCCCAACGACTCCTATTACCTCATCGACGCACAGCAACCGCACAAGAACAAGATGGACAAATCGGACGAGGAGACCGAGCGTCCCTGGAACGCGGCCCTGCTGCGCCCGTTTTACACCTAGTCGCCAGGCAGTGTATGTATCCTGAAAACCCCATGAATGAAAATGCAGATCCCCGAGAGAATCTCGGGGGCTCCTTCTAGAAATGTGTGTGCACCTGTTTTCCGGTTCAAATTTTTCGGCTCCGGCAACCCCTACCTGGGGGCTCGCCGGCTGCCCCGGCCTATTAAGTCAACAAACCGGCTGAGTAGTGTGCGATGATGTCAGAGGCCCACTCTTCGTCTCAGCTACAGACCGCAACCCGGCTGTCCGGCTAGCAAGAGCAAAAGCCCGAGGCATCCCACACGAAAAACAGGGAGGAGACGCGACAGATCGGGCGTCCCGGCCCTGCAACTAGCTCGAACCAATCCAGCTGCTAAGCCGTTAGTACCGTGCGTAATGTACTGTCAGCTCCCTTCGATTCCGGTTGCAGACCGCAACCCGGCTGCCCGGCAAGGATGCAGCGAAAACAACAGAGCACACAGGAAGGCGACTAAGTGTCTAGAAAGGAGCAAGCCAGTTTTCTAAAAAAAACAAGCCATTTTCCGGCTACAATTTGACAGACTAACCTACTAACCTATGTGGACGTATGTGTATGCATATGTACATTCTTGTCCGACTACCTCGAGTCGGAATTCAGGAGAAGGAAAGAAGATTCGAAGTCCTTGCCTTCATCAAGCGCCCCGAATCTCGGGGGCTACACCCACTGGGTGCGCTCGCGCGCCCCCAGTGGAATCTTGTAGTTCCTGACCAGCTAAGGGCGTTTAGCCGGCCGTTCGGAGCCCAGGTGAGGGCAAGGGCGGGAGCAAGAAAAGACAATGAAAGATTCGAAGCACCTGGCTACGCCAGCTACTCCGAATCTCGGGGGCTACACCTAGTGGGTGCGCTCGCGCGCCCCCACTGAAATGTTAGTTCCCCCAGCTGAAGGCGTTCAACCGACGAAAGCGGCCGACTGGGACGAGGCCAGTCGGATAAAGTTAGGAGACTTGGGGGAAATAAGAAAGATTCAAAGCACCTGGCCGCACAAGCTACTCTGAATCTCGGGGGCTACACCCAGTGGGTGCGCTAGCGCGCCCCCACTAGAGGTGTAGGTCGTCCGGCTAAAGGTGTGTAGCCGGACGAAGTTAGTCGGGCAAAACACGAAAAAGGAAAACTCAACACACAAGCGAGATTCAAGAATTTCAACAATAACAAACAAAAGAGAGACGAAGCTCCCATAAGTTACCCGGCGTCAAAGATAGCCGGTACAAGCAGACAAGGTTCGTGAACATATAACACAAGACAAATACACCCGGCATCCCGGGGCAATGGCTAGACGGCAGAACCCTTGCCGTGCGGGGGATCTTGGCCGGCAGAAGCTTCAGGCGGCGAAGGAGGCGCGAAGCTTGATCCGACTCCGTCGCCTGCGGACGGTGGCATCGAGCCCTCCGCATCAGGAGTACCGACAGACTCCGAGTCGGTGAGCGCCTCGTCGGGATCCACGTAATTAGCGATCTTGATGGCGGATCCGTGGAGCTCCGGATGGGCTTGGCGGATGGCAGCAAGATCGGCTCCGGCACGGAAGCCACCGTCGATCTTCTCGACACGGGCGTCCTTGTACCAGGAGAGCATGAGGGCCAAAGCCATCTCCGCTCCGACCCGTGCTGCCAAGTCCCGCAGTCGATCCACCGCAGCCGGCACCTCTCCCACCTTCGCCGCCAGCTGCGCCATCGTCTCCGGAACCGGAGCCTCCGGCCACATGAAGGAGAAGACGTCCCGTGCCACCTGAAGAAGCTTCGCAGCCTCCTCGCCAAGAAGGACGACGAGCTCCTGGGCCGTCGACTACGCTCCCGGCCAGTTCTCCTGCAGTCGGTCATAGGCCAGCAGGTCTATGCCGGGGTAAAAGGCTGCCAGAAAAAAGGGTCAGATCTGGCTACCGGATCTAGAAAGAAAGGAAGACGGGAAAAGGAACTTACCCTTGGCAGTGTGGCCGACCTGCATCAGCTCCTCCGCCAGCGCCTTCTCCTTGGTCGCTAGCCGTTTGATCTCCTTCTCTTGGTCCTTGTTCTGGGCCTCGAGAAGGGTGAAGGCTTCGGACCGGCTAGCGAGCGAGGCGTTGCGCTCCTTGACGGTGGCCTCCAAACCGTCTACCCGCGTGTGCCAATCCTTGTTCTTCAGCCGCAGAGTGGAGTTGGACCTGCTCAGCCGGTCGTTCGCTTTCTTCAAGCGATCGATCTCGCACTGAGCGCACACGAGGATGGCTGCAACGAAACCGACTATCAGTAAAAAAAGAGAGCGAGCTGGGTGAAGCGAACTTACTCTAGGAAGCCCTGTTGGCGGCAGCAAGCTTCTGCTCCAACGTCCGGTTCCCGCCGGTTGTGGCCTCCAACAGCCGGATCTCCTTCACCGCCAGCTCGAGCGTGGCGGCAAGGTCCGACAGCGAAGCGGCAGGGGAAGCGTCGTCGTCCACGGTGTTGATGGCCAAGGACTCCTTCGCTGCGACCACCGCCGTTCGCCACTCCTCCCTGAGCTCCTCGTCGGAGTTGTCATCGCCAACAATGACGAGCTCCTTGCCGGCAGCCCCCCGCGCGCCCGCGGAAGAGCCTTCCGGCTGGGAGGGCTCCGCTTCCGGCTGGGCGGAGGCAGCCAGCTCAGCTCGAGGGGGAGGCGGAGGCTGCGCCTCAGAAGAAGGAGAGGCGCCAGTTGGCACAGTCGGGGCACGGGGCGATGACCCGGTCGGCGCTCGTGCCGTGCTCGCAGCCCCGAAAGAGACCAACGCGCTAAAGAGAAGGAGGAAAAGGCAAAAGCAAAATAAGCCAAAGTCAGAACAACAAGAAAGAGGGCAAGTAGACAGAAAGCACCGAAGGATAGAGGGGGAGAGAAAAAACGTACCCCGGCATGACCGGGGGCGGCCCCTTCTTCCGGCCAAGGCGGCTCGGTGGCAGGGCACCGGACCGGCTCCTCTTGGGAGCCAGCTCCTCCGTCGCAGGCTGGCGGGAGACGGAATGGCTGGAGCCGCTCCCGCCTGCCTCGCCGTCCGTCGCGGAGCGCGTCACCGGCTCTGCGGTCGGCCCGGCCTCCTCCTCCTCGTGCACCTCCGCGTGCGGGTCAGCGGCCGGCTCGTCATTCTGGTTGGGGAAGGCGTCGCCGTCCCCATCCGATTCCTCGTTGGACCGCCGAGCGCGTGGCTCGGGTAAGTCGGGCGTGAATGCCTCGAGGGGAGCCTCGCCCTCCTCATGAAGGATGTAGGCGAAGATCTGCCGAATGCAAGAAGTCAATTGGACAGAACAAGGAAATAACACAGAAAGAGCAAACAAAATTTCCGGCTACGAGAACTTACCCGGGGCGCACGGTTCTCCCGGCTGTAGGGCGCCAGACTGAACTTCCAGTTCTCCGGCAGCCGCTCCTTGCTGATCGTCCACAACCACTCCTTCAAGTTGTGGTAGCGGGGATCACGGCGCGATAGCCAGGTCAGGTCCAGCCGGCCGGAGTAATAGCACATCTTGTGCGCCCGCTGCTGCATCAGCATCATCAGCTGGGACATCCAGCTAAGAGTGATGTCTCGGCCGGTTAGCTGGCAGGTGACGAGGGAGCGCATGCGCGCCAGCATCGCGTCCGTCTCCCTCTTGTCATCGTGGAACTTCAAGTCCCAGTCCTGCCGACTGGATTCGACGTCCTGGAAGGCCGGAAGATTTATCCGGTCGACGTTGGTGACGTTGTTGACGTAGAAGTACGACTGCTGCCACAGATGTACCGTGTCCCGAAGCAAGAATTTGGGGTAGCCAGATTGGGTGCGGGAGTAGATGGAGGCGCCGCCGCAGACGACTAGCGGCCCCTTCGTGTACTGCACCTGCGGCCGGACTCGGAAGAGCCGGCAGAAGAGCCCGAGATCCGGCTGGATCCCGAGATAGCTCTCGCAGAAAGCCATGAAGTGCGCCAGCGTCCCGATGGCGTTGGCGCCAAGGTGGTGAAGACAGAGGTCGAAGAAGGCGAGGAACATCAGGACGAAGGGGTTCACCGGAAGGGCGAACCCGTGCGCCAGGTGGGAGAAGAAGATGACGCGCTCCCCCTCCGCCGGGTGCGGCGACATCTCCCCCGCCGGCGCCAACCGCATCGCCACCTCCTCCGCCGGTGGGAGGACACGGGTGGCGCGGTACTTCGCGATTTGGTCTTCGGTGACGGAGGAGCCGCACCAAGCCCCGCGGTCGGCGGCCATTTCCGGCTGGTGGAGAGGAGCGGCGACGGAAGAGTGGCGGTGGCCCGTAGCGTCGACGACGGCGAGCGGGCGGCGCAGAAGGCAAGAGCGCAGAAGCAGGAGCACGCGAGGGAGAAGGAAACTGCAGCGGGGGAGCGAAGGAAAGGAATTGCCTCCCCCGCGGCGTCCCTTTAAAGGACCGGAAGGGCAACCGTCGACGGGGCCACGTGGCGTGCATCCGGGCAACCCACACCCCAACCGCCGCCTAGATCCCGTGTGCCAGGGCAGGATGCGCAGAAGATCCTGGAGCGAGAACCGAAGCGCCGGACAACAGTTTCCCGAGGCGACGTGCGACGGGACGTTACGCTGCCCGCCGCAGAGCATTGATGGCACGTGCGCGCGTGGCCGGCGTCAGCACTGACGTCACGGGTAGCGCAACCGCCAGGCTCAGCCGGACGAAAATTCAAAAAGCAAGAAGGAGCGCGCGCACATTTCGCCTAAGGACGGAATCCACACGCGCTCGGGGGCTAGTGTCAGGGGGATGATCCCCGGGTACCCCATCCGGATAAGAAACATGATAGTCGGATCGCGTCCGGCTGATCAGATGCAGCCGGACAGGGCAAGACGGGCCGGCTATCACCCGGTAGCCGGATCAGCAAGAGACAGCCGGATACGGCGACATAGCCGGACCCAATCAGTGAGACAGGACGACGTGCGTATCAGTGCACGGTATGCCCTGTACGATGACAAGACGGGCAACCACCCGCCTATACCGAAGAATTTGCGTGGGTGACGCTGGAACAGTGGCCTGTGCTGATGACGGGCTCGCACGGCGTCCACTGTACCTACGACAACCATACCGCTCATATCCGATAAGACAAGCCATACTGGATACTGTAGATGACTAGTCGGCTTGGACCCGCCTGTGGGGCCTGCCAGTCGGACTAGCCAGTGAGACTTTGCCTCTCTGCCTATATAAGGAGAGGCAAGGCCTCAGTAGAATGGGTTGGTCTCAGTGCATTTAAGGCTGTAGCTAGAGAACACAGCTCAAGGAGCACTTGTAGTTCGTATATCCCTCATAGTCAGATCAGGCAGGAGTAGGAGCTTTACCTCATCACGAGGGCTCCGAACCTGGGTACTTCCTGCGTCCAGCTACGCTTGCTTGTACCCAATCTCGCCTGCGGACGTCGTCGATAGCTTCCCTGCTAGTCCCCACACCTCTATCTAACCTCCTTAGGTACTGTCGTTCCCAACACAACGACAAGAGTAAATGATAGAACTTCTCATTAATATTCCATAACGGCAACTCACACCAAGGGATACATATCTAACAAGAGAGGGGACACTTCCATAATGCAAACCATCCTACATGATAACTTCTCTATTCATGATATGACTCTACTAAAAAGGTAAAAAGATAGAAGATAGTGATGTGATACCGCGGCACTCCCCCAAGCTTGGAACAAACCAAGGGGATGCCAAAACCTGATGACGAATTACTCCTTTGGTGGTGGTGGTATTCTCCCGATGAGCTCTTTGATCAGTTTCCCCAAGTCCTCAATCTCGAAGGTGAGAGTACGAATCAACTTTGAATTTTGTTCGATGCGGCTCATGATCGTGTCGGGCTACGGATCCCAGCTCTTGTGATTCTTCCCCCACTCTACCTCCTTGAAGTCTTCTTTTCCTGCATGGCTAGAACGAGGCAAATCCCAATTGGAGGGTAGTTTCTCCTTGGGTATATTATGGTATTGATGCTCATGGATAAGGGTATGGAAAGGATTCTTGGTGCGTGGAGGAAGTGACCATGGATCCGAACAGTGCTGGGGAGGCTTCCCTCTAGTTGACATAATCTTGGCAGGGTTTGCCACCATTCCAATGCTTGCAATGGTAGTGCCGGTGTGCTTTGCCTCCTCTTCATCTTCACTCTTGATCACCTTCTCCTGCCCGGGGTCTTGGAGATCTTCCTCCATAGGCTCCTTTCCCTTATCCTTGGCGGACAACATTGTACTTCTAAGCTTTCAAGAATAGTTCCTGGCAGAAACAGATCGAAATGAAAACATGATGAGAACACGATATACGAACCTCGAGGGATCAGGGGGATTATATATTACGAAGTTTTACAACAAAAGGAAGGTACTGAGCGAAAACGGGTCGAAGACGGAGTCCGGGGCGGCCACACCACCTGGTGGCATGGCCTGGGGTGGACCCGCGCCACAGGGTGGTGTGAGCCACCCAGGCTTCGTTTCCGTCCCTCTTTTGCTTCGTAGCTTTCCTTGTTGGATAAAAACTGCAAAAATATAACTAGACAGATCTTTCATGGAACTTTTCTTACCAAAATTGTTACCTATTTGAAACCGGACTCTGTAGGTCTCTGAATTTGGTATTTGATATTTTTTTCTGGAGTTATAACTTGAAAAGCATCAACATCTTCATTATAAGAATCTCCGGCAATGTAGTGCTTAAGTCGCTGCCCATTCACCACTTGTGTAGTTTTATATTTTAAAGAAGATATTTTTATTGCCCCTGAACGGTACACTTCTTCACTAACGAAAGGTCCTTCCCATTTTGACAGTAGTTTTCCTGCAAAAAATCTGAGACGAGACCTATACAATAGAACTTTCTCACCAACATGGAATTCTCTCTTAAGTATTCGTCTATCATGCCATCTTTTAACTTTTTCCTTAAAGAGTCTAGCATTCTCATATGCTTCACTCCTCCATTCATCCAAAGAACTTAAGTCAAATAATCTTTTTTCACCAGCAAGCTTACAATCTCTATTAAGTTCTTTAACTGCCCAATAAGCTTTGTGTTCTAATTCTAAAGGTAGGTGACAAGCTTTCCCATAAACCATTTTATAGGGAGACATCCCCATAGGGTTTTTATAGGCAGTTGTATAAGCCCATAAAGCATCATTCAACTTTTTAGCCTAGTTTTTTCTAGATCTATTAACAGTCTTTTGCAAGATGGATTTAATTTCTCTATTTGATAACTCTACTTGCCCACTAGTTTGGGGGTGATATGCTGAAGCGATTCTATGATTAACATCATATTTAGCAAGGGTCTTTCTAAAACCACCATGAATGAAATGAGAACCCCCATCAGTCATGAGATACCTAGGCACTCCAAACCTAGGAAAGATAACATCCTTAAACATTTTTAGAGAGGTCTCCCCGTCAGCACTCTTCGTAGGTATGGCTTCTACCCATTTAGTAACATAATCAACGGCAACAAGAATATGAGTATAACCTTTCGAGGGAGGAAAAGGACCCGTAAAGTAAAATCCCCAGCAATCAAAGTGTTCAATAACTAGAGAGTAGTTCATAGGCATTTCATTGCGTCAAGAAATATTACCAACAGGCTGACTCTCATCACAAGATAAAACAAATTTTCTTACATCTTTAAAAAGGGTAGGCCAGTAGAAACCTGATTGTAGCACCTTTTGTGCAGTTTCATCTCCCGCATGATGTCCTCCATAGGCACTACCATGACATTTCCGCAATATCTCCTTTTGTTCATATTCTGGAACACATCTTCGCATAATACCATCCACTCCTTCTTTATATAAATGTGGGTCATCCCAAAAGTAATGCCTCAAATCATAAAAGAACTTCCTTCTTTGCTGAGCTGTGAAAGTTGGAGGCAAATACTTGGAGACAATAAAGTTAGCATAATCAGCATACCAAGGGCTCCCTCATGAGCTTATCCCTATGGCGGCCAACTGTTCATTCAGGAAACTATCATTAACAGGCATAGGATCAAAAGAGATATTTTCCAACCGAGATAAATTATCAGTAACAGGATTTTCAGCACCTTTCCTATCTACAATATGTAGATCAAACTCTTGCAAAAGCAGCACCCATCTAATAAGCCTAGACTTAGCATCCTTCTTCGTCATAAGGTACTTAATAACAGCATGATCAGTATGAATGGTGACTTTTGAGTCTACAATATAAGGTCTAAACTTATCACAAGAAAAAACGACAGCTAGGAATTCTTTTTCAGTAGTAGCATAATTCCTTTGATCAGCATCAAGAGTCTTACTAGCATAATGAATAATGTTTAACTTTTTATCAATTCGTTGCCCGAGGACAGCACCTACAGCAAAATCACTAGCATCACACATTATTTCAAAGGGTAAACTCCAATCAGGTGGTTGAATGATAGGAGTTGTAGTTAAAGCCTTCTTAAGAGTTTCAAAAGCTTCCTTACAATCATCATCAAAAACAAAGGGTACATCTTTTTGAAGAAGATTAGTGAGGGGTTTTGATATCTTAGAGAAATCTTTAATAAACCCTCTATAGAAACCAGCGTGACCAAGGATACTACGAATACCTTTGATGTCTCTTGGACATGGCATTTTCTCAATTGCCTCAACTTTAGCTTTATCAACTTCTATGCCTCTTTCAGAAACCTTGTGTCCAAGTACAATACCTTCATTAACCATGAAGTGGCATTTCTCCCAATTAAGAACAAGATTAGTTTCTTCACACCTCTGCAAAACTTTATCAAGGTTGTGCAGACAATTATCAAAAGAAGTTCCATAGATAGAGAAGTCATCCATGAATACTTCCACAATTTCCTCACAAAAACCATGAAAGATAGCAGACATGCATCTTTGAAAAGTAGCGGGAGCATTACATAAACCAAAAGGCATACGTCTATAAGCATAGGTTCCGTAAGGGCATGTAAAAGTAGTTTTTTCTTGATCTTGTTTTTTAACATCAATTTGAGAGAAACCAGAATATCCATCAAGAAAACAAAACTGGGTCTTTTTAGACAATCTTTCTAACATTTGATCAATAAAAGGAAGTGGGTAATGATCTTTCTTAGTAACTTTGTTAACTTTCCTGAAGTCAATGCACATCCTATAGCCTACTACTATTCTTTGGGGAATAATCTCATCATTATCATTAGGAACAACGGTATTTCCTCCTTTTTTAGGAACACAATGAACATGACTAACCCATTCACTATCAATAATAGGGTAAATAATACTGACATATAGTAGGAGAAATTCCTTTTAAATCATCCAGAGTATAGCCCATAGCCCCTCGGTGTTTCTTCAAAACCTCCAATAATCATTCCTCTTCCTTCCCTAAAAGTTTAGAGCTAATAATAACAGGATATATTTTTTATCATCAATGTAAGCATACTTAAGATCGTCAGGGAGAGGTTTTAGATCGAAGACCGGATCCTTTTTAGGTGGCAACATGGTACCCAAGTCTTCTACAGGCAAGTTATGCTTAAGCATCTCAGGTTGACGATGGAGAATCTAGTCAATCTCATTCCTTTCTTCCATGAAGATCTCACTTTCGTGGTCTTCCATAAATTGCTGCAAAGCATTGTTAGGAGCAATAGAAATAGACGCAAGTTGTTCAGCTTGAAAATCCTCATTATGGGTTTCATTTTCACAAGGTTCTTTAGTAAATTTCGAAAAATTAAACTCATAATATTCCCCATCAAACTTAGTCAAGATTTTCTCCCTCTTGCAATCTATGATAGCTCCACAACTACTCAAGAAAGGTCTACCAAAAATGATGGGATAAGTTTTACTAGCAGCTGAACCAAGTACTAGAAAATCAGCAGGATATTTAATTTTACCACAAAGAACTTCTACATCCCGCACAATACCAATTGGAGAGATGGTCTCTCTATTAGCAAGGTGAATAACCACATTAATCTCTTCCAATTCGCAGGGACTGATTTCATGCATAATTTATTTTTAAAGCTCATAAGGAATAACACTTGAACTTGCACCAATATCACATAAACCATAATAGCAATGATCACCAATTCTAACAGAAAGCACAGGGACACTAGCCTTTTTAGCTTTATTAGGATGTGAGACAATATTAGAAGCATCCTCACAAAAGACTACGTGTCCATCTTCTACACTTTTAGTGACAAGGTCTTTCACAATTGCTACAACAGGCTCAATGCTTATTTGTTCATCAGGTTTTACAGTTCTCTCTGCACTTTTAGTGATTACACTAGTTATCATAGGATGATCCTTTACCTTATCCGGGAAGGGTATTTTCTCGATATAAGGTTCAGGTAGGATGTGATCAAGAGTGCAAAATTCAGTACACCTAACAGGAACACAGTCAACAACATCTTTATAAGGTGGATGGTACTTGTTCCATCCCTTTTTCGGGATTTCAATATAAGAGGCAAAAGCCTTAAAACAATTTGTGACCATAAGCATTTTTAATATTTTGAAAGTCATCAATTCCCATAAAAGATTCTATGCATTCATAATCATAATTTATACCTGACTTTCTTCCTTTGTCATTCTCCCATGCTTCAGCATTGTCTTGAATACGGTATAGAAGATCCCATTTAGCTTCTTCTTCCATGCAAGTGAATGATCCAGCACAAGAAGCATCCTATAAATCCTTATCATGAGGAGAAAGCCTTGCATAAAAGTTATTGATAATAATATTGTTGGGGAGCTCATGAATGGGACATTTGAGCATTAGTAACTTCAATCTCCCCCAAGCTTGAGCTGTACTCTCTCCATCAAGAGGCCAAAAGTTGTATATTTGATTCCGATCTTTATGAATCTCACTAGGAGGATAAAATTTTGAATAAAAGAGAGGTACAATTTCCTCCCATTCAAGAGCTTGATCATTCTTCAGCAGCTTATACCATTCCTCAGCTCTTCCTTTCAGTGATAATGAGAATAATTTCTTCTTAACTTGATCTGTAGTAATACCTGCACACTTGAACAACCCGCATAATTCGTGTATAAAGAGCAAATGATCACCGGGATGGACAGTTCCATCCCCAACATAGTAGTTATCCATAACACGATCAATAATTCTTGTAGGTATTTTAAAAGCATCATTCTCAGCAGGTGGTGGTTCATCTAGTACCTTAGCAGTGGTAGTAGCATTACGAAACAAGAAACTCAGTGAATTTTCTATAATGAAAATAAAGCAACTAACAGAAATAAACAATACTCACAGTAGAAGTTTCCTTTACCAGTTCCACTCTCCAATAGCGCTTCACTCCCCGGCAACGGCGCCAAAAAATAGTCTTGATGACCCACAAGTATAGGGGTGTATCGCAATATTTTTGATAAGTAAGAGTGTCGAACCCAACGAGGAGCAGAAGGTGCTGGCTAGTGGTATGGATCAGAAATTCTCTGCAAATATTTAGCAAATGGATTTTTAGGGTTTTTTGATAATGCAAGTAAAAAAGGACGAGTAAATAAAAGACAATAAGAATAAATGCAGAAAGTGGCCCAATCCTTTCTTTAGCAAAGGACAAGCCGGTTGTATTACTTAAGATGACCAAATGTTCTCGAGGACACATGGGAATATCGTTAAGTGCTTTCACTTCATATAGTTGATTAATCTTCTTTAGCTTGCTAAGTGTTGTGTGGGTGCACCTGTGCTAATGTACTGACCTTCCTAGGACTAATACATACTTGTGATTATACCCCTTGCAAACATCCATAAGTACAAGAAAGTAATTAAGGTAGAAACCTAACCACAACTTTAAACTCTAAGACCCTGACGTCCTTTGTGCAATGGTTTCCTTACAGGGGTTTAGGTTTCTGTCACTCCGGCAACCCCTACGATTAGTAGCCAAATACACAATGCATTCCCCTAGGCCCATATAGGTGAAGTGTCATGTAGTCGACGTTCACATGACACCACTAGAAGAAGTACACCACAACTTAATTAACAAACCATTGAATCTTTCTCAACACAATTCCACTACTAACAACATGAATTCTCCCATGTCCTCAAGAACAAAATGAACTACTCACAAGACATCATATGGATCATGATCAGAGATGGAATAATGATGTATAACAATCTGAACATAAACAATAATTCAATGATTCCACTCAATAGCATCAACTACAAAGAGCAATCAACACCGGGAAAGTTTCCCCTAAGAACTATGCAAGATTCAACCCAATTGTTACAGCGATATGGAGATGGTGATGATGGTGCTGGTGATGATGGTGGTGGTGATGATGTTGATCCCGATGAAGTCTAGCTTGATGGTGGTGTTGATGGCGACGATCTCCCCTCTCCGGGAAGGAATTCCCCCGGCAGAATTCTGTCTGCTGGAGAGATCTTTCTCTCTCGGTGTTTTCCTCCCCGCAGAGGCGGCGGAATCTTTCTATGGTCGCTCCCTGAGTCTTAGGGTTTTGGGAGGATAATATACGCCAGAGGGGAGAGCCTGGAGTGGGCCAGGGCGGCCACACCACCTGGTGGCGTGGCCTAGGGATGCCCGCGCCAGGGGGTGGTGTGGCCCCCCTATGGCCCATCTCCACTCCCCCTTCTGGCTTTCTTCGTCTTCTGGAAAAATAGGATTTTCCATGTATTTTCCCGGATTTTCTGATCTTCGTGAATTTCTCCTCCAAACAACCCCTTTTCCATCAGAATCCTGACTGTAGCGGTCCATGCTCCAAAAGTCATCAACCATGTAAAAACAGATGAAATTACATAAGTATCATCTCTTAATACGAAATATATCAATGAATAATAGTAAATTATGATATAGAATAGTGATGCAAAATGGACGTATCATGGTGCAGCTCCATCCTCTCAGTCACATACATGGCATCAACAAGTTGAGGCTTCTCCATGGCCTCAGCAAGAATCAGAGGATGCATAGGCCGAATCTTCTGCCGAGCATAAATATCTTCATAGATACCCTTTTGTTCAGCACACCAAAAACGAGAGTCACCCAGCTCAGTATCATGCAGCAGTTCATCAAATAGATCACGATGACGAATGGAAGAGAAAGTAACATGATCCATCTTCTTATAGTCAATCTTGGGCTCTTTGCCCTTCCTCTTGCACACCCTTCCTATCCCTCTTTGCATGTTATCCATGCGTTTTGCCTCGTTCTTCCTTATCCTCAGCTCAACCTCGTCCACTAAGTTACCCTCACCATCCTGAAAGTATTTAGCACGAGGATGACGCTTGTAGATCTTGGGAGCACTGGAACCACCTGTGAAAGCGAACAAGACGGATAACATGGGGATAAGCACACACACAAGTCTAAGAGAGAACATAGAAATAGTAGGCAAACAGTCTATAGTCCAATCATACACAATGCACAACATCCATATGAAACTGAAGCAGTTTTGACTCTGTCAGGCCGGATTATCCGGCCTGGCTAGGGGCGGATAATTTGGCCCTGGCAGAAAATTTCAGAATCGCAAGGGTTGGATGCAAAAATGTAGATCGGGCCTAGAGGCTGCAAGACTACAATCTCTACACGAAACAACAACCTTCTAGACAACGTTCCACCCAACAAGTGACACATCAAGCCAAAGATGGAGAGAGAGGGAGTTACCCTCACTCATTAGAGGACAAACACGGAGGAGAAGGTACTTGGAGGTGCGGAGAAGAAGATCCGGGGAGGCCTGGAGAATCCGATGGCCGGAGAGGCTCCGGGGAGGGTGGGGGCAGAAGGCGGTGGCTGGGGAGATGGAGAGGGTCGGGGGAGAAGTGTTGCTTGTTATGAGCCCTTCCCCTGATCCCAGACCTTAAAGACTGCAGCCGCCAGGGCTAGATTATCCGGCCTACACTTGGGCCTGATTATCCGGCCTAAAATCTGAAATTCTATTATACACAGATTTAGGCCTGCGCGTCCCCAAGCAAAACCCCCACAAGGTGTACAAGGGACTTGTGTGCAAGAAAAGATGGCTTAGGGGTAGGGAAAGGCTTGGGATTAAGAGAACCAAACTGAGATGGTACTACACACTCAAAATTGCAAGAATCAAATCAACTGAAGGCCAAAATTGAGTGTGATTCCCAAAATAACATGAGATGAGCAAGAACAACCAAAAAGATCCACATAAATCCAACTCTTCTCATGGAAGAGGGCGGTGGCCGAGGCCACCTTGTTGGAGTGCATGGTATGACACCGCGAAGATATATCTTGGGTTCATGACCAATACTCATCAATAAGCTCACATATCACAGAATGATATAAAAAGAAATAATTTGACTTGCTTTCAGCATTATGGGGGGAGGGTTAGCCCAATCAATTAGGACCACACTCCCCCTATATCCATGCCCACACCTAGACCAAATAAGACTGAGATGTAAGAGTGAGTGCGTGGGTAATCAAGACAAGCTCCTTGAATCAACGATATTTAGCTCATTCCTCAAGTAACAAAACCTTGCTTCATCAAGTGGCTTCGTGAAAATATCAGGAAGTTGATTCTTCGTGCTCACAAAAGATAGATCAATATCGCCTCGAGCAACATGGTCCCGAATAAAATGATTCCGAATCTCAATATGCTTCGTCCTTGTGTGATGTACCAGATTGTATGCAATTTTGATTGCACTTTCATTATCACATAAAAGAGGCACTTTGTCACAATTGACACCGTATTCCTTTAAAGTTTGCCTCATCCATAATAACTGAGTACAGGCACTAGCAGCAGCAACATATTCAGCTTCGGTGGTGGAGAGAGATATACAATTCTTCTTTTAGAAGACCAACATACTAGAGACCTTCCCCAAGAATTGGCAAGCTCCATAAGTTGATTTCCGATCATACTTATCACCAGCCCAATCTGAATCAGTATAACCACATAGAGAGAAATTGGAGCCCTTGGGATACCATAGACCAAAATTAGGGGAATGAACCAAATATCAGAAGATCCTCTTGACCGCCACTAAGTGACCTTCTTTAGGAGATGCTTGATACCTTACACACACCCTTACACTCAACGCAATATCGGGTCTAGTTGCGCAGAGGTAAAGAAGAGAGCCGATCATGGACCGGTATACCTTTTGGTTCACATATTTACCGTGGGGATTAAGTTCAAGATGACATTTTGTTTGCATCGGAGTGGCGACACCATTAAGATCTGTCATCTTGAATCTCTTGAGCATGTCTTGGATGTATTTTGCTTGATTGATGAAGGTTCCTTCTCTAAGTTTCTTGATCTCAAATCCAAGAAAGAACAGTAATTCCCACATCATAGACATCTCAAACCTGTCAGTCATAAGCTTTGAAAATTCATAATTAAAAGCTTTATTAGTAGAGCCAAAGATAATGTCGTCTACATATAGTTGGCATACGAAGAGATCCCCCTTAACCTTCTTAGTAAAAAGAGTGGGATCGATTTTCCCAACTTCGAAGCCACGGTCTAACAAAAGCTCTTTAAGGTGCTCATACCACGCACGTGGGGCTTGTTTAAGGCCATAGAGTGCCTTATCGAGTTTGTAGACATGGTTCGGAATGTTAGGATCCTCAAATCCTAGGGGTTGCTTTACATATACCAACTCATGTAGAGAACCATTAAGAAAAGCACTCTTAACATTCATTTGCTGTAATTTAAAATTGTTATGAGCAGCATAAGCAAGAAGGATACAAATGTACTCAAGGCGAGCCATAGGAGCATAAGTATCGCCGAAGTCAATGCCCTCCACTTGGGAATAGCCTTGTGCCACGAGTCTTGCCTTGTTTCTTACAACAATGCCATTTTCATCTTGCTTATTCTTAAAGATCCACTTTGTGCCGATAACATTGCGGCAATCCTTGGGTTTCTCTACTAATTTCCAGACCTTGTTGCGTTCAAAGTTATTCAACTCTTCATGCATAGCAACAACCCAGTCCGGATCTTTAAGAGCTTCAAACACTTTTTGGGGTTCCACCATGGATATGTGAGCTTGGTGCTCACCAAAACTTGATAACTCCATTCTCATGGACACCCTTCGCCAGAGATCACCTACAACTTTGTCAAGAGTGTGACCCCTTAATTCAAGGTTCCTATTCGCACGAGCTTTGCGACGAAGTTCAATAAGCTTGTTGTCTCTTGGGGGAATCACTTCATCATTTCAGTCTTCATTGGAATCATTGGCTTAGCCTTGATCTTCAGCTTGATTAGCAAGACTAGGAGATGATGAATCTTGCCCTTGATGTTCATCAATAGCCGTAACATGAGGCTACTGCTCTTCAGGCTTTCCAGGGCCGGATAATCCGGCCGAGGGTGAGGCTGGATAATCCGACCTGGGAGAACCTAAAACATCTTCGCATGCTGGACTGGATCTTGCTCGAACTGGAGAGTGGCCGGATAATCCGAGGTCAGCCAAAAAATCTGGCTTGGTACTTGTAGCAATTTCTTCGATAGGTTAATCATTTCGGACAGTTGAGGAGGGTTGGCTGGATAATCCGGTGTGTCCACCGGATAATCCGGCCTGGAGCTTTCAGGAGCATTTTGATCTTCAGCATTTTGTGTGGTTGGTGTAGAAGTTTCTCCAATGGTTGGAGCATGTTGAGCTTGTGTCGATGAGGGCTCCACTTGAGTAGAGCATTGTCCTTCCTGATCCGCCACAAGGGGTTCCTCAATGGGGCAGAAAAATCCCACGCCCATTCTTCTTATGGCATCTTGGGGTATTTCAACATCTACATCACAAACATCAACTTGCCCCGCACAGGAGCCATCATTTTCCTCGAACACCACACTACAATATTCTACAACAGTTCCGGAGAGATTATTGTAGACTCTATAAGTGTGGGATTCGGCACCATAACCAACAAAAATGCCTTCTAAAGCCTTAGACTCAAATTTAGATAAACGAACTACTTTAATGAGAAAGAAACACTTACAACCAAATACCCGGAAGTAGGAGATGTTTGGGATGAATGGCATGCGGTAGAGATTGCTTCAGCCCAGAAGTTATAAGGAGACTTAAATTCAGCTAGCATAGATCTGGCCATATCCATTAAGGTACGGTTCTTCCTCTCGGCAAAACCATTTTGTTGAGGGGTGTACGCAGTGGAATATTGATGTCTTATCCCCTCTTCAATTATAAATTCATTTAAGGTGTAGTTCTTGAACTCGGAGCCGTTATCACTTCTAATTGCTAAAATAGGGAGATTGTGTTGATGTTGGACCTCATTGGCCAAGTCGATGACCGTTTGTTGAGTCTCGCTCTTCAACTTGAAGAAATAGACCCATGTGTATCTTGAGTAATAATCAACAATTACGAGGCAATATTTCTTCCCACCAAGACTTGCATGAGATGGAGGACCAAAGAGATCCACATGGAGGAGCTCCAAAATCCTCTTTGATGAAATAATGGTCTTCCTTCGATGGGGAGAATCATGCATTTTTCCTTCAACACAAGCCCTGCAAACACGATCTTTGGCAAAGGAAACATTTTCTTTTAGTCCAAGGACGTGGCCACCTTGTGGAGACTTTGCAAAGTTCTCATATTGACGTGGGCTAGTCGGCGATGTCATAGCCAACCTGCGTCTGCCTTTCCAAAAAGACACATCGGGCCTATAGTGGTTTTCCCAAAAAGTCCACCACGTACAGGTCATTTTCGACATATCCCACGAAAGCGACCTTTAGATACTTGCTCCACAAGAGTACCACCAAATCAGCATCAATAAAAACTACAAATCCCATCTTACCAAGGGCATGAACTGAAAGTAAATTGTAACAGAGGGTCTCAACAAGCATGACGTCCACGAGAGAGATATCATGAGCAACCACAACTTTGCCAAGACCCAATACCTCAGATTTTGACTTGTCACCATAGGAGATGCTTATGTGATCATGGTTTGGTCGCATCTTCGAGATGATCTCCTTGCTTTCGGTCATATGACTAGTACACCCGCTATCGAGTACCCATTTAGACCCACCGGAAGCATACCCCTACAAGAAAGTTACTTCTTAGTTTTAGGTACCCATTTTTCAATGGGTCCTCTCATGTTAGTGACAAGGGTCTTAGGAACCCAAATAGACCAAGAAATGCAACTATCATAAGGACCTACATAGCTAGCATATACATCACCATAATAATCACAAAATAACTCATAATTAGTATTATTAGCCCTTGCAAAACCATCATAGTTAGTCTTGTCATTAGAGGTGGTGCTTGTCTTTGGTTGAGCAGTTTTGCTCTCTCTTGTTCTTCTTCTTCTTCTTCTTCTTCTTCTTCTTCTTCTTTGTCTTAGGTACATAACCAAGACCTTCTTTCCCATTGTTTGTCCTTTGCTTACTAAGCACCTCATCTAGGACTTCTTTACCTTTATGTTGAGATCCCTTTACAAGTTCTTCTTTTAGCCATGCATTTTCCTCAACAATGTCTTCATGTCCACAATATAGAGTGGAGCTGCTGGGCATATCATACTTTTCCAATTGAGTTTGGAGCTGATCACGAGACTCATTTAGAGTAGAATGTTCACTCTCCAATGCCTTGTGAGCAATGTCAAGTTTCTCAAACTTCTCTGAGAGTCTAGCATGAGTAACCCCAAATTCAACCTTTTCCTTCTTTAGTTTCTTTACCTTAGCAAGAGCATTGTCACGTTCTTTCATGAGATGGGCAACAACCTCTTTATGGGATTCCTCAATTGACTCGAGTTTCTCCTCCAAGGATACTCGAGCTTCCTCTTCTTCTTCTAAGGCATTATTTAAGGAGGCTATCTCCAAGGCGTCCTCTCTTTCAATTCTACGCTTTTCTTCGAGAAGAGCTTCGGAATGAGCAAGTTGACTCATAAGAGCATCAAAGTGAAGTTTGTGCTCACCTTGCAAGTTAGTGAAAAAATTGTCCAAAGCAATAAATTCTTCTTTTATCTTAAGACTAGTATGATCATCCATATCCATATTTATGTTAGTCTTAGGAAATGAATAAAGAGAAGATGATACCTCGGACCCTCTTGCCGTAAGTCAAGTGACATTGTTGTTGATGACGTTTTTGTTTGGAGAGTCGAAGAGTGATGATGGGGTAGATGTGGTGGCTATAGCAGCCACCTCACGAGAACTATCTTCATCCTCTTTGTCTTCACTTGTAGAGGAATATTCTTCTTGTGCCACCAAGATTTTATAAATGGCTTCTTTCGAGGTGCCTTGGACTTTTCTTTAAGGATGAGCCTGCCACCATTGTCTTCTCTACTTTGATATGGACATTCAGCCACAAAGTGTAACCTATCTACACAAGTGTAGCATGTTCTCAGTTTTGGGCCATTCTCTCTTCTTCCACTTGACCCATTCTTGTGCTCGAGTTCTGACTTGGCCTTGGCTGGGTCCTTCCAAAAGTTCCTTGCATAGAAAGCCATGTACTCACCATGAGCATGCTTGACTTCCTCGGGACAGCCCATGGAGACACCCTCGTATCCTCTTTCCTCCTCATCTTGTTCAACAACATTTTCCTTTAGAGCA
This sequence comes from Avena sativa, assembly GCA_916181665.1. Classification (NCBI taxonomy): domain Eukaryota; kingdom Viridiplantae; phylum Streptophyta; class Magnoliopsida; order Poales; family Poaceae; genus Avena; species Avena sativa. The sequence continues at coordinate 492,205,428 of OV702290.1, read as the reverse complement.
ACATTGACCCCCTTTTGCATTCCAATAGCCCGGGCACGTGTATCTTCAGCGTTCTTAGCTGCAACCTAAAATGATGCCATTTCTTGCATGACTTCATTGGAAGTCATTTGATGGTAGTTGTGTCTACCTTGCAAACTCTTCAAGTCCATTGGCTCAAATGGCATTAAAGCACTCACATATGGCATTAAAGCACTCACATATTTCCTTTTTATCCAAGCATCATAAATGTGAGTGGCTCCATGCTTTCTAAATGTTGTTGCAATGCCCTTGAGCCTTCTATACATATCTTCATGGTCTTCATCATCCAACATGTAAAATCCTTCAGCTTCATTGCTAAGGGCATCATACCTATTTCTTCTCATGCTTTCATTTCCAATAAATAGGTCAGTGAGTGCATCCCAAGCTTCTTTGGCGGTGTTGAAGTGCTCAATGTGGTACATGTCCTTGGGACCCACTCCGAGCTGAATCATGTAGAGAGCCGTTGCATTCAGTTGATTATCCAGAACTTCTCTCCTAGTCAAGTTGGTGGGATCTCCAATATGAAGACCATCTTAGATAATCCTCCAGATCTCAATAGACGAACTGCATACATGAAATTTCATTAAGAATTGCCATTGATTAAATGAAGATGCAGTAAGCTTGGGTGGATCACCCCTATTGTTTATATGAGGATGAGGGATAGGAGGGTCGGGAGAATATAGATGAGGAACCTCACTACAGTCCTCCTTACCACTTCCCTTCTTGGAGGCGGAACCATTATGTTTTTCACCTACCACTTCATCTTACTTTGAGCCTTATCCTTAGATAGAGGAGTGGTGGCCTCGGAGGAAGATGGGGATGGGGCTGTAGATGATGTGAGGAGAGCAATCATTTGCTGCATCTCTTCCATCTTGGTATCAAATGATTTCAACAAGGTTGTTTCCAACATCTTGAGGTCATCCATTGTGACCTTGTCCACAACCTCATTCCCATTTTCCTTAGTACCCATACTTCTCTTAGGTGGTTAAGCCTGAATTAAGAGCCGGGGCTCTGATACCAATTGAAATGGATCGTATGGGCACCTAGAGGGGGGTTAATATGTGCTACTTTAAATTTTATTGCCTTTTCAATTTTAGGCTTGACACAAAAGGTAAATTCTCTAGATATACTATTATATAGAATTTTCCTATATGCAAGCCTAACTACTAGCGAGTAAAGGCGAGTGAGATAGAGGAACGAGTAAACCGTAGTGGAGCACGCGGAGACACATGATTTGTTTTACCGCAGTTCCTTCCTTGTTAAGGGAAGTACATCTACGTTGGAGGGGTGGGTGGTACTAAGACCACCACGCCACAATAGGCCTCACCCTGTTCTCCGATGGATCCCGCCACCAAAGGCCTGATCCACCTTTCCACTATACGAACCCTTCGAGGCGGGAACCGGCGCCTTCACACAACTAGCTGGGCACAACTCCACAACCAAATTGGAGGCTCCCGTAATGACAACAAGCTGCCACAAGAACAAGTTATCAATAACAAAACACAAGATCTAGATATTAATGAGAATACTAGATCGGGGATTTCTCCAAGTGAATGGAGAGGAGTTGATGCGCTTGATTCGTGATGACGATGTATGATGTCTCCTCCTTCAATTCCGCCAAAGATCAAAGCCTTCGGGTGGTTGAAGTGGGAGATATATAGAGAGAGCTTTTGCCATAGGTCTGGTCTTTTTTGAATGAACCAAGAGCTCTGACCGAAGGGGATGATGGGGCTTTTATACCACTTATCCCAACTGAGCCATTGGAGCCTTTTGGGGCAGATTATCCGGCCTAAGTGAGGGTCCGATTATCCGGCCTGGGGAAACTCCGCCCCAGACTCGGATTATCCGGCAAATAATCCGCCCCCAGTCAGAGCGACGCGCCGAGCCAGCCCTTGCTTGTCTCCTGGGGGCCGGATTATCTGGCCCAAGGTGAGGGCCGGATTATCCGGTCGTGGGAAGAAAGTCCGCCCCACTTCGGATTTTCCGGGGCGAAATCCGCCCCTAGTCAGAGCGTCGCGCCATGCCAGCCCTTGATCGTCTCCTGGGGCCTAGATTATCCGGTCAGGGGAAGAAAATCCGCCCCCTTCAGATTTTCTGGGGGAAAATCCGCCCCCAGTCAGAGCGTCATGCCATGCCTTCCTTTGCCAAGTGAGTCAGGCCGGATAATCTGGCCCTTGATGGGGGCGGATAATCCGGCCCCCAAACACAATAATATTTCCTTGCACACTTAGTACAGATGAGAAAACTCCACGGTATTGTTATCTAACACACAAAACACAGGGAACCATGAAATGTTCTTTCAACCCTGGGTATGTGTATCCTTGGTGGGGAAAGGTGGTGGAGTATGCTACGTCTGATACTGGTCAAACTAGTCAACTTGATCCTGCTGAGTCTGTTGATCCTCCTCCTCATTAGTCGCCCACGAACCCATAGAGGACATGGTCGGGCCTCCATATCATCCTGATAGTGTAAAAGAAATTTAGTGCTGAACGATAGCATAATGCATGTAACAATAATAGATAGAAAAATGCTTACCCTCAAACTGGTATTGAGGCCGGTAATCAAAGTTCATGAAGGGGATGTGCTGTTGTTGCTACTGCCACTAGTCATTCGTAAACTGTGGTTGTTGTTGCTTCCACGCCGATCCTCTAGCCTGGTCTGGAGGTGGTGCTCTTGGTGTCTCCTGCTGTGAGATCCATGGACGAGGCCCGTGGCGGGGTGGGCAAGGAGGATCTTGCTGCTGCCGTGCTGAGCCTCTAGCCCGGTCTGGAGGTGGATACTGTGTGGAGGGACGCAGGGTGCGCTATTGCATCGAGTGACGCGATGGGCGATGTGCTGCTCGGTGCTGAACGACATCTGAAACATTGGTGCACGTGATGGTCGTATAGATACTCCATAGTCTTTCCTCGACACGCCTGACAAAGGACTGAGCCTAATGATGTGGTACAAGAGGAGAGGATGAGAGCGAACGTCCCCACTGATGCACTTCAGTCTGTAACTCCCATGTCATATCGGCATGTATTTGTATAGTTATGTAGGCTAACAAGTCCAGTGACAAAGAAAGGTGTATTTACCACTGACTGTCTGGGCTCCATAGGCGACTGGCTAGGGTATCTCTCATCATCATGTGTGTGGTGGATGGGACGCAACCGTGTCATGGTCATGTACCTCTGTAAGTATGCACGGAATAGATCCATATCAAATGGGCCAACGAGCCACACATCAGTTGTTGAATTTTGCCACTCCTGAATATAACTCTGAACCCGGAAGCCATTGAGTTGCGCTTCTGTTAGTACCCTTCTGGGAGTACCTGAAATTACATTTTGTTATACCATTATTGTAGAACTAAAGATAAGCAATACCGTATGTGCATATATTAACTTATATGTGCACGACATCTGGAAGGGGGACCTCCGAACGTGGAGGATCTACCATATGGCAAAGACCGAATTGCCTCATGACCCTCTGTTGATACATCTCCTTGACCTGACAATTGAAGATGATCTTCGATTCAGTCAGCCAGTACTCCTCATCTCTAATGCACATAATAGATATCCCATCGGAATATCTAGTGGCTGCCACAGCTATCGCGTATGGCTCCCAAATGACCGCATCCTCCCTTAGCAAGTCGAACTGCTCGCTGAACGACGGGTAGCAGCTCTTGACTTGATCTCCCACGAAATGACATTGTTGGACAAAAGAGTTGTAAGTTCCTTCATAGTGCAATATCGGAAATGCAATTTATTAAACAGTTTAACTTACCTTGTGACGTGTCCAATGAGTACTGAATGTAGGCATGTCAATTCCCTCATGGTAAAACAGCAGATCAGACTCATAGACAACGGCTTCCTCTCCGGCATTGATAAATTATTTATTATTTGTTATCTCAAGGCGACCGATAGGGAACCTCTCCCATTACCATAGTTGCAGCAACATTGGCCATCCTAGCAAGGCATACCTTTCCTTGGTTAGTTGACAACCCATGCACATACCTCGGTACATAGCTACTAAGACAGCAGAACTCCAGCTCCACTATGTGATGTTGTTCTGGCACGTCGCCTCCGTGATCTCTCTATCATAGTGGATATAGCATGCACTAATGGTCGAGTCATGGTTCTCGGTGAACATCATCTTCCCAAGTAGCCACATTATGTATGCCTCTAGGCTGCGCGTAATTTGTGGCTCAGTCATTAGAATGGTTGGGTAACTGAACTTCTGGATCTGCATTGGTAAATAGAACAATTTTGATCATCGTGTGATATAATAATTGGTACGACAAAGAAGAAGATACATAGTAGCAAACGAACCTAATAGTTTTGCAACCATTTGAATTTTGTCCCATGATTTTCACACGCAAATTTCCTAGCTCCATCATGGATGCCAAAGAACCGTTGGGCCATGTCTTGGGCCCAATTCGATGGTGCATCCATTGGGCCTATTGGCACTCCAGCCAACGGCAATCCCGGCAGGAATGAGACATCCTGAAGGGTAGGAGCCATCTCTCCCCAGCGAAAGTGGGAAGTGTGAGTCTCGGGCCTCCATCGATCCACTAAGCAGGTGAGAAACGACTGGTCGTAGTGCAGGCGAGTGGTCTGGAAGCCATGTTGTCGTTCGTCTATCTCCATCGTACGAGTGGCCTCAACCAAACGCACAAATGGTAAAAACCTAGCCCACTTCAACCTGCATACCGAGATAGCATAACAGTTTATTTACTATGTCACACAAATATTTTTAACCGAACGAGAAATAAATGTCTCATACCTTTGAAGTCAATCAGGGTGTATCCACCAGTTAGATAGGGGAGTGCGAGTCACTAGGTGCTTCAAGCACCATGGACTAGCAGCCAATAACGTCGACCAGTGATTTCTATCCATGTCAGCGTTAAGCAAAGATCATGCCATATGCACATATCAAATTATAGAACATAACACAAATTTAAAAATAGTTCCATACATACTTCAAATTTAAAACATAGTTCCATACAACATATTACAAATTTGAAACATAGTTCCATATAACATATTACAAATTTGAAACATAGTTCCATACAACATATTACAAATTTAAAACATAGTCCCATACATATTACAAATTCTAGTTTCTTACTCTGCCTCTTCTTCCTCGCCTGCCATGTCCACGAGGAGCTGATCCTCCAGTCCCGAAGATGTGACAATTGGTGTCTCTATGACCAAAAAGATTACATAGAAAACATTTCCTAGTAGGGCCTCCGGCTTCAGATTCATCCATATCATTACGGATGTAGACACATTGTCGCCTTCCTCTGCTTGTCCGCATTAGTTCTGGATCTGGGATATAAACCCTTTCACTTGGGTTTACTTCGTTGAAATTGCCCCATGCCCTATATCCCATCATCTCTCTAGTCCATGTATTGATCACCGACTCCTTAAGAAAATAAGGAGACACAAACGAGATCACATCCATACCTAACCGCCCGCACGCAGCAAGCACATGGGAGCAAGGCAGATGCAACAACTTGGGTTTGTTGCAGGTGCACTCACACGTTGGCTAGTCTTCATTGCCTATCCTCACCACTTGTGTCTTTACCTCTTCTCTAGTTCCAATCCTGTTGGAAGGGAGGCGCACTTTGAATCTTCTTTCTTGATTACCGATGGCGACGACATGCATAAACCGAGTCTTTTCCATCTTGTCATTCATGTAATTCATGATCTTTGAACAGTACCTCGTGTGTGGGTTGTTGATGATATGCATCTAAGCCATCTGGAGTCTATCTCTAAAGTACTTCAAAGTTCCGGTGAAAATACACTCCACAATAGCTGTTAATAATGGTAGAGCCCTGCTTCCTCTCAAGACGAAGTTGTAAGTTTCAGAAAGATTTGTAGTCATGACGCCAAACCTAGCACCATGAGTGTCGTGTAGCAGAAACCACCTCTACACAGGCTTGTGCTCTATCCATTCCCAATAAAATTAATCATTCTCCCAGGCCTCCTCCTAGTTCCAGGTTGGTCAAATCCTGGCAAATCACAAAGAGCAATGGGTTCTTCCTCCGGTGGTGATGCTCATGTTGCTGCCTATGCAGCTACCGCGGCTGCATGAGCCACGACAGCTGCTGCTCTAGCTGCTTTCCTCTGCATAACATGTTTTTAGTGAAGTCATCGAGATAGGCACAACACTTGATATACTTACACTCCTGATTCTTCTTGCAAAGCTTTTTGGATAGGTTCATAAGGGCCTTGTTTCTGAACTGTGAGAAAAGGTTAGCCCCTAGATGCCACATGGACCAATAGCTCTGCATGTCCTGCCATGGAGTTACTTCATCAAGAACAGTCCACGTCAGCTTCTTTATCGCGATGAGTATACCCGGATGCATGTCATGAAGGACGCACACATTCGGTGTATCCTTCACAATTGCTATCTTTAGCTGCCTGAAAAACCATACCCAACTCTCGGTGTTCTCGATCTCCACGAAAGCAAATGCAATTGGAACAACTTGATTGTTCCCATATTGACCTATGGCAGTCAAGATCTGACCCATATACTTGCCAGTGAGAAATGTAACATTCACACAAATGACTGGTCGATAGTGAGTGAAAGATTCTATGCATATAGCAAATGAGAAGAACACTCGATGCAACACCCTCAAATTTGGTTCTTGAGGCAACGTAAAATGTTGGATGTTGACGTATGTGTTTTGATTCCTAGCCTGCAGTGTCCGGAGCATCTGAACAACATAGTCGTATCCATTTCAAAATGAACCAAATCTTGCCTCCAGTGCCCTCTACTTAGTCCTCCAAGCCTTTCTATAAGAAATATTGTAGCGAAATCTAACAACTTTGTTGATGACAGCTTTCACCCTCATGTCTTTGCTCTCCACTATCTCCGTGTATAACAATCTAGCCAGGAGGGTTGAGGTGAGATTATGATGGTTCTGAAGGACTCTGGGAAGTTGACATGTGTGCAGCATAACATCGGTAACCTTCCAGTTGGTGTCATACTTAGGACGATGGGCATGGACCCTTCCCGGACATCTGGCTAACTCGCAAACCAGTGTCAAATATTGTTGGGATGACACCTTCATTTTGAAGACTCATTGCGTGGACAATGCCCACTCAACAATTGCTTCTTGTAGATGTCTCTTGTTAGGATATAATGCACCCAGGGAGATGTTGTGCGCGTGATAGTGCCACGCGGAATCATGTGCATCATTCACATTCATTGCTGATGTGTTGTCATTATTCCATGATGTTGGAATAGGTTGGACGATCTATTCTTGATCAGACTCGGCAGAATCATCAGGTGAGTCACTATCGCCTTCTGAATCTTTGGCTTCCATATGATTTTGCAACCAACATTCGTATATCTCATCCTCATCGGCCTCACCACTTTAAATGTCTTCTCCTGGCCTATTACTACCATCAGCTGATTCATAACCACCACCCTCAGTGTGTGCATAACTACTCTCACCAGATTCATAACCACCACCACCATCTTGGCCTTGACTACTCTAGACATGATAGTAGCCACCACCACCTATGTCTTGGGCTTGACTGCTCTGGCCATGATCATAACCACCACCAACGTGTTGGGTCCAACTACTCTGGCCATGATCATACCCATGCTCTTTCGCCATAGGAAGAACTAAGGCCATGGGGTTAACTCCCCTTTTCTGATAGGCTTTCACCCATTTGACCCATTTAGTTTGCACTTATATCGGTTTCAAATAAAAATTTAGGGCAATCCTTAACTTAGTCCATAATACATGCACACCGATAGTATGGGTCGGAGGGATCCCTAAACAAGCAGATAACCAATCTTTCAACTCATTAACGGATCATGTTTTAGGAGACTGGAGCTCTTTATCAATCCACTCATACTCGCCCAAATCAACTCCGTGCTTGTTTGTTCTGACGATACTGTTACCATAGTAAAACCTAAACACTACATTATCTGACATAACTTCCGACCTAAAAAATACCAAAATTCGTCAAATGCCAGTACAATGGCACATTATAGGATGCAAATATACTTCTAATCCTCTATCTGAATAATCTTACAGCTAACAGACCACATCCAAGTCTACTCATGAACATACACAAATTACTGCAGTTAGCGAGAAATTAGGGTTTTCTCTTGAAGCATGCGAAGTCCGGCCTTGCAGCAGCCACCAGTCACCAGATCAGCACCTCCACCATGTAGCTGCCCCAAGATGTAGCCCCAGCCTCCACCATAGCCATTGCTCCCCAAGAACACCACCAACTTCCTCCACAAAAATGCCTCAAATCACTTGACTAGGCTATCACATCAGTAGATCGGGACTTTCCTAGCTTCCTAATGTGTTTCAGTACCAAGTTTGGATGGAAATCTCAACTGAAAATCGGTGGATCTAAGGCTAGAAACGGGAGGAACAAAGAAGAAGAAGAAGAAGAAGAAGAAAGAGGCTTCGCGGCTCGCTGGCGGCCGCACGAGGATAAGAAGGGAGCCTCTCGGGAGTTTAAGTCCCGACAATGCCGATCGGGGGTTGATCCACCGAGACGCTCCTCCCCTGTCGGTCAATAGCCCGGCTAGGTGGGCCCCAATCTCTACTTCGGTCGGGTGTTTAACAACCGACAGGGCTAATCGGGACTTCAACTACTAATAGGACATGGTCAGTATTTCAACCCCCGACACCGCGCTAGATTTGAAAATTCTCAAATTCATATATTATTCATGGAATTTATTAAATAAATCGTATTATTAAAAAAATAGCTAACATCTCGGCTTAGGGGTGTCGTTATAAAAAGGGAGAACTTCGTAAAGCTCTCTTTGAGCAGCGCTCATGCTCTAGGGAGCGCCACGTGTCGCGCCTAGGAGAAATTGTTTCCCATACATAATCTTAGAACGAAGTACACAAACACCCGAGTAAAATTACACGAAATTACACGTGTACTCGCAACCAAAGTTCGCGAAAGTATAAGTTTACTCACAGCCGAAAAACGAAAGTACAACTGTACAGAGAGCCAAAGTATAAAAAAGTATAACTTTTACTCACAATGGAAGTACACAAAAAGTATACATTTATTTATAATTAAAGTACAACTGTACTAAGAGAGCCAAAGTACAGAAAAGTACAAAAAGGTACAAGTTTACTCAAAGCCGAAGTACGAAAGTACAACTATACCGAGAGACAAAGTACATAAAAGGACAAGTTTACTCAAAGCCTAAGTAAACGAAAGTATAACCGTATTCAAAGTCAAAGTACAAAAAAGTACAAATGTACTCGCTCTCAAAGTACGCAAAAGTACAAGTGTGTAGCAACCCAAGTACAAAGTACAGTACGAACCCAAAGTATAAAAAGTACAAAACTAAAGTAATTTAAAGTACGACCGCAACGGTTTTGAAAGTACGAAAAAATTGTTCAAAACCTATCAATATGGGATCTAGTTTTAAAATTCTTGGCACGAGGAGATCAAAAGTAAAAACGGTTTGTAATTTGGACAAATGGTTCTCAAATTATTCGTTTTGAAACATCGAATTTGAAAAAATAAAAAAGGAAAATATTTACGCTCGCTCCTCTATCTCACTCTTTCTCTCATACTAATCCCACTTTCATTCTGGTTGTAACACTTGGCAAGCATACGGAGCCCTACTAGAAGGACCGCGTGAAGGAGAAGACGCTACTTGGCAAGATGACAACATGCAGACAGAACTTTGCGAATGTCGGTCTTTTTTTAGGATTTTCAGATTTACTCCGCGGCTCTTCTTTTTATTTCGACCTCACGCTGCGTAACTAGGACAAATGCTATTTCTCGTCCAACGCGTGTGTTAATAGGCTTCCCTCACGCGGGCGGGCGTGTTGGGACGGCCCATGTAGCGTTTCTTTTTTCTCTTTTTTCTCTTGTATCTTTTCTCTTTTAATTTTGTGTATTCTTTTTCTTTTCTCTTATCTTTTCTGTCTTCTGGATATTTTTCTATTTGAATAGTTTTCAAATGTGAATAATATTCGAATTTGAACATTTTTCAATATGAACAATTTTTGAATGGAATTTTTTGAATTTGAATAGTTTTCAAATGTGAACATTTTTTGAATTTGAATATTTTTTATTATGAGCAATTTTTGAATGGGAACATTTTTCAAATTGTCATATTTTTTAATATGAACATTTTTTGAATCTGAACAGTTTTTATATATGAACATTTTTGATTTTGAACATTTTTCAAATTTCATCGATTTATGAATTGAACATTTTGAAATTTCAAAAAAAATCATTTTTGAATAGAACAGCCCCTATGCTGATAGGATTTAACTCAGAAGAGAACGGACCTGGCAAAATTGAAAACGTCCAGGAAACATCACCTAAAGAGAAGGAAGTGATTTGGGCCTGGCCCATGTACAAGAGGTACACGCGCGAAGCCTATTTTCACGCACGTCAAGCGTGAAATAGCAGCCCCGTGACCAGTGAATCGATTGTTATGCCCGCAAATCTATATCTATACCTAATAATAATAAAGGACGGATTGTTTCTTTCGGTCCAACACTTTTTTGACCCTTTTATCCTTCCACTTAACAACATATAACGCTTGATGCCACGTACCAGTTTCGTCGATCCATCCAAATACCGACTCGGTCGATCGATTTCCTAGATATAAGCCACCGAGCCACCGCAAGACGCGGAGCACGCGCGATCCCTCCTGCGATGTCGTTGGGCCGCCGTTCGGGATCGTCGAGGACGTTCTCTACCTCTCTCGGGAGAAGAGGCACGGCGTCAGCGAGGTGGTTGTGGACTCCGGCGCCGGCAGCCGGCGTGTTTAGGTGTGGGCGCACGGGATTAGCCGTCGACCGTCGTGCCTGATAAGGCTCGCTATGGGCAAGGTCTCCGTGCCCAATTTGCTCGCCCACAACAACCACGTTGCGTCGGACAACATCACCATGTGCTTCGGCGACGACGGGGAAGCTCTGATTCGAATCCCAAGTTGTCTCCGATCAAATCAAAGTTGTCAGATTGAGCGCGGCCTGTGTCTGACCCGACATTAGAATCCAGGGTGCTCTGGCCCTAGGTTTTCAGACCTAGCTTCAGTACGTCACCTCGCCAAATAGGCTCCACTGTCTTCCGGTCATCCTCGCCGCCGACGATGTATACTTTGGCCGATGGCTCTCCCTTTGAACGATGTACCATCGACTCCTCAGACGCCTCCTGCTCCCACAGAACTCTACATCCCGCCATGGGAATACTAAGCGACCGCGTCTGTCCCACGGCGGGCGCCACGCGACCTGATGGCGCCCAACTTATAACGCTTGACGCCACGTACCAGTTTCGTCGATCCATCCAAACACCGACTCGGTCGATCGATTTCCTAGATATAAGCCACCGAGCCACCGCAAGACGCGGAGCACGCGCGATCCCTCCTGCGATGTCGTTGGGCCACCGTTCGGGATCGTCGAGGACGTTCTCTACCTCTCTCGGGAGAAGCGGCACGGCGTCAGCGAGGTGGTTGTGGACTCCGGCGCCGGCAGCCGGCGTGTTTAGGTGTGGGCGCACGGGATTAGCCGCCGACCGTCGTGCCTAATAAGGCTCGCTATGGGCAAGGTCTCCGTGCCCAATTTGCTCGCCCACAACAACCACGTTGCGTCGGACAACATCACCATGTGCTTCGGCGACGACGGGGAAGATCAAATCAAAGTTGTCGGATTGAGCGCGGCTTGTGTCTGACCCGGCATTAGAATCCAGGGTGCTCTGGCCCTAGGTTTCCAGACCTAGCTTCAGTACGTCACCTCGCCAAATAGGCTCCACTGTCTTTCGGTCATCCTCGCCGCTGGCGAGGTATACTTTGGCCGATGGCTCTCCCTTTGAACGATGTACCATCGACTCCTCAGACGCTTCCTGCTCCCATAGAACTCTACATCCCGCCATGGGAATACTGAGCGACCGCGTCTGTTCCACGGCGGGCGCCACGCGACCTGATGGCGCCCAGGCAAAAAGGGCATGGGCGTTCCGGCCAGGCCTGGCGATGCCGCATCAAGATTTTCTAGACCTCGACGTAGTACTATCCCAACATCCTCTATCCCTCCACGCTTGTTGCTCTTGAGCCGCCGAATTTTAGCGTGCGTTTGTCCACTTCAGCAAGGCGCCACACCAGCGGCAAAGGCATGGGCTTGAGTGCTGTTACAATCTGGGAACGAACGAGCGGACAGCCTTCGTGCGGCACGGGTGCATAATTTCTTCCGACTGGCCCGATCTCTCTCATGGCAGCAAAAGTATCGGTGCAACAAACCAATCAGATTTTCCTAACAGAAGGTACTCTAGCGCATTGAACACGCACTTTGGCCCATGTAAAAAATCTTTTATGCTGCTATTTGACACTCCTGTCGCTGCATATGTCTATCGGCTGCATGTTTCTGTTTGTATAACCACTCATTATGCATGTTTCAATGAGCTCTTTTATAAAAGCATAATTTGCTTATTTTGTGTGGGGATCTTTTTTGTAAGGCTAATCTGAAAGAGTAGGACACGCATCTGAAGGACGACAAAGCAAGGTTTGGCTGAGCATTGTTTCTAAAAGTTTCGACACACTGAATAATCTAGCAATAGAGTACGTACATACACATCGCGAGAGATTCAAAGACAGTCTAATGTGCCAGATTAATGGAATTGTCAGATATATTAATTTAGCATGTAGGTTAGATACATGCCCAAGGGAAGAAGATCTTGAAGGTGGGAAAAATAACCAAAAAAAAAGGTTGCCATTCTTAAGGGTAGCATGAGTAGTCGGAGTCGGAGTCACATGTCTGACCAAAACGAACTTGCTTCTTTTTATTCCCATTGCAACCCGCGGGCATGGAACCCGTCTCTGAAACGAACTACTCGTTTCTATTCCCGGTGCAACGCACGGGCACATGTGCTAGTCATCCTTAAACATGGTTAGGCGGTTTCTTTTTGCGGGCCTGGTCTGCTCTCAACTTTTTTTTTGCGAAATTCCACTGATCTATTAAAAATCATCAACAATAGTACAAAAAGATCAAAAATAATAAAAATTACAAATAGGTCATTGGACCACCCAGCGACGACTACAACCACTGGCTCGCAAATAAGAACCGTAACATAGAGTTTTGCAAAGTTTCATAAACCACGAACAATGTGCGACGATAGGCAATAGTTTGAGCAGCCGATCTGTTCGTCAAGTACACAATTAAACATAAATAATGTCGCTATTATACTCATCAAGCCAAAAGAAGACACGCTATTATACTCATCAAGCCAAAAGAAGACACACAGTGCCAGGACCGAGCTGGCAAAATTCGAGGCCCTATGCAAGACTCTAAAATGGGGCTCTATGACATCATAAAATTTTAAATTTTAAATTATAATGTATAAACCAGTATCGTATATTATAGAAATCTATATTATACAACGCTCCCATTTGATATAAATGTAGTATAGAATTGTACAGAAAACCTTCTAAATATCTATTCTTTGGACCCTTTTTAATCGATAAGTCTCTTGTTGGACCCTTAATATTGTGCTAAAGTATCAAAGTGTTTTTATCAAGACAACCCAATATTTTTTATCAAATATATCATGCCGAAAAGGACCATCAACATCGCATCAGGTGATGAAGTATTCAAGTTAATATTAACATGATCTTCCTCTATCTCAAGCCATTTTTTTCTTAGTCTCATCATTTGTAGGAGTATTGTAAGGAATAATAACAAGTATTTAACTGAATGATTATTGAAATATACTTGTCTTTTTTTCCAATTTCTATTTATTGCCTGCACACCCTCATGCAACCTTGTGTCTTACTGACATAGGTATGATTACTCAGGTCCGTATGTTTTGCTACTTAGGGTCAACGGAAAGGCTTACGACCCATGAAGAGTCAAGATGAAGATCCAAGGAAGCAACCGACAAAGATTATAGTCGTATTAGGAAAGAGGAACAAAGACCGACATAGAGTTGGTGTTGTAATCATGTAACATATCCGCATACAGCTTTGAGACCCGCCTATTATATATAGGACGGGAGAAGCCTAGGAAAACATGAAGCAATCTCCAAGTGATTTGTAACAGAGCAATTCTTCTTAATATTCAGACGGCTTTGATTCTATTGTTTCCTGACATCCAACAAAATTCTAAGCGTTCTCTTTTTCGCAAAACCCCAAGTCCTTTTTTCATGAGCTAGGTGAGGCATTACGTAAAAAAGGTGGCTGAAGAGGATCCCAGCAGAGATACGACAAGAGCTTCTTTGGATCAATGCTAGGTGGGGCAAGCAAAGATTCTTCAACGAAGAGGTAAGGCAGAGGGAAGCCAAGCACCCTTGGTTGTGGATACAAGAGAGTAAAGATTAAGACGACATCTTCATGCCGCCGGTCGGTGGTATAATGGATAGAGGAGAGTGTGACAAGGCGCGGGCCTTGAAGAAGGCGCAGGCCAAGAAGAGGAATGACAAGCTAGAAGAGAGTGAAGATGAAAATGAATATGATGTATTCATGCCGCCTACCATTGGGACTAAGTGGAGAGCTGAGTGGGACAAAAGACAGGTCAAGGAGAAGGCATTGTCGAAGGGTAAGGGCGAGGCATCGTCGAAGGGTAAGAGTAATGCATCATCGATCAAGACATTGTCGAAGGGTAAGGGCGAGGAAGAAGATGAAGATGATATCTTCATGCTGCCCCCCGTTGGGACCAAGGCGAGGGATGATTGGCACAAGGCGCATACCAAGAAGGCATCGTCAAAGGGTAAGGGCAAAGCGCGGGCTAATGTCTACGCACTTCTATTCTTGTAGACAGTTGTTGGGCCTCCAAGTGCAGAGGTTTGTAGAACAACAGCAAGTTTCCCTTAAGTGGATTACCCAAGGTTTATCGAACTCAGGGAGGAAGTGGTCAAAGGTATCCCTCTCAAGCAACCCTGCAATCAAGATACAAGAAGTCTCTTGTGTCCCCAACACACCCAATACACTTGTCAGATGTATAGGTGCACTAGTTCGGCGAAGAGATAGTAAAATACAAGTGGTATGGATATAAGACAACGATGCTAGAAAATAGCTTGATGGTGTGGAAGATACTAAAGGCAAACTGAAATAAAGATGGAAGCAAGCAAACATGTAACAGATCTAATTGCAAACGAAGTTGCAATGCTTAGAAACAAGGCCTAGGGATCATACTTTTGCTAGTGAACACTCTCATATAAATATCTTCTCTTTAAGATACTACTCTAAACTACTCTTTGGTTGAACACTCTAATCGATGGTAGAGCTATAACAGCACACCTCAAAGTTTGCTTTCCGCATCTAGATAACCCCACACTATCACCTTGAGCACTAGATGGTTCCAACAAACACCACAATTTTATACAGACATCCAACTCCAAATATAACTCATAATAGGTATTTGTAATCTCTAGCCTAAGTGCCACCATGGTGTGCATGCTGTCACTTCCACACACATGGGGAGAGCAGAGATCTAATAAAGCACTTGAGTAGCAAAGTAGATCTACTTGATTACAACTCATGATCACAATATGATCATGCATAGAGTGAGAGAGATGAACATATATATACCGGTAGAGCCCTTAGCCTCGAGAGAGAATTACTCCCTCATTATCATGGGAGTCAACAACGACGATGGAGATGGCAGTGAAGATGGTGAAGAGGCGGTGGTGGCATAGAGGACTCCTTCCCCGCCGCCGGTATCACAGGGGAGCACCGCCCCTTAGCGCCCTTCCTTCATGGCTTCTTGGGAGCCCTTCCCCGTGAAGATGGGATCCATGGGGAAGGCAAAAACATAGCTTTGGTGACTGCAAATTTGTGGGTGGAGGTGTCTCCCACGAATTAGGTTTCCTCCTTTTATATAGCTTCTCGGATTCCCGTCACCCCATCTTGGGCTGCAGTAAATCGGGTCTATCGGGCCCGTCCGGACTCGGAATCGGCTAAATTTTATATCCAGAACGTTTGTCGCGAAAATTTCCAACAACTTTGTAGTTGAAGAGTTTTCCCTTTGATGTCGTCTTCGACCCGAAACATGACCATTTTCAAAAAGAGTTTTGAGACAGATTTCTGGGAAATCCCAATTTGACTCCAACAAGGTTTTCACTTGTATTCTTGGTAATTCCTACACATTAAAGTGTAAAACAAGAACATTGTGCACTTTTGCAACTATTAGTAGGTTAGTCCAAATAAATCATAAACTTTATAAAAAAGGAGTATCAAAAGCATATTATTAGCATAAAACCATCAAAAATTATAGATACATTATGGACGTATCAACATCCGCAAGCTTATTTCCTGCTCGTCCTCGAGTAGGTGAACGATAAAAACAATAAAAATTTTGAGGTGACACGCAGCCAACACAATCTTAATCATCATTATTGTAAAAGCATTGATAGCTGGGATCAAGGTACTCTAAACATGAACATGAAAGATAGAGTTCTAACAATAAGACATAGCAACTATGTTGTAGTATGAAAAGGTACAAACAAAAGATTTATGAATAACAATTCTTTGAAATACGTTTGTTTGTTTCACATAAAGAAAACACAATGAGAATGGTATTCAACTTGTCCCTCATAGTGTAGCAAAACATAAATGCATAGGACACCTTCAAAGTTCATAAGGGTGACTAGATACAAATAGTTTAAGAATAAGCAATATCAAAGTTATGCATCAATCAACAAGTCTTGGGACAATGCACATTAAACTAAGAATGACCACTATGCTCTCTCAATAGGTGCATAAAGATAGAAGATGGAGACTCAACATAAAAGTAAAACAAAGGCCTTCATAGAAGGAAGCAGGGATTCAAGTCTCATAAAGAGCTTCCAAAAATTATGGTACTTATTAGCTTTCAGCTCTCATTGCCCCTATCATAAGCATCTTAAAGTGATTAAGGTTAAAGTGAACAAACTATGGAGTATATGTTTGATAAAGTATAAGTTGGAAATCTCATGTCCCTTGAATATGAGGGTCGCTCCTCATGCTACTCAAGTTTAGTTACCGGTAAGTTCTTGTCATTGTAAGTACATGTGTATCATAGAGAACTGCTAACGGGGTACCCCTTGCCTGATGATACGGAAGAATCCCCATATCAAAATACAAGGCAAGCAGACAACGAGCATCTTAGCAATCTTCTTATTTACCATGGGAATATGGTGCTTTTTTCTCTCTTTCCTCTTTTCATATATCTCATTTTTCTTTTTCTCTTTTTCTCAATATTTGACTCTTTTTTTATAATAAGAATGCTTCATAGACATCTCATTATGGTTACGCTGCAGGTTTCCACCATGACAGCATGGATTAGACCGGCATCCCAGGCGTTTCTCTAACACACATACATAACTCCATGGACTTACAAGCTCCCTTTCATTTCACACCACGACATCCATAGACAAAAGAGCATGATATCAACTAGGTACAAAGTACAAGTGCAATGTTGAAAGCGTTCCCCATGACAGCATGGTTCTGCTAATCCCCAACATATAAGTGCAAGCATATACAACATAGACGACACAATGGTTCAAGTTTATTAAGGGCAAGAAAAGTAAAGTGTGCCATCAAGTTCGTGAGAGCTTTAATCACTAATTTTCACATAACAAGTTTAATTTGGAAGGAGATAAAAACAAGAATATACTTGGAATAGCAAATGCTAATTGGTAGGTATGGTGGACTCTTTGGAATAACTTGGTTTTCTTTGGAGTTGGATGCATGAGTGGAACTCATACTTGGTTAGGCTAGCAAAAGACTGGGACCGACCAACTAAGAAAGCAATAATGGCCATAATCATGCAAAGCGACAAAATATCATTAATCAAAGCATAAACTGATATTACAAGTCGAAAACTAAAGGATCATAAAGGCTATGGTGACTTTGGATAGTCATAACATGGTGTGAGCATGCACCAAGTCAACCCAAATAAAGCATCAAAGGAGAATACCACAATACTATGCTTTAATATGCTAAAACAACGCATGATTCTTTCAAGGCACATTAAGCAATCTCAATTGTTTATAACAAGTCATGCTACAACAAAAGCACTAAGCATAAAGCCAAAACAATATCAAGCATGGCATGACAAAGCATAGGTCACAGTAAAAAATAAGCTCCTTTTACCACTTAAGCATGAATTTTCCTACTCTTTTCCAAACCAAACCAAACTATTTGAAAACCAATGTATGAAAGAGGGGGTCCAACCAATTTATTTAGCAAACTAAGAAAACCAAGCAAACGAAAAACCAAAACAAAAACGAAAAAGAAGACGCTCCAAGAACAATACAACTGTGCATGAAACAATAAAATGAAGTGTTTGGAAGAAACCTAGGATTTTTAATGATGAAGAAGGGGATGCCTTGGGCATCCCCAAGCTTTGACGCTTGTACTTCTTGGATATTTCTTGGGGTGACACGTGTGGCATCCCCAAGCCTTAGCTTTAGTCTATTCTTCATCTTATTACATCATTCCTTCCATACACTTGAAAATTTTCCTTCATACAAAACTTCACACAATCTTTATTAGCAACATTAGTGCACTCAAGATAATAAGTCTTTAGGATCAGTTCTAACACCAATAAAACTTCCATTAAAACACTAGCTACTCTAGCACTTCCGTCAAAAAGCTCAATTCCCCAAAAGAACCCAAAAAGGAATCAACAAGAAGCAAATGCAAATAATGGCAGAAATCTGTCAAAACGGACCAGCAGGTAAAAACCAAATTTTTCAAAGACCTTCTGTTGCTCAAATCGAAAAGTGTTGAACTAACGAAAGTTAGATAACAACTTGGGGCAGAAGCGCAAAAATTCATGCCTCAAAACGACGTACAGAGATTTTACACGAACTTTTACAGTTAAGCACAGAAATCTGTTTCAGGACAGCAACTTTCCCAAGCATTACTTCTCTCTCATTAGAGGTTACTCTTGGCACAAAAAGCAAATAAAAAGGATAAGGAGTGTTTATTACAGAGGTAATAACTTCCAAGACTCATCTAAAACTTTTGGGTTATCTCTCAATAAGTACTTTTCTTTAACGCCTTTAAGTTAGGCTTGATAGTTTGAGAAGATGCTCACATAAGAAATATGAATTGAAGTAAAAGAGAGCATTAGGAAGCAAATTCAAAACACATTTAAGTCTAACCCATTTCCTATTCATAGGAATCACTTAAAGAAACAAGTCATGAAAGCACAAAGCAACAAGCATAGTAAAGCAAAACAAGTGCAACTTCAAGACTTTCAACATAAAGAGGGGAAACTTAATATTATTGAGATGCATAGAACCATGTTTCCCTCTCTCATAATAACTTTCAGTAGCATCATGAATAAAATTAACAATATAACTATCACATAAAACATTCTTATCATGAGCCACATGCATAAAATAATTATTACTCTCCATATAAGCATAGTCATTCTTATTAATTGTGGTGGGAGAAAATTCAACAAAATAGCTATCATTATTATCATCACCATAATCATCAAATATAGGAGGCATACTATAGTCATAATTAATTACCTCCTCAATAATAGGTGGACTGAAAATATCATATTCATCATTGTAATCATCATATATTGGAGGTTTTGTATCATCATAAGCAATAGAATAGCTATCTTCCAAACCTGGGGAAGTAAAAAGATCATTTTCATAAAAACTAGTTTCCCCAAGCTTAGACTTTTCCATAGCATTAGCAATAATGGTGTCCAAAGAATTCATACTAACAACATTGCTATAGCATGCAAATAAAGTTACATAGGTTTTTTAATTTTCTCTTCAAACACTTCATGTCCTAACTCAAGATAAATACTATAAAGCTCTCTAATTTTGTTGTTGTTTTCCATTAAGCCTAACTAGTGAAAATAAAAACAAGAAACAAAAGGACAAAATTGCATAATCTAAAGGAAATAACTTCGAGCACTCACACCGGAGGATGTGAGTATTTTTTACCTTACCTCCTTGGCAACGGCGCCAGAAAAGAGCTTGATGTCTACGCACTTCTATTCTTGTAGACAGTTGTTGGGCCTCCAAGTACAGAGGTTTGTAGAACAGCAGCAAGTTTCTCTTAAGTGGATTATCCAAGGTTTATCGAATTCAGGAAGGAAGTAGTCAAAGATATCCCTCTCAAGCAACCCTGCAATCAAGATACAAGAAGTCTCTTGTGTCCCCAACACACCCAATACACTTGTCAGGTGTATAGGTGCACTAGTTCGGCGAAGAGATAGTAAAATACAAGTGGTATGGATATAAGACAACGGTGCTAGAAAATAGCTTGATGGTGTGGAAGATACTAAAGGCAAACTGAAATAAAGATGGAAGCAAGCAAACATGTAACAGATCTAATTGCAAACGAAGTTGCAATGCTTAGAAACAAGGCCTAGGGATCATACTTTCGCTAGTGAACACTCTCATATAAATATCTTCTCTTTAAGATACTACTCTAAACTACTCTCCGGTTGAACACTCTAATCGATGGTAGAGCTATAACAGCACACCTCAAAGTTTGCTTTCCGCATCTAGATAACCCCACACTGTCACCTTGAGCACTAGATGGTTCCAACAAACACCACAATTTTATACAGACATCCAACTCCAAATATAACTCATAATAGGTATTTGTAATCTCTAACCTAAGTGCCACCATGGTGTGCACGCTGTCACTTCCACACACATGGGGAGAGCAGAGATCTAATAAAGCACTTGAGTAGCAAAGTAGATCTACTTGATTACAAAGCTTAGGATCACAATATGATCATGCATAGAGAGAGAGATGAACACATAGCTACTGGTAGAGCCCTTATCCCCGAGAGAGAACTACTCCCTCCTCATCATGGGAGTCAGCAACGACGATGGAGATGGCGGTGAAGATGGTGAAGAGGCGGCGGCGCAGAGGACTCCTTCCCCGCCACCGGTATCACAGGGGAGCACCGCCCCTTAGCGTCGTTCCTTCATGGCTTATTGGGAGCCCTTCCCCGTGGAGATGGGATCCATGGGGAGGCAAAAACGTAGCTTTGGTGGCTGCAAATTCGTGGGTGGAGGTGTTTCCCACGAATTAGGTTTTCTCCCTTTATATAGCTTCTCAGATTCCCGTCACCCCATCTTGGGTTGCAGTAAATCGAGTCTATCAGGCCCGTCCGGACTTGGAATCAGCTAAATTTTATATCCAGAACATTTGTCGCAAAATTTTCAACAGCTTTGTAGTTGAAGAGTTTTCCGTTTGACGTTGTCTTTGTCCTGAAACGTGACCATCTTCAAAAAGAGTTTTGAGACAGATTTCTGGAAAATCCTAATTTGACTCCAACAAGGTTTTCACTTGTATTCTTGGTAATTCCTACACATCAAAGTGTAAAACAAGAACATTATGCACTTTTGCAACTATTAGTAGGTTGGTCCAAATAAATCATATACTTTATATAAAAAGGAGTATCAAAAGCATATTATTAGCATAAAACCATCAAAAATTATAGATACGTTATGAACGTATCACGGGCCAAGAAGATTTAGAACAATTCTCCCTCGTAGTTCGTGTGTGTATCCTAATTATCTCGTTTGTATCCTAATTATCTATTGTAGTTATTTGTTAGCGATCTCGTCAATGAAATGAATAACATTGCAAAATATCTCATACATAGATAGGTGCATGTTTCACACATAAATAGACATATGTCTCATACATAAATAAACATATGTCTCATACATAGATAGAGAACTAGTGCATATCTGGCTGAGAGAGGTATCAACGTTGTCGTTTGCCTTAACGCTCACGTGGTGGCTCTTGTGGCGACCAGTCATACCTAATGGGTGCCCGAATGTTTCGAGGAGGAATCACTGAGCCGTGCTCGTCGTACCGAGTTTCCTATGTGGGTCTGGGGCATGAGTTTAAAAATGTTCAATCGACCGCTCAATGTGAAGAAGTCATGAGTGTTGTGATCCACATCATGATCACTCGTCCACGCGGATCCGGAAAAATATGACTGGTAGTCAGGCATAGAACCCTGCACTCCGAAGGCTCCTGCATATGAATACCGAAGTATATAAGAAACTGATATGAAGCGAGCCTCGACATCATGTAAGACGCGTACCCTGTGGCTGCGGCTATGGACAAAAGTCATAATTCAGAGCGGGAGAGTGGCCCAAAGGCTCCTGCTGCTGCTGAGGCTGCCACGATGAATGTCCACCCTGAAAAGGTGGTTGCTGCTGCTGCCACCAGTCGGTACAGCAACCTTGGTTCAGCAGACAAGCAGCACGACGCAACTCCTACAACCTCAGCTCTAATCTCCACCACAGCACCACCACCATTCCTCCAAAAATACCACACCAAATCGAGTCCCGAGCTAACCCATCAGTATATCAGGCTTCCTCTATCTCTCTAGTGATTTTAGACAGAAGATTTGGTTGTTAATCTTGGATAAATTGAAGAAATTTGCTGCAGGAGAGTGAGCTGGATCGGCTGGAGAGAGGAGCCAGCGACACACGCGAGGAAGGAGCTGTGCGGGGGCGGGCTCGCGCGGCGTGGTCCTGGTGGACTCCTCTCGGCCAGGGCATCACTGAATGGGCAAATCAGCTAGGGCATTGTTGGGATCGAAAGTAGAGGCAATGAATAGAATGATTCAACTGATACTTTTATTGATGTATCGAACACTTATATACAAGGGGAAGAGACGCTTCCAAAGGAGGCGACTGTTTACAAGGCGGTTCCTGGAGGCGACGCTTCAGGAACGATATGTCGATCTCGTATCGGGGTGATACCCACGTACGGTTACAAGCAGAGATTAAATTAATTAATTAATTAAAATCTAACACTCCCTCTAATCTATGCTTGTCCTTGAGAGTGTTCATCATCATAAAAATAGTCTCCTCCAAAAACCCTGTGGGAAAAATGTGAGGAGTATGGTAGGATATGCTGTTAAAACTGCTTCAAACCCAGTGGAAAAATAAGGAGAAAATGACACATCATATAATGATTTTATTGTCTCTCTTAACTCAATATGAATTAAACCCATAGAATATAGAGAACAATAAGTATGTCATGTATACTTTCCGAAAAACCCCGGTGGGGAAAAAGATAGTATGACATATGATCTCATGTTGATATTACCTCATTTAAAAAACCTTAATAAGAACCTGTAAAGTAAACTCATTTAAGGGAAAAATAGTATAATATGATGCTTCGAACAGGAATAGTTCAGGAACATACTCCCCCTGATTCTTGCAAATCTCGAAACCGTTGCATACCAATTCCATGAATATATTTCTAGAATGTTGAGGTTCGTAGAGACTTTGTAAATAAGTCAACGAGATTATCGCATGATTTGACTTGCAAGATGTTTATTTCCCCACTTTTCTGGAGTTCATGGAGATAAAACAACTTAGGGGCAATATGCTTAGTGATATTGCTCTTGATGTATCATGTTTGCATCTGTGCAACACAAGCCACATTATCCTCATAGATAATGGTAGGTGATTCGATAGAACCAATTCCACATGACTGTTGTATGTGGTTTATCATTCTGCGAAGCCACACACATTCGCGTGTTGCCTCATATAATACAATTATTTCAGAATAATTGGTAGAAGTTGCAACCAGAGTCTATTTCGAAGACTTTCATGATATAGCAGTTCCACCATGTAGGAACACAAAGCCGGTCTACGATCTGGCATTATGGGGATCAGATAAGTAGCCAACATTAGTGTATCCGATCATACTGGAGTCCAGATTTCTCTGAAACTGAAAATATAGGCCAATATCCTTTGTGCCTTGGAGATATCGAAAGACATTCTTGACTCCCGACCAATGGCATTAGGTAGGAGCTGCGCTATGTCTAGTAAGTAGATTCACTACAAATGCGAGGTCAGGTCTCGTGCAATTTGCAAGATGCATTAGCGCTCCAATAGCACTGAGATATGGAACGTCGGGTCCCAACATCTCTTCTCCATCATCCCTTGGCCTGAACGGATCTTTCTCTACGTCTAGAGAACGAACCACCATGGGAGTTTTAGATGGATAGGATTTGTCCATATTGAATTTCTCCAATATTTTCTGGATATAGGCAGCTTGGTGTACCATTATTCCTGATGGAAGGTGCTCAAGTTAGAGACCCAAGCAAAATTTGGTTTGACCCAAATACTTCATCTCAAATTCTGTCTTTAGATGATTGCGTGCTTCATCAATATCTTGTGTGTTGCCAATGATGTTGAGATCATTAACGTACACTGAAATGATGCAAAATCCTGAAGAGGACTTCTTGATAAAGACACATGGGCAGTCATCACTATTGGAGTAACCCTTCTGAGGAAGGAACTCACTAAGTCGGTTGTACCACATCTGTCCCGACTCTTTCAAGCTGTACAAAGACTTATTCCGTTTTACACAGTACATGTTCCGTTTTGCGCTTGCATCCGGGACAGAGGCTCCATCAGGAACCTTCATGTATATGTCCGAATCTAGTGACCCGTAAAGACATCCATCAACTGTATAGATAGACGATTTTGCACTGCTAAAGATATTAAATATCGAAAAGTGATACCACTCATTACCGGAGAATATGTCTCACTGAAATCAATGCCGGGTCTCTGCGTGAAACCCTGTGCTACGAGCCTTGCCTTGTATCTCACCACCTCGTTGTTCTCATTCCGTTTCTGGAGGAAAACCCATTTGAATCCCATAGGGAAAACTTTGGGAGGTGTTGGTATTGCTTCAGTGAATACCTTCCTTTTGTTAAGCGAGGCTAATTCCGCTTGTATTGCATCCTTCCATCGAGGCCAGTCGGAGCATTTTTCACACTCAACGATAGTCCTTGGATCATGATCATTGAGAAGGGTATTTACAATTGTAGCATAAAAATAAGTGTCGACAATCGTAGACTTACGGTTAAATGATTCTCTAGAATCGATATAGTTGGTGGATATCTCCTGCACCCTTGGTGACTCTTCGTGATTTCCCAATACGCGTGAGTCTGGGTGTTCCGGTGTCCCAGCCAGTGTGTGCAAGCTGGAGCTGGGTTGTGGAGGTTGCCCTTCCACTGGGTGTATACTACCCATAAGGTGTTTATCAACGCTGAGTTGACTCGCATTTACTGATTTTGAGGATTTTCTCCTCTCTCTCCTTTGCTGCTTGCGAGAAGCGGGTTCTGGATCAGAGGCCGTACTACTCCCCCTCTTTTTCAGAAATGGGAGTTGAGTGGTTTTAGTTGGTACCTCCACTCTTTCGGGCGCATTTCTGGCCGGAATCAAGGATTTTGTAACACCTTTTATATCAGTAAATGAATCTGGCAGGTTCATGCGCATTTCTTGGAGTTCGGTCTCTTGGGTACGTGGATCAGAGGTTGAAATGGCGATAGCATTCCAATCAATTTCCGGCATTCTTTCTGGTACTTGAAATCTCCCCCTAATGCCGGAAAATGTTCCTCATCAAATATGCAATCAGCGTGACGGGCTGTGAATAGATCCCCAGTAAGGGGTTCTAGGTACTTAATAATCGACGGCGATTTGTACCCCACATAGATCCCTAGTTTTTTCGGTGGGCCCATGGATGTCCGCTGAGTTGGTGAGATCAGGATGTATGCAGCACATCTGAACTTACCTAGATGAGAAATGCTTGGTGGATTTCCACGTACCAATTGTAGAGGGGAAGTACTGTGGTATGCAGTAGGTCGCAATTGGATTAAGTCAGCAGCGTGTAAAATTGCGTGACCCCAACACGAGATTGGCAAGCTGCAATTCATTAACAAAGGTCTTGCAATGAGTTTGATCCTCTTTATTAGGAACTCAGCCAAACCATTTTGAGTGTGGACATATGGAACAGACTGTTGAACTTCAATCCCCAAGGCCATGCAATAGTCATTGAAGGCGCGTGAAGAGAATTTTGCAGCATTGTCCATGCGAATTGATTTAATTCGACTTTCTCGATAATGGGCTTGTAACTTAATTACTTCCCTCATTATCTTGGCAAACGCATGATTTCATGTGGAAAGAAGACACACATGTGATCATCGTGTAGATGTATCAATCAAAACCATGAAATACCTGAATGGTCCAGATAATGATTGGATAGGACCACAAATATCACCTTGAATTCGCTCAAGGAACTGAAGGGGTTCAACTTGTATTTTGAGGTGCAAAGGCCTCAAAATTAGCTTCCCTGTGGCACATGATGTACACACAAAGTCTGATGACTGAGAAAATTTTGACTCTTGTAAATTATGACCAATGAAATTGCTAGTAATCTTCCTCATCATCCCGATGTCGGGATGGCCTAGGCGATCATGCCAAGTTTGGAATGCGTCAACATTCTGGAAGATTACCTTGTAAGCAACATGTTCTACGGGCTTGATGTACGTATAGTACAGTCTGGACGATAGAGAAGGAATTTTTTCAAGTACTTGCTTGCCATATCCATAATCTTTTGTAAAGAGTAGATACTCTTCTTTGTTGTCTTCATGGGTTTCAATATGAAAACCATTCTTACGGATATCTGATTAAGGTACGTGACGAATCGGGATACAACAAGGCATTCTCAATTGTCACTTGTGTACCGTTTGAGAGGGTAAATATGACACGTCCAGTGCCAACAATTACCGTATCGCGTTCAGCGATAGTCAAAATATCTCCATTCATCTTTTTTAGAGTCTGGAAATATTTCAACTCCCTTAGTATGGAGTTTGTGGTACCACTATCCATAGGTCATAATTCCTCTTCCATCGGATTGTCCCTGTAAAGAGCTATATATAAAAATGAAAAAATTCAATAAGAAAACCTTATTTAGATACATAGAATACAATCTTTATTATATCAAAGTGCTGATACAATATAAATGACAACAATACTTATGTTCTATTACAACATCACAAATAGACATGAATAACTACGTTGATCACTATGGAGATAGTAGGACTAATCAAAGTCTCCAAACATGTCAGTTGAGGCGTACTCAACCATCATGTTCTCTGATCCCATAGGGTCCTCTGATGTCTAGAGAGATGCGGTGTTGCTAGGTCTAGGAGGAACATCTTGCGAAAAACCAACTCCATTGGTGCCATCTGGATGAAGTTTGAAGTTGGCTTCAAACCTTTTCCCTTGAGGTGCTTTGCGTCCTTGGGATTGCTGGTAGAGAATTGCCAGATGCTTTGGGGTCTTACACTTGTTAGTAGGATGCGTGTAGCATCCACACTTGTCACAAAGCCTAATTTTGTCATACTTTGGCTTTGCGATGCCTTTCCGATGGTCCGAGTTTCGAGGCTTCCTGTTCCGGTTGCGCATAGGCTTACCCTTGAAGTTTGGTTAGTTACCGTTGAAGGAACCACTAAACTTTCTTCCATTTGCGACATTCATATGAACTTCCGGCTAAGAGTCATTCTTAGCAAGAAGCTCATCATGCTTTTCGGCCTGAAGTAGGATATGAATAAGGTCTGAATAGACCTGGTAGTCACGAGCGCGATATTGCTGCTGGAGGAGCCTTTCAGATGAGAGCATAGTGGATAGAGTTTTTTCTATCTTTTCCGAATTTGTAGGTTTCTTCCCGCAAAAGATTAGTTTGAAACTTATCTTATGAACCTCATGATTGTAACCCCCGACAGGGTTAAACAATAGTGGTGATAGTGGAGTAGATCTAGCCACTACCTTGTGTTTTCGATACATCAATTTTGAAGAAGTCACTTTGACATTTGCTTGGTTTGTTTGCAAGAAATTTGAGAATCTAAATTGCAAACAAATGTAAGCAATCTCAACAAGTAGGAAACATGGCAATTCATTACATAATATGTTGATTCTGAAATACATCAATATTCTACAGATTTACAGTACTAAAAAGAAATACTGCAATTAACAGTCTAAAACTGAATTGAAACTAGATTAGGACTACTGTTACTAGATATAATTACGAAATCCAGAAAAAAAATTGATCTCTAGCAATTTCAGCCCAAGAGGCAGCCTCGTGGGCCAGCCCACATCCTGGACGAGCGGTTAAGAGGGAGTGAATAGGGATCGATCGATCCCCAATCCTTTCAGGCAGTCAACGCCATGGCCATGGCCAGGCACAGAGCACCAGGCACCACCACCGTCGCACGGGCGACGGGCACCACCACCAACGCACGGTCGATGGAATCCGTACCACATTTTCTTGTTGGCTTGTTTGTATGCTTCCCCTACCACGTAGGGTTCCAAGAAAAGATTAAATTAATTAATTAATTAAAATCTAACAGGCCAAATGGGCAAATAGACCAGCGCGGGCAACACGGCCCCACGATGCCACTGCATTCAGTCAGGACGTGGCCGAGTGGAACTGAATCGGCCTGGCCCACACCGATTAGACTACTCAGTCATGGCGTGACCGAATGGATCCAAATCGTCCTGGCCCAATTCAACAAAACCCTACGAGCAATGCTATACATACAATTGAATTTGTACGATGGTCACGACCGTACACAAGGCATTTCCGAAACCCTACATCTGAAAAAATATTAAAAATCGTATTATTTGAAAAATAAAATCACTATCCTCGAAACATGTTTCTGTCCGCTTCATAAATAAGGTCACACCATCAAACTGATACGAAGTGGAAGAAAGATCAGCATACAAACAAGCCAACAAGAATATGTGGTAGGGAGGCATGTAGCTTGTTGTAGTAATATTAGAGCTACTAGCTTGTTGTGTCAGCGAACCAGAGCTGGTGCTGGCCGAAGGGCGCATAGTTTAGACTACTAAACCTCCATAAACAAGGCATTTGTTTCTCTCTTGTGGGGCTGGTTGTCTACATTCTATCCGGCCAGCCATGGAGGCAAAGGGAGGTTAGGACTTGGGAGGAAGCGAGATAATCAACAAATAGAGGTGAGCAAAAAAATATGTTCCAACTTTTTTTGAGGTTAACCTTGAGTACCTCATTTTGGTGAAACAGGAGTAATGGTGAGGGAAATCACACTCGGTCACCACGAGAAACGGTTCTTAATCTGATGTGACACAGTCGAGGGACTGTGGAGGTAGGAGATGGTGGATCGAGCCACAACTGCACTAACCTAACCTTGATTCCGAGGACAAGGTGCGCATCAATGCCACAGGTGACACAGATTTAATCTAAATGATAAATGTTCAGAGTCAGATATAACCAAAACATTATACAATTATATGTAAACAGTCACATACAAGAGCTTCCATCATCTAAATACAGCCAAAATGATACAAGTTCATAGTCAGATATAACCAAAACATTATACAATGTTCAGTCATATACAAGAGCTTCAATCACCAGAAGCACACAATATCGTAGGACTCTGGGGTATGGATCTGCCAACACTTTGTATACAAGTTAGAAAAGACAAACAGACTATGTTTCAATCTTAAACGTCTAGTCTAGCTAAACCCAACATCAAACTAACACAGTGAGCAAGAGAAAATTTTGTTGAAGTAATCACTGTTTGATCATCTGCATCATGCACTTGTAATCATCTCCCAGACTGAAATTAACATACGAACAACTAATTTACTAAACTCATTAAAGATGTACGATTCCTACAAATACAAACAAAAATAAAAAGACCACAAACATAATGCACCTAATATAATGACTCGGAACATGGGTGGTGATATAGCAGGATGGACCCGCAAGGTTAGCAATAGACAAGAACCTTCACCGTACTTTTACAGATGCAGACTACATAGCACAAATTCTACAGATGCAGACTACATAGCACAAATT
This sequence comes from Avena sativa, assembly GCA_916181665.1. Classification (NCBI taxonomy): domain Eukaryota; kingdom Viridiplantae; phylum Streptophyta; class Magnoliopsida; order Poales; family Poaceae; genus Avena; species Avena sativa. The sequence continues at coordinate 492,175,797 of OV702290.1, read as the reverse complement.
CTACAGACGTGTACTAAAAACAAAAAACAAAATCACAAGGAACTCTTTAATTCTCTGGTTAACTGGTCGTCAGATAGGAGCAAAAGACTATTTTTGTTCAGGTAATCATGGTTTGATCATATGAACTATGCACCGTGATCATCATGCGACCTTGAAAACCCTCCAGCAAAAAGAGATAAATGTAGAAAACAACATCAAATTTGAGGAATCATGACACTTCAGAAGGAAGGCAGTAGGTTATGTAATCACTAGTGATTTCATTGAGAAAGGTTCACACTAACATCATCAGCTTCACGATGACCACCACAAATAGTAATCAGAGAAAACCAAAATATGAACTTCCAACAGAGCTGGCCTCGTAGAGAAGATTAGATTGTTCCACATAAAGAAAATTCGGACATATGCTTGTCTATGATGTTGTTTAATCCTCAGCCAGAATCTTAGAGAAAAAAAATCACAAGAAAACATGAGACAGAACAGATTGCAGGGAAAATATTATGGAACAAGTGGGAAGGACTCAGAATATGGGTGGTGATATAGCAGAATGGTCGGCAAGGCAAATTCATGCCAGTTACGACGAACGAGACCAAATATCAATCGTCACCGTCCTACGAATGAACATATTAACGAGTAATGAAATGAGAAATCGAGGTGTTTACGCTTTCCGTTAGGAGCAAGTTCGAATCCTCTTTGGAGAAAACTGGATTTTGCTGCAGTCTGATAAATGTAAGTACAACCGTTCTAAATTAACCTTGTTGGTCGCCGCGTTGCTTTGCACAGTTTTTAACAGTTTCAGACATTTTACTGGAGAAGGATTTGGTTGCCAATACTCAAAAAAGACGTATTTTTATGCCTGTTAAAGAAAAAAAGAAAAGAAAATGGATTGGCGTTTCAGTGATCGGATGCAAATGCCTCAGTTCGTAGGTTTATTTCATAGCTAAAAGCTGCAAAGTATATTTAACACCATCATCGGCAGTTTGCCCAAATACATCCATCACCCAAGTACAGACCTCAAATTAAAATTCAACAACGATGAGCTAAGAATTACTAGAAAACAGATCCATAAACGGAACACAGGAAAGCTGCCTCAGTGGTAGTGACAATGTGTTTGATCGTCATGGATTAATCCGATAATACGTGCATTTTTATGCATCACAGGCAGCCAAATAAATCCTTGAAAAATATTAATCCTTGAAATGATTAAAAATAACTAACAAGGGAAATAACTCAAAACTTGGATTGGTAAAAAAGAAAGCATCGGAGAGATTCCCATTATAGACGTGGTCTATCATTTACCATGAGATGGTTCTGATGTCCCTGTCTTATTGTCTTCATCTGCATCTATTAATTCAGATCCAAGATCCGAATTGCAAAGGAAAATCGAAGATAAATCAGAAGGAAACCAAAAAGTACGATATAGAAAAGGGTTGTGACAGGAAATTGATTAAATTTGGTTTTGGGAGATCGAAAACATCAGAGAGATTCCCATTATAGACGTAGTCTGTCATAACCCTAGGGTTCTGATGTCCCTGTCTTGCTATCATCATTTGCTTCCGCTAACCCACTAGCCAAGATCTAAACCTGAAAGGACGAAGAAACGAAAGAAAACAGAAGATTTCATCGAAATCGAGGGATGGGAAAGACGAATCAGAACGAGATCACAAAAAACCGAAGAGAAGAACATGCGTAGCGGTGCGGCGCGGCGGCTGTAGGGAAGGCGGCGGGCGGTGGTGTGCGCGATGTTTCAGCCGGCATACGGCTTGCGTATATATAGCTGCCATCGAACATCTAGGGTTTTTAGAACGTGGGCCTGCTGGGCTGTATCTTACGGGCTCAGACCAGGCTTGTTCGACGACAGAGTGCTAGGCCTCGTTATAGGCTTAATAACATCTCGCCTCGGTTTACTCCGCGGCTCTTTTTTTATTTCGACCTCACGCTGCCTGACTCGATTGTGTGGCATATGCGACTGGTTTGGTCAGTTCGCAGGTCGAGGAGAGCACCATGTCCTCAGGCTGACGGTTCGTGGTGGCCCGTGTCGGAACTCCGTGTCCCCGCGAAAGAACACGGTCCAACGAACCCCGCGAAAGAACACGGTCCAACGAATCTTAGGTTCAAGAGGGTTTGAACAGGCTTTTCAGACTGCGACGGAGCTCGCACACGATAGAGGGTGGACATAAAGTTTTTTTACCCATGATCCTGTCAAAGAGGTAAAGTGTCTACTGCTGTTTTGTTGTATTGTTTGCTATGTTTCGCGAGGGTACAATGACAGATGTATCCTTAGAGTTTCGTGATCGCTGGGATTGATCTCCTTCTAAGGTTGGGGCGCCTCTCCTTTTATGGTGGCGGTAGGCCTCTTCCCCCAAACTTTGGACGGGAAGGGTCACCACATCCCCGCCTAAGGAGCATCGGTGTACATACCAATTGTGTATGGACTAGGTCTAGGTTCAGCGGGATGCTCTGCCCAACGCCTCAGTCACCAATGACGCCCCTCCTGCGGCGTTACGTCATCTCCGTCTTCCTTGCACCAAAGTGGTAATGTCAGACAATATCTTGCTTTACCGACGAGGGCAGGGCACAGCGGGGATGCCCGTTGAACTGTCATCATGCTATTGTGGTAGAGTTATGGTCGTGCCCCTAGCGCGGCATCGTCATGAAGTCATCTCCTTGTCAAGTGTCGACTCCGGTACTTACGCCTGTGTCGAGACCTCCCATAGCCTCTAGAGGATGTGCCCCTCTTGAGACCCCCAAGGAGAGTGTGATGTGGGCCCAGGAACTTGACGGAACCGAGTACCCCCTGTACCGATGGTCCGACAATAGCCCCCGGCCATTTGGCTTGCATGCGTCCTCCGGTGGGGCGAGAAAGTCAAGGGACCAAATGGTGTTGGGCCCACGCCTGATCGTGTAAGCACACGATCGCTAGAAGTGTTCATCCACGCCTTCCACATGTGGTTGGAAAGGGGATATGTTCGTTAGATACGGGAACCATCGCCTCCACTGTTTGGCCTCGAAGGCCGCTCCTTCCATAAAAAGCCGAGCCCGCGTCGGGAATATTCACTTCACCTTCTTTCTCCGCCGCTTCATTCCATATCCCCTCCGTCGCCGCACCCTCACTTCCTAGGGGGCTCACGGTTGCGCCTAAGGGAGCACGCGAGGTTCCGGTTGCGGCAGGTCCTTCACCGCCGAGCTATTGCACGTTGTTGGTACTGAAGATCATCAACGAGGAGGGCCTAGTGAAGGTCAGGCGGATGGCGGCTTTGGTCGCGAATGAGTGGGGAGCCACCCGGGTGTGGTGCAACATGGCAGGCGGAGGCGGGCATCCTACCATCGCTTACCCCGTCTTCACACATTCCATTGTCGTCGGATTAGTGCCGTTGTTCTCCTCCTTCTTCCTCGCCATTCTAGAGCACTACTGTATCTAGCTGCCCTATCTCCATCCACGGAGTGTGATCCTCCTAGCTACTTTCGCCTACTAGTGTGAAGCCTTCATGGGGGTGATGCCTTCGGTGGTGCTGTCCCGACACGTCTACGACCTCCGCGTTCTCGTGCCAAGGGAGCGCCTCGGTGGTGTCTGGTTCACCGCCAATGATGGCGAGGGCTTCCTTCCCATATCCATCTATGGGAAGACGACCAAGTTCCACCAAGACTAGGTCTTTGTGGACGCCCTTAGAGCGTTCCCGCAACTCCGCATCCCTTCCGGGCCGGCAGTGGAAAACCCTAGATGGGATCGGGAGGCCACCGCCTGTATGAACCCTGGTCCTCTCGAGAGGTGTGTGGCGGCTCTACCGGACCACGGTCTGACCGACGAAATGGTGGTCCGGGAGTTCCTCTGGCGACAAATTTTCCCGCTCCAAGAGCACAGCAAGGGCATTTGGGCCATGTCTGACGGTAGAGACTGAATCAAGATGTCCGTCGGACTTCTCCCGGACAACACCGTGGCTATCCTTATGCAATTGCTCCTTGGGTAGGGTATCGCAACCGAGATCCCTCGGGAGGCCCTTTCCTTGTACCTTATTGGCGATGTCGATGTCGCGCGCTCTAGACTCCCCCTCTTTGATCAGTGGCGTGAGTGTTCTCCGGGCCAAGAGGTGTGGGAGGATCTTCACGTTCCTAGCCCTGGTAGTGGGCCCTCATGGTTAGAATAGAATCACACCAGAATGAGTGCCATCAGTTTCTCCTTGCCCCTATATTGGTACTGACTGGCAAAAATTACCAATGTTGGTACTGATTCGCAAAATCAAACTGAAATGTGGTAGTTATATGTACTCCTTTGGGATGGTTAACAGGGATATGACATGAGTTTTTGAGTGATAGAGAAAGTGTGGAGGCACCCTATGCATTGGATGGCCTTCTTACAGTAAAAAGTTGTTGATTATTTTTTCGAAACTATGGGCACAAGAATGTTTTTTTCAAAATTTCACCGATCTATTAAAAATCATCAAGAATAGTATAGAAGCCTAAAAGCTAAAAAAAATAGAAATGGGTCTTTGGACCACCTAGCGACTGATGGGGTTCGTTGCATGAAAAACAAAAAAAAAATCCTACGGTTGCAACTGTCAAGATCGAATCTAGGCGATACTTGTAACGGTTTCAGGAGGACGCACCGTTGAAGACCGTCAGCGGGATAACGTTTCCACAAACAAGCGTGGCTGGTGTAGAATTTATACGATCGTCCTCAAGGGCGCGATGATGATCAACGCCACAAATGGCAGCGCCTCCGTAATCGGTCACACGTTCGGCATGCCGACGACCTCCGTCCTGTGCTCCAGTTGGGCAGCGGAAGCAATGGATCAACGGGAACTTCAATAGCACTACGACATGGTGGTGATGATGGTGGAGAGGGGTTTGAGCAGGGATTGGCCTAAGCACCATACTCACGAATAGTGGAACAACTAGCAAGGGGGAGAAGATGCCAACCAAAGGGCATATGAGAGGGAATGGAATGAGTGTGTGAGAGAGGGGTCACATCACCTCCTTTTATAGGGTGACATAGGTATGATTACTCGAATGCTTATGATTTACTACCCTACTGGGTAAAAGGCTTCCGGCCCATGAAGATTTCAGATTACAGTCCAAAGAAGTAGCCGACAAAGACTTTGATTGTATTAGGAAAGAGACTATGAACCGACATTGTGTTGGTATTATAATTACGCGTATACGAAACCTATCCGCATACAGCTTTGAGACCCGGTCTATTGTATATAGGACGGGAGAAGCTCAAGCGAGGGTACCGAAAACTCCCAGACAACTTGTAATAGTGCGATTTCAAAATATTCTTGCGACTTTGACTCTATTGTTTTCCTAACATCCGACAAAATCCCCAATGTTCTCTTTTCCGCGAAACCCTAAGTCCTTCTCCATGGACATTAGCGAGGTTACCCCTCGTCAATTGGCGTCGTCTGCGGGAAACCTGAACGCTGGAACCATGGATTCGGCGGACCGCTCTCCACCAAGCATCAACCCGACAAAAGCATATCCACACCCGCCCACCCCTGTATTAGTACCCGCCAATTTCAACGGAGGATCCGATCTAATCATCGGAAGATTCCACTTCCAAGTAGAAGACTCGCAAGAATCACACCCTTCGGCCCTGATCACATTAGAACCGTCGGTGGAAAAAACCTACGCCTACGACGGTACCAGCATCATCCGTCAGATCCTCCATGGACGCCACAACACAGATCGAAGCAGGCGAAGAAAATGAGCAAATCGAAAACGGATCTAGGGGATCTTGATGGTCTTTACAACAATCTCTCCTTTGGATCAGGTCATAAGCCAACCCCACCATGCAAAGCAAACCCGGAAAATTTAGAACCTGAAGAAAGCAGCGAAAACATCGACTTCGGAATAAGGATGGCAAAGATTTACCCAGAACTACAATCTCAGAATACTACCGACGCATCCTTTGGAGCAGAAGACAAGGTCACCAACCCACGCATAACACGCCACCAAGTGTGCATTGTCAACGGGAACACCTCAACACCACGCGACTCTAACGGTAACCCTATCCTCGACCCCAATGATATTTTATCAGATGACAATGCAGGAAATCACAACAATGTAGGGGACCACGGAAACGGAGGAGAAACGGCGGATAACTACATAGTCCAAGGAAGAGGCGGAGAGCCACATGAAGGAGAGAGGCGAACTCTTCAGCTACCAGCAGCGGCATGGCAAAAACCAAGGGGAGCAATTTCGGGAGCAGTTCCGATGACAGCGGACGCTTCACACGAGGATCTATTAGCATATCAATATTTGTGTCATCACAAGAAGAGAGACCTACTAAGGATGCAAAGGAAACTCGACGAAAGAAAGAGATTAGCCGACGAATCCAGCCTACGACGGGCACAGTTAAGCTCCACCCGAGGATCAGGGAGCATAACAGGAAGAGCACCACCAAGAAGGGGAACATCTCGACTATAGAATATCCTCGAAACATAAAGAAACAGACTTATCTACGATCTCGATCTATCGTTCATGTCGATTGACCAAGCAGGAAACATCAAGGCAAAAATGGCCCAGATAGCCATTGTGGTCGCGTAAACATATCTGCTCACAACTCAGCGCGCACCCGATGATCCCCGTGTGGCCCTCCACCACTCCGCCCTGATGAACCTTGGCATGGTGGGAGCCTATCTCGCGGAAGCAGAGCAAGGAACCACACGACAGCTTGATAGATCCCCACACCGTCGCAACAACCCTCGGCAAGTGGGACACACCCGACGATCTCGATCGCCACAGCAAGCACACCTCGTAGGAAATGAGCCGCGAAGCAACACAAGAAACGACAACACTCATCACAGGAACAATGGATCAAGAGATGAAAACCGCAACCAATGACACCACGATGAATACAACGAAGACGATTACGAGCTATGCGGGGCTAGTTGTTTCACTCAGTGGATTTGCAAAACCTTAGTACCCAAGGACTTCAAACTTCCGCATGACCGGCAAAAGTACGATGGACTCCAAGAACCAGAAGCATGGTTAGCAGATTATTTGTCCACTGTCAAGTTACAAGGCGGCTCCATAGCTACTGCAATGCAAAGCTTACAACTACACCTCACCGGCGCCACAAGATCATGGCTCAGGCAGCTACCCGAGGATTCCATCGGCAACTGGAACGACCTAGAAGATAAGTTCATCTGGCACTACCAATCCACGTTTAAATGACCTACATCCTTATAGAAGTTGCGAGCATGCAAACAAAAATCTTGGGAATCAATGAGAGCATTCATCCAATGATGGAATATCATAAAAAACTCAGCTGAGTCCATATCCAACGAAAGGGCCATCGATGCCTTCAACGACGGCCTCTGTTGCCGAGAATTCATAGAAGAACTTGGACGGGTTAAACCCAAAACAATCTCACAGCTGATGGAAATAGCAAATCGCTGGGCTGATGGAGAAGACGCGCTGCATAATAAGCGTAGTCGATCACCCGAGGAAGACAGGGATAAACGCGGCAACGATAAAAGAAGAAGGAACAACGAGGGAAACACGGGACCAAGTTACGTCGCAGCCAGTTTCTTGGGTGAAGGTAACAACAGAAGCAACAACTACAACAGCGGGTACCGCCATAACAGGGATGACGTCGGAGGAAGCCAGTCAACACAGCGGTACCAGCCAAGAGCTCGAGATCCACCCATGTCCGCAATGCAAATGCTGGAAGGACCCTGTAATATGCACTTTTACGTCGACTTGGCAGGCAGGCAACAATCTAACCATCTCATGAAAGACTGTCGAACATTCTGGAAGATGCATGAGCTATGTAATGCAAAAGCAACCGAAGCGGTAAACCGAGGACACACATCCACGCCTGGCACATTAGCCATCGGCGCACCACCACCACCATCACTAGCAGTGCTACCACCAAACACAACTGATCAAAACGGTGAATACCCTAGGTCAAAAGTGGCAATGTCAATGATTCAGAAGGGGCATCCATCCAACAGAACCCAGAAGCTCATCACAAGACAAATCAATATGGCGGAAATAGCAACATCAACCACACCCGAATATCTCCACTGGTCCGAGCAAGAAATCACATTCAACAGATCCGATCACCTGCTTCGGGTCCCGCGACCAGGTCACTCAACATTGATAGTCGAAGCACAAATTGGCGGGTTCGATATGAGCAAAGTCTTCATGGACGCAGGAAGCAACATAAATCTGATATATGCAAAAAAATAAGAACAATGGGTTATCCCCTAGACAATCTTGCGCCAACAGAAACATCTTTCCATGGAATAGTACCAGGTAAAACCGAAATTCCTTTAGGAAAAGTATTTCTTGATGTTGTTTTTGGCTCCAAAGTAAATTTCAGGCGAGAAAAACTCGAATTCGAAGTCATGGACTGGTCATCACAATATCATGCGATCCAGGGACGACCAACCTTCACATGGTTCATGGTAGTTCCGCATTATGCGTACCTAGTCATGAAAATGCCAACACCAAAAGGAATCATCACGGTAAAAGGAAGCTTCACACGTGCCGACAATTGTGATCGTGAGTTCAACAAAATTTCTGAATATTTCGGGATGGCAACGGAGTTCGAACAACTCAAAACTTCAGCAATTGCAGAACCACTGGAAGTAGCACGTGTCAATCCCGATCAGGCTTTTGACACTACAAAGAACACAAAAGAAGTATAGATCCACCCCGTCGACCCGACGGAAACAACATTTGTGGCTTCCAATCTTGGTCCCGCATAGGAAAATGCGCTCATCGAGTTCCTCCATGAGCACTGGGAGATTTTTGCATGGCTACCTTCTGACATGCCGGGAATTCCCAGGGAACTCACTGAGCACGCATTAAATTTGGATCCAAAGGCGAAGCCAGTAAAGCAACCGCTTCGTCGCTTCGCAGAACCAAAGCGTAAAGCCATTGGAAAGGAGCTCCATCGCCTTACTGATGCCAATTTTATCAAAGAACTAACAAAAGCAGAGTGGGTCGCAAACCCAGTATGTGTTCCAAAGAAAAATACTACAGAACTTCAGACGTGCATCGACTTTACTACACTGAACAAACATTGTCCAAAATATCACTTCCCATTGGCGTGAATCGACCAAATAATCGATGCAACCGCGGGATGCGAATGTCTTTCTTTCTTGCATGCATACTCAGGATACCACCAGATTAGGATGAAGGAAGAAGATCAGGAGAAAATGGCATTTATCACGCCTTATGGTGTATTCTGCTACACAACAATACCCTTTGGCCTCAAGAACGCCGGAGCAACATATCAACGGATGATACAGAAGTGTTTGGGAAGCCAAATAGGCACACACGTACAAGTATATATTGATGATGTTATAGTTACAGCAAGATAAGGATATACACTCATCAAGGACCTCGAAGAAACATTCAAAAATCTCAACAAGTTTAGCATCAAGCTGAACCCGAAGAAATGTTCCTTTGGAGTCCTGGCAGGGCAACTCCTTAGATATTTGGTATCAGGAAGAGGAATCGAGGCTAACCCCGAAAAAATACAAGCAATTTTAACAATGAAAATGCCAACAAATCTACATGGTGTACAACAGCTGGCGGGGCGAGTAGCAACACTCAGTCATTTCATTGCTAGACTAGGAGAAAAAGCATTGCCATTTTACGCCCTCTTGAGGAAATCAGAGAAATTTGAATGGACGGAAGAAGCTCAACGCGCCTTTGAAGATCTTAAATGGACACTTTCGACATCTCTCGTCGTCGTGTCACCAAAAGAGAAAGAGCCTTTACTGCTCTATATCGCTGCCACAAATCAGGTGGTCAGCACGGTCTTGGTCGTGTAGTGGCCCGAAGAAGGGAAAACCCATGGTGTACAGAGGCCAGTCTACTTTCTAAGTGAGGTCTTATCGCCATCCAAACAAAGGTAACCACATTATCAAAAACTAGCATATTGGGTATTTATGACAGCACGAAAACTACGTCATTATTTTTTGGAACATCCGATCATAATGGTTAATGAAGCACCTTTGTCAAGCATCCTTAACAATCCAGAAGCAACTGGGCGTGTCTCTCTATGGGGCATCGAATTATCCCCTCGAGACATCACTTATGAGAAGCGCAAGGCAATCAAGTCACAAGTTTTGCCAGATTTCATCACATAATGGACAAAGTTGCAATGTGCGGGTCCACCTAACCTTTCAAGTGCCTGGACAATGTACTTCGATGGATCAAAATGAACGGAAGGAGCAGGGTCAGGAGTCATACTAGTATCAGCACAAGGCGACAAAATGCGTTATATACTTTGGATGAGCTTTGCAAACGCATCCAACAATGAAGCTGAATACGAGGCCTTATTGCACGACATGCGAATGGCCAAAGCTCGCGGTGCAACTCGCCTCAAAATCTTTGGAGACTCCAATCTTGTGGCACAACAAGCAATGAACAAGTGCGATGTCATCAGCGATAACATGGTTGCCTACCGCGATCTATATGGCGTTATGGAAGCTCAGTTTGATGGATGCGAAGTATCACACATAGGGAGAGCAAGCAATGAAGAAGCCGTCAATCTAGCAAACATCGGGTCCTTATGCTTACCAGTGCCACCCAGAGTTTTTTGGGAAGAAATAATGGAACGGTCGATCAAAGAAAAAAGAGTCTCCAAGGTTGTAGCACCCAAAATAGGAAAAAAGAGTAACCCGCGAAAAGACTCAGGGGCTCCATCAGCGACCAAGAGTATGGAAGAGGACATTGAAGAGGAAGAACAGGAAATTGGAGAGGTCATGCTAATTGAACCTACATGGATGCAGTCGTATATAGCATATATGACTAAGGGTGAGCTACCCGAAGATGTGATAGAAGCCCGACGAATCACCCGAAGATCGAAGGCCTTTAGAATAATCAAAGGGGAGCTATATAAAAGAATTATTCGTGGGGGTGTTGTAGCGCTGCGTAACACCCGAAGAAGGAAAAATCATACTCAAAGATATACATGAAGGAGTTTGTGGTCATCATGCTAGTATCCGAGTAATTGCTGCCAAAGCATTCAGGGCAGGGTTTTACTGGCTCACTGCAGTTCAAGATGCAAAAGATATCGTCAGAACATGTGAAGCATGTTAACGGTTCGCAACAAAGCCTGGAGCACCAGCCGCTGAGTTAAATCCTATACCTCTGGCCTGGCCCTTTGCTCAGTGGGGACTCGATATGGTGGGAAAACTTCACAAATCATCGCCAGGAGGACACGTCTTTCTGCTAGTAGCAGTCAACAAATTTACTAAATGGATTGAAGCAATGCCTGTCACCACCCAAGACAGAACTTCGGCTGTGAATTTCATTAAATCCATAGTATTTCGGTTCGGCGTACCAGACAACATCATTACAGACAATAGAACTAACTTCACTTCCAATGAGTTCAAGGAGTACTGCCAGGAGATCGCAACAACTTCCATCCAACGACCCTCTTCCTGGTGGCCTTCGCCGCCGTAGCGGAAGTTACTGCCTTACTTTTGCCCATGGAGGCGCAAGAGAAACACAAGCACAAAGCAGGAGTTCGCAAGGGGGCAAGAGCGCAAGGAAGAAGGAGCCAAGGAAGGTGAGGTAACAAATAGTAAAACAAATCTCCTTCCCTTTATAAAGAGCAAAGGTATGAAGTTTGGACCGTTCGATGCAAAATCGAACTGATAGAAGATCACACAGTGGCGACACGTGTTAAAAAGATTCCGTAAAGGAAAAAATCTAAAGGAGTTACGGCTGCGGTAAAAACAGGAGGACAACACGTGACACCTCGATCTTTGCGTGAAGAGGGGACGTGTAGTCAAAAAACTCCGTTGAATACGCTATCAGACGTCATCATTACTGCCTCATGGTCGCACATTTGAAATGTTCCATCAGGACGTGTTTTCTGGGAATCAACTGCATGAAATACGTCATTACTAACGTCACAACAAAGACAATGCAGAAATTGCGACTCGCTACAAGAGATATAACCTGAACAAATTAAAATTGGAGCCAGAGTAAATTCCTTCATGAGAAGACTTGAGACTACAGTCGAATATACAATATTGCGACTATAGCCTCGGGGGCTACTCCTATCGGGAGCACTGGTCGTGCACCCGACAAAATCTACAGAAACACTGGTGCCATCAATCCAAGTTTTCGAGTCTATGTTCTGATACGTACATCCGAACATAGCCTCGGGGGCTACTCCTATCAGGAGCGCTGGCACGCACCTGGTAAAGAAAGACAAATGAAAAATTCTTCGACAAGTTACTCCTATCAGGAGCAGTTACAGAAAACAAAGAGATCTTCATTTGATAAAAAATAGAAAATCTCGGATCACACTCGACGCGACAAAAATTCAAATGCCATGTTCAAAAAACATGAAGGTAAGACCCCAGGATTCGTCCTGTGTGGCATGGTAATCGCATAAGAATGCGCCCTGCCAGTAAAATATTCGTATCAACGATACGATGAAAAATCCCAATGGACGTGTTGGGTACCCGATAAAATAGAAGCTAGAATTCAATATTCGATAAGACCTCAGTGACCCGAACTAAATTACGCCAGTAATAAATTCCGAGTTCAGGCCTGGAGACTTGAATTTGATGTAGGACAACCTTGTTTTTGCCCAGGAGCAATTAACTGATTTCCGATCCGTCGGAAGCATCAGACTCATTGTACCAATTCCCTATGGAAAAAAATAAAGAAATAGAATTAAAGGAAAAGAAGGAAAAAAGAAACTTTGAGACTCAACCTCAAACTACGGTTCAAGTAGAGTCTTAGGGGCTACTCACATAGGATTGATTACTCGGATGCTTATGATTTACTACCCTATACTAGGTAAAAGGCTTCTGGCCCATGAAGATTTTAGATGACAGTCCAAAGAAGTAGCCGACAAAGACTTTGATTGTATTAGGAAAGAGACTATGAACCGACATTGTGTCGGTATTGTAATTACGTGTATACGAAACCTATCCGCATATAGCTTTGAGACCCGGCCTGTTATATATAGGACAGGAGAAGCCCAAACGAGGGTACCAAAAACTCCCAGGCAACTTGTAATAGTGCGATTTCCAACTATTCTAGCGACTTTGACTCCATTGTTTTCCTGACATCCGACGAAATCCCCAGTGTTCTCTTTTCCGTGAAACCCTAAGTCCTTCTCCATGGACATTGCCGAGGTTACCCCTCGTCATAGGGGGAGGGAGGGCAGCCCCTCCCATGGCCGGCGACCAAGAGAGTGCCCCCACCTCTTCCCTCACTGATGTGGGTGGACACTCCACTCATAATTATTCATCTCCGCTTTCTCCCATTAAAATCTCACCCAAAAAACCAAAGGTCTTTCCATTAAAGCACTTTAATTCACTAGGTTTTAATGCTACTAAATTTAATGAACACTTCATTTAATGAGTAAGTCATTTAATAAATACTTCATTTAATAAATACATTAACATTTTATCCCTTGCATTATTTTGATACACCGAAACTATTCCAGCAGTTCTATGAAAACAATTTTTGCGATGTCCAGTATTTTATCTTGCGTTCCGTGTCCACTCAATTGCGTCAACGAACCTTAAGTGTGTCTCCCTACGGGTTCGTGAACTAAGTGGACATGATCAAGACTCCCTCCAATCAATAATCATTAGCGGGATCTAGAGATCCATAGCAACTCCCACTTACTCAATGATGAACTAGTGATCGTGTGAACCTTTTTCGTAGTAACCAATTCCTTTTGTCTCACGATATTTTACTTGTCCGATATCCGATCATTCGGTATCATCCATACCTAGTTTTCTCTCGTTACCGACAAGTACTCTTTTCTCATTCTCATGATATAACATTCTTAGTGATCTTATCACTTGCTTGCAAGCTATGTTAATGTGATATCACTGAGAGGGTCCTGAGTATATCTCTCCATCATCGGGATGGAAAAATCTCACTCTTGATCCACGAGCGTCAACTAACACTTTATAAGTACCCAATGACATCTTTATAATCACCCTATTATGGTGTGATGTTTGATGGAATCAAAGTACTCTTCCAGTGTTAGTAATTGACGTGATCTCATGGTCTAAGGATTAGAGTTACTTCGCATGATGTTATAGCAATGTAGACATACTGACATGATCGTATTACTATACTTTAGGAGAGTGTTCATCACATCATTCCACCAATGTTGTGACCTTGTTATTAACAACATCCAATGTCATGATCAGGAAACCTTGATCATCTGTTAATCAACAAGCTAGAAGACATTACTGTGAACCTTTTCTTTTGTTTATTGAACACACATGTATTAACATTTCCGGATAACAAAATTATAGCATGATAAATAAACATTTATCATAAACATGGAATAAGATAATAACCACTTTATTATTACCTCTCGAGCATATTCCTCTTAGTCTCTCATTTGCACTAGAGTCAATAATCTAGTTTGAAAAAACTTGCACATTCAACACCTATGACATTTTGGTGTTGTATATACGCGTTTGCTAGTGGTAAACATAATCTCCATATCTGACACTTTCAGGTATGTGTGTATTTACATGTATTTGCACCTCTACGCATCACTCATTCTCAAACGAGATGGCATTGTATAAATCAAGTTCTTTTGGCGAGACCTCGGTTCCTTGAGATGAAAACATGTTGATACTATTGTCGTACAATAGATCTTCATAGTACTATCTCACTTGGAACTACACCTACTAGAGCAGTCTTATACTTAGCCTTTCGTTGCAATATTCGTCATAATACTTAACCTTTTGGAACTCATCCAAATCTATCATGGAACTTTCTTCCATCAAACTGTGCCACCTTAACCCATAGCCTAAATCGAGATAAACTTAATTTGTATCTTGTGACAAAACTAGTACCAATGTAACATCTTACAATGAACTATATGTTTAGTGCCAATGTAACACTTTATAATGAACTATTTGTCACTTCTATATACAGAATATATTCTTAGTTCTTCTAGAGATCATAAGAATATCCTTACTATCGTCCAATGATCATCTGATGAGTCACCCTGGTATATGCTCATAACATTTAGACCATAGGACATATCTAGATATGTACATATCACGGTATGATTGATTAAGATATTCATGTGATTTTACTCATCAAGTGTCAAAACACTTGAATCTCGTTTCACTCACCAAGTGTCAGTACACTTGAATCTTGATTCAACATTTTCCATGTGGCAAGAACCTTTCCCATCGTTTCCATAATGAACTCATTCAATATTTCATCTATGTACATTTGGCATAACCATATTAGTGTCTCAATCTATCCAAATAGACTTTGATGCCAAATATTTTGGTTTTGCCCAAATATTTCATTTAAATCTAATTTTAATGAAATTCTTAACTTATGTCAATAAAAGATACATATTTACTATCAACAATATGTCTTAAACATAATGTATTAGAAATATGTCTCATCACTCCCACTTAATTTCTTACAAATGCAAGCACCTTCATCGTCTCTGATGAAATTAATCCTTTTAACATTTTCATCACGGTGAAGATTCCAACTCTGTTATGCTTACTTCAACTATTGAAGTTTGCATGCCCTTTTAGCATCCTTTGATTTAACAAAAATCTTTGGACCATGTCATGTACATGTCCTAGGTAACCATTCTATTAGAAGAACACTATTTGGTTTGTTTAACTAGCATATACAATAATTGACATATGTAGTGGTTGCTACACTAATCCATCCAGACTAAATGTCGCTATGAAAGATTGAATCTTGTTGTATATCAACTCCTTGAACATTGTCGTAAACTCTTTGCCAACATGTCAACTATTTCATAGATGTGAAACATCGATGTCTATTTCTTTATAGATCCAAATGCGATTGATAGGCTTTATGCTTTTCAGAGGGTCTTCCAAGTTCAGTAACTTGGTTTCTTGTGTATGGAATTATCACGGTTTTTATGGCTTCAAGCCTTTTGTCGGAGTCAGAGCCCATCATTGCTTCTTTGCATGTAGTCGGTTCATCATTGTCAAAAAATAATGATTTAATCTCAAATATTAGTATTTGATTGTTTACCTGACCTACGCGGTTCAATAGGAACTTAGATCTCCGTGACCACAACCTTTGAGGCACGAGAGCCATAAGCATGATGGCTGCCTCCGGGAAACTTTCCAGCGCTACGCAACTCATCACATATAACTAAGGTTCAAAATAACCTTATCAAAGTTCTATTGTGCTCCACTTAACTTTTCGCAAAAAAATCCTTCTCAAGAAACTTGATGTTCTAAGTGACAAACACTTTTGTCTTCGGTGTTAAGGAGGAATACCCAACTGTTGCTCTAGGATAACCGACAAATTAAGACGTGCTTGGAAACATATCAAACTTGATGTTCTATTTATGCCTAACATACCAAATTTTAAGAAAAGAACACTTGGGTTTTATCCCAATCCATAACTCATATGGTGTCATTTCAACGGATCACGATGGGGCTCTTTTTAGTGTAAAAGCAGTAGTTACTAAGCTTAATCTTCAAAACATAATGGCAATTTTATAAATAACACCATTGATCCTACCATGCTAAACAAGGTTTGATTACATCTCTCGAATACTCCATGCTCCTATGGTTTATCGGAAACATAAATCCATGCAACGATTCCTTGAATCTTAGGTGTTTTTGCTAAACTTGTAACTCAAATATTTTCCTTTATGATCCAATCATACATTATTTAGGGATTTCTATTTTTGTGCTCTCAGTTCGTTAGTTGTACTCAGTTTTCCCCAGCCACTTAACTTTTCCTCCCTTTTGCCCATCTCCTTCTACGAAACTCTCACACGGTCTGAAAACTCGTTGTCCGTCAGTATTGTCGTCACGTGCTGATAAGTGGAGCCGCATTCAGTCGGGTCCCGTAGTGGACCCTCGCTGTTACATGTTGACAAGTTGGGCCACATTCTATCGGGTCCCGTAGTGGACCCTTACCGTTATATGCTGACAATTGGGGCCATGTTCAGTCGGTTCCGGTAGTGGATACCTCTCTCCACTTATCCAGATCAGCATCATACCCACAGCTTATCCACGTGAGCGCTAGACCCGCAACTTACCCAGCTTGGAGTTGCAAGATGGGACCCTGAGCCAGCCCCGCGCCCGTGTCGTTGCCTCCCATTTCTTCTTCTTCTCCGGTGACAGCGGCCCTTTACCTAGTTTCATTTTCATATAGTGAAATGTAATGCATAAACTTGCATATACGAAAATTATACACCATTGAACTCTTTGAAGTCGCACTTATGACATGATCATATTGTGCTAAAAATCCTGATCATTTATCATTTCCATGGAGTGAAATATAATGCATAAACTTGCGTATACGAAAATTATAAACCTTTGAACACTGTGAAATCACACTTAATACGTGATAATGATGTGCTAACAAAATTTTGAGAGATTATCATTTTCTCCCCCATTTTCATATAGTAGAATGTAATTCATAAACTTGCATATACGGAAATTATACACATCTGAACTCTTTGAAATCACACTTAATACGTGATAATGTTGTGCTAAGAAAATCTTGAGAGATTATAATTTTCATAGAGTGGAATGTAATGCACAAACTTGCATATGCGAAAATTATAAACCTTTGAACACTGTGAAATCGCACTTAATACGTGATAATAATGTGCTAACAATTTGAGAGATTATCATTTTCTCCCCCATTTTCATAGAGTGGAATGTAATACATAAACTTGCATATACGAAAATTATACACATTTGAACTCTTTGAAATCGCACTTAATACATGATAATGTTGTGCTAAGAAAATCTTGAGAGATTATCATTTTAATATAGTGGAATGTAATGCATAAACTTGCATATACGAAAATTATACACCTTTGAACTCTTTGAAATCGCACTTAGGACATGATAATGTTGTGCTAAGAAAATCTTGAGAGATTATCATTTTCATATAGTGGAATGTAATGCATAAACTTGCATATACGAAATTATAACCTTTGAACTATTTTGAAATCGCACTTAGGACATGATAATGTTGTGCTAATAAAATCCTGATCATTTATCATTTCCATGGAGTGAAATATAATGCATAAACTTGCGTATACAAAAATTATAAACCTTTGAACACTGTGAAGTCGCACTTAATACGTGATAATGATGTGCTAGCAAAATTTTGACATATTATCATTTTCTCCCCCATTTTCATAGAGTGGAATGTAATGTATAAATTTGCATATACGAAAATTATACACATTTTAACTCTTTGAAATCGCACTTAATACATGATAATATTGTGCTAAGATAATCTTGAGAGATTATCATTTTCATAGAGTGGAATGTAATGCACAAACTTGCATATACAAAAATTATACACCTTTGAACACGTTCCCTTCAAAATATATTCAAAATCATTTGTTTATGGAGTTAAAGTACCGATGGCAAACTCGTTATTTTGCATGGATAGAGGGGTGCCCCCCGATAGATATAGGGGTTATCCTGTACGCTAGATCATAGAGGATCAATGGTTGGTGGGCATGATCCGCGTGACATCTGTCTCAACCAATCAGAGTGTAGCAGCCAAGATGAGCACATGTGTGGAAGATTATGACTAAGAGAGAGGGGAAAACTGAGTAAAACTTAAGAACCAAGGGCAAAACTGAGTAGAAATTGAAAACCAAGGTCAAGACTAACAAAGGGATTCAAATAGAAAATAGAAAGAGATTTAAAAAATGGAAAATGTGACTTTTATACAATAAAATGCATCTTGGCATACATCAAACTATTTGCAATTCAAATATACACCAGTTTGAAAATTATTGCCTCATTCAGACAAATTATGTTTTGGGGGGGATGTTTTGGGAAGAGGCTCGAGTAGAAAGCCATGAACCTTCATAGATAGTAGGTGATTTGAGAAGTGACGGTTTAGGTTAAAACTTGATTTCTATATATTTCTTATGGTGTCAGGTCACATAATAAGACTCCCTAGGTAGATGCCACTATGTTTTGATCTTTTTGAATTTGTTGTGCATAAAATGACTCAATTAGCTAGCTAAAACCCATTTGTTGACTCTCTGTTAACCAGCCACCGGAGGGTAAAACTGAGTATATTGCATATGGCAGTGTTAGTACTGGAGGTAAAAACCGAGTACAACCAAACTGCTAGTGTTACACTCAAGGGTATAACTGAGCACAACTAAGTCGCCAGGGTTAGAAACGAGGGAAAAAACGTGACTTACGGTATGCGTGTCCCGGTGCACGGGGCGGTAGCAGACACGTGTGGCCGTGCACGGTGTAGTAGCGTACGCGGTTACGCGATGCATGGTGGTGCAATGAAACGCCGCTTCCCTTCTCCTTTATAGAGGCCTACTCACTCTCACTCATCACTCACTCATGCAATTATCTCCACTATCCCATCACCTTCTGCAAACCCTCAAGAAAACCCCAACCACACCGGTGATGGAGAAGAATGGCGCGGTAGCCATCGTTGCCTCCAAGGCCGTCGACGAGGAGGCCCCTTTCCCCATACAGGCCCACATCGAGGCATTGAAGGCAGCCGCCATCCTCGTCTAGACCCCCGTCCCCGCTTCCGCCTGAGCCACTGGCGAGGAGGCCCCCGCCGGTCTCGGGCAGATCCCGCTCGGTCGGGACCCCTACGAGGAGGATGATTACATCAGGACGGAGAACCCCTACGACACCAGCATCGCCGAGCCATGGTTGGAGGTAACTAGGGGTTTCTCCCCTTCCCTTGTTATTCCCCCATTCCCATCGTTGGATGCTAGATCGTATGTTATTAGGGTTCGGTTGTTCGTATTTTCAATCGTTGGATGCTAGGTATTTTTACAGTAGCTAATCCTCTTGTGTTAGATCTCGTATTTTGATGAATCCCCATGTTCGTATTTCAATCCTATTTTATTTGTCCTCCAAGTTGCAGTTAAGGGATTCCCTAGTTAGTACTAGCGTCGATCTATAGTTGGGATCAGTATTCGATTTGGTTTGAGATTTAGGGATTGGGAGTAATCAGGGGATCTCAATCGGTTAATTTATGCAAATAATCAATCCCGATAATCAAGGTATCTCAATCATGTCCTTATTGCACTTTACTGTTTTTTCCAACAGGAGGATAGCAGCAACGTCTACAGCGACGACGAGTCCAAGGACACCAAGACTCGTCAGGTGCTGAGGAGGCTGAAGTCCGGCCAGTACGACAAGTTCTTCACCGACGACGTCTGAAGGTGCCCCTTCTGCACCACCAGGAAGCTCCACGCCACTGACTTCAACTCCCTCGTGAAGCATGCCTAGGACGTGAGGACCTGCGACGAGTCGTGTCCACGGCTTCAGAGCCAAGCACTAGACGCTTGGTATTCACCTCCGCAACCTCTAGAAGGTGGCCATAAAGGAGGGTCGCATGCCCCCGATCAAGCCCAAGGCGCCCAAGGTCAAGGGACTGGGTAGCAAGAAGTGGAGGAGGCACCAGAGGGAGGAGGCGGAGGCCCTCTAGAGGAGGCCATGAGGGGCCACTGATCTTGTGCTGCTACTGCTGCTGTAAAGTAGCTTCTTTTGTATTGTCTGTGTTGAACTTGTCCGATGCTGCTGTTGAGCAGCCTAATTGTCGAACCTTAAGTACCGTACTATATATCCTATATTAGTTGCTTTATCTACATGTGCTATATATATATCCTGTATTAGCTGCTTTATATACATCTTCTCTATTTACTGAATGTATTTATGGTGCTGGTTAGATTTGTTGCTCTAGATTTGCTACCAGATTGGGAAAAAAGAGGGCCAAAAGGAACAATGAATGAAGAGAGAAGCTTCTCTAGATTTGCTATCTTTTTGGGCAAAAAAAACACAACTGTTAGCGAGAGAGAGGGCAAAGACGCTCTTAAAAAGTCCAATCATAAAAATAACAAAAAAGAAAACTTCCAATTTAGGCAAGAGGGCGCACATAACCACCAAACGCGCCCCACATGGTCCCACACCACATCCCCCGTAACGCGTTCCCAAAAAACCGGCCCCACGCAGTCCCACATGGCACGGTCCCACACGTCAGCATAACGCGTTCCTGACCAAACGACCCCATGTGGTCCCACACCATGCGGCCCCACATGCCAACCAACGATCAACCTGACAGTAGCTGTTGTTCGAGCTCTTTGATGGGTTTCCGAGAAGGAGAGGGGCAAAAGTGAGGAAAAGTTAAGCGGATGGGGAAAACTGAGTACAACTAATGAACCAGGCGAACAAAAATAGAAATCCCAATTATTTATTTTCTCGATACAATGATTTTCCACTTCACATTGGAATCATTTGAACATTTTCAAATATTTCATACTTCTCCCTAATTAACTAAATATACATATATTCACTCAAATCTTTGGTTAAAGTATATGAAGTTTGAATGATCCACCACATACGGCTACACATAATGGACTATATACATCAATATGCACAATGTCCAATAAGTTATTCGTTCGTTCCTCTTTGGCCTATGAACGAAATTTAAATCATTTCCAGGAAATTCTCACAAGCGTCAGTTGATTCAAAAATCAAAAGGACTCTAAAATTCCATCAACATGGAGTTTCTTCCTGATTTCTTTCCAATATGATTTAAACTACAATGTTACTCATAAGTGATCTTCTAATCATTCGTCTTATGATACTTTAGCATCATTGTTTATGGACATGATTTATCCAACTAGATTTGTAAGAATTCATCTATCTTCAATGGAAGACAATAATTATTTGAACAACCATCATTCTCATAATATTGGAACAAAATAAAAATTATTAAAAACAAATATTGAAGTCAAGATTTGATATCAACAAAAACATAATAATACTTTATTTGTTTTCAATAAACATCTTCACATATTCTCTTGCTAGTTATTTAGGCCATCACAGTTCATGAATTGTGTTGCTCTGTGTGATATTTCACACCAACCAATTCGGTATCCAATACCCAAGAACCACATTGTTTAACAAGCAAATAATACACCCATAACTTGTATATCATCTATATACCTAAGTTGGACATTTTCAGTCTTTTCTTTTCCTGCCAAATATTTTCTAGATTCTATTCAGCATTTCCTTTTCTTTTCAAAAGAATCTATCAACATCAATAGTGGTGCCATACATATGACATGTAGTTCAAAGCGTGTATAGTCAAATAGTAATACCTTTGGACTTGCACTTTGAAGTGGATCACCATCATTAAATGTTTGGCGTTTTTTCAAAATTTCATTCCTTTTAGTAATACTTCTAATGTAGTAAACATTTTACCTACATATTCTATCCATCCTTATCGTGCTAACTTTCATGATCAAGCTACTATAGCTCATAATGATGAAGCACGGATATAATGTGAATTCCTAAAACCTTTTGGGTGATCAGGACACCTAGTGTCTCCAACCTTTGCAAATTCTCATACAATATGAGAATATGTATTTTATTAAATTATACTCTATCATATTGTAACCAACTATTGTTTCAGATATCATAATATATTCTACACATGATGGTTTCTGAAACAATTTTCAGCTCCTAGATAACGTCGATATTAAAACAATTTTTCAATATCAAGAATCATGGAGGCAAGCATGATACTTAGATAGTAACGCTGGAATTTGTTACTCTTGATTCAATACTATTTATTGAATTTCATGGAGTAAGTGAGGTTTTGCTAAAAGTTTGCAATAACACTTTAAACTTTAGATTGACACTCATAAAACAATACGATACCAGCTCGTAAAGTAAAATTCCAAAATTCTATAGTTCTATTATCTCAATTATAGCTAAATACAAGGTAGTAAATGAATGCCAGTGACTACAACGAACTTTGCAAATTCACTTCAATTTGGTTTATGATAAATCGAGTTCAAATTAATCCAAATTACTAAATGAACTCCCACTCAAAACAACATCCATCGAGTCGTTTTAGTGATTACATGAACCAGATCCACTACACCAAGACCAATCATCACATGAGTTGGTGCAACTTCAAAGTCGAGCTTCATATGGACATCATAACAACTATATGACTCATGCTTTACCTTTCAGTTCGTGTTTAGAGGCCATGTCTATACATGCTAGGCTCTCCAACTAAAAACCTTAGTACTCTCGTGTGTAAAACTGTCTTACACCCGTTGTATGCAAACATAGAGTTTATTACGCCCCATCATCACGTGGTGCTTCCAAACGATGAACTTTCTTAATGGTGCATACTAAAGGAAGAACACATTTTTATCTTGATATTTAGTGAGAGGGATCATCTTATAATGCTAGTGTCAAGATATAAACAAGACATAAACATAAATAAGATGCAAAAAGACATCATATATGAAAGTGATATGATATGGGTCTTGCACTTGATCACTATCTTGTGCATCATGGTATGATGTCTATCATTCCATTTGTGTAACGCCAAGGTCTATGCTGCTCCCACTTATTTTGTTATAATTCCCAAGAGTATCCTACCATACTAAAATTATAACATTTACCATATCATGAAACATGCTCAGCAAAAAAATAAAACTAGACGTTTCTAATTTATCTTTTGCATATTTTACGTGGCTTAGGGCTTTCGAAGATAGAATCGTTTTTACCGACAAACATTGAACTACAACATGATAATCAAATTATTAGCAACCCGTTATAAATCAGATATCAACTATATTGGGAGAGATAGACACCCCTCTAGCCACTTATGCAAAACTAGTTGCATGTCAAGCGTGGAACAGGTCTCATGTGCGAGGAAATGTAAAATTAGTTCTGGCCGCTTCATCCCACTATACCGCTAATATCCAAAATACATGAAGGATGCAATAACATGATCATTAGCACCCACATATTCATATGTGTTCTAACCGTACAAAGCTTCTACGCATAGACATATCTCTGATACCACTGATGGGGTTTATTGCATGGAAAACAAAAAAATTCCTACGATTGCAACTGTCAAGATCAAATCTAGGCGATACTTGTAACGGTTTCAGAAGGACTCATTCTTGAAGACCGTAAGCGGGATAACATTCCCGCAAACAAATGTGGCTAGTGTAGAATGTACAAGACCGTCCTTAAGGACGTGATGGCAATCAGCGCCACAAATGGCAGTGCCTCTTCAATTGGTCACACGTTCAACGTGTCATTGACCTCCATCCCTTGTTCTAGTTGGGCAGCGGAAGCAATGGATCCACGGGGACTCCAACAACACTACGACATGGTGGGGGTGATCGTGGAGAGGGGTTTGAGCAGGGCTTCGCCTAAGCACCGTACTCGTGAATAGTGGAAAAACTAGCAAGGGGGAGAAGATGCCAACCAAAGGGCATATAAGAGGGAATGGAATGAGCGTGTGAGAGATGGGGGCACACCACCTCCTTTTATAGGGGGAGAGGCCAACCCCTCCCAGAGCCGACCGTCAAGAGAGTGCTCCCACCTCTTCCCTCACTGATGTGGGTGGACACTCCACTCATAATTATTCATCTCCACTTTCTCCCATTAAAATTCCACCCAACAAAACAAAGGTCTTTTCATTAAAGCACTTAAACTCACTTGGTTTTAATGCTACTAAATTTAATGAACACTTCATTTAATGAACACATTAACATTTTATCCCTTGAATTATTTCAATACACCAAAACTATTCCAGTAGTTCTATTAAAACAATTTATGCACTGTCTAGTATTTTCTTCTGTGTTCTATATCCACTCAAATGCGTCGACGAACCTTAAGTGTGTATCCCTACGAGTTCGTGAACTAAGTGGACATGATTGATACTCTCTCTAGTCAATAATAATTAGCGGGATTTGGAGATCCATAGCGACTCCCACTCACTCAACAATGAACTAGTGATCGCGTGAACCTTTTTCATAGTAACCAATTACTTTTGTCTCGTGATATTTTACTTGTCTGAGATCCGATCATCAGGTATCATCCATACCTAGTTCGATCTCGTTACCAACAAGAACTGTTTTCTCATTCCCGTGATATAACATTCTTAGTGATCTTATCACTTGCTTGCAAGCTATGTTAATGCGATATCATCGAGAGGGTCCTGAGTATATATCCCTGTCATCAGGATGGAAAAATCCCACTTTTGATCTACGAGCCTCAACTAACACTTTCTAAGTACCCAATGGAATCTTTATAATCACCCTGTTATGGTGTGATGTTTGATGGAATGAAAGTACTCTTCGAGTGTTAGTGATTGACATGACCTCATGGTCTAAGGATTAGAGTTACTTCGCATGATGTTATAGCAATGTAAACATAATGGCATGATCGTATTACTATACTTTGGGAGAATGTTCATCACATCATTCTACCAATGTTGTGACCTCGTTATTAACAACATCTAATGTCATGATCAGGAAACCTTGATCATTAGTTAATCAACAAGCTAGTGTAATGAGAGGCATTACTAGGAACCTTTTCTTTTGTTTTATTAAACACACATGTATTAACATTTCTGGTTAACACAATTATAGCATAATAAATAAACATTTATCATAAACATGGAATAATACAATAACCACTTTTTATTGCCTCTCATGCATATTCCTTTCAACGATGACTACAATCATTAGCGTGAGATGATGAGGCGCCGCCATCCTCCCCCCTCAATCACCGGAGCCATGCAAAGCTTGTTATAGTAGAGCTTGTTGTAACACACAAATGAGAAGTCGTCGAGGTAAGACCTCGAAGGACCATCGCACTAGAGCAGCAACCATCAACATTGATGACAACCATAGATCATAAGAGACTGACCTGAAATCACACCAATGAAATACGAAAACGGACTGGATCCCGCGAGATCCGCCAGATACATGACTCTATGTGCCTTATGCCGATGCTAGATGCACTTCTTAAGATTATAAGACTTCCCAAACAACCCTAGCAAGAAAGAAAATTAAACCTCAAATTCTCCAAAGTAGTACGAAAATCTTACAATGTAAGGGTGTGTTTGTTCAGGCAACGACTCCTTAGCCGACAGCTAGTTTCGTAGGAGGTCAGTCTGATCCACCTATCGGAAGAGGGAGGTGCCACACCGGTGCTAGATGGGGGGGGCAGGGAAGACCCTACCTATATATTCTAGTCGATTGGACCATGTGAAGATGAAAAGTACAATTACATTATGGATGTACTATGTGAATTCAGGGAGCTCGCTGATGACCCACAAGTATAGGGGATGTATCGCAGTATTTTCGATAAGTAAGAGTGTCAAACCCAACGAGGAGCAGAAGGTGCTGGCTAGTGGTATGGATCAGGAATTCTCTGCAAATACTTAGCAAACGGATTTTAGGGGTTTTTGATATAGCAAGTAAACAAAGTACGAGTAAATAAAAGACAATAGGAATAAATGTAGGAAGTGGTCCAATCCTTTATGCAGCAAAGGATAAGCCGGTTGTATTACTTAAGATGACCAAACGTTCTTGAGGACACATGGGAAGACTGTCAAGTGCTTTCGCTTCATATAGTTGATTAATCTTCTTTAGCTCGCTAAGTGTTGTGTGGGTGAACCTGTGCTAATGTACCGCCCCATCCAAGACTAATACATACTTGTGATTATACCCCTTGCAAACATCCGTAAGTACAAGAAAGTAATTAAGGTAGAAACCTAACCACAACTTTAAACTCTAAGACCCTTACGTCCCTTGTGCAATGGTTTCCTAACGGGGGTTTAGGTTTCTGTCACTCCGGCAACCCCTACGATTAGTAGCCAAATACACAATGCATTCCCCTAGGCCCATATAGCTGAAGTGTCATGTAGTCGACGTTCACATGACACCACTAGAAGAAGTACACCACAACTTAAATATCAAACTATTGAATCTTTCTCAATGCAACTCCACTACTAACAACAAGACTTCTCCCATGTCCTCAAGAACAAAACGAACTACTCACAAGACATCATATGGATCATGATCAGAGATGGAATAATGATGTATAACAATCTGAACATAGACAATAATTCAATGGTTCACTCAATAGCATCAACTACAAAGAGTAATCAACATTGGGAAAGTTTCCCCTATGAACTATGCAAGATTCAACGCAATTGTTACAGCAATATGGAGATGGTGATGAGGGTGATGATGGTGATGATGGTGGTGATGATGATGATGATCCCGATGAAGTCCAGCTTGATGGTGGTGTTGATGGCGACGATCTCCCCTCTCCGGGAAGGAATTCCCCCGGCAGAAATCTGTCTGCCGGAGAGATCTTTCTCTCTCGGTGTTTTTCGCCCCGCAGAGGCGGCAGAATCTTTCTATGGTCGCTCCCCGAGTCTTAGGGTTTCGGGAGGATGATATACGCCAAAGGGGAGAGGCTGGAGTGGGCCAGGGCGTCCACACCACCTCCAGGCGCGGCCTAGGGCTGCCCGCGCCATGGGGTGGTGTGGCCCCCCTGTGGCCCATCTCCACTCCATCTTCTAGAATCCTTAGTCTTCTGGAAAAATAGGATTTTCCGTATATTTTCCCGGATTTTCTGATCTTCGCGAATTTTGCCTCCAAACAGCACCTTTTCCATCAGAATCCTGACTACAACGGTCCATGCTCCAAAAGTCATCAACCATGCAAAAACAGATGAAATAACATAAGTATCACCTCTCAATTTGAAATATATCAATGAATAATAGTGAATTAAGACATGGAATAGTGATGCAAAATGGACGTATCAAATCCCCCCAAGCTTAGACTTCGCTTGTCCCCAAGCGAAACTAAGCTCAATAAACATGGCCTCAGGTTTATGGAGTGAAGAGTCGATAAAAGAATACGGACAAGAAGCATCACATTCATGAAATACATAGATCATAATAGAAGAAAACTCACTATTATATAACTCAACTTGCAATGAGTAAAGGAAACACAATAAAGATGCATAAAGTGAATCATAATTGGTAATGGCAAACATAGCTCTTGGTCGAAGAATGTTGGGTCCGCAGCATAGAAAACAAAAAATTCCTACGATGAGAACTATACGCCAAGATCTATCTACTAGATACAGAGCAACGAGTGGACATACATCCATGGAGAACTTACCCTCGAAGACAACGAGTTTTGTTAACGAGTAGGAACTCGTGGTTGATGTAGTCGTACGCTTGCCAATCTCAAGATCGTGTGGAAGTCCGAGCACCGCAAATCAGCAGCGCATCCGTCCTCGCACACACGTTCAAGCCACCGGACAACCTCCACCTCCTCGCTCCAGCGAATCAGCAGAAGCAGCAATTCCTTCCAGACGCAAGGCCACCGGGAACATGTATCTCGCTAATCCGAGACCATGGGGAATATCTAGAGGGGGAGAGAGATCCTTCACGAGGAGGTGTGGTTTGTGAGAGGGGAGAGGGGGGCTTTATATAGGAGGGAGGGAGACCCCTCCCCTCCCAAAGCCGGCGCATGAGGGGGGGGGACTCCTCCCCTCCTTTATTCATGTGGTGAACCTCCACTCACATAAACATGGCCTCCACCCAAAATCCCACTCACATGTATTTAATTTCCACCAAATTAAATGTAACTCTCAATTAATAAAACTCTTTAATTTATTTTATTCAGAATTTTGTTAATTAATTTAATTAACAAACATTCACATAAAACCCCTTGCAACATTTCAATATCACATGCAGAACCACTTTCTGCAATTTCACCCGAAACAATCCCGGTTTCTATCGAAACAATTCCTGTTTCTATCGAAACATTTCCTGCGCTTTGCAAACCTTTTGTATGGAACATATGTGCTCCTAAATGGTGTCCGGCAACCCTTAAGTGTGTCACCCTACGGTTCGCGAATAATGCAGACATGATTGAGACTCCTCTCATATCAATAATCAGAAGCGGGACCCGGAGATCCATACTGACTCCTGCATATTCAACGATGACTTCTGTGATCGTGAGAACCTTTAACGTCATCAATTTAATCCCTTTGTCTCATGATATAATACATGTCCGAGATTCGATCATCGGTATCCAAATACCTAGTTTGATCTTGTTACCGACATGCACTCTTTTCTCGTTCCCGTGATATAACATTCTAGTGATCACATCACTTGCTTGCAAGCTATCTTAATGTGATATCACCGAGAGGGCCCAGAGTATATCTATCCGTCATCGGGATTGAAAAATTCCACTCTTGATCCATGAGCCTCAATATAACACCTCCATAGCACTGAACCCACCTTTATGGTCACCCTATTATGGTGTGACGTTTGATGTTATCAAGATACTCTTCCGGTGTTAGCAATTAACATGATCTCATGGTCTAAGGATTAAGACTACTTTGTATGATGTTATAGCAATGTAAACATAATGAATTGATCGTAATGCTATACTTCGGATGAATGTTCATCACATCATTTCACAAATGCTGTGACCTTGTTATTAACAACATCCAATGTCCATGATCAGGAAACTTTGATCATCTTGTTAATCAACAAGCTAGTCTATGAGAGAGGCATAACTAGGAACCCTTTTTTGTTTATTAAACACACATGTATTGATGTTTCCTATCAATACAATTATAGCATGCAAAATAAACATCTATCATATACAAGGAATACATAATAACAACTTTATTATTGCCTCTCAGGGCATATTTCCTTCAAATAATAGTTGATAATTTGCCGGAGTTCACAAATAGCTGGTTTTTCAATGATAGCTTTCAAAGTAGTAAACATCAAGATAAGAGCAATGTTCAAAACAAGGAACATAAGAAACATGATTGAATAAATCATCATACGAATGAATGAAACACAACAACTCAAAATACTTGCTGAGATAGAAGGGAGTAGGTTTACTGACTCAACTACAAAGTAAAAGAAAGGGCCCTTCGCAGAGGGAAGCAGGGATTGCAAGTCTCATAAAGAGCTCCCAAAAATTATGATACTTACTAGCTTTCAGCTCTCATTGCCCCTATCATAGGCATATTTAGGTGATTAAGGTTAAAGTGACACAACTAAGAGGATATGCTTGACAAGTTATAAGTTGAAATCTCATGCCCCTTACTTATGAGTACCGATCCTCATGCTACTCAACTTCAGTCACAAGCAAGCTCTTGTCATTGTAGATACATGCGTATCATTGAGAACCACCAACGGGGTACCCCTTGCACATGACACAGGAGCTATCCCATAATCAAAATGACAAGGCAAGTAGACAGTGAGCATCTCAGCGATCTTTTTATTTGCTATTTGCATAGGTTTTTATTGAGGATGCTTCATAGAATGCTCACTATAGTTATGATGCAAGTTTCCACCATGATTAGGCATGGCTTAGGCTAGCGGCCCAGATGTTTCTCTAACACACATATAAACTCCATGATCTTACTAGTTCCACTTTTATTTCACACCGCCGGGATCCATAAGCAAAAGAACATGATATCAACTAGGTACAAAGTACCAAATGAAGTGTTGAAAGCGGTCCCCATGCTACATGGTTCAGCTAACTTCAACTCATAAAGCACAAGCATATACGCAACAAAGAAGGACCCAATGGTTCAAGTTTATTAAATGCAAGAAAGTAAAGTGTGCCATCAAGTTCGTGAGAGCTTTAATCACTAATTTTCACATAACAAGTTTAATTTGGGAGGTAGATAAAACAAGAATTTACTTGGAATATCAATAATGCTACTAGGTAGGTATGGTGGACACAAATGGCAAAGGTGTTGGTTTAAAGGAGGTGGATGCACGAGAAGAATACCCTCTCAATACATGTTTTTGGCTAGCAAGGCTGGGTATCAAGTATAAGAGTTGAAGGAAACAACCAAACATACAAGTGATAAAAACAAACATGAAATCTTCCTTGGAAGCACAAAAGATCTTAACTATAGAATACTAGACTTATGAGCAAATCAAGAAAGTAAGATGATGAAATTATTTTTCTCTAGAGTACTTATGAGCAAATCAAGAAAGTAAGATGACCCACAAGTATAGGGGGTGTATCGCAGTATTTTCGATAAGTAAGAGTGTCGAACCCAACGAGGAGCAGAAGGTGCTGGCTAGTGGTATGGATCAGGAATTCTCTGCAAATACTTAGCAAACGGATTTTTTGGGTTTTTTGATATAGCAAGTAAACAAAGTATGAGTAAATAAAAGACAGTAGGAATAAATGCAGCAAGTGGCCCAATCCTTTATGTAGCAAAGGACAAGCCGGTTGTATTACTTAAGATGACCAAACGTTCTCGAGGACACATGGGAAGACTGTCAAGTGCTTTCGCTTCATATAGTTGATTAATCTTCTTTAGCTTGCTAAGTGTTGTGTGGGTGAACCTGTGCTAATGTACCGCCCCATCCAAGACCAATACATACTTGTGATTATACCCCTTGCAAACATCGGTAAGTACAAGAAAGTAATTAAGGTGGAAACCTAACCACAACTTTAAACTCTAAGACCCTTACGTCCCTTGTGCAATGGTTTCCTAACGAGGGTTCAGGTTTCTGTCACTCCGGCAACCCCTACGATTAGTAGCCAAATACACAATGCATTCCCCTAGGCCCATATAGGTGAAGTGTCATGTAGTCGACGTTCACATGACACCACTAGAAGAAGTACACCACAACTTAAATATCAAACTATTGAATCTTTCTCAATGCAACTCCATTACTAACAACAAGACTTCTCCCATGTCCTCAAGAACAAAACGAACTACTCACAAGACATCATATGGATCATGATCAGAGATGGAATAATGATGTATAACAATCTGAACATAGACAATAATTCAATGGTTCACTCAATAGCATCAACTACAAAGACTAATCAACACCGGGAAAGTTTCCCCTATGAACTATGCAAGATTCAACGCAATTGTTACAGCAATATGGAGATGGTGATGAGGGTGCTGATGGTGATGATGGTGGTGATGATGATGATGATGATCCCGATGAAGTCCAACTTGATGGTGGTGTTGATGGCGACGATCTCCCCTCTCCGGGAAGGAATTCCCCCGGCAGAAATCTGTCTGCCGGAGAGATCTTTCTCTCTCGGTGTTTTCCGCCCCGCAGAGGCAGTGGAATCTTTCTGTGGTCGCTCCCCGAGTCTTAGGGTTTCAGGAGGATGATATACGCTAGAGGGGAGAGGCTGGAGTGGGCCAGGGCGACCACACCACCTCCAGGCGCGGCCTAGGGCTTCCCGCGCCATGGGGTGGTGTGGGCCCCCTATGGCCCATCTCTACTCCATCTTCTGGCATCCTTAGTCTTATGGAAAAATAGGATTTTCCGTATATTTTCCCGGATTTTTTGATCTTCGTGAATTTTGCCTCCAAACAACACCTTTTCCATCAGAATCCTGACTGTAGCAGTCCATGCTCCTAAATTCATCAACCATGCAAAAACAGATGAAATAACATAAGTATCACCTCTCAATATGAAATATATCAATGAATAATAGTGAATTAAGACATAGAATAGTGATGCAAAATGGACGTATCACTCGCAACGGTAAAACCCCACTTTGGAGATAGATATTGATGGGAATGTATTCCCTAGAGTAAATTAATATATGTTTATTTGATACTCGTTTTGTTCATGATTAGAGTTTATTATTTATGCTACAATTGCATTTGTGTCTTGATTATGAGAATCAAAGGTGAATCTCAGAAGCACATGTAAAGTGATAAACACCAAGTGTTCCTAGTCTTGCAGGCATGACTACCCTTATTGTCAAAGGATGATCATATTCCCTGGTCATCGTATGTGTGTACCATTTGACAATAAGAGAATATTGTCGACTGTACAAGGATGCTGAACTGACCCAAGCCAAATGATCTACTTTAGGATAATCATCATCTTGTTATTGGTATATCGTCATTGTTGTTGTGTCATTTTGTCCTTTGACCGTGAGGATATCAATTTTCCATCTTAATAGAAGATATGTATTGATCGTCATCTAATGCTAGTGACATGGGTATTGAAGTGTTCTGTAGCAAAAAACAAAAAATTTCCTACCTTGGAACTCCCTAACGCCCAAGATCTATCTATGTAGTAATGAAGTAATGACCGGAGCGTATAGAATACATACCCTTGTAGACCGTACACGGTTAACGTTTCGAGGGGAACATGGTTGAAGTAGTCGAACTCGTAGCCGACCTCAAGGTCGTGAAGCTCCTCGTAGGTCACCCCTTGCTCCTTCTTCATCGTGCAGCAGCTCCAGCTCACGACATCCAAGGTGCCTCAAGTGAGGCCCCTCGTGGTTTCGTACACATATGATGTACGGTAACGACCTCCGGCTCCTTGATCCCTGTCGGGAGTGGGGAAGTAGATCTCTGGCTTGGAATCCCTACAGCACAACGGCGTGCTGCAGGTGCACCGTCTCTTGTGCGAACAGTCCTTTCTTGGGACCGTGCCAACGCATGGAGACAACTCTGTAGAGAGAGATGGAGGAATTCTCTAAGGAAAATGGCTTAGAGAACATCTCAAATTGTGTGTTTCATCCCACCCATGGGCACCCCTTTATATAGGGGGAGGGAGGTGTGCCCTCCCCTTTGGGTTTCCCATGTGGAACTATTCAAGGGAGAGAGGGGGAGGCGCATGGGCCTCATGGGCCGCCGGCTAGGGGTGGCCCCCACCCCGAGCACATCCCTAGGCTCGCCGGGTGGGTCCCCTTGAGGCGGCTAGGCCTTGGCCCCTTGGCCCTTCCCTCCTTCGGTTTTCCCTCATGGGCCCTTTTCCCTAGGAAGTTTGGCCCATTAGTGGAGTACCCCTTCAAATTAGATTTTAATATTATATTTAATATTAATTACATTAATTAACATGTAAATACATATTACAAAATCTGATTTGACCCGAAAAACCTTTCGGTTCCCTTTTGATTTCCTCCGAACGACTTCGGAACTTTCCCGGAACGATTCCGGTTCTCTCACGGATGTTTTCCGGTTTCCTTTTCTCTTTCATATGGTGATTCCAACTTATAGAGGATCTCTAGGTCATCGTACCCTTGAGTGTATTTCCCCACGGCTCAGGAATGGCACACACATGATCTCCATAAATGATCAATAGCGGGACCGGGATGCCCATAATGACCCCTGTGCATTCCATGATGATAATGTTGTTTGAACCGTAAACAGTTGTTTCCCACTCCCTTTGCCACTTGATACCTAGTTCACCCGAGATTTGATCTACGGTATCTCCATACCTTCGTTTGATCTCATTACCGATGAACTTGTTTTCTCGTTTCCATGTCATTGCATTCCGTGACCTAGTCACACGCTTGCAAGCTTTGTTAATGCAACGCCACCGAGATGGCCACATGTGTATCTATTCGTTACGTGGATTGGAAAATCCTGGCCTTGATATGTACTCCTCTACGCGCCCCTTTGGGAAACCTGAGTAGCACCTTTTTGATCACCCAGTCACGGTATGATACTTGATAACCATCTAAGCTCCCTCCAGTGATTTGCATTATCTCATAGTTTAAGGATCAGGTTGCGAGGTTTCCTTAGTTTATCATCAATGGTGAACTTTGTAACTAGATCTCATTAAGATACAACTGGTTGGGTTGTTTGTCTATCACATCATTCAACTAATGACGTGACCTCATTGTCAATTGGCATAAATGCCCATGATCTCGAAACCCTAGATCATCCTCATGACCAATAAACTAGTCCGCTAGAGGTAACTAGAGACTTGGTTTGTTTACATACCACATGTGTATTAACGTTTCGTATTAATACAATTATAGCACAATATGAAACTATTATGAACTAATTGATATATGACAATAGAAACCTATTTATTATTTGCCTCTAGGGCATATCTCCTTCAGTCTCCCAGTTGCACTAGAGTACAAATAATCTAGCTCGCATTTTACTCATCATAAACCATATCACATATGAGTTTATTGATCATGCATGCTTATGGAAAACGTCTTGTCCATGTTCTGTTTTACCAGATCATTATGTCTTTGCAAATCGTTAATGTCTTCCTAACTTGGACATTCATACCATTATCTCATAATGGGTTGAAGTATTCATTTGGCAACAAAGTGAGACTTTGTTTCTAGTGTTTATAATGACGGTCGTTGTTGGGGGGATACCCCTGGGTAGGGTCACTCCGGGGTATAATGGCCGAGTTAGCCGAGGTCCGGCAAGGTCAAAGCGGATGCTGACCGGGTCACCTCAAGGCAGTCCGAATCAGGGAGTAACCCGGACCAGGGGGGGGGGTCGCCTAACATTGTCTCATCCGACTTAAGGAGTAAGTCGAGAGTGCTTGTCTAACTTATATGCAGGAACATGTGTGGCCGGATCTACTATGATCTAGATCCTCGCTTAGCTTCTGGGAGAAGGAAGGAATCTCTCTGGTCAAAAAAGAAGGTCCGGTACGTACTGCATGAGCGAATAAAGCAAGGGCAGGACCATCGGGCCATGGCCGACAAGGGTGACGACGCTCACGTCGGCTGACGTGGGCGCCGCAGAGGCTACGTCGCTAAAGCATGTGTGACACGGGGGAAAAGCAACCCGGTTGGGTTACCACTTTTGGGAAGGGGCATATTCTTAGGAATATGCCTCCACGTATGCCCTAGGCCAGGACCGAACCTCCTCTATATAAGGGGGGGTTAGGGCTCTGGTAGAGGGGTTGATTGGATTCTAGTTGGTTGAGCACTAGTTGGTTTGGTAGTTCCTGAGGACTAGTTGATCTTGGGTTCTAGGGCTAGATAGTAGGCAAGAGTAAGAGAGCTCCTTCTTCCTCCTCTCGCCTATACAGCTCAAGGAGCACTTGTAATCTTGAAGATATAGCAATACAAACTTCTGTGTGGATAATCACTCCACTATCCCTCCCTGGATTCCCCTAGCACATATTAGTCCCCACCTATAGCCTATCCATGGCATCTGCTGTGACACCACCACGGCAGTTGGCGCCCACCGTGGGGCTAGCAGCGCTAGCAGGGGTGAAGATCCGGACGGGAAACTTCATCGGCACCGGCGAACGCATCGTCTCCGGGATCGTTCAACGCTTTGGAGCGTTGGATTTCGTCAGCGACAACGCTGGCTGCTTCGACACGCGCCCGCTTCCGCGCAACGGCCTCTTCATCAAGCTCGGCGCGCACAAGGTCTACGTTGCTGTGGATGTCTCGTGCGTTCACCCGCATCGTGTCATCGATGCGGGGGAACCACCCCTCACTATGGCTCGCGGGACGCGTATCGCTCGCTCCCCGGACCATGCGGAGGTGATGATGATTGCGCCAGGTGCAGGCGCGAGCAAGGATCCAGCGCCAGACCCGGAGGTAACACCTAAGGCACCAAGGAAAGGTAGAGGACCTCCACTAGAGAGGCCTGAGAACGTACTGAGAGAAGCTATGGATAGCTTGGCTAACCCGGTAGCAGCAGTGGTAGATCCGGCTCAGGCACAGGCCGAGCTAGTGGAAACTCGGCAAAAGATACTGGAGGGCGCAAAGAAAATAGCCGCGGCTCAGCAGTCGCTAAACATGACGCTGCGTGAGTACGCAAAGGCAAACAAGGTTGAAGCAGTAAGGGTAAAAGGGAGAAATCTCATAAGTGAGATGAACAGAGAAGGTGATGATGGAGCAGAAGGGTCGGAAAACTACCTATCTGTGGGGTTGCCGAAGTATAGTACCCCGACGAAGAACCTCAGAGCAGCAGATGCCGCTGCGTCCGAGTTAGAGGGTCTGACGGGTGAGGCCCATCAAAGACAGCAAGACAGGGTTAAGGAGCTGGTTCGGATCGCGAACAGGCAGAACAAGGAGCTGTTGAGGGCTAACCCGAAGAGAGTTGGGGATTCCAAGATCGTCCATTCGGTGATGGGTAACTCGGAGAAATCTGCTGGAGCCGCATCATCGCCTCATGGCGGTCCAAGGAGAGAAGAGGTAGTAACCTCGGCCAGACGGAACAAACAGATCGTCTCGTACGACCCAACGCGTGCGGAAAAGAGATGCAGAAAGGTGATGATCGACGGAGTGTGAGCCGAGGTGAAGCTGGCCGAGGTAATCACAACCAAGGCAATGCCGGTCAAGGGAACGCTGCCAACGGCAATGCCGGACAGCGCAACTCCGCAGGAGCAGGACAACTGCATCAGCGGAATATACCGAGGCAAGAGCAAAGCGCCGGCCGAGGTATGCAGCAGAAAGGTGTGCAACAAGAGCAAAACCGATACAATGACGGTGATTCGGAGATGGTGAACGCAGGGTACCCTAGACCGGACTATCATGTGATAGGGTCTAGATTGGGGAGCATGGATTTGATGCCGAATGACGCCAGGTTAAAACTGGATCGCCTGTATAGGTCGGAACAGATCGAATGTCAAGGTCCTCCGGGTCCAGCGTGCTTTGGACCCCGGATCATGAAGGAACCGCCGGTACCGAACTTCCAGTTACCCAGAGGCACGAAGACGTATGACGGCAGTACCAAGCCGGAGGATTGGCTGATAAACTATGCTACGGCGGTGAAAATTGCAACTGGCAACTTGAGATGGGTTGTGCGTTACGTTCCCCAGATGTTGGAAGGCCCGGCCAGAGTATGGCTGAATAATTTGCCACCCGGAAGCATCAACTGCTGGATAGATTTTGAATAAATGTTTATCAGCAACTTCTCAAGTACATACCATAGGCCGAATAGACCGCAGACCCTGGCAATGTGCAAGCAAAGACCCAACGAGACGGATCGTGAATTCTTAACCTGGTGGTGTACCGTGAGAAACTCGTGTGAGGGCATCATAGAGTCATAGACCATAGCGTGGTTTGTGCAAGGGTGTAGATACGGCAACGAGCTGTGGATGAAGTTGCAAAGGAAAATGCTAGTTACGCTGGCAGAAATGATCCGGATTGCTGATTCGTATGCATTGGGCGATCCGACTCAACCTAGGCTCGCGTCAAGTGAGTCAAACAAGGAATACTATCAAAGGGATGGAGCCGGGTCATCCCGGAGGAATGATTACAGAGGAAAGAGGAGAGATGATAGACCGGATCATCGTTACGGTTTGCAACAAGTTGCAGCCGTGAATCAAGATCAACCCGGATCAGGGAGTAACCAACGCCAGAGAACTGGAGGGCAGTGGACTCCAAGAAATGATGGCAAGAAAACATGGACTCCAGAGCAGAAGAAACAGTGGCAGGAAAAGAAAGACCGTTCGACGTATACCTACGAGTCGATGCTGGACCAGCCGTGTAAGTTTCACACGCCAAATCCGAATAGCCCGGCGGGTCACACGACGAGGCAATGTGAGTGGATGCGGAAGATAGAGCAAGGTGGTTCGGGGAATGCTCAGGCACCCCAGAATGATCAACCTCGGCAGGAGTTACCCCGGCAGCAACTGCTCTCCGGAGCGAACATGCAACAGCTAATGTTGCCTCCCCCTCCGCCGAGGTATGAAAACAATGAAAGAAGGGATGCAGTGCATCAGGTGGAAAATCAGCAACAACCGGATCAAAGGTATGCTGGAAACGAGGGAAGGAACGAGTACAGGGAACATCACCAGAGTTATTGTGTGTTCACGACTGAGGAAACAGATAGAAAAAGCTTGCAGCGCCGACATATAAAGGTCAATGCGGTCATGCCAGCAGTGACGAGGTACATGCCTTGGTCGGACTAGGAAATCACCTGGAACATCAAAGATCATCCTAAACTTATGCCGAGCCCATGTTCGTATGCGCTAGTGCTAGATCCGACATTCATTGGACCGAACATCAATGTGAGGTTCTCCAAGGTTTTGATTGATAATGGCAGTAGCATTAACATCATGTATGCGGATACGATGCGCATGTTGGGCATCTCGGAGAACATGCTCCAGGCTATGAGAACAACTTTCCATGGCATTGTACCAGGCATTTCGTGCGAGCCCATAGGCAAAGTCTGGGTCGACGTGCTATTCAGAACAAGGGATAACTGCCGAACTGAAAATCTGGAGTTTGAAGTGGTGAACTTGGAAAGTGCATATCATGCGTTACTCGAAAGACCAGCATTGAACAAATTCATGGCAAGCTGTCACTGACGAGGGTTTAACTCGTCAATGCCCATTGTTATGGACTTGGGTTTTGGAGAAGGAGGGAGCGCTGGAGACATCTATCGGCTAGCAAACAAGCACACAGGGGACAAAGGATTTACCCAGGTTCATGCCTCGTAGAGGTCCCTACTCCTGCTTGTCTGCTCGTGGAATTATCGAGGGAGTCGAAAGTTACAATGATGCGTAGATGAAATCTGGCGAGGGTTGCGAAAACTAGGGTGGCGTGTGTCCTCCTCGCTGCCCCTCCTAGCCTTTATATAGATAGGCTAGGTCTCGGGTAGCAGGTCGAGTCGGTTACAAGTTAGGGTTTTCCCCTTCAAACTTTCTATCTTTAGCTTCTTCTTGTCCTTCAAGCAATTGAGAGTCCATAGGTTACTCGAGTCCCTCCATCCGGGCCTTGGCGACACCGTGGGCCTGTATGTATTTGGGCCATATATACCAAGTTCGAGTACCTGTAGGGTATACCCATGTCAGTAGCCCCCGAGTATCCAGTGGAATCGCAGATTCGACTGGGGACTTTTGAAGCCTTCGAGTGCCTGAATGAGTATATTTCGATTGCTTTTATTTGTGTCATAGGGATTGTTGATATACGTGCCTGATATGACCGAAGTATCGGTATCAGTTAACCACCTTAGGGTGAAACAACGCAATCTACTCGAATTCGAGTCCCTGGACTTGAATCTGGAAAAGTGCTGGTGTAATTCGACTTAGGCTATGGAGGTCTTACAGGAGTCGAATTCCAGTTATATGGGTGTGAGCACTTGACGCGTCCGTCAAGGCATGTTCATCGTGCCTGTGGGCACGAACATGTTTCTGGTAGTGCGCAGTTAAATGCGTTGCCAGGCCTTATGCAGGTCTTACCTTCACGCTGTAGGCGCGGCATCCGAATTTTATCATTGCGGAGACGATTCGGGTAACCCAGGAGACGCAGTCTCTTTGTAGGGGAAAAATTATGAGGCGGTGTCGCCATGAGTTTCGAGTGTGGATGTTATCAACACATAGTTTTTTGTTCAAATAATCATAGGGTGCGCGACCAGCGCTCCCTATGGGAGTAGCCCCCGAGTGCCTGGTTGAGTCGAAGACTCAGGCAGGGACTAAAAACTTTTGCGACTGCTGTCATCTTTTGCTTGCTTGTTTCAGTCGATGACTTAGGCAGCTAAAATATTTTTGCGACTGCCGTCGTCTTTTGCCTGCTTGTTTCCGGCGCTCCCTATGGGAGTAACCCATGTTCATAATCGAACTGTGTTTCGAGTGGTTGGGTTTGCCTTTTGTGATTGTCCATGTTCCTGCAAAAAGAAAAGAAAAATCGTAGGGTGCGCGGCCAGCGCTCCCTATGGGAGTAGCCCCCGAGTGCTTGGTGGAGTCGAAGACTCTAGCAAGGACTAAAAATAGTCGAAGTTCTCCATTGCATAGCCTTTGGTGACGTCAGTGCTGACGCTTGTATGACCTTAGTTGCCTGCGTGAGCGGTTTTGACGGGACGTGATGAGCTGTGGGTCCTACTTTCTGACTTTGATTTGACTGGGCATGCGTAATCTTATTTTTAGCTGTGCCTCCTCGATTTCCGTGCGTAATGGTAGAAGTGGGGGGACGGTTCGCGCTTCCTCTTCTCCACGTGTCCTACACGATGCATGCCACGCGTCCAATAGGGTTTTTGTCAGCCGTTGGATTGCATCTTCCAGGGGTTAAGTAGCGATGCCGCAGCGGTAATTTTCCCATCTGTGTTCTTTCTTCCTTGCTGCTATCGCCATTGCCCTTTGCTTTCCTGCTTTTCTCTGCTCCCATCTTCTCTATGACGCTGGACCAGCTCAGTTCGTTCCCCAGCTATTTTCTTCGCTCTCATCGCCGCCGCGCAATAGGGAAGAAGAAGGGAGGCGCTGCCGCTGATTCCACGGCCACCCTCACTGCAGCGAAGAAGAAGGGTGGCTCCGCTGCTGCGGCCACCAGCGCTGCCGCCGCCGGGAAGAAGAAGGTCGCGGGCACCCGCGTGACTAATGGCGCATGGCGCCCCTCCATCATCAAGGCGTCGGATCTCCGTCTTCTTCGCCAAGACGGAGTGATCTCTGCATCAGTCACCAATTCGCGCGTCCCCAGCGGTGAGACCGTTCCTATGCCTCCCGCTGGTTATCGAGTGATGTTTCTTGCATTCATCATTCGCGGTCTTTCCTTGCCTCTTCACCCGTTTCTTCGGGGTCTTCTTTGTTTCTATGGGCTCAAGCTCCATCAGCTGTCCCCAAATTCTCTCCTCCACATCACTTGTTTCATCACCCTCTGCGAGTGCTGGCTCGGAATCGAGCCGCACTTTGGTCTTTTCAAACACATTTTTAAATTGAAGCGTCAGTCCGCATCTGGCTCTTTAGTTTATGACGTAGGTGGTTGCGGAATCCATGTTGATCCATCCGCCACTTACTTCGATATCAAGCTCACCAAGTCCGTCCAGGGATGGAGGTACAGATGGTTTTATGTGCACGACCAGAAGGCCAAGGACGAGCACTTTGGTCTCGCGCCTTTCGATCCCGCGACTCCCTGTAAGAAGATGCGTTCTTGGAAGAACATGATCATGCCTTCCGAACTCGCGGAGACAGACGTGTTATATCAGCGCGTCTGCGACCTCGAGAGTCGCATAGGCGCAGAAGAGGGAGGCTGCGCCCTTGTCAGGACTTGGCTGCGTCGTCGCGTCCAGCCTCTCTAGGCCAGGGTCCATCCCATGTTCCAATGGGGTGGTGCTGATGATCCCACTCGCGTGTCTGCCGATGGCATGTCCGCGAGTGAGGTAGATAAGAGGGTGCGGCTGGTTATGAAGTATACCCTCAAGGATGTGCTTCCGAACGAGCCAGTCGTTCCTCCTTTCGATGCTTCGAATCCTCCTCCTGAGGTATGGTTGTGCTACGTAGTAGCGTATTTTCTCGATTGCGTCTTCTGTTGCTTATCTGTTTTACTTTTTGTATGCAGGAGTGGGCGGTGTCGCCTTGCATGCCTCCCCTTCCTGAGGGGATTATT
Source organism: Avena sativa (assembly GCA_916181665.1). Classification (NCBI taxonomy): domain Eukaryota; kingdom Viridiplantae; phylum Streptophyta; class Magnoliopsida; order Poales; family Poaceae; genus Avena; species Avena sativa. The sequence goes on along the minus strand of OV702290.1, from coordinate 492,133,934 downwards.
CCTCATGAGGCTGTGGAAGAGGACCAGTCTGAGTCGACTGTCCCTTCTGATGTTGAAGAGGAAGTCCCCGAGTCCGAGAGTCCGGATACTCGCAAGCGTTCGCGTAGCGAGGATTCCGACGCGTCGACTCCTTCCACTCCAGGAGGCGCGGCTGTTGGTGCGGAGTCACCAATTCCTGCCGTTCCTGTGAGGGCTGTGGCACCGTCTTCTCGCAAGAAGATGCGATTTCCCAAGGAATCTTCGTCGGAGTCGACGGAGGCCACATTTGATCTTGATAGATTTGAATGGTAAGTTTGCTAGTGCATTCGCTCGTCACTTGTTTTCTTCTTGTTGGCTTTTCCCTGGAGTTTTCCTTATCTGAGTGCGGATTTTGTCTTGCAGTCAAGAGGCGTCGTCATCTTCTGGTGACGTCGAATTTTTGAAGGAATCAGGAGTCGCGACCTGAAAGGCCAAGATAGAGGTCGAGCGTGCTCCTTCTCCTCCGGTGGCGGCCCACTCCGAGCACAATTCTTCGAGCTCTCCTCACGTAGGGGAGCATCGAGTAGTAGCTCGGATGATGGTTTAGCAATTTTCTTCGGAGTCGCTGGAGGACCATGTAAGTATATCTTTCTCTCTCTCTTTTTTTATAATCTGGCAGTCAACGCCCTTTGTTGCCTTCTGCTGATTCCTTGTTTTGTGCGACAGCTCCTTGTAAAGGAAGTCGCACAGGTGGCGGAGCAAGTGATGGCGATAGGTCGCCAGCGTGCGATGCTGGAGAAGCGCCACCACGTGGTTGAGAGTGAGTGTTCTATACTTATTCTTGTCGTCTTCTCTGTATTTTGGTATCATCGACTGATAGCCAAATTTTGACTACCCTATAGCTGAGCATAATGCTTTATTGCATGACGTCGCCACGTTGGAAAAGCCTCTGGCCACAGCTGTGAAGGGGCGGGACGAGGCAATCGCAGCTCGTGATGAAGCTCAGAAGCGCGAAGAGGATCTGCGTGCCTCCTTTGCGGCCAGGGAGAAGTTGTTCGAAGAGCAACTGTTCTCAGTCGCAAGGCCCTCTCAGGTACCTTTACTTGGTGGATATTTTTATTGATGTTCTTCTCTTCCTCTGTGGCGCCGGTGGCATTTAGAAGTTTGACCCGTGTGTGTATTTTGGTGTAGATGCTGGTGGCTTGAGTTTTGATCCATGAGTCCTTGGTCACAATGACGCTCTGGCGGGCGCGGTATCTGCGGTCGAAGACCGTAGCGCCGCTGTCCAAAATACGTTGTCCAAAGCCAAGGCCACCCTGAGTCACCTCTGGGAGGAGCTGATGCCGAAGGCGGAGCTGGTCGACAATGTGGAGGAGCTAGTGGAGTCACTCGCTGGGGGTGTGCCTGCCACGTACAAGAACTCCCTCCGCGCAGCTGGCGCGACCATGTCGCTAGCCATGGTGCAAGCCCACGGAGTCGAAGTGGATCCCTCGGCGGTGTCGAAGACAATGCCTGTTGGCGCGGATGGTCAGTAGGTAGTGTTTGTTGCCTTTGCGACTGCCTGTGCCAAATATGGCCATTCCTTGATAAACACCGTTGCCAAGTATTCGGAGGAGCTCAATCACGCAAAGAAGGTGGCGAAAACTTCGGCCTCAGGGGCCGGCGGAAAGTCAGTGGCATCTGATACTGCCACGAACTTGATGAAGCCCCCGAAGTCCTTGAAGTCGAAGAAGCCAGCTGCTCCGTAGTTAGTTTCTTGTAATAGCTGATGAACTCGCTCTTTTGATTGTAGATCATGCCTGTTGGCGAATGTGTTTGTACATACTTTTATTGGTCCTGAATGCACCTGTTACTTTTGGCTTTTGAGTTGGTCGCCTTATTTTGCTTCTGGCTTGATTTTTGGTAGGGTACATCAAGTGGCCCTGTGGGGGGAACCCCGGACTCGCCATCTCTTGAGGATGCAACGACACCACCTTGCTCCAGAGTAGAGGAGCTTTCCTTGCTATCGCGACTTCGTGATCGCGTTAAGCAGCTAGAGCGTGAGTTGCCCGTGATCCGTGGTAGCGCAGACGTGTGGAAGTCAAAGGCTGAAAAAGCCGCTGCCCGCGAGCAATATCTGCTTGGCGAGGTGACGCAGCTGGGCGACCATTTTAAATGTTAGTTTGCTCATCCTCGTCTTTTCCTTTGTAGTTAATCGCAATGGTACGTTGTACTCATGCTGTTGATGCTGCTTCGTGTAGTTGTTAGCGCACACCGTCTGTAGGAGGAGAGAGATAGGATTGCCATCCGCCTTCATGATCTTACCCAAGAGCAACTTCAGGAGAGTGGATACTTCTGGGTAGATCATGATTGTGCGACTGCGTTAGCGACCCTGCAGGATCGCGCCTCGCGAGTCATGCTCTTTCTGAAGAAGTCGCAGTCGTGCCTGAAGAACATCTACCGGGCGATGTTCCCGCTGGATGATACTCCATCAAGCATGCTGGCCCTTCTGACGAAATTTCAAGATATGTCCGCGGTTCGCGAGTGCGTGAGGCAGCAGTTGGTGGCTGGTGCCAAGACTGCGCTCTCTTTGGTGCGTTTGCACAAGCTTGACGTGGATGTCGCCGCCATTGCATCTGGGCTACCGATGCCACCTGCAGGATCTTCCTGGAACATGGTGCCGCATTATCAAGCGGTGGATCGTCCAGCCGAGGAAATTGTCGACTTCTTCGAGGAACAGACTAATGTTCTTCTGTTGCAAGGGTAGCCAAATATGTATCCTGCATACAAGTATACTGGTGCTGTAAAGCTCATATATAATTTTGTAGATAATTTACAAATAGCTTTATAAGCGTGGGGTGCGTTGCACTTATGCGAGTCCTTTTCGTTAGTCTGGCCATCTTTTGTATCTTCCCCCTGTCAACCTGTCAGCCGCGTGGCAGCTGGGTTGTGTTTGTGTTTAGGGGTTTGATTGGTGTGCCAGCTACTCAGGATGTTGCGTCATTGTTCGAAGAACATATGTATATAGGGTGGCGCAGCCCCCCGAGTGTGAAAGTTGACAAAAGAAAAGAGAGCACGGAGTTTTGGGGCACTTAGCTTTCATTTATTCGGAGAACAGTACGTAGCACAATGTGCGGCTAAGTAGCCTTGGCTGAATAGCGTTATTTGCGATGCAAAAGTAAAGAAGAAACGACTAAGGGTAGAAGCGTCGCAGTTGTGCGACGTTCCAAGGGTTGGAGTATGCAACTCCTGTCTCTAAATCTTGAAGGCGATAGGCGCCACCTGGGATTACTTCTGTAATTACGTATGGTCCTTCCCAGGGGGACTCGAGCTTGAGATGCCCCTGCTGCTTCAGTCGCAGGACCAGGTCACCTTCGACGAAGGATCTTGGGCGAAGCCTTCTGCTATGGTAGTTGCGTAGGTTCTGCTGGTAGATCGTAGATCTTTCTATGGCGATTTATCTTGCTTCGTCAAGGAGGTCGACAGAGTCTTCGAGTGCGAGGGATGACTCCTTCTCGCTGTAGGCGACTACGCGTGGCGCTCTGTACCGTACCTCGGCGGGTAATACTGCCTCTGCTCCGTGTACCATAAAGAATGGTGTGTAGCCGGTGGCGCTGTTTGGAGTTGTACGCAGGCTCTAGAGTACGGATTGCAGTTCGTTTGGCCAGCAGCCCGCGGCTTGTTTGAGTGGCCGGAGGAGTCGCTTCTTGATGCCGCTGCAGACGAGCCCGTTTGCCTTTTCCACCTGACCGTTGGTCTGCGGGTGCGCGACTGAGGCATAGCTGATGTTGATCCCGAGGTTCTCGCAGAAATCTTGGAACTCCTTGGATGTAAAGTTCGTTCCATTGTCGGTGATGATGCTGTGTGGCACGCCGAAGCGGTAGACGATGGACTCGAAGAACTTGACTGCGCTGTGCCCTGATTGCTTGGTCACTGGCATGGCCTCGATCCACTTGGTGAACTTGTCGACTGCGACCAAGAGGTAGACATAGCCTCCTTGCGAGGACCTTGGAAGTTTGCCGACCATGTCTAGTCCCCACTGGGCGAAGGGCCAGGCCAATGGAATAGGCCGTAGCTCTGCGCCTGGTGCGTGTGGCTTGTCCGCGAATCGCTGATAGGCGTTGCACTTTTGGACTATATCCTTGGCGTCGCACATGGCCGTGGGCCAGTAAAATTCAGCTCGTAGAGCTTTGGCGACGAGGGCGCGGCTGCCGGCGTGGTGCCCGCAGGTCCCTTCATGGATGTCAAGGAGGACTGCTCTTCCATCGGCTAGGGAGACGCATCGCTGTAACACGCCTGTGATGCTACGTTTATACAGTTCGTCGTTGATAACGGCGAATGCCTTGGAGCATCGCGCGATGTGTCGTGCATCTGTCGGGTCGTCCGGTAGGCGCTTGCTGAGGAGGTACGTAATGTACGGCTACGTCCAGGATTGTTCGATCATCATGACGCTCATTGGCCCCTCGAGTCCTGTGTCGAGCTCCAAATCATCGATTGGTGTTGGTTCATTGGGTGGCGTAGCCCCCGAGTCCGTTGCTGCGCTTGTTTTCTTCTCTGGGGCCTTCGGCTTGATGGAGCGTTCGCATATGCGCTCGAGAAATACCCCAGGTGGTATGGGTGCGCAGGTGGAGCCTATGTTGGCGAGTGCGTCCGCCTCCTCATTGCTTTCGCGACCTATGTGTCGCAACTCGCAGCCATCGAAGTCTCCTTCAAGTGTGTCGTAGAGGTCGCGGTATGCGATTATGTTGTCGTTTAGTGCGTCGCACTCGTGCATTGTTTGGTTTACGACCAGCTTGGAGTCTCCATATATGATTAGCCTCTTTGCGCCGCAGGTTTTTGCCATCCTCATCCTGTGTAACAGGGCCTCGTATTCAGCCTCGTTGTTTGAGGCTGTGAACTGCATTCGCAGGACGTACTTCAACTTGTCCCCTTGAGGCGATGTCAGTATGACACCTGCTCCTGCTCCGTCTTTTCTCTTGGACCCATCGAAGTGCATTGTCCAGAGGTAGGACATGTCTGGCTTGTCCGGGAGTTGGTTTTCCATCCAATGTACGAGGAAGTCCGGGAGAACTTGCGACTTAATTGCGCCGCGCTTTTCATATGTGATGTCTCGTGGAGACAGTTCGATTCCCCAAAGCGCGACTCGCCCTGTGGCGTCAGGGTTATTGAGGATGTGTCCCAATGGAGCGTCGTTGACTACCACGATTGGGTGTTCCTGGAAGTAGTGGCGCAGTCGCCGAGCGGTCATAAAGATGCCGTACGCCAGCTTCTGATAGTGCGGGTACCGCTGTTTTGTTGGCGTGAGGACCTCGCTGAGGTAGTATACGGGGTGTTGTACGCCGCAGACCTTGTTTTCCTCGGCCTGTTCGACGACGAGCACTATGCTAACCACTTGGTTGATGGCGGAGATGTACAGCAGCAGTGGTTCCCTTTCTCGTGGAGTTACCAATACTGGTGAGGTGGATAGCAGGCGCTTGATGTCTTCGAATGCTTCTTGCGCGTCGTTGGTCCACTTGAATTTGTCGGTTTTGTGGAGGAGCTGATAGAAGGGCAGCGCCTTTTCTCCCATTCGACTGATAAATCGACTGAGGGCCGCGATTCGCCCAGCTAGTTGCTGAACGCCTCTTATGTTCTTTGGCTTTTCCATGGCCAGTATGGCCTTTATCTTTTTCGGGTTTGCCTCAATCCCTCTCGCGGAGATGAGATACCTGAGCAGTTGTCCGAAGGGTACGCCGAAGGTGCATTTGTCCGGATTGAGCTTTACCCGGTAGCGATCGATATTGGCGAAGGTTTCGCGCAAGTCATCGATTAGAGAGGCTTCTTCCTTGGTTTTGATTACTATGTCGTCGACATAGACTTGGATGTTGCGACCAAGTTGCTCCTTGAGGCAGGCCTGCATGCACCGCTGGTACGTGGCTCCTGTGTTTTTTAGCCCGAAGGGCATTGTGTTGTAGCAGAACACGCCGAAGGGCGTTGTAAACGCGGTCTTCTCCTGGTCTTCCTCCTTCATTCGAATTTGGTTATAGCCTGAGTAGGCGTCGAGGAAGCAGAGGCGCTCGCATCTAGCAGTGGAGTCGATGATTTGATCGATCCGTGGTAGTGGGAAGTGATCTTTTGGGCAGTGCTTGTTAAGAGAAGTGAAGTCGACGCACATCCGCAGGATATTCGTGTCCTTTTTTGGCACTAGTACTATATTGGCGAGCCAAGTGCTTTCCTTGATCTCGCGTATGAATTTGGCCTCGAGGAGTCTGTTGATCTCCATTCCGACTGCTTGCGCCCGTGGCTCAGATAGTCGCCTGATTGTTTGCTTGACTGACCTTGCGTTGGGGTTGACGTTGAGTGCGTGCTCGGCGAATTCCCTGGGAACTCCTGGCATGTCCGCAGGACACCAGGCGAAAATTTCCCAGTGCTCACGGAGGAATTCGACGAGTGCGAGTTCCTATGCGGGACTCAAGTTGTTGGCGATGAGGGCCGTTTTAGTGGGATCCGATGGATGGACCTGCACCTTCTTTGTGTGCACAGATGAGTCGAAGGAGAGATCAGGTGAGCTTGACCTACTCAGAGGGGGCAAACTGTTGTCTGTCGTTTCCTTCAATCGCGTGAGTTCCTCCTGCATGCCGAAGGACTGGGAGATTCTATTGAATTCCCTGTCGCAACTGTCAGATCGCTCGAAACTCCCGCTGATCGTGATGACGCCGTTGGGACCTGGCATTTTCATCTGTAGATAGGCGTAGTGAGGTACTACCATGAACCTAGCGAACGCGACATGCCCGAGGATGCAGTGGTATTGTGAGGGCCAGTCGACAACTTCAAAGTCGATGCGCTCGCGCAGGAAGTTCTTCGGCGTGCCGAATATGACGTCGAGGTTGATTTTCCCCAGGGGGTATACGCCTTTCCCTGGGACGATGTCGTGGAACATTGTGTCCGATGCCTCCAAGCAGGTTAGAGGGATCCTCATTGCTCGCAAGGTACTCGCGAATATGAGGTTGATACCGCTTCTGCCGTCCATGAAGACGCGACTCATGTCGAAGCCTCCAATTTGCGCCTCGAGTACGAGGGGGCAATGACCTGGGCGAGGTACTTGAGGCGGGTGGTTGCGTTTGTTGAAGGTAATGCACGACTCACTGCCACTGAGGTACTCAGTGGTGGATGGTGGCGAGTGCGTGGCTAGATTGACTTGGCGAGTGATGGCCTTCTGCACCCTGTTCGAGGGGCGTCCCTTTTGGATCATCATGGTGCCCATGGCCCGTGGGTATGGTTCGCCTCCATGACGCTGGTTCGGTGCAGCTCCGTTCGGGGGTGGCCCAGGTGGTGGTGGTGGTGTGCCATGTGCCACTGCGCCTGGAGCGGTTCCGTAGCCTCTTTCGACCGCGTTGCGGTTCATCCGCACCAACCCTTCGTGTAGCTTGAGGAACTCGCGGCAGTCCTTGAGGAGGTGACTAGACTTTCTCTTGCCATCATGCTTGTCGATCTAGAAGTGTACCGTGCATGGTCCGAACAGTTTATCTTCGATGGTGGTCGTGGGTGCTTCATCGCGGGTGCGGCGTTGCCATACTTGCGTGGTTTTCCCGGAGTCGCGATATCCGCCGCTACCATATCCGTTGTTGCGGTTGTCGTCGCGTCTATCAGCGTAACCGGCGGCGACCATGTTGACGTCATCGCGATCGTTGTAGACGCGCATACGACGTTTGCCCCGGTGGTCGTGTCTGAGTTCTGCTTCCTCGTCAGAGTGAGCGCGGTTCTTCAGCGAATCTTCTCCATCAGCCCACCGGTTCGTGATCTCCATCAGGTGGTCGATGGTCTTGGGCTTTGAGCATCCCAGCTCCTCCCTGAGTTCTATGCGGCGGACACCGTCGTTGAATGCATCAATCGCATGGTCTTCCGAGATGTTCTCCGTGGAGTTCTTGATGATGGACCACCTTTGGATGTAAGAGCGCAACGATTCGCCAGATTTTTGCTGGCAGCATCTCAGTACTTCGATTGAAGCGGGGCGTTTGTATGTGCCCTTGAAGTTGCGCACGAAGCTGTAGACCAACTCATCCCAGCTGCGAATGGATCCGCGGGGGAGGTTATTGAGCCATGCCCGGGTGGCGCCTTGCAGCTGTAGCTGCAAGCATTGCATGGTGGTACTCCGAATGCCCCCGTGCAGCCTGACTGAGGAGATGTGATCTTCTAGCCAGATCTTGGGGTCCTGTAGACCGTCAAATTTCGGGTTCTCTGATGGGAGTTTGAACCCTTTAGGCATTTGCTTCTGCCTGATGGATCTGCTGAAGCATCTGGCACCGCAGAGCTCTCCATCTTCTTCTTCTGAATCAGTCGACCGAGCACGTTGTGCCCTTGACTTGTCTATCTTGCGCTGCGTGAGCTCGCCGCGTGCATCGTAGTCGCGATCGTGCCGTCACGAACGGCGGTGTCGAGACAAGTCGTGACTATCGTCGCTTGACGAGGACAAGGAATAGTGTTTTGCTAACGCCTTGCCATTTTTTGGGTCGGGTACTGGTTCTTTGTCGAGGGCGGCCTCGATTAGTCCAAGGCCCGCGATCATAGATCGGTGCATGGCCGTCCGGGGATCTCCAGCCGGTGGCTGGTTATTGAGAAGGTACATGGTGGCCGCCGTCACCGCGGCCTGCGGCGTCCTGGGAACCATGTTGCCTCTTGTGTCGACTGTCATGGAGTCGAAGTCGAGGATTTTCGCGGCGTCTATGCGTTCTTGCTCGGTGAGGTGAGCCATCCGCGATTGCCTCTTCTTGGCGAGGTGTTCGTTGCCTCTTGAGGAGGATCCTCCATAGGAAGAGAGCCCAGCACGACGAAGGCTTGACTCGTCTGCCGCCTTTTTACGTGCCTCAAGTTCCGCGATTGCTTGTTTCTGGCGCTTGAATTCTTCCTTTAGGAGCCAGTGGTAGCCCATCAGTAGTTCTTGCGGGGACCTGAAGGGTAGAGGTGTACCTCGTAGGGCTTCACGGTAGCGTTCCCATTCTTGCTCGTTGAGCCTGATCACGACGCATTCGCCGGTTTGCTCATTGATTATGGTAGGGGGTTCGACTGCTCCTCCATTGCCACCGTTGCCGCTGTTGGCGGCGTTGGGCGGGTCGGTGCCGTTGCCGCGGTTGGCGGAGGTGTCGCCCGTGTTGATGACGGCGCACATGAAGTGATTTGGGAAGCTGTTGCTTCCACAACTTTCAGATCCGGAACCGTAGGTTCCTTCTTCAGTGGCCAGATCGCTTAGATCAGAGTCGCGACTGCTGTCGCTTACCGTGTTCCCGATCGCCGCTGGAGCATTTAGCTCGCTGAGGGTACCGATCGATGGAGGGAACCATGAGGCCGGGGCAATCGCCGGTGTTGTTGGATGATCAGGCATGCGAAGCGTGCCCATCTGACCAACTTGGAAGCGGAAACTCCCAATCGCCAGGCTGATTCCGTCGCCCACTATTGGGGGGATAACCCCGGGTAGGGTCACTCCGGGGTATAAGGGCCGAGTTAGCCGAGGTTCGGCAAGGTCAAAGCGGTTGCTGGCCGAGTCACCTCAAGGCAGGCCGGATCACGGAGTAACCCGGACTAGGGGGGGTCGCCTAACATTGTCACGTCCGACTCAAGGAGTAAGTCAGAAATGCTTGTCTAACCTATATGCAGGAACAAGTGTGGCCGGTTCTAGTGTGATCCGGATCCTCGCTTGGCTTCTAGGAGAAGGAAGGAATCTCTCTGGTCAAAAAAGAAGGTCTGGTGCGTACTGGATGAGCGAATAAAGCAAGGGCAGGACCACCGGATCGTGGCCGACAAGGGTGACGATGCTCACGTCGGCTGACGCGGGCGCCGCAGAGGCTACGTCGCTAAAGCAAGTGCGACGCGGGGGAAAAGCACCCCTGTCGGGTTACTACTTTGGGAGGGGGCATATTCTTAGGAATATGCCTCCACGTATGCCCTAGACCAGGACCGAACCACCTTTATATAAGGGGGGGGTTGGGGTTCTGGTAAGGGGGTGGGGTTTTTTCAGATACATAGCAAGGAGAATTCTAGTGGATCTAGGGTTCTAGGGCTAGTTGGTAGACAAGAGTAAGAGAGTTTCTTCTTCTTCCTCTTGTCAATACAGCTCGAGGAGCATCTGTAATCTTGGAGATCGAACATCAATACAAAGCTTCCGTGTAGAGAACCACTCTACTATCCCTCCCTGGATTCCCCTAGCGCATATTAGTCCCCACCTTTAGCCTATCCATGGCATCTGCCGTGACACCACCACGACAGTTGGCGCCCACCGTGGGGCTATCGGTGCTAGCAGGGGTGAAGATCCGGACAGGAAACTTCATCGGCACCAGTGAACGCATCGTTTCCGGGCTCGTTCAGCGCTTTGGAGCGCTGGACTACGTCAGCAACAATGCTGGCTGCTTCGGCACGCGCCCCCTTTCGCGCAACGGCATCTTCGTCAAGCTCGGCGCGCACAAGGTCTATGTTGTTGTGGACGTGTCTTGCGTTCATCCGCGTCGCGTCGTCGATGCAGGAGAACCACCCCTCACTGTGGCTCACGGGACGCGTATCGCTCGCTCCCCGGACCATGAATAGGTGATGATGACTGCGCAGGCGCGGGCGTGAGCAAGGATCCAGCGCCAGACCCGGAGGTAACACCCAAGGCACCGAGGAAAGCTAGGGGTCCTCCGCTAGAGAGGCCTGAGAACGTGCTGAGGGAAGCTATGGATAGCTTGGCTAACCCAGTGGCAGCAGTGGTAGATCCGGCTCAGGCACAGGCCGAGCTAGAGGAGACTCGGCGAAAGATACTGGAGGGCGCAAAGAAAATAGCAGCGGCTCAGCAGTCGTTGAACATGACGCTGCGCGAGTACGCAAAGGCAAACAAGGTTGATGCAGTAAGGGTCAAAGGGAAAAATCTCATAAGTGAGATGAACAGAGAAGGTGATGATGGACCAGAAGGGTCGGAAAACTATCTGTCCGTGGGGTTGCCGAAGTACAGTACCCCGGCGAAGAACCTCAGAGCAGCAGATGCCGCGGCATCCGAGCTAGAGGGTCTGATGGGTGAAGCCCGTCAAAGACAGCAGGACCGGGTTAACGAGCTGGTTCGGATTGCAAACAGGCAGAACGAGGAGCTGTTGAGAGGTAACCCGGAAAGAGTTGGAGCTTCTAAGATCGTCCATTCGGTGATGGGTAACCCGGAGAAATCCACTAGAGCCGCATCATCACCTCATGGTGGCCCTAGGAGAGAAGAGGTAGTAACCTCGGCCAGACGGAACAAGCAGATCGTTCCGTACGACCCAACGCGTGCGGGAAAAGAAAAAGAGATGCGGAAAAATGACGATTGACGAAGTGTGAGCCGAGGTGAAGCTGGCCGAGGTAACCACGACCGAGGCAATGCCGGTCAAGGGAATGCTGCCAACGGCAATGCCGGACAGCGAAACTCGATAGGAGTAGGTCAACCGCAGCAGCGGAACGTACTAAGGCAAGAGCAAAGTGCCGACCGTGGTATGCAACAGAGAGGAGCACAACGAGAGCAAGAACGATACAATGACGGAGACTCGGAGATGATGAATGCGGGATACGCAAGACCGGACTATCATGTGATAGGGTCGAGATTGGGGAGCAGAGATTTGATGCCGGATGACGCCAGGCTAAAACTGGACCACCTGTATAGGTCAGAACAGATCGAATGTCAAGGTCCTCCGGGTCCAGCGTGCTTTGGACCGCGGATCATGAAGGAACCGCCAGTACCCAATTTCCAATTACCCAGGGGCACGAAGACGTATGACGGTAGTACAAAGCCGGAGGATTGGCTGATAAACTACGCAACAACTATGAAAATTGCAACTGGCAACTTGAGATGGGCTGTACGATATGTACCCCAAATGTTGGAAGGTCCGGCTAGGGTGTGGCTGAACAATTTGCCACCCGGAAGCATCAATTGCTGGATAGATTTTGAAGAAATGTTTATCAGCAACTTCTCAAGTACATATCAGAGACCGAATAGACTACAGACCCTGGCAATGTGCAAGCAGAGATCTAACGAAACAGACCGTGAATTCTTGACCCGGTGGTGTACCGTGAGAAACTCGTGTGAGGGAGTCATAGAGTCACAGGCTATAGCATGGTTCGCACAAGGGTGCAGATATGGCAGCGAGTTGTGGATGAAATTGCAAAGGAAAATGCCAGTCACATTGACAAAGATGATCCGGATCACGGACTCTTATGCTTTGGGTGATCCGACTCAACCTAGGATTGCGTCGAACGAGTCAAATGAGGAGTACTATCCGAGGGACGGATCCGGGTCATCCCGGAGGAACGATTACAGGGGAAAAAGGAGAGACGATAAACCGGACCATCGATATGGTTCGCAACAAGTTGCGGCCGTGAATCAAGATCAGCCCGGAGCAGGGAGCAACCAACACCAGAAAACGGGAGGGCAATGGACTCCTCGAAACGATGTCAAGAAGACGTGGACTCCGGAGCAGAAGAAGCAATGGCAGGAAAAGAAAGATCGTCCGAGGTATACCTATGAGTCAATGTTGGACCAGCCGTGTAAGTTTCACACGCCAAATACGAACAGTCCGGCGGGTCACACGACGAGGCAATGTGAGTGGATGCATAAGATAGAACAAGGTGGTTCGGGGAATGCTCAGGCACCCCGGAATGATCAACCTCGGCAGGAGTTACCCCGGCAGCAATTGCTTTCCAGAGCAAACACGCAGCAACTGATGTTGCCTCCCCCTCCGCCGAGGTATGACAACAGCGAGAGAAGGGATGCAGTGCATCAGGTGGAAAACCAGCAACCACCGGATCAGAGGTACTCCGGAAACGAGGGAAGAAATGAGTACAGGGAACATCACCAGAGCTATTGTGTGTTCACTACAGAGGAAACATATAGGAAAAGCTTGCAGAACCGACATATGGAGGTTAACGCGGTTATGCCTGCAGTGACGAGGTACATGTCCTGGTCGGACCAGGAAATTACCTGGAGCGCCAAAGATCATCCCAAGCTTATGCCAAGTCTGGGCTCGTATGCACTAGTATTAGATCTGACGTTCATCGGACCAAACATTAATGTGAGGTTCTCCAAGGTACTAATCAACAATGGCAGTAGCATTAACATCATGTATGCGGATACGATGCACAAGTTGGGCATCTCGGAGAACATGCTCCAGGCTACAAGAACAACTTTCCATGGTATCGTACCAGGCATATCCTGTGAACCCATAGGCAAAGTCCGCGTCGACGTGCTATTCGGTACGAGGGATAACTGCCGAACTGAAAATCTGGAGTTTGAGGTGGTAAACTTGGAGAGTGCGTATCATGCATTACTCGGGAGACCAGCACTGAGCAAATTCATGGCAAGTTGCCAAGTTAGTTATCTGAAGATGAAGTTGCCCGGGCCAAATGGAGCAATTACTATCGCTGGGGATTTCCGACGTTCTATTGAGTGCACTTCAGCCGGGTCTAACCTAGCCGAGTCACTCGTAATTGCCCAAGAGAAAAGAAAAATTCAAGAGGTGGCGGCGTTAGCTCAGTCCTCGCAGCAGTATATGCCGGCGTTAAGCAACCCGCATGGAAGTGTTTCGTTTCAAGCCGCGAAGGACACCAAGAAAATTCCAGTGGATAACATGTTTCCGGAGCGTACCATAACAATTGGTGCCGGGTTAACTGACAAATAGGAAAGCGAGCTCGTCAACTTCCTCTGTGAGAATCGGGACATTTTTGCTTGGTCCACGCAGGACTTGCAAGGTGTTCCGAGGGAGTTGGCCGAGCACTCTTTGAATGTAAGACCCGGAGCAAGGCCGGTGAAGCAGCCTCTCCGATGCTTCGCCGAGGATAGGAGAAAGGTCATTGGTGACGAGATAGCTCGGTTGCTAGCAGCAGGATTTATCATGGAAGTGCTGTATCCGGATTGGCTCTCTAATCCGGTGCTAGTAGAAAAGAAGAAGGATGATCCGAACGTGGAAGTGGTTTGGCGTATGTGTATCGATTACACGAACCTGAACAAGGCATGTCCAAAAGATCCATTTCCACTGCTGAGGATAGATCAGGTCATCGACTCTACCGCGGGATGTGAACTATTGTCATTTATTGACGCTTATTCTGGTTTCCACCAGATACCTCTGAACCCGGATGATCAAATAAAAACTGCCTTTATTACCCCATACGAGGCTTATTGCTATCGCACTATGCCGTTTGGTTTACGAAATGCAGGAGCAACGTACCAAAGATGTATGCAAAAATGTTTGCACGATCAAATAGGTCGAAATGTACAAGTCTACGTGGATGATGTGGTTATCAAGACCAAGGAAAGCGCAACGCTCCTTGACGACATAAGGCAAACATTCGCGAACTTGAGGAGGTTCCGGATGAAGCTTAACTCGGAAAAATGCACCTTCGGTGTCCCGGCTGGAAAACTACTCGGATTTCTCATCTCCAGCCGAGGTATCGAGGTTAATCCAACTAAGATCCGAGCCATCGAACGAATGGAGCTGCCGAAGTGTCTCAATGACGTCTAGAAGTTCACTGGATGCCTGGCGTCGTTGAGTCGGTTTGTATGTCGGTTAGGGGAAAAGGCACTACCTCTCTACCAACTCATGAAAAATCAGATAAATTCGTTTGGACGCCGCAAGCTGATGAAGCTTTTTCCCACTTGAAAAAAATGTTGGCCACTACACCGGTGTTAGCCTCCCCACTGTCGAAGGAGCCAATGTTGCTCTACATAGCCACAACCAACCGAGTTTTAAGTGCAGTGATTATAGTGGAGCGAGATGAAGAGGGTAAGTCGGTGCAGAGGCCAGTGTATTACTTGAGCAAGGTATTGTCTGCCTCAAAACAGAACTACCCACATTTTCAAAAGGTGGCATACGGAGTTTATATGGCGGCAAAGAAGTTAAAGCACTACTTTGAGGAGCATCCCATCAAAGTGATATGCGAAGCATCCATATCCGAGATAATGGGTAACAAAGATGCGAATGGCAGAATTGCGAAATGGGCAATTGAGTTAGCACCATACGCACCCCAGTATGATAGGAGAGAAGCGATCAAGTCGCAGGCTGTGGCGGACTTTTTCGTGGATTGGGCCGAGGTACAATACGAACCACCGCCGCCAGATCCGAACTACTGGAGGATGCACTTTGACAGATCGAAAACCAAAACCGGGTTAGGCGTCGGGGTTGTGCTTACCTCGCCAAAGAAGGATCAGCTCAAGTACGTATTATAGATCCATTTCGCGGCATCGAACAATGTCGCTGAGTACGAGGCTCTTGTGCATGGTCTCAAGGTGGCAAAGGAGATTGGCATATGTCGGATAATCTGCTTTGGCGACTCGGATCTAGTAATACAACAAGTGTCCGGAGTGTGGGACGCCTTGGATCCAAACATGGCACTATACAGATTTCATGTGCAGAAAATCTCGGGTTACTTTGAGGGATGCGAATTTCATCATGTACCTCGCGTGGAAAACGAAGCTGCCGACATGCTGTCGAAGCTCGGATCGACCCGACAGGCGATTCCACCGGGTGTTGCATTGGAGCACCTCAGAAAACCATCTATCAGGCCGTCCCCAGGAACCGATTCAATCTATGTCCCGGAAAACACGGAATCCGGAGTTGAGCCCATGGACATTGACATAGGAGGCAGTACGCCGAACCCGAGGACTACCTCGGCAAACCCGGGGACTACCTCGCTAGACCCGGGGACTGTTCAGCGTGATCCAACTGAAGTTATGCCGGTGGATCGGATGGAAATTGATGAGGAGATGTTCCCTGTGCGAGCAGTACCAGCTTGGGCACTACCTATATACCAGTTCTTGAAAGATTGAACGTTACCCACTGAGGAAGTGCTAGCCAGGCAAACTCAGAGGAGAGCCAAAGCTTACACAATCATCAATTCCGAGCTGTACAAACGAAGTGTGACCAATGTCCTCCAGCGGTGTGTTGACCCGGAAGAAGGACTTGACATCCTCCGAGATATACACCAAGGAGAATGCAGGCATCATGCCTCATCCCGGGCCTTAGTGGCAAAGGCATTCCGACATGGATTTTACTGGCCAAGCGCCTTGGAGCAAGCAGAAGATCTGGTGAGAAAATGCAATGGTTGCCAAAGATACGCCACCAAGACACATATGCCTATGTCGGAACTTAAAACCATACCAATTACATGGCCATTTGCTGTGTGGTGCTTGGATATGGTTGGCCCGTTCAAACCGGCAAGAGGAAACATGACACACATTCTATTCATGGTGGACAAGTTTACAAAATGGATCGAAGTGAAACCTATAAGAAAATGTGATGGAGCTACGGCTGTGACATTTCTCAAAGACATCATCTTGAGATACGGTTATCCTCACAGCATTATAACTGATAACGGCACAAATTTTGCTGAAGGAGCATTTGCACGATTCTACTGAGATAAGAAAATCCGACTCGACGTAGCCTCGGTAGCCCACCCCGCATCGAACAGACAAGTGGAAATATCCAACGGATTAGTATTATCCGGAATAAAACCCCGGCTCATTGAGCCGCTGCAAAGATCAGCGGGGAGCTGGATAGAAGAACTACCAGCGGTATTGTGGAGTTTAAGAACAACTCCGAATCGATCAACAGGCTACACGCCGTTCTTTCTGGTATATGGGGCAGAAGCTGTATTACCAGCCGACATAGAGCATGATTCGCCTAGGGTCACCCAATACACAGAAGCCGAAGTGCAAGAAGCCCGGCAAAATGATGTTGATCTGCTGGAAGAAGCGAGAGAACTGGCACTGTCCAGATCCGCCATATATCAGCAAAATCTCCGATGCTATCATAGCCGGAAAGTGTGCCCCCGAGTCTTCCGGGAAGGCGATCTGGTGCTCCGGTTGGTACAGCGTACCGCTGGCATGCATAAATTATCCCCCCATGGGAAGGACCATTTATTGTGAGCAAAGCATTGCACAATGATTCTTACTATCTTATACATGCAAAGCCATAGGAAAAGAACAAGGCGGACAGGTCCGGAGAGGAATCCAAGCGACCGTGGAATGTAGCACTACTTCGTCCCTTCTACACTTAGCTAAAAAGTGTATGTATCTGAGTCATCCTCATATGTCGGTATGTATGTCGGCGATGAGCTTATCAATGAAATAGCGGAGCCTCGAGCAGTAACTCAGGGACTTCCTTAATAAATGATTGTTGTTACTTTTTATGCGTTAGCTGGAATGACTCGTTTCGCTTAACCCGGATTAGTAATGTGTGAGCACCAAAAACCCAACCCTTCGACTTGCTGCTGTCCAACAAGAATTGGCTTCATGGCGAGCAAGGGAACAAGTTTGGAATTGCGTAGCACATGAAAAACTACTAAGGAAACGATCCTATTCCAGCTAACGTTTTTTTCGGACTAACCCCGTATTTACTTTCAAGCTATTATGTTGAATTATTTTGAGCCAATCTTCAAAGTTTCTTAGTATTGTTAACACAATTCTTGAGGCTCGGATTCGTAAGTCGTAAAACCGAATCAAGGTAGACACGGATCGAGCCGGAGAATTGGACGAACAAGAAAATGAAACTCGGGGACTACGCCCAAGTTAATCCGGCATACAAGCATAGTAGCAAAATATCATGTATTTAGCATACAATTGCACCCGGCATACCGGGGATCTGATGAATTCTGAAGTTTTTTCAACTAAGGAGCGGCAGGAGGAGGAAGTTCGGCGTCATCATCATTGTCTTCAATATCTGAAGCAACATCTTCTCCATCATCGCCCGACCCATCCTCCATGTTCTCCATCTGTTCCTCCTCGCCAGATTCCAGGAAGCTCGGCCCCTCAACCCAGTCATGGACTGGAGAATATTCGACGAGGCTGTAGGCGCAAGCCTGGCGCCGAGCTACCCACTCCGGATCATCGGTCCATTTGGATCCGGTGCGCCGACGGGTGAGGAGGCTCAGATCGATCTTCTCGTACCATGAAAGGATATGATGGAGAATGGTATCTGCTGCGGCACACCCGGCGGATTCCCTCCAGAGGTCAAGTTGAGTCTCAATCTCCATTAGTTTGTCGGCAAGGAGCGTGATCCTTTCTGGAGCGTCCTCGCTTGGCCAGAATGTGTTGAAGATCCGGACCGCAACGTCAAGGAGATCTTTCCCATAGTTCTTAATAGTTTCCACCCGAGCTGACACGCTAACCAACAGGTCCTCCATGTCTAAAGGGATGCTCTCACCATCAGGAGCAATGGGAGTACCCCTCTCTTGGCGGAATTTGGCAACGGCAGCACTAGCGATGGCAGTACCCTCCAGAAAGTTCTCTGAAAATAAGGAAAGGGAGGATGCTAAAGCAAAGGCATATGAGCTAACCCAGAAAACTAGGTCGGACAAGGGGAAGAAACTTATGTGAGATATGGCGATGGATCCGGGTCAACTCCTTGATACAACTGTCGCGTCTCTGGCAAAGTTGTTCAAGCTCGGCAAGCGCCGACCCAAGCCGGACCTCGGATTCCTTGAGCAGGTCCTGATCCTTGGAGATCTGGAGGGTAAAGCGCTCACGCTCTTCGGTGAAGTTCTGGCCAACTTTCTGGAGCTCGGTTTTATGTTGGGCCTTCATCTTCTCCATCTCGGCCTTGAGTTTAGCTATTTCGTCGTTCTTGGTCCGGAGGAGGGCGAGCTCATCATCCTTTTTCTTCAGCTCGGCTTGATGCTGTCCTGCTTGTTCGAGAAAATGCAGCATCATATCAGGCACGGACACACTATCCTCAAGCGATGCTGAAATAGTGTGTTGACCCGGCAAAGCCGAGGAGTGAATGTTTGCCGAGCCAAGGAGAAGAAAGAATGGAAAACACAACGATGTTGGCCGAAAGAAGACATACCTCGAATTTCCTCCAACTTCTTCCGCATAATCTTGTTTTCAGCCTCCTCCCCAGCTGCAAAAAACCGAACAAGGAGGTTAGTCCGGCAGAAATGAATGAAACGGAGAGGTGTTAAGAGAGGAAATTACCCCTCTTTTCATGCTCCGCGCCAAGTGCAACATGTTTCGTGCACAAGATCTTGTGGGTATCAAGCAGGCGCTGGAACTCGGCGCTCCGACGATTGGTGGTTACCTGACAAAGGCACAGGTGTGTAAAATTAGTTCGGTGCATATTCGAAGTGTACAAGATCCAGGCCAAGCGGAACTTAACCCGGCTCTAGGTGTGTGCATATTCGAAGTGTGCAAGATCCGGGCCAAGTGGAACTTAACCCGACTCTAGGTGTGTGCATATTCGAAGTGTACAAGATCCGGGCCAAGCGGAACTTAACCCGGCTCTAGGTGTGTGCATATTCGAAGTATACAAGATCCGGGCCAAGCGGAACTTAACCCGGCTCTAGGTGTGTGCATATTCGTGTACAAGATCCGGGCCAAGCGGAACTTACCCCGGCTCTAGGTGTGTGCATATTCGAAGTGTACGAGATCCGGGCCAAGCGGAACTTAACCTGGCTCTAGGTGTGTGCATATTTGAAGTTTACATGCAGCTACGTTGATCTTCTAAGGAGCATCCGTCCGAGTAACAAGTGACTCCGCCGGAGGCTCCGGGACTAATGGTTATTATCCACAGCATGTAAAGAAGAAACGGCGTACCTCCATCATACGCCCAGCAAGGTTAATGGCCTTGGCGGCGGTATTCATCTGAGCAGAAAATTCAGCTGGGCCGAACTTTTTCGGGAGGTCGTCGTTGTAGACGAACTCCGCCTTATTCCAGTTCATGACAAACTCGATGAGGCTCGGAGGATACCATTTGCCAGTGGGCATGTGAGGTGCCACCAAGCCCTTTGCGTGAGCTTCTTTCCTTTCAATCAGGGCAAGAGCTGGGCTAGTGTAAAGAACCATCTGCTGCGAATCGGCTGGCTCGGCAGGAGGATCCGTCGCTGCTGGTGACTTCTTTGGAAGCATCGACGACAAGGTTCGCTGCCCAGCCTCGACGGAGGTGGACTTGTCTTTGGCTTGCTGGGAGGATGTGACCACAGTGGATTTGCCCTTGGAAGCCGCTGGAGTGGTTCCTCGCCGAGCCTGGGATGACTCGGACGAGGCAGATGAACTTGGCACGAGAGCTTTGGTGGCTAGTGCTGGAGCTGTTGTTGGTTTCTTCGGAGCCGGGACTGGCGCTGGTCCGGTGGCTGGTGCTGGAGCTGCTGCTGGTGCTGGTATTGCGGTAGACTTGGTGGTTGCTGGTTGCGGCAATGCCGAAGTGCCGGACGCCGTTGCCTCGGCCGATCCGACCCCTCCCGATCCGAGGTCGCGTACCTCTGAAGGAGGTACTGCGGAACCCGGAGCGGCCGCAGAGCCCTCCGGAATAGGGCTCAGCGGGCGTGACTCGTCGTCACGAGGAGGGGAAGGACTGGACTGAAGAGGAGAGGAGATGCTCGATCCACTCTGAGGGACCTCCACAGGAGGCCTGCAAAAGAGAATGATGTCAGGAGTGAAATTACCCCGGTGCAGGGAGAAGTGTGTTGCGCAGTGAAAAGGAACTTACGCATCCGAGGTCTCGGCCTCCTTAGGTTTCCGAGCCCTCCGTGCCAGGGCTTTGCCTGCCCGTTTGGAGGCAGTCTTGTCTCCGGCCTTATTTTGCCTTTGGAAGGCTGAGAAGGTTCGGAAGAAGAACTTGACGCGGATCCGTGCTTCTTCTTCGATGCCACCGGAACAGGCTCGCCCGTGGCAAGTGGAGAACCCTCGTGGATGTGCCCACTGGGGTTAGATGATGCCGGGAAGGCAAAAGAAAGAGGGACAGCCTCAACGGGTTCAATCACGTCGATATCCGAGTCATCCTCATCGTCGGGCCAATCTCTAAGAGAAGAGAATTTACCGCTGGGTCGTTTGGTGGCATCGGTTGTGGGGAGGAACATCTCCTGGTCCGGCTCCTCCTCATCCGGGATTTCTCGGTCCGGGGCCCACTTAAGGGTCGGATCCGGGCCATCCTCGAGGGTTTGCTGGAGAAACAGCTGAGAAAAAAGCACAAGGAGCAAAGTCAAAAATATGGTAAGAACCGACATGTAATTGATCCGAAATAAATTTACCCCGCGAAGCTTACCGCGGGAGGGAGCCTGTCACGGCAGTAATGCTCGATTCCCCATGTCCATTCGGCGGAGAAATCCTTATGGGTGGTGAAAAGAGCCTTGACCCGGCGGAAGATCTCCGTATTGCTCAACTCGAACGAGGAGGTTCAGTTGGGGTCGTGGCTGAAGCTCATGTGGCACAACTTGTGAGTGCGCCGCTGAAGGGGAGAGATTTGGTTGCGCACGAATGTGATCATGGCATCCTCATTGCGCAATCTGAGCTTCTTCAGCTCCGCAAACCTTTTGTTTACTTGGTTGGCCAAAGCTGTAGGTTTTCTGTCGACCTCCTCCCAGAAATTCATGTCCGGGGGACCCGGAGCGTAGGGCAGCAACCGGATCAAGTCTTCGGTGCCCTCGTTCCGGACATAGAAGAAGGTCCGGGCCCATCCTTTGCAGGAGTCAAGCCCGGTGACCCGGGGAAAGATCGAAAACCTCCGGGGCGAGATCGAGGCAGCTCCGAACTGAGTGAGCTGCTTGTCCTCCGACTCAACGTGGATGTTGGGGACGACGTTGCGACGGAGGCCGAAGAACCGGATCCATAGCTCCTTTGTGGGCCATAGTCTGGTGTAGCCCTCGATCGAAGAAACGAAAGCGGACAGAGAGGTGATGGCGTTCGCCGGGAGATGATGTGGTTGCAGGTGATAGGTCCGGACCCAGTCCCGGAAGAAGTCACTCAGCGGAAGGCGAAATCCCCGTTGGAAATGGGATAGGAAAACAACGAACTCACCTGGATTGGGTGAGGGGGCCAATTCCGAGGAGGGGAGACGAGCGGCGACGCCGGCGGGAATTGCCGGGTCCGGTAGAGCCAGTCGATGTCGTCCTCACAGACCCAGGAGCCGGCCCACGCACCGGCGTCCTCCTCCATTTCCTGCTCGACGACGATGAGCTCCTCCTCCGTCATCTCGATTCCGCTGTCCTCGCTGGAGCTGGCGGCGTCGGGGCTCTGCGGTCTAGATTGACGAGGACCCGTGGCTAATCAGTGGTGCAGTGGTGACTGCAGTGCGGAGGCACGGAGAAGGTGCGGCGACGGCGCTGCTGCAACGGGCACTGGCGGCGGCGCGGTCGCGAGGAAGAAGAAGAGGAACGGGCGAGGGGGCGCGGAGATGGAAAAGTGCTAAGGAGCGTGCCCCTCCCCTATTTAACCGCTCCCAGTAATCAACGAGTGGGATCGTGCTGCGCTGGAGAGCCACATGGTGTGGCCGTGTATTACCAGCATCGACCAATCAGAGAGAAGCCACACCGGGGGCTGCAGAGTAAATCTGATCCCATGACACGATGTGCAGTTGCGGTAAACGAGGAGACAGACGTGACGTAACCCCCGCACAGTAATCACTAACATTTACTGCGGCGGTTACTGTGCTAGCCCTTAAAATGAGGCAACGTAATGATTAACCTTTACGTGGGTTGGCATACGAGAGAAGGAAGCAAGGTCCGGATCCGAGCCACGATGGTAACCCGACCGGCAAGTGAAAACTTGAAATGTGCAGAGGGAAAGTAAAACCATAGGATCCGAGCCAAAATGGTGACCCGGCCGGCAAGTGAAAACTTGGAACATGTGAAGGGAACGTAAATCCATATAACCCGGAACTAAAACGTCCAAAGCTTAGATACGAATGAACCTGATGTGGCCTTAGCGACCGAGGCTGCAAAGGCCGCACCAGCTTCGGGGACTAATGTTGGGGGGATAACCCCGGGTAGGGTCACTCCGGGGTATAAGGGCCGAGTTAGCCGAGGTTCGGCAAGGTCAAAGCGGTTGCTGGCCGAGTCACCTCAAGGTAGGCCGGATCACGGAGTAACCCGGACCAGGGGGGTCGCCTAACATTGTCACATCCGACTCAAGGAGTAAGTCGGAAATGCTTGTCTAACCTATATGCAGGAACAGGTGTGGCTGGATCTAGTGTGATCCGGATCCTCGCTTGGCTTCTAGGAGAAGGAAGGAATCTCTCTGGTCAAAAAATAAGGTCCGGTGCGTACTGGATGAGCGAATAAAGCAAGGGCAGGACCATCGGATCGTGGCTGACAAGGGTGACGACGCTCACGTCGGCTGACGCGGGCGCCGCAGAGGCTACGTCGCTAAAGCAAGTGTGACACGGGGGAAAAGCACCCCTGTCGGGTTACTACTTTGGGAGGGGGCATATTCTTAGGAATATGCCTCCACATATGCCCTAGACCAGGACCGAACCACCTCTATATAAGGGGGGGTTGGGGTTCTGGTAAGGGGGTGTTTTTTTTTCAGATACATAGCAAGGAGAATTCTAGTGGATCTAGGGTTCTGGGGCTAGTTGGTAGACAAGAGTAAGAGAGTTTCTTCTTCCTCCTCTTGTCAATACAGCTCGAGGAGCATCTGTAATCTTGGAGATCGAACATCAATACAAAACATCCGTGTAGAGAACCACTCTACCATCCCTCCCTGGATTCCCCTAGCGCATATTAGTCCCCACCTTTAGCCTATCCATGGCATCTGCCGTGACACCACCACGACACCCACGGACTCGAAGGCCGGGCGAGTAGCCGGCGTGTGGACGGTGAAGTCGAAGGCGCCGAAGAGCTGGCGAATATCCGCTGTTGCAGAGTTGTAGATCGCGTTTGATGGGGCCGAAGAAGCCGCAACATCAGCACTCCCAGTTCCCACAGACGGCGCCAATTGACGAGGGTTTAACTCGTCAATGCCCATTGTTATGGACTTGGGTTTTGGAGAAGGAGGGAGCGCTGGAGACATCTATCGGCTAGCAAACAAGCACATAGGGGACAAAGGATTTACCCAGGTTCAGGCCTCGTAGAGGTCCCTACTCCCGCTTGTCTGCTCGTGGAATTATCGAGGGAGTCGAAAGTTACAATGATGCGCAGATGAAATCTGGCAAGGGTTGCGAAAACTAGGGTGGCGTGTGTCCTCCTCGCCGCCCCCTCCTAGCCTTTATATAGATAGGCTAGGTCTCGGGTAGCAGGTCGAGTCGGTTACAAGTTAGGGTTTTCCCCTTCAAACTTTCTATCTTTAGCTTCTTCTTGTCCTTCAAGCAATTGAGAGTCCATAGGTTACTCGAGTCCCTCCATCCGGGCCTTGGCGACACCGTGGGCCTGTACGTATTTGGGCCGTATATACCAAGTTCGAGTACCTGTAGGGTATACCCATGTCAGTCACATTAGTTATCTGAAGATGAAGTTGCCCGGGCCAAATGGAGCGATTACCATTGCTGGAGATTTCCGACGTTCCATGGAGTGTGCTTCAGCCGGGTCTAACCTAGCCGAGTCACTCGTGATTGCGCAAGAGAAAAGAAAAATCCATGAGGTGGCAGCATTATCTCAGTCCGCGCAGCAATATATTCCGGCATTAAGTAACCCGCATGGCATCGTTTCATTTCAATCCGCAAAGGACACCAAGAAGATTCCAGTTGATAACATGTTTCCGGAGCGCACCGTAACAATTGGTGCCAGGTTAACTAACAAATAGGAAAGCGAGCTCGTTAACTTCCTCCGTGAGAATCGGGATATTTTTACTTGGTCTACGCAGGACCTGCAAAGTGTTTTGAGAGAGTTGGCCGAGCACTCTTTGAACGTAAGACCCGGAGCAAGGCCGGTGAAGCAATCTCTCCACCGCTTCGCCGAGGATAGGATAAAAGTCATCGAAGTCGAGATAACTCGGTTACTAGCAGCAGGATTTATCATGGAGGTACTATATCTGGATTGGCTCTCTAATCCGGTGCTGGTAGAAAAGAAGAAGGACGATCCGAACGTGGCAGTGGTTTGGCGCATGTGTATCGATTACACGAACCTGAACAAGGCATGTCCAAAAGATCCATTTCCACTGCCGAGGATAGATCAGGTCATAGACTCAACCGCGGGATGCGAACTGTTGTCATTCATTGATGCATATTCTGGCTTCCACCAGATACCTCTGAACCCGGATGATCAAATAAAGACTGCATTTATTACCCCGTACGGGGCTTACTGCTATCGCACTAGGCCGTTCGGTTTACGTAATGCAGGTGCAACGTACCAAAGATGTATGCAAAAATGTTTGCATGACCCAATAGGTCAAAACATACAAGTATACGTGGATGATGTGGTTATCAAGACCAAGGAAAGCGCAACGCTCCTTGACGACATAAGGCAAACATTCGCGAACTTGAGAAGGTTCCGGATGAAGCTTAACCCGGAAAAATGTACCTTCGGTGTCTGGGCTAGAAAATTACTCGGATTTATCGTCTCCAGCCGAGGTATCGAAGTTAGTCCAACTAAGATCCGAGCCATCGAACGAATGGAGCTGCCGAAGTGTCTCAATGATGTCCAGAAGTTCACTGGATGCCTGGTATCGTTGAGTCGGTTTGTATGTCGGTTGGGAGAAAAGGCACTGCCTCTCTACCAACTCATGAAAAAGTCGGATAAATTCGTTTGGACGCCACAGGCAGATGAAGCCTTTGCCCACTTAAAGAAGATGTTGGCCACCGCGCCAGTGTTAGCCTCTCCACTATCAAAGGAGCCAATGTTGCTCTACGTAGCCGCAACCAACCGAGTTGTAAGTGTAGTAATCGTAGTGGAGCGCACTGAAGAGGGTAAGTCGGTGCAGAGGCCAGTATACTACCTGAGCGAGGTATTGTCTGCCTCAAAATAGAACTACCCACACTTTCAAAAGGTGGCATACGGTGTCTATATGGCGGCAAAGAAGTTAAAACATTACTTTGAGGAGCACCCCATCAAAGTAATATGTGAAGCCCCCATATCCGAGATAATGGGTAACAAGGATGCGAGTGGCAGAATCACAAAATGGGCAATTGAGTTAGCCCCTTATGCGCCCCAATACGACAGAAGAGAAGCGATCAAATCTCAGGCTGTGGCGGACTTTTTTGTGGATTGGGCCGAGGTACAATACGAACCACCGCCACCAGATCCGAACTACTGGAGGATGCACTTTGACGGGTCGAAAACCAAAACCGGATTAGGCGCCGGGGTTGTGCTTACCTCGCCAAAGAAGGATCGGCTAAAGTACGTATTGCAGATCCATTTCGCGGCATCGAACAATGTCGCTGAGTATGAGGCTCTTGTGCATGGGCTCAAAGTGGCAAAGGAGATTGGCATACGTCGGATAATATGCTTTGGCGACTCGGATCTGGTGGTGCAGCAGGTGTCTGGAGTATGGGACGCCCTGGATCCAAACATGGCACTATACAAATTTCACGTGCAGAAGATATCTGGTTACTTCGAGGGGTGTGAATTTCACCATGTACCCCGGGCGGAAAACGAGGCTACCGACATGTTGTCGAAGCTCGGATCGACCAAACAGGCAATTCCACCGGGTGTAGCATTGGAACACCTCAGAAAACCATCTATCAGGCCGTCCCCAGGAACCGACTCGATCTATGTCCCGGGAAATACGGAATCCGGAGCTGAGCCCATGGACATTGACATGGGAGGTGGTACGCGAGACCCGGGGACTGCGTCGGCAAACCCGGGGACTGCCTCGGCAAACCCGGGGACTACCTCGCTAGACCCGGGGACTGCACAACATGATCCGGCTGAAGTTATGCCGGTGGATCAGATGGAAATTGATGAGGAGATATTCCCTCCACGAGCTATACCAGCTTGGGCACTGCCTATATTCCAATTCCTGAAAGATGGAACGTTACCCGCTGAGGAGGTGTTAGCCAGGCAAACTCAGAGGAGAGCAAAAGCATACACAATCATCAATTTCGAGTTATACAAACGGAGTGTAACCAATGTCCTCCAACGATGCGTTGACCCGGAAGAAGGGCTTGACATCCTCCGAGATATACACCAAGGGGAATGTGGGCATCATGCGTCATCCCGAGCCTTGGTGGCAAAGGCGTTCCGGCATGGGTTCTACTGGCCAAGTGCCTTGGAACAAGCAGAAGATCTGGTGAGGAAATGCAATGGTTGTCAGAGGTATGCCACCAAAACACATATGCCTATGTCGGAACTCAAGACCATACCAATCACGTGGCCATTTGCTGTATGGTGCTTGGATATGGTTGACCCGTTCAAACCAGCGAGAGGAAACATGACACACATTCTGGTCATGGTGGACAAGTTTACAAAATGGATTGAAGTTAAACCTATAAGAAAATGTGATGGAGCTACGGTCGTGACATTTCTCAAAGACATCATCTTGAGATACGGTTATCCACACAGTATTATAACTGATAATGGAACGAATTTTGCGGAAGGAGCATTTGCGCGCTTCTGCCGAGATAAGAAGATCCGACTCGATGTCGCCTCGGTAGCCCACCCCGCATCGAACAGACAAGTGGAAAGATCCAACGGATTAGTATTATCCGGGATAAAATCCCGGCTCATTGAGCCGCTGCAAAGATCAGCGGGGTGCTGGATAGAAGAACTACCAGCGATACTATGGAGCTTAAGAACAACTCCGAATCGATCAACAGGCTATACGCTATTTTTTGAGCTTAAGAACAATACACAGAAGCCGAAGTGCAAGAAGCCCGGCAAAATGTTGTTGATCTGCTGGAAGAAGCGAGAGAACTGGCACTGTCCAGATCCGCCATATATCAGCAAAATCTCCGACGCTATCATAGCCGAAAAGTGTACCCCCGAGTCTTCCGGGAAGGCAATCTGGTGCTCCGGTTGGTACAACGTACTACTGGCATGCATAAACTATCCCCCCCATGGGAAGGGCCATTCATTGTGAGCAAAGCATTGCACAATGATTCTTACTATCTTATAGATGCAAAGCCACAGGAAAAGAACAAGGCGGACAGGTCCGGAGAGGAATCCAAGCGACCGTGGAACGTAGCACTACTTCGTCCTTTCTACACTTAGCTAAGAAGTGTATGTATCCGAGTCGTCTCATATGTCGGTATGTATGTCGGCAATGAGCTTATCAATGAAATAGAAGCACCTCGAGCAGTAACTCGGGGACTGCCTTAATAATGTTTGTCGTAATTTCTTATGCGGTAGCTGGAATAAGTCATTCTACTTAACCCGGATTAGTAATGTGTGAGCACCAAAAACCCAACCCTTCGACTTGCTGCTGTCCAACAAGAATTGGCTTCATGGCAAGCAAGGGAACAAGTTTGGAATTGCGTAGCACATGAAAAACTACTAAGGAAACAAATTTATTCGAGCTAACATTTGTTTTTTCGGACTAACCATGTATTCATTTTCAAGTTATTATGCTGAATTATTTTGAGCCAAGCCTCAAAGTTTCTAAGTACTGTTAAGACAATTTTTGAAGCTCGGATTCGTAAGTCGTAAAACCGAATCAAGGTAGACACGGACCGAGCCAAAGAATTGGATGAACAAGAAAATGAAACTCGGGGACTACGCCCAAGTTAATCCGGCATAAAAACGTAGTAGCAAAATATCACATATCCAGCATACAATTGCACCCGGCATACCGGGGATCTGATAAATTTTCAAGTTTTTTAGAACTAAGGAGCAGCAGGAGGAGCAGGTTCGGCGTCGTCGTCGATGTCTTCAATATCTGAAGCATCATCTTCCCCGTCCTCATCCGACCCATCTTCAACATTCTCGTTTTGCTCGTCCCCAGCGGATTCCAGGAAGCTCGGCCCTTCAATACAGTCATGAATAGGAGAATATTCGACGAGGCTATAGGCGCAGGCCCGGCGCCGAGCTACCCACTCAGGATCATCAGTCCATCTGGATCCGGTGCGCCGGCGTGTGAGGAGGCTGAGGTCGATATTCTCGTACCACGTGAGAATATGATGAAGGATGGTGTCAGCTGCAGCACGACCGGCATATTCTCTCCAGAGGTCAAGCTGGGTCTCAACTTCCATTAATTTCTCGACGAGAGTTGCGATGGTCTCCGGGATACTCTCTCCGGGCCAGAACGTATTGAAGATGCGTACTGCAACGTCGAGGATATCTTTGCCATAATTCTTGATGGTCTCCATGCGAGAAGACAAGATGACCAATAGGTCCTCCATGTCCAAGGGAATGTTCTCACCATCAAGAGGAATGGGAGTACCCCTCTCTCGGCGAAATTTGGCGACAGCAGCGCTTGTGATGGCAGTACCCTCTGGAAAGTGGTCTGGAAACAAGGCAAAGGAGGAAGGTGAAGGAAAGACATATGAGGTAACCCGGAGAAGTAGGTCGAATAAGGGAAAGGAACTTACGAGAAATATGGATGTGGATCCGGGTCAACTCCTTGATGCAGGCATCGCGTCTTTGGCGCAGTTGCTCAAGCTCAGCGTTTGCCGACCCGAGCTGGAGGTCGGACTCTCTGAGTAGGTCCCGGTCCTTGGAGATTTGGAGAGTAAGGCGCTCACGCTCTTCGGTGAAGTCCTGGCCAACTTTTTGGAGCTCGGTTTTGTGTTGGGCCTTCACCTTCTCCATCTCAGCCTTGAGCTTGGCTATCTCGTCGTCCTTGGTCCGGAGGAGAGCAAGCTCATCATTCTTCTTCTTCTTCAGCTCGGCCTGATGCTGCCCTGCTTGTTTGAGAAAATGCAGCATCATATCAGGCACGGGCACACTATCCTCAAGCGATGCTGAAATAGTATGTTGACCCGGAAAAGCCGAGGAGTGAATGTTTGCCAAGCCAAGGAGAAGAAGAAATGGAAAACACAACAAGGTCGCACAAAAAAGGACATACCCCGGATTTCCTCCAAGTTCTTCTGCATAATTTTATTCTCAGCCTCCACCCCAGCTGCAAAAACCGAATGAGGAGATTAGTCCGGCGGAAACAAGTAAAGAAAAACGGAGAGGTGCCGAGGGATAAAATTACCCCTCTTTTCATGTTCTGCACCAAGTGCAACATGTTTTGCGCGTAGGATATTGTGGGTATCAAGCAGGCGTTGAAATTCGGCGCTCCGGCGATTGGTGGTTACCTGAAAGAAGTACAGAAGTGTAAAGTTAGCTTGGCGCATATTCGAAGTGTGCAAGATCCGGGCCAAGTGGAACTTAACCCGGCTCTAGGTGTGTGCATATTAGAAGTGTGCAAGATCCGGGCCAAGTGGAACTTAACCCGGCTCTAGGTGTGTGCATATTCAAAGTGTGCAAGATCCGGGGCAAGTGGAACTCAACCCGGCTCTAGGTGTGTGCATATTTGAAGTTTACATGCAGCTATGTTAGTTTTCTAATGAGCATCCGGCCGAGTAACAAGCTACTCCACCGGAGGCTCGGGGACTAATGGTTATTATCTACAACATGTAAAGGAGAAACGACATACCTCCATCATTCGTCCCGCGAGGTTAATTGCCTTGGCGGCAGTATTCATCTGGGCAGAAAATTCTGTGGGGCCGAACTTTTTTGGGAGATCGTCGCTATAGACGAACTCTGCCTTGTTCCAGTTCATGACGAACTCGATAAGGCTCGGAGGGTACCGTTTGCCAGTGGGCATGTGGGGTGCCACCAGGCCCTTCGCATGAGCTTCCTTCCTCTCAATTAGGGCAAGAGCTGGGCTGGTATGCAGAACCATCTGCTACGCATCGGTTGGCTCGGCAGGAAGATCCATCGCTGCTGGTGATTTCTTCGGAAGCATCGACGACAGGGTTCGCTGCCTGGCCTCGACGGATGTAGACTTGGCAGTATCTGGAGCTTTCTTGCCTTTAGCTTGCTGAGAAGAAGTAACCACGGCAGATTTCCCTTTGGAAGCTGCTGGAATGGTTCCTCGTCAAGGCTGAGATGACTCGGAAGAGGCAGAGGAACTTGGCACTAGAGCTGCTGGAGGTTTCCTTGGCGCCGGGACAGGTGCTGGCTCGGTAGCTGGTACTGGAGATGCTGCTGATGCTGCTGTTGCGGTAGACTCAGTGGTTGCTGGTTGTGGCAATGCCGAAGTGGTGGACGCCGTCGCCTCGGCCGAACCGACCCCTCTCGCTCCGAGGTCGCGTTCCTCTCGATGAGGTACTGCGGAACCCGGAGCAGCCGCAGAGCCCTCCGGAATAGGGCTCAGTGGGCGTGACTCATCGTCACGAGGAGGAGAAGGGCCAGACCGAAGGGGAGAAGAGATGCTCGATCCGCTCTGAGGGACCTCCACAGGAGGCCTGCAAAAGAGAATGATGTCAGGAGTGAAATTACCGTGATGCAAGGAAAAATGAGTTGTGCAATGAAAAATAACTTACGCATCCGTGGTTTCAGCCTCCTTGGGTTTCCGTGCCCTCCGTGCCAGGGCTTTGCCTGCCCGCTTGGAGGCAGTTTTGTCTCCAGCCTTCTTTTGCCTTTTTGTGGGCTAAGAAGGTTCGGAGGAAGAACTTGACGTGGATCCACGCTTCTTCTTCGATGCCACCAGAACCGGCTCGCCCGTGGCAAGTGGAGGATCCTCGTGGATATGCCCACCGGGGTTAGCTGATGCCGGAAAGGCAAAAGAAAGAGGGACAGCCTCAACGGGTTCAATCACGTCGATATCCGAGTCATCCTCGTCATCGGACCAATCTCTAAGAGAAGAGAATTTACCGCTGGGATGTTTGGTGGCATCGGTCATAGGGAGGAACATCTCCTGGTCCGGCTCCTCCTCATCCGGGATCTCTCGGTCCGGCGCCCACTTAAGGGTCGGATCCGTGCCATCCTCGAGAGTTTGCTGAAGAAACAGCTGAGAAAAAGCACAAAGAGCAGAGTCAAAAATATGACAAAAACCGACACATGCTTGATCCGAAAAAAGTTTACCCCGTGAAGCTTACCGCAGGAGGGAGCCTGTCATAGCAGTAATGCTCGATTCCCCACGTCCATTCGGTGGAGAAATCCTTGTGGGTAGTGAAAAGAGCCTTGACCCGGCGAAAGATCTCTGTGTTGCTCAATTCAAAGGAGGAGGTTCGGTTGGGGTCGCGGCCGAAACTCATATGGCACAACTTGTGGGTGCGCTTCTGGAGGGGAGAAATTCGGTTGCGCACAAACGTGATCATGGCATCCTCGTTGCGCAATCCGAGCTTCTTCAGCTCCGCGAACCTCTTGTTAACTTGGTTGGCCAGAGCGGTAGGTTTCTTGGGGACCTCCTCCCAGAAATTCGTGTCAGGGAGACCCGGAGCATAGGGCAGCAACCGAATCAAGTCTTCAGTACCCTCGTTCCGGACGTAGAAGAAGGTCCGGGCCCATCCTTTGCAGGAGTCAAGCCCGGTGACCCGGGGAAAGATTGAAAATCTCCGGGGCAAGATGGAGGCAGCTCCGAACTGGGTGAGCTGCTTGTCCTCCGACTCAACATGGATATTAGGGACGACGTTGCGATGGAGGCCGAAGAACCGGATCCACAGTTCCTTCGTGGGCCATAGTCCGGTGTAGCCCTCGATCTTGGAGGCAAACGCGGAAAGAGAGGTGATGGCGTTTGCTGGGAGATGGTGCGGCTGAAGGTGGTATGTCCTAACCCAGTCCCGGAAGAAATCGCTCACCGGGAGACCAAATCCTCGTTGAAAGTGGGACAGGAATACAACGAACTCACCCGGATTGGGTGAGGGGCCAGTTTCGAGGAGGGGAGACGAGCGACGACGCTGGCGGGAATTCGCCTGGTCCAGTAGAGCCAGTCAATGTCGTCTTAACAGACCCATGACCCAACCCACGCGCCGCAGTCTGCCGCGCCGGCGTCCTCCCCCATCTCTTGCTCGGCGACAACGAGCTCCTCCTCTGTCATTTCGTATCCGCTATCCTCGCTGGAGCTAGCGGCGGCGGGGATCTGTGGTCTAGATTGACGAGGACCCGTGTCTAAGCAGTTGCGCAGCGGTGGCTGCGGTGAGGAGGCACAGGAAGGTGCGGCGGCGTTGCTGATGGAAAGCACCAGTGGCGGCGTGGTCGCAGGGAAGACGAAGGGCAAAACGCAATGGGCGAAGGGGCGCAGAGGTGGAAAAACGCTAAGGGACGCGCCCCTCCCCTATTTAACCGCCCCCAGTGATCGATGAGTGGGATCGCGCTGCACCGGCGAGCCACACGGTGTGGCCGTGTATCACTGGCATCAGCCAATCAGAGAAAAGCCACACAGGGGGCCATAGAGTAGATGTGATCCCATGACGCGACGTGCTGTTGCGGTAAACGAGGAGGCAGGCATGACGTGACCCACGCACAGTGAAACTGACAATTACTGCGGCGGTTACTGTGCAAGCCCTTAAAATAAGACAAGGTAATGATTAGCCTCCACGTGGGTTGGCGTATGAGAGAAGGAAACAGGGCCCGGATCAAACCATGATAACCATGGGATCCGAGCCAAAGTGGTGACTCGGCCGGCAAGTGAAAACTTAGAACGTGCGAAGGGAACGTAAATCCATATAATCCGAGATAAGGAGCTAACCCGGAATTAAACGTCCGAGGCTCGAACATAAATAAACCTGATGTGGCCTTAGCAACAGAGGCAGCTAAGACCACACCAGCTTCGGGGACTAATGTTGGGGGGATACCCCCGAGTAGGGTCACTCCAGGGTATAACGACCAAGTTAGCCGAGGTTCGGCAAGGTCAAAGCGGATGCTGACCGGGTCACCTCAAGGCGGTCCGAATCACGGAGTAACCCAGACCAGGGGGGTCGTCTAACATTGTCTCATCCGACTTAAGGAGTAAGTCAGGAGTGCTTGTCTAACTTATATGCAGGAACAGGTGTGGCCGGATCTACTATGATCCGGATCCTCGCTTAGCTTCTGGGAGAAGGAAGGAATCTCTCTGGTCAAAAAAGAAGGTCCGGTACGTATTGCATGAGCGAATAAAGCAAGGGCAGGACCACCGGGCCATGGCCGACAAGGGTGACGACGCTCACGTCAGCTGACGCGGGCGCCACAGAGGCTACATCGCTAAAGCATGTGTGACGCGGGGGAAAAGCAACCCGGTCGGGTTACCACTTTTGGGAAGGGGCATATTCTTAGGAATATGCCTCCACGTATGCCCTAGGCCAGGACCGAACCTCCTCTATATAAGGGGGTTAGGGTTCTGGTAGAGGGGTTGATTGGATTCTAGTTGGTTGAGCACTAATTGGTTTGGTAGTTCCTGAGCACTAGTTGATCTTGGGTTCTAGGGCTAGATAGTAGGCAAGAGTAAGAGAGCTCCTTCTTCCTCCTCTCGCCTATACATCTCAAGGAGCACTTGTAATCTTGAAGATATAGCAATACAAACTTCTGTGTGGAGAATCACTCCACTATCCCTCCCTGGATTCCCCTAGCGCATATTAGTTCCCACCTATAGCCTATCCATGGCATCTGCCATGACACCACCACGACAGTTGTTTTCACTGTTGTCATCTAAACTTCAAAACACACTTTGCAATCCTTTGTGTATATACGGCAGTTATGGCAGTAGAACAAGGCCGGTTTCTAGGAGCCTACAGTGACTTTAGATCAACCTCAGGGGCTTTCTCATGGGCACTGTGCCCTGGGACACATCATTATACGTTAAATACGAACTAGTCCCGCCATAATATACATCACATCAGATGGATCCTTTATACTTCTATATCTATGTAGATCTCAGTGCATGAAATGCAACTATGCCACTTACTTTGCTTCTTACCATTTAAGTACAAACTTAATTCTGATTCAGTGATTAACTCAAGAATCACTTCAAGACATGTTCTTATAGTTAAGAGCTTGTCCTTCCAACCAGAACCTCGGGTCACATTACGTCGAGTATACAATATGGTTGTATGGAATAACCTATGATTGAGGCATAGGAGATGCAACACATCTCTTTCTTCCTTTTAACCATCGTTGTAATACTAAGATTAACTCAATGCTTCATACAAGTGAGAACCTCTTTCTTTTCCTTATTCCATTCTGAACTACTTCAGAATCTTAACTAGGATATTCTGAACATCTTCAGAATCAAGTCCAGGAAGCATTTGACTATGATGTTTATTAAACTCACCAATCTATCTTGATAGATCTCATTGTTTAATAACTTGTTCAACTTCATTCATATTTACTAACTTAAATGTTATTGATACCAATCACATCATTCATATATGTTGTCCACATATCTCAGAATGATTTCATGCTCCCACTCAAATATGGCATCCATATATGAGATCCAGGGATTTCACTTAGCCCTCACTCAAAATATGTCTACCACATATTAAGATTTGCCCAAGCTACTTAGCTCCCACTCAAAATATGTCTCTTACATATTAAGATTTGGCCAAGCTAATTATCTCCCACTCAAATGTAGGTCCTCTCGATAATCTTGGACATTCCAAAATTCTTTGATCATCATCAAATTCAGAATTCCAGCTACGAGATTCCAATATCCATATATTACTTGTGTAAATCCAATAGACTCAAGCATCACTACATTTGTAGTTAACTCCTTGAATTTGTCCATACTTTGTGACAAATCGAGCTTTACGTCTCCATTAAGTTTCATTTCCATCTTATGACTTTGAAGTCATTCAGAAATATCAAGTAAACTTCTTTACTTAATAAGATCAAGTAACATATTACTTCACAATCTTAAATATAACTTAATATAGGATTTTATGACTCCTGGTCATTTCTCGCACTTAGGTCCATCACGCTTCTTTGTAATTCGTAGGTATGTCTTGTTCATAAACATGACAAGTGAATCAATAATATATTTCCACGAACTTGCAGAGTATATATTGTTGAATCCTACTTTCCTTAGTAAAACAATTCACTGAAACTTAATGATCATTATCATTAGTTTCTCCTCTATTTGTAGAGTTCGGTTTCACGAAACAAATTTCGCTGCGCCACTCAACAATATGGTGGCAAGGTCAAATACCTTGTTTTGATCTTTTACTTTCTTCCACCTGTATCTTCATCAAGACATATTAACTTTGAACAACAGCAGGTTTCCCCCCTGTGGAACATGTATTCATAGTTGCCTAATAATATGCTACAAAGATGCAGTGACCCAGCATACCACTGCATGTGTAGTACACTATAGTCGTTGACATGACATCCACAGAACACCATTCCGTAAATATCACATCCCTGAGAGTGGTACAATAGAAACATTGCGGGTCCAAATTACAAACATACACACTTCATTATTATTACAATACCAGAAGTTCGAGACTTCAAGACATTCGAACTTACAAACCAAATAACTTATCTCATAAGTTCAGTGGAAGAACGAAAAACACAACAGTAATAAAGACGTGAGCTGAACAGCTTATTCTATAGAGTTCGTGCTGCTCGGCTCAACCTAGATAACTATATTACGGCCTGCCAACTACTCCGACTCATTGTCTTCAGCTCCATAGTGTATCCCGTAGTCCACTCCTTCGATTCCACTAGACATGTCTGGCTCTTCATAGTAGACGTCATTCTGGACCTCCGTAGCATACACCTGGTCATTCTCCTGGCCCTCAAAGTCTAGCAAGGGGTTCAAAGGAAAGGGTGTGTAACAACGTTACCTAGCAAGTTCAATATATGCAAGGTGGGAAGTTTGATGCTCTATCTACCACCTTGGTATTATGCAGTTTTGGTAAACATTTCTTCAAAGATTGATTTTATTATCAAAAACTATGCCCATCCGCCTTCACAGGTTGACCAGAACTTCATGGAGTTCCTTTCCTGCCACGTTCGTAGCTCCTTCCCGGAACAGGGAGTAACATGTCACAATTCTTACACTCTACAGAGGTGTGTTGCTTTACCCATAAGAGATCAACTCCTTGTTGCACAACCGGGCATACTTTCCCGTCCACAATTCCTTGATGTGGGGCCCAGTAGGTGATCCAAGACAATCACTGCCCCTCTCCGCGACCCCGCATGAAGACACGATCCTACAGGACCTGCCCCACCTCTATTAAGCCCCATATAGGACAAGCTATAACTTTGGTAGGCACCCGAAGACTCTATGAGCCGGTTGTGCCCCTCGCAAGCCCCATAAAGGACTAGCTAAACCTCCGACAACCCCTCATAGATAATCAAGACACCAGTATCGCGGGGAACTAAGGGGTCCCACCCATGTGCTGGATTCTCCACGAGAAATTCACAGCCTCACGATAAGGTCATCCGTCCATGCGAAAGGAAGAAGATCCAGCTGACTTCTCTGTCCCATTCCAAAATCTTATGGTTAACGCGTAATATACGGCACTAGAATCACTAATGTCATGGGTTATTAAGTCCTAGATGTTTTGCAAGTGGAATCTTAGATTTCCCTGCAATTCTTAGTATCTATCATCACTTAGGATATTAATAGCATTACATTTGTTTGGGAAAATACTTATTTTCTGTCTCTTTTAGAACATAGATCATAACACGCAATCTTCAAATACTTTCATAAAGACTCTTCAAAGGACATGAGCAAGTGATGAACTTGCCTTGTGACTGCAAGGTAGTAAAGTCGGATACTTCCACCTAACCTTGAGCTCCGGTTTCTATAGAAAACCATTATTTCCCGGTAAGGACAATATTTAAAGAAGCGATATGCAATGCATAGTAATGTCATGCAATGATTTATTTTCTTCTTTGCGTTTTTACCCACCTAGTAAAGATTTTAGGTTTCTTTTAATTAATAAAAGAAACGTATTACTTAGGAATTATTAAATTCCTATTATTTTGATATTTAGCATTTTTATAATAATTAGTATTATTCTAAGAGTTTAAAAATGATTTTATTTAATTTTTAACTCTTTTAAATATTTAACTAAAATTCCTTTAAGGAAATAAACTTTATTCTTGTTATACTTGATTTACTTCTCAAATATACAAACTATATTTTTCTATGATAGTACTTTCCTTTAGAATTTTAAAAATGAATTTTATTCAATTTTAAGTATTTTGTATATTTTATATAATTCCAAAAGGAATATATATAGTTTTATAATAGATCTATATTTAATTACTGAAATTACTATCTATTATTTTTATTGGATAGAGGATATTTTTGTGATTTCATAAATATATTATTTGTATTTTTAGGATTTTTATTTATTTTTCTAGAGCCTAATTTATCTCAGGGATCTATTTGTAATTGTATATTTTACATAAGTCCTTCTTTTAAAGCACGGGCCTGGCCCACTAGGCTGGCCCGGTCTAGCCCAACCCGCTAGGGCTCGCTAATTTCCCCTGGGTAGTACTGGGCTGCCCACACCCGGCCTAGTACCACTATTCGCTCTCTCTTCTCTCTCACGTGACTCCCTCTCTGGCCGCTCGATGCCGCCACCGCGGTGATTCCGGCCGCCCCAGGCCGCCGGGTCCGTTGCCACGATGCAAGACGACGTGGATGTTGCCACTTCTCGACACTGTCCCGCTCGATCGGACGCTGGCGCTCTCATCTGGCCACGCCGACCCCTATCTCATGGCTAGGGTTTGGGTCCGCCGTGCTCTGGCGCTCCCTCACTGATGTTGTGGTACTAGTGGTGCTGCTCCTCTATGGCCACCACTTCTGTGTGCAGGCGTGGGTTGCAGCGCCCCCTTGGGTGCTCCCCGTGCCGCCACCTCTCTGCTTCCTCTTCGCTAATATTATGAGGACCTCGAGTAAGTGCTCTAATCTCCTCTCTGTGCTCTACCTTGCCCCTATCCATGACATGTGGGCACTTGCGATGGGTTTCCCCATTTAGGGTTCATTCCTAAATTTCTAGGGTTCATACCCCCTACAATGGTGATTTAGCATATCTCTAGATTAATCTTTCCTGTGCTAAACCCTTGATGTTGATCTGTTGTTAGTGTAATTTCAGTCTCGGTTGAGCATGTTTGTTACTCTGTTCTCTATCAGAGAATACCCTGCTGATCATGCTTGTGTTACTATGTTCTCTATCCTAGGTTGCTTTGTAAAATCATGATTAGATTACTATGGATGCTCAAATCATTGTGGCTATGGATTTACTCCTATGGAGTTAAGTTGAGATTTCCCTCTGTACTGATGCTTGGTTAACTGTCACTTGTGAAGCACTGCTATGTTCAGTCTCAGGATTTAATCCTGTTACCGTGTAAATCAAGTGCTAGTGCTAGTCCCTACTCTGTGATTAATAAGAAGGTGATTTATAATGATATGATTCCTATATGCTTGTAGGAAAATGATTAAGCTTAGTGGTTTCTGTACAGTGTGGCCTAATGATAGACAGTGTTGATCTTTTCGGTCTTTTCTAAAAGAAATGTCTATTTATGATTCCTAAATCATTTAGGAAGATGATTATTTCTGTTGAAAAAAATATGCTTTGAATTTGAATTCAAGCAAACATGAACCTGCTAGGTACAGAGGTGCTACCCTTCTGGGAATGTGCCCTGTACCAGCAGCTGTGATGAGTATCTATCTAGTTAAAACTAGATTATAGGTCAATGATGCTCGTCTGAGACCCTGCCTGTGCAAGAACACTTGCATACTTTGGCTGATTATTGTTTGTTGTTTGATATACTCATTATCATGTGCTTGTAAGGAAATGATTATGTAAGATGAAAAATGATTAGATTTACATGTTGGAACATACTCTGGTTGCTTTGTCTGATTGTTGCCTTCTACTTCTGGATTGTGGTAGCCCTCGATTTGTGTTGGCTTCTAGTGTTGTTGCTCCTGTGTGACCTTGCTATCCACCCAATACATCCCCTCCTCAAGTCACCATCTTTGTTGATGATTTCCTGTGTTTTCTATGGTGGAAAGTGGATTGATCTAATGATATTATTGCAAGATTTGATGTTGTTCTTGCTTGTGCTGGTGAGAAGCTGTGGTTGGGCTCGATGTGAAGTGAATAGCAAAGCTTGCTTTGCTCTATACGACTGTAACTTAAGATGCCCCTTTGCTCTCTGTCGTTGACACCTCAATGCATGCATTTAGGTGTGTAAGCTGCTTCTCTACTTGCTTTGGCTATGGATGAGATCATGTAATTGGACTTTTACTTTCTACCTTTTACTGGTTACTTGCCCTGGTGAAACTTACCACTATTCCATGTGACTTATGATGTGGTACTGAAGCTATTTGCTTAATAGAACAGATTCTATACTTTGGTGAAACTTGCCCCTTCCAATTATTCTATGATGTAATATGAACAGTGCACTTCACTGTTCACCACTGAGAGTAAAACTAATCACTAACATTTTATTTCTTTGTTGGGTTGTTTACTTTATTTTGCAGGAACAAAGTCTGGATTGTCAATATGTAGTATAGGAATATATAAATAGTGTAGTTTCTTATTGTAATCTTATTTTTATTTGCTTTGTTAAGAATCTTGTAATAGTTTTTCTATGATTTAATCAAGATTCATTTCATTGGACTCAATCCCTTGTAATATTCTGTCTTGGTGTATATATATATGTTTGTAATCTTATTATGAGGTAAAGAAAAGAAATAAGAATTCATTTCTTGTTTGAATTTACTTGTCTTAAATTCATATTGTTGTTTAATATATCTATGATATAATCAAACAATGTTAATACCTATTTTGGAAAACCACTTAATGATTCTAACTTCTAAATTTCAAATATTATTTAAATGATTTGAATTTCAAATGTGAATTCAAAATATTCCCCCCAAAACACAATAATGCCTAAAGATCATGTCAAAATTTATAGCAATCACATCATATAGCTATTCCTACCTCTAGATAGTGAAAGAAACTCTAATCTCTTTAGGTTTTTGTTTGGCAAAAAATTTACCCCGATTTTACAGGATGAATGCATGCATATGCAAATTCCTATTTCTACCCTTTGTTGGTTCCTAAATGCTGGGGTGTTACAGAGTTATCCTCTTAAATTAAACTTCATCCCAAAGTTTGCTGATGTGTACCTGAATAGTTCTGGATATGCTTCTTTTAAGTCATCCTCTTTCTCCCATGTAGCCTCTCTCTCTGGGTGATGTTCCCATTGTACTTTGCAGTATTTGATTGTCCTGTTTCTCAACCTTTTCCAGTTCTCTTCCAAAAGTTTACAGGTTTTCTCCACATAAGTCAAATATGCTTGCAACTCGATTTCTTGATGTGTAATTGCATCATCCGGAACTTTAAGACATTTCCGTAATTGCGACACATGGAAAACATTATGAACTTGAGCCAATATTTTTGGTAAGAGCATAAGCTATTGTTCTATTCTGGCTCAGTATCTTAAATGGTCCAATATATCTTGGACTTAGTTTTCCTTTGACTCCAAATCTCTTAACTCCCTTCATTGGACTTACTTTGAGATATACCATATCCCCCACTTCTGGATGCCACGATCTCCAACTTTGATTAGCATAGCTCTTCTGGTGACTTTGAGCTATCTTCAATCGATATCGATGATATCTTGTTTCTCCTTGATATAGTCTGGTGCAAATTCCTTGCTACTACCAGGTTCATACCAACATATTGGTGATCTACATCTTCTCCCATAAAGTACTTGATATGGTGCGGCTTTCGGACTACTTTGATAGCTATTGTTATAGGAAAATTCTGCCAGTGGTAGATGATCTTCCCACGAACCTCCAAAATCTAATGCACAAGCTCTAAGCATGTCCTCCAAGATTTGATTGGTTCTTTCTGTTTGGCCTCTAGTTTCTGGATGATAGGCTATACTGAAATCTAACTTTGGGCCAAGTGCTTCATGTAATTGTTTCCAAAATGCTGAAGTAAACACAAATCCTCTATCTGATACAATCTTCTTGGGTACTCCGTGCATCCTTACTATCTCTTTGACATAAATTTCCACTAACTTCTCGGCATTATCTTTTTGATTTACCGGGATAAAATGTGCACTTTTTGTGAATCTATCAACAATCACCCATATCATATCCTTCCGCTTTGGTGTCATAGGTAATCCTATGATAAAATCCATACCAATTTCTTCCCATTTCCATTCTGGAATTTCTAAAGGTTGTAATGGTCCTTCTGGACTTTGATGTTCTGCTTTTACCCTTTGACAAGTATGGCATTCAGATACATACTTTGCGATATCCCTTTTCATGTTATTCCACCAGAATAATTCCTTAAGATCCATGTACATCTTCATACTTCCTAGATGAATTGAATATGGAGTTTCATGTGCTTTTCAGAGTATCACCTCTCTGATCTCCGGTACATCTGGTACACAAAGGCGGTTTTGGAACCATAAAGATCCATAATCTCCTATGTGAAAAACTGATTTTTGTCCTTCGGAAATTCTTCCGATTTCTTCAGCAATAAATGGATCATCAAGTTGATGTCGATATATCTCATGACGAAGATCACTACTTTGCTCTTCTACAACCCTCATGGTCGCTAAGCCTATACAAACTTCTGTCCTTAAGAACTGTATTTCTAACCTCTCCAAATCCATTTGCAACTCTTTTGGTAATTCTCTATTCATGGGTTGAATATCTGTACTCTTCCGACTTAAAGCATCTGCTACTACATTGACTTTTCCTAGAGTATAGTTAATTGTAAGATCATAATCCTTGATCAACTCCAGCCATCTTTTATGCCTCATATCAGCTCCTTCTGAGTAAAGAAATATGTAATACTTTTATGATCTGTGTATAGTTCACATCTTGCTCCATAGAGAAAATGTCTCCATCCCTTTAAATCAAAGACCACTGCCGCTAACTTCAAATCATGTGTTGGGTAATTAACTTCATGAGGTTTGAGTTGTCTAGACCCATACGCTATTACCTTGTGATCTTGCATTAGCACACATCCTAATCCTTCCTTGGATGCATCACAATAAACTGTGTAATCTTTTCCTGTTTCCGCTATAGCTAGAATTGGTGCGGTTGTTAATCTGATTTTTAGTTCCTGAAAACTTGCTTCGCACTTCTCATCCCATATGAATGGTGCATTCTTTTTTAGCAATTTGGTCATTGGTCTAGCTATCTTGGAAAAACCTTCAATGAATCTCCGATAATAGCATGCCATGCCTAGGAAACCTCGAATTTGTTTCACATTGGTTGGTGCATTCCATTCCAACATTGATTTAACTTTGGACGGATTTACCGCAATTCCATCCTTACTGATTATATGACCAAGAAATTCTACCTTGTCCAACCAAAATTCACACTTGTTGAATTGAGCATACAACTTATGTTTTCTCAAGATATGCAATACTATCCTAAAATGATCAGCATGCTCTTCTTTATCCTTAGAGTATATCAAAATATCATCAATAAACACTATGACAAACTTATCTAGATATGGCATGAAGATTTTGTTCATCAGGTTCATAAATATTGCTGGTGCATTGGTCAATCCAAAAGGTACGGCGAGATACTCATGATGTCCATATCTTGACACAAATGCTATTTTTGGAACATCTTCAGGTTTGATTTTTATCTTATGGTATCCTGATCTTAGATCAATCTTGGAAAACACTCCAGCTCCTTTGACT
This sequence comes from Avena sativa, assembly GCA_916181665.1. Classification (NCBI taxonomy): domain Eukaryota; kingdom Viridiplantae; phylum Streptophyta; class Magnoliopsida; order Poales; family Poaceae; genus Avena; species Avena sativa. Next base: position 492,090,854 of record OV702290.1, on the reverse strand, counting down.
TGATCAAACAGATCTTGGATTCTTGGTAATGGATGTTTGTTCTTGATGGTAACATTGTTGAGATTTATGTAATCACCACACATTCTTCGTCCTCCATCTCTTTTATCCACAAAAATTACCGGAGTTCCCCATGGGGATACACTTTCCTGAATAAATCCTTTTCTGGCTAACTCATCAATTTGCTCCTTAAGCTCTTTTAATTATTTTGGTCCCATCTTATACGGTGCTTGGGCTATTGGTGTTGTACCATGTATCAGGTCAATAGTGAACTCTATTTCTCGATTAGGTGGCATTCCTGGTAACTCTGCTGGAAAACATCTTGAAATTCCTTCACTACCGGAATATCTTCCAATTTGACCTCCTTCATTGAGTTCAACTGTAGATATACCATGATATGACTATGTTTATCCGCCTGATAGACTATCCTTCCTCCACTTGGAGACTTGATTGAAACGGTTTTATCCTCACAATTGATCTGAGCTCCATACTCAGCCATCCAATCCATTCCCAACACTACTACTATTCCCCTTAATGGAATCACATAAAGATCCGCATAATAGGTTTGGCCACAGATCGAGATAACTTGGTTTAATTTAATGTTTCTAACTACCACTATCCCTCGAGTGGTAACTACGGTCATAGGTTTTTCTAACGGTGCCCTTCTAATCCCGAACTTATCACAAAATTGTTCAGATATGAATGAAGTAGTTGCACCGGTATCAAATAGAACTTTTCCAGGATTTGTGAGAATATTGAGCGTACCTATCACCGCTTGATCCGAGTTATCCACCTCCTCCAAGGTTGCGCAATTCAGCTTTCCAGTAGGTCTACCTCTCTTGGCATTGTCATTTTTGCCATAGCTTCCACCTCTGTTAGGCTGTCCACCTCCACCTCTTGTTTGACCACCGCCAGTTGTAGGCTAACCACCTCGTGGTTTGCTTGGGCAGTCAGGCTTGATGTGCCCCTTCTGACCACACCCGTAGCATATGATTACTGGCTTTAGGCAGTCCTTACTGAGGTGCCCTGTGAGCTTACAATTATGGCAAATGACATTCCTCCTGATTGTGGTTGCACCACGATTGGGGTTATTACCATTGTTAAAGGACCCGTTTCAAGCTTTGAACTCCATATTAGGTTTAGGTTTATTTGCTTGGATCCTCTTGGTTTCCTTCTTTGCTCTCTTCCTGCGGTCCTCTTGAACATTCTTGTAATCATCCTCAAATGTGATGGCTGCATCAAGTAGCTGTTGAAAAGTCTGCTTATTGGCTAACCTCAGCTACATCTTCACAGATGGATTTAAACCATGCAGGAAACGTTTCTTCCTCTTTTCCTCAGTGTTCACCTCATCCTCAGCATACCGAGATAGTTGACTGAACTCTCGGATGTATTTCATAACACTGGTATATCCCTGCTGAAGCTCTTCAAACTCACTGCGCTTTAGTTTAATAACACTTTCTGGAACATGATATTCACAGAATCTCTTCTTAAACTCCTTCCAGGTATACTCCCTACCTGGAGGTTGCATTGCTAGCTGATTCTCCCACCAAGATGTTGCAGGTCCAGTTAAGAGATGTGTTGCATACCTCAACTTTTCCTCGTCATTGCATCCTACAGTCCTCAACTTTCTCTCTGTATCTGCTAGCCAATCCTCTACATCCATTAGTTCAGGGGCTGATGCAAAAGGTAACGGCCTTGCATTTTGAAAGTCAGAAAGACTCACACCACGCCCTTCAGATTCCCTGTGATGTCCCACTCGATCCACTAACCCCTCCATGAACTTGTTCTGGGACTCTTGCATCATTTGCATGTACTGCATGAAGTTATGTTCCATGAATGGCCTCATTAGTGGTGGTGGTAAATTTGCCTGCATTCTAGCGTCTTCATCCGCCTTTTCCTTAGTTTCACACTCCATGTGTTGCTGTTCAGTCTCGTACTGTACACCCGTTTCCATACCCCCTAGTCCTATAACATAAAGCGAACACTCATAATTACATCATGCATATGTGTTCTGAGCTCAACTTCATGCATAGAACTAGTCACACAATGGAAAACAAGATCCAAACAAGAACCAAATATGCATTTCACTATACATTATAAACAACATAGTTAGTACAACGTCACTACAAGCCCATACCATTTAGGTGTTACAAACTCATGTGGATGCTATCCCACTTATTTATTTACATCAAGTGCTCCAACTCTACTCCCGTATCATCATTGGGATATTCCTCCTCAAGGTCACGCTCCCCAGAAGCTGCGACATTCATCGTACATTCCCAGAGTACAACGGTGCTGACGTGAAGTACGACGCACCGTCTGTGGAATGACTTGCCTCTTTGATGGATGATACTCAGTATCAGAAGTATCTAGACTTGACACATCATCTAGATGAAGTGTGTCCATACCTTCCAACTCATCTGAGGTGTCTTCAGAATCATCCTCATCACTGTCTTCTTCAATCACCTCCTATATTATGACTCCAGAATAATCAACAGAATATTCCGCTTCCGATGCTCCCCAAGTACTCTGCTGGGTATGATAGTTCTCAGCTATAATTGGATAGTGCACATTATCTGGAGTAGGATAATGTTCTGGTGACTCAAACACCCTTTCTTTAGGATCTTCCTCATCAGACTCTACATCCTCTACATGGACATCTCTTCCATCAGCGGAATAAGATCTCACTCCCATGTGACTAGTTTGACTAGTATTCCCAACTAAGTCTTCCACATGAATAGGATTCCTGGCAGATCCATCCATCGATCCGTACCTCCATCCTTCAATAGGTAGTTTCGAGTCCTCGGTTCCCCAAGAATTTTGTGGTACTAGATGACTAGTGCCCTCATCAGGATATCTAGTAGGTTCTGGCATAGGTGAATAAGGATATGGTGTAAAAGATGCTGGATCTATAGGTATATCCTTAAAAATTGGGCTAACCCTATCCACTGCTTCATTCTCTAGTTTAGATGCTAACTTATCCCTTCGTTCAGGATTAGTTAAATCCTCTAGCATATCAATTTGATCCTCTATAATAACCTGATGTGTCTTATACAAAGACCCAACCATCAGTCGATACAGATCCATAAACTTGGAAGCTAGTTTTGGATGCTTCTTTACTAAACTAAGATGATCCGGAACTGGTTCCGTGTTGAGTCATGAGGAATCACAGAATATGTGCTTCCCGCTAACTCTTCTGCTTTGTGCTCCCCAACATTGGATATCGCCTCCAGAATAGCAACATGGTATGCTGCTAGGTGACTTCTACCTTCACCCATAGGTAAATCATGATATAAACCAAGCTTCTTTGGTAGTTAGATGCTAACATGATATTTGGCTAACATTCGCCCTTCATGGTATGTCATGGTATTAACTGGAATATTAGTTATGCAACCAAAAACCCCCAGAAGTTCTCAGAGCTGTTCAGTTAAAGCCCCCTGATAATCATCAAGAGTCTCTTCTTTCCTTGCCAAAGTCTGTATTGGAAACTTTGGTGCCAATTCCACTATATAGAAAATATTCATAATTAGTAACCATTAATTATAATGATGCATCATAATAAAGAATTATCGCACTAGAAAATATAATGAAATATTCCCAATTGAATATTCATCATATAATCTAGGAACTCTTTACCGTTGCCCTAAGCCTCCTAGAGGTAGTTCCCTTTACTAGGTTTCCAACCTAAGGTCAAAGAAATTACTCTGATACCAGCTGTGGTGACCCAGCATACCACTGCATGTGTAGTACACTATGGTCGTTGACGTGACATCCACAGAACACCGTTCCGTAAATATCACATCCCTCAGAGTGGTACAACAAAAACATTGCGGGTCCAAATTATAAACATACACACTTCATTATTACAATACCAGAAGTTTGAGACTTCAAGAGGTTAAAACTTACAAAACAAATAACTTATCTCAAAAGTTCAGCAGAAGAACGAAAAACACAACGGTAATAAAGATGTGAGCTCAACAACTTATTCTATAGAGTTCGTGCTGCTCGGCTCAACCTAGATAACTATATTACGTCCTGACAACTACTCTGACTCGTTGTCTTCAGCTCCATAGTGTATCCTGTAGTCCACTCCTTCGATTCCACCAGACAGGTCCGACTCTTCATAGTAGATGTCGTTCTAGACCTCCGTAGCATACACCTAGTCATTCTCCTGGCCCTCAAAGGCTAGCAAGGGGTTCAAAGGAAAGGGTGAGTAACATCGTTACCCAGCCAGTTCACTATATGCGATGTGGGAAGTTTGATGCTCTGTCTACCACCTCAGACTATAAGTCCTTAGTACTATGCAGTTTTGGTAAACATTTCTTCAAAGATTGATTTTATTATCAAAAACTATGCCCATCCGCCTTCATAGGTTGACCAGAACTTCATGGAGTTCCTTCTGCCGTGTTCGTAGCTCCTTCCCAGAACAGGGAGTAACATGTCACAATTCTTACACTCTGTAGAGGTGCGTTGCTTTACCCATAAGAGATCAACTCCTTGTTACACAATCGGGCGTACTTTCCTGTCCACAATTCCTTGATGTGGGGCCCAGTAGGTGATCCAAGCCAATCACTGGCCCTCTCCGCGACCCTGCATGAAGACACGATCCTCCAGGACCTACCCCACCTCTGTTAAGCCCCATATAGGACAAGCTATAACTCTGGTAGGCACCCGAAGACTCTATGAGTCGGTTGTGCCCCTGGAAAGCCCCATAAAGGACTAGCTATACCTCCGGCAACCCCTCATAGATAATCAATACACCAGTATCACGGGGAACTAAGGGGTCCCACCCATGTGCTGGATTCTCCACAAGAAATTCATAGCCTCACGATAAGGTCATCTGTCCATGCGAAAGGAAGAAGATCCAACCGACTTCTCCGTCCCATTCCAATCTCATGGTGCTAGAATCACTGATGTCATGGGTTATTAAGTCCTAGATGTTTTGCAAGTGGAATCTTAGATTTCCCTGCAATTCTTAGTATATATCATCACTTAGGATGATAATTGCATTTTATTTGTTTGGGAAAATACTTATTTTCTATCTCTTTTAGAACATAGATGATAACACACAATTTTCAAATACTTTCATAAAGACTCTTCAAAGGACATGAGCAAGTGATCAACTTGCCTTGTGACTGCAAGGTAGTGAAGTTGGATACTTTCACCTAACCTTGAGCTCCGGTTTCTACAGAAAACCATTATTTCTTGGTAAGGACAATATTTAAAGAAGCAATATGCAATGCATAGTAATGTCATGCAATGATTTATTTTCTTTCTTCTTTGCGTGTTTTACCCACCTAGTAAACATTTTAGGTTTCTTTAATTAATAAAAGAAAAGTATTACTTAGGAATTATTAAATTCCTATTATTTTGATATTTAGCATTTTATAATAATTAGTATTATTCTAAGAGTTTAAAAATGAATTTATCTATTTTTTAACTCTTTTAAATATTTAACTAAAATTCCTTTAAGTAAATAAACTTTATTCTTGTTATACTTGATTTACTTCTCAAAAATAAAAGCTAGTATTTTTCTATGATAGTACTTTCCTTAAGAATTTTAAAAATGAATTTTATTCAATTTTAAGTATTTTGTATATTTTATAAAATTCCAGAAGGAATATATACAATTTTAATAATAGATCTATATTTAATTACTGAAATTTAGTATCTATTATTTTTATTGGATAGAGGATATTTTTGTGATTTCATAAATATATTATTTGTATTTTTAGGATTTTTATTTATTTTTTAGAGACTAATTTATCTCAGGAATCTATTTGTAATTATATAATTTATATAAGTCCTTTTAAAGCACGGGCCTGGCCCACTAGGCTGGCCCAGTCCGGCCCGACCCGCTAGGGCTGGACAATTTCCCCTGGGTAGTACTAGGTTGCCCACACCCGGCCCAGTACCACTACTCACTCTCTCTTCTCTCTTCTCTCTCGTGTGACTCCCTCTCTGGCCGCTCGATGCCGCCACCGCCGCGGTGATTTCGGCCGCCCCAGGCCGCCGGGTCTGTTGCCGCGATGCAAGACGACGTGGATGTTGCCGCTGCTCGACGCTGTCCCGCTTGATCTGACGCTGGTGCTCTCCTCTGGCCGCGCTGACCCCTATCTCGTGGCTAGGGGTTGAGTCCGCCGTGCTCTTGCGCTCCCTCGCTGATGTTGTGGTACTCGTGGTGCTGATCCTCCATGGCCACCACTTCTGTGTGCAAGCGTGGGTTGCAGCATCCCCCTTGGGTGCTCCCCGTGCTGCCACCTCTCTACCGCCGGCCACATCTATGCTTCCTCTTTGCTAATATTACGAGGACCTCGAGTAAGTGCTCTAATCTCCTCTATGTGCTCTACCTTACCACTATCCATGACATGTGGGCACTTGTGATGGCTTCCCCATTTAGGGTTCATTCCTAAATTTGTAGGGTTCATACCCCCTATAACGGTGATTTAGCATAGCTCTAGGTTAATCTTGCATGTGCTAAGCCCTTGATGTTGATCTGCTGTTAGTGTAATGTCAGTCTCAGTTGAGCATGTTTGTTACTATGTTCTCTATCAGAGAATACCCTGCTGATCATGCTTGTGTTACTCTGTTGTCTGTCCTAGGCTACTCTCTAAAAGCATGATTAGATTACTGTGGATGCTCAAATTGTTATGGCTATGGATTTACTCCTATGGAGTTAAGTTGAGATTGCTCTCTGTACTGATGGTTGGTTAACTGTCACTTGTGAAACACTGCTATGTTCAGTCTTAGGATTTAATCCTGTTACTATGTAAATCAAGTGCTAGTGCTAGTCCCTGCTCTATGATTAATAAGAAGGTGATTTATAATGATATGATTCCTATATGCTTGTAGGAAAATGATTAAGCTTAGTGGTTTCTGTACAGTGTGGCCTAATGATAGACAGTGTTGATCTTTTCTGTCTTTTTCTAAAAGAAATGTCTATTTATGATTCCTAAATCATTTAGGAAGATGATTATTTCTATTGAAAAAAATATTCTCTGAATTTGAATTCAAGCAAACATGAACCTACTAGGTACAGAGGTGCTACCCTTCTGGGAATGTGCCCTGTACCAGCAGCTGTGATGAGTATCTATCTAGTTAAAACTAGATTATAGGTCAATGATGCTGGTCTGAGACCCTGCCTGTGCAAGAAAACTTGCATAATCTAGATGTTTATTATCTAATGTCTAATATATTCAATATCATGTGATTGTAAGAAAATGAATGTGTAAGATGAAAAATGATTAGATTTACATGTTGGAACATACTCTGGTTGCTTTGTCTGATTGTTTCCTTTTACTTCTGGATTGTGGTAGCCCTGGATTTGTGTTGGCTTCCTCCCGGTGTTGTTGCTCCTGTGTGACCTTGCTGTCAACCCAATACATCCCCCTCCTCAAGTCACCATCTTTGCTGATGATTTCCTAGGTTTTCTATGGTGGAAAGTGGTTTGATCTAATGATATTATTGCAAGATTTGATGCTGTTATTGGTTGTGCTGGTGAGAAGCTGTGGTTGGGCTCGCTGTGAAGTGAATAACAAAGCTTGCTTTGCTCTATACGGCTGTAACTTAAGTTGCCCCTTTGCTTTCTGCTGTTGACACCTCAATGCATGCATTTAGGTGTGTAAGTTGCTTACCTACTTGCTTTGGCTATGGATGTGATCAAGTAATTGGACTTTTACTTTCTACCCTTTTACTGGTTACTTGCCCTGGTGAAACTTACCACTATTCCATGTGACTTATGATGTGGTACTAAAGCTATTTGCTTAATAGAACAGATTCTATACTTTGGTGAAACTTGCCCCTTCCAATTACTCTATGATGTAATATGAACAGTGCACTTCACTGTTCACCACTGAGAGTAAAACTAATCACTAACATTTTATTTCTTTATTGAGTTGTTTACCTTATTTTGCAGGAACAAAGTCCGGATTGTCAAGATGTAGTATAGGAATAGATAAATAGTGTAGATTCTTATTGTAATCTTATTTCTATTTGCTTTGTAAAGATTCTTGTAATAGTTTTTCTATGATTTAATAAAGATTCATTTTATTGGACTCAATCCCTTGTAATATTCTGTCTTGGTGTATATATATATGTTTGTAATCTTATTATGAGGTAAAGAAAAGAAATAAGGATTCATTTCTTGTTTGAATTTACTTGTCTTAAATTCATATTGTTGTTTAATATATCTATGATATAATCAAACAATGTTAATACCTATTTTGGAAAACCACTTAATGATTCTAACTTCTAATTTTCAAATATTATTTAAATGATTTGAATTTCAAATATGAATTCAAAATATCCCCCAAAACACAATAATGCCTAAAGGTCATGTCAAAATTTATAACAATCACCTCATAGAGATATTCCTACCTCTAGATAGTGAAAGAAACTCTGATCTCTTTAGGTTTTTGTTTGGCAAAAAATTTACCCTGATTTTACAGATGAATGCATGCATATTCCTATTTCTACTCTTCGTTGGTTCCTAAATGCTGGGGTGTTACAAAAGACTTGTTTATTCGCCACGATTTTGAATTATAGAAACCTCTAGAAACTCAAACATGCCATAACCCTTATGGTGTTGTTTCCACGAATCTTTAGATGTTCCTTTATACGTCAACCGAGTGTTTGCTCATTTCGATCTCTAACTCTAAACAGTAACTATAACCCTGATAAGAGATAATATTATACCATATGTATCTAATACATAATGATTATGATATTTAGACATTTCAATACACTTTGAATTTTCCCTATTATCATAATTTGTGAAACCTCTTTCACATGTCCTTTTATGCCAAAATTAACTTAAATACTTTAGTCATGTTGCTCAAATCGAAGAGACTTTTCTATTCTTGTTAATTCAATATCCTCCTTCACTTTGAAATCTTTTGAACAATTCAAAACAATTTCAAGCTTATGATTCATTAAGAAAATGCTCACATTCACTTAAATCCACAATGAAGTGTGAAATAATGATTTCCACTATTTGTTGAAAATACGATACATCACTATGTATAAGATTCAACATTAAGTATGAATAATGATTTCCACTATCTTGTTGAAAATATGATACATTGTTATGTATAAAGTTCAACATTTCTTCACATATCACCATTTACCAAAATGCGGAGTTTTAGTCATTCTGCCCAACGAGGCATGGTTTTGCAAAGTCTCTAGATTAAGCATCTAAGACCCTGATTTTCATTTATAATGAAAAACATGCAATAAGCAAAATGATTTGAACTATAGTGTCATGTCATCATTAAACTTTGGATATCTTTTAGCATTCTAATCCTTTATAAATGTTTAAACTATTATCATTAACATAGTGATGAAAATAACTCATTTATAATAGTAATGTGACCATAAAAGTATCATTCATAAGAAAAATACAACTGGTTTGTAACTTATTCATATGAACAATCATCTCGCCAAAAGCAATACACACAAACAAGGATTACAAAATTATATTCAAGTCCACTAATACAAACGATAAACTTTGAGAAAGGGGTGATGTCGGCCATCAACTATCTTGCTTGCCATCATCAAGTCACATTGCCTCCAATCCAGCAATTCTCAAGCATACCATCCTATTTTCACAAAACGGGACAAGTATTAAATACTTTGCAAACTATAACGAGTTCTGCCAGAACTACATTTATAATTTGTATATCTTACATACACCCTTTCTGTTGGGTCCACAACATAGAAAACAAGAAAATTTCCTACGATGAGAACTATATGCCAAGATCTATCTACCAGATACAGAGCAACGGGTGGACATACACATGGAGAACTTACCCTCGAAGACAACGAGTTTTGTTAACGAGTAGGAACTCGTGGTTGATGTAGTCATACGCTTGCCGATCTCAAGATCGTGTGGAAGTCCGAGCGCCGCAAATCAGCAGTGCATCCGTCCTCGCACACACGTTCAAGCCACCGGACAACCTCCACCTCCTCGCTCCAGCGAATCAGCGGAAGCAGCAACTCCTTCTAGACGCAAGGCCACCGGGAACATGTATCTCGCTAATCCGAGACCATGGGGAAATATCTAGAGGGGGAGAGAGATCCTTCACGAGGAGGTGTGGTTTGTGAGAGGGGAGAGGGGGCTTTATATAGGAGGGAGGGAGACCCCTCCCCTCCCATAGCCGGCGCATGAGGGGGGGGGGACTCCTCCCCTCCTTCATTCATGTGGTGAACCTCCACTCGCATAAACATGGCCTCCACCCAAAATCCCACTCACATGTATTTAATTTCCACCAAATTAAATGTAACTCTCAATTAATAAAACTCTTTTATTTATTTTATTCAGAATTTTGTTAATTACTTTAATTAAAAAAAATTCACATAAAACCCTTGCAACATTTCAATATCACATGCAGAACCACTTTCTGCAATTTCACCCGAAACAATTCTGGTTTCTATCGAAACAATTCCTGTTTCTATCAAAACATTTCCTGCGCTTTGCAAACCTTTTGTCTAGAACGTATATGCCCCTAAATGGTGTCCGACAACCCTTAAGTGTGTCACCCTACGGTTCGCGAATAATGCAGACATGATTGAGACTCCTCTCAGATCAATAATCAGAAGCGGGCCTTGGAGATCCACACCGACTCCTGCATATTCAACGATGACTTCTGTGATCGTGAGAACCTTTAACGTCAGCAATTTAATCCCTTTGTCTCATGATATAATACATCTCCGAGATTTGATCATCGGTATCCAAATACCTAGTTTGATCTCGTTACCGACATGCACTCTTTTCTCGTTCCCGTGATATAACATTCTAGTGATCACATCACTTGCTTGCAAGCTATCTTAATGTGATATCACCGAGAGGGCCCAGAGTATATCTATCCGTCATCAGGATTGACAAATTCCACTCTTGATCCATGAGCCTCAACATAACACCTTCATAGCACTGAACCCACCTTTATGGTCACCCTGTTACGATGTGACGTTTGATGTTATCAAGATACTCTTCCGGTGTTAGCAATTAACATGATCTCATGGTCTAAGGATTAAGACTACTTTGTATGATGTTATAGCAATATAAACATAATGACTTGATCATAATGCTATACTTCGGATGAATGTTCATCACATCATTTCACAAATGCTGTGACCTTGTTATTAACAACATCCAATGTCCATGATCAGGAAACTTTGATCATCTTGTTAATCAACAAGCTAGTCTATAAGAGAGGCATAACTAAGAACCCTTTTTGTTTATTAAACACACATGTATTGATGTTTCCTATCAATACAATTATAGCATGCAAAATAAACATCCATCATATACAAGGAATACATAATAACAACTTTATTATTGCCTCTCAGGGCATATTTCCTTCAGTCTCCCACTTGCACTAGAGACAATAATCTAGTTTACATAGTGATAAATCTAACACCCATGGAGTTCTCGTGTTGATCATGTTTTGCCCTAGGGAGTACTTTAGTCAACGGATCTGCTACATTCAGGTCCGTGTGCACATTACAAATCTTTATATCTCCATCCTTGACATGCTCGCGGATGGAGTGAAACCGGCGCTTAATATGCTTGGAATTCTTGTGAGACCTTGGTTCCTTGGCGTTGGCTATGGCTCCATTGTTGTCAGAATAGATCACCATTGGGTCCAACGCACTAGGAACCACACCTAGTTCCGTTATGAACTCCTTCATCCAAACCGCTTCCTGCGCCGCTTCTGAAGCAGCAACATATTCTGCCTCCGTCGTTGATCCAGCCACCACAGGTTGTTTGGAGCTCCTCTAACTAACTACTGCTCCGTTCAAGAGAAATACGTATCCAGATTGAGACTTAGAGTCATCTGGATCAGTGTTAAAGCTAGCATCGACATAACACTTAGCGACTAGCTCTTCTTCACCTCTGTATACAAGAAACATATCCTTAGTTCTTCTCAAGTACTTAAGGATATTCTTGACCGCTATCCAGTGTCCTGAACCTGGATCAGATTGGTACCTACTAGTCAATCTAATAGCATGTGCCACATCCGGTCTTGTACATAGCATGGCATACATTATAGAGCCTATGGCTAAGGCATAGGGGATCTTATCCATTATCTCTCTTTCTTCTGCCATAGCCAGACTTTGAGTCTTACTCAATGTCTTGCCTTGCAACATAGGTAAGAACTCCTTCTTACTTCCGTCCATATTAAACTTCTTTAATATCTTATCAAGGTATATACTCTGCGATAGCCCAATTAGGCGTCTTGATCTATCTCTATAGATTTTAATGCCTAATATATATGAAGCTTCACCAAGGTCCTTCATCGAAAATTTGCTGTTTAGATAACTTTTAACACTGTTTAAAAGATCTATATCATTTCCAATCAATAATATGTCATCCACATATAATATTAGAAATGCCACATTTCTCCCACTCACTTTCTTGTAAATACAAGCCTCTCCATAAGTTTGGACAAATCCAAACTCTTTGATCACCTCATCAAAACGGAGATTCCAACTCCGGGATGCTTGCTTCAGTCCATAGATGGATCGCTGAAGTTTGCACACCTTATCAACATCCTTAGGATCGACAAAACCCTTAGGTTGTATCATATACAACTCTTCTTCAATATTACCATTGAGGAACACAGTTTTGACATCCATCTGCCATATTTCATAATCGAAATATGCAGCAATTGCTAACATAATCCTAACCGACTTAAGCATCGCTACGGGAGAGAATGTCTCATCGTAGTTAACTCCTTGAATTTGTCGAAACCCCTTTGCGACAGGTCGAGCCTTATAGATGGTCACATTACCATCAGCATCAGTTTTTCTTTTGAAAATCCATTTATTCTCAATGGCCTTTCGATCGTGAGGTAAGTCCATCAAGGTCCAAACCTGGTTTTCGAACATGGATTCCATTTGGATTTCATGGCTTCTAGCCATTTGTTGGAATCAGGGCTCATCATCGCTTCTTCATACGTCGCAGGGTCATCTATTTTATCAATCATGAAATTCATAACAGGATTGCCATACAGTTCAGGAGCTGCACGTGTCCTGCTTGACCTACGAGGTTCGATAGTGTCCTCTTTGAGAGTTTCATGATCAATATCATTAGCTCTCTCTTCATTAGGTGAAGTTAACTCCGAAACAACTTCCGGTGCTGCGCTACTCACCATTTCATGAAGAGAAGGTTCAACAACCTCTTCGAGTTCTACCTTCTGACTACTCACACCTTTCGCGAGAAACTCCTTCTCAAGAAAGGATCCATTCTTGGCAACAAAGACCTAGCCCTCAGATCTGTGATAGAAGGTATACCCAATCGTTTCCTTATGGTATCCTATGAAGACGCATTTTTCCGCTTTGGGTTCAAGTTTATCCGGTTGAAGTTTCTTCACATAAACATCGCATCCCCAAACTTTAAGAAATGACATCTTAGGTTTGTTTCCAAACCATAATTCATATGGTGTATTTTCAACGGATTTAGATGGTGCCCTATTTAAAGTGAATGCAGCGGTTTCCAGTGCATAACCCCAAAATGACAGTGGCAAGTCAGTCAGAGACATCATAGACCGAACCATATCCAATAAAGTACGATTACGACGTTCTGACACACCATTATGTTGTGGTGTTCCGGCAGGCCTGAGTTGTGAAACTATTCCACAGTCTTTCATATGTGTGCTAAACTCGTAACTAAGATACTCTCCTCCACAGTCGGATCGCAAAAATTTGATCTTTCTGTTACGATTATTTTCCACTTCATTCTGAAATTCTTTGAACTTTTCAAAGGTTTTAGACTTATGTTTCATCAAATAGATATACCCGAATCTACTCAAATCATCCGTGAAAGTAACAAAATAACAATATCCACCTCGCGCCGACACACTCATCGGTCCACACACATCAGTATGTATGATTTCCAATAAATCTGTCGCCCGTTCCATTGAACCGGAAAACGGTGTTCTAGTCATCTTGCCCATAAGGCATGACTCACATGTATCAAATGATTCAAAATCAAGTGATTCCAAAAGTCCATTAGAATGGAGTTTCTTCATGCGTTTAATGCTAATATGACCTAGACGGCAGTGCCACATATATGCAGATATATCATTATCAAGTTTAATCCTTTTAGCATCAACATTATGAATATGCGTAATACTACTATCGAGATCCAACAGAAATAAACCATTCAACACAGGTGCATGACCATAAAAGATATTATTCATATAAATCGAACAACCATTGTTTTCATACTTAAACGAATAACCAATTTGCATCAAACACGATCTGGATACAATGTCCATGCTTAGTGCAGGCACCAAATAACAATTATTCAGGTTTATAACTAATCCCGGCGGCATATGGAGAGGCAGCGTTCTGACGGCGATCACATCAACTCTTGATCCATTATCAACCCATATCGTGACCTCATCCCTTGCTAGTTGTCGCTTGTTCCGCAGCCCCTAAACCGAGTTACATATATTAGCAACCGATCCCGTATCAAATACCCAGGTGCTACTGCGAGTACTAGTCAAGTACACATCAATAACATGTATATCACATATACCTTTGTTTGCCTTGCCGGCCTTCTTGTCCGCCAAATACTTGGGGCAGTTGTGCTTCCAATGGCCAGTCCCCTTGCAATAGTAGCACTCGGTGTCAGACTTAGGGCTAGCTCAGGGTTTCTTTTCAGGCGTGGCAACAGATTTTCCACCCTTCTTTCCCTTGTGCTTGCCTTTCTTGTCCTTCTTGAAACCGGTGGTCTTATTGATCATCAACACTTGATGTTCTTTCCTAATCTCTAGTTCTGCAGTCTTAAGCATTGACAGAAGCTCGGGAAGAGACTTCTTCATGCCCTGCATATTATAGTTCATCACGAAGCTCTTTTAGCTAGGTGGCAGAGATTGGAGAACACGATGTATGCCCAAGTCAATGGGAATCGTTATTCCCAAGGACACAAGCTTATCGGCGTACCTAGACATTTTGAGTACGTGCTCACTAACGGAGTTGTTCTCTTCCATCATGCAGCTAAAGAACTTTTCAGAAGCATTATAACTCTCTACGACAGCATGGGTATCAAAAATCATTTTCAATTCTCCCATGGTATCAAAGGCATTGCCATTTTCGAAACGTTTTCGAAGTTCTGGCTCTAGCCCATATAGTATGCCGCAATGAACTAAGTTGTGGTCCTCCTGACGAGTTATATAGACGTTCTTTTCCTCATCAGGGGCATCAGGAGCTGGTGGGGGGCCTAGTGGCGCCTCTAGCACATATTTCTTTTGTGCAGGAGTGAGGAGAATCCTCAAATTCATAGCCCAGTTGGTGAAGTTGCTACCATTCGCAGCAAGCTTCTCTTTCTCCATGAACACATTGAAATTAAAAGCAGGTGGTGCCATCTACAACAGAATTTGTAAAATATATTTAGACTAAGTTTATGATAGATTGAGTTCAACTAATCCAAATTACTAATGAACTCCCACTCAAAAACAACATCCCTCGTGTCCTTTTGGTGATTACATGAACCAAATCCACTACACGAAGTCCGATCATCACGTGAGTCGGTGTAGCTTCAAAGGTGAGCATCTATATGGGCATCATATCAACTATATGACTCATGCTTAACCTTTCGGTCCGTGTTCCGAGGCCATGTCTGTACATCCTAGGCTCGCCAAGTAAGAACCTTAGTATTCGCGTGTGTAAAACTGTCTTACACCCGTTGTATGAAAGCGTAGAGTCGAGAACACCCGATCATCACGTGATGCCTCAAAACACGGTCCACAAAACGGTGCATACTTAAGGAAGAACACATTTTATCTTGATATCTAAATGAGGGATCATCTTATAATGCTACCAAAAGCGCCAAACTAGCAATATAAGATGCTAACATCTAATGTGTGAAGTGAGATGATATGGTCCATGCATTTGATCTCTATCATTTGCATCGTGGTATGATCTCTATCATTCCTTTGTGTGTAAGGCCAAGGTCTATGGAACTTACACGTTAAGTGAGTTGTAAGAGTATCTATCATACATCTACTTACAATAATACCATATCAAGACACTAGCCCAACAACGATCTAAACTAGACGCCTCTAATTTATCAATTGCAAGTTTTAGGTGGCTTAGGGCTTTCGGAGATAGAACCGGTGTTACCTATGAACATGAACCACAACGAGGATAACCAAGTTATTAGCAACTCGTTGTAAATCAGATATTGAGTATAGTAGGAGAGACAGACACCCGCTAGCCACTTATGCAAAACTAGTTGCATGTCAGTCGTGGAACCGGTCTCATGTACGATGACATGTAAGGTTGGTCCGGGCCGCTTCATACCACTATGCCACCAATATCCAAAGTACATAGAAGATGCAATAACATGATCACCATCGCCCACATATAAACATATGTGTACTACCCGTGCAAAGCACCTACGCATAGATCAGGCTCTGATACCACTGTTGGGTCCACAGCATAGAAAACAAAAAAAATTCCTACGATGAGAACTATACGCCAAGATCTATCTACTAGATACAGAGCAACAGGTGGACATACATCCATGGAGAACTTACCCTCGAAGACAACGAGTTTTGTTAACGAGTAGGAACTCGTGGTTGATGTAGTCGTACGCTTGCCGATCTCAAGATCGTGTGGAAGTCCGAGCGCCGCAAATCAGCAGCGCATCCGTCCTCGCACACACGTCAAGCCACCGGACAACCTCCACCTCCTTGCTCCAGCGAATCAGCGAAAGCAGCAACTCCTTCCAGACGCAAGGCCACCGGGAACATGTATCTCGCTAATCCGAGACCATGGGGAAATATTTAGAGGGGGAGAGAGATCCTTCACAAGGAGGTGTGGTTTGTGAGAGGGGAGAGGGGGGCTTTATATAGGAGGGAGGGAGACCCCTCCCCTCCCATAGCCGGCGCATGAGGGGGGACTCCTCCCCTCCTTCATTCATGTGGTGAACCTCCACTCACATAAACATGGCCTCCACCCAAAATCCCACTCACATGTATTTAATTTCCACCAAATTAAATGTAACTCTCAATTAAGAAAACACTTTTATTTATTTTATTCAGAATTTTTTTAATTACTTTAATTAACAAACATTCACATAAAACCCCTTGCAACATTTCAATATCACATGCAGAACCACTTTCTGCAATTTCACCCGAAACAATTCCGGTTTCTATCGAAACAATTCCTATTTCTATCGAAACATTTCCTGTGCTTTGCAAACCTTTTTTCTGGAACATATGTGCTCCTAAATGGTGTCCGACAACCCTTAAGTGTGTCACCCTACGGTTCGCGAATAATGCAGACATGATTGAGACTCCTCTTAGATCAATAATCAGAAGCGGGACCTGGAGATCCATACTGACTCCTGCATATTCAACGATGACTTCTGTGATCGTGAGAACCTTTAACATCAGCAATTTAATACCTTTGTCTCATGATATAATACATGTCCGAGATTCGATCATCGGTATCCAAATACCTAGTTTGATCTCGTTACCGACATGCACTCTTTTCTCGTTCCCGTGATATAACATTCTAGTGATCACATCACTTGCTTGCAAGCTATCTTAATGTGATATCACCGAGAGGGCCCAGAGTATATCTATCCATCATCGGGATTGACAAATTCCACTCTTGATCCATGAGCCTCAACATAACACCTTCATAGAACTGAACCCACCTTTATGGTCACCCTGTTACGGTGTGACGTTTGATGTTCTCAAGATACTCTTCTGGTGTTAGCAATTAACATGATCTCATGGTCTAAGGATTAAGACTACTTTGTATGATGTTATAGCAATATAAACATAATGACTTGATCGTAATGCTATACTTTGGATGAATGTTCATCACATCATTTCACAAATGCTGTGACCTTGTTATTAACAACATCCAATGTCCATGATCAGGAAACTTTGATCATCTTGTTAATCAACAAGCTAGTCTATAAGAGAGGCATAACTAGGAACCCTTTTTGTTTATTAAACACACATGTATTGATGTTTCCTATCAATACAATTATAGCATGCAAAATAAACATCTATCATATACAAGGAATACATAATAACAACTTTATTATTGCCTCTCAGGGCATATTTCCTTCACTTTCATCCATGACCTCCATTGCAATCAAGCCCTTCTAAGAGTTCTAGACTCTAATGCAAGATTGCTACATGATTCTCCAAATATTACCTTTTCATCCATCATGGAGAAAACTCATCCAATGGCTCATACGGTATGTGCCTTATTCTGCAGAATACAAAATGTAGCCCAACTCTCCATCGAATGGAGAATGGCTTATTGGATGATTATGGAGAAAACACAAACTTAGTGGAGTCATCGAATTATCTCCTAATGGTTATTGTATCAAGAAGAGAACATCACCTTTTACGAGGATATCCCTCAGGCTTGGGTATTAATCTATGAAGTTGGAACCTTTCGCTAAGTTCCACATCAAACAACAAATTTCCCATGGTCCCAAAGGACCTCAATGGGATATGCCATGATCTACTAAGATATTTGCAAACAGACATCTAGACTAAGTTCATGTTATGAGTTCAATTAAAAATTGATCTCCCACTAAAATTGTCATCCCCTAGACGATTTTAGTGTTCACATGATCCCAATCCTCTGCACCTCCCCCGATTGTCACGACCATCAGTGCAACATCAAAGGTAGACATTCCCTAATGTCAATCACATCATCCATGTGACTCATGCTCAATATTTTGATCTCTTGTGTTTCGAGGCCATGTCTACACATGCTAGGGTCGCCAAATCTAACTTGTGTATTCGCTGTGCAACATGGCTTACATCCACTATATGCAAACGTAGATATGTCTAGCCCCCGATCGTCAAGGACGACTTCATAACGAAGAACTTTCTTGGTGGTGCACACACAAGGGGAACACGATCATTGGAATTAAATATGGATTATCTTATCTGCTACTGTTGAGTATCTAATACTAGAACACAATAAGATGTAAAACGGGTATCAACATCACATGTATATTTGTGATATGATATGGTCCTTCTTCTTGTGCCTTGATCTCCATCGAGCACTCTGGCAAGATCTCCATATTGCCCTTGGTTTGACGCCAAGTCCACGATGCCACCACCCGGTCGTTCATCGGAACAATGACTATTACTACATAACTTAGTAACATAAAAAGTAAACTACTTTACCTTCATAACGACCAATACCATATCATAATCACATGCCATCCTGCAAAATAAAGTTAGACGCCTCTACTTTATCTATTGCAAGGTTTACGTGGTTGTTAGGGCTTTCATAATAGAACCGTTTCTAAACTATGAACTTTCCAACCACAACATCGATCCAACAGCTGTCTCTACTACACCCCTTTCAAGGCCCTCTGTTGTAAATGCTATATCAACTATTGAATGAGAGACATACACCCGCTAGCCACTTATACGGTACAAGCCGTATGTTGAGCGTGGAACTAGTCTCGCGTATGAATACGTGTAAGGTCGGTCCGGGCTGCTTCATCAAACAATACCGAGATATAAACAAGTACACGTTAGAGGATAGCAACTAAGGGATCAATGCCCACACAATGCTTGTGCGTACTGGCCGTACAACACTCCTACGCATAGATCAACTCTGATACCACTAAAGGGTTCCGTAGCAGAAAACAAAAAAATTCCTACCTTGGAACTCCCTAACGCCCAAGATCTATCTATGTAGTAATGCAGTAACGACCATAGCGTATAGAATACATACCCTTGTAGACCGTACGATGTTAGCGTTCCGAGGGGAACGTGGTTGAAGTAGTCGAACTCGTAGCCGACCTCAAGGTCGCGAAGCTCCTCGCAGGTCACCCCTTGCTCCTCCTTTATCGTGCAGCAGCTCCAGCTCACGACATCCAAGGTGCCTCAAGTGAGGCCCCTCGTGGTTTTGTACACATACGGTGTACGAGATGACCTCTGGCTCCTTGATCCCTGCCAGGAGTACGGAAGTAGATCTCCGGCTTGGAATCCCTACAGCGCAACAGCGTGCTGCAAGTGCGTCGTCGCTTGCGCGAACAGTCCTTTCTTGGGACCATGCCAACGCATGGATACAACTATGTAGAGAGAGAGAGGGAGGGATTCTCTAAGGAAAATGCCTTAGAGAACATCTCAAATTGTGTGTTTCATCCCACCCATGGGCACCCCTTTATATAGGGGGGGGGAGGTGTGCCCCTCCTTTGGGTTTACCATGTGGGACTATTCAAGGGTGAGAGGGGAAGGCGCATGGGCCTCATGGGATAGTTGGCCATGGGTGGGCCCCACCCCGCGCACAGCCCTAGGCTGGCCAGGTGGGCCCCCTTGAGGCGGCTAGGAAGTTTGGCCCATTAGTGGATACCCCTTCAAATTAGATTTTAATATTATATTTAAAATTAATTATATTAATTTAACATGTAAATATATATTGCAAAATCCAATTTGACCCAAAACACCTTTCGATTCCCTTTCGATTTCCTCTGAACGACTTCAGAACTTTCCCGGAACAATTCCG
Organism: Avena sativa; assembly: GCA_916181665.1. Taxonomy (NCBI): domain Eukaryota; kingdom Viridiplantae; phylum Streptophyta; class Magnoliopsida; order Poales; family Poaceae; genus Avena; species Avena sativa. Next base: position 492,070,349 of record OV702290.1, on the reverse strand, counting down.
GTTCTCTCACGGAAATTTTCCGATTTCCTTTTCTCTTTAATATGGTGATTCCAACTTATAGAGGATCTCTGGCTCATCGTACCCTTAAGTGTATTTCCCCACTGCTTGGGAATGGCACAGACATGATCTCCATCAATGATCAATAGCAGGACTGGGATGCCCATAATCACCCCTGTGCATTCCACGATGATAATGCCGTTTGAACCGTAAATATTAATTTCCCATTCCCTTTGCCACTTGATACCTAGTTCACCCAAGATTTGATCTACGGTATCTTTCTAACTCGTGTATTAACGAGCTCATTGGGGAACCCCAAGAGGAAGGTATGATGAGCACAGCAGTAAGTTTCCCTCAGTTATGAAACCAAGGTTATCAATCCAGTAGGAGCAAGGAAACACCTCCAAGGTGTTGCTAGCTGGCCATTGGCAGGGCGCACTACCGGTGCTAGCAGCAACGTGGAAACCTGCACAACACAACCACTGAACTTTGCCCCAACTTACAGTGAGGTTGTCAATCTCACCGGTTTTGCTAAAAACAAAGGATTAAACATATTGTGTGGAAGAAAGTAATAGTTTGTAGAAAGTAAACAGAAAGCAGTAAACAATTGTAGATTGATGGTAAAAGAAAGGACCAGGGTCCATCACTAGTGGTGGTTCTCCTTAAGATATATGACATGTTGGGTGAACAAATTACAGCGGGGCAATTGACAAACATCGAGAAAGCAATCATGCATATACTACTCATCTTGAGTCCTTTGAGATTTGATTGGGCATTACAACATTATACATAGACCGTAATCCAACTGCATCTATGACTAATAATCCACCTTCAGGTTATCATCCAAACCCCCTCTAGTATTAAGTTGCAAGCAACAGATAATTGCATTATGCATTGCGTGTAAAGTAACCAATACGATTGTTCTATGACCAAATGATTGTTGTTTTCTCCCTAGTAGCAACAACACGTCTAGTACCTTAGAGATTTCTGTCACTTCCCCAGATTACTAGAGGCATGAACCCACTATCGAGCATAAATACTAACTCTTGGAGTTGCTAGCATCTACTTGGCCAAGATAGCTACTAACAACGAAAAGCATGCAAGATCACAAATAACAAAGACATGATAGAATCAATAATCAATCTGAAATAGCATCTCAATATCCATCGATCCCGGCAAACACAACATGTAGGATTACAAATAGATGATCTTGATCATGAACGGAGCTCACAATATCTAAACATGATAACACAAAGGAGAAGAACCAACCATCTAGCTACTACATGGACCCGTAGTCCAGAGATGAACTACTCACGCATCACACCGGAGGCTTGCATGGTGATGAAGAAGGACTCCAAGGTGAATTCCCGTCTCCAGCAGGGTGCCGGGAAGAGCTTCAGATCCCTCCCGATCTAGGTATGGAGATGATGGAGGCTACAGACTCTTTCGTGGAATTTTGATCGGGCACTTAGGGTTTCTGTATCAGAGGCATCTTATAGGCGAAAGGGGAGGCCAAGGGGGTGCCCTAGGCAGCCAGACCACCCCCTGGCACGACCCAAGATGGGCCGCGCAGCAAGGTGGTGTGGCGGCCCCTGGCCCCTCTCTGTCTCGTACTCTGGATCCTTGTGTCCCTCGGTGAAAAACTGACTTTGGCTTTTGTCCTGTCCAATTCCGAGAATATTCATTTTCTGACTTTCCTAGAACCAAAAACAGCAGAAAACAGGCAGCTGGCACTGTGGCTCTTGTTAATAGGTTAGTCCAAGAAAGTGTATAGAAAGTACTCCAAAGTGTGGACAAAACATAAGAAAGTAGATAAAACTAAGCATGGAACATCAAAAATTACGGATACGTTAGCAACATATCAACATCCCCAAGCTTAACTCCTGCTCGTCCTCGAGTAGGTAAGTGATAAAAGGAAAGAATAATTTTTGAGGTGACATGCACCATCATAAACTTGATCAAAGTATTTGTAAAACAATGATAACTGGCATCATAGTACTACAATCATAACATGAAATACAAAGTTCTAACAATAAGACAAAGCAACTATGCTGCAATCATGAAAAGGCACAAACAAAAGATTCATGAATAGCAATGCTTTGCAAGACGTTTGTTTGTTTCACATAAAGAAAACATACCATAGTAGCATTTAGCTTGTCCCTCATAGAGTAGCAAATATAAATGCATAGGACACCTTCAAAGTTCATAAGAGTGACTAGATACAAATAGTTTAAAACAAGCAATATCAAAGCTATGCATCAATCAACAAGACTTGGGACAATGCACATAGAACTAAGAATGGCCACTATGCTCTCAAAGTAGGTGCATAAAGATAGAAGGTGGAGACTCAACATAAAAGTAAAAGAAAGGCCTTCATAGAAGGAAGCAGGGATTCAAGTTTCATAAAGAGCTTCCAAAGATTATGGTACTTATTAGCTTTCAGCTCTCATTGCCCCTATCATAAGCATCTTTAGGTGATTAAGGTTAAAGTGACACAAATAAGAGGATATGCTTGACAAGTTATAAGCTGAAATCTCATGCCCCTTACTTACGAAGACCGAGCCTCATGCTACTCAACTTTAGTCACAAGTAAGCTCTTGTCATTGTAAGTACATATGTATCATAGAGAACCGCCAACGGGGTACCCCTTGCACATGATATAGGAGCTATCCCATAATCAAAATGACAAGGCAAGCAGACAATGAGCATCTCAGTGATTTTTTTATTTGCTATTTGCATAGGTTTTTATTGAGGATGCTTCATAGAGTGCTCATTATAGTTATGCTGCAAGTTTCCACCATGATTAGACATGGCTTAGGCTAGCGGCCCATGTATTTCTCTAACATAAATACAAACTCCATGATCTTACAAGTTCCCCTTTTATTTCACACCGCCGGGATCCATAAACAAAAGAACATGATATCAACGGGGTACAAAGTACAAGTGCAATGTGGAAAGCGTTCCCCATGATACATGGTTCTGCTAACTTCAACTTATAAAGCGCAAGAATATACGCAACAAAGATGGATGCAACGGTTCAAGTTTATTAAATGCAAGAAAGTAAAGTGTGCCATCAAGTTCGTGAGAGCTTTAATCACTAATTTTCACATAACAAGTTTAATTTGGAAGGTAGATAAAAACATGAATATACTTGGAATAGCATATGCTAATAGGTAGGTATGGTGTACTCTTTGTAATAACTTGGTTTTGGGAGTTGGATGCATGAGTGGAACTCATACTTGGTTATGGAAGCTAGCAAAAGACTGGGAGCGACCAACTAAGAGAGCAATAATGGCCATAATCATGCAGAGTGACAAAACATCATTAATCAAAGCATAAAGTGATACTACAAGTCAAAAACTAAAGGATCATAAAGGCTATGGTGACTTGGGATATTCATAACATGGTGTGAGCATGCGCCAAGTCAACCCAAATAAAGCATCAAAGGAGAATACCACAATTCTACGCTTTAATATGCTAAAACAACGCATGATTCTTCCAAGGCACATTAAGCAATCTCAATTGTTTATAACAAGTCATGCTACAACAAATAATACTAAGCATGAAGCCAAAACAATATCAAGCATGACATGACAAAGCATAGGCCACAGTCAAAAACAAGCTCTCTTTACCACTTAAGCATGAACTTTCCTACTCTTTTCCAATCCAAACCAAACTATTTGAAAACCAATGTATGCAAGAGGGGGTCCAACCAATTTATTCAGCAAACTAAGAAAACCAAGCAAACGAAAAGAAAAAAGAAGACGCTCAAGAACAACACAACTGTGCACGAAACAATAAAAATGAAGTGTTTGGAAGAAACCTGGGATTTTTATTGATGAAGAAAGGGATGCCTAAGGCATCCCCAAGCTTTGATGCTTGTACTTCTCGGATATTTCTTGGGGTGACACGCGTGGAATCCCCAAGTTTGAGATTTAGTCCATCCTTCATCTCATTACTCATTCCTTCCATATACCTGAAATTTCCTTCATACAAAACTTCACACATTCTTTATTAGCAACATTAGTGCACTCAAGATAATAAGTCTTTAGGTTCAGTTCCAACACCAATAAAACTTCCATTAAGACACAAGATACTGTAGCACTTCCATCAAAAAGCTCAATTCCCCAAAAGAACTAAAAAAAGGAACCAACAAGAAGCAAATGCAAATAATGGCAGAAATCTGTCAAAACGGACCAGCAGGTAAAAACCAATGTTTTCGAAGACCTTATGTTGCTCAAATCAAAAAGTGTTGAGCTAACAAAAGTTAGATAACAACCTGGGCAAGAAGGAAAAAAATTCACGCCTCAAAATGACGTACAGAGATTTTACACGAATTTTTACGGTGAAGCACAGAAATCTGTTTCGGGACAACAACTTTCCCAATCATTACTTCTCTCTCATTAGAGGTTACTCTTGGCACAAAAAGCAAATAAAAAGGATAAGGAGCGGTTATTACTGAAGTAATAACTTCCAAGACTCATCTAAAACTTTTGGGTTATCTCCCAATAAGTACTTTTCTTCAATGCCTTTAAGTTAGGCATAAGAAGCAAGAAAAAGAATCAAGTGTTCTCAAATGAAGAAGCATTAAGAGAAAATTTTGTTTTCATAGGAGAGGCAACATAAATCTTCTCTCTCTTCTTAGGGAAGTGTTCTATACCTTTCTTGAGTGGGAGTTGATATTTAATGGTGCCTTCTTTCATATCAATAATGGCACCAACAGTTCTAAGAAAAGCTCTTCCCAAAGTAATAGGACAAGAAGCATTGCATTCAACATCCAAAACATAGAAATCAATGGGGACATAGGAATTGTTAACCATAATAAGAACATCATTAATACTCCCCATGAGTTTCTTTTTAGCATTATCATCAAGTGGGACATTCAAATAACAATCTTCCAATGGTGGCAAATCAAGCATATCATAAATCCTTCTAGGCATAATAGAAACACTACTATCAAGATCACATAATGCTTTAAAATCAAAATCATTCACTTTCATATCAATGATGGGTTCCCAACCATATTCTTGTTTTATAGGAATAGAAGCTTTATGTTTCATCTTTTCTTCCTTAATCTTTATGAGAGCATCAGTAATGTGTTTTGTAAAGGCCATATTCATAGCACTAGCATTAGGACTTTTAGCAAGCTTTTGTAGGAACTTAATAACTTCAGAGATGTTACAACCATCAAGATCAAAATCATAATTATCATCTAAAGTAGTAGAGTTTTTACTAGCCTCAACACTAGTGGTAGTGATTGATACATTGCAAATGTATCTATAATTTTAGATGCTCCATGCTTGGTTTTATCTACTTTCTTGTGTTTTGTCCACACTTTGGAGTACTTTTCATATGATTTCTTGGACTAACCTATTAACAAGAGCCACAGTGCTAGCTGCCTGTTTTCTGCTGTTTTTGGTTCCAGGCAAGTCAGAAAATGAATATTCTCGGAATTGGACGGGACAAAAGCCAAAGTGCCCATTTTTCCAGAAGACTCCAGGAGCCAGAATACGAGACGGAGGAGAGCCAGGGGCTGGCCACACCACCCCCAGGCGCGGGCTAGGCCTGGTCCCGCCAGGGCCTGGTGTGGTGGCCCCAGGCACCCCCTCGGTCTCCCTCTTCGCCTATAAGAAGCCCTCTGACCTAAAAACTTTGGGGGGTTCGACGTTTTTCCATGAAAAGTTCCGCTGCGCCGCCACCACCGAAGGGGAGATTCGAGGGACAGAAAGTCTCTGTTCCGGCACCCTACCGGGACAGGGAAGTGCCCCCGGAGCCATCTCCATCGATCTCCACCATCATCTTCATCGACCATCCATGTTTCCTCCATCTATGAGCGAGTAATCCCCCACTGTAGGCTATGGGGATGGTAGGGATTGGATGAGATTGTTCATGTAATGGCATCAGATTGTTAGGGCATGGTGCCTAGTATCTTTTATTAGTGCTTTATGACTTTGTTGTGACTTGTTGTGCTTAATGCTTGTCACTAGGTCCCGAGTGCCATGATTTCAGATCTGAACATATTATTGATTCATTATGGTAGTATTGTTCTTGGTCTTACCTACAAGTTGTATACACACGTCGTTGTCCGGAACCTATGGTCCCAAAGTGACAGAAATCGGGGTAGCCGGAAGGGAAAGGCTTTGATGTGAGGATCACATGTGTTCACGGAGTGTTAATGCTTTGCTTCGGTGCTCTATTAAAAGGAGCACCTTAATTGCCAATAGTTCCCTAGAGGCCCCGCTGCAAACGGGCTGGCAGGACAAAAGATGTTGTGCAAATTCTCATTGCGAGCACGTATGACTATATATGGAACACATGCCTAGGATTGTCTAGTACTTGGATGCTTTATCTTATTTATCTGCAATTGCCCTATGTTCTGATTGCTATGTGAATTGTCTTATCCATGCAACGCCCGTCCATCCATCCCTATGCCTACCGCACTCGAATCCCCCTGTTTACTGCTTTTGTTACTACTGTCTTTGCTTTGCTACTGCTGTTACTTTACTATTCCTACTACAAAACTGTTGCTACTGATAAACTGCTGTGAGCAAGATTGTTTCCAGGTGCAGCTGAATTGACAACTCAGTTGTTAAGGCTGATAAGTATTCTTTGGCTCCCCTTGTGTCGAATCAATAAATTGGGTTTCACTTCCCTCGAAAATACTGTGATACACCCCCTATACTTGTGGGTCATCAAGACTATTTTCTGGCGCTGTTGCCGGGGAGCATAGCTTTATTTATCAAGTTCACTTGGATTCACTATTGTTCAAGCTAAGTTTATTTCTTCCTTGTTTTCTTGTTTCTTTATCAAAAATACAAAAAAATTAGTTCCCACTCTAGTTTTTATTTTCGTTGGTCTGTTATTGTTTTGCTATATCATGCTTGTTGTCAATGGTTGGTTTCTTTGAAACGGAATCTTATTGGCAAGGTGGGTTCACGGAAGATCAAAAATATTATTATAAGGAACACCGCTTGTCACAAAAAGGGAAACACTTATGGGAACAAATTGATAGATTGTATACCATTGCTAGGAACGTGTGCTCTACTTATAATGTTACTTATTGCTGTGATGAGTCTTGTTGTAGAAAGAGGTATAAACACCTCCCTTTTCAATGTGAGTATAGTGATAATGATACCATATCTTCCTATGCTAAAGGAATTTATGACTTTGATGATGCGGAACAAATTGAAGAATTTATTGCTTGGAAGGGTGCTTTTGAACTTGCTAGTTTGCTTGAAAATATTGATGATTCACCTTACAAATATGAGGTGTATGGTATACTTAAATTTTGCTTTGATAATTACAAGGATGAAAATGGCTATATTCTTGAGTATTTTAATAGATGCTTTCCACAAATGGAAGAGACTAATGCCTTGCAGGACCCTATGGAAGAGACTAATGCCTTGCAGGCTCCTATGGAAGAAGAAATTGATGAACCTGAAATCTCATTAGATGAAAAAGAGGAGGAGAGTGATGAACAAAAGGGGGAAGAATGGATTAGCTACCCATGCCTACCTTCTAATGAGAGTAACTCTTTATCCCTTACATTATTTGATTGTCCTCCATGCTTACTAAAGGAGGATGAATGTTATGTTCCCGAGGTTTTCTTTGAAAATGTTTATTATAAGGCTCTAGTGCTTGTAGATCATGAAAAGCATGCTTTATGTGATAGTTATATTGTTGACTTTATTCATGAGGCTACTGAAAATTATTTTGAGAGAGGAAAATATGGTGGTAGGAGTTTTCATAGTATTGAAACACCTCTCTATGTGCTGAAAGTTTTGAAGTTACTCTTGTTTTATCTTCCTATGCCTGTCACTTTGTTCTTTGCAAATTTATTTGCTTACATGATTCCTATGCATAGGAAGTGGGTTAGACTTAAATGTGTTTTGAATTTGCTCCTTGATGCTCTCTTTTACTTCAACTCATATTCCTTATGAGAGCATCCTCTCAAACTTTTATGCCTGAAGATGATAATATGTCTATTATTCTTGGGAGACCTTTTCTTAAATACTGCTGGAGCTATTATTAATTGTAATCAAGGGAAGGTGACCTTCAATGTAAATTACAAGGAACATATTGTGTATTTCCCCAAGAAGATTGAAATGACTTATGGCTTGAATTCAATTGAACATGTTGAGGGCATTCAAGTTGGAGAAATATATTGTCCCATACCAATAGAAAAATTTGAAACTATTATGATTGGGCCCATTGCTATCAAGGTTGAGGTAACATAATAATTAGTGGAATACAAATTTTTGTATCATATGAAATTGTTTTGGTAACAAAACCTGATCAACCTTGTTAACAAAGGGATTTCATTGAACAAAACAATGTTTTCACCATGATTTTCTCCGCTTACTTCCATTTTATCCATTTTAGTTTTTGCTTATGCCTAACTTAAAGGCATTAAAGAAAAGTACTTATTGGGAGATAACCCAAAAGTTTTAGTTGAATATTGGAAGTTATTACCTCTGTAATAACCTCTCCTTATCCTTTTTATTTGCTTTTTGTGCCAAGAGTAACCTCTAATGAGAGTGAAGTAATGATTGGGAAAGTTGCTGTCCCGAAACAGATTTTTGTGCTTCACTGTAAAAATTCCTGAGAGAGATATGTATGTCGGATTGAGCTGTAATTTTTTGTTCTTCTGACACAGGTTGTTATCTAACTTTCGTTAGTTCAACACTTTTTGATTTGAGCAACATAAGGTCTTCGAAATAATTCGTCTTTACCTAATGGTCTGTTTTGACAGATTTCTGCCATTTTCTGCATTTGCTTCTTGTTAGTTCCTTCTTGAGTTCTTTTGGGGAATTGAGCTTTTTGAGGGAAGTGCTACAGTAGCTAGTGTTCTAATGGAAGTTTATTTGGTGTTAGAGCTGAACCTTGAGACTTATTTATCTTAAGTGCACCGATGTTGCTAATGAGATTGTGTGAAGTTTTGTATGAAGGAAAACTTTCAGGTGTATGGAAGGAATGAGTAATAAGATGAAGGATGGACTAAAGCTCAAACTTGGGGATGCCACACGTGTCACCCCAAGAAATATCCAAGAAGTACAAGCGTCAAAGCTTGGGGATGCCCAAGGCATCCCCTTCTTCATCAATAAAAATCCCAGGTTTCTTCCAAACGCTTCATTTTTATTGTTCCATGCACAGTTGTGTTGTTCTTGGAGCGTCTTCTTTTTCGTTTTCATTTTGGTTTTTCGTTTGCTTTGGTTTGCTTAGTTTGCTGAATAAATTGGTTGGACCCCCTCTTTCATACATGGGTTTGCAAATAGTTTGGTTTGGTTTGGAAAAGAGTAGGAAAGCTCATGCTTAAGTGGTAAAGAGAGCTTGTTTTTGACTGTGGCCTATGCTCTATCGTGCCATGCTTGATATTGTCTTGGCTTTATGCTTAGTATTCTTTGCTGTAGCATGAATTGTTATAAATAATTGAGATTGCTTAATGTGCCTTGGATGAATCATGCGTTGTTTTAGCATATTAAAGCATAATATAGTGGTATTCTCCTTTGATGCTTTATTTGGGTTGACTTGGCGCATGCTCACACCATGTTATGACTATCTCAAGTCACCATAGCCTTTATGATCATTTAGTTTTCAACTTGTAGTATCACTTTATGCTTTGATCAATGATGTTTTGTCACTCTGCATGATTATGGCCATTATTGCTCTCTTAGTTTGTCGCTCCCGGTATTTTGCTAGCCTCCACAACAAAGTATGAGTTCCACTCATGCATCCAACTCCCTAAACCAAGTTATTCCAAAGAGTCCACCATACCTACCTACTAGCTTATGCTATTCCAAGTATATTCATGCTTTTGTTTACCTTCCACTTGTTATGAGAAAACTAGTGATTAAAGCTCTCACGAACTTGAAGGCACACTTTACTTTACTTGCCCTTAATAAACTTGAACAATTGTGTCTTCTATGTTGTACATGCTTCACTTATTTGTTGGGGATTAGCGGAACCATGCTTTCATGGGGAACACTTTCAACATTGCACTTGGTACTTGTACCTAGTTGATATCATGCTCTTTTCTATATGGATGTCGTCGGTGTGAAATGAAAGGGGAGCTTGTAAGTCCATGGAGTTATGTATATGTGTTAGAGAAACACCTAGGCCGCTGGTCTAATCCATGCTGACATGGTGGAAACCTGCAGCGTAACCATAATGAGCTGTCTATGAAGCATTCTTCTTATAAAAAAAGAGTCCTATATTGAGAAAAAAGAGAAAAGAGAAAAAAAGAGGTACTATGAAAAGAGGAAAGAGAGAAAAAAGCACCATATTCCCATGGTAAATAAGAAGAATGCTGGGATGCTCGTTGTCTGCTTGCCTTGTCATTTTGATATGGGGATTCTTCCGTATCATCAGGCAAGTGGTACCCCGTTGGCAGTTCTCAATGATACACATGTACTTACGATGACAAGAACTTACCGGTGACTAAACTTGAGTAGCATGAGGAGCGGCCCTCGTATACAAGGGACATGAGATTTCTGACTTATACTTCGTCAAGCATGTACACCATAGTTTGTTCACTTTAACCTTAATCACTTCAAGATGCTTATGATAGGGGCAATGAGAGCTGAAAGCTATAAGTACCATAATTTGTGGAAGCTCTTTATGAGACTTGAATCCCTACTTCCTTTTACAAAAGGCCTTTCTTCCACCATTATATTGAGTCTCCATCTTCTATCTTTATGCACTTACTTTGAGAGCATAGTGGCCATTCTTAGTTCTATGTGCGTTGTCCCAAGACTAGTTGATTGATGCATAACTTGTTATTGCTTGTTTGAAACTATTGTATCTAGTCACTCTTATGAACTTTGAAGGTGTCCTATGCATTTATATTTGCTACTCTATGAGGGACAAGCTGAATACTTTTATGCTATGTTTTCTTTATGTGAAACAAACAAACGTCTTGCAAAGCATTGTTATTCATGAATCTTTTGTTTGTGCCTTTTCATGTTGCATCATAGTTTCTTTGCTTATTGCTAGAACTTTGTCTTTCATGTTATGATTGAAGTACTATGATCCCAGCTTCGAATGTTTTACAAATACTTTGATCAAGTCTTTGATGGTGCATGTCACCTCAAAATTCTTTCTTTTTATCACTTGCCACGCCAGGGCCTGGTGTGGTGGCCCCAGGCACCCCCTCGGTCTCCCTCTTCGCCTATAAGAATCCCTCTGACCTAAAAACTTCGGGGGGCGGGGTTCGACGTTTTTCCACGAAAAGTTCCGCTGCACCGCCACCACCGAAGGGGAGATTCGGGGGACGGAAAGTCTCTGTTCCGGCATCCTGCCGGGACGGGGAAGTGCCCCCGGAGCCATCTCCATCGATCTCCACCATCATCTTCATCGACCATCCATGTTTCCTCCATCTATGAGTGAGTAATCCCCTGCTGTAGGCTATGGGGATGGTAGGGATTGGATGAGATCGTTCATGTAATGGCATCAGATTGTTAGGGCATGGTGCCTAGTATCTTTTATTAGTGCTTTATGACTTTGTTGCGACTTGTTGTGCTTAATGCTTGTCACTAGGGCCCGAGTGCCATGATTTCAGATCTGAACATGTTATTGATTCATTATGATTGTATTTTTTTGGTCTTATCTACAAGTTGTATACACATGTTGTTGTCCGGAACCAATGGCCCCGAAGTGACAGAAATCGGGATAACCGGATGGAATGGCTTTGATGTGAGGATCACATGTGTTCACAGAGTGTTAATGCTTTGCTCTGGTGCTCTATTAAAAGGAGCACCTTAATTGCCAGTAGTTCCCTTGAGGCCCTGCTGCAAACGGGCTGGCAGGACAAAAGATGTTGTGCAAGTTCTCATTGCGAGCACGTATGACTATATATGGAACACATCCCTAGGATTGTCTAGTACTTGGATGCTTTATCTTATTTATCTGCAATTGCCCTATGTTCTGATTGCTATTTGAATTGTATTATCCATGCAACGCCCGTCCATCCATCCCTATGCCTACCACGCTTTAATCCTACTGTTTGCTACAATTGGTACTACTATCTTTACTTTTACTACTGCTATTACTTTACTATTGCTACTACAAAACTATTGCTACTGATAAACTGCTGTAAGCAAGATTTTTTCCAGGTGCAGCTAAATTGACAACTCAGTTGTTAAGGCTTATAAATATTCTTTGGCTCCCCTTGTGTCGAATCAATAAATTGGGTTTCACTTCCCTCGAAAATACTGCGATACACCCCCTATACTTGTGGGTCATCAATCTGAAAGCCTTGTGCGAGATTGGATCTCATGGTTGATGTAGACGATCACTTGCCGATCTCAAGATCGAGTAGATGATCCTTCCGGCGTCGTGTTCTGGCAGCGCTTCCGTAGTCGGTCACATGTGCAGAGTCGATGTAGAACTTCCTCTCCCCGTTCCAGCGGGCAGCATAGGTGGTAGATCTCCACGGAATCCCAGAAGCACGATGACGTGGTGGTGGTGGTGGAGAAGGATTTTTGCAGGGCTTCACCTAAGCTAGAGCAGAGGATGGTGGAGGAGAGAGGCGGCCAGGGTTTAGGGTGGAAGGGTGTAAGGGGGGAGGCACCCCTCCCCTCCTTTAAATAGAGGGTTTAGGGTTGGCCCCTTGCCCTCAAGGGTTTGGCACGCCAAGGGAGGGGGGGGGGGTAGTTTTCTTCCCCCCCCCAAATATTCCCATTTCTTTCTTGGTTTTCAAGTAAACCATATAGAATCTTCTAGAACCTTCTGAAACATTCCGAAACCTAGAAATTGATCTCCATTATATGAATCATATTCTCCGGGCAATTCTGGATCTCCTCGTGATGTCCTGGATCCAATCCGAGACTCCGAACAACATTCAGTCTCCAACGCATATTCCATATCTACCTAAAACAACATCGAACCTTAAGTGTGTCACCCTACAGTTCGCGAATACGTAGACATGATCGAGACACCTCTCCGATCAATAACCATCAGCGGGATCTGGAGATCCATAATGGCTCCCACATACTCAATTATGACTTCATGATCGATAGAACCATTAACATATGAAATCAATTCCCTTTGTCACGCGATACTCTACTTATCCGAGGTTCGATCATCGGTATCTCCATACCTGGTTCAACCTCGTTACAGATAAGCACTCTTTACTTGTTCCGTGATATGTCATCCCTTGTGACCTAGTCACATGCTTGCAAGCTAATTAGATGACATTCCATCGAGAGGGCCCAGAGCATATCCATCCATCATATGGATGGACAAATCCCAGTCTTGATCCATGCACTTCAACACATACTTTCATAATACCTAATGCCACCTTTATAACCACCTAGTTACAAAGCGGCGTTTGATGTAATCAAAGTACTCATCCATTGATAGTGATTAACACAATCTCATGGTCAAAGGATTAGGTTACTATGTATTTGAAAGCTTGTAGCAAAACAAACTTAATGACTTGATCTTATGCTATGCTTACTATGGGTGTGTGTCCATCACATCATTCTCCTAATGATATGATCTTGTTATTAATAACATCCAATGTCCATGATCAGGAAACCATGATCATCTATTAATCAACAAGCTAGTTCAACAAGAGGCTTACTAGGGACTCTTTTATGTTTACAAAACACACAAGTATTAATGTTTCCGGTTAATACAATTATAGCATGGGATGTACACATTTAACATAAACATAAAGATATAATAATAACCACTTTATTATTGCCTCTTGGGCATATCTCCAACAACCTCCACCTGTGATTGGTCCTTGACTTTGGGGGGATTGGTGCTCTAGGTAGCGCACAAGGATTGCGCCCAAGTTGAGTGACAAGTCGCAGTTGGTGTAAGCAGCTTTTGCAAGGACGAAGATGTCCTCCTCATTGAGTCTTGTGAACTCATTTCTTGCCTGCAAGGTGTTAGCAATAACATAGAACAAATAGTAGATTGCAGGATGTTGAATATTCTTCCCCTTGCTTACTCTAGTAGTGACACAAATGCCCTCTTTTGCTGCTATAATAGCAGTCATATACTTAGCCTTTTGTTGTAGTATCTATCACAATGTCTTAACTTTGGAACTAATCCAAATCCGTTATGGAACTTCTTTTCCATTACACTGTGCCACCTATAGTTTAAATTGAGATAAACTTAATTTGTATCTTCTGACAAAACTAGTATCAATGTAACACTTTACAATGAACTATTTGTCACCTCTATATAAATAACATATTCTTAGTTCTTCCAAAGATCATAAGAATATCCTTACTATCGTCCAATGATCATCTTATGAGTTATTCTGGTATATGCTCATAACATTTAGAGCATAGGACTTATCTGGATGTGTACATCTTACAGAATGATTGATTCAAAATATTCTTGTGATTTTACTCACCAAGTGTCAAAACACTTGAATCTTGATTCAGTCCTTTCCATGTGGCATGAACCTTTCTTGTTGTTCCATATTGGACTTTTTCAATATCTCATCTATGTACTTCCGGTACAACCATATTAGCGCCTCAATCTATCCATATAGACATTGATGCCTAATATTTGGGTTATGCCTAAGTCTTTCATCAAAATAAAATTTTAATGAAATTCTTAACCCGTGTCAATAAAAGATACATCATATCTAATCAAAAATATGTCTTTCACATAATGTATTAGAAATATGTCTCAGCGCTCCCACTTAATTTCTTGCAGATGCAAGCATCTTCATCATCTCTGATGAAATTAAACTCTTTTAATAGTTTCATCACGGTGAAGATTCCAACTCCATGATGCTTGCTTTAACCATTAAAGTTTGCATCCCCGTTTAGCATCCTTTGAATTAACAAAACCCTTTGGATCGTGTCATGTACACGTCCTAGGTAAACATTCTATTAGAAGAACTTGTTTTGTTTGTTCAACTACCATATACCAAAATACATGCAGTGGTTGCTACATTAATCCGTCCAGACTAATTATCGCTATGAAAGATCAAATCTTGTCATAGTCAATTCCTTGAACATTGTCGAAAAATCTTGCCCAACATGTCGACTATTTCATAGATGTCAAACATCCATGTCTATTTCTTTATAGATCCAAATATGACCGATATTTCTTATGTCTACAAGAAAAGTTGGCTTTTACAACAGACGATTTTCATGGTTGAAGGCCCGTTTTTCATGGCCAAAGAGTCCTGCACGACAGATGGCCTTCATGGTAAAAGCCCCGTCACAAATGAATTAACCACGGTTTTTTTCGACCGTGGCGGATCGCACCCTTCAGCCACGAAAACTTGTTCCGTCGTAGATCTATTTGCCATCCATGCTGACGATTGACGTCATGCAAACTGCCACATGGCAGCTGCCATTAGCGGCCGGTTACCGCTGTTAACGGTCATAGAAACCATGGTAGAAGCCAGGCCCAGCCAAGGCCTGCTAAATACTAACTGGGCCGGCCCATCAGGGGAGCCCAACAAGAAGATGCCCCGTTACTGTTTTGTCCTGCACTGTTTGAAATGGGCCCAGAAAATGCAGCTAGCAGCGGCCTGTGAACTTTCAGGCCCGATTCTGTTTCGGCCTACAGAAGGCCCATGTTGGTCCAACAGTGTGCTGCCACTTGAGGCCTGCACAAATCCAGCCCAGCATTGTTCAGGCCTGTTGCCAATTTAGCCTTTTACTGTTCAGTCCTGTTACTATTCCAGCCTTTTAGGAATTTCGACCCGTTACTGTTTAGGCCCTTTAGTGTTTGGGCTTTTGCCTGTTCAGGCCAGCACTATTTGGCCTGTTACTGTACTGGCCTGCCACCATACTGGCCTTTTGTTGTTGACATCTTTTATGGTTTGAGCCTTTCACTATTCCGGCCTTTTCTCTATTTTGGCCTTTTACTGTTCTGGACTTTTACTGTTCTGGCCTTTTGCTGTTCTGGCATTTTACTGTTCTGCCATTTTTATGCTACGGCCTTTTACTGTTCTGTCCTTTTACTGTACTGGCCTTTTATTGTACTGGCCATTTACTGTTCTGTCCTTCTACTGTTCCGACCTTTTCCTGTTCTGGCCTTTTGCTGTTCTGGTCATTTTGGGTCGTCCATGCGCATGTTGTTTCAACGTTTGGCATGCTACTGCTCCGGCCTGTTATTGTTTCGAACTTTTTTGCTAGCGCCTACTTTTCGCAGAACAAGTGAATATATAGACATCAATTAATAAAAACACAGAAATTAAAATTACTTATTACACAACAATAAAAGTTTGTTACAACAGGTTATACACCAAGATCGTAATACTGATAGATTACAACGTGTCAGCACCATCAATAAGAGATCAGTACATGGCGATTCGCTTCAATGTATCATCTGTCCTTTTCTTCAACATTTCAGCTATAGATCTAAGATAAGCTACACCCTTTCATTTTGCATGCAATACAACATTTATATATTTATCACCTGCAGGAGTTGTCCTAGGTGAACTATTAAGTAAGTTGTTTGCTTCGAAAATGCAATGGGAGGATGAATGGGATGAGGGATCACAACTTTTAGTCCCGCCTTCCAAGGACTCATGCTGGGTTTTAACTTCAGTCTACTAAAATATGGTGAAATAGGTTAAAACAAACAACAAGGGAAACAAGTATTATTATATAAAGTAGAGATCATTTAAAGTAAGTATGAACTTACAGTAGAATGTTCAGGCTGACAGTAGCTCCTTCTCGAGCGGGTGCGACTCCTGGTTAATCTGCCAGAAGAATCTGAGCAGAGCAATTGGAACTCTGGTCCTTGTACTCCATTGTCATTTCTCTGCATGACATTTGAAACCAAGTTGGTGAAGGAAATATGCCCTGAGAGGCAATAATAAAGTTGTTATTATATATTCCTTATACATGATAAATGTTTATTTTACATGCTAGAAATGTATTGATTCGGAAACATCAATACATGTGTGTTTAATAAACAAAAAGGGTTCCTAGTCATGCCTCTCTTATAGACTAGCTTGTTGATTAACAGGATGATCAAGGTTTCCTGATCATGGACATTGGATGTTGTTAATAACAAGGTCACACCATTGGTGGAATGATGTGATGAACATTCATCCGAAGTATAGCATTACGATCAAGTCATTATGTTTATATTGCTATAACATCATACGAAGCAATCTTTATCCTTAGACTATGAGATCATGTTAATTGCTAACACCAGAAGAGTATCTTGATAACATCAAATGTCACACCGTAACAGGGTGACTATAAAGATGGGTTCAGTACTACGAAGGTGTTATGTTGAGGCTCATGGATCAAGAGTGGAATTTGTCAATCCAGATGATGGATAGATACACTCTGGGCCCTCTCGATGATATCACATTAGGATAGCTTGCAAGCAAGTGATGTGATCACTAGAATGTTATATCACGGGAACGAGAAAAGAGTGCATGTCGGTAACGAGATCAAACTAGGTATGGAGATACCGATGATCGAATCTCAGACATGTAATATATCGAGAGACAAAGGGATTTAGTTACAAGCGTTAAAGGTTCTCACGATCACAGGAGTCATCGTTGAATGTGTAGGAGTCAGTACGGATCTCCAGGTCCTGCTACTGATTATTGATCGAAGAAGGGTCTCGATCATGTCTGCATTATTCACGAACCGTAGGGTGGCACACTTAAGAGTTACCGGACACCATTTTGGAGCACATATGTTTCATACGAAAGAATTGCAAAGCGCAGGAATTGTTTCAATAGAAACCGAAAATTGTTTCAGGTGAAATTGCAGAAGGTGGTTCTGCATGTGATATTGAAATATTGCAAGGGGCTATATGTGAATGTTTGTTAATTAAAGTAATTAACAAAATTCTGAATAAATTTAATAAAAAGAGTTTTATTAAATGAGAGAGCATTAAATTTGGAGAAATCTAATGTATTTAAAGTGGAGACTTTAAAAGGGAATGTGAAGAGGCATTTTAATGTGGAGGGGTTACCACCACATGAATGGGGGAGGTGAGGGGTCACCCCCCATGCGCCGGCCATGGAGAGAGGGGGCACCCCCTCCTCCTATAAAAGGCCACCCATTCCCTCCTTCATCCTCACACCTCCTTGTGAAGGATCTCTCTCCCCCTCTAGAATTATTCCCCCATGGTCTCGGATTAGCAAGATACATGTTCCCGGTGGCATTTCGTCTGGAAGGAGTTGCTGCTTCCGCTAGATCGCTGGAGCGAGGAGGTGGAGGTTGTCTGGTGGCTTGAACGTGTGTGCGAGTGCGGATGCGCTGCTGAGTTGCGGCGCTCGGACTTCCTCACGATCTTGAGACCGGCAAGTGTACGACTACATCAACCATGAGTTCTTACTCGTTAACAAAGCTTGTTGTCTACGAGGGTAAGTTCTCGTTGGATGTATGTCCACCCGTTGCTTTGTACCTAGTAGATAGATCTTGGCGTGTAGTTCACACCGTAGGAATTTTTTTGTTTTCTATGTTGCGGACCCAACAGTGGTATCAGAGCCTGATCTATGCGTAGGTGCTTAGCACGGGTAGTACACATATGGTTGATATGTGGGCGATGATGATCATGTTATTGCATCTTCTATGTATTTTGGATATTGGTGGCATAGTGGGATCAAGCGGCCCGGACCAACCTTACATGTCATCGTACATGAGACCGGTTCCACGACTGACATGCAACTTGTTTTGCATAAGTGGCTGGCAGGTGTCTGTCTCTCCTACTATAGTCAATATCTGATTTACAACGAGTTGCTAATAACTTAGTTATCCTCGTTGTGGTTCATGTTCGTAGGTGAGAACTATTCTATCTCCGAAAGCCCTAAGCCACGTAAAACTTGCAATTGATAAATGAGAGGCGTCTAGTTTAGATCGTTGCTGGGCTAGTGTATTGATATGGTATTGTTGTAAGTAGATGTATGGTAGATACTCTTACAACATAGTCAATGTGTAAGTTCCATAGACCTTGGCCTTACACACAAAGGAATGATAGAGATCATACCACGATGCAAGTGATAGAGATCAAATGCATGGACCATATCATCTCACTTTACACATTAGATGTTAGCATCTTATACTGCTAGTTTGGCGCATTTGGTAGCATTATAAGATGATCCCTCATTTAGATATGAAGATAAAAATGTGTTCTTCCTTGAGTATGCACCATTCTATGGATCGTGTTTCGAGACATCACGTGATGATCGGGTGTACTCGAATCTATGCTTTCATAGGAACGGGTGTAAGACAGTTTTACACACGCGAATACTAAGGTTCTTACTTGGCGAGCCTAGCATGTACAGACATGGCCTCGGAACACGGACCGAAAGGTTAAGCATGAGTCATATGGTTGATATGATGCCCATATAGATGCTCGCCTTTGAAGCTATATCAACTCACGTGATGATCGGACTTGATATAGTGGATTTGGTTCATGTAATCACCAAAAGGACACGAGGGATGTCGTTTTTGAGTGGGAGTTCATTAGTAATTTGGATTAGTTGAACTCAATCTATCATAAACTTAGTCTAAATAAACTTTACAAATTATGTTGTAGATGGCACCACCTGCTTTTAATTTCAATGTGTTCATGGAGAAAGAGAAACTTGCTGCGAATGGTAGCAACTTCACCAACTGGGCTATGAATTTGAGGATTCTCCTCACTGCTGCACAAAAGCAATATGTGCTAGATGCGCCGCTAGGCCCCCCACCAGCTCCTGATGCCCCTGACGAGGAAAAGAATGTCTATGTGACTCGTCAGGAGGACCACAACTTAGTTCATTGCGGCATACTGTATGGGCTAGAGCCAGAACTTCGAAAGCGTTTCGAAAATGGCAATGCCTTTGATACCATGGGAGAATTGAAAATGATTTTCGATACCCATGTTGCCGTAGAGAGTTATAATGCTAAAGAAAAGTTCTTTAGCTGCATGATGGAGGAAAACATCTCTGTTAGTGAGCACGTACTCAAAATGTCTGGGTACGCCGATAAGCTTGTGTCCTTGGGAATAACGATTCCCATTGACTTAGGCATACATCGTGTTCTCCAATCTCTGCCACCTAGCTACAAGAGCTTCGCGATGAACTATAATATGCAGGGCATGAAGAAGTCTCTTCTCGAGCTTCTGTCAATGCTTAAGACTGCAGAAGTGGAGATTAGGAAAGAACATCAAGTGTTGATGATCAATAGGACCACCGATTTCAAGAAGGACAAGAAAGGCAAGCACAAGGGAAACAAGGGTGGCAAGTCTGTTGCCATGCCTGAAAAGAAACCCCGGGCTGGCCCTAAGTCTGACACCGAGTGCTACTATTTTAAGGGGACTGGCCATTAGAAGCGCAACTGCCCCAAGTATTTGGCGGACAAGAAGTCCAGCAAGGCAAACAAACGTATATGTGATATACATGTTATTGATGTGTACTTGACTAGTACTCGCAGTAGCACCTGGGTATTTGATACCAGATCGGTTGCTAATATATGTAACTCGATTCAGGGGCTACGGAACAAGCGACAACTAGCAAGGGATGAGGTCAGGATGCGGGTCGGCAATGGATCAAGAGTTGATGTGATCGCCGTCGGGACGCTACCTCTCCATTTTCCATCGGGATTAGTTATAAACCTAAATAATTGTTATTTCGTGCCTGCACTGAGCATGAACATTGTATCTGGATCGTGTTTGATGCAAAGTGGTCATTCCTTTAAATCTGAAAACAATGGTTGTTCGATTTATGAGAATGATATCTTTTATGGTCATGCACCTATGTTGAATGGTTTATTTCTATTGGATCTCGATAGTAATATTACGCACATTCATAATGTTAATGCTAAAAAGATTAAACTTGATGATGATATGTCTGCATATATGTGGCACTGCCGTCTAGGTCATATTGGTGTTAAACGCATGAAGAAACTCCATTTTGATGTACTTTTGGAATCACTTGATTTTGAATCATTTGATACATGTGAACCATGCCTTATGGGCAAGATGACTAGAACGCCGTTTTCCGGTTCAATGGAACAGGCGACAAATCTATTGGAAATCATACATACTGATGTGTGTGGACCAATGAGTGTGTCGGCGCGAGGTGGATATCGTTATTTTGTTACTTTCACGGATGATTTGAGTAGATACGGGTATATCTATTTGATGAAACACAAGTCTGAAACTTTTGAAAAGTTCAAGGAATTTCAGAATGAAGTGGAAAATCATCATAATAGAAAGATCAAATTTCTACGGTCTGACCGTGGAGGAGAGTATCTAAGTTACGAGTTTAGCACACACATGAAAGAGTGTGGAATAGTTTCACAACTCACGCCTGCCGGAACACCACAACATAATGGTGTGTCGGAACGTCGTAATCGTACCTTATTGGATATGGTTCGATCTATGATGTCTCTGACTGACTTACCTCTGTCATTTTGGGGTTATGCACTAGAAACAGCTGCATTCACTTTAAATCGGGCACCATCTAAATCCGTTGAAACGACACCGTATGAATTATGGTTTGGAAACAAACCTAAGCTGTCATTTCTTAAGGTTTGGGGATGCGATGTTTATGTGAAGAAACTTCAACCGGATAAACTCGAACCCAAAGCGGAAAAATGCGTCTTCATAGGATACCCTAAGGAAACAATTGGGTATACCTTCTATCACAGATCCGAGGGAAAGGTTTTTGTTGCCAAGAATGGATCCTTTCTTGAGAAGGAGTTTCTTGCGAAAGGTGTGAGTAGTCGGAAGGTAGAACTCGAAGAGGTTATTGAACCTTCTCTTCATGGAATGGCGAGTGGCGCAGCACCGGAAGTTGTTTCGGAGTTGACTTCACCTGATGAAGACAGAGCTAATGATAATGATCATGAAACTCCGAAAGAGGACACTACCGAACCTCGCAGGTCAAGCAGGACACGTGCAGCTCCTGAACTGTACAGCAATCCTGTTGTGAATTTCATGGTTGATGAAATGGATGACCCTGCGACGTATGAAGAAGCGATGATGAGCCCGGATTCCAACAAATGGCTAGAAGCCATGAAATCCGAGATGGAATCCATGTACGAGAACCAAGTTTGGAACTTGGTGGACTTACCTCACGACCGAAAGGCCGTGGAGAATAAATGGATTTTCAAAAGAAAAACTGATGCTGATGGTAATGTGACCATCTATAAGGCTCGACTTGTCGCAAAGGGGTTTCGACAAATTCAAGGAGTTGACTACGATGAGACATTCTCTCCCGTAGCGATGCTTAAGTCAGTTAGGATTATGTTAGCAATTGCTGCATATTTCGATTATGAAATATGGCAGATGGATGTCAAAACTGTGTTCCTCAATGGTAAGATTGAAGAAGAGTTGTATATGATACAACCTAAGGGTTTTGTCGATCCTAAGGATGCTAATAAGGTGTGCAAACTTCAGCGATCCATCTATGGACTGAAGCAAGCATCACGAAGTTGGAATCTCCGCTTTGATGAGGTGATCAAAGAGTTTGGATTTGTCCAAACTTATGGAGAGGCTTGTATTTACAAGAAAGTGAGTGGGAGCAATGTGGCATTTCTCATATTATATGTGGATGACATATTATTGATTGTAAATGATATAGATTTTTTAAACAGTGTTAAAAGTTATCTAAACAACAAATTTTCAATGAAAGACCTTGGTGAAGCGTCATATATATTAGGCATTAAAATCTATAGAGATAGATCAAGACGCCTAATTGGGCTATCGCAGAGTACATACCTTGATAAGATATTAAAGAAGTTTAATATGGAAGAAAGTAAGAAGGGGTTCTTACCTATGTTGCAAGGCAAGACATTGAGTAAGACTCAAAGTCCGGCTACGGCGGAAGAAAGAGAGATGATGGATAAGATCCCCTATGCCTCGGCCATAGGCTCTATTATGTATGCCATGCTATGTACAAGACCGGATGTGGCACATGCTATTAGTTTGACTAGTAGGTTCCAATCTGATCCAGGTTCGGAACACTGGATAGCGGTAAAGAACATCCTCAAGCACTTAAGAAGAACTAAGGATAAGTTTCTCATATACGGAGGTGACGAAGAGCTAGTCGCTAAGTGTTATGTTGATGCTAGCTTTGACACCGATCCGGATGACTCTAAGTCTCAATCCGGATACGTATTTCTCTTGAACGAAGCAGCAGTTAGTTGGAGGAGTTCCAAACAACCTGTGGTGGCTGGATCAACAACGGAGGCGGAATATGTTGCTGCTTCAGAAGCGGCGCAGGAAGCAGTTTGGATGAAAGAGTTCATTACGGAACTGGGTGTGGTTCCTAGTGCGTTGGACCCTATGGTGATCTATTGTGACAACAATGGAGCCATAGCCAACGCAAAGGAACCAAGGTCTAACAAGAATTCCAAGCATATTAAGCGCCGGTTTCACTCCATCCGCGAGCATGTCAAGGATGGAGATATAAAGATTTGTAAACTACACATGGACCTAAATGTAGCAGATCCGTTGACTAAAGTTCTCCCTAGGGCAAAACATGATCAACACCAGAACTCCATGGGTGTTAGATTTATCACTATGTGAACTAGATTATTGTCTCTAGTGCAAGTGGGAGACTGAAGGAAATATGCCCTGAGAGGCAATAATAAAGTTGTTATTATATATTCCTTTTACATGATAGATGTTTATTTTACATGCTAGAAATCTATTGATTCGGAAACATCAATACATGTGTGTTTAATAAACAAAAAGGGTTCCTAGTCATGCCTCTCTTATAGACTAGCTTGTTGATTAACAGGATGATCAAGGTTTCCTGATCATGGACATTGGATGTTGTTAATAACAAGGTCACACCATTGGTGGAATGATGTGATGAACATTCATCCGAAGTATAGCATTACGATCAAGTCATTATGTTTATATTGCTATAACATCATACGAAGTAATCTTTATCCTTAGACCATGAGATCATGTTAATTGCTAACACCGGAAGAGTATCTTGATAACATCAAACGTCACACCATAACAGGGTGACTATAAAGATGGGTTTAGTACTACGAAGGTGTTATGTTGAGGCTCATGGATCAAGAGTGGAATTTTTCAATCTAGATGACGGATAGATATACTCTGGGCCCTCTCAGTGATATCACATTAGGATAGCTTGCAAGCAAGTGATGTGATCACTAGAATATTATATCACGTGAACGAGAAAAGAGTGCATGTCGGTAACAAGATCAAACTAGGTATGGAGATACCGATGATCGAATCTCAGACATGTAATATATCGAGAGACAAAGGGATTTAGTTACAAGCATTAAAGGTTCTCACGATCACAGGAGTCATCGTTGAATGTGTAGGAGTCAGTATGGATCTCCAGGTCCTGTTGCTGATTGTTGATCGGAGAAGGGTCTCGATCATGTCTACATTATTCGCGAACCGTAGTGTGGCACACTTAAGAGTTACTGGACACCATTTTGGAGCACATATGTTTCAGACGAAAGAATTGCAAAGCGCAGGAATTGTCTCAATAGAAACCGGAAATTGTTTCGGGTGAAATTGCAGAAGGTGGTTCTGCATGTGATATTGAAATATTGCAAGGGGCTATATGTGAATGTTTGTTAATTAAAGTAATTGACAAAATTCTGAATAAATTTAATAAAAAGAGTTTTATTAAATGAGAGAGCATTAAATTTGGAGAAATTTAATGCATTTAAAGTGGAGACTTTAAAAGGGAATGTGAAGAGGCATTTTAATGTGGAGGGGTTACCACCACATGAATGGGGGAGGTGAGGGGTCACCCCCCATGTGCCGGCCATGGAGAGAGGGGGCACCCCCTCCTCCTATAAAAGGCCATCCATTCCCTCCTTCATCCTCACACCTCCTTGTGAAGGATCTCTCTCCCCCTCTAGAATTATTCCCCCATGGTCTCGGATTAGCGACATACATGTTCCCGGTGGCATTTCGTCTGGAAGGAGTTGCTGCTTCTGCTGGATCGCTGGAGCGAGGAGGTGGAGGTTGTCCGGTGGCTTGAACATGTGTGCGAGTGCGGATGCGCTGCTGAGTTGCGGCGCTCGGACTTCCTCACGATCTTGAGATCGGCAAGTGTACGACTACATCAACCACGAGTTCCTACTCGTTAACAAAGCTCGTTGTCTACAAGGGTAAGTTCTCATTGGATGTATGTCCACCCGTTGCTTTGTACCTAGTAGATAGATCTTGGCGTGTACTTCACACCGTAGGAATTTTTTTGTTTTCTATGCTGCGGACCCAACAGTTGGTTGGTTTGGAAGGATGAAACCTCTTGAAAAACACCAAAAACATAGCATTAAAAATTTCCAGATGTATGTTTCAAACTAGATAACTGGTTTGGAAGGATGAAAGCAGGTGAAAACACCAACATATAGCATTAAAAATGACCAGATATATCATCCAAACTAGATGGACATTTTCCGAATTAAGCATTCGCACATATATTCACAATTGAACATAACTGCAAATGTCATGGCAAGTTCTTAGGTGGAATGACTTATTAACTTATTAGGCATGCATGTTATACAACTAATTAACATGACAAGAAACTGGCCTAAGTAACACAAGGAAACCTCATGATTCAGCCTTGCTGGGCGTCAGATTGTCAGTGTTGGATCCTCTATGAGCTGTTTACATGACCCGTGCGAGCGCTCGGAAAGAATTGAATCTATGAGTTTGTGTTGGAGGATTAAACCGATAACATGAGAATAAAGAAAGGGAATAAAAGCGAGAAGCTAATGAGGAGGGTAGGACCTACAAGATGAAGGGTGCAAACGAAATGGCAATAGCATCCAGGATATTGAGCAACATCCTAAAGATTTTGTAGCTTACGAGTACCAAAAATATACCAAACGGGCAAGAGAAATTACCGCTGTGCGGCGAGGACGGGTGGGACGGGCAAGTGGGCGGCGACTCGGCATTTCGGGGTTAGCAACTAATGATTCAGTGAAGCTGCCTCGGTAGGGTAGATGATGACATTTGCGAAGCAGATCCGGTGCTGTGAGGGAGTCGGTGAAATAGTTTCGGTGAAGAGCGCCTGCAGTGGAAGAGCTCCGGTGTGGAAGAGAGGGCCGGCAGTGAAGCAGCTAGAGGAAGGTGAGGTTGGAGGGGTGTGGGCGGGGAAGAGACGATGGGGGGATATAGGTGGGATGACGCACATTTACGACCTATACCCCTCTATTATTGCAGTACTCCCACGGTCCTTGTTTCCAGAGCAGGGATAGAAGAGGAATTTTGCATTTGCAAAAAGCGGGGTGGGATATTTGAATAGATGCGCGAGATATTTGAATAGATGTGCGCGACATGTTTCGGCGCCATGCGGAAATTTTGAGGTTGAAGCTTCCGACATACGCTACTCCGACGCGGCCGCTCTCACTTGTTGGCCCCATCTAGACCCACATGCCAGCGACAATATGCTTAACATCATATAAATGAGTTTCCACACATTTGCCAAAATTGATAAACAATATATTTTGAAGGCTTTCATACAAGATGACCAAGGTCACGGCCATATCTCTGTTATAGTTTATAATAGCGTGTCCATATCTGGTAGATAGCTGCATCTTGGCATTTCAAAAGAAGATTCTAGATTTGATGGATAATGCCCAACTTTCTTGAATTTCTAAACTTTCTAGCTAAATCTATGCAATAAAATGACCTTTTGACAATCTGAAGTAAATATGTCTAATTCCGAACTAGAAAGTGTGTGATATACCTTGCTCTTGACTTTTTAAAATAATTCAAAGATATCAAGTAGTCAAATATTGGAGAATCACCGAAAGTTTCGGAAAATTCAACTTTTTGATATGAATGGTAATGACACCTAATTTAGGTCATTTTAAAAAAATACAAAGAAACAAAATATAAAAAGAAATGCATCCATTATTTTCTCTCTTCGTGTCTCACTATGTGCACTAGCTAGTTTCCATGGAAAATATAATCTTGAAATTTGATAATTTCTAAGAAAAAATTGTATCACAATATATGGAGTACCATGTAAGAATATGCATGGCTTTCAAACCAGATGACCAAGGTCATGGCCATATCTTTTCTATATTTTATAATAACCTATCCATATTTGTTATGGTTTAGGATTTTTGTGTTTAGGCTTTTAGGGTTTAGTGGTTTAGGGTTCATGATTTAGGGTTTAGGGTTGTTCAGGGTTTTAGGGTTTATGATTGTTTAGGTTTTAGGGTTTAGGGAATTTTCAATAATCATGTTCAAGATTTATATATATGGTTATATTCATGGAATAGAATGGCGTTATCGCAATTTAATAAAAGTATTTCAAAATTTGATCTATAAGTGCATTATACCTTCTTGGTAAGGGTTTAGGGTTCTAAGTTTAGGAAGTTAGGGTTCTAGGGTTATTAGGGTTTACGGTTAAGGGCTTTTGATTTTCAATAATGTTCAAGCTTTATGCTTATATTCATGTAATAGAATGGCGTTACCACAATTTAACGAAAGTATCTCAAATTTTGATCTATAAGTGCATGGTACCTGCTGGTTTAGGGTTTATGGGTCGATGATTTAGGGTTTGACGGTTTAGGTTTTATGGGTTGTTTAGGGTTTAGGGATTAGTGATTTTTCAATAATGCTCAAAGATTTGTGCTTATATTTGTTGAATAGAATGGCATTACCCGCTTTAATGAAAGTATCACGAATGTTGATCTATAAGTGCATGATACCTGCTTGGTTAGGGTTTTACAATTTAGGTTTTATGGTTGTATAGGTTTTAGAGTTTAGCGAATTTAGAATAATGCTCAAGCTTTATTGTTATATTCGTCGAATAGAATGATGTCACCTAATTTATTGAAAGTATCTCAAATTTTGATCTATAAAGTGCATGATAGCTGCTTGGTCAGTGTTTATGGGTTGAGGGTTTGGGGTTTTAGGGTTTAGGTTTTAGGGGTTGTTTAGGGTTTAGGGATTAGGGAATTTTCAGTAATGCTCAAGATTTATGCTTATATTCGTCGAATAAAATGGCGTTACCAAATTAAATGAAAGTATATCAAATTTTGATCTATAAGTGCATGATACATGCTTGGTAAGGGTTTATGGTTTTAGGAATTTTCAATAATGTGCAAGTTTATTTATGCTTATATTCGTGGAATAGAATGTCATTACATCAATTTATTGAAAGTATCTCAAATTTTGATGTATAAGTGCACAATACCTGCTTTGGTTAGGGTTTATGGGTCGAGGGTTGATGACCCACAAGTATAGGGGGTGTATCGCAGTATTTTCGAGGGAAGTGAAACCCAATTTATTGATTCGACACAAGGGGAGCCAAAGAATATTTATAAGCCTTAACAACTGAGTTGTCAATTCAGCTGCACCTGGAAACAATCTTGCTCACAGCAGTTTATCAGTAGCAACAGTTTTGCAGCAGGAATATTAAAGTAATAGCAATAGTAAAGTAAAGACAGTAGTAACAATAGCAGCAAACAGTAGGATTCGAGTGCGGTAGGCATAGGGATGGATGGACGGGCGTTGCATGGACAAGACAATTCACATAGCAATCAGAACATAGGGCAATTGCAGATAAATAAGATAAAGCATCCAAGTACTAGATAATCCTAGGCATGTGTCCCATATATAGTCATACGTGCTCGCAATGAGAACTTGCACAACATCTTTTGTCCTGCCAGCCCGTTTGCAGCAGGGCCTCAAGGGAACTACTGGCAATTAAGGTGCTCCTTTTAATAGAGCACCGGAGCAAAGCATTAACACTCTGTGAACACATGTGATCCTCACATCAAAGCCATTCCATCCGGTTATCCCGATTTCTGTCACTTCGGGGCCATTGGTTCCGGACAACAACATGTGTATACAACTTGTAGATAAGACCAAAAAAATACAATCATAATGAATCAATAACATGTTCAGATCTGAAATCATGGCACTCGGGCCCTAGTGATAAGCATTAAGCATAACAAGTCGCAACAAAGTCATAAAGCACTAATAAAAGATACTAGGCACCATGCCCTAACAATCTGATGCCATTACATGAATGATCTCATCCAATCCCTACCATCCCCATAGCCTACAGCGGGGGATTACTCACTCATAGATGGGGGAAACATGGATGGTCGATGGAGAAGCGATGGTGATGATGATGTCGATGATCTCCTCCAATTCCCCGTCCCGGCAGGGTGCCAGAACGGAGTTTCTGGTGCTATTTCATGGAAACTGGTGGTGGCGGCGGAGCGGAACTCCTTCTGGAAAAACGTCGACCCCCCCTGATTTTTTAGGTTAGAAGGCAACTTATAGGCAAAGAGGGAGACCGAGGGGGAGTCTGGGGCGGCCAGACCACCCCTGGCGTGGCTTGGGCTTGCCCGCGCAGCCAGGTGGTGTGGCTGGGCCTAGCCCCCCTCCGTCTCGTATTCTGGCTCCTGGAGTCTTCTGGTGAAATAGGATTTTCGGCATATTTCTGGGATTTTTCCTGATAGTTGATTTTCTGAACAAAAAGTAGACATCAGGGCAATTCTGCTGAAAACAGCATCAGTCCGCGTTAGTTGCATCCAAATCACACAAGTTTAGAGGAGAAACAATAGCAAAAGTGTTCGGGAAAGTAGATATGTTTTGGACGTATCAACTCCCCCAAGCTTAGCTTATTGCTTATCCTCAAGCAATTCAGTTGAAAACTGAGTGCGATAAAAGAACTTTCACGAACACAATTGCTTCATATGATGTATATATTCTCAGCATGTGATCAACTACTTAGACAATTCATAATAAGGAGTATGCAACTAAGTTTACTTAATAGTCATTGCAAGCTATGAAGAGATTCCAACTCAAAAATAATAAGTAGCATGAAGCATAAACATAAGCAACATTACAATGCTCATAACAAGGTATGATATAGTGGTATCTCGCTTGCCTTTGATTATGAATGCCAAGGCGCACCTCTGAAATCCAAGTGAAGACTATAAGTAAAGATGTCAAAGATTCAAGCATCAAAGTCATAACACAAATAATCAAGTAATGAGACAAGCACAAAGAATGACAACTATGCTCTCAAGAAGGTGCTCAAGGAATATATGGAGACTCAACAAGCAAAAGAAAAGGTTTTGAATAATTTGAAAAGCTTCCAAATGCTGAAAGTATGGTACTCATTAGCTTTGAGCTCTCATTGCCCCTATCATAAGCATCTTTAATGTGGTTAAGGTGAAAGTGAGGTCCAATCTGAGTTATATGCTTGACAGACTATAAACTGAAAATCCCATGTCCCTTGAGTACGAGGGCCGCTCCTCATGCTACTCAACTTTAGTTACCAGTAAGTTCTTGTCATCGTAAATATGTGCGTATCATAGAGAACCGCCAACGGGGTACCCCTTGCCTGATGATACGGAAGAATCCCCATATCAAAATGACAAGGCAAGCAGACAATGAATATCTCAGCAATCTTCTTATTGACCATGGGAAAATGGTGCTTTTTTCTCTCGTTCCTCTTTTCATAAATCTCTCTTTTTTATTTTTCTCAATAGCTATCTCTATTTTTTTATAAGAAGAATGCTTCATAGATATCATTATGGTTACGCTGCAGGTTTCCACCATGTCAGCATGGATTAGACCAGCGGCCCAGGCGTTTCTCTAACACACATACATAACTCCATGGACTTACAATCTCCCCTTTTATTTCACACCGACGACATCCGCAAACAAAAGAGCATGGTATCAACTGGGTATATATTTACAAGTGTTGAAAGCGTTCCCCGTGACAACACGGTTCTGCTAATCCCCAGCCTATAATTTGCAAGCATATAACTTTCATGGACATTCACAATGGTTCACGTTTATTAAGTGCAGAAATTAAAGTGTGCCATCAAGTTCATGAGAGCTTTACTAACTAACTTTCTCATAACAGACAAACATTTTATTCGGAAGAAAACAAGGCATATTGAATATGCATGGAAATAGCAAATGATGCTAATAGGTAGGTATGGTGGACACTTTGGCAATATTTGGTTTAAGGGAGTTGGAATCATGAGTAAAATACTCAGTGAAAGTGAAGGCTAGCAATAGTAAGGGAGCGACAAACGAGAGAGCAATAGCTGTCATAAACATGCTTGCAACAAAACAGGACTAAATATGGCATGAAGGTGATTCAAGATCCCCAAGGCAAAATAATTCATCGAGGCTCAACTGATTATTTCAGTCATATGCATGCGTGAGCATGTGCCAAGTCAATTCAAATGAAACATTCAAAGGAGGATACCATGGTGTCATACCAAGTTATGAATAGAGTAATGCAAGCAAACATTCATAAGACATGCTACAAACTATTAGCAAGCTGGAACTAATCATACGAAAGCAAGAACTACTAAGCATCCAAAGATAACA
This sequence comes from Avena sativa, assembly GCA_916181665.1. Classification (NCBI taxonomy): domain Eukaryota; kingdom Viridiplantae; phylum Streptophyta; class Magnoliopsida; order Poales; family Poaceae; genus Avena; species Avena sativa. The sequence goes on along the minus strand of OV702290.1, from coordinate 492,039,092 downwards.
TACACCCTACATGAACAAACTAAGCATGCCCACAATGATGAGTATATGTACAAAAATGAAAACAAGTAGAGTTCGTTACCAGCCTCTTACCACGTCTCAAGTTGTCATTAATCCTCATTATTGCTCTTCACTTGTGTGGCTTGAATAATAATATGAAACCAATAGCCACTAAGGACTACTGAATCCTGTAGCAAACTCACAAAATCAAAGAAGAACGACAATTTTTTTTGTTGTTTTCGATTTTTAAAACAAGAACCAAAAAGGAAAAACAAGGAAAGCAAAATCTTTTTGGGTTTTTCGAATAGTTCAAACAAAGCAAAAAGGGAAAAACAAACCAAGGAGAAAAGAAGAAGAAGCAAACCAAAGAGAAACAATAGAAACATTTTTGGTCTTTTTGTGTTTTAGAAAGCAAAAGCAAAAGCAAAAGAAAGAACGAAAACTAAAAAGAGAACGAAACATGAATATACAAAGTACCGACGCAACATGATAAAGAGATGAGTGCGGTGTCGGCGTACCTCCCCTAGGATTAGGCTTTTGGCCTAAGTGGGTATCAATCCCAAGCTGGCCAGGATGAAGTGTCACCGTAGTATGACGAGGAGGTACCCTCGTCCTGGTGCGAGCTTGAGTACGTCCCTCCATAGTGAGCGGAGTGATCGTAGGAGGGTACATCCTCCTGGTGCTGCTCGTGGAAACCCAGCAAGCGGAGCTGCTCGTCCACCTCCTCCTTAAAGCGTGACCACGGTCTCCTGTGAACACTAAACAAAGAAGACTGCGGCAAAGGGATATCCCTCTCATCCCCGTCAGTAAACAACATCCTATATACTAGACTGTCCAAATCAGAAGCAACAGTGACAAAGTGATGAGTTTTCATAGCAACAAGGTCAAGCCTTTGTGGTGCCAATACAATATCATTGGGGTCCACTGAAAGTCCTAATGCATTGACCATACGCGAGGCAATGATGCCCCCATAGATAGCCCCTCTAGCAGCTAGGCGGCGAGCAATAAGCGAGCCAAGGTTGTACCAAGTGTCATTGTTAAGCGCAGCAGCAAGGAAGGCTAAATGATAATTGGAGATATTACTTGTGTTCTCCCTACCAAGTACGCTAGTAGCAAGATAATATGCAAAGTATCTAAGAGCAGGGAGTTGGATATTTCTTATCTTTCCGCGCTGCGCCACGCGGTCATCATCATTGGTCACCCCTCGGTAAAGCTCCAGCAAATCAGTGGGTCGCCCTTGAATTTTCTCCACGGTCCATGTCATGCTTACACCTACAATACTGCAAAATCTTTCCAATGGCATGGTAAAGGGCAGATTATAAATTTTGAAAGAGACAGTTGACTGATAGGATGTGTTAGTAAACGTGAAGCTCTCAACAAAGGTTTTGGTGAACACAGCGTATTGCTCACTCTCATCTTGCATATATGAGGTCAAACCAACCCTCTCAATTAGTAGCAAGAAATCATCAAGAATCCCTGCAGCTTGTAAGAAAGTAAAACAAGGAAAAGTAGATGGGTGAGCATCCCCATCATCCCTTGCATTACCAATACGAGTTGCAATGAGATCTTCGTTGTAAGATGGCCTAAACTGAGAGGCTGATCTTGAGGGCCTCGACCTCCTAGGTGCATCACTCTCAAATATCTCTCCAAAGGTATGGTTGTTCATGCTTGGTATTCTGAAATTTAAACACCTATTAAACAAGTGATTGCAAAGTAAATATAATGAAGGGTACTACTCATAGGGACTTGTAAGAGGCCTAAACAAGCATCAAAACTATATCTCTAAGCATCAAACAAGCTTACAAGCTCTCATAACCTGTCAACTACAGCAGCAAAATACTCAAGATATAATCCACTAAACACAAATCTACTTGGACAAGGGGAGGAGTCACATACCAGGGAACAAGTGCTCCAAATTTCAGCAACAAATATGGGCTGAGCAAGGAGATCGAAAAAATCGAGAGCAAGCACATCAAGAACGCGATTTTGAGCAACGAACTGGAGCTTACTCGGGAGAGAGAAGAAAGTGGCAGGTGAGAGAGTTAGTGGAGGGCCAGGGGTGGCCCACACCATGGCATGGCGCCACCCAGGGCAGGCCGCGCCACCAGCTGGTGAGCCTGTCTGGTGGGTCCCCCTGGCACCTCCCAGGTACTCCTATGCCCCTTTTTCACGTAAAAATTTAATATGAATTTTCTGGATTTTTCGAGACACTTCATTTTTGGGCATTTTTCAGGTATAGAAGAATGATTTTCTGACAGACAGATTTTTTTTTGGAAATGATGCAATGACAAAACAAGGCTAGAATTACAGAAGTTCTAATACACTCTAACATGCAAGCAACTAACAACAAAGAAAACTAAACGCAAACAAAAATTAAAATGGATAGAATAGAAGTAAACGGAGATAATCATAGTGAAAACGTTGTTTTGTTCAACGAAATCCTTTTGTTAACAAGGTTGCTCAGGTCTTGTTACCAAAACAATTTCATATGAGACAAAACTCTGTATTCCACTAATGATTATGTTACCTCAACCTTGATAGCAATTGTCCCAATCATAATAGTTTCAAATTTTTCTCTTGGTATGGGACAATATATTTCTCCAACTTGAATGCCCTCAACATGTTCAATTGAATTAAAACCATAAGTCCTTTCAATCTTCTTGGGGAAATAGACAGTATGTTCCTTGTCATTCACATTGAAAGTCACCACAATTAATAACAGCTCCTGCAGTATTAAGAAAAGGTCTCCCAAGAATAATAGACATATTATCATCTTTAGGCATTTCAAGCACAACAAAATCAGTTAATATCAAGCAATTATGAGCCACTTGAACAGGTACATCCTCACATATACCAATAGGAATAGTGGTAGATTTATCAGCCATTTGCAAAGATATATGTCAGTTGGTATTAATTTTTTAGTTGAAGCCTCTTATAGAGAGAGAAAGGCATAACACTAACTCCAGCTCCCAAATCACACAAAGCAGTTCTAACATAACTATTCTTAATAGAGCAAGGGATAGTTGGAATCCCTGTGTCTCCAAGTTTCTTAGGAACCTTACCATTGAAGGAATAATTAGAAAGCAAAGTAGAAATTTCTTCATTAGGGATCTTCCTTTTATTCGAGACAATATCCTTCATATACTTTGAGTAAGGAGGCAATTTAATAATATCAGTCAAAGGAATTTGCAGGAATAAAGGTTTCATCCACCCACAAAACTTATTATAGTGTTCATCTTCCTTTGACTTGTGTTTCTTATCAGGGAAAGGCATAGGTTTTTGGACCCAAGGTTCTCTTTCACTACCATGTTTCTTAGCAATAAAATCTTCTTTGGTGTATTTAGTATTATTAGTGTGGTTTTCAGGTTCTTCCTCAACTTTCTCTTCATTAGGAGCTTCATTTTCTTCATTACCACTTTTAGTTTCAGCATCAGAGATAAATATACTATTAGGATCTAAAGCAGGTTCAGAGGGTTCTACAACAGTTTTATGTTTCTTTTTCCTTTTCTTATGAGTAGAACCACTATTTTCAGCTTGTTGAGAATCCTGCTCAATTCTTTTGGGATGCCCCTCAGGATATAGAGGATCCTGGGTAGCAGCTCCACTTCTAGTTCTAATTTCATAAGCATGTTTTTCTTTAGCAGCATTAACTAGTAAGTCGTTTTGCACTTTAACGAGTTGATCTATTTGAGTTTGAACCATTTGAAAGTGTTTAACAATCATTTTAACATCATTAGAGGTTCTTTCTACAATATCTTTCAACTCAACAATAGCTCTAGTGTTTTCCATTAGATGATTTTGCACCCTTTTATTAAAATTATCTTGCTTAACAATAAAGATATCGAATTCTTCTAAGCATTGATCAGGAGGTTTAGAGTAAGGGATATCACCTTCATCAAAGTGTTGGAGAGAGTGTACCTCAATAGTGGATGAGTAGGGGATAGGCTTACATAATTCTTCTATAGGAGGTAAATTCTTGACATCTGCAGCTTTAATTCCCTTCTCCTTAAGACATTTCTTAGCTCCCTTCATCACTTCACCATTTAATTCAATAACTCCCCTCTTCTTTGATATTGGAATAGGCACCGGAATAGAAGGTTCAGGTATAGCTTGTTTAGGAGGAGTCCAATCTTCATAATTCTTACTTATTTTAGCCATTAATTCCTCAGCTTTCTTAGGAGTCCTATTCCTGAAAACATAATCAGCACAACTATCTAGGTATGTCCTAGATTCTTCGGTTAGTCCATTATAAAATATATCAAGAAGCTCATTCTTAGGTAATGGACTTCCAGCTTGTGCATGAATTAAAGCACAAAACCTTGACCAAGATTCAGGCAATACCTCTTTTTCTCCCTATTTAAAATCAAAAAGTTCCTGCAAAATAGCATGTCTAGCACTAGGAGGAAAATATTTCTGCAGGAAAGTACTAATCAAGCACTCAGGGCTATCAATAGATCTAGGAGGTAAATTACTAAACCAAGTTTTAGCTTCCCCTTTCAGTGAAAAGGGGAAAATCTTAGCAACAAAGTAAGTACGCATCTTAATATCATCAGAAAACAAGCCACTCATGGTAGAAAGTTCATTCATATGTGCTACCGCACTTTCATTGTTAGTCCCACAAAAAGGTTCTTTCTCGACAATAGCTATGTAAGATAGATCGAGAGAAATCATAATCTTCATCTATAATGTTTATGGGAGAAGCAGCAAACTTAGCAATAGGAGACAATTTGGGTCTAATAGTACGCCTCTCAAGGAGACTCTTAGCAGTGCTCCTATCATGGGTGTTTTTACATTCTTTAATAAATTCATCGGTCATCTCAACATAACCATCTTCAATATCATAACTTTCACTAGACTCAGGTGAACTAACAGGTGTGGTAGTGTCTTCATTAGGAGTTTCGGTATTTCCCGCTATAGTTCTAGCAATCGTAGCATCAAGGAAAGGACCTAATGAACCACTCTTATCAAGCACAGTAGAAGCAGCATCATAAGAATCAGAAGTTTCAGATTTAATAGTAGTAGCAGTGTGTGTAGCATGTGTATGTGGTGGTGTAACGAGCTTACTTATAACAGATGGTGAATCAAGAGCAGCAGAGGTGTTCAGAACCGTACCTCTTGTAGTGGATGGTAAAATAGGAAACTTGCCATCACGAGACTTACCCATGATGGATGAATAGCAGCGAACAATTGAGAATCCAAGTGAACTTAATAAATAAAGCTATGCTCCCTGGCAACGGCGCCAGAAAATAGTCTTGATGACCCACAAGTATAGGGGGTGTATCGCAGTATTTTCGAGGGAAGTGAAACCCAATTTATTGATTCGACACAAGGGGAGCCAAAGAATATTTATAAGCCTTAACAACTAAGTTGTCAATTCAGCTGCACCTGGAAACAATCTTGCTCACAGCAGTTTATCAGTAGCAACTGTTTTGTAGTAGGAATAGCAAAGTAGCAGCAGCAGTAAAGTAAAGACAGCAGTAACAATAGCAGTAAACAGTAGGATTCGAGTGCGGTAGGCATATGGATGGATGGACGGGCGTTGCATGGACAAGACAATTCACATAGCAATCAAAACATAGGGCAATTGCAGATAAATAAGATAAAGCATCCAAGTACTAGACAATCCTAGGCATGTGTTCCATATATAGTCATACGTGCTCGCAATGAGAACTTGCACAACATCTTTTGTCCTGCTAGCCCATTTGCAGCGGGGCCTCAAGGGAACTACTGGCAATTAAGGTGCTCCTTTTAATAGAGCACCAGAGCAAAGCATTAACACTCCGTGAACACATGTGATCCTCACATCAAAGCCATTCCCTCCGGTTATCCCGATTTCTGTCACTTCGGGGCCATTGGTTCCAGACAACAACGTGTGTATACAACTTGTAGATAAGACCATAAACAATACTATCATAATGAGTCAATAACATGTTCAGATCTGAAATCATGGCACTCGGGCCCTAGTGACAAGCATTAAGCACAACAAGTCGCAACAAAGTCATAAAGCACTAATAGAAGATACTAGACATCATGCCCTAACAATCTAATGCCATTACATGAAAGATCTCATCCAATCCCTACCATCCCCATAGCCTACAGCGGGGGATTACTCACTCATAGATGGGGGAAACATGGATGGTCGATGGAGAAGCGACGGTGATGATGATGACAATGATCTCCTCCAATTCCCCGTCCCGGCAGGGTGCCAGAACGGAGTTTCTAGTGCTGTTTCGTGGAATCTGGTGGTGGCGGCGGAGTGGAACTCCTTCTGGAAAAACGTCGAACCCCCCGGAGTTTTTAGGTCAGAAGGCTTCTTATAGGCAAAGAGGGAGACCGAGGGGGTGCCTAGGGGGCCCACACCACCCCCTGGCATGGCCTGGCCTGGCCCGCGCCACCAGGTGGTGTGGCCACCCCCTGGCTCTTCTCCATCTCGTATTCTGGCTCCTGGAGTCTTTGGGTGAATAGGCACTTTGGCTTTTGTCCCGTCCAATTCCGAGAATATTCATTTTCTGACTTTCCTGGAACTAAAAATAGCAGAAAACAGACATCTGGCACTGTGGCTCTTGTTAATAGGTTAGTCCAAGAAATCATATGAAAAGTACTCCAAAGTGTGGACAAACACAAGAAAGTGAATAAAACTAAGCATGGAACATCAAAAATTATAGATACATTTGCAATGTATCAACATGTCAAAGTCAAATTTATAGCACTACTTTAGTTATAGTTGTCTATGATCGAGATACTGTGCTCCAGGTCATCCATAACCGCAGACACGGCTTTCAGAAAGATTTACCCTGCAGGGGTGCACAAATAGCAACACACACATGATCAACCTCGGGAAAAACCAAATAAAACACAACGAGTGTCGTCGGATTGATGACAAGTACGCCATGAGGGGGTCCTCGAGGCGTGCGGAAGAGAGGGGTGTGAGACGTACGGTGTTCCGGGATGGTGAGCACACAAGTTTACCCAGGTTCGAATCCACCAGCTTTGGACGTATCCTACTCCTGCTAGCAATCCAGTAATACGGCAGAGCCGGAATATGGGTTACAAGGGTTTGCCTATGCGAGTTGAGATTGTAGACTATTGAGGGTGCCCTAAAGGCTCTCCCTAGGACGGCTTATATAGATATCCTACCTAGGGTTTACAAGAGAGATCTATCCGGCTACGACTAAGAGTTGGTTATAGAGTACATCTTGAACTACAAGTAACACTATGGGCCTAAGTCGGTAAGTCTTATGGGCCTTCCCATAGTCGGATTGGACTCCGCCTCTTCTCCCTAACTAGGCCGCCCGTGAAGCAAAGCTCTAACCCGAAGTGGGCCATCCTGGTCAGTGAGGAACTGTGAGGATACCCAGAAAGTTTATCCCCAACAACAGCCCCCGGAAGTCTCCAAGATCCAAAGTCGGATTCATCATCATCTAGCTTGATCTTCGGCTTGCAGAATCTTCAAGGGTTCCTGAAACTTCAAAACAAAAGATACGTTCCGGATCTTAAAAAATAAGTCAGACCTATCAGCACGTTACTCGGATTTTCCAGCTTGATATTCAAACTAAGCCAGAACTTGGTCTCTGACGTTATCTGACACCGGTCATGGTCAAGTCACGTCATCTGACAAACATCTTGTCAGCACGACCGTTGGTGGGTTCGCCGTTCGTGGAACCGAGGCACCATTTCAATGCGTACACGAAGATCGAGGCGACATAATCATCACGTGGGACCTTCCCAGTTCCTTCCACGATGCATGGCATTTACACAGTGCCATTTGCACGAATCTTGGTGCGGTTAGGTGGTTATAAGGGGTGAGGATTTTCTTTTCCTCATCTTTACCTATTCCCTTGCCGTTTCTTCTCCTCCACCTCCCCCCGCGCACAGAGCTCTTCTGCCTCCCAGATTCCCAGCGCCGCCCATCCAAGGTCACCGGCGCACCGGAGAAATGGCTTCCTCCTCATCGTCCGGCTTGGCTGGCTTTGCAGCGGCAACGACGGCTAATGTGCTCGTCGTTCGACGTAGAGCTCGTTGGGAACCCCAAGAGGAAGGTATGATGAGCACAACAGCAAGTTTTCCCTCAGTTATGAAACCAAGGTTTAATCGAACCAGTAGGAGCAAGGAAACACCCCAAAGGTGTTACTAGCTAAGCTTTGGCAGGGCGCACTACAGGTGCTAGTAGCAACGTGGAGACCTGCACAACACAACCACAGAACTTTGTCCCCAACTTGCGATGAGGTTGTCAATCTCACCGTGTTTTGCGGAAAACAAAGGATTAAACGTATCGAATGGAAAGAAGTAAAAGTTTGCAGAAAGTAAACACAAAGCAGTAAAGATTGTAGATTGTATCTAAAGAGAAAGGACCGGGATCCATAGTTCACTAGAGATGGCTCTCCTTAGATAGATAACATGCTGGGTGAACAAATTACAGCGGGGCAATTGACAAACACCGAGAAAGCAATACATGCATATACTATTCATCTTGACTCCTTTGAGACTTGATTGGGCATTACAACATAATACATAGACCGCCATCCAACTGCATCTATGACTAATAATCCACCTTCAGGTTATCATCCGAACCCCCTCCAGTATTAAGTTGCAAGCAATAGATTATTGCTTTATGAACTGCGTGTAAAGTAAACAATACGATTGTTCTATGAACAAAGGATTGTTGTTTTCTCCCTAGTAGCAACAACACATATAGTACCTTAGAGATTTCTGTCACTTCCCCAGATTACCAGAGGCATGAACCCACTATCAAGCATAAATACTAACTCTTGGAGTTGCTAGCATCTACTTGGCCAAGATAGCTACTAACAACGGAAAGCATGCAGGATCACAAATAACAAAGACATGATAGAATCAATAATCAATCTGAAATAGCATCTCAATATCCATCAGATCCCCCCAAACACAACATGTATGGATTACAAATAGATGATCTTGAGCATGAACGGAGCCCACAAGATCTAAACATGAAAGCACAAAGGAGGAGAACCAGCCATCTAGCTACTACATGGATCCGTAGTCCAAGGATGAACTACTCACACATCACACCGGAGGCTTGCATGGTGATGAAGAAGGCCTCCAGGGTGAATTCCCCTCTCCGGCAGGGTGCCGGGAAGAGCTTCAGATCCCTCCCGATCTAGGGATGGAGATGACGGCGGCTACAGACTCTTTCGTGGATTTTTGATCGGGTACTTAGGGTTTTCGTCCCGAGGGCAATATATAGGCGGAAGGAGAGGCCGAGGGGGTGCCGGGAGCGGCCACACCACCCCCTGTCACGGGCCAGGCCTGGCCGCGCGGCCACGTGGTGTGGTGGCTCCATGGCCCTTCTCCGTCTCGTATTCTAGCACTTGATCCCTTCCGGAAAAATAGGCACTTTGGCTTTTGTCCCGTCCAATTCCGAGAATATTCATTTTCTGACTTTCTTGGAACCAAAAATAGCAGAAAATAGGCAGCTGGCACTATGGCTCTTGTTAATAGGTTAGTCCAAGAAATCATATGAAAAGTACTCCAAAGTTGGAACAAAACACAAGAAAGTGGATAAAACCAAGCATGGAACATCAAAAATTATAGATACATTTGCAATGTATCAACATCCCCAAGCTTAACTCCTGCTCGTCCTCGAGTAGGTAAGTGATAAAAGGAAAGAATAATTTTTGAGGTGACATGCACCATCAAAGACTTGATCAAAGTATTTGTAAAACATTCAAAGCTAGGATCATAGTACTTCAATCTTAACATGAAAGACAAAGTTCTAGCAATAAGAAAAGAAACTATGATGCAACATAAAAAGGCATAAACAAAAGATTCATGAATAACAATGCTTTGCAAGACGTTTGTTTGTTTCACATAAAGAAAACATAGCATAATAGTATTCAGCTTGTCCCTCAGAGTAGCAAATATAAATGCATAGGACACCTTCAAAGTTCATAAGAGTGACTAGATACAATAGTTTAAAACAAGCAATATGAAGTTATGCATCAATCAACTAGTCTTGGGACAATGCACATAGAACTAAGAATGGCCACTATGCTCTCAAAGTAAGTGCATAAAGATAGAAGGTGGAGACTCAATATAATGGTGGAAGAAAGGCCTTTGTAAAAGGAAGTAGGGATTCAAGTCTCATAAAGAGCTTCCAAAAATTATGGTACTTATAGCTTTCAGCTCTCATTGCCCCTATCATAAGCATCTTGAAGGTGATTAAGGTTAAAGTGACACAACTAAGAGGATATGCTTGACAAGTTATAAACCGAAATCTCATGCCCCTTACTTACGAAGACCGATCCTCATGCTACTCAACTTCAGTCACGAGTAAGCTCTTGTCATTGTAAGTATATGTGTATCATTAAGAACCTCCAACGGGGTACCCCTTGCACATGATACGGGAGCTTTCCCATAATCAAAATGACAAGGCAAGCAGACAATGAGCATCTCAGCGATCTTTTTATTTGCTATTTGCATAGGTTTTTATTGAGGATGCTTTTTAGAGTGCTCATTATGGTGATGCTACAAGTTTCCACCATGATTAGGCATGGCTTAGGCTAGCGGCCTAGGCTTTTCTCTAACACACATACAAACTCCATGATCTTACATGTTCCACTTTTATTTCACACTGTCGGGATTCGTAAGCAAAAGAACATGATATCAACGGGGTACAAAGTACAAGTGCAATGTTAAAAGCGTTCCCCATGAAACATGGTTCTACTAATTTCAACTTATAAAGCACAAGCATATATGCAACAAAGAAGGACCCAATGGTTCAAGTTTATTAGAGGCAAAAAGTAAAGTGTGCCATCAAGTTCGTGAGAGCTTTAATCACTAGTTTTCTCATAACAAGTTTAATTTGGAAGGTAAACAAAAGCATGAATATACTTGGAATAGAATAGTCTAGTAGGTAGGTATGGTGGACTCTTTGGAATAACTTGGTTTAGGGAGTTGGATGCATGAGTGGAACTCATACTTGGTTGTGGAGGCTAGCAAAAGACTAGGAGCGACAAACTAAGAGAGCAATAATGGCCATAATCATGCAGAGCGACAAAACATCATTGATCAAAGCATAAAGTGATACTACAAGTTGAAAACTAAAGGATAATAAAGGCTATGGTGACTTGATATAGTCATAACATGGTGTGAGCATGCGCCAAGTCAACCCAAATAAAGCATCAAAGGAGAATACCACTATACTATGCTTTAATATGCTAAAACAACGCATGATTCATCCAAGGCACATTAAGCAATCTCAATTGTTTATAACAAGTCATGCTACAACAAAGAATACTAAGCATAAAGCCAAAAAAATATCAAGCATGGCATGACAAAGCACATGCCACAGTCAAAAACAAGCTCTTTTTACCACATAAGTATGAACTTTCCTACTCTTTTCCAAACCAAACCAAACTATTTGCAAACCAATGTATGAAAGAGGGGGTCCAACCAATTTATTCAGAAAACTAAGCAAACCAAGCAAACTAAAAACCAAAACGAAAATGAAAAACAAGACGCTCCAAGAACAACACAACTGTGCATGAAACAATAAAAATGAAGCGTTTGGAAGAAACCTGGGATTTTTATTGATGAAGAAGGGGATGTCTTGGGCATCACCAAGCTTTGACGCTTGTACTTCTTGGATATTTCTTGGGGTGACACGCGTGGCATCCCCAAGCTTGAGCTTTAGTCCATCCTTCATCTCATTACTCATTCCTTCCATATACCTGAAAATTTTCCTTCATACAAAACTTCACACAATCTTTATTAGCAACATTACTGCACTCAAGATAAATAAGTCTTAAGGTTTAGTTCTAACACCAAATAAACTTCCATTAGAACACTAGCTACTGTAGTACTTCCCTCAAAAAGCTCAATTCCCCAAAAGAACTCAAAAAGGGACCCACAAGAAGCAAATGCAGAAAATGGCAGAAATCTGTCAAAACAAACCAGCAGGTAAATACGAATTTTTTCGAAGACCTTATGTTGATCAAATCAAAAAGTGTTGAACAACTAAAGTTAGATCACAACATGGGGCAGAAGAACAAAAAATTACAGCTCAATCTGACATACAGAGCTCTCTCACGAATTTTTACGGTGAAGCAGAAAAAATCTGTTTCGGGACAGCAACTTTCCCAATCATTACTTCTCTCTCATTAGAGGTTACTCTTGGCACAAAAAGCAAATAAAAAGGATAAGAAGAGGTTATTATAGAGGTAATAACTTCCAAGACTCATCTAAAACTTTTGGGTTGTCTCCCAATAAGTACTTTTCTTTAACGCCTTTAAGTTAGGCATAAGAAGCAAAGAAAGAATCAAGTGTTCTCAAATGAAGAAGCATTAAGACCAAATTTTGTTTTCATAGGAGAAGCAAAAGAAATATTTTCTCTCTTTTTAGGGAAGTGTTCTATACCTTTCTTGAGTGGGAGTTGATATTTAATGGTGCCTTCTTTCATATCAATGATGACACCATTAGTTCTAAGAAAAGGTCTTCCCAAAGTAATAGGACAAGAAGCATTGTATTCAACTTCCAAAACATAGAAATCAATGGGGACATAGGAATCATTAACCATAATAAGAACATCATTAAGACTCCCCATGAGTTTCTTTTTAGCATTATCATCAAGTGGGACATTCAAATAACAATCTTCAAGAGGAGGCAAATCAAGCATATCATAAATTCTTCTAGGCATAATAGAAACACTACTATCAAGATCACACAAAGCTTTGAAATCAAAGTCATTCACTTTCATATTAATGATGGGTTACCAACCATCCTCTTGTTTTATAGGAATAGAAGCTTTATGTTTCATCTTTTCTTCCTTAATCTTTATGAGAGCATCGGTAATGTGTTTTGTAAAGGCCATGTTCATAGCACTAGCATTAGGACTTTTAGCAAGCTTTTGTAGGAACTTAATAACTTCAAAGATGTTGCAACCATCAAGATCAAAACCATACTTATCATCTAAAGTAGTAGAGCTATTACTAGCCTCAACACTAGTGGTGGTGATAGTAGAAACACTAATGTTTCTAGCAATTTCATCTTCTCTTTCCCACTTAGCATGTAACTCAGCTAATAGTCTAACATTTTCATCAATTATTACTTGTATAGCATTAGTAGCTGCAAAGGGATTATCATTAGTTTCAGGTTTAGCAGCAATTTTATTCAAAGAAGATTGAGCTTCAGCCAAAGATGCTATATTTCTTTCAGCATTAGAGAGTTTTTCCTCAATAGTTTTATTGAAAGCAGTTTGTTTACTAATAAACTTTTTAAGCATAACTTCAAGTTTAGAGGGAGCACTCTTATTATTGTTGTAAGAATTTCCATAAGCATTACCATTGTTGGGAGGATATGGCTTACAATTGTTGTTACGAAAATTATTCCTATAAGCATTGTTGCCAAAGTTGTTATTTCTTATGAAGTTCACATCAACTTGCTCTTCTTGAGCAACCAAAGAAGCCAAAGGAACATTATTTGGATCAATATGGGCTTTCCCATTAACAAGCATAGACATAATAATATCAATTTTATCACTCAAGGAGGAGGTTTCCTCAACTGAATTTACCTTCCTACCTTGTGGAGCTCTCTCAGTATGCCATTCAGAATAATTAACCATCATATTGTCCAGAAGTTTTGTTGCAACACCCAAAGTGATGGTCATAAAGGTACCTCCAGCAGCAGAATCCAATAGGTTCCTTGAAGAATAGTTCAATCCTGCATAAAAAGTTTGGATGATCATCCAAGCAGTCAGTCCATGAGTGGGACAATTCTTTACCAAAGATTTCATTCTTTCCCAAGCTTGAGCAACATGCTCATTATCAAGTTGTTTAAACTTCATTATTTCACTTCTCATAGATATAATCTTAGCAGGAGGATAGTATTTTCCAATAAAAGCATCTTTGCACTTAGTCCAAGAATCAATACTATTCCTAGTTAAGAATTCAACCACTCTTTAGCTTTTCCTCTCAAAGAGAAAGGAAACAATTTCAACTTAATAATATCACCATCTACATCCCTATGCTTTTGCATCTCACAAAGTTCAACAAAGTTATTTAGATGGGAAGCAGCATCTTCATTACCAATACCAGAAAATTGTTCTCTCATAACAAGATTGAGCAAAGCAGGTTTTATCTAAAAGAAAGTATCTTCAGGCATAGGTGGAGCAATAGGTGTGCTCATAAAAGCATTGTTGTTGGTTCTAGTGAAGTCACACAACTTAGTGTTTTCAAGAGTAGTCATTTTTTTGGGTTTTCAAATAAGAAAGCAAACTAGTAAACTAATTTTTTTGTGTTTTTTGAAGAACAAAACAAGCAAACAAAGCAAAAAAGAAAACTAAGCAAAACAAAAAAACAAAGTAAAGAGATTGGTTATGAGGGACTCCCCTTATGAAGATGTCCTTGACTCCCCAGCAACGGTGCCAGAAAAGATCTTGATGTGCTCGTCGTTCAATGTAGAGCTCGTTGGGAACCCCAAGAGGAAGGTATGATGAGCACAGCAGCAAGTTTTCCCTCAGTTATGAAACCAAGGTTTAATAGAACCAGTAGGAGCAAGGAAACACCCCAAAGGTGTTACTAGCTAAGCTTTGGCAGGGTGCGCTACCGGTGCTAGTAGCAACGTGGAGACCTGCACAACACAACCACAAAACTTTGTCCCCAACTTGCAATGAGGTTGTCAATCTCACCGTGTTTTGCGGAAAACAAAGGATTAAACGTATCGAATGGAAAGAAGTAAAAGTTTGCAGAAAGTAAACACAAAGCAGTAAAGATTGTAGATTGTATGTAAAGAGAAAGGACCGGGATCCATAGTTCACTAGAGGTGGCTCTCCTTGGATAGATAACATGCTGGGTGAACAAATTACAGCGGGGCAATTGACAAACACCGAGAAAGCAATACATGCATACACTATTCATCTTGACTCCTTTGAGACTTGATTGGGCATTACAACATAATACATAGACCGCCATCCAACTGCATCTATGACTAATAATCCACCTCCAGGTTATCATCCGAACCCCCTCCAGTATTAAGTTGCAAGCAACAGATTATTGCTTTACAAACTGCGTGTAAAGTAAACAATACGATTGTTCTATGAACAAAGGATTGTTGTTTTCTCCCTAGTAGCAACAACACATCTAGTACCTTAGAGATTTCTGTCAGTTCCCTAGATTACCAGAGGCATGAACCCACTATCGAGCATAAATACTAACTCTTGGAGTTGCTAGCATCTACTTGGCCAAGATAGCTACTAACAATGGAAAGCATGCAAGATCACAAATAACAAAGACATGATAGAATCAATAATCAATCTGAAATAGCATCTCAATATCCATCAGATCCCCGCAAACACAACATGTATGGATTACAAATAGATGATCTTGATCATGAATGGAGCTCACAAGATCTAAACATGAAAGCACAAAGGAGGAGAACCAGCCATCTAGCTACTACATGGATCCGTAGTCCAAGGATGAACTACTCACGCATCGCACCGGAGGCTTGCATGGTGATGAAGAAGGCCTCCAGGGTGAATTCCCCCCTCCGGTAGTGTGCCGGGAAGAGCTTCAGATCCCTCCCGATCTAGGGATGGAGATGACGGTGGCTACAGACTCTTTCGTGGATTTTTGATCGGGTACTTAGGGGTTTCGTCCCGAGGGCAATATATAGGCGGAAGGAGAGGCCTAGGGGGTGCCGAGAGCGGCCACAGCACCCCCTGGTGCGGGCCAGGTCTAGTCGTGCGGCCAGGTGGTGTGGTGGCTCCCTGGCCCTTCTCCGTCTCGTATTCTGGCACTTGATCCCTTCCAAAAAAATAGGCACTTTGGCTTTTGTACTGTCCAATTCCGAGAATATTCATTTTCTGACTTTCCTGGAACCAAAAATGGCAGAAAACAGGCAGCTGGCACTGTGTCTCTTGTTAATAGGTTAGTCCAAGAAATCATATGAAAAGTACTCCAAATTTGGAACAAAACACAAGAAAGTGGATAAAACCAAGCATGGAACATCAAAAATTATAGATACATTTGCAATGTATCAACGACGGTGGCGGCAGCGGAGAAAGAAAGCAACCGTGAGGTTTGGATCTCGTGTCTCCTCGACGACGAGAAGCTCCGTGGCATGGAGAATGAAGGGCTCCTCCGCGTCAGCGACTGGCGGAGCGGTTTCGGCGAAACCATCCCCAACCCGCATGCCGACGAGCGGGTACATTTCGGCACCCACCTCGACAGAGGTTTGTCTTTCCCTCCCTCAGAATTATTTTCCGAGGTGATGGACCATTATGGTGTTCAGCTTCACCATCTTCCTCCCAACTCCATCTTAGAGATGAGCTCTTATGCAGCGTTGTGTGAGGGCTACCTCGGCATTAGGCCGAGTCTCATTTTATTCCGGTTTTACTTTCATGTCCGGAGAAACTCTATCACTGCCAGTAATCCTTATATTACTGGCACTATTAGCCTTTCAGTTAGACATGAGCGTGCTTATCCTCGCATTTCAGCTAGTGAGTCGGTCAAACAGTGGTCAGCCACCTTCTTTTACCATAAGGATATTCCTGTTCCCGGCAAAGCTACTGCTTTACCGGCTTTCATCGACGGAGCCGCCACGGCCCTTCCATCTTGGGATGAGGCTCCTCCGGCTCTCAGTGACCATCTGATCCTCGCCAAGAGGTGGATTGAATACCTGATGAAGCACAAGGGCCTGAAAGGGTCTGACTTAATCCAGTCCTGGGTGGCACGCCGGATGCAGCCTCTCTAGTACCACGGTGACCGACTGATGCATTCCATCATGGTGTCGAAAAATGACTCCCTCCGCATCAGTCCCAAGGCTTTGAAGCCACAGGATTACATAAGCCAGATCAAATGGCTGATTAAGGAGCGGATTGAGAGGAAAATTCTGGACTTGTCTCTAGACATGCACACAACGGAAGTTGTAGTTTCGGTAAGCTTTAGCAATGAACTCTTTTATGTGTTTCACCTTTTAAGTTATTTTGCAATACTGAGATATTTTCTTCTTTTCAGCTTGATGACCTCCCCGAGTCGGAGTTGGCTCCTATCAAGGGGTATCCTCCGGAGTTTTCTCAGGAGGAGGAATTGGTCCCACTGCCGGATGTTGTGCCCAGGAAGCGCAAAGTTTTGACAATGGCCGTTGGCACAGAGGTGCCAGTTGTGAAGCGGTAACTTTCAACACAACTTCCGCCTTTGTACTTTACTCGTAATTTCTTCTGAGATGTAATGTTTTCCATTATTTTACATCCCTAGAGCTAAGCAGCTCATCAAGGGCAAGGGGAAGGGAACTTCTTCGAAGCCCTTTTGGAAGACGAAGCTGACTATGGCTTCTACTGCTGCGGCTCCTCCGACTCCTGCTCCTCAACCTTCTGCAATGACAGTGATCCTTCCTTCGTCGGTTGTCGCAGAAGATCTGGCTCCTTCAACGGGCCAGCGACCCTTGAGTCGCAGACTGACGCCACCATGGGTGGCTCAGGTTTAGATAAGGGTGAACCCTCTTCGGGTAATGATCCCTCGGCAGAGACCTTCGCCGAAAACCTCCTGAACAATCCAGGGCTTGCCAATTTTGTCTTGTCTTAGAAATCTGTGGAGGAGATCCAGCGGCTAGCCCGACAACGCCTGGAGAGCCGTAATCTCTCTGCTGAAGAAGTAGCATAAGAAGCAGAGGACATCAAGTACTCCGACCTTCTTGAACAAGTCCGCCTTCGTGACGAGGGATTAAGAGTTGGTGTGCTTCCACCACCTCCGGTTATTCCACTCACCCTTGGCAAGAAGGTTACCACCGAGGTGAACATGTGCCTGAGCAAGCTCACACATGAACATCATGTAAGTTGGAATTCCAACTCACGTTTTTCTTTATTGTATTTTATATCATATCCTCTAGCCCCCAAGCATGAAGTAGGATATACAATCCAGGTTTATGCTTCCTTAGGATGCCAAAGAATGAACTAGTGTAGCCCCCAAGGCTCGTGCTGATATTAGTAACAATATTAGCCCGAGTCTTTAGTAGACTTCTAACTCTGGGTATTCTGACTTACAGAAAGTTAATTCATATAACCAGGATTTGTTGAAGAATATATGTAACAAGCGGAGAGAGATCAAAGCTCTTCGACTTGAAAATGCCGAACTGAAGGTTTCCAAGGATGAGGCCGAAGGTAAACATTCTGAGACTCAAAACTTTGTCTTGATTTTCATAGTTGAATTTTTTACTGAACTGTTGTTCTTTTCTCTTACAGCACTGGTAAAACAGTCCTACACTATGATCGAAGAGGCCGAGAACCTCAAAACCCTGGTGGTGGAGAATAAAGAACTTAGCCAAGAGCTAGATAAGCTCAAGGCAGATCATAATAAGATCATCACTCAAATTCTCGAATCCTCCTCCATGGCTACTGATGAACGTGATCGTAAGATTGTGGTTCAAGATCAGAGAATCTCAGATCTCAACAATGACCTTTGCAGAGAGAAGGATCTTTCCGAGGCGCTCCGGGCTGAACTCTGAAGTCTTCGAGAAGTGAAGGCCAAAGTTGATGACGTCATCTTCGGTATGTTTCCATCTTTCTGACTTGTCTAAATTCTTCGACTCTTTCGATGTCGGATTTACTTAACCGTTTTGTGTTATATATATAGGTCCTCTTAACTTGACGGACTCTGCTTCTACCGAGCCTCGCACCCACCGACTTACCCAAGTCGGTGATTTGATTCATGACTTCTGCCAATCCATCGAGGACATTGGAGAAGCCCTCAAGGTTTCGGACATGCATCGCATGTCCGACTTTCAGGTGCAGGACAAAGCAAAGGAGATGCCGCAACTTGTCCAGGACTGGAACATGTCCTACGCGCGATCCGTGGTGCAGAACACCCTCACCATGGTCATGAGCCACCATGGAAGCATGGAGATATGGAAAGTGACCAGAGGGTATTCTACTGTGGATGAAGACGGACAGGAGCAAGACATCAAGGCCATCATGGACTCCTGCGCCGGATATGGGTGCCGCGTAGCTGACTTAACCAGCTAGGACACACCCTTCTTCACCCGCGTGGACACGCCGCCTCCGCCTCCCGAAGAAGCTGCCGAAGTTTCCGAGGATGTCCAAACCATATCGGATTTGGACATCCCAGATCGTTATCAGAGCGCAGCTGATGTGTCCAGTGAGCCGGCATCTCCTACCTCCTCTCCTGCATCATACATGATCAGAAACAAATGTATAATTCTAAAAAACATTATGGGTTTGTAAATATGCAGTACTATACTTTTGCTAGTGCTAAGCTTTTATCTATTCAGCACTTTTGTCTTTTAAATTTTGTGTGCCTGAAATGTTTACATAAGCACTTGTACTTTTTTGTCTACACTTATCGTTTATTTGGCTTTCTGCCTCGTCCCTTTCATGAGCCGGCTAAACCTTTAGCACGGAAACTTTGCCGAGCAACGGAGATCAATTGATAAACCAGTTTAAACTCGGAAACAAAGCCGGCTTCCAGTACCAACAATTCACTACTCGGAAAATACCCGCATCTGGCAATCAGACAAATAACCAAAGTATAGACTAGAAACTTTAAAGTTATACCCGAAGGTAGCATTTTTAGAATCGGAAATCTAAACTAGAACAAACATGAGCATAAAGTACTTTCAAGTATTCTGGGATTTTCGACTTTGTGACATGATCATTCGGAAATAAGATGGTGAAAACTTCTCAGAAAAACTTGAGGCGACCAAAATTGTTATTTCCCACAGAACATGTACACATAGATGATTACAAAGAAGGATAAACTAAGAATAAAAGGGACGTAGCTGAGCAATATTCCACGGTCTGTCTAACTCATCCGGATTTGTATTGCCTCCAGCTCTCTTCCTTTTCTTAGTAGCAGGTCTTTCTTTGACTGGCCTCATATCAGTTAGGTAGTATGAACCATTGTGTAATACTCGACTAACTAGGAAGGGCCCTTCCCATACCGGGGAAAGTTTGTGCTTTCTTTGTTGCACAAGCTGGAGAACCAAATCGCCTTTGTTGAAAGATCTGTTTCTGACTCTCTGGCTATGATACTTGCGTAACTTCTGCTGATAGGCTGTTGATCTCATTTCAGTAACAACACGAACTTCTTCGACTAAGTCGAGATCATTTTGTCGAGAAATCTCGGCATCTTCTTTGATATACGTGGCCACTCTAGGAGAAGTGTGAATCAAATCACTAGGAAGAACTGCTTCTATGCCATAGACCAAGAAGAAAGGTGTGTATCCGGTTGACCTGTTCGGAGTTGTTCATAAACTCCATATTACAGAGGGTAATTCCTCCGCCCAAGCCCCCGCAGCACGTCGTAGTGGTGCTTCGAGTCTCGGTTTTAGGCCTTGTAGGATTAAACCATTTGCTCTTTCGACTTGTCCATTAGCTTGTGGATGTGCGACTGATGCAATATCAAGCTAGATATTTTGTTTGTTGTAGAATTCGGCAAGTTCTCCCATAGCGAAATTACTCCCGTTGTCTGTGATAATACTGTGCGGATAACCATACCGGATTATACCATCCTCGACAAATCTTTTTACTATTGCTCCATCACAACTAGTGACGGGTTTAGCCTCAATCCATTTGGTGAATTTATCCACCATCACTAAGAGGTGAGTAAATCCACTTGGAGCCCATTTAAACGGTCCTACCATATCAAGCCCCTAGACCGCGAAAGGCCATGTTATAGGTATTGTTCGTAACTGATCCGCCAGAACATGAGCTTGTTTGGCGTACTTTTGGCAGCCTTTGCATGTCTTGACTAGCCGTTCGGCATCTGCCTGAGCTGTAAGCCAGAAAAAACCGTGTCGGAAAGCTTTTTCCACTAAAGATTTGGCTGCAACATGGTGACCACACTCTCCTTCGTGGATCTCTCTTAAGATTTCCACTCCTTCTTCCGGAGATACGCAGCGCTGAAAGACCCTAGATACACTCTACTTATAGAGCTCACGACTAACCATAGTATAGGCTTTTGCTCGTCAGATGATCTGCCGGCTCATAACTTCATCTTTGGGTAATTTGCCATCTACCAAATAAACAAGGTAGGGTTGTGTCCAGCTAGGAATTATAGCCAGAACTGCTATCAAAGGTGAGTCGGATTTGGTCGGATATTCCTTGTCTACTCCCTTTATTGAGGGAACTTTGAGGTGCTCCAAAAAAGCGCCATCCGGGACCTCTTTCCGTGCAGAGCCTATCCGAGATAATGCATCTGCTTCCTCATTTTCTGCTCGAGGGATGTGTTGAACCTCAAACCCTTCAAACGATTTAGATAAATCATCCACGACAGCTTTATATGCTACCATGTGCTTATTTGCATTACAAATATCTGGCACTTGCTGAGCAACAAGATCCGAATCTCCGTAACACATCAAACGTCGGATGCCAATATCCTTAGCAATCCGGATTCCATGTAGCAGTGCTTCATACTCGGCAATGTTATTTGTCGCTGTGAAGTGGATCTGCAACACGTATAAAAGTTTATCTCCTTGGGGTGATTTGAGCACCACGCCAACCCCCGAGCCCCCACGAGCCTTAGATCCATCAAAATATTGGGTCCAATATTCCGACTCAGCGAGGGTCATAAGGATTTGGGATTTAATTGCTGTCCGAGGTTTATACTTGATATCGAAAGCTGAGAGCTCTATGCCCCATTTGGCGATGTGTCCTGTGGCGTCACTGTTGTTGATTCTATCTCTCATGGGAGCTGTGCTCACCACGGTAATTGGATGCTCCTGAAAATAGCGTCGTAGCTTACGAGATGTTAGGAAAACACCGTAAGCCAGCTTTTGATAGTGTGGATACCACTATTTTGATTCTGTTAGAACCTCGCTGACAAAGTAAGTCGGACGCTGCACCAAGTGTTCCTGATTTTCCTCCGGTCTCTCCACTACCATGACGATACTGACAACCTTGTTTGTCGCAGCAAGATAAAGCAACATTGGTTCCTATGGTTCCGGTGCAGCAAGGATAGGAGAAGATGAGAGTGCTTTCTTTAGGTCTTGTAGTGCGGCTTCAGCTTCGTTGGTCCACACAAAATCCTTGGTCTTTTTCAGGAGTTTGTATAATGATGCGGATCTTTCACCGAGCCGGCTTACGAACCGACTGACTGCAGCGATGCAACCAGTTAGTCTTTGTACGTCCTTCAGGCGAGTTGGCCTGGAAATATTGAGTATAGCCTTGATTTTGTCTCGGTTCACCTCTATGCCTCTTTGGGACACGATGAAACCTAACAATTTTCCAGCTGGGATTCCAAAGAAGCATTTCTTCGGATTAAGCATGATGTTGTATTTTTGTAGATTGGCAAACGTTTCCTCCAAGTCGGAAATTAGCGTTTCCTTCTTTTTGGACATTACCGCAATATCATCCACATATGCATGTATATTGCGTCCGATTTGATCATGGAGGCAACACTCCATTGTGCGTTGGTACGTAGCTCCTGTGTTCTTCAGCCCAAAAGGCATCGTAACAAAATAGAAGGTTCCGAAGGGGGTTATGAATAAAGTTTTGACTTTGTCAGATTCCTTCATCCGGATTTGGTGATAACCGGAATATGCATCGAGAAAACAGAGGAGTTCCGAGCCTACTGTGGAATCGATAACTTGATCAATCCTAGGCAGAGCGAACGGATCTTTTGGACAAGCCTTGTTCAAGGCAGTATAATCAACACACATCCTTAAATTAGTTCCTTTTTAGGGACCATTACAGGATTGGCCGACCACTCAGTGTGGATGACCTCTTCTATGAATCCGGCTAACTCGAGCCGTGCTAGTTCCTTAGCTATTGCCTTACGCTTTTCATCACCGAAACATCGTAAGGACTGTTTGAAGGGTTTAGCGTTCGGGTTTACATTTAAAGAGTGCTCGACAAGTTCCCTAGGTACTCCGGTCATGTCAGATGGTTGCCATGCGAAGCTATCTTGATTTGATTTGAGTAACTTGACGAGCGCGCTTTCCTATGTGCTATCTAGGGCTACGCCTATCTGGGTCACCTTGGAGGGGTCATCATCCTTCAACGGCGTCTTCTTCGTCTCTTCTGATGCCTTGAACTCCGGATTTGGCTTTGTCACCTCCTTCTTCGTTGCGGGCATCTCGGATAGATCTATGCTTTTCTTGATCTCCTGGTACTCCTGGGCGTGCAACACGGCTTCAGCAAAGGCGGCATTTCCATCCTCGCACTCTCGCGCTTTCTTCGGGTCTCCCCTGATGGTGATTACGCTATTGGGACCTGTAATTTTCATCATATTGTAAATGTAACACAAACGAGCCATAAAAGCCTAGTAAGCCGGATGTCCGAATATAGCGTGGTACGCGCTCTTGAACGAGACCACTTCGAAAGAAAGTGCTTCCGTCCGGTAGTTCTTTGGAGTTCCAAAGGTAACATCCAAAGTGATTTCTCCCAGGGAATTAGCTTGTCTTCCTGGGACAACTCCGTGAAAAATCACAGAGATGTGATTCAGCTGGGTCTCCGAGATCTTCATCCAGCGTAGCGTTTCAACATACAGAATATTAATACCGCTGCCACCATCCATGAGAGTCTTGGAGAAACCATAACCGTCAATAAGTGGATTGATGATTAAGGCGTATTTTCCTCGCCTGTGTAGCTTGGGTGGATGATCAGCGTGGTCAAATGTGATTGCCACTTCTAACCAGTCCAGGAATTGAGGGATAGCCGAAGCTGTTGCATTGAGATCATGTAGCACTGCCTTTTTGACCTTTGCTGGTTGAGAACCGAGGAAGGTGACATAAGTGTCTTTCTTGGTCGGAATTTTTTTCTTCCCTTCCGGCTTGGGATTTGAAGCATCAGCTTCCTCCATGTCGGAATCTTCCTTGGTCTCTTTATCTTTTTCGGGATTCTTCTTTCCCTTCTTCCGCTTATCTTTGTAGCCAGCGGTATCATCTCTCTTAATGTCGTCATTGAAACGACACTCGGCGTTTGTGTGGGACGAGCCCCCATTGGCGTCTAAGTGATGCACACATGGTTTATTGGCAATGTCGGCCCAAGAGTAGGTTTTGCCTGGTTGCTGGTCTCCTCTACCTTGAACTCTCGAAGTCCCACGACCGTGTCCGCGGCCTCCACTGCGTCCTCCGCCATGTCCTCCTCGTCCTCCAGACCCAAAAGTAGCAGTAACCACTGCCGTTTCCGCGTTGGGTTTTTCTTCTGAGGTGTTCTTGCGCTTCTGAGCATGTTGCTTTGGTTGTTTTGCCGACGGTGGCACAACCAGGGCGTTGAGTAATCCCTCTGCGTCATCATCTGCATCTACATACTTGCTCGTTGTTTTTATCATCTCTCCCAAATCAGTGACTTTGTCACACTTCAAGCGATGACGTAGTAAACCAATTGGGAGACCTGCAATGAAAGCTTCAATCGCAGTTTGGTAATTTACTCCTTCATAGGAGTTCTTGGTGTCGATCCATCGCCCGAGGTAATCCTGACAAGTTTCTCTGGCTTTCTGGGTGCAACGCTGTAGGTCTCCGACCGCACAGGGCCTCCAATATGTGCCTTCGAAATTTCGAAAGAACATGCTTTGCATATCATACCAGTTATGGATGGTGTTCTCCGGAAGTTCATTGAGCCATGATCGTGCCGTATTCCGCAACATCAGTGGGAGATATCGGGTTGCGACCAGGCTATTTCTGCCTTTGGCGATGCAGCAAGCTTGGAAGAAATCCTGTAGCCAAGTATCTGGCTGAGCTATGCTGTCCTAGGCTTGGATATGTCTTGAGATAGCAAATCCTTTCGGGAATCTTGTAGCTCTTATGCGTGGTCCGAAGCACTTTGGGCCAACGTATATATCATCATTTTCATAGAGTCATGCCACGAGAAGACAAGCAGGAGTAGGGACCTCTACGAGGCCTAAACCTGGGTAAATCTTCGAGTCTCCTATGTGCTTGTTTGCTAGCCGATAGATGTCTCCAGCGCTCCCTCCTTCTCCAAAACCCAAGTCCATAACAATGGGCATTGATGAGTTAAACCCTCGTCAATTGGCGCCATCTGTGGGAACTTGGAGTGCTGATGTTGCGGCTTCTTCGGCCCCATCAACCGCGATCTACAACTCCGCAACAGCGGAGATTCGCCAACTCTTTGGTGCATTCGACTTCACCATCCACACACCGGCCACTCGCCTAGCCTTCGAGTCCGTGGGCGATGGAATCAGCCTGGCGATCGGGAGCTTCCGCTTCCAAGTTGGTCAGATGGGCACGCTTCGCATGCCCGACCAGCCGACGATACCATCGATTGCTCTAGCATCATGGTTCCCTCCGCCGATCGGCACCCTCAGTGAGCTCAATGCATCGACAATAGTAGAGAATACGGTCAGCGACACCAGTCGCGAATCCAATCTGGGTGATCTGGCAATTGAAGATGGAGCCTACGGTTCTGGATCTGAAAGTTGTGGGAGCAGCAGCTTCCCCAACCACTTCATGTGTGCCGTCATCAACACGGGCGATTCCTCCGCCAACCGCGACAACACGGGCAACGGTGGCCATGGAGCCGACCCGCCAAATGGCGAACCACCTAATGGCGGCCCTACCAACGGCGCCGCCCCTGTCAACAACGGAGGGGAAGCTGAACCCCCCACCATGATCAACGAGCAAACTGGTGAACGCGTCGTGATCAGGCTCAATGATCTCAAGTGGGCTTGTTGCCGTGAAGCCCTACGAGGCCACCTCCTACCCTTTGGCTCCCTGCAAGAACTGCTGATGGGTTACCATTGGCTCCTGAAGGAGGAATACAAATGCCAACTGCAAAAAATCACGCAACTCGAGGCGCGTAAAAAGGCGGCAGATGAGTCGAGCCTCTGACGAGCTGGGCTCTCCTCCCACAGAGGATCCTCCTCCAAATGCAACGAGTACATCGCTAACAAGAGGCGATCTCGATTGGCCCACCTCACCGAACAAGAGTGTGTAGAAGCCGCAAAGGTCCTCGACTTCGGCTCCATGACATTAGATACACGTGGCAATGTGCTTCCAAAAACGCCGCAAGCTGTGGTAACGGCGACCACCATGTACCTCCTCAACAACCAGCCGCCAGCTGGAGACCCTCGAGCTGCCATGCACCGATCTACGATCGCAGGCTTGGGGTTAATCGAGGCCACCCTCAACAAAGAACCAGCATCAGAACCGAAGAAAGCCAAGGATCTGGCAAAGCGCTACTCCTCGCCCTCGTCTAGCAACGACAGTCACGATCTGTCTCGATGTCACCGCTCCCGGCGACATGGCCACGACTACGATGCGCGTGATGACCTCACGCAACGCAAAATCGACAAATCAAGGGCGTGACGTGCCCGATCGACTGACTCAGAAGACGAAGATGTAGAGCTCTGTGGCGCTAGATGCTTTAGTAGGGCCATCAGACAAAAGCGAATGCCCAAGGGGTTTGAGCTCCCATCAGAAAACCCAAAGTTCAATGGTCTGCAGGACCCGAAAATCTGGTTAGAGGACCATATCTCCTCCGTCAGGCTCCACGGCGGGAGTCGAAGCACGGCTATGCAATGCCTGCAGCTACAACTGCAGGGCGCCGCCCGAGCATGGCTCAACAACCTCCCACGCGGATCCATTCGTAGTTGGGAAGAGCTGGTCTACAGCTTCGTGCGTAACTTCAAGGGCACCTACAAAAGGCCCACATCAATCGAAGAGCTGAGATGCTGCCGGCAAAGGTCAGGTGAGTCACTATGCTCATACATCCAGAGGTGGTCCATCATCAAGAACTCCGTAGAGAATATCTCGGAGGATCACACGATTGACGCATTCAACGGCGGCGTACGCCGCATAGAGCTTAGGGAGGAGCTGGGCCGCTCGAAGCCCAAAACCATCGACCACCTGATGGAAATTGCGAATCGCTGGGCAGATGGAGAAGATTCGGTGAAAAATCTCGTTCACTCCGACGACGAAGCAGAACTCAAACACAGATGCGATCGCCAAAGCAAACGCCGCATGCGCATCTATGATGACCGGGACGATGTCAACATGGTCGCAGCCGGCTACGCTGATAGACGCGACGACAACCACAACAGCGGCTACCGCAGTGGTGGATACCGCGACTCCGGGAAAACCACACAAGTATGGCAGTGCCGCAATCATGATGAGGCACCCGCAACATCCATCGAAGACAAGATGTCTGGGCCATGCACTATGCACTTCTACATCGAAAAGCACGACGGAAAAAAGAAGTCCAGCCACCTCCTCAAGCACTGCGCCGAGTTCCTCAAACTACATGAGGGACTGGCTCGGATGAATCGCAACACAGTCGAAAGGGGCTACGGAGCCGCACCAGGCGCCGTGGCACATGGAGCTCCTCCATCACCACCTGGACTACCCCCAAATGCAGCTGCGCCGGACCAGCACCAAGGAGGCGAACCATACCCACGGGCCATGGGTACCATGATGATCTAAAAGGGACGACCCTCGAATTGGGTGCAGAAGGCCATCACTCGCCAAGTCAACTTGGCAACAAACTCACCACCATCCACCACTGAGTACCTCAGTGGAAGCGACTCCTGCATTACCTTTGACAAGCGGGACCACCCGCGCCAAGTACCTCACCCAGGCCATTGTCCCCTTGTCCTCGAGGCGCAAATTGGAGGCTTCAACATGAGTCGCGTCTTCATGGATGGCGGAAGCGGCATCAACCTTATGTTCGCGAGTACCTTGTGAGCAATGAGGATCCCTCTGACCTGCCTAGAAGCCTCAGACACAACATTCCACGACATCGTCCCAGGCAAAGGCGTATATCCCCTTGGCAAAATCAACCTCGACGTCATCTTCGGCACACCAAAAAACTTTCGGCGCGAGTGCATCGACTTCGAAGTCGTCGACTGGCCCTCATAGTACCACTGCATCCTCGGACGTGTCGCGTTCGCTAGGTTCATTGAAGTACCGCACTACGCCAATCTTTAGATGAAAATGCTAGGCCCTAATGGCGTCATCACAATCAACGGGAGCTTCGAGAGGTCCGATAGTTGCGACAAGGAATTGAACAGAATCTCCCAGTCCTTCGGCATGCAGGAGGAACTCGCAAGATTGAAGGAGTCGACAGACAACAGTCTGCCTCCCCTAAGCTGGCCAAGCTCACCCGACTTGTCCTTGGACTCATCAGTGCACACGAACAAAGTTTAGGTCGACCCATCGGATCCCGCCAAGACAGCTCTCATCGCCAACAACTTGAGTCCCGCATAGGAACTCGTGCTCATCAAATTCCTCCGTGAGCACTGGGAAATCTTTTCCTGGTGTCCAGTGGACATGCCAGGAGTTCCCAGGGAATTCGCCGAGCACACACTCAACGTCAACCCAAACGCAATGCCAGTCAAGCAAACAATTCGACGACTATCTGAACCAAGAGCAAAGGCAGTCAGAATGGAGATTAATAGACTCCTTGATGCCAAATTCATACGCGAGATCAAGGAAAGCACTTGGCTCGCCAACATGGTTCTAGTACCAAAAAAGGACACGGATATCCTGCTGATGTGCGTGGACTTCACCTCTTTGAATAAGCACTGCCTGAAGGACCACTTCCCGCTACCGCAAGTCGACCAGATCATCGACTCCAGCGCCCGATGCGAGCGCCTCTACTTCCTCGACGCCTACTTAGGCTATAACCAGATTCGAATGAAGGAGGAAGATCAAGAAAAACAACGTTTACAACGCCTTTTGGTGTGTTCTGCTACAACACAATGCCCTTCAGGCTAAAGAATGCAGGAGCCACCTACCAGTGGTGCATGCAGGCTTGCCTCAAGAACCAACTTGGTCGCAACATTCAAGTGTATGTCGACGACATAGTAATCAAGACCAAAGAGGAAGCCTCACTAATAGATGATTTGTGCGAAACCTTCGCCAACCTCGACCGCTACCGGATCAAGCTCAATCCGGACAAATGCGCCTTCGGCGTACCATCTGGGCAACTACTCGGGTATCTTATCTCCGCGAGAGGGATCGAAGCGAACCCGAAGAAAATAAAAGCCATACTAGCCATGGAGAAGCTGAAAAATATAAGAGGCGTCTAGCAGCTGGCTCTGCGAATCGCGGCGCTTAGTCGATTCATCAGTCGAATGGGCGAGAAGGCACTAACTTTCTATCAACTCCTCTGCAAAGCCGTCATATTCGAGTGGACCAACGAGGCACAAGAAGCATTCGAAGACCTCAAGCGCCTACTATCCACCTCGCTAGTACTGGTGACCCCACGTGAAAGGGAACCACTGTTGCTATACATCTCCACCACCAAACAGGTGGTCAGCACGGTGCTCGTGGTAGAACAAGCCGAGGAAAACAAGGTCCATGGAGTACAACGCCCAGTCTAATACCTCAGCGAGGTACTTACGCCAACAAAACATCGGTACCCGCACTAGCAGAAACTGGCATACGTCATCTTCATGACGGCCCGGGGACTGCGCCACTACTTCCAGGAGCACCCAATCATGGTAGTCAACGATGCCCCGCTTGGGCACATCCTCAACAATCCCGACGCCATCGGACGAGTCGCGCTTTGGGGAATCGAGCTGTCTCCACGAGACATTACATATGAAAAACGTGATGCAATCAAGTCGTAAGTTCTCCCTGACTTCCTCGTGCACTGGATGGAGAACTAGCTCCCCGAAAAACCAGACATGTCTTACCTCTGGACAATGCACTTCGACGGTTCCAAGCGAAAGGACGGGGCCGGCGCAGGTGTCATACTGACATCGCCCCATGGAGACAAACTAAAATATATCCTGCGAATGCAGTTCACCGCCTCCAACAATGAAGGTGAATACGAGGACTTACTGCATGGGATGAGGATGGCAAAAGCCTGCGGCGCCAAGAGACTCATAATATATGGAGACTCCAAGCTGGTCGTCAACCAGACAATGCACGAGTGTGATGCATTGAACGACAACATGATCGCCTACCGTGACCTCTACGACACACTCAAAGGGGACTTCGACGGTTGCGAGCTACGACACATAGGTCGCGAAAGCAATGAAGAGGTGGACACACTCGCCAACATAGGCTCTACATGCGCCCCCATACCACCTGGGGTATTTCTCGAGCGCATCTGCGAACGCTCCATCAAGCCAAAGGCCGCAGAGAAGAAAACAAGTGCAGCAACGGATTCGGGGGCTACGCTGCCCAATGAGCCAATGACACTCGATGACTTGGAGCTGGATATAGGACTCGAAGGACCAATGAGCGTCAGGATGATCGAGCCATCCTGGACTCAACCGTACATTACGTACCTTCTCAGCAATAGGCTACCGGACGATCCGACTGACGCACGGCACATCACGCAGCGATCCAAGGCATTCGCTGTTATCAACGACGAACTATACAAGCGGAGCATCACATGAGTACTCCAACGATGCGTCTCCACGGCCGATGGAAGAGCTGTTCTCCTCGACATCCATGAGGGGGCCTGCGGGCACCACGCCGGCAGTCGCGCCCTTGTTGCCAAAGCTCTACGAGCTGGATTCTACTGACCTATGGCCATGCGCGACGCCAAGGACATCGTCCGGAAATGCAACGCTTGCCAGCGATTTGCGGACAAGCCACACGCACCTGGCGCAGAACTCCGGCCAATTCCATTGGCCTGGCCCTTCGTGCAATGTGGACTCGACATGGTCGGCAAGCTCCCAAAGTCATCACGAGGAGGCTACGTCTACCTCCTGGTCGCAGTTGACAAATTCACCAAGTGGATAGAGGCCATGCTAGTGACTAATCAGTCAGGATACAGTGTAGTCAAGTTCTTTAAGTCCATCGTCTACCGCTTCGGAGTACCACACAACATCATCACGGACAATGGGACGAACTTCACATCCAAGGAGTTCCAAGAATTCTGTGAGAATCTGGGAATCAGCGTCAGCTATGCCTCCGTAGCACATCCACAGACCAACGGTCAGGTCGAAAAAGCTAACGGGCTCGTTTGCGGCGCATCAAAAAGCGACTCCTCTAGCCACTCGAATAGGCCGTGGGTTGCTGGCCAGATGAACTACAATCAGTACTCTGGAGCCTACGCACAACTCCAAACAGCGCCACAGGGTACACTCCGTTCTTCATGTTGCACGGGGCCAAAGCGGTGCTACCCGCCGAAGTACGATACAAAGCACCACGCGTGGTTGCTTACAGCGAGCAAGAGTCAACTCTTGCACTCGAAGACTCCGTCGACCTCCTTGACAAGGCAAGGGAAGTCGCCGCGGAGAGATCAACGATTTACCAACAGAACTTGCGCAACTACCACAACAGAAGGCTACGCCCCAGTACCTTTGTCGAAGGCGACCTGGTCCTGCGACTGAAACAGCAAGCGCATCTCAAGCTCGAGTCCCCCTGGGAGGGACCATACGTGATTACAGAAGTAATCCCAGGTGGCGCCTATATCCTTAAAGATTTAGAGACAGGAGTCGCATACTCCAACCCTTGGAACGTCGCGCAGTTGCGGCGCTTCTACCCTTAGTCATTTCTGTTTTTACATTGCAAATAAGGCTACCCAGTCAAGGCTACTTAGCCACACATTGTACCTCGTACTATCCTGCGAATAAATAAAGCTAAGTGCCCCGAAACTCTGTGTTTTTCTTTTAGTTTTCGCAAATTATCCACTCGGGGGCTGCGCCACCCTATACACATCTGTTCTACAAACTAACGTGATTCCTGAGTAGCTGGCACGACAATCAAAACCCTTGACAAACATCAACCCAGTTGCAACGCACCTGACAGGTTGACAAGGGACTGAGATAAACACAAGTCAGACTAACGAAAAGGAATCGCATAGTGCAACACACTCACAAAACATACACGCTAACAAGCTCTTTATACATCAATGTCAATCAATTATACACAACATATAGAAGAACTTTACAACACTAGTACAACTATGTGCAGGATACAAACTAAACTACTGTTGCAGGAAAGGAACGTTGGTTTGCTCCTCAAAGAAGTCGACGATCTCCTCTGCTGGGCGATCCACCGCCTGGTAGTGAGGAACCATGTTCCAGGTCGAACCCGCTGGTGGTGCTGGAGGTCCGGATGCAATTGTAGCAATGTCCACATCAGGTCTGTGTAGTCGCACCAGAGACAGAGCAGCCTTGGCACCAACCACTAGCTGCTGCCGTACACACTCGCGGACCGCATTCAAGTCTTGGAATTTGTCAAGAAGGGCCAGCAGGCTCGATGGAATGATGTCCAGTGGAAACATCGTCCGATAAATATTCTTCAGGCACGATTGCGACTTCTTCAGGAAGTGAAGCACTCGCGACGCACGATCCTGCAAGGTCGCCAGTGCGATTGCACGATCATGATCTACCTAGAAATATCCACTCGCCTGAAGCTGCTCCTGGGTCAGATCATTCATGCGAATAGCAATCCTATCTTTCTCATCCTGCGGATGGCGCGCACTGACAACTACACCAAGCAAAGGCAGAAGTATGAAGACAATGGACTACTGCGAGTGACTATAAGGAAAAGATAAGGAAGAAGAAAACTAAAATTTGAATTGGTCGCCCAGCTGCGTCACTTCCCCTAATAGATATTGTTCTCGGGCGGCGGCCTTCTCCGCCTTCGACTTCCATACATCCGTGTTACCACGGAGTATGGGCAATTCATGCTCCAACTGCTTCACGCGGTCACGGAGTCGCGAGAGCAGAGACAACTTATCCACCCTTGAGCACGGCGGTGCCAAGGTGTCATCAAGGGGCGGCGAATCCTGAGGCTCCCTCAAAGGATCACTCGATGTGCCCTATAACAAGTTAAGCAAGAGACAATAAGAAGACTAAGGCGAGGCATAGACAAAAGACTCGAGTGCATTCAAGATTAACAAAGTATCAGCAGATACACTCGCCAAAATGTATGTTCTCGACAAAAGACATAAGCTATTTAACTATTACAAGACGCGACTACTGAGGAGCGATTGGCTTCTTCGACTTGGACTTCGGTTTTGGGGGCCTCATCGAGTCTGTGGCAGTGTCAGATGCCACAGACTTTCCCCCGGCCCCTGACATCGTAGCCTTAGCCATCTTCTTGGCTCGCTGAAGCTCCTCAGAGTACTTCGCAACTGTATTGATCAGCTGCGGTCCGTACTTGCCACAAGCAGTCGCGAAAGGAGCCAAGACTACCTGCTGGCCATCCGCGCTGACAGGCATCGCCTTGGAGACTGCTGCAAGATCAACTTCGACTCCGTGTGCTTGAACCATGGCGAGTGACATTGAAGCACCAGCCGCACAGAGTGAGTTCTTGAAGCTTGAAGGAATGCCTCCGGCAAGGGACTCCACCAGCTCATCCATATTATCGATCAACTCAGCTTTGGGCGCCAGCTCTTCCCGGAGGCGACTGAGAACTCCCTTGGCCTTGGTGAGCGTCCCCTGAATGGCAGTGTTGCAATCCTCGATTGCCGAAATGGCACCCGCCAGGGCATCATCACGACAGAGTGCCTGGGGATCGAAGCTCAGATCGCTGGCATCTACACAAAACCAAAACATGGGTACAAAAGTTAGTACCAGCAACAAATTCGAAAGAGGAGAAAATAGCGAAAATTCGGACAAAAGAATACCTGAGAGAGCTTTGGAAATAGAGAAAAGCTGTTCCTAGAACAACTTCTCCCTAGCCACGATGGAGGCGCGCAGATCCTCCTCACGTTTCCGCGACTCGGCACATGCTGCGACTGCTTCATCACGACTTTTTACCGCTGCAACGAGCGTTTTCTCGAGGGAAGCAGTGCTAAGAAGGAGTGCATTATGTTCAGATGTGACACAAACAAAGATAAACCGTCAGTCGAATACATCAAAAGGATACAGAGCGAAAGTAAGGAACACTCACTTTCCACCGCGGGATGGCGATTGTCCAGCATTGCATGCTGACGACCCATCGCAAGCACCTGCTCCGCAAGGCGAGCGACTTCCTTCACAACAAGGTGTGGCAAAAGACATAGTAAAGGATCAACAGATGGCACAGATGAAAATTCGACTACAAAATCAGAAGAAGAGATACTACACTTACGTGATCCTCCAAAGACTCCGAAGTTGATGGATTCGCAGACGTACGGATAACCATCTGGTGCTCCACATTGTGTGGAGAACTTGACGAATTATGCCCGGAGTGGGCTGCCAATGGAGGAAAGGGGCGCGCTCAGCCATTTTCCTGGCTTTGGAGGTCGCAACTCCAGATTCTTTCAAAAATTGTACGTCGCCAGAAGATGACGACGGTTGCTGACTGCAAATCAAAACCAATATCAAGAAAAGGCAACTTCAAAGAACAACCAAGAGAAATACTCATGCACTTACCAATCAAACTTGTCAAAGTCAAAGGTTTGGTCCCCCGACTCTAACGACGACTCCTTCGGAAGGCGCATCTTCTTGCGAGAAGATGGCGCCACAACACTCAAAGGAACGACAGGTATAGGTGACTCTGCACCAACAGCTGCACCTTCCGGAGTCGAAGGAGACGATGCATCCGAGTCCTCGCTGTGCGAACGCTTGCGAGTGTCCGGACCACTCGACTCGGGGGCTTCCTCCTCCACATCAGATGGGACAGTCGACTCCGACTCGTCCTCTTCCAAGGCTTCAAGAGGGATAACCTCCTCAGGAAGAGGCGGCATACAGGGTGACAACCCCCAATCCTGCATACAGAAAACAATTTAGCGCAAAGTCAAGAAAGTAGTCGACAAACAAAGCTACTACGTAGCATAACTATACCTCAGGAGGTGGGTTAGCAGCATCGAATGGAGGTACGTCTGGATCATTGGGAAGAACATCCTTTGCGATGTACTTGGTGACCAGTCGCACCCTTTTATCTACCTCACTCGTGGACATGCCATCGGCAGATACGCGAGTGACATCATCTGTGCCAGCCCGCTGGAACATAGGGTGGACTCTGGCCTGCAGGGGCTGGACACGATGGCGCAGCCATGTGCGAATGAGGGCACAGCCTCCCTCCTCTTTACCCATGCGACTCTCGAGGTCGCAGACACGCTCGTATAGCACATCTGTCTCCGCGGACTCGCTGGGCATCACTATGTTCTTCCAGGAGCGCCTCCTCTTGCACGGTGTCGTGGGATCGAAGGGCGCGAATCCGAAGTGGTCTCCATCGGCTTTCAGGTCGCGGATGTAGAACCACATGTCCCTCCACCCTTGGACGGACGCCATGAGTTTGATGTCGAAGTATGTGGCGGAGGAGTCGACGTGGATACCGCAGCCGCCTACATCATAGACTACGGAGCCAAACACCGATTGGCGCTTCAGCTTGAAGAGGTGCTTGAAGAGACCGAAGTGCGGCTCGATTCTGAGCCAGCACTCGCAAAGAGTAATGTAGCAAGCTACATAGAGGATGGAGTTTGGGGACAGCTGATGGAGCTGGAGCCCGTAAAAACAGAGAAGTCCCCTAAAGAAAGGATGCAGGGGCAACGAGAGACCGCGGATGATGAACGCTAGGAACATCACCCGAAAGCCGACAGGAGGAGAGGGGATTACCTCGCTGCCAGGGACGCGCGCATCAGCGACTGCGGAAGACAAAACTCCATCTTGGCGAAGAAGACAAAGCTCTGAAGACTTGATCACGGATGCACGCCACGCACCATTGGTGACACGAGTGCCCGTGCCCTTCTTTTTCCCGGCGACAGCGGTGCTGGTGCCTACAGCAGTGGAGCCACCCTTCTTCTTCACAACAACCGTGGCGGCGGCGGAATCGGCTGTGGCACCTCCCTTCTTCCCCATTCTATGGTGGCGGTGTGACTGGAGAAAGTAACTAGGAAATACGTGGAGCTGGTCTAGCGCCGCAAAAGAGAGGAACACAAAGAAGAAGAGGAGCAGCAGCAATGGCGACGGAGGCAAAGGCAGAGAAAAGAAGCAGATGTGGAAATTACCGTCACGACATTGCTATTTAACCCATGGGAAGATGCAATCTAACGGCCAGGAAAAACCCTACAAGACGCGTGGCATCCATCGTGCTCGACACGTGGACAACCTGAAGCGTGAACCGTCCCCCACTACCCCCATTACACGCGAAAATCGAGGAGGCACGGTTAAAACAAAGATTACGCATGCCCGGTCAAGTCAGAGTCAGAAAATGGGACCCACCATTTGTCACGTCCCGTCAAACCCGCTCACGCGGGCAACTGAGCTCATCACATAGTCAGCATTGACGTCATCAAAAATTGAGGAGCAAAAGACTTCGACTACTTTAGTCCTTGCTCGAGTCTTCGACTCCACCAAGCACTCGGGGGCTACTCCCATAGGGAGCGCTGGTCGCGCACCCTACGATTTTTTTCTTTTCTGTAGGAACATGGACAATCAAAACAAACCCAACCACTCGAATCCGCGATTCGACTATGGACATGGGTTACTCCCATAGGGAGCGCTGGAAAGAAATTCGACTGAAACAAGCAAACAAAGACGACAGCAGTCGCAAAAGTTCTTTAGTCCCTGCCTGAGTCTTCGACTCAACTAGGCACTTGGGGGCTACTCCCATAGGGAGCGCTGGTCACGCACCCTATGATTATTTGTACATCATACTGTGTGTTGATAACATTCACACTCGAAGCTTATGGCGACACCACCTCAAGATTTTTCCCTACAAAGAGACTGCGTCTCCCGGGTCACCCGAATCATCTCTGCGGTGACAAAATTCGGATGCCACGCTTGCAGCGTGAAGGTAAGACCTGAATAAGGCCTGGCAACGCATTCGCTGCGCACTACCAGAAATATATCCGTTCCTACAGGTACGATGAACATGCCTTGACGGATACGTCGAGTGCTCACACCCATATACTGGAATTCGACTCCTATAAGACCTCTGTGGCATGAGTCGAATTACACCAGCACTTTTCCAGATTCGAGTCCGGGGACTCGAGTTCGAGTAGATTGCGTTGTTTTACCCTAAGGTAGTTAACTGATACCGATACATCGGTTAAATCAGGCACGCACATCAACAATCCCTATGACACAAACAGAGCAGTCGAAAAACATACTTAGTCATGCATTCGAAAGGATTCATAAAGTCCCCAGTCGAATCTGCAATTCCACTGGACACTCGGGGGATACTGACCTGGGTATACCCTACAGGTACTCGAGCTTGGTATATACGGTCTGAATACAGCAGAGGCCCACGGTGTCGCCAAGGCCCAAATGGAGAACTCGAGTAACCTACGGACTCTCGATTGCTTGAAGAACAACAAGAAGATAAAGATAGAAAGTTTTAAGGGGAAAACCCTAACCTGTAACCGACTCGACCTGCTACCCGAGACCTAGATTATCTATATAAAGGCTAGGAGGGGGCGGCAAGGAGGACACATGCAACCCTAGTTTCCACAACCCTCGCCGGATTGCATCTGCGCACCATTGTAATCCTCGATTCTTTCAATAATTCCACGAGCAGACAAGCAGGAGTAGGGACCTCTACGAGGCATGAACCTGGGTAAATCTTCGATTCCCCTGTGTGCTTGTTTGCTAGCCGATAGATGTCTCCAGCGCTCCCTTCTTCTCCAAAACCCAAGTCCATAACAATGGGCATTGATGAGTTAAACCCTCGTCAGGTAGAAAGGGGGAGATTGCTCGCCTGGGAAACACTGCTGAAGATAGATTATCCGAAGGACTTGTCGATACTCGCACCAACTCAACAGCCTAATCCGCGAAGAACCAAAGCACTAAAAGAAACACGAATGCACTATTTAATACTATGGTAGAAGATCAGGCATGATGCATGTATGACATGGCAAAGGTGCGATGCAACTAGGCAATATTAAGCGAAACCGGGGTCCCGACAATTAATTAATAGGTTCATGCTGTTTAGGTACCCCACAATTTAAATGTTGTATTACCAAGGCAAAACATGGCATCGGTTTCGCTACACAAATTTAAATGGAGGCGGTATAATATAAGAATAACCTGCATATGCGCTCCATATTTAATTATGAGGTGAATCGACTAAATAGCCCCAAACAAATGAATATGTATGCGAGCATGAGCAATTTAATATGCAACAAGATAGATGTCATATATTATAAAATAGGGTCTTGAATAGGGGATCACATTAGGGGCGAAGGTCTTTGTTTCAGAGGGGTTCAGGCGCTAGGATCGGTCTTCAAATCCACATGATCAGGGTCTTCAGATCCGTGAAGGAGGTCTTGTCGAGGGTTCGTCTAGTGCCACCAGGTACGGTACGGTCTTTGGATCGCGCGGGTTCTCCACGTGGTCCTCTCGGGTTCCAGTACCGGTTGGCCTTGTTGTTGAGGAGATCTTCGTGAACTTCTTTGCCGTATTACATCGAAGAAAAGCGAGATGCAGTGAAACACGACAACATTGTTGGCCGCATCGCACTGTAGCAGGGCTAGCACACACGCAGGACACAAGGGGTGCTTGTCAAAAGCAGAGGACAAACGCATGGACATACTCGCGTAGAGGCAAGCCTGGTGACACGGAGGTGCTGGGCGCGGGATCAAGGCAGAGCTGGAGGTCACGGGCTAGACACGGCAGAGGCAGCCGGAGGTCGCCCGGAGGAGGAAGGCCAGCGGTTCGAGGCAGAGGATGGCAAGGTCGGGCCGACGTGGACCACGGGTGGCTGCTGACGAGGGCGTTCATGATAGCACGACAGCGAGGTAGAGGTAGGGCCCGGATGGCGGTCCTGCAGGAGGAGACGGAGGCAGCTCGTGGAGGAGGGACGGCCCTGGAAGCACCGCTCTGGGAGAGGCGGGGAGGTGGCCGGGGCTCTACAGGCCAGAAAGGAACTCGGGAGGCCGAGGTCAACGAGGAGCCTGGCTCACAGGACCTAGCGACGGTGCAGTGAGGCAAGGAGAGGCGCCGATGCGGGGAGGTCAACGAGGGGAGGCACGACGGAGAGACTATCCTGCCGAGAGAGAGCAAGGGCGGTGAGGAGAGGCGAGGATGACGGTGGTGGCAAGCGACACCGGTGGAAGGGAGATCGCGAGCGGCTTCTTGAGATCTGGCAGCACGGGACAGAGGAGAGAGAGAGACGAGGTGAGGTGGGGATCGCGAGGGCAGCGGCGGTTGGTCTTGTGAGCGAGGTTGGAGGCGGGGGTTGGTGCACGACGAGGGGACCCTGTCGGGCTCGATCGAGGGGTGGAGGTCGGCGATGCTCACGGAATTGAGCGAGGAAGGGGCTTGGTCGCGAGCAGGGGAGGGGCTTACGGGATGAGAACGGGCCTCGCCTGCGGTTCGTGGGTGGGATGTGGCCGGGTCAGGTAGAATTAGGGTTTGGATCTAGATGGGTTGGACCGGGTGGTAGGTGGTCCGGCTGGTTGGGCCTCTGGCTCAATCGGCTAGACTGCCTCCCCGAAAACATTGTTTTATTTTAAAAGATCTTTATAAATAGGTTTTAGACAAAACAAAATATCCAGAAGAGTGGGTTTTGATTTGAAATAGAGAGGGAATATCTGGAAATAAAATAGGCTTTCGCCAAATAGTTTTAGCAAACATATGCATGATGACATGCCTATTCTCAAATGCAATGTGGCATGATGACATGAGCATGGTCATGATAACGCACAAAACAGAAACACCAAGCGATTTTCTAGTAGTGATTTTACCGGGGTGCTACAATTCGACACCACTAACAATGGATCTCGCCCTCGAGATCCGCCTCATGGTACGGGGAAAAAGGCCGACGATCTGAATCTTCTCACTTCATGTAGGTCCTCGCAACACCACTAACAAAGATCCTTGCTCCATCTTGAAATCGACAACACCACCAACAATGGTCGCTGCTCACAATCATCGAGAGAACACTCCGGAGAACAAAGGACGAAGATAAAGGTATCAAAATATAAGGCCACCTTTAACTTCTGTGAGAGGAGAGAATAAGTGCAATCTAATCCACTTCAATGTACGGAAGCGAATAGAATGAGTAGTCGGCATGGGGGCCAATCCATCACGCACCGAAACTATTACTCCACACACTCAGTAGAAAATCGTGCGACCCATTCTCAGAATTCAGACTGAAGATCTCGACAAATGAGGTTCGAAAACAAAGGAGTGATGCAGACTCTTCATTGGATCTGATGTAGACGATGTTGTCGCGTTGGAACACACTGAAAGATACAAAGAAAGATTTTAGTGGGTTTTGATCCACCGAAAGGTACAACAGATGAAGGTTACCCAGATAGCACGAAGACCAGATGTGGAAACACCGTTGCAAGAGGAAGGAACCTAAACCCTAAAGGTACGACGAAAACCCAACCACGAGAAATCCTTGACTTGAAGAAAGGTAAGAGAGCAGATTCAAAACACGCGAAGGTAAGAGGAGAGTAGCATAGGGGTAAGGAGTAAAAGCAGACCTAATCAGATCTATCTAACCGATTTTGCAAAATACTTTTGACACTCTACATCGGCCATTAGCTAGGTTACCCCACGGGCTGGACCAGTGGGGTATCGCAACTGCTGAGCTCTGATACCACTTTGTAACACCCTCGAATCGGCCCTATGCAGATTTCAGCGCTTCCCTCCAAACCCGCATAGAAACGATTCAAGGACGCCCACCAGGCACTTACGTGTGGGTGGAAAACGAAGTAATACCATTACACAATAGTTCATGATGGAACCCACAACACATATATATATATACAACAACGACTCATTGAGTCAAGAATACATATATATAGTTCAAAGATCCAATTCACCTTGAAAACGATACAACATCCGAGTATGGATAAGAAGCAAATTGGTCTAAGAGCCCTGAAGAATAACCAATGGCGTCCATAACCCTGCCTAGGCTAAGCCGGAAGGGTAACCCTGCTAACGACATTGAACTTAAACCTGCTAAAACAAAAGGGGTGCCGACAAAGGGCAAAGGAAAAAAGAGAGCGATCAGTACTAAGGCCAGTACATGGCGAGGCTAGAATTCGGCGGCTCGCCTACATAGGTATGGTGGGCTAAAGCGGCAGTACAACATGCACTAAACAATCTATAGAGACTCGATTCAACTGTCGGCTATTAGAGAGGGATAAGAAAGACCTATTCGACCTGATACTAACACCAATCATACCCATCCTGGTATTCCCCCTCGAGACGAAACAAGGAAGTCAAACCGAGGAACTCACACATTTTATTCATTCTGTTATAGTTGCAGCACTTACTAGTCAGATATAGATAGCACGAGTCATCCTGATATCATAAGCAGTGGCCAGTTTTAGTTAACCATTCTATTGCAGTTGCAATACTTACTAGGCAGTTATAATATGACATGATGCACCCCAATACCACCAGTTGTTGGCACTTTTATTTACTCGTTCCGTTATAGTGAACTGATTACTAGACATGTCAAAGTCAAATTTATAGCACTACTTTAGTTATAGTTGTCTATGATCGAGATACTATGCTCCAAGTCGTCCATAACCATGGACACGGATTTTAGAAAGATTTACCCTCTAGGGGTGCACAAATAGCAACACACACACGATCAACCTCGGGAAAAACCAAATAAAATGCAACGAGGCCTCACGACAATGCTTTCACAGGATTCATAAATCATTTCAGGGAGCCACCCCACTAAGCTACCCGCAACGAAGTTGGCCCGATCCGAGATGGACCCAGGGTTTGTGTCAATGGCTGTAAACGACTAGGAACCCGAAAGTGTGACTGGGCTTGTCGTTACCGCGAAAACATTCCACGTCCCAAAATAGTGCAGGTGCTCCACGCACAATCGTAAATAAAGAAGTAAAGCATGGCATAAGTACAGGATAGTAATAAAGCCCCAAACTACTTGTGGCCCCAAGAAATAAAGTGTGAATCAAGCTCAGGCAAAGGGGGATTCATAGTCTCCCATATGTGGATAGTGCGAATAGTCAAGGAACAGGTATCAAGTACTTGGGGCCTATGGGACACAAGTGAGCGTGGAAGAACCAAATATTAGCTATTGCCCACTGGTGCCTCTGCATTAGTTATATCTATTCCAGCAGTTTAATTATCAGTTGAAATTAAAGTCATGATCATCTCCAGCATTAAGCATGTGCCAACCTTCCAACAATGGTGGAACAACAACGACGCGAAGCAGCACCTGAGCAAGCAACTACGACTCGCAAGGCCAACTATCTATCAAACAACAAGCAATAGGATGTGTCCAAGGCAATATAGAGGTTGTAAGGAATATAAATGGTGCACGGAAACTAAAGCATCGCAATACGGATAGCAATAGATCAACAGGAGGAAGTAAAGACTATAATGCAAAATAGGTAGAAAGGGGGAGATTGCTCGCTTGGGAAACACTGCCGAAGATAGATTATCCGAAGGACTTGTCGATACTCGCATCAACTCAACGGCCTAATTTGCGAAGAACCAAAGCACTAAAAGAAACACGAATGCACTATTTAATACTACGGCAGAAGATCAGGCATGATGCATGTATGACATGGCAAAGGTGCGATGCAACTAGGCAATATTAAGCGGAATCAGGGTCTCGACAATTAATTAATAGGTTCAGGCTATTTAGGTACCCCGCAATTTAAATGTTGTATTAACAAGGCAAAACATGGCATCGGTTCGCTACACAAATTTAAATGGAGGCGGTATAATATAAGAATAACCCGTATATGCGCTCCATATTTAATTATGAGGTGAATCGACTAAATACCCCCAAACAAATGAATATGTATGCGAGCATGAGCAATTTAATATGCAACAAGATAGATTTCATATATTATAAAATAGGGTCTTGAATAGGGGATCACATTAGGGGCGAAGGTCTTGGTTTCGAAGGGGTTCAGGCGCCGGGATCGGTCTTCGAATCCATGGGATCAGGGTCTT
Source organism: Avena sativa (assembly GCA_916181665.1). Classification (NCBI taxonomy): domain Eukaryota; kingdom Viridiplantae; phylum Streptophyta; class Magnoliopsida; order Poales; family Poaceae; genus Avena; species Avena sativa. The sequence goes on along the minus strand of OV702290.1, from coordinate 491,996,421 downwards.
CGGATCCGTGAAGGAGGACTTGTCGAGGGTTCGTCTAGTGCCACCGGGTATGGTATGGTCTTCGGATCGCGCGGGTACTCCATGTGGTCCTCTCGGGTTCCAGCACCGGTTGGCCTTGTTGTTGAGGAGATCTTCGCGAACTTCTTTGTCGTATCACATCAGAGAAAATCGAGCTGCAGTGAAACACGACAACATTATTGGCCGCATCGCACTGTAGCAGGGCTAGCACACACGCAGGACATAAGGGGTGCTTGTCAAAAGCAGAGGACATACGCACGGACATACTCACGCAGAGCCAAGCCTGGTGACATGGAGGTGCTGGGTGCAGGATCGAGGCCGAGATGGAGGTCACGGGTTAGACACGGCAGAGGCGGTCGAAGGTTGCCCGGAGGAGGAAGGCCGGCGGTTCGAGGAAAATGATGGCAAGGTTGGGCCGACGTGGACCGCGGGTGGCTGCTGACGAGGGCGTTCGCGACGGCACGACGACGAGGTAGAGGCAGGGCCCCGATGGCGGTCCTGCAGGAGGAGACGAAGGCAACTCGTGGAGGAGGGACAACCCTGGCAGCGCGGATCTGGGAGAGGCATGGCGGCGGCCGGGGCTCTGCAGGCCGGGAAGGAACTCGGGAGGCCGAGGTTAACAAGGAGCCCGGCTCGCAGGACCTGGCGACGGCACAGTGAGGCAAGGAGAGGTGCCGATGCGGGGAGGTCGACAAGGGGAGGCACGGCGGAGCGACTATGCGGCAGAGAGAGAGGGCGACGAGGAGAGGCGAGGCCGACGGTGGCGACAAGCGATGCCAGTGGAAGGGAGCTCGCGAGCGGCTACTCGAGATTTGGCGGCGCGGGGACAGAGGAGACAGAGACGGGGTGAGGTGGGGATCACGAGGGCGGCAGCGGTTGGTCTTGCGAGCGATGTTGGAGGCGGGGGTTGGTGCACGACGAGGGTACCCCGTCGGGCTCGATCGAGGGGTGGAGGCCGGTGACGCTCACGGAATTGAGTGAGGCAGGGGCTTGGTCGCGAGCAGGGGAGGGGCTTACGGGATGAGGACGGGGCTCGCGTGCGGTTGGTGGGTGGGATGTGGTCGGGTCAGGTAGAATTAGGGTTTGGATCTAGATGGGTTGGACCGGGTGGTAGGTAGTCCGGCTGGTTGGGCCTCTAGCCGAATCGGCTGGACTGCCTCCCCAAAAACATTGTTTTATTTTAAAAGATCTTTATAAATAGTTTTTAGACAAAACAAAATATCCAGAAGACTGGGTTTTGATTTGAAATAGAGAGGGAATATTTGGAAATAAAATAGGCTTTTGCAAACTAGTTTTAGCAAACATATGCATGATGACCTGTCGATGCTCAAATGCAATGTGGCATGATGACATGAGCACAGTCATGATGACGCACAAAACAGAAACACCAAGCAATTTTCTAGTAGTGATTTTACCGTGGTGCTACAAAGTGGTCGACTGCAACCTGGATGTATCCCTGTGCTAAAAGTTGTCTATGTCTGCATCCTGTTTTTCTGGAAGCCTCTGTGACACCATCTCTTCTTCATCTACTGTAGCACGGTGGTACATACCTGCGAACGTGTGGTGCTCCAGGTGCAGCAAACAGGATAGTACCCCCACATGCCACAGGATCCGGTGAGTACCACTACTCACCAAAAAACAAGCACACAGCCACCGACCAGCTGGGAGGGCCCAGCTTAAAGAGAAAGGTATTTGTTCTTAATACCATTATTACCATGGTGCAGTGAGATTTAAGTATTACTCACTTGGTGTGATGCATGCTTATCAGATGTTTAGAAACATATTTGTGATTTTATTAATTCTGGAACTGCGTTTATGTGAATCCAGATCTGGATCTATTAGACTATCTCATACAGTCAGTATATGACTACTATGTATTGTACTCCCTCCGTCCCAAGGCTTAGGCATATACTGTATTTTTTGAAAAGTCAAGCGACGAAAAGTTTGACCAAACTTTACATAGTATTGAACTGTTGAGCTCTATTGCTATTTATGCAGATTGAAGGTGTTGCTGTGGAGGCTGAGGCTGCTGTAGAGGCTAGTAGATTTCTGACGCCCGCACCAAAAAAGGACATCCTCTACACAACGAGGAAGCGCCAACATAGTACCCAGGTGGGCAGTGACCTCTCTAAGAAGTGGGTATAATTTGGAAATCCACAATTTCACATGTTATGATTTTCCATGTTATTGTTATCAGCTAGTACTATATGTTTATGCTCATTATAAGTTCACAAAAATAAAATCTATTTCCTTTACAGGCAATGGTTTTGTCTTATATTATTAGATTTACTTGCTCTTTACATAATTTAACCTTTCCACTTAATTTCAACCAGTACCACGCACCAGCTGATCAGCCCTTTCTGCTACCCTCCTCTTGTCAAGCTTGTGGATTGAAAGGGGGGCCCTGTATGCCATTCCAAAGGCAGAGGGATGAAAAATGGTGCATGGCCACCCTTCGCAAAGGGTACCCATAGTATCAGGTATGGATTCCAAGTGGTTTAGACCGAATTGATGTAAGATCTTGTATCTCACTTTTTTTGCTGTCGCCTTACTTATATATCAATTTTCTCCTGAAGGTTGTCCCTCGTGTCGCTCGCCCCATTATAAACAAGATGTTCGGAAACGACAAGTTTCTAACTCTGTATAGCGAGGGCCCTAAAGGCATGCAGTAACTATATGATGTGGATGTATCCCAGACGATGGCCACCACCTATTTGGGTGGCCGAGGTTGGTCCAAGTATGTCCGTGAGAATGGTCTAAAGCAGGGGGACGAGATAACATTCAATTTTAGCAAGCCTGTGCAGATACTTGCACGCCATCGTACACCTGTTGACCGAAGGACCAAGAATAGAGGTAGTACTAATTAAATTGATTTTGTACTCATCACAACCTCTAATGATTTTCTTATGACTAACTGTTCTGCACCATTGTCTTTACTCATCATATGACCCTGACCACTTCTGCAGTCCGCTTCCCCTTATGTACCACCCAGAAGGGTGCCAGCATCAAGCTGCTGGCACTGGCACCAGCACCGACCCTAGTTCCTACAACGGCAACTGTTGATCTCAGTAGGAGAAAGAATAGAGTAGTAACTTAATTCGCTTGTATACTCTCATATCTATCTAGGAGTTATTGTTGTATAAGAAACCATTTTGCTTGTCCACATCTCATATGCCTCTTTGACCACTCCTGCAGTCCCCTTACCTACCCCTCAGAAGGTAACCAACACCAAGTTGTTGGCACCCCCAACGGCACTGGCCCTAGTTCCTGCTCCGACACCTGTTGACTGAATCAGAAAGAATGGAGGTAGTAACTTAATTTGCTTGTATACTCATCATATCCTCCGATCACTGTCTTGTGAGTAACTGTTGTATAAGAGACCATTTTGCTTGTACACTTCTCATCTGCCTCTACCATCCCTGCAGTCAGCTTAGCTACCCCCCAGAAGCAATCTAGCATCAAGCTACTGGCTCCGGCACCGGTTCTGGGCCTTCTGGCTCCTGCACCAGCCCCTCTACAATTAGTGGCACCATCTCCTTGATACGTCCAAAACGTATCTACTTTCCCGAACACTTTTGCTATTGTTTCTCCTCTAAACTTGTGTGATTTGGATGCAACTAACGCGGGCTGACGCTGTTTTCAGCAGAATTGCCTTGGTGTCTACTTTTTGTGCAGAAAATCAACTATCAGGAAAAATCCCGGAAAATATGCCAAAAATCCTATTTCACCCGAAGACTCCAGGAGCCAGAATACAAGACGGAGAAGAGCCAGGGGTGGCCACACCACCTGGTGGCGCGGGCCAGGCCAGGCCGCGCCAGGGGGTGGTGTGGGCCCTCCCAGGCACCCCCTCGGTCTCCCTCTTCACCTATGAGAATCATTCTGACCTAAAAACTCCGGGGGGGTCGGTGTTTTCCAAAAGGAGTTCCGCTCCGCCGCCACCACCAGATTCCACAAAACAGCACTAGAAACTCCGTTCTGGCACCCTGCCGGGATGAGGAATTGGAGGAGATCATCGTCATCATCATCACCGTCGCTTCTCCATCGACCATCCATGTTTCCCCCATCTATGAGTGAGTAATCCCCCGCTGTAGGCTATGGGGATGGTAGGGATTGGATGAGATCTTTCATGTAATGGCATTAGATTGTTAGGGCATGATGTCTAGTATCTTCTATTAGTGCTTTATGACTTTGTTGCGACTTGTTGTGCTTAATGCTTGTCACTAGGGCCCGAGTGCCATGATTTCAGATCTGAACATGTTATTGACTCATTATGATAGTATTGTTTATGGTCTTATCTACAAGTTGTATACACACGTTGTTGTCTGGAACCAATGGCCCCGAAGTGACAGAAATCGGGATAACCGGAGGGAATGGCTTTGATGTGAGGATCACATGTGTTCACGGAGTGTTAATGCTTTGCTCTGGTGCTCTATTAAAAGGAGCACCTTAATTGCCAGTAGTTCCCTTGAGGCCCCGCTGCAAATGGGCTAGCAGGACAAAAGATGTTGTGCAAGTTCTCATTGCGAGCACGTATGACTATATATGGAACACATGCCTAGGATTGTCTAGTACTTGGATGCTTTATCTTATTTATCTGCAATTGCCCTATGTTTTGATTGCTATGTGAATTGTCTTGTCCATGCAACGCCCGTCCATCCATCCATATGCCTACCGCACTCGAATCCTACTGTTTACTGCTATTGTTACTGCTGTCTTTACTTTACTGCTGCTGCTACTTTGCTATTCCTACTACAAAAAAGTTGCTACTGATAAACTGCTGTGAGCAAGATTGTTTCCAGGTGCAGCTGAATTGACAACTCAGTTGTTAAGGCTTATAAATATTCTTTGGCTCCCCTTGTGTCGAATCAATAAATTGGGTTTCACTTCCCTCGAAAATACTACGATACACCCCCTATACTTGTGGGTCATCAAGACTATTTTCTGGCGCCGTTGCCAGGGAGCATAGCTTTATTTATTAAGTTCACTTGGATTCTCTATTGTTCGCTGCTATTCATCCATCATGGGTAAGTCTCGTGATGGCAAGTTTCCTATTTTACCATCCACTACAAGAAGAGGTACGGTTCTGAACACCTCTGCTGCTCTTGATTCACCATCTGTTATAAGTAAGCTCGTTACATCACCACATACACATGCTACACACACTCCTACTACTGCTGAATCTGAAACTTCTGATGCTTATGATGCTGCTTCTACTGTGCTTGATAAGAGTGGTTCATTAGGTCATTTCCTAGATGCTACGATTGCTATAACTATAGCTGGAAATACCGAAACTCCTAATGAATACACTACCACACCTGTTAGTTCACCTGAGTCTAGTGAAAGTTATGATATTGAAGATGGTTATGTTGAGATGACCGATGAATTTATTAAAGAATGTAAAAACACCCATGATAGGAGCATTGCTAAGAGTCTCCTTGAGAGGCGTACTATTAGACCCAAATTGTCTCCTATTGCTAAGTTTGCTGCTTCTCCCATATACTTTATAGATGAAGATTATGATTTCTCTCTCGATCTATCTTACATAGCTATTGTCGAGAAAGAACCTTTTTGTGGGACTAAGAATGAAAGTGCGGTAGCACATATGAATGAACTTTCTACCATGAGTGGCTTGTTTTCTGATGATATTAAAATGCGTACTTACTTTGTTGCTAAGATTTTCCCCTTTTCACTGAAAGGAGAAGCTAAAACTTGGTTTAGTAATTTACCGCCTAGATCTATTGATAGCCCTGAGTGCTTGATTAGTACTTTCCTGCAGAAATATTTTCCTCCTAGTGCTAGACATGCTATTTTGCTGGAACTTTTTGATTTTAAATAGGGAGAAAAAGAGGTATTGCCTGAATCTTGGGCAAGGTTTTGTGCTTTGATTCATGCACAAGATGGAAGTCCATTACCTAAGAATGAGCTTCTTGATATATTTTATAATGGACTAACCGAAGAATCTAGGACATACCTAGATAGTTGTGCTGATTGTGTTTTCAGGAATAGGACTCCTAAGGAAGCTGAGGAATTAATGGCTAAAATAAGTAAGAATTATGAAGATTGGACTCCTCCTAAACAAGCTATACCTGAGGTAATTGTACCTGAACCTTCTATTCTGGTGCCTATTCCAATATCAAAGAAGAGGGGAGTTATTGAATTAAATGATGAAGTGATGAAGGAAGCTAAGAAATGTCTTAAGGAGAAGGGAATTAAAGCTGCAGATGTCAAGAATTTACCTCCTATAGAAGAATTATGTAAGCCTATCCCCTACTCGTCCACTATTGAGGTACACTTTCTCCACCACTTTCATGAAGGTGATATCCCTTACTCTAAACCTCCTGATCAATGCTTAGAAGAATTCGATATCTTTATTGTTAAGCAAGATAATTTTAATAAAAGGGTGCAAAATCATCTAATGGAAAACACTAGAGCTATTGTTGAGTTGAAAGATATTGTGAAAAAACCTCTAATGATGTTAAAATGATTGTTAAACACTTTCAAATGGTTCAAACTCAAATAGATCAACTCGTTAAAGTGCAAAACGACTTACTAGTTAATGCTGCTAAAGAAAAACATGCTTATGAAATTAGAACTAGAAGTGGAGCTGATACCCAGGATCCTCTATATCTTGAGGGGCATCCCAAAAGAATTGAGCAGGATTCTCAACAAGCTGAAAATAGTGGTTCTACTCGTAAGAAAAGGAAAAAGAAACATAAAACTGTTGTAGAACCCTCTGAACCTACTTTAGATCCTAATAGTATATCTATCTCTGATGCTGAAACTAAAAGTGGTAATGAAGAAAATGAAGCTCCTAATGAAGAGAAAGTTGAGGAAGAACCTGAAAACCACACTAAGAATACTAAATACACCAAATAAGATTTTATTGCTAAGAAACCTTGGGTCCAAAAACCTATGCCTTTCTCTGATAAGAAACACAAGTCAAAGGAAGATGAACACTATAATAAGTTTTGTGAGTGGATGAAACCTTTATTCCTGCAAATTCCTTTGACTGATGCTATTAAATTGCCTCGTTACTCAAAGTGTATGAAGGATATTGTCTCGAATAAAAGGAAGATCCCTAATGAAGAAATTTCTACTTTGCTTACTAATTATTCCTTCAATGGTAAGGTTCCTAAGAAACTTGGAGACCCAGGGATTCCAACTATCCCTTGCTCTATTAAGAATAGTTATGTTAGAACTGCTTTGTGTGATTTGGGAGCTGGAGTTAGTGTTATGCCTTTCTCTCTCTATAAGAGGCTTCAACTAGAAAAGTTAATACCAACTGATATATCTTTGCAAATGGCTGATAAATCTACCACTATTCCTGTTGGTATATGTGAGGATATACCTATTCAAGTGGCTCATAATTGCTTGATATTAACTGATTTTGTTGTGCTTGAAATGCCTGAAGATGATAATATGTCTATTATTCTTGGGAGACCTTTTCTTAATACTGCAAGAGCTATTATTAATTGTAATCAAGGAAAGGTGACTTTCAATGTGAATGACAAGGAACATACTGTCTATTTCCCCAAGAAGGTTGAAAGAACTTATGGTTTGAATTCAATTGAACATGCTGAGGGCATTCAAGTTGGAGAAATATATTGTCCCATACCAAGAGAAAAATTTGAAACTATTATGATTGGGACCATTGCTATCAAGGTTGAGGTAACATAATCATTAGTGGAATACAAAGTTTGTCTCATATGGAATTGTTTTGGTAGCAAGACCTGATCAACCTTGTTAACAAAAGGATTTCATTGAACAAAACAATGTTTTCACTATGATTATTTCCATGTACTTCTATTCTATCCACTTTAGTTTTTGTTTTCGTTTAGTTTTCTTTTTGTTGATTAGTTGCTTGCATGTTAGAGTGTCTTAGAACTTCTGTAGTTCTAGATTTGTTTTGTCCTTGCATCATGTTTCCAAAAAAAAATCTATCTGTCAGAAAATCATTCTTCTATGCCTGAAAATGCCCAAAAATAAAGTGTCGCGAAAAATTCCAGAAAATTCATATTAAATTTTGACGTGAAAAAAGGGGCAAATGAGTACCTGGGAGGTACCAGGGGGACCCACCAGGCAGGCACACCACCTGGTGGCACGGCCTACCCTGGGTGGTGCCATGCCCTGGTGTGGGCCACCCCTGGCCCCCCACTAACTCTCTCACCTGCCACTTTCTTCTCTGTCCCGAGCAAGCTCCAGTTCATTGCTCAAAATCGTGTTCTTGCTGTGCTTGCTCTCGATTTTTTCGATCTCCTTGCTCAACCCATCTTTCTTGCTGAAATTTGGAGCATTTGTTCCCTACTATGTGACTCCTCTCCTTGTCCTAGTATATTTGTGTTTGGTGGATTATATCTTGAGTATTTTGCTGCTGTAGGTGACAGGTTATGAGAGCTTGTAAGCTTGTTTGATTCTTAGAGATATAGTTTTGATGCATGTTTAGGCCTCTTACAAGTCCCTATGAGTAGAATCCTTCATTATATTCACTTTGCAATCACTTTTTAATAGGTGTTTAAATTTCAGAATACCAAGCATGAACAACCATACCTTTGGAGAGATATTTGAGAGTGATGCACCTAGGAGGTCGAGGCCCTCAAGATCAGCCTCTTAGTTTAGGCCATCATACAACGAAGATCTCATTGCAACTCATATTGGTAATGAAAGGGATGATGGGGATGCTCACCCATCCACTTTTCCTTGTTTTACTTTCTTACAAGCTGCAGGTATTCTTGATGATTTCTTGCTACTGATTGAGAGGGTTGGTTTGACCTCATATATGCAAGATGAGAGTGAGCAATACGCTATGCTCACTAAAACCTTTGTTGAGAGCTTCACGTTTACTAACACATCCTATCAGTCGATTGTCTCTTTCAAAATTTATAATTTGCCCTTAACCATGCCTTTGGAGTGATTTTGCAGTATTGTAGGTGTACGCATGACAAGGACCGTGAAGAAAATTCAAGGGTGACCCACTGATTTGTTGGAGCTTTACCGAGGGGTGACCAATGATGATGACCGCGTGGCGTAGCGCGGAAAGATAAGAAATATCCAACTCCCTGCTCTTAGATACTTTGCATATTATCTTGCTACTAGCATACTTGGCAGGGAGAACACAAGTAATACCTCCAACTATCATTTAGCTTTCCTTGCTGCTGCGCTAAACAATGATACTCGGTACAATCTTGGCTCGCTTATCGCTCGCCGCCTAGCTGCTAGGGGGCCTATCTATGGGGGCATCATTGCCTCACGTATAGTCAATGCACTAGGTCTTTTAGTGGATCCCAATGATGCTATACTGGCACCACAGAGGCTTGAACTTGTTGCTATGAAAACTCATCACTTTGTCACTGCTACTTCTGATTTGAACAGTCTAGTATATAGGATGCTTTTCACTGACGGGGATGAAAGGGAGATCCTTTTGCCACAGCCTTCTTTGTTTAGTGTTCACAGGAGACCGTGATCGCGCTCCAAGGAGGAGGTGGACGAGCAACTTTGCTTGCTGGGTTTCCACGAGAAGCACCAGGAGGATGTGCCCTCCTATGATTACTCCGCACATTACGGAGGGACGTACTCGAGCTCGCACCAGGACGAGGGGACCTCGTTGTCGTACCACGGTGACACTTCATCCTGGCCAGCTTCAGATTGATACCCACTTAGGCCAAAAGCCTAAGCTTGGGGGGAGGTACGCCGGCATCGCACTCATCTCCATATCATGTTGCGTCGGTACTTTGTATATTCATGTTTCACTCTCTTTTTAGTTTTCGTTCTTTCTTTGCTTTTTGCTTTCTAAAACACAAAAAGACCAAAAATATTTCTGTTGTTTCTCTTTGGTTTGCTTCTTCTTTTTGCCTTGGTTTGTTTTTCCCTTTTTGCTCTATTTGAACTATTCGAAAAACCCAAAAAGATTTTTCTTTGCTTGTTTTTCCCCTTTGGTTCTTGTTTCAAAAATTGAAAACACCAAAAATATTTGTCGTTCTTCTTTGGCTTTGTGAGTTTGTTGCAGGGTTCAGCAGTCCTCAGTGGGATTTGGTTTCATTTTATTATTCAAGCCACACAAGTGAAGAGCAATAATGATGATTAATGACAACTTGAGGCGTGGTAAGAGGCTGGTAACAAACTCTATTTGTTTTCATTTTTGTACATATACTCATCATTGTGGGCTTGCTTAGCCTGTTCGTGTAGGGTGTATGTTATCTTTGGATGCTTAGTAGTTCTTGCTTTCTTATGATTAGCTCCAGCTCGCTAATAGTTTGTGGCATGTTTTATGAATGTTTTCTTGCATTATTCTATTCATAACTTGGTATGACACCGTGGTATCCTCCTTTGAATGTTTCATTTGAATTGACTTGGCACATGCTCACGCATGCACATGACTGTAATAATCAGTTAAGCCTTGATGAATTATTTTGCCTTGAGGATCTTGAATCACTTTCATGCCGTGAGTAGTCCTGTTTTGTTGCAAGCATGATTATGACAGCTATTGCTCTCTCGTTTTTCGCTCCCTTATTATTGCTAGCCTTCACTTCCACTGAGTATTTTACTCATGTTTCCAACTCCCTTAAACCAATTATTGCCAAAGTGTCCACCATACCTACCTATTAGCATCATTTGCTATTTCCGTGCATATTCAATATGCCTTGTTTTCTTCTGAATAAAATGTTTGCTTGTTATGAGAAAGTTAGTTAGTAAAGCTCTCACGAACTTGATGGCACACTTTATTTCCTGCACTTAATAAACCTGAACCATTGTGACTCTCCATGAAAGTTATATGCTTGCAAATTATAGGTTGGGGATTAGCAGAACCGTGTTGTCATGGGGAACGCTTTCAACACTTGTAAATATATAACCAGTTGATACCTTGTTGTTTTGTTTGTGGATGTCGTCGGTGTGAAATAAAAGGGGAGCTTGTAAGTCCATGGAGTTATGTATGTGTGTTAGAGAAACGCCTAGGCCACTGGTCTAATCCATGCTGGCATGGTGGAAACCTGCAGCTTAACCATAATGATATCTATGAAGCATTCTTCTTATAAAAAAAGAGAGATAGCTATTGAGAAAAAGAAAAAAAAAGAGATTTATGAAAAGAGGAAAGAGGGGGAAAAGCACCATTTTTCCCATGGTAAATAAGAAGATTGCTAAGATACTCATTGTCTGCTTGCCTTGTCATTTTGGTATGGGGATTCTTCCGTATCATCAGGCAAGGGGTACCCCGTTGGCGGTTCTCTATGATACGCACGTATTTATGATGACAAGAACTTACCGGTAACTAAAGTTGAGTAGTATGAGGAGCGGCCCTCGTACTCAAGGGACATGGGATTTTTAGTTTATAGTCTGTCAAGCATTTAACTCAGATTGGACCTCACTTTCACCTTAACCACATTAAAGATGCTTATGATAGGGGCAATGAGAGCTCAAAGCTAATGAGTAACATACTTTTAGCATTTGGAAGCCTTTCAAAATTATTCAAAACCTTTTCCTTTACTTGTTGAGTCTCCATATATTCTCCGAGCACCTTCTTGAGAGCATAGTTGTCATTCTTTGTGCTTGTCCCATTACTTGATTATTTGTGTTATGACTTTGATGCTTGTATCTTTGATATCTTTACTTCTAGTCATCACTTGAACTTCAGAGGTGCCTTGACATTCATAATCAAAGGCAAGCGAGCTACCAAACTATCATACCTTTTTTATGAGCACTGTAATGTTTCTTATGTTTATGCTTCATGTTACTTATTATTTTTGAGTTGGAATCTCTTCATAGCTTGCAATGCCTATTAAGTAAACTTAGTTGCATACTCTTTATTATGAACTGTCTAAGTAGTTGATCATATTGCTGAGAATATTTACATCTTATGAAGCAAATGTGTTCGTGAAAGTTCTTTTATCGCACTCAGTTTTCAACTGAATTGCTTGAGGACAAGCAATAAGCTAAGCTTGGGGGAGTTAATACGTCCAAAATGTATCTACTTTCCCGAACACTTTTGCTATTGTTTCTCCTCTAAACTTGTGTGATTTGGATACAACTAACGCGGACTGACGCTGTTTTTAGCAGACTTGCCTTGGTGTCTACTTTTTGTGCAGAAAATCAACTATCAGGAAAAATCCCGGAAAATATGCCAAAAATCCTATTTCACCCGAAGACTCACGGAGCCAGAATATGAGACGAAGAAGAGCCAGGGGGTGGCCACACCACCTGGTGGCACGGGCTAGGCCAGGCCGCGCCAGGGGGTGGTGTGGGACCCCCAGGCACCCCCTCGGTCTCCCTCTTCGCCTATGAGAAGCCTTCTGACCTAAAAACTCCGGGAGGGTTCAGCGTTTTTCCAGAAGGAGTTCCGCTCCGCCGCCACCACCAGATTCCACGAAACAGCACTAGAAACTCCGTTCTGGCACCCTGCCGGGACGGGGAATTGGAGGAGATCATCGTCATCATCATCACCGTCACTTCTCCATCGACCATCCATGTTTCCCCATCTATGAGTGAGTAATCCCCCGCTGTAGGCTATGGGGATGGTAGGGATTGGATGAGATCGTTCATGTAATGGCATCAGATTGTTAGGGCATGGTGTCTAGTATCTTCTATTAGCGCTTTATGACTTTGTTGTGACTTGTTGTGCTTAATGCTTGTCACTAGGGCCCGAGTGCCATGATTTCAGATCTGAACATGTTATTGACTCATTATGATAGTATTGTTTATGGTCTTATCTACAAGTTGTATACACACGTTGTTGTCTGGAACCAATGGCCCCGAAGTGACAGAAATCGGGATAACCGGAGGGAATGGCTTTGATGTGAGGATCACATGTGTTCATGGAGTGTTAATGCTTTGCTCCGGTGCTCTATTAAAAGGAGCACCTTAATTGCCAGTAGTTCCCTTGAGGCCTCGCTGCAAACGGACTGGCAGGACAAAAGATGTTGTGCAAGTTCTCATTGTGAGCACGTATGACTATATATGGAACACATGCCTAGGATTATCTTGTACTTGGATACTTTATCTTATTTATCTGCAATTGCCCTATGTTCTGATTGCTATGTGAATTGTCTTGTCCATGCAACGCCCGTCCATCCATCCCTATGCCTACCGCACTCGAATCCTACTGTTTACTGCTATTGTTACTGCTGTCTTTACTTTACTACTGCTGCTCCTTTACTATTCCTACTACAAAACTGTTGCTACTGATAAACTGCTGTGAGCAAGATTGTTTCCAGGTGCAGCTGAATTGACAACTCAGCTGATAAGGCTTATAAATATTATTTGGCTCCCCTTGTGTCGAATCAATAAATTGGGTTTCACTTCCCTCGAAAATACTGCGATACACCCCCTATACTTGTGGGTCATCACTCCTGCACCAGCACTAGCCCCAGCACAGGCACCGACACAAGCTCCTTCATCACCCCGGGCAGCACCTTGTCAGACCATATCCTACACATGTGTCATCACAAGGTCGCACCGGATTATGTTTATGAGTATATCGTGGTAGATAAACTGTTCTAAATGTCTTCTCAAGTTTCACATGATTCAATGCATTGCTCTTAGTAATTATGCATCTATCTCTTGCTTTGACTCAGAAATTGCCTAAGAGTGCCACAAAGCAACTCCAGTCTAGGTGGAAGGGCACAATAGTCTTCATGATGTAGAGCAAAGGATTGCGAATCGAGGGACACTACGCCATTAACTCGACTGATAGGCGCTTGGCAGCTACTTCTAGGTGGATCAAGTTCCGGAAAGCAGCCAAACTTACTATTGGAAGAACGGTCAAGGTCGATGTATCTTGCTGCCCTGAATGCGGCATGCTGTTCATGGACTTCCTAGCTATCTAGCTCTTTGGCCGCATGCTATTGTAATTAATTATGTGGTTGTCTTATCTCCACTGATCATATATGGGTGGTAAAACTGTGATAACCTTTTGCTGGATTGGAGCTATGACTAGTACGTACTGGTATGATATATCTGTATCTATATGACGGTTCCATATGTGGCCAAATATTATGACAATGATTGTGTTCCAGTGATCGAGTGTGTTTGGAGAAAAGGGCAAACTGATCGCGTGGCATGGTTTTTAGAGCTGAAACAAGAACTGTCTCTGACAAGGTGTAACCTCGGTAATGCCCATGGTGATGGACTTAGGGTTTCGTGGAAAAGAGAACGTTGGAGATTTCATCGGAGGTCGGGAAAACAATGAAGACAAAGTCGCCTGAATATTGGGAAAACACTCTATTACAAGTTGTCCTCTAGATTTCGGTACCCTCGCTTGGGATTCTCCCGTCCTATATATAATAGGTCGGGTCTCAAAGCCGTATGCGGATAGGTTTCATACACGCGTAATAACGATACCAACACAATGTCGGTTCATAGTTTCTTTCCTAATACAATCAAAGTCTTTGTCGGTTGCTTCCTTGGACTGTTATCTGGAATCTTCATGGGCCGTAGGCCTTTTACCCAATGCAGGGTAACAAATAATGTGCATCTGAGTAATCATACCCATGTCAGTCTCTCTCTGTAGTGATATTGAATTTCAGTGTTTGTATTGTTGAATTAGTCACTTTGAAATGCTTCTGAATTGGTCAAGTGCTGCTGAATATGAACTACGAATCTGTCGATTTTTTATGTCTTATTGATGCGCTCGACTTTCAACGTAGAGCTCGTTGGGAACCCCAAGAGGAAGGTACGATGAGCACAGCAGTAAGTTTTCCCTCAGTTATGAAACCAAGGTTTAATCGAACCAGTAGGAGCATGGAAACACCCCAAAGGTGTTACTAGCTGAGCTTTGGCAGGGCGCACTACCGGTGCTAGTAGCAACGTGGAGACCTGCACAACGCAACCACAGAACTTTGTCCCTAACTTGCGATGAGGTTGTCAATCTCACCGTGTTTTGCGGAAAACAAAGGATTAAACGTATCGAATGGAAAGAAGTAAAAGTTTGCAAAAAGTAAACACAAAGCAGAAACAGTTTATAGATTGTATGTAAAGAAAAAGGACCGGGATCCATAGTTCACTAGAGGTGGCTCTCCTTAAGATAGATAACATGCTGGGTGAACAAATTACAGCGGGGCAATTGACAAACACCGAGAAAGCAATACATGCATATACTAATCATCTTGACTCCTTTGAGACTTGATTGGGCATTACAACATAATACATAAACCGCCATCCAACTGCATCTATGACTAATAATCCACCTTCAGGTTATCATCCGAACCCCCTCCAGTATTAAGTTGCAAGCAATAGATTATTGCTTTACGAACTGCGTGTAAAGTAAACAATACGATTGTTCTATGAATAAAGGATTGTTGTTTTCTCCCTAGTAGCAACAGCACATCTAGTACCTTAGAGATTTCTGTCACTTCCCCAGATTACCAGAGGCATGAACCCACTATCGAGCATAAATACTAACTCTTGGAGTTGCTAGCATCTACTTGGCCAAGATAGCTACTAACAATGGAAAGCATGCAAGATCACAAATAACAAAGACATGATAGAATCAATAATCAATCTGAAATAGCATCTCAATATCTATCGGATCCCCGCAAACACAACATGTATGAATTCCAAATAGATGATCTTGATCATGAACGGAGCTCACAAGATCTAAACATGAAAGCACAAAGGAGGAGAAACCAACCATCTAGCTACTACATGGATCTGTAGTCCAAGGATGAACTACTCACGCGTCACACCGGAGGCTTGCATGGTGATGAAGAAGGCCTTCAGGGTGAATTCCCCTCTCTAGCAGGGTGTCGGGAAGAGCTTCAGATCCCTCCCGATCTAGGGATGGAGATGACGGCGGCTACAGACTCTTTCGTGGATTTTTGATCGGGTACTTAGGGTTTTCGTCCCGAGGGCAACTTATAGGCGGAAGGAGAGGCCGAGGGGGTGCCAGGGCTGGCCTCACCACCCCCTAGCATGGGCCAGGCCTGGCCACGCGGCCAGGTGTTGTGGTCGGCCCCTGGCCCCTCTCCGTCTCGTATTCTGGCACTTGATCCCTTCCGGAAAAATAGGCACTTTGGCTTTTGTCCCGTCCAATTCCGAGAATATTCATTTTCTGACTTTCCTGGAACCAAAAACAGCAGAAAACAGGGTGCTTGCACTGTGGCTCTTGTTAATAGGTTAGTCCAAGAAATCATATGAAAAGTACTCCAAAGTTGGAACAAAACACAAGAAAGTGGATGAAACCAAGCATGGAACATCAAAAATTATAGATACATTTGCAATGTATCAACATCCCCAAGCTTAACTCCTGCTCGTCCTCAAGTAGGTAAGTGATAAAAAGAAATAATTTTTGAGGTGACATGCACCATCAAAGACTTGATCAAAGTATTTGCAAAACAGTCAAACCTAGGATCATAGTACTTCAATCATAACATGAAAGACAAAGTTCTAGCAATAAGGAAAGAAACTATGACGCAACATGAAAAGGCACAAACAAAAGATTCATGAATAACAATGCTTTGTAAGACGTTTGTTTGTTTCACATAAAGAAAACATAGCATAATAGTATTCAGCTTGTCCCTCAATAGAGTAGCAAATATAAATGCATAGGACACCTTCAAAGTTCATAAGAGTGACTAGATACAATAGTTTCAAACAAGCAATAATAAGTTATGCATCAATCAACTAGTCATGGGACAATGCACATAGAACCAAGAATGGCCACTATGCTCTCAAAGTAGGTGCATAAAGATAGAAGGTGGAGACTCAATATAATGGTGGAATAAAGGCCTTTTGTAAAAGGAAGTAGGGATTCAAGTCTCATAAAGAGCTTCCAAAAATGATGGTACTTATAGCTTTCAGCTCTCATTGCCCCTATCATAAGCATCTTTAAGTTGATTAAGGTTAAAGTGACACAACTAAGAGGACATGCTTGACAAGTTATAAACCGAAATCTCATGCCCCTTACTTACGAAGACTGATCCTCATGCTACTCAACTTCAGACACGAGTAAGCTCTTGTCATTGTAAGTATATGTGTATCATTAAGAACCGCCAACGGGGTACCCCTTGCACATGATACGGGAGCTTTCCCATAATCAAATGACAAGGCAAGCAGACAATGAGCATCTCAGCGATCTTTTTATTTGCTATTTGCATAGGTTTTTATTGAGGATGCTTCATAGAGTGCTCATTATGGTGATGCTGCAAGTTTCCACCATGATTAGGCATGGCTTAGGCTAGCGGCCCAGGCATTTCTCTAACACACATACAAACTCCATGATCTTACAAGTTCCACTTTTATTTCACACCGCCGGGATCCGTAAGCAAAAGAACATGATATCAACAGGGTACAAAGTACAAGTGCAATGTTCAAAGCGTTACCCATGAAACATGGTTCTGCTAATTTCAACTTATAAAGTGCAAGCATATACGCAACAAAGAAGAACCCAATGGTTCAAGTTTATTAGAGGCAATAAAGTAAAGAGTGCCATCAAGTTCGTGAGAGCTTTAATCACTAGTTTTCTCATAACAAGTGGAAGGTAAACAAAAGCATGAATATACTTGGAATAGCATAAGCTAGTAGGTAAGTATGGTGTACTCTTTGGAATAACTTGGTTTAGGGAGTTGGATGCATGAGTGGAACTCATACCTTGTTGTGGAGGCTAGCAAAAGACTAGGAGCGACAAACTAAGAGAGCAATAATGGCCATAATCATGCAGAGCGACAAAACATCATTGATCAAAGCATAAAGTGATACTACAAGTTGAAAACTAAATGATCATAAAGGCTATGGTGACTTGTGAAAGTCATAACATGGTGTGAGCATGTGCCAAGTCAACCCAAATAAAGCATCAAAGGAGAATACCACTATACTATGCTTTAATATGCTAAAACAACGCATGATTCATCCAAGGCACATTAAGCAATCTCAATTGTTTATAACAAGTCATGCTACAGCAAAGAATACTAAGCATAAAGCCAAAACAATATTAAGCATGGCATTACAAAGCATAGCCACAGTCAAAAACGAGCTCTTTTTACCACATAAGCATGAACTTTCCTACTCTTTTCCAAACCAAACCAAACTAATTGCAAAAGTATGAAAGAGGGGGGTCCAACCAACTTATTCAGAAAACTAAGCAAATCAAGCAAACTCAAAACAAAAACAAAAACAAAAAGGAAGACGCTCCAAGAAAAACACAACTGTGCATTAAACAATAAAAATGAAGCGTTTGGAAGAAACCTGAAATTTTTATTGATGAAGAAGGGGATGCCTTGGGCATCCCCAAGCTTTGACGCTTGTACTTCTTGGATATTTATTGGGGTGACACGCGTGTCATCCCCAAGCTTGAGCTTTAGTCCATCCTTCATCTCATTACTCATTCCTTCCATACACCTAAAAATTTTCCTTCATACAAAACTTCACACAATCTCATTAGCAACATTAGTGCACTTAAGATAAATAAGTCTCAAGGTTAAGTTCTAACACCAAATAAACTTCCATTAGAACACTAGATACTTTAGCACTTTCCTCAAAAAGCTCAATTCCCCAAAGGAACTCAAGAAGGAACTAACAAGAAGCAAATGCAGAAAATGGCAGAAATCTATCAAAACAGACCAGCAGGTAAAGTCGAATTTTTTCGAAGACCTTCTGTTGCTCAAATCAAAAAGTGTTGAACTAACGAAAGTTAGATAACAACCTGGGGCAGAATCACCAAAAATTACAGCTCAATCCGACGTACAGATATCTCTCTGGAATTTTTACGGTGAAGCACAAAAATCTGTTTCGGGACAGCAACTTTCCCAATCATTACTTCACTCTCATTAGAGGTTACTCTTGGCACAAAAGGCAAATGAAAAGGATAAGGAGAGGTTATTACTGAAGTAATAACTTCCAAGACTCAACTAAAACTCTTGGGTTATCTCCCAACAAGTACTTTTCTTTAACACCTTTAAGTTAGGCATAAGAAGCAAAGAAAGAATCAAGTGTTCTCAAATGAAGAAGCATTAAGACCAAATTTTGTTTTCATAGGAGAAGCAAAAGAAATCTTTTCTATCTTTTTAGGGAAGTGTTCTATACCTTTCTTGAGTGGGAGTTGATATTTAATGGTGCCTTCTTTCCTATCAATGATGGCACCAACAGTTCTAAGAAAGGGTCTTCCCAAAGTAATAGGACAAGAAGCATTGTATTCAACATCCAAAACATAGAAATCAACGGGGACATAGGAATCGTTAACCATAATAAGAACATCATTAAGACTCCCCATGATTTTCTTTTTATAATTAGCATCAAGTGGGTCATTCAAATAACAATCTTCAAGAGGAGGCAAATCAAGCATATCATAAATCCTTCTAGGCATAATAGAAACACTACTATCAAGATCACATAAAGCTTTGAAATCAAAGTCATTGATTTTCATATTAATGATGGGTTCCCAACCATCCTCTTGTTTTATAGGAATAGAATCTTTATGTTTCATCTTTTCTTCCTTAATCTTTATGAGATCATCGGTAATGTGTTTTGTAAAGGCCATGTTCATAGCACTACCATGAGGACTTTTAGCAAGCTTTTGTAGGAACTTAATAACTTCAGAGATATTGCAACCATCAAGATCAAAATCAACTTTATCATCTAAAGTAATAGAACTATTACTAGCCTCAACACTAGTGGTGGTGATAGTAGAAACACTAATGTTTCTAGCAATTTCATCTTCTCTTTCCCACTTAGCATGTAATTCAGCTAATAGTCTAACATTTTCATCAATTCTTACTTGTATAGCATTGGTAGTTGCAAAGGAGGAGGTTTCCTCAACAGAATTTACCTTCTTACCTTGTGGAGCTCTCTCAGTATTCCATTCAGAATAATTAACCATCATATTGTCCAAAAGTTTTGTTGAAGCACCCAAAGTGATGGTCATAAAGGTACCTCTAGCTGCAGAATCCAATAGGTTCCTTGAAGAATAGTTCAATCCTGCATAAAAAGTTTGGATGATCATCCAAGCAGTCAGTCCATGAGTGGGATAATTCTTTACCAAAGATTTCATTCTTTCCCAAGCTTGAGCAACATGCTCATTATCAAGTTGTTTAAACTTCATTATTTTACTTCTCATGGATATAATCTTAGCAGGAGGATAGTATTTTCCAATAAAAGCATCTTTGCATTTAGTCCAAGAATCAATATTATTCCTAGTTAAGGAATTCAACCACTCTTTAGCTTTTCCTCTCAAAGAGAAAGGAAACAATTTCAGCTTAATAATATCACCATCTATATCCCTATGCTTTTGCATCTCACAAAGTTTAACAAAGTTATTTAGATGGGAAGCAGCATCTTCATTACCAATACCAGAAAATTGTTCTCTCAGAACAAGATTGAGCAAAGCAGGTTTTATCTCAAAGAAAGTATTTTCAGCCACAGGTGGAGCAATAGGTGTGCTCATAAAATCATTGTTGTTGGTGCTAGTGAAGTCACACAACTTAGTGTTTTCAAGAGTAGTCATTTTTTTGGGTTTTCAAATAAGAAAGCAAACAAGTAAAACTATTTTTTTTGTGTTTTTTGAAGAATAAAACAAGCAAACAAAGCAAAAAGAAACTAAGCAAAACAAAAACAACAAAGTAAAGGGATTGGTTATGAGGGACTCCCCTTGTGAAGATGTCCTTGACTCCCCGGCAACGGCGCCAAAAAATCTTGATGCGCTCGACTTTCAACGTAGAGCTCGTTGGGAACCCCAAGAGGAAGGTACGATGAGCATAGCAGTAAGTTTTCCCTCAGTTATGAAACCAAAGTTTAATCGAACCAGTAGGAGTAAGAAAACACCCCAAAGGTGTTACTAGCTGAGCTTTGGCAGGGCGCACTACCGGTGCTAGTAGCAACGTGGAGACCTGCACAACACAACCACAGAACTTTGTCTCCAACTTGCGATGAGGTTATCACTCTCACCGTGTTTTGCGGAAAACAAAGGATTAAACGTATCGAATGGAAAGAAGTAAAAGTTTGCAGAAAGTAAACACAAAGCAGAAACAACTTATAGATTGTATGTAAAGAAAAAGGACCGGGATCCATAGTTCACTAGAGGTGGCTCTCCTTAAGATAGATAACATGCTGGGTGAACAAATTATAGCAGGGAAATTGACAAACACCGAGAAAGCAATACATGCATATACTAATCATCTTGACTCCTTTGAGACTTGATTGGGCATTACAACATAATACATAGACCGCCATCCAACTGCATCTATGACTAATAATCCACCTTCAGGTTATCATCTGAACACCCTCCAGTATTAAGTTGCAAGCAACATATTATTGCTTTACGAACTACATGTAAAGTAAATAATACGATTGTTCTATGAACAAAGGATTGTTGTTTTCTCCCTAGTAGCAACAGCACATCTAGTACCTTAGAGATTTCTGTCACTTCCCCAGATTACCAGAGGCATGAACCCACTATCGAGCATAAATACTAACTCTTGGAGTTGCTAGCATCTACTTGGCCAAGATAGCTACTAACAACGGAAAGCATGCAAGATCACAAATAACAAAGACATGATAGAATCAATAATCAATCTAAAATAGCATCTCAATATCCATCGGATCCTCGCAAACACAACATGCAGAATTACAATTAGATGATCTTGATCATGAACGGAGCTCACAAGATGTAAACATGAAAGCACAAAGGAGGAGAACCAGCCATCTAGCTACTACATGGATCCGTAGTCTAGAGATGAACTACTCACGCATCACACCGGAGGCTTGGATGATGATGAAGAAGGCCTCCAGGGTGAATTCCCCTCTCCGGCAGGGTGCCGGGAAGAGCTTCAGATCCCTCTTGATCTAGGGATGGAGATGACGACGACTACAGACTCTTTCGTGGATTTTTGATCGGGTACTTTGGGTTTTCGTCCCGAGGGCAACTTATAGGCGGAAGGAGAGGCCGAGGGGGTGCCAGGGCTGGCCTCACCACCCACTGGCGCGGGTCAGGCCTGGCCGCGCGGCCAGGTGGTGTGGCTGGCCCCTGGCCCCTCTCCGTCTCGTATTCTGGCACTTGATCCCTTCCGGAAAAATAGCCACTTTGGCTTTTGTCCCGTCCAATTTTGAGAATATTCATTTTCTGACTTTCCTGGAACCAAAAACAGCAGAAAACAGGCAGCTGGTACTATGGCTCTTGTTAATAGGTTAGTCCAAGAAATCATATGAAAAGTACTCCAAAGTTGGAACAAAATACAAGAAAGTGGATAAAACCAAGCATCGAACAGCAAAAATTATAGATACATTTGCAATGTATCACTTATTATTCTGTACTCCTTAATATTTCAAATGGTATTGAATTTGTCAAAAGTTATGTCTTTGCTGCTAGCTGCTTGCTCTAGAGCTTTTGCCTTTGTGTCATCGGAACCGTTGGGTGCATTTTGGACAGAGATGAGAGGGTAAAGATATAGACGTGATTTCACCAAGTGAAGTCATTGGATACTAGCCCTGTTTTGGCGCATGTGGTGTGTGTTCATTAGATATTTTTACATGAATATCTGTCAAAGGAATTATCGCTTTTTTCTCCCTCGAAGAGGTCTGTGTTTGAGTCTGGCGAGAAATAGGCTAGTGAAATTTCAGATAGGAGCCCATTGACCATAGCCCCAAAACTTTTTAATTTGGCCTTTTTGGCATTGCACCCCACCTCTAAAAAAACTCTGCCTACCCATGTTTTTAAGAAACTAACCCATTATGTGGATTTTTATAAATTGAGGTTCTAGTAGCACTGCTCTTTTATTTTAAGAGAGATAACATGGAAACACAACAATATTTTTTAGAAGACTGATACATAAGTTGTAGTACTAATACATGTTTAATGATTCAATTTCTATTAGTATCTTTAGTATTGTGGCAAAACACTCAGTTTATGTCTATTTGATTTGATTTGAAGGTCTTTAGTTCGAATCCACTATGTGTACATATTTATATATATCTTGGGTTTACTTTCTTTTGAGAAAGGGTTTACTTTTTAATATCGCATTACGGAGAGGCTGGCATCACGGACCCACCAGCCTGCAACATCCCTCAAGTTTAATGGTCGGTTTGAAAAAAAGATAAATACTTGTACAGAGAGGCTGGCATCAGGGACCCACCCACCAGAACATACCAGAGAGGGTGACATGGGGGCCTCAGTAGCAAGACCATACACGGCTGCCACATCGAGCAACATTGCCAAGGTCAAAACAGCGGACACGGCCGAAAAAAAGTCCATCATACGCAGGTTTGATATACAGAGAGACCGACATGTGGGACCTAGTAGCGTGGCCTTGTATAGGTTCTGCCTCGAGCAATGTTGCCAAGTTCGAAACAGGGAGGCGCGAGCGAGAAAAAAGTCCAGCATGCACACGTTTCTTCTAATGATAGGCTCACATGGGGGACTCAGCAGCCTAGAAAAATGGCTGATGCATCGAGCAACGCTATCAAGTTCGAAACACGGAGGCGCGATCGAGAGCAAAAATTCCATCATACACACGTTTCTTCTAATGGGTGGATGACAAGTGGGGGTGGGGCCCTGCATCATGATTAAATGGTAGATGCAGCGAGCAACGCTATCAAGTTCAGAACACGGAGGGGCGACCGAGGGAAAAAATTCTATCATACACACGTTTCTTCTAATGAGAGGATGACATGTGGGGTCCAGGAGTTTGATTAAACGATAGATGCATCGAGCAGCGCTATCAAGTTCGGAACAAGGTAGCGCGAGCGAAGAAAAAAATTCCATCATACACACGACTCTTATAATGTGAGGCTGACATGGAGGACCTAGCAGCGTGACTAGATGGCAGATAGATCGAGCAACGTTATCGAGTTGAAATCAGGGAGGCAATAGCCAAGGGAAAAATTCCATTATACACACATTTATTCTAATGAGAGGAAGACATGTGGGTCCCAGAAGGTTGACTAAACGGTAGATGCATCGAGCAGCGCTATCAACTTCGGAACAGGGTAGCACGAGCGAAGGAAAAAAATTCCATCATACACATAGTCCTTCTAATGAGAGGCTGACATGTGGGACCTAGCAACCTGACTAAACGGCAGATGCATCAAGCAACGTTATCGAGTTCAAATCAGGGAGGCGCGACCGAAAAGTATGGTCCACTAGAGACACTGACATCCGGGACCCACATGTCTCAAAAGACTTCGGCGAGTCAACATCACGCGAGGAAACGAAAATCATGCTTCTGCCACGCACCAGCTGAGCTTCCTCCATGTTTTTAGCAGATCCGTCGTAGTAGAGGGTTGCGATACCGGAAAAAAAGTTTTCCATCGGCCACGGCCGAGCCGAGAATTTCATCGCCGAAGACGCGCCTTCTACGACGACTATCGGGCCAAGTCGTTGCGGAAGGAAACTTTTCTTGTAGTGTACACCTATCCGGAGGGTCTTCCAAGTTCAAAAACTTGATTTCTCGTGTATGGAAATATCATGGATTTTATGGCTTCAATCCATTTGACGGAGTCAGGCCCCATCATCGCTTCTTTGCATGTAGTCGGTTGATGTCTACGCACTTCTATTCTTGTAGACAGTTGTTGGGCCTCCAAGTGCAGAGGTTTGTAAAACAACAACAAGTTTTCCCTTAAGTGGATCACCCAAGGTTTATCGATCTCAGGGAGGAAGTGGTCAAAGGTATTCCCTCTCAAGCAACCCAAGATACAAGAAGTCTCGTGTGTCCCCAACACACCCAATACACTTGTCAGGTGTATAGGTGCACTAGTTCGGCGAAGAGATAGTGAAACACAAGTGGGATGGATAATTATAAGTGGTAACGGTGATAGAAGATAACTTGATGGCGTGGAAAAGACTAAAGGCAAACTGAAATAAAGAAGGAAAGAAGCAAACATGTAACAGATCTAGTAGCAAACGGTGTTTCAATGCTTAGAAACAAGGCCTAGGGATCATACTTTCGCTAGTGAACACTCTCATATAAATATATTCTTCTTTATGATACTACGCTGAACTACTCTCCAGTTGGACACTCTAATCCATGCTAGGGCTATAACAGCACACCTCAAAGTAAGCCTTTCCCATCTAGAAAACCCCACACTGTCACCTTGAGCACTAGATGAGTCCAACAAACACCACAATTTCATAGAGACATCCAACTCCAAATATAACTCATAACAAGTATTTGTAATCTCTAGCCTAAGTGCCACCATGGTGTGCACGCTGTCACTTTCACACACATGGGGAGAGCAGAGATCTAATAAGCACTTGAGTAGCAAGGTAGATCTATAGATTACAAGCTCATGATTACAGTATGATCACGCATAGAGAGAGAGAGAGATGAACACATAGCTACTGGTAGAACCCTTAGCCTCGAGAGAGAACTACTCCCTCCTCATCATGGGAATCAGCAACGGTGATGGAGATGGTGGTGGAGATCGATGGAGATGGCTCCGGGGGCACTTCCCCGTCCCGGCAGGGTGCTAGAACAAAGACTTTCTGTCCCCCGAATCTCCCCTTCGGTGGCGGCGGCGCAGCGGAACTTTTCATAGATTTCTGATTGACGTTTTAGGGTTTTGGTATCGGGAGGCTCCTATAGGCGAGAGGGGAGACCAAGGGGGTGCCAGGGGGCCCACACCATGCCCTGGCACGGCCTGGGGTGACCCGCGCCTGGGTGGGGGTGTGGCCAGGCCCTAGCCCTCCCCCGTCTCGTATTCTGGCTCCGTGAGTCTTCCGGTAAAATAGGAACTTTGGCTTTTCTCTCGTCCAATTCCGAGAATATTCATTTTCTGACTTTCCTAGAACCAAAAACAGCAGAAAACAGGCAGCTGACACTGTGACTCTTGTTAATAGGTTAGTCCAAGAAATCATATGAAAAGTACTCCAAAGTTGGAACAAAACACAAGAAAGTAGATAAAACCAAGCATGGAACATCAAAAATTATAGATACATTTGCAATGTATCAACATCCCCAAGCTTAACTCCTGCTCGTCCTCGAGTAGGTAAGTGATAAGAAGAAAGAATAATTTTTGAGGTGACATGCACCATCATAAACTTGATCAAAGTATTTGCAAAACATTCAAAGCTGGGATCACAGTACTCTAATCATAACATGAAAGACAAAGTTCTAGCAATAAGACAAAGAAACTATGATGCAACATGAAAAGTCAGAAACAAAAGATTCATGAATAACAATGCTTTGCAAGACGTTTGTTTGTTTCACATAAAGAAAACATAGCATAATAGTATTCAGCTTGTCCCTCATAGAGTAGCAAATATAAATGCATAGGACACCTTCAAAGTTCATAAGAGTGACTAGATACAAATAGTTTAGAACAAGCAATATCAAGATAAGCATCAATCAACTAGTCTTGGGACAATGCACATAGAACTAAGAATGGCCAATATGCTCACAAAGTAGGTGCATAAAGATAGAAGGTGAAGACTCAATATAATGGTGGAAGAAAGGCCTTCATAGAAGGAAGTAGGATTCAAGTCTCATAAAGAGCTTCCAAAAATTATGGTACTTATAGCTTTCATCTCTCATTACCCCTACCATAAGCATCTTGAAGTGATTAAGGTTAAAGTGAACAAACTATGGTGTACATGCTTGACGAAGTATAAGTCAGAAATCTCATGTCCCTTGTATACGAGGGCCGCTCCTCATGCTACTCAAGTTTAGTCACCGGTAAGTTCTTGTCATCGTAAGTACATGTGTATCATAGAGAACCGCCAACAGGGTACCCCTTGCCCGATGATACAGAAGAATCCGCATATCAAAATGACAAGGCAAGAAGACAACGAGCATCTCAGCATTCTTCTTATTTACCATGGGAATATGGTGTTTTTTTCTCTCTTTCCTCTTTTCATAGTATCTCTTTTTTCTTCCTTTTTTTCTTTTCTCTTTTTTCTCAATATAGGACTCTTTTTTTTATAAGAAGAATGCTTCACAGACAGCTCATTATGGTTACGCTGCAGGTTTCCACCATGTCAGCATGGATTAGACCAGCGGCCCAGGTGTTTCTCTAACACATATACATAACTCCATGGACTTACAAGCTCCCCTTTCATTTCACACCGACGACATCCATATACAAAAGAGCATGATATCAACTAGGTACAAGTACCAAGTGCAATGTTGAAAGCGTTCCCCATGAAAGCATGGTTCTGCTAATTCCCAACAAATAAGTGCAAGCATATACAACATAGAAGACACAATGGTTCAAGTTTATTAAGGGCAAGTAAAGTAAAGTGTGCCATCAAGTTCGTGAGAGCTTTAATCTCTAGTTTTCTCATAACAAGTTTAATTTGGAAGGTAAACAAAAGCATGAATATACTTGGAATAGCATAGGCTAGTAGGTAGGTATGGTGGACTCTTTGGAATAACTTGGTTTAGGGAGTTGGATGCATGAGTGGAACTCATACCTTGTTGTGGAGGCTAGCAAAAGACTGGGAGCGACAAACTAAGAGAGCAATAATGGCCATAATCATGCAGAGCGACAAAACATCATTGATCAAAGCATAAAGTGATACTACAAGTTGAAAACTAAAGGATCATAAAGGCTATGGTGACTTGTGAAAGTCATAACATGGTGTGAGCATGTGCCAAGTCAACCCAAATAAAGCATCAAAGGAGAATACCACTATACTATGCTTTAATATGCTAAAACAACGCATGATTCATCCAAGGCACATTAAGCAATCTCAATTGTTTATAACAAGTCATGCTACATCAAAGAATACTAAGCATAAAGCCAAAACAATATCAAGCATGGCATGACAAAGCATAGGCCACAGTCAAAAACAAGCTCTTTTTACCACATAAGCATGAACTTTCCTACTCTTTTCCAATCCAAACCAAACTATTTGAAAACCAATCTATGAAAGAGGGGGGTCCAACCAATTTATTCAGAAAACTAAGCAAACCATCCAAAATAAAAACCAAAACAAAAACGAAAAAGAAGACGCTCCAAGAACAACACAACTGTGCATGAAACAATAAAAATGAAGCGTTTGGAAGAAACCTGAGATTTTTATTGATGAAGAGGGGGATGCCTTGGGCATCCCCAAGCTTTGATACTTGTACTTCTTGGATATACCTTGGGGTGACACGCGTGGCATCCCCAAGCTTGAGATTTAGTCCATCCTTCATCTCATTACTCATTCCTTCCATACACCTGAAATTTTTCCTTCATACAAAACTTCACACAATCTTTATTAGCAACATTAGTGCACTCAGGATAATAAGTCTTTGGGTTCAGTTTCAACACCAATAAAACTTCCATTAAAATACTAGCTACTGTAGCACTTCCCTAAAAAATCTCAATTCCCCAAAAGAACCCAAAAAGGAAACAACAAGAAGCAAATGCAGAAAATGGCAAAAATCTGTCAAAACAGACCAGCAGGTAAAGACAAATTTTTTCGAAGACCTTCTGTTGCTCAAATCAAAAAGTGTTGAACTGACGAAAGTGATATAACAACCTGGGGAAGAAGCAAAAAAATTCACGCCTCAAAAAGACGTTCAGAGATTTACACGATTTTTTACGGTGAAGCACAGAAATCTGTTTCAGGACAGCAACTTTCCCAATCATTACTTCTCTCTCATTAGAGGTTACTCTTGGCACAAAAAGCAAATAAAAAGTATAAGGAGCGGTTATTACTGAAGTAATAACTTCCAAGACTCATCTAAAACTTTTGGGTTATCTCCCAACAAGTACTTTTCTTTAACGCCTTTAAGTTAGGCTTGATTGTTTGAGAAGATGCTCACATAAGAAATATGAATTGAAGTAAAAGAGAGCATCAAGAAGCAAATTCAAAACACATTTAAGTCTAACCCACTTCCTATGCATAGGAATCTTATAAAGAAACAAGTCTTGAAAGCACAAAGCAATAAGCATAGTAAAGCAAAACAAGTGCAACTTCAAAATTTTCAACATAAAGAGGGGAAACTTAATATTATTGAGATGCATAGAACCATGTTTCCCTCTCTCATAATAACTTTCAGTAGCAACATGAATAAAATTAACAATATAACTATCACATAAAACATTCTTATCATGAGCCACATGCATAAAAGAATTAATACTCCCCACATAAACATAGTCATTCTTGTTAATTATAGTGGGAGCAAATTCAACAAAATAGCTATCATTATTATTTTCATCACCATAATCATCAAATATAGCAGGCATATTGTAATAATAATTGATTTTCTCCTCAATAGTAGGTGGACTGAAAATATCATATGCATCATTGTAATCATCATATATTGGAGGTTTTGTATCATCACAAGCAATAGAATAGCTATCTTCCAAAGCTGGGGAACTAAAAAGATCATTTTCATAAAAACTAGCTTCCCCAAGCTTAGAATTTTCCATAGCATTAGCAATAATGGTGTCCAAAGAATTCATACTAACAACATTGCTATTAGCATGCAAATAAAGTTACATAGGTTTTTTAATTTTCTCTTCAAACACTTCATGTCCTAACTCAAGATAAATACTATAACGCTCTCTAATTTTGTTGTTGTTTTCCATTAAGCCTAACTAGTGAAAACAAGAAACAAAAAGACAAAATTGCAGAATCTAAAGGAAATAACTTCGAGCACTCACACCAGAAAATAGGCGTTTGCCGTGGGAGGTTCTTCTTCTTTAATCCTCCGGTGTGAATACCTTTTACCTTTCCTCCCCGGCGACGGTGTTGACGTGGGGGTTTCTTCTTCTTCGTTCCCCGGCAACGGCGCCAGAAAATAGCTTGATGTCTATGCACTTTCTATTCTTGTAGACAGTTGTTGGGCCTCCAAGTGCAGAGGTTTGTAGAACAGCAGCAAGTTTTCCCTTAAGTGGATCACCCAAGGTTTATCGATCTCAGGGAGGAAGTGGTCAAAGGTATTCCCTCTCAAGCAACCCTGCAATCAAGATACAAGAAGTCTCTCGTGTCCCCAACACACCCAATACACTTGTCAGGTATATAGGTGCACTAGTTCGGCAAAGAGATAGTGAAACACAAGTGGGATGGATAATTATAAGTGGTAACAGTGATAGAAGATAACTTGATGGCGTGGAAAAGACTAAAGGCAAACTGAAATAAAGAAGGAAACAAGCAAACATGTAACAGATCTAGTAGCAAACGGTGTTTCAATGCTTAGAAACAAGGCCTAGGGATCATACTTTCGCTAGTGAACACTCTCATATAAATATATTCTTCTTTATGATACTATGCTGAACTACTCTCCGGTTGGACACTCTAATCCATGGTAGGGCTATAATAGCACACCTCAAAGTAAGCCTTTCCCATCTAGAAAACCCCACACTATCACCTTGAGCACTAGATGAGTCCAACAAACACCACAATTTCATAGAGACATCCAACTCCAAATATAACTCATAACAAGTATTTGTAATCTCTAGCCTAAGTGCCACCATGGTGTGCACGCTGTCACTTTCACACACATGGGGAGAGCAGAGATCTAATAAGCACTTGAGTAGCAAGGTAGATCTATAGATTACAAGCTCATGATCACAGTATGATCACGCATAGAGAGAGAGAGATGAACACATAGCTACCGGTAGAACCCTTAGCCTCGAGAGAGAACTACTCCCTCCTCATCATGGGAATCAGCAACGGTGATGGAGATGGTGGTGGAGATCGATGGAGATGGCTCCAGGGGCACTTCCCCGTCCCGGCAGGGTGCTAGAACAGAGACTTTCTGTCCCCCGAATCTCCCCTTTGGTGGCGGCAGCGCAGCAGAACTTTTCGTGGATTTTTGATTGACGTTTTAGGGTTTTGGTATCGGGAGGCTCTTATAGGCGAGAGGGGAGACCGAGGGGGTGCCAGGGGGCCCACACTATGCCCTAGGTGGGGGGTGTGACCAGGCCCTGGCCCTCCCCCGTCTCGTATTCTGGCTCTGTGAGTCTTCCGGTAAAATAGGAACTTTGGCTTTTGTCTCGTCCAATTCCGAGAATATTCATTTTCTGACTTTCCTAGAACCAAAAACAGCAGAAAACAGACAGCTGGCACTGTGGCTCTTGTTAATAGGTTAGTCCAAGAAATCATATGAAAAGTACTCCAAAGTTGGAACAAAACACAAGAAAGTAGATAAAACCAAGCATGGAACATCAAAAATTATAGATACATTTGCAATGTATCAACATCCCCAAGCTTAACTCCTGCTCGTCCTCGAGTAGGTAAGTGATAAAAAGAAAGAATAATTTTTGAGGTGACATGCACCATCATAAACTTGATCAAAGTATTTGCAAAACATTCAAAGCTGGGATCACAGTACTCTAATCATAACATGAAAGACAAAGTTCTAGCAATAAGACAAAGAAACTATGATGCAACATGAAAAGGCAGAAACAAAAGATTCATGAATAACAATGCTTTGCAAGACGTTTGTTTGTTTCACATAAAGAAAACATAGCATAATAGTATTCAGCTTGTCCCTCATAGAGTAGCAAATATAAATGCATAGGACACCTTCAAAGTTCAAAAGAGTGACTAGATACAAATAGTTTAAAACAAGCAATATCAAGATAAGCATCAATCAACTAGTCTTGGGACAATGCACATAGAACTAAGAATGGCCAATATGCTCACAAAGTAGGTGCATAAAGATAGAAGGTGAAGACTCAATATAATTGTGGCGCCCCGCAAAACCACTACTAGAAAATCGCGTTGTTTTTGTGCATTGCATCATCATGACCGCATGCTCATGTCATCATGCCACATTGCATTTGAGCATCGTCATCATCATGCATTTGTTTGTCTGAAACTATTTTCGAAAAACATATTTGGTTTTCTAAATACCCCACCTTATTTCAAAATCCAAAACCCGGGTGTCCGGATTATTTTGTTTCGTCTACCAATGGATTTCAAAAGCCCCGTTTTAAATAATAAAATATTTATTTTATTTTTAGGGACAGCCGTACCGGGCCGATCCGACCCAGTCGGCCACCCCCAGTGCAAAACCGAGCTATCTAAAGCAAAACCGAGCTATCTAAACCCTTTTTCTACCCCAACCTAATCTACCCAGCCCTCCACCTCACCCCCTCCAATCCCATGCTGACACCTCACCTCTCCCTTCCCCCCATCCAATCCCAGCCCGCCACCTCAGCCGGCCGCCCCTCCCCCTGGCCAGCCTGGCCATCCCCGCCCCCGTCGCCACCTGGGCGCGCGCCCCCACGTGACCCCGCCACCTACCGCCATACCGCGTGCGCCCCACTCCTGGACCCACCTCGCTCACGCGGTCCACGCGCCCGCAATCCCCGCAGCTCTCTCCCTCGCTCGCTCGCGTTCCTCCCCTCCCCTTCTTCCTCCCTCGTTCGGAGCCCCGCCGCCTAGGACGCCCTCGCCAGACCTGCTTCCTGGCCCGCCTCCGCTCGGCTTCCCCCGGCTCGGTGGCGCTGCTGCATCGCCCGGCCTCGCCTCGACCAGCACCGGCCGCCTCTGCGCGCGCCTTCCCGTCCTCGATCTGCCGCCGCCAGAGCCCCTCCCCGCTTCCCGGCGCCGCCCCGATGGGCACCTCTCCTCCGCGTCATCGCCGCCCTACCTCGCGGTTCCGGCCTTCCCCGCCGCCGCCCTTCGCTCCCCGTCGGCCCCGCCCTCCTCTGCAGGCCGCGGCCGCTCCTACGACCCTCCCTCTCCTCACCAGATGCCGCCACCTCAAGCTCCTCGAGCCAGAGCCGGTCGACCCTCTGTCGCCCTTCCCCATCGGCAGGAGCACCGCCCGAGCCCGCCGGCGCCCCTCTGCAGCCGCCCGTCGAGCTCCTTGCGACTCGAGCGCCCCCTCTCCCTCGGCCGCAGCTTCCTTTCCGCGACCCCCCTGCCTCCCGCGTTCGTCTCCGGCCACCGGGCCAGCGACCCCGACTCTTTCTGCCTGCAGCGCCCCTGCGAACCGCACGCGATCGCGGCCAGCTTCCTCGATCCTGGAGCCTGTCCCCGCGTCGTTGACCTCTGGCTCGGCCCCTTGTCCAGCACGACACGTTTTTTTCCTCTCTTTGGCGCTCTCCAGCGATCACCCCCGTAGCGGGCTCCTCCGAGCCCTGCTTCCTTCGGTGTCTCTCTGCTAGTGTCTGAAGTCGACGGGTTGGGTTGTGTTGTGGCAGTGAACCGTTCTGTCAGTAGTGGTGTTGCTATGTTGGCGATGTAAGTGATGTGGTGTTGTACCTCGCCTGTTCTAGTGTGGCACTTGCGGTATGAAGGAAGGTGTGGTGTTCTGGCAAGGAAGGTCGTGTGAAGATGGTGAAATATGCTACCTCGACCACCCCAAGCTAAACTCGACAAGATCTTCGGAACATCCTAGCAGTCAAGATCGACCCCGACATCCGACAAGTTCGTCAAGACCGTCCCGATTCCGCCGAGACCCCGTAAACCAAGTTCTCCAACAAGGACAACAAGGTCTGCTTCCGAACACTTCGACCAAACCGAATCAAGATCTCCCCGGATGCGACAAGTTCTCCTTCCCGGATGCGATGCCCGAGAACCCGGATGCCAAGGACGTCGACACGGATACACCAAGTACTTCCTCGAGGACGCCAAGATCTTCATCCCGAACGACAAGACCGATGACATGGCCCGACGACCGTGGATTCGACAAGATCTTCGCGACGACAAGATCGACACCGACCAGGG
The DNA here is from genome assembly GCA_916181665.1 of Avena sativa. Lineage (NCBI taxonomy): Eukaryota > Viridiplantae > Streptophyta > Magnoliopsida > Poales > Poaceae > Avena > Avena sativa. The sequence goes on along the minus strand of OV702290.1, from coordinate 491,962,877 downwards.
AGAAACCGATGAGCCGCCGACACCGAGCCAAGTCCTTCGACCACCTCTGAAGACCGAACCCGAAGACCCGGTTGCGACAAGATCTACCTCCGTTATCCGAGAACGATCCCGCCGAGACCGAACCCCAGATCCGGACCCTGAGACCGACCCCGAACCCCTCGGAGCCCAAGTTTGCCGAACCCTAATGTGATACCCTATCCGAGCCCCATTATTTTATAACATGGCATTATCAACTGATGCATATTAAATTGTTCATGCATGCATACTTGTCTGTGGTTTGGGGGGCATCATGCCGATTCACCTCATAATTAAATATGGAGTCTATATGCGGAATATCTTTGTCTTATTCCGGACTCCATTTAAATTGGCATAGCGAACCGAAGCCATGTTTTGTCTTGCTAATCCAACATTTAATTTGCGGGGTAGATAAATAACTTGAACCGTTTAATTAAATGTCGGGACCCCGGTTCCGCTTAATATGGCCTAATTGCATCGCATATTGCCATGTCATACATCATACATGCATCATGCCCGATCTTTTGCCGTAGTATTAAATAGTGCATCCGGTGTTTATTCTAGTGCTTTGGTTCTTCGCGGATAAGGCCGTTGAGTTGATGCGAGTGTCGACCCGATCTTCGGATGAAACTTCGGCAATGTTTTTCAGGCGAGCAATCTCCCCCTTTCTACCTATCTTACTTTTATAGTATTTATTCCCTCCTTTTGATCTATTGCTATCTGTGTTGCGATGCTCTAGTTTTCGTATCCGTGATATCCCTTGCAGCCTCATATTGCCTTGGACACATCCTATTACCTGTTGTTTGGTAGATAGTTGGACTCACGCGTCGTAGTCGCCTGCTCAAGTGCTGTTGCGTGTCGTCCAGTACCACAGTTGTTGGAGTATTTGCCGCATGTTTAATGTTGGAGATGATCATGGCTTTAATTATTGTTTAATAACTAAAATTGAAGTAGGTAAATGTAGAGGCACAGGTGGGCAATAGATGTTATTTGGTTGTTAACCGTCCACTTGTGTCCCGTAGGACCCCGAGTTCTTGACACCTGTTCCGAGATCGAGCGCGCTAACCACAGGTGGGGTGTGTGGGCACCCCCATCGATTAGTACCTGATTTCAAAGTATTGTACCGGGGGCCACAATTAGTTTGGGGCTTTATTACTATCCTGTACTTATGCCATGCTTTACTGCTTAATTTAAAATTGTGCGAGGTACTGCACCTGTACTGTTTAGGGCCGTGACACGTTTTCGCTGTATCGACAAGCCCAGTCACACTTTCGGGTTCCCAATCGTTTACAGCCGTCTCCACAAACCCTGAGTCCGTCTCGGAGACCGGCCGACTTCGTTGCGGGTAGCTTAGTGGGGTGGCCCCCATGTACTTGCTTTGGATCTAGGAAACGTCATGACTTAGGCCCCGCCGACATACCGATGGGTGTATGTCAACTGATCTGGCAAAAAGGGTCGAAGTGCGTGTGGATACTTTGGTGCACCCCTGCAGGGTTAAATCTTTTCGAAAAGCCGTGTTCGCGGTTATGGACGACTTGGAGCACAGTTCTCGATCATAGACAACTATAACTAAAGTTTACGGTTATAATTTGACTTGTATCCGATATGATTAGTAATCAGCTCCACTGCAACGGAATGGCTAAATAAAAGTACCAACAACTGCTGGGTTTTGGGATATCTCATGCTAATTGTATCTGACTAGTAAGTGTTGCAACTACAATGGAATGGTTAACTAAAAGTGCCCACTGCTTATTATATCAGGATGAGTATCTATATTTGACTAGTAATTGCCGCAACTACAACGGAATGAATAAAACTGCCAACTGTGTGAGTTCCTCGGTTGACTTCCTCGTTTGGTCTCGAGGGGGAAATACCAGGATGGGTATGTTTGGTGGTAGAATCAGGTTGGTTCCGAATAGGTCTTTCTTATCCCTCTCTGATAGCCGACAGTTATCTCGAGTCTCTATAGGTTGTTTAGTGTATGCCGCGCTGCCGCTCAGTCCACCATACCTATGTAGGCGAGGACCGCCGAATTCTAGTCTCGCCGTGTACTGGCCTCAGTACTGACCGCTCTCTCTTTTTCCTTTGCCCTTTGTCGGCACCCCTTTTGTTTAAGCAGGTTTTAAGATCGACGTCGTTAGCAGGGTTACCCTTCCGGCTTGGCCTGGGCAGGGTTATGGACGCCATTGGTTATTCTTCAGGGCTCTTAGCCCCATTTGCATCTTGTCCGTAGTCGGACGCTCTACCGTTTTCAAGGTGATTTGGATCTTTGTACTGTATATCTGTATTCTTGACTCATGGAGTCGTTGTTGTATATATCTGTTCTGTGGGTTCCATCGTGGACTATTGTGTAATGGTATTACTTCGTTTTTCCACCCGCACGCAAGTGCCTGGTGGGCACCTTTGAATCGTTTCTATGCGGGTTTGGCGGGAATCGCTAAAAATTGCATAGGGCCGATTCTGAGGGTGTTACAGAGTGGTATCAGAGCACAGCAGTTGCGATACCCCACAAGTCCAGCCTGTAGGATAACCTAGCTAACGGCCGCAGTAAAGTGTCAAAACTATTTTGCAAAAATCGGTTGGATAGATCTGATTAGGTCTGCTTTTACTCCTTACCCCTCTGCTATTCTCCTCTTACCTCTGCGTGTTTTGAATCCGCTCTCTTCTCTCTCTTCGAGTCCAGGATTTCTCGTGGTTGGGTTCCATCGTACCTTCAGGGTTTCGCTTCCTCCTTTGGTAACGGTGTTGCTACAACTGGTCTTCATGCTATCCGAGGAATCCTTCGTCTGGTGGCTTCTCTTTGTTCCTTCTCGTGCCTTCCGGTGTTTTCCGGCGCGATGACATCATCTACGCCAGATCCGATGCAGAGTCTGCATCACTCCTTTGTTTCTGAACCTCGATTGTCGAGATCTTCAGTCTGATTCCGAGAATGGTTGCACGCTTTTCTACTGATTGTGCGGAGTAATAGTTTGGGTGCGTGATGGATTGGCCCCCATGCCGACTACCCCTTCTATTCGCTTTAGTACATTGAAGTGGATGAGAATGCATCGGTTCCCTCTTTTATCGAAGCTAGAGGTGGCTTTATTGGTTGATACCTCTACCTTCGCCTTTGTTTCCCGGAGTGTTCTCTCGATGATCACGGACAACGACCTCTTGTTAGTGGTGTCGCGAGGATCTACACGAAGCGAGAAGACGTAGATCGCCAACCTTCCTTCCGGTACCATGAGGCGGATCTCGAGGGCGAGATCCATTGTTAGTGGTGTCGAATTGTGGCGCCCCGCAAAACCACTACTAGAAAATCGCGTTGTTTTTGTGCATTGCATCATCATGACCGCATGCTCATGTCATCATGCCACATTGCATTTGAGCATCTTCATCATCATGCATTTGTTTGTCTGAAACTATTTTCGAAAAACATATTTGGTTTTCTAAATACCCCGCCTTATTTCAAAATCCAAAACCCGGGTGTCCGGATTATTTTGTTTCGTCTACCAATGGATTTCAAAAGCCCCGTTTTAAATAATAAAATATTTATTTTATTTTTAGGGACAGCCGTACCGGGCCGATCCAACCCAGTCGGCCACCCCCAGTGCAAAACCGAGCTATCTAAAGCAAAACCGAGCTATCTAAACCCTTTTTCTACCCCAACCTAATCTACCCAGCCCCCCTCCACCTCACCCCCTCCAATCCCATGCCGACACCTCACCTCTCCCTTCCCCCATCCAATCCCAGCCCTCCACCTCAGCCGGCCGCCCCTCCCCCTGGCCAGCCTGGCCATCCCCGCTCCCGCCGCCACCTGGGCGCGCGCCCCCACGTGACCCCGCCACCTGCCGCCATACCGCGTGCGCCCCACTCCTGGCCCCACCTCGCTCACGCGGTCCACGCGCCCGCAATCCCCGCAGCTCTCTCCCTCGCTCGCTCGCGTTCCTCCCCTCCCCTTCTTCCTCCCTCGTTCGGAGCCCCGCCGCCTAGGACGCCCTTGCCAGACCTGCTTCCTGGCCCGCCTCCGCTCGGCTTCCCCCGGCTCGGTGGCGCTGCTGCATCGCCCGGCCTCGCCTCGACCAGCACCGACCGCCTCTGCGCGCGCCTTCCCGTCCTCGATCTGCCGCCGCCAGAGCCCCTCCCCGCTTCCCGGCACCGCCCCCACGGGCACCTCTCCTCCGCATCATCGCCGCCCTACCTCGCGGCTCCGGCCTCCACCGCCGCCGCCCTCCGCTCCCCGTCGGCCCCGCCCTCCTCTGCAGGCCGCGGCCGCTCCTACGACCCTCCCTCTCCTCACCGGATGCCGCCCCCTCAAGCTCCTCGAGCCAGAGCCGGTCGACCCTCTGTCGCCCTTCCCCATCGGCAGGAGCACCGCCCGAGCCCGCCGGCGCCCCTCTGCAGCAGCCCGTCGAGCTCCTTGCGACCCGAGCGCCCCCTCTCCCTCGGCCGCAGCTTCCTTTCCGCGACCCCCCTGCCTCCCGCGTTCGTCTCCGGCCACCGGGCCAGCGACCCCGACTCTTTCTGCCTGCAGCGCCCCTGCGAACCGCACGCGATCGCGGCCAGCTTCCTCGATCCTGGAGCCCGTCCCCGCGTCGTTGACCTCCGGCTCGGCCCCTTGTCCAGCACGACACGTTTTTTTCCTCTCTTTGGCGCTCTCCAGCGATCACCCCCGTAGCGGGCTCCTCCGAGCCCTGCTTCCTTCGGTGTCTCTCTGCTAGTGTCTGAAGTCGACGGGTTGGGTTGTGTTGTGGCAGTGAACCGTTCTGTCAGTAGTGGTGTTGCTATGTTGGCGATGTAAGTGATGTGGTGTTGTACCTCGCCTGTTCTAGTGTGGCACTTGCGGTATGAAGGAAGGTGTGGTGTTCTGGCAAGGAAGGTCGTATGAAGATGGTGAAATATGCTACCTCGACCACCCCAAGCTAAACTCGACAAGATCTTCGGAACATCCTAGCAGTCAAGATCGACCCCGACATCCGACAAGTTCGTCAAGACCGTCCCGATTCCGCCGAGACCCCGTAAACCAAGTTCTCCAACAAGGACACCAAGGTCTGCTTCCGAACACTTCGACCAAAGCCGAATCAAGATCTCCCCGGATGCGACAAGTTCTCCTTCCCGGATGCGATGCCCGAGAACCCGGATGCCAAGGACGTCGACACGGATACACCAAGTACTTCCTCGAGGACGCCAAGATCTTCATCCCGAACGACAAGACCGATGACATGGCCCGACGACCGCGGATTTGACAAGATCTTCGCGACGACAAGATCGACACCGACCAGGGCGAAACCGATGAGCCGCCGACACCGAGCCAAGTCCTTCGACCACCTCCGAAGACCGAACCCGAAGACCCGGTTGCGACAAGATCTACCTCTGTTATCCGAGAACGATCCCGCCGAGACCGAACCCTAGATCCGGACCCTGAGACCGACCCCGAACCCCTCGGAGCCCAAGTTCGCCGAACCCTAATGTGATACCCTATCCGAGCCCCATTATTTTATAACATGACATTATCAACTGATGCATATTAAATTGTTCATGCATGCATACTTGTCTGTGGTTTGGGGGGGCATCATGCCGATTCACCTCATAATTAAATATGGAGTCTATATGCGGAATATCTTTGTCTTATTCCGGACTCCATTTAAATTGGCATAGCGAACCGAAGCCATGTTTTGTCTTGCTAATCCAACATTTAATTTGCGGGGTAGATAAATAACTTGAACCATTTAATTAAATGTCAGGACCCCGGTTCCGCTTAATATGGCCTAATTTCATCGCATCTTGCCATGTCATACATCATACATGCATCATGCCCGATCTTTTGCCGTAGTATTAAATAGTGCATCTGGTGTTTATTCTAGTGCTTTGGTTCTTCGCGGATAAGGCCGTTGAGTTGATGCGAGTGTCGACCCGATCTTCAGATGAAACTTCGGCAATGTTTTTAGGCGAGCAATCTCCCTCTTTCTACTATCTTACTTTTATAGTATTTATTCCCTCCTTTTGATCTATTGCTATCTGTGTTGCGATGCTCTAGTTTTCGTATCCGTGATATCCCTTGCAACCTCATATTGCCTTGGACACATCCTGTTACCTGTTGTTTGGTAGATAGTTGGACTCACGCGTCGTAGTCGCCTGCTCAAGTGCTGTTGCGTGTCGTCCAGTACCACAGTTGTTGGAGTATTTGCCGCATGTTTAATGTTGGAGATGATCATGGCTTTAATTATTGTTTAATAACTAAAATTGAAGTAGGTAAATGCAGAGGCATAGGTGGGCAATAGATGTTATTTGGTTGTTAACCGTCCACTTATGTCCCGTAGGACCCCGAGTTCTTGACACCTGTTCCGAGATCGAGCGCGCTAACCACAGGTGGGGTGTGTGGGCACCCCCATCGGTTAGTACCTGATTTCAAAGTATTGTACCGGGGGCCACAATTAGTTTGGGGCTTTATTACTATCCTGTACTTATGCCATGCTTTACTGCTTAATTTAAAATTGTGCGAGGTACTGCACCTATACTGTTTAGGGCCGTGACACGTTTTCGCTGTATCGACAAGCCCAGTCACACTTTCGGGTTCCCAATCGTTTACAGCCGTCTCCACAAACCCTGAGTCCGACTCGGAGACCGGCCGACTTCGTTGCGGGTAGCTTAGTGGGGTGGCCCCCATGTACTTGCTTTGGATCTGGGAAACGTCATGACTTAGGCCCCGCCGACATACCGATGGGTGTATGTCAACTGATCTGGCAAAAAGGGTCGAAGTGCGTGTGGATACTTTGGTGCACCCCTGCAGGGTTAAATCTTTTCGAAAAGCCGTGTCCGCGGTTATGGACGACTTGGAGCACAGTTCTCGATCATAGAAAACTATAACTAAAGTTTACTGTTATAATTTGACTTGTATCCGATATGATTAGTAATCAGCTCCACTGCAACGGAATGGCTAAATAAAAGTACCAACAACTGCTGGGTTTTGGGATATCTCATGCTAATTGTATCTGACTAGTAAGTGTTGCAACTACAATGGAATGGTTAACTAAAAGTGCCCACTGCTTATTATATCAGGATGAGTATCTATATTTGACTAGTAATTGCCGCAACTACAACGGAATGAATAAAACTACCAACTGTGTGAGTTCCTCGGTTGACTTCCTCGTTTGGTCTTGAGGGGGAAATACCAGGATGGGTATGTTTGGTGGTAGAATCAGGTTGGTTCCGAATAGGTCTTTCTTATCCCTCTCTGATAGCCGACAGTTATCTCGAGTCTCTATAGGTTGTTTAGTGTATGCCGCGCTGCCGCTCAGTCCACCATACCTATGTAGGCGAGGACCACCGAATTCTAGTCTCGCCGTGTACTGGCCTCAGTACTGACCGCTCTGTCTTTTTCCTTTGCCCTTTGTCGGCACCCCTTTTGTTTAAGCAGGTTTTAAGATTGACGTCGTTAGCAGGGTTACCCTTCCGGCTTGGCCTGGGCAGGGTTATGGACGCCATTGGTTATTCTTCAGGGCTCTTAGCCCCATTTGCATCTTGTCCGTAGTCGGACGCTCTACCGTTTTCAAGGTGATTTGGATCTTTGTACTGTATATCTGTATTCTTGACTCATGGAGTCGTTGTTGTATATATCTGTTCTGTGGGTTCCATCGTGGACTATTGTGTAATGGTATTACTTCGTTTTTCCACCCGCACGCAAGTGCCTGGTGGGCACCTTTGAATCGTTTCTATGCGGGTTTGGCGGGAATCGCTAAAACTTGCATAGGGCCGATTCTGAGGGTGTTACAATAATGGTTTAAGAAAGGCCTTCATAGAAGGAAGTAGGGATTCAAGTCTCATAAAGAGCTTCCAAAAATTATGGTACTTATAGCTTTCATCTCTCATTACCCCTACCATAAGCATCTTGAAGTGATTAAGGTTAAAGTGAACAAACTATGGTGTACATGCTTGACGAAGTATATGTCAGAAATCTCATGTCCCTTGTATACGAGGGCCGCTCCTCATGCTACTCAAGTTTAGTCACCGGTAAGTTCTTGTCATCGTAAGTACATGTGTATCATAGAGAACCGCCAACAGGGTACCCCTTGCCCGATGATACAGAAGAATCCCCATATCAAAATGACAAGGCAAGAAGACAACGAGCATCTCAGCATTCTTCTTATTTACCATGGGAATATGGTGTTTTTTTCTCTCTTTCCTCTTTTCATAGTATCTCTTTTTTTCTTCCTTTTTTTCTTTTCTCTTTTTTCTCAATATAGGACTCTTTTTTTTATAAGAAGAATGCTTCACAGACAGCTCATTATGGTTATGCTGCAGGTTTCCACCATGTCAGCATGGATTAGACCAGCGGCACAGGCGTTTCTCTAACACATATACATAACTCTATGGACTTACAAGCTCCCCTTTCATTTCACACCGACAACATCCATATACAAAAGAGCATGATATCAACTAGGTACAAGTACCAAGTGCAATGTTGAAAGCGTTCCCCATGAAAGCATGGTTCTGCTAATTCCCAACAAATAAGTGCAAGCATATACAACATAGAAGACACAATGTTTCAAGTTTATTAAGGGCAAGTAAAGTAAAGTGTGCCATCAAGTTCGTGAGAGCTTTAATCACTAGTAGATAAAACCAAGCATGGAACATCAAAAATTATAGATACATTTGCAATGTATCATCGGTTCATCATTGTCAAACAACAATGATTTAATTCTCAAATCTTGACATTTGATTATTTACCCGACCTACTTGGTTCAATAGGAACTTAGATCTCTGTGACTAAAACTTTTGGGGCACGTGAGCAATGAGCATTGTGGCTGCCTCCGGGACAATTTCCGGTGCTGTGCAACTCAGCATACATAGCTAAGGTTCAAAAACCTTATCAAAGTTTTATTGTCCTCCCACTTAACTTTTCATGAGAAATTCCTTCTCAAGAAACTCGATGTTCTAAGCGAAAAATACTTTCATCTTTGGTGCTATGGAGGAATACCCGACGGTTATTCGGAATAACCTACAAAGACATGCTCATCTGACTTTAGTTGTAAACATTTTTACTTATGCCTAGCATACCAAAATTTAAGAAAGGACAACTTGGGATTTATCCCAAACCATGACTTATATGGTGTCATTTCAACGGATCATGATGGAGCTCTTTTCAGTGTAAAAGCGGTAGTCTCTAAATCTTTAATCTTTAAAATATAATGGTAGTTTTGTAAATGACACCTTTGATCTTACCATGTCAAAAAAGGTTTCATTACATATCTCAAATACTCCATACTCCTATGGTGTTTTGGGAAATGCAAATCCACGGAACGATTCCTCAAATCTTAGGTGTTTTGCTAAACTTGTAACTCAAATATCTTTCTTTATGATCCAATCATAAACTCTTTATTTTCTTGTTGCAATGATTTTCCACTTCATCTTGAAAGTCTTTGAACATTTTCAAATGTTTCATACCTCCTCCTTATTAAGTAAATATACACATATATTCACTCAAATTTTCGGAGAATGCATATGAAGTTGAAATCCATCGCTCATGACTACACATAATGGACTACATACATCAATATGTACAAATTCCAATAAGTTTGTCGTTCGTTCTTCTTAGGCCTTTGAACGACATTTTAACTATCTCCAGGAAAGTATCATAAGCGTCATTTGATCAAAATAAAAGACTCCATAAATCCATCAACAAGGAGTTTCTTCATGTTTTGTTTCCAATATAATTTAAACAGCGATGTCACTTCATAAGTGATCTTTCAATCATTTGTCTTGCGAAATTTTTAGCATTAGTTTTATGGACGTGATTTCTCCAACCAGACTTGTATATCATCCATATATTATGGAATACGGTAATTATTTGAACAATCTTTTGTTCCCATAATACCTGATCAAAATAACAATTACTAAAAAAAATCTTGAAGGCAAGCTTTAATGTCAACAAGAAACACAACAACACTTTATTTGTTTTTAATGAACATCATCACACATTCTCTTGCTAGTTACTTAGGCCATTGTAGTTCATGAATTGTGTTGTTCTATATGTCACATCATAACAACAAATTCGGTATCTAATATCCAAGAACCACATTGTTTAACAAGTAAGGAATACAGCCATAACATGTATATCATCTATATACTTAGGCTGAACAATTTCAGTCTTTTCTTTTCTGCCAAGTATTTCTGAAATTCTCTTTCAGCATTCCCTTTTTCCTTTTACAAGAATTTATCAACATCAACAATGGCGCCATACATATGACACACAGTCCAAAGCGTGTATAGTCAAATACTAATACCTTTGGACTTGCACTTTGAAGTAGATAACCTTTATCAAATATTTGGCGTTCTTTCAAAATCCATTCTTTAGTAATCTTTTAGTATAGTAAACATTTTACCTACAACTTTTATTCATCCTTATCATGAAAATTTTCATGATCAAACTACTATAGCTTATAAAGGCGAATTGCGAGTATAATGTTACTTTCCAAAACCTTTTGGAGGATTAGGACGTCTAGCATCTCCAACCTTCACAAATTCTCATCAAATATGAGAACATATACTCTATCATGTTGCAACCAAAACATTGTTTTAGACATCACAATATCTTTCACACATGATGGTTTTTGAAACATTTATTCCAGATCCTACATAAACTTGATATTTAAAACAATCTTTTGAATATCAAGAATCATGGAGGAAAACATGATACATTAGATACTAACACTGGAATTGTTACTCTTGATTTAATACTGATTATTAAACTTCATGGAGTCAACGGAGTTTGCTGAAAGTTTGCAATAGGACTTTTAAACTTTCGATTGACACTCTAAACAATACGATACCAGTTTGTAAAGTAAACATCCATAATTCTATAGTTCTATTATCTCAATTAAAACTAAGCGCAAGGTAGTAAATGAATGCCAATGACTACAACAAAAATATGCAAAATCACTTTGATTTTAGTTTACGATAAATTGTGTTCAACTGTAATCATATTATTGTTTGAACTCCCACTCAAAACCAACATCCCTCGAGTCGTTTTTGTGATTACACGAACCAAATCCACTACACCAAGTCCGATCATCACAAGATAAGATGTAACTTCAAAGGCGAACAATAAACATGTTCATCATATCATCCATATGACTCATGCTTTACCTTTCGGTATTTCGTGTTCCGATACCATGTCTGTACATGCTAGGCTCGTCAAGGTCAACCTTAGTATCCGCATGTGCAAATCTGGCTTGCACCCGTTGTATGCACATGTAGAATCTATCACACCCGATCATCACGAGATGCTTCGAAACGATGAGTCTTAGCAAAGGTGCCTACTAAGAACGAACACTTTATTACTTGATATTTAGTGAGAGGGATCATCTTATAATTCTACCGTCGTGATCTAAGCAATACAAGATGCATAAAGGATTAACATCACATACAATTCATAATATGTGATATGACATGGCCTTTCTTCTTGTGCCTTTGATCTCCATCTCCAAAGCACGGACATGATATCCATCATCACCAGCGTGGCATCAAGGTCCATGGTGTCGCTTCATGGTTGTCCATCATTAACAACAACTATTACAACTACTTGGAATAAAGCTATTACATGATGAATAGACACGCAGGTCTTAACAAATTGGAAGACAACCATTAGGCTCCTGTCGGTTGCCATATTACAATAAAGATCATTGCATACATCAAATACAATCACAATCATATAATGGACATATCACATCACATGCCCCTACAAAAAACAAGTTAGACGCCTCTAATTTTCTTTGCATGTTTTACGTGGCTTGGGGCTTTCATATAAGAACTGATCTTACCTATGAACAAGAACCACAACGCGGATACAAGTGTTGTCAGATGCTAATTGTAAATTGAATCTTAACTATGGTGTGAGAGACAGACACCCGCAAAGCCACTTGTGCAATGCAAGTTGCACGTCAAGCGTGGAGCAAGTCTCATGTGCGAGAACATGTAAGGTTAGCCCGAGCCGCTTCATCCCACCATCCCGTAAGATGCAAAGTACATGTGAAGACAACGACAACAAAAGCATCAATGCTCACAAAACCATTGCGTTCTACTCGTGCAACAGATCTATGCATAGACACGGCACTGATACCACTGATGTGTTCATTGCATGGAAAACAAAAAAATTCTACCGCAAGAACGAACAAAACCAAGATCTAATCTAGGATAAGCCAAGATCTAATTTATTAGATCAGTGCAACGAGATAGATCTGTACTAACCCTTGTAGATCTGAAAGCACTGTGCAAGATCAGATCTCGTGGTTGATGCAGACGATCACTTGCCGATCTCAAGATTGAGTAGACGATCCTTCTGGCGCCATGTTCTGGCAGCGCTTCCGCAGTCGGTCACACGTGCGGAGCCGGTGTAGACCTTCCTCTCCCTGTTCCAGCGGGCAGCAGAGGTGCTAGATCTCCATGGAATCCCAACAGCACGACGCCGTGGTGGTGGTGGTAGAGAAGGATTTCTGCAGGGCTTCGCCTAAGCCGGAGCAGGAGGACGATGGAGGAGAGAGGTGGCCAGGGTTTAGGGTGGAAGGGTCTGATGGCCCAAGATATCTCGAGCTCGTTGGGGAACCCCAAGAGGAAGGTATGATGAGCACAATAGCAAGTTTCCCTCAGTTATGAAACCAAGGTTTAATCAAACCAGTAGGAGCAAGGAAACACCCCAAAGGTGTTGCTAGCTGAACTTTGGCAGGGCGCACTACCAGTGCCAGCAGCAACGTCGAGACCTACACAACACAACCACAGAACTCTGCCCCCAACTTACAGTGAGGTTGTCAATCTCACCGGTTTTGCTGAAAACAAAGGATTAAACGTATTGTGTGGAAGAAAGTAATAGTTTGTAGAAAGTAAACAGAAAGCAGTGAACAGTTGATGGTAGATTGAAAGTAAAAGAAAGGACCGGGGTCCATAGTTCACTAGTGGTGGCTCTCCTTAAGATAGATGACATGTTGGGTGAACAAATTACAGCGGGGAATTGACAAAAATCAAGAAAGCAATCATGCATATACTACTCATCTTGACTCCTTCGAGATTTGATTGTGCATTACAACATTATACATAGACCATAATCCAACTGCATCTATGACTAATAATCCACCTTCAGGTTATCATCCGAACCCCCTCCAGAATTAAGTAGCAAGCAACAGATAATTGCATCATGCATTGCGTGTAAAGTAAACAATACGATAGTTCTATGAACAAAGGATTGATGTTTTCTCCCTAGTAGCAACAACACATCTACTACCTTAGAGATTTCTATCACTTCCCCAGATTACTAGAGGCATGAACCCACTATCGAGCATAAATACTAACTCTTGGAATTGCTAGCATCTACTTGGCCAAGATAGCTACTAACAACGGAAAGCATGCAAGATCACAAATAACGAACACATGATAGAATCAATAATCAATCTAAAATAGCATATCAATATCCATCGGATCCCCGCAAACACAACATGCAGAATTACAAATAGATGATCTTGATCATGAACGGAGCTCACAAGATCTAAACATGATAGCACAAAGGAGGAGAACCGACCATCTAGCTACTACATGGACCCGTAGTCCAGAGATGAACTACTCACGCATCACACCGGAGGCTTGCATGGTGATGGAGAAGGCCTCTAGGGTGAATTCCCCTCTCCGACAGGGTGTCGGGAAGAGCTTCAGATCTCTCCTGATCTAGGGATAGAGATGATAGCGGCTATAGACTCTTTCGTGAAATTTTGATCGGGTACTTAGGGTTTCTATATCGGAGGCATCTTATAGGCGAAAGGGGAGGCCGAGGGGGTGCCGGAGGCGGCCAGACCACCCCCTGGCGTGGGCCAGGCTGGGCCACGCGGCCATGTGGTGTGGCAGCCCCCTGGCCCCTCTCCGTCTCGTATTCTGTCTCCTTGTGTCCCTCGGTGAAAAACTGACTTTGGCTTTTGTCCCGTCCAATTCCGAGAATATTCATTTTCTGACTTTCCTGGAACCAAAAATAGTAGAAAACAGGCAGCTGGCACTGTGGCTCTTGTTAATAGGTTAGTCCAAGAAAGTGTATAGAAAGTACTCCAAAGTTGGAACAAAACATAAGAAAGTAGATAAAACCAAGCATGGAACATCAAAAATTATGGATATGTTAGCAACGTATCAACATCCCCAAGCTTAACTCCTGCTCGTCCTCGAGTAGGCAAGTGATAAAAAGATAGAATAATTTTTGAGGTGACATGCACCATCATAAACATGATCAAAGTATTTGTAAAACATTGATAACTGGGATCATAGTACTTCAATCATAACATGAAAGATAATGTTCTAACAATAAGACAAAGCAACTATGTTGCAACATGAAAAGGCACAAACAAAAGATTCATGAATAACAATGCTTTGCAAGATGTTTGTTTGTTTCACATAAAGAAAACATAGCATAGTGGCATTCAGCTTGTCCCTCATAGAGTAGCAAACATATATGCATAGGACACCTTCAAAGTTCATAAGAGTGACTAGATACAAATAGTTTAAAACAAGCAATATCAAAGCTATGCATCAATCAACAAGTCTTGGGACAATGCACATAGAACTAAGAATGGCCACTATGCTCTCAAAGTAGGTGCATAAAGATAGAAGGTGGAGAATCAACATAAAAAGTAAAAGCCTTCATAGAAGGAAGTAGGGATTCAAGTTTCATAAAGAGCTTCCAAAAATTATGGTACTTATTAGCTTTCAGCTCTCATTGCCCCTATCATAAGCATCTTGAAGGTGATTAAGGTTAAAGTGACACAACTAAGAGGATATGCTTAACAAGTTATAAGTTGAAATCTCATGCCCCTTACTTACGAAGACCGAACCTCATGCTACCCAACTTTAGTCACAAGTAAGCTCTTGTCATTGTAAGTACATATGTATCATAGAGAACCGCCAACGGGGTACCCCTTGCACATGATACAGGAGCTATCCCATAATCAAAATGACAAGGCAAGCAGACAATGAGCATCTCAGCGATCTTTTTATTTGCTATTTGCATAGGTTTTTATTGAGGATGCTTCATAGAGTGCTCATTATGGTTATGCTGCAAGTTTCCACCATGATTAGGCATGGCTTAGGCTAGCGGCCCAGGCATTTATCTAACACAAATAAAAACTCCATGATCTTACAAGTTCCCCTTTTATTTCACACCGCCGGGATCCATAAGCAAACGAACATGATATCAACGGGGTACAAAGTACAAGTGCAATGTTGAAAGCGTTCCCCATGATACATGGTTCTGCTAACTTCAACTTATAAAGCGCAAGCATATACGCAACAAATATGGATGCAATGGTTCAAGTTTATTAAATACAAGAAAGAAAAGTGTGTCATCAAGTTTGTGAGAGCTTTAATCACTAGTTTTCTCATAACGAGTTTAATTCGGAAGGTAGATAAAAACATGAATATACTTGGAATAGCATATACTAATAGGTAGGTGTGGGGGACTCTTTGGAATAACTTGGTTTTAGGAGTTGGATGCATGAGTGGAACTCACACTTGGTTATGGAGGCTAGCAAAAGACTGGGAGCGACCAACTAAGAGAGCAATAATGGCCATAATCATGTAGAGCGACAAAACATCATTAATCAAAGCATAAAGTGATACTACAAGTTGAAAACTAAAGGATCATAAAGGCTTATGGTGACTTGGGATAGTCATAACATGATGTGAACATGTGCCAAGTCAACCCAAATAAAACATCAAAGGAGAATACCACAATACTATGCTTTAATATGCTAAAACAACGCATGATTCTTCCAAGGCACATTAAGCAATCTCAATTGTTTATAACAAGTCATGCTACAAAAAAGAATACTAAGCATAAATCCAAAACAATATCAAGCATGGCATGACAAAGCATAGGCCACAGTCAAAAACAAGCTCTCTTTACCACTTAAGCATGAACTTTCCTACTCTTTTCCAATCCAAACCAAACTATTTGAAAACCAATGCATGAAAGAGGGGGTCCAACCAATTTATTCAGAAAACTAAGAAAACCAAGCAAACGAAAAACAAAGACGCTCCAAGAACAACACAACTGTGCATGAAACAATAAAAAATAAAGTGTTTGGAAGAAACCTGGGATTTTTATTGATGAAGAAGGGGATGCCTTGGGCATCCCCAAGCTTTGACGCTTGTACTTCTTGGATATTTCTTGGGGTGACACTCTTGGCATCCCCAAGCTTGAGATTTAGTCCATTCTTCATCTCATTACTCATTCCTTCCATACACCTGAAAATTTTCCTTCATACAAAACTTCACACAATCTTTATTAGCAACATTAGTGCACTCAAGATAATAAGTCTTTAGATTCAGTTACAACACCAATAAAACTTTCACTAAAACACAAGCTACTCTAGCACTTCACTCAAAAAGCTCAATTCACCAAAAGAACTCAAAAAGAACCAACAAGAAGCAAATGCAAATAATGGCAGAAATCTGTCAAAACAGACCAGCAGGTAAAGACGAATTTTTTCAAAGACCTTCTGTTGCTCAAATCAAAACGTGTTGAACTAACGGAAGTTATATAACAACCTGGGGCAGAAGCAAAAAAATTCACGCCTCAAAGGGACGTACAGAGATTTTACACGAATTTTTACGGTGAAGCACAGAAATCTATTTCGGGACAACAACTTTCCCAATCATTACTTCTCTCTCATTAGAGGTTACTCTTGGCACAAAAAGCAAATAAAAAGGATAAGGACTGGTTATTATAGAAGTAATAACTTCCAAGACTTATCTAAAACTTTTGAGTTATCTCCCAATAAGTACTTATCTTTAACACCTTTAAGTTAGCCATAAGAAGTAAGAAAAAGAATCAAGTGTTCTCAAATGAAGAAGCATTAAGAGCAAATTTTGTTTTCATAGGAGAGGCAAAATAAATATTCTCTCTCTTCTTAGGGAAGTGTTCTATACCTTTCTTGAGTGGGAGTTGATATTTAATGGTGCCTTCTTTCATATCAATAATGGCACCAACAGTTCTAAGAAATGGTCTTCCCAAAGTAATAGGACAAAAAGCATTGCATTCAACATCCAAAACATAGAAATCAACGGGGACATAGGAATTCTTAACCATAATAAGAGCATCATTAATACTCCCCATGCGTTTCTTTTTAGCATTATCATCAAGTGGGACATTCAAATAACAATCTTCCAATGGTGGCAAATCAAGCATATCATAAATCCTTCTAGGCATAATAGAAACACTACTATCAAGATCACATAAAGCTTTGAAATCAAAATCATTCACTTTCATATTAATGATGGGTTCCCAACCATCTTCTTGTTTTATAGGAATAGAAGCTTTATGTTTCATCTTTTATTCTTCAATTTTTATGAGAGCATCAGTAATGTGTTTTGTAAAGGCCATATTCATAGCACTAGCATTAGGACTTTTAGCAAGCTTTTGTAGGAACTTAATAACTTCAGAGATGTTGCAACCATCAAGATCAAAATCATAATTATCATCTAAAGTAGTAGAGCTATTACTAGCCTCAACACTAGTGGTAGTGATAGTAGAAACACTAATGTTTCTAGCAATTTCATCCTCTCTTTCCCACTTAGCATGCAATTCAGCTAATAGTCTAACATTTTCATCAATTCTAACTTGTATGGCATTAGTAGGAGCAAAGGGATTATCAATAGTTTCAGGTTTAGCAGCCATTTTATTAATCAAAGAGGATTGTTCTCAGACAAAAATGATATATTTCTTTCAGCATTAGAGAGTTTCTCCTCAATAGTTTTATTGAAAACAGTTTGTTTACTAATAAAGTCTTTAAGCATAACTTCAAGTTCAGAGGGTGCACTCCTATTATTGTTGTAGGAATTTCCACAAGCATTACCATTGTTGGGAGGATATGGCCTATAATTATTATTACCAAAATTATTCCTGTAGGCATTGTTGATAAAATTGTTATTTCTTATAAAGTTCACATCAACTTGCTCTTCTTGAGCAATCAAAGAGGCTAAGGGAACATGATTTGGATCAATATGAGCCTTCCCATTAACAAGCATAGACATAATAACATAAATTTTATCACTCAAGGAGGAGGTTTCTTCAATAGAATTTACCTTCTTACCTTGTGGAGCTCTTTCAGTGTGCCATTCAGAATAGTTAACCATCATATTATCCAGAAGCTTTGTTGCAGCACCCAAAGTAATGGTCATAAAGGTACCTCCAGCAGCAGAATCCAATAGATTTCTTGAAGAATAATTCAAACCTGCATAAAAGGTTTGGATAATCATCCAAGCAGTCATTCCATGAGTGGGACAATTCTTTACCAAAGATTTCATTCTTTCCCAAGCTTGAGCAACATGTTCATTATCAGATTATTTAAATTTCATTATTTCACTTCTCATAGATATAATCTTAGCAGGAGGATAGTATTTTCCAATGAAAGCATCTTTGCATTTAGTCCAAGAATCAATACTATTCCTAGTTAAGGAATTCAACCATTCTTTAGCTTTTCCTCTCAAAGAGAAAGGAAACAATTTAAGCTTAATGATATCTCCATCTATATCCCTATTCTTTTGCATCTCACAAAGTTTAGCAAAGTTATTTAGATGAGCAGCAGCATCTTCATTACCAATACCAGAAAATTGTTCTCTCATAACAAGATTGAGTAAAGCAGGTTTTATTTCAAAGAAAGTAGCTTCAGGAACAGGTGGAGCAATAGGTGTGCTCATGAAATCATTGTTGTTGGTGCTAGTGAAGTCACACAACTTAGTATTTTCCAGAGTAGTCATTTTTTGTGTTTTTAATAAAGAAAGCAAACTTGTAAAACTATTTTTTGTGTGTTTTTGATAAAGAAACAAGCAAACAAAGCAAAAGTAAACTAAGCAAAACAAAAATAACAAAGTAAAGAGATTGGTTATGAGGGACTCCCCTTGTGAAGATGTCCTTGACTCCCCGACAACGGCGCCAGAAAAAGACTTTTGATGGCGTGCGGTTGACGTGGGAGCTTCTTATTCTTCGTTCCCCGGCAACGGTGCCAGAAAAAGCTTTGATGGCCAAAGATATCTCGAGCTCGTTGGGGAACCCCAAGAGGAAGGTATGATGAGCACATCAGCAAGTTTCCCTCAGTTATGAAACCAAGGTTTAATCGAACCAGTAGGAGCAAGGAAACGCCCCAAAGGTGTTGCTAGCTGAACTTTGGTAGGGCGCACTACCAGTGCCAGCAGCAACGTGGAGACCTGCACAACACAACCACAGAACTCTGCCCCCAACTTACAGTGAGGTTGTCAATCTCACCGGTTTTGCTGAAAACAAAGGATTAAACGTATTGTGTGGAAGAAAGTAATAGTTTGTAGAAAGTAAACAGAAAGGAGTAAACAATTGATTGTAGATTGATAGTAAAAGAAAGGATCGGGGTCCATAGTTCACTAGTGGTGGCTCTCCTTAAGATAGATGACATGTTGGGTGAAGAAATTACAGCGGGGCAATTAACAAACATCGAGAAAGCAATCATGCATATACTACTCATCTTGACTCCTTTGAGATTTGATTGTGCATTACAACATTATACATAGACCGTAATCCAACTGCATCTATGACTAATAATCCACCTTCAGGTTATCATCCGAACCCCCTCCAGAATTAAGTAGCAAGCAACAGATAATTGCATCATGCATTGCGTGTAAAGTAAACAATACGATAGTTCTATGAACAAAGGATTGATGTTTTCTCCCTAGTAGCAACAACACATCTACTACCTTAGAGATTTCTATCACTTCCCCAGATTACTAGAGGCATGAACCCACTATCGAGCATAAATACTAACTCTTGGAATTGCTAGCATCTACTTGGCCAAGATAGCTACTAACAACGGAAAGCATGCAAGATCACAAATAACGAACACATGATAGAATCAATAATCAATCTAAAATAGCATATCAATATCCATCGGATCCCCGCAAACACAACATGCAGAATTACAAATAGATGATCTTGATGATGAACGGAGCTCACAAGATCTAAACATGATAGCACAAAGGAGGAGAACCAGCCATCTA
Source organism: Avena sativa (assembly GCA_916181665.1). Taxonomy (NCBI): domain Eukaryota; kingdom Viridiplantae; phylum Streptophyta; class Magnoliopsida; order Poales; family Poaceae; genus Avena; species Avena sativa. Next base: position 491,942,834 of record OV702290.1, on the reverse strand, counting down.
GCTACTACATGGACCCGTAGTCCAGAGATGAACTACTCGCGCATCACACCGGAGGCTTGCATGGTGATGAAGAAGGCCTCCAGGGTGAATTCCCCTCTCCGGCAGGGTGCCGGGAAGAGCTTCAGATCCCTTCGGCTCTAGGGATGGAGATGACAGCGGCTACAGACTCTTTCATGGAATTTTGATCGGGTACTTAGGGTTTTTGTATCGGAGGCATCTTATAGGCGAAAGGGGAGGCCGAGGGGGTGCTGGAGGCGGCCAAACCACCCCCTGGCGCGGGACAGGGTGGGCCGTGTGGCCAAGTGGTGTGGCAGCCCCCTAGCCCCTCTCCGTCTCGTATTCTGGCTCCTTGTGTCCCTTGGTGAAAAACTGACTTTGGCTTTTGTCCTATCCAATTCCGAGAATATTCATTTTCTGACTTTCTGGAACCAAAAACAGCAGAAAACAGGCAGCTGGCACTGTGGCTCTTGTTGATAGGTTAGTCCAAGAAAGTGTATAGAAAGTACTCCAAAGTTGGAACAAAACATAAGAAAGTAGATAAAACCAAGCATGGAACATCAAAAATTATGGATATGTTAGCAACGTATCAGGGTGCAATGGGGGAGGCGCCCCCTCCCCTCCTTTATATAGAGGGGGAGGCCTAGGGCTGGCCCGCTTGCCCTCTAGGGTTTGGCGTGCCAAGGGAGTAGGAGTTTTCTTTCCCCCAAGTATCCCCCTTTCTTTTTTGGTTTTCAAGTAAACCCTATAGAATCTTCTGGAACCTTCCGAAACATTCCAAAACCTTCTAGAAGCTCCATACGAATACTCTGGAATGTTTCTGAAACCCAGAAATTGATCTCCATTATATGAATCATATTCTCCGAACAATTCCGGATCTCCTTGTGATGTCCTGGATCCAATCTGAGACTTCAAACAACATTCGGTCTCCAACACATATTCCATATCTACCTAAAACGTCATCGAACCTTAAGTGTGTCACCCTACGGTTTGCGAATATGTAGACATGATCGAGACACCTCTCCAATCAATAACCATCAGCAGGATCTGGAGATCCATAATGGCTCCCACATACTCAACGATGACTTCATGATCGATAGAACCATTAACATATGAAACCAATTCCCTTTGCCATGCGATACTCTACTTATCCAAGGTTTGATCATCGGTATCTCCATACCTAGTTCAACCTCGTTACTGATAAGTACTCTTTACTCGTTCCGTGATATGTCATCCCTTGTGACCTAGTCACATGCTTGCAAGCTTTATTTTGGAGTGGGTGTTCCACTCATCTGACCTAAGTGAGCAACATTGAGGTCAAGCTATTGACCATAAAAGAGCGCTGCATGGGAGGCAACCCATGTGAAATAAAGGTTTGAGTTAATTTTTAAGTTTTAGTTTAAGTTTATGTTTAATAAAGAGTGCTAGAAAACTCTAGTTGAGGAGAAGAAGTTCGGTAGTACTAAAAATCCTTCTTAATACATGCTAGTTCAACCTCATTACCGATAAGTACTCTTTACTCGTTCCGTGATATGTCATCTCTTGTGACCTAGTCACATGCTTGCATGCTAATTAGATGACATTCCACCGAGAGGGCTGATACGTTGCTAACGTATCCATAATTTTTGATGTTCCATGCTTGGTTTTATCTACTTTCTTATATTTTGTCCACACTTTGGAGTACTTTTTATACACTTTCTTGGACTAACCTATTAACAAGATGCCACAGTGCCAGCTGCATGTTTTCTGCTGTTTTTGGTTCCAGGAAAGTCAAAAAATGAATATTCTCGGAATTGGACAGGACAAAAGCCAAAGTCAGTTTTTCACCGAGGGGGACAAGGAGCCAGAATACGAGACGGAGAGGGGACAGGGTCCGGCCACACCACCTAGCCACAGGGCCAGGCCTGGCCCGCGCCAGGGGGTGGTCTGGCCGCCTAGGGCACCCCCTCGGCATCCCCTTTCGCCTATATATCGCCTCCGATACAGAAACCCTAAGTACCCGACCAAAATTCCACGAAAGAGTCTGTAGCCGCCGTCATCTCCATCCCTAGATCGGGAGGGATCTGAAGCTCTTCCTAGAACCCTGCCGGAGGGGAGAATTCACCCTAGAGGCCTTCTTCATCACCATGCAAGCCTCCGGTGTGATGCATGAGTAGTTCATCCTTGGACTACGGGTCCATGTAGTAGCTAGATGGTTGGTTCTTCTCCTTTGTGCTACCATGTCTCTATCTTGTGAGCTCCGTTCATGATCAAGATCATCTATTTGTAATCCTACATGTTGTGTTTGCGGGGATCCGATGGATATTGAGATGCTATTTCAGATTGATTATTGATTCTATCATGTCTTTTTTATTTGTGATCTTGCATGCTTTCTGTTGTTAGTAGTTATCTTAGCCAAGTAGATGCTAGCAACTCCAAGAGTTAGTATTTATGCTTGATAGTGGGTTCACGCCTCTAGTAATCTGGGGAAGTGACAGAAATCTCTAAGGTACTAGATGTGTTGTTGCTACTAGGGAGAAAACAACAATCCTTTGTTCATAGAACAAACGTATTGTTTACTTTACATGCAATGTGTAATGAAATTATCTGTTGCTTGCAACTTAATACTGGAGGGGGTTCGGATGATAACCTGAAGGTGAATTACTAGTCATAGATGCAGTTGGATTACGGTCTATGTATAATGTTGTAATGCCCAATCAAAACTCAAAGTAGTCAAGATGAGTTGTATATGCTAGTATGCTTTCTCGATGTTTGTCAATTGCCCCGCTGTAATTTGTTCACCCAACATGTCATCTATCTTAAGGAGAACCACCACTAGTGAACTATGGACCTCGGTCCTTTCTTTTATCATCAATCTACAATTGTTTATTGCTTTCTGTTTACTTTCTGCAAGCTTTTACTTTCTTCCACACAATACGTTTAATCCTTTGTTTTTAGCAAAACCGATGAGATTGACAACCTCACTGTAAGTTGGGGGCAAAGTTCTGTGGTTGTGTTGTGCAGGTTTCCACGTTGCTGCTAGCACCGGTAGTGCGCCCTGCCAAAGTCCAGCTAGCAACACCTTGGAGGTGTTTCCTTGCTCCTACTGGTTCGATAACCTTGGTTTCATAACTGAGGGAAAACTTGCTGTTGTTCTCATCATACCTTCCTCTTGGGGTTTCCCAACAAGCTCGATATATTTTGGGCCATCAAGCTATTTTCTGGCGCCGTTGCCGGGGAGTCAAGGACATCTTCACAAGGGGAGTCCCTCATAACCAATCTCTTTACTTTGTTTTATTTGTTTTGCTTAGTTTATTTTTGCTTTGTTTGCTTGTTTCTTTATCAAAAACACACAAAAAATAGTTTTACTAAGTTTGCTTTCTTTATTAAAAACACAAAAAAATGTTAGTTCTCACTTCAAGTTGTTTTTATGTCTAGTTCTGCTCCAATCACTATTTCATTATGGATAGCCCACTCGATTTCCTATTTGGGAACACTACTATCACTGCTAAGGTAATAGATGAACCATCGCCTGCTAGAACCTCCATGGAAGATTTTATAAGGTATAGAGAATCTTATAAGCATAAAGTCATGAGAGCCGTGTTAAAAAGGTTGGATCTAATTGCTAAAATTTTGCTTAAACACCATGATATAAATTGTTGCTCTCAACAGGACACTAAACATCTTAAATTCCAATGTGGCTTTAGTAAAGAATTAGTAATTATGAACTAGCATTGGAATAACTATATTCATCTTGGATTTGAAGAAGTAGAACAATTCGTTTTGTTTATGGGAGCTTCTGAAATAGAATCCTTCATGTCTAAAAACAATGAAACTTGTGTTGCTTGTAAAGACCTTAAAGATATGGTCTCTTCTATCCTTAATCATTGCATAGAAAATTTCAGAAATAATTGTTATATCATTGATTATAAATAGAGACTCAGTCATGCACAAGAAAGTGTGCACAATTTGCAGGAGCCTATGGAAGAAGAAATTGCTGAACCTGAAAGCTCATTAGATGAAAAAGAGGGGGAGAGTGATGGACAAAAGGAGGAAGAATGGATCTACCCATGCCTACCTTCTAATGAGAGTAACTCTTTATCCCTTACATTATTTGATTGTCCCCCATGCTTACCAAAGGAGGATGAATGTTATGTTCCTGTGGATTCTCTTGAAAAATCTACTATGGGTAAAACTCGTGATAATAATTATGCTCCAGTTATCTATGATAATCCTTTATTAGTTCCTAACTTCGAAATGCATTGTACTAAAGAGTTTTGCTTAGAAAATGTTTATGATAAAGCTCTAGATGATGGTCCTATATTGAATGATCAGTCATCTTGTTATAGAATTGTTAAAAGTGGGTTTGAAGGTTTTAATCCCACTATTTTTGAGCTTGATAAAAATTATGTGTTTGTAGATCATGAAAAGCATACTTTATGTGATAGTTATATTGTTGAGTTTATTCATGAGGCTACTGAAAATTATTATGAGAGAGGAAAATATGGTTGTAGAAGTTTTCATGGTACTGAAACACCTCTCTATGTGCTGAAAGTTTTGAAGTTGCTCTTGTTTTATCTACCCATTCTTGCTACTATGTGCTTCTTTGATTTATTTTCTTACAAGATTCCTATGCATAGGAAGTGGGTTAGACTTAAATGTGTTTTGAATTTTCTTCTTGATGCTCTCTTTTACTTCAATTCATATTTCTTATGTGAGCATCTTCTCAAACTATCATGCCTAACTTAAAGGCGTTAAAGAAAAGTACTTATTGGGAGATAACCCAAAAGTTTTAGATGAGTCTTGGAAGTTATTACCTCTGTAATAACCTCTCTTTATCCTTTTTATTTGCTTTTTGTGCCAAGAGTAACCTCTGATGAGAGAGAAGTAATGATTGGCAAAGTTGATGTCCCGAAACAGATTTTTGTGCTTCACCATAAAAATCTGTGTACAATATCTGTAAGTCCTTTTGATGCGTGAATGTTTTTGCTTCTGCCCCAGGTTGTTATCTAACTTTCGTAAGTTCAACACTTTTTGATTTGAGCAACAGAAGGTCTTCGAAAAAATTGGTTTTTACCTGCTGGTCTGTTTTGACAGATTTCTGCCTTTATTTGTATTTGCTTCTTGTTGGTTCCTTTTTGAGTTCTTTTGGGGAATTGAGCTTTTTGAGTTAAGTGTTAAAGTAGCTTGTGTTTTAATGGAAGTTTTATTGGTGTTCAAACTGAACCTAAAGACTTATTATCTTGAGTGCACTAATGTTGCTAATAAAGATTGTGTGAAGTTTTGTATGAAGGAAAATTTTCAGGTGTATGGAGAGAATGATGTAATGAGATGAATAATGGACTAAATCTCAAGCTTGGGGATGCCACCCCGTGTCACCCCAAGAAATATCCAAGAGGTACAAGCGTCAAAGCTTGGGGATGCCCAAGGCATCCCCTTCTTCATCAATAAAAATCCCAGGTTTCTTCCAAACACTTCATTTTTATTGTTTCATGCACAGTTGTGTTGTTATTGGAGCGTCTTCATTTTTTTTTCGTTTGCTTGGTTTTCTTAGTTTGCTGAATAAATTGGTTGGACCCCCTCTTTCATGCATTGGTTTTCAAATATTTTGGTTTGGATTGGAAAAGAATAGGAAAAGTTCATGCTTAAGTGGTAAAGGGAGCTTGTTTTTGACTATGGCCTATGCTTTGTCATGCCATGTTTGATATTGTTTTGGCTTTATGCTTAGTGATATTTGCTGTAGCATGACATCTTATAAACAATTGAGATCGCTTAATGTGCCTTGGAAGAATCATGCATTGTTTTAGCATATTAAAGCATAGTATTGTGGTATTCTCCTTTGATGCTTTATTTGGGTTGTCTTGGCGCATGCTCACACCATGTTATGACTATGCCAAGTCACCATATCCTTTATGATCCTTTAGTTTTCGACTTGTAATATCACTTTATGCTTTGATTAATGACGTTTTGTCGCTCTGCATGATTATGGTCATTATTGCTCTCTTAGTCGGCCGCTCCCAATCTTTTGCTAGCCTCCATAACCAAGTATGAGTTCTACTCATGCATCCAACTCCTAAACCAAGTTATTCCAAAGAGTCCACCATACCTACCTATTAGCATTTGTTATTCCAAGTATATTCATGTCTTTATCTACCTTCTGAATTAAACTTGTTATGAGAAAACTAGTGATTAAATCTCTCACGAACTTGATGGCACACTTTACTTTTCTTGCCCTTAATAAACTTGAACCATTGTGTCGTCTATGTTGTATATGCTTGCGCTTATGTGTTGGGGATTAGCAGAACCATGTTGTCATGGGGAATGCTTTCAACATTGCACTTGTACTTTGTACCTAGTTAATATCATGCTCTTTTGTCTATGGATGTCGTCGGTGTGAAATTAAAGGGGATATTGTAAGTCCATGGAGTTATGTATGTGTGTTAGATAAATGCATGGGCCGCTGGTCTAATCCATGTCATCATGGTGGAAACCTGCAGTTTAACCATAATGAGCTGTCTATGAAGCATTCTTCTTATAAAAAAGAGTTAGATTTTGAGAAAAAGAGAAAAAGAAAAAAATAGATATGAGAAAAGAGGAAAGAGAGAAAAAAGCACCATTTTCCCTTGGAAAATAAGAAGATTGCTGAGATGCTCGTTATCTGCTTGCATTGTCATTTTGATATGGGGATTCTTCCGTATCATCGGGCAAGGGGTACCCCATTGGCGGTTCTCTATGATACACATGTACTTACTATGATAAGAAGTTACCGGTAACTAAACTTGAGTAGCATGAGGAGCGGCCCTCGTATTCAAGGGACATGAGATTTCCAACTTATACTTTGTCAAGCATATACTCCATAGTTTGTTCACTTTAACCTTAATCACTTCAAGATGCTTATGATAGGGGCAATGAGAGCTGAAAGCTAAAAAGTAACATAGTTTTTGGAAGCTCTTTATGAGACTTGAATCCCTACTTCCTTCTATGAAGGACTTTCTTTTACTTTTATGTTGAGTCTCCACCTTCTATCTTTATGCACCTACTTTGAGAGCATAGTGGCCATTCTTAGTTCTATGTGCATTGTCCCAAGACTTGTTGATTGATGCATAATTTTGATATTGCTTGTTCTTAAACTATTTGTATCCAGTCACTCTTATGAACTTTGAAGGTGTCCTATGCATTTATGTTTGCTACTCTATGAGGGACAAGCTGAATGCTACTATACTATGTTTCCTTTATGTGAAACAAACAAACGTCTTGCAAAGCATTGTTATTCATGAATCTTTTGTTTGTGCCTTTTCATGTTGCAACATAGTTGCTATGTCTTATTGCTAGAACTTTACCTTTCATGCTATGTTGAAGTACTATGATCCCATCTATCAATGTTTTATAAATACTTTGATCAAGTTTACGATGGTGCATGTCACCTCAAAAACTATTCTTTCTTTTTATCACTTACCTACTCGAGGACGAGAAGGAGTTAAGCTTGGGGATGTTGATACGTTGCTAACGTATCCATAATTTTTGATGTTCCATGCTTGGTTTTATCTACTTTCTTATGTTTTGTCCACACTTTGGAGTACTTTTTATACACTTTCTTGGACTAACCTATTAACAAGATTCCACAGTGCCAGCTACCTGTTTTCTGCTGTTTTTGGTTCCAGGAAAGTCAGAAAATGAATATTCTCGGAATTGGACAGGACAAGCCAAAGTCAGTTTTTCACCGAGGGGGACCCGGAGCCAGAATACGAGACAAAGAAGGGCCAGGGGCCGACCACACCACCTGGCCCGTGGCCAGGCCTGGCCCATGCCAGGGGGTGGTCTGGCCGCCTAGGGCACCCCCTCGGCCTCCCATTTCGCCTATATATCGCCTCTGATACAGAAACCCTAAGTACCCGATCAAAATTCCACGAAAGAGTCTGTAGCCGCCGTCATCTCCATCCCTAGATCAGAAGGATCTGAAGCTCTTCCTGGCACCCTGCCGGAGGGGAGAATTCACCTAGAGGCATTCTTCATCACCATGCAAGCCTCCAGTGTGATGCGTGAGTAGTTCATCCTTGGACTACGGGTCCATGTAGTAGCTAGATGGTTGGTTCTTATCCTTTGTGCTACCATGTCTAGATCTTGTGAGCTCCATTCATGATCAAGATCATCTATTTGTAATCCTACATGTTGTGTTTGCGGGGATCCGATGAATATTGAGATGCTATTTCAGATTGATTATTGATTCTATCATGTCTTTGTTATTTGTGATCTTGCATGCTTTCCATTGTTAGTAGCTATCTTGGCCAAGTAGATGCTAGCAACTACAAAAGTTAGTATTTATGCTCGATAGTGGGTTCATGCCTCTAGTAATCTTGGGAAGTGACAGAAATCTCTAAGGTACTAGATGTGTTGTTGCTACTAGGGAGAAAACATCAATCCTTTGTTCATAGAACAATCGTATTGTTTAATTTACACGCAATGTGTAATGCAATTATCTGTTGCTTGCAACTTAATACTGGAGGGGGTTCAGATGATAACCTGAAGATGGATTATTAGTCATAGATGCAGTTGGATTACGGTCTATGTATAATGTTGTAATGCCCAATCAAATTTCAAAGGAGTCAAGATGAGTAGTATATGCTTGTATGCTTTCTCGATGTTTGTCAATTGCCCCGCTGTAATTTTTTCACCCAACATGTCATCTATCTTAAGGAGAACCACCACTAGTGAACTATGGACCCCGGTCCTTTCTTTTATCATCAATCTACAACTGTTTACTGCTTTATGTTTACTTTCTGCAAGCTTGTACTTTCTTCCACACAATACGTTTAATCCTTTGTTTTCAGCAAAACCGGTGAGATTGACAACCTCACTGTAAGTAGGGGCAAAGTTCTGTGGTTATGTTGTGGAGGTTTCCACGTTGCTGCTAGCACCGGTAGTGCGCCCTGCCAAAGTCCAGCTAGCAACACCTTGGAGGTGTTTCCTTGCTCCTACTGGTTTGATAACCTTGGTTTCATAACTGAGGGAAAAATTGCTGATGTGCTCATCATACCTTCCTCTTGGGGTTCCCCAACGAGCTCGATATATTTTGGGCCATCAAGGGCCCAGAGCATATCTATCTGTCATATGGATGGACAAATCCCAGTCTTGATCCTTGCGCTTCAACACATACTTTCAGAATACCTAATGCCACCTTTATAACCACCCAGTTACGAAGCGGTGTTTGATGTCATCAAAGTACTCATCCGGTGATGGTGATTAACACAATCTCATGGTCGAAGGATTAGGTTACTATGTATTTGAAAGCTTGTAGCAAAACGAACTTAATGACTTGATCTTATGCTATGCTTACTATGGGTGTTTATCCATCACATCATTCTCCTAATGATATGATCTTGTTATTAATAACATCCAATGTCCATGATCAGGAAACTATGATCATCCATTAATCAACAAGCTAGTTCAACAAGAGGCTTACTTGGGACTCTTTTATGTTTACAAAACACACAAGTATTAATGTTTTCGGTTAATACAATTATAGCATGGGATGTAAACATTTATCATAAACATAAAGATATAATAATAACCACTTTATTATTGCCTCTTGGGCATATCTCCAATAGCCTCCACCTGTGATTGGTCATTGACTTTGGGGGATTGGTGCTCCAGGTAGCGCACAAGGATTGCGCCCAAGTTGAGTGACAAGTCACAGTTGGTGTAAGCAGCTTTTGCAAGGACTAAGATGTCCTCCTCACTGAGTCTTGTGAACTCATTTCTTGCCTGCAAGGTGTTAGCAATAACATAGAACAAATAGTAGATTGTAGGATGTTGAATATTCTTCCCCTTGCTTACTCTAGTAGTGAAACTCATTCCATTATAATATTGTGCAGGGGAAGAGTATAAGCCAGTAAAGGATGCACGTAAGGCATTAACATCATTGTTTGGGAAATTAAAACATGTGCACCATTCATCTAGTGTTAAAGTGTAATTGTTGTTCATAAGTCGGAAAGAAATCGTGTCCTCTCCTTGCCATAGTTTAACGGTGCTTTGCAAAGAACTTAGAAATTCAATAGTTAACCGGCAATAAGTAGGCACATCATTGTACACAAAGTTTGGAGGCCAGCTCTATTGCAAAGTAAATTGAAGTCATTAGAAATACCGAGTTGGTTCAATATAATGGGGCAAGACCACTTGGTGGCCTTCACTTCTCGTTTCTTGATCTTGTTGAAGCGATCACGTTGGAGCTCATTCCTGAACCGTATCCCCATGCGTTCTTGAGTGACAGCCCGAGAAACACTAGCGGCGGCATGAGCACGAGTTTGGCTCCTTGTGTTCATCACCTAAAATAATAAAGAAAGACAAAAATAAAACTTTTTGATCCAATAATAAGTATAACATATTCCTCATCATAGCACACTAAAGAATCCCCTAGAAATAATAATCTAGGCAAGAGAATTATGGCAATTAGTTCATAGTAGGTCTCACCCTAGATTGATAATGATAATAGATCAAAGATGAATTTGCAAAAAGTAATTGGAGGATCGGAGGAGAAACATACCGTAGATTACTTGTGTGCAAGGAAATCGAACGAAATTGAGTTGGATGAAGATCCCGTGAGGTTTTGAGAGAGTTGGGAGGTAGAAGAGAGAAAAAGGATTGAAGTTTTGGGGTTGGAGATACCTCCTGTGGTGTTTTTGTGGTCGGATGCAACTATACGGGTGGAACTATACGGCTAGAACAATGTGTTCCCGCCGTATAGTTGGCCTGCTGTCAAAATTTTAGGGTTTCCACCTGGCGGTGCAGCTATACGACCAGAACTATACGGCCGGAATTTTTATTCCCGCTGTATAGTTAGTCGTCAAACTCTTTGTGCCTGGAAAAGAAATTGTACGAAAGCATCGATATCTATACGACCGGAATTTTTATTCCCGCCGTATAGTTGGTCATTAAACTATCAGTACATATGAAATAAAAATTGTCGATGGCAAAAATATCTATATGACCGGGGCTATACGGCCGGAATTTTTATTCCCGTCATATAGTTAATCGTTAAACCATCTGTATGCATCAAAAAAATTCTGTTTCTTCGAAAATTATTTCTTATCCTATAACTTAGTGAAATACCTTGTTTTTGACAGAAAAATAACATCAAATATTGTCGACCAACATCAGCATGTATTAAGAAGGATTTTTAGTACTATCGAACTTCTTCTCCTCAACTGGAGTTTTCTAGCACTCTTTATTAAACATAAACTTAAACTAAAACTTAAAAATTAACTCAAACCTTTATTTCACATGGGTTGCCTCCCATGCATCGCTCTTTTATGGTCAATAGCTTGACCTCAATGTTGCTCACTTAGGCCAGATGAGTAGAACACCCACTCCAAAATAATTGGCTTGAAAGTGATTGCCTCCTTTTCATCATGCTTGGCTTTCTTCTTCCTAGGGAAATGAATAACAAAAGTATCCTGCGAAGGCAATTGAAGCTTCGCGTTCCCTTCATGTAGATTAATCAAAGCCTTAATAGTTCTTAAGAAAGGACAACCTAATATAATAGGAGCAGTAGCATCTTCAGGCATGTCAACAATTACAAAATCAATAAGAGCAGGACAACCTTTAATGTATACTAAAGTATTCTCCTTAATTCCTACAGCTTGTTTGTAGGTAGAATCTGCTAGATGCAATTTTAACTAAGTGATTTCAAAAGAGCCAAGATTTATCTTATTAAAGAGGCCTTTTGGAATTGTTGAAACGATTGCACCTAGATCACAAAGTGCAGCTATCTCATTGGTACCAATTTTAATCTTAATTGTAGGCTCAAATATATCATCAAGTTTTACACGCAATTTTTTAGCAATGTTCTTATATTCATCCTCAAGCTCACGTACCTTTATTGCTACTTGATTAATGAAGTGTTGGCACATAGCTTCCTCATTTCCTTCACTTACCGGAATCTTGACATTGATCCTTTTTACAAGATCTTCAACGGTGTAACTTGGTGAAGGATCATTACTATAATCAAGTTCTTCAGGCTCCTCCCTTTGGATTATTATCATATTGAGGTCTTCAACAGTATTGGGCTCAGCTTTACCTGCAAACTTAGCTAGAACGAGAGTTTAACTCTCGATTATCTTACCTAGCTGTGCCTCAACAATCCTCGTTCTTTCTTGGAGGGCCTGCAAATCATTTCTCAAACTTACAACTTGGTTAGATAGTTTACCAAGCATAGCATCATGGTTCTCCGTTATTTTAACAAGAATATTATTTTGCTCATTTTGTGAGTCTATAAAAGACTTAAGTGTTTCTTGGAGACTATCACTACTAGTTCCCATATTATTATTAGAGTTACCTGCAGGACTAGCATAATGTTTCTGAAGTTAGGATTATAATTCTTCTTCCAAGCAGGGTTATAATCATTACGAGCTATGAAGTCTATTTCTTCAACATTTGATTCAGGGATAGCTCTTACCTGGGTTTCCTTACCTTTCATGGCTAATATGAGCTCATCCAGCTTAGCATTGAGATCTTTATTTCCTTGTGGTGAGACAGAGTTCACCTTCTTCGTGTTTGATCTATCCACATGCCATTGGGCATGGTTGTCTTGCATATTGTATTGCAGATGCTTTGCTTCAGTAATATGTTTACCCATAAATGTTCCCCCAGCTATAGTATCAAGCATATACTTAGACATAGGGTTAAGAGCATTATAAAATAAATGGAGGATTAACCAATCTTCCATCCCGTGACTGGGACAGTTTCTCATGCATTCTTTCATCCTCTCCCATGCAAGCGCTAGTGGCTCATGATCTTCCTGTCTAAAGCCAGTAATATTAGATCTTAGTTGCATAGTCTTTGCAGGTGGGAAAATTTTAGTCATAAATAAAGAAGTACATTCCACCCATGATGTAATAGTATTTCTATGCAAAGATAGCAACCATTCTTTTGCTCTTCCTTGAAGAGAGAAAGGAAATAAGCGCAATTTGACCGCATCGGGGTTAACATCTTTTATGCACATCATATCACATATTTGAGTGAAAGTATTCAAGTGCATACATGTGTCCTCAACAACAGAGCTTCCAAATTGATTCTGTTGAACCAAACTTAAATAATGGGGCTTAATTTCATAGTCATTAGTAGCAATTTCTAGCTGAGTACGCAAATAATCATTGTTGGGCGTACAAAACTCCCCAAGCTTCTTTTCAACCATATTTCCTATGTTTTTGGGTTTCCTTAAAAAGATACTTATAATAGTAAAAGCTAGAATTTAAAGGCTAACTAATTTTTTGGGTTTTCAAATAAAGACTGAAAGCAAACTAACAAATTGAAAAACAATAATTTAAAACTCGCAAGGTTCCTACTAACCTCACCAGGGTAGCTATTGCTTCCCCAGCAACAGCGCCAGAAAAAGGGTTGATACATTCGATCCGGATTACGGATGTAGTATAGTTCTTTTTCCCTAGTAGACCTAGGTTTATCGAATCCTCAGGAAGCAGAAGCGTAGTGAAGTTACTTTAACGGACCTTCGGGAGTTTTAGAATTCCTTTTGTGTTTTTACCGGACCAAGAGTTTGCATCTTTTTGTTGTTGTCGATGATGGAAAGAGAGGGCCTAGGGCGTTCGGTTTCACCTGTAGCTGTGCAAAACATATGATGGGAATAAAAGATAATAATAAAGTATGCATGTAATTGTTAGAGCAAGATAAATTATATGTGGACAGTGCATCCATAATTGCTATTGCCTCCGCAACCGCTTATAGCAATAACCTACTAGTATCATCCATAGAAGAAAGAGAACTAATGATATGCATAGTGATGTCACCGTTAATCCCAAGTAAATCCCTCACATACAGTTGTACTACCCCTTCTGTCACTGGGGTTCCCAACCAGTAGATTAGTCAATACTCATACTCCCTATACCTAGCTCAATCCTCGGGGTCTTGGGTACCTAAAAAGTCCTTAGATTGAGGCAAGAGAGGATACAATAATCATCATGTCATACAAACTAATACATGATCCCATCTATGATAAATAACATGCACAAAAGCTACATGGCTAGGCCAAAGCCCTTAGCCCAAGGAGAATTACTCACACATAGATATGAGATAAAAGATCACAAACATTGTAATGGAAATCATGAGATTGATAGCAAATAGTCTTACAATGTCGCCAATCGAAGATGAGATCTACTATTACAAGGGGTGGAATATAGCTATGGTGGTGGAGAAGAGTTTGGAGATTAGCTCTAAGTCTATTCCTCCGGTGGCTCTTCGGTGTGGTGCATGGAGATCTGGAGGCGGCTGATGATCTGGGGTAGGGACTCGAGACACACTTTTCTCGTCGCCCGAGGCTTATTTATATAGGGGTCCCTTCACGAAAGTTGTTCTGTTTGACCTAGCGGTGTCGATGGCAACTATACGATCGGAACTATACGGCCGGAATTTTATTCTGGTCGTATAGTTGGTCGTTAAAGCGTCTGCCTCCAACTCACGACTCATGGTTTCTTCTAGTTGTTGGAAATCTTGTATCTTTAACTTTAATGTAGTGATTCCCATCATCAAACGTCATTATCTGTGCAGGGAAAAATGGAAAGAAACGATTGCATACCCCTTGGATCATTAGGCATTAGTCACAGGGTTTAGAGAGATATTCCATAAAAAATATGAATAATATCTAGTTTAAATGTGGACGTAGATGGGTTATCATTGATACATTGCAAATGTATCTATAATTTTTGATGATCCATGCTTGGTTTTATCTACTTTCTTGTGTTTTGTCCACACTTTGGAGTACATTTCATATGATTTCTTGGACTAACCTATTAACAAGAGCCACAGTGCCAGCTGCCTGTTTTTTGCTGTTTTTGGTTCCAGGAAAGTCAGAAAATGAATATTCTCGGAATTGGACGGGACAAAAGCCAAAGTCATTATTTTACCGGGGGACACCTAGAGCCAGAATACGAGACGGAGAGGAGTTGGGGCCTGGCCACACCACCTGGTCGCGCGGCCAGGCCTGGCCCGCGCCAGGGGGTGGTCTGGCCGCCCCAGGTACCCCCTCGGCCTCTCCTTCCACCTATATATTGCCTCTGGTACGGAAACCCTAAGCACCCGATCAAAAATCCACGAAAGAGTCTGTAGCCGCCGTCATCTCCATCCCTAGATCGGGAGGGATATGAAGCTCTTCCCGGCACCCTGTCGGAGAGGAGAATTCACCCTGGAGGTCTTCTTCATCATCATGCAAGCCTCGGTGTGATGCGTGAGTAGTTCATCTCTGGACTACGGGTCCATGTAGTAGCTAGATGGGTGGTTCTCCTCCTTTGTGCTTTCATGTTTAGATCTTGTGAGCTCCGTTCATGATCCAGATCATCTATTTGTAATTCTACATGTTGTGTTTGCGGGGATCTGATGGATATTGAGATGCTATTTCAGATTGATTAATGATTCTATCATGTCTTTGTTATTTGTGATCTTGCATGCTTTCCGTTGTTAGTAGCTATCTTGGCCAAGTAGATACTAGCAACTTCAAGAGTTAGTATTTATGCTCGATAGTGGGTTCATGCCTCTGGTAATCTGGGGAAGTGACAGAAATCTCTAAGGTACTAGATGTGTTGTTGCTACTAGGGAGAAAACAACAATCCTTTGTTCATAGAACAATCGTATTGTTTACTTTACACGCAATTCGTAATGCAATTATCCGTTGCTTGCAACTTAATACTGGAGGGGGTTTGGATGATAACCTGAAGGTGGATTATTAGTCATAGATGCAGTTGGATAGCGGTCTATGTATAATGTTGTAATGCCCAATCGAATCTCAAAGGAGTCAAGATGATTAGTTTTTGCTTTTATGCTTTCTCGATGTTTGTCAATTGCCCCACTGTAATTTGTTCACCCAACATGTTATCTATCTTAAGGAGAGCCACCACTAGTGAACTATGGACCCCGGTCATTTCTTTTACAATCAATCTACAAATTGTTTACTGCTTTGTGTTTACTTTCTGCAAACTATTACTTCCTTCCATTTGATACGTTTAATCCTTTGTTTTCAGCAAAACCGGTGAGATTGACAACCTCATCGCAAGTTGGGGACATAGTTCTGTGGTTGTGTTGTGCAGGTCTCCATGTTGCTGCTAGCACCGGTAGTGCGCCCTGCCAACGTTCAGCTAGCAACACCTTTGGGGTGTTTCCTTGCTCCTACTGGTTCGATTGAACCTTGGTTTCATAACAGAGGGAAACTTGTTGATGTGCTCATCATACCTTCCTCTTGGGGTTCCCCAACGAGCTCGATATATTTTGGGCCATCAAGCATATTTTCTAGCGCCGTTGCCACGGAGTCAAGGACATCTTCACAAGGGGAGTTCCTCATAACCAATCTTTTTACTTTGTTATTTTTGTTTTGCTTAGTTTACTTTCTTTGAGATAAAACCTGCTTTACTCAATCTTGTTATGAGAGAACAATTTTCTGGTATTGGTAATGAAGATGTTGTTGCCCATCTAAATAACTTTGTTGAACTTTGTGAGATGCAAAAGCATAAGGATATAGATGGAGTATTATTAAGCTTAAATTGTTTCCATTCTCTTTGAGAGGAAAAGCTAAAGAGTGGTAGAATTCCTTAACTAGGAATAGTATTGATTCTTGGACTAAATGCAAAGATGCTTTCATTGGAAAATACTATCCTCCTGCTAAGATTATATCTATGAGAAGTAAAATAATGAAGTTTAAACAATCTGATAATGAACATGTTACTCAAGCTTGGGAAAGAATGAAATCTTTGGTAAAGAATTGTCCCACTCATGGACTGACTTCTTGGATGATCATCCAAACTTTTTATGCAGGATTGAACTATTCTTCAAGGAACCTATTGGATTCTGCTGCTGGAGGTACCTTTATGACCATTACTTTGGGTGCTGCAACAAAGCTTCTGGATAATATGATGGTTAACTATTCTGAATGGCATACTGAGAGAGCTCCACAAGGTAAGAAGGTAAATTCTGTTGAGGAAACCTCCTCCTTGAGTGATAAGATTGATATTAAAATGTCTATGATTGTTAATGGGAAAGCCCATATTGATCCAAATAATGTTCCCTTAGCAAGTTGATGCGAACTTTATAAGAAATAATAATTTTGGAAACAATGCTTATGGTAACAATTATAGGCCCTACTCTCCTAATAATACTTATGGTTATAATGGTAAACCAAGATTACCTAGTGAAGGAAGAATTTTAGAAGTTGAAAGAGCGACTAAGAACTTCATACAAATGCAATATGAGTAAAATAAACTATTTACTAAAACTATGGAGGAACAATCTACCATTTTGAAGAACATTAGCCATCAACTTGAGAGTCTAAATAGGGAAATTCCTAGTTTACAATTGAAACTTTCTAATGCTGAAAGAAATATATCATCTTTGTCTGAAGCTCAATCTTCATTGATTAATAAAATGGCTGCCAAACCTGAAACTAATGATAATCCCTTTGCAGCCATTAATGCCATACAAGTAAGAATTGATGAAAATGTTAGACTATTAGCTGAATTGCATGCTAAGTGGGAAATAGAAGCTGAAATTGCTAGAAACATTAGTGTTTCTACTATCACTACCACTAGTGTTGAGGCTAGTAATAGCTCTACTACCTTAGATGATAATTATGATTTTGATCTTGATGGTTGCAATATCTCTAAAGTTATTAAGTTCCTACAAAAGCTTGCTAAAAGTCCTAATGCTAGTGCTATGAACATGGCCTATACAAAACACATTACTGATGCTCTCATAAAGATTAAAGAAGAAAAGATGGAACATAAAGCTTCTATTCCTATAAAACAAGAAGATGGTTGGAAACCCATCATTAATATGAAAGTGAATGATTTTGATTTCAAAGCTTTATGTGATCTTGATAGTAGTGTTTCTATTATGCCTAGAAGGATTTATGATATGCTTGATTTGCCACCACTTGAAGATTGTTATTTGAATGTCCCACTTGATGATAATGCTAAAAAGAAACTCATGGGGAGTATTAATGATGTTCTTATTATGGTTAACAATTCCTATGTCCCCGTTGATTTCTATGTTTTGGCTGTTGAATGCAATGCTTCTTGTCCTATTACTTTGGGGAGACCTTTTTCTAGAACTGTTGGTGCCATTATTGATATGAAAGAAAGCACCATTAAATACCAATTCCCACTCAAGAAAGGTATAGAACACTTCCCTAAGAAGAGATAGAATATTTCTTTTGCCTCTCCTATGAAAATAAAATTTTCTCTTAATGCTTCTTCATTTGAGAACACTTGATTCTTTTTCTTGCTTCTTATGCCTAACTTAAAGGCGTTAAAGAAAAGCACTTATTGGGAGATAACCCAAAAGTTTTAGATGAGTCTTGGAAGTTATTACTTCAGTAATAACCGCTACTTATCCTTTTTGAGTCACCTCTAATGAGAGAGAAGTAATGATTGGAAAAGGTGATGTCCCGAAACAGATTGTTGTGCTTCACCGAAAAACTTCGTGTAAAATCTCTGTACGTAATTTTGAGGCGTGAATTTTTGTGCTTCTTCCCCAGGTTGTTATCTAACTTTCGTTAGTTCAGCACTTTTTGATTGGAGTAACAGAAGGTCTTCTAAAAAATTCGTCTTTACCTACTTATCTGTTTTGACAGATTTCTGCCATTTTCTGCATTTGCTTCTTGTTGGTTCCTTTTTGAGTTCTTTTGGGGAATTGAGATTTTTGAGGGAAGTGCTACAGTAGCTGGTGTTTTGATGGAAGTTTTATTGGTGTTGGAACTAAACCTAAAGACTTATTATCTTGAGTACACTAATGTTGCTAATAAAGATTGTGTGAAGTTTTGTATGAAGGAAAAATTTCAGGTGTATGGAATGAATGAGTAATAAGATGAAGGATGGACTAAAGCTCAAGCTTGGGTATGCCACGCGTGTCACCCCAAGAAATATCCAAGAAGTATAAGCATCAAAGCTTGGGGATGCCCAAGGCATCCCCTTCTACATCAATAAAAATCTCAGGTTTCTTCCAAACGCTTTATTTTTATTGTTTCATGCACAATTGTGTTGTTCTTGGAGCGTCTTCTTTTTCTTTTTCGTTTTGGTTTTTCGTTTGCTTTGTTTGCTTAGTTTTCTGAATAAATTGGTTGGACCCCCTCTTTTATACATTGGTTTTCAAATAGTTTGGTTTGGTTTGGAAAAGAGTAGGAAAGTTCATGCTTAAGTGTTAAAGAGAGCTTGTTTTTGACTGTGCCCTATGCTTTGTCATGCCATGCTTGATATTATTTTGGCTTTATGCTTAGTATTCTTTGTTGTAGCATGACTTGTTATAAACAATTGAGATTGCTTAATGTGCCTTGGATGAATCATGCGTTGTTTTAGCATATTAAAGCATAATATTGCGGAATTCTCCTTTGATGCTTTATTTGGGTTGACTTGGCGCATGCTCACACCATGTTATGACTATCTCAAGTCACCATAAGCCTTTATGATCCTTTAGTTTTCAACTTGTAGTATCACTTTATGCTTTGATCAATGATGTTTTGTCGCTCTGCATGATTATGGCCATTATTGCTCTTTTAGTTTGTCGCTCCTAGTCTTCTGCTAGCCTCCGCAACCAAGTATGAGTTCCACTCATGCATCCAATTCCTTAAACCAAGTTATTCCAAAGAGTCCACCATACCTACCTATTAGCATATGCTATTCCAAGTATATTCATGTTTTTGTTTACCTTCCAAATTAAACTTGTTATGATAAAACTAGTGATTAAAGCTCTCACGATCTTGATGGCACACTTTACTTTTCTTACCCTTAATAAACTTGAACCATTGTGTCATCTATGTTGTATATGTTTGCACTTATTTGTTGGGGATTAGCAGAACCATGCTGTCATGGGGAACGCTTTCAGCATTGCACGGGTACTTTGTACCTAGTTGATATCATGCTCTTTTGTCTATGGATGTCGTCGGTGTGAAATGAAAGGGGAGCTTGTAAGTCCATGGAGTTATGTATATGTGTTAGAGAAACGCCTGGGCCACTGGTCTAATCCATGCTAACATGGTGGAAACCTGCAGCGTAACCATAATGAGCTGTCTATGAAGCATTCTTCTTATAAAAAAAGAGTCCGATGTTGAGAACAAAAAAGAGAAAAAGAAAAAAAGGGATTATGAAAAGAGGAAAGAGAGAAAAAAGCACCATATTCCCATGGTAAATAAGAAGATTGCTAAGATGCTCGTTGTCTGCTTGCCTTGTCATTTTGATATGGGGATTCTTCCGTATCATCGGGCAAGGGGTACCCCATTGGCGGTTCTCTATGATACACATGTACTTATGATGATAAGAACTTACCGGTGACTAAACTTGAGTAGCATGAGGAGCGGCCCTCGTATTCAAGGGACATGAGATTTCTAACTTATACTTCATCAAGCATGTACATCATAGTTTGTTCACTTTAACCTTAATCACTTCAAGATGCTTATGATAGGGGCAATGAGAGCTTAAAGCTATTAAGTACCATGTTTTCTTTATGTGAAACAAACAAACGTCTTGCAAAGCATTGTTATTCATGAATCTTTTGTTTGTGCCTTTTCATGTTGCAACATAGTTTCTTTGTCTTATTGCTAGAACTTTGTCTTTCATGTTATGATTGAAGTACTATGATCCCAGCTTTGAATGTTTTACAAATACTTTGATCAAGTTTATGATGGTGCATGTCACCTCAAAAATTATTCTTTCTTTTTATCACTTACCTACTCGAGGACGAGTAGGAGTTGAGCTTGGGGATGTTGATACATTGCAAATGTATCTATAATTTTTGATGTTCTATGCTTGGTTTTATCTACTTTCTTGTGTTTTGTCCACACTTTGGAGTACTTTTCATATGATTTCTTGGACTAACCTATTAACAAGAGCCATAGTGCCAGCTGCCTGTTTTCCGCTATTTTTGGTTTCAGGAAAGTCAGAAAATGAATATTCTCGGAATTGGATGGGACAAAAGCCAAAGTCATTATTTTACCCGGGGACACCTAGAGCCAAAATACGAGACGGAGAGGGGCTGGGGCCCGGCCACACCACCTGGCCGTGCGGCCAGGCCTGGCCCGCCCCAGGGGGTGGTCTGGCCGCCCCAGGCACCCCCTCGGCCTCTCCTTCCGCCTATATATTGACTCTGATACAGAAACCCTAAGCACCCGATCAAAAATCCACGAAAGAGTCTGTAGCCGCCATCATCTCCATCCCTAGATCGGGAGGGATCTGAAGCTCTTCCCGGCACCCTGTCGGAGAGGGGAATTCACCCTGGAGGCCTTCTTCATCATCATGCAAGCCTCGGTGTGATGCGTGAGTAGTTCATCTCTGTACTACGGGTCCATGTAGTAGCTAGATGGGTGGTTCTCCTCCTTTGTGCTTTCATGTTTAGATCTTGTGAGCTCCGTTCATGATCAAGATCATCTATTTGTAATTCTGCATGTTGTGTTTGCGAGGATCCAATGGATATTGAGATGCTATTTCAGATTGATTATTGATTCTATCATGTCTTTGTTATTTGTGATCTTGCATGCTTTCCGTTGTTAGTAGGTATCTTGGCCAAGTAGATGCTAGCAACTCCAAGAGTTAGTATTTATGCTCGATAGTGGGTTCATGCCTCTGGTAATCTGGGGAAGTGGTAGAAATCTCTAAGGTACTAGATGTGTTGTTGCTACTAGGGAGAAAACAACTATCCTTTGTTCATAGCATAATCGTATTGTTTACTTTACACGCAATTTGTAATGCAATTATCCGTTGCTTGCAACTTAATACTGGAGGGGGTTCGGATGATAACCTGAAGGTGGATTATTAGTCATAGATGCAGTTGGATGGTGGTCTATGTATAATGTTGTAATGCCCAATCGAATCTCGAAGGAGTCAAGATGATTAGTATTTGCTTGTATGCTTTCTCGATGTTTGTCAATTGTCCCGCTGTAATTTGTTCACCCAACATGTTATCTATCTTAAGGAGAGCCACCACTAGTGAACTATGAACCCCGGTCCTTTCTTTTACTTTCAATCTACAAACTGTTTACTGCTTTGTGTTTACTTTCTGCAAACTATTAGTTCCTTCCATTCGATACATTTAATCCTTTGTTTTCAGCAAAACCGGTGAGATTGACAATCTCATCGCAAGTTGGGGATAGAGTTCTGTGGTTGTGTTGTGCAGGTCTCCACGTTGCTGCTGGCACCGGTAGTGCGCCCTACCAACGTTCAGCTAGCAACACCTTTGGGGTGTTTCCTTGCTCCTACTGGATTGATAACCTTGCTTTCGTACTGAGGGAAAACTTGCTGCTGTGCTCATCATACCTTCCTCTTGGGGTTCCCCAACAAGCTCGATATATTTTGGGCCATCAATCATTGGATGCTCATGCAGGATTTCAGGCGCCAGCAATAGGTGATCACTCAACTTGATGAGCGTAAAAAGTAGACGGATGAATCAAGTCTCCGGCAAGCAGCGCTCTCTTCTATCGGAGGATCCTCTTCTATGGGCAACGACTATGCAGCCGCCAAAAGGCGGTCTCGACTGGCCCAACTCAATCACAAGGAAAGAGACAAGGCCACTCGGGCCCTCGACTTCTCGTTCATGACGGTGGATTCATGGGCCAACGTGCTCCCAAAAACACCGCAAGCAGCGGTGACAGCATCCACCATGTACCTTCTCAATAATCAACCGCCAGCTGGGGATCCACGATCCGCCATGCACCGATCTATGATCGCTGGCCTGGGGCTAGTCGAAGCTGCGCTCACCAAAGATCCAACGCCGAAGCCGAAGAAAAGCAAGGCTCTAGCCAAGTACTGCTTGCCCTCCTCCAGCGATGACGAGCATGACCTAGCGTGGCAATGCCGCTCACTTCAACATGATCATGACTATGACGCGTGTGACGACATCACACAACGCAATGTAGACAAGATGTGCGCCAGGCGCGCCCGCACGATGGACTCGGAGGATGAAGGAACTGAGTTTTGCGGTGCCGTCTGCTTCAGCAGGGCCATATGGCAAATACGAATGCCTAAAGCCTTCAAACTCAAATCAGAGAACCCAAAGTTTGACGGCCTCCAAGATCTGAAGATCTAGCTAGAGGACCACATCTCCTCCTTCAGGTTGCATGGCGGAAACAAGAGAACAGCCATGCAGTGCCTCCAGCTGTAGCTGCAGGGCGCTGCCCGCGTGTGGCTCAATAATCTCCCACGTGGATCGATCCGCAGTTGGGAAGAGCTTGTCTACATCTTCATGCAAAACTTCAAGGGCACTTACAAAAGGCCTGCATCAATCGAAGAGCTAAAGGCTTGTTATCAAAAACCCGGCGAATCACTGCGCTCCTATATCCAGAGGTGGTCCATCATTAAATTCTCTGCAGAAGACATCTTTGAGGACCGCGCAGTCGACGCGGTCAACGGCGGCATATACCGCAGAGAGCTCAGGGAGGAGTTGGGCCGCTTGAAGCCCAAGAGATTCAACCACCTGATGGAGATCGCGAATAGGTATGCCGATGGAGAGGACTCGGTGAAAAACAACCGCGTCCACTCAGACGATGATGATGACCTCGGCCGCAGACGCGACCGATGAGGAAAGCATCAAATGCCCGACTATGAAGACCACGAAGAAGTCGACATGGTCGCGGATGGCTATGCCGATAGATGTGACGATGGCAACCGCAACAACAGGTACGGTAGCGGTGGCTACCGCAACAGCAGGGAAACCACGAAGGTATGGCAACGCCATACCCGCGATGAGGCTCCTGGAACATCGATCCAGGATAAATTATCTGGACCTTGCAACCACTTCTACATCGACAAACATGATGACAAGAAGAAGTCTAGCCACCTCCTAAAGGACTGCCACGAGTTCCTCAAGTTCCACGAAGGCGTCGCCCAGATGAACCATGACGCGATAAATCAGGGTTACGGAGCTGCCCCGGTTGTTGTGGCTCACGGAGCACCACCGCCACCACCTGGACCACCACCACCTGCAGCTGTACTAGCGCAGAACAACGGAGGCGAGCAGTACCCATGACCACTTTGGAATATGGGCATGATCCAAAAAGGATGCCCATCAAATCGGGTGCAAAAATCAATCACTCGCCAAATCAATTTGGTGGTCAACCCTCCACCCTCAACCACCGAGTACCTCAGCGGGTGCGAGTCCTACATTACCTTCGACAAGCGTGATCACCCGCGTCAAGTACCTCGCCCAGGCCATTCTCCCCTGGTGCTCAAGGCACAAATTGGTGGCTTCGAGATGAGCTGCGTCTTCATGGACGGCGGCAACGACATCAACCTCATATTCGCCAACACCTTTTGTGCCATGCGGATCCCCCTCTCCTTCCTATAGGCCTCTAACACAATGTCACACGACATCGTCCTAGGGAAAGGCATATACCCCTTGGGCAAGATCAACCTGGACGTCATCTTCAGCATGCCAGCAACCTTCCGGCGAGAGCGCCTCAAGTTTGAAGTTGTCGACTGGCCCTCGCAGTACCATTGTATCCTCGGATGTGTCGCGTTCGTGAGGTTCATGGCGGTGCCACACTATGCCTACCTGCAGATGAAGATGCCAGGACCAAACGACATTATCACCATCAGTGGAAGCTTCGCCAAGTCAGACAACTACAACAGGGAATTCGACAGAATCTCCTAATCCTTCGGAATGCAGGAGGAGCTGGCGAGGATGAAGGAGTCGACATACAACAGTCTCCCTCCTAGTAAGCCAAACGCACCCGACTATTCCTTCGACTCATCGGTGCACACCAAGGCAGTCCAGGTCCACCCAACGGACCCGACCAAGACGGCCCTCATCGCCAACAACTTGAGTCCCGCATAGGAAGTCACGCTCATTGAATTCCTCCATGCGTGTTGGGAGATCTTCGCCTGGTGTCCAGCGAACATGCTAGGAGTTCCCAGGGAATTCACCGAGCACTCACTCAATATGAATCCTGATGCTAGACTAGTGAAGCAGTCGATACATTGACTATTAGAACCAAGGGAAAAAGCGGTCAGTATGGAACTCAATAGACTCCTCAACGCCAATTCCATACGAGAGATCAAGGAGAGCACCTGGGTTGCAAACCCCATGCTCATTCCTAAAAAGGACATGGATATCCTACGGATGTGTGTGGACTTCACCTGACTCAACAAGCATTGCTCGAAAGATCACTTCCCATTGCCACGGATCGATCATATAATCGACTCCACCGCGGGATGCAAATGCCTCTGCTTCCTCGACGTCTACTTAGGCTACCATCAGGTTCAAATGAAGGAAGAATACCAGGAGAAAACGCCCCTCATCACGCCCTTCGACGTCTTCTGCTACACAACAATGCCCTTCAGGCTGAAGAACGCAGGAGCCACCTACCAACGGTGTATGCAGGCCTGCCTCAAGAGCCAGCTTGGTCAAAACATCCAAATTTATGTCGACAACATTGTCGTCAAAACCAAGGAGGAAGCCACATTACTCGACAATCTCCATGAGACCTTCGACAACCTTGACCGCTATCAGATCAAGCTGAATCCGGAAAAATGCGCCTTCGGCGTACTGATACGTCCATTTTGCATCACTATTCTATGTCTTAATTCACTATTATTCATTGATATATTTCATATTGAGAGGTGATACTTATGTTATTTCATCTGTTTTTGCATGGTTGATGACTTTTGGAGCATGGACCGCTGCAGTCAGGATTCTGATGGAAAAGGTGTTGTTTGGAGGAAAAATTCATGAAGATCAGAAAATCTGGGAAAATATACGGAAAATTCTATTTTTCTAGAAGACTCAAGATGCTAGAAGATGGAGTGGAGGTGGGCCATAGGGGCCCACACCACCCCATGGTGCGAGCAAGCCCAGGCCGCGCCAGGGAGTGGTGTGGCCACCCTGGCCCACTCCAGCCTCTCCCCTCTGGCGTATATCTTCCTCCCGAAACCCTAAGACTCGGAGAGCGACCACAGAAAGATTCCGCCGCCTCTGCGGGGCAGAAAGCACCGAGAGAGAAAGATCTCTCCGGCAGACAGATTCCTGCCGGGGGAATTCCTTCCCAGAGAGGGGAGATCTTCGCCATCAACACCACCATCAAGCTGGACTTCATCGGGATCATCATCATCATCATCACCACCACCATCAGCACCCTCATCACCATCTCCATATTGCTGTAACAATTGGTTGAATCTTGCTATAGTTCATAGGGGAAACTTTCCCGGTGTTGATTACTCTTTGTAGTTAATGCTATTGAGTGATCCATTGAATTATTGTTTATGTTCAGATTTTTATACATCATTATTCCATCTCTGATCATGATCCATATGATGTCTTGTGAGTAGTTCGTTTTGTTCTTGAGGACATGGGAGAAGTCTTGTTGTTAGTAGTGGAGTTGTGTTGAGAAAGATTCAATAGATTGTTATTTAAGTTGTGGTGTACTTCTTCTAGTGGTGTCATGTGAACGTCGACTACATGACACTTCACCTATATGGGCCTAGGGGAATGCATTGTGTATTTGGCTACTAATCGTAGGGGTTGCCGGAGTGACAGAAACCTGAACCCCTGTTAGGAAACCATTGCACAAGGGACGTAAGGGTCTTAGAGTTTAAGGTTGTGGTTATGTTTCTACCTTAAATACTTTCTTGTACTTACGGATGTTTGCAAGGGGGTTTAATCACGAGTATGTATTAAGTCTTAGATGGGACGGTACATTAGCATAGGCTCACCCACACAACACTTAGCAAGCTAGAGAAGAATAATCGACTATATGAAGCGAAAGCACTTGACAGTCTTCCCATGTGTCCTCGAGAACGTTTGGTCATCTATAGAAATACAACCGGCTTGTCCTTTGCTGCATAAAGGATTGGGCCACTTTCTGCATTCATTCTTACCGTCTTTTGTTTACTTGCTTTATCGAAAACCCCTAAAAATCCGTTTGCTAAGTATTTGCAGAGAATTCCTGATCCATACCACTAGCCAGCACCTTCTGCTCCTCGTTGGGTTTGACACTCCTACTTATCGAAAATACTGCGATACACCCCCTATATTTGTGGGTCATCAAGAATATTTTCTGGCGCCGTTGCCGGGGAGTGAAGCGCTATTGGAGAGTGGAACTGGTAAAGGAAACTTCTACTGTGAGTATTGTTTACTTCTGCTAGTTGCTTTATTTTCGTTATGGATAATTCGCTGAGTTTCTTATTTGGTAATGCTACTACCACTGCTAAGGTAGTAGATAAGACACCACCTGCTGAGAAAGATGTTTTCAAAATACCTACAAGAATTATTGATCGTGTTATGGATAACTACTATGTTGGGGATGGAACTATCCATCCCGGTGATCATTTACTCTTTATACACGAATTATGCGGGTTGTTCAAGTGTGCAGGTATTACTACAGATCAAGTTAAGAAGAAGTTATTCTCATTATCACTGAAAGGAAGAGCTGAGAAATGGTATAAGCTGCTGAAGAATGGTCAAGCTCTGGAATGGGAGGAAATAGTGCCTCTCTTTTATTCAAAGTTTTATCCTCCTAGTGAGATTCATAAAGATCGGAATCAAATATACAACTTTTGGCCTCTTGATGGAGAGAGTACAACTCAAGCTTGGGGGAGATTGAAGTTATTAATGCTCAAATGTCCCATTCATGAGCTCCCCAACAATATTATTATCAATAACTTTTATGCAAGGCTCCCTCTACATGACAAGGATTTATTAGATGCTTCTTGTGCTGGATCATTCACTCGTATGGAAGAAGTTAAATGGGACCTTCTAGATCGTATTCAAGACAATGCTGAAACTTGGAAGAATGACAAAGGTAGAAAGTCAGGTATAAATTATGATTATGAATGCATTGAATCTTTTATGGGAACTGACAACTTTCAAAATATTAAAAATGCTTATGGTCTAGACTCTCAAGCTATTGCTTCTTATTTTAAGGCCTTTGCTTCCTATATTGAAGTGCCTAAAAAGAAGTGGAATAAGTATCATAAACCTTATAAATATGTTGTTAAGAACGTTCCTGCAAGAAATACTGAAGTTTATACTGCTAATCATGTTTTACCTGAACCTTATATTGAGAAAATGCCTTTTCCAGTTAAGGTAAAGGAACATTCCATGATAGCTAGTATGGTTAATAAAAGTATGAATAAGGCTGTTGAACCCGATAAACAAATGGTTGATGAAACTATTGTAGCAAATGTGAAAGACTTTGTTACTAAATATGAAAAAGAGGGACACACTATCCTTTGTAAGGATACCTCTAATATTGTTTCGCAAAGTAGTGTTATGAGAGCTAGAATTCCTGTGTTTTCTGTTAGAATAAGTGATCATTGCTATGATGGTCCTTGTGATAGCTATATTGTTAAGTTTATGCATGATACTGAAAGTTATTATGAGAGAGGGAAAAGTGTTCTTATGCATCTCAATAATATCAAGTTTCCCCGTTTTATGCTGAAAGTTTTTATGTTGCACTTCTTTTGCCTTCTTATGCAAGTTGCCTTTGGTTTCAATAACTTGTTTGTTTACAAAATTCCCTTGCATAGGAAGTGGGTTAGACTTAAATGTGTGGGTGTTTTTTCTTCTTAATGTTCTCTTTCACTTCAAATCATATCCCTATGAGAGCTTCTTCAAAATTATCATGCCCATCTTAATGGAGAAAGAGCTTTATGGGAGACAACCCAATTTGTTTATGCTTTCAGTTTGTTTTTGTTTCTTTGAGTCTTGGAAGTTATTACTTTGGTAATAACCACTCCTTATCCGATTTGTTTGGTTTTTGTATCAAGATCAACCTCTAATGAGAGAGAAGTAATATTTGGGAAAGTTGTTGTCCCGAAACAGATTTTTCGTGCTTCACCGTAAAAATTCGTGAGAGATCTCTGTATGTCGGATTGAGCTGTAATTTTTTGTGCTTCTGCCCTAGGTTGTTATTTAAATTTTGTTAGTTTTACACTTTTTTATTTGAGCAACAGAAGATTTTCGAAAAAATTGATCTTTACCTGCTGGTCTGTTTTGACAGATTTTCCCAACCTTGCATTTGCTTCTTTATTCGATTTCCTTTTTGAATTCTTTTTGGGTTTTCGGAAGGAGTTGCTGCAATAGATTTTGTTTTGATGGTTTTCAGTTGAAGTTGGACTCAAAATGTTTTATCACTTCACTTATACTAATGTTGCTAATAAGAATTGTGTGAAGTTTTGTGTGAAAGAAATTTCTAGGAAGTGGAGACAATGGTGTAATAAGGAAGAGAAAGGTTTTATGACTCAAGTAATAAGTATATGAAGATGAAGATATCGATGATATTCAAGTTATAACTCTGGAAGGATCTACTAGATACCAAATTCAGAGACCTGCAGAGTCCGTATTCAAATAGGTAACAGTTCTGGTAAGAAAAGTTCCGCGAAAATACAATCCAACTATATTTTTGCAGTTTTCAGTCAATAAGGAAAGCTACGAAGCGAAAAAGGGACAGAAATGGAGCCAGGGTGGCCCACACCACCCCATGGTGTGGGTCCACCCCTGGCCGCGCCACCAGGTGGTGAGGCCACTCCGGACTCCGCCTCCGACCTGTTTTCTCCCAGTACCTTCCTTTTGATATGAAGCTTCGTAATATATAACCCCCCGGATCTCTCGAGGTTCGTATATCGTGTTTTCATTGTATTTTTGTTTCGATCTGTTTCTGTCAGGACATACTCTTTGAGAGCTTAGAAGCACAATGGTGTCCGCCAAGGATAAAGGGAAGGAGCCCATGGAGGAAGGCCTCCAAGACCCCAGGAAGGAGAAGGAGATCAAGAGTGAAGGTGAAGAGGAGCAAGGCCAACGTCCGCACACCGGCACCACCATTGCAAGCATTGGAGTGGTGAAACCTACCAAGATCAGAAGGACGGCACGGATGTCAACTAGAGGGAAGCCTCTGCGTCACTGTTTGGCACCAAGGACACCCTCTCCAAACACCAAGAGTACCTTCCATACCTTTACTCATAACCATGCAGGAAAAGAAGACTCCAAGTGGGAAGAATGGAAGAAGAATCACAAGAGCTGGGATCCACAAACTGAAATGATTATGGGCCGCATTGAGCACAACTCGGAGTTGATTCGTACTCTCACCTTCGAGATTGAGGACTTTGGGAAACTAATCAAGGAGCTCATCAAGAGGATACCACCACCACCTAAGGAGTAATTCATCATCAGGTTTGGCATCCCCTTGGTTTGTTCCAAGCTTGGGGGAGTGCTGCGGTATCACATCACTATCTTCTATCTTTTTACATTATTAGTAGAGTCATATCATGAATAGAGGAGTTATTATGTAGTATGGTTTGCATTATGGAAGTGTCCCCTCTCTCGTTAGATTTGTATCCCTTAGTGTGAGTTTCCGTTATGGAATATTAATGAGAAGTTCTATCATTCACTCTTTTGCATAGCTTATGTTAGTTTTCAATTCGTGGTTATATGATTGATCTTGTTGCTAGTATTGGTAGCACTTTGGGATCTTTGAGTTAATTTAGTTGGTTTTGGCAAACCTGGCTCGGTCAGTAGCAACACCTTTCTGAGAGTTGAAAAGAAAAAGATAGAAGTACTTGAGAGAAAAATAATTTCATCATCTTTCTTTCTTGATTTACTCATAAGTTTAGTATTCTCTAGTTAAGATCTTTTGTGCCTCCAAGGAAGATTGCATGTTTGTCTTTATCATTTGTATGTTTGTTTGTTTGTTTCAACTCTTGTACTTGCTACCCAGCCTTACTAGCCAAAAACCTGTACTGAGAGGGAATTCTTCTCGTGCATCCACCTCCTTTAAACCAAAACCTTTGCCATTTGTGTCCACCATACCTACCTAGTAGCATTATTTTTATTCCAAGTAAATTCCTATTTTGTCTACCTCCCAAATTAAACTTGTTATGAGAAAGTTAGTGATTAAAGCTCTCACGAACTTGATGGCACACTTTATTTTCCACACTTAATAAACCTGAACCATTGTGAACTCTCCATGAAAGTTATATGCTTGCAAATTATAGACTGGGGATTAGCAGAACCGTGCTGTCACGAGGAACGCTTTCAACACTTGTAAATATATACCCAGTTGATACCTTGCTCTTTTGTCTGCGGATGTCATCGGTGTGAAATAAAAGGGGAGCTTGTAAGTCCATGGAGTTATGTAGGTGTGTTAGAGAAACGCCTGGACCGCTGGTCTAATCCATGCTGACATGGTGGAAACCTGCAGCGTAACCATAATGATATCTATGAAGCATTATTCTTATAAAAAAAGAGAGAGATAGCTATTGAGAAAAAGAAAATAAAAAAAAGAGATACTATGAAAAGAGGAAAGAGAGAAAAAAAGCACCATTTTCCCATGGTAAATAAGAAGATTGCTGAGATACTCATTGTCTGCTTGCCTTGTCATTTTGATATGGGGTTTTTCCGTATCATCGGGTAAGGGGTACCCCGTTGGCGGCTCTCAATGATACGCACATACTTACAATGACAAGAACTTACCGGTAACTAAAGTTGAGTAGCATGAGGAGCGGCCCTCGTACTCAAGGGACTTGGGATTTTCAGTTTATAGTTTGTCAAGCATATAACTCAGATTGGACCTCACTTTAACCTTAATCACCTAAAGATGCCTATGATAGGGGCAATTAGAGCTAAAAGCTAGTAAGTATCATAATTTTTGGGAGATCTTTATGAGACTTGTAATCCCTGCTTCCCTCTTTAAAGGGCCTTTCTTTTACTTTGTAGTTGAGTCAGTAAACCTATTCCCTTCTATCTCAGCAAGTATTTTGAGTTGATGTGTTTCATTCATTCATATGATGATTTATACAATCATGTTTCTTATGTTCCTTGTTTTGCACATTGCTCTTATCTTGAAGTTTAATACTTTGAAAGCTTTCATTGAAAAACCAGCTATTTGTGAACTCCAGCAAATTATCAACTATTCTCCGACCAAGAGCTAAGTTTGCCATTACCAATGATGATTTACTCTATGTATCTTTATTGTGTTTCCTTTACTCATTGCAAGTTGAGTTGTATAATAGTGAGTTGTCTTCTTTTATGATATATGTATTTGATGAATGTGATGCTTCTTGTCCGTATTCTTTTATCGACTCTTCACTCCATAAACCCGAGGTCATGTTTATTGAGCTCAGTTTCGCTTGGGGACAAGCGAAGTCTAAGCTTGGGGGGAGTTGATACGTCCATTTTGCATCACTATTCTATGTCTTAATTCACTATTATTCATTGATATATTTCATATTGAGAGGTGATACTTATGTTATTTCATCTGTTTTTGCATGGTTGATGACTTTTAGAGCATGGACCACTGTAGTCAGGATTCTGATGGAAAAGGTGATGTTTGGAGGCAAAATTCGCGAAGATCAGAAAATCCGGGAAAATATACGGAAAATTCTATTTTTCCAGAAGACTCAAGATACCATTAGATGGAGTGGAGGTGGGCCACAAGGGGCCCACACCACCCCATGGCGCGGGCAAGCCCAGGCCGCGCCAGGGAGTGGTGTGGCCACCCTGGCCCACTCCAGCCTCTCCCCTCTAGCGTATATCTTCCTCCCGAAACCCTAAGACTCGGAGAGCAACCACAGAAATATTCCGCCGCCTCTGCGCGGTGGAAAACACCGAGAGAGAAAGATCTCTCCGGCAAACAGATTTCTGCCGGGGGAATTCCTTCCCGGAGAGGGGAGATCGTCGCCATCAACACCACCATCAAGATGGACTTCATCGGGATCATCATCATCACCACCATCACCACCATCAGCACCCTCATCACCATCTCCATATTGCTGTAACAATTGGTTGAATCTTGCTATAGTTCATAGGGGAAACTTTTCCTGTGTTGATTACTCTTTGTAGTTGATGCTATTGAGTGAACCATTGAATTATTGTTTATGTTCAGATTGTTATACATCATTATTCCATCTCTGATCATGATCCATATGATGTCTTGTGAGTAGTTCGTTTTGTTCTTGAGGACATGGGAGAAGTCTTGTTATTAGTAGTGGAGTTGTGTTGAGAAAGATTCAATAGATTGTTATTTAAGTTGTGGTGTACTTCTTCTAGTGGTGTCATGTGAATGTCGACTGCATGAAACTTCACCTATATGGGCCTAGGGGAATGCATTGTGTATTTGGCTACTAATCGTAGGGGTTGCCAGAGTGACAGAAACCTGAACCCCCGTCAGGAAACCA
Organism: Avena sativa; assembly: GCA_916181665.1. Taxonomy (NCBI): domain Eukaryota; kingdom Viridiplantae; phylum Streptophyta; class Magnoliopsida; order Poales; family Poaceae; genus Avena; species Avena sativa. The sequence goes on along the minus strand of OV702290.1, from coordinate 491,909,718 downwards.
TTGCACAAGGGACGTAAGGGTCTTAGAGTTTAAGGTTGTGGTTATGTTTCTACCTTAAATACTTTCTTGTACTTACGGATGTTTGCAAGGGGGTTTAATCACAAGTATGTATTAAGTCTTGGATGGGACGGTACATTAGCACAGGTTCACCCACACAACACTTAGCAAGCTAGAGAAGATTAATCGACTATATGAAGCGAAAGCACTTGATAGTCTTCCCATGTGTCCTCGAGAACATTTGGTCATCTATAGAAATACAACCGGCTTGTCCTTTGCTGCATAAAGGATTGGGCCACTTGCTGCATTCATTCTTATTGTATTTTGTTTACTCGTACTTTGTTTACTTGCTTTATCGAAAACCCCTAAAAATCCGTTTGCTAAGTATTTGCAGAGAATTCCTGATCCATACCACTAGCCAGCACCTTCTCCTCCTCGTTGGGTTCGACACTCTTACTTATCGAAAATACTGCGATACACCCCTATACTTGTGGGTCATCACGTACTATCCGGGCAACTGCTTGGGTACCTCATATCCGCCAGGAAAATAAAGGCCAACCCAAAAAAAATAAAGGCCATACTAGCCATGGAGAAGCCAAAGAATGTCAAAGGCGTCTAGCAGCTGCTAGGCGAATCGCGGCGCTCAATCAATTCATCAGTCGAATTGGCGAGAAGGCACTACCATTCTACTAGCTCCTTCGCAAAGATGAGAAGTTCGAATGGACGGACGAGGCACAAGAGGCATTTGAAGATCTCAAGCGCCTACTATCCACCTCGCCCGTGCTGGTGACGCCCAGGGAAAATAACCAATGTTGCTATACATCTCCACCACCAACATGGTGGTCAGTACTGTGCTGGTGGTGGAACGAGCTGAAGAGAACAAAGTCAATGGGGTGCAACGCCTAGTCTACTACCTCAGCGAGGTGCTCACGCCAACAAAACAGCGGTACCCGCACTACCATAAGTTGGCGTATGGCGTCTTCATGACAGCACGACGACTACACCACTACTTCCAGGAGCACCCCATCATCGTGGTGAACGACGCAGCACTAGGGTACATCCTCAACTACCCCATGCCATGGGACGAGTCGCTCTTTGGGGAATCGAACTGTCTCCATGTAGCATCCCAATTGTCTAACAATTGCAATGCTACTAGCCTAGTCTACATAGATGCTACTTCCTACATATAATTGTTGCATCATCATTATATCATGCTCATGTCATCATGCCACCTTGCATTTGAGCATCATATAAAACCCTTTTTCATTTGGTTCTTCTTTCATATGCATTGTTAATTGTATTTGCCTCTTGATATTGCATTTGGTTCTTGATATATTGTTTAATGCCCAAGTTGAGTTGGGGGCATATCTCTTATTAACTCCACCACTTTTTCTGCACCACCTTATAAATTCCACCATCCAACTAAATATGAGCTTTGCATTTTATTTGAGTTACCTCTAGCTCATGTGGGTTGGGATGGATCCAATTCTTGTCCACATGCTCTCATCTTAGCATCATGTTGTTTTCACATCATTGATATATGAGAGCCACATGGCCACCTTTGCATGCCTTGTGAGTGGAACCTTTCTCCTAGCTTCCATATGGATTATCATGGAATTATGCTCATGTTGGAATATTTTGGGACTATTGATCATCTAGTGGAACATACACACTAGCATGTCCCATTCTATTTCAAACATGGCTATCTCCATCTATTCCACTTGGGACCTTCCTTTTAATTCTTTTGCTTGGCTTTTATCCCAATTTTGGGAATGCATAATAATAATGCCATGTGATAGTATTGTTTTCACAAGAATCAACATGGTAATAAATATTTTGCATGGGCCATGCAAGTGCCACCTTTTCTAGCATTTGGATTTTATTTGTTTTTGGAGTGGATCATCTCCCTCTACCCCTTAGTCTTGGTCTTGCTTGATGCATGCTAGCATCCAAACCTCATCCCCATCTCCATCCATGCCATCACCACCTCCCTTTTCTCCTCTCTTTTTGGCCATTTCTTGCTTGAGTTTGTTTTGGTCTTGCTTGATCTTGTCCAAGAGAACCACACCACATCTCTCTCTCTCTCTCTAAAACCCTAATCTACCATACCCCATCCTAGCTAAACCCTAAACCTACCCCACCCCCCTCTTTTCCATCTATGCCGAGCCTCTTCCAGCTGGCCCCACCTGGCCCCTCTCTCCCTACCCCACCTGGAAGCCTCCCCTACCTGCCCCTGCCCTGCCCTGGCCGAACCGAGCACGTGAGGAGGTGGAGAAAAGGTGGCCGAGGCCACCTTTATCCCCAGCTGCTCCCACACGGCAACCACGGCACCCCCTCTCCTCCCCGTCCCTATCCACCTCTCTGCCTCGCCCAGCTACCCCCAGATCTACCCCAAGGACACCCTGCTCCCTCCCCTCTCTTCTCCACCACCGTCTACCCCAAACGCCGGTCACCGTCGGCCTCTGCTCCGTCCCGATGATCCAGTCGCGCAGCGCGTCGGTGGAGTGCCCTGGAAGACCGAGGAGGCTCCCCCACGTCACCCTGTACACGGAGCCGAGCAGGAGGAGCACCCGAGCGCCGGAACCAGCGCGAGGCCGACGCGAAACCCTAGTCGGCCGTCTGTCTGCGTCCTCGTCGATCGCCAGCGTCCCAAGCCGATCCTCCACCGCCGACCAACTCTCGGTGAGCTCCCCAACCCCCCAGACATCCTCGTCGTCGCCGTCTCGCCCTGGCCTCGCCGGACTTTCCGTCGAACGACCTCCGCGCGACGCCGCTCGTTTCTGCTTGCGCGCTTCCGCTCCGCTTAGCCCATATCTAGACCCCAACCCCCTGCAGTCACAAGCCCAAGCCTACCGCAACGGCTTCACCCCTCTGCACGCGCCCCAGGTCGCGAGTTCGAACCCGCCTCGCCGCGCCACGCGCCGCAGACCGATCTGTCCTCTGCGGCGTAGAAGAAAAACAGTGTCGAGCGTCGTTTTGCGCATACCCCCCCTGTTTTTTGCGCGCTCAACCCGCGGTCCAGCAGGTCCCACCTGTCATTCGCGATAGCGTTTTTACAAAAGAACACCCGTAAGACCTGGCCCTCAACCCGCGGTCCCGGCTGTGCTGCGTGGCACCCGCCCGTTCACCCGCTGGCATGTGGGCCTGCGTCCGCGCTAGGTCCACCAGTCAGCCACCGCGGCTCGCGTCGGTTGCGGTGAGAAACGCCCGTTCTGCATGCTGCGTTGCTGAGTTAGCGCGTGGCCCACCCGTCAGCGTCTGTGTCTGGCTAGACCTGAGTAACAAAAGTATTTCTGAAATCTGTTTTTAAATCAAATCTTTTTCAAATTAAATCAAATTCAAATTTAATTCTGTATTTAAATATCTTTTAAAATACAAATCCAAATAATACATATAATATATGTTTTCAAATCAGAAAAATGTGAGGAATTCAAATATGGCCTTCAAAATATATTTTGAACATTTAAAATTCCAAGTTGCTTTAAATTACAATAAATGCCCCTTTTCTTTAATAAATTAATAACTTTTGTTTTATAACTCCAAATTTAATAAATGATATGTCTAAAATGATTAGCTCGACGAGACCTTTCTGTTTAGGCATTCCATTATCTGTTTTGCAGCATGCATCATATAAATATATTGTATACAGCAACTAATATGAGGATAAAATGTGACCAAAACTCAATAAAATGATTTAATCTTGTATTCCACACCTCACCCATGCCATGCTACCTTATTGCCATGCAAATTGTGCATCATTCATCATGGCATGATTGTTTGCTTGATGCATTTAATTCATATGCTTGTGCACTTTATTTATGTTGGCCCTTGTTTGTTTGGTTCTTCTTCGAATAGACGCTGAGCAGGGGATATATCAAGAGAACCAGGAGCACTACCCAGATCCTTCTCTCGCTTCAACTGAGCTGCTAGGCAAGCACTACCACATGCTTGCATACATATAGTACCTATTGTCTCTTTCTTATTCTTGCATCATTGAGTCGCGATTGCATTAAATTGAATCCCAAGTATTACATAGCCTTTACTTTTAAACCCCACCGAAGCTTGTTCCTCCATCCCATGAGCCATTACTACAGGAGTTGCTTGAGCCATGCGAGTCGTAGAACAGCATGTGTAGGGTATGTGAGTGTCTGATGGATAACGAGGTACCTAAACAACTTAACCTGAGTAGTAATGGGATAACTAATGAAAGTGGCATCGGTGAGCCATATTTGCTATTTGGTTTTTCAGGCTCACTTGTGTCCCGTAGGACCCCGAGTACTTGATTCCTGTTCCTTGAATATTCGCGCTATCCACATCCGGGAGGCTTATGAACCCCCTGAGCCAGAGCTTGATTCATTCTTATTTCTTGGGGCCACAAACTAGTTTGAGGTTTTATTTACTATCCTGGTACTTATGCCATGCTTTACTGCTTTATTTAAATTGTGCGAGGTACTGCACACTGTATTGTTTAGGTCCGTGACCCGTTTTCGCTGTATCGACAAGCCCAGTCACACTTTCGGGTTCCCAGTCGTTTACAGCCGGCCACACAAACCTTGAGTCCGTCTCGTAGCCGGCCAGCTTCGTTGCGGGTAGCTTAATGGGGTGGCCCCCTGAAATATTTCTGAATCCTGTAATTGCTTTGTCGTGACTGTCTCGTTGGGTTTTGATTTGGTTTTTCCGAGGCATATCGAGTGTGTGTTGCTATTTGTGCACCCCTGCAGGGTAAAACTTTCTGAAAGCCGTGTCCGCGGTTATGGACGACTTGGAGCACAGTTTCTCGATCATAGACAAGCATAACTAAAGTACCGCTTTTAATTTGACTAGACTAGGTACCTGACTAGTAAATAGTGCAACACTCACGGAATGGATAATAAAACTGCCAACGGATGGGGGGGTTGTTCGTCCGCTTCCTCGTCGGTAAGCGAGGAGGAGGATGGATCTTTTAAGATTACCGTTATAACTGTTATAACTGTTGTTATTAATTCACGGACATCCGTCTATCTTTGGTTAGGCGGATGGTTAGCGAGTATCTATAGAATTGCTAGGGTTTATCTTTTGCTGCAATTGCGTCACCCCAGGTTGTGTCCCCTTTAGAGGCATAAAGACTTGCTGAGTACCCCTAGGGTCTCACACGATAAATTATTGGTTCAGATGAACAGGTACCCTCGCAAGATGGATACTGGGTGGAAGAGACAGACGATATGGGCAACGATCATTCGGTGTAGAGATTCCGGGAATGGGGATCCGTGAGATCTATGGGCGGGATCTGCTTATTTATGGGGCATCTTATGCCGATTTGCTTCTTATCCGTACTCGGATTGTGTCTTCCGCTTCCGCCTGATACTCTGATGTTTGATGTATGAGGAGATATCCTAAACTATTATATCTATCTAGGATATTTGGATCTTGCCGTATGGCGTTGCTATATTTCCTTTCTTTTTAGATGGAATGGCTCTGATGTACTATTGTATGGTGGCTTGCATACATACTCATTTGTGTATGTTGATCCCTTCGCCTGCCGATTACGCCGCCCGTTCTTGTCCCGGTGTTTGGAAATGGTTGGGACGGCCGAAAGGTCTACCTATGAGTGGCATTTGGGCCCCGCCGTACTATTTCAACCATTTCTGCTCATCCCGGCTTGTAACTAGGAGCGTAATTCACCGAGGTAGTTACAATTGGTATCAGAGCCATCCCGACCTTCAGGGTCTCAGCCAAATGGTCGTTGTCTGTCTAGCAAATATTTTGGTAGCTATGTATACTAGGGAAAAACAAAACGCGAGAGTAGGACTGCTTCCACTTTTCTTCTTACCCACCCACCACCCTTTTCTGGTAAGGAAGTGTAACGTTTTCAATCCTCTTCTTAAAATTCAAACTAGGATTCACGTGTTCTGGGTTTCCGTAGTACCATAGAAAGTGTGTGTGTGTGTGTAATTCCTTGTCTATCTGTTGCATCCAATTTGTTATCACAATCTGCCTTTGGTTATCAACTGTTGGTACATTCCATACCGACAGGATTTTGAAAAACCGGCGCGATCTATCTGACTCCTTGTTAACCGGTGCCATCTTCTTAAGGGTGTCCTTCCTTCTAGCAACTCCACATTCTGTGCAAGCATCTGTTGCTAATCTCTATCTGCTAAGTGATTATGCGCATCTATTGGTATTTTAATGCCGAAAAATGCGGAAAATTTTTCTTGATACCTATGTGTTTCCACACTCCTTTCCAGTCGTGTGCGAAACATTATCTATCTCCCTTTATCAGCATGTTCATGCTAACTCATTCCTTTGTCACCGGCGCTTAATCTTGGAGTTTCTTTTCATCTCCGTTTCTCCTGGGCTAATTACATAACATGTGTCGACTCGATGCTGGTGATTGTAATTTGGTTCTCAGCATAGCTATATGACACTTATAATGAGTGGAATAAGGACAATGCTATCAACGCAGGTACACCGTGATCATATCTATGCATATTCAAGCATCTTTGGCAATCCGGAGTTTCTCAAGGCACTACGGTGGGCTATCATCTGTTTATCATGCTGCACATCTTTGTGAACTCCATATCTGCAAAATTCTCGTGATACGAGGAAATTGCATCTTTTCGTCTTTGGTAGCTTTGCGTAAGGTATGAGCTATCATCGGTTCTTGTCCAAGATCTCTTTATCTTTGTACCTGGTGATCCAATCGACAATGTGAACCAGGTGGCATTTCTTGTCCTCTCCCGAAGGACCAGATAATCTATTCTTCCAGTGCATCTTCTTCGACATGAACCCGTGCTCTTAATGTTGATCTTCCTAAGAGCGTTGAGCTCAGGAAGTGTTCGAGCATTTGTTCGTTTCTCCCGCCTCTTGAACTCGATATTCTGGGAATATCCTGTTAACCCATGGTGGCATATGTTGTTGATATGCTTGCCTATTCGATATCAATGGAAGGACATGGAAGATCATCTGTGTCTCTTTCTCTCAAGCTTCGTGAGCACTGCCTGTGTGCAAAGCCTCAAAGTGAGAATTCTGACTTTTTGAAGTCACCTATCTCGGCCACGTCCTTCTGCTAAATACATTGCTTCAATTCTGGAATCAGCAAGTCCATTGTTAATTCCATCTGCCATCTTCAACCAATCCGGAGTTGTTCCTTGATGGCAAGTTATCATCGTCGTTCCGCTAAAGTTTTCCTCAAGATCGCTAAACCTCTCTCTATCATTTCAAGAAGAATATGGAGTTCTTTCACCTCAGTCTCGTCAAGTGATCTCTTGAAACCCTCTCGCTCTATCGTCTATGCTCAATTCACCAGAGGCCATGAAGATTTTTCAGATCTTTCATAATCCTTCTGTTCAAGTTGGTGCTATCTTTTCTTTGTCTGTGGAGTCTTGCAGTTGTTCTCCGTAATCTTTCTTCATATCTTCCGGTGGCTTGGTACTTCAGACATGTCGACAACATCATCACCCTTATCTATCTTGGATCCGGTGAATCGTTTGCATTAATCTTTGTTGTCTTACGGAGTTCCATGAGTTTTTGTCAATACCTTCAGTCTGTTTCGGTAGTTGGGTTGCATGGTTTTCTTATTCAGGTGCGGAGTAATGCTTTGAGTGCGGGATGGAGTAGCTACCATACCACTACTCTTATCATTCGCTCTTCTACATTGAATTGGTGAATTAATGTGATTTCACTCATTCCACGGAAGTTAGAAGTGGCCTTTATCCCTCGATACTTTTACTTCCGTCTTTGTTTTCCGGAGTGCTCTCTCGAAGAAGGTAATCAATAATCTCTTGTTAGTGATCTCGTCCTTTCTACACGGAGCAAATCATCAATTATCTGGTGGAAACAAACGCAAACTCTTTTCTGTCCTCGTCAATCTACCGGTGCTCAACATCCCCAAACAAGATGAAAGGAAACTATCTCTCTCTTTGTTTCATCAATTCTTTTTCTGTGGTCAAGCCAATTATGGTTGAGGCCATCAGCCGCAAATCTATTGCGTTAGCCTCAAGGCTAAAGAAAGCAATAAGTATATCTACAATAAACTACAGATCCTCCATAATCTTTGCTTCTCGGGATTCCACCATGATCTAGCTTCACATCCGTTTCTGGAAGTTATATCCGCGCACCTCAATTGCGTGATCCTTTGGGTCTTACTGGCGCAAGAAGAATCTAATCCGACGGTGTCTAACTAAATCTTTCTGTTGATATCAAGGGACTCTATTGTTTGAAGGCAATATTGTTTCCGTACTTCATTTCTCAAATCCGAGAGAAGATGCGATGCTATTGTCATAGTGGTTCAAAACCTCTCCAATCTAGCTCTTTTCTTCCGGCGAGACAAAGATTCATCCTCTCTAGTATCGGTAAATCTTCAATCTTAATGGTGTGCCTTTCTTTATCCATGATACATCATCTTTTCCTTTTCTTTCACAAGTGGTTCTATTCTTTTATCATGTTTCTTGAGAAAACCGGAGCTATGTCCATCCTATCCTTCTTGTCTCACGACAATCCTTCAACTCTTCTGACATGTTGTTTCTCTAGCAAAACGCAAGACTCGCAACAAGTCTAGCAAGTTTTGCAAGGTGTAGTGTTTGCAACATCCCGTTCTTCATCCTCTTGCGAACGCAAGGATCACCTTCGTTCCAAACACCCGCCTCTCCTTGTGTTGTTTTCTTTTTCCTAGGAATCTCGGGGCGAGATTCTTGTTTAGTGGGGGAGAGTTGTAGCATCCCAATTGTCTAACAATTGCAATGCTACTAGCCTAGTCTACATAGATGCTACTTCCTACATATAATTGTTGCATCATCATTATATCATGCTCATGTCATCATGCACCTTGCATTTGAGCATCATATAAAACCCTTTTTCATTTGGTTCTTCTTTCATATGCATTGTTAATTGTATTTGCCTCTTGATATTGCATTTGGTTCTTGATATATTGTTTAATGCCCAAGTTGAGTTGGGGGCATATCTCTTATTAACTCCACCACTTTTTCTGCACCACCTTATAAATTCCACCATCCAACTAAATATGAGCTTTGCATTTTATTTGAGTTACCTCTAGCTCATGTGGGTTGGGATGGATCCAATTCTTGTCCACATGCTCTCATCTTAGCATCATGTTGTTTTCACATCATTGATATATGAGAGCCACATGGCCACCTTTGCATGCCTTGTGAGTGGAACCTTTCTCCTAGCTTCCATATGGATTATCATGGAATTATGCTCATGTTGGAATATTTTGGGACTATTGATCATCTAGTGGAACATACACACTAGCATGTCCCATTCTATTTCAAACATGGCTATCTCCATCTATTCCACTTGGGACCTTCCTTTTAATTCTTTTGCTTGGCTTTTATCCCAATTTTGGGAATGCATAATAATAATGCCATGTGATAGTATTGTTTTCACAAGAATCAACATGGTAATAAATATTTTGCATGGGCCATGCAAGTGCCACCTTTTCTAGCATTTGGATTTTATTTGTTTTTGGAGTGGATCATCTCCCTCTACCCCTTAGTCTTGGTCTTGCTTGATGCATGCTAGCATCCAAACCTCATCCCCATCTCCATCCATGCCATCACCACCTCCCTTTTCTCCTCTCTTTTTGGCCATTTCTTGCTTGAGTTTGTTTTGGTCTTGCTTGATCTTGTCCAAGAGAACCACACCACATCTCTCTCTCTCTCTCTAAAACCCTAATCTACCATACCCCATCCTAGCTAAACCCTAAACCTACCCCACCCCCCTCTTTTCCATCTATGCCGAGCCTCTTCCAGCTGGCCCCACCTGGCCCCTCTCTCCCTACCCCACCTGGAAGCCTCCCCTACCTGCCCCTGCCCTGCCCTGGCCGAACCGAGCACGTGAGGAGGTGGAGAAAAGGTGGCCGAGGCCACCTTTATCCCCAGCTGCTCCCACACGGCAACCACGGCACCCCCTCTCCTCCCCGTCCCTATCCACCTCTCTGCCTCGCCCAGCTACCCCCAGATCTACCCCAAGGACACCCTGCTCCCTCCCCTCTCTTCTCCACCACCGTCTACCCCAAACGCCGGTCACCGTCGGCCTCTGCTCCGTCCCGACGATCCAGTCGCGCAGCGCGTCGGTGGAGTGCCCTGGAAGACCGAGGAGGCTCCCCCACGTCACCCTGTACACGGAGCCGAGCAGGAGGAGCACCCGAGCGCCGGAACCAGCGCGAGGCCGACGCGAAACCCTAGTCGGCCGTCTGTCTGCGTCCTCGTCGATCGCCAGCGTCCCAAGCCGATCCTCCACCGCCGACCAACTCTCGGTGAGCTCCCCAACCCCCCCGACATCCTCGTCGTCGCCGTCTCGCCCTGGCCTCGCCGGACTTTCCGTCGAACGACCTCCGCGCGACGCCGCTCGTTTCTGCTTGCGCGCTTCCGCTCCGCTTAGCCCATATCTAGACCCCAACCCCCCTGCAGTCACAAGCCCAAGCCTACCGCAACGGCTTCACCCCCCTGCGCGCACCCCAGGTCGCGAGTTCGAACCCGCCTCGCCGCGCCGCGCGCCGCAGACCGATCTGTCCTCTGCGGCGTAGAAGAAAAACAGTGTCGAGCGTCGTTTTGCGCATACCCCCCTGCTTTTTGCGCGCTCAACCCGCGGTCCAGCAGGTCCCACCTGTCATCCGCGATAGCGTTTTTACAAAAGAACACCCGTAAGACCTGGCCCTCAACCCGCGGTCCCGGCTGTGCCGCGTGGCACCCGCCCGTTCACCCGCTGGCATGTGGGCCTGCGTCCGCGCTAGGTCCACCAGTCAGCCACCGCGGCTCGCGTCGGTTGCGGTGAGAAAAGCCCGTTCTGCATGCTGCGTTGCTGAGTCAGCGCGTGGCCCACCCGTCAGCGTCTATGTCTGGCTAGACCTGAGTAACAAAAGTATTTCTGAAATCTATTTTTAAATCAAATCTTTTTCAAATTAAATCAAATTCAAATTTAATTCTGTATTTAAATATCTTTTAAAATACAAATCCAAATAATACATATAATATATGTTTTCAAATCAGAAAAATGTGAGGAATTCAAATATGGCCTTCAAAATATATTTTGAACATTTAAAATTCCAAGTTGCTTTAAATTACAATAAATGCCCCTTTTCTTTAATAAATTAATAACTTTTGTTTTATAACTCCAAATTTAATAAATGATATGTCTAAAATGATTAGCTCGACGAGACCTTTCTGTTTAGGCATTCCATTATTTGTTTTGCAGCATGCATCATATAAATATATTGTATACAGCAACTAATATGAGGATAAAATGTGACCAAAACTCAATAAAATGATTTAATCTTGTATTCCACACCTCACCCATGCCATGCTACCTTATTGCCATGCAAATTGTGCATCATTCATCATGGCATGATTGTTTGCTTGATGCATTTAATTCATATGCTTGTGCACTTTATTTATGTTGGCCCTTGTTTGTTTGGTTCTTCTTCGAATAGACGCTGAGCAGGGGATATATCAAGAGAACCAGGAGCACTACCCAGATCCTTCTCTCGCTTCAACTGAGCTGCTAGGCAAGCACTACCACATGCTTGCATACATATAGTACCTATTGTCTCTTTCTTATTCTTGCATCATTGAGTCGCGATTGCATTAAATTGAATCCCAAGTATTACATAGCCTTTACTTTTAAACCCCACCGAAGCTTGTTCCTCCATCCCATGAGCCATTACTACAGGAGTTGCTTGAGCCATGCGAGTCGTAGAACAGCATGTGTAGGGTATGTGAGTGTCTGATGGATAACGAGGTACCTAAACAACTTAACCTGAGTAGTAATGGGATAACTAATGAAAGTGGCATCGGTGAGCCATATTTGCTATTTGGTTTTTCAGGCTCACTTGTGTCCCGTAGGACCCCGAGTACTTGATTCCTGTTCCTTGAATATTCGCGCTATCCACATCCGGGAGGCTTATGAACCCCCTGAGCCAGAGCTTGATTCATTCTTATTTCTTGGGGCCACAAACTAGTTTGAGGTTTTATTTACTATCCTGGTACTTATGCCATGCTTTACTGCTTTATTTAAATTGTGCGAGGTACTGCACACTGTACTGTTTAGGTCCGTGACCCGTTTTCGCTGTATCGACAAGCCCAGTCACACTTTCGGGTTCCCAGTCGTTTACAGCCGGCCACACAAACCTTGAGTCCGTCTCGTAGCCGGCCAGCTTCGTTGCGGGTAGCTTAATGGGGTGGCCCCCTGAAATATTTCTGAATCCTGTAATTGCTTTGTCGTGACTGTCTCGTTGGGTTTTGATTTGGTTTTTCCGAGGCATATCGAGTGTGTGTTGCTATTTGTGCACCCCTGCAGGGTAAAACTTTCTGAAAGCCGTGTCCGCGGTTATGGACGACTTGGAGCACAGTTTCTCGATCATAGACAAGCATAACTAAAGTACCGCTTTTAATTTGACTAGACTAGGTACCTGACTAGTAAATAGTGCAACACTCACGGAATGGATAATAAAACTGCCAACGGATGGGGGGTTGTTCGTCCGCTTCCTCGTCGGTAAGCGAGGAGGAGGATGGATCTGTTAAGATTACCGTTATAACTGTTATAATTGTTGTTATTAATTCACGGACATCCATCTATCTTTGGTTAGGCGGATGGTTAGCGAGTATCTATAGAATTGCTAGGGTTTATCTTTTGCTGCAATTGCGTCACCCCAGGTTGTGTCCCCTTTAGAGGCATAAAGACTTGCTGAGTACCCCTAGGGTCTCACACGATAAATTATTGGTTCAGATGAACAGGTACCCTCGCAAGATGGATACTGGGTGGAAGAGACGGACGATATGGGCAACGATCATTCGGTGTAGAGATTCCGGGAATGGGGATCCGTGAGATCTATGGGCGGGATCTGCTTATTTATGGGGCATCTTATGCCGATTTGCTTCTTATCCGTACTCGGATTGTGTCTTCCGCTTCCGCCTGATACTCTGATGTTTGATGTATGAGGAGATATCCTAAACTATTATATCTATCTAGGATATTTGGATCTTGCCGTATGGCGTTGCTATATTTCCTTTCTTTTTAGATGGAATGGCTCTGATGTACTATTGTATGGTGGCTTGCATACATACTCATTTGTGTATGTAGTTGATCCTTTCGCCTGCCGATTACGCCGCCCGTTCTTGTCCCGATGTTTGGAAATGGTTGGGACGGCCGAAAGGTCTACCTGTGAGTGGCATTTGGGCCCCACCGTACTATTTCAACCATTTCTGCTCATCCCGGCTTGTAACTAGGAGCGTAATTCACCGAGGTAGTTACACTCCATGATACATTACATACGAGAAGCGAGTGGCAATCAAGTCGCAAGTTCTCCTGAACTTCCTCGTTCACTGGATGGAGAACCAACTTCCAGACACGCTGGACATGTCCTTCCTATGGATAATGCACTTTGACACATCCAAACATCGAGAAGGAGCTGGCACCGGTGTCATCCTAACGTCACCACAGAGTGACAAAATGAGATATGTTCTGCGAATGCAATTCTGCACCTCCAATAATGAAGCAGAATACGAGGCCCTACTCCATGGGATGTGGATGTCCAAAGCTTGCGGTGCAACGCAACTCGTCATCTACGGTTACTCCAAGCTCGTGGTGGACCAAACCATGAACCAGTGCGATGCTCTGAGCAATAACATGATCGCTTACTGCAACCTCTATGACACACTCAAAGGGGACTTCGACAGCTACGAACTGCGGCACGTAGGCCATGAAAGCAACGAGGAGGCTGACACACTCGCCAACGTAGGATCCACCTGTGCTCCGGTGCTGCCAAGTGTATTCCTAGAATAGATCTATGAATGCTCCAACAAGCCAAAGGCTCCTGAAGGATCGTCCGGCACGTCAAAGGACTCAGGGGCTGTGCCACCTGAAGAACTTGAAGGTCCCAGTAATGTGGAGAAGGGACCTGAACTCGAAGTCCCCATGGAGGTCCTGCTCATCGAGCCGTCCTGGACTCAGTCGTACATCACATACCTACTCAGCAAAAGGCTGCCAAATAACCCGACAGACGCACGACACATAGTGCGACGCTCAAAATCTTTCACCATCATCAACGGTGAACTATACAAGTGCAACATTACAGGAGTCCTTCAACGATGCATCTCCAATGGTGATGGCAGAGCCATCCTCCTCGAGATACACGAAGGCACCTGCGGTCATCACGCCTAGAGTCGCGCACTCGTCACCAAGGCTCTACGAGCTGGATTCTACTGGCCAACAGCGATGTGCGATGCCAAGGACATCGTCCAAAAGTGCAATGCCTACGAAAGGTTCGCGGATAAACCACACGCACCTGGCGTGAAACTCAGTCCAATTCTTGTGGTGTGGCCCTTCGCACATGGTCGGAAAGATGCAAAAGTCATCACCTGGAGGTTACACTTTCCTCCTCGTCGCAGTCGACAAGTTCACCAAGTGGATCGAGGCCATGCCGGTGATGAACCAGACGGGCGCCACCACCATCAAATTCTTCGAGTCCATCATCTTCAGGTTCGGGATGCCACACAGCATCATCACCGATAACGGGACGAACTTCACCACGAATGAGTTCCATGATTTCTGTGAAAACCTGGGAATCAACATCAGCTATGCTTCGGTAGCACATCCCTAGACCAATGGTCAAGTCAAGAAGTCCAACAACCTCGTCTGCAACGGCATCAAGAAATGACTCCTTCGCCCACTCGAGCGAGCAGCTGGGTGTTAGGCTGAGGAGCTACTAGTAGTACTATGGACCCTACGAACAACTCCAAGTAGTGCCACATGCTACACCCCGTTCTTCATGGTACATGGCACCGAGGCAGTACTACCTGCAGAAGTACGCTATAAGGCCCCAAGGGTCGTGGCGTACAGCGAAGCTAAGTCAACGACTGCACTCGAAGACTCTGTCGACCTCCTCGATGAAGCACGTGAGATCATGGAGGAACGGTCCATGATCTACCAGTAGAGCCTATGCAACTACCACAGCCAACGGCTACGTCCAAGGTCCTTCATAGAAGGAGACCTCATCCCGCGACTGAAGCAGAAATTACACCTCAAGCTCGAATCCCCCGGGGGGACCCTATGTGATTACCAAATTAATCCCAAGTGGCGCTTATCGCCTGAAGGACATAGAGAGCGGTCACATACTCCAACACCTGAAACGTCGCACATCTGTATCATTTCTACCCCTGTATATTTTTACTTTACAATAAGACTACTCAGCCAGGCTACTTAGCTAAACATTGTACCTCCTGATATTCTACAAATAATAAAGGGTTAATTATTGGTTTGCCACTAGAGGCCGCCATATGCTCAGTTTTTCCACTAGCGCGGAATGGTGCTCAGTTTTGCCACTACTTCGGGCACAACTGCTATGGCGAGGCCAACCGGCCATTTTAAATGAGCATAAAATAAAAAAAATGAAAACCCTGCGCACATAGTTTTCTTATGTCTTATACTAACGATTCATGTTGATAAACAAGATCTACATATATTTAAACAAAAAATTCATGTATTCATGTATGTAGACCTTGTTTATCACGTATTCATGAATTTTTCGTTTGAATGTATGTAGACCTTGTTTATCAACTTGAATTGTTAGTATAATACATAAGAAGACTATATGCGCAGGTTTTTCATTTTTTTGATTTTTTTTAAAAAATTTATGCTCATTTAAACTGGTTGATTAGCCTTGCCATAGCAGCTGCGCCCGAAGTAGTGGCAAAACTAAGCATCATTCCGCGCTAGTGGCAAAACTGAGCATATGATGGCCTCTAGTGATAAACCAATAATTAACTCAATAAATAAAGCTAAGTGCCTCCAACTTCGTATTTTGTTTTCATTTACATTGCTATTTCTACACTCTACCCTATCAACCTCGTCACACGAGCAAAGCAATGACCAGAGTAGCTGACCACACTTCTAATATAACCCTTGGTAAAACCAACCCGGTTGCAACGCAACTAGCAGGCTGGTAAGGCGATGAGATGCACAAGTGTTAGGCTAACGAAAAGGCATTTCATACAATATCGCACTCGCGAAACAACTAAGCTAACAACTATACACACAAACATGGGTATCAACACCCAGTCAAAACGATTATACAAGTTTTACAGCACCTATACGTCCTATGCAGATCGATAACTATCCTACTGACACAACAAGAGAACATTAGTGCGCTCGTCGAACAAGTTACACGATGTGTTCTGCTGGACGATCAACAACTCGATAATGAGGCACCATATTCCACGCCATCCCTGCTGGAGGAGGCGGCGGTCCTACGGCAACATCATCCAGATCCACATCAGGTTGCTGCATGCGCACAAGCGCCAGCGTGGCCTTAGCACCCGCAACGAGTTGTTGGTGCATGCACTCGCGTACTGCATCAGCACTCTGAAACTTCCGAATCAGGGCCAACGGGCTCGAGGGTGCGGCATCCAAGGGAAACATCGCCTAGAAAATATGCCTCAGGCATGGTCGTGCTTTCTTCAAAAATGCAGCACTTGCGACACGCGATCTTGCAACGTCGCCAGCGCGACTGCACGATCCCGGTCGGTCCAAAAGAATCCGCTAGATTCCAATTGATCCTGTGTCAAATAACTCAGTCGAATGCTGATGCGATCTCTCTCTTCCTATGGAATAAGGTTGACAACCGCAAAAGGCAGCAACATAAACGAATCAACCACTAGAGGACAGTAACACATGCACACTATAGCAACAAAGTCGAAGGAACACTAACATTGCAATTGCTCACTGATTTGGGCCATCTCGCGAAGAAGATAGGCTTCCCGCTCCAAAGCCTTTTCTTCCTTTGATTTCCAAACGTTGGAAATACCGCGGATGACTGGTGCCTCTCGCTCTAAATGCTTCACACGGTAGCACAGTCGAGACAACTGTGATAGCTCCTCCACCTTCGAACGTGGTTGCGCCACAAGTTCACCAGGGGATGACTCGCCGAGCGTGTCAGCAGAAGGCACATCGTGCAATTCACTCGAAGAACCCTAACCAGGCAGAGGATAAGAAGAATAAGGGACACTATGCACAAAGATCGAATGGTGCAAGCACGGAGATAATTTATACATCAATAAATTGCAACCAAGTCCTCAAAAGGGAACCCCCACAAAAGCAGTCCAACGGACTAAGCTAATTTTTTTTCATGCAACTACAAAAGGAAGCAACGAGGCTGGCTACTACACTACACTTCATCACCTGCGGGTTTCTTCAACTCTGTGGCAGCTTCCGACACCGTGGCCTTCACTGCAGTGGCATCTGACATGGAATCCCTCGCTACGGTGGCCCCCGACACCGTAGCTTTCGCCGCCTTCAGGCGCTTCCGCCCCTCCGAGTACCTTGCAAGTGTCTCCACGAGCTGAGGCCCATATTTTTGACAACGAGTGGCAAAGGTAGCGAAAACTACCTACTGGCCATCCGCGGTCATCGGCATCTTCGAGGAGACCTTGCTGGCGTTCTGGTCAACACCGTGTGCCTGTGCCATCGCCAGCCCTAGGGAAGCACCAATCCCTTTTTGTGCATTCTTGAAATCCGCAGGGACGCCTTCCGTGAAGGACTTGATCAGGCCATCTAGGTCTTCAATAAGTCCGGCCTTGGGGACCATCTCCTCTCGAAGGCGCCCAAGAACACCCTTGGCCTTTTTGAGCGAGTCCTGGATGGAGATGCTGCGGTCTTCAACAGTAGCCATGGTGCCAGCCAACGCATCCTCCCGAGCAAGAGCCTGGGGGTCGAAACTCACCCTAGAAGAGTCTGTAGAAGATCCATGAAAAACCATCACAAGCCAAACAAGTGAAGAAAAAAAGTTTCAGTGGCACCAAAACTGCAATAGCAGCATACCTGAAAGTGCTTTCGCGATGGAGAGAAGCTATTCCGCGAATTCTTTTTCTCTGTTAGTGGAAACAACCGCCAGCTCCTCTTCGCGCTGCTTTGACTCCTGCTTAAGGCGGTCGTAGGCCGCGAGTGCCTCATCTCGCTTGGTCTCAGCCGCATTGAGTCCCTTTTAAAGGGAATTCACCTGACGGAGCAAGTCATTATTATCATCTGCAAAACAAGGAGAATATATCAAAACCAATCAAAACAACTGTGCGGTAGCACAACACAAATCGACAAACTTACTTTGCAGTTGGCGGTTGTCGATATCAAGCTGAGCGTGCTGCCGGCCCAGGTCGATGATCTGTTCGCCAAGGCGCATAGAATCCTGAAGAATGGGCTGCGGAAGAAGGACAAATATCATGACTTGTTTTGACTCCAAGCACTAACTCTTCGAGTAACAAAGATTTGCAAATACTTACATGTCCATCCAAATACTCCGAAGTTTCCTTCTGAGTTGACGTCCGAGCAAGAACCAGGTGCTCCCCCACGTTGGGAGAACTCGAGGAATTTGCGCCGGAGTTAGCCGCTATCTTTGGGGAAGGCGCAGGCTCTGCCACGTCCTTATTCTTGGAGTCCACGACTCCCGCCTCCTCCAGGAGACGGCAATCGTCAAACGAAGATGAGGCGGTCACTCTTTAGCAAAATCATAGGCCATGGCATCATCAACGCAAGCCGTGAGACATAAATTTTTAGACAACAACAAAGTAGAAGACTCGCCCGTCATAATTTTCGAGGTCGAAGGAATCATGTGACTCCTCCTTCTGCTTCTTCGGTTTCTTCCGTGATGGAGGAGCTATGCGAACAGGTACCGCTGGAATTGGATCTACAATACCCACCCCAATCGAATGATCCTCCACCGTCTCCGGAGAAGAAGCATATGAGTCCTCGCTTTGGGAGCACTTGCGAGTGGCGCCCTCGCTGCACTCGAGGGCTTCCTGCTCCTTAGCAATGAGCAAAGTAGACCCAGATTCATCTTCCTCCATAGCCTCAGAGGGAATTATCCCTTCAGGTTGCAGAGACAGAACGGTGTTCACCTTCCATTCCTGCCAAAACACAAAACGCCCTGCGGGCAAACAAAGCATAATAGAAGAAGAAATGATGAAGTTACCTCAGGAGGGGGGTTATTCGCGTGGAAGGGCAGCACGACTGAATTCCTAGGGAGTTTCTCCTTGAGGGTGAACTTGGTCAGTACCCTGAACCTTTTGTCCACTTTGCCCGAGGATAAATTCTCCTGGGATACGCAAGTGACATCGTCGGCGCCAATCCACAGATACATCGGGTGCGCCCTAGCCAGCAGTGGCTGCACCCGATGATGCATCCAAGTGCAAATGAGGTTCGGGCCATCAACCTCCTTCCCTCGAATGAGCTAGAGATCACAAACGCACTTATACAAAATCTCGACTTCCCCGGCCTCTCTGGGCATCACCACATTTTTCCAAGACCTTCTCCTCTTCAATTCCTCTTTCGGATCAAAAGGAGCAAGTCCGTAAATCTCACCATCGGCCTTCTGATCACTGATGTAAAACCACTTCTCCCTCCATCCCTGGATGGACTCGGAACTCTTGAGGGAGAAGTATTGGATGTTTGGGTCCACATGGATACCGCAGCCTCCAATGTCGTAGACCACAGATCCAGAACCCGATTGCCGCTTTAGCTTGAAGAGTTTTTTTGAAAAGGCCGAAGTGCGGCTCGATTCCGAGCCAGCACTCGCAAAGGGTGATATAGCACGCGATGTGCAAAATAAAGTTTGGGGTCAGCTGATGCAGCTGGAGCCCATAGAAGCAGAGCAACCCCCGCACAAACTTGTGGAGGGGGAGAGAAAGGTCCCAAAGCTTAAAAGCAAGGAACATCACCCGAAATCCAATAGGGGGATCGGGGATTACCTCTAGGCCAGGGAGCTTGTAGTCTGCTTCATTGGTAGGAAGTAGACCATCTTGGCGGTGTTGCTGGAGCTCGTGCTCTATAATGGCGGTGCGCCGCCACGAGCCATTGGTGACGCGCATTCTAGCGCCCTTCTTCTTCCCGACTGCAGCAGCAGTACCAGACCCGGTGGCGGTAGCGCCCTTCTTCTTGGTCGCGGCAGCGATGGCAGCAGATCCAGCAGCGATGGTGCTTTTCTTCTTCCCCATATTCTGGTGGCAATGGGATTGTAGGAAGTAGCTCGGAAAATTCCTAATCCCGTCCAACACAGCAGCGGGGGCAAGGGCGATGGAGCATCAGCAAAGAGCAATGGCAGCAGTGCGTGAGGAGGAAGAATATGGATTTGTGGAAAATTCACCGCACGGAATCCCTACTTAACCACATGACAGATGCAATCCAACGGCTCATAGTGATTCACCCAAACGCGTGGCGCAAATCAATGCAAACGTGCGGTGATGGAAATAGTGAACCGTCGCCGCACTTTCCCCACTACGCGTGAGAATCGAGGAGGCATAGTTAAAATGAAGATTACGTATGCTTGGTCAAATCCCAGTCAGAAATGGAGCCCCACCTTTGTCAAGTCCTGATAATGCCGCTTAAGCGAACAAATGAGATCATCTAACCGTCAGCACTAACGTCATCTACTCCAGCAGGAGATCTCTTCGATTACTTTAGCCCTTGCTCGACTCTATGAGTCGACCAAGCACTCGGGGGCTACTCCTAACAGGAGCGCTGGCCGCACACCCGAAGACTTCATAGGCACATAATTGCCTTGACCAGTTGAAGCCCTTTTTCGAATCAATGATTCGATTATGGACTCGGGGGCTACTCCCATAGGGAGCGCTAAAAGCATATTCGGCTAAAAACTAAAAAAATGATAGTAGTCAAAAAAGTTCAAGGTCCCCATTCGAGTCTATGACTCGAATAGGCACTCGGGGACTACTCCCATAGGAAGCACTGGCCGCGCACCCTATGGAAAACCTTAGAATACATCCACATTCGAAACAACGACTCCGCCTCATATTTTCCCTACAAAGAGACTACGTCTCCTGGGCCACCCGAATCACCTCCGTGGTGACTAAAAATTCAGATGTCGCATTTACAACATGAAGGTAAGACCTGAAAAACGCCTGGCAATGCACCTGTTGCGCTCTACCAGATGTAAGCCGTGCCTGCAGGCACAATGAAATAATCCTTGACGGACGCGTCGAGTGCCCACACCTAAAACACTAGAATTCGAATTCTGTAATGCCTCCACGGCAAGAATCGAATTACGCCAACATTATTCCGAATTCGAGTCTGGGGACTCGAATTTGAGTAGATAGCATTGTTTTGCCCTAAGGCAGTTAACTGATCCTGACCCGTCGGACGAATCAGGCATGCATATCGACAATCTCTATGATATGAACTACGGCACCCGAAAGAACTTCGGAAGATCCTGTGTCCCATGCACTCGAAAGAATTATAGTCTCCACCCGAATCTACGATTGGGCTAGACACTCAGGGGCTACTGACATGGGTATACTTGATATTAGCCTATACGATTCAGCCCAAGAAGGAGCCCATGGTACAATCGAATCCCAGCAAGGATTCAGGTGGCCCATTGGAGTTTGACTTCTTGAAGGACATGACAAAGTGTAGATAGAAAATTAAAGGGGAAACCCTAATCTATAACCGACTCAACCTGCTACCCTGAGACCTAGCCTCTCTATATAAAGGCCAGGAGGGAGGCGGCGAGGAGGACTAATACACACACCCCCGCATACACCTCGCCAGATTGCATCTGTGCACCCTTGTACTTTTCGACTCCCTCATAATCAAGAGCAGACAAGCAGGAATAGGCTCCTCTATGAGGCCTAAACCTGGGCAAACTTCGTGTCACCTATGTGCTTGTTTGCTAGCCGATCGATGCCTCCAACGCTCCCTACTTCCTCAAACCTAAGTCCATCAATGATGGGTATTGGTGAGTTAACCCCTTGTCGGTTACCTTTCACCGGGTGATCATAATGGTGGTTGGTCACATATGTTGGAAATGTATGTATTTTCACAAGATAGTCCGACAGTGGGATTCGCAACTCCGACGATGGAGATATACTCTTGGTACCATCTCAATATTACGGTATCACTTATAGTCCGGCTAGACATAGGGCGATATGATCACTAGATACCGGAATATGTGAACGAGAGAAGAAGTCAAACCGGTAACAAGGTCAACATGGTATTATGAGAATACCACCTTATCTTGCCTCGGGTTTGTAATGTATCATGATGCGAAAGGATAGTACACCACATCAATAGGTTCGCTCGATTACTTTGTGTTTATGTGGGAGTCAATATGGGTGTCTAGATCCCGCTATTGTTATTTTTCGGAAAGTGTTCCGAGGTCATGTCCATGTAATACCAAACCTGAGGGGTTACACGCTTAAAGGGACTTTGTTTTGAATAGTATGTAGAGAGAATCTGAAGAGTTCCAGAGTCACAAAAGTGTTCCAGGAGAGAATCGATGTCGGGATGCATGGCCACCCCAGGGTGGCGCATGGGGCATGCATGGCCACCCTATGTGGCGCATGGGGTAGCATGGCCACCCTAGGGTGGCGCATAGCTCCCCCATGCATGTGTGCCACTTTCCTAAAATGGTATGATATGTTTACAGAAAGTATATGTCATATCTTTCTTAGTGATTTTATTAGATCTAAATCATTATGTAAGATATCATATCTTTTATCCAAGTAGGGAATGATTTATCCATTATGACAAGATACCATATCTTTTATTTAAGGAAGGGGGTGATATTTATCATAATGTGAGATTGGGGCGTTGAATGGAGGAGATCCGAAGGATCTGGGGAGGCGGGGCCAGGGAGGAACCCTGGTATATAAGTTGGAGGGAGGGGCAGCCTCTCCTCACCCCATCCTTGAGGCCTTGTAAATATATAACCAAACAAAACAGTTGCCAGATTCATATTATGAAAACTATGTCAATATTCATAAGTGTTTTTGTTATTAACTTGTACTAGACGAGCTGACTTTAATTCACACCCTCGGTAGCCGGCAGCGGGACAGACGACCGAAGAGGTTGGAAGTTGAAGCAAAGCAAACACGCATGATAGGGGCCATCCACACCACATCACCACCGATCGCCGAACGTGGCAGCCAGGTCAACCGAACGTGCGTTTCCACGACCAATAGCAACCTTCGTTTTGATTCCGCACTATCCATCAATCCAGATAACGCAGGATACTCCCCCCGATTCTCCCACTGGGTCCATCTATCCAATTTTCCACCCACAAGCGAATCCCAGCCGTCAAAGGATGCCACCACGCCAGGATCCACCGTCCACCCCGACCGCACGGCCCCAGCCGGCCACAGCCACCACCCGAGCGCAGCTCCATACAAAACCAACAGCAGCGGCCAAGAAGCAGAACCACATATACACACACAGTACTCTTCCTCCCCTGCCGCAGTGTGCGCCGTACTCTCTAGTCTAGACAGCCAGGAGAAGTAGAAGATGTCGTCGGTCAGTGCCCGCGCTCCAGTGGCCGCTCTCCGGCCGTCGGCGTCTTTGCCGAGCCCTCGGTTCCTCGGCGACTCCGGCCGCGTCGCCCTTGCCAAGTCGATCACACGCCGCGACGTCGCCGTCCAGGCCAAAGGCGCGTGGCTCCCCGGCCTCGCCTCCCCTGCCTACCTCGACGGCAGGTCAGCACACATGACAAGAACACACAGCCGTTGACTACATTTGACGATTGTACGTACTGATGATGTGTTCTTTCTGGATCAGTCTGGCTGGTGACAACGGGTTCGACCCACTGGCGCTGGCGGCGGACCCGGAGGACCTGCGGTGGTTCGTGCAGGCGGAGCTGGTGAACGGGCGGTGGGCGATGCTGGGGGTGGCCGGGATGCTGATCCCGGAGGTGCTCACCAAGGGGGGTCTCCTGAACGCGCCGGAGTGGTACGACGCCGGCAAGGGGGAGTACTTCGCCTCCTCCTCCACGCTCTTCGTCATCGAGTTCATCCTCTTCCACTACGTGGAGATCCGGCGGTGGCAGGACATCAAGAACCCGGGCTCCGTCAACCAGGACCCCATCTTCAAGAGCTACAGCCTCCCGGCCCACGAGTGCGGGTACCCCGGCAGCGTCTTCAACCCGCTCAACTTCGCGCCCACCCTCGAGAACAA
The DNA here is from genome assembly GCA_916181665.1 of Avena sativa. Taxonomy (NCBI): domain Eukaryota; kingdom Viridiplantae; phylum Streptophyta; class Magnoliopsida; order Poales; family Poaceae; genus Avena; species Avena sativa. Next base: position 491,885,784 of record OV702290.1, on the reverse strand, counting down.
GGAGAAGGAGCTCGCCAACGGTACGTCCTCCTGCGCTGCGCTCCATCCACTGTCTCTTCTGGTAGTACCCTCTAGGTCTGTGCTGGCTCCTGTTTGCTGAACTTTGTCCTGCGTGCTTTCTTCTTCAGGGAGACTGGCGATGCTGGCGTTCCTGGGGTTCCTGGTGCAGCACAACGTCACCGGGAAGGGCCCGTTCGAGAACCTGCAGCAGCACCTGGCCGACCCATGGCACAACACCATCATCCAGACCTTCTCCCAGGCACCCGTCGAGGAGGTTGCGGCCGCTTTGAATTAATTCATCTTTCCAATTTTGAGAAAGAGATTATGTTGGTTCTTGGAACAAATGGAGCAGGGGGGATGTACAGTGTGGTGGAGAGGTTAGGTGGATGTTTGCACAATTAGGTGGACAGTGCAAAACTGTGTAATCTTAAGATTTCCGGCGGTGAAGCTTTGTTCTTCACCAATGGCTTCCAACTGAAGCTGTACTTGTAATATCACTCATGAGTGTTTTTTGTTTCAACATGGCAAGGGATGGTTTGGAGCATTAGTCTCAAATTCAATGTGATGATCATAATGACAATAATACCGAAGTAGAACTGCGTAAAACTGGACACGAGCAAACAGGTGTTGATCTAGAACAGTGGAAACTCAACGTGTTATCGCTGACCGCAATTCGCAAGCAAGAATTCATGTAACTTACATCTGCACAGGTATAGCAAAAGGAGAGAAAAAATAGATACAGTATATCAAGTCACAGATATACATCATCAGTCAGCAAAACTACAACTTCGTGATATGGAACATGCACCAAGAAAAAATTAGACTCCTTCAAGGCTCAACGCGTGTAAAATTGGTTAGAAAATTGAGATCCTATTGGAAGGGCCAACTGATTCAACCAAAACTTCAGAACTAATATCTGTATCCACATGAGCATTTCCTACTTACAAGTAATTTGAACGAAGCTGTGACGCTAGCTGTTGGTCCAGCAGAACTCAGTCTACCCTTGGCACATACAATCTGGGGCAGGGTAAGTATAGATAGACTGCGTTGGCTTCCTCAGCCGGATTTGCCCGTATCTACCTTTGTGGCCTGCCTGTACAGCCTCCTGGAACCCTGACCACTCCATGCTCTTGTTCACAAACACGTGGCCAAGCAATGCCATGTTTGGCCTTATAGTCTTCAAATTCTTATAGGCCCGGTGAGCCAGCTAGATCAACCATCATCTAATCAGAACTATTCACGAAAGAGGAGTAATCTAGTGAATACATAAGCCAACATAACTTACCAATGCATTATGCATATTGCCAGGAGACGCGGAGATGAAAACGTCGCTGTGCATGCTGATATAGTAGTCAAGAGCTGCTAGCACAGAAGCCTTCCCTTCAACCTTGGCAAGTTCATCTTCAGACGCAAGGCTCCTCTTGTCTTCCATCAGTGGGAAAAGTTTGCGCAAGCTAGAGATCCTAGCTTCTCCCCCGTACACCTTAATAGGTGATGTATGTTAGAACTTTCTATGTTCACTACCAAGAATAAGTAAGCATGCAGAGAGCCAAACCTTGTGAGAAGCAAGATAAAGTCGAGTGCTGTTGTCAAAGCCAAGCGCCACTAGTACCAGCCCAATCTCTTCTGGAGTCAACGGGCAGCGGCCTGTGTTTCTAAGCTCCTCATCAGTTAGCTGTGAATTTAATACCCTCCCTTGCCAGATAACTTGCCTGTACTTTGCCAGAGCTAACTCTTCAGCTCTACCACCACCAAAGTCACAGGCAGAATGTGCAGCCATATCCTGGAAAATGTAGGTCAGCTTGAGATGTTTCAGAGTAGCAATTCCCTGGAGACAGCACAAAGTACACATAGAATTTCCAATATTGCAGAAGCCCTTCCATTTACCTTATCAAATCGGAGATGTAAAACTGCATATTTTCCAGCCTGATTCGTGTTTTTTTCTACACCTTGTTGGGCTAATTCAGTAGAATGCCCCTGGACTGGAGATCGCAAACGTTTCTCAAGAGTCCTCCCCAGTGAGATAATGTAAGGCAGAAAAACCAGAGCTTCGAAGTTAACTTTACAACGCAAACGTTGAATATTCGCAGGCAAATCATCAAATGCAAGGCGGTGAGAAAAGGGGGCAATGGCAGCAATGCCGTAGCTGACAAGGAAACAACATGTACATGAGATTGGCGGTGAAATGACTGAATAATGAAGTTAAACAACGACGAGTTGCATGTTAATACTATAGAGCTAGCTCAGTGGCCATCAACCTGGGCTAAACATGAACGGTAGATTCTTAGCATTATTATGCAAGGCGATATATGTCAGACAGCTACCGTTATGAAGGGCATTACAGATATTTTCACTTAGACAGAGGAGTCTAGAAAAGTGACTATCATCCCAAAAAAATAATCACAAACCTTTGCAGGATAGGACTGACATTCTCCATATACCAAGTAGCTGAGGCATGAAGAGGTGCAGTTTTAATTCTTGTGGCACGGATTCCTGTGCCATAGAACTCTCTTGTGCTCCATGAAAATTCTTTTGGCATATGTTTCACTATTGAAACCTCACGTCTTAGGGTATTGATAAAGTGATCCACATTAAAAATATCTTCGAATGAGCTGCAGCAGAAAACCCACAACTAAACAATTTACTTCCAATTCAACAGGAGAAGATAATTTTTTTTTAACAAGATAGCACTCTGAAACTACAAAATCACCTTGAGTCTTTCCAAACAGGGTTTACTTCAAGATGTGGGATCACAAGAGTAGCGTTCAAAATCTTAGCAACCGCAACAGCATCACATATCTAGAGAACAAAAAAAGAGCTCAATGATCTAAAGTCTCAACCAAGCAAGTTATCTTAAAATCTAACACCATGAGATTGGTACACAAGAAGTGTATTACCCCCATTCTTTGCTGGTTCAGTCCACCATCAAGAAATACTTGGATGTACCCAAAAGGTAAATCTACAATTTATGAAACCAAATGCTTAGAAATTCTATCACAGCAGGAGACATATTGTTACATAACCATGTTATCTCGGAAAGCTACCATGAGTGGCCGATTTCTTTAAGCATGGTTTCCACCCCTGATAAGGCAAGGTTGTCCAGAGATCTCTCTTTTGTTCATCTGGCTGTACAGAAAGAAAAAGTTACAACTTACAGATAGACATCAATGTAACTGTTCCAGTTTTCATCTGAGTTGTGAGTACTCACAATTTTCCATCGCAGAGCCTCATTCAAAAGAGACTCATGCATTGGCTTAGGGGCATTCCACTCCTGCAATAGATGGACATTTTCCACATGATTATTAACCTTAAAATGAGAAGTTGCAGAATGTTTTCTAAAATCGACTTGAGTTACAATCTATCTTCCCAACCACAGTAATCCATATATATATATATATATATATATATATATATATATATATATATATATATTCCCCAATACTGTCATAGAAACCCTAATACAGTCCCACACTGCCGTATATTGCATATAAAATCGAGTAACCAACATTGTAGACCACTGTCCAAAACAAAATATATGATGCACGTACTACTGGCATGATGTTATCCATCAACAGAATCCAGATCTTTACATAGCTTGCGCACTTACTTATTTCCAGGCAACTATGCGTCAATACAACATACTCAACTCAACTGGTGTAATTCGTAAAAACAAGAATTAAGGAAATCATGAATTCACCACACCACGCCATTTCACCCTCCATACATATTCCACCCCAACCCCAGCTATAGTACTTCCGCTCATCCCAAACGATCGAGCTCCGCAGAGTAGCAAACCAGCAAGAGAATAGTAACAAAGTAGGTTGAAAAGCCAAGTAGATCGCCAGTATCACGTTACGCCGGCTCAAATCGAGCCGCCAGAGAAGGAGGAGGGTGACGACAGGGAACGCACTGAGAATAGGGAAGGGAAGGCGCGGCCGAGAGGGGTGAACAGCGAGGGGAAGATAGCCGGGAGGAGCACGACAGCAGCTGCTGCAGCCAACGCCGGGCCCCTCGCCGGAGGCGGCGAAGACGACGGCCTCCGCATCTCCCGTCTCTGGTGCGAAGACGAGGTGGAAGTGAAGTCTAGAAGGCCGCAACAATGGACTGAGAAGAGCCCGCTAGGAGGTAGAAGTGGGCCTATATTCATTTGGCCCATCCATTCGGCTCCGGCACGCGGGGCTTTCTCAGAACTTTGCACCACCTAGATCCCACCTCCGGCCTATATATTCATTTTAAATATTGTAGTGTAAAATTGCACTGAATGAGAGATACATAGATCGGAGAAAATATTAGAAAGTGGAACCACACGCTTTAGTTCATTTTTTTAAAATTTGACAAATAAACTAGAAATATGACTTTGGCGTGATCCCATTTGACCTTAGAAAATACGAACATTGCTAAAAGAAATACGGATAAAGTAAAAATAGTATATAAATGTCTATTTCTTAGTTGATTGAGAAATTGCTATATCTAGTTCCAATCTCAATGGCTGCTTCTTTATTCACCATAAGTTAGGTAGAACATGTTTTCCTAATTATGTTCAACATTAGTTTTTAGAAATGTGTAGGTATCACATTGTGAGACCTGTCAGATCAACCTGTCTTTACGTGTTCTCTCCTCCCGTGAGAAAAAAGAGACGGCGGCTAGGGTAAAAACCCTAGCAGCCGCCACGATCTACTTCGTCTTCGCCGTCTACGATCGAGCATCGATGGGTCCCCGTCTCCTCTGCTTGCCGCTCCGGCGGCAGGAGGAGGTGGGGACCTCGGACCTGCGCTCGACGGTGTAGAAGGATCCCTAAAATTAGAGTTTGGTCATCCGGCATCGTCATTATGGTGGCTATGGCGGCGTTGTGTGGGACAAGAATAAGGTATACCTGCCTCCTCTTCCACCTCGCCGACGACGATCCTACTGCTGGCGTTGAGGAGGGTGGGGATTCGTCTGGTCGCCGCTTTCATGGAGTGGTGGATCTCGTCCAGTCTACGTGTGTTCTGGATCTCGTCCAGTCTACGTGTGTTTTAGGTTTGGTGTCACAAGTTTCGGATCAATTCAAGGGTTCAATGGCGACAACTTCATCTCTAGGGCGCTGGTCCTTAGGGGCACGTGCACGAAGACTTCCCGACTGTCATCAACAATGGCATGCCGGCTCCGGTAATGGAGCGGCGACAGCGGCGCGTCGATGGCTCGCTCTGGCGGCAATAGTGGTCGTTAGGTGGTCCAAAGACCTCGATGTAATTTTTATTATGTTTAGGATACTTTGTACTTCTTATGAACTCATGAAATAGATCCGGATCTTTTCTCGCAAAAAAAAAAGGTATCACATTGTGCATCTTGATCGTCTGATTTCTTTGGAATCGACTTATAAACAGAAAACATAGCAATAATATGACTAATGTTTCACTAATTATATATGCAAATTAATCGTAACTTTATTTAATAGACTAAAAAGATAGACTTACTCACAGCCGCATGTAACTAATGTATTGTATAATTTAATTTTCGCAAAAAAGGTATTGGTATACTAATTTTCTTTTCTTGTTAAAAATTTATATTTTCCTTGTCAAATTCTTTTTAATTGCGGGTGCCATTCGGGAAGAGAAGACAGGAATAGGAGAAAACAACATTAGGAGTTAGGAAGCACAAATGAGTGGTCAGAGCCGAAGACAAACCAAGGAAGGGAGCAACCACATACAAAAACTAGTATGAATGGGCGGTCGTTGCTACAAGAGATTTGAATGTTAGTAGAAAAGCGGTCATAGACACTGACTTTCTTCGATGAGTGATTTTCTGAGCCAAGAAAGAGAGGACGACGAGAGAATAGTGTGCTTTGTAACACTTAATGTGGGCCACTAGATCTTGATCCAACGATCAGTAAGCGGTTCTTAGAAAATCTAAAAGCTCAATGTCATATATGAATACCAATAGAATTAACAACATAGAATATGTAGAGAAGAGATGTACACTTTTGCGGCTGTAAAATGATCAGGTATATCAGATTTGGAAATACGTAGTTGACAAACCATTGCTCACTTCCTCAGCTTGGACAATCATCAACAAGCCACTCACTTAAAAAAGTGAGGTTCTTAAATCCAAATATTATATAGTCAGATCATTAGAAAAAAAGTGTTTATCTATGCACAAGTATGTTTTGGGAGTTATACTCCCAAAGTTAGGGGAGCGGAGTTTTGGCACCTGGGAGCATTTGCGCTCGTGACCTGGACCGGACGATCGCGTCTCGGATTGATGTACCAATGCTAGGTTGCATCGAGGAAAATAGGGGGGAAATCGCATACGCCGCGTACGAGTGTATGTCTGGGCCACATGGATTAAATGTAGCGACGGGGCAACGTTATGTGTCGTTTGAACATTTAGTCGCCAGCGAACCTGCTCGTGAGCAAGCTGCTCAGATCTGATTCAGAGACGAGGGGGTAGCAGAATGCCCCAACACTCAGCATCGTTGCGGCACTGCACCCGCTCTGTACGGTTATGCCCCTCATCTTCTCCGCAGCAGACGCGGACAAAGCAGCGACAACCCGCATCGACGCCAGCCGGCTACCTGGGATGCACCAATGGTAGATGTTGCCTCATCCATGACCACGTGGTGGCTAATAAACTATGTAATGGATACGGTCTGCCGGTGATCAACCAGAGGATTTGCTATCTTCTATGATGGTAATTTGGTTGCTTGGAGTGCTAGAAAACTGACTACTGTATTACACTCTAGTATAGAGTCTGAATACAAGGCACTTGCTAATGCTACCACCGAACTTATCTGGATACAAGCTCTTCTTGGTGAACTTGGAATTTCTCAAACAAGCCCACCAATCCTATGGTGTGACAATATTGGAGCAACGTATCTTTCTTCGAACCCTGTGTTTTATACACGTACAAAACATATTGAGGTGGATTTTTATTTTGTGTGGACGGGTTGCTCAGAAGTTGCTTCAAATTCGGTTTATCTCTTCTAAGGACCAACTAGCTGATATATTTACCAAACCTTTACCGCTACTATTGTTTCAAGTTTGTAAGCACAATCTCAACTTGCATGGACCAGTTGAGATTGAGGGAGGGTGATAAACTATGTAACGGATACGGTCTATACTTGTTGTAATACTACCCGTGCATTGCGCGACTGCCCTGGAACAAAACCACCTGCAAAATCACAGGATGTGAAGGGGGAGGGGGGGGGGTGGAGCATGATTAGCCACATTTGTGTTGGAATCTCACATGCCCAAAAACAAGACGTGCATTGAAATCATAGAAACCAACAAAAACAAAAGAGATCTAGGATCGAGGTGGAACAGAAACTCAAGAGTCGGCAAGGACAAGAACATACAGAGCTGGAACAACAACATGCAGAGGGAAAAAAGAAGCTCCTCTAAAAATATGATCTAAGAGATGGACGAGAGCAAGATGGGGTGAAGTATGGCGGCAGATCTAAAGATTCTCGCCCTTCTTTTACTAGTCTCGGAGTGCATCATAAGCTCATAAGCATGCAAGATCAAGAAACATGAGGAACAAAGAGGAAACCGGCAGAACAAATGCTCTACGAGCTAGAGTAGAAGAAAAATTGATGGAGGGGAAGTACATCGATCGATCTCAAAAGAATGCGGGCTAGGATTTATGAACTCACCCAATTCTATGGAAAGTCCAGATCCGAGCCTCATCCTTCGAGAGCTTCCCTCTACGGCGACCGGGCGGTCCAATTTGTTTCGGGACTTGGGCCTCCTTCTCGTACCGACTTGAGTTGAAACGGCTGGCCCTTATTAAATGCAGTGGGGAGTGGGTTCTACACTGTTCAAATTTGATATACACCAGTCTATACGGTAGACTATACGCGTGTGGGCTTTTAGCTGCGGGCTGCTGGTTGGTTCACCTCGCGGGAGCATCTGGACCCGGGCGCCCTTCCGAATCCGCAAAGTTAGCCCCAACTTTTTACATCTATGAACTTTACAATCTTGGCATACATGTAATACTAATCTTATAAAAACACATTTGTTTCTTATTGTCTTGAGATAAAAATAAAATGGCCAAATCTGTGGTAATCGCCACTTAAGGAGGGATGGAAAATCTTTCAACCTGGGCTACAATCATCGTTTATTTATATTAAACTTGTTTACCTTCTGTACAACTTATTATGTCTACACACAATCATATCAATGTATTTTCTTCACACTTAAGTTAAATTAACCGCATAACATTACAGTGGTGTTGAAATACAAAGACACGTTATAGGCATATGATTCGAAGGCCCATAGTTGCAAATATACTAGCACTATAGATAAACCATATATACGTCAAATGTTGCATTATTTGTGTCCCGACATTTCCGCTTCGTAGAGCTTTCGTTAAACCCGAAACACTTATAACCATGAAGAAAACACAAAAATATCACGCCTACACATAAAATTGTATTTGTTCTAATTGTTGTGCACCATTAACTAAATTGTATTTTGTTCTAATTGTTGTGCACCATTAAGTTAAAAAAAATTTGGTATGTTTTATTCTCGTTACCTACTTCATGTTATGTGTTGAGGATGAGCTCCAAAATTCTCGGAGGCGACTCGACCGGCGATCCTGCGAATAGCCCGGATCGGCGGCTCTTCTCGTCGGAGGGGGGTCAAAACTAGAACGGTGGTCGTTTTGGTGGCCGCTCAAACTTTGGGAATAATCCGTCTCGCAATTTTCGTAACAATGGAAATAATGGACCCAAGATTGGTGCTTCTTCTCAAGGCACTCTCGATCAGACTATGCTGAAGCAGGTGGTAGACGTAGTGGCAGCAGCTACTCAAAGTGGGGTATTTCTTTGCGGAAACAAACGACCTCGGCGGTCGGAGATGGGGCTGTGAATTCCAATCAAACTTTGGGGCAAGGTGATCCTGCCGTGGCACAGAATATGTCTGCCGCGGAGACCGGGCAGGCTGTCGCGTTGCCTTGGCAGGCTGCCGCACCGACTCGGCAGGCTGCCGTGGTGATTAATGTTGTCGCGGCAGCGGCTGTTGTCGATTCTGCTGATCAGCATGTTGCTGCAGGTATGGAGGTTGACGGCAATGGACCTGCTAAGAAACCGAAGAAGAATGATAAACTGTGTTGTTTCAGATGTAACCAGGCGGGACACTTTCACGAGGATTGCACGGTTATTGTATGTGATAATTGTGAATCTCCTTAACATATCACTGCCTCGTGTCTTTTACTTCTCGCTCCTAAGCCCACTGTGATTATTCATAGGCTGGCAAATGAAAATCTCACTTTTTGGAGATGCCTACGACTGCATCTTTTTGACCAAGGGTTGAGAATTCCTGGGTTGGAAGGGTGATTGTTGAAGGTGGGTCATTGTCTGTGCCTCAGGTGATTGGCATTCTCAAACGGTTAGTTTTTTCACCTAATTACATCTAGGAATTAATTGAATTCCAACCGAATGTTTTCAAGGTGAAATTCCCTACTAAAGATGAGATTTTACGTATGAAGTTGCTTAAGCAATATCAAATCCCGGATACCCCTATTTTCCTAAAGTTTGAGGAATGGGGAGTGGTAGATGAGCCCATGTTCTTATTACCGGAAGTGGCTGTTCAAATTAAGGGTGTGCCAAAAGATGTCAGAGGTGATTTCTTGCCACTTTGGGGATTTGGATCACTTTTGCGGAAGACTAAGCATGTGGATATGCCATTTACCAGGCAGAAGGGAATTGTCAGGGTGATTGTTTATTGTGTTGATTCCAAGTTCATTCCTTCCTATCTTGATGTGTGGATAAAGAGAGGTTTCTTTCGTCTAATTTTTTTAGTGGAAGAGCCTCAAGTTATTCATAATAAGGGGACCTCGGTGGCGTCCCATAGCAGAAAGGATGGGGATGATGAAGATAGTAATGCTAACATAGATGCTTCTAGTAATATGGATGAGGACAGAGTTTCTGAGCAAGCCAAGAAGAATGTATCTGATTCACAAACGGATGGTGGAGGTAATATTGCACCAAGAGGAGTTCAATCAGCACCGTTGCTAACTTCCCTGGGTATTAATGTTGGTACTTTCGAGTTACATATGAAGGAGGTAACTAAACATGATGCTATTTCAGTAAATGGTATTGATATAAGTGCTTCTCCTTCTAACAATAACTCTTTGTTTTCTTCATCTGCTAAACATGATTTGATTCTTCCTTTAACTATTTCACCTTTGAGCATTGATGCACGTGAGGATGATCTTATAGTTGAGGAGAAGGTGGGGATGGTCATCTCACAGGTTGAGGACGCTATGCCACAGGAGCTTGCCCTTGATGGTTCGGATGAGGTGCTCCTCTCGGTCACTTCCTCTCTGCCGACGCGCTCTGCCGCGGCAGAAAAACTGGGTGCCGCGAGCCCGCGACAGGCTACCGAGGCCGTTTTCGCTGCCACGGCAGGAGCGAAGCTAGGGGTTCTGCCGTGGCACAGCTGTTGTCTGCCGGGGAGGCACGGCGGGTTGTCGTGGATCCTTTTGCTGCCACGGAAACTGATGTGACTCGGGCTATTCCTACAGCTGAGGGGAGCATGGATCCCTTGACTCCTGCTCGTGGAAAGGATGTGGTGAAGGATTACGCAAAGGAGAATAACCCGTTGGGATCTAGGATGAAAGAGGGAACACCATTTACTCCTGCGTCTAAAAAGGTGACGAGTGGAGGCAATGTTGGGTTTGTAACATCTACTGGTGATATTCATGCAAGGCCATCTCTAGCGGAGGTATTGCCTTTGGAGGAATTCCCACTTCTGCTGCAAATGCAATCCGATCAAGTGACTGGGTTAGGACTTAGCCGAATGCAGATGCTACACAGTTGGAGCGTGCGGTGGAAGTTTTGCAGCGCCGGGACGGTGTTACACGTAAATTTTTTAAATCCCACCTTTTCGATTATGTCTTTTTCAAATGTCGAGATTATAGAAAGAGCTAAATCAATGGGGGTTTTCTTGGGTGATTCTTCGGTTGACAAAAATGCAGCCGCAAGGTTAATTAAAGACAATGAACGTCATAGGACATTAACTATTCTTGAACATGATGGCAATAAAAAAGATAATCATGATTTGGGGCAAGCGTGTTTGGGTGTCTCGAAATTATCTAACCTTTGTGATGATTTGGTAGAGGAGGAGGTGACATGGCTGGATGATCTTGCCGAGAATCTAGCCAAAGAACCTATTCCTATGTGTGGGCGTAAGAAAAGAAATTTTGATCCTAATACAGTTCGTAGAGGTACTAGAGTTAGAATAAAGAAAACTTATTGAGATGCAAGGCCTAAGGGGAATGATTTGGAATAGTGAAGGGTTTCGTGATACAGCTAAACATTTATTTGTTTCGGAGACTATTAGGGAGCAGAAGTTAGACTTTGTTGCTTTGCTAGAGACGGGTAGATCTAACTTTACAATCCCTTTTCTTAAACACTTGACACCGGGGAGGGAGTTTGCATGGTTTTGCTTACCCCCCCTCTCACGGTCGTGATGACCCACAAGTATAGGGGGTGTATCGTAGTATTTTCGAGGGAAGTGAAACCCAATTTATTGATTCGACACAAGGGGAGCCAAAGAATATTTATAAGCCTTAACAACTGAGTTATCAATTCAGCTGTACCTGGAAACAATCTTGCTCACAGCAGTTTATCAGTAGCAACAGTTTTGTAGTAGAAATAGCAAAGTAACAGCAGTAGTAAAGCAAAGACAGTAGTAACAAAAGCAGTAAACCGTGAGATTCGAGTGCGATAGGCATAGGGATGGATGGACGGGCGTTGCATGGACAAGACAATTCACACAACAATCAGAACATAGGGCAATTGCAGATAAATAAGACAAAGCATCCAAGTACTAGACAATCCTAGGCATGTGTTCTATATATAGTCATACGTGCTTGCAATGAGAACTTGCACAACATCTTTTGTCCTGCCAGCCCGTTTGCAGCGGGGCCTCTAGGGAACTACTGGCAATTAAGGTGCTCCTTTTAATAGAGCACCGGAGCAAAGCATTAACACTCCATGAACACATGTGATCCTCACATCAAAGCCATTCCCTTCCGGTTATCCCGATTTCTGTCACTTCGGGGCCATAGGTTCCGGACAACAACGTGTGTATACAACTTATAGATAAGACCAAAAACAATACTATCATAATGAATCAATAACATGTTCAGATCTAAAATCATGGCACTCGGGCCCTAGTGACAAGCATTAAGCACAACAAGTCGCAACAAAGTCATAAAGCACTAATAAAAGATACTAGGCACCATGCCCTAACAATCTGATGCCATTACATGAACAATCTCATCCAATCCCTACCATACCCATAGCCTACAGTGGGGGGTTACTCACTCATAGATGGGGGAAACATGGATGGTCGATGGAGAAGCGATGGTGATGATGATGGCGATGATCTCCTCCAATTCCCCGTCCCGGCAGGGTGCCAAAACGGAGTTTCTGGTGCTGTTTCGTGGAATCTGGTGGTGGCGGCGGAGCGGAACTCCTTCTGGAAAAACATCGAACCCCCTGAAGTTTTTAGGTCAGAAGGCTCCTTATAGGCGAAGAGAGAGGCCGAGGGGGTGCCTGGGGGGCCCACACCACCCCCTGGCACGGCCTGGCCTGGCCCGCGCCACCAGGTGGTGTGGCCACCCCAGGGCTCTTCTCCGTCTCGTATTCTGGCTCCTAGAGTCTTCGGGTGAAATAGGATTTTTGGCATATTTTTCGGGATTTTTCCTGATAGTTGATTTTCTACACAAAAATTAGACACCAAGGCAATTCTGCTGAAAACAGCGTTAGTCCGCATTAGTTGTATCCAAATCACACAAGTATAGAGGAGAAACAATAGCAAAAGTGTTCGGGAAAGTAGATACGTTTTGGACATATCAGGCCATTCAAGTGGAATTCTGGTAGGTGTTAACACAGAAAATCTACAAGTCAACAAGGTTGACTCAGGAGACTTCTGTGTTAAAATTCATTTGAGGTGTCATAATGATGGGTTCCAATGGATCTCGGTACCTGTTTATGGGGCAGCACAAGATAGTTTAAAACATTAGCTCCTTGTTGAGTTAGTTAGAGTATGTGAGAATGTGGATTTACCTTTGCTAGTAGGGGTGATTTTAATATACTAAGAAGAAGAGAAGATAAAAATAATGATAATTTCAATGCTTGGTGGCCCTTTATTTTTAACTCTATCATTGAAAGTTTAAACTTACGAGAGATTGCTCTCTCTAGGAGACAATATACTTGGGCCAATAGAACGGAGAACCCCACCTATGAAAAACTAGATCGGATCCTATCTACCATTGAATGGAAACAAAAAATTTCTCTTGTGACTGTGTGTGCTCTGACACGTTCAGGTTCAGACCACACACCACTTCTGATAGACTCGGGGGTTTCGGCTCATATGGGAAACAATCCAAGATTTTCTTTTCAACTATCATGGTTACGACAAGATGTTTTTACGATTTAGTTGCTGATGAATGGGCTTCACTGAACCGTGGGGTTTCACCCTTAGAACGTTGGCAACAGAAAATCAGGCACCTACGTCGTTTTCTTCGTGGTTGGGCAAATAATCAAAGTGGAAAATACAAAAAATAAAAGGAAAGGCTTTTATCCATCATTGATGAGTTGGATTTAAAAGCTAAAACATTACCATTATCGGTGGAGGAAAGAAAGGCTTTGAAGTCTGCAAATGACCAAATTGCTAAACTTAGGTGCGATGAAGAGTCCAAGTGGGCTCATCGTGCCAAAGTTAAGCATATTCAGGAAGGAGGTAATAATACTAAATATTCACCTTATTGCTAATGGTAAACATAGGAAAAAAAATTCAGCTAGAACAAGATGAAGGGACTATTGTGGGAGATGGTAATTTGAAGGTATATATTACGGAATTTTATAAGAGATTATTCGGGGAGCCGACTCCAAATAGTTTTTGTCTTTTGGAAGACACAAATAATGACATACCCAAGGTCTCCTTAGAAGAAAATGAGATTCTTACTAAGCCGTTCAGCGAACAGGAAGTTTTTGAAGCCATTTTGTCAATGGAACATAATAAAGCTTCCGGTCCTGATGGGTTTCCTGCGGAATTCTATCAAACTTTCTGGGTGGTGATTAAACAGGATGTAATGGCTTTATTTGCACAGCTGCATGAAAGTGATTTACCTTTGTTTAAGTTAAACTTCAGTGTTGTCACCCTACTGCCCAAAAAGGAAAATGCGGTCCAAATCCAGCAGTATAGGCCGATTTGTCTACTAAATGTTAGTTTCAAATCTTCACCAAGGTTGCCACAAACCGAATTTCTGCCCACTCAAATAGCTTTTATGCCTGAAAGGCATATCCTGGAAGGGGTGGTTGTTCTCCATGAGACTATTCATGAGATTCATAGGAAGAAGGTGGATGGTGTCCTCTTTAAAATTGATTTTGAAAAGGCGTATGATAAAGTTAAGTTGCCTTTTTTACAACAAGTTCTTCGTATGAAAGGTTTTCATCCATCTTGGTGTAAGTGGATTGATAATTTTGTACGAGATGGGAGTGTAGCTATCCGAGTCAATAATGATATTGGTCACTACTTCCAAACTAAAAAAGGCTTGCGCCAAGGGGATCCTCTATCTCCCATGCTTTTCAATATTGTTGTTGATATGCTTGCCATTCTAATTGCTAGAGCAAAAGAGAATGGTCATGTAGCTGGATTAATTCCTCATCTTGTTGATGGGGGGGGGGTATCCATTCTTCAATATGCCGGTGATACTATCTTATTCATGAACACGAGTTACAGAAAACGGTAAATATGAAACTCATTCTTTGTATTTTTGAACAATTGTCTGGTTTAAAAATCAATTTCCACAAAAGCAAGATCTTTTGCTTTGGCAAGCTGCAGAACAAGAAAATACTTATAAGGAGATTTTTGGCCGTGAGTCTGGTATCTTGCCATTTAGATACCTTGGGGGGTACCTATACACCATAGGAAACTTCGGAATTCCGAGTGGAATCCGGTTGAGACTAGATTTGAAGGTAAATTAGGATGTTGGAAAGGGAAGCTTCTATCTTATGGAGATAGATTTGTTCTTATCAACTCTGTTCTATCGAGTATGCCTATGTTTATGCTATCTTTCTTCCTATTACCGAAGGGTGTTAGGAAAAGACTAGATTTTTATCGTTCACGTTTCTTCTAGTAAGAGGATGGACTTAAGAAAAAATATAGATTAACTCGGTGAAATATTATCTGTCGGCCTAAAGATCAGGGTGGTTTGGGAATTTGAGGTGCTAGAGCTAAAAAATAAGTGTTTACTAGGAAAATGGTTATATAAATTGTTGACTGAAGACGGGGTTTGGCATGAGTTACTATATAACAAATATCTGACAAACACGACTCCTGCGCATGTCGAGGCTAAACCAACTGATTCACCTTTCTGGAAAGAACTAATGGAAGTGAAAGATGAGTTCTTCGCTTCTGGTGCTTTCAGGATTGGTGATGGGAATGGTACTAGATTCTGGGAGGACACTTGGTTAGAAGAATTGCCTCTCTCTCATCAATATCCCTCCCTTTACAGCATTGTACATAGGAAACATGTGTTAGTTAACACTGTCCTTTCGCACAATCCTCTAAATATTAGCTTTCGACGAAGTCTAACGGGCAATAAATGGGGTGCATGGCTGCACCTATGTGAGAGATTGATGGAGGTATCTTTGACAAATAATCATGATAGTTTTATATGGAAGTTGTCGGAAAATGGAATTTTCACGGTTAAATCGATGTATGAGAATCTCACAAATGGTCATCCACGGTTTCCATCATGGTATTTGTGGAAGTTAAACATTCCTATGAAAATTAAGATATTTATGTGGTTTCTTAATACAAAAGTTTTATTAACTAAAGATAACTTAGCCAAGTGTACGTGGAATGGATCAAAAAAATGTTGTTTTTGTAACGATGACGAAACAATAGAACATTTATTCCTTTCATGTCCTTTTGCTAAGGTTATTTGGCGTATGGTATGTTGCACTTATAATTTACCTCCTCCAACCAATATTACTAATATGTTTGTTAATTGGCTAAATGGGGTAGATAAGGCAAACAGAGATAGAATTCGAATTGGCATTTCGGCCATATGTTGGTCCATTTGGAAATGTCGTAATAATTGTATTTTTAAAATGTCGGAGTTCCATCTTTTTTGCAGGTTATCCATATGACGGCACATTGGATCCAACTTTGGGCTTTCCTTCTTCCAGAGCACCAGCGGCAAACCATGGTTTCTGGGTGCACCCGTCTTGTGACGGTTACTTCAGTTTTTTCAGCCAGGCTTCGTGGCGTCATTCTAGTAGATTGACAGATGCCTAGTTGTGATCGTCTATCTCTTGTGAGATTTCTATCTTTTTCAGATGATTGGTGTTTGTATCAACCATATCTGATGATTGATTTGTAATACTTTTTATAACACTCTTGGATACTATCAATAAATAGGCTGTGTGCATCCCAGGATGCAGAGGCCGGGGCAATCCAAAAAAGTGTGTATGTAAGTTCCACAGCCATTTTAGTCTCCATAAATATCTTGGCAGATAGGTGATACGTAGGTTTAACAAATACCAAAGGTTTCTAGAGAGTATGATTGTCTATTTGTCAATGTGAATAGAGTTTCCAAATTATATGGGGTGTCCATGTAGGGTTTATTTTCCAGTTTGTGGCATTTCTGGTTCCTTCGGTTATTGGCTTACTATAATTTGATCCATGGTTGTATAGTCAAATTGACGAGGCATTGATGACGGTCTCAGTTGGTTGTTGTCTTTTCTCTCAGAGTTTGGGTATGCATATAATCTGTCCCACTCCCAAGGGAAAAATAATACGGTACACTGTTTAGAGCAACTCTAACATATCCCGTATATCCTGTCCCTTAAAAACAAATATAAAGGACGGTAAAAATTTCGTTTACAGTCCCACACGAGAATCCCGTAAATGGGACTGTAAAACGAATTCTTGAATTGTGGATCCCGTTTGCGGGATCCGTTCTATGCTAGCTCGCAGGCCGAAAACGCAAATTGTCCCATTTTCAACGCAGTTTCATAAATTAGACAATACCAAATAGACAGGGGCAGATCTAAGATTTGACCATAGGGAGGACGAGATGATAGTAATGATAAAATAAGTATACAACAACACTATATTGAATCTTAAATATATATAGTTTTGTTATCCGAAAGACTTGTTCTATAATTAAGGCTTCATTTTATTTTCTAATATATGAGCATGTGGGGCAAGAAAAAATCATGATAAAAGAGATAAACATGAAAATATATCAAGTCTTCTAGTGTATACTATGTATATCAAAGTGTAACATCATATGCTCTGCAATTAAAAAAAGCAAGCTAGATTCTACTTAGTTTGAGTGTAGGTCTATGCCCAGACCTATCAAATAAATCGACAACTCAATAATTAGTTAATCACTATTAAGAAACAGTATAACTTGCCTACCTACGAGCCACCACAGCGAATTGCATCCTGAGCCATCCAGATTAGGCGTATGGACGGACAAGATCGTTTGTTATGCACCGTCAAGTGGGCCTTGTTTGTTAGGTCATCTCGCGCGAGCTGGCCGACCAACATCAACAGGGCTGCTACTCCGCAGGTCATTTTCGATGCCTTCTCGTGAACTGGGCCGCTGTGGGCCGCGAGTGGGGAAAGGCGCTAAACGATAGACCAGCAGACCTTGTTCGACCCACAAAAAAAAAAAAAAGCAGACCTTGTTCGATCCGTGAGGAAAAGCGGAGGTTCAGTCTATTTGAGAAGGCAGAGAGACGGCGTAGGGAAGGACACGGTGGCGCCGCTGCCGTTTCTTCATGCTTAATGACGCAGAAGGTGCCCGGTCCTTCAGTTTCCACTCCTACCGGCATTAATGGACGACGGTTTCCTGCTTGGCCCCTTCTCTTCCTTACTTATTTAGGGGGGGCTGCTGCATCAGTTCGTGCGGGAAGTTTTGGGTGCTGGAGCTTGGGCTAGGGTAGAATAGGAGATAGCTTTGCGAGAGAACAAGGGCAGATGGAGAGGGTGATGGGGAGAAAATGGACCTGAATCAAAGGCTCTAACCGGTGCTCAAGGACCGCACAAATCATGGCGCATGGAGACCCTCGACCAGATTGAGGAGGGGCACGAGGGCGCCTTCGCCCAGATCGACCTCCTCGACTGCCAGAAGCCAGGTACATGTAGGAGTGATCAAATTAATCCGCTATTTCCCGCGAACGAAAAATTGATCCGCCATTGGAGACTCTTGTAGACTAGGTTGCAGCTGCTTAATCAGTTCTTGTTTGTTCCTGCTGCTCTGCAGTCAAAGTTCTGAAGTAGTAGAACATGCGGAGACCATGTGGGACAAAGCGGCGTAGCCACAGCAAGCCGACCAGCTTAGACGGATTGGGGAGCATTTGCATTGTTACGCTAGAGAAGAGACGCTATAGAATCTTTTTTAATAGATCTACTATTACAGAGATGCCGAGTTATATATCATTTTTTTCCTGAAGTACCCTAACAAACGTGGCTACAGTGATGGCAACAATGTGTGCCACCCACCTGACTCTGTTAAGAAGAGAATTAGCAACATAATTCTGGTATGTGGTACTTGTTTTCCAGGAAAAATGTCAAGCTGAAGAAACCAATTGCTATGTGGAATAAACGTACGCACTCTTTGCAACTCCTCAACAGCCTAGCAAGATGGTCATTTTTTCCATTTCCTTGTGTTTCTAGAGTTGATGTACACTTTGGTACACTATTTCTCACCGGTTCATGAGTTGCAATTGTGTTTAGCATTCCCGTAGTTAATTCCCGTCTTCCTATTTGAGCTATCCATCCTACATTGTTATAATTCCTTGTTTTATTTTCCAGGATCATTGCAGTTTGTACTGTCTTACTTGACTTAAGATGAAACAACATTAACACACAATAAATTCTCCATGTATTCTTGTACCGTGTGTACAATGATAGTTAGAATCATACTTTTCATTTTGCAAATTTCCACTGTCAGCTATGCTGCTATTTGATTAATTTTCCATTCTGGACATTCCGTCTTAACTGCTGAATGTTGACAATTTCCTGAGTGACAAAAGCACTGCCTCCTACTGAAATATAGCCCTCCTTATTTGACAGATTCCCCATGGTGGACATAGACTATCCACATTATGTCATTATAAGGGTCATGTAATGATCTCTCATCTTTGGATTAATCTATCAGGTTTTGGAAAAAGAAGGCCATCTCAATAGACAGGTCACGAAACCTATGCAATTGATATTGATCTCCCCATCCATGTCTCTGTTTTTTGTTCGTTAATGTAAAGACTAAAAAGAGACACCAATGTGATTTCAGAGCAACCTGACACTTGTCTTTTGGTTCTGCTTAAACTTTTTCCCATTGTATTTTGGCATCTTATTTAAATATAAAGATAGTATAGTTTTTCGTAAATTCCAATTAATTAATTGTAGGTACAGTACTGAAGCTTATGCTCATATTCTTGCCACTCTTATTGCTCAAAAACTGAATATCTTTGCTTCTTCTTCCTGTAAACCAAACCTATCTAGGGTGGAGCTCTAAGTGTTGATGCGCATTGAGTGGCAAATCATCCAAATGATTTGCTGGTCAAAGAAGAGACAAGCACTGATGCAAGTATAAGCAATCTGATGTTGGGATGAAAGAATCTCACTTGACATGTTGTAATTATAAAGATATGTTGTTCCCCATCCTTTGTAATCTCTTTTTTTGGCTCGGTTACGATGAATTACCCATGAGGAAGTCTTTGCCTTGAGGGGGCAAAAAAAACCTAAATACAGTAAGGGTAATTTGAGAAAATATTTTTTGACAATCTATGTTATGGTCTTAGAAGAGGTTGACCTCAACCAATAATAATACTAATTTTATATTAGTTGGGTATCATTTCTATTCTAGTATTTGTTTACTAGGAATAATTTGAGATGAACAAAATAACTTTCCAATAGTATTATTTGGTATTGGCATCTGTAATCACCTCATGTTGGGTGGTGAGGAGGTGAGCCTGAGAGGAGAGTATTGCGGAAGATGGTATTTCGGCGAACATAATCTGGGGTATTTGCAACATTTTTCCACCAAGATCTATTGCTTTTTGTTAGAAATGGACGGACGCAGCAACGCGTGCTTTTATAATCTAGTATAGTCATAAAAAATGCTGGTGTACATAATCCGCAATTGATCTGACAAAATCATTTTTATTAGATGGGGTAATCAAACTAGCAATTCTAGTGTCCAACATGCAATATATATGAGATCATACGTTATGGCGATTAATTAACGAATTGGGCATGATGTGCGGCGGTGGCATGCCGTAGTTGATAGTTCCCAGATGCACGGGAGCTATGATTTCTGTCTTCGCTAACTAGTAATCACGAACACGACAACACCTGAAAACAAAATCCTGATCCCTGCGGCGACGCTTAACCAACGAGACCCTAACCCTGGGTAGGTGCCACCACGACAGAGATGGAGAATGGAGAAATAAATCGGCTAGTCGAGGGAAACCAAGCAGAGAAGAAATTGAGATGTGTCCCATGGATCAGACGATGATTGAACAGTGGTCTTGCCGATGCTTCAACAATACATATTATCCCTTAATGGCTAATGTTTTGGACTTGTTCCATAAAGTTTCACCAATTAGCACGTTGCACACATTGGTCTAAGCTAATAGACAAAGTATTATGATTAGCAGTTTAGCATCAAAACTAGAGCTAGCCCCTAGGGACAAACCATAGGGGGCCTGGCCACCCAACCCCCTCCCTGGATCCGTCTATGCAAATAGATGCAATATTCAATATTTTTACATCCAATAGTCGTAGCCAAACGACACCCAAACACGGGCAATGTTCAACGCAGCCTTCTTGGTAGGACGGAGCACAAGAGGAGGACGTGGCGTGGGCACTGGCTTGACCATGGCGGCGGAATGCATGACGCGGCCATTGGCTCCCATGTGCTTCCGCTTCTGCCCGGCTGCACCGGTCGATAGCGGGAGCCGCTCGAGATCCCGTGGATGTGCGAGCCGCCGGAGTAGGGAGAGGTAGCACAACGGTGGCCGACTTCGCCAATATCTTCTTCGTCGGTGCGGGAGTGAGGGGGCAGCTCGATTGCGACTGCCCCACCTGCAGATCTACTAGCATGGTGTCGGCGGAGAAAACTGAGAAAATAGCGCTCCGCGGGATGAATCTACAGTGCACCGAACTCTTTTTTACGGTTTCGTGATTTTTAGGGATCCGTTTGGACCAGTTTTTGACACAAAAACCCTAAAATAACAGTTGTTTTACTGTTTCTGCGTTTTTACGAGATCTCTTAGAGTTGCTCTTAGTTGTGCTACACAAACCAAGCGCCGTGGGAGAAGCACCAAGCATGACGTGCATCGCAGTGAAGCTCGATCGGCATGGTACAGCGGAGCCGGGCTGCAGCAT
Source organism: Avena sativa (assembly GCA_916181665.1). NCBI lineage: Eukaryota > Viridiplantae > Streptophyta > Magnoliopsida > Poales > Poaceae > Avena > Avena sativa. Next base: position 491,864,383 of record OV702290.1, on the reverse strand, counting down.
AGGAAGATCGAGCAATGCTCCGAACAGAGATAATTGTGACATGGCATCAACCGTGGAATTAATAATTTAGGCCTATGTATTTTGCTCCACGGGTGACAATTTCATCAAATAAAGTATAGTTGTATTACTCCATATGGTACTGTACAAATAATCGAATCGAATTTCCACGGGAGGATTGTGTGTGTGCATCACTCAGCTCCATTCGGGCCAAGAAAGAGACTAATAAACAGGACGAAAGAACGAACAAATCACTGGGACCAAATTCATGAGGCCACACTTCACGAGCTGGTCCTCTCCATGAAGGCGAGGAACTCCTGGAAGTCGATCCGGCCGTCCTTGTCCCCATCGTAGGCGTCGATCATGCTCTGGCAGTCCTCGGCTGCCACGCCGGCAGCGAACCCGAGCGACCTGAGCACGCTCCTGAGCTCGCCGGCGTCGATGAATCCGTCGCCGTTGCTGTCGAAGACGCGGAACGCCGCCGCGGCCTCCTCCTCGAACAGCGCCGCCGCCTCCTCGAACCCGACCGACGCGGCGCCCTGGCCCGCGCCCATCAATCCGAGGACCACGTCCAGGTCGACCTCGGAATCAGAGGAGTCTTTGGCCGATGCGGGCGCTGACTCCGGCTCAGGTGCGACCGGGCAGCTGGTGGCCGAGGAGGAGGAGGATGAGGATTTGAGGACGGCGGAGAGCCAGACGAGGATGACGTTGACGGAGATGGTCACCACGGCCTGTGCCACGGAGAAGTTGAAGTAGCACGCGCCGGGCGCCGAGGAAGACATCTCCGTGTCCATGGCCTCTGTGGGTCTGTGTCTGCTTGATTCCTCTGCTGTTGCTGCTGCTGCTGCCCTGGTGCTTCTTGCTTGCTTTGCCTCTGCGACTCGTTGCGTTCTGGTCTGGATGCTATTGCTGAGACCGAACGCCTGCTTGGCATATATAGCACCCCGAGAGAGAAGGCGCGCGCGCGCGAACGAAGTCAGCACTCGCAAGGGAACCGGCGGTGGGGTGGGGTGGTGGGAACAAAGAAAGCAGGGACCGGACGATGGTTCCCGGAAGCAGGGAGGCGTCGTGGATACGCGGGGTTGTGCGGTGCCTTGCTTGCGGGGAAAGTGATGGATGGGGTTGTCGTGCGCGCGGTTGTTTTTGCCGCGGGGTTCGCGGGAGCTTCGCGGCGTGGAAACATAGGGAGGGCGCGTCGACGTCGTCAGTCCGTCGCACGCACCGCACCGGCGACCCTGACCGTCTCGGTGGGAGTTGTTCGTTGGAATGGAATTCCACGCAGCGCAGCCCCCTCTTTCGCTTCCTTTTCCTAGTACTGGTCGTCGTCTCGTCTGGTACTCTTCTTTCTTTCGCATTGGTGTTGTCGGGTTCCTCCTGGTGGAACTTTGATTTGATTTTTTTGATGCGGTGCTGGGGGTGGACTGGACGCACGGACCTGGTGGCATAGGCGACCGGCGTGAACTACCAAGGTTGGTGAGCTAGTGCTTGATCGGATTTTTCCGTGGACCGGAAGACATAATAAAGGATATTATAACTGAGTCAACTAGGAGCTTTCTTACGCCCTCTACATTCTAGACTGTCCGATCATCCTTATCGAGTAATTCCTGGCCATTAGATCTGCAGTAATCTCTGGAGTGGGCCAAATGTCGTTAGAGAAGCTACTCTGGAGGGAAAATCGGCCTTTCCTGGTTAACTGAGCTTCAAAATGCCCCAGTAAAGCCCACTTTGATTTGGAAACAGTAATGCGAGGTTGAGAGTTTCGGTCTTAGGAAAAAAAAGCTGGGAGATCTCTCACAGTGCCTCCTCTCCTCCCCGGTCTCACTAATGCGAGGTTGAGAGTTTCGGTCGTAGGGAAAAAAAACCTGGAGATCTCTCACAGTGCCTCCTCTCCTCCCCGATCTCACGTAGGTGAACTCCAGTGCGCCGCCCGCATCAGGATCTCGAGCGGCGGAGTCCATTCGATCTACCAGTTTGCCTGACGACGGTGCTAGCATAACCATTTACGTCCACAAGCGTGCCGGTCAGAGGCGAGGGGTACACACTCCCTCGACACCGACCTACGTCGAGCGACCAGGGGATCAACAGGGTACCACCGTTGCGGGGAAGGGACCGTCCAACTCGTTGTCAGCAGTGGACGGATGGTTGGTTGATTTGACAGAGGCGCCGCATGTCAGGTATTATGTATAACAGCTGGATGTTATTTCGGTCGTTATCCTTATCCGTTATCCTTATCTGCAGGTCAGATCTGTCATGAAATTTAATTATTGGACGGCTCTTTTCAATTTTCTGTTGGTACTACTACAGAGTACAAACAAAGCTATTTATAATAATGAGGCAACACCGACTATTGAAGGTTCTATTACCATGTAGCTTCTTTGATTTGATTTGATTGCTACTCTAAATGCTAACCTTGCCGTGGATAGCTATCTTTCCATTCTGACTGCATGCATGATTTACTAATTCAAAGTAATTTCATGTGCTCTGGACGATATAGTGACATACCTTCCCTATGCCAAGACAAATCTTTTCAGGAATGAAGCCATTAAATACAACCCACAACTGGTCACCGCAGGTCTCTTCAAAAATTATTATTGAACCAGAGCAGGTTTAGTTGAAAGGCATAATAAATCAAGATCAGCGCAATAATATTTGTTAGTTAACATATTGAATTAGTCATAGCTACTGCAGGTGTTGTTTTCATTGCCATCTACACGGACAGAGAGGATGAAAAGGATCACGGGCCAAAGGATGCTAACCTTGCCGTGGATAGCTATCTTTCCATTCTGACTGCATGCATGATTTACTAATTCAAAGTAATTTCATGTGCTCTGGACGATATAGTGACATACCTTCCCTATGCCAAGACAAATCTTTTCAGGAATGAAGCCATTAAATACAACCCACAACTGGTCACCGCAGGTCTCTTCAAAAATTATTATTGAACCAGAGCAGGTTTAGTTGAAAGGCATAATAAATCAAGATCAGCGCAATAATATTTGTTAGTTAACATATTGAATTAGTCATAGCTACTGCAGGTGTTGTTTTCATTGCCATCTACACGGACAGAGAGGATGAAAAGGATCACGGGCCAAAGGCTTTGTTTACCTTGTAAGTACTAGTAAACTTGCACGTGCAACACACGACCCAACATGACCCAGATAATTGAAATTCAAAGAAACATTTTTTAGTTGCAAAAACATACAATTCAAACTCCAAGTGAAGCAACTAAACTTTTTAACCACGTAATGCATTAATGTTGCAATGTGAAATAGAGACCATGTTACGATGAAACATACGTTGTGTGCAATAAAAAATTATTGTATTCATCTGAATGGTAACATTTTGAAACACAACCTCAAAAAATTATTCTATGCATCTGAATGATAACATTCTGAAACACTACCTCAAGTACATCAATAGTAAATGAAACTCCTACAGGAATAGAGAAGTTCTACAAAAGCAAGATCATCTTGCATGAACTGTCATTGAAATTCGGCGTGTGATTGTCGGCGTATGGTTTCAAACCTCCAGTTCTTATAGCTGGTTGCAGCATATACACAAAACCAAGTATAGATAAATACACTTACCTATCCATGGTAAGATAAGTAGACAAATGACACCGTAAAATCACATACGATTTCTTAACCTATAATATGAAACCATATAAACCTACAGCTACCCCACCTATACAGCAAAAAATAAGAATATTTTCCTCATAGTTTACGTAGCTAAAAGAAAATAAAAGAATTTAATAATCATCTGAACTACATAAGAGAAGTAAAAAAGAAGAAGCAGGGATAAAGAAGTGGTTAAGAAAGAATTACAAAAGATAACCTCCTATACATCAAAGGATGGTGAACTTTTAGATACCGCCTTGGAATTTCAAATGAACAAAAGTTCAACAACTAAAATATATCTTGCTCCATTTGCATGTGTCACATCGTAAGAAAACAAACTAAAATAGAATTATGTTCCATGACAATCGTTGGCAAACAAACAAAATGGGTATTTATGATGCAACACATGTTTGAAGGTGAGTCGTATTATTCATTATCCCAATTCAGATATTGCCTGACAGCAATTCAAAACATAATTTAAATTATGTTCAAAACTTTGTGAAACTTTGTTCCCTTGGTGGAGTTGGGAGTCCAATCTCCAATTTGATATACCACTCTGAAGGTTTACATTCTTATTAGAGATAATAAGTAGTATTCACAATCTAATGCCAAAAGTTACATGAAAAGTTGAACAAAAAAATTGTCAAACATGTATTACGATGAAGATGACACCACCTTATTGCTTTTGTGCTGGAAGGAAGATGCCTAACAATACTCTTATTTCATTTCTATATTTAATATGGGCAATAAAGATGCATAAAGTAACTTATGTGAGCTTGGTAGAAAGGTTTACCTTATCATTAAGATCACTTATATGAGCCTGGTCAAAAGGTTTACATTCACTCTGGAGTCAAATAATAGAATAAGATTTGTGCAACTTTCCAATGGAATAAAAGAGAAACAACATGCAAGGCAAAGATTGAAGGAACCCCAATGATCAAAGATACTCTTGTGGGGCCTTGCTCCATCTAACTTGGTTTTTCTTCTTATGTAGGTCTGCAACTAAAAACATAGAATAAGTCAAGTAACATTCTTCAAAATACTTGTTTTGCAGGACATGTAGCTAAGTTCAGCGTGGGTGTTATCTTGGGACAACATTTTAACTCATGCCTAGAATTTGTTGGTTAGCTCTGTCCAGAAATATCACTACACGTGTTGTCGAAACATGAATACTCGTAAGTAAGAAGTAGAAATGACTATCAAAATGTTCCACACATTACCTTTGCCTAGAATTCAGTACAACTCATATCTTAGATTGGCGTTTTTGTTGGCAATGACTCAAACATAATGCATACATATCTTTGCACCATCAGTTTATAAAACGTAGCAGACAAAATGGTCAATTAGTTTTAGGCTAAGAAGAAATTTGAATATTTCTGAAATTACAATAAATATAATGAGAGACAAGGCAATTAGCTAATACAGATCTAAAAGCACATGCACTAACGCTATTCCTTAAATAGTATAAGGATCTAAGTATTAAATTTTATGACATGGTCCAGATTTTTTCTATCACGGTCTAGAGTAGCAAAATTTATGTGGTGTGGCTATTCTAAGGAACGCCTTGTGTGCACTATTCTCATCGGCTATTGTGCTAATTCTGAAGTTTGAGGATTCTCATGTCACCGTGAAGCCACATGTCTTCACATGGATCACTAAGACTGAAATTATACACCCGTGTGATCAAAATCTGCACCACAAGAACTGAGATTGGAGATTGAATATAGTAAAGGGGCCTTTGCAGCCAACTCTTACTCTCTGTACCACCACAGCGTTCAGTGTCGGAAGGAGCGGCGCCAGAATTGAGGAGGGGAGGCCTCGATGCACGCGGGGTGGACGTCAAGCGCGGCCGCAGTGGACGTGGACGTACTCGGCGAGTTGGCACGTACCTTCTGCTGGCAGGATCGTCGCGGGCCGATGCCTTGGAGGGGAACACAGGCGGCGGCACGAGCTTGGGCAGGCGGCGCCAGCTTAGGTCAGCGGTGGCCAGAGGCGGAGGAGCGTTGCTGGAATCGACGTGAACAGCCTCCTCGGACACCAAGGCATTGGCAGAGAGGCACACATTTTTTTAGGGCGATGACGGCCGGCAGTAACGCAACGCAATTAAAGGGGAGAGGAATTAGCGGGGTCATTAATGAGCCATTAAGATGAAAATAATACTCCTACGGAGTTTATGTGATCTATTAACGGGGACGTGGAGCGATTTATGTTTGGCTGAACGTCCTCTGCCTGGCGGAACAAATCAATCTCAACCGTAGTTGAGGATCAGCGCGACTCTGGCGGTCAGATTTCATCAAGGGAGAATGATTTGACGGTGTTGATTGTTCTGTGTACACACAGATGGGTGGATGTAGGATAATTCAAGTTTGCTCTTTTATAAGTAGTTTAGATAAGTATCCTAATTTTTTTTCCCAAGACATGACAATTACTAACATTTTAATCTCATGGCCACATTACTTAGGTAAATATTTCAATGTAGACAGGGGGCCCGCGCAAACATAAGCCATTGTTGTATTTGTTATTGTTTGTTTCAGGAGAAACATCTAGCAGCCATTACCTCCATTCAATGGCGACCATCGGTCGATCGTGACACCATACTTACAACACATAGGGATGGCGGCGGCGAGCAGTCAGGCATCCATGGGACTGCTTCTCTTCGATCTCAGTGGCCCATGATGCTCTAGAAGGTACTGCTGGTAAGCATTTCTCTGCTATTAAGCATTTGTGCAATGCCCTTGTGCGACACTGCGCCTCCACTTCCCTACATATATCCCTTCTACTTGGGTTGCTAGATGTGTTTTAATATCATTCAAGCGATCTTCTGCATTCTGGATCCTAACACAATGTTTACCGGCTGATTTTCCAGTTCTAGAATTCCTCCTTGCCTATTTCCAGTGAATTAAACAGAGCTTTATTATTGATCTGTTGCGGTTCCAATTTTCTTCAATGAAAAAATACTTACAACTGCTGTAAAGCGGTGATTGTACCAAGCAGGAAAGGTCTTCCACATGGTGATTTATTGATGTGCCTTTACCATGTAGTTGATCAGTTGTCACCAAGATTTATGCTCATATGTCATAAATCTACATCTGTAAGTCATCTTCTAATAAATTCTCAAAATTCTTTGTCCAACTAATTTCCATATAGCCTTCTATGAGAGTACCAGCCATCTAAGCTTCTTAGCAATGGTTCAGAAAATATTCTAGGACTATGTTAGCCTAGCTCAGGTTTGTTCAGATCTTACTATGGATCATTATTTCTGTGCTTCCAATAAATTCTGGAATAATAATGTTTGATTATAAAAGGTGAGTTAATTGTTAAACAATTTTAGCATGGTTGATATCATATTTAAACCGCTAAGAGATCAAATCTGATGTATGGGTATCTAGCGTTTATAAATATAGCATACACTATTGATGCGTTTGGTAAAAACTTTGGCAATTTGAAAGATATAGTTGTGTCGTGCTCTCCCATTATCTGATATCGAAAACTCGTTTCCCTTGTGACGGGAGATTATGTCTTTGAAGGGCCCAAAGGTTTTGATATTACAAATAAATAAATAAAAATTGACATTGTAAAACCTATCATCCTATCGCAAAAATTGACGGACGCGGCAACGCACGCCATCATGATCTAGTAGTTTTGATAGGCCGTCCTCATCTCGTCTAGTCCGCCGTTCAATGAGGCCTTGGTATCTGCTTCAGCCAATGCATATTTCAAATCGACGTGACAATTGACTTGAGTTGGTTTTATTTCTTCGCGGGGCTATTTCATACTCAACTAAAGAGCAAGCACCTTCCTGGGGCTTGCTCAGGTTTACCCCCCTGATATCAACACATGTAATTTCCACCCGAGTTGAACACACGCCCATGGGTGTGCTGACAAAGGTGAGATGAAGAGGATTTTTATTTGCTCTATCTTTTAAAGCCCTACCCAGGACTCCAAATCACTCTCTCCCCCGGGAGCTGACTGACCAAGTGTCAACTTTCAGATCTAGGATTTGAGTGTATTCATGTGTGACTCCTCGGTTCGAGGGGTTTCACTCGTTTGCTTCTACATGACTTCTAGAGAACAGGAAATGCAAACCATTCTGTCGTTGTTCATTGGATAGAGAAGACTACTAAGTCAACTTTAGCAAGACAAACATGTGGTTGAGCGGGTTTGTGTATGTCACTTAGTATAAGTGTACTGTCTTTATGCTTCCTATTTTTCAAAAAGGAAAATAAAACCTTGGCCTCTACATCAGTTGATGCGCACAACCTTTTATTAAAATTTCAATATCCAAAAAATACAAAGTTAATACAAGCTCATAGGTCGCTGAGTGTTGACACATGAATCAACCAACAAAAAATAGAAAACATGTGGTGTCTAAGCATCCTGTAATCAACTAATATGCTGCCAGCCAGCCTGGTTGGAGATATCCAAGGCGACCATCAGGAGACGGTTGCATCCAGAAACCATAGCATCCTACTTTTGTGAGGCTGCACGAAAGCCCATAGATGGACCTAGTGTACCACCATATGGATAACCTACAAAAAATTGAAAGATCTTTTTTTTTGTTAAAGTTGATATCATTCTTACATCTCCAAATATCCCATTCTAACCTTACATGTTTTATCAATTCCATTCAACCAATTTCCAAACATATTTGTTATGTTTGCCAGCGGGGGGAGATTATAAGTAAAATTTACAATGCGCCACAAAAGACGAGCAAAAACATACGATATAAACTAATGTTCTATGGTTTCGTGTGATCCACATAAACAACATTTGGCACATCCAACCCAGTTCCTCTTAGCTAAACTATCTTTTGTGAGCAATACTTTATTATTAAGAAACCACATAAAAATCTTAAACTTAAGTGGAATTTTCAGTTTCCAAAGATATTTTCAAAGAAAAACTGTATGATAATTCATAAGATCCTCATACACGGACTTCACGGAAAAAACACCCGAGGAAGTTAAGTTCCACGCAAACCTATCTTGATCCTCGGACATATGTACCATCATAAGTCTTTGGCACAAGTGTAACCAGTCAGTCCACTTATTACTAGCAAGAACCCTCTTGAAACCAATATCTGGAGGCACCCCGACCCAAAACATGTCCAACAGTGATATTTTTCCCTTTGCACAATGTTATATAGAGATTTATATTGTTGTGTGGTGTATCTCCTAACCATGTATCTTCCCAGAACCTAGTGTTTCAACCATCCCCAATTTTAAATATCCTGCAGCCAAGAACTCTCTCTTTACAATCATAAGTCCCTTCTAGAATGGGGAGTCAGTCAGTTTCGCTTAGACTTTAGAGAGCGTTTTTTTGGCCTAGGTACTTGTTGTGTAACAACTCTTTCCATACCCCTTCTTCATCAATAAGTTTAAAAGCCATTTGCTTAGTAAACATTTATTTTTCAGTTCAAGTACCTCAATACCAAAACCATCTTGGTCTTTGGTCTACATATTATATTCCACTTTGTTAATCTGGATTTTATTTTGTTCTAATCACTTTGCCAAAAAAGTGAGACCTATAGAAATCTAATCGCTTCCTTAAACCTTTAGATATTTTTAGAAACGACAACATAAACATAAGTAAACTTGTTAATATATAATTGATTAGAACCAAGTGATCGCCATAGGATAAAAGCTTGTCGTTCCAGCAAACTAACTTCCCTTGGAATCGAGTTTCCACAAGATACATATCTGACTTTTTTAGTTTCCTATAATGGATAGGCAGTCCTAAATAGCGAACAGACAAGGAACAAGCCTCACATCCAAAAAAATTGTATTGTTATACCTCATCTTTTGCCTTGACAAAACAAAAAATCTTGCTCTCGTGGAAATTAATTTTTAACCCTGGCAATTGTTCAAAGATGTATAGTATTATTTTAATGTTCACGGTTTTCTGTAAGTCATATTTCATAAACAAAATTTTATCATCTGCATATTGTGGAATTGATACCCCTCGATCAACAAGATGTGGCCAGCATATCTACAACAATATTAAACAACATCGGGCATAGCGGATCTCCCTGTCTCAATCCTTTCTTAGTTTGTAAGTAGTGTCCGGTATCATTATTGACTTTATTCAAGCTTGATTTCAATGTGGAGCAAATCGTGGTGTTTAACCATGACACTACTACTGGTCGTATAAGTTAGTGGGCAAGTAGCCATTGCTTGAGGTAGATCAAGTCTGTAATCCGCCTTCCCTCTGACATTGATGTCAGCCATGCAGGGTCGTTGACTGGAGCCGTAGGAAAATAATATTTTTTTTGACATGCCGTAGGAAAATAATATTTTTTTTGACATGCCGTAGAAAAACAATGTTGGGAAACGAGAAATTAGGGGATGCGGCGTGGACAACCAAGGAGATGAGGATGATGCCCTACACTTTGAGTTAGTTTTACTGTTAGAGAATATTATTGTTGAGTTTGATTAGTTAGAAGTGAATCAATCGCCAGACGAGAATTTTTCTTCTGATCTGGCCAAATGAGAATTGGAAGATGACTCGGAAACTAAGTGATCGATCAACATGCAGAAGGTGCCATCTTCTCGCTCCATAACAAACGACAATTTTTGTGCACGTTGTTCCGCGTCGTGGATGCATCCAAGGTCGCGCTAGCTCAATTGCTCAAGCCTATTCTTCACGTTCTGTAACGGAGCAACATATGAGACTCGACCACGGCAGAGCTCGATCGTCTCACCTGCGGGTACGTTTAATTATGCTCATATAAAACTTTTTGTCCATAAATATGGTTTATATGATTATGATTATGTGTCACATTGTGCTATGTCCAATCCAGCTTTCATGAATTCTTTTATAGGAACATCGCATGCGTCCTCAACTAAAGAAACTCCAAGTGGGAGTAACAAGTTTTCTAACCATGCGCATGTTTCACCAAGCTATGTGGGTTATCACCAAGCAGGTTCGAATATTTCTGAATATTCGATGTCAAAAGATGTGGTTTTTGAGAAGTCTGAGACGAATAGTCACCAACCTGATATGTTGTCAATCTCTCAAACGGTAGGGATGCCTACTTCGGACTCGAGGACAGAGGGTTTCAGCTTAGCCTGTAATGCGTTGCAGAATAAAGGTTGGTCGTTGAATCCTACATCACAATTATTTTTGAATACGGAGGAAACAAAATCTGGAAAATTTATGAATATGAATTCTGCTAAACCTTGTTCTCTTTCGGATATTGACAATGTGTCATGTTTAGGAGCAGTTCTGCCTGAATCTTTGACTAAGAAGGGAGAGGTGGCTCCTGATCTGCAGAGCAGGCTGTGCAGCGATGCGATCGGGAAGCCTGGTGATGCCCAGAACCGGATGATGAACACCTCTAGTGTTGACAGACAGGAGGTGGTCCGGCCGACGAAGGAAGAGGTTATCCATTTTGGTGGAGTGCAGCCACCAATTGGAGTGAGATCAAGTGGGCGTATTCAATATCAACCTGATGCTGATGTTCCGCAAATGGAAAGAGAAATGTTATTGACTCAACGCCGAAATGATGTCTATGGCCAAGGTACGAATCTTTTGAACAAATTTGCTGTTTCATCTTTTACTGAGAAGGAAGTTATTGGTAGGGCCAACTGTTTGGGAGTTTTGATGGGGAGTAGTATAAAAGAAAAAGCAAAGGCAGCAAGGTTGATCATAGACACCGAACTAAATCGAAATTTAACAATGCTTAAAAACCAAGTTGGAGACACTTATACTTCTGGACAAAACCATTTAGTTGCTCATGCTTCTACCCTATGTGAAGACTTGTTAGATGATCATAGTCCTGTGAGTGAAAGTTTCTTAGATTTAGATGTTTCTTGTCCGAAAGTGATACGCTCAAGGATACGTAAGTCTTATGATAAGACCAACGTGAGAATAAGCACACGTGTAAGAATTAAAACTACTAAATCCTGATGGAAGGATTGAGAGGAATGACATGGAATAGCGAGGGGTTTAAAGATCTAGCGAAACACCTTTTTGTTAATGAGACAATTAGAGATTATCGGTTAGATTTTATTGCGTTATTGGAAACAGGTAGATCTCATTTTACGGGACCCTTCTTAAAACACCTTGCTGCCGGTAGAGATTTTCTTTGGTTTTGTCTACCTCCACATGGAAGATCCGGAGGAATTTTGGTTGGGATTAATGCAGAAACACTACAAGTTAAAAAGGTAGAAACAGGTGATTATTGTGTTAAACTTCAAATGAGATCTAAGCATGATAGTTTCGAATGGATCCTTATGCCGGTTTATGGGGCGGCACAGGATTCACTTAAACCACTGTTTTTGTCTAAATTGGTCCGAATGTGCGAGACAAAGTCTTTACCTATCTTGCTAGGGGGAGACTTTAATATCTTACGCAAAAACGAGGAGAAAAGTAATAAGAATTTTAATCCTATGTGGCCATTTATGTTTAATGCGATAATTGAAAGTCTTGATCTGTGAGAGATTGCTTTATCAGGAAGACAATTCACATGGGCGAATAGACGGGATAATCCAACATTTGAAAAATTAGACCGTATCCTGGCGAGTGTTGAATGGGAACATAAATTTCCTTTGGTAACGATGCGAGCTCTGACACGGTCGGGCTCGGATCACACACCTCTACTAATTGACTCCGACCATCAAGCACATATAGGAAACAAAGCTAAATTTTCTTTCGAGCTATCTTTGCTGCGTCTAGATGGTTTTTTCGAAATGATTAAAAGAGAATGGGAATCTGTTGTTGAGGGTAAGACTCCTATTCTTAGATGGCAGAATAAAATCAGACACCTACAACGTTTTTTGAGAGGATCGGCGAAAAACCTTAGCGGTAAATATAAGAAAGAAAAAGAGCGCTTATTATCAATTATTGATGAATTGGATATTAAGGCTGAGACCATTCCTTTGTCTGTTTAGGAGTAGGACAAACTTAAAGAGGCGAATGAATGTATTAATAAACTTAGACGTGATGAGGAGACCAAATGGGTCCAACGTGCTAAGGTTAAACATGTTCAAGAAGGGGAAAATAATACTAAATATTTTCACTTAATTGCAAATGGCAAACATAGGAAAAAGAAAATTTTCCAACTTGAGAAAGACGAAGGAACTATTGTGGGGGAGTATAATTTAAAGATATATATTACAGAATATTATAAAAAGCTATTTGGGGAGCCGGACCATAATGATGTCACCTTAGTGGAAGATAGGACAGATGATATCCCTCAACTATCAGCGAAAGAAAATGTCATTCTTTCTGCTGAGTTTACTGAGAAAGAAGTTTTTGAGGCTATATGTCAGATGGAACATAATAAAGCTCCAGGACCGGATGGATTACCTGCAGAGTTTTACCAAATGTTTTGGGATGTCATAAAGAAAGATATCATGGATCTTTTTGTTCAATTGAAAAAGGGAGACTTGCTTCTGTTTAAATTGAAATTTGGGACCATCAGTCTTCTACCTAAAAAAGATAACGCCACACAAATACAACAGTACCGACCTATTTGTTTACTTAATGTTAGCTTCAAAATATTTACCAAAGTGGCTACTAATAGAATCACTGAAGTGGCAAGTAAAGTAATTAAACCCACACAGACCGCTTTCATGCCTGGACGACACATTCTTGAGGGTGTGGTCATTTTGTATGAGACTATCCACGAGCTGCATCGTAAAAAATTAGATGGCGTGCTTTTAAAAATTGATTTCAAAAAGGCATATGACAAAGTGAAGTGGCCTTTTTTCAACAAGTTCTACGCATGAAAGGTTTTGATCCACAATGGTGTGAGTGGATCAAACAATTTGTGCAAGGTGGGAGTGTGGGAATAAGAGTAAATGATGATATTGGACATTATTTTCAAACTAGAAAAGGGTTGCGACAAGGGGATCCTCTGTCTCCAATTCTTTTCAATATTGTAGCAGATATGCTAGCTGTGCTAATTGGTCGTGCAAAAGAGGATGGCCAAGTAGAAAGCCTTATTCCACATTTGGTGGATGGTGGGGTCTCTATCCTTCAATATGCTAATGATACCATAATCTTTATGGAGCATGATTTGGAAAAAGCGGTCAATATGAAACTAATTCTTTCTATTTTCGAATAGTTGTCGGGTTTAAAGATTGATTTCCACAAGAGTGAAATTTTCTGTTTTGGTAAAGCAAAATACGTGAAACTAGATTACAGGCATATTTTGGGTTGCGAATCTGGTTCACTACCTTTAAGGTATCTGGGTGTACCCATTCACCACAGAAAATTAAAGAATTCAAAATGGAATCCTGTAGAGAGCCGCTTCCTTTCCAAACTTGGTTGTTGGCAAGGGAAATTGTTATCCTATGGGGATAGGTTGATTCTTATAAACTCAGTTTTAACTAGCCTACCCATGTTCATGCTTTCTTTCTTGGAAATTCCTAAGAGAGTAAGAAAATGTTTAGACTTCTATAGATCCAGATTTTTTTGGCAAAATACGGATACTAAAAAGAAGTATAGACTTTCAAAATGGAGTATAGTCTGTCGTCCGAAGGATCAGGGAGGCTTAGGCATAGAAGTGGTTGAGATGAAGAACAAGTGCTTACTTAGCAAATGGCTATTCAAACTTTTAACTGAAGAGGGTATGTGGCAGCAACTTCTACAAAACAAATATCTTGGTGATAAAACATTATCTCAAGTAGAAATAAAACCAACAGATTCCCCATTTTGAAAAGAATTGATGCGAGTAAAAGATTTGTTTTTTACTCATGGTTCCTTTACAATAGGTAATAGCGAAAGTGTTCGTTTCTGGGAAGATGTCTAGTTAGGGGACACATCATTGGCTAAACAATATCCATCGTTATACAATATTGTTAATATGAAAAATGTTCTGGTATCAAATGTCCTTGCACACACACACCTCTTAACATTGGTTTTAGAAGGGGTTTGACTGGTAATAAGTGGACACAATGGCTACACTTATGCCAGAGGCTAATGATGGTTCAATTAAACGATACTCCGGATAAATTTATATGGAAATTAACTACCACGGGTGTAAAAAGTTAAATCTATGTACTTAGATCAGATGAATGGTCATACAAGATTCTTACAAAAATACCTATGGAAATTAAAAATACCACTTAAAGTCAAAATATTTATGTGGTTTCTCAAACATAAAGTCCTTTTGACTAAGGATAATCTTGCTAAGCGTAAATAGATGGGATGTCAGAAATGTTGTTTTTGTGATTCATTGGAATCTATAGATCATTTGTTTCTTTCATGCCCTTTTGCTCGCATTATTTGGAGAATTGTTTATTTCACTTATAATATTCTTCCACCATCCAATATTACGAACATGTTTGATAATTGGCTAAATGGAGTTGATAAAAAAGATAAGGCTAGACTACACATTGGAGTGTCTGCTTTATGTTGGTCCATTTGGACAACTCGAAATAACATTGTTTTTAACAAACAAACGGGCACAAATTTTTTGCAGGTTATTCGACTAGCGGTGCACTGGATACAACTATGGTCCCACCTACCCCCGGCAGATCAGCGGGAACCTATGGATGTTGGATGCAGCCGTCTGCTTATGGTTGCACAGGACTTTTATTTCCAGGCTACTGGGTGGTGGCACGTTAGTAGAATTCAAAATGGATAGCGTCTTGTTGCTTTTCATTTTTAAATGGTTGATACATGTTTCAACCCTTTCTGATCCATAAATATAATAACTTGAATACTGTTTGGAATGATGCAATAAATCAGGCTGTGTGCATCGCTTGATGCAGAGGCCGGGGCTATGCTCCCCATTTCGAAAAAAAATGAGACTCGACCTAGAAAAAATCACATATGATTCTTAATGGGCTAGCCGAGAATCAATCGGTCAAACTTTTTGTCCCCGTGAGACACCAGACACTCATCTTGATTAATAGTAAGAAGATTTCTCCTAAAAAATAGTAAGAAGATTTCGGTATATATGTGGAATTCTCTAAATCCTAGGTCAATAAAGATTGCAGCTAAAGTATGGAACTTAGTTATTGTTGGCTAGAAAAGCACGGTATAGGCATACATCACGCAACAATTGCTCAATTAACCCCGACGATCTCTTACTACAACAACCCTAAGCTGAAGGAGACGAGCTTGCACCTGGAAATGTTCGGCGAGTTCTCGTCGAGCACCTCGATCTTCCTTATATATGTTATCCGTGCCATATAGAGCCATGGCGCGTGATGACAAGCAGGTATGTAGTGCCACCCGTGATTGCACCTTGTCTCTCACAATCTTGGCGAAGCTGAGTCCATAGTGTGTCATCTTGTTTTTTTATCGTCCACCGCACACTTGCCTAGCCCTTGGACATGAAGGTCAGTGATGTTATTTATCGAATGAGTTGTGGCCGGCCTCGCAACGTTTCCCTGAGAGTGAATGGTTTTGCCGATTACCTTCTTAAAAAGGTTCGGGGAATCCTTAAGACGGTGATTTCGATTTTCAGACATCATTAATAGCTTCACCATGGGAAAGTGGATATTGCTAGGCTTAACTTTGGGATTTCCCGCTCATTTGAAAGTCTAAGGGTGTGCAAGAATCCCAAAATTGTATCAACATGTAATGGTTATGTAGTTAACCAATTAAAGGTGGTCAAGTATTTGACCCATTAGTAAGGGCAATGAGAGATATTCTAGAGGCTTATGCTTTGGCGACGAATTCTAGCTTCTTGACTAACGTGCCAATTAAATCTTGTATATTTCTGTTGAACAAGTTTATGTTAAATAGGTCTTACATCCTTACCGTGGGCAGGGGCATTGGCCCCCCCATGGCCCTAATTAAATGATTTTGTATGTCTTTGACTTTTCCATCCTAATTTTTGACCATTCACCCAAGACGTAAACATAGAGTAATAGTCGGGTTCTTCGGCCACCCTGATCCTCCTTGAGGCTCTCGACATTGTCCCAGCGATGACGTGGGCGCCCTTCAACGGAGTACAACATGTGCTTGGGCGATTTATACAGTGTGTCCTAGATGGAGGATAACGATGTCCACAACATCCACACTGAGTCTCCAAAGCAGCAATACCACGTTGTCAAGGATCGCACGTCGACACATGACACATACAACCTTGTCCCCGATGTGATGAAGTACGACGACCTTGGCCTGAACGACCAAATCCTCTACTTGTTCATGGGAAATAATCCTGCCAACGAAAACATCAGCTTTGTTGCCAAATCCTTATCCTCTTGGAGGGGTGGTGCTACGGTGAACCAGCCTGACGCCAACCTCCTCCACTTCTGGCACCAGTACCGAAGATTAGAAGCGGGGTAGGCAAGGAAAGGAGAGGAGCTGAGGTAGTTGGTGGACATGATGGAACGAAAATATCATGTCGATAACAACATGGAGTTGATCGGCAACCTCATCTTTGGCTCTAGGGAATGTCCCAAGTTCCTCAATTCCATCCAGTTGGTAGCACAACCTCTGGACGATTTGTAACACCCCATTTTCAGTAACCTTGTTTAGTTGTCAAGAAGGCAAAAATCAGAGGGAACAAAAAAAATCTTTCCTTGTGGTGTGATGTTTGCTTGCTTGTGGTACACATGTTTCCACTCGTGTTGTGGTTAGGATTACTTCCTCCTCTTCTGATCAATTACAAAATCTATTTAACAAAATTGTCTTGGCTTATTTTACATATTATCAAATGTTCTGGTATTTCAAAACATGAGCCAAGATGCCTTTGCAACCCTAACTATTTTAGTAACTTCTATTGACAAACCTATGGATATGTATATATATATATATATATATATATATATATATATATATGATATCATCTTCTTATGTTTTGAAGATAGAACTTCCAAATGATCTTACCTCTAGGTTCTCCAAAACCTTTTATAAAACTTTTGAAATTCCACTGTACCAAGGGACTCTTAACTTCTTCAAAACTCCAACCTTTCAAAATACTCATCTATACCTCAAGCTAGGTTTGATGGTATCCATAGTAGTACTAGTTGAGATGCTTGTTAAGATGAATTGCCTTGATATGCTTCCTTACACCAGATTGTCTAGACTTGTTTGCTTAGGAAGTAGTATGATCTACCCTAAGAGCTCATCCTCTAGTACCAAGCTAACTTAAGAATACAACCTATAATCCTGAAGAGAAAATGACCAAACCCTAATATGAAGACCACCGCTCTCCCTGTTATTAGGATCAACTCTTGGAAAAATACTTAAAACCCTTAACCCTAAATCTAAGGCCATGTGCCTCTTCTACACTCATCCTTCTGATGTGTTCTACCATCTCCATACTATCCCTTGACCAATAAACACACTAACCAAGTTTTCCAAGCTTGTCTTGATCTCTAGTCATTAAAGTGACCATCTAATTCCTTAACCAGATCACTTTTGAGTTAAATATTTCTAGTAGCTTACAAAGCAATGAAGACCAACTCTAATCATGAATCCATTCTACTCAATCTACACTTTAACCTTATTCCCTTGGTGATGAGTTGGAACCTTGCATTCCATCAAAACGACTAGATCTTGAACCCTAGTCAAAAAACCTAAAACTGCCAAAAATATGACTAAGTCTGGAACTGTTATCATGAACCCCTCATCGAGTCTCTGCCTATATCAACCCTTGTGCATTTTTTGAAATGTACTTGAACCATCTTGTAAACCATCATTATTAGTTACAAATACCACTCTTTCCCTTGACTGAATCATCCTTTGACCCACTTGCTCTTGATGGTTTTCTAGGAAAGAAAATAATCTTTTCGGTAAACCTTATCAACATTGATAGGGCAAAGATGTCTGATC
Source organism: Avena sativa (assembly GCA_916181665.1). NCBI lineage: Eukaryota > Viridiplantae > Streptophyta > Magnoliopsida > Poales > Poaceae > Avena > Avena sativa. The sequence continues at coordinate 491,846,033 of OV702290.1, read as the reverse complement.
TTTTGATGAGATGGTGGATAATCAATTTGGGTGGAGTTCGGGCTTGACGATCCGACTACATGTGCGAGCACGAGCGCCAATACAATCGCCAGGCCAATCTCCTGGAGGTTACTGATCTTACAGAAGCACGATCAGCCTGACCATCGAGGGTCTTAATTCCTATCTGAAATCAAGAACACGTAAGAACTAATATTGCAATCAAGATATTGCTGATATAGATGAAATCTTTATTGAATAAGGTGGGATCCTGAATAGGTGCGAAGTACAGGAGGTCTCTGTGACACTCAAGCCTTGGCGAAGTTGCAATGATAGCTAACTTTTAGTCTAAAGAAAATCCGAGTTCTAATGATGGCTGAGAGGTGGTTTATATGGGGGAAGAGACGGGATTTTCGTCCAACCCTAATGGGCCATCCGAAAACACCTCTAGATGGGCCTTCTTCCACTCAAACAGCCTTCAGAAAGTCCCTATATTTTCTAGCTCGAAAATACATGGGTCTGGCCCATAAAATAAGGTGACGCAACACCAAATAAAGCCTTGGACAAATAATATGAGTAGGTATCTTGTGAAATTCGTCCAAGCATCCTTTGTAGCATTATGGTGGCTTCAAAGTCCTGATATCTCTAGTCGCAGCGTCATCATCAATCGTCGGAGTAGCGAGTGTATCAGTAGTAGGGATGTCCTCATCATCCTCCCCTTCTTGAATTCAAGTCGCCCTCGATGCAATCTTATCTTCCTCTCCAAAGTATGTCTCTCCATGTAATTCATGTGTATTGTATAGCTCCATTGGTGGAGTAGTCTTCTCTTGTGTCTTAACGCGTGGTTTGTGTAACTCCATAATTCTGCATGTAATAACAAGATGTGTTGTATCTCTGTATTTAATACTAAAATAATACATAAAATTATTAGTACTAGAATTTACCTGAAGAACATGGCCAGAAGTAATAGTATTGGTTATATCCAGGCTATTCATGTCCGCATCAAACATGCCTACTTTGGCATAAGATCCTATCTCCATGCCATTCTCTTTTGACCAACTCTTGGAATGATTTTTACCTACTCAAGTTGGTCTATCAACCCACACTTCCCTTGTTTCAATTGGACCCCTAAGCTTCTTAAACCCACATGGTTTTGAGAGGCTAAATAATAACCTGCTTTGAGACCCTTATTTTCAACAAAGTTTGGCATCAATCCTAGGAGCACAAAATCTTGATCAAAGTCATCTCTTTGTACCATGATAATCTACATAACTTGGTATATCTATCCATATATCCCATGATCCAAGGGGATCTTCGAGATCCTTAATCCAACAAGGGATTGGTGGTATAAAAATATTCTAGCCCAATATCCTCTTCCCACTTTATTTCTTGTTTTCTTAAAACCAAGTCTTGATTTCCAAAACCCAAGGTGTGCAAATGATGGCTACACTATGTGGACAATATCTACCTTGGAGATAAAAATTTAATAAAGACTTGTCCATTATTATTTCGGCCTAAAACAATTTACTTCTTCTCTTTTATAAAAACTTCAAACTCTTTCTATTGAATAAAGTTAGTTTTTCTACAGAACACTTTTCCAACTCTAGGCACATTTGAGGTCCATATTATGTTCCCTACCCTACCACTTAAAAATAAATATTTTTGAAGAGTTTTATTATTTATTTTTGCCCATTTTCTTAAATGGCAAAAATGAGAAAATAAATGTTTTAAATACCTATTTCTCCCATAAATATGGGGTAATTTCTGTAGGGGTTCGTAGCATGGAAAACAAAAATTTTCTATCGCATACAAACAAACAAGCCAAGATCTATCTACTAGATTGTAGCAACGAGTCGATAGTGGAACTCACCCTCGAAGATTCCAAAGCGGTTAACGAGAGCAGATTCTCGTGGGTGATGTAGTCGTACTCTTTCCGATCTCAAGATCGCGTAGACGATCCTTCCAGCGCCACGTTCCAGCAGCGCTCCCGCAGTCGGTCACACGTTCGGTACTCGACGAAGACCTTCCTCTCCCTTGTTCCAGCAGGCAGCGGAGGTTGTAGCACTCTCCTCGCGATTCCGGCAGCACAACGGCGTGGTACCGGAAGTAGAGGGGAGATCCCGCAGGGCTTCGCCTTAAGCCGGTGCGAGTATGGTGGAGCTTATGAGAGAGGCTATTAGTGGTCTAGTAATTAGACACACCAATTAGAAGGCTCTAAACCAATTAGAAGGCTCTAAACCGAATAGCTCTAAACCGGGGTCTAGATCTAGGGTTTAGTTTAGAGGATAGGAAACTTGTGTGTGTCTAGGAGGAGCCCTGCCCCTCCTTTTATGGGAGGGGGGTCTTGGCGCACCAGGGGAGGGAGGGAGTCCCTCCCCAACTCGGCCTTGGGCTGGGCGCCGGCCTGGAGGAGTCCAACTCCTCCTCCAAGTTGATTCCAACTCCTCTTGCTTGTTTCCCACAGTTTCTTGTTTTAGCCGTTTGACTTTCAAACTGGACATTTGACTTTTCTGTTTTAGGATTCAATTTAATCCTATATTTGGGACAGCAAGAACACTTAGTACATGATGCAATCATTCCAACTTACAATGACACATTCATGTACCCTTCCCCCCGGAGTGCCGGACAATCCGGAACCTTCTAGAATATCCCCGATGAAAACACCGGAATCATTCCCGAACTCCGAAACGGGACTTTCCTTATATGAATCTTATTCTCCGGACCATTCCGGATCACCTCGTGATATCCCGGATCCCATCCGAGACTCCGAACAACATTCGGTCTCTTTCTCATAATACCATAACTACTCAAACAACGTCGAATCCTTAAGTGTGTCTCCCTACGGTTCGTGAATTATGCGGACATGATCGAGACACTTCTCCGAACAATAACCAATAGAGGAATCTGGAAATTCATATGGCTCCCACATATTTCTACGATTACTTTGCGATCGAATGAACCACTTACATACGATACCAATTTCCCTTTGTCTCACGATATGTTACTTATCCAAGGTTATGATCGTCGGTATCTCTGCATACCTAGTTCAACCTCGTTACTGATAAGTACTCTTTTCTCGTTCCCGTGATATGTGATCCCTTGTGACCCAGTCACATGCTTGCAAGCTAATTGGATGACATTCCACCGAGAGGGCCCAGAGAATATCTATCCGTCATGTGGATGGACAAATCCCACTCTTGATCCATGTGTTTCAACCAATACTTTCCGAACACTCAATGCCACTTTTATAGCCACCCTGTTACGGTGTGGTGTTTGATGACATCAAAGCATCCATCCGGTAAAGGTGATATGCATGATCTCATGGTCGAAGGAATTAGGTTACTATGTATCAGAAAGCATATAGCAATTGAACTATTGAAATGACTTGATCTTTATGCTACGCTTATCTATAGGAGTATGTCCACCATATCATTCTCCTAACGATATGATCCTGTTGTTAATAACATCTCTATGTTCATGATCAGGAAACCATGATCATATATTAACCAACAAGCTAGTTTAACAAGAGGCTTTACTAGGGACTCTTATTTTAGTTTACAAATCACACAAGTATTAATGTTTCCGGTTAATACAATTATAGCATGGTATGTAAACATTTATCATAAGTGTGAAGACATGATAATAACCACTTTATTATTGCCTCTTGGGCATATCTCCAACAGTCTCCCACTTGCACTAGAGTCAATAATCTAGTTTCGAACCTTTGTGTATATAACACCTATGGCTTTCCAGTGTTGTATGTACACGATTGCTAGTGGTCAACTGATCTCCGGATCTGACACTTCCAGGTCCGTGTGTAATTGCATGTCTTTGCGTCTCTACGCATCACTCATTCTCTAATGAGATGGCTTTGTATAAATTTGGTATTTCGGTGTGACCTTTAGCTCTTTGGGGTTAAAACATGTTGACAATATTGTCGTACAATATATCTTCATAGTATTATCCCGCTGTGAACTACACCTAGTTTGATAACAAACTACTTGACACAAATGCCCTCTTTTGCTACTATAATAGCAGTCATATACTTAGCCTTTTGTTGTAGTATCTGTCACAATGTCTTAACTTTGGAAATCATCCAAATCCATTATGGAACTCACTTTCCATTATATTGTGCCACCCTTAGTTTAGATTGAGATAAACTTAATTTGTACTTTGTGACAAAGCTAGTATCAATGTAGTACTTTTACAATGAACTAACCATCTATTTGTCACTTCTACAAATATTATACTCTTAGTTCTTTCAGAAGATCATAAGAATATCCTTACTATTGTCCAATGATCATCTTACAAATCATTCTGGTATATGCTCTCAACATTTAGAGCATAGGACATATCTGGATTTGTACATATCACAGTATGATTGATATAAATACTCTTTGTGATTTCATACATCAAGTATCAATCTATACTTGATTATTTGTTTCACTTTACCAAATGTCAATACACTTGAATATATCATCAACATTGAACTCATTCAATCCTTTCTGTGCGACAAGAACCTTCTCTTGTAGTTTCTATATTGAACTCATTCAATATCTTGTCTATGTACTTCTGGCACAACCATATTAGCGTCTATTGATGCCAAATATCTGGGTTTTGCCTAAGTCTTTCATCGGGATGAAATTCTTAATATGTGTTAATAAAAGATACATTATTTCCAATCAACAATATGTCTTCCACATAATGTATTAGAAACATGTCTTAGCGCTCCCACTTAATTTCTTGCAAATGCAAGCATCTTCATTGTCTCTGATGAAATTAAACCCTTTTAACAGTTTCATCATAGTGAAGATTCCAACTCCGCTATGCTCACTCTAACCATTGAAGTTTGCATATGCTTTTAGCATCCTTTGAATTAACAAAACCCTATGGACCGTGTTATGCACATGTCCTAGGTAACGATTCTATTAGAAGAACTTGTTTTGTTTATTCAACTTCCATATAACAAATTATATGTAGTGGTTGCTACATTAATCCGTCTAGACTAAATATCACTATGAAAGATCAAAATCTTGTCATAGTCAACCTTTGAACATTGTTGTGAACTCTTTCCCAACATGTCGACTATTTCATAGATGTTAAACATCCATGTCTATTTCTTTATAGATCCAGACACAACTATAAGGTCTTACACCTTTCTCGAGGGTCCTTCAAGTTCAAAACTTGATTTCTTGTGTATGGAACTATCACGGATTTTATGGCTTCAAGCCATTTTACGGAGTCAGGGCCCATCATCGCTTCTCTGCATGTAGTCGGTTCATTATTCTCAAATAATGATTCAACCCTCAAATCTTGGTATTTGATTGTTCATCCGACCTACTTGTTTCAATAGGAACTTGGATCTCCGTGACCACAACCTTTGAGGTACGTGAACCATGAGAATTGTTGCTGCCTCCGAAACACTTTTCGGCGCTGCGCAACTCTGCACATACAGCTAAGGTTCTTTTAACCTTATCAAAGTTTCTATTGTCCTCCCACTTAACTTTTCACGAAGAATTCCTTCTTAAAGAAACTTGACGTTTTAAGTAACAAACACTTTTGTCTCCGGTGTTTTATGGAGGAACAGTTTATACAAAGACAGGTTCATCCGACTTTGGTTGCACACATCTTTCTTATGCATAGCATACCAATGTTTTAAGAAAGGACAACTTGGGTTTTATCCCAAACCATAACTTTATATGGTGTCATTTCAACGGATTATGATGGAGCTCTTTTCAGTGGAAAAACGGTAATCTCTAAAGCTTTTAATCTTTAAAATACAATGGCAGTTTTATGAATTACACCTTTCGATCTTACCATGTCAAACAAGGTTTAATTACATATCTCGAACGCTCCATACTCTTATGGTGTTTCGGGAAATGCAAATCCACGGAACGATTCCTTAAATCTTAGGTATTATGCTAAACTTGTTACTCAAATATCTTCCTTTATGATCTTTATCATAAACTGTTTATATTCTTGTTACAATGATTTTGCACTTCATCTTGAAAGTCTTTGAACTTTTCAAATGTTTCATACTTCATCCTTATTAAGTAAATATTCATATATTCACTCAAATTTTTCGGAGAAAGCATATGAAGTTGAAATCCATCGCTCTTGACTACACATAACGGACTTCGTACAACAATATGTACAAGTTCCAATAAGCTAGTCATTCGTTCCCTTTTGGCCTATGAACGAAGTTTTAATTATCTCTAGGAAAGTTTCACAAGCGTCATTTGATCAAAAATCAGAAGACTCCAAAATTCCATCAACATGGAGTTTCTTCATGTTTTCTTTCAAATATAATTTAAACGGCGATGTCACTTCCTAAGTGATCTTTCAATCAATTTGTCTTTCGACATTTTTAGCACTAGTTTTATGGATGTGATGTCTCCAACGAGATTTGCGAATCATCCATCTTTTATGGATTACGGCAATTATTTGAACAAGCCTTTTGTTCTCATAATACCTGATAAAACAAATCTTTGAAGGCAAGCTTTGATGTTTAACAAGCAACACAATAACCCTTTATTTTGTTCTCGATGAACATCATCACATATTCTTTTGCTAGTTACTTAGGCCATTGTAGTTCATGAATTGTGTTGTTTCGTATGACGATTCACACCAACAAATTCAGTATCAAATACTTAAGAACCACATTGTTTAACAAGCAAAGAATATAGCCATAACATGTATATCATCTATATACTTAAACTGAACGATTCTAGTCTTTTCTTTTCTGCCATATATTTATGAGATTCTCTTTCAGTATTTCCTTTTCAGTTTGAAAGAATCTATCAACATCAATAGTGGAGTCATACATATGACATATAGTCCAAAGCGTGTATAATTAAATACCAATGTCTTTGGACTTGCACTTTGAAGTAGATCACCATCATCAAATATTTGGTGTTCTTTCAAATTCCTTTCTTTAGTAATCTCTTGGTGTAGTAAACATTTTACCTACATCAAATATTCACCCTCATCATGGAATCGTCCATGATCAAGCTACTTTTAGCTTATAACGATGAATTATGAGTATAATGTTGCTATCCAAAACCTTTCGGAGGATTAGGACAACAAGTGTCTCCAACCTTTTTGCAAATTCTCATCAAATATGAGAACATGACTTTTGCCATATTATACTCTATCATGTTGCAACCAAAACTTCGTTTCAGATATCACAATATCTTCCACACATCATGGTTTCTGTAACAACTCTTTCAGATCCTAGATAACCTTGATATTAAGGGAATCCTTTGAATATCAAGAATCATGGATACAAACATGATACTTATATACTAACACTTGGAATTGTTACTCTTGATTTAATACTAATTATTAAACTTCATGGAGTAACCGGAACTTACTGAAAGTTTGCAATAGGACTTTTAAACTTTAGATTAACACTTAAAACAATACGATACCAGTTCGTAAAGTCTCTAACCAGAATTCTATAGTTCTATCATCTCAATTATAACTAAGCGCAAGGTGGTAAACGGATGCCAATGACTACAACAACTATGCAAATTCACTTTGATTTAGTTTATGATAAATTGAGTTCTAATTAATAATTAAATTAATCTAGGTGAACTCCCACTCAAAACAATATCCCTCACATTGTTTTAGTGATCACACGAACCAAATCCACCACATCAAAACCGATCATCACGAGAGTTGATATAGTTTCAATGGCGAACAATCGACATGTTCATCATATCTACTATATGATTCATGCTTTACCTTTCGGTGATCCGTGTTCCTGAGGCCATGTCTGTACATGCTAGGCTCGTCAAGATCAAACCTTAGCTACCGCATAAGCAAATCTGGCTTGCTTACGTTGTATTCACCCGCGGAATCAAAGACACCCGATCATCACGTGGTGCTTCGAAGCAGCAAGCTTTGGCAACGGTGCATACTAAGGGTGAACACTCTAGAACTTGAAATTTATGTGCATGAGGGATCATCTTATAATGCTACCGTCGTCTACTAAGCAATACAAGATGCATAAAGGATTAACATCACATGCAATTCATAATATGTGATATGATATGGCCTTTCTTCTTTGTGCTTCCGATCTCCATCTTCAAGCACGAATATGATCTCCATCATCACCGGCATAGCATCAAGGTCAATGATGCTTCTTCATGGTTGTCGTCCACCAGCATCAACTATTACAACTATTTTGAATAGACACGCAGGTCTTAACAGAAATTAAAGACAACCATATGGCTCCTGCCGGTTGCCAACTTACAATAAGGAACATTGCATACATCAAATATAATCACAATCATGGCCATATCACATCACTGCACACCCCTGCAAAACAAAGTTAGACGCTTCTACTTTCTTTGCATATTTTACGTGGTTTGGGGCTTTCCATAAGTGTCGTTCTAACTTACGAACAAGAACCACAACATTGATACTAGCATTGTTGATCACCCGTTGTAAATTGGATCTTTACTATGCTAGGAGAAACAGGCACCCGCAAAGCCACTTATGCAAAACAAGTTGCATGTCAAGCGTGGAGCAAGTCTCATGAACGATGTCATGTAAGGTTAGCCCGGGCCGCTTCATCCCAACATACCGCAAGATACAAAGTACACAAAAGGCAATCGACAATAAGAGCATCAACGCCCACAATGACCATTGTGTTCTACTCGTGCAACAGATCTACATATAGACACGGCTCTGATACCACTGTAGGGGTTCGTAGCATGGAAAACAAAAATTTTCTATCGCATACAAACAAACAAGCCAAGATCTATCTACTAGATTGTAGCAACGAGTCGATAGTGGAACTCACCCTCGAAGATTCCAAAGCGGTTAACGAGAGCAGATTCTCGTGGGTGATGTAGTCGTACTCTTTCCGATCTCAAGATCGCGTAGACGATCCTTCCAGCGCCACGTTCCAGCAGCGCTCCCGCAGTCGGTCACACGTTCGGTACTCGACGAAGACCTTCCTCTCCCTTGTTCCAGCAGGCAGCGGAGGTTGTAGCACTCTCCTCGCGATTCCGGCAGCACAACGGCGTGGTACCGGAAGTAGAGGGGAGATCCCGCAGGGCTTCGCCTTAAGCCGGTGCGAGTATGGTGGAGCTTATGAGAGAGGCTATTAGTGGTCTAGTAATTAGACACACCAATTAGAAGGCTCTAAACCAATTAGAAGGCTCTAAACCGAATAGCTCTAAACCGGGGTCTAGATCTAGGGTTTAGTTTAGAGGATAGGAAACTTGTGTGTGTCTAGGAGGAGCCCTGCCCCTCCTTTTATGGGAGGGGGGTCTTGGCGCACCAGGGGAGGGAGGGAGTCCCTCCCCAACTCGGCCTTGGGCTGGGCGCCGGCCTGGAGGAGTCCAACTCCTCCTCCAAGTTGATTCCAACTCCTCTTGCTTGTTTCCCACAGTTTCTTGTTTTAGCCGTTTGACTTTCAAACTGGACATTTGACTTTTCTGTTTTAGGATTCAATTTAATCCTATATTTGGGACAGCAAGAACACTTAGTACATGATGCAATCATTCCAACTTACAATGACACATTCATGTACCCTTCCCCCCCGGAGTGCCGGACAATCCGGAACCTTCTAGAATATCCCCGATGAAAACACCGGAATCATTCCCGAACTCCGAAACGGGACTTTCCTTATATGAATCTTATTCTCCGGACCATTCCGGATCACCTCGTGATATCCCGGATCCCATCCGAGACTCCGAACAACATTCGGTCTCTTTCTCATAATACCATAACTACTCAAACAACGTCGAATCCTTAAGTGTGTCTCCCTACGGTTCGTGAATTATGCGGACATGATCGAGACACTTCTCCGAACAATAACCAATAGAGGAATCTGGAAATTCATATGGCTCCCACATATTTCTACGATTACTTTGCGATCGAATGAACCACTTACATACGATACCAATTTCCCTTTGTCTCACGATATGTTACTTATCCAAGGTTATGATCGTCGGTATCTCTGCATACCTAGTTCAACCTCGTTACTGATAAGTACTCTTTTCTCGTTCCCGTGATATGTGATCCCTTGTGACCCAGTCACATGCTTGCAAGCTAATTGGATGACATTCCACCGAGAGGGCCCAGAGAATATCTATCCGTCATGTGGATGGACAAATCCCACTCTTGATCCATGTGTTTCAACCAATACTTTCCGAACACTCAATGCCACTTTTATAGCCACCCTGTTACGGTGTGGTGTTTGATGACATCAAAGCATCCATCCGGTAAAGGTGATATGCATGATCTCATGGTCGAAGGAATTAGGTTACTATGTATCAGAAAGCATATAGCAATTGAACTATTGAAATGACTTGATCTTTATGCTACGCTTATCTATAGGAGTATGTCCACCATATCATTCTCCTAACGATATGATCCTGTTGTTAATAACATCTCTATGTTCATGATCAGGAAACCATGATCATATATTAACCAACAAGCTAGTTTAACAAGAGGCTTTACTAGGGACTCTTATTTTAGTTTACAAATCACACAAGTATTAATGTTTCCGGTTAATACAATTATAGCATGGTATGTAAACATTTATCATAAGTGTGAAGACATGATAATAACCACTTTATTATTGCCTCTTGGGCATATCTCCAACAATTTCTCCAAGGTCGGATATGCTATTTGGGACCTTCCCACACTAAAAACCTACCTAGACCAATTCAAAATTTTCAAGTGAATTCAGTAACCATTTCAACACTTTTTGAATATTTGACAATAAAAGGACCTAAAATCCTCAGAAAAATACCAAACAAATCCAGAGGTGTATCATAACCATAACCATCCAATTGTTCCCTTATCACACCTTGTCTAGTTTAATTTTTTTGTATTTGAACTTGATCTCTACTTAGGTTAGATTTGCGATTTTGATAAAACAATCAATTCTAAAAACTCTCCCACACTCATGCCCACTTCTTTGACCACTCCAGCACCCAACCCTTTGTCCTGGTCGAGCTACACTATAGCAATGCACTATAGCACCACCCTACCACTTGTCCTTTGTTCTTGGAAGGGAAGTAGAGTGAGGTATAAGCATATCTTGCCATATATTTTAATCACAATAGCCATCTGATACGTTCATTTTGTATCACTATTCTATATCATAATTTACTGTTATTCATTGATATATTTTATATTAAGAGATGATACTTATGTTATTTCATCTGTTTTTGCATGGTTGATGACTTTTGGAGCATGGACCGTTGTAGTCAGGATTCTGATGGAAAAGGTGCTGTTTGGAGGCAAAATTCGCGAAGATCAAAAAATCCGGGAAAATACATGGAAAATTCTATTTTTCCAGAAACGAAGATTGCCAGAAGGGGGAGTGGAGATGGGCCATAGGGGGCCCACACCACCCCCTGGCGCGACAGCCCTAGGCCACGCCAACAAGTGGTGTGGCCGCCCTGGCCCACTCCAGCCTCTTCCCACTGGCGTATATTATCCCCTTGAAACCCTAACACCTGGAGAGCGACCACAGAAAGATTCCGCCGCCTCTGCGGGGCGGAAAACATCGACAGAGAAAGATCTCTCCGGCAGACAGAATTCTGCCAGGAGAATTCCTTCCCGGAGAGGGGAGATCATCGCCATCAACACCACCATCAAGCTGGACTTCATCGGGATCATCATCATCACCATCATCATCTCCACCAGCACCATCATCACCACTTCATACCGCTGTAACAATTGGGTCGAATCTTGCATAGTTCTTAGAGGAAACTTTCCCGATGTTGATTACTCCTTGTAGTTGATGCTATTGAGTGAACCATTGAATTATCGTTTATGTTCAGATTGTTACATATCGTTATATCATCTCTGATCTTGATCCATATGATGTCTTGTGAGTAGTTCATTTAGTTCTTGAGGACATGGAAGACGTCATGTTGTTAGTAGTGCAATTGGGTTGAGAGAGATTCAATAGTTTGATATTTAAGTTGTGGTGTATTTCTTCTAGTGGTGTCATGTGAACGTCGACTACATGACACTTCACCTTGATGGGCCTAGGGGAATGCATTGTGTATTTGGCTACTAATCGTAGGGGTTGCCGAAGTGACAGAAACCTGAACCCCCGTTAGGAAACCTTTGCACAAGGGATGTCAGGGTCTTAGAGTTTAAAGCTGTGGTTAGGTTTCTACCTTAATTACTTTCTTGTACTTGCAGATGCTTGCAAGGGATATAATCACAAGTATGTATTAGTCCTAGGAAGGTCGGTACATTAGCACAGGTTCACCCACACAACACTTAGCAAACTAAAGAAGATTAATAAACTATATGAAGCGAAAGCACTTGATGATATTCTCGTGTGTCCTCGAGAACGTTTGGTCATCTTAAGTAATACAACTGGCTTGTCCTTTGCTAAAGAAAGGATTGGGCCACTTGCTGCATTTATTATCATTGTCTTTTATTTACTCGTACTTTATTTATCTGCATTATCAAAACCCCCTAAAAATCCGTTTGCTAAGTATTTATAGAGAATTCTTGCTCCAAGCCATTCGCCAACACCTTCTGCTCCTCGTTGGATTCGACACTCTTACTTGTCGAAAATACTGCGATAAACCCCCTATACTTGTGGGTCATCAAGACTATTTTCTGGCGCCGTTGCCGGGGAGTGAAGCGCTATTGGAGAGTGGAACTGGTAAAGGAAATTTCTACTATGAGTATTGTTTACTTCAGTTAGTTGCTTTATTTTCAATATGGATTCGCTAAGTTTCTTATTTCGTAATGCTACTACCACTGCTAAGGTAGTAGATGAACCACCACCTACTGAGAATGATACTTTTAAAATACCTACAAGAATTATTGATCGTGTTATGGATAACTACTATTTTAGAGATGGAACTGTCCATCCCAGTGATCATTTGCTCTGTATACACGAATTATGCGGGTTGTTTAAGTGTGCAGGTATTACAATAGATCAAGTCAAGAAGAAGTTATTCTCATTATCACTAAAAGGAAGAGTTGAAGAATGGTATAAGCTGCTGAAAAATGGTCAAGCTCTTGAATGGGAGGAAGTAGTGCCTCTCTTTTATTCCAAATTTTACCCTCCCAGTGAAATTCATAAAGATCGGAATCGAATATACAATTTTTGGCCTCTTGATGGAGAGAGTACAACTCAAGCTTGCGGGAGATTGAAGTTACTAATGCTCAAATTTCCTATTCATGAGCTCCCTCACAATATTATTATCAATAACTTTTATGCAAGGCTTTCTCTTCATGATAAAGATCTATTGGATGCTTCTTGCGCTGGATCATTTACACGCATGGAAGAAGGAGCTAAATTGTATCTTCTAGACCGTATTCAAGACAATGTTAAAGCATGGGAGAATGACAAAGGAAGAAAGTCAGGTATAAATTATGATTATGAATGCATTGAATCTTTTATGGGAACTGATGATTTTCAAAATATTAAAAATGCTTATGGTCTAGACTCTCAAGCTACTGCAACTTATTTTAAGGCTTTTGCTTCCTATATTGAAGTTCCTAAAAAGAAGTGGACTAAGTATCATGAACCATATAAAGATGTTGCTAAGTGTGTTCCTGCAAGAAATACTAAAGTTTATACTGTTAACCATGTTTTACCTGAACCTTACAGAGAAAATCCCTTTCCTAGTTATGATAAAGGAACATTCTATGATAGCTAGTATGGTTAATGCAAGTACAAATAAAGTTGTTTAACCTGATAAAAAAATGGATGATGAACCTATAATATCAAATGTGAAAGATTTTGTCACTAAATATGAAGAAGATGGACACACTATCCTCTGTAAGGATATCCCTAATATTGTTTCACAAAGTAGTGTTATGAGAGCTAGTGTCACTGTGTTTTCTGTTAGGATAAGTGATCATTGCTACAACGGTTCTTGTGATAGTTATATCGTTAAATTTATGCATGATACTGAAGGTTATTATGAGAGAGGAAAGACTGTTCTAATGCATCTCAATTATATTAAGTTTCCTTGTTTTATGCTTAAAGTCTTTATGTTGCACTTGTTTTGCCTTCCTATGCTAGCAGTCCCTGGGTTCAACAACTTGTTTGCTTACAAAATTCCCTTGCATAGGAAGTGGGTTAGACTTAAACATCTATAATTTTGCTTCTTAATGCTCTATTTCACTTCAATTCTTATTCTTATGTGTGAGCATCATTGAAATTATCATGCCCATCTTAATGGCTATAAAGAAAGAGCTTTTTGGAAGACAACCCAATATATTTTTGCTTTCAGATTGTTTTTGTTTCTTTGAGTATTGGAAGTTATTGTTTCGGCAATAACCTCTCCTTATCCTTTTTTTGGTTTTTGTGTCAAGATCAACCTCTAATGAGAGAGAAGTAAGATTTGGGGAAGTTGCTGTCCTGAAACAGATTTTTGTGCTTCACCATAAAAATTCGTGAGAGATCTCTGTACGTCGGATTGAGCTGTAATGTTTTGTGATTCTACCCCAGGATATTATTTAACTTTCTTTAGTTTTGCACTTCTTGATTTGAGCAACAGAAGATTTTCGAAAAAATTGATCTTTACCTGCTGGTCTGTTTTGACAGATTTTGCCACTCTTGCATATTCTTAAATCGATTTCCTTTTTGAATTATTTTTGGGTTTTTGGAAGGAGTTGCTACAGTAGCTTATGTTTTGATGGATTTCAGTTGAAATTGGACTTAAAAGGTTTATTACCTCACTTACACTAATGTTGCTAATGAGAATTGTGTGAAGTTTTGTGTGAAAGAAATTTCCAGGTTATTGGAGAAAATGGTGTAATAAGAAAGTGAAAGGTTTCATGACTCGAGAAATATGAGTATGAAGATGAAGATATTGATGTTATTCAAGTGGTGACTCCAGAAGAATCTACTAAATACCAAGTCCAGAGACCTACAGAGTCCATTTTCGAATAGGTAACAGTACTGGTAAGGAAAGTTCCACAAAAATTCTGTCAAGTTATATTTTTGTAGTTTTTATCCAACAAGGAAATCAACGAAGCGAAAGACGGACGGAAACGGAGCCAGGCTGGCTCACACCACCCCCTGGCACGGGACCCCTAGCCACGCCAGCAGGTGGTGTGGCTACCTCGGACTCCGTCTCCGACCCGTTTTCTCCCAGTACCTTCCTTTTGTTGTAAAAATTCGTAATATATAATCCCCCGGATCCCCCGAGGTTCGTACATCGTGTTCTCGTTGTGGTTTTTGTTTCAATATGTTTTGTTTAGATGTCGTTCAGGGGTTCATCTTCAAAGGATTACGAGCTGCGACACCGTCGTGAACTCCATCGCAATCTTGAGTAGGAGATTCTCATGGGACGGGTGAAACAAGAAAGGAACACGACTAGGTGCGAAGACATGGACAGGAACATCAGGGAGGAAGTAAAATACATGACAGCAGGCATGAAGGGGCTGATACCTCCAACTCTAGATCTCAGTTCCTGCCCTGCAGTAGTGGAAGCTCTACGAGTAACCGATGAGTTCTGCGACAAGTACCGAGTCTTGAGGAGGAAGGTGGATATGCTTCAAGAGGAAAATAACAGGCTTTGCAAGATACTAGAAGATTTCCTCACGCCAATCGAGAGAACACCACCACCACCAAAGGAGTAATTCGTCACCAGGTTTTGGCATCCCCTTGGTTTGTTCCAAGCTTGGGGGAGTTCCGCGGTATCACATCACTATCTTCTATATTTTTACCTTTTTTAGTAGAGTCATATCATGAATAGAGAAGTTATCATGTAGGATGGTTTGCATTATGGAAGTGTCCCCCCTCTCGTTAGATATCTATGTATCCCTTGGAGTGAGTTGCTGTTATGGAATATTAATAAGAAGTTCTATTGTTTACTCTTTTGCATATCTTATTTAGTTTTCAATTCATGGTTATATGATTGATCTTGTCGTTAGTATTGGTATCACTTTGGGATCATTGAGTAAATTTAGTTGGTTTTGGCAAACCTGGCTCGGTCAGTAGCAGCACTATTTTGAGAATTGAATGAAAAAGATAAAAGTACTCTTAAAGAAATATAATTTCATCATCTTTCTTTCTTGATTTGCTCATAAGTTTAGTATTCTCTAGTTAAGATCTTTTGTGCTTCCTAGGAAGATTCCATGTTTGTTTTTATCACTTGTATGTTTGTTTGTTTCCTTCAACTCTTATGCTTTCTACCTAGCCTTGCTAGCCAAAAACCTGTATTGAGAGGGAAAGCTTCTCGTGCATCCAATCCTTAAACCAAAACCTATGCCATTTGTGTCCACCATACCTACCTACTAGCACTATTGCTATTCCAAGTAAATTCATGTTTTTATCTACCTTCCGAATTAAACTTGTTATGTGAAAATTAGTGATTAAAGCTCTCACGAACTTGATGGCACACTTTACTTTCTTGCACTTAATAAACTTGAACCATCGTGCCCATCTATGTTGAGTATATGTTTGCGCTTTGTAAGTTGTGAATTAGCAGAACCATGCTGTCATGGGGAACACTTTCAACATTGCACTTTATTTAGTTGATATCATGCTCTTTTGTTTATGGATGTCGTCGATGTGAAATGAAAGGGGAGCTTGTAAGTCCATGGAGTTATGTATGTGTGTTAGAGAAATGCCTGGGCCGCTGGTCTAATCCATGCCTAATCATGGTGGAAACCTGCAGCGCAACCATAATGAGCAATCTATGAAGCATCCTTCTTATAAAAAAAGAGATAGAGATTGAGAAAAAAGAAAAAAAGATGAGAAAAGAGGAAAGAGAGAAAAAACCACCATTTTCCCATGGTAAATAAGAAGATTGCTGAGATGCTCGTTGTCTGCTTGCCTTGTAATTTTGATATGGGGATTCTTCCGTATCATCGGGCAAGGGGTACCCCGTTGGCGGTTCTCTATGATACACATATACTTACTATGACAAGAACTTACCCGTAACTAAACTTGAGTAGCATGAGGAGCGACCCTCGTATTCAAGGGACATGAGATTTTCAACTTACAACTTGTCAAGCATATCCTCATATTTGATCACTTTAGCCTTAATCACCTAAAGATGCTTGAAATATGAGGATATGCTTGACAAGTTGCAAGTTGTAAGTTGTAAATTATGGTACCTAAAGTACCATAATTTTTGGAAGCTCTTTATGAAACTTGAAATCCCTGCTTCCCTCTGCGAAGGGCCTTTCTTTTACTTTTTAGTTGAGTCAGTAACCTATTCCCTTCTATCTCAAGCAAGTATTTTGAGTTGTTGTGTTTCATTCATTTATATGATGATTTATTCAATCATGATTCTTATGTTCCTTGTTTTGCACATTTCTCTTATCTTAATGTTTACTACTTTGAAAGCTATCATTGAAAACCAGTTATGTGTGAACTCTAGCAAATTGTCAACTATTCTTCGACCAAGAGCAAGGTTTGCCATTACCAATTATGATTTACTTTATGTATCTTTATTGTGTTTCCTTTACTTATTGCAAGTTAAGTTATATAATAGTGAGTTGTCTTCTATTATGATTTGTGTATTGATGAATGTGATGCTTCTTGTCCATATTTTTTTATCGACTCTTCACTCCATAAACCTGAGGTCATGTTTATTGAGCTCAGTTTTCGCTTGAGGACAAGCGAAGTCTAAGCTTGGGGGGAGTTGATACGTCTATTTTGCATCACTATTCTATATCATAATTTACTGTTATTCATTGATATATTTCATATTAAGAGATGATACTTATGTTATTTCATCTGTTTTTGCATGGTTGATGACTTTTGGAGCATGGACAACTGCAGTTTGGATTCTAATGGAAAAGGTGCTGTTTGGAGGCAAAATTCGCGAAGATCAGAAAATCCGGGAAAATACATGGAAAATTCTATTTTTTTAGAAGACGAAGATTGCCAGAAGGGGGAGTGGAGATGGGCCACAGGGGGACCCACACCACCCCCTGGTGCGGGCAGCCCTAGTCCGCGCCAGCAGGTGGTGTGGCCGCCCTGGCCCACTCCAGGCTCTCCCCTCTGGTGTATATTATCCCCTCGAAACCCTAACACCTTGTGAGATCCAGGCACATGGCTTAATAGGATTGATAGGATACCCATATCAACAAGTTGCAACTTCTTTTCCGGAAGCTCATTCGAAAAGAACTCTAAGGTTAAGCGTGCTTGGCCTAGAGCAATTCTAGGATGGGTGACCGATCGGGAAGTGGGTAACTGGGTGCGCATGAGTGAGGACAAAGTGCGAAGAAAAGACTAGTGTTGGTCTGTGGGGCCAGTATAGATATCCTATTAAGCTGTCAGGAGTGACACCCCCGGGCCCAGGAGTGGACGGGGTGTTACAAGTGGTATCAGAGCCGACCCTTGCGATTACACGGGTGTGTGCGGGTCAGTGGCGGGACATGTGGAGCATGGCGCGTGTGGCCCGGAGTGGACACGGCATGGCACATGTGCCGGCACTAGACGCACAGACGCGTGCCAAGAGGGAACGTTCCTGGGGTGTGCTTGATCGATGAGGGCATCGATCTTCTAAAGGGTGGGTGTATGTGAGATCCAGGCACATGGCTTAATAGGATTGATAGGATACCCATATCAACAAGTTGCAACTTCTTTTCCGGAAGCTCATTCGAAAAGAACTCTAAGGTTAAGCGTGCTTAGCCTAGAGCAATTCTAGGATGGGTGACCGACCGGGAAGTGGGTAACTGGGTGCGCATGAGTGAGGACAAAGTGCGCAGAAAAGACTAGTGTTGGTCTGTGGGGCCAGTCTAGATATCCTATTAAGCTGTCAGGAGTGACACCCCCGGGCCCAGGAGTGGACGGGGTGTTACACACCTGGAGAGCAACCACAGAAAGATTCTGTCGCCTCTGCGGGGCAAAAAACAATGAGAGAGAAAGATCTCTCCTGCAGACAGAATTCTGCCAAGGGAATTCCTTCCCGGAGAGGGGAGATCGTCGCCATCAACACCACCATCAAGCCGGACTTCATCGGGACCATCATCATCATCATCACCATCATCATCTCCACCAGCACCATCATCACCACTTCATACCACTGTAACAATTGGGTTGAATCTTGCATAGTTCTTAGGGGAAACTTTCTCGGTGTTGATTACTCCTTGTAGTTGATGCTATTGAGTGAACCATTGAATTATCGTTTATGTTCAGATTGTTACATATCATTATTTAATCTCTGATCTTGATCCATATGATTTCTTATGAGTAGTTCGTTTAGTTCTTGAGGACATGGGAGAAGTCATGTTGTTAGTAGTGGAATTGTGTTGAGAGAGATTCAATAGTTTGATATTTAAGTTGTGGTGTATTTCTTCTAGTGGTGTCATGTGAACGTCGACTACATGACACTTCACCTTTATGGGCCTAGGGAATGCATTGTGTATTTGGCTACTAATCGTAGGGGTTGCCGGAGTGACAGAAACCTGAACCCCCATTAGAAAACCTTTGCACAAGGGATGTCAGGGTCTTAGAGTTTAAAGCTGTGGTTAGGTTTCTACCTTAATTACTTTGTTGTAGTTGCGGATGCTTGCAAGGGTTATATTCACAAGTATGTATTAGTCCTAGGAAGGTCGGTACATTAGCACATGTTCACCCACACAACACTTAGCAAACTAAAGAAGATTAATCAACTATATGAAGCGAAAGCACTTGACGATATTCCCGTGTGTCCTCGAGAACGTTTGGTCATCTTAAGTAATACAACTGGCTTGTCCTTTGCTAAAGAAAGGATTGGGCCACTTGCTGCATTTATTATTATTGTCTTTTATTAACTTGTACTTTATTTACCTGCATTATCAAAAACCCCTAAAAATCCGTTTGCTAAGTATTTACAGAGAATTCCTGCTCCAAGCCATTCACCAACACCTTTTGCTCCTCGTTGGGTTCGACACTCTTACTTATCGAAAATACTACGATACCCCCCCTATACTTGTGGGTCATCACCATCCTCTCTCCTTTACTCATCTGCACGACCTAGAGTCCCACCTCAACCATCTCCACCACCCAGCTTGTCCAATGAGGAGGCCATGGGCTAGAAACTAATCTAGGGTGAACCATGTCCACCATGAACCCTACTTCTAAAATAAAAGGGCTAGATCCACCCTAGCTCCCTTATCTCCCCACATTTCACCCCAACCACATCACTCTTCCCTTCCAGAAGCTCCCTTCTCCCACTCCTGCTCCTCCTAGCCCTGGATAGGGAGAAGCTAGCCCCTCGGATCTATGAGGGAGAAGAGCCCATGTAGTTGAGCTACTGCTTCCCTCCCCCTCATTTTGTTGCTGGAGCATACCCTCCTCCTCCTCTAGCTAACCATGCCTTTTCCTAGCCTAGGACCGTCCCAGGAATCATTTCCGATGAGCTCCGTTTGGATGGTTTCAGTTGTAGTAGCATGATCCATATCCTACATCAAACCCCACATTGCCGCCCATCTCTGGAGTCGTCGTCGACCGCCGCTTCCTCTCCGCCTCTCCCTATCACCGACGAGCCCTCAGGTGAGCTCCCCGTGCCTCACCACCCTCACTAGGGTTTCTTCTCTATCTTGCCACGCAGGAGGAAGGAGACGACTGCGGACCGTCGATCTGAGCTAGATCGAGCAGCTAGCATCCCCCTATACCCCTTTGCCGCCCTCTTTGGCTGATGGCTAGGCCCCGACCCGCGGGTTGAAACCGCACCGAACGTGTGCTCATGAGCGTAGATGGGCCAGCCAGCACAGTGCGGCCCAGATCTCCTCCAAATCTGGCCCATTTGTGTTTGGTTAAACAAACTCCCTTTTCTTTTTCCTAGACCCACTAAAATTGCTTCTAGGTTTTAATCCAAAATAAATTGTAAAACACCCGGAAACACTTAGATCAAATTTTGTGCATGATTCCAGGTGTTTTGTACAACATGCAGAACCATACTTCTTCCCAAAAAGAAATTTGGTATTTATGGAGAATTAATCTACCATAAAGTGTCCTTTTCAAGCATAAATCAATTCCTGGAGATGTGCTACTCCAAATCTGATGATTCCAATTTCTAATGGAAGATATCATTGGTACCTTTCATGCACCTTTATCTCATCCCAAAGGGATGTGTACATATTCTGTATTATAAATGTACCTTTCATGCACCTTTGGTTTCAGATGGACTCACCCTTGAAGACCGTAAAGCGGGATAACATTCCCGCAAACAAACATGGCTATTGTAGAGTGTACACGATTGTCCTCAAGGATGTGATGACCAACGCCACAAGTGCAGCGCCTCCGTAATTGGTCACACGTATGGTGTGCCGACGACTTTCGTCCCTCTCTCTATCACGGTAGAGGAAGTAGGGGATCCTCGGGAACTCCGCCAACACTATGACATAATGGTGATGGTGGTGGAGAAGATCTTGAGCAGGGCTTCACCTAAGCTCCGTGCTCGTGGAAATGGACAAGGCTAGAAGGGGAAGGAAGATGACAACCAAAGGGCATATGAGAGGACAAGGATGAGTGTGTGAGAGAGAGGAGCTCCACCCCACCTTTTATAGAGGGAGGGGGCATCCCCTTGCCATGGTCGGCGACCAAGGTGGGTGCTCCCACCTCTCCCTCATTCATCTCGGTGGACTCTCCACTCACCAAAATTCAACTCCACTTTCTCATGTTTAATCTCCATTCAAAATCAAGAGTCATGCAAATTAAACTCCTTTTTAATTCACTTAATTTAATGCCACTCATTTAATGAACACTTCATTTAATAAGTACTTCATTTAATGAACATTTCAATTAATGAACACATTGATAATCCAATCCCTGATAATATTCTGATATACCAAAACTATTCCAGTAGATTTATTAGAACAATTCCTGTAATATCCAGTATTTTCTCTGGTGTTCCCTATCCACTCAAATGCATCGACTACCCTTAAGTGTGTCTCCCTACGGGTTCGTGAGCTGTGTGGACATGATTGAGATACTCTCCGATGAATAATCATTAGTGGGGCCTGTAGATCCATAATGACTCCCACCAGCTCAATAGATAAACTAGTGATCGCGTGAACCTTTATTCGCAGTAACCAATTCCTTTTGTCTCGCAATATTTTACTTGTCCGAGATCCAATCATTTGGTATCATACATACCTAGTTCAATCCCATTACTGACAAGTACTCTTCTCTCGTTCCCGTGATATAACATTTTTAATGATCGTTATCACTTGCTTGCAAGCTATGTTAATATGATATCACCGAGAGGGACCTGAGCATATCTCTCCGTCATCATGATGGACAAATCACACTCTTGATCCACGAGACTCAACTAACATTTTCGAAGTATCCGATGACACCTTTATAATCACCTGTTATGTTGTGATGTTTGATGTAATCAAAATACTCTTCTTGAGTTAGAGATTGATGTGATCTCATGGTCTAAGGGTTAGGGTTACTTTGAGTGACTTTATAGTAGTGTAAACATAATGGCATGATCGTATTACTATACTTTGAGATTTTTTCATCACATCATTCCACCAATATTGTGATCTCGTTATTAACAACATCCAATGTCATGATCAGAAAACCTTGATCATCTGGTAATCAACAAGCTAGTGTAATGAGAGGCATCACTAGGAAACTTCTATTTTTATTAAACACACATGTATTAATGTTTCCTTTTAACACAATTATGTCATGAGAAATAATCATCTATTATAAACCTGGAATAACATAATAACCATTTATTATTGCCTCTCGGGCATATTCCTTTCATATCTAATACTAGCAAACAAACAAGATGCACACAAATACTTAACATCACATGTAATCTATATGTGATATGACATGGTTGTATTCGCGCTCCTTGATGTCCATCAGGTGCTTCGACATGATCTCCATATCGCCACCAGTTTGGAGCCAAGTCGACGACACCACTGATGAGTGCATATTTGAATCATGTTTTATATCATTATTTTGCACTGTAGTTGTAGGATCTTGGTATTTTACAGCATTCACGCGCACATTTTATGTCTATTTTCACCAGAATCAGGACAGATGATGGATACATTGGGCACAATTCTTGGAGCAGTTGTATTAGGGAGAAAAGGAGTCAAAAGCAACGTAAATCTCTTATTTAGGAAATATCAATCACACCAGAAGAAAACCCGAAGCGATCGAGGCATCCAGAAGGCACATGGATCAGAGAGATGACATACAGAACAACCATAAATCGCCAAAACCTCACCTCCGAAAGGCACCTGGAGGGGGAACTTGTCCACCTGGGATCCATCTTCACCCTGCACAGATCTGGGAGGCTAAGGCATCGATCTTCATCATCAACCGCTGCATCACCACCATTTCCATCCATCCCATCTACATCTTGTTTAGATCTTGTTGTAATTTCCGTACTCGTTGTGGATTTATACAAGTAATATTCATCTATGATAGATTCCATTGTTATTGCCATGATGTTGATTGCCTCCATGTCTGAGTAGATCATTAGTTCTTGGGGAGATGGAGAAACCCTAGTATGAGATTGAAATAATATAAAGTTTATTATGATATTCATCGCTGTGACCATGTGTTATATTGTCTTCATCTCGATGTTGGGAGAAGTCGACCTCTCAATATTTGCCTCTTGTGGGGACTTGATGGAGGGAATTACTTGTTGGTAGACGGAGGTGTGTTATCACTTACACTGACTATAAAGTTGTTTGCACCCCTTACGTATCAACTTGGGAACTGAGAAAACTCACAGAACACTATTCATGCCATGGGATACATCCTACGGGATCAAGTCCCTTAATAGTGCAGTAATTCGATTGATGTCGACTGCTGTCTGCTATGGTTATGAGGATGATGTGAGCAGTGGTTGCTGCCTATTTGTCCAAATACGGAGTTCCTCCCACACATACATAGTTGAGAATGTTCATGATAATAAGCTTTACCTTAGCTCTTTATAATGCTAGAGGTGTATCCACTACTCCCTGAGAACGCTTTTTCCCATTGCAGTTTCAAATCTCTTTTACATACACGATACTTACTTTCTGTGTTCAGTTGTTTTACTTTACTTATTTTTCTCTTATACCAAAAACCCAAAAACACCATTTTACACAATACTCACATTTTATCTTGTTACTTAGAACTTTATTTAGCATTTCTATTTCACTATTTAATTAAAGAATTATTAGACTTCAGACTCCTGCTCCCTGTGGGATCGATATCTTTATTACGAAACTAGCTACGAACGATCTGCGCACTTATAGTCATCAAGCTATTTTCTAGCGCCGTTGCCGGGGAGCTAAGCTTTGTAGGTCTTTTAGTTTTTAATTATTTATTTTTGTCTTGCTAAGTTTTGTTTTGAGTTACAGGTTTCCACCAACATGATGAAGTTTGAGCATATGTCTAGTGCTAACCCACTCAGCCACTTTGGGAAGCCCTATGATATTAATAAAAGAGATAACTCCAACAAGAAGACAATGGGGTTTGAAATAAATCCTCTACTACTTGGTATTATACATAAGAAGCAATTTACTAGAGATGAAGAAGAACCTGATCCATATGAGAATATTGCATGTTTTAAAGATATATGTGGAACTTTCCAATTATCGGGATATACTTCTAGTGAGGTAAGGGTTAAACTTTTTAGTCAGGCTTTGACTAGTAGAGCTTTCTCATGGTATAGATCTCTACCCCCAGAAGCCACTACTACTTGGGATAATTTAGCCTATGAGATTCTAACAAAATATTATCCATTATCAAAATCTTTTGGAATCAGGCGCCTTATAATGACTTGGAGGAATCGTCCTAATGAAGGACTAGTAAGAGCTTATATCAGATTTAAACATCTACTTCATCTATGTCCTCATCATGATTTGCCAGAATGGTATTTATTGGATATCTTTTATGGCGGTTTAATTGAACCTAATAAAATTGAGCTAGACTCTTTCGCGCAAGGAGCTTTCATGAATTTTCCTATAACTAAAGCTTGGGATTTACTTAATAGAATTCACGATCATAGAGTTTCATGGAATTTTGGTCTAGGAAGCGAAGGAGGCATAGAAATAGATTATGATTGTATTCATGACTATAATAAAAAGGGCCATGTTAAAGAATTATCTAAAGAACTTTATCTGGATTCAGATCTTATGTTGCAAGTTGTTAAAGCTTTTACAAAATACATCAAAGCTCCAAAGAGGGTTTGGCCAAGTATGATCCACCACCTGAGCCTGAGAAGAAAAGAGATGTTAAAGCAACATTGGTCTCCCTAGAACCAACATAGGAGATACCTTTCCCTAACACTGCAAAGAAGCATATTTTGAATATGAACAGGTCAAAGTAGTACAGGAAAAGAAGGAAGAGGAAAGTGTGCCAGAAGTTGAGGAACGTCTAGAAGAAACTAAAGATGAAGAGGTAACCAAGGAAGCAATTATGTCTATGTATGCATATTATAACATAGTTGAAATTAATAAAGCGACTTCTGTATTGGTTGAAGGTCAAAAAAAGATAAAAGATGTGTGTAAACCTATTCTGCCCTGCATATTTAAGGAAACCTCGCATTATGGTTTATGCGATCTTGGCACCGAAGTTAATGTTATATATTATGATTTTTATTTAGAAATAAAAGAATAAATAGAACCGTCTACAATTGAAAATACTGATATGACAATCATGTTAGCCAATAAAACTCTTAGAATTCCAATGGGAGTAGTTGAAGATGCAACTGTCATAATTGGCAATAAAAACTTTCCTATCAATTTTGTAGTTGTTGATATGCCAACTAACACTCTTTGCCCAATTATATTTGGAAGAAACTTTTTGAGTGATGTAGGTGCCAAAGTTGATTTCAAAAAGGAGATTGTGTCTCTTAAGCTTGGGGAAGCGGAAAAAGGAATCCACTTTTCCAAATTTGAAGACAAGCATCTACAAATACAAGAAGATGAGAAAGAGAAAACTATTGAGGAAATGGCACCTCTTTTCTTTAGTAATCAAGAAGAAGAAATAAATGAAGACTCAAATTATGAAGAAATAGTTATGGAGGACAAGTCCCTATAAGAACTAGAAGGTGAATTCGATTCACTTCCCATTATAGGGCCTCCAACTAAAGGCTTTCGAAGAGGCAGAAAAGAGAGGGGATGAGGAATTACCATCCCTAGAATTGAAGACTCTACAAGATAATCTTAAATACAGATTTTTAGATGATACAAATAAATTTCCTGTTATTATTAGTGCAAAACCTTCAGGAGATGAAGAAGAAGAACTCATGAAAATACTTAAGGAGCATCACAAGGCCTTTGGGTACCCAATGGATGATTTGAAGGGCATTAGTCATATGATAACCGTCCATTGAATATTCATGGAGGAAGGTGCTAAACCAGTTGCAAAATTTAATAGATGACTGAAGCCCGAAATGAAGGAAGTGGTAATAAAATAAATAGTACGCCTACTAGAGGCAGGTATAATCTATCCTGTAAAAGAAAGTGAATGGGTAAGTCCTGTTCATTGTGTCCCTAAGAAGGGCGGTTTTACTGTTGTTCCTAATGAAAACAATGAATTGATACCTACTGGAACTATTGTTGGACATATGATGTGCATAGATTTCAGGAAATTGAATAAACAAACTAGGAAAGATCACTATCCTTTACTGTTCATAGATCGAACTTTAGAGAGGTCAGCAAACCACACTCATTTTTGCTACTTGGACGGATACTCTGGTTTTTCTCAAATAGTTGTTCATCCTGATGACCAACTTAAAACAACTTTCATTAGTCCTTATGGTTTACATGCTTACCGTCGTATGCCTTTTTGTTTATGTAATGCTCTAGCTACTTTTCAAAGATGCATGACTGTTATTTTTTTGGATTTTATAGAACTGACAATGGAAGTATTTATGGATGACTTTTCTGTTTATGGAACTTTGTTTACTAGTTGCTTGGATAATCTCAAAAGAGTTTTGCAGCATTGTGAAGAAACCAATCTTGTTCTAAACTAGGAGAAGTGCCATTTTATGGTCAAAGAAGGTATAGTCCTTGCACATAAGGTATTAGGTAAGGGAATTGAAGTCGATAGAGCTAAGGTTGAGGCCATAGATAGAATGCCACAACCTAGGGATATAAAAGGTATAAGAAGTTTCCTTGGTCTTGTGGGTTTTTATAGAAGGTTCATTAGGAATTTCTCTAGAATATCTAAACCTTTGACTAACCTTCTGCAAAAGGGAGTAATATTTAATTTTGATGATAAATGTCTTGTAGCCTTTGATAAACTTAAATATGCTTTATCGCATGCTCCTATCATTAAACCACCTATATGGGATATGACTTTTGACTTAATATGTGAAGCTAGTGATAATGTTGTAGGTGTAACTCTGGGAAAACATATAGGTCACAGATTTAATATTATACATCATGCTAGTAGAACTCTTAATAGTGCTTAAAAGAATTATCCTAAGGAAGAAAGGGAACTTTTGCTGTATTTTTCTCTTGCGATAAATTCTGAAGTGCAAGGTAAGTGTTCTTACTCAAATAAGTGATTTGTTTTCACAAATTTTACTTCTGAAACTTTTTCCTTTGAATTCCTCGTGTTTTTCTGAAGTTTCTGAAGGTTTTTACCAACTATACGGTCGCAACTATACGGCCGGAGAAAAATCTCCCACTGTATAGTTGGTCGTTAAACCTTCTGTACCTTCTTCATGAAATTGTTTTCTATGTCAGGAAACTATACGGTCGCAACTATATGGCCGGAGAAAATCCTCCCGCCGTATAGTTGGTCGTTAAACTCTCAGACATTTTTGATTCCTTTTTCGTTTTAGATAAAAAACGGTTTTGTCGGTTCCAAGTCGGTAACTTAATCGACCTAGACTCGAGATATTTGGAAATATCTGCCCGGAACCAACTATATGGCCGGAACTATACGGTCCATGCCTATATAGTTGGTCGTTACGCGACAGGATTTCTCCAAATCCGTGTTTTCTTTCCCTGTTCCATTAAGATTCTTTTCTTGGGCGTGAATTTGGTGTTTCTCGTGAGTTTTACTGACCTCTAATCCCCCTTAGATACTGCCATTGTGTTTCTCTCTAAATCACAATCACCAGGAACCAATCCAGGCATGCTCTATCCTGTCCTAGGCCGTGGAAAACCCCTGGGTCTCATTGCTCCTTCCAGGGACCGCTCTCGCAGCCTGTCCATGGAGTGACAATGAGGAGGTGGAGAGGTTTAGCCCGAGGTATAAGGAGTACGTCGAGCCAAGCTTCTACAACAGCGATATCCCGATGAAGATTGGAGTGACATCTACATATGTCGTGATGTCTATGATCCCCCAAAGATCAACTGGGGGGCAATGAAGAGAGCTCAGCAAGAGAGAGAAGGTCACAAGTGAAAGGGAAATGAACGTCTCCTAGAGGTGGGGGGTGAATAGGCGTTTTAAAATTGTTATGGATAAGGCTCTAATAAATACAGAATAAAACTTAATGTTTAATTTATCAAGCCAAAACCTATGTTCACTAGGTTCACTAAGTGCACCAACAACCTATGCAAAGCAAGACAACAACAAGGTGATAGCAAGATATAATACTTCAAGCACGAAGGCTATCACAAAGTAAATTGCATAAGTAAAGGGATCGGTTGATAGATAACCAATGGACGTGGAGACGATGATTTGTTTCCTCACTTCCAAAGAAGCTACGTATCCGTTGGAGAGGTGCGGGGGCGCAATGTACTACGAACGCCAGAAGTGTCCCACCTCGAGGTGTGGTGGCTCGATGCTCACCCAACGCCACACATGGCCTCACCCCAAGATGCGAAGGCACGCAACCTACCGACGCCACAAAAGAATCCACATGAAACCAATTTTGTTGGAAAGATAACGACATGTAGAATCCAGAGTTATCTTTCCAACAAAATTGGTTTCATCTCGTTTGGAGTTCGGATGCAAAAGTTGTGGCAGTTCTGGTTCCGAAGTTTTTGCCTGGCCGGTACTTCCGGCGGGCCACCGGTAGTACCGCTAGGGCAGTTTGCCGCCGGTAGTACAGGTATAAATTCTGGCCCAACTTTCGGATACCCCAATTTCCATTCAGTACCCTCTCTGTCTCGGTGTGCGCTATTTGACGGAACTTGGATCAGATTTTCTGATGGTAGTACCGTCCCTGCCGGAAGTTCCGGTGGTCGGCGGTAGTACCGACCATGCTCGAGTTTTGGTTCTTTTCGCATCGTGTTTCTAACCGTTGGTTATGTGCCACCGGTAGTACCGGCCACCCATCGGTACTACCGTCCATGCGTGAAACTGTGAGTAATAGGCAGATCGGGGAGCCCTTTAAAAGGAGCTCCCCTTTCCCCTTCGGGCCAAACTTTCTCTTTCTTGGTTTTTTGGCTTTCTGTCTCCTCCATTGTTGACCTTGAATAGCTTGCCTTCTCCCCTTCCCCCTCCTATGATTCTTGCATCTTTTTGAGGGATTTGAGAGAGGAGATCTAGATATACAAGCCCCACCAAACCAAATCCCTTCTTTGTGAAGGAATCCTTGGTATCTAGATCTTCGCGAGTTTTGTGTTCTCCTCTTTTGTTCTTCCTCCCTTATTCCCCCAATAGCTTTTGTAGCTTTGTTGGAATTTGGGAGTGAAGGACTTGCCCTTGCATTTGTTGCATAGATTTGAGTTCTCCTCGGAGATTCGGCGAGTACGAGCTTGTGGGCTTGTTACTCTTGGGTTCTTGGACCCTAGACAGTTGTGTGGTTGGTCTGTTGACCTTTTGTGGTCTTGTAGCCTTTTGTGGCCTTTTTTCCTTTTGTGGCTTTGTAGCCTTTGTGGCATTTCTTCGGATCCCTCCAATTGTTTTGGAGTTTACCCCAAGCCTTGTACGGGTTCGGTGACCGCCCTCAAGTGTCCCATACTGGAACGTGAGTAGGCCTTTGTGGCGAGCTCACATGAGAATAGGGTGAGCCTTTTGTGGCGTCGGTAGGTTGCTTGCCTTTGCATATTGGGGTGAGGCCTTGTGTGGCGTTGGGTGAGCATCGAGCCACCACACCTCGAGGTGAGCCACTTGTGGCGTTCGAAGTACATTGCGCCCCCGCACCTCTCATACTAGGGTTTCTCCATGTCCCCAAGAACTAATGATCTACTCAGACATGGAGGCAATCAACATCATGGCCGTAACAATGGAATCTACCATAGACGAATAGTACTTTTATAAATCCACAATGAGTACGAGAATTACAACAAGATCTAGAAAATATGTAGATGGGATGGATGGAGATGGTGATGATGTAGTGCTTGATGATGAAGATCGATGCCTTAGCCTCCCAGATCTGTGCAGGGCGAAGATGGATACCCGGTGGACGAGTTCCCCCTCCAGATGCCTTCCAGAAGTGAGGTTTCGGCGATTTCTGGTTGTTCTGTATGTCTTCTCTCTGATCCAGTTGCACGGGGTGAAACTATTTGAGGAGGCGGTGGCGGCGCTAACTATACAATGGGAACTATACGGCCGGAAAATTTATTACTGCCGTATAGTTGGTCGTTAAACCATCTGTAAGCCTCGACCTCTTCGGGTTTTCTTCTTCTTTTATTGATATTTCCCAAATAAGCGATTTACATTGTTTTTGTCTCCTTTTATCCCCAATACAACTACTCCAAGAATTGTGTCCATTGTATCCATCATCTGTCCTAATCCTGGTGAAAATAGACATAAAATGTGCACACAAACGCCATAAAATACCAAGATCCTACATCTACAATGCAAAATAATAATATAAAACATGATGCAAATATGCACTCATCAACTTCCCCAAGCTTAGACTCTTGCTCGTCCCGAGCAAGTTTAGCTTAATGGATGTGATCCTCATATTCACGAAGCTGTGTCGATAAGATAAATGAGGCAGTTGCAGCATGTGTTTATCATATATGATACATATGAATAAGTTCATGAATAGTACCGTACTCGAACCATCCGAATAATATTAGCAGGCTTCCACACCTTAGCATTTAACAGTTCACAAAAGATTACTCTCAATATGATGTAAAAGTATTTGGTTTGACCGAATGAGTTAGCGAGGTAGTCCCAAGTGTTTTTGGGTTAACATATTCACTTGGGATTTAAAATCTCAAACGCTTCTTTGTCATACTACAATATAGTGGTGTATGCCTATTTTCTCTTTGCACATTCACTCTTTTTCTTCTTTTCTTCTTTTATTTTATTTTATGTATATATGCTCACACTTTTGTTTAAATGTTGTGCAAAGGAGCTAGTCGTACATTCCACTTCATGTAGGAATTCAAAGCTTAACGATCTCCATTACCAAATTCCAATTGTATATGAAGCAATATTTATAGCTTGAATATTCTACCTCATCTTGTTCTCACTCTAATTTGATAGCACTTTTTTCCTTTGTTCAAGGTTTCTTTTTCAACTTAACTGATTAGATAATTTTCCTTTGTAAATCAAACCGTGAACTTACAACATATTGACCAAATTATCTTTGTATGTTCCATTAATACCAATGGTGTGGAAGACTCCTATTGCTATCAGCAAGTGCAAGTAAAATTATATTCAAGCCATTCATATATCCAATAAGACAAGCACAAACTCAATATTGCTCCATATATGATAATAAACTCGGAATTTCATAAAAGGAATTGACTATTCTTGAAGGGAATTATAATGATGCAAACTTTATTTCTAACTTGAACTAATGCAAAACTAAAAAAGTAATGTAAAACTTATAAGATAGATTACAAGGTCTTAAAGATCTCCCCAAGCTTGGAATCAAGCCAGGTAGGATCAAATAATCCCTTGCGATTATTTGATACCGTGATTATTGTAGATCACTATGATGGCATGGCATGTAAAACCGCGGTGCATTGCTTCTTGTTGGTATCCTCTGGAGTAGTGATGCGGCTGTAGCACCTACGCAAATCAGATTACAAAGTATCCACTTTATCTGCGAGCTTAGTCACCAATGGGAGAAGATCATCCTTCTTCTCTATCTCGTTGAGACGGTGGTAGACTTCAACGCGATGGAGTAGCTCACGCTTCTGATATATTTCCAGTGCTTGCATGCGATCCTTGGTGCTAGGAACAACTTCTTCTTCCTCATCCATAATTGATGCATTGGGGAAGTGAAAACCGTTCCTCCACTCTTCTTGAGGCTTCACCCTCATATGAGCACTAATGGTAGGCTTCAAGAGTGGCACCTTCGCTCCCTTGCTAGCACTTGCACCAATATTAGATAATTCCTTACGCTTGTGCGGCCTGGGGTCTGTGGCGATGAACTTGACCGTCTCTGCACGCCCTTTTCCATGCGGCTTGTGATCTTCTATCTTGTTGAGCCCTCTTCATTGTCGCCAGTTGATCTCCGGAGGATCATAGACATCACGGAAGATGTAGATGTCACTCACATCTTCATCGGAATCATTGTTGTAGAAGCTTGGCTCGACATACTCCTTGTACCCCGGGCTAAACCTCTCCACCTCCTCCTCCCCGTCCTCCATGGACGGGCTGCTAGAGCGGTCCCTGGACGGAGCAATGAGACCTAGGGGTTTTCCACGGCTTGGAATGGGATAGAGCATGGCTGGATTGTTTCCTGGTGATTATGATTTAGAGTGGAAGGCAATGGCAGTATATAAGGGGGGTCAGAGGTCGGTAAGGCCGGCTTCTTTTTAGCTTCTCAAACAGATTTTGGGTCTAGAATGACAGAAGCCCAAAAGAATGGGTCTGATTTTCGCCAGCTTATTTCCACCGAGAATCTGGTTTTGTACGTAAACTGAGAATCGGGTCGGACCTCGATCCTGAGGTGATTGTCGCGATTCCCACAAGTGAAACAAAACGTTGTCCATCTGTGGACATGTCATTCCTCAAATTTACAAAGAATTGCCACTGACCAGATTTAGGAGAAAAGAAAAGAAAAAAGGCAGGCTCGTGAACTGACTGCTTCCTCCCACACGCGCACATGGCCCCCATCGAGAAAACAAGGTGTTGCGCCTCCGCTGCCGCCACCAGCACCCGCCACCGCTGTAGCTCCCCTCCCTCTCACCAGTTCGCAGCCACCCCCTCTCCTCTCCTCTCCTCGCGAGTCCGCCACGACACGACCCTCTCTCCGCCAGCCGCTGCCGCCCCGACCCTCTCCTCGCCAGACGCCAGCGCTGCCCCGACCGTCTCCTCACCAGACGCCGCCGCCCTGACCCATCGACGCCCTGTGCCGCCGTCCGCCCTAGCCATGGCCTCCTCTCAGCCGTCGTCATCTGTGTGATAACGATTTATACTAATTTTTTTTAGTAAAAGGCCTTTTCCGGTTCTTTTTCTTTCAGTGATTGGTACTATGGTGTAATTCCAGTGTAACTGATTAGGCATGAGAAATATAATTCTAGCGTAGCTAATTTATAGTGTAATTCCAGATTTGTAATTGTTGAATCACAAAAAAAGAATTTTATTTGTAATTGTTGTAATTTCTGTGTTTTTAATCTCCAGTAATCATTTCTATCTCATTTGTACCAATAACTAGCATACAAGTGAAATCTAGGGGTGTTATAGACATTTCACCATTCAATCCCTCAAACAAGCCAAATGTCTAGAAGCTAAAAAGAATAGAGGGCAGTAGATTCTGTCAGCTTCTCCCCACCACAACTTATTCCCACAATCTCTCAAAATCCAGCTTCTCAAGAACCATAAGCTAAAATGAAGTCGGCCTAAAACTTGCGAGAAACACCAAATTCTCGCCCAAGAATAGAATCTTAACGAAACAGGAAAAGAAATCACGGATTTGGAGAAGTCCTGCCACATAATGACCAACTATATGGATGCGGCCCGTATAGCTCCGGCCATATAGTTGGTTCCGGGCAGATATTTGCAAATATCTCGAGTCCAGGTCGATTAATTTACGACTCGGAACCGACAATACCTTTTTTTGGAAAAATGAAAAAGTAAAAGAAAATTGCTGAGAGTTTAATGGCCAACTATACGACCGGAATATTTATTCCCGCCATATAGCTACATCTGTATAGATATATACATCAAAAATCAAAAGTGTCTGAGAGTTTAACGACCAACTATACGGCTGGAAAATTTATTCCCGCCGTATAACTGTAACCGTATAGATCCAGCCATCGAAAACAATTTCGCAAAGAAGATACAGAAGGTTTAATGACCAACTACACGGCGGGAGATTTTTCTCCGGCTATATAGTTGCGCCCGTATAGTTGGTATAAACCCTCAGAAACTTCAGAAAAACACGAGGAATTTAAAGGCAAAAATTTCAGAAGTAAAATCTATGAAAGCAAATCACTTATTTGAGTAAGAGCACTTACCTTGCGCTTACCATTTACTATTCGGGGATGACAAGCTCCTCCAACAACAAATACTTCTTCTCTTTTGGAGGAATTGACCTTAGTTCATTTAATAATTCTGGGAAGCGAAAATCACCAGGACTAAAGTTCCTCTCAATAGGATTAGCGTCTTGCTGGTGAAATATGGACACTGCATCCAACATCTTTATTTCTTGCATCTGCATAATCTGCAACTCAAATTCTTAAAGTAAAAGGATCCAACGGATCAGTCTTGGCTTATGATTTTTCCTCTCAAGGAGTTCTTTTAAACCATCACGATCCGTATGAACTCTTAGTTTTGCATCAACTATATAAGAACGGAATTTATCACAAGATAAAAATACAGCAAAAAGTTCCCTTTCTTCCTTAGGATAATTCTTTTGAGCAATATTAAGAGTTCTACTAGCATGATGTATAATATTAAATCTGCGACCTATATGTTGTCCCAGAGTTACTCCTACAACATCATCACTAGCTTCACATATTAAGTCAAAAGTCATATCCTAGATAGGTGGTTTAATGATAGGAGCATGGGATAAAGCATATTTAAGTTTATCAAAGGCTACAAGACATTTGTCATCAAAATTAAATCTTACTCCCTTTTGTAGAAGGTTAGTCAAAGGTTTAGATACTCCAAAGAAATTTCTAATGAACCTTCTATAAAAACCCACATGACCAAGGAAACTTCTTATACCTTTTATATCCCTGGGTTGTAGTATTCTCTCTACGGCCTCAACCTTAGCTGTATCCACTTCAATTCCCTTACCTGATACCTGATGTCCAAGGACTATACCTTCTTTGACCATAAAATGGCACTTCTCCCAGTTTAGAACAAGATTGGTCTCTTTGCAATGCTGCAAAACTCTTTTGAGATTATCGAAACAACTTGAAATGAAGTTCCAAAGATAGAAAAGTCATCCATAAATACTTCCATTATCAGTTCTATAAAATTTGCAAAAATAGCAGTCATCCATCTTTG
Organism: Avena sativa; assembly: GCA_916181665.1. Lineage (NCBI taxonomy): Eukaryota > Viridiplantae > Streptophyta > Magnoliopsida > Poales > Poaceae > Avena > Avena sativa. Next base: position 491,810,875 of record OV702290.1, on the reverse strand, counting down.
AAAAGTAGCTAGAGCATTACATAAACCAAAAGGCATACGATGGTAAGCATGTAAACCATAAGGACTAATGAAAGTTGTTTTAAGTTGGTCATCAGGATGAACAGCTATTTGAGGAAAACCAGAGTATCCGTCCAAGTAGCAAAAATGAGTGTGGTTTGCTAACCTTTCTAAATTTTGATCTATAAATGGTAAAGGGTAGTGATCTTTCCTAGTTTCTTTATTCAATTTCTTGAAATCTATACACATCCTATGTCCAACAATAGTTCTAGTAGGTATCAATTCATTGTTTTCATTAGGAACAATGGTAAAACCACCCTTCTTAGGGACACAATGAACATGACTTACCCATTGAGTTTCTTATATAGGATAGATTATACCTGCGTCTAGTAGGCGTACTATTTCTTTTCTTACCACTTCTTTCATTTCGGGCTTTAGCCACCTATTAAATTCCGCAACTGGTTTAGCACCTTCCTCCATGAATATTCGATGGACGGTTATCAGGGGACTAATGCCCTTCAAATCATTCATTGAGTATGCAAAGTCCTTGCGATGCTCCTTAAGTATTTTCACGAGTTCTTCTTCTTCTCCTGAATGTTTAACACTAATAATAACAGGAAATTTATTTGTATCATCTAAAAATTTGTATTTACTATTATCTGGTAGAGTCTTCAACTCTGGGGGTGGTAATTCCTCGTCCCTTCTCTTTTCCAGCTCTTCGAAAGCCTCATTAGTTGGAGGCCCTATAATGGGAAGTGAATCGAATTCATCTTCTAGTTCTTCTAGGGACTTGTCCTCCATAACTATTTCTTCATAATTTGAGTCTTCATTTATTTATTCTTCTTGATTACTAAAGAAGAGAGCTGCCATTTCCTTGATAGTTTTCTCTTTCTCTTCTTCTTGTATTTGTGGAGGTCTATCTTTAAATTTGGAGAAGTAGAATTCTTTTTCTTCTTTCCCAAGCTTAAGAGACACAATCTCCTTTTTGAAATCAACATTGCCACCTACATCACTCAAAAAGTTTCTTCCAAATATAATTGGGCAAAGAGTGTCAGCTGGCATATCAACAACTACAAAATCAATAGGAAAGTTTCTATTTCCAATTGTGACAGTTGCATCTTCAACTACTCCCATTGGAATTCTAAGAGTTTTATTGGCTAACATGATTGTCATATCAGTATTTTCAATTGTAGCCGATTATATTTCTTTTTTTCTTGAATAGAAATCATAAGATATAACATTAACTTCGGTGCCAAGATCACATAGACCATAATGTGAGGTTTCCTTGAATATGCATGGAAGAATAGGCTTACCCACATCTTTTACATTTGTTTTTTCCTTCAACCAATACGGAAGTCTCTTCATCAAGTTCAACTATGTTACAATGTGCATACATAGCCATAATTGCTTCCTTGGTTACCTCTTCATCTTTAGTTTCTTATAGATGTTCCTCAACTTCTGGCACACTTTCCTCTTCCTTCTTTTCCTGTACTGCTTTGACCTAGTCATATTCAAAAATATGCTTGTTTGCAGTGTTAGGGAAAGGTATCTCATATGTTGGTTCTAGGGAGGCTAGTGTTGCTTTAACTTCTCTTTTCTTCTCAGACTCGGGTGGTGGATCATACTTGACCAAACCCTCTTTTGGAGCTTTCATGTGTTCTGTAAAAGCTTTAACAACTTGCAACATAAGATCTGAATCCAGATAAAGTTCTTTAGATAATTCTTTAACATGGACCTTTTTATTATAGTCATGAATACAATCATAATCTATTTCTACGCCTCCTTCACTTCCTAGACCAAAATTCCATGAAACTCTATGATCGCGAATTCTATTAAGTAAAGCCCAAGCTTTAGTTATAGGCAAATTCATGAAAGCTCCTTGCACGAAAGAGTCTAGCTCAATTTTATTAGGTTCAATTAAACCGCCATAAAAGATATGCAATAAATACCATTCCGGCAAATCATGATGAGGACATAGATGAAGTAAATGTTTAAATCTGATATAAGATCTTACTAGTCCTTCATTAGGATGGTTCGTCCAAGTCATTATAAGACGCCTGATTCCAAAAGATTTTGATAATGGATAATATTTTTCTAGAAACTCACAAGCTAAATTATCCCAAGTAGTAGTGGCTTCTGGGGTAGAGATCTATACCATGAGAGAGCTATACTAGTCAAAGTATGACTAAAAAGTTTAACCCTTACCTCATTAGCAGAATACCCCATTAATTGGAAAGTGCCACATATATCTTTGAAACATGCAATATGCTCATATGGATCAGGATCTTCTTCATCTCCAGTAAATTGCTTCTTGTGTAGAATACCAAGTAGTAGAGGATTTATTTCAAACCCCCTTGTCTTCTCGTTGGAGTTGTCTCTTTTATTAATATCATAAGGCTTCCCAAAGTGCCGAGTGGGTTATTACTAGCCATATGTTCAAACTCCATCATGTTGGTGGAAACCTGTAACTCAAAACAAAACTTAGCAAGACAAAAATAAATAAGCAAAAACTAAAAGACCTCCAGCGCTTAGCTTCCAGACAACGGCGCCAAAAAATAGCTTGATGACTGCAAGCGCACAAATCATTTGTAGCTAGTTTCGAAATAAAGATATCGTCCCACTGGGAGCAGGAGTCTGAAGTCTAATAACTCTTGAATTAAATACTATAATAGGAATACTAAATAAAGTTCTAAGTAACAAGATAAAATGCGAGTATTGTGTAAAAAGGTGTTTTGGGGTTTTGGATATAAGAGAATAATAAGTAAAGTAAAATAACTAAACACAGAAACTAAGTATCGCGTATGTAAAAGAGATTTGGAACTGCAATAGGGAAAAAGCGTTCGCAGGGAGTAGTGGATGCACCACTAACATTATAAAGAGCTAAGGTAAAGATTATTATCATGAACATTCTCAACTATGTATGGGTGGGAGAAACTCCGTGTTTGGACATATAGGCAACAACCACTTCTCACATCATCCTCATAACCACAAGAGTCAGCAATCGACATCAATCGAATTACTGTGCTATTAAGGGACTTAATCCCGTAGGATGTATCCCATGGCATGGATAGTGTTCCATGAGTTTCCTCGGTTCCCAAGTTGATATGTAAGGGGTCCCTATAGCTTTATAGTCACTATAAGTGCTAACACACCTCCATCTACCAACAAGTAGTTCCCTCCATCAAGTCCCCATAAGAGGCAAATATTGAGAGGTCAACTTCTGTCAACATCAAGATGAAGACAATCTAACACGTGGTCACAACGATGAATATCATAATAAACTTTATCTTATTTCAATCGCATACTAGGGTTTCTCCATCTCCCCAAGAACTAATGATCTACTCAGACATGGAGGCAATCAACATCATGACAATAACAATGGAATCTATTGATACATTGCAAATGTATCTATAATTTGTTGATGTTCCATGCTTGGTTTTATCTACTTTCTTATGTTTTGTCCACACTTTTGAGTACTTTCTACACACTTTCTTAGACTAACCTATTAACAAGATGCCATAGTGCCATTTGCCTGTTTTCTGCTGTTTTTGGTTCCATAAAGTCAGAAAATGATATTCTCGGAATTGGACGGGACAAAAGCCAAAGTTGATATTTTACCGGAAGACTCACGGAGCCAGAAGACGAGACGGAGAGGGGCCACAGGGCTGCCACACCATATGGTGGCGCGGGCTAGCCCTGGCCGCGCCACCAGGTGGTGTGGGCCCCTGGCCGGCCACCGACCTTGCCTCTTCGCCTATATATTCCTCCCGATGCAAAAACCCTAAATAATCAAGCCTCCAGCCAAAAAAGTTCCGCAGCGCCGCCGCCACCGAAGGGGAGATTCGGGGGATAGAAAGTCTCTGTTCTGGCACCCTTCCGGGATGGGGAAGTGCCCTCGGAGCCATCTCCATCGATCTCCACCACCATCTCCATCACGGTTGCTGATTCCCATGATGAGGAGGGAGTAGTTCTCTCTCGAGGCTAAGGGTTCTACCGGTAGCTATGTGCTCATGTCTCTCTCTATGCATGATCTTATTGAGATCATGAGCTTGTAATCAAGTAGATCTACCTTGCTACTCAAGTGCTTTAATAGATCTCTGCTCTCCCCATGTGTGTGAAAGTGACAGCGTGCACACCATGGTGGCACTTAGGCTAGAGATTACAAATACTTGTTATGAGTTATATTTGGAGTTGGATGTTTCTATGAAATTGTGGTGTTTGTTGGAACCATCTAGAGCTCAAGGTGACAGTGTGGGGTTATCTAGATGGGGAAAGCGGACTTTGAGGAGTGCTGTTATAGCCCTACCATGGATTAGAGTGTCCAACCAGAGAGTAGTTAAGAGTAGTATCATAAAGAGAAGATATTTATATGAGAGTGTTCACTAGTGAAAATATGATCCCTAGGCCTTGTTTCTAAGCACTGAAACACCGTTTGCTATTAGATCTATTACATGTTTGCTTGATTCCATCTTTATTTCAGTTTGCCTTTAGTCCTTTCCACGCCATCAAGCTATTTTCTAGCACCGTTATCTTATATCTATACCACTTGTATTTCACTATCTCTTTGCCAAAGTAGTGCACCTATACACCTGACAAGTGTATTGGGTGTGTTGGGGACACAAGAGACTTCTTGTATCTTGATTGCAGGGTTGCTTGACAGGGGATACCTTTGACCACTTCCTCCCTGAGTTTGATAAACCTTGGGTGATCCACTTAAGGGAAAACTTGCTGCTGTTCTACAAACGTCCGCACTTGGAGGCCCAACAACTGTCTACAAGAATAGAAGTGCGTAGACATCATCTATCATAGACAAATAGTACTTGTATAAATCACAACGAGTATGGTAATTACAACAAGATCTAGACAAGATGTAGATGGGATGGATGGAGATGGTGATGATGCGGTGATTGATGATGAAGATCAATGCCTTAGCCTCCCGGATCTGTGCAGGGCGAAGATGGATCCCGGTGGAAGAGTTCCCCCTCCAAATGCCTTCCGGAGGTGAGGTTTCAGTGATTTCTGGTTGTTATGTAGGTTGTCTCTCCGATCCAGTTGCACAGGGTGAAAATATTTGAGGAGGCGGTGGCTGCGCCAACTATACAGCAGGAACTATACGGCCGGAAAATTTATTCCCGCCATATAGTTGGTCGTTAAATCGTTTGTAAGCCTCGATCACTTCGAGTTTTCTTCTAGTGTTATTGATATTTCCTAAATAAGCGATTTACATTGTTTTGGCTCCTTTTCACCCTAATACAATTGCTCCAAGAATTGTGTCTATTTTATCCATCGTCTGTTCTGATCCTGGTGAAAATAGACATAAAATGTGCGCGTGAATGCCGTAAAATACCAAGATCCTACATCTACCATGCAAAATAATTATATAAAACATGATACAAATATGCACTCATCATCTTGTCACTTAGAATTTTATTTAGCATTTCAATTTTAGTATTTAATTCAAAAGTTATTAGACTTCAGAAGACTGCTCCATGTGGGATCGATATCGTTATTTCGAAACTAGCTACAAATGATCTATGCACTTCTAGTCATCAGCCACTAGTCTTGTCGTTCATCATTGCAATGACTACTACTATACAACTTAGTAATAGGAAAGTAAAATGTCTTACCTTGATCATGACTATAACCATATCACATCATCCTCCTGCAAGATAAACTTAGATGCCTCTACTTTATCTATTATAAGTTTTACATGGTTGTTATTCTTTCGCAATAAAATTGTATCTACCTATGAACTTCCAACCACAACATGGATCTAATGGTTGTCTATACTACACCCCTTTCGGGGCCCTTCGTTGTAGATGTTATATAAACTACTATGAGAGAGACAGAAACCCGCTAGCCACTTATACAGTACAAGTCGTATGTCGAGCGTGTAACCAGTCTCGCGTAAGGTCGGTCCGGGACGCTTCATAAAACAGTGTCGCGAAATAAACAAATACACGTGGGAGGGTAACAACTATATGATCAGTTACCACATTCAGCATGTGTTCTATCCGTACAAGCATACTACGCATAGATTGTCTTTGATATCACTGAAGGGCTTCGGTGGAAGAGAACAAAAAATCCTACGTTGGAACATACCTAGCTAGGTTCTATCTAGGAAGGCAGTAACGGAGAGAGACATCGGTAACATACCCTTGCAGACCGTAAGCGGTTAACGCTCATGGAGGAGCGTGGATGGTGTAGTCGTACTTGTCCGACCTCGAGGTCGCGAACCTCCTCGCAAGTCACCCCTTGTCAAGATCCTTGTATGATGGTCCGGTGCCACAAGTGGCAGCACCCGCGAGGTATCGCACACGTGCATTGCAAGACAACGACTCCCAAATCCCTGATACCTGCCAAGATTGTGAAAGTAGATCTCCTGGCCAGAATGACTTGAGCACAATGGCTTGCCGCAACGTTGTTGTCTCTTGCGTGTACTGTCCTTCCAGGGACCATGCCAGCGCAAAGGGCAATAAGAGAGAGAGAGTTTTCTTCTCTAAGGAAAATTGACTTGGAAAATTATTGGTATGTTTATTTCCACCCCTTTTCTAAGTCAAATTTCCTTTTCTAAGTCAATTTTCCTTAGAGAAGAAAACTCTCTCTCTCTCTCATTGCCCTTTGCGCTAGCACGGTCCCTAGAAGGACTGTATATGCAAGAGACAACAATGTTGTGGCACGCTGTTGTGCTGAAGTGATTCTGACCAGGAGTCTTGTTTAATACCACATGGGAGAACCTTTGAGAAAAGAACACCCCAACACCCCTTTAAATAGGCGGAGGGGGTGTGCTTTTCTCAAAGGCTCTCCCATGTCGGACTAAAAAAGGGAGAGGGGAGAGGAGGGGACGCATTCGGCTGGGTGGGCCCTTAGGCGCGCACGACCTGAGGTGGGCGTAGCAGTCGGGTGATCCCCACCCCACCCACGTGGCCCATGGATGGTGGTGGTGGTGGCGGCTTCCCCTTGTCCCGCTCGGGTGGATTCCCTCTTGGACCCTAGTTCCCTCGGGAACTTTGGCCCATTAGTGGAAGTTGCCCAAAATATTTAATAATAACTATTTATTTAAAATTAATTCCAACAAATTAATATATAAACATATATTATTGATTCCTTTTGACCCGAAATACCATTTGGTTCACTCCGAACAACTTCGGATTCTCCTAGAAAGATTCCGTTTCTCTCACAGAACACTTTCGGTTTCTCTCTTCTCTTTCTTCTGTGATATTACCAATTGCAGAATGATCATCGTAATGCCCTTAAGTGTGTTACCCCACAATTCAGAAATGGCACGTACATGATCGATACAATCTTGGATCAAATGATCAATAGCGGGACAAGGATGCCCATAATGACCCTGTACATTTCGTGAAACAACGTTGTGTCGAACCATAAACGCCGAATCCAATTCCCTTGTTACTTCGATACTTGACTTGTCCGAGATCTGATCATCGGTATCATGATACCTTATTCAATTTCGTTTCCAAAACGTATTGCTTTACTCATTCACGTGATATTCCATCCCCATGACTTAGTCATATGGTGCGCAACTTATGGATGTAATTCACGGAGTGGACCCAGTGTATCTTCCTGTCACATAGGAGAAGAAATCCCGATCTTGATACATATGACTCAACATGCCCTTCTCGAATACCCAACATACACCTTTATGGTCACCCAGTTACGGTCATGATGGTTGATGCAGTCAAAGCAGCCTTAGGTGACAATGATTCAATATGATCTTACGGTCTAAGAATTAGGATACTTCATTTCTAACTATTGCAACTGTGAACTTGTGACTTGATCATGTTGCAACAATCGTCGTTGGGTATTCTCCATCACATCATTTCCAGATGATATGATTGCATTGTTAGTCGGCATTAATGCACCATGATCAGCAAACCTTAATCATTAGTTGTCTAATGAATTAGTTGAATAGAAGCTACTAAGGATCTTTGGTTTGTTTATATACCATACATGTGTCACTGTTTCCGATTGATACAATTGTATCATGATATAAATACGTTATGAACTAATGAGCTATGATAATAAACACATTTACTATTTGTCCTAGTGCATATCTCCTTCAGTTAAAATATCACTTGATTGGAATTACACTAGTTAATGATGAACGGAGATGTGAACATGGGCACAATCTTTACGGTTGAGATGCACCTACTAAATCGCCACCCTGATCTCTAGCATGATATTTTACTGATTCTTTCTTTTTTCCCCTGAACATGCCCATTCTTGTTTATTTCTTCACCAGATTCTTTGGCCTCGTGAGTTTCAAACTTTTGAGGACAAGTCCAATGCCATCAACGAAAATACTAGTGTTAACGAAAGACTTGCTGAGATGATCAGGAAGTGGCACTGCCCTAGGCAGAGAATGGCTGTTGGAAAGCCTAAATATAAAAAAATCATTGAAGAAAGATTGGTGAGTATAAGCTGCTTGTTTCCCTGTGTCATTTGAATAACTTTGTTCGCCATTTCTTTTGTGACTTGCTTCAGGATATAACCTGCCTGGATGGTTCAAGTTTTTTTCACGAAAACACAAAAGCCTAGCGTTTCGATTCATTGAAAGAAAAGAAGAATATTGTACAAAGCATACATAGGCACCAAAAGGCACACACCCGACACACTCAAGATGGTACATGGCTGAGGCCGCTAGGCGTACATTACAACCGATGCCACCAAACAAGCCCTAGTCTAGATGCGCACATTGAACTTGTGCCCCACCACAGGAGGGAGAATCTAATCCGCAAAGAAGGGCAGAGTTGGGCCACTCTAGTTTTTGAGAAGATGCTCAGGAAGCAGCACCACCGCCCACCGCCACGAACTTCGTTGTTGCAACCTAAGCCAGCATCCGTCAGCCTCCCCCGTTGAGTGAATCCATGCAACCGAAACATCACAACAGAGGATCCTCCACAATCCACAATCCCTTCCAGCAGGATAACTAAACTAGAACGACGTCGGAGATCCAAGGATCTGCTCGCCAGAGCCCAAGTGTGCGCCATCACCATGCGTGCCATCCAGGGCCGTACCACCAAGAACAATGCCTCCAAGGAGGGAGCAACATCCAAGACGCCGTCGTCATCCGATCTGGCAAGATAGATCTAGGTTTTCACCCGGGGAACTGAACCAAGAGGGATGGGGATGAGTCGATGCTCCTCGACAACGCCCCAAGAGGGTAACGACATCCAAGGCGCCGCCACCGTCGGCACCAACCAAGGTTGGGCAGGATTTCGCCCGGAGCACCCCGACCACCACTCACACATGGGCGCAACTACCGAGACCCGATAGCAAGATCTTGTTGCCTACAACACCATAATAGTCCGAGAACCCGGTTGTCCCACCAACCTACTGGCAAAGGCCACCCCAAGATGCAGGTTCCGTGGCAATGGAGCACCGCCCGAGGTAGGAACCTTGTCGCATGAGCAATCGTGCACCAGCTAGCTCTGATCCGCGACAGAGACGCCCAAATTAGCATCACAATGCTGCTGCACACGACAACAACCAACCAGCTCCATGGGTGTCGGCGTACGGTAGCAGCAGGCAGAGTGTAAGAGGGTGCAAAGGCCCCACCTTGCACCTCTCCACCACCTAGCTTGCTGGAGGAGCTCATCCATCGATACCGCCAGATCCGGGATGAGTCCAAGCAGCAAGCACGAAGCCGCGAGCATGCCACCCTCCCATGCCTACCAACCGCCCTACTCGCCGGAGGTTGCCGCCAAGGTCTCGCCCATCAGAGGAGGGAAAAGACCGCAGCTTGCCACTCATGGTGGCAGAGCCGCCCCGCCACGGAGCGCACCACCAGTCCACCGCATCCGCTGCCAACCAGGGAGGTGGAGTAGCACAAGGACGACGACACCACTATGCATGGAGGGGAGCAAGGTCTAGCTCGGGCGGACCGGGCCTGCCTGACCCAGAACAGGCCCAAAGGGCCCAGATCTGGGCCTACAGGCCCATGCTGGAGGTTGTCGCCAACGCCAACACAAACTTCGGCCAGCATTACGACCTAGAGCTAGAGCCCCCACCGCCAGCGCCTTGCTGTTGCCGATGTCGTCGCCAGAGCAGCCACATCCGTGCGGTGGAGCACCGTCTGCTCCTCGCACGCACGTCATAGGGCTGACGCGTCCTCGCCGTGCGGAAGGAGACAGGCCAGTGCCCAGGCTCCCGGCAGGGCACTGCCCTGTGAGCCATCACCTCCGACTCCATCATCGCCCGCCGCCGTCGCTGCTCGCCACGCGCCGCCATGCCTCTCACCGCCAGGCTGTGTGGGGATCTTCGTCTGCGGTACCAAAGTTCGCAGGCCAGCGCATGGCGGTACCTAAGTTGCCTGAAATTGCCGCGTTTCAAAATGTTGGGCCGCCAACTACTGAGAGAGGCCATTTCGAGGCAAACTCATCTTACCCCTACCAAATTCAAACATTCCGTCAAACTGCCCCGTGAAGTAGACGGCCGGGACCCTCATGTCGGTCATCTGTCTGTGACGCGAGCGCCAACACGACAAGCTCTTAGGCAAATCGAGTAGCTAAGTGGATTGGATGCGTTGAACAATTTCACAAATCCATTCCCACCTTTCCCCTAGCACCGGCGGTGTCGGAATCTACCCTCCAGGCAGGATGATCCCTTCGGACATTTGACTTCCGGCACCAAGTTGCTATGCCTAGTTGCTGCACCTAGTTGCTGATCCCGAGCTCCAATGGCGCATGCCGTAGCCGCCGTTGCGAGGCTCTAGCCCGCCTCCGCCACCGACGAGCCGAGCAGCTCGGAGGATGGCAGATCCTACTACCAAGGAAGAAGAAGTTCTAGCTACAAGCGGGTGATCTACCCTTCTCTTTGTTATTCGCACTAATTATAACTGCTAGTTGGCTACTGAACCTCAAATTGTTTGTTATCCCAATGCTGACAAACATATTTTGTCCACAGTTTTCTGTCAAGTGGGATCTCCGTGGACCCCCCTTACCTGGTTACGGTAGTCCTCTACAGGTACGACTCTAAGGGCAAGTGGTAGACACCATTGTATCACGATGGAAGAAGCGCCTGCGCAGATCTGCACTATATCTGGTTGGTTGCTGCTCTGGTAATCATGATGAATTATGGCCGAAGCAGACTGCAAAGTTCGGCTTCATGGATGAACGTGGCATCATGGTTCCTCTAATGTGTGACAGTCAGCTAATTGGGTTGATGAAAAGGTATGCTTCGGCTGCCATGTTTGAGCTGAATTGTGATGTACTGGATGTGGAAGCTTCTACAACTGGGAGTCGCCCTTCTATTCTTGGACAGGGTGGTTGCTCGAACCAAATTAGCTCCTGGTAAGCAAAGGTCTCTTGGGGTTCGCATGCTTGTGCTAAATTGTAATTTTTGTTTTATTTACTCCATAGATATTGGGCAGTTATGCAATAGTCTTGTTTCTTTGACAGGAAGCGCCGCAAGGTTAGAAACATGACTACCGGGTCAGTCATTTTGCTGCCCGAAGAAATTAAAAACGAGTGGAAAGATGTCATTTTTGCTGCCCGAAGAAATTAAAAACGAGTGGAAAGATGATGCTGGACACGATTCTGGTGCCCATTGTCCCAGCGATGCAGAGTACGTGAAGCTAAGAAAATTGGAACCGAGGAAGAGGAAGAAGGCAGGAAATAAAGAAGCCAGTGGACGTGAAGGCTTGGCACCCAGGCTGCGGAAGAAGGCTGCTGGCAATGAAGATGCATAGTAATGTGTTGAACTTGAACCTATATATGTAATTCTGTTAAATTCTGGAGCTCTGTGTGTGGCATGTTGCTGGGCGAAACAATCTACTCACGTTCTCTGAGTAAAATGTACCGCAACTTAGGGTTTGGAAATGCCCGAGTCAGTAGTTGAATCAGAAATTGTGATTGTGCCACTGCTATCTGAAAACACGCAACACCGGTTCCACGATTGCTGAGGGGCAGGAGGTCTCCAAATACGACGAAATGTAAGTGGCACAAAAATAAATTATTTAAGCTGTCACACTCCACGAAGCAGCAACTTATTTCAGATGCTGCACAACGACGTGGCAACATAAACAACAATGGCAACCGATAATGCCCAAACGCTTGAGCCCGTCTATCTCACCGCCTCCCTGCTCCTACATCCCCTGCGTCTGGTGAAGCTCCCGGATCTCCATTAACCGGGTGTACGTGCTTCCATTTTATAAATTGTGTTTGTGCCATTTGCATGCGGCACAATCCACGTAGATTAAGTTTAAACAAACCACCAATTTCAGAATACCACCATGATCAGACAAAAGGAAGTGATGCAGGGTTAAGACAGACTAACGGGAGAGCAATTTTTTCCTCCCAGGACTCCGGGACCACTAGTTCAGACCGCTAGGTCAACAAGTACTACTATTACAACTTAAAAATGCACATAGCTCAAGCTAAATAGAACTAGTTATCACACATCTCCTTAATCTTCCTAATCTTAGCCCGATGCGCATCTTCCTGCGAGAGGAAGGATCGATTCGTCTGATCCTTCCTTTTACAATCTTCCTTGCACAACTTCAATTGTTTATTTGTATTTTTCCTCATACACTTGTCAATACTCGTAGTTGTGAACTGCAGGACTTTGGCCTGGTGAAGATCATTCCTTGCTTGAGTCAGTTCTTGCTCTGCATTAGCCTTCAGGGCCAGCGCCATGTCCATCTCCTTCTCGACTTTGATAACCTTGTCTTGCACCCTCCTGAGATCTCGGTTAAGCTTGGTCGTGTCAACTGGGTCCCATAGCTTCATCTCCACACTGTCAAGAAGTGAGCTGACTATGGATTCTTTCAACTAAACAGTCATATCCCATAGTTTGTCCAACATTTTCTGCATCGATTTGGGCCACTCTAGGTCTACCCATTTGACAACACCGCAACTCCTGCCTTGCATCATTGCACGATGTCCTTGACACCGTAAAAACCTCCTGCCTGCGTTTCGTCTTTCGAACGCTACAAATTTAGCGGGCACATGTCCATGTTTACATAGCAGAGGACTGCCTTCATCCACTAAACCATGATAGTCAGAGTCATACATCGTCTGGTTGGCCTAACACATCATACACGCATGAGTAAACAGAGTAGATCTAGGTCAAAAAATAGATAACTGGCCATATATGATAGAGATAGAGATGAGACGACTCACATCGAAATCACCATCCCTGTCATCACGACGCGTTTCCTCGCTATCTCCCCTTGAACCCATGGCGAGAGGGGAGGGGGGTGGCTGCCAGAGAGCGGATTGGTATGGAGGCACCGTCAGCTTGCAGCTATGACAGGATGGGAGTGAAGTGGGGAAAGTGGCTTCGAGGGGAAGGAAGAGAAGTACGGGGAGGAAGAGAAGTAATGGGGATGTGACACTAGGATGTGGCCCACTGAACTCGTGAGTCGTGACACTCGCAACAGGGGAGCGCCCGGTGTTGCCAGTTTGTCCAGAGCAAGCATGGCCAATCATGCTGTAGAACAGCCTACTCGCGGATCGCACTCACGAAGACCATCCCAATCGTCCAAGCGCCCCGATCGAACGGTATGTAACAATAGTCAAGCAGAACAACCGTGTTAGGGCGTGCCTTCTAGAAGACTCGGTCTAACAGCCACCCATTGGGGGCTAAGGTTAGGGCTCTCCTAAGGTTAATTAGAATCCATATGTGGTTTGTGAAAAGAGCACACATGCAATGAAACTAGTGGATCCATATGTGGTTTGTCAAAAGAACAAACATGCAATCACACTAGGTGGATCCATGTGTGGTTCATGATAAGAACACACATGCAATGACACTGGTGGATTCATGTGTGGTTTGTGAGAAGAACACATATCCAATGACACTGGGTGTGGTTCATGAAAAGAACACACATCCAATGGCACTGGGTGTGGTTCATGAAAAGAACACACATCCAATGACACTAGATGTGGTTCATGAAAAGAACATACATGCAATGACACTGGTGGATCCATATGAGGTTTATGGAAAGAACGGACATGCAATGTCTCTAGCTGTGGTTCATGAAAAGAATGGACATGCAATGACACTGGTGGATCCATGTGTGGTTCATGAGAAGAACACACATCCAATGACACTGGTGGATCCTTATGTGGTTTGTGAGAAGAACAGACATGCAATGACACTGGCTGTGGTTCATGAGAAGAACAGACATGCAATCACACTAGGTGGATCCATGTGTGGTTTGTGGAAAGAACAGACATGCAATGACTCTAGCTGTGGTTCATGAAAATAACACACATGCAATGACACTGGTGGATCCATGTGTGGTTCATGAGAAGAACACACGTGCAATGACACTGGATGTGGTTCATGAAAAGAACATACATGCAATGACACTGGTGGATCCATATGTGGTTTGTGAGAAGAATGGACATGCAATGACTTTAGCTGTGGTTCATGAAAAGAACAAACATGCAATGACACTGGTGGATCCATGTGTGGTTCATGAGAAGAGCACACATGCAATGACACTGGTGGATCCTTATGTGGTTTGTGAGAAGATCAGATATGTAATGACACTAGCTGTGATTCATGAGAAGAACAGACATGCAATCACACTAGGTGGATCCATGTGTGGTTTGTGGAAAGAACAAACATGCAATGACATTGGTTGTGGTTCATGAGAAGAACACACATGCAATGACACTGGTGGATCCATGTGTGGTTCATGAGAAGAACACACATGCAATGACACTGGGTGTGGTTCATGAAAAGAACAGACATGCAATGACACTGGTGGATCCTTATGTGGTTTGTGAGAAGAACTGGCATGCAATGACTCTAGCTATGGTTCATGAAAAGAACACACATGCAATGACACTGGTGGATCCATGTGTGGTTCATGAGAAGAACACACATCCAATGACACTGGTGGACCCTTATGTGGTTTGTGAGAAGAACATACATGCAATGACACTGGTTGTGGTTCATCAGAAGAACACACATGCAATGAAACTGGTGGATCCTCATATGGTTCGTGAGAATAACATACATCCAATGATACTTGCTGTGGTTCTTGAGAAGAACACACATGCAATGACACTGGTGGATCCATGTGTGGTTTGTGAAAAGAACACACATGCAATCACACTAGGTGGATCTATGTGTGGTTTAAGAACAGACATGCAATGACTCTAGCTATGGTTCATGAAAAGAACACACATGCAATGACACTAGTGAATCCATGTGTGGTTCATGAAAAGAACACACATGCAATGACACCGGTGGATCCATGTGTGGTTTGTGAAAAGAACATACATGCAATCACACTAGGTGGATCCATTTGTGGTTTGTGAAAAGAACAGACATGCAATCACACTAGGTGGATCCATGTGTGGTTTGTTTAGAGGAACATACATGCAATGACACTATGTGTGGTTTATGAAAAGAACAGACATGCAATGACACTGGTGGATCCATATGTGGTTTATGGAAGGAACAAACATGCAATGACTCTAGCTGTGTGTAGCGTCCCCAACCTTTAATAAGATTGAGTCCCCTGTGTTTACAATGCTAGTCCCTGGATCAATAGCTAGCATCCACAGTTCAGATGTAATATCGAGAAACAAAGGTCATAATACAACTTTATAACCAGGAATAAAATAATTTTATTACATCAAACATAGCTCATTGGCTATTTACATTACATTGCAGTGGAATAACTATAGTCATGGGTCCTTCATCTTCAAAGTGCCACAGGCAGATGTTGGTTGTAGACTTTGTAATCCTAATCAATCAATCTTCACTAAAATCAATCAAACCTGCAACATCATAAGTTACAGCCACAAGGGTCAATACATTTGAATTGTATTGGCAAGTGATACTTTGGTAGTATAGTGGAGTCTATCATCTATATGCATTTTGGCTAAGTGGAGTTGAGGCTTTGCATTGCTCAAAATAGAGTTTTCCCTAACATTTTGAAAATAAGTTTTGTTTGGCAAAAACAAATTCCAAGGCATCTACCAATCAAAGACTGAAGATCCACTCAAGGCATCTACCAATCAGAGACTGAAGATTTACTTGGCAAAATCAAATTCCAAGGCATCTACCAATCAAAGACTGAAGATCCACTCAGGGCATCTACCAATCAGAGACTGAAGATTTACTTGGCAAAAACAATTTTCTCAACCAATGATTGAAGATCCTCTCAAGGCATCTACCAATCAAAGATTTAAGATTTCACACAACCCTTGTTCACCCACAAGTTTTAATTTAGAAATTGGAATGATGAGATTCTTGATTGCTTCCATGTCTTGATGCTCAAATTGTCCTTTACCAGGGACATGGCTAAGTACTTAGGTTTTACACTCTGCAGAGGTGGTGCACTTTCCCCACAAGACTTGGTTTCCCAAGACAAGATCTTTCAGAAGCTTTCCCTTAGACCAACGTGGACGCGTTCCAACCTATCAAACACTACCACCCACTGTCCATGTGGCTAAGTTCTTGCAACCTATATGATCATGGTAGAGCCCATATTGCCAAGTGGTTGCACTTGAAGCTTCTCAACATTTGACATCTCAAATCTCTTTGTTTCCTGGGTGGCCATCCACAAGTGAGATACACTAAGGTAAACCATAAACATGGGCCTTGTGAACCACTCAACCAAAAACCACCAAGCAAGTCCCATTCCACCCAGGAGATTCATTAACTTAGTTGTTTTGTTAAATAAAACTCAAGTCCTCAGACTTAGAATAATTTTTCCATAGTGTATATATAAACCACCCTTGTTTTCTAGTAGCTAGGCTAAGCTTGATAGTAATAGGATTCTTAACTTAGGAAAATCCTACTAAGGATTTATCTACTAGGTTTCCTATAGCAAGATCTATGCTTAGCAAAATAAAAACCATGCAAGTTTTACTTAGCAAAAACACTAATGCATAGTGAAAATAATGGGACAAAAGATATGAAGTATCACTTGCCTTTTTGGTAGAGGGTATAGGTTCACTCCTTGATCTTGCTAGTCTCACTCTTCTCTAACTTCACTACAAGTCAATCAATCAAACACAAACTCAATCTACCAATCAAGCAAAACTACACACATAAAATAACAAAGTCAAACAAACAATTTTTTTTACACACAAAGTAATGGGATCTAAGTCATGCATAAGCATGCAAAGGTTGGTTCTATTGTAAGGATGGTCTTCACTAGGCTTCTAACTTTGTAAGTTCCAAATTGGTCATTTACCAAAATGGCAAAGTCATTTGCAAAGAGGGTCTCTATTAGATTCCTAAACTTTGTAAGATCCAAAATGGTCATTTACCAAAGTGGCAAAGTTAAAGTAATGCATGCAAGCATGCCAAGCTTTGTTTTGTTTTAAAAGGGGTTCCTAATGGGTCATAGACATTTTGGGTACACCTAATGGTCATTTTGTGAAGTGGCTAAGTCATTTGCAAAAGGTTTCACTATAAAACCATTTGCAAAACAAAGTGTCATTCTATGTGGTGTAGAAATATTTCTACTAGGGTATTAACCTATAGGTTTCACCAAATGAGTTGCTATTGCAAAACTTGGTGTTTTGGGTCAGTAGGTTTGGTTCAAAACATTTTCTCCAAAGTTTTCTTTATGAAAGCATTTTCATAAACAAAACAAATAGTTTTAGTTAGCTAGAAATGGACTAAACTAATTAATCCATCCTATTCTTTTCCAAAATCTCTTTCCAAACTATGGGTTGGTTCCTATGGTCAGTAAGGTCACAACAAACTAATTGGCAAAGGTTTTAACCCTAAAAACATTTTTAAACAGTTTTTCTAATGTTAGCAAGCACACAAAAGAATCTGCAAAGTTAAACAAGTTAACATATACTATTTGCTAAACTAAGGGCAGGGTTGGTTAGAGCTTGTCTTGCTGATTCCAACGACATCAAATTTGTAAAATTTGGACGTGTGGATCAAAAGATACATGGGTTCGAAGTTTGCAAAAGTTTCTGTTTTCAAATCTGTTTTTAAACAGACTAGGTGACACGCGGCGTGATCTTACTGGTCGATACCGGTTCGGCCGGATCGAGTGTTGCGGTGCGTTAGATCTAAATTAGATCGTGCGGCTTAGGTAGCGTACCTCTTCGGCGTTAAGTGAACTAATCGTGTCCGATGGATCTGCATCTAACGGTCGCTGCTTGCTTGACCTAAAAGGAGCGGCGATGCGGCGGCTGCTGGCGGCGGAGTGATCGGTCGATGACGGTGCCGACGATACAGGAAGCGAGAGAGGAAAAGGGCATGCTCACCGTGCTCGCAAGAACGTGGGGAAGCTCGAGGTAGTGTTGGTTGGGCGAGGGGCGCCCTGGTTCGTCTGCGATTGCTCGCCAGAGTTGCTGCGGGCGGCGGGGCTCTCGGGTCGTCGTCGTTGGCGTCGCTGTGGATCACCCCAAAGCAAAACGAGGGCAGGGTTAGAAGCGCAAGATCAAGGCAGAGCTATGTGCGTGAACGAGAGGGCTCGGGGCGGTCGAGGTTTACCGGGAAACTTGTCGGAGGCGAGACAGACGGCGGTGCTCACTGTCGACGATGGAGGCGACGCTACGGTGCGAGCTAGGTCACGAGAACGACGGCTTTAGTTGCGGAAGAAGTCACTGGTCTTAAGCGCATCATCGAAAAGTAGAGGGGCTCCTGGAAGCTACCTGTGGAGTTCGTCGGAGAAAGAGGCAGACGGTGGCGACGGTGGTCGTCGTGGTTGTCGACGCTCTGGGTCGCTCGGGGGCAAGCTGGTGCTACGGGGATGATCGCCAGGAGGTGTGGATCACGAGAGGATGGTCGAGAGGTCAAGGGGCGGTGTGACTTGGCCGGAATTTGCTGCGACAGCTTGTCGGAGCAGAGGATGCTCGGGGAGGAATTGAGGCGGCCTAGGGGCGAGCTTGGGGAAGGGGTCTGAGGGAAAACGGAGGAGAGAGCGAGGCGATTAAAAGGGCGTTGTCGCTGGTCTGAATAAACGCGGCAGTAACTCGAATTGATGCGAGCTTTCAACGGGCAGAAACGGCCGCGCTGTGAGGGGGAGACGGGGTCGCGGGGAGGACGATGAACAGCTGTCGGTGGGGTCCTCTGGTCAGTGGGAAAAGGAGAGGGAACGGGGTCCACCGGTCATTGACTCTATGGGCTGTTTCGGCGGTGAAGAAAAACGGTTCGGGGAGGGAATAAGTGGAGGTGGGGTCGTCTCGTCAGCGAGTGAGGGAGAGGGAGAAGTGGGTCCACGCTGTCTGTGACTGAGTGGGTCAGTTTCTGAGTAAGAAAAGGTTTCTTCGGGGGAGGGGAGAAGTCTGGGCTGGACTGGGCCTTAGTGGGCTGGGTCTGTTTCTTATTTTTTTTTCTGTCTAATCTCTTTTTCTTTTTCTAATTCTTTTTCTGTTTGGATTTCAAACAATTATTCACACAATCAAACAAGGTTCAAATCAAATCAAACAATCACTCAACTTCACTTTGAATTTGGTTCTGTTTGGCAACATAATCCAAGTCTCAAAATGAAATAATAATTTTATTTATTTTAGGATCCATTCATTAATTAAATAAAATGGATCCTTAGTTTAAAATAGGGTTTTGATTTATTTAATAAAATTTCCATTTGAAATCCAATTATTTTCAAAAACAAACCAGTAGGTTTTATTTGAAAAATAAAAGAATACTTGGAAACTTATTTAAATAAATAAATAAGTTTTGGTGTTTTAATTAAAATGGGAAAGCCTTTACTTAAATAAAATTGGATATTTAAATCCTTATTATTTTATTTAAATAATCCTTTACTCATTTTAATCAAAGCAAAACCTTTTAATAAAAGATTTCAAAGTAGTAATAAAATACTTGGTGTTCATTTAAAATGGGAAAAAGCCTTTATTTAAATAAAATTGGATATTTAAATCCTTATTATTTTATTTAAATAAACCTTTACTCATTTTATCAAAACAAAATATTTTATTACAAAAGCTTGGCCAAAATTAATTTGGCTCACCTTTTCATTTGAAAACAAAGTCTTTTATTAAAAGATCCAAAATAGTATTTCCAAAACAATTTATTTTCCTTTAATAAATGTTTATCCAAATAAATCCCTTTAGGATTATTTGTTCACCAATTGGTATGGCTTTTGGTAAGGGCTTTATTGGCTTTGGAATGTCAATTTCCTTATCTTATTATATTCACAAGATCTTGTCTATGGTTCCAAACTAAGTGAAACCAATCTCTAAGGTCTTACTTGATCCTTTGTGATTATTTGTTGATCAAATTTGGTATGGATCAAATCCATGGATTTGGAGATACTTTGGAAAATGATTTCCTTCCATTAGGGTTTAGGGTTTTGGATTACTTTCCAAATGTTCAAATTTCCAGATACATTCATTGAGGAATGCTTTTCCCTTGATTTGGATTTGTTGAATTCAAACTTTAGAATCCCATCTTTAACAAACTTTGGCTAAAGTTTTCCTTTTAGAAACAAAAGTTTCTTTTCACCCTGATTTTCAACAAAAATTTATTTTGTTTATTTAATTTTCACATTACAAGATTTGGAAAATCTTGGGATGTGACAGGCTACCACCCTTAAAATAAATCTCGTCCCGAGATTTGGGGAGGCTAGGGTTACAAGTTGGCTCAAACAGCTAGGGTACTACCACCCTTAAAAATTTTCAAACTAAACTACATCTTGGCTTGGTTGGAATCTTGGAAAACTTCTTCTTGGAAAACTTCTGTTTAGTGTCCTTTGTTTCCATGCTTGACTCATGGGCCAAGGTTGGGTTTCTTCATTGGCTTGTTCATCTTGTTCTTCATCTTTTCTGGACAATTGCTTACATAGTGTCCTGGTTCCTTGCAATTGAAACAGTGGATATCTTGGAGTTCTTTGCGTAGTTCTTGTGGACAAGTGGCTACATAGTGGCCTGGTTCCTTGCAGTTGTTGCACACTACTTGGCCGATCTCTTTATTCTTCGGGTTCTCTGGGCATCCACTGGGGTAGTGTCCCATTTCCTTACAGTTATGACATTGCACAAGGCTCATGTCTTGCTTTGGTTTCTTGGGCTGCTTTGATCCTTTGAATTGGGTTGTCTTGTTTGGAGGTATGAGTGGTCCTTTTCCTTTGTCATCAACATTCTTGGCATATTTGGATCCTTCTTGTTTCCTTTGTTCAATAATGGCATAGATGGGGCATTGGATAGGGACATGGTCGTTTCCTTCACAAAGGTAACAAGTAACTTGAGATGTGGGGCATTGGCCAACTGGATGTTCCTCTTCGCAATTGGGGCATTGATCTTCATGCTCCTTGGAAGTGTGATCCTTGTCTCCACAAATAATGCAAGATGGGGTTCCATCTAGAATAATATTCTTGTCATCCTTGTTGTTGTAAGATCCCTCCTTATTAAAGGAAAAGATCCCTGTGATTGCAATGCTAGTCCCTGGATCAATGCTAGCATCCATAGTTTAAGATGAAGTACACAGATACAAAGGTCGTTTATTACAGTCTTTCCAGAGATAAAACATAGTCTTTTACAACTCATTGCCAAAGGCCTAATACAAGAGTTTATGGAATATGTAAATAAACATAAGTCTTCATCTTCATGTGCCACAGGCAAGCATGTTGAGTGTAGACTCATGACTCCTATTCATCATCAGAGTAACCTGCAACATCATAAGTTACAGCCACAGAGGGTCAATACTTTGGAATAGTATTGGCAAGTGATACCTTAGTATATTTTAAGTGGACTATAATTCTATATGCATTTGGCTGGTGGAGCTTAGGCTTGCATTGCTCAAAATAGATTTTTCCTTAACTTTTGAAAATACTAAGTTTTTGCTTGGCACAAAACACCCAAGGCATCTATCAATCAAAGACTCCAGATCCACTCAGGGCATCTACCAATCAATGACTGAAGATCCTTTTAACCCTTGTTCACCCACAAGTTTTATTTAGAAATTGGAGTGATGAGATTCTTGAAGTTTCCATGTCTTGATGCTCAAATTGTCCTTTACCAGGGACATGGCTAAGTACTTAGGTTTTACACTCTGCAGAGGTGGTGCACTTTCCCCACAAGCCTTGGTTTCCCAAGACATGATCCTTCAGTAGCCTTTCCTTAGTCAAATGGACGCGCTCCAACCTATCATCCCATCTACCACCCACTGTCCAAAAGACTAAGTTCTAGCATCCTAAGATCATGGCAGAGCCCATAATGCCAAGTGGTTGCACTTGAAGCTTCTCAACATTTGACATCTCAAATCTCTTTGTTTCCTGGGTGGCCATCCACAAGTGAGATACACTAAGGTAAACCATAAACATGGGCCTTGTGAACCACTCAACCAAAAACCACCAAGCAAGTCCCATTCCACCCAGGAGATTCATTATCTTAGTTGTTTTGTTAAATAAAACACAAGTCCTCAGACTTAGAATATATTTTTTTCCATAGTGTATTTATATAAACCACCCTTGTTTTCTAGTAGCTAGGCTAAGCATGGCATGGCAACTTATCCTTAGGGAATTTTCCTAGCAACTCTAGCATTCTATTCTAAATAGGATTTCCCATCATCAATTGACAAAAGTAGTATGCAAGTCCTAACAAAATATATCTAATGCAAGTATAAAATATAGGTATGGAATATTCATGAAGATATCACTTGCCTTGGTAGTGTGGAGAGTAGCACTCGTCACAATCACAATCACTAGCAAAATCTACACACATAGTGATAGCACACAATTACACACAAATATATACAAACAAGAAATAGTATGGATGCATGCATGCATGAATCTACCAAGTGATGATTTTTGAAAAACTCAACCAAGCAAGTGCATGAATACAGAAACTAAACAAGTCACAAAACAGCCAAGATAATCTTAAATAACCCTAAAACAAAATACTAAACTAAATCTATACTCAAAAAGGCCTCAAACAAGTTTCTGTAATTTAAGCCAAACTAATGGTTACTATTTGCTAAACAAATTGGATAGGCAGAAAGGGTTTGTTTTTCTGAATCCAACGGTATAAAGTTTGCAAAATTCCAACGTGGCATTCAAAAGATATTGGCATTTGAAATCTGGATCAAAATCTGTTTTTAAATTCTATTTCCAGATCTTAACCTAGCCACGCGTCATGTTCTTATTCGCCCGTACCGGTTCGTCTGGATCGAGCGGTACAGACCGCTGGATCTAAAGGGGCAGGTGCGGCTCAGATCAACGCGTACCCCTTCGATTAGTCATTCTATCTAAGCCATCAGATGCAGATCTAACGGTTCCTATCGACCTGGCCAGAAACTGGCGGCGGAGCGGTGGCTACCGGTGGCGGAACTGTCGGTCGATGACGTTGCCGATGATGCAGACGGCGAGGGAGAAGGAGGAGTAGCTCACCAGGCTCAGGGGGTCACGGCGAAGCTCGTCGTACTCGCGGTTGGTCAAGGGGCGCTCGGGGCTGTCCTAGATTGCTCGCCGGAGTTGCTGTGGGTGGCGGTTGCGTCGGGTGGTCGTCGTGGACGTTGCTGTGAATCACCCCAAGGCAAAGCGAGGACACAGTTAGATTCACAGAGTCGAGACAGAGCCGTGTGCGTGAACTAGAAAGCGCGGGGCGGTCTGGTCTTACCACTAGAGTTCGCCGGAGTTCGTGCAGACGTCGGTGGCGACTAGTCGACGATGTTGCCGGAGCTACGGTCCATGCGAGAGCAAACGAAACGTGTTAAAAGAAGCACAGAGGCTCACTGAATTAGTTTGCAAGATCGAGAGGCAGAGGGGAGCTCTAGACTCACCGGAATTCGCCGGCGCAGTCGTCGGAGACGGCGGGGTTTCAGAGGGTAATGCTCGCAGCCTGGTGGCGCTCTGGGTTCGGGGTTTGAGGGAGAAGAGAGAGGGGGCAGAGGGGGTTCTTATAGCCTGGTCACGAGCGAGAATTACTCGGCCAATAAATCGAATTGACGTCGCGAATTAAACACAGAAACGCCCGCGTTGATTTGGGGATGAACGGGTCGTGCGGGTGGAGACGACGGTGACGTGGAGAAGGCCCGCTTGTCAGCGAGGTGCGCGGAGTGCAGGTCGGGTCTGCCTGTCAGCGGCTCAGCGCGTGCGTTAGCGCGTGAGAGAAGAATAAGGAGATCCCCGGGTGGGCTTGCTGGGCTTGATTTGCTGCTGGGCCAGATTCTGGCCGCTCGGCCCTTTTCCTTTCTTTAAGCCTTTTCTTTTTCTAATTCCATTTTCTGAATAGAATTTGATATGAATTCAAATCCTTTTGAATTCAAACTGCTTTGGGAATTTTTGCAGGGTTCTGTGGGTTCACAAACAATCAAATATCCTAGTGGTTAACTTGCAAAGGCTTGGTCAAGCTTGGGTTTCAAAATAAACAGAGATTTGCTCTAGTTGCAAATATTTGAAATAGGGTTTTGAAACTATTTCTAAATTTGGAATCTTGGGTTTAAATGCTACTCCTAATCTTTCCAATCATGGAGGCAAGCAAACAAGATCATGGACAAACAAATCCCAAAGGGTGATGGCCAATTGAGATAAATTGCCCACATGAAATCATAGCTCAAACTTCTGTCTCTAAATGATTTTGAGAAAAAACCCTATATGAATGAATGATGCAAGAATGATATGAATGAGTTTTTGAAACATGATTTTTGGGATGTTACAAATCTAACCCCCTTAAAAATGAATCTCGCCCTCGAGATTCGGATTGGCTAGCAAAATAGGTGAGGGTGGTCTTTCCGAAGATCATCTTCTCTTTCCCATGTTGCTTCCTCTTTGGAATGATGATTCCATTGTACTTTGCAAAATTTGATAGTCTTTGTCCTTGTGACTCTTTCTGCGGTCTCAAGTATCTTGATAGGCTTTTCTTCATAGGTGAGGTCACTTTGTAGTTGAACTTCCTCCAAAGATATGGTATCCTTCAAAGAAGATCCTTCCATTTCTGGATGACATTTCTTAAGCTGACTCACATGAAAAACATTATGGACTGCTAATAAAGATGCTGGCAGTTCGATTTCATATGCAGCTTCTCCCTTGCGACTTAGAATGTTGAATGGTCCAACATATCTTGGTGCTAACTTTCCTTTGACTCCAAATCTTTTTACTCCACGAAGTGGTGATACTCTAAGATAAGCTCTATCCCCAACTTCGTAAGTGACTTCTCTACGCTTAGCATCTGCGTAGCTTTTCTGTCGAGACTGTGCTATCTTCAATCTGTCTCTAACCAATTTGACCTTTTCTTCGGCGTCTTTGATAAGGTCTGGTCCAAACAAACTTCTTTCTCCTACACCATTCCATAGCAATGGGGTGGTACACTTCCTTCCGTAGAGAAACTCGAATGGTGCCATCCCAATACTAGATTGGTGACTGTTGTTGTAAGAGAACTCTGCGTAAGGCAGACTTTCATCCCAACTTGCTCCATAGTCTAGGGCACATGCCCTCAACATGTCTTCAAGAATTTGATTAGTCCTTTCTGTTTGTCCATCAATTTGAGGATGAAAAGCAGTGCTGAATTCCAATCTCGTTCCTAAAGATTCATGAAGCTGTCTCCAAAAGTGAAAAGTGAACTGAGTTCCTCTATCAGACACAATACTCTTAGGTACTCCGTGAAGGCATACAATTCTGCTCATGTAGATTTTGGCTAACTTGGCACTTGTATAAGTTGTCTTTACGGGTATAAAATGAGCTACTTTAGTTAGGCGATCCACTACTACCCATATGGAATCATACCCTGACCTGGTCCTTGGTAATCCGGTAATGAAATCCATACCAATATTTTCCCACTTCCATTCAGGAATAGGCATTGGTTGAAGCAAACCTGCTGGTTTCTGATGCTCCGCTTTCACTCTACTACACACATCACACAAAGCAATGTGTTCGGCGATGTCTCTTTTGAGATTGTTCCACCAAAATCTTTCTTTCATATCCATGTACATTTTGGTGTTTCCTGGGTGAATAGAATATGGAGAGTTATGGGCTTCTTGTAAAATCAGTTTCCGCAATTCCGGATCTTGTGGAACACAAATACGTTTCCCGTGCCATAAAGTACCTTGTTCGTCCATATGGAAACTTTTAGCCTTCCCTTGGCTAATCCTTTCCTTAATCTCTTCGATTTCTTTATCCGTCTTTTGGGATTCTTTAATCTTATCCAACAGAGTGGGTTGAACATCCAAAGACATGAGATGTCCTTCTGGCACAATCTCCAACCTGAGTTCCTTGAATTGCTTACACAAGTCATCTGGCAATTCACCTTTGGTAAGGCCATTTACAAACGCTTTACGGCTTAGAGCATCTGCTACTACATTTGCTTTACCGGGGTGGTATTGCAAATTCAAGTCGTAATCCTTGATAAGTTCTAGCCATCTTCTTTGTCTCATATTGATCTCCTTCTGGGTGAAGATATACTTCAAACTCTTATGGTCGGTGAACACTTCACAACGTTTTCCCAAAAGGTAGTGTCTCCATGTTTTGAGTGCATGGACAAGAGCGGCTAACTCTAAATCATGAGTAGGATAGTTTACTTCATGTGTTTTGAGTTGTCTCGAGGCATAAGCCACAACTTTTCCGCCTTGCATAAGTACGGCACCTAAACCTTGATGCGAAGCATCACAATATACTTGGAAATCCTTTTCCAAATCTGGTAGGCACAGAACAGGTGCTGACACAAGTCTCTTCTTTAGTTCTTGAAAGCTGAGTTCACATCCTTCAGACCAAGCAAATTTCTTATCTTTCTTTAACAATTCTGTCATTGGTTTAGCAACCTTAGAAAAATTTTCAATGAACCTTCTGTAGTAACCCGCTAAACCAAGGAAACTACGAACCTCTTTTACATTCTTAGGAGATTCCCATTATGTCACAACTGAAACTTTAGCAGGATCAACTGCTACACCATCTTTTGTCATAACATGACCAAGAAATCCAACTTCCTCTAACCAAAACTCACACTTGCTGAATTTGGCATAAAGCTTATGTTCCCTTAGTTTCTCAAGTATCAAGCGTAGATGTCTTTCATGCTCTTCCTTGCTCTTGGAGTAGACTAAGATGTCATCGATGAAAACGACAACGAACTTGTCGAGAAATTCCATGAACACTTTGTTCATCATATTCATGAAGTATGCTGGAGCATTGGTTAAACCAAAAGGCATCACAGTGTACTCATACAATCCATACCTTGTGGTGAATGCTGTTTTAGGAATGTCTTGCTCTCTTATCTTGAGTTGAAAATAGCCTGACCGAAGATCAATCTTCGAGAACACACATGCTCCTTCTAGCTGATCAAACAAGTCATTTATTCTTGGCAAAGGATATTTGTTCTTGATGGTTACCTCGTTAAGAGAACGATAATCTATACATAATCTTTGAGTTCTGTCTCTCTTTTCTACGAACAAAACTGGAGCTCCCCAAGATGAAGAACTTGGCTGGATGAATCCTTTCTGCAATTGTTCTCCAAGTTGTTTCTTGAGTTCCTTAAGTTCGTCAACTGACATTTTATAAGGCCTCTTTGCTCTTGGTCCAGAACCTGGTACCAAATCTATTATAAACTCCACATCTCTATCTGGTGGCATTCCTGGTAATTCTTCCGGAAACACATCCAGATATTCACACACAATTGGCACCGTGTCCATGCTAACCCCCTTAAGAGAATTCAGCTTACTTCCTTTAGATTTAAAATTGGTCTTGAATTTTATCCTCTTACCTTCAGGGGTTGTGAGTGAAACTGTACGATTAGCACAATCTAGTACTCCCTCATACTTAGCCATCCAATCCATTCCCAAAATTACATCCAATCCTTGGGAATTCAGGATTATTAGGTTTACTGGAAACTTATGTTTTCCGATCTCTATGACTAGATCCCGGCATCCAAGACTCACTATCATATCCCCTCCCGGAGAGCTAACTTTTATCGGACACCCAATGTTTTCAGATGCAAACCCGTTTCTATCAACAAATGCTTTTGATATGAATGAATGAGATGCACCAGTATCAAAGAGTACAAATGCTGAGATGGAATTGAGTCTGAACTTACCAGCAACGGCATCAGGCTCTTCAAAGACCTCCTCCACATTGATGTGGTTAACCTGTCCTTTCTGAAAAGGATTGGGCTTGTTAGGTCCTTCAACTTTCTTCTCAGGGCACTCATTAGCATAATGCCCTAGCTTCTTGCATTTCAAGCATTCATCCTGATTGATGTCCCTTTTAGGCTGACTTCCACTTCCACTTCCACTTCCACTTCCACTATGGTGGCTCTTATGTCCGCTCTTGTGGTTCTTGTACTTATCATTATCATGACTGCGATGATGCTTATTGTCATGACGGTTGTGGTTGTGGTGCTTGTTAAACTTCCCATGCTTGTGGGATCCTGAGCTGACACTATCATCATAGTGAGATCGTTTATGAGACGATCCCGAGCTATGCTTGTCGGAGTGTTTCCTCTTTCTACTCTCGACTTGCTTCATTTTATTCTCCACAATAACAGCCTTGTCACACAGCGACTGATAAGTTGGAACATATGCCACAGACAGCTGCAGATTCAGTTCGTCATTCAAGCCTTCCAGAAACTTTTCCTTCCTTTTGGCATCAGTGTCAACCTCATCCGGTGCATAGCGCGCCAGATTGTTGAACTCTTCAATATATTCAGCCACGCTGTGGTGGCGCTGCTTCAGGTTGTGAAACTCCTTCTTTTTCAGGCTCATCATTCCTGGTGAGATATGAGTAGTACGAAATCCATCTTCAAAGATAGCCCAAGTCACCTCATCAATAGGCGTGGTAATCTGGAAGTTGTCCCACCATGCGGCGGCTGGTCCTTCCAACAGATGTGCTGCGAACCTGACCTTTTCAGCATCTGTGCATCCCACGGTCACTAAGTCTTTGTTCACAGAACGTAGCCAATCATTGGCCACCATGGGATCAGTCGTTCCCGAAAACTTAGCTGGCCTCAGACGCAGAAATCTGGTGAGCATATCAAAACCTGGAGGGTTGTTGTTGTTATTGTTGTTATTGTTGTTGTTGTTATTGGGGTTGTTGTTGTTGTTCTGGTTCTGGATGAACGTCGTCATCATTTGCATGAGCTGTGTTTGCGCATTCATCATTTGTTGCATTTCCGGGGTAATGTTGGGGTTGGGGTTGGTGTTTGCGCGACGGGGAGGCATCTGTGGTTTGTTCATATAGAGATAAGAATGAGATACCCTTACATGATTTATGCACAATACATCACACAAGAAAACATATAGCATGCAACACAAGGATAAAAGCTAAACAACAAGATAACAAAAGTCTCAAAGTACAAACACACAAGTGGCAAGCCATCCACATGTCGGATGGTCCAAACATTAAGTTCACAAATAACAAGTGCGGTAAATAAAGATAACTGAGTAGTCAAATCTACTCGTCGGCATCAATCTCCTCCTCGACAAAGGTAAGACCTGCGTTCTCCATTGCGGTCTTGTTCTCCTCGATGGTAGTGGTCAAAGAGTCGATCTTGGCCTTGAGAGCCCTCTTCTGGGAACGAAGCCTCTCAATCACTGTCTGCTGCTGCTCTAACTCGAAGTCCTTGGACTGCAGTTCCTCGGTCATATCACGAATCCTCTTGTTCCTATCCTGGACACGCTTCTCTTGACTCTTGAACTTACGGTCTTGGGTCTCGAACTTCGTCTCCATATCCTTGACTATCTCGTCCTGCTGTGCGAAGAGCTTGTCCTTCTCGCGAAGCTGCACCTGGAGCTCGTCATTACTAAGCATGACGTTGGTCCTATCGGTATCCACGTGCCTAATAAGAGTCTCTAAGTCCTGGAGGTACAGGCGTATCGGCTCTGCTGTGACCCTCGAGTCGTCCTCAAAGTCAATGGACTCTCCATCATCATCACGCCTTCCGAAGGCGTGGAAGTGAGTGCCTCTAACCTGTCGGGAGTGACGTCCTAACAGTCGTCCTATCAGATCCTGCATAACAACTTCCATGCCTCTCTCCCTGTCATCGTGCATAAGCTTGAAGACGATGGCCTCCGTAGTAGGCTCTGTCTGGCGTCCTGGCTGGTTCACCTTGAAGCCCCAAAGGTCCTTCCTCTCAAACTTGGTGAGTGGGTGCACCGTAATGATAGGAAGAGGGAGATCGAGTAAAGTAGTAAGCTCTACGATACGAGGACCAAAACGGGTAGCCTGGAACTCCTCAACAGTGCTGATGGCAATAGGCATCTATTTATAAGATTGAAAAAGTTAGAACAACACAATTTAAGATAAACAAGACAACATTCAAACACATTCTTGGAACACACAAAAATCATACAAGTCATGCATACAAGAATCCATTACATCAACCAAGGTTCAAACTTACTTAAGGTATCATTTTGGAAAATAAGGTGATAGGTGGTGGTCCAACTAACGAAGTGCGCTTACAATCCTATCTCATTGGATCTGGTGGCTAACACAATGTTCCTATTGGCAATCACCCTATCTTGTTTACATGCTTCTATCTCTAAGTCTATGATATCTCCTCTTAAGGATTGGTTGGTGACTTCCAACTCTTGGGTATGTTCCTTCTCTTTCTCTAAGTCTTTTTGGAGGTTGAGCATCTTGCACTTGACTCTAGTACTCAGTTCCTTGATAGTCTTCCAAGCTGCTTCTTTTGCCGACTCAAAGAATGTGGTGTGCATAAAAGTGTTGGTGTACATGCAGAAGCCTTTTTCTTTGTGGTTGTCTTTCTTATTCTTGTACAAGTGAAGTTGCACCCACCAATACTCCACTCCTTCCTCCATTACTGGAAAGCCCTTGTACACTGCTGCACCATGTACTCCCATGGTCTCCATGAGGTCCTTGAGAATCTTGGGAAACTCAGTCTCACACTCCAAGGTCATGGTCATGAGTGGTCCTTTCTTCACGACTTCGTTGATGGATTTCATCTGCAAATAGAGATGAGAATGAGAAGATTAGAAAAGTTTACGAGAAGAATAGACAAGTGTAGAAGAAGTAAAAATTTTCCTTAGTGGTTTCCAATCCTAGGGTCATAATCCTACAGGCAACACAGTGCTCTGATACCATCTGTAAGATCCCTCCTTATTAAAGGAAAAGATCCCTGTGATTGCAATGCTAGTCCCTGGATCAATGCTAGCATCCACAGTTTAAGATGAAGTACACAGATACAAAGGTCGTTTATTACAGTCTTTCCAGAGATAAAACATAGTCTTTTACAACTCATGGCCAAAGGCCTAATACAAGAGTTTATGGAATATGTAAATAAACATAAGTCTTCATCTTCATGTGCCACAGGCAAGCATGTTGAGTGTAGACTCATGACTCCTATTTATCATCAGAGTAACCTGCAACATCATAAGTTACAGCCACAGAGGGTCAATACTTTGGAATAGTATTGGCAAGTGATACCTTAGTATATTTTAAGTGGACTATAATTCTATATGCATTTGGCTGGTGGAGCTTAGGCTTGCATTGCTCAAAATAGATTTTTCCTTAACTTTTGAAAATACTAAGTTTTTGCTTGGCACAAAACACCCAAGGCATCTATCAATCAAAGACTCCAGATCCACTCAGGGCATCTACCAATCAATGACTGAAGATCCTTTTAACCCTTGTTCACCCACAAGTTTTATTTAGAAATTGGAGTGATGAGATTCTTGAAGTTTCCATGTCTTGATGCTCAAATTGTCCTTTACCAGGGACATGGCTAAGTACTTAGGTTTTACACTCTGCAGAGGTGGTGCACTTTCCCCACAAGCCTTGGTTTCCCAAGACATGATCCTTCAGTAGCCTTTCCTTAGTCAAATGGACGCGCTCCAACCTATCATCCCATCTACCACCCACTGTCCAAAAGACTAAGTTCTAGCATCCTAAGATCATGGCAGAGCCCATAATGCCAAGTGGTTGCACTTGAAGCTTCTCAACATTTGACATCTCAAATCTCTTTGTTTCCTGGGTGGCCATCCACAAGTGAGATACACTAAGGTAAACCATAAACATGGGCCTTGTGAACCACTCAACCAAAAACCACCAAGCAAGTCCCATTCCACCCAGGAGATTCATTATCTTAGTTGTTTTGTTAAATAAAACACAAGTCCTCAGACTTAGAATATTTTTTTTTCCATAGTGTATTTATATAAACCACCCTTGTTTTCTAGTAGCTAGGCTAAGCATGGCATGGCAACTTATCCTTAGGGAATTTTCCTAGCAACTCTAGCATTCTATTCTAAATAGGATTTCCCATCATCAATTGACAAAAGTAGTATGCAAGTCCTAACAAAATATATCTAATGCAAGTATAAAATATAGGTATGGAATATTCATGAAGATATCACTTGCCTTGGTAGTGTGGAGAGTAGCACTCGTCACAATCACAATCACTAGCAAAATCTACACACATAGTGATAGCACACAATTACACACAAATATATACAAACAAGAAATAGTATGGATGCATGCATGCATGAATCTACCAAGTGATGATTTTTGAAAAACTCAACCAAGCAAGTGCATGAATACAGAAACTAAACAAGTCACAAAACAGCCAAGATAATCTTAAATAACCCTAAAACAAAATACTAAACTAAATCTATACTCAAAAAGGCCTCAAACAAGTTTCTGTAATTTAAGCCAAACTAATGGTTACTATTTGCTAAACAAATTGGATAGGCAGAAAGGGTTTGTTTTTCTGAATCCAACGGTATAAAGTTTGCAAAATTCCAACGTGGCATTCAAAAGATATTGGCATTTGAAATCTGGATCAAAATCTGTTTTTAAATTCTATTTCCAGATCTTAACCTAGCCACGCGTCATGTTCTTATTCGCCCGTACCGGTTTGTCTGGATCGAGCGATACAGACCGCTGGATCTAAAGGGGCAGGTGCGGCTCAGATCAACGCGTACCCCTTCGATTAGTCATTCTATCTAAGCCATCAGATGCAGATCTAACGGTTCCTATCGACCTGGCCAGAAACTGGCGGCGGAGCGGTGGCTACCGGCGGCGGAACTGTCGGTCGATGACGTTGCCGATGATGCAGACGGCGAGGGAGAAGGAGGAGTAGCTCACCAGGCTCAGGGGGTCATGGCGAAGCTCGTCGTACTCGCAGTTGGTCAAGGGGCGCTCGGGGCTGTCCTAGATTGCTCGCCGGAGTTGCTGTGGGCGGCGGTTGCGTCGGGTGGTCGTCGTGGACGTTGCTGTGGATCACCCCAAGGCAAAGCGAGGACACGGTTAGATTCACAGAGTCGAGACAGAGCCGTGTGCGTGAACTAGAAAGCGCGGGGCGGTCTGGTCTTACCACTAGAGTTCGCCGGAGTTCGTGCAGACGTCGGTGGCGACTAGTCGACGATGTTGCCGGAGCTACGGTCCATGCGAGAGCAAACGAAACGTGTTAAAAGAAGCGCAGAGGCTCACTGAATCAGTTTGCAAGATCGAGAGGCAGAGGGGAGCTCTGGACTCACCGGAATTCGCCGGCGCAGTCGTCGGAGACGGCGGGGTTTCAGAGGGTAATGCTTGCAGCCTGGTGGCGCTCTGGGTTCGGGGTTTGAGGGAGAAGAGAGAGGGGGCAGAGGGGGTTCTTATAGCCTGGTCACGAGCGAGAATTACTCGGCCAATAAATCGAATTGACGTCGCGAATTAAACACAGAAACGCCCGCGTTGATTTGGGGATGAACGGGTCGTGCGGGTGGAGACGACGGTGACGTGGAGAAGGCCCGCTTGTCAGCGAGGTGCGCGGAGTGCAGGTGGGGTCTGCCTGTCAGCGGCTCAGCGCGTGCGTTAGCGCGTGAGAGAAGAATAAGGAGATCCCCGGGTGGGCTTGCTGGGCTTGATTTGCTGCTGGGCCAGATTCTGGCCGCTCAGCCCTTTTCCTTTCTTTAAGCCTTTTCTTTTTCTAATTCCATTTTCTAAATAGAATTTGATATGAATTCAAATCCTTTTGAATTCAAACTGCTTTGGGAATTTTTGCAGGGTTCTGTGGGTTCACAAACAATCAAATATCCTAGTGGTTACCTTGCAAAGGCTTGGTCAAGCTTGGGTTTCAAAATAAACAGAGATTTGCTCTAGTTGCAAATATTTGAAATAGGGTTTTGAAACTATTTCTAAATTTGGAATCTTGGGTTTAAATGCTACTCCTAATCTTTCCAATCATGGAGGCAAGCAAACAAGATCATGGACAAACAAATCCCAAAGGGTGATGGCCAATTGAGATAAATTGCCCACATGAAATCATAGCTCAAACTTCTGTCTCTAAATGATTTTGAGAAAAAACCCTATATGAATGAATGATGCAAGAATGATATGAATGAGTTTTTGAAACATGATTTTTGGGATGTTACAGTTGTCATACACTCTTTTGGGATAATTTTCTTCCATGCTGATCATTTGATTAGTCACCTTAAGCATCAGTTGGGATTGTTCTTCCAAAAACTTTTGCAAGGTAGGGTCTTTATCACTATTGTTGGCTATGAACTGAGCTGTTAGTTGGATCAATTGGTGTTGGGTTGCTAGGAGTTCTCTCATGTTGAGCTCTTGGTTGTTGTTGATGTCATCATCCTTGATGCTGGAGTTTCTTGGAGAAGTCATCTGTTTGGGTTGGAGGGGATTAGAATAGGCAAAAGATTTCTAAGGGAATCAATCCTAATCACACACATCACAATTCACACAAGCAATGTGCAAGCAATCACAAACAAACACTCCACTCAAACAACAGTTTCAAGCACATACTTAGGCAACAAAAATAATTTTTGTTACACCACTTAAGTTGGTGTGTTTGTCTTTAACTAAATATGGTGGTCCATCTATATGGTTCACTTGTGATCTTTCCATCCTTCTTGGTTGATTCTTCTTGATTGAGATCTTTGTATCCTTGGAGAATTCTTGTCTCTTGGTCACAAATCTTCAAAGGTGATGATGGCTCCTTCTAAGTTGTGTTTCCTTAACCTTCAAGTGAAATGTTACTCAAGACTTGTATTCTTTAGTGATATCCAAGTTGAAGTCCTTGGTGTACATGTTGAATATGTTGAAGAAGTTGAAGTCATTAGAGTTCATGAAGTTGAAGATGTCCTTTGCTCATGATGAAGTCTTTGGTCATGGGGTAGGCTTTCCGTTAAGTTTGAAGTAGAAGAGAAGTAGAGTTGAAACCAAAATGGTTGAGGAAAGAGTTTACAAGATTGTTTTGTAAATAAGTTTTGGAATAAGACAACTCCTATTGTCTAAGGGTTTTTGTCCAATCCTAGGGTTACAAATCCTACAGGCAACACAATGCTCTGATACCATTCTGTAGCGTCCCCAACCTTTAATAAGATTGAGTCCCCTGTGTTTACAATGCTAGTCCCTGGATCAATAGCTAGCATCCACAGTTCAGATGTAATATCGAGAAACAAAGGTCATAATACAACTTTATAACCAGGAATAAAATAATTTTATTACATCAAACATAGCTCATTGGCTATTTACATTACATTGCAGCGGAATAACTATAGTCATGGGTCCTTCATCTTCAAAGTGCCACAGGCAGATGTTGGTTGTAGACTTTGTAATCCTAATCAATCAATCTTCACTAAAATCAATCAAACCTGCAACATCATAAGTTACAGCCACAAGGGTCAATACATTTGAATTGTATTGGCAAGTGATACTTTGGTAGTATAGTGGAGTCTATCATCTATATGCATTTTGGCTAAGTGGAGTTGAGGCTTTGCATTGCTCAAAATAGATTTTTCCCTAACATTTTGAAAATAAGTTTTGTTTGGCAAAAACAAATTCCAAGGCATCTACCAATCAAAGACTGAAGATCCACTCAGGGCATCTACCAATCAGAGACTGAAGATTTACTTGGCAAAATCAAATTCCAAGGCATCTACCAATCAAAGACTGAAGATCCACTCAGGGCATCTACCAATCAGAGACTGAAGATTTACTTGGCAAAAACAATTTTCTCAACCAATGATTGAAGATCCTCTCAAGGCATCTACCAATCAAAGATTTAAGATTTCACACAACCCTTGTTCACCCACAAGTTTTAATTTAGAAATTGGAATGATGAGATTCTTGATTGCTTCCATGTCTTGATGCTCAAATTGTCCTTTACCAGGGACATGGCTAAGTACTTAGGTTTTACACTCTGCAGAGGTGGTGCACTTTCCCCACAAGACTTGGTTTCCCAAGACAAGATCTTTCAGAAGCTTTCCCTTAGACCAACATGGACGCGTTCCAACCTATCAAACACTACCACCCACTGTCCATGTGGCTAAGTTCTTGCAACCTATATGATCATGGTAGAGCCCATATTGCCAAGTGGTTGCACTTGAAGCTTCTCAACATTTGACATCTCAAATCTCTTTGTTTCCTGGGTGGCCATCCACAAGTGAGATACACTAAGGTAAACCATAAACATGGGCCTTGTGAACCACTCAACCAAAAACCACCAAGCAAGTCCCATTCCACCCAGGAGATTCATTAACTTAGTTGTTTTGTTAAATAAAACTCAAGTCCTCAGACTTAGAATAATTTTTCCATAGTGTATATATAAACCACCCTTGTTTTCTAGTAGCTAGGATAAGCTTGATAGTAATAGGATTCTTAACTTAGGAAAATCCTACTAAGGATTTATCTACTAGGTTTCCTATAGAAAGATCTATGCTTAGCAAAATAAAAACCATGCAAGTTTTACTTAGCAAAAACACTAATGCATAGTGAAAATAATGGGACAAAAGATATGAAGTATCACTTGCCTTTTTGGTAGAGGGTATAGGTTCACTCCTTGATCTTGCTAGTCTCACTCTTATCTAACTTCACTACAAGTCAATCAAGCAAACACAAACTCAATCTACCAATCAAGCAAAACTACACACATAAAATAACAAAGTCAAACAAACAATTTTTTTTACACACAAAGTAATGGGATCTAAGTCATGCATAAGCATGCAAAGGTTGGTTCTATTGTAAGGATGGTCTTCACTAGGCTTCTAACTTTGTAAGTTCCAAATTGGTCATTTACCAAAATGGCAAAGTCATTTGCAAAGAGGGTCTCTATTAGATTCCTAAACTTTGTAAGATCCAAAATGGTCATTTACCAAAGTGGCAAAGTTAAAGTAATGCATGCAAGCATGACAAGCTTTGTTTTGTTTGAAAAGGGGTTCCTAATGGGTCATAGACATTTTGGGTACACCTAATGGTCATTTTGTGAAGTGGCTAAGTCATTTGCAAAAGGTTTCACTATAAAACCATTTGCAAAACAAAGTGTCATTCTATGTGGTGTAGAAATATTTCTACTAGGGTATTAACCTATAGGTTTCACCAAATGAGTTGCTATTGCAAAACTTGGTGTTTTGGGTCAGTAGGTTTGGTTCAAAACATTTTCTCCAAAGTTTTCTTTATGAAAGCATTTTCATAAACAAAACAAATAGTTTTAGTTAGCTAGAAATGGACTAAACTAATTAATCCATCCTATTCTTTTCCAAAATCTCTTTCCAAACTATGGGTTGGTTCCTATGGTCAGTAAGGTCACAACAAACTAATTGGCAAAGGTTTTAACCCTAAAAACATTTTTAAACAATTTTTCTAATGTTAGCAAGCACACAAAAGAATCTGCAAAGTTAAACAAGTTAACATATACTATTTGCTAAACTAATGGCAGGGTTGGTTAGAGCTTGTCTTGCTGATTCCAACGACATCAAATTTGTAAAATTTGGATGTGTGGATCAAAAGATACATGGGTTCGAAGTTTGCAAAAGTTTCTGTTTTCAAATCTGTTTTTAAACAGACTAGGTGACACGCGGCGTGATCTTACTGGTCGATACCGGTTCGGCCGGATCAAGTGTTGCGGTGCGTTAGATCTAAATTAGATCGTGCGGCTTAGGTAGCGTACCTCTTCAGCGTTAAGTGAACTAATCGTGTCCGATGGATCTGCATCTAACGGTCGCTGCTTGCTTGACCTAAAAGGACCGGCGATGCGGCGGCTGCTGGCGGCGGAGTGATCGGTCGATGACGGTGCCGGCGATACAGGAAGCGAGAGAGGAAAAGGGCATGCTCACCGTGCTCGCAAGAACGTGGGGAAGCTCGAGGTAGTGTTGGTTGGGCGAGGGGCGCTCTGGTTCGTCTGCGATTGCTCGCCGGAGTTGCTGCGGGCGGCAGGGCTCTCGGGTCGTCGTCGTTGGCGTCGCTGTGGATCACCCCAAAGAAAAACGAGGGCAGGGTTAGAAGCGCAAGATCAAGGCAGAGCTATGTGCGTGAACGAGAGGGATCGGGGCGGTCGAGGTTTACCGGGAAACTTGTCGGAGGCGAGACAGACGGCGGTGCTCACTGTCGACGATGGAGGCGACGCTACGGTGCGAGCTAGGTCACGAGAACGACGGAGTTAGTTGCGGAACAAGTCACTGGTCTTAAGCGCATCATCGAAAAGTAGAGGGGCGGCTAGAAGCTACCTGTGGAGTTCTTCGGAGAAAGAGGCAGACGGTGGCGACGGTGGTCATCGTGGTTGTCGACGCTCTGGGTCGCTCGGGGGCAAGCTGGTGCTACGGGGATGATCGCCAGGAGGTGTGGATCACGAGAGGATGGTCGAGAGGTCAAGGGGCGGTGTGACTTGGCCGGAATTTGCTGCGACAGCTTGTCGGAGCAGAGGATGCTCGGGGAGGAATTGAGGCGGCCTGGGGGCGAGCTTGGGGAAGGGGTCTGAGGGAAAACGGAGGAGAGAGCGAGGCGATTAAAAGGGAGTTGTCGCTGGACTGAATAAACGCGGCAGTAACTCGAATTGATGCGAGCTTTCAACGGGCAGAAACGGCCGCGCTGTGAGGGGGAGACGGGGTCGCGGGGAGGACGATGAACAGCTGTCGGTGGGGTCCTCTGGTCAGTGGGAAAAGGAGAGGGAACGGGGTCCACCGGTCATTGACTCTATGGGCTGTTTCGGCGGTGAAGAAAAACGGTTCGGGGAGGGAATAAGTGGAGGTGGGGTCGTCTCGTCAGCGAGTGAGGGAGAGGGAGAAGTGGGTCCACGCTGTCTGTGACTGAGTGGGTCAGTTTCTGAGTAAGAAAAGGTTTCTTCGGGGGAGGGGAGAAGTCTGGGCTGGACTGGGCCTTAGTGGGCTGGGTCTGTTTCTTATTTTTTTTTCTGTCTAATCTCTTTTTCTTTTTCTAATTCTTTTTCTGTTTGGATTTCAAACAATTATTCACACAATCAAACAACGTTCAAATCAAATCAAACAATCACTCAACTTCACTTTGAATTTGGTTCTGTTTGGCAACATAATCCAAGTCTCAAAATGAAATAATAATTTTATTTATTTTAGGATCCATTCATTAATTAAATAAAATGGATCCTTAGTTTAAAATAGGGTTTTGATTTATTTAATAAAATTTCCATTTGAAATCCAATTATTTTCAAAAACAAACCAGTAGGTTTTATTTGAAAAATAAAAGAATACTTGGAAACTTATTTAAATAAATAAATAAGTTTTGGTGTTTTAATTAAAATGGGAAAGCCTTTACTTAAATAAAATTGGATATTTAAATCCTTATTATTTTATTTAAATAATCCTTTACTCATTTTAATCAAAGCAAAACCTTTTAATAAAAGATTTCAAAGTAGTAATAAAATACTTGGTGTTCATTTAAAATGGGGAAAAAGCCTTTATTTAAATAAAATTGGATATTTAAATCCTTATTATTTTATTTAAATAAACCTTTACTCATTTTATCAAAACAAAATATTTTATTACAAAAGCTTGGCCAAAATTAATTTGGCTCACCTTTTCATTTGAAAACAAAGTCTTTTATTAAAAGATCCAAAATAGTATTTCCAAAACAATTTATTTTCCTTTAATAAATGTTTATCCAAATAAATCCCTTTAGGATTATTTGTTCACCAATTGGTATGTCTTTTGGTAAGGGCTTTATTGGCTTTGGAATTTCAATTTCCTTATCTTATTATATTCACAAGATCTTGTCTATGGTTCCAAACTAAGTGAAACCAATCTCTAAGGTCTTACATGATCCTTTGTGATTATTTGTTGATCAAATTTGGTATGGATCAAATCCATGGATTTGGAGATACTTTGGAAAATGATTTCCTTCCATTAGGGTTTAGGGTTTTGGATTACTTTCCAAATGTTCAAATTTCCAGATACATTCATTGAGGAATGCTTTTCCCTTGATTTGGATTTGTTGAATTCAAACTTTAGAATCCCATCTTTAACAAACTTTGGCTAAAGTTTTCCTTTTAGAAACAAAAGTTTCTTTTCACCCTGATTTTCAACAAAAATTTATTTTGTTTATTTAATTTTCACATTACAAGATTTGGAAAATCTTGGGATGTGACACTGTGGTTCATGAAAAGAACAAACATGCAATGACACTGGTGGATCCATGTGTGGTTCATGAGAAGAACACACATCCAACGACAATGGTGGATCCTTATGTGGTTTGTGAGAAGAACAGACATCCAATGACAATGGTGGCTGCTTATGTGGTTTGTGAGAAGAACAGACATGCAATGACACTGGTTGTGGTTCATGAGAAGAACACACACACAATGACATTGGTGGATCCTTATGTGGTTTGTGAGAAGAACATACATGCAATGACACTGGTTGTGGTTCATGAGAAGAACACACATGCAATGACACTGGTGGATCCATGTGTGGTTTGTGAAAAGAACAGACATGCAATCACACTAGGTGGATCAATGTGTGGTTTGTGGAAAGAACAGACATGCAATGACTCTAGCTGTGGTTCATGAAAAGAACACACATGCAATGACACTGGTGGATCTATGTGTGGGTCATGAAAACAACACACATGCAATGAAAGTGGTGGATCCGTGTGTGATTTGTGAAAAGAACAGTCATGCAATCACACTAGGTGGATCCATGTGTGGTTTGTGAAAAGAACAGACATGCAATCACACTAGGTGGATCCATGTGTGGTTTGTTTAGAAGAACACACATGCAATGACTCTAGCTGTGGTTCATGAAAAGAACACACATGCAATGACATTGGTGGATCCATGTTGGGTTTGTGAAAAGAACAAACATGCAATCACACTAGGTGGATCCATGTGTGGTTTGTTTAGAGGAACAGACATGCAATGACACTGGGTGTGGTTCATGAAAAGAACAGACATGCAATGACACTGGTGGATCCATATGTGGTTTGTGGAAAGCACAGACATGCAATGTCTCTAGCTGTGGTTCGTGAAAAGAACAGACATGCAATGACACTGGGTGGATCCATGTGTGCTTCATGAGAAGAACACACATCCAATGACACTGGTGGATCCATATGTGGTTTGTGAGAAGAACTGACATGCAATGACACTGGCCGTGGTTCATGAAAAGAACACACATGCAATGACACTAGTGGATCCATGTGTGGTTTGTCAAAAGAATAGACATGCAATCACACTAGCTGGATCCATGTGTGGTTTGTTTAGAGGAACAGAAATGCAATGACACTGGGTGTGGTTCATGAAAAGAACAGACATGCAATGACACTGGTGGATCCATATGTGGTTTGTGGAAGGAACAGACATGCAATGACACTAGCTGTGGTTCATGAAAATAACAGACAAGCAATGACACTGGTGGATCCATGAGTGGTTCATGAGAACAACACACATGCAATGACACTGGTGGATCCTTGGTAGTTTGCGAGAAGAACTGACATGCAATGACACTGGTGGATACTTATGTGGTTTGTAAGAAGAACAGACATGCAATGACACTTGCTGTGGTTCATGAGAAGGACAGACATGCAATGACACTAGTAGATCCTTATGTGGTTTGTGAGAAGAACAGACATGCAATGACACTTGCTGTGGTTCATGAGAAGAACACACATGCAATGACACTGGTGGATCCATGTGTGGTTTGTGAAAGAACAGACATGCAATCACACTAGGTGGATCCATGTGTGGTTTGTGGAAAGAACAGACATGCAATGACTCTAGCTGTAGTTCATGAAAAGAACACACATGCAATGACACTGGTGGATCCATGTGTGGTTTGTGAAAAGAATAGACATGCAATCACACTAGGTGGATCCATGTGTAATTTGTTTAGAATAACACACATGCAATGACTCTAGTTGTGGTTCATGAAAAGAACACACATGCAATGACACTGGTGGATCCATGTGTGGTTTGTGAAAAGAACATACATGCAATCACACTAGGTGGATCCATGTGTAGTTTGTTTAGAGGAACAGACATGCAATGACACTAGGTGGATCCATGTGTGGTTTGTTTAGAAGAACACACATGCAATGACTCTAGTTATGGTTCATGAAAAGAACACACATGCAATGACACTAGTGGATCCATGTGTGGTTTGTGAAAAGAACAAACATGCATTCACAATAGGTGGATCCATGTGTGGTTTTTTTAGGGGAACAAACATGCAATGACACTGGGTGGATCCTGGAGGAAATATGCCCCGAGAGGCAATAATAAAGTTGTTATTATGTATTCCTTATATATGATAGATGTTTATTTTTCATGCTAGAATTGTATTGATCGGAATCATCAATACATGTGTGTTTAATAAACAAAAAGGGTTCCTAGTTATGCCTCTCTTATAGACTAGCTTGTTGATTAACAAGATGATCAAGGTTTCCTGATCATGGACATTGGATGTTGTTAATAACAAGGTCACACCATTGGCGGAATGATGTGATGAACATTCATCCGAAGTATAGCATTATGATCAAGTCATTATGTTTATATTGTTATAACATCATACGAAGTAATCTTTATCCTTAGACCATGAGATCATGTTAATTGCTAACAGCTGAAGAGTATCTTGATAACATCAAACGTCACACCGTAACAAGGTGACTATAAAGATGGGTTCAGTACTATGAAGGTGTTATGTTGAGGCTCATGGATCAAGTGTGGAATTTGTCAATCCCGATGACGGATAGATATACTCTGGGCCCTCTCGGTGATATCACATTGAGATAGCTTGCAAGCAAGTGATGTGATCACTAGAATGTTATATCACGGGAATGAGAAAAGAGTGCATGTCAGTAACAAGATCAAACTAGGTATTTGGATACCGATGATCGAATCTCGGACATGTATTATATCAAGAGGCAAAAGGATTTAGTTACAGGCGTTAAAAGGTTCTCACGATCACAGAAGTCATCGTTGAATATGCAGGAGTCAGTATGGATCTCCAGGTCCCGCTTCGGACTATTGATCTGAGAGGAGTCTAAATCATGTCTGCATTATTCACGAACCGTAGGGTGACACACTTAAGAGTTACCGGACACCATTTTGGATCACATATGTTTCAGACGAAAGAATTGCAAAGCGCAGGAATTGTTTCGATAGAAACCGGAAATTGTTTCGGGTGAAATTGCAGAAAGTGGTTCTACATGTGATATTGAAATATTGCAAGGGGCTATATGTGAATGTTTGTTAATTAAATTAATTAACAAAATTCTGAATAAATTTAATAAAAGAGTTTTATTAAATGAGAGAGCATTAAACTTGGAGAATTTTAATGCATTTAAAGTAGGGACTTTAAAGGGGAATGTGAAGAGGCATTTTAATGTGGAGGGGTTACCACCACATGAATGGGGAGGTGAGGGGTCACCCCCCATACGCCAGCCATGGAGAGAGGGGTACCCCCCTCCTCCTATAAAAGGCCACCCTCTTCCTCCTTCTTCCTCACACCTCCTTGTGAAGGATCTCTCTCCCCCTCTAGAATTATTCCCCCATGGTCTCGGATTAGCGAGATACATGTTCCTGGTGGCATTTTGTCTGGAAGGAGTTGCTGCTTCTGCTGGATCACTGGAAGAGGAGGTGGAGGTTGTCCGGTGGCTTGAACGTGTGTGCGAGTACGGATGCGCTGCTGAGTTGCGGCGCTCGGACTTCCACTCGATCTTGAGATCGGCAAGTG
Organism: Avena sativa; assembly: GCA_916181665.1. Classification (NCBI taxonomy): domain Eukaryota; kingdom Viridiplantae; phylum Streptophyta; class Magnoliopsida; order Poales; family Poaceae; genus Avena; species Avena sativa. The sequence goes on along the minus strand of OV702290.1, from coordinate 491,767,114 downwards.
TACGACTACATCAACCACGAGTTCCTACTTGTTAACAACACTCATTGTCTTCGAGGGTAAGTTCTCGTTGGATGTATGTCCACCCGTTGCTTTGTACCTAGTAGATAGATCTTGGTGTGTAGTTCTCATCGTAGGAAATTTTTTGTTTTCTATGCTGCGGACCCAACATGGTATCAGAGCCTGATCTATGCGTAGGTGATTTGCACGGGTAGTACACATATGTTTATATGTGGGCGATGATGATCATGTTATTGCATCTTCTATGTATTTTGGATATTGGTGGCATAGTGGGATGAAGCGGCCCAGACCAACCTTACATGTCATCGTACATGAGACCGGTTCCGCGACTGACATGCAACTTGTTTTGCATAAGTGGCTGGCGGGTGTCTGTCTCTCCTACTATAGTCAATATCTGATTTACAACGAGTTGCTAATAACTTAGTTATCCTCGTTGTGGTTCATGTTCGTAGGTGAGAACGGTTTTATCTCCGAAAGCCCTAAGCCACGTAAAACTTGCAATTGATAAATTAGAGGCGTCTAGTTTAGATCGTTGCTGGGCTAGTGTATTGATATGGTATTGTTGTAAGTAGATGTATGATAGATACTCTTACAACACACATTCAACGTGTAAGTTCCATAGACCTTGGCCTTACACACAAAGGAATGATAGAGATCATACCACAATGCAAGTGATAGAGATCAAATGCATGGACCATATCATCTCACTTTACACATTATATGTTAGCATCTTATACTGCTAGTTTGGCGCTTTCTGTAGCATTGTAAGATGATCCCTCATTTAGATATCAAGATAAAATGTGTTCTTCCTTGAGTATGCACCGTTCTATGGATCTCGTTTCGAGACATCACGTGATGATCGGGTGTACTCGAATCTACGCTTTCATAGGAACGGGTGTAAGACAGTTTTACACACGCGAATACTAAGGTTCTTACTTGGCGAGCCTAGCATGTATAGACATGGGCTCGGAACACGGACCAAAAGGTTAAGCACGAGTCATATAGTTGATATGATGCCCATATAGATGCTCGCCTTTGAAGCTACATCAACTCACATGATGATCGGACTTGGTGTAGTGGATTTGGTTCATGTAATCACCAAAAGTACACGAGGGATGTCGTTTTTAAGTGGGAGTTCATTAGTAATTTGGAATAGTGGAACTCAATCTATCATAAACTTAGTCTAAATAAACTTTACAAATTCTGTTGTAGATGGCACCACCTGCTTTTAATTTCAATGTGTTCATGCAGAAAGAGAAACTTGCTGCGAATTGTAGCAACTTCACCAACTGGGCTATGAATTTGAGGATTCTCCTCACTGCTGCACAAAAGCAATATGTGCTAGATGCGCCGCTAGGCCCCCCACCAGCTCCTGATGCCCCTGACAAGGAAAAGAATGTCTATGTGACTCGTCAGGAGGACCACAACTTAGTTCATTGCGGCATATTGTATGGGCTAGAGCCAAAACTTTGAAAGCGTTTCGAAAATGGCAATGCCTTTGATACCATGGGAGAATTGAAAATGATTTTTGATACCCATGTTGCCGTAGAGAGTTTTAATGCTACTGAAAAGTTCTTTAGCTGCATGATGGAGGAGAACAGCTCCGTTAGTGAGCATGTACTCAAAATGTCTGGGTACGCCGATAAGCTTGTGTCCTTGGGAATAACGATTCCCATTGACTTGGGCATACATCGTGTTCTCCAATCTCTGCCACCTAGCTACAAGATCTTCGTGATGAACTATAATATGCAGGGCATGAAGAAGACTCTTCCCGAGCTTCTGTCAATGCTTAAGACTGCAGAAGTGGAGATTAGGAAAGAACATCAAGTGTTGATGATCAATAGGACCACCGGTTTCAAGGACAAGAAAGGCAAGCACAAGGGAAAGAAGGGTGGCAAATCTGTTGCCGCGCCTGAAAAGAAACCCTGAGTTGGCCCTAAGTCTGATACCGAGTGCTACTATTGCAAGGGGACTGGCCATTGGAAGCGCAACTGCCCCAAGTATTTGGCGGACAAGAAGTCCGGCAAGGCAAACAAAGGTATATGTGATATACATGTTATTGATGTGTACTTGACTAGTACTCGCAGTAGCACCTGGGTATTTGATACAAGATCGATTGCTAATATATGTAACTCAGTTCAGGGGCTATGGAACAAGCGACAACTAGCAAGGGATGAGGTCAGGATGCGGGTCGACAATGGATCAAAAGTTGATGTGATCGCCGTCGGGATGCTACCTCTCCATATGCCATCGGGATTAGTTATAAACCTAAATAATTGTTATTTGGTGCCTGCACTAAGCATGAACATTGTATCCGGATCGTGTTTGATGCAAAGTGGTCATTCCTTTAAATTTGAAAACAATGGTTGTTCGATTTATAAGAATGATATATTCTATGGTCATGCACCTATGTTGAATGGTTTATTTCTGATGGATCTCGATAGTAATATTACACATATTCATAATGTTAATGCTAAAAGGATTAAACTTGATAATGATATATCTGCATATATGTGGCACTGCCGTCTAGGTCATATTGGTGTTAAGCGCATGAAGAAACTCCATTCTGATGGACTTTTGGAATCACTTGATTTTGAATCGTTTGATACATGTGAGCCATGCCTTATGGGCAAGATGACTAGAACGCCGTTTTCCGGTTCAATGGAACAGGCAACAGATCTATTGGAAATCATACATACTGATGTGTGTGGACCAATGAGTGTGTCGGCGCGAGGTGGATATCGTTATTTTGTTACTTCCACGGATGATTTGAGTAGATACGGGTATATCTATTTGATGAAACACAAGTCTGAAACCTTTGAAAAGTTCAAGGAATTTCAGAATGAAGTGGAAAATCATCGTAATAGAAAGATCAAATTTCTATGGTCCGACCGTGGTGGAGAGTATCTAAGTTACGAGTTTAGCACACACATGAAAGAGTGTGGAATAGTTTCACAACTCACGCCTGCCGGAACACCACAACGTAATGGTGTGTCGGAACATCGTAATCGTACCTTATTGGATATGGTTCGATCTATGATGTCTCTGACTGACTTGCCACTGTCATTTTGGGGTTATGCACTGGAAACAGCTGCATTCACTTTAAATCGGGCACCATCTAAATCTGTTTAAACGACACCGTATGAATTATGGTTTGGAAACAAACCTAAGTTGTCATTTCTTAAAGTTTGGGGATGCGATGTTTATGTGTAGAAACTTCAGTCGGATAAACTCGAACCCAAAGTGGAAAAATGCGTCTTCATAGGATACCCTAAGGAAACGATTGGGTATACCTTCTATCACAGATCCGAGGGCAAGGTTTTTGTTGCCAAGAATGGATCCTTTCTTGAGAAGGAGTTTCTCGCGAAAGGTGTGAGTAGTCGGAAGGTAGAACTCGAAGAGGTTATTGAACCTTTTCTTCATGAAATGGCGAGTAGCGCAGCACCGGAAGTTGTTTTGTAGTTGACTTCACCTAATGAAGAGAGAGCTAATGATATTGATCATGAAACTCCGAAATAGGACACTACCGAGCCTCGCAGGTCAAGCAGGACACGTGCAGCTCCTGAACTGTACGGCAATCCTGTTGTGAATTTCATGGTTGATGAAATGGATGACCCTGTGACATATGAAGAAGTGATGATGAGCCCGGATTCCAACAAATGGCTAGAATCCATGAAATCCAAGATGGAATCCATGTACGAGAACCAAGTTTGGACCTTGGTGGACTTACCTCACGATCGAAAGGCCGTTGAGAATAAATGGATTTTCAAAAGAAAAACTGATGCTGATGGTAATGTGACTATCTATGAGGCTCGACTTATCGCAAAGGGGTTTCGACAAATTCAAGGAGTTGACTACGATGAGACATTCTCTCCCGTAGAGATGCTTAAGTCGGTTAGGATTATGTTAGCAATTGCTGCATATTTCGATTATGAAATATGGCAGATGGATGTCAAAACTGCGTTCCTCAATGGTAATATTGAAGAAGAGTTGAATATGATACAACCTAAGGGTTTTGTCGATCCTAAGGATGCTAATAAGGTATGCAAACTTCAGCGATCCATCTATGGACTGAAGCAAGCATACAAGAGTTGGAATCTCCGCTTTGATGAGGTGATCAAAGAGTTTGGATTTGTCCAAACTTATAGAGAGGCTTGTATTTACAAGAAAGTGAGTGGGAGCAATGTGGGATTTATGATATTATATGTGGATGACATATTATTGATTGGAAATGATATAGATATTTTAAACATTGTTAAAAGTTATCTAAACAGCAAATTTTCGATGAAAGACCTTGGTGAAGCGTCATATATATTAGGCATTAAAATCTATAGAGATAGATCAAGGCGCCTAATTGGGCTATCGCAGAGTACATACCTTGATAAGATATTAAAGAAGTTTAATATGGACGAAAGTAAGAAGGGGTTCTTACCTATGTTGCAAGGCAAGATATTGAGTAAGACTCAAAGTCCGGCTACGACGGAAGAAAGAGAGACGATGGATAAGATCCCCTATGCCTCGGCCATAGGCTCTATAATGTATGCCATGCTATGTACAAGACCGGATGTGGCACATGCTATTAGTTTGACTAGTAGGTACCAATCTGATCTAGGCTCGGAACACTGGATAGCGGTCAAGAACATCCTCAAGTACTTGAGAAGAACTAGGGATATGTTTCTTATATACGGAGGTGAAGAAGAGCTAGTCGCTAAGTGTTATGTCGATGCTAGCTTTGACACCGATCCGGATGACTCTAAGTCTCAATCCGGATACGTATTTCTCTTGAACTGAGTAGAAGTTAGTTGGAAGAGTTCCAAACAACCTGTGGTGGCTGGATCAACGACGGAGGCGGAATATGTTGCTGCTTCAGAAGCGGCGCAGGAAGCGGTTTGGATGAAAGAGTTCATTATGGAACTAGGTGTGGTTCCTAGTGCGTTGGACCCGATGGTGATCTATTGTGACAACAATGGATCCATAGCCAACACAAAGGAACCGGGGTCTCACAAGAATTCCAAGCATATTAAGCGCCGGTTTCACTCCATCCGCGAGCATGTCAAGGATGGAGATATAAAGATTTGTAAAGTACACACGAACCTACATGTAGTAGATCCGTTGACTAAAGCTCTCCCTAGGGCAAAACATGATCAACACCAGAACTCCATGGGTGTTAGATTTATCACTATGTGAACTAGATTATTGTCTCTAGTGCAAGTGGGAGACTGAAGGAAATATGCCCTGAGAGGCAATAATAAAGTTGTTATTATGTATTCCTTATATATGATAGATGTTTATTTTGCATGCTACAATTGTATTGATCGGAAACATCAATACATGTGTGTTTAATAAACAAAAAGGGTTCCTAGTTATGCCTCTCTTATAGACTAGCTTGTTGATTAACAAGATGATCAAGGTTTCCTGATCATGGACATTAGATGTTGTTAATAACAAGGTCACACCATTGGTGGAATGATGTGATGAACATTCATCCGAAGTATAGCATTACGATCAAGTCATTATGTTTATATTGCTATAACATCATACGAAGTAATCTTTATCCTTAGACCATGAGATCATGTTAATTGCTAACAGCTGAAGAGTATCATGATAACATCAAACATCACACCGTAACAGGGTGACTATAAAGATGGGTTCAGTACTACGAAGGTGTTATGTTGAGGCTCATGGATCAAGAGTGGAATTTGTCAATCCCGGTGACGGATAGATATACTCTGGGCCCTCTCGGTGATATCACATTGAGATAGCTTGCAAGCAAGTGATGTGATCACTAGAATGTTATATCACGGGAACGAGAAAAGAGTGCATGTCAGAAACGAGATCAAACTAGGTATTTGGATACTGATGATCGAATCTCGGACATGTATTATATCAAGAGACAAAAGGATTTAGTTACAAGCGTTAAAAGGTTCTCACGATCATAGAAGTCATCGTTGAATATGCAGGAGTCAGTATGGATCTCCAGGTCCCGCTTCTGACTATTGATCTGAGAGGAGTCTCAATCATGTCTGCATTATTCACGAACCATAGGGTGACACACTTAAGAGTTACCGGACACCATTTTGGAGCACATATGTTTCAGACGAAAGAATTGCAAAGCGCAGGAATTGTTTCGATAGAAACCGGAAATTGTTTCGGGTGAAATTGCAGAAAGTGGTTCTACATGTGATATTGAAATATTGCAAGGGGCTATATGTGAATGTTTGTTAATTAAAGTAATTAACAAAATTCTGAATAAATTTAATAAAAGAGTTTTATTAAATGAGAGAGCATTAAACTTGGAGAATTTTAATGCATTTAAAGTAGGGACTTTAAAGGGGAATGTGAAGAGGCATTTTAATGTGGAGGGGTTACCACCACATGAATGGGGAGGTGAGGGGTCACCCCCCATACGCCAGCCATGGAGAGAGGGGTACCCCCCTCCTCCTATAAAAGGCCACCCTCTTCCTCCTTCTTCCTCACACCTCCTTGTGAAGGATCTCTCTCCCCCTCTAGAATTATTCCCCCATGGTCTCGGATTAGCGAGATACATGTTCCTGGTGGCATTTTGTCTGGAAGGAGTTGCTGCTTCTGCTGGATCACTGGAAGAGGAGGTGGAGGTTGTCCGGTGGCTTGAACGTGTGTGCGAGTACGGATGCGCTGCTGAGTTGCGGCGCTCGGACTTCCACTCGATCTTGAGATCGGCAAGTGTACGACTACATCAACCACGAGTTCCTACTTGTTAACAAAACTCGTTGTCTTCGAGGGTAAGTTCTCGTTGGATGTATGTCCACCCGTTGCTTTGTACCTAGTAGATAAATCTTGGCGTGTAGTTCTCATCATAGGAAATTTTTTGTTTTCTATGCTGTGGACCCAACAGTGGTATCAGAGCCTGATCTACGCGTAGGTGCTTTGCACGGGTAGTACACATATGTTTATATGTGGGCGATGATGATCATGTTATTGCATCTTCTATGTATTTTGGATATTGGTGGCATAGTGGGATGAAGTGGCCCGGACCAACCTTACATGTCATCGTACATGAGACCGGTTCCACGACTGACATGCAACTTGTTTTGCATAAGTGGCTGGCGGGTGTCTGTCTCTCCTACTATAGTCAATATCTGATTTACAACGAGTTGCTAATAACTTTGTTATCCTCGTTGGGGTTCATGTCCGTAGGTGAGAACGGTTCTATCTCCGAAAGCCCTAAGCCACGTAAAACTTGCAATTGATAAATTAGAGGCGTCTAGTCTAGATCATTGCTGGGCTAGTGTATTGATATGGTATTGTTGTAAGTATATGTATTATAGATACTCTTACAACACACATTCAACGTGTAAGTTCCATAGACCTTGGCCTTACACACAAAGGAATGATAGAGATCATACCACGATGCAAGTGATAGAGATCAAATGCATGGACTATATCATGTCACTTTACACATTAGATGTTAGCATCTTATACTGCTAGTTTGGCGCTTTCTGTAGCATTGTAAGATGATCCCTCATTTAGATATCAAGATAAAATGTGTTCTTCCTTGAGTATGCACCGTTCTATGGATCGTGTTTCGAGACATCACATGATGATCGGGTGTACTCGAATCTACGCTTTCATAGGAACGGGTGTAAGACAGTTTTACACACGCGAATACTAAGGTTCTTACTTGGTGAACCTAGAATGTACATACATGTCCTCAGAACACGGACCGAAAGGTTAAGCATGATTCATATAGTTGATATGATGCCCATATAGATGCTCGCCTTTGAAGCTACATCAACTCACGTGATGATCAGACTTGGTGTAGTGGATTTGGTTCATGTAATCACCAAAAGGACACGAGGGATGTCGTTTTTGAGTGGGAGTTCATTAGTAATTTGGATTAGTTAAACTCAATCTATCATAAACTTAGTCCAAATAAACTTTACAAATTCTGTTGTAGATGCCACCACCTGCTTTTAATTTCAATGTGTTCATGGAGAAAGAGAAACTTGCTGCGAATGGTAGCAACTTCACCAACTGGGCTATGAATTTGAGGATTCTCCTCACTGCTGCACAAAAGCAATATGACACTGGTGGATCCTTGTGTGGTTTGCAAGAAGAACTGACATGCAATGACACTGGTGGATACTTATGTGGTTTGTAAGAAGAACAGACATGCAATGACACTTGTTGTGGTTCATGAGAAGAACACACATGCAATGACACTAGTAGATCCTTATGTGGTTTGTGAGAAGAACATACATGCAATGATACTGGCTATCGTTCATGAGAAGAACACACATGCAATGACACTGGTGGATCCATGTGTGGTTTGTGAAAAGAACAGACATGCAATCACACTAGGTGGATCCATGTGTGGTTTGTGGAAAGAACAGACATGCAATGACTCTAGCTGTAGTTCATGAAAGAACACACATGCAATGACACTGGTGGATCCATGTGTGGTTTGTGAAAAGAACAGACATGCAATCACACTAGGTGGATCGATGTGTGGTTTGTTTAGAGGAACAGACATGCAATGACACTGGGTGGATCCATGTGTGGTTTGTTTAGAAGAACACACATGCAATGACTCTAGTTGTGGTTCATGAAAAGAACACACATGCAATGACACTGGTGGATCCATGTGTGGTTTGTGAAAAGGATAGACATGCAATCACCCTAGGTGGATCCATGTGTGGTTTGTTTAGGGGAACATACATGCTATGACACATGGTGGATCCATGTGTGGTTTGTTTAGAAGAACACACATGCAATTACTCTAGTTGTGGTTCATGAAAAGAACACACATGCATTGACACTGGTGGATCCATGTGTGGTTTGTGAAAAGAACATACATGCAGTCACACTAGGTGGATCCATGTATGGTTTGTTTAGGGGAACAGACATGCTATGACACTTGGTGGATCCATGTGTGGTTTGTTTAGAAGAACACACATGCAATTACTCTAGTTGTGTTTAATTAAAAGAACACACATGCAATGGCACTGGTGGATCTATGTGTGCTTTGTGAAAAGAACACACATGCAATGACACTGGTGGATCCTTGTGCGGTTTGTGAGAAGAACATACATGCAATTACATTGGTGGATCCATGTGTGGTTTGTGATAAGGACATACATACAATGACAATGGATGTGGTTCATGAGAAGAACACACATGCAATGACACTGGTGGATCCATGTGTGGTTTGTCAAAAGAACATACATCCAATCACACTAGGTGGATCCATGTGTGGTTTGTTTAGAGGAACAGACATGCAATGACATTGGGTGTGGTTCATGAAAAGAACATACATGCAATGACACTGGTGGATCCATATGTGGTTTGTGGAAGCAACATACATGCAATGGCTCTAGTTGTGGTTCATGAAAAGAACAAACATGCAATGACACTGGTGGATCCATGTGTAGTTTGTGAGAAGAACACACATCCAATGACACTGGTGGATCCATGTGTGGTTTGTGAGAAGAATAGACATGCAATGACAGAAGTGGATACTTATGTGGTTTGTGATAAGAACAGACATGCAATGACACTGGCTGTGGTTCATGAGAAGAACACACATGCAATGACACTGGTGGATCCTTGTGTGGTTCATGAAAAGAACACACATGCAATGACACTTGTGGATCCATGTGTGGCTTGTGAAAAGAACAGACATGCAATCACACTAGGTGGATCGATGTGTGGTTTGTTTAGAGGAACAGACATGCAATGACACTAGTTGTGGTTCATGAAAAGAACACACATGCAATGACACTGGTGGATCCATGTGTGGTTTGTGAAAAGAATAGACATGCAATCACACTAGGTGGATCCATGTGTAGTTTGTGGAAATATTAGACATGCAATGAATCTAGCTATGGTTCATGAAAAGAACACACATGCAATGACACTGGCGTATCCATGTGTGGTTAATGAAAAGAACACACATGCAATGACACTGGTGGATCCATGTGTGGTTTGAGAAAAGAACAGACATGCAATCACACTAGGTGGATCCATGTGTGGTTGGTGAAAAGAACATACATGCAATCACACTAGGTGGATCCATGTATGGTTCATTTAGAAGAACACACATGCAATGACTCTAGTTGTGGTTCATGAAAAGAACACACATGCAATGGCACCGGTGGATACATGTGTGGTTTGTGAAAAGAACAGACATGCAATCACACTAGGTGGATCCATGTGTGGTTTGTTTAGAGGAACATACATGCAATGACACTGGGTGTGGTTCATGAAAATAACATACATGCAATGACATTGGTGGATCCATATGTGGTTTGTGAAAAGCACAGAGATGCAATGACTCTAGCTGTGGTTCATGAAAAGAACAAACATGCAATGACACTGGGTGGATCCATGTGTGGTTCATAAGAAGAACACACATCCAATGACACTGGTGGATCCTTATGTGGTTTGTGAGAAGAACAAACATGCAATGACACTGGATGTGGTTCATGAGAAGAACACACATGCAATGACACTGGTGGATCCATGTGTGGTTTGTGAAAAGAACAGACATGCAATCACACTAGGTGGATCCATGTGTGGTTTGTTTAGAGGAAAAAACATGCAATGACACTGGGTTGGTTCATGAAAAGAACAGACATGCAATGACACTGGTGGATCCATATGTGGTTTGTGGAAGGAACAGACATGCAATGACACTGGATGTGGTTCATGAGAAGAACACACATGCAATGACACTGGTGGATCCATGTGTGGTTTGTGAAAAGAACAGACATGCAATCACACTAGGTGGATCCATGTGTGGTTTCTTTAGAGGAAAAAACATGCAATGACACTGGGTGGATCCATGTGTGGTTTGTGAAAAGAACACACATCCAATCACACTAGGTGGATCCATGTGTGGTTTGTGGAAAGAACAGACATGCAATGACTCTAGCTGTGGTTCATGAAAAGAACACACATGCAATGACACTAGTGGATCCATGTGTGGTTTGTGAAAAGAACATACATGCAATGACTCTAGGTGGATCCATGTGTGGTTTGTTTAGGGGAACATACATGCTATGACACTTGGTGGATCCATGTGTGGTTTGTTTAGAAGAACACACATGCAATTTCTCTAGTTGTGGGTCATGAAAAGAACACACATGCTTTGACACTTGTGGATCCATGTGTGCTTTGTGAAAAGAACACACATGCAATGACACTGGTGGATCCTTGTGTGGTTTGTGAGAAGAACATACATGCAATGACACTGGTGGATCCATGTGTGGTTTGTTTAGAGGAACAGACATGCAATCACACTAGGTGGATCCATGTGTGGTTCGTGAAAAGAACATACATGCAATCACACTAGGTGGATCCATGTGTGGTTCGTTTAGAAGAACACACATGGAATGACTCTAGTTGTGGTTCATGAAAAGAACACACATGCAATGACACTGGTGGATACATGTGTGGTTTGTGAAAAGAACAGACATGCAATCACACTAGGTTGATCCATGTGTGGTTTGTTTAGAGGAACATACATGCAATGACACTGGGTGTGGTTCATGAAAAGAACATACATGCAATGACATTGGTGGATCCATATGTGGTTTGTGGAAAGCATAGACATGAATTGACTCTAGTTGTGGTTCATGAAAAGAACAGACATGCAATAACACTGGGTGGATCCATGTGTGGTTCATAAGAAGAACACACATCCAATGACACTGGTGTATCCTTATGTGGTTTGTGAGAAGAACATACATGCAATGACACTGGATGTGGTTCATGAGAAGAACACACATGCAATGAAACTGGTGGATTCATGTGTGGTTTATGAAAAGAATAGACATGCAATCACACTAGGTGGATCCATGTGTGGTTTGTCTAGAGGAACAGACATGCAATGACACTGGGTGTGGTTCATGAAAAGAACAGACATGCAATGACACTAGTGGATCCATATGTGGTTTGTGGAAGGAACAGCCATGTAATGACACTAGTGGATCCATATGTGGTTTGTGGAAGGAACAAACATGCAATGACACTGGTGGATCCTGATGTGGTTTGCGAGAAGAACATACATGCAATGTCACTTGCTGTGGTTCATGAGAAGAACACACATGCAATGACACCGGTGGATCCATATGTGGTTTGTGAGAAAAACATACATGCAATGACAATGGCTATGGTTCATGAGAAGAACACACATGCAATGACACTAGTGGATCCATGTGTGGTTTGTGAAAAGAACAGACATCCAATCACACTAGGTGGATCCATGTGTGGTTTGTGGAAAGAACAGACATGCAATGACTCTAGCTATGGTTCATGAAAATAACAGACATGCAATGACACTGGTGGATCCATGTGTTGTTTGTGAAAAGAACATACATGCAATCACACTAGGTGGATCCATGTGTGGTTTGTTTAGAAGAACACACATGTAATGACTCTAGTTATGGTTCATGAAAAGAACACACATGCAATGATACTGGTGGATCCATGTGTGGTTTGTGAAAAGAACAGACATGCAATCACACTAGGTGGATCCATGTGTGGTTTGTTTAGGGGAACATACATGCTATGACACTTGGTGGATCCATGTGTGGTTTTTTAGAAGAACACACATGCAATTACTGTAGTTGTGGTTCATGAAAAGAACACACATGCATTAACATTGGTGGATCCATGTGTGCTTTGTGAAAAGAACACACATGCAATGACACTGGTGGATCCTTGTGTGGTTTGTGAGAAGATCATACATGCAATTACACTGGTGGATCCATGTGTGGTTTGTGATAAGGACATACATACAATGACAATGGATGTGGTTCATGAGAAGAACACACATGCAATGACACTGGTGGATCCATGTGTGGTTTGTGAACAGAACATACATGCAATCACACTAGGTGGATCCATGTGTGGTTTGTTTAGAGGAACATACATGCAATAACATTGGGTGTGGTTCATGAAAAGAACATACATGCACTGACACTGGTGGATCCATATGTGGTTTGTGGAAGGAACATACATGCAATGACTCTAGCTGTGGTTCATGAAAAGAACAGACATGCAATGACACTGATGGATCTATGTGTGGTTCATGAGAAGAACACACATCCAATGACACTGGTGGATCCATGTGTGGTTTGTGAGAAGAATAGACATGCAATGACACAAGTGGATACTTATGTGGTTTGTGAGAAGAACATACATGCAATGACACTAGCTGTGGTTCATGAGAAGAACAGACATGCAATGACACTGGTGGATCCTTGTGTGGTTTGTGAGAAGAACATACATGCAATGACATTGGCTGTGGTTCATGAGAAGAACACACATGCAATGACACTGGTGGATCCATGTATGGTTTGTGAACATACATGCAATGACACTGGCTGTGGTTCATGAGAAGAACACACATGCAATGACACTGGTGGATCCATGTGTGGTTTGTGAAAAGAACAGACATACAATCACACTAGGTGGATCCATGTGTAGTTTGTGGAAAGAACAGACATGCAATGACTAGCTGTGGTTCATGAAAAGAACACACATGAAGTGACACTGGTGTATCCATGTGTGGTTCATGAAAAGAACACACATGCAATGACACTGGTGGATCCAGGTGTGGTTTGTGAAAAGAACAGACATGCAATCACACTAGGTGGATCCATGTGTGGTTTGTGAAAAGAATAGACATGCAATCACACTAGGTGGATCCATGTGTGGTTTGTTTAGAAGAACACATATGCAATGACTCTAGTTGTGGTTAATGAAAATAACACACATGCAATGACACTGGTGGATCCATGTGTAGTTTGTGAAAAGAACAGACATGCAATCACACTAGGTGGATCCATGTGTGGTTTGTTTAGAGGAACAGACATGCAATGACACTGGGTGGATCCATGTGTGGTTTGTTTATAAGAACACACATGCAATGAGTCTAGTTGTGGTTCATGAAAAGAACACACATGCAATGATACTGGTGGATCCATGTGTGGTTTATGAAAACTACAGACATGCAATCACAGTAGGTGGATCCATGTGTGGTTTGTTTAGAGGAACAAACATGCAATGACACTGGGTATGGTTCATGAAAAGAACATACATGCAATGACACTGGTGGATCCATATGTGGTTTGTGGAAGGAACAGACATGCAATGACTCTAGCTGTGGTTCATGAAAAGAACATACATGCAATCACACTAGGTGGATACATGTGTGGTTTGTTTAGAGGAATAGACATGCAATGACACTAGGTGTGGTTCATGAAAAGAAGAGACATGCAATGACACTGGTGGATCCATATGTGGTTTGTGGAAAGCACAGACATGCAATGACTCTAGCTGTGGTTCATGAAAAGAACAGACATGCAATGACACTATGTGGATCCATGTGTGGTTCATGAGAAGAACACACATCCAATGACACTAGTGGATCCTTATGTGGTTTGTGAGAAGAACATACATGCAATGACACTGGATGTGGTTCATGAGAATAACACACATGCAATGACACTGGTGGATCCATGTGTGGTTTGTGAAAAGAACAGACATGCAATCACACTAGGTGGATCCATGTGTGGTTTGTTTAGAGGAAAAAACATGCAATGACATTGGGTGTGGTTCATGAAAAGAACAGACATGCAATGACACTGGTGGATCCATATGTGGTTTGTGGAAGGAACAGACATGCAATGACACTGGTGGATCCTGATGTGGTTTGTGAGAAGAACAGACATGCAATGTCACTTGCTATGGTTCATGAGAAGAACACACATGCAATGACACCGGTGGATCCATGTGTGGTTTGTGAAAAGAACATACATGCAATCACACTAGGTGGATCCATGTGTTGTTTGTTTAGAGGAACATACATGCAATGACATTGGGTGTGGTTCATGAAAAGAACATACATGCAATGACACTGGAGGATCCATATGTGGTTTGTGGAAGGAACATACATGCAATGACATTGGGTGTGGTTCATGAAAAGAACAGACATGCAATGACACTGGTGGATCTATGTGTGGTTCATGAGAAGAACACACAGCCAATGACACTGGTGGATCCATGTGTGGTTTGTGAGAAGAATAGACATGCAATGACACAAGTGGATACTTATGTGGTTTGTGAGAAGAACAGACATGGAATGACACTGGCTGTGGTTCATGAGAAGAACACACATGCAATAACACTGGTGGATCCTTGTGTGGTTTGTGAGAGGAACATACATGCAATGACACTGGCTGTGGTTCATGAGAAGAACACACATGCAATGACACTGGTGGATCCATGTGTGGTTTGTGAAAAGAATAGACATACAATCACACTAGGTGGATCCATGTGTAGTTTGTGGAAAGAACAGACATGCAATGACTCTAGCTGTGGTTCATGAAAAGAATACACATGCAATGACACTAGTGTATCCATGTGTGGTTCAAGAAAAGAACACACATGCAATGACACTGGTGGATCCAGGTGTGGTTTGTGAAAAGAACAGACATGGAATCACACTAGGTGGATCCATGTGTGGTTTGTGAAAAGAATAGACATGCAATCACACTAGGTGGATCCATTTGTGGTTTGTTTAGAAGAACACATATGCAATGACTCTAGTTGTGGTTAATGAAAAGAACACACATGCAATGACACTGGTGGATCCATGTGTAGTTTGTGAAAAGAACAGACATGCAATCACACTAGGTGGATCCATGTGTGGTTTGCTTAGACGAACAGACATGCAATGACACTGGGTGGATCCATGTGTGGTTTGTTTAGAAGAACACACATGCAATGACTCTAGTTGTGGTTCATGAAAAGAACACACATGCAATGACACTTGTGGATCCATGTGTGGTTTGTGAAAAGAACAGACATGCAATCACACTAGGTGGATCGATGTGTGGTTTGTTTAGAGGAACAGACATGCAATGACACTAGTTGTGGTTCATGAAAAGAACACACATGCAATGACACTGGTGGATCCATGTGTGGTTTGTGAAAAGAACAGACATGCAATCACACTAGGTGGATCCATGTGTGGTTTGTTTAGGGGAACATACATGCTATGACACTTGGTGGATCCATGTGTGGTTTTTTAGAAGAACACACATGCAATTACTCTAGTTGTGGTTCATGAAAACAACACACATGCATTGACACTGGTGGATCCTTGTGTGGTTTGTGAGAAGAAAATACATCCAATTACACTGGTGGATCCATGTGTGGTTTGTGATAAGGACATACATACAATGACAATGGATGTGGTTCATGAGAAGAACACACATGCAATGAAACTGGTGGATCCATGTGTGGTTTGTGAAAAGAACATACATGCAATCACACTAGGTGGATCCATGTGTGGTTTGTTTAGAGGAACATACATGCAATGACATTGGGTGTGGTTCATGAAAAGAACATACATCCAATGACACTGGTGGATCCATATGTGGTTTGTGGAAGGAACATACATGCAATGACTCTAGCTGTGGTTCATGAAAAGAACAGACATGCAATGACACTGGTGGATCTATGTGTGGTTCATGAGAAGAACACACAGCCAATGACACTGGTGGATCCATGTGTGGTTTGTGAGAAGAATAGACATGCAATGACACAAGTGGATACTTATGTGGTTTGTGAGAAGAACATATATGCAATGACTTTGGCTGTGGTTCATGAGAAGAACACACATGCAATGACACTGGTGGATCCATGTGTGGTATGTGAAAAGAACAAACATATAATCACACTAGGTGGATCCATGTGTAGTTTGTGGAAAGAACAGACATGCAATGACTCTAGCTGTGGTTCATGAAAAGAACACACATGCAATGACACTGGTGTATCCATGTGTGGTTCATGAAAAGAACATACATGCAATGACACTGGTAGATCCAGGAGTGGTTTGTGAAAAGAACAGACATGCAATCACACTAGGTGGATCCATGTGTGGTTTGTGAAAAGAATAGACATGCAATCACACTAGGTGGATCCATGTGTGGTTTGTTTAGAAGAACACATATGCAATGACTCTAGTTGTGGTTAATGAAAATAATAACACATGCAATGACACTGGTGGATCCATGTGTAGTTTGTGAAAAGAATAGACATGCAATCACACTAGGTGGATCCATGTGTGGTTTGTTTAGAGGAACAGACATGCAATGACACTGGGTGGATCCATGTGTGGTTTGTTTAGAAGAACACACATGCAATGACTCTAGTTGTGGTTCATGAAAAGAACACACATGCAATGACACTGGTGGATCCATGTGTGGTTTATGAAAGATACAGACATGCAATCACACTAGGTGGATCCATGTGTGGTTTGTTTAGAGGAACAGACTTGCAATGACACTAGGTGTGGTTCATGAAAAGAACAGACATGCAATGACACTAGTGGATCCATATGTGGTTTGTGGAAGGAACATACATGCAATTACTCTAGATGTTGTTCATGAAAAGAACAGACATGCAATGACACTGGTGGATCCATGTGTGGTTCATGAGAAGAACACACATCAAATGACACTGCTGGATCCATGTGTGGTTTATGAGAAGAACATAAATGCAATGACACTGGTGGATACTTATGTGGTTTGTGAGAAGAACAGACATGCAATGACACTAGCTGTGGTTCATGAGAAGAACACACATGCAATGACACTGGTGGATCCTTGTGTGGTTTGTGAGAAGGACATACATGCAATGACACTGGTTGTGGTTCATGAGAAGAACACACATGTGACACTAGTGGATCCATGTGTGTTTTGTGGAAGGAACAGACATGCAATCACACTTGGTGGATCCATGTGTGGTTTGTGGAAAGAATAGACATGCAATGACTCTAGTTATGGTTCATGAAAAGAACAGACATCCAATGACATTGGTCTATCCGTGTGTGGTTCATGAAAAGAACACACATGCAATGACACTGGTGGATCCATGTGTGGCTTGTGAAAAGAACAAACGTGCAATCACACTAGGTGGATCCATGTGTGCTTTGTGAAAAGAACAGACATGCAATCACACTAGGTGGATCCATGTGTGGTTTTTTTAGAAGAACACACATGCAATGACTCTAGTTGTGGTTCATGAAAAGAACATACATGTAATCACACTAGGTGGATACATGTGTGGTTTGTTTAGAGGAATAGACATGCAATGACACTAGGTGTGGTTCATGAAAAGAAGAGACATGCAATGACACTGGTGGATCCATATGTGGTTTATGGAAAGCACAGACATGCAATGACTCTTGCTGTGGTTCATGAAAAGAACAGACATGCAATGACACTATGTGGATCCATGTGTGGTTCATGAGAAGAACACACATCCAATGACACTAGTGGATCCTTATGTGGTTTGTGAGAAGAACATACATGCAATGACACTGGATGTGGTTCATGAGAAGAACACACATGCAATGACACTGGTGGATCCATGTGTGGTTTGTGAAAAGAACAGACATGCAATCACACTAGGTGGATCCATGTGTGGTTTGTTTAGAGGAAAAAACATGCAATGACATTGGGTGTGTTTCATGAAAAGAACAGACATGCAATGACACTGGTGGATCCATATGTGGTTTGTGGAAGGAACAGACATGCAATGACACTGGTGGATCCTGATGTGGTTTGTGAGAAGAACAGACATGCAATGTCACTTGCTATGGTTAACGAGAAGAACACACATGCAATGACACCGGTGGATCCATGTGTGGTTTGTGAAAAGAACATACATGCAATCACACTAGGTGGATCCATGTGTTGTTTGTTTAGAGGAACATACATGCAATGACATTGGGTGTGGTTCATGAAAAGAACATACATGCAATGACACTGGAGGATCCATATGTGGTTTGTGGAAGGAACATACATGCAATGACATTGGGTGTGGTTCATGGAAAGAACAGACATGCAATGACACTGGTGGATCTATGTGTGGTTCATGAGAAGAACACACAGCCAATGACACTGGTGGATCCATGTGTGGTTTGTGAGAAGAATAGACATGCAATGACACAAGTGGATACTTATGTGGTTTGTGAGAAGAATAGACATGCAATGACACTGGCTGTGGTTCATGAGAAGAACACACATGCAATAACACTGGTGGATCCTTGTGTGGTTTGTGAGAGGAACATACATGCAATGACACTGGCTGTGGTTCATGAGAAGAACACACATGCAATGACACTGGTGGATCCATGTGTGGTTTGTGAAAAGAACAGACATACAATCACACTAGGTGGATCCATGTGTAGTTTGTGGAAAGAACAGACATGCAATGACTCTAGCTGTGGTTCATGAAAAGAACACACATGCAATGACACTAGTGTATCCATGTGTGGTTCAAGAAAAGAACACACATGCAATGACACTGGTGGATCCAGGTGTGGTTTGTGAAAAGAACAGACATGCAATCACACTAGGTGGATCCATGTGTGGTTTGTGAAAAGAATAGACATGCAATCACATTAGGTGGATCCATTTGTGGTTTGTTTAGAAGAACACATATGCAATGACTCTAGTTGTGGTTAATGAAAAGAACACACATGCAATGACACTGGTGGATCCATGTGTAGTTTGTGAAAAGAACAGACATGCAATCACACTAGGTGGATCCATGTGTGGTTTGTTTAGACGAACAGACATGCAATGACACTGGGTGGATCCATGTGTGGTTTGTTTAGAAGAACACACATGCAATGACTCTAGTTGTGGTTCATGAAAAGAACACACATGCAATGACACTTGTGGATCCATGTGTGGTTTGTGAAAAGAACAGACATGCAATCACACTAGGTGGATCGATGTGTGGTTTGTTTAGAGGAACAGACATGCAATGACACTAGTTGTGGTTCATGAAAAGAACACACATGCAATGACACTGGTGGATCCATGTGTGGTTTGTGAAAAGAACAGACATGCAATCACACTAGGTGGATCCATGTGTGGTTTGTTTAGGGGAACATACATGCTATGACACTTGGTGGATCCATGTGTGGTTTTTGAGAATAACACACATGCAATTACTCTAGTTGTGGTTCATGAAAACAACACACATGCATTGACACTGGTGGATCCATGTGTGCTTTGTGAAAAGAACACACATGCAATGACACTGGTGGATCCTTGTGTGGTTTGTGAGAAGAACATACGTCCAATTACACTGGTGGATCCATGTGTGGTTTGTGATAAGGACATACATACAATGACAATGGATGTGGTTCATGAGAAGAACACACATGCAATGAAACTGGTGGATCCATGTGTGGTTTGTGAAAAGAACATACATGCAATCACACTAGGTGGATCCATGTGTGGTTTGTTTAGAGGAACATACATGCAATGACATTGGGTGTGGTTCATGAAAAGAACATACATCCAATGACACTGGTGGATCCATATGTGGTTTGTGGAAGGAACATACATGCAATGACTCTAGCTGTGGTTCATGAAAAGAACAGACATGCAATGACACTGGTGGATCTATGTGTGGTTCATGAGAAGAACACACATCCAATGACACTGGTCGATCCATGTGTGGTTTGTGAGAAGAATAGACATGCAATGACACAAGTGGATACTTATGTGGTTTGTGAGAAGAACAGACATGCAATGACACTAGCTGTGGTTCATGAGAAGAACACACATGCAATGACACTGGTGGATCCTTGTGTGGTTTGTGAGAAGAACATATATGCAATGACACTGGCTGTGGTTCATGAGAAGAACACACATGCAATGACACTGGTGGATCCATGTGTGGTATGTGAAAAGAACAAACATACAATCACACTAGGTGGATCCATGTGTAGTTTGTGGAAAGAACAGACATGCAATGACTCTAGCTGTGGTTCATGAAAAGAACACACATGCAATGACACTGGTGTATCCATGTGTGGTTCATGAAAAGAACACACATGCAATGACACTGGTAGATCCAGGAGTGGTTTGTGAAAAGAACAGACATGCAATCACACTAGGTGGATCCATGTGTGGTTTGTGAAAAGAATAGACATGCAATCACACTAGGTGGATCCATGTGTGGTTTGTTTAGAAGAACACATATGCAATGACTCTAGTTGTGGTTAATGAAAAGAATAACACATGCAATGACACTGGTGGATCCATGTGTAGTTTGTGAAAAGAATAGACATGCAATCACACTAGGTGGATCCATGTGTGGTTTGTTTAGAGGAACAGACATGCAATGACACTGGGTGGATCCATGTGTGGTTTCTTTAGAAGAACACACATGCAATGACTCTAGTTGTGGTTCATGAAAAGAACACACATGCAATGACACTGGTGGATCCATGTGTGGTTTATGAAAACTACAGACATGCAATCACACTAGGTGGATCCATGTGTGGTTTGTTTAGAGGAACAGACATGCAATGACACTAGGTGTGGTTCATGAAAAGAACAGACATGCAATGACACTAGTGGATCCATATGTGGTTTGTGGAAGGAACATACATGCAATTACTCTAGATGTTGTTCATGAAAAGAACAGACATGCAATGACACTGGTGGATCCATGTGTGGTTCATGAGAAGAACACACATCAAATGACACTGGTGGATCCATGTGTGGTTTATGAGAAGAACATAAATGCAATGACACTGGTGGATACTTATGTGGTTTGTGAGAAGAACAGACATGCAATGACACTAGCTGTGGTTCATGAGAAGAACACACATGCAATGACACTGGTGGATCCTTGTGTGGTTTGTGAGAAGGACATACATGCAATCACACTGGTTGTGGTTCATGAGAAGAACACACATGTGACACTAGTGGATCCATGTGTGTTTTGTGGAAGGAACAGACATGCAATCACACTTGGTGGATCCATGTGTGGTTTGTGGAAAGATGCAACGACTCTAGTTATGGTTCATGAAAAGAACAGACATCCAATGACATTGGTCTATCCGTGTGTGGTTCATGAAAAGAACACACATGCAATGACACTGGTGGATCCATGTGTGGCTTGTGAAAAGAACAAACGTGCAATCACACTAGGTGGATCCATGTGTGCTTTGTGAAAAGAACAGACATGCAATCACACTAGGTGGATCCATGTGTGGTTTGTTTAGAAGAACACACATGCAATGACTCTATTTGTGGTTCATGAAAAGAACATACATGCAATCACACTAGGTGGATACATGTGTGGTTTGTTTAGAGGAATATACATGCAATGACACTAGGTGTGGTTCATGAAAAGAAGAGACATGCAATGACACTAGTGGATCCATATGTGGTTTGTGGAAAGCACAGACATGCAATGACTCTAGTTGTGGTTCATGAAAAGAACAGACATGCAATGACACTATGTGGATCCATGTGTGGTTCATGAGAAGAACACACATCCAATGACACTAGTGGATCCTTATGTGGTTTGTGAGAAGAACATACATGCAATGACACTGGATGTGGTTCATGAGAAGAACACACATGCAATGACACTGGTGGATCCATGTGTGGTTTGTGAAAAGAACAGACATGCAATCACACTAGGTGGATCCATGTGTGGTTTGTTTAGAGGAAAAAACATGCAATGACATTGGGTGTGGTTCATGAAAAGAACAGACATGCAATGACACTGGTGGATCCATATGTGGTTTGTGGAAGGAACAGACATGCAATGACACTGGTGGATCCTGATGTGGTTTGTGAGAAGAACAGACATGCAATGTCACTTGCTATGGTTCATGAGAAGAACACACATGCAATGACACCGGTGGATCCATGTGTGGTTTGTGAAAAGAACATACATGCAATCACACTAGGTGGATCCATGTGTTGTTTGTTTAGAGGAACATACATGCAATGACATTGGGTGTGGTTCATGAAAAGAACATACATGCAATGACACTGGAGGATCCATATGTGGTTTGTGGAAGGAACATACATGCAATGACATTGGGTGTGGTTCATGACAAGAACAGACATGCAATGACACTGGTGGATCTATGTGTGGTTCATGAGAAGAACACACAGCCAATGACACTGGTGGATCCATGTGTGGTTTGTGAGAAGAATAGACATGCAATGACACAAGTGGATACTTATGTGGTTTGTGAGAAGAACAGACATGCAATGACACTGGCTGTGGTTCATGAGAAGAACACACATGCAATAACACTGGTGGATCCTTGTGTGGTTTGTGAGAGGAACATACATGCAATGACACTGGCTGTGGTTCATGAGAAGAACACACATGCAATGACACTGGTGGATCCATGTGTGGTTTGTGAAAAGAACAGACATACAATCACACTAGGTGGATCCATGTGTAGTTTGCGGAAAGAACAGACATGCAATGACTCTAGCTGTGGTTCATGAAAAGAACACACATGCAATGACACTAGTGTATCCATGTGTGGTTCAAGAAAAGAACACACATGCAATGACACTGGTGGATCCAGGTGTGGTTTGTGAAAAGAACAGACATGCAATCACACTAGGTGGATCCATGTGTGGTTTGTGAAAAGAATAGACATGCAATCACACTAGGTGGATCCATTTGTGGTTTGTTTAGAAGAACACATATGCAATGACTCTAGTTGTGGTTAATGAAAAGAACACACATGCAATGACACTGGTGGATCCATGTGTAGTTTGTGAAAAGAACAGACATGCAATCACACTAGGTGGATCCATGTGTGGTTTGTTTAGACGAACAGACATGCAATGACACTGGGTGGATCCATGTGTGGTTTGTTTAGAAGAACACACATGCAATGACTCTAGTTGTGGTTCATGAAAAGAACACACATGCAATGACACTTGTGGATCCATGTGTGGTTTGTGAAAAGAACAGACATGCAATCACACTAGGTGGATCGATCTGTGGTTTGTTTAGAGGAACAGACATGCAATGACACTAGTTGTGGTTCATGAAAAGAACACACATGCAATGACACTGGTGGATCCATGTGTGGTTTGTGAAAAGAACAGACATGCAATTACACTAGGTGGATCCATGTGTGGTTTGTTTAGGAGAACATACATGCTATGACACTTGGTGGATCCATGTGTGGTTTTTTAGAAGAACACACATGCAATTACTCTAGTTGTGGTTCATGAAAACAACACACATGCATTGACACTGGTGGATCCATGTGTGCTTTGTGAAAAGAACACACATGCAATGACACTGGTGGATCCTTGTGTGGTTTGTGAGAAGAACATACATCCAATTACACTGGTGGATCCATGTGTGGTTTGTGATAAGGACATACATACAATGACAATGGATGTGGTTCATGAGAAGAACACACATGCAATGAAACTGGTGGATCCATGTGTGGTTTGTGAAAAGAACATACATGCAATCACACTAGGTGGATCCATGTGTGGTTTGTTTAGAGGAACATACATGCAATGACATTGGGTGTGGTTCATGAAAAGAACATACATCCAATGACACTGGTGGATCCATATGTGGTTTGTGTAAGGAACATACATGCAATGACTCTAGCTGTGGTTCATGAAAAGAACAGACATGCAATGACACTGGTGGATCTATGTGTGGTTCATGAGAAGAACACACATCCAATGACACTGGTGGATCCATGTGTGGTTTGTGAGAAGAATAGACATGCAATGACACAAGTGGATACTTATGTGGTTTGTGAGAAGAACAGACATGCAATGACACTGGCTGTGGTTCATGAGAAGAACACACATGCAATGACACTGGTGGATCCTTGTGTGGTTTGTGAGAAGAACATATATGCAATGACACTGGCTGTGGTTCATGAGAAGAACACACATGCAATGACACTGGTGGATCCATGTGTGGTATGTGAAAAGAACAAACATACAATCACACTAGGTGGATCCATGTGTAGTTTGTGGAAAGAACAGACATGCAATGACTCTAGCTGTGGTTCATGAAAAGAACACACATGCAATGACACTGGTGTATCCATGTGTGGTTCATGAAAAGAACACACATGCAATGACACTGGTAGATCCAGGAGTGGTTTGTGAAAAGAACAGACATGCAATCACACTAGGTGGATCCATGTGTGGTTTGTGAAAAGAATAGACATGCAATCACACTAGGTGGATCCATGTGTGGTTTGTTTAGAAGAACACATATGCAATGACTCTAGTTGTGGTTAATGAAAAGAATAACACATGCAATGACACTGGTGGATCCATGTGTAGTTTGTGAAAAGAATAGACATGCAATCACACTAGGTGGATCCATGTGTGGTTTGTTTAGAGGAACAGACATGCAATGACACTGGGTGGATCCATGTGTGGTTTGTTTAGAAGAACACACATGCAATGACTCTAGTTGTGGTTCATGAAAAGAACACACATGCAATGACACTGGTGGATCCATGTGTGGTTTATGAAAACTACAGACATGCAATCACACTAGGTGGATCCATGTGTGGTTTGTTTAGAGGAACAGACATGCAATGACACTAGATGTGGTTCATGAAAAGAACACACATGCAATGACACTGGTGGATCCATGTGTGGTTTATGAAAACTACAGACATGCAATCACACTAGGTGGATCCATATGTGGTTTGTTTAGAGGAACAGACATGCAATGACACTCGGTGTGGTTCATGAAAAGAACAGACATGCAATGACACTGGTGGATCCATATGTGGTTTGTGGAAGGAACAAACATGCAATGACTCTAGCTGTGGTTCATGAAAAGAACAGAGATGCAATGACACTAGTGGATCCATGTGTGGTTCATGAGAAGAACACACATGCAATGACACTAGTGGATCCATGTATGGTTTGTGATAAGAACATACATGCAATGACACTGGCTATGGTTCATGAGAAGAACACACATGCAATGACACTGGTGGATCCATGTGTGGTTTGTGAAAAGAACAGACATGCAATCACACTAGGCGGATCCATGTGTGGTTTGTTTAGAGGAACATACATGCAATGACACTGGGTGTGGTTCATGAAAAGAACAGACATGCAATGACACTGGTGGATCCATATGTGGTTTGTGGAAGGAACATACATGCAATGACTCTAGATGTTGTTCATGAAAAGAACAGACATGCAATGACACTGGTGGATCCATGTGTGGTTCATGAGAAGAACACACATCAAATGACACTGGTGGATCCATGTGTGGTTTATGAGAAGAACATAAATGCAATGACACTGGTGGATACTTATGTGGTTTGTGAGAAGAACAGACATGCAATGACACTAGCTGTGGTTCATGAGAAGAACACACATGCAATGACACTGGTGGATCCTTGTGTGGTTTGTGAGAAGGACATACATGCAATGACACTGGTTGTGGTTCATGAGAAGAACACACATGCAATGACACTAGTGGATCCATGTGTGTTTTGTGGAAGGAACAGACATGCAATCACACTAGGTGGATCCATGTGTGGTTTGTGAAAAGAACAGACATGCAATGACTCTAGTTATGGTTCATGAAAAGAACAGACATCCAATGACTCTGGTCTATCCGTGTGTGGTTCATGAAAAGAACACACATGCAATGACACTGGTGGATCCATGTGTGGCTTGTGAAAAGAACAAACGTGCAATCACACTAGGTGGATCCATGTGTGCTTTGTGAAAAGAACAGACATGCAATCACACTAGGTGGATCCATGTGTGGTTTGTTTAGAAGAACACACATGCAATGACTCTAGTTGTGGTTCATGAAAAGAACACACATGCAATCACAATAGGTGGATACATGTGTGGTTTGTTTAGAGGAATAGACATGCAATGACACTAGGTGTGGTTCATGAAAAGAAGAGACATGCAATGACACTGGTGGATCCATATGTGGTTTGTGGAAAGCACAGACATGCAATGACTCTAGCTGTGGTTCATGAAAAGAACAGACATGCAATGACACTATGTGGATCCATGTGTGGTTCATGAGAAGAACACACATCCAATGACACTGGTGGATCCTTATGTGGTTTATGAGAAGAACATACATGCAATGACACTGGATGTGGTTCATGAGAAGAACGCACATGCAATGACATTGGTGGATCCATGTGTGGTTTGTGAAAAGAACAAACATGCAATCACACTAGGTGGATCCATGTGTGGTTTGTTTAGAGGAAAAAACATGCAATGACATTGGGTGTGGTTCATGAAAAGAACAGACATGCAATGACACTGGTGGATCCATATGTGGTTTGTGGAAGGAACAAACATGCAATGACACTGGTGGATCCTGATGTGGTTTGTGAGAAGAACAGACATGCAATTTCACTTGCTATGGTTCATGAGAAGAACACACATGCAATGACACCGGTGGATCCATGTGTGGTTTGTGAAAAGAACATACATGCAATCACACTAGGTGGATCCATGTGTTGTATGTTTAGAGGAACATACATGCAATGACATTGGGTGTGGTTCATGAAAAGAACATACATGCAATGACACTGGAGGATCCATATGTGGTTTATGGAAGGAACATACATGCAATGACATTGGGTGTGGTTCATGAAAAGAACAGACATGCAATGACACTGGTGGATCTATGTGTGGTTCATGAGAAGAACACACATCCAATGACACTGGTGGATCCATGTGTGGTTTGTGAGAAGAATAGACATGCAATGACACAAGTGGATACTTATGTGGTTTGTCAGAAGAACAGACATGCAATGACACTGGCTGTGGTTCATGAGAAGAACACACATGCAATGACACTGGTGGATCCTTGTGTGGTTTGTGAGAGGAACATACATGCAATGACACTGGCTGGGGTTCATGAGAAGAACACACATGCAATGACACTGGTGGATCCATGTGTGGTTTGTGAAAAGAACAGACATACAATCACACTAGGTGGATCCATGTGTAGTTTGTGGAAAGAACAGACATGCAATGACTCTAGCTGTGGTTCATGAAAAGAACACACATGCAATGACACTGGTGTATCCATGTGTGGTTCATGAAAAGAACACACATGCAATGACACTGGTGGATCCAGGTGTGGTTTGTGAAAAGAACAGACATGCAATCACACTAGGTGGATCCATGTGTGATTTGTGAAAAGAATAGACATGCAATCACACTAGGTGGATCCATTTGTGGTTTGTTTAGAAGAACACATATGCAATGACTCTAGTTGTGGTTAATGAAAAGAACACACATGCAATGACACTGGTGGATCCATGTGTAGTTTGTGAAAAGAACAGACATGCAATCACACTAGGTGGATCCATGTGTGGTTTGTTTAGACGAACAGACATGCAATGACACTGGGTGGATCCATGTGTGGTTTGTTTAGAAGAACACACATGCAATGACTCTAGTTGTGGTTCATGAAAAGAACACACATGCAATGACACTTGTGGATCCATGTGTGGTTTGTGAAAAGAACAGACATGCAATCACACTAGGTGGATCGATGTGTGGTTTGTTTAGAGGAACAGACATGCAATGACACTAGTTGTGGTTCATGAAAAGAACACACATGCAATGACACTGGTGGATCCATGTGTGGTTTGTGAAAAGAACAGACATGCAATCACACTAGGTGGATCCATGTGTGGTTTGTTTAGGGGAACATACATGCTATGACACTTGGTGGATCCATGTGTGGTTTTTTAGAGGAACACACATGCAATTACTCTAGTTGTGGTTCATGAAAACAACACACATGCATTGACACTGGTGGATCCATGTGTGCTTTGTGAAGAGAACACACATGCAATGACACTGGTGGATCCTTGTGTGGTTTGTGAGAAGAACATACATCCAATTACACTGGTGGATCCATGTGTGGTTTGTGATAAGGACATACATACAATGACAATGGATGTGGTTCATGAGAAGAACACACATGCAATGAAACTGGTGGATCCATGTGTGGTTTGTGAAAAGAACATACATGCAATCACACTAGGTGGATCCATGTGTGGTTTGTTTAGAGGAACATACATGCAATGACATTGGGTGTGGTTCATGAAAAGAACATACATGCAATGACACTGGTGGATCCATATGTGGTTTGTGGAAGGAACATACATGCAATGACTCTAGCTGTGGTTCATGAAAAGAACAGACATGCAATGACACTGGTGGATCTATGTGTGGTTCATGAGAAGAACACACATCCAATGACACCGGTGGATCCTTGTGTGGTTTGTGAGAAGAATAGACATGCAATGACACAAGTGTATACTTATGTGGTTTGTGAGAAGAACAGACATGCAATGACACTGGCTGTGGTTCATGAGAAGAACACACATGCAATGACACTGGTGGATCCTTGTGTGGTTTGTGAGAAGAACATACATGCAATGACACTGGCTGTGGTTCATGAGAAGAACACACATGCAATGACACTGGTGGATCCATGTGTGGTATGTGAAAAGAACAGACATACAATCACACTAGGTGGATCCATGTGTAGTTTGTGGAAAGAACAGACATGCAATGACTCTAGCTGTGGTTCATGAAAAGAACACACATGCAATGACACTGGTGTATCCATGTGTGGTTCATGAAAAGAACACACATGCAATGACACTGGTAGATCCAGGAGTGGTTTGTGAAAAGAACAGACATGCAGTCACACTAGGTGGATCCATGTGTGGTTTGTGAAAAGAATAGACATGCAATCACACTAGGTGGATCCATGTGTGGTTTGTTTAGAAGAACACATATGCAATGACTCTAGTTGTGGTTAATGAAAAGAATAACACATGCAATGACACTGGTGGATCCATGTGTAGTTTGTGAAAAGAACAGACATGCAATCACGCTAGGTGGATCCATGTGTGGTTTGTTTAGAGGAACAGACATGCAATGACACTGGGTGGATCCATGTGTGGTTTGTTTAGAAGAACACACATGCAATGACTGTAGTTGTGGTTCATGAAAAGAACACACATGCAATGACATTGGTGGATCCATGTGTGGTTTATGAAAACTACAGACATGCAATCACACTAGGTGGATCCATGTGTGGTTTGTTTAGAGGAACAGACATGCAATGACACTGGGTGTGGTTCATGAAAAGAACACACATGCAATGACACTGGTGGATCCATGTGTGGTTTATGAAAACTACAGACATGCAATCACACTAGGTCGATCCATATGTGGTTTGTTTAGAGGAACAGACATGCAATGACACTGGGTGTGGTTCATGAAAAGAACAGACATGCAATGACACTGGTGGATCCATATGTGGTTTGTGGAAGGAACAGACATGCAATGACTCTAGCTGTGGTTCATGAAAAGAACAAAGATGCAATGACACTAGTGGATCCATGTGTGGTTCATGAGAAGAACACACATGCAATGACACTAGTGGATCCATGTGTGGTTTGTGAGAAGAACATACATGCAATGACACTGGCTGTGGTTCATGAGAAGAACACACATGCAATGACACGGGTGGATCCATGTGTGGTTTGTGAAAAGAACAGACATGCAATCACACTAGGTGGATCTATGTGTGGTTTGTTTAGAGGAACAGACATGCAATGACACTGGGTGTGGTTCATGAAAAGAATAGACATGCAATGACACTGGTGGATCCATATGTGGTTTGTGGAAGGAACATACATGCAATGACTCTAGATGTTGTTCATGAAAAGAACAGACATGCAATGACACTGGTGGATCCATGTGCGGTTCATGAGAAGAACACACATCCAATGACACTGGTGGATCCATGTGTGGTTTGTGATAAGAACATAAATGCAATGACACTGGTGGATACTTATGTGGTTTGTGAGAAGAACAAACATGCAATGACAGTAGCTGTGGTTCATGAGAAGAACACACATGCAATGACACTGGTGGATCCTTGTGTGGTTTGTGAGAAGGACATACATGCAATGACACTGGTTGTGGTTCATGAGAAGAACACACATGCAATGACACTAGTAGATCCATGTGTGGTTTGTGGAAGGAACAGACATGCAATCACACTAGGTGGATCCATGTGTGGTTTGTGGAAAGAAAAACATGCAATGACTCTAGTTATGGTTCATGAAAAGAACAGACATCCAATGACATTGGTCTATCCGTGTGTGGTTCATGAAAAGAACACACATTCAATGACACTGGTGGATCCATGTGTGGCTTGTGAAAAGAACACACATGCAATCACACTAGGTGGATCCATGTGTGGTTTGTGAAAAGAACAGACATGCAATCACACTAGGTGGATCCATGTGTGGTTTGTTTAGAAGAACACACATGCAATGACTCTAGTTGTGGTTCATGAAAAGAACACACATGCAATCACACTAGGTGGATCCATGTGTGGTTTGTTTAGAGGAACAGACATGCAATGACACTAGGTGTGGTTCATGAAAAGAAGAGACATGCAATGACACTGGTGGATCCATATGTGGTTTGTGGAAAGCATAGACATGCAATGACTCTAGCTGTGGTTCATGAAAAGAACAGACATGCAATGACACTGTGTGGATCCATGTGTGGTTCATGAGAAGAACACACATCCAATGACACTGGTGGATCCTTATGTGGTTTGTGAGAAGAACAGACATGCAATGGCACTGGCTGTGGTTCATGAGAAGAACAGACATGCAATCACACTAGGTGGATCCATGTGTGGTTTGTGGAAAGAACAAACATGCAATGACTCTAGCTGTGGTTCATGAAAAGAACACATATGCAATGACACTGGTGGATCCTTATGTGGTTTGTTTAGAAGAACACACATGCAATAACTCTAGCTGTGGTTCATGAAAAGAACACACATGCAATAACTCTAGCTGTGGTTCATGAAAAGAACACACATGCAATAACACTGGTGGATCCATGTGTGGTTCATGAGAAGAACACAAATGCAATGACACTGGGTGTGGTTCATGAGAAGAACACACATCCAATGACACTGGTGGATCCTTATGTGGTTTGTTTAGAAGAACACACATGCAATGACTGTAGCTATGGTTCATGAAAGGACACACATGCAATGACACTGGTGGATCCATATGTGGTTTGTGGAAATCACAGACATGCAATGACTCTAGCTGTGGTTCATGAAAAGAACAGACATGCAATGACAATGGGTGGATCCATGTGTGGTTCACGAGAAGAACACACATCCAATGACACCGGTGGATCCTTAGGTGGTTTGTGAGAAGATCAGATAATGCCCCAGCTTCTTGCATTTGTAGCATTCGACCTGACTGATGTCCGTTTTAGGCTGGTGTCTACTTCCACTTCCACTTCCACTATGGTGGCTCTTATGTCCACTCTTGTGATTCTTGTACTTATCATTGTCATGACTGCGATGATGCTTGTTGTCATGACGGTTGTGGTTGTGGTGCTTGTTAAATTTCCCATGCTTGTGGAATCCTGAGCTGACACTATCATCATAGTGAGATCGTTTATGGGACGATCCCGAGCTGTGCTTGTCGGAGTGTTTCCTCTTCCTACTCTTGACTTGCTTCATTTTATTCTCCACAATAACAGCCTTGTCACACAGTGACTGATAAGTTGGAACATATGCCACAGACAGCTGCAGATTCAGCTCATCATTCAAGCCTTCCAGAAACTTTTCCTTCCTTTTGGCATCTGTGTCAACCTCATCCAGTGCATAGCGCGCCAGATTGTTGAACTCTTCAATATATTCAGCCACGCTGTGGTGGCGCTACTTCAGGTTGTGAAACTCCTTCTTTTTCAGGCTCATCATTCCTGGTGAGATATGAGTAGTGCGAAAACCATCTTCAAAGATAGCCCAAGTCACCTCATCGATAGGAGTGGTGATCTAAAAGTTGTCCCACCATGCGGCGGCTGGTCCTTCCAACAGGTGTGCCGCGAACCTGACTTTTTCAGCATCCGTGCAGCCCACGGCCACTAAGTCTTTGTTCACAGAACGTAGCCAATCATTGGCCACCATGGGATCAGTCGTTCCTGAAAACTTAGCTGGCCTCAGACGCAGAAATCTGGTGAGCATATCAAAACCCGGAGGGTTGTTGTTGTTGCTGTTATTGTTATTGGGGTTGTTGTTGTTCTGGTTTTGGATGAATGTCGTCATCATTTGCATAAGATGTGTCTGCGCATTCATCATTTGTTGCATTTCCGGGGTAATGTTGTTGGGGTTGGGGTTGGGGTTTGCGCGACGGGGAGGCATCTGTGGTTTATTCATATAGAGATAAGAATGAGATACCCTTACATGATTCATGCACAATACATCACACAAGCAAACACATAGCATGCAACACCAGGATAAAAGCTCAACAACAAGATAACAAAAGTCTCAAAGTACAAACACACAAGTGGCAAGCCATCCACATGTCGGATGGTCCAATAATAAGTTCACAAATAACAAGTACGGTAAAAAGAAATAACTGAGTAGTCAAGTCTACTCGTCAGCATCAATCTCCTCCTCGACAAAGGTAAGACCTGCGTTCTCCATTGCGGTCTTGTTCTCCTCAATAGTAGTAGTCAAGGAGTCAATCTTGGCTTTGAGAGCCCTCTTCTGGGAACGAAGTCTCTCAATCACTGTCTGCTGCTGCTCTAACTCGAAGTCCTTGGACTGCAGTTCCTCGGTCATGTCCCGAATCCTTTTGTTCCTATCCTGGACACGTTTCTCTTGACTCTTGAACTTACGGTCTTGGGTCTCGAACTTTGCCTCCATCTCCTTGACAATCTCGTCCTGCTGCGCGAAGAGCTTGTCCTTCTCGCGAAGCTGCACCTGGAGCTCGTCATTGCTAAGCATGACGTTGGTCCTGTCAGTATCCACGTGCCTAATAAGAGTCTCTAAGTCCTGGAGGTACAGGCGTATCGGCTCTGCTGTGGCCCTCGAGTCGTCCTCAAAGTCGATGGACTCTCCGTCATCATCACGCCTTCCGAAGGCGTGGAAGTGAGTGCCTCTAACCTGTCGAGAGTGACGGCCTAACAGTCGTCCTATCAGGTCCTGCATGACAACCTCCATGCCTCTCTCCCTGTCATCGTGCATAAGCTTGAAGACGATGGCCTCTGTAGTAGGCTCTGACTGGCGTCCTGGCTGGTTCACCTTGAAGCCCCAGAGGTCCTTCCTCTCAAACTTGGTGAGTGGGTGCACCGTAATGGTGGGAAGAGGGAGATCGAGCAAGGTAGTAAGCTCTACGATACGAGGACCAAAACGAGTAACCTGGAACTCCTCAACGGTGCTGATGGTAATAGGCATCTATTTATAAGATTGAAAAAGTTAGAACAACACAATTTAAAATAAACAAGACAACATTCAAACATATCCATGGAACACAAAAATCACACAAGTCATGCATACATGTATCCATTACATCAACCAAGGTTCAAACTTATTTAAGGTATCATTTGGAAAATAAGGTGATAGGTGGTGGTCCAACTAACGAAGTGCGCTTACAAACCTATCTCACTGGATCTGGTGGCTAACACAATGTTCCTAGAGGCAATCAGCCTATCTTGTTCACATGCTTCTATCACTAAGTCTATAATATCTCCCCTTAAGGTTTGGTTGGTGACTTCCAACTCTTGGGGTATGTTCCTTCTCTTTCTCTAAGTCTTTTTGGAGGTTGAGCATCTTGCACTTGACTCTAGCACTGAGTTCTTTGATAGTCTTCCAAGCTGCTTCTCTTGCTGACTCAAAGAATGTGGTGTGCATAAAAGTGTTGGTGTACATGCAGAAGCCTCTTTCTTTGTGGTTGTCTTCCTTGTTTTTGTACAAGTGAAGTTACACCCACCAATACTCCACTCCTTCCTCCATCACTGGAAAGCCCTTGTACACAGCTGCACCATGTGCTTCCATTGCCTCCATGAGGTCCTTGAGAATCTTGGGAAACTCAGTTTCACACTCCAAGGTCATGGTCATGAGTGGTCCTTTCTCCACGGCTTCGTTGATGGAGTTCATCTACAAATAGAGATGAGAATGAGAAGATTAGAAAAGTTTACGAGAAAAATAGACAAGTGTAGAAGTAGTTAAAAATTTTCCTTAGTGGTTTCCAATCCTAGGGTCATAATCCTACAGGCAACACAGTGCTCTGATACCATCTGTAAGATCCCTCCTTATTAAAGGAAAGGATCCCTGTGATTGCAATGCTAGTCCCTGGATCAATGCTAGCATCCACAGTTTAAGATGAAGTACACAGATACAAAGGTCGTTTATTACATCCATTCCAGAGATAAAACATAGTCTTTTACAACTCAGGGCCAAAGGCCTAATACAAGAGTTTATGGAATAAGTAAATAAACATAAGTCTTCATCTTCATGTGCCACAGGCAAGCATGTTGAGTGTAGACTCATGACTCCTATTCATCATCGGAGTAACCTGCAACATTACAAGTTACAGCCACAGAGGGTCAATACTTTGGAATAGTATTGGCAAGTGATACCTTAGCTTATTTAAAGTGGACTATAATACTATATGCATTTGGCTAGGTGGAGCTTAGGCTTGCATTGTTCAAAATATATTTTTCCTTAACATTTGAAAACACTAAGTTTTTGTTTGGCACAAATCACCCAAGGCATCTACCAATCAAAGACTAAAGATCCACTCAGGGCATCTACCAATCAAAGACTGAAGATCCTTTTAACCCTTGTTCAACCACAAGATTTTAACTTAGAAATTGAGATGAGGAGATTCTTGATAGCTTCCATGTCTTGATGCTCAAATTGTCCTTTTCCAGGGACATGGCTAAGTACTTAGGTTTTACACTCTGCAGAGGTGGTGCACTTTCCCCACAGGACTTGGTTTCCCAAGACAAGATCTTTCAGAAGCCTTTCCTTAGTCAAATGGACGCGTTCCAACCTATCATTCCCTCTACCACCAACTGTCCAAGAGACTAAGTTCTAGCAACCTATATGATCATGGCAGAGCCCATATTGCCAAGTGGTTGCACTTGAAGCTTCTCAACATTTGACATCTCAAATCTCTTTGTTCCTGGGTGGCCATCCACAAGTGAGATACACAAGCCAAGTCCATGGCCTTGTAAACCACTCAACACAAACCATTCCTTCCATTCCACCCAGGTGATTCATTCACTTAGTTTTTTTATTAAACAAAACATAAGTCCACAGACTTAGAAATTTTTCCATAGCATGAATATAAATTGCACCCTTGTTTTCTATTAGCTAAGCTAAGCATGAAAGTAGTAGGAATCTTAACTTAGGAAATTTCTTCTAAGGCTTCATCTACTAGGTTTTCCCATAGCAAGGTCTATACTTAGCAAAATAAAATCCATGCAAGATTTACTTAGCAAAAACACTAATGCATAGTGAAAGTAATGGGACAAAAGATATGAAGCATCACTTGCCTTGGTAATGGGGAGAGTAGCACTCATCACAGTCACAATCACTAGCAAAATCTACACACAAAATTGTAGCACACATTTACACACAATTCATATACAATCAAAAATAATATGAATGCATGCATGCATGAATTTACTGAGTGGGCATTTTGAAAACTTTTCCAAGCAAGTGCATGAATACAGAAACTTAACAAGACACCAAATTTGCCAAAACACACTTATTTAACCCTAAAACAAATTACTAAACTAAATCCATACTCAAAATAGCCTTAAACAAGTTTCTACAAATAAAGTCATTCTAATGGTTTCTATTTGTTAAACACATTGGATATTCAGAAAGGTCTTGATTCACTGAATCCAACGGTATAAAGTTTGCAAAATTCCAACGTGGAAATCCAAAGTTATGGCAGTTTGAATTTGGATCAAAATCTGATTTTTAAATCTGTTTTTAGATCTAACCCTAGCCACGCGTCGCGTTGTGATTGGCGCGTACCGGTTCGCACTGGATCGAGCTCTGCAGCCGCAGGATCTAAACAGATCGTACGCTCCAGATCGCGTACCGCTTCGCAGTTAAATGAATCTATCCTAGCGCTCGGATCTGGATCTAACGGCTCGCGAGCAAGCGACCATGTCCTGGCGGCGCGCGGCGTCAGCGAGCGGCGGAGCGCTCGGTCTACGGCGGAGCTTGTGTTCCAGGTCGTCCGCGAGAGGGAGAAGGGTCATACCAGGCTCGCGAGAAGCTGCTGAAGCTCAAGGTAGCGTCGGTTTGCGAAGGGGCGCTCGGATGTGGCTGAGAGAGCTCGTCGGAGTTGTGCACGGCGTCGGGTGGTCGTTGTCGGAGTCGTTGCCGAGGGTCCGCGTTGCCCTAACACGAGCCAGAGGGTTTAGGTGATGCGTAAGAACGTTGCGAACAAACTCGTGTGAGTCAGAAGTGAAGGGGCGCACGGGACTTACGGAATTTGGTCGCCGGAGTCGAGGTGGTCGTTGGTGCTTGCGGTGTCGAGCGGAAACGGTGACCTGGGGCAGCACAGGATGAACTAGTGAGGTCAGGAGGTGCGCAAAGACTCACTGAATCAGATAGCAAGAGTGAGAGGCAGAGGGGAACACGAGGCTCATCGGAATTGATCGCTGGAGTGGGCTCTGTCTGCGGTGGTGTGGGGTTGATTAAGGGCAGCCTAGTGGCGGAGTGAGCGAGGTGTTTGGGGGGAAATGCTCGCGAGGCAGAGAGGATCTTATAGCCAGAGGCTCGACAGGAAACGCTCGCGGATTAATGCCCAATTACGCCACGCCATTACCGGCCATGACTGCAGCGGCGACGTGGTCGCGAGCGCGGTTTGGGGAAGACGGGGTTGACGTGGGCGGGGCCCGCTGGTCAGCGTAATAAGCAAAGGGGGTGTGGGGTAGGTCTGTCAGCGGCTGAGTGTGTGCGCTCGTGCGTGAGAGAAGAAAAGGAAAACTCCCCGGGTGGGCTTGTTGGGCTCGTTTCGTTGCTGGGCCAGATGCCTGGCGCGCGGCCCTTTTCCTTTGATTAATCCTTTTCTTTTTCTAAAACCATTTTCTGAAATGATTTTGATATGAATTCAAATCCTTTTGAATTCAAACAATTCTGGAGATTTTTGTAGGGTACTGAGGTTTCAAAATCAGTCATTTAACCATGTGGTTACCTTGCAAGGGCTTGATCAAGCTTGGGCTTAATACAAACAGAGACTTTGCCTCTGGTTTGCAAATGTTTTGAAAAGGGTTTTGAAATTATTTCTAAGTTGAAAACTTTGGTTAAATTGCTACACCTAAACTTTCCAACAACGGAGGCAAGCAACCAAGTTCCTAAACAATCAAGTCTCAAAGGGTGATGGCCATTTGAATTAAATCTGCTCACATGAAATCATAGCACCAAGCTTCTGTTTCTGAAATGATTTTGAGAAAAACCCTAAATGATGAAGGATGCAATGATGATATGAATGAGCTTTGAAATATGAATTTAGGGATGTTACAAATCTAACCCCCTTAAGATGAATCTCACCCTCGAGATTCGGATTGGCTAGCAAATAGGTGAGGGTGGTCTTTCCGAAGATCATCTTCTCTTTTCCATGTTGCTTCCTCTTCGGAATGATGATTCCATTGTACCTTGCAAAACTTGATAGTTTT
Organism: Avena sativa; assembly: GCA_916181665.1. Taxonomy (NCBI): domain Eukaryota; kingdom Viridiplantae; phylum Streptophyta; class Magnoliopsida; order Poales; family Poaceae; genus Avena; species Avena sativa. The sequence continues at coordinate 491,728,700 of OV702290.1, read as the reverse complement.
TGTCCTTGTGACTCTTTCTGCGGTCTCAAGAATCTTGACAGGCTTTTCTTCATAGGTGAGATCACTTTCTAGTTGAACTTCTTCCAAAGATATGGTATCCTTCAAAGAAGATTCTTCCATTTCTGGGTGACATTTCTTGAGCTGACTCACATGAAAAACATTATGGACTGCTGATAAAGATGCTGGCAGTTCGATTTCATATGCAGCTTCTCCCTTGCGACTTAGAATGTTGAATGGTCCAACATATCTTGGTGCCAACTTTCCTTTGACTCCAAATCTTTTCACTCCACGAAGTGGTGATACTCTAAGATAATCTCTATCCCCAACTTCGTAGGTGACTTCTCTACGCTTAGAATCTGCGTAGATTTTCTGTCGATACTGTGCTATCTTCAACCTGTCCTTAACCAATTTGACCTTTTCTTCGGCGCCTTTGATAAGATCTGGTCCGAACAAACTTCTTTCTCCCACACCATTCCATAGTAACGGTGTGGTACACTTCCTTCCGTAGAGAAACTCAAATGGTGCCATCCCAATGCTAGATTGGTAACTGTTATTGTAAGAGAACTCTGCATAAGGCAGACTTTCATCCCAACTTGCTCCATAGTCTAGGGCACATGCCCTCAACATGTCTTCAAGAATTTGATTAGTCCTTTCTGTTTGTCCATCAGTTTGAGGATGAAAAGCAGTGCTGAATTCCAACCTCGTTCCTAAAGATTCGTGAAGCTGTCTCCAAAAGTGAGAAGTGAACTGAGTTCCTCTATCAGACACAATACTCTTAGGCACACCATGAAGGCATACAATTCTACTCATGTAGATTTTGGCTAACTTGGCACTTGTATAAGTTGTCTTTACGGGTATAAAATGAGCCACTTTGGTTAGGCGATCCACTACTACCCATATGGAATCATACCCTGACCTGGTCCTTGGTAATCCGGTAATAAAATCCATACCAATATTTTCCCACTTACATTCAGGAATAGGCATTGGTTGAAGCAAACCTGCTGGCTTTAGATGCTCCGCTTTCACTCTACTACACACGTCACACAAAGCAATGTGTTCGGCGATGTCCCTTTTGAGGTTATTCCACCAAAATCTTTCTTTCATATCCATGTACATTTTGGTGTTTCCCGGGTGAATAGAATACGGAGAGTTATGGGCTTCTTGTAAAATCAGTTTCCGCAATTCCGGATCTTGTGGAACACAAATACGTTTCCCGTACCATAAAGTACCTTGTTCGTCTATATGGAAACTTTTAGCTTTCCCTTGGCTAATCCTTTCCTTAATCTCTTCGATTTCTTTATCTGTCTTTTGGGATTCTTTAATCTTATCCAACAGAGTGGGTTGAACATCCAAAGACATGAGATGTCCTTCTGGCACAATCTCCAACCTGAGTTCCTTGAATTGCTTACACAAGTCATCTGGCAATTCACCTTTGGTAAGGCCATTTACAAACGCCTTACGACTTAGAGCATCTGCTACTACATTTGCTTTATCGGGGTGGTATTGCAAACTCAAGTCATAATCCTTGATAAGTTCTAGCCATCTCCTTTGTCTCATATTGATTTCCTTCTGGGTGAAGATATACTTCAAACTCTTATGATCGGTGAATACTTCACATCGTTTTCCCAAAAGGTAATGTCTCCATGTTTTGAGTGCATGGACAACAGCGGCTAACTCTAAATCATGAGTAGGATAATTTACTTCATGAGTTTTGAGTTGTCTCGAGGCATAAGCCACAACTTTTCCGCCTTGCATAAGTACGACACCTAATCCTTGATGCGAAGCATCACAATACACTTGGAAATCCTTTTCCAAGTCTGGTAGGCACAGAACTGGTGCTGACACAAGCCTCTTCTTTAATTCTTGAAAGCTGAGTTCACAACCTTCAGACCAAGCAAATTTCTTATCTTTCTTTAACAATTCTGTCATTGGTTTAGCAACCTTTGAAAAATTTTCAATGAATCTTCTGTAGTATCCTGCTAAACCAAGGAAACTACGAACCTCTTTTACGTTCTTAGGAGATTCCCATTCTGTCACAGCTGAAACTTTAGCAGGGTCAACTGCTACACCATCCTTTGTCATAACGTGACCAAGAAATCCAACTTCCTCTAACCAAAACTCACACTTGCTGAATTTGGCATAAAGCTTATGTTCCCTTAGTTTCTCAAGTATCAAGTGTAGATGTCTTTCATGCTCTTCCTTGCTCTTGGAGTAGACTAAGATGTCATCAATGAAAACGACAACGAACTTGTCGAGAAATTCCATGAACACTTTGTTCATCATATTCATGAAGTATGCTGGAGCGTTGGTTAAACCAAATGGCATCACCGTGTACTCATACAATCCATACCTTGTGGTGAATGTTGTTTTAGGTATGTCTTGCTCTCTTATCTTGAGTTGAAAATAGCCTGACCGAAGATCAATCTTCGAGAACACACAAGCTCCTTCTAGCTGATCAAACAAGTCATTTATTCTTGGCAAAGGATATTTGTTCTTGATGGTTACCTTGTTGAGAGAACGGTAATCTATGCATAATCTTTGAGTTCTGTCTCTTTTTTCTACGAACAAAACTGGAGCTCCCCAAGATGAAGAACTTGGCTGGATGAATCCTTTCTGCAATTGTTCTCCAAGCTGTTTCTTGAGTTCCTTAAGTTCGTCAACTGACATTTTATAAGGCCTCTTTGCTCTTGGTCCAGAACCTGGTACCAAATCTATTATAAACTCTACATCTCTATCTGGGGGCATTCCCGGTAACTCTTCCGGAAACACATCCGGATACTCACACACAATTGGCACGCTGTCCATGCTAACCCCCTTAAGAGAATTCAGCTTACTTCCTTTAGATTTAAAATTGGACTTGAATTTTATCCTCTTACCTTCAGGGGTTGTGAGTGCAACTGTACGATTGGCACAATCTAGTACTCCCTCATACTTAGCCATCCAATCCATTCCCAAAATTACATCCAATCCTTGGGAATTTAGGATTATTAGGTTCACTGGAAACTTATGTTTTCCGATCTCTACGACTAAGTCATGACATCCTGAGTTTACTATCATTTCTCCACCAGGAGAACTTACTCTTATAGGACACCCAATGGTTTCTACCGGTAGTTCATTTCTTTCGACAAATGCTTTTGATATGAATGAATGAGATGCACCAGTGTCAAAGAGTACAAATGCTGAGATGGAATTGAGTCTGAACTTACCAGCAACAGCATCAGGCTCTTCATAGACCTCCTCCACATTGATGTGGTTAACCTGTCCTTTCTGAAAAGGATTGGGCTTGTTAGGTCCTTCAACTTTCTTTTCAGGGCACTCATTAGCATAATGCCCCAGCTTCTTGCATTTGTAGCATTCGACCTGACTGATGTCCGTTTTAGGCTGGTTTCTACTTCCACTTCCACTTCCACTATGGTGGCTCTTATGTCCACTCTTGTGATTCTTGTACTTATCATTGTCATGACTGCGATGATGCTTGTTGTCATGACGGTTGTGGTTGTGGTGCTTGTTAAATTTCCCATGCTTGTGGAATCCTGAGCTGACACTATCATCATAGTGAGATCGTTTATGGGACGATCCCGAGCTATGCTTGTCGGAGTGTTTCCTCTTCCTACTCTCGACTTGCTTCATTTTATTCTCCACAATAACAGCCTTGTCACACAGTGATTGATAAGTTGGAACATATGCCACAGACAGCTGCAGATTCAGCTCATCATTCAAGCCTTCCAGAAACTTTTCCTTCCTTTTGGCATCTGTGTCAACCTCATCCGGTGCATAGCGCGCTAGATTGTTGAACTCTTCAATATATTCAGCCACGCTGTGGTGGCGCTGCTTCAGGTTGTGAAACTCCTTCTTTTTCAGGCTCATCATTCCTGGTGAGATATGAGTAGTGCGAAAACCATCTTCAAAGATAGCCCAAGTCACCTCATCGATAGGAGTGGTGATCTGAAAGTTGTCCCACCATGCGGCGGCTGGTCCTTCCAACAGGTGTGCCGCGAACCTGACTTTTTCAGCATCCGTGCAGCCCACGGTCACTAAGTATTTGTTCACAGAACGTAGCCAATCATTGGCCACCATGGGATCAGTCATTCCTAAAAACTTAGCTGGCCTCAGACGCAGAAATCTGGTGAGCATATCAAAACCCGGAGGGTTGTTGTTGTTGTTGTTGTTGTTGTTATTGTTATTGGGGTTGTTGTTGTTCTGGTTTTGGATGAATGTCGTCATCATTTGCATAAGCTGTGTCTGCGCATTCATCATTTGTTGCATTTCCGGGGTAATGTTGTTGGGGTTGGGGTTGGGGTTTGCGCGACGGGGAGGCATCTGTGGTTTATTCATATAGAGATAAGAATGAGATACCCTTACATGATTCATGCACAATACACCACACAAGCAAACACATAGCATGCAACACCAGGATAAAAGCTCAACAACAAGATAACAAAAGTCTCAAAGTAAAAACGCACAAGTGGCAAGCCATCCACATGTCGGATGGTCCAATAATAAGTTCACAAATAACAAGTACGGTAAAAAGAAATAACTGAGTAGTCAAGTCTACTCGTCAGCATCAATCTCCTCCTCGACAAAGGTAAGACCTGCGTTCTCCATTGCGGTCTTGTTCTCCTCAATAGTAGTAGTCAAGGAGTCGATCTTGGCTTTGAGAGCCCTCTTCTGGGAACGAAGTCTCTCAATCACTGTCTGCTGCTGCTCTAACTCGAAGTCCTTGGACTGCAGTTCCTTGGTCATGTCCCGAATCCTTTTGTTCCTATCCTGGACACGTTTCTCTTGACTCTTGAACTTACGGTCTTGGGTCTCGAACTTTGCCTCCATCTCCTTGACAATCTCATCCTGCTGCGCGAAGAGCTTGTCCTTCTCGCGAAGCTGCACCTGGAGCTCGTCATTGCTAAGCATGACGTTGGTCCTGTCAGTATCCATGTGCCTAATAAGAGTCTCTAAGTCCTGGAGGTACAGGCGTATCGGCTCTGCTATGGCCCTCGAGTCGTCCTCAAAGTCGATGGACTCTCCGTCATCATCACGCCTTCCGAAGGCGTGGAAGTGAGTGCCTCTAACCTGTCGGGAGTGACGGCCTAACAGTCGTCCTATCAGGTCCTGCATGACAACCTCCATGCCTCTCTCCCTGTCATCGTGCATAAGCTTGAAGACGATGGCCTCCGTAGTAGGATCTGACTGGCATCCTGGCTGGTTCACCTTGAAGCCCCAGAGGTCCTTCCTCTCAAACTTGGTGAGTGGGTGCACCGTAATGGTGGGAAGAGGGAGATCGAGCAAGGTAGTAAGCTCTACGATACGAGGACCAAAACGGGTAACCTGGAACTCCTCAACAGTGCTGATGGTAATAGGCATCTATTTATAAGATTGAAAAGTTAGAACAACACAATTTAAAATAAACAAGACAACATTCAAACATATCCATGGAACACAAAAATCACACAAGTCATGCATACATGTATCCATTACATCAACCAAGGTTCAAACTTATTTAAGGTATCATTTGGAAAATAAGGTGATAGGTGGTGGTCCAACTAACGAAGTGCGCTTACAAACCTATCTCACTTGATCTGGTGGCTAACACAATGTTCCTAGAGGCAATCAGCCTATCTTGTTCACATGCTTCTATCACTAAGTCTATAATATCTCCCCTTAAGGTTTGGTTGGTGACTTCCAACTCTTGGGTATGTTCCTTCTCTTTCTCTAAGTCTTTTTGGAGGTTGAGCATCTTGCACTTGACTCTAGCACTGAGTTCTTTGATAGTCTTCCAAGCTGCTTCTCTTGCTGACTCAAAGAATGTGGTGTGCATAAAAGTGTTGGTGTACATGCAGAAGCCTCTTTCTTTGTGGTTGTCTTCCTTGTTTTTGTACAAGTGAAGTTGCACCCACCAATACTCCACTCCTTCCTCCATCACTAGAAAGCCCTTGTACACAGCTGCACCATGTGCTTCCATTGCCTCCATGAGGTCCTTGAGAATCTTGGGAAACTCAGTTTCACACTCCAAGGTCATGGTCATGAGTGGTCCTTTCTTCACGGCTTCGTTGATGGAGTTCATCTACAAATAGAGATGAGAATGAGAAGATTAGAAAAGTTTACGAGAAAAATAGACAAGTGTAGAAGTAGTTAAAATTTTTCCTTAGTGGTTTCCAATCCTAGGGTCATAATCCTACAGGCAACACAGTGCTCTGATACCATCTATAAGATCCCTCCTTATTAAAGGAAAGGATCCCTGTGATTGCAATGCTAGTCCCTGGATCAATGCTAGCATCCACAGTTTAAGATGAAGTACACAGATACAAAGGTCGTTTATTACATCCATTCCAGAGATAAAACATAGTCTTTTACAACTCAGGGCCAAAGGCCTAATACAAGAGTTTATGGAATAAGTAAATAAACATAAGTCTTCATCTTCATGTGCCACAGGCAAGCATGTTGAGTGTAGACTCATGACTCCTATTCATCATCAGAGTAACCTGCAACATTACAAGTTACAGCCACAGAGGGTCAATACTTTGGAATAGTATTGGCAAGTGATACCTTAGCTTATTTAAAGTGGACTATAATACTATATGCATTTGGCTAGGTGGAGATTAGGCTTGCATTGCTCAAAATATATTTTTCCTTAACATTTGAAAACACTAAGTTTTTGTTTGGCACAAATCACCCAAGGCATCTACCAATCAAAGACTGAAGATCCACTCAGGGCATCTACCAATCAAAGACTGAAGATCCTTTTAACCCTTGTTCAACCACAAGATTTTAACTTAGAAATTGAGATGAGGAGATTCTTGATAGCTTCCATGTCTTGATGCTCAAATTTTCCTTTTCCAGGGACATGGCTAAGTACTTAGGTTTTACACTCTGCAGAGGTGGTGCACTTTCCCCACAGGACTTGGTTTCCCAAGACAAGATCTTTCAGAAGCCTTTCCTTAGTCAAATGGACGCGTTCCAACCTATCATTCCCTCTACCACCAACTGTCCAAGAGACTAAGTTCTAGCAACCTATATGATCATGGCAGAGCCCATATTGCCAAGTGGTTGCACTTGAAGCTTCTCAACATTTGACATCTCAAATCTCTTTGTTCCTGGGTGGCCATCCACAAGTGAGATACACAAGCCAAGTCCATGGCCTTGTGAACCACTCAACACAAACCATTCCTTCCATTCCACCCAGGTGATTCATTCACTTAGTTGTTTTATTAAACAAAACATAAGTCCACAGACTTAGAAATTTTTCCATAGCATGAATATAAATTCCACCCTTGTTTTCTATTAGCTAAGCTAAGCATGAAAGTAGTAGGAATCTTAACTTAGGAAATTTCTTCTAAGGCTTCATCTACTAGGTTTTCCCGTAGCAAGGTCTATACTTAGCAAAATAAAATCCATGCCAGATTTACTTAGCAAAAACACTAATGCATAGTGAAAGTAATGGGACAAAAGATATGAAGCATCACTTGCCTTGGTAATGGGGAGAGTAGCACTCTTCACAGTCACAATCACTAGCAAAATCTACACACAAAATTGTAGCACACATTTACACACAATTCATATACAATCAAAAATAATATGAATGCATGCATGCATGAATTTACTGAGTGGGCATTTTGAAAACTTTGCCAAGCAAGTGCATGAATACAGAAACTTAACAAGACACCAAATTTGCCAAAACACACTTATTTAACCCTAAAACAAATTACTAAACTAAATCCATACTCAAAAATAGCCTTAAACAAGTTTCTACAAATAAAGTCATTCTAATGGTTACTATTTGTTAAACACATTGGATATTCAGAAAGGTCTTGATTCACTGAATCCAACGGTATAAAGTTTGCAAAATTCCAACGTGGAAATCCAAAGTTATGGCAGTTTGAATTTGGATCAAAATCTGATTTTTAAATCTGTTTTTAGATCTAACCCTAGCCACGCGTCGCGTTGTGATTGGCGCGTACCGGTTCGCACTGGATCGAGCTCTGCAGCCGCAGGATCTAAACAGATCGTACGCTCCAGATCGCGTACCGCTTCGCAGTTAAATGAATCTATCCTAGCGCTCGGATCTGGATCTAAGGGCTCGCGAGCAAGCGACCATGTCCTGGCGGCGCGCGGCGTCAGCGAGCGGCGGAGCGCTCGGTCTACGGCGGAGCTTGCGTTCCAGGTCGTCCGCGAGAGGGAGAAGGGTCATACCAGGCTCGCGAGAAGTTGCTGAAGCTCAAGATAGCGTCGGTTTGCGAAGGGGCGCTCGGATGTGGCTGAGAGAGCTCGTCGGAGTTGTGCACGGCGTCGGGTGGTCGTTGTCGGAGTCGTTGCCGAGGGTCCACGTTGCCCTAACACGAGCCAGAGGGTTTAGGTGATGCGTAAGAACGTTGCGAACAAACTCGTGTGAGTCAGAAGTGAAGGGGCGCACGGGACTTACGGAATTTGGTCGCCGGAGTCGAGGTGTTCGTCGGTGCTTGCGGTGTCGAGCGGAAACGGCGACCTGGGGCAGTACAGGATGAACTAGTGAGGTCAGGAGGTGCGCAAAGACTCACTGAATCAGATAGCAAGAGTGAGAGGCAGCGGGAACACGAGGCTCACCGGAATTGATCGCCGGAGTGGGCTCTGTCTGCGGTGGTGTGGGGTTGATTGAGGGCAGCCTGGTGGCGGAGTGAGCGAGGTGTTTGGGGGGAAATGCTCGTGAGGCAGAGAGGATCTTATAGCCAGAGGCTCGACAGGAAACGCTCGCGGATTAATGCCCAATTACGCCACGCCATTACCGGCCATGACTGCAGCGGCGACGTGGTCGCGAGCGCGGTTTGGGGAAGACGGGGTTGACGTGGGCGGGCCCGCTGGTCAGGTAATAAGCAAAGGGGGTGTGGGGTAGGTCTGTCAGCGGCTGAGTGCGTGCGCACGTGCGTGAGAGAAGAAAAGGAAACTCCCCGGGTGGGCTTGTTGGGCTCGTTTCGTTGCTGGGCCAGATGCCTGGCGCGCGGCCCTTTTCCTTTGATTAATCCTTTTCTTTTTCTAAAACCATTTTCTGAAATGATTTTGATATGAATTCAAATCCTTTTGAATTCAAACAATTCTGGAGATTTTTGTAGGGTACTGAGGTTTCAAAATCAGTCATTTAACCATGTGGTTACCTTGCAAGGGCTTGATCAAGCTTGGGCTTAATAGAAACAGAGACTTTGCCTCTGGTTTGCAAATGTTTTGAAATTATTTCTAAGTTGAAAACTTTGGTTAAATTGCTACACCTAAACTTTCCAACAATTGAGGCAAGCAACCAAGTTCCTAAACAATCAAGTCTCAAAGGGTGATGGCCATTTGAATTAAATCTGCTCACATGAAATCATAGCACCAAGCTTCTGTTTCTAAAATGATTTTGAGAAAAACCCTAAATGATGAAGGATGCAATGATGATATGAATGAGCTTTGAAATATGAATTTAGGGATGTTACAACTACTCAGTTTTGCCCTTGGTTTTTTGACACTACTCAGTTTGCCCCTCTCTCTATCTTTCGTAGAAGCCCAAACCTGTGCTCACTCTGTCTGCTACTCCATGATTGATTGTCACAGTTGTCACGCGGATCGTGCGCACCAACCGTTGATTTTGTGCGATCCAACGATGATCGTTGCACACGTCGTGCCCTTCACAGTACAGCGTGAGACATCATGGACGTCTCCCTCAACGAGACTTCTACAAGAAGGAACACGAAGCCGTCCATTGAAAAAGTCGTCGAGCGGTCATGTCATGTTTAATCAAGTCTGAAAAGCCTACTGCTGCTACTACTACTACGCCACAACACATGCGTCATCGAGTGCACGGTCCTTGATGGACAGCTGCAATTTATTGCCACTTGATTTTAATAGGACATATCCCATTTTTTACGCAGCGGCTCTCAATCTCACTTCCAACTGGGCCCCACCATAAGAAGCTTGCACGCGCTAGACGGAGGCCGAAGAGCTGAGATCGACGAGACCTAACGTCTCCACCTTCATCGAGTCCCTCGCAGCCATCAACACATCCCTCTACCCGATCTAGCACAACCCCACAAATCTCGCCGTACAGCCACCTACCTTCCCCTCTACATTTCCACTTTTAACTATTGCCAATTTTAGGGCCCTGTCAAACTTTGTACATAGAAATTGTGTATACGCCCTTTGCATGTGGCTCAATGCAGAACTGCCATGCATGGCTCGAGAAAAAAATGTGACGTACCATGCGCGTGTCGCGGTGCACGGTGTAGTAGACTGTGCGACGCGTTGCACGGTGGTGCAACGAAACATGCCTTGCTTCCATCCACCTTAACTATAGAGCCCCTCTCCGCACACCCACTCTCACTCTCGCACACTCTCCCCACACAACCCTCTCCACTATCCCACTAGCACTCGCAAACTCCCGAGAATACCCCGTCCGCGCCGCTAATGGCAGAGGAGGATGAGGAGGCCCCTGTCTCCTTGCCGGTCCCCCTCGACGCGTTGAAAGTAGCCGTCGTCCCTGTCCAGGCCCCAATCGAGCCATCGATGGTAGACACCATTCCCGTCCAGGCCCCCGTCCCCGCTACCGATGGGGCCGCCAAAGAGGAGCCCCCCGCCGGTGAGGAGGCCCCCGCCGGTCACAAGCATATCAAGCACTTCTTGGGCACCTACAATCCAGATAAGTACATCGCTCCGCTGAACCCCTACGACAGCGGCATCGACGACCCATGGTCGGAGGTAACTAGGGTTTGCTCCCTTCCCCTGGTTCTTCTACCATTCCCATCATTGGATGCTACATCTTGGTTTATTAGGATTTGCTTGTTCGCATTTCGATTGCTCGGTCTTCTTACATCATCTACTCCCCCATTTTACTTTTCTTCCAATAGGTTTCCAGCAGCGACGTCTGTAGCGATGATGAGTCCATCCACACCAAGACTCGTCAGGTGCTGAGGAGGCTGCGGGCCGGCCAGTACGGCGCCTTCTTCAGGGGCGGCTCCCGGCGCTGCCCCTTATGCAAGGGGATCGCCTTCAGCTGGGTGAGTCTCCCCGGCACCGACTTCAACTCCTTACTGAAGCATGTAGAGGCCCCGGGCTCCGGCATCCACGAAGGCGGCGAGCGCGAGACCGTGAACATCAACGCCTACATCGCTGAACACCGGGCTCTTCACATTCACCTCTAAAACCTCTAGCGGGTTGCCATCAAAGAGGGTCGCATGCCTCCAATTAGGCCCAAGGCCCCCAAGATCAAGGGACTGGGCAGCAAGAAGTGGAGGAAGCGCTAGAGGGAGGAGGTGGAGGCGCGGGCGCATGAAGGACGGGTTGGATGTGTCCTTGAATGTAACTGTTGCTGCGGTGGATGCTGCTGCTAAGCAGCTTCTTTTGATTTTCTATATTTTTCTTGCATCCTATTTCGGGCTGAATGCATCGAACCTCGTTAAGCAACCTACTTTCTATCGCTATATCCTATTTAGCTGCGTACAACTATATCTATATTTGTTTTGTTTTCTGAATGAATGTATTCTGCCTGGTATGATTTGCTACTCTAGATTTGTTACCTGATCGGAGGCAAAAAGAGGTCCAAAAGGGAATGAATTATCGAAGTAAGAATCTTCTCTAGATTTGCTACCAATTTGGGCAAAATGAAACATATCTATTTAGCGAGAGAAGAAAAGGGCACTCTTTCAAACTGCCAGTTAACGAGCTACCATCTTGACAAGCTACAAGACACATACATAAACATAACACAAAGAGGGTTAAATTTATTTTACTACTATCACTTGAGGCGCTAGACATCTTGACAAGCTAACTGAGTTCCACAAAATAGAAACATAACACTGAGAAGTAAAATTTCATTCACTTCTCATCAGACCACTTGAGGTGCTTGCCATCGTTCCTAGGAGACCAATTAAGACCATTCCAGGTACTCCACAGCTCACGAAATGCTTTGTCCCACCTGAGATCTGACTTGTCTTCCCTATCTTTAGCGTCCTGCGGCACAATTAGCGGTGCATCACAGGCCTGATTGTTGCCGCTAGAAGATGCTGCATCTATGTTTGTTGCTTCAGCTGCAGCCTCTCTGTCAGCTGCTTCTGCTTCAGCTGCAAGCTCTCTTTCAGCTACTTCTGCAGCCTCTCTGTCAGTTGCTTCAGATGCAGCCATTTTCTTTGCATATGCAGCTTCAAACTTAGCTATTCTGCATTTTCTACAAAGGGCTCCCCTAAGCTCGTCTTCCCTCTTGCAAATAGGGCAAAACACGAGGTAAGGTAGAAAAAATGGATCTTCTTGTACAGCTGGTAGGTCACGTAAGCATCTATGGCTGCATACTTCAGGTTTATATCAGACAACGGCCACTCGTCTCAGAAATCATGCCTATCCGTAGGAAAATCTTCCTTCATTTTGTCGTACGACTCATCGATGATTCTAGTTGCGAGTGATGCCATTCCATCCTTCCTCGAGCCCCCTAGAATCTTGACAAGACTCTGAATATCGATCTAGTTGTGCGCAGGAATTATAATTCCCTCTTGATAAAATTTCGAAAAATCAGTTGTTTTGTCGACAGTGCAGAAAACAATTCCCTTTTCTACAAGGAATTGGCGCAGCGCCGGACAATTCCTATCAGTCCTGAAAGTATATTGTTTGTCATCACCAAAAATTGTAACTACAAATATTTTGTCAATACAAGATCATTATCTGAATATAATTTTGAAAAGTTTAGTAAATGCAAGATCAAGACACTTAAAGACATTGTCTTATAATAATTTATTTGGTCCTAAATAAAATCCAGTAGTTGCAAGATGAGCAAGTGGATAAAGAACAAGAGGAGAAAACCCTAAAAGCGGTTAGCTACAGAGAGCAGATCTACAAACCAGGAGAGGTGGTAGACGGGGACGTGTTTCTGCATGGCCAGTTGAACAACGGCGACTTCACTTCCTTCATATGGGTGCTCCGGGGTGTACTCGAGGTCCAATCCCACAAACTTGTCCTCGTCTATGTCAAGCCAACCCTCGTACATCCTCAGGACACGCACCACTGTGTCCTCCTCGTTGGTGTAGACAACGTCTATCTTCTTATTGTTATGGGTAGTGAAGCTTGTCTCTAGAGTGCGACGACCTTCCATGGTGGCAAGGAGAAGACGAAAAGAAGACAGATGACAGGAAGAAGAAGAGTGGTTTCTACGAGGCAGGGAAACGGTGGAACTGTCAATGCTCTTTTAAGGTAGTGGTTAATGATGGGGACGGAAGTCCAAGGAGAGACGTGTGGCGGTGGCCGTTCCAGCTTCTGAGTAAACAAAAAATAATTATAACGCCGATACATGTGTCCTGTTTTGTCACGTCAATACACTGGGCAGGGGGTATTGTCCTATCCACTGTGCCAACGCTGCAAGCCTACGTGACAGCCACCCCGCCTAAGCGATGGGAGCGACATAACGGCGAGAACTGACAGGGGGAGGGGGCCCAACTTGATGGCTGTTAGCCTGATTTTTTTGTATTGAAATGTAAAGTTGAATTCGTGCCGAAAAAGATCCTCTGAGTATTTGGCACAACAACTGTAGTCATCCCGGCTGATTTCAGGGAACTTGGGTACCGCGTTGTCTGGACACCCCACCTTTCGGGCCGCAAAATGATATTCTCAGGTTGTGTACCCTCCAGCCCCCAAATACAGGCAGCGAGGCTCGAAACCCCGCCGCCCCCTTCACCGGCTAGGCGCGTGGCTTTGCCGACGACCGCCTCCAGGGACGGTGAGGGGAGGGGGGAAGGTGGGGGTGGGCGGTGGCGGGCTAGGGTTTGGTGCAGCCGTCCTATCTTCAGAAAGCAGTAAACTTAGGGCCAAGTGTGATGGAGTTAATGTGGGGCATACAGAGATGGTTGCCACTTTCCGTGCCTGAAGAAAAATCACAGCTGACTGAAGAGGACCGAGTCCCATTGAGTGAAGGACTGCAAAAGTTCTTGCGTCGTTATGGCTGTAATGTCAAACCAGAGATGGTGAGTCAACTAGTTGCCATGTCTTTTGCTTTATAGCTCCCTGTCATTTACTGCTACACTGTATGATGACTTGTTTGCTGTGCATTTTAGAATCCTTTATTTTCACCATAAATCAAAGTTTTGGATGCAGCTTCTATAGAAAAATAATTATCCTTTGCATCTTCGCTTTAATGATGAAGCAGCTCTCTTTGTATCCAGGTCAATGATAAAATTATTAAGACTGCCGCCTTCTTGTTTTTTGAGTGTGATTCTGTTGAGAGGGATAATTCTGTAGCCTTGCGCAAGGCAGCTCGCCACATCAAGAATTTATCTGGCATCAGTTGTGAGGATTGGGGCTTACTGAAAATTGCAATAGCTGTGAAGATTATATGTTGGCCTGAATAAGGTGCCAATTCTCGCGCGGGGTAAGTTCTTTGTGCTAGACAGTGTGTTCCCAGCCGCATGCTGTGCGTTTCTGGTGCCAATTCTCGCGGGGTAATCACTCACTTAAATGTCCAAATCATATACAATCTCTTTCAGATGATTTCAGAAGACGTGGTATCGAAGTTGGTGAAGGATGCACCATTATATGAAGATGTGTTGCATGCGGATTCTTGCTTGGGAATCTACAACCATATGATGTATGCTCATAAAGTTAGGATTAAGAAGAAAAAACTGTTGGAATCATTGATCGAGGAGGCTAAGGAAGCATATGAAGCTGGATAAGCGGAAGCTGCATGAGAAGAATTTGTTCATGACAACCATGTGGTGTATGCTCGTACAAGCATATGAAGCTGAACCATAAGCTCACTGCTAGCTGAAACTGCTGTAGCAGCTAACTTAGTTTGTTCTTAGCAGTCTTTGGTACACATAATAAGGTATTATGAAGCACGAGGGCTGGACATAAAGCTCGAACCCCAACGATCTTAATGAGCGCTCTTTTGCTTAACTCGTTTAGCTTGGCTTTCACACGCGAAAACAACTAGATATTAGTTTTGAAGCACCAAAATGATTCAGCCGACGGCGAAACACACACGTACGTGCGATATGTTGTTTTTGAAGCTAGCAGCTTGATTGATTGCGATCGTTCCCGTCGTGAGAACTAGCTAGCTCTTGGCTACTTGTACATGTATGTTGCGACGGAAGTAAAGCGGATCGAAAAAAGATTTCATTGCCACAGGCACGTCTCGTGCCTGTCTTGCTCTTCTTTATTTCTTTTGTGGTTTTTCGTTAATACAAGGTGTAGCCCTATGAGGGCTTTTATACACGTCCACTTAGGGACTAGAAAATTAGACTAGGACTAGAACTCCTAGTTCTACTTGAACTCATACCTGCATCTAATCCTACTCCTATACGTACTATAGCAACGAGGTTATTTTCTACATTCACCTCCGTAACCTTGTTTCCTTGCTTCACTTCTTGCACTCCGACTTTGTCCCTCATCTCGATGAACTTCTGTCTCCCGAGAGACTTGGTAAGAATGTCTGCAAGCTGATCATTTGTGTTCACGTGTTGCACCTCGATCATCCCCTCCTCAACACACTCCCGGATGAAGTGAAAACGGGTGTCTATGTGCTTGCTCCTCTCGTGATGAACCGGGTTTTTGCACAATGAGATTGCAGCTTGGTGGTCGATCTTTAGTGACACCTTCTGCACCTTTTCTTTGCAAGATCAGCTAGGAGCCTTCTCAGCCACACACCTTGACAAGCCACCGTGCTTGCCGCAATGTACTCTTCCTCACATGAAGACAGTGCCACCACCTTCTGTTTTTGAGAATTCCAGCCGATAGGATTCTGACCTAGGTAGAATACCATGCCCGATGTGCTCTTCCGATCATCAACATCACTTGCCATGTCGCTATCTAAATATCCGTGAAGGATCAATCCTTCTTTTCCCTTTTTGTATATGCAACCCAGATTGATAGTGCCTTTCACATAGCGCGGGATTTGCTTGACGGTTCTCATGTGTTCTATCGTGGGGTTCTCCATGAAACGACTCACGATCCCGACTGAATATGCCAAATCCGGTCGGGTATGCACCAAATATCTTAGGCTGCCCACAATGCTTCGATACGTTGTGGTGTCCACCGGTGGATTTGAGCTGATCTTGCTCAACTTGTGACGTTGGTCCATTGGAACTTGTACGGCGTTGCAATCTGCCATGCAACACTTGTCCAACAACTTAACCGTGTAAGCCGATTGACATATGGAAATTTCTTCGGAGTTTTGCTTGACTTTAATGCCTAGGTAATATCTTAGTAATCCCAAATCACTCATGCTAAACTTCTTCTTCATCTGCGCCTTGAAACTTTCAATTTGTTGGGTGCTATCTCAGGTTATAATTAGATCATCGACATAAACTCCAACTAGCAGGTTTGAGTCTTTGGAGTTTCTTGTATAGACTGCGTGCTCGAGGAGACATCTCTTGAATCCGAGAGATACCATACATTGGTCCAACTTTGAGTTCCAAGATCTTGGCGCTTGCTTCAGCCCGTAAAAAGCCTTCTTGAGGTTGTAAACCTTCTCTTCTTCGCCTTTCTTCTCGTAGCCGAGGGGTTGTTACACGTACACTTCTTCCGTGAGATCACCATTGAGGAAAGAAGATTTAACATCCATATGATGAACCTTCCACTCCTCTTGTGCTGCCAAAGCTAGGAGCATTCTCACAGTTTCGAGTCGAGCAACCGGTGCAAACACCTCCTCATAGTCAACTCCTTGACGTTGCACGTAGTCCTTTGCCACGAGTCTTGCCTTATACTTCACAACAACGCCCTTCGTGTCCTTTTTTAACTTGTATACCCACTTCAAACCAATAGGCTTATGATTCGGAGGTCGGGTTACCAAAGTCGACGTGTTGTTGTTCTCAATCGCCTTCAACTCCTCATCCATGGCATGCTTCCAACTTGGATCTTTGCTCGCCTCTACAAAATTCGCCGGCTCCTCAACTCCAAGCAAACATAGTCCAGAGTACTCGAATGTAACGGGCTCGGTGTGTTTGTAGATTTTCTTGAGGGTCTTATAGCGATGTGGACCAGAGGAGTCCACCGTTGCTTGCGAAGGAGGGGACACAAATCGTGTCGGTGTCAATGCGGTTGAAGAAGGTGGCGAATTTCCTGGCAGGTTTGGCACCGAGTCATCGGCATTCGTGTCATTGGTGAAGTCGTCGTGATCGTGACCATCATCGTGATAGTCGTCATCACTTTGCGCCTCGTGACTGTCATCTTGACCGCCAAGATCTTCTCCCGTGTCCACATCGTCATCGTGGGTGTCCGTATCGTGCTGATTGTGATCACCTCAGTCACCCTAGTTCGGCGTATCGCCTGACATCTGGACATCCTTCCTTGCCTCAACATGAGTTGGAAAATCAACCGTGAATATGTCAATGTTTGGAGCTTCGTCTGCTACGCCGCTCCAGTTCCACGCTTGTTTTTCTTCAAACACAACATCACGTGAAACACGTAGACACTTAGTTTGTGGGTCGTAGAAGCGGTATGCCTTGGTGCCAGAATTCCTCTCGTATCCGATGAACACCATCTTGGTACTGCGATCGGCGAGTTTTGAGAGGTGAGGCTCCGCCGTTTTCACATGAGCCACGCACCCGAACGTCCGTAGATGAGACACACTTGGCTTACGTCCGTATATAGCTTCATACGGAGTCTTCCCGATCACTGCCTTTGTTGGAGCCCGGTTCAGAAGGTAGACTGCCATCGTGAGAGCTTCACCCCAAAAGGACCCAGCATGTTCTTGCTTTTGTGTAAGCTCCTTTCCATGAATAAAAGGGACGTAGCTGAGCAATATTCCACAATGTGTCTAATTCTTCCGGGTATGTACTGCCTCCAGCTCTCTTTCTCTTCTTAGTAGCAGGTCTTTCTTTGATTGGCCGCATATCAGTTAGATAGTAAAAAACCACTATGCAATACTCGGCTAACTAAAAAGGGCCCTTCTCATACTGGGAAAAGTTCGTGCTTTCTTTTCTGCACGAGCTGGAGAACCAAATTGGCCTTATTTGAAGACCGGTTTTTCACTCTCTGGCTATGATACTTGCGTAACTTCTGTTGATAGGCTGTTGATCTCATCTCAACAATGACGTGAACTTCTTCGATTAAATCGAGATCATTTTGTCGAGAGATTTCGGCATCCTCTTCAATATATGTAGCGACGCCGGGAGAAGTGTGAATCAAATCGCTAGGAAGAACTACTTCTGCGCCATAGACCAAGAAGAAATGTGTGTATCTAGTTGACCTGTTCGGAGTTGTTCGTAAACTCCATATTACAGAAGGTAATTCCTCTGCGCAAGCCCCCACAGCACGACGTAGCGGTGCTTCGATTCTTGGTTTTAGGCCTTGTAGGATTAAATCATTTGCTCTTTCAAATTGTCCGTTAGCTTGTGGATCTGCGACCGACGCAATGTCAAGCCGGATATTTTATTCATCGCAGAATTCGGCAAGTTCTCCCATAGAAATATTACTCCTGTTGTCCATAATAATGCTACGTGGATAACCGTATCGGATTATAACATCCTCAACAAATCTTCTAGCTGTTGCTCCATCACAACTTGTGACGGATTTAGCCTCCATCCATTTCGTGAATTTATCCACCATCACTAAGAGGTGAGTAAATCCACTTGGAGCCCGTTTAAACGGTCATACTATGTCAAGCCCCCAGACCACGAAGGGCCATGTTATAGGTATTGTCCGCAGCTGATCAGTCAGAACATGAGCTTGTTTGGCGTATTTTTGGCAGCCTTTGCACGTTTTGACCAGCCGTTCGGCATCTGCCTTAGCTGTAAGCCAGAAAAATCCGTGTCTGAGAGCTTTTGCTACTAAAGATTTGGCTGCAGCGTGATGACCACATTCGCCTTCGTGGATTTCCCTTAGGATTTCCACTCCTTCTTTCGAAGATACACAACGCTGAAAGACCCTAGACACACTCCACTTATAGAGCTCACCACTTATGATAGTATAGGATTTTGCTCGTCGGACGATCTGTTGGCTCAGAACCTCGTCTTTAGGTAATTTGGCATCTACCAAGTAATCGAGGTAGGGTTGAGTCCAGCTAGGAATTACAGCCAGAAATGCAACTAAAGGTGAGTCGGTTTTGGTCGGATATTTCTCGTCAACTCCTTTTATGGAGGGAACTTTGAGGAGCTCCAGAAAAGCGCCATCCGGGACCTTTTTCCACGCAGAGCCTATACGAGATAATGCATCTGCTTCCTCATTTTCTGTTCGAGGGATGTGTTGAACCTCAAACGCTTCGAACGATTTAGATAGTTCATCCACGACAGATCTATATGCTGCCATGTGTTTGTTTGCGTTACAGATATCCGACACTTGTTGAGCAACAAGATCCGAATCTCCATAACACATTAATCGTCGAATGCCGATATCCTTAGTAATCTGGATTCCATGCAGCAGTGGTTCATATTCGGCAATGTTATTTGTTGTCGTGAAGTCGATCTGCAAAACATAGAAAAGTTTATCTCCTTGGGGTGACTTAAGCACCACGCCAGCCCGAGCCCCCGAGCGCCTTATACCCGTCAAAATGTAAGGTCCAGTATTCTGACTCTAGGAGGGTCATATTTTCTGTTGTCTCTGTCCAATCAGCGATAAAGTCAGCCATAATTTTAGGATTTGATTGCTGTACAAGGTTTATACTCAATGTCGAAAGTTGAAAGCTCTATTCCCCACTTTGCGACTCGTCGTGTGGCGTCGCTGTTGTTAATTATGTCTCTCATGCGAGCTATGCTCACCACGGTAATTGGGTGTTACTGAAAGTAATGCCATAGCTTCCGAGATGCGAAGAACACACCATAAGCCAACTTTTGATATTGCGGATACCGCTATTTTGATTCAGTCAGGACTTCGCTGAGGTAGTAAGTTGGACACTGCACTAGGTGTTTCTGTTTTTCCTCTGGTCTCTCCACCACCATGACGACACTGACGACTCTATTTGTCACAGCGAGATAGAGCAACATCAGCTCACAAGGTTCCAGTGCTACAAGGATAGGAGCGGACGAGAGTATTGCTTTCAGGTCTTGTAGTGTAGCTTCAGCTTCATTAGTCCAAACAAACTTTTTGGTCTTTTTCATGATCTTGTAAAGTGGTGCGGCTCGTTCACCGAGCCGGCTTACAAACCGACTGACTGCAACAATGCAACCAGTTAGTCTTTGAACGTCCTTCAAGCGAGTTGGCCTAGAAATATTGAGGCTAGCCTATATTTTGTCGCATTTCACCTCTATGCCTCTTTGAGACACAATGAAACCTAACAATTTTTTGGCTGGTATTCCAAAGAAGCACTTCTTCGGATTGAGCATTATGTTATATTTGCGTAGATTGCCGACCGTTTCCTCCAAGTCAAAAATTAAGGTTTCCTTCTTTTTAGACATCATCACATTGTCGTCCACGTATGCATGTACATTGCATCCGATTTGGTCGTGGAGGCAACACTGCATAGTGCGCTGGTAGGTAGCTCCTACGTTCTTGAGCCCACAGGGCATCATAACGAAACAGAAGGTTCCAAAGGGGGTTATGAATAAAATTTTGACTTTGTCTGATTCCTTCATCCGAATTTGGTGATAACCGGAATATGCATCGAGAAAACATAGGAGTTCCGAGCCTGCCATAGAATCGATAACTTGATCAATCCTAGGCAGAGTGAACGGATCTTTGGGACAAGCCTTGTTCAAGGCGGTATATTCAACACACATCCTTAAATCAGTGGTATCCTTTTTAGATACCATTACAGGATTAGCTGACCACTCAGTGTGGATAACCTCTTCTATGAATCTAGCTAACTCGAGCCGAGCTAGTTCCTTAGCTATTGCTTTTCTCTTTTCATCGCCAAAATGTTGTAAGGACTATTTGACGGGTTTAGCGTTTGGGTGTACATTTAGAGAGTGCTCGACAAGTTCCCTAGGTAATCTGGTCATGTCAGATGGCTTCCATGCGAAGAAATCTTGATTTGCTTGGAGGAACTTGACGGGCGCGCTTTCCTATGCGCGGTATAAACCTACATCTATCTGGGTCACCTTGGAGGGGTCATCATCCTTCAACGGCATCGTCTTTGTCTCTTCCGATGCCTTGAACTCCGGAGTCGGCTTTGTAACCTCCTTCTTCGTCGGGGGCATCTCGGATGGGTCGATGGTCTTCTTGATTTCCTAGTACTCCAGAGTGTGCAGTACGGCTTCAGCGAAGGCGGCGTTTCCATCCTTGCACTCTCGCGCCTTCTTCGGGTCTACCCTAATGGTGATCACGCCTTTGGGACCTGGAATTTTCAACATACTATAAATGTAACACGGACGAGCCATAAAAGCCCAGTAAGTCGGTGATACATTGCAAATGTATCTATAATTTTTGATGTTCCATGCTTGGTTTTATCTACTTTCTTTTGTTTTGTCCACACTTTGGAGTACTGTTCATATGATTTCTTGGACTAACCTATTAACAAAAGCCACAGTGCCAGCTGCCTGGTTTCTGCTGTTTTTGGTTTCAGGAAGTCAGAAAATGAATATTCTCAGAATTGGACGGGACAAAAGACAAAGTTATTATTTTACCGGGGGACGCTTGGAGCCAGAATACGAGACGGAGAAGGGCCAGAGGGCGGCCACACCACCTGGCCACACAGCCAGGCTTGGCCCGTGCCAGGGGGTGGTGTGGCCAGCCCAGGCACCCCCTCAGCCTCTCCTTCCGCCTATATATTTCCTCTGATATGAAAACCTTAAGTACCCGATCAAAATTCCACGAAAGACTCTATAGCCACCGTCATCTCCATCCCTAGATCGGGAGGGATCTGAAGCTCTTCCCGGCACCCTGCCGGAGAGGGGAATTCACCCTGGAGGCCTTCTTCATCATCATGCAAGCCTCTGGTGTGATGCGTGAGTAGATCATCACTGGACTACGGGTCCATGTAGTAGCTAGATGGCTAGTTCTCCTCCTTTGTGCTATCATGTTTAGGTCTTGTGAGCTCCGTTCATGATCAAGATCATCTATTTGTAATTCTTCATGTTGTGTTTGCGGGGATCCGGTGGATATTGAGATGCTATTTTAGATTGATTATTGATTATATCATGTCTTTGTTATTTGTGATCTTGCATGTTTTCCGTTGTTAGTAGCTATCTTGGCCAAGTAGATGCTAGCAACTCCAAGAGTTAGTATTTATGCTCGATAGTGGGTTCATGCCTCTGGTAATCTGGGGAAGTGACAGAAATCTCTAAGGTACTAGATGTGCTGTTGCTACTAGGGAGAAAACAATAATCCTTTGTTCATAGAACAATCGTATTGTTTACTTTACACGCAATTCGTAATGCAATAATCTGTTGCTTGCAACTTAATACTGGAGGGGGTTCGGATGATAACCTGAAGGTGGATTATTAGTCATAGAT
Organism: Avena sativa; assembly: GCA_916181665.1. Taxonomy (NCBI): domain Eukaryota; kingdom Viridiplantae; phylum Streptophyta; class Magnoliopsida; order Poales; family Poaceae; genus Avena; species Avena sativa. The sequence continues at coordinate 491,706,405 of OV702290.1, read as the reverse complement.
GCAGTTGGATGGAGGTCTATGTATAATGTTGTAATGCCCAATCGAATCTCAAAGGAGTCAAGATGAGTAGTATATGCTTGTATGCTTTCTCGATGTTTGTCAATTGCCCCGCTGTAATTTATTCACCCAACATGTTATCTATCTTAAGGAGAGCCACCTCTAGTGAACTATGGACCCCGGTCCTTTATTTTACATTCAATTTACTGCTTTGTGTTTACTTTCTGCAAACTATTACTTCCTTCCATTCAATACGTTTAATCCTTTGTTTTCAGCAAAACCGGTGAGATTGACAACCTCATCGCAAGTTGGGGGCAAAGTTCTGTGGTTGTGTTGTGCAGGTCTCCATGTTGCTACTAGCACCGGTAGTGCGCCCTGCCAAGGCTCAGCTAGCAACACCTTTGGGGTGTTTCGTTGCTCCTACTGGATTGATAACCTTGGTTTCGTACTGAGGGAAAACTTGCTCATGTGCTCATCATACCTTCCTCTTGGGGTTCCCCAATGAGCTCGATATATTTTGGTCCATCAAGCTCTTTTTCTGGCGCCGTTGCCAGGGATTGAAGAAGAATAAGCTCCCATGTCAACCACACGCCATCAAAGTCTTTTTCTGGCACCGTTGCCGGGAGTCAAGGACATCTTCACAAGGGGAGTCCCTCATAACCAATCTCTTTACTTTATTATTTTTGTTTTGCTTAGTTTACTTTTGCTTTGTTTGCTTGTTTTCTTTATCAAAAACACACAAAAAAAATAGTTCTACTAGTTTGCTTTCTTATTTTAAAACACAAAAAATTAAGTCTCCTTTAGTTGTTACCTCTTCCTTAGCTCACCATGTTGCTCCCTAAATTCACCCTGAAAGACCTTTCAATAGGTAGTGGTTCAATAATTGGAAAAGATAATATTGAAGAATTCTTTAATCATGTTAGTAAACATGAGGATATTGAGGATAGATCCCTTGCAGAACTTAAAGAAATTGATGACCCCTTAATGCAAGTAATGTTTCTTAAACTTAAAGAAATTGATGACCCCGAAAAGGGAGATTTTATCCTTGAAACTTTGCTCAAGGAATTCTATGATGTTGCCAAGAAAGCTAGAAAAGTCTTTGAATGTTTTAATATGCTAGGCTCATGCGTAGATGTTATTGGTACACGAGAAAAGATGGACAAAACCGAACCTAATGGGGAGGAACCTAAGATACCGATACCTTTTAAACTTGTAGCAATACATGAAGCCATAGAAAAGAATCTTGATTGGATTGTTCCTGAAAACCCTTTTGATGAAAATAGTGAACCCAAGAGCATTGAGAGAGGATCCTCTAGAACTTATTTGGATGATATACCTTGCCTTGTTGAAGATATTTCTGGTATTGATCTTAATGCTTCTTCATTTGAGAACACTTGATTCTTTTTCTTGCTTCTTATGCCTGACTTAAAGGCGTTAAAGAAAAAGTACTTATTGGGAGATAACCCAAAAGTTTTAGATGAGTCTTGGAAATTATTAATTCAGTAATAACCTATCCTTATCCTTTTTATTTGCTTTTTGTACCAAGAGTAACTTCTAATGAGAGAGAAGTAATGATTCGGAAAGTTGCTGTACCGAAATAGATTTCTGTGCTTCACCGTAAAAATTCATGTAAAATCTCTATACGTATTTTTGAGGCGTGAATTTTTGTGCTTCTGCCCCAGGTTGTTATCTAACTTTCATTAGCTCAACATTTTTTGATTTGAGCAACAGAAGGTCTTCGAAAAAATTCGTCTTTACCTGCTGGTCTGTTTTGATAGATTTCTGCCATTTTCTGCATTTGCTTCTTGTTGGTTCCTTTTTGAGTTCTTTTGGGGAATTGACATTTTTGAGGGAAGTGATACAGTAGCTAGTGTTTTAATGGAAGTTTTATTGGTGTTAGAACTGAACCTAAATACTTATTATCTTGAGTGCACTAATGTTGCTAATAAAGATTGTGTGAAGTTTTGTATGAAGGAAAAATTCCAGGTGCATGAAAGGAATGAGTAATGAGATGAAGGATGGACTAAATCTCAAGCTTGGGGATGTCACGCGTGTCACCCCAAGAAATATCCAAGAAGTACAAGCGTCAAAGCTTGGGGATGCCCAAGGCATCCCCTTCTTCATCAATAAAAATCCCAGGTTTCTTCCAAACGCTTCATTTTTATTGTTTCATCACAGTTGTGTTGTTCTTGGAGCGTCTTCTTTTTCGTTTTTTTTGGTTTTTGTTTGCTTTTTTTGCTTAGTTTTCTGAATAAATTGGTTGGACCCCTGTTTCATATATTGGTCTTCAAATAGTTTGGTTTGGTTTGCAAAAAGAGTAGGAAACTTCATGCTTAAGTGTTAAAGAGAACTTGTTTTTGACTGTGGCCTATGCTTTGTCATGCCATGCTTGATATTGTTTTGGCTTTATGCTTAGTATTCTTTCCAGTAGCATGACTTGTTATAAACAATTGAGATTGCTTAATGTGCCTTGGATGAATCATGCGTTGTTTTAGCATATTAAAAGCATAGTATTGTGGTATTCTCCTTTGATGCTTTATTTGGGTTGACTTGGCGCATTCTCACACCATGTTATGACTATCCCAAGTCACCATAGCCTTTATGATCCTTTAGTTTTCAACTTGTAGTATCACTTTATGCTTTGATCAATGATGTTTTGTCGCTCTACATGATTATGGCTATTATTGCTCTCTTAGTTGGTCGCTCCCAGTCTTTTGCTAGCCTCCACAACCAAGTATGAGTTCCACTCATGCATCCAACTCCTTAAACCAAGTTATTCCAAAGAGTCCACCATACCTACCTATTAGCTTATGCTAATCCAATTATATTCATGTTTTTGTCTACCTTCCGAATTAAACTTGTTATTAGAAAACTAGTGATTAAAGCTCTCACGAACTTGATGGCACACTTTACTTTTTTGCATTTAATAAACTTGAACCACTGGGTCTTTCTTTGTTGCGTATATGCTTGCGCTTTATAAGTTCAAATTAGCAGAACCATGTATCATGGGGAACACTTTCAACATTGCACTTGTACTTTGTACCCCGTTGGAATTATGTTCTTTTGCCTATGGATCCTAGTGGTGTAAAATAAAAGTGGAACTTGTAAGATCATGGAGTTTATATGTGTGTTAGAGAAACGCCTGGGCCGCTAGCCTAAGCCATGCCTAATCATGGTGGAAACTTGCAGGATCACCATAATGAGCACTCTATGAAGCATCCTCAATAAAAACCTATGCAAATAGCAAATAAAAAGATCGCTGAGATGCTCATTGTCTGCTTGCCTTGTCATTTTGATTATGCGATAGCTCCTGTCTCATGTGCAAGGGGTACCTCGTTGGCGGTTCTTTATGATACACATGTACTTACAATGACAAGAGCTTACTCGTGACTAAAGTTGAGTAGCATGAGGTTCGGTCTTCGTAAGTAAGGGGCATGAGATTTCGGTTTATAACTTGTCAAGCATATCCTCTTAGTTGTGTCACTTTAACCTTAATCACCTTCAAGATGCTTATGATAGGGGAAATGAGAGCTGAAAGCTATAAGTACCATAATTTTGGAAGCTCTTTATGAGACTTGAATCCTTACTTCCTTTTATGAAGGCGTTTCTTCCACTTATATATATTGAGTCTCCACATTCTATCTTTATGCACCTACTTTGAGAGCATAGTGGCCATTCTTAGTTCTATGTGCAAAATCCTAAGACTAGTTGATTGATGCATAATTTGATATTGCTTGTTTTAAACTATTTGTATCTAGTCACTCTTATGAACTTTGAAGGTGTCCTATGCATTTATGTTTGCTACTCTATGAGGGACAAGCTAAATACCACTATGCTATGTTTTTCTTTATGTGAAATAAACAAACGTCTTGCAAAGCATTGTTATTCATGAATCTTTTGTTTGTGCCTTTTCATGTTGCAACATAGTTGCTTTGACTTATTGCTAGAACTTTGTCTTTCATGTTATGATTGAAGTACTATGATCCCAGCTTCGAATGTTTTACAAATACTTTCATCAAGTTTGTGATGGTGCATGTCACCTCAAAAATTATTCTTTCTTTTTATCACTTACCTACTCGAGGACGAGCAGGACTTAAGCTTGGGGATGTTGATACATTGCAAATGTATCTATAATTTTTGATGTTCCATGCTTGGTTTTATCTACTTTCTTATGTTTTTTCCACACTTTGGAGTACTTTTCATATGATTTCTTGGACTAACCTATTAACAAGAGCCATAGTGCCAGCTGCCTGTTTTCTGCTGTATTTGGTTTCAGGAAGTCAGAAAATGAATATTCTCGGAATTGGACGGGACAAAAGCCAAAGTTATTATTTTATCGGGGGACACTTGAAGCCAGAATACGAGACAGAGAAGGGCCAGAGGGCGGCCACACCACCTGGCTGCGTGACCAGGCTTGACCAGCGCTAGGGGGTGGTGTGGCCAGCCCAGGCACCCCCTCGGCCTCTCCTTCCGCCTATATATTGCCTCTGATACGGAAACCCTAAGTACCCGATCAAAATTCCACGAAAGAGTCTGTAGCCGTCGTCATCTCCATCCCTAGATCAGGAGGGATCTGAAGCTCTTCCCGGCACCCTGCCGGAGAGGGGAATTCAGCCTGGAGGCCTTCTTCATCATCATGCAAGCCTCCGGTGTGATGCGTGATTAGTTCATCTCTAGACTACGGGTCCATGTAGTAGCTAGATGGCTGGTTCTCCTCCTTTGTGCTTTCATGTTTAGATCTTGTGAGCTCCGTTCATGATCAAGATCATCTATTTGTAATTCTGCATGTTGTGTTTGCGGGGATCCGGTGGATATTGAGATGCTATTTCAGATTGATTATTGATTCTATCATGTCTTTGTTATTTGTGATCTTGCATGCTTTCCATTGTTAGTAGCTATCTTGGCCAAGTAGATGCTAGCAACTCCAAGAGTTAGTATTTATGCTCGATAGTGGGTTCATGCCTCTGGTAATCTGGGGAAGTGACAGAAATCTCTAACATACTAGATGTGTTGTTGCTACTAGGGAGAAAACAACAATCCTTTGTTCATAGAACAATCATATTATTTACTTTACGCGCAATTCGTAATGAAATAATCTATTGCTTGCAACTTAATACTGGAGGGGGTTCGGATGATAACCTGAAGGTCGATTATTAGTCATAGATGCAATTGGATGGCGGTCTATGTATAATGTTGTAATGCCCAATCGAATCTCAAAGGAGTCAAGATGAGTAGTATATGCTTGCATGCTTTCTCGATGTTTGTCAATTGCCCCACTGTAATTTGTTCACCCAGCATGTTATCTATCTTAAAGAGAGCCACCTCTAGTGAGCTATGGACCCCGGTCCTTTCTTTTACATTCAATCTACAAACTGTTTACTGCTTTGTGTTTACTTTCTCCAATCTATTACTTCCTTCCATTCGATACGTTTAATCCTTTGTTTTCAGCAAAACCAGTGAGATTGACAACCTCATCGCAAGTTGGGGGCAAAATTCTATGGTTGTGTTGTGCATGTCTCCACGTTGCTACTAGCACCGGTAGTGCGCCCTGCCAAGGCTCATCTAGCAACACCTTTGGGGTGTTTCCTTGCTCCTACTAGATTGATAACGTTGGTTTCGTACTGAGGGAAAACTTGCTGCTGTGCTCATCATACTTTCCACTTGGGGTTCCCCAACGAGATCGATATATTTTGGGCCATCAGTCGGTCGTCCGAATATAGCGTGGTAGGCGCTCTTGAATGGGACCACTTCGAAAGAAAGTGCTTCTGTCCGGTAGTTCTTTGGAGTTCCGAAGGTAACATCCAAAGTGATCTCTCCGAGGGAAATTGCTTGTCTTGCTGGGATAACTCCGTGAAAGATCACAGAGATGTGATTCAGTTGTGTCTCTGAGATCCGCACCCGGCGTAGCGTTTTGACATACAGAATATTGATGCTGATACCGTCGTCCATGAGAGCCTTGGAGAGACCATAGTCGTTAATAAGTGGATTAACGACTAAGGTGTATTTTCCTTGCCTGTGCAACCTAGGCGGATGATCAGCACGGTCAAAGGTGATTGCCACTTCCGACCAGTCCAAGTATTGTGGGACAGCCGGAACAGTCGCATTGAGCTCATGCAACACTGCTTTCTTGACCTTCGCTGGTTGAGATCCAAGGAAAGTGATGTAAGTGTCTTTTTTCGTTGGGAAGTTCTTCTTTCCATCCGACTTGGGATTTGAAGGCTCTGCTTCCTCCATGTCGTAATCTTCCTGGGTCTCTTTCTCTTTTTCGGGATTCTTCTTTCCCTTCTTTCGCTTAGCCCTATAGCCAGCGGTATCGTATTTATTGATGTCGTCATTGAAACGACACTCGGCGTTTGTGTGAGACGAGCCCCCATTGGGATAAGTGATGCACACACGGGCTATTGGCAATGTTGGCCCAATAGTAGGTTTTGCCAGGCTATTGGTATCCTCTACCTTGGACCCTTAACGTCCCATGACCGCGTCCACGGCCACCGCCGTGACCTCCTTGTCCTCCAGACCCAAAAGTAGCAGTAACGACCGCTATTTCCATGTTGGGTTTTCTTCCGAGGTGTTCTTGCGCTTCTGAGCTGGATGCATTGGTTGTTTTTCTGACTGTGGCATTGCTAGGACATTCAGTAATCCTTCTGCGTCATTGTTGGCATCTGCATACTTGCTCGTTGTTTCTATCATCTCTCTCAAATCAGTGACCTTGTCGCACTTCTAGCGGTGACGTAGTAAACCAATTGGTAGTCTTGCAATGAAAGCTTCAATCGTAGTTTGGTCATTTACTCCTTCACAGGAGTTCTTGGTGTCGATCCATCGTCCGAGGTAATCTCGGCAAGTTTCTCCGGCTTTCTAGGTGCAACGTTGTAGGTCTCCGACCCAAAATATATCGAGCTCGTTGGGGAACCCCAAGAGGAAGGTATGATGAGCACAACAACAAGTTTTCCCTCAATACGAAACCAAGGCTATCAATCTAGTAGGAGCAAGAAAACACCCCAAAGGTGTAGCTAGCTGAACGTTGGCAGGACGCACTACCGGTGCTAGCAGCAACATGGAGACCTGCACAACACAACCACAGAACTCTGTCCCCAACTTGCGATGAGGTTGTCAATCTGACAGGTTTTGCTGAAAACAAAGGATTAAACGTATCGAATGGAAGAAAGTAATAGTTTGCAGAAAGTAAACACAAAGCAGTAAACAGTTGATTGTAGATTGAATGTAAAAGAAAGGACCGGGGTCCATAGTTCACTAGAGGTGGCTCTCCTTAAGATAGGTAACATGCTGGGTGAACAAATTATAGCGGGACAATTGACAAATATCGAGAAAGCAATACATGCATATATTAATCATCTTGACTCCTTTGGAACTTGATTGGGCATTACAACATTATACATATACCGCCATCCAACTGCATCTATGACTAATAATCCACCTTCAGGTTATCATCCGAACCCCCTCCAGTATTAAGTTGCAAGAAATAGATTATTGCTTTACGAATTGCGTGTAATGTAAACAATACGATTGTTCTATGAACAAAGGATTGTTGTTTTCTCCCTAGTAGCAACAGCACATCTAGTACGTTAGAGATTTCTGTCACTTCCCCAGATTACCAGAGGCATGAACCCACTATCGAGCATAAATACTAACTCTTGGAGTTGCTAGCATCTACTTGGCCAAGATAGCTACTAACAACGGAAAGCATGCAAGATCACAAATAACAAAGACATGATAGAATCAATAATCAATCTGAAATAGCATCTCAATATCCATCGGATCCCCGCAAACACAACATGCAGAATTACAAATAGATGATCTTGATCATGAACGGAGCTCACAAGATCTAAACATGAAAGCACAAAGGAGGAGAACCAGCCATCTAGCTACTACATGGATCCGTAGTCCAAAGATGAACTACTCACGCATCACACCGGAGGCTTGCATGATGATGAAGAAGGCCTCCAGGGTGAATTCCCCTCTCCGACAGTGTGCCGGGAAGAGCTTCAGATCCCTCTCGATCTAGGGATGGAGATGACGGTGGCTATAGACTCTTTTGTGGATTTTTGATCGGGTACTTAGGGTTTTCGTTCCGAGGGCATCTTATAGGCGGAAGGAGAGGCCGAGGGGGTACTGGGGTCGGCCATACCACCCCCTAGCGCGGGCGAGGCCTGGACGCGCGGTCAGGTGGTGTGGCTAGCCCCCAGCCCTTCTCCGTCTCGTATTCTGGCATCTGATGACTTCTGGAAAAATAGGCACTTTGGCTTTTGTCCCGTCCAATTCCGATAATATTCATTTTCTGACTTTCCTAGAACCAAAAACAACAGAAAACAGGCAGCTGGCACTGTGGCTCTTGTTAATAGGTTAGTCCAAGAAATCATATGAAAAGTACTCCAAAGTGTGGCCAAAACACAAGAAAGTGGATAAAACCAAGCATGGAACATCAACAATTATAGATACATTTGCAATGTATCAACATCCCCAAGCTTAACTCCTGCTCGTCCTCGAGTAGGTAAGTGATAAAAAGAAAGAATAATTTTTGAGGTGACATGCACCATCAAAGACTTGATCAAAGTATTTGTAAAACATTTAAATCTGGGATCATAGTACTTCAATCATAACATGAAAGACAAAGTTCTAGCAATAAGACAAAGAAACTATGATGCAACATGAAAAGGCACAAACAAAAGATTCATGAATAACAATGCTTTGCAAGACGTTTGTTTGTTTCACATAAAGAAAACATAGCATAATAGTATTCAGCTTGTCCCTCATAGAGTAGCAAAACATAAATGCATAGGACACCTTCAAAGTTCATAAGAGTGACTAGATACAAATAGTTTAAAACAAGCAATATCAAGTTATGCATCAATCAACTAGTATTGGGACAATAAACATAGAACTAAGAATGACCACTATGCTCTCGAAGTAGATGCATAAAGGTAGAAGGTGGAGACTCGATATAATGGTGGAAGAAAGGACTTCATAGAAGGAAGTAGGGATTCAAGTTTCATAAAGAGCTTCCAAAAATTATGGTACTTATAGCTTTCAGCTCTCATTGCCCCTATCATAAGCATATTTAAGGTGATTAAGGTTAAAGTGACACATCTAATAGGATATGCTTGACAAGTTATAAAACGAAATCTCATGCCCCTTACTTACGAAGACCGAACCTCATGCTACTCAACTTTAGTCACGAGTAAGCTCTTGTCATTGTAAGTACATGTGTATCATAAAGAACCACCAACGGGGTACCCCTTGCACATGATACATGAGCTATCCCATAATCAAAATGACAAGGCAAGCAGACAATGAGCATCTCAATGATCTTTTTATTTGCTATTTGCATAGGTTTTTATTGAGGATGCTTCATAGAGTGCTCATTATGGTGATGCTGCAAGTTTCCACCATGATTAGGCATGGCTTAGGCTAGCGGCCCAGGCATTTCTCTAACGCACATACAAACTCCATGATCTTACAAGTTCCACTTTTATTTCAAACCGTCGGGATCCATAAGCAAAAGAACGTGATATCAACGGGGTACAAAGTACAAGTGCAATGTTGAAAGCGTTCCCCATGATACATGGTTATGATAATTTCTACTTATAAAGAGCAAGCATATACGCAACAAAGAAGGACCCAATGGTTCAAGTTTATTAGATGCAAAAAAAGTAAAGTGTGCCATCAAGTTCGTGAGAGCTTTAATCACTAGTTTTCTCATAACAAGTTTAATTTGGAAGGTAAACAAAAGCATGAATATACTTGGAATAGCATAAGCTAGTAGGTAGGTATGGTGGACTCTTTGGAATAACTTGGTTTAGGGAGTTGGATGCATGAGTGGAACTCATACTTGGTTGTGGAGGCTAGCAAAAGACTGGGAGCGACAAACTAAGAGAGCAATAATGGCCATAATCATGCAGAGCGACAAAACATCATTGATCAAAGCATAAAGTGATACTACAAGTTGAAAACTAAAGGATCATAAAGGCTATGGTGACTTTGGATAGTCATAACATGGTGTGAGCATGTGCCAAGTCAACCCAAATAAAGCATCAAAGGAGAATACCATTATACTATGCTTTAATATGCTAAAACAACGCATGATTCATCCAAGGCACATTAAGCAATCTCAATTGTTTATAACAAGTCATGCTACAACAAAGAATACTAAGCATAAAGCCAAAAAAATATCAAGCATGGCATGACAAAGCATAGGCCATAGTCAAAAACAAGCTCTTTTTACCACACAAGTATGAACTTTCCTACTCTTTTCTAATCCAAACCAAACTATTTGCAAACCAAGGTATGAAAGAGGGGGTCCAACCAATTTATTCAGAAAACTAAGAAAACCAAGCAAAAGAAAAACCAAAAAAAAAAACAAAAAAGAAGACACTCCAAGAACAACACAACTATGCATGAAACAATAAAAATGAAGCGTTTGGAAGAAACCTGAGATTTTTATTGATGAAGAAGGGGGTGCCTTGGGCATCCCCAAGATTTGATGCTTGTACTTTTTGGATATTTCTTGGGTGACACATGTGGCATCCCCAAGCTTGAGCTTTAGTCCATCCTTCATCTTATTACTCATTCCTTCCATACACCTGCAATTTTTCCTTCATACAAAACTTCACACAATCTTTATTAGCAACATTAGTGCACTCAAGATAATAAGTCTTAAGTTTCAGTTCTAACACTAAATAAACTTCCATTAGAACACTAGATACTGTAGCACTTCCCTCAAAAAGCTCAATTCCCCAAAAGAACTCAAAAAGGACCCAACAAGAAGCAAATGTAGAAAATGGCAGAAATCTGTCAAAACAGACCAGCAGGTAAAGACGAATTTTTTTGAAGACCTTCTGTTGCTCAAATCAAAAAGTGTTGTACTAAGGAAACTTAGATAACAACCTGAGGCAGAAGCACAAAAATTCACGCCTCAAAAAGACGTTAAGAGATTTTACACGAATTTTTATGGTGAAGCACACAAATCTGTTTCGGGACAGCAACTTTCCTAATCATTACTTCTCTCTCATTAGAGGTTACTCTTGGCACAAAAAGCAAATAAAAAGTATAAGGAGCGGTTATTACTGAAGTAATAACTTCCAAGATTCATCTAAAACTTTTGGGTTATCTCCCAATAAGTACTTTTCTTTAACGCCTTTAAGTTAGGCACAAGAAGCAAGAAAAAGGATCAAGTGTTCTCAAATGAAGAAGCATTAAGATCAATACCAGAAATATTTTCAACAAGGAAAGGTATATCATCCAAATAAGTTCTAGAGGATCCTCTCTCAGTGCTCTTAGGTTCACTACTTTCATCAAACGGGTTTTCAGGAACGATCCAATCAAGATTCTTTTCTATGGCTTCATGCATTGCTACTAGTTTAAAGGGTACTGGTATCTTAGGTTCCTCCCCATTAGGTTCGGTTTTGTTCATCTTTTCTCGTGTACCAACAACATCTACACATGATCCTAGCATATTGAAACGTTCAAAGACTTTCCTAGCTTCCTTGGCAACATCATAGAACTCCTTAAACAATGTTTCTAGAATAAAATCCCTCTTTTCAGGGTCCTCAATTTCTTTAAGCTTAAGAAACATTACTTGCATTAAGGGGTTGAGGTTAACAAACCTAGCTTCTAACATGTGAATTAGATAAGCTGCAGCAATCTCATAGTTTGGAACAAGTTCTGCAAGGGATCTATCCTCAGTATCCTCATGTTTACTAACATGATTAAAGAATTCTTCAATATTATATTTCCCAATTATAGAACCACTACCAATTGAAAGGTCTTTCAGGGTGAATTTAGGGATCAACATGGTGAGCTAAGGAAGAGGTGACAACTAAAGGAGACTTAATTTTTTGTGTGTTTTTTATAAAGAAAGCAAACTTGTAGAACTATTTTTTTGTGTTTTTGATAAAGAAACAAGCAAACAAAGCAAAAAGGAAACTAAGCAAAACAAAAATAACAAAGTAAAGAGATTGGTTATGAGGGACTCCCCTTGTGAAGATGTCCTTGAATCCCCGGCAACGGCGCCAAAAAATATGCTTGATGGCCCAAAATATATCGAGCTCGTTGGGGAACCCCAAGAGGAAGGTATGATGAGCATAACAACAAGTTTTCCCTCAGTACGAAACCAAGGTTATCAATCCAGTAGGAGCAAGGAAACACCCCAAAGGTGTAGCTAGCTGAACGTTGGCAAGGCGCACTACCGGTGCTAGCAGCAACATGGAGACCTGCACAACACAACCACATAACTCTGTCCCAACTTGCGATGAGGTTGTCAATCTCACCAGTTTTGGTGAAAACAATGGATTAAACGTATCGAATGGAAGGAAGTAATAGTTTGCAGAAAGTAAACACAAAGCAGTAAACAATTTATAGATTGTATGTAAAAGAAAGGACCGGGATCCATAGTTCACTAGAGGTGGCTCTCCTTAAGATAGATAACATGCTAGGTGAACAAATTACAGCGGGACAATTGACAAACATCGAGAAAGCAATACATGCATATACTAATCATCTTGACTCCTTTGGAACTTGATTGGGCATTACAACATTATACATAGACCGCCATCAACTGCATCTATGACTAATAATCCACCTTCAGGTTATCATCCGAACCCCCTCCAGTATTAAGTTGCAAGCAACAGATTATTGCTTTACGAATTGCATGTAATGTAAACAATACGATTGTTCTATGAACAAAGGATTGTTTTTTTCTCCCTAGTAGCAACAACACATCTAGTACCTTAGAGATTTCTGTCACTTCCCCGGATTACCAGAGGCATGAACCCATTATGGAGCATAAATACTAACTCTTGGAGTTGCTAGCATCTACTTGGCCAAGATAGCTACTAACAACGGAAAGCATGCAAGATCACAAATAACAAAGACATGATAGAATCAATAATCAATCTAAAATAGCATCCCAATATCCATCGGATCCCCGCAAACACAACATGCAGAATTACAAATAGATGATCTTGATCATGAACGGAGCTCACAAGATCTAAACATGAAAGCACAAAGGAGGAGAACTAGCCATCTAGCTACTACATGGATCCGTAGTCCAAAGATGAACTACTCACGCATCACACCGGAGGCTTGCATGATGATGAAGAAGGCCTCTAGGGTGAATTCCCCTCTCTGGCGGGGTGCCGGGAAGAGCTTCAGATCCCTCCCGATCTAGGGATGGAGATGACGGTGACTACATACTCTTTCGTGGATTTTTAATCGGGTACTTAGGGTTTTCGTCTCGAGGGCAGCTTATAGGCGGAAGGAGAGGCCGAGGGGGTACTAGGGTCGGCCAGACCACCCCCTGGCGCGATCCAGGCCTAGCCACGCGGCCAGGTGGTGTGGCCGGCCCCCAGCCCTTCTCCGTCTCGTATTCTGGCATCTGATGACTTCCGGAAAAATAGGCACTTTGGCTTTTGTCCCATCCAATTCCGAGAATATTCATTTTCTGACTTTCCTGGAACCAAAAACAGCAGAAAACAGGCAGCTGACACTATGGCTCTTGTTAATAGGTTAGTCCAAGAAATCATATGAAAAGTACTCCAAAGTGTGGACAAAACACAAGAAAGTGGATAAAACCAAGCATGGAACATCAAAAATTATAGATACATTTGCAATGTATCAGTAAGTTCTGTAGCTATAGGGATAGGTGTAGTTAACGCAACATCGATGAGTTTACGGGCACCAGCAGTAACCACGTGTCCATCCACCGAAGCTTCTTTGGGCTTGTCTAGGATCAAAGCTCCATCCGAGTCTTCTTCGTAATCTTCGGCAACCACTTCCTCTGCTGGAGGATCTTTCTCCGGAGTCTTGTTCTTCTTGTTCCTCTTCTTTGCCTTCTTGGTTGCACCGATAGCAAAGACAGCTTTGGGTCTGTTTCCCGGAGTCAAGCTCTGATAGGTACTTTTGGACATCTGGATGTCGGGATTGTCTCTAAGATCCATATCATCATGCGCTTTGGGAGAGTTTTCTCCGGATCCTTCATTCATGGCTTCTCCTTCTTCTGTAGCTTTCGAGTTGTACTCCACTTCGTGTTCTTCGGAGAACTTTTTGAAATTTGCCAACGTCATGGAATCATCTGAAGATGCCGATAAGTAGGCGTTTGTTCCGATCGCCTCCAATATCGAGTCTTTGTTGTCTCTAGCATCGACAGAGTTGGATCCGGATCCAACATATTCGACAAAGTGCGATGCATGCGTCCTGAGGTAGCTGCGGCTTTATTCGTGGGATTCCTCGAAAACTCTGATGGTTTTGAGAACTTCATCCACGCTTGCGTCTTTCATCATCATGCGCCTCAATGTATGCCTCGGGAAGGGTTGGTCTATTCCAGCATTGGAAGAGCCGGAACCTGAGTTATTGTCTTGCTCCTCCTGGATTTCGACCTCGGCGGGCAGGTATCTGGGATTCGACCTCACTAGGGAGATCCATTCCAGATTCGATTTGCACCACAAGATCTACTTCAGGATCAGCTTTCTCCACTATCTCCACAGTAGGTGTGGGCTGGGTGGGATTAGGATTTTCCGGGATCCGGAACTCCGGCGCTTCCATGGACAGAGGGGATCCAGAAACTTCTTCTGTCTCTATCATCACCGCTGGGGTGGGTGGGGTAGGTTCAGCAAAACCGATGTAAACATCGATCTCGCCAAAGGACATGATGGTGTAGGCAGTCACAACCTCCCTAGCCAGAATCCAAGTCTCGTCGAGAACAATGAGAGGGACGTCGCTGGCGTAGAGGATCCGACTGACGGCGATAGTCTCGCCGATTCCGATTCTTGTAGATTCCGCTTAGAACGTAGATCCGAAGCTCACTTGCCCCATGGTGGGTGCCAACTTTCGTCGGATCGATGACAAGTACGCCATGAGGGGATCCTCGAGTCGTGCGGAAGAGAGGGGTGTGAGACGTATGGTGTTCCGGGACGGTGAGCACACAGGTTTACCCAAGTTCGAATCCGTCGGCTTTGGACGGATCCTACTCCTGCTACCAATCTAGTAATACGGTAGAGCCGGAATATGGGTTACAAGGGTTTCGCCTGTGTGAGTTGAGATTGTAGAATGTTATGAGGGTATTCTCTAAAGGCTCTCCCTAGGACAGCTTATATAGATATTCGGCCTAGGGTTTACAGGAGGTATCTATCCGGCTACGACTAAGAGTCGGTTACAGAGTACATCTTGAACTACAAGTAACACTACAGGCCTATGTCGGTATGTCTTCTGGGCCTTCCCGTAGCCGGACTTGACTCCATGTCTTCTCCCTGACTGGGCCTCATGTGAAGCAGAGTTCTAACCCGAAGTGGGCCATCCTGGTCAGCAAGGTACAGTGAGGATACCTGGAAAGTATATCCCCAACAGTGGCGTATAAGGTGTCGTGATGAACCTTCTTATGCCGAGCTTCTCACAGTGGTCATTGAATTCGTTTGACGTAAATTCTCCACCACGGTCTGTTCGTAAAGCCCGAATCTTGAGCTTGTGTTTCATCTCCGTTGCAGCCTTTAGCTTCTTAAATGCTTCAAATGCCTCATCTTTAGACCGTAGGAGTACGACCCACATGTATCTCGAGTAGTCATCTACCACAAGGAAAAAATACTTCTTCCCTCCGTGAGTTGTTGGGGTGATAGGGCCACATAGATCACCATGGAGCAGCTCAAGTGCATCACTTGCACGATAGGTAGATACAACAGGGAATGGTATACGGTGTTGTTTTCCAACCATGCACCTGTCACATACTCGATCAACATGGTCGATTAATGGCATCCGCGATACCATCTCCATCTTAGACATCTTCTTCAAGGCGAGATTGATGGAAGTTAACATGTCCAAATATAGCGTGCCATAACCACGAATCATCATCACTCTTGGCGAGATTGATTAATACTGAGGATATAGAGTCTGTTCCGTGTCCGATTGGCACGTGCTAGCACATCACTCCATCCTCAACGTTCACCTTGCATCTGTTCTCATCAAGTCGCCCAATAGAGATGATGTTGTTGCGAAGCCGTGGGATGTAGTATACTCCAGCGAGTATGCGGTGCTCGCCCGTGAGACACTCAAATATGACGGATCCTTGCCCGCAAACCTCAACGGTTGAACCGTCACCGAATTTTACCGAGCCTTCAACATTGAGCTCTAGCTCGAGGAATTTCTCCTTGCATCCTTGGCGCCCGTGTCTAGATACCGTGACATGTTCTGGTTCCAGATAGCTTTGGTATAACTTTCTTCTCTTGAAGTCACACCTTTCGGCTTGGTTTTTTAATCACGAGATCGCAAATTTCGGCCATTAGAAGAGCTGGATCATCGTCTTCCCGCGTCGCCAAATTTTCCTTCATCTCCCGCTTGTTAGCCTCCGGACATTGCTTTGCATAGTGACCTATCGTATTGCAGTTGTAGCACTTGACCTTGGACATATCCAAGTTCTGTAGCTTCCGCTCATCAGATCGATCACCTCTACCACGCCCTTGTGGCTTGCCTTTTCCTTTGCCCTTGTCATTGTTCCTGCCGCGCTTCGAGTTGCTTAATCCTTCGTCGCCACGCTTTCCTTTGCTACTTGGGGCCTCCCAGTCAGCGCATGAGTAGAGCAGTTGATCGCCGCCTCCTCCTTTGCCTTTCCGACAACCACGAGAATTCTCTTCCCACGTCTACAAGCGCCCTATCGCCTCCGTTATGTTCATGTTCTCGATGTCGGTTAGCTGCTCAAGCGTGCCGATTATGTACGTGAATTTATCAGTCACCGAGCTGAAAAACTTTTCCATGACATCGACTTCCTCAAGCTTTGCACAGAGAGCGCGGATCTCTCCCACCAAGATGGTGAGACGCATGGCGTAGTCGTTCACCGATTTCATTTCCTCCATATGTAACTTGTGAAGTTGACGCTTCAGCACTTGTTCCCGAGCCTTCGTGATGCGATCTTCTCCAATCCTCATCTCCTTGAGTGCGTCCCAAGCCTCTCTTGCCGTCTCAAACTCCGCTAATGTCATCAGCACATAATCCGGTACAAACTGGGCTATGGCGGCCATGGAACCTTGGTCGCACTCAGCGTCAACCTCGTCGTCGGTGATTGCCTGCCACACTCGGAGCGTTCAGAGAATAATCTTTATCTTCACCGCCCAACCACCGTAGTTGGTGTCGGTGAGCTGCGGGTACTGCACAGGGATGCTGCGCTGCACCATGACGTTGGCACCAGTCGGCCCGCTCGTTGTCATTGCTGCCTTCTTCTTCAACTTGACGACACCCTTGTTTTCCTTGGAGCCACTATTTTTGCCGGACTTCGAGTCATTGACGGAGCTCTCTCCATCGCTACCCATTGTTACGGCAAGAACCTAGGCTCTAATACCAAATGTTGGTTTTGAAGCACCAAAACGATTCAGCCGACCGCGAAACACACATGTACATGCGTACGTTGCTTTTGAAGCTAGCAGCTTGATTGATTCTGATCGTTTCCGTACGTGAGAACTAGCTAGCTCTTGGCTACTTGTACATGTATGTTGTGACGGAAGTAAAGCGGATCGAAAAAAGATTTGATTGCCACAGGCACGTCTCATGCCTGTCTTGCTCTTCTTTATTTCTCTTTGTGGTTTTCCATTAATACAAGGTGTAGCCCTAAGGGAGCTTTTATACACGTAGAGACTAGAAAATTAGACTAGGACTAGAACTCCTAGTTCTACTAGGACTCATACTTGCAACGAGGTTACTTTCTACACTAGAGCCAAACAATGATTTTAGCTGGAGCCGAAAACTTTCACACGCGACAAGGGCGCCCGACAAATAGCCCTCGGAAGAAAGAATCCCTCCCGTGGTCGCTCCCACGAGCGACACGAGATGAAACCCTAGTTGCTGCCTTCTAGACCCTCTTCCCTAACGCGGGGTGGCGGCATGGGCCGCTGCGACCGGTGGGGCGTGGCGCTGGCGTGGGGGCACGACGACGTGGTCGTATGGCGATGACGCGGTGGCTGCACGGGTCTTGGCATGCTGGTGACGGCGGCGGTGTCCCCTAGCGCGGTTACAGTGGCGGGCGGCGTGACTAGGCCTCGATGTTGGTTGGTGGAGGGAGGACGCTTGCGGGCGTGGTCGTCGGCGGCAAGCTTGGCCGGCTGGCTGGCTGGTTCGGTGCGGGCGACTATAGGCGTCTTGGTGGGCAACGTGTCCGCTCATGGCCACCTCGAGCGCGTAGGACGGGCTAGGGGCATGGGACCTCTCGAGCCCATCGATGCCTATTTCCCAGATCTGTTGATGCATAAGCCATGGGGGATGTGGGTCGCCAATCTACTGGAAGAGCTCTCTTCAGGTTCGATGCCGCCTAGCCGGTGTCCAAGGTAATCACCACAGTGGTATCAGTCCTTTCGTCATCTGAGTGGTCTTTCGAGTTGGGAAGCCGGGGCAGCGGCCCTGGATGGTGGGAAGCTTGTGGGTTGATGGGCGAGCTCGAGGTTCTGGTGCTAGCTGGGGCCATGGCTATGTGGTTGGCGTGGTGCTTGGCGAGCTGCATTGCACCTTACTGCGAGGTGGTCATCGTTTAGGCGGCATCCCTCGCATTGTTTGGGTGGTGGAGAGGTCATGCCGAGGGGAAACTCTCGCCCTGGTTCTCCCCGGGACGCTGTTGCGGTGTCCATGGACGTCGTCCCCTTCTTGAAGGACGATTGCGGCTTATCTATGCCCCCATACATGCTCCGGGTGAAAACCTAAGATCCTCGGATTGGATGGTGGCGGCGCTCTTGTGTCGTGCTCTTCTCGAGGACACCATTTTGGAGGTCACGACGTGCGGCTTCCCGGGGGTCATGGCGGATTTTCGGCAAAGTTTCCTTCGTGCTCGACACCCTTGGTATCTATTGTTGGGCTCTACCTTGGTGCTGTAGTTGGTGGTGGGCAGTGATGGTCGGTTCCTGGTGGTGGTCGGCTTCTAGTGACGCTGTCTGCGGTGGTGCCGACTTGATGGCATAGCGTGTTTGTTGGTTCGTCCGTTGGGCGAGATCCGGCCGACACTGCAGGCTATCTAGCTTCTGCTCCTCATATGCGTAGCCTTTGTAATGGCCGTGCCGGCTGCTTGCATTGCCGATTGTAGTATCTTCGGTAGTCCTGTGTCTCGGGTGGTTGTGTTATGTCGTGTAAGCTGGGTTTAGCACGGTATATCTTAGATGTCGTTGGCGTTATTAATTTAATGCCAGGCCGTTTTACCTGTTATCTAAAAAAAACAATGATTTTAGCTTGCTATGGTTAACAAGCTATAAACGAGCGAGCAGACGGGCCCATTCGGAGCCCTTAACTGACAAACTTGAAACAGCAAAAACAGCCCAACTATCCTAGCCTCCTAGCCGAGCGTTGGGCGGCAAATACCATATATCTTCTTCATCTCAGCGTCAATTGTCTCGATGATTGCTCTCGTCTCGTCTCTTGACTTCCGGCGGCGATGCCTAGTGTTCAATTCGCGCCTGCACGTCTTTCTCACTGCTCGCCGGCAAAATCGGGGCAAACAATGTATGAGCGGAAGAAGGTGTCCTCCAAGGCGACTTCTGGTTCTGCTCGACACTGCTTGGATACATCAGTAGCGTGTTAATTGTAGGAATTTATGGCTTGATTTTGTAGAGGGTAGGTGAATAGCTTCCAAACCCTAATTTTCTTACATTAATTTCCTTAAGATCTTAACAAACTGCTCTCGAGAGCATATAACGAATAGAGCCAACCATTGATTTTAGCTCAATATTCTTAACGAGCTTAATGACTTGAGTCTTAACGAACTGAGCCGAGCACCTCTGACATTGGTTGACTTTATTGCACATCTATAGTAAGTTATTATTCTTAGTCTGACATGGTCAGTACTCTGTCCCACATTGTATCCTTTGGCTGTATTAAAAGTAATCCGCCGTCTCAAAATAGATGTCGGGAGTTTGTCAGAATTTGAATGAATGTCTATACTAAATAGTGTCAAGATTTAATTAAATTTTTATAAATCTGAGACATATATTTTAAGATAGAAGAAGTACTAATTTAGTTTCCAAAAAGCCATATTTAATAAACTCATCACGTGATGAATTGAAGAATGCCTCCTTACATAGCCTCATTCGGAAAATCGATATAGGCCCGTCCTCCACCGAGAACTTTTTAATTTTTTTAAAGACATCAAATATTTGTTTTAAAAATACCTATGCGTAGCCAGCAATACGAAACAAGTATATAAATTTTCAATGAAGATGCAGCAAAAAAGACAAATTCTGTGAAAACAGGGGCCATTCAAGTTTGCACCGTTCACACTCAGAATTTTTTCTCTTTTTTACTGAGGCAAGATTACGGAGTATTTTCACATGATCTTTTGCAAACGCGTATTATAAATTATTATCTATCTCCCGATATTTTTTAAATTTTCAATTTTTCAAAAATAAAAATAAAGTCCTACATGGAGGATGGGCTCCAAATCGACGCACTCCATTCGTGTCCCCCTCTACAAGCGGCGGCGATCCACTTTCCCACCCCTGATCTTAGTCGGTGAGGGCACTGGTTCCCTCTCCCTCCGCCTGCTCCAGCAGGAGGGAGGGGGACCTTGTTCCTTCACCTAGTAGTTAGGGTTAGGGTCTTTTTTTCCGTGGTGCGTCATTGGGGTGGTGGGAGCGGCGCCCGTGCGAACAAATCTACCTCTACTCTACTCCCACACCAGCGGGTGGTGCCTCAGAGGCGATTGCAACGTGCGATGCTTGCTCTTTCAGATCATTAGCTTGGTCTTCTCGTCGTTCTTCAGACCTGGCGATATTTATTTCTCATTGTGTCTTTGGTGTTCATCGTTATCTGTGACGGTGCTAGTGGGTAGGACGTGGTGGTTTTTATGGAGCAAGGATGTTGGTCCGGAGGTGGTGGATCTATTGTTTTTCTCCGACTTTGTTGATGGGAGGCGGAGGATCTCGATCCAAAACAGCATGGGGACATCCCCAGTCGACGTGCTACAATGACGTGCCTCGTTGTGTGCAGCGGGCCTGTTCGACTCACAAAGCCTCATTGATGATGATGTTCTCTTGGATCCAGCAATGGTGGAGGCTCGGCGTTTCTTCTGGCGTGCATCTCGACGACACTGGAGATGGACGGCGGCTGTTGGCTTCGGTAGTTGTAGGAAACCATAGGGATCTATTTGTATTTTTTGATCTCTTATGGTTTTAAGTGCAATGTTTTGGATAATCACTTTATCTCAGTTTGTCTTTTAGTTTTCACATATGTTGCTTCTAGTAACTTGATTTTCAATTAATGAAATATGTGGTTGCTCTAAAAGAAACATGATGAATTGAACTCATAGAACATTTCTTTCACTGTCCTCTGGTCATTCAAGGTATCATGCACAACTTTGTAAACATGCGCATGTTTTTTTTGAACGGGATGGGCCCAAAGGCCCAGGAAGCTTCCATTAAACCAAGCGGTGATACAAAGTTACAGCCAGGCCCCTAAGTATAGGGCAAATCACAGGTAAGGCTAACCCAATTACAAAGAAGACCTTGGAAGAAAAATCAGAAGAACAATCCGATCCTTGGTCTTAATCAGAACATGCACATGTTTAGTTGATAAACCCAAGCAACACGAGCATATTTGCTAGTCTACACTAAAGATGTATGTAGTGGTAACAGACAGTATGGATTGATCTAAACCTCTAGGATTATCTAACAATCACCATATCCGCACACCGTATTCATAATTGTGTTTCATCAAGGAAATCTCGCATAGAATGCATGCAAATATAAATAAAGGAAAATGATACACCTCTCCCAAACGATTGCATCGTCTTGCCCATTCGTGAGCCACCACCAGACAGGAAAATCCTATTTTGCGTATTTTTGACTTTCAGAGACCTCCATAAACTCAAAAGGATCTAAGATTTTTCCACGGAAGTATTTATGGAAGATGAAGATTTGGAGCACCTGGATCTCAATTGGGCCTACAGGATGCCAAAGCTGAGGACCACGGCGCGGCTCGATACCCTGGTCGCGCCATGGGGCCCATCTCCCCATCGTTGCTCTGATGCCGTCATTCTTCTGCTCACGACTTCGTCTTGACCTAAAAACGCCTTTATATAGTGTCTCAGTATCGATCTCAGAGTAGGGCATACAATAGAGACATAAACATGAAACAAAATAATTTCTTGGAAGATTGGAGAGGAAAACGTCGTCGGAATGCTACTGCCCCGCATCTCTAACTTCTCCAACAACATCTTCATCATCACCAGGATGAAGAGTGAGTAGTACCAGGCACACGCAGAGGATGCCTGACGCACACAGTGGTCTTGGTCCTCCAGTGCGCCTGGAGATTCCTCATGAGGAGAAGCCCATGTGGAGATGCCCGATGAGGTAAAAGAGGACGTTGGCAACGCCTTGCCTCCGGGCCCTAGACGTAGCACGCCCTTCCCCCGACCATTCTGTTGGTGCAAGTAGTCGAGGCACGCCGAGCTCTTGCCTCCCAAGCCATGTAGTGGAGCACCGCAACAGGTGAGCGACGTCCTGCTAAAGACGGGAGTTGGTGCCATCCAAGTGGAGACGATAATCAACTCTATATAGGTAGAGATGGCGAGCAATGCCATCCAGGTAGACCAGTGTGCCCGGCATCGACCGAAGGGTGAAGGGAGAGGGGTCTCCGAGTAGATCAGGAGCGGTAGGAAGAATAGGGAGAGAGGAGGGAGAGATGTGAATATAGGGGGAGAGAGAGGTATGTGAGAAAAAGGAGGCTGGCGGGTGGGGTTGGTGGGATGATGTTGAGCTGGAGTTGGTCGTTGGTGCTACTTTCACCTCCCTGTGTGCCCAGACCGAGTTGGGGAGCCAGACAAAATTTTGGGACTGATGATGAGCTAGACAATGTTTTGAGAGGCCCGTGGGAGCCAGACAAAATTTTGGTACGTCCCCAATATCCCATTTGGGAGGCTTTGTTTGTGAGGACCAGTGGAGATGCTCTTACAACATGGAAGTTGTTTGTCACTTCTGGATGAAAGAAATTTGTGAAACATTAAGAGGTGAGGAGTTTAACCAAATTAATCTCAATAAAATTCGAATGAAGAAACCTAGAGAGTTACAGTTAATATTAACTAAACTTGGAATCAACTACAGGAACTGAACAGTAAAAGTTACCTAATGCGAACATGCCTACATGTATATGTAGGAAGTTAGGGCGTGTTTCGTGGGTCACATGGCCATTTACCACACCGGGCCGGCAGAAATAAGCCTATTTGGAGACTCGCACGTTGGGCCGAGCTCGCATCACACGGGTCTTAAAGCACCCCAAATCATGGCCCGCTGGGAACGCCAAAATCGGTCATTTTTGCGGGGTGATACATTGCAAATGTATCTATAATTTTTTATGTTCCATAGTTGGTTTTATCTACTTTTTTATGTTTTGTCCACACTTTGGAGTACTTTTCATATGATTTCTTGGACTAACCTATTAACAAGAGCCACAGTGGCAGCTGCCTGTTTTCTGCTGTTTTTGGTTCTAGGAAAGTCAGAAAATGAATATTCTCGGAATTGGATGGGACAATAGCCAAAGTCAGTTTTTCACCGAGGTACACCCAGAGCCAGAATACGAGACGGAGAGGGGCTGGGGCCCGGCCACACCACCTGGCCACGCGGCCAGGCCTGACCCACACCAGGGGGTGGTCTGGCCGCCCCAGGCACCCGCTCGGCCTCTCCTTCCGCCTATATATTGCCTCTGATACGGAAACCCTAGGTACCCGATCAAAAATCCACGAAAGAGTCTGTAGCCACCGTCATCTCCATTCCTAGATCGGGAGGGATCTGAAGCTCTTCCCGGTACCCTGCCGGAGAGGGGAATTCACCCTAGAGGCCTTCTTCATCTTCATGCAAGCCTCCGGTGTGATGCGTGAGTAGGTCATCTCTGGACTACGGGTCCATGTAGTAGCTAGATGGCTGCTTCGCCTCCTTTGTGCTATCATGTTTAGATCTTCTGAGCTCCGTTCATGATCAAGATCATCTATTTGTAATTCTGCATGTTGTGTTTGCGAGGATCCGATGGATATTGAGATGCTATTTCAGATTGATTATTGATTCTATCATGTCTTTGTTATTTGTGATCTTGCATGCTTTCCGTTGTTAGTAGCTATCTTGGCCAAGTATATGCTAGCAACTCCAAGAGTTAGTATTTATGCTCGATAGTGGGTTCATGCCTCTGGTAATCTGGGGAAGTGACAGAAATCTCTAAGGTACTAGATGTGCTGTTGCTACGAGGGAGAAAACAAC
The DNA here is from genome assembly GCA_916181665.1 of Avena sativa. Taxonomy (NCBI): domain Eukaryota; kingdom Viridiplantae; phylum Streptophyta; class Magnoliopsida; order Poales; family Poaceae; genus Avena; species Avena sativa. The sequence goes on along the minus strand of OV702290.1, from coordinate 491,682,196 downwards.
AATCCTTTGTCCATAGAACAATCGTATTGGTTACATTACATGCAATTCGTAATGCAATTATTTGTTGCTTGCAACTTAATACTAGAGGCGGTTCGGATGATAACCTGAAGGTGGATTATTAGTCATAGATGCAGTTGGATTGTCTATGTATAATGTTGTAATGCCTAATCGAATCTCAAAGGAGTCAAGATGAGTAGTATATGCTTGTATGCTTTCTCGATGTTTGTCAATTGCCCCGCTGTAATTTGTTCATCCAACATGTTATCTATCTTAAGGAGAGCCACCTCTAGTGAACTATGGACCCCGGTCCTTTCTTTTACTTTCAATCTACAATCAACTATTTACTGCTTTGTGTTTACTTTCTGCAAACTATTACTTTCTTCCATTTGATATGTTTAATCCTTTGTTTTCAGCAAAACCGGTCAGATTGACAAGCTCATCGCAAGTTGGGGACAGAGTTCTGTGGTTGTGTTGTGCAGGTCTCCACGTTGCTGCTGGCGCCAGTAATGCGCCCTGCCAACATTTAGCTAGCTACACCTTTGGGGTGTTTCCTTGCTCCTACTGGATTGATAACCTTGGTTTCATAACTGAGGGAAAACTTACTGATGTTCTCATCATACCTTCCTCTTGGGGTTCCCTAATGAGCTCGTTAATACACGAGTCAGCAAGTACTTTTTCTGGTGCCGTTGTCGGGGAGTCAAGGACATCTTCACAAGGGGAGTCTCTCATAACCAATCTCTTTACTTTGTTATTTTTGTTTTGCTTAGTTTCCTTTCGTTTTGTTTGCTTGATTCTTTATCAAAAACACAAAAAGTTAGTTTTACAAGTTTGCTTTCTTTATCAAAAACACACAAAAAACGACTACTGTTGAAAACACTAAGTTGTGTGACTTCACTAGCACCAACAACAATGATTTTATGAGCACACCTATTGCTCCACCTGTCCCTGAAGCTACTTTCTTTGAGATAAAACTTGCTTTACTCAATCTTGTTATGAGAGAACAATTTTCTGGTATTGGTAATGAAGATGCTGCTTCCCATCTAAATAACTTTGTTGAACTTTGTGAGATGAAAAATCATAGGGATATAGATGGAGACATTATTAAGCTTAAATTGTTTCCTTCTTCTCTTTGAGAGGAAAAGCTAAAGGATGGTTAAATTCCCTAACTAGGAATAGTATTGATTCTTGGACTAAATGCAAAGATGCTTTCATTGGAAAATACTATCCTCCTATTAAGATTATATCTATGAGAAGTAAAATAATGAAGTTTAAACAATCTGATAATGAACATGTTGCTTAAGCTTGGGAAAGAATGAAATCTTTGGTAAAGAATTGTCCCACTCATGTACTGACTGCTTGGATGATCATCCAAACTTTTTATGCAGGATTGAACTATTCTTCAAAGAACCTATTGGATTCTGCTGTTGGAGGTACCTTTATGACCATTACTTTGGGTGCTGCAACAAAGCTTCTGGGTAATATGATGGTTAACTATTCTGAATGGCATACTGAGAGAGCTCCACAAGGTAAGAAGGTAAATTCTGTTGAGGAAACCTCCTCCTTGAGTGATAAGATTGATGTTATTATGTCTATGCTTGTTAATGGGAAAGCCCATATAGATCCAAATAATGTTCCCCTAGCCTCTTTGGTTGCTCAAGAAGAGCAATTTGATGTGAACTTTATAAGAAATAATAATTTTAGCAACAATGCCTACATGAATAATTTTGGTAACAACAATTATAGGCCTTATCCTCCCAAAAATGGTAATGCTTATGGAAATTCCTACAACAACAATAGGGGTGCTCCCTCTAAACTCAAAGTTATGCTTAAAGATTTTATTAGTAAACAAACTTCTTTCAATAAAACTATTGAGGAAAAACTCTCTAAGGCTGAAAGAAATATAGCATCTTTGGCTGAAGCTCAATCTTCTTTGAATAAAATGGCTGCTAAACCTGAAACTATTGATAATCCCTTTGCAGCTAATAATGCCATACAAGTAAGAATTGATGAGAATGTTAGACTATTAGCTGAATTGCATGCTAAGTGGGAAAGAGAAGATGAAATTGCTAGAAACATTAGTGTTTCTACTATCACTACCACTAGTGTTGAGGCTAGTAATGGCTCTACTACCTTAAATGATACTTATGATTTTGATCTTGATGGTTGCAATATCTGTGAAGTTATTAAGTTCCTACAAAAGCTTGCTAAAAGTCCTAATGCTAGTGCTATGGACATGGCCTTTACAAAACACATTACTGATGCTCTCATAAAGATTAAAGAAGAAAAGATGAAACATAAAGCTTCTATTCCTATAAAACAAGAAGATGGTTGGGAACCCATCATTAATATGAAAGTGAATGATTTTGATTTCAAAGCTTTATGTGATCTTGATAGTAGTGTTTCTATTATGCCAAGAAGGATTTATGATATGCTTGATTTGTCACCAATTGAAGATTATTATTTGAATGTCCCACTTGATGATAATGCTAAAAAGAAACTCATGGGGAGTATTAATGATGTTCTTATTATGATTAACAATGCCTATATCCCCGTTGATTTCTATGTTTTGGATGTTGAATGCAATGCTTCTTGTCCTATTACTTTGGGAAGACCTTTTCTTAGAACTGTTGGTGCCATTATTGATATGAAAGAAGGCACCATTAAATATCAACTTCCAATCAAGAAAGGTATAGAACACTTCCCTAAGAAGAGAGTGAAGATTTCTTTTGCCTCTCCTATGAAAACAAAATTTGCTCTTAATGCTTCTTCATTTGAGAACACTTGATTCTTTCTTGCTTCTTATGCCTAACTTAAAGGCGTTAAAGAAAAATACTTATTGGGAGATAACCCAAAAGTTTTAAATGAGTCTTGGAAGTTATTACTTCAGTAATAACCGCTCCTTATCCTTTTTATTTGCTTTTTATGCCAAGAGTAACCTCTGATGAGAGAAAAGTAATGATTGGGAAAGTTGCTGTCCCGAAACAGATTTTTTTGCTTCACTGTAAAAATTCATGTAAAATCTCTGTACGTCCTTTTGAGGCGTGAAGTTTTGTGCTTCTGCCCCATGTTGTTATCTAACTTTCGTTAGTTTAAGACTTTTCGATTTGAGCAACAGAAGGTCTTCTAAAAAATTCGTCTTTACCTGCTGGTCTGTTTTGACAGATTTCTGTGATTTTTTGCATTTGCTTCTTGTTGGTTCCTTTTTGAGTTCTTGATACATTGCAAATGTATCTATAATTTTTGATGTTCCATGCTTGTTTTATCTACTTTCTTGTGTTTTGTCCACACTTTGCAGTACTTTTCATATGACTTCTTGGACTAACCAATTAACAAGAGCCACAGTGCCAGCTGCCTGTTTTCTGTTGTTTTTGGTTCCAGGACGTCAGAAAATGAATATTCTTGGAATTGGACGAGACAAAAGCCAAAAATCCTATTTCACTAGAAGACTCCCGGAGCCAGAATATGAGACGGAGTGGGGCTGGGGCCCAGCCACACCACCTGGCCGCGCGGGCTGGACCTGGCCGCGCCAGGGGGTGGTCTGGCCGCCCCAGACTACCCCTCGGTCTCCCGCTTCGCCTATAAGTTGCCTTCTGACCTAAAAACTCAGGGGGGTTTGACGTTTTTCTAGAAGAAGTTCCGCTCCGCCGCCACCACCAGATTCCACGAAACAGTACCAGAAACTCCATTCTGGCACCCTGCCGGGACGGGAATTGGAGGAGATCATCGCCATCATCATCACCATCGTTTCTCCATCGACCATCCATGTTTCCCCCATCTATGAGTGAGTAATCCCCCGATGTAGGCTATAGGGATGGTAGGGATTAGATGAGATCGTTCATGTAATGGCATCAGATTGTTAGGGCATGGTGCCTAGTATCTTCTATTAGTGCTTTATGACTTTGTTGCGACTTGTTATGCTTAATGCTTGTCACTAGGGTCCGAGTGCCATGATTTCAGATCTGAACATGTTATTGATTCATTATGATAGTATTGTTATTGGTCTTACCTACAAGTTGTATACACACGTTGTTGTCCGGAACCAATGGCCCCGAAGTGACAGAAATCGGGATAACCGGAGGGAATGGCTTTGATGTGAGGATCACATGTGTTCACGGAGTGTTAATGCTTTGCTCCGGTGCTCTATTAAAAGGAGCACCTTAATTGCCAGTAGTTCCCTTGAGGCCCCACTGCAAACGGGCTGGCAGGACAAAAGATGTTGTGCAAGTTCTCATTGCGAGCACGTATGACTATATATCGGACACATGCCTAGGATTATCTAGTACTTGGATGCCTTATCTTATTTATCTGCAATTGCCCTATGTTCTGATTGCTATGTGAATTGCCTTGTCCATGCAATGTCCGTCCATTCATCCATATGCCTACCGCACTCAAATCCCACTATTTACTGCTATTGTTACTGCTGTCTTTACTTTACTACTACTGTTACTTTACTATTCCTACTACAAAACGGTTGCTACTGATAAACTGCTGTCAGCAAGATTGTTTCCAGGTGCAGCTGAATTGACAACTCAGTTTTTAAGGCTTATAAATATTCTTTGGTTCCCCTTGTGTCGAATCAATAAATTGGGTTTCACTTCCCTCGAAAATACTACGATACACCCCCTATACTTGTGGGTCATCAAGATTATTTTCTGGCGCCGTTGCCGGGGAGCATAGCTTTATTTATCAAGTCCACTTGGAATCACTATTGTTCAAGCTTAGTTTATTCCTGCCTTGTTTGCTTATTTCTTTATCAAAAATTCAAAAAATTAGTTCCTACTCTAGTTGTTATTTTCGTTGGTCTGTTATTGTTTTGCTTTATTATGCTTTCTATCAATGGTTGGTTTCTTTGAAACTGAATCTTATTGGCAAGGTGGGTTCACGGAAGAACAAAAATATTATTATAAGGAACACCGCTTGTCACAAAAAGGGAAACACTTATGGGAACAAATTGATAAATTGTATACCATTGCTAGAAACGTGTGCTCTACTTATAATGTTACTTATTGCTTTGATAAATCTTGTTGCTGCAGAAGGTACAAACACCTCCCTTTTCAATGTGAGTATAATGATAATATTACCATATCTTCTTATGTTAAAGGAAATTATGACTTTTATGATGTGGAACAAATTGAAGAATTTATTGCTTGGAAGGGTGCATTTGAACTTGCTAGTTTGCTTAAAAATATTGATGATTCACCTTATAAATATGAGGTTTATGGTATACTTAAATTTTTCTTTGATAATTACAAGGAATAAAATGGCTATATTCTTGAATATATTAGTAGATGCTTTCCACAAATGGAAGAGACTAATGCCTTGCAGGATCCTATGGAAGAAGAAATTGATGAACCTGAAATCTCATTAGATGAAAAAGAGGAGGAGAGTGATGAATAAAAGGAGGAAGAATGGATTAGCTACCCATGCCTACCTTCTAATGAGAGTAACTCTTTATCCCTTACATTATTTGATTGTCCCCCATGCTTACTAAAGAAGGATGAATGTTATGTTCCTGAGGATTCTTTTGAAGAGTTTTATAATGAAGCCCTAGTGCTTGTAGATCATGAAAAGCATGCTTTATGTGATAGTTATATTGTTGAGTTTATTCATGAGGCTACTAAAAGTTACTATGAGAGAGGAAATATGGTTGTAGAAGTTTTCATGGTATTGAAACACCTCTATGTGCTGAAAGTTTTGAAGTTACTCTTGTTTTATCTTCCTATGCATGTCACTTTGTTCTTTGTGAATTTATTTGCATACACGATTCCTATGCATAGGAAGTGGGTTAGACTTAAATGCTTTTTGAATTTGCTTCTTGATGCTCTCTTTTACTTCAACTCGTATTTCTTATGAGAGCATCCTCTCAAACTATCATGCCTGAAGATGATAATATGTCTATTATTCTTGGGAGACCTTTTCTTAAAATACTGCAGGAGATATTATTAATTGTAATCAAGGGAAGGTGACCTTCAATGTTAATGACAAGGAACATACTGTCTATTTCCCCAAGAAGATCGATAGGACTTATGGTTTTGAATTCAATTGAACATGTTGAGGGCATTCAAGTTGCAGAAATATATTGTCCCATACCAAGAGAAAATTTTGAAACTATTATGATTGGGACCATTGCTATCAAGGTTGAGGTAACATAATCATTAGTGGAATACAAAGTATTGTCTCATATGAAAATTGTTTTGGTAACAAGACCTGATCAACCTTGTTAAAAGGATTTCATTGAACAAAACAATTCCGCTTACTTCTATTCTATCCATTTTAGTTTTTGCTTATGCCTAACTTAAAGGCGTCAAAGAAAAGTACTTATTGGGAGATAACCCAAAAGTTTTAGATTAGTCTTGGAAGTTATTACTTCAGTAATAACCGATCCTTATCCTTTTTATTTGTTTTTTGTGCCAAGAGTAACCTCTAATGAGAGAGAAGTAATGATTGGGAAAGTTGCTGTCCCGAAACAGATTTCTGTGCTTCACCGTAAAAATTCGTGTAAGATCTCTGTACACCCTTTTGAGGCATGAATTTTTGTGCTTCTGCCCCAGGTTGTTATCTAACTTTCATTAGTTCAACACCTTTTGATTTGAGCAACAGAAGGTCTTCGAAAGAATTCGTATTTACCTGCTGGTATATTTTGACAGATTTTTGCCTTTTTCTGCATTTGCTTCTTGTTGGTTCCTTTTTGAGTTCTTTTGGGGAATTGAGCTTTTTGAGGGAAGTGCTACAGTAGCTTGTGTTTTAATGGAAGTTTTATTGGTGTTAGAACTGAACCTAAAGACTTATTATCTTGAGTGCACTTATGTTGCTAATAAAGATTGTGTGATTGTATGAAGGAAAAGTTTCAGGTGTATGGAAAAAATGAGTAATGAGATGAAGGATGGACTAAAGCTCAAGCTTGGGGATGCCACGCGTGTCACCCCAAGAAATATCCAAGAAGTACAAGCGTTAAAGCTTGGGGATGCCCAAGGCATCCCCCTCTTCATCAATAAAAATCTCAGGTTTCTTCCAAACGCTTCATTTTTATTGTTTCTTGCACAATTGTGTTGTCCTTGGAGCGTCTTCTTTTTCTTTTTTGTTGTGGTTTTTCGTTTGCTTTGTTTTCTGAATAAATTGGTTGGACCCCCTCTTTGATACATTGGTTTTCAAATAGTTTGATTTGGTTTGGAAAAGAGTAGGAAAGTCCATACTTAAGTGGTAAAGAGAGCTTGTTTTGACTGTGGCCTATGCTTTGTCATACCATGCTTGATATTGTTTTGGCTTTATGCTTAGTATTCTTTGCTGTAGCATGACTTGTTATAAACAATTGAGATTGCTTAATGTGCCTTGGATGAATCATGTGTTGTTTTAGCATATTAAAGCATAGTATTGTGGTATTCTCTTTGATGCTTTATTTGGGTTGACTTGGCGCATGCTCATACCATGTTATGACTATCTCAAGTCGCCATAAGCCTTTATGATCCTTTAGTTTTCAACTTGTAGTATGACTTTATGCTTTGATCAATGATGTTTTGTCGCTCTGCATGATTATGGACATTATTGCTCTCTTAGTTAGTCGCTCCCAGTCTTTTGCTAGCCTCCATACCAAGTATGAGTTCCACTCATGCATCCAAATTCCTAAAACCAAAGCACTTAGCTTATGCTATTCCAAGTATATTCATGTTTTTTTTACCTTCCAAATTAAACTTTTTATGAGAAAACTAGTGATTAAAGCTCTCACGAACTTGATGGCACACTTTACTTTTATTGCCCTTAATAAACTTGAACCGTTGTGTCGTCTATGTTGTATATGCTTGCACTTATTTGTTGGGGATTAGCAGAACCATGCTGTCATGGGGAACGCTTTCAACATTGCACGGGTACTTTGTACCTAGTTGATAGCATGCTCTTTTGTCTATGGATGTCGTCGGTGTGAAATGAAAGGGGAGATTGTAAGTCCATGGAGTTATGTATATGTGTTAGAGAAACGCCTAGGCCGCTGGTCTAATCCATGCTGACATGGTGGAAACCTGCAGCGTAACCATAATGAGCTGTCTATGAAGCATTCTTCTTATAAAAAAAGAGTCCGATATTGAGAAAAAAATATTATGAAAAGAGGAAAGAGAGAAAAAAGCACCATATTCCCATGGTAAATAAGAAGATTGTTGAGATGCTCGTTGTCTCCTTGCCTTGTCATTTTGATATGGGGATTCTTCTGTATCATCGGGCAAGGGGTACCCCGTTGGCGGTTCTCTATAATACACATGTACTTACGATGACAAGAACTTACCGGTGACTAAACTTGAGTAGCATGAGGAGCGGCCCTCGTATTCAATGGACATGAGATTTCTAACTTATACTTCGTCAAGCATGTAAACCATAGTTTGTTCACTTTAACCTTAATCCCTTTAAGATGCTTATGATAGGGGGCAATGAGATCTGAAAGCTATAAGTACCATAATTTTTGGAATCTCTTTATGAAACTTGAATCTCTGCTTCCTTCTATGAAGGCCTTTCTTCCACCATTATATTGAGTCTCCACCTTCTATCTTTATGCACCTACTTTGAGAGCATAGTGGCCATTCTTAGTTCTATGTGCATTGTCCCAAGACTAGTTGATTGATGCATACCTTGATATTGCTTGTTTTAAACTATTTGTATCTAGTCACTCTTATGAACTTTGAAGGTGTCCTATGCATTTATATTTGCTACTCTATGAGGGACAAGTTGAATGCCATTATGCTATGTTTTCTTTATGTGAAACAAACAAACGTCTTGCAAAGCATTGTTATTCATGAACCTTTTGTTTGTGCCTTTTCATGTTGCAACATAGTTTCTTTGTATTATTGCTAGAACTTTGTCTTTCATGTTATGATTGAAGTACTATGATCCCAACTTTGAATGTTTCACAAATACTTTGATCAAGTTTATGATGGTGCATGTCACCTAAAAAATTATTCTTTCTTTTCATCACTTACCTACTCGAGGACGAGCAGGAGTTAAGCTTGGGGATGTTGATACATTGCAAATGTATCTATAATTTTTGATGTTCCATGCTTGGTTTTATCTACTTTCTCGTGTTTTGTCCACACTTTGCAGTACTTTTCATATGAATTCTTGGACTAACATATTAACAAGAGCCACAGTGCCAGCTGCCTATTTTCTACTGTTTTTGGTTCCAGGAAAGTTAGAAAATGAATATTCTCGGAATTGGATGGGACAAAAGCCAAAAATCCTATTTCACCTGAAGACTCCCGGAGCCAGAATATAAGACGGAGTGGGGCTAGGGCCCAGCCACACCACCTGGCCGCGCGGGCTGGGCCTGGCCGCGCCAGGGGGTGGTCTGGCCGCCCTAGACTCCCCCTCTGTCTCCCTCTTTGCCTATAAGTTGCCTTCTAACCTAAAAACTCAGGGGGGTTCGACGTTTTTCCAGAAGGAGTTATGCTCCGCCGCCACCATGAGATTCCACGAAACAGCACCAGAAACTCTGTTCTGGCACCCTGCCGGGACGGGGAATTGGAGGAGATCATCGCCATCATCATCACCATCGCTTCTCCATCGACCATCCATCTTTCCCCCATCTATGAGTGAGTAATCCCCCGCTGTAGGCTATGGGGATGGTAGGGATTAGATGAGATCGTTCATGTAATGGCATCGGATTGTTAGGGCATGGTGCCTAGTATCTTCTATTAGTGCTTTATGACTTTGTTGCGACTTGTTATGCTTAATACTTGCCACTAGGGCCCGAGTGCCATGATTTCAGATCTGAACATGTTATTGATTCATTATGATAGTATTGTTTTTGGTCTTACCTGCAAGTTGTATACACACGTTGTTGTCCGGAACCAATGGCCCCGAAGTGACAGAAATCGGGATAACCGGAGGGAATTGCTTTGATGTGAGGATGACATGTGTTCACGGAGTGTTAATGCTTTGCTCCGGTGCTCTATTAAAAGGAGCACCTTAATTGCCAGTAGTTCCCTTGAGGCCCCGCTGCAAACGGGCTGGCAGGACAAAAGATGTTGTGCAAGTTCTCATTGCGAGCACGTATGACTATATATGGGACACATGCCTAGGATTATCTAGTACTTGGATGCTTTATCTTATTTATCTGCAATTACCCTATGTTCTGATTGCTATGTGAATTGTCTTGTCCATGCAACGCCCGTCCATCCATCCACATGCCTACCGCACTCGAATCCCACTGTTTACTACTATTGTTACTACTGTCTTTACTTTACTACTGTTGTTACTTTACTATTCCTACTACAAAACAGTTGCTACTAATAAACTGCCGTGAGCAAGATTGTTTCCAGGTGCAGCTGAATTGACAACTCAGTTTTTAAGGCTTATAAATATTCTTTGGATCCCCTTGTGTCGAATCAATAAATTGAGTTTCACTTCCCTCGAAAAAACTACGATACACCCCCTATACTTGTGGGTCATCAGTTCTTTTGGGGAATTGCGCTTTTCGAGGGAAGTGCTACTGTAGATTGTGTTTAATAGAAGTTTTATTGGTGTTAGAACTGAACCTAAAGACTTATTATCTTGAGTGCACTAATGTTGCTAATAAATATTGTGTGAAGTTTTGTATGAAGGAAAAATTGCAGGTGTATGGAAGGAATGAGTAATGAGATGAAGAATGGACTAAAGCTCAACATTGGGGATGCCACACGTGTCACCCCAAGAAATATCCAAGAAGTACAAGCGTCAAATCTTGGGGATGCCCAAGGCATCCCCCTCTTTATCAATAAAAATCTCAGATTTCTTCCAAACGCTTCATTTTTATTGTTTCATGCACAGTTGTGTTGTTCTTGGAGCATCTTCTTTTTCGTTTTGGTTTTGGTTTTTCGTTTGCTTAGTTTGCTAAATAAATTGGTTGGACCCTGATACATTGCAAATGTATCTATAATTTTTGATGCTCCATGCTTGGTTTTATCCACTTTCTTGTGTTTTGTCCACACTTTGGAGTACTTTTCATATGATTTCTTGCACTAACCTATTAACAAGAGCCAGAGTGCCAGCTGCCCGTTTTATGATGTTTTTGGTTCCAGGAAAGTCAGAAAATGAATATTCTCGGAATTGGACGGGACAAAAGCCAAAGTGCCTATTTTTCGAGAAGACTCCAGGAGCCAGAATACAAGACGGAGAAGAGCCAGGGGTGGCCACACCACTTGGTGGCGCGGGCCAGGCCAGGCCGTGCCAGGGGGTGGTGTGGGCCCACCAGGAACCCCTCGGTCTCCCTCTTCGCCTATAAGAAGCCTTCTGACCTAAAAACTCCGGGGGGTTCGACGTTTTTCCAGAAGGAGTTCCGCTCCGCCGCCACCACCAGATTCCACGAAAGAGCACCAGAAACTCTATTCTGGCACCCTGTCGGGACGGGGAATTGGAGGACATCATCACCATCGCTTCTCCATCGACCATCCATGTTTCCCCCATCTATGAGTGAGTAATCCCCCGCTGTAGGCTATGGGGATGGTAGGGATTGGATGAGATCGTTCATGTAATGGCATTAGATTGTTAGGGCATGGTGCCTAGTATCTTTTATTAGTGCTTTATGACTTTGTTGCGACTTGTTGTGCTTAATGCTTGTCACTAGGGCCCGAGTGCCATGATTTCAGGTCTGAACATGTTATTGATTCATTATGATAGTATTGTTCTTGGTCTTATCTGCAAGTTGTATACACACGTTGTTGTCTGGAACCTATGTCCCCGAAGTGACAGAAATCGGGATAACCGAAAGGGAATGGCTTTGATGTGAGGATCACATGTGTTCACGGAGTGTTAATGCTTTGATACGGTGCTCTATTAAAAGGAGCACCTTAATTGCCAGTAGTTCCCTAGAGGCCCCGCTGTAAACGGGCTGGCAGGACAAAAGATGTTGTGCAAGTTCTCATTGCGAGCACGTATGACTATATATGGAACACATGCCTAGGATTGTCTAGTACTTGGATGCTTTATGTTATTTATCTGCAATTGCCCTATGTTCTGATTGCTATGTGGATTGTCTTGTCCATGCAACGCCCGTCCATCCATCCCTATGCCTACCGCACTCAAATCCCACTGTTTACTGCTTTTGTTAGTACTGTCTTTGCTTTACTACTGATGTTACTTTACTATTCCTACTACAAAACTGTTGCTACTAATAAACTGCTGTGAGCAAGATTGTTTCCAGGTGCAGCTGAATTGACAACTCAGTTGTTAAGGCTGATAAATATTCTTTGGCTCCCCTTGTGTCGAATCAATAAATTGGGTTTCACTTCCCTTGAAATACTGCAATACACCCCCTATACTTGTGGGTCATCAAGACTATTTTCTGGCGCCATTGCCGGGGAGCATAGCTTTATTTATCAAGTCCACTTGGAATCACTATTGTTCAAGCTAAGTTTATTTTCTCCTTGTTTGCTTGTTTCTTTATCAAAAATACAAAAAAATTGGTTCCCACTCTAGTTGTTATTTTCGTTGGTCTGTTATTGTCTTGCTTTATCATGCTTGTTGTCAATGGTTGGTTTCTTTGAAACTGAATCTTATTGGCAAGGTGGGTTCACGGAAGATGAAAAATATTATTATAAGGAACACCGCTTGTCACAAAAAGGGAAACACTTATGGGGACAAATTGATAGATTGTATATCATTGCTAGAAATGTGTGCTCTACTTATAATGTTACTTATTTCCTTGATAAATCTTGTTGCTGTAGGAGGTACAAACACCTCCCTTTTAAATGTGAGTATAATGATAATGTTACCATATCTTCCTATGTTAAGGGAAATTATGACCTTTATGATGTGGAACAAATTGAGGAATTTATTGCTTGGAAGGGTGCATTTGAACTTGCTAGTTTGCTTGAAAATATTGATGATTCACCTTATAAGTATGAGGTTTATGGTATACTTAAATTTTGCTTTCATAATTACAAGGATGAAAATGGCTACATTCTTGAATATTTTAATAGATGTTTTCCACAAATGGAAGAGACTAATGCCTTGCAGGATCCTATGGAAGAAGAAATTGATGAACCTGAAATCTCACTAGATGAAAAAGAGAAGGAGAGTGATGAACAAAAGGAGGAAGAATGGATTAGCTACCCATGCCTACCTTCTAATGAGAGTAACTCTTTATCCCTTACATTATTTGATTGTCCCCCATGCTTACTAAAGAAGGATGAATGTTATGTTCCTGAGGATTCTTTTGAAGATGTTTATGATAAAGCTCTAGTGCTTGTAAATCATGAAGAGCATGCTTTTTGTGATAGTTATATTGTTGAGTTTATTCATGAGGCTACTGAAAATTATTATGAGATAGGAAAATATGGTTGTAGAAGTTTTCATGGTATTGAAACACCTCTCTATGTGCTGAAAGTTTTGAAGTTACTCTTGTTTTATCTTCCTATGACTGTCACTTTGTTCTTTGTGAATTTATTTGCATACAAGATTCCTATGCATAGGAAGTGGGTTAGACTTAAATGTTTTTTGGATTTTCTTCTTGATGCTCTCTTTTACTTCACTTCATATTTCTTATGAGAGCATCCTCTCAAACTTTTATGCCTGAAGATGATAATTTGTCTATTATTCTTGGGAGACCTTTTCTTAATACTGCAGGAGATGTTATTAATTATAATCAAGGGAAGGTGACCTTCAATGTTAATGACAAGGAACATACTGTCTATTTCCCTAAGAAGATTGAAAGGACTTATGGTTTGAATTCAATTGAACATGTTGAGGGCATTCAAGTTGGAGAAATATATTGTCCCATACCAAGAGAACAATTTGAAACTATTATGATTGGGACCATTGCTATCAAGGTTGAGGTAACATAATCATTAGTGGAATACAAAGTTTTGTCTCATATGAAAAAAAAATTGTAACAAGACCTGATCAACCTTGTTAATAAAAGGATTTCATTGAATAAAACAATGTTTTCACCATGATTATCTCCGCTTACTTCTATTCTATCCATTTTAGTTTTTGCTTATGCCTAACTTAAAGGCGTCAAACAAAAGTACTTTTTGGGAGATAACCCAAAAGTTTTAGATGAGTCTTGGAAGTTATTACTTCAGTAATAACCGCTCCTTATCCTTTTTATTTGCTTTTTGTGCCAAGAGTAACCTCTAATGAGAGAGAAGTAGTGATTGGGAAAGTTGCTGTCCTGAACGTATTTTTGAGGCGTGAATTTTTGAGCTTCTGCCCCAGGTTGTTATCTAACTTTCTTTAGTTCAACACTTTTTGATTTGAGCAATAGAAGGTCTTCGAAAAAAATCGTCTTTACCTGCTGGTCTGTTTTGACAGATTTCTGCCATTTTCTGCATTTGCTTCTTGTTGGTTCCTTTTTGAGTTATTTTGGGGAATTGAGCTTTTTGAGGGAAGTGTTACAGTAGCTAGTGTTCTAATGGAAGTTTATTTGGTGTTAGAACTGAATCTTAATACCTATTATCTTGAGTGCACTAATGTTGCTAATAAAGATTGTGTGAAGTTTTGTATGAAGGAAAAAATTCAGGTGTATGGAAGGAATGAGTAATGAGATGAAGGATGGACTAAAGCTCAAGCTTGGGGATGCCACGCGTGTCACCCCAAGAAATATCCAAGAAGTACAAGCGTCAAAGCTTGGGGATGCCCAAGGCATCCCCCTCTTCATCAATAAAAATCCTAGGTTTCTTCCTAACACTTCTTTTTTATTGTTTCATGCACAGTTGTGTTGTTCTTGGAGCGTCTTATTTTTCGTTTTCGTTTTGGTTTTTCGTTTGCCTTGCTTTTCTTAGTTTGCTGAATAAATTGGTTGGACCTCCTCTTTCATATATATGTGTTCAAATAGTTTGGTTTGGTTTGGAAAAGAGTAGGAAAGCTCATGCTTAAGTGGTAAAGAGAGCTTGTTTTTGATTGTGGCCTATGCTTTGTCATGCCATGCTTGATATTGTTTTGGCTTTATGCTTAGTATTCTTTTCTGTAGCATGACTTGTTATAAACAATTGAGATTGCTTAATGTGCTTTGGAAGAATCATGCGTTGTTTTAGCATATTAAAGCATAGTATTGTGGTATTCTCCTTTGATGCTTTATTTGGGTTGATTTGGCACATGCTCACACCATGTTATGACTATCCCAAGTCACCATAAGCCTTTATGATCATTTAGTTTTCAACTTGTAGTATCACTTTATGCTTTGATCAATGATGTTTTGTCGCTCTGCATGATTATGGCCATTATTGCTCTCTCGTTTGTCGCTCCCTTACTATTGCTAGCCTTCACTTACACTGAGTGTTTTACTCATGTTTCCAACTCCGTTAAACCAAATATTGCCAAAGTGTCCACCATACCTACCTATTAGCATCATTTGCTACTTCCGTGCATATTCAATATGCCTTGTTTTCTTCCGAATAAAATGTTTGCTTGGTATAAGAAAGTAGTTAGTAAAGCTCTCACGAACTTGATGGCACACTTTATTTCCTGCATTTAATAAACCTGAACCATTGCGTCCTTCTTTGTTGCGTATATGCTTGCGCTTTATAAGTTAAAGTTAGCAGAACCATGTATCGTGGGGAACGCTTTCAACATTGCACTGGTACTTTTTTGTTATGAGAAAACTAGTGATTAAAGCTCTCACGAACTTGATGGCACACTTTACTTTTTTGCATCTAATAAACTTGAACCATTGGGTCCTTCTTTGTTGCGTATATGCTTGCACTTTATAAGTTGAAATTAGCAGAACCATGTATCATGGGGAACTCTTTCAACATTGCACTTGTACTTTGTACCCCGTTGATATCATGTTATTTTGCTTATGGATCCCGGCGGTGTGAAATAGAAGTGGAACTTGTAAGATCATGGAGTTTGTATGTGTGTTAGAGAAACGCCTGGGCTGCTAGCCTAAGCCATGCCTAATCATGGTGGAAACTTGCAGCATCACCATAATGAGCACTCTATGAAGCATCCTCAATAAAAACCTATGCAAATAGCAAATAAAAATATCGCTGAGATGCTCATTGTCTGCTTGCCTTGTCATTTTGATTATGGGATAGCTCCTGTATCATGTGCAAGGGGTACCCCGTTGGCGGTTCTCTATGGTACACATGTACTTACAATGACAAGAGCTTACTCGTGACTAAAGTTGAGTAGCATGAGGTTCGGTCTTCATAAGTAAGGGCATGAGATTTCGGTTTATAACTTGTCAAGCATATCCTCTTAGTTGTGTCACTTTAACCTTAATCACCTTAAAGATGCTTATGATAGGGGCAATGAGAGCTGAAAGCTATAAGTACCATAATTTTTGGAAGCTCTTTATGAGACTTGAATCCCTACTTCCTTTTATAAAGGCCTTTCTTCCACCATTATATTGAGTCTCCACCTTCTATCTTTATGCACTTACTTTGAGAGCATAGTGGCCATTCTTAGTTCTATGTGCATTGTCCCAAGACTAGTTGATTGATGCATAACTTGATATTGCTTGTTTTAAACTATTTGTATCTAGTCACTCTTATGAACTTTGAAGGTGTCCTATGCATTTATATTTGCTACTCTATGAGGGACAAGCTGAATACTATTATGCTATGTTTTCTTTATGTGAAACAAACAAACGTCTTGCAAAGCATTGTTATTCATGAATATTTTGTTTGTGCTTTTTCATGTTGCATCATAGTTTCTTTGTCTTATTGCTAGAACTTTGTCTTTCATGTTTTGATTGAAGTACCATGATCCCAACTTCGAATGTTTTACAAATACTTTGATCAAGTCTTTGATGGTGCATGTCACCTCAAAAATTATTCTTTCTTTTTATCACTTACCTACTCGAGGACGAGCAGGAGTTAAGCTTGGGGATGTTGATACATTGCAAATGTATCTATAATTTTTGATGTTCCATGCTTGGTTTTATCCACTTTCTTGTGTTTTGTCCATACTTTGGAGTACTTTTCATATGATTTATTGGACTAACCTATTAACAAGAGCCACAGTGCCAGCTGCCTGTTTTCTGCTGTTTTTGGTTCCAGGAAAGTCAGAAAATGAATATTCTCGGAATTGGACGGGACAAAAGCCAAAGTGCCTATTTTTCTGGAAGTCATCAGATGCCAGAATACGAGACGGAGAAGGGCTGGGGGCCGGCCACACCACCTGGCCGCGCGACCAGGCCTGGCCTGCGCCAGGGGGTGGTCTGGCCGACCCCAGCACCCCGTCGGCCTCTCCTTCCGCCTATAAGATTCCCTTGGGACGAAAACCCTAAGTACTCGATCAAAAATCCACGAAAGAGTCTGTTGCCGCCGTCATCTCCATCCCTAGATCAGGAGGGATCTGAAGCTCTTCCCGGCACCCTGCCGGAGAGGGGAATTCACGCTGGAGGCCTTCTTCATCACCATGCAAGCCTCTGGTGTGATGCGTGAGTAGATCATCCTTGGACTACGGATCCATGTAGTAGCTAGATGGCTAGTTCTCCTCCTTTGTGCTTTCATGTCTAGATCTTGTGAGCTCCGTTCATGATCAAGATCATCTATTTTTAATTCTGCATGTTGTGTTTGCGGGGATCCGATGGATATTGAGATGCTATTTCAGATTGATTATTGATTCTATCATGTCTTTGTTATTTGTGATCTTGCATGCTTTCCGTTGTTAGTAGCTATCTTGGCCAAGTAGATGCTAGCAACTCCAAGAGTTAGTATTTATGCTCGATAGTGGGTTCATGCCTCTGGTAATCTGGGGAAGTGACAGAAATCTCTAAGGTACTAGATGTGCTGTTGCTACTAGGGAGAAAACAACAATCCTTTGTTCATAGAACAATCGTATTGTTTACACTACACGCAATTCCTAAAGCAATAATTTGTTGCTTGCAACTTAATACTAGAGGGGGTTCGGATGATAACCTGAAGGTGGATTATTAGTCATAGATGCAGTTGGATGGCGGTCTATGCATAATGTTGTAATGCCCAATCAAGTTCCAAAGGAGTCAAGATGATTAGTATATGCTTGTATGCTTTCTCGATGTTTGTCAATTGCCCCGCTGTAATTTGTTCACCCAGCATTTTATCTATCTTAAGGAGAGCCACCTCTAGTGAACTATGGATCCCGCTCCTTTTCTTTTACATACAATCTATAAACTATTTACTGCTTTGTGTTTACTTTCTGCAAACTATTACTTCCTTCCATTCGATACGTTTAATCCTTTGTTTTCAGCAAAACACGGTAGTTGGGGGCAGAGTTTTGTGGTTGTGTTGTGCAGGTCTCCATGTTGCTACTAGCACCGGTAGTGCGTCCTGCCAAGGCTCAGCTAGCAACACCTTTGGGGTGTTTCCTTGCTCTTACTAGTTCGATTAAACCTTGGTTTCATAACTGAGGGAAACTTGCTGCTGTGATCATCATACCTTTATCTTGGGGTTCCCAGCGAGCTCTACATCAACACTGAGCCATCAGCGACTGCCAGTGATTAAATATGCACCACAAGGAAATAGAAGCTATGATCATTTCGAACCTGGTTCTGTCATCTTTTCAAGGTGATGGAACTTGGTTTGGTATGATCATCGCTTCATTTTGTCAAAGCTCTGTATTATGAGGCAATGTTTGTTTATTCTATGAACGCGGCTTGTGATGACACCTAGCACAATACGTTCATAGAGCTAGTGCTATAGGAACCGGATGGTATGCACAAAGAAGTAGGTTGTGCACGTCCTCTGGTTCCCTGTAGCACTAGCTTTACCTTGTTTGTGCTAGTAATTTTGAAGCAGTTTCATGAATTTTTGGTCGTTTGTTTCTTCCTTTGGCCAATGATTAGTAAGTACCACAATGACATTCAAGGGGATCCTCTTCATGAACAAATTTGTGTGCTAACCAAATTTATTGTTCATTCCTGTTGCTCATGAGGAGCATCTCTTTGCCTCTATGGCATAGCATATGAGGCCATGTGTTATGTTCATTGTTCATGTCTGATCACATGTGTTATGTTCATTGTTCATGTCTCATCACATATGCTGATTCCTGGTGTAGTGCTCGAAGACGTTGATCAGAGGTGCTCTCCCTAGAAATGCGAGAGCATGATCCAGAGATGCTACTGAGGGTAGTGCCTCAAAGAGGGGGAACGATGATGGTGAGGGCAGTGGGAGCAAGAGGCCTAGGGGCAGACCTCTCAAGATAGGGCACTTCCATGACTAGGTAGGTCCAACCCATTTTGCCAAGGTGATCTTGGCACCTGGGTTAGACGTGCTGCCAATCCCAGATGGCTTCAGGCCTTTCATCAGCAATGTGTCGAGGATGATCATGCTGAAGATGAACACCGGATGCAGCTGGATGGTGAAGCTCCGGGTTGTCAGCGACAGGATCTGCCTTGACCAGGGGGTGGCCAGGCTTCGCCATTGCACACCAGGTCAAGATCGGGTACTTCTTGACCTTCAAGATGCTGAAGGGTGACCTGTTCAAGGTCACCATCTTCGACTACACCATGACTGAAGTCATGAAGAAGTGCATGGAGCATGATGCAGCACTTGCCATGATCGACCTCTAATCTGTGTTGAGTACTTTGTTGTCTTGCCTGCTGTGAACTTATGTCGTGATGTTGCTACAATGTTTATGTACGTTTTGTGCTGTGAGCTTTATGGTGTGTGCTTGCTATGTTTAAAAGGTTGTGGTGTCTGGTAAGCTCACCATACGGGAAAGAGGTAACCAGAGCACATGAAATAGCTGAAACCAAACATGCGCATTTCTTTCTCCTAGGCCTAATACAGCCCACCAAACAACATGACCTCAATTCTTCCAAAGTTCTTAACAATGTCAATGCGGGGAACCAAATAAAAGGAGGAATTTGGCCCAGCTGTGGATCCGTGCGTGCAGTCCCTGCGCGTGCAACTTGCATGCATGAGGAAATACTCGCACCGGAACCAAACACGCTGTTAACATACGGAGCCAACAGCTTACCGTAGGAAATCGGAGGATACCAGATAGATAGAATGAGAACGAGAAGAAGTAGTGTTTGGTCAATCCCTAACTTAGAATAAAAAAAAGGATATAGCGTCAGCAATGGTGGTTCGGTGTCACTGTCGCATGTATCGTCCGAAATTAAAGCTACCAATTGCTTACTTGCTTCCATGGTTAACCTGCACAGCAGAGGGGGGATTTTGGCAACCTTTGCATCAGGACGAAATCAATTCCAAGTTAAGCATGCATATGTAGCTACTTCCGACTCATGTGGAGCAGATAAAAGACGGCCGGCTGAGAAGGAAAGGGAAAGAAAAACTAGAACCGCACTACGCTTCGCTAACTAATTAAGCGTCAGAATTTGTTGCGTGTAAGCATGCACAAATGTTGCTGTCTATATATCTGTCAGGGGCGACCACGGCACTGTCAGTGAATGAAAAGATACTACTACTACTAGATTACACGCCATGCAACAATAATGTAAGTACGCTACGGTGCCAAAATCAAATAGTGGAGTGTAGCAGAAATGATGTAGTAGTACTAGCAATATATTTTGGTCGTTGGCACGTCGTCTATCATATTGGTCGTTCTGCTGTTGCTGTATCACAGGCCCACGATGCCCGAATATTCATGTTAATCAGTCCATTAACTATCCTTTCGATCGAATTACTAGCGTGTACCAGTAGTAGTTCTCCACTAAGCTAGCTACTTCTGAAAGGAACACATCAACATTTTTTTTTCTTTGAAAACGGGACAAAACCCTGGCCCTGTATCGGTTGATGCACACAGGCTTTTATTAAAAGAACAAAACCCAGCCACGTCACTTATATTGAAACGGAGGGAGTACTGTATATCATATATATAAAGAGGGGCAGGAAGGATATTCAGCTGCATCTTGATCCGGCCTGACTTTTGGCCACAGAAGCAAATTGAAGTAGACCACAGTTAGATATGGCTCGCCTCTCCTGCTTCTCGCTCCTCCTCCTCCTCTTCCTGCAGACGCAGCTCCTCGTGTTGGTCGCCGGCGAGTTCCTCCGCCTGCCGTCCGAGCAGGATGTCGTCGGCACGAGGTGGGCAGTCCTCATCGCCGGCTCCAACGAATACTACAACTACCGTCACCAGGCAAGCAGCGGCTAACTAACTAGTTACTTCCCTTAATTATTTTATCGTTGCATATATTTTCTGCATATACATAGCTAGCGTAGCAATAGTACATGCTACTCAATTCATCATTAATCTCCTGAAATTTATCTGCACGTACCGCTCGCAGCAGATCATCGATTCATCCCTAGCTACCGTTTAGTTACTCACTCTACTTACGTGCAGGCGGACGTGTGCCACGCCTACCAGATCATGAAGAAGGGCGGGTTGAAGGACGAGAACATCATCGTGTTCATGTACGATGATATCGCCAACAACCCCGAGAACCCCAGGCCCGGAGTCATCATCAACCACCCCAAGGGCAGCGACGTCTACGCCGGAGTGCCTAAGGATTACACGGGAAAAGACGTGAACGCGAACAACTTCCTCGCGGCTCTGCTCGGCGACAAGTCCAAGCTCACTGGGAGCGGGAGCGGCAAGGTCGTCAGTAGTGGACCGGATGACCATATCTTCGTCTACTACGCCGATCATGGCGGCCCAGGGGTCCTTGGTATTCCATCCCCATCACATTTTGTTAAATCGTACCCTTCTTTTCCAATGAGTAAGCCGCACACGTATTTCAAGATTCCTTTTAGGTACCAATAACTACATATAAGGAACAATTGATAATGAATTGGTGTTAACAGAAAGTGTCTATTCAATACGCTAACAAGGCCTGCTCAATTTTTTCTATCAAAGTTTGTCTTCAAATACACTTGTGTCTTATTCATATGAACGGAGGGAGTATTTTGTTTTAGAACAAAGTCAGTTCTTCCTCCTAAACTTTCACTTGGCTCATATCCCCCAAACTTTACTTAGCTCACTAAACCCCTAAACTAACACTAATGATCCATTTGTTCCCCTTGATCGGTTCAAAAGGTTGGATCAAATCCCAGGTTAAGGGGGTTAAATGGACCATTAGTGATAGTTTAGCGGGTGTGTAGTGAGTGAAGTAAAGTTTGGGGAGAAAGTATAAACCATGTGAAAAATTAGGCAGGAAATTTGGACTTTGTTCTTTGTTTTACTGCATCCTGACATTAGCTGATAATGACGTTTATCGGCCAGGTATGCCAAACGACGAGGCCTACCTATACGCAAACGACCTGGTACGGACACTAGAGAAGAAGCACGCCGGCGGGGCAGGGTACAAGAGCCTTGCGTTCTACCTGGAGGCGTGCGAGTCTGGAAGCATCTTCGAGGGCCTCCTCCCGGGCAACATCAGCGTGTACGCGACGACAGCATCGAACGCAGAGGAGAGCAGCTGGGGAACCTACTGTCCCGGCGACGACGAGGGAGCCCCTCCCGCGGAGTACGACACGTGCCTCGGCGACCTCTACAGCGTCGCATGGATGGAGGACAGCGACGCCCACAACCTCCACACAGAGTCTCTCAAGCAGCAGTACGACGTTGTCAAGGATCGCACGTCCGCGCATGAGACATACAGCCTCGGCTCCCATGTGATGCAGTACGGCAGCCTCGGCCTTAACAATCAGAGCCTCTACCTGTTCATGGGCACCAATCCTGCCAACGACAACACTAGCTTCGTCGGCAACTCCTTATCCTCCCCGAGGCCTGGTGCTGCGGTTAACCAGCGTGATGCCGATCTCCTCCACTTCTGGCACAAGTACCGAAGATCTGAAGAGGGGTCGGAACGGAAAGGAGAGGCGCGGAGGCAATTGGTGGACATGATGGCACAGCGGTCCCGCGTCGATAGCAGCATGGAGCTGATCGGCAACCTCCTCTTCGGCTCCGAGGAAGGTCCCAAGATCCTCAACGTCGTCCGATCTGTGGGACAGCCTCTGGTCGACGACTGGGACTGCCTCAAGTCCATGGTGCGGAAGTTTGAGGAGCGATGCGGGCCGCTAACACAGTACGGGATGAAGCACATGCGTTCGGTGGCCAACATCTGCAACGCCGGTGTCCGCGAGGAGGCCATGGGCAAGGTTGCATCTCAGGCGTGCACTATTAATCCTCCTTCCATATTATGATAAAGTTGTTTACTCGATCCTTGTCGCATGAATCACTCAATATTTGGTGTTATCAACATGTATAAATATACAATAATGATAACTGTAAATATGTTGCCGCGACTAGCTCGAAAACCAATTCTAGACATATGGTTGTGTAACTATGGGAGCATGTCAAAAGAAAACTAAGCCAACCGGCACAAGTAACAAAAAAATTTCTAGGATATGTCCCGGGAGACGTACCAAACGTATAGAAAAAGAGGCCGACAGCCAATACCACGCCAAAAGACAACAACACCACACACACACAACACGATGCAACTCACACGATACAATGCCAAGCGGCACACCACAAGCCCTCCACCACGACCCGACGATGAGACCTCACCTAGCCAAATCCCCTACCAAGGTGAGGAGACGAGGCACTAAGCAACTGGACCGCGTCACGATCAAAGCGAGACTCCGCCATAGCACGACCAAGACTCCAAGGCCACACGGATCAACACACCTCCCCCTCATACGCCTAGAAGAGATCAGCGAGAAGTCAGCAGGATCCACCCGGACTTGAGGAAAACGTCAACTAGAAAGCGTCCACCATGATGTACATAGCACCCCTGATGCTCACGCCTAGAGCAGCACCCAACACCGGCAGCACCTCGCCACCCCAAACTCCAATACCTCGGGCCCTTCCCGGGCAGCCTCGACGACGTCTTCAAGAAGATCATGACACCATGGCGCCACTGCCGCCTGGTCCGGTGACCCGAACCTAGGGTTTTCCCCAGGACCCGAGAAGGGGAAGACACGAAACTGGCCATAACCGCACCCAAGGAGGTAGCGGCACCCACAGGCATTGCCGCGGCCAACAACAGCTCAAGCTGAGCAGGGCTTTCACTCGGCCATGGATCGTGTCCCCGAATCCCACCCAAAGGGTCGCATGGAGGAGGTGGGCAGGGATGCAAGCCGCCGGCTCGAGACTCCACCGTATGGAGGAGAGGAACACCGCCGGCATCCGTCGAAGAGTGGAGGCGCACCGGCCACCACCAGCACCACGATTAGCCTGCATGGGCTCGGAGGAGGAGGCCCCCCATGCTAGCCAGCCACCACTGCTATAGCACCTGCGACACCCCAGAGACGAGGCCACAAGAACGCTGCACCACCGCGCCCCGACCCGGCCCAGATCGGGCCCAACCGCCATGGGCGACCACAGACGACGAGGGCACAGCACGCGCGCCACAACAACCCTTTGTGCCCTTCACACTGTTGCCATGCGTCCTCCCTGCGCCCCCGCACGTCACCACCCCGCCACGGGCAGCCGCTGCCACCCCGGCCGCCAGATCCAACGACGGAGCGCCACGCCAGAAGATGAGCCCCCGCCTCCATCGTCGGCGGCACGGGTTTTGCCGGGCCGCGTCCTCCGACGGAGGCGGAGGGGAGAGAGGAGGGGGAGGGCCGCCGGCGGCGCCTAGGGCCGGGGTGGCTCCTGTGCCGCCCGAGGAGGGGCGACACGGGAGCTGTTTGATCCCACGATGTAAATCTTAATTTAAGTAACAGACTGAGACGAGACTAATCGTCGAAGACGGACATTTTACTTAACTATAACTACTAGTATATTATCAGCACTAGGTTTTGAACCAGTTGATATGTGATTCACTATGTTGCTTATAAATGGCATGAAACAGAGTGAGCCCTAGCTCGCTATCTTGGAAAACTCAAGTCAAAACACCTTGAACTTCTGGAGAGGCAAATCTCACTAATGAGTGATCGTGAGACATAAATCTTGGTTATCTCACGAGGAAGCAAGATCAGGGATCACTCAATTGTCCATATGATGATACTTTGAGTGAGCACAATTCTCCCATTGCCACAAAAGTTTCATGACTTGCAAGATAACACCACAATTTAACCTTTAACTCATAGGCGGACCTAGCATCAAAGATGCTGCTGCTTAAGTTGTGTGGCTGCTAAAGTTGTGTGGCTGGCTCTTCCCCTTTCCCCCTCCCCCGCTGCTACAGTCCCTCCTAGAGAAGCCTCCTGCCCCGGGCCGATCTAACGCCGATCCCGCCGGCGCCGCCGACGGGGAGAGGCCGAGGACCGGTGCCGGGGCCCCCTGTAGATATTAGGAGTCGGGTTCGGCTTGCTGCCGGAGTTTGGTGTTATGCCAGGAGGTCTTCGATGGATGTGGTGGGCCAGATCCATCGTGGATTCGGTTCCCTCTTCGACACCGTCCGCTCGCCGACGGGGTGGTGGCGGAGGACCGACGACACCTCCAATAATGGCCTCGTTTGGCGCCGTCTTGCTCTGCGGGTGGATCCCCCCTCCTCGGCCGGCCATGGTGGCGAGGGAGGCTCGTGGGTTTCCGGCCGGCTGAGCCAAGGCGGATGCCTCTCTACGCCTCCTCTCTCCCGTGTTAGCCTCTTCCCCGTCGTTCCCCCTCCGGCCGGCCGTGGCGGCGTGGGGAGGTGGGAGTCGTGTGGGACGATGGCTGAGGGAGGTAGGGGCTCTGGACTCTGTCTCGTGCCGCTTTTGCGCAGCGGCAGGAGGCCGCGATGGGCGATTCCCGGCGAGTTTCTGCTGTTGAAGACGTCGGTGAAGCAGCTCCAAGCTATTCCAGCAAATAAGCGTTGTTTTGGTACCCGAACCAATCTGGACGCTCGTCGCTTTCTCATGCTCCTCTTGGCCGGCCGTGGCGGCGGGGGAGAGGAGGTAGATAGCGGTGGGAGAAAGGTGTGGCCAGAGTGCTCTGGGAGCTTCGGTTCTTCCCCTTCCGGCGGACTTCTTCCCGCTTCTCCGACCATCTCTTCCCGCCTTCACCCACCCGTGGCAGGAGTGATGTGCTGGAGTGCGGGTTATTTGTCACTGGCGGAGCATGCGAGGTTTATTCCGTCAGGGATCACCAGAGCTTGGAAGCGACATCGGTGAGCTTCATCTTGACGACTGTGAGCCGTCCGATAAAGCCGGTGAGCTCCGGCATCTCTTCAACCTCCATCGGAGGCCCCTTTTCGGGTCAGCGGCCACGTCCAACGTCGGCTCTGAAGCAAGTGGTTCTGTCCCCGCGGCGGTGTTCGGCGGTGGTGCAGCTGACCTTCTGCTCGGCAGTTGAAATAGGGAGGGTCCTGATTATTATTCTTTTTTTTTCAGCAGGGCCTTATCCACTTTAAATGGGGAACATATGTATCTTTTTCTTCCTATTGGGTCCTCTGTAATCTTGTACACATCCGTCGTTTACGTTTAATTCAAAGCTTCCATGCCCTTCGGGGCTCTTCGTTCAAAAAAAAAAAGTTGCGTGGCTCAATCTTGTACCAACAAAGAGGCTTCTACTTACACGTATTGTCTTCAGTGATGCTAGATATTAGGTGAGTATAGAATGAGCAAAATTAATATGGGCTACGAGCCGCTTTTTAACAATTAATAGGCTCTGAAGCTCAAAAAATTACCTAGAATCACAAGATCCAACAAAAGCGCACAAGAAAGGCTTCAGTGCGGTCCCAATCCTAATACACCAAGAGTCGTTCTCCGTCTTGTACATTTCCTGAGATTGTTGGTGCACCGATGACTACACGTCGTACTTAGCAAGCCGCACTAGGAGAAGAACTATTTAACTGCAGCTCGGATTTCAAAGGAGGAGCGTAGAGTTTTATATTATATGGTGGATGCATACTTCTAATCTCCAACATAATTGTAAAACGACAGGATTTTAGAGCATCTCCAGCAAAGGCCAAAAATAGCGATGCGCTAAAAAAATCGTTGATTTAGCACGCGGGTAAAAAAAACGGTCATCCAGCAGAGGCTCTAAAACGGAGCGCGTCCAAAGACATTTAGCGCAGGCGCTCTATTGCGCTATTTGGCGTGGCATATAGGGACGGGTTACGGTGAGCGGCAAAAGCTCGCGACGCGGGAGAGACCAACTGCCGTCGGAAGTTTCAGCGCGCCCGTTCTCTTTCTCCATCAACGCCCGCGCTTGGAGCTCCAATCCGGCCGCCACGCCTGGAGTTTCGCCGAGGAAGCCGCTCTTCCCACCGCCTGGCCGCCGCGCCTGGCGCTCCATCGAGGCTGCCTCTCTTCCCGCCGCCCGGCCGCCGCGCCTAGCCGCTCCGCCGTCCGGCCGCCCGCGCTCCGCCTCCCGCAAGGCCGCCCGCGACTAGGACGACCGCGCCTAGCTGCTCCGCTGCCCGCGACGTGGACGGCTGCGCCTAGCTGCTCTGCATCCTGGCCGCGAGCGCTCCGCCGCCCGCGAGGCTGACAGCAACGAGGCCGCCCACGCCTGGCCGCTCCGCCGCTCTGTCGCCCGTTGCCTGCCGCCCGTAGTTCCTGCCCATGCGGTTGGGGATGCCTGCGCATGGCTCCCGTCCGCTGCCGCCCGGAGTCCCATCCACTTCCCTCGCGCGTGTTTGTTGAATCGATTGTGATGGATGTTTAATGCTACAATCGATTGGGTCCAAGCCGAGCGTCAGCGGTGGTGAAATTCGATTTTGCTATCTTTCTCTCTCTGTTAATCCACCGTTGGGCTATAGAGTTGTAAAATTTGATTGATTTTTAGGATTTATTTACGGCCTGTTTGATCTTGTTTGATGTATGTATGTTGAGGAAACTTGTTTGTGCAGCTCTATTTTACAGCCTTCGTTGGAGGGTGGTTTTTGGCATTTGATGCGGGGTGCAAAATAAGGCCTCCGGTGGAGGTCAGGTCACAACGTCGTCGCGCGCTTTATATAGATCGAACGCGCTGCAAACTATTTTTACAGTGCCAAATTTTAGAACCACTGCTAGAGATGCTTTTAATAAACTCGACATGTGGGTTCAGCCCAGTGGCGAAGGGCGAAAAGACACTGAGGTGGGGCAAACTCTGAAGGATTAAAAGAAATTGATGAAAAAAATCAAAATCGTCTCAATACATTAATCGTTGTATGATTTTAAGCATAATCACCAAGTACAATGGTAACAGCAACATATCATCAAAAATCTAAATCACGGATATTTTTAGCACCGCAATAAAAAATAATACTCCTACATGGAGTAGCTAGCTAATTGTCATACTATTGTTTATCTCCTTATAGCTACATAAATTCTAACATATATCATGCCACTTCTATTTGCAACCCGTACGAGCAGTAGACAATAACCAGAGGAGGAGAAGAAATTAGCTACATCAGCTGTGGTACAAAGTTCCAATCCACGTGAGAAAAATTGAAGTACCAACTGGAAAGGCTGAAGAGAGAGCGGATAAAAGCAAGCAAACTACTGTGCACATGGAAGGTAAACTAGCTGTGCGACGTGAGATCGGACAACAACGGCCAGAGACGTGCGCGAGCGGGAGTGACCGATCGCTGAAGCCTTTCGCATCGACATCTGAGAGCACAGGACACACATGGGGAACTCCTCCAAGCGCAGACCATTTGCTCATTTTCTTTCGTTCTTTCTACGGAACGCGTAGAAACTACAAATGACTGTTTGTATATCGAGAGATGCATATCTATATGCAATTTTTTGCCCAAATTCAAGGTAGGGCAGACGCCACACCTTGTCCAAAGGGGAGCTTCGCCCCTGGTTCAGCCCATAATTAATTAACCAATTTTATAAATTCTACGTGTGTGACATATCACGAATCACCCTTAAACAAGTCTTAATTAACCGAAAGCACAGCATATTTGAATACCATTTGTCATGACTCCACAGAGTTGCTCAGGTTTACCCACATGATATCTGACACCTCTAATTACCACCCGAGCTGAACATATCAACTTCTGATCTTGGATTTGAGTGTATTCCTGCTGTGACTCCTCAATTGATTCGTTTCACTCCGTTGCTTCTGCATAACTTTTAGAGAACAGGAAATGCAAACCATTATGTAGTTGTTCATTGGATAGAGAAGACTACTAAGCCAACTTTGGCGAGAAAACCATGTGGTTGAGCAGGTTATTTGTTTATTGTTGGAATTTTTGCCTAATAAAGGCCCAGCCTATTTATATTATTCAACAATTCCTGAAATCCTAGAGTCCTAGTTGGCCGATTCATGCAAGCCAAGAGGTGGGATAAAAGTTTAGTCCCACATTGCTAGTTGAGTGGAAGTTGGACCAGTTTATAAAGTGAGCTCTTCCACCACTTGTACGAGCTTGAGAAGAGAAGACATATACACGCGCACTCCTCCTCTGCCGGGGCCTGTTCGTCTGCGGTACCAAAGTTCGCAGGCCAGCGCATGGCGATACCTAAGTTGCCTGAAATTACCACGTTTCGAAAAGTTGGGCCACCAACTACTAAGAGGGGCCATTTCGAGGCAAACTCATCTCACCCCTGCCAAATTCAAACATTCCGTTAAACCGCCGCGTGAAGTAGACGGTCGGGACCCACATGTCGGTCACCTGTCCGTGACGCGGGCGCCAACGCGGCAACCTCTTAGGCAAATCGAGCAGCTAAGTGGATTGGATACGTTGACCAATTTCACAAATCCATTCCCAACTTTCCCCTAGCACCGGCGGCGTCGGAATCCACCCTCTAGGCAGGACGATCCCTTCGGATATTTGACTTCCGGTGCCAAGTTGCTACGCCCAGTCGCTGATCCCGAGCTCCAATGACGCATGTCGTAGCCGCCGTTGCGAGTCTCTAGCCCGCCTCCGCCGCCGACCAGCCGAGCAGTTCGGAGGATGGCAGATCCTACTATCAAGGAAGAAGAAGTTCTGGCTACAATCGGGTGAGCTACCCTTCTCTTTGCTATTCGCACTAATTATAACTGCTAGCTGGCTACTGAACCTCAAATTGTTTATTAGCCCAACACTGATAAACATATTTTGTCCATAGTTTTCTGTCAAGTGGGATCTGCGCGGACCTCCTTACCTGGTTACGGTAGTCCTCTACAGGTACGACTCTAAGAGCAAGTGGTATGGAAGCCATTGTTTCACGATGGAAGAAGCGTCTGCGTAGATCTGCACTATATCTGGTATGGTTGCTACTCTGCGTAATCATGTTGAATTATGGCTGAAGCAGACAACAAAGTTCAGCTTCATGGATGAACGTGGCATCATGGATCCTATAACGTGTGACAGTCAGCTAATTGGGTTGATGAAAAGGTATGCTTCGGCTGCCATGTTTGACCTGAAATATGATGTACTGGATGTGGAAGCTGCTGCAACTGGGAGTCGCCTTTCTATTCTTGGACAGGGTGGTTGCTCGAACCCAATTAGCTCCTGATAAGCAAAGGTCGCTTGGGGTTTGCATGTTTGTGCTGAATTGTAATTTTTGTTTTATTTACTCTGTAGATATTGGGCAGTTATGCAACAGTCTTGTTTCTTTGACAGGAAGCGCCGCAAGGTTAGAAACATGACTGCCGGGTCAGTTATTTTGCTTCCCGAAGAAATTAAAAACGAGTGGAAAGATGATGCTGGACACGATTCTGGTGCCCATTGTCCCGGCGATGCAGAGTACGTGAAGCTAAGAAAATTTCCACCGAGGAAGAGGAAGAAGGCAGGAAATGAAGAAGCCAGTGGACGTGAAGGCTTGGCACCCAGGCTGCGGAAGAAGGCTGCTGGCAATGAAGATGCATAGTAATGTGTTGAACTTGAACCTATATATATAATTCTGTTAAATTCTAGAGCTCTGTGTGTGACACGTTGTTGGGCAAAACAATCTACCCACGTTCTCTGAGTAAAATGTACCATGACTTAGGGTTTGGAAATGCCCGAGTCAGTAGTTGAATCCGAAATTATGATTGTGCCACTGCTATCTGAAAACAAGGATCCACCGGTTCCACGATTGCTGAGGGGTAGGAGGTCTCCAAATACGACGGAATATACAGAAATAAATTATTTAAGCTGCCACACTCCACGAAGCGGCAACTTATTTCAGATGCTGCACAACGACGTGGCAACATAAACAACAATGTTCTCACCGATAATGCCTAGATGAGGAGGAATTCGGTACCACTTGCTGGCCTAATCTTCAGCCTGTCTATCTCACCGCCTCTCTACTCCTGCATCCCTTGCATCTGGCGAAGCTCCCGGATCTCCAGTAACCGGGTGTATGTGCTTCCACTTTATAAATTGTGATTGTGACATTTGCATGCGGCCAAATCCATGTAGATTACGTTTAAACAAACCACCAATATCAGAATACACTAGTAGAAAAGGGGTCTTTGGTCCACGATCACGTTCCCAATCCGGGACAGCGATCTAAATCGAGGCAAAAATTGATCTAAATCACAAATTCTTCCACAAATTAATCGAGACAGAGATCTAAATCGAGGCATTTCATTAATTCAACCACAAATTCTTCTAAACAAAGGTGCGATTTCACATCCTACACTAATTCAACCACTAGTCAACAATTTCACTTCTGCTGCCGCTGTCCTCCGAGCTGCCGGCTTCCTCGTCGTCGTCGGACGGAACCTCCACGATTTCCGCATTGTTCGCGAGATGGAGCACCTCTTTGCGGCCAGCGGCGGCGATGATGGTGAACTTGGTCCGTCTAGGGATGGATCAGAACCTCTCCCGTCCTTCTCGGCTGCGGAGATCCCGGTGCACCACGCGCCCGTAAACGATGCGGTTGCCCATCTTAGCCTTCCGCTCCTTCTTGAACAGCTCCGGCCCGTACGGGCTGGCCGCTGTGTACCGGGGCAGCGCCCTCTTCCACGTGGGCATCTGGCGGCGGCGCGCCGCGATTTCGCTCTCCATCACGGCTCCGTCGGGGATGAGGAGCGGAGCCACCGGCACCCCCGCATAGCTGATGCGCCATCCGTGGGGCACCATCACGGCCGGTGGCGCGAGGATGTCGAAGTGCACGAACATCACCGCCTCGTAGAAGTTCAGGGAGGGCATCTCCATGGTGGCGCGGTGGAGATTGGAGAGGGAGCGAGGGGGTGGACGATGAAGCGACGACGCGGTGGAGATTGGAGAGGGCGAGGGAATGGGCGACAAAGCGACGCGCTGTGGCGCCTCCTATTTGTACACGAGGACGACAAAGCGACGGGCGGAATATCTAAGGGGCATTGGTTAGACAAAAGGAAGTAATGCAGGGTTAAGACAGATTAACGGGCGACCAATTTTTTTACTCCCAAGACTCCGGGGCCAATAGTTCAGACCGCTAGGTCAACAAGTACAACTATTACAACTTAAAAAAGGTACGGAGCTTAAGCTAAATATAACTAGTTATCACACATCTCCTTGATCTTCCTAATCTTAGCCCGATGCGCATATTCCTGTGAGAGCAAGGATCGAATCGTCTGCTCCTTCCTTTTAGCATCTTCCTTGCACAGCTTCAATTGTTTCTCTGCATCTTTCCTCATGCACTTGTCAATACTCGTAGTTGTGAACTGCAGGACTTTGGCCTGGTGAAGATCCTTCCTTGCTTGAGTCAGTTATTGCTCTGCTTTAGCCTTCAGGGCCAACGCCGCGTCCCTCTCCTTCTCGACTTTGCTAACCTTGTCTTCCACCCCATGAGATCTCGCTTATGCTTGGTCGTGTCAACTGGTTCCCATAGCTTCATCTCAACACTGTCAAGAAGTGAGCTGAATGCGGATTCTTTCAACTCAACACTCATTTCCCATAGTTTGTCCAGCGTTTTCTGCATCGATTTGGGCCACTCTGGATCTAACCATTTGACAACACCGCAACTTCCACCTCACATCATTGCACGATGTCCTTGACACCGTAGAAACCTCCTTCCTGTGTTTCGTCCTTCAAACGCTACAAATTTAGCGGGCACATATCCATGTTTACATAGCAGAGGACTGTCTTCATCCGCTAAACCGTGATAGTCGGCGTCATACATCGTCTAGTTGGCCTAACACATCATACGCGCAGGAGTAAAGAGAGTAGATCTGGCTCAAAAAATAGATAACTGGCCACGGATGATAGAGATAGAGACGAGACGACTCACATCGAAATCATCGTCCCTGTCGTCACGACGCGTTTCCTCGCTGTCTCCCCTTGAACCCATGGCGAGAGGGGAGGGGGGTGGCTGCCAGAGAGGGGATTGGGATGGAGGCGTCGTTAGCTTGCGGCTACGGCAGGATGGGAGTGAAGTGGGGAAAGTGGCTTCGAGGGGAAGGAAGAGAAGTACGGG
This sequence comes from Avena sativa, assembly GCA_916181665.1. NCBI lineage: Eukaryota > Viridiplantae > Streptophyta > Magnoliopsida > Poales > Poaceae > Avena > Avena sativa. Next base: position 491,649,179 of record OV702290.1, on the reverse strand, counting down.
GAGGAAGAGAAGTAATGGGGACGTGACACTTGGATATGGCCCACTCAACTCGTGAGTCGTGATACTCGCAACAGGGGAGCCCCCGGTGTTGCCAGTTTGTCTAGAGCAAGCATGGCCAATCATGGCGCAAAACAGACTACTCGCGGATCGATCGCACGAAAACCATCCCAATCGTCCAAGCGCCCCAATCGAACAGTATGTAACAATCGTCAAGAATAACAACTGTGTTAGGGTGTGCCTTCTAGAAGACTCGGTCTAATGCTAAGGTTACGGCTCTCCCAAGGTTAATTAGGATCCATATGTGGTTTATGAAAAGAACATGCATCCAATGACACTGGTGGATCCATATGTGGTTTGTGAGAAGAACACACATGCAATGACACTGGTGGATCCATGTGTGGTTTATGAGAGGAACACACATGCAATGACACTGGATCCATATGTGGTTTGTGAAAAGAACAGACATGCAATGACACTAGGTGTGGTTCATGGGAAGAACACACATGCAATGACACTGGTGGATCCATGTGTGGTTAATGAGAAGAACACACATGCAATGACACTAGGTGTGGTTCATGATATGGTTTGTGAGAAGAACACAAATGCAATGACTCTAGATGTGGTTCATGAGAAGAACACACACGCAATGACTCTAACTGTGGTTCATGAAAAGAGCAGACATGCGATGACATTGGTGGATCCATGTGTGGTCTATGAGAAGAACACACATGCAATGACACTGGGTGTGGTTCATGATATGGTTTGTGAGAAGAACACACATGCAATGACTCTAGCTGTGGTTCATGAGAAGAACACACATGCAATGACTCTAACAGTGGTTCATGAAAATAGAAGACATGCGATGACACCGGTGGATCCATGTGTGGTCTATGAGAGGAACACACATGCAATGACTCTAACTGTGGTTCATGAAAAGAGCAGACATGCGATGACACCGGTGGATCCATATGTGGTCTATGAGAGGAACACACATGAAATGACACCGGTGGATCCTTACGGGGTCTGTGGGAAGGACACACATGCAATGACACGGGTGGATCCATGTGTGGTCTGTGGAAAGAACACACATGCAATGATACTGGTGATATGTGGTTTGTGAAAGGAACAGACATCCAATGGCTCTAACTATGGTTCATGAAAAGAGCAGACATGCAATGACACTGGTGGATCCATGTGTGGTTAATGAGAAGAACACACATACAATGACACTGGGTGTGGTTCATGATATGGTTTGCGAGAAGAACACACATGCAATGACTCTAGCTGTGGTTCATGAGAAGAACACACATGCAATGACTCTAACTGTGGTTCATGAAAAGAGCAGACATGCGATGACATCAGTGGATCCATGTGTGGTCTATGAGAGGAACACACATGCAATCACACCGGTGCATCCTTACGTGGTTTATGAGAAGAGCACACATGCAATGACACTGGTGGATCCATATGTGGTCTGTGAAAAGAACACACATGCAATGACACTGGTGGATCCATGTGTGGTTCATGGGAATAACCCACATGCAATGACACTGGTGGATCCATGTGTGGTCTGTGGGAAGAACACACATGCAATTACACTGGTGATATGTGGTTTGTGAAAAGAATAGACATGCAATGACTCTAACTGTGGTTCATGAAAAGAGCAGACATGCAATGACACTAGAGGATCCATGTGTGGTTAATGAGAAGAACACACATGCAATGACACTAGGTGTGGTTCATGATATGGTTTGTGAGAAGAACACACATGCAATGACTCTAGCTGTGGTTCATGAGAATAACACACATGCAATGACTCTAACAGTGGTTCATGAAAAGAGCAGACATGCGATGACACCGGTGGATCCATGTGTGGTCTCTAAGAGGAACACACATGCAATGACTCTAACTGTGGTTCATGAAAAGAGCAAACATGCGATGACACCGGTGGATCCATATGTGGTCTATGAGAGGAACACACATGCAATGACACCGGTGGATCCTTACGTGGTCTGTGAAAATAACACACATGCAATGACACTGGTGGATCCATGTGCGGTCTGTGGGAAGAAAAAACATGCAATGACACTAGTGATATGTGGTTTGTGAAAAGAACAGTAATGCAATGACTCTAACTGTGGTTCATGAAAAGAGCAGACATGCAATGACACTGGTGGATCAATGTGTGGTTAATGAGAAGAACACACATGCAATGACACTGGGTGTGGTTCATGATATGGTTTGTGAGAAGAACACACATGCAATGACTCTAGCTGTGGTTCATGAGAAGAACACACATGCGATGACTCTAATTGTGGTTCATGAGAGGAACACACATGCAATGACACCGGTGGATCCTTACGTGGTTTGTGAGAAGAACACACATGCAATGACACTGGTGGATCCATATGTGTTCTGTGAAAAGAACACACATGCAATGACATTGGTGGATCCATGTGTGGTTCATGGGAAGAACACACATGCAATGACACTAGTGTATCCATGTGTTGTTCATGGGAATAACACACATGCAATGACACTGGTGGATCCATGTGTGGTCTGCGGGAAGAACACACATGCAATGGCACTGGTGATATTTGGTTGGTGAAAAGAACAGACATGCAATGACTCTAACTGTGGTTCATGAAAAGAGTAGACATGCGATGACACTGGTGGATCCATGTGTAGTTAATGAGAAGAACACACATGCAATGACACTGGGTGTGGTTCATGATATGGTTTGTGAGAAGAACACACATGCAATGACTCTAGCTGTGGTTCATGAGAGGAACACACATGCAATTACTCTAACTGTCGTTCATGAAAAGAGCAGACATGCGATGACAACGGTGGATCCATGTGTGGTCTATGAGAGGAACACACATGCAATGACTCTAATTGTGGTTCATGAAAAGAGCAGACATGCGATGACACCGGTGGATCAATATGTGGTCTATGAGAGGAACACACATGCAATGACATCGGTGGATCCTTACGTGGTCTGTGAAAAGAACACACACGCAATGACACTGGTGGATCCATGTGTGGTCTATGGGAAGAAAACACATGCAATGACACTGGTGGATCCATATGTGGTTTGTGAGAAGGACACACATGTAATGACACTGGTGGATCCATGTGTGGTCTATGGGAAGAACACACATGCAATGACACTGGTGATATGTGGTTTGTGAAAAGAACAGACATGCAATGACTCTAACTATGGTTCATGAAAAGAACACACATGCAATGACACTGGTGGATCCATGTGTGGTTAATGAGAAGAACACACATGCAATGACACTGGGTGTGGTTCATGATATGGTTTTTGAGAAGAACACACATGCAATGACTCTAGTTGTGGTTCATGAGTAGAACACACATGCAATGACTCTAACTGTGGTTCATGAAAAGAGCAGACATGCGATGACACCGGTGGATCCATGTGTGGTCTATGAGAGGAACACACATGCAATGACACCGGTGGATCCTTACGTGGTTTGTGAGAAGAACACACATGCAATGACACTAGTGGATCCATATGTGTTCTGTGAAAAGAACACACATGCAATGACACTGGTGGATCCATGTGTGGTTCATGGGAAGAACACACATGCAATGGCACTGGTGGATCCATGTGTGGTTCATGGGAACAACACACATGCAATGACACTGGTGGATGCATGTGTGGTCTGTGGGAAGAACACACATGCAATGACACTGGTGATATGTGGTTTGTGAAAAGAACAAACATGCAATGACTCTAACTGTGGTTCATGAAAAGAGCAAACATGCGATGACACTGGTGGATCCATGTGTGGTTAATGAGAAGAACACACATGCAATGACACTGGGTGTGGTTCATGATACGGTTTGTGAGAAGAACACACATGCAATGACTCTAGCTGTGGTTCATGAGAAGAACACACATGCAATTACTCTAACTGTTGTTCATGAAAAGAGCAGACATGCGATGACACCGGTGGATCCATGTGTGGTCTATGAGAGGAACACACATGCAATGACTCTAACTGCGGTTCATGAAAAGAGCAGACATGCGATGACACGGGTGGATCCATATGTGGTCTATGAGAGGAACTCACATGTAATGACACCGGTGGATCCTTACGTTTTCTGTGAAAAGAACACAAACACAATGACACTAGTGGATCCATGTGTGGTTTGTGGGAAGAACACACATGCAATGACACTGGTGGATCCATATGTGGTTTGTGAGAAGGACACACATGCAATGACACTGGTGGATCCATGTGTGGTCTATGGGAAGAACACACATGCAATGACACTGGTGATATGTGGTTTGTGAAAAGAACAGACATGCAATGACTCTAACTGTGGTTCATGAAAAGAGCAGACATGCAATGGCACTGGTGGATCCATGTGTGGTTAATGAGAAGAACACACATGCAATGACACTGGGTGTGGTTCATGATATG